>OY979702.1:27433153-30352864 GCA_963855925.1 Inga laurina | reverse complement strand
ATTCATCCGTTTGGGACGTCAACGGACAAAAACGCTTTTCAGGCTAATTTGAGGGCAAAAGAATGAAATTTTGGTGACTGTCTCGGAATTTGCTGAAAACCCACATACCCACTCCATTTTTCATGAGGATTCTAGAATGCCCACTTTTGTTGTAAAATTCATCCGTTTGGGACCTCAACGGACAAAAACGCTTTTCAGGCTAATTTGAGGGCAAAAGAATGAAATTTTGGTCACTGTCTCGGAATTGGCTGAAAACCCACATACCCACTCCGTTTTTCATGAGGATTCTAGAATGCCCACTTTTCTTGTAAAATTCTTCCATTTGGGACCTCAACGGACAAAAACGCTTTTCAGGCTAATTTGAGGGCAAAAGAATGAAATTTTGGTGACTGTCTCGGAATTGGCTGAAAACCCACATACCCACTCCATTTTTCATGAGGATTCTAGAATGCCCACTTTTGTTGAAAAATTCATCCGTTTGGGACGTCAACGGACAAAAACGCTTTTCAGGCTAATTTGAGGGCAAAAGAATGAAATTTTGGTGACTGTCTCGGACTTGGCTGAAAACCCACAGACCCACTCCATTTTTCATGAGGATCCTAGAATGCCCACTTTTGTTGTAAAATTCATCCGTTTGGGACCTCAACGGACAAAAACGCTTTTCAGGCTAATTTGAGGGCAAAGGAATGAAATTTTGGTCACTGTCTCGGAATTGGGTGAAAACCCACATACCCACTCCATTTTTCATGAGGATTCTAGAATGCCCAATTTTGTTGTAAAATTCATCGGTTTGGGACCTCAAAGGACAAAAACGCTTTTCAGGCTAATTTGAGGGCAAAAGAATGATATTTTGGTCACTGTCTCGGAATTGGCTGAAAACCCACATACCCACTCCATTTTTCATGCGGATTCTAGAATGCCCACTTTTGTTGTAAAATTCATCCGTTTGTGACCTCAACGGACAAAAACGCTTTTCAGGCTAATTTGAGGGCAAAAGAATGATATTTTGGTCACTGTCTCGGAATTGGCTGAAAACCCACATACCCACTCCATTTTTCATGAGGATTCTAGAATGCCCACTTTTGTTGTAAAATTCATCCGTTTGGGACCTCAACGGACAAAAACGCTTTTCAGGCTAATTTGAGGGCAAAAGAATGAAATTTTGGTGACTGTCTCGGAATTTGCTGAAAACCCACATACCCACTCCATTTTTCATGAGGATTCTAGAATGCCCACTTTTGTTGAAAAATTCATCCGTTTGGGACGTCAACGGACAAAAACGCTTTTCAGGCTAATTTGAGGGCAAAAGAATGAAATTTTGGTGACTGTCTCGGACTTGGCTGAAAACCCACAGACCCACTCCATTTTTCATGAGGATCCTAGAATGCCCACTTTTGTTGTAAAATTCATCCGTTTGGGACCTCAACGGACAAAAACGCTTTTCAGGCTAATTTGAGGGCAAAGGAATGAAATTTTGGTCACTGTCTCGGAATTGGGTGAAAACCCACATACCCACTCCATTTTTCATGAGGATTCTAGAATGCCCATTTTTGTTGTAAAATTCATCGGTTTGGGACCTCAACGGACAAAAACGCTTTTCAGGCTAATTTGAGGGCAAAAGAATGATATTTTGGTCACTGTCTCGGAATTGGCTGAAAACCCACATACCCACTCCATTTTTCATGAGGATTCTAGAATGCCCACTTTTATTGTAAAATTCATCCGTTTGGGACCTCAACGGACAAAAACGCTTTTCAGGCTAATTTGAGGGCAAAAGAATGATATTTTGGTCACTGTCTCGGAATTGGGTGAAAACCCACATACCCACTCCATTTTTCATGCGGATTCTAGAATGCCCACTTTTGTTGTAAAATTCATCCGTTTGGGACCTCAACGGACAAAAACGCTTTTCAGGCTAATTTGAGGGCAAAAGAATGAAATTTTGGTGACTGTCTCGGACTTGGCTGAAAACCCACATACCCACTCCATTTTTCATGAGGATTCTAGAATGCCCACTTTTGTTGTAAAATTCATCCGTGTGGGACCTCAACGGACAAAAACGCTTTTCATACTAATTTGAGGGCAAAAGAATGAAATTTTGGTCACTGTCTCGGAATTGGCTGAAAACCCACAGACCCACTCCATTTTTCATGCGGATTCTAGAATGCCCACTTTTGTTGTAAAATTAATCCGTTTGGGACCTCAACGGACAAAAACGCTTTTCATACTAATTTGAGGGCAAAAGAATGAAATTTTGGTCACTGTCTCGGAATTGGCTGAAAACCCACAGACCCACTCCATTTTTCATGAGGATTCTAGAATGCCCACTTTTGTTGTAAAATTCATCCGTTTGTGACCTCAACGGACAAAAACGCTTTTCAGGCTAATTTGAGGGCAAAAGAATGAAATTTTGGTGACTGTCTCGGAATTGGGTGAAAACCCACATACCCACTCCATTTTTCATGAGGATTCTAGAATGCCCACTTTTGTTGTAAAATTCATCCGTTTGTGACCTCAACGGACAAAAACGCTTTTCAGGCTAATTTGAGGGCAAAAGAATGAAATTTTGGTGACTGTCTCGGACTTGGCTGAAAACCCACATACCCACTCCATTTTTCATGAGGATTCTAGAATGCCCACTTTTGTTGTAAAATTCATCCGTGTGGGACCTCAACGGACAAAAACGCTTTTCATACTAATTTGAGGGCAAAAGAATGAAATTTTGGTCACTGTCTCGGAATTGGTTGAAAACCCACAGACCCACTCCATTTTTCATGCGGATTCTAGAATGCCCACTTTTGTTGTAAAATTAATCCGTTTGGGACCTCAACGGACAAAAACGCTTTTCATACTAATTTGAGGGCAAAAGAATGAAATTTTGGTCACTGTCTCGGAATTGGCTGAAAACCCACAGACCCACTCCATTTTTCATGAGGATTCTAGAATGCCCACTTTTGTTGTAAAATTCATCCGTTTGTGACCTCAACGGACAAAAACGCTTTTCAGGCTAATTTGAGGGCAAAAGAATGAAATTTTGGTGACTGTCTCGGAATTGGGTGAAAACCCACATACCCACTCCATTTTTCATGAGGATTCTAGAATGCCCACTTTTGTTGTAAAATTCATCCGTTTGTGACCTCAACGGACAAAAACGCTTTTCAGGCTAATTTGAGGGCAAAAGAATGAAATTTTGGTGACTGTCTCGGACTTGGCTGAAAACCCACATACCCACTCCATTTTTCATGAGGATTCTAGAATGCCCACTTTTGTTGTAAAATTCATCCGTGTGGGACCTCAACGGACAAAAACGCTTTTCATACTAATTTGAGGGCAAAAGAATGAAATTTTGGTCACTGTCTCGGAATTGGCTGAAAACCCACAGACCCACTCCATTTTTCATGCGGATTCTAGAATGCCCACTTTTGTTGTAAAATTAATCCGTTTGGGACCTCAACGGACAAAAACGCTTTTCATACTAATTTGAGGGCAAAAGAATGAAATTTTGGTCACTGTCTCGGAATTGGCTGAAAACCCACAGACCCACTCCATTTTTCATGAGGATTCTAGAATGCCCACTTTTGTTGTAAAATTCATCCGTTTGTGACCTCAACGGACAAAAACGCTTTTCAGGCTAGTTTGAGGGCAAAAGAATGAAATTTTGGTGACTGTCTCGGAATTGGGTGAAAACCCACATACCCACTCCATTTTTCATGAGGATTCTAGAATGCCCACTTTTGTTGTAAAATTCATCCGTTTGTGACCTCAACGGACAAAAACGCTTTTCAGGCTAATTTGAGGGCAAAAGAATGATATTTTGGTGACTGTCTCGGAATTGGTTGAAAACCCACATACCCAGTCGATTTTTCATGAGGATTCAAGAATGCCCACTTTTGTTGTAAAATTCATCCGTGTGGGACCTCAACGGACAAAAACGCTTTTATTGCTAATTTGAGGGCAAAAGAATGAAATTTTGGTCATTGTCTCGGAATTGGCTGAAAACCCACAGACCCACTCCATTTTTCATGAGGATTCTAGAATGCCCACTTTTGTTGTAAAATTCATCCGTTTGTGACCTCAACGGACAAAAACGCTTTTCAGGCTAATTTGAGGGCAAAAGAATGAAATTTTGGTGACTGTCTCAGAATTGGGTGAAAACCCACATACCCACTCCATTTTTCATGAGGATTCTAGAAGGCCCATTTTTGTTGTAAAATTCATCCGTTTGGGACCTCAACGGACAAAAACGCTTTTCAGGCTAATTTGAGGGCAAAAGAATGAAATTTTGGTGACTGTCTCGGACTTGGCTGAAAACCCACATACCCACTCCATTTTTCATGAGGATTCTAGAATGCCCACTTTTGTTGTAAAATTAATCCGTTTGGGACCTCAACGGACAAAAACGCTTTTCAGGCTAATTTGAGGGCAAAAGAATGAAATTTTGGTCACTGTCTCGGAATTGGCTGAAAACCCACAGACCCACTCCATTTTTCATGAGGATTGTACAATGCCACTTTTGTTGTAAAATTCATCCGTTTGTGACCTCAACGGACAAAAACGCTTTTCAGGCTAATTTGAGGGCAAAAGAATGAAATTTTGGTGACTGTCTCGGAATTGGGTGAAAACCCACATACCCACTCCATTTTTCATGAGGATTCTAGAATGCCCACTTTTGTTGTAAAATTCATCCGTTTGGGACGTCAACGGACAAAAACGCTTTTCAGGCTAATTTGAGGGCAAAAGAATGAAATTTTGGTGACTGTCTCGGACTTGGCTGAAAACCCACATACCCACTCCATTTTTCATGAGGATTCTAGAATGCCCACTTTTGTTGTAAAATTCATCCGTTTGGGACCTCAACGGACAAAAACGCTTTTCAGGCTAATTTGAGGGCAAAGGAATGAAATTTTGGTCACTGTCTCGGAATTGGGTGAAAACCCACATACCCACTCCATTTTTCATGAGGATTCTAGAATGCCCACTTTTGTTGTAAAATTCATCGGTTTGGGACCTCAACGGACAAAAACGCTTTTCAGGCGAATTTGAGGGCAAAAGAATGAAATTTTGGTCACTAACTCGGAATTGGCTGAAAACGTACCCACTCGATTTTTCATGAGGATTCTAGAATTCCCACTTTTGTTGTAAAATTCATCCGTTTGGGACCTCAACGGACAAAAACGCTTTCCAGGCTAATTTGAGGCAAAAGAATGAAATTTTGGTCACTGTCTCGGAATTGGCTGAAAACCCACATACCCACTCCATTTTTCATGCGGATTCTAGAATGCCCACTTTTGTTGTAAAATTCATCCGTTTGGGACGTCAACGGACAAAAACGCTTTTCAGGCTAATTTGAGGGCAAAAGAATGAAATTTTGGTGACTGTCTCGGACTTGGCTGAAAACCCACATACCCACTCCATTTTTCATGAGAATTCTAGAATGCCCACTTTTGTTGTAAAATTCATCCGTTTGAGACCTCAACGGACAAAAACGCTTTTCAGGCTAATTTGAGGGCAAAGGAATGAAATTTTGGTCACTGTCTCGGAATTGGGTGAAAACCCACATACCCACTCCATTTTTCATGAGGATTCTAGAATGCCCATTTTTGTTGTAAAATTCATCGGTTTGGGACCTCAACGGACAAAAACGCTTTTCAGGCTAATTTGAGGGCAAAAGAATGAAATTTTGGTCACTGTCTCGGAATTGGGTGAAAACCCACAGACCCACTCCATTTTTCATGAGGATTCTAGAATGCCCACTTTTGTTGTAAAATTCATCCGTTTGGGACCTCAACGGACAAAAACGCTTTTCAGGCTAATTTGAGGGCAAAAGAATGAAATTTTGGTGACTGTCTCGGAATTGGCTGAAAACCCACATACCCACTCGATTTTTCATGAGGATTCTAGAATGCCCACTTTTGTTGTAAAATTCATCCGTTTGGGACCTCAACGGACAAAAACGCTTTTCAGGCTAATTTGAGGGCAAAAGAATGAAATTTTGGTGACTGTCTCGGAATTGGGTGAAAACCCACATACCCACTCCATTTTTCATGAGGATTCTAGAATGCCCACTTTTGTTGTAAAATTCATCCGTTTGGGACCTCAACGGAAAAAAACACTTTTCAGTCTAATTTGAGTCAAAAGAATGAAATTTTGGTCACTGTCTTGGAATTGGCTGAAAACCCACATACCCACTCCTTTTTTCATGAGGATTCTAGAATGCCCACTTTTGTTGTAAAATTCATCGGTTTGGGTCCTGAACGGACAAAAACGCTTTTCAGGCTAATTTGAGGGCGAAAGAATGAAATTTTGGTCACTGTCTCGGAATTGCCTGAAAACCCACATACCCACTCTGTTTTTCATAAGAATTCTAGGATGCCCACTTTTCTTGTAAAATTCATCCGTTTGGGACCTCAACGGACAAAAACAATTTTCAGTCTAATTTGAGATCAAAAGAATGAAATTTTGGTCACTGTCTCGGAATTGGCTGAAAACCCACATACCCACTCCATTTTTCATGAGGATTCTAGAATGCCCACTTTTCTTGTAAAATTCATCCGTTTGGGACCTCAACAGACAAAAACATTTTTCAGTCTAATTTGAGGTCAAAAGAATGAAATTTTGGTCACTGTCTCGGAATTGGCTGAAAACCCACATACCCACTCCTTTTTTCATGAGGATTCTAGAATGCCCACTTTTGTTGTAAAATTCATGCGTTTGGGACCTCAACGGACAAAAACACTTTTCAGAATAATTTGAGGTCAAAAGAATGAAATTGTGGTCACTTTCTCGGAATTGGCAGAAAACCCACATACCCACTCCATTTTTCATGAGGATTCTAGAATGCCCACTTTTGTTCTCAAATTCATCCGTTTGGGACCTGAACGGAAAAAAACTCTTTTCAGGCTAATTTGAGGTCAAAAGAATGAAATTTTGGTCACTGTCTCGGAATTGGCTGAAAACCCACATACCCACTCCTTTTTTCATGAGGATTCTAGAATGCCCACTTTTGTTGTAAAATTCATCGGTTTGGGTCCTCAACGGACAAAAACGCTTTTCTGGCTAATTTGAGGTCAAAAGAATGAAATTTTGGTCACTGTCTCGGAATTGCCTGAAAAACCACATACCCACTCAATTTTTCATGAGAATTCTAGAATGCCCACTTTTCTTGTAAAATTCATCCGTTTAGGACCTCAACGGACAAAAACAATGTTCAGTCTAATTTGAGGTCAAAAGAATGAAATTTTGGTCACTGTCTCGGAACTGGCTGAAAACCCACATACCCACTCCATTTTTCATGAGGTTTCTAGAATGCCCACTTTTCTTGTAAAATTCATCCGTTTGGGACCTCAACGGACAAAAACAATTTTCAGTCTAATTTGAGGTCAAAAGAATGAAATTTTGGTGACTGTCTCGGAATTGGCTGAAAACCCACATACCCACTCCATTTTTCATGAGGTTTCTAGAATGCCAACTTTTGTTCTCAAATCCATCCGTTTGGGACCTAAACGGACAAAAACGATTTTCAGGCTAATTTGAGGTCAAAAGAATGAAATTTTTATCACTGTCTCGGAATTGGCTGAAAACCAACATACCCACTCCATTTTTCATGAGGATTCTAGAATGCCCACTTTTGTTGGAAAATTCATCCGTTCGGAACCTCAACGGACAAAAACGCTTTTCAGGCTAATTTGAGGTCAAAAGAATGAAATTTTGGTCACTGTCTCGGAATTGGCTGAAGACCCACATGCCCACTCCATTTTTCATGAGGATTCTAGAATGCCCACTTTAGTTGTAAAATTCATCCGTTTGGGATCTCAACGGACAAAAACGGTTATCAGGCTAATTTGAGGTCAAAAGAATGAAATTTTGGTCACTGTCTCGGAATTTGCTGAAAACCCACATACCCACTCCATTTTTCATGAGGATTCTAGAATGCCGACTTTTGTTGTAAAATTCATGCGTTTGGGACCTCAACGGACAAAAACACTTTTCAGAATAATTTGAGGTCAAAACAATGAAATTGTGGTAACTTTCTCGGAATTGGCTGAAAACCCACATACCCACTCCATTTTTCATGAGGATTCTAGAATGCCCACTTTTGTTGTAAAATTCATCCGTTTGGGATCTCGACGGACAAAAACGGTTATCAGGCTAATTTGAGGTCAAAAGAATGAAATTTTGGTCACTGTCTCGGAATTTGCTGAAAACCCACATACCCACTCCATTTTTCATGAGGATTCTAGAATGCCGACTTTTGTTGTAAAATTCATGCGTTTGGGACCTCAACGGACAAAAACACTTTTCAGAATAATTTGAGGTCAAAACAATGAAATTGTGGTCACTTTCTCGGAATTGGCTGAAAACCCACATACCCACTCCATTTTTCATGAGGATTCTAGAATGCCCACTTTTGTTCTCAAATTCATCCGTTTGGGACCTGAACGGAAAAAAACGCTTTTCAGGCTAATTTGAGGTCAAAAGAATGAAATTTTGGTCACTGTCTCGAAATTGGCTGAACAACCACATACCCACTCCATTTTTCATGAGGATTCTAAAATGCCCACTTTTGTTGTAAAATTCATCCGTTTGCGAGCACAATGGACAAAAACACTTTTCAGTCTAATTTGAGGTCAAAAGAATGAAATTTTGGTCACTGTCTCGGAATTGGCTGAAAACCCACATACCCACTCCATTTTTCATGAGGATTCTAGAATGCCCACTTTTGTTCTCAAATTCATCCGTTTGGGACCTGAACGGAAAAAAAACGCTTTTCAGGCTAATTTGAGGTCAAAAGAATGAAATTTTGGTCACTGTCTAGGAATTGGCTGAAAACCCACATACCCACTCCTTTTTTCATCAGGATTCTAGAATGCCCACTTTTGTTGTAAAATTCATCCGTTTGGACCTCAACGGACAAAAACATTTTTCAGTCTAATTTGAGGTCAAAAGAATGAAATTTTGGTCACTGTCTCGGAACTGGCTGAAAACCCACATACCCACTCCATTTTTCAAGAGGATTCTAGAATGCCCACTTTTGTTGTAAAATTCATCCGTTTGGGACCTCAACGGACAAAAACATTTTTCAGTCTAATTTGAGGTCAAAAGAATGAAATTTTGGTCACTGTCACGGAATTGGCTGAAAACCCACATACCCACTCCTTTTTTCATGAGGATTCTAGAATGCCCACTTTTGTTGTAAAATTCATCGGTTTGGGTCCTCAACGGACAAAAACCTTTTTCAGGGTAATTTGCGGTCAAATGAATGAAATTTTGGTCACTGTCACGGAATTGGCTGAAAACCCACATACCCACTCCATTTTTCATGAGGATTCTAGAATGCCGACTTTTGTTGTAAAATTCATGCGTTTGGGTCCTGAACGGACAAAAACGCTTTTCAGGCTAATTTGAGGGCAAAAGAATGAAATTTTGGTCACTGTCTCGGAATTTGCTGAAAACCCACATACCCACTCCATTTTTCATGAGGATTCTAGAATGCCGACTTTTGTTGTAAAATTCATGCGTTTGGGACCTCAACGGACAAAAACACTTTTCAGAATAATTTGAGGTCAAAAGAATGAAATTGTGGTCACTTTCTCGGAATTGGCTGAAAACCCACATACCCACTCCATTTTTCATGAGGATTCTAGAATGACCACTTTTGTTCTCAAATTCATCCGTTTGGGACCTGAACGGAAAAAAACTCTTTTCAGGCTAATTTGAGGTCAAAAGAATGAAATTTTGGTCACTGTCTCGAAATTGGCTGAACAACCACATACCCACTCCATTTTTCATGAGGATTCTAAAATGCCCACTTTTGTTGTAAAATTCATCCGTTTGCGAGCACAATGGACAAAAACACTTTTCAGTCTAATTTGAGGTCAAAAGAATGAAATTTTGGTCACTGTCTAGGAATTGGCTGAAAACCCACATACCCACTCCTTTTTTCATCAATATTCTAGAATGCCCACTTTTGTTGTAAAATTCATCGGTTTGGGTCCTGAACGGACAAAAACGCTTTTCAGGGTAATTTGAGGGCAAAAGAATGAAATTTTGGTCACTGTCTCGGAATTTGCTGAAAACCCACATACCCACTCCATTTTTCATGAGGATTCTAGAATGCCCACTTTTGTTGTAAAATTCATCCGTTTGGGACCTCAACGGACAAAAACATTTTTCAGTCTAATATGAGGTCAGAAGAATGAAATTTTGGTCACTGTCTCGGAACTGGCTGAAAACCCACATACCCACTCCATTTTTCATGAGGATTCTAGAATGCCCACTTTTGTTCTAAAATTCATCCGTTTGGGACCTCAACGGACAAAAACATTTTTCAGTCTAATTTGAGGTCAAAAGAATGAAATTTTGGTCACTGTCACGGAATTGGCTGAAAACCCA
This sequence comes from Inga laurina, assembly GCA_963855925.1. NCBI lineage: Eukaryota > Viridiplantae > Streptophyta > Magnoliopsida > Fabales > Fabaceae > Inga > Inga laurina. The sequence continues at coordinate 30,342,472 of OY979702.1, read as the reverse complement.
CAAACCCACTCCATTTTTCATGAGGATTCTAGAATGCCCACTTTTGTTGTAAAATTCATCCGTGTGGGACCTCAACGGAGAAAAACGCTTTTCAGGCTAATTTGAGGGCAAAAGAATGAAATTTTGGTAACTGTCTCGGAATTGGCTGAAAACCCACATACCCAGTCGATTTTTCATGAGGATTCTAGAATGCCCACTTTTGTTGTAAAATTCATCGGTTTGGGTCCTCAACGGACAAAAACCTTTTTCAGGGTAATTTGCGGTCAAAAGAATGAAATTTTGGTCACTGTCTCAAAATTGGCTGAACAACCACATACTCACTCCATTTTTCATGAGGATTCTAAAATGCCCACTTTTGTTGTAAAATTCATCCGTTTGCGACCTCAATGGACAAAAACACTTTTCAGTCTAAATTGAGGTCAAAAGAATGAAATTTTGGTCACTGTCTCGGAATTGGCTGAAAACCCACATACCCACTCCATTTTTCATGAGGATTCTAGAATGCCCACTTTTGTTGTAAAATTCATCCGTTTGGGACCTCAACGGACAAAAACATTTTTCAGTCTAATTTGAGGTCAAAACAATGAAATTTTGGTCACTGTCTCGGAATTGGCTGAAAACCCACATACCCACTCTTTTTTTCATGAGGATTCTGGAATGCCCACTTTTGTTGTAAACTTCATCGGTTTGGGTCCTCAACGGACAAAAACGCTTTTCAGGGTAATTTGAGGACAAATGAATGAAATTTTGGTCACTGTCTCGGAATTGCCTGAAAACCCACATAACCACTCCATTTTTCATGAGGATTCTAGAATGCCCACTTTTGTTGTAAAATTAATCCGTTTGGGACCTCAACGGAAAAAAACACTTTTCAGTCTAATTTGAGGTCAAAAGAATGAAATTTTGGTCACTGTCACGGAATTGGCTGAAAACCCACATACCCACTCCTTTTTTCATGAGGATTCTAGAATGCCCACTTTTGTTGTAAAATTCATCCGTTTGGGATCTCGACGGACAAAAACGGTTATCAGGCTAATTTGAGGTCAAAAGAATGAAATTTTGGTCACTGTCTCGGAATTTGCTGAAAACCCACATACCCACTCCATTTTTCATGAGGATTCTAGAATGCCGACTTTTGTTGTAAAATTCATGCGTTTGGGACCTCAACGGACAAAAACACTTTTCAGAATAATTTGAGGTCAAAACAATGAAATTGTGGTCACTTTCTCGGAATTGGCTGAAAACCCACATACCCACTCCATTTTTCATGAGGATTCTAGAATGCCCACTTTTGTTGTAAAATTCATCCGTTTGGGACCTCAACGGACAAAAACATTTTTCAGTCTAATTTGAGGTCAAAAGAATGAAATTTTGGTCACTGTCTCGGAATTGGCTGAAAACCCACATACCCACTCCTTTTTTCATGAGGATTCTAGAATGCCCACTTTTGTTGTAAAATTCATCGGTTTGGGTCCTCAACGGACAAAAACGCTTTTCAGGGTAATTTGAGGTCAAATGAATGAAATTTTGGTCACTGTCTCGGAATTGCCTGAAAACCCACATACCCACTCCATTTTTCATGAGCATTCTAGAATGCCCACTTTTCTTGTAAAATTCATCCGTTTGGGACCTCAACGGAAAAAAACAATTTTCAGTCTAATTTGAGGTCAAAAGAATGAAATTTTGGTCACTGTCTTGGAATTGGCTGGAAACCCACATACCCACTCCTTTTTTCATGAGGATTCTAGAATGCCCACTTTTGTTGTAAAATTCATCGGTTTGGGTCCTGAACGGACAAAAACGCTTTTCAGGCTAATTTGAGGGCAAAAGAATGAAATTTTGGTCACTGTCTCGGAATTGCCTGAAAACCCACATACCCACTCTATTTTTCATGTGAATTCTAGGTTGCCCATTTTTGTTGTAAAATTCATCCGTTTGGGACCTCCACGGACAAAAACAATTTTCAGTCTAATTTGAGGTCAAAAGAATGAAATTTTGGTCACTGTCTCGGAATTGGCTGAAAACCCACATACCCACTCCATTTTTCATGAGGATTCTAGAATGCCGACTTTTGTTGTAAAATTCATGCGTTTGGGTCCTGAACGGACAAAAACGCTTTTCAGGCTAATTTGAGGGCAAAAGAATGAAATTTTGGTCACTGTCTCGGAATTTGCTGAAAAGCCACATACCCACTCCATTTTTCATGAGGATTCTAGAATGCCGACTTTTGTTGTAAAATTCATGCGTTTGGGACCTCAACGGACAAAAACACTTTTCAGAATAATTTGAGGTCAAAAGAATGAAATTGTGGTCACTTTCTCGGAATTGGCTGAAAACCCACATACCCACTCCATTTTTCATGAGGATTCTAGAATGACCACTTTTGTTCTCAAATTCATCCGTTTGGGACCTGAACGGAAAAAAACTCTTTTCAGGCTAATTTGAGGTCAAAAGAATGAAATTTTGGTCACTGTCTCGAAATTGGCTGAACAACCACATACCCACTCCATTTTTCATGAGGATTCTAAAATGCCCACTTTTGTTGTAAAATTCATCCGTTTGCGAGCACAATGGACAAAAACACTTTTCAGTCTAATTTGAGGTCAAAAGAATGAAATTTTGGTCACTGTCTCTGAATTGGGTGAAAACCCACATACCCACTCCATTTTTCATGAGGATTCTAGAATGCCCACTTTTGTTGTAAAATTCATCCGTTTGGGACCTCAACGGAAAAAAACACTTGTCAGTCTAATTTGAGGTCAAAAGAATGAAATTTTGGTCACTGTCTAGGAATTGGCTGAAAACCCACATACCCACTCCTTTTTTCATCAATATTCTAGAATGCCCACTTTTGTTGTAAAATTCATCGGTTTGGGTCCTGAACGGACAAAAACGCTTTTCAGGGTAATTTGAGGGCAAAAGAATGAAATTTTGGTCACTGTCTCGGAATTTGCTGAAAACCCACATACCCACTCCATTTTTCATGAGGATTCTAGAATGCCCACTTTTGTTGTAAAATTCATCCGTTTGGGACCTCAACGGACAAAAACATTTTTCAGTCTAATATGAGGTCAGAAGAATGAAATTTTGGTCACTGTCTCGGAACTGGCTGAAAACCCACATACCCACTCCATTTTTCATGAGGATTCTAGAATGCCCACTTTTGTTCTAAAATTCATCCGTTTGGGACCTCAACGGACAAAAACATTTTTCAGTCTAATTTGAGGTCAAAAGAATGAAATTTTGGTCACTGTCACGGAATTGGCTGAAAACCCACAAACCCACTCCATTTTTCATGAGGATTCTAGAATGCCCACTTTTGTTGTAAAATTCATCCGTGTGGGACCTCAACGGAGAAAAACGCTTTTCAGGCTAATTTGAGGGCAAAAGAATGAAATTTTGGTAACTGTCTCGGAATTGGCTGAAAACCCACATACCCAGTCGATTTTTCATGAGGATTCTAGAATGCCCACTTTTGTTGTAAAATTCATCGGTTTGGGTCCTCAACGGACAAAAACCTTTTTCAGGGTAATTTGCGGTCAAAAGAATGAAATTTTGGTCACTGTCTCAAAATTGGCTGAACAACCACATACTCACTCCATTTTTCATGAGGATTCTAAAATGCCCACTTTTGTTGTAAAATTCATCCGTTTGCGACCTCAATGGACAAAAACACTTTTCAGTCTAAATTGAGGTCAAAAGAATGAAATTTTGGTCACTGTCTCGGAATTGGCTGAAAACCCACATACCCACTCCATTTTTCATGAGGATTCTAGAATGCCCACTTTTGTTGTAAAATTCATCCGTTTGGGACCTCAACGGACAAAAACATTTTTCAGTCTAATTTGAGGTCAAAACAATGAAATTTTGGTCACTGTCTCGGAATTGGCTGAAAACCCACATACCCACTCTTTTTTTCATGAGGATTCTGGAATGCCCACTTTTGTTGTAAACTTCATCGGTTTGGGTCCTCAACGGACAAAAACGCTTTTCAGGGTAATTTGAGGACAAATGAATGAAATTTTGGTCACTGTCTCGGAATTGCCTGAAAACCCACATAACCACTCCATTTTTCATGAGGATTCTAGAATGCCCACTTTTGTTGTAAAATTAATCCGTTTGGGACCTCAACGGAAAAAAACACTTTTCAGTCTAATTTGAGGTCAAAAGAATGAAATTTTGGTCACTGTCTTGGAATTGGCTGAAAACCCACATACCCACTCCTCTTTTCATGAGGATTCTAGAATCCCCACTTTTGTTGTAAAATTCATCGGTTTGGGTCCTGAACGGACAAAAACGCTTTTCAGGCTAATTTGAGGGCAAAAGAATGAAATTTTGGTCACTGTCTCGGAATTGCCTAAAAACCCACATACCCACTCGATTTTTCATGAGAATTCTAGGATGCCCACTTTTCTTGTAAAATTCATCCGTTTGGGACCTCAACGGACAAAAACAATTTTCAATCTAATTTGAGGTCATAAGAATGAAATTTTGGTCACTGTCTCGGAATTGGCTGAAAACCCACATACCCACTCCATTTTTCATGAGAATTCTAGAATGCCCACTTTTGTTGTAAAATTCATCCGTTTGGGACCTCAACGGACAAAAACATTTTTCAGTCTAATTTGAGGTCAAAAGAATGAAATTTTGGTCACTGTCTCGGAATTGGCTGAAAACCCACATACCCACTCCTTTTTTCATGAGGATTCTAGAATGCCCACTTTTGTTGTAAAATTCATCGGTTTGGGTCCTCAACGGACAAAAACGCTTTTCAGGGTAATTTGAGGTCAAATGAATGAAATTTTGGTCACTGTCTCGGAATTGCCTGAAAACCCACATACCCACTCCATTTTTCATGAGCATTCTAGAATGCCCACTTTTCTTGTAAAATTCATCCGTTTGGGACCTCAACGGAAAAAAACAATTTTCAGTCTAATTTGAGGTCAAAAGAATGAAATTTTGGTCACTGTCTTGGAATTGGCTGGAAACCCACATACCCACTCCTTTTTTCATGAGGATTCTAGAATGCCCACTTTTGTTGTAAAATTCATCGGTTTGGGTCCTGAACGGACAAAAACGCTTTTCAGGCTAATTTGAGGGCAAAAGAATGAAATTTTGGTCACTGTCTCGGAATTGCCTGAAAACCCACATACCCACTCTATTTTTCATGTGAATTCTAGGTTGCCCATTTTTGTTGTAAAATTCATCCGTTTGGGACCTCCACGGACAAAAACAATTTTCAGTCTAATTTGAGGTCAAAAGAATGAAATTTTGGTCACTGTCTCGGAATTGGCTGAAAACCCACATACCCACTCCATTTTTCATGAGGATTCTAGAATGCCCACTTTTGTTGTAAAATTCATCCGTTTGGGACCTCAACGGACAAAAACATTTTTCAGTCTAATTTGAGGTCAAAAGAATGAAATTTTGGTCACTGTCTCGGAATTGGCTGAAAACCCACATACCCACTCCTTTTTTCATGAGGATTCTAGAATGCCCACTTTTGTTGTAAAATTCATCGGTTTGGGTCCTCAACGGACAAAAACACTTTTCAGAATAATTTGAGGTCAAAAGAATGAAATTGTGGTCACTTTCTCGGAATTGGCTGAAAACCCACATACCCACTCCATTTTTCATGAGGATTCTAGAATGCCCACCTTTGTTCTCAAATTCATCCGTTTGGGACCTGAACGGAAAAAAACTCTTTTCAGGCTAATTTGAGGTCAAAAGAATGAAATTTTGGTCACTGTCTCGAAATTGGCTGAACAACCACATACCCACTCCATTTTTCATGAGGATTCTAAAATGCCCACTTTTGTTGTAAAATTCATCCGTTTGCGACCTCAACGGACAAAAACACTTTTCAGTCTAATTTGAGGTCAAAAGAATGAAATTTTGGTCACTGTCTCGGAATTGGCTGAAAACCCACATACCCACTCCATTTTTCATGAGGATTCTAGAATGCCCACTTTTGTTGTAAAATTCATCCGTTTGGGACCTCAACGGACAAAAACAGTTTTCAGTCTAATTTGAGGTCAAAAGAATGAAATTTTGGTCACTGTCTCGGAATTGGCTGAAAACCCACATACCCACTCCTTTTTTCATGAGGATTCTAGAATGCCCACTTTTGTTGTAAAATTCATCGGTTTGGGTCTTCAACGGACAAAAACGCTTTTCAGGGTAATTTGAGGTCAAATGAATGAAATTTTGGTCACTGTCTCGGAATTGCCTGAAAACCCACATACCCACTCCATTTTTCATGAGGATTCTAGAATGCCCACTTTTCTTGTAAAATTCATCCGTTTGGGACCTCAACGGAAAAAAACACTTTTCAGTCTAATTTGAGGTCAAAAGAATGAAATTTTGGTCACTGTCTTGGAATTGGCTGAAAACCCACATACCCACTCCTTTTTTCATGAGGATTCTAGAATGCCCACTTTTGTTGTAAAATTCATCGGTTTGGGTCCTGAACGGACAAAAACGCTTTTCAGGCTAATTTGAGGGCAAAAGAATGAAATTTTGGTCACTGTCTCGGAATTGCCTGAAAACCCACATACCCACTCTATTTTTCATGTGCATTCTAGGATGCCCACTTTTCTTGTAAAATTCATCCCTTTGGGACCTCCACGGACAAAAACAATTTTCAGTCTAATTTGAGGTCAAAAGAATGAAATTTTGGTCACTGTCTCGGAATTGGCTGAAAACCCACATACCCACTCCTTTTTTCATGAGGATTCTAGAATGCCCACTTTTGTTGTAAAATTCATCGGTTTGGGTCTTCAACGGACAAAAACGCTTTTCAGGGTAATTTGAGGTCAAATGAATGAAATTTTGGTCACTGTCTCGGAATTGCCTGAAAACCCACATACCCACTCCATTTTTCATGAGGATTCTAGAATGCCCACTTTTCTTGTAAAATTCATCCGTTTGGGACCTCAACGGAAAAAAACACTTTTCAGTCTAATTTGAGGTCAAAAGAATGAAATTTTGGTCACTGTCTTGGAATTGGCTGAAAACCCACATACCCACTCCTTTTTTCATGAGGATTCTAGAATGCCCACTTTTGTTGTAAAATTCATCGGTTTGGGTCCTGAACGGACAAAAACGCTTTTCAGGCTAATTTGAGGGCAAAAGAATGAAATTTTGGTCACTGTCTCGGAATTGCCTGAAAACCCACATACCCACTCTATTTTTCATGTGAATTCTAGGATGCCCACTTTTCTTGTAAAATTCATCCCTTTGGGACCTCCACGGACAAAAACAATTTTCAGTCTAATTTGAGGTCAAAAGAATGAAATTTTGGTCACTGTCTCGGAATTGGCTGAAAACCCACATACCCACTCCATTTTTCATGAGGATTCTAGAATGCCCACTTTTGTTGTAAAATTCATCCGTTTGGGACCTCAACGGACAAAAACGCTTTTCAGGCTAATTTGAGGTCAAAAGAATGAAATTTTGGTCACTGTCTCGGAATTGGCTGAAAACCCACATACCCACTCCATTTTTCATGAGGATTCAAAAATGCCGACTTTTGTTGTAAAATTCATTCGTTTGGGACCTCAACGGACAAAAACGCTTTTCAGAATAATTTGAGGTCAAAAGAATGAAATTGTGGTAACTTTCACGGAATTGTCTGAAAACCCACATACCCACTCCATTTTTCATGAGGATTCTAGAATGCCCACTTTAGTTGTAAAATTCATCCGTTTGGGATCTCAACGGACAAAAACGCTTATCAGGCTAATTTGAGGTCAAAAGAATGAAATTTTGGTCACTGTCTCGGAATTGGCTGAAAACCCACATACCCACTCCTTTTTTCATGAGGATTCTAGAATGCCCACTTTTGTTGTAAAATTCATCGGTTTGGGTCTTTAACGGACAAAAACGCTTTTCAGGGTAATTTGAGGTCAAATGAATGAAATTTTGGTCACTGTCTCGGAATTGCCTGAAAACCCACATACCCACTCTATTTTTCATGTGAATTCTAGGTTGCCCATTTTTGTTGTAAAATTCATCCGTTTGGGACCTCCACGGACAAAAACAATTTTCAGTCTAATTTGAGGTCAAAAGAATGAAATTTTGGTCACTGTCTCGGAATTGGCTGAAAACCCACATACCCACTCCATTTTTCATGAGGATTCTAGAATGCCGACTTTTGTTGTAAAATTCATGCGTTTGGGTCCTGAACGGACAAAAACGCTTTTCAGGCTAATTTGAGGGCAAAAGAATGAAATTTTGGTCACTGTCTCGGAATTTGCTGAAAAGCCACATACCCACTCCATTTTTCATGAGGATTCTAGAATGCCGACTTTTGTTGTAAAATTCATGCGTTTGGGACCTCAACGGACAAAAACACTTTTCAGAATAATTTGAGGTCAAAAGAATGAAATTGTGGTCACTTTCTCGGAATTGGCTGAAAACCCACATACCCACTCCATTTTTCATGAGGATTCTAGAATGACCACTTTTGTTCTCAAATTCATCCGTTTGGGACCTGAACGGAAAAAAACTCTTTTCAGGCTAATTTGAGGTCAAAAGAATGAAATTTTGGTCACTGTCTCGAAATTGGCTGAACAACCACATACCCACTCCATTTTTCATGAGGATTCTAAAATGCCCACTTTTGTTGTAAAATTCATCCGTTTGCGAGCACAATGGACAAAAACACTTTTCAGTCTAATTTGAGGTCAAAAGAATGAAATTTTGGTCACTGTCTCTGAATTGGGTGAAAACCCACATACCCACTCCATTTTTCATGAGGATTCTAGAATGCCCACTTTTGTTGTAAAATTCATCCCTTTGGGACCTCAACGGAAAAAAACACTTGTCAGTCTAATTTGAGGTCAAAAGAATGAAATTTTGGTCACTGTCTAGGAATTGGCTGAAAACCCACATACCCACTCCTTTTTTCATCAATATTCTAGAATGCCCACTTTTGTTGTAAAATTCATCGGTTTGGGTCCTGAACGGACAAAAACGCTTTTCAGGGTAATTTGAGGGCAAAAGAATGAAATTTTGGTCACTGTCTCGGAATTTGCTGAAAACCCACATACCCACTCCATTTTTCATGAGGATTCTAGAATGCCCACTTTTGTTGTAAAATTCATCCGTTTGGGACCTCAACGGACAAAAACATTTTTCAGTCTAATATGAGGTCAGAAGAATGAAATTTTGGTCACTGTCTCGGAACTGGCTGAAAACCCACATACCCACTCCATTTTTCATGAGGATTCTAGAATGCCCACTTTTGTTCTAAAATTCATCCGTTTGGGACCTCAACGGACAAAAACATTTTTCAGTCTAATTTGAGGTCAAAAGAATGAAATTTTGGTCACTGTCACGGAATTGGCTGAAAACCCACAAACCCACTCCATTTTTCATGAGGATTCTAGAATGCCCACTTTTGTTGTAAAATTCATCCGTGTGGGACCTCAACGGAGAAAAACGCTTTTCAGGCTAATTTGAGGGCAAAAGAATGAAATTTTGGTCACTGTCTCGGAATTGGCTGAAAACCCACATACCCAGTCGATTTTTCATGAGGATTCTAGAATGCCCACTTTTGTTGTAAAATTCATCGGTTTGGGTCCTCAACGGACAAAAACCTTTTTCAGGGTAATTTGCGGTCAAAAGAATGAAATTTTGGTCACTGTCTCAAAATTGGCTGAACAACCACATACTCACTCCATTTTTCATGAGGATTCTAAAATGCCCACTTTTGTTGTAAAATTCATCCGTTTGCGACCTCAATGGACAAAAACACTTTTCAGTCTAAATTGAGGTCAAAAGAATGAAATTTTGGTCACTGTCTCGGAATTGGCTGAAAACCCACATACCCACTCCATTTTTCATGAGGATTCTAGAATGCCCACTTTTGTTGTAAAATTCATCCGTTTGGGACCTCAACGGACAAAAACATTTTTCAGTCTAATTTGAGGTCAAAACAATGAAATTTTGGTCACTGTCTCGGAATTGGCTGAAAACCCACATACCCACTCTTTTTTTCATGAGGATTCTGGAATGCCCACTTTTGTTGTAAACTTCATCGGTTTGGGTCCTCAACGGACAAAAACGCTTTTCAGGGTAATTTGAGGACAAATGAATGAAATTTTGGTCACTGTCTCGGAATTGCCTGAAAACCCACATAACCACTCCATTTTTTATGAGGATTCTAGAATGCCCACTTTTGTTGTAAAATTAATCCGTTTGGGACCTCAACGGAAAAAAACACTTTTCAGTCTAATTTGAGGTCAAAAGAATGAAATTTTGGTCACTGTCTTGGAATTGGCTGAAAACCCACATACCCACTCCTCTTTTCATGAGGATTCTAGAATCCCCACTTTTGTTGTAAAATTCATCGGTTTGGGTCCTGAACGGACAAAAACGCTTTTCAGGCTAATTTGAGGGCAAAAGAATGAAATTTTGGTCACTGTCTCGGAATTGCCTAAAAACCCACATACCCACTCGATTTTTCATGAGAATTCTAGGATGCCCACTTTTCTTGTAAAATTCATCCGTTTGGGACCTCAACGGACAAAAACAATTTTCAATCTAATTTGAGGTCATAAGAATGAAATTTTGGTCACTGTCTCGGAATTGGCTGAAAACCCACATACCCACTCCATTTTTCATGAGAATTCTAGAATGCCCACTTTTGTTGTAAAATTCATCCGTTTGGGACCTCAACGGACAAAAACATTTTTCAGTCTAATTTGAGGTCAAAAGAATGAAATTTTGGTCACTGTCTCGGAATTGGCTGAAAACCCACATACCCACTCCTTTTTTCATGAGGATTCTAGAATGCCCACTTTTGTTGTAAAATTCATCGGTTTGGGTCCTCAACGGACAAAAACGCTTTTCAGGGTAATTTGAGGTCAAATGAATGAAATTTTGGTCACTGTCTCGGAATTGCCTGAAAACCCACATACCCACTCCATTTTTCATGAGCATTCTAGAATGCCCACTTTTCTTGTAAAATTCATCCGTTTGGGACCTCAACGGAAAAAAACAATTTTCAGTCTAATTTGAGGTCAAAAGAATGAAATTTTGGTCACTGTCTTGGAATTGGCTGGAAACCCACATACCCACTCCTTTTTTCATGAGGATTCTAGAATGCCCACTTTTGTTGTAAAATTCATCGGTTTGGGTCCTGAACGGACAAAAACGCTTTTCAGGCTAATTTGAGGGCAAAAGAATGAAATTTTGGTCACTGTCTCGGAATTGCCTGAAAACCCACATACCCACTCTATTTTTCATGTGAATTCTAGGTTGCCCATTTTTGTTGTAAAATTCATCCGTTTGGGACCTCCACGGACAAAAACAATTTTCAGTCTAATTTGAGGTCAAAAGAATGAAATTTTGGTCACTGTCTCGGAATTGGCTGAAAACCCACATACCCACTCCATTTTTCATGAGGATTCTAGAATGCCCACTTTTGTTGTAAAATTCATCCGTTTGGGACCTCAACGGACAAAAACATTTTTCAGTCTAATTTGAGGTCAAAAGAATGAAATTTTGGTCACTGTCTCGGAATTGGCTGAAAACCCACATACCCACTCCTTTTTTCATGAGGATTCTAGAATGCCCACTTTTGTTGTAAAATTCATCGGTTTGGGTCCTCAACGGACAAAAACACTTTTCAGAATAATTTGAGGTCAAAAGAATGAAATTGTGGTCACTTTCTCGGAATTGGCTGAAAACCCACATACCCACTCCATTTTTCATGAGGATTCTAGAATGCCCACCTTTGTTCTCAAATTCATCCGTTTGGGACCTGAACGGAAAAAAACTCTTTTCAGGCTAATTTGAGGTCAAAAGAATGAAATTTTGGTCACTGTCTCGAAATTGGCTGAACAACCACATACCCACTCCATTTTTCATGAGGATTCTAAAATGCCCACTTTTGTTGTAAAATTCATCCGTTTGCGACCTCAACGGACAAAAACACTTTTCAGTCTAATTTGAGGTCAAAAGAATGAAATTTTGGTCACTGTCTCGGAATTGGCTGAAAACCCACATACCCACTCCATTTTTCATGAGGATTCTAGAATGCCCACTTTTGTTGTAAAATTCATCCGTTTGGGACCTCAACGGACAAAAACAGTTTTCAGTCTAATTTGAGGTCAAAAGAATGAAATTTTGGTCACTGTCTCGGAATTGGCTGAAAACCCACATACCCACTCCTTTTTTCATGAGGATTCTAGAATGCCCACTTTTGTTGTAAAATTCATCGGTTTGGGTCTTCAACGGACAAAAACGCTTTTCAGGGTAATTTGAGGTCAAATGAATGAAATTTTGGTCACTGTCTCGGAATTGCCTGAAAACCCACATACCCACTCCATTTTTCATGAGGATTCTAGAATGCCCACTTTTCTTGTAAAATTCATCCGTTTGGGACCTCAACGGAAAAAAACACTTTTCAGTCTAATTTGAGGTCAAAAGAATGAAATTTTGGTCACTGTCTTGGAATTGGCTGAAAACCCACATACCCACTCCTTTTTTCATGAGGATTCTAGAATGCCCACTTTTGTTGTAAAATTCATCGGTTTGGGTCCTGAACGGACAAAAACGCTTTTCAGGCTAATTTGAGGGCAAAAGAATGAAATTTTGGTCACTGTCTCGGAATTGCCTGAAAACCCACATACCCACTCTATTTTTCATGTGAATTCTAGGATGCCCACTTTCCTTGTAAAATTCATCCCTTTGGGACCTCCACGGACAAAAACAATTTTCAGTCTAATTTGAGGTCAAAAGAATGAAATTTTGGTCACTGTCTCGGAATTGGCTGAAAACCCACATACCCACTCCTTTTTTCATGAGGATTCTAGAATGCCCACTTTTGTTGTAAAATTCATCGGTTTGGGTCTTCAACGGACAAAAACGCTTTTCAGGGTAATTTGAGGTCAAATGAATGAAATTTTGGTCACTGTCTCGGAATTGCCTGAAAACCCACATACCCACTCCATTTTTCATGAGGATTCTAGAATGCCCACTTTTCTTGTAAAATTCATCCGTTTGGGACCTCAACGGAAAAAAACACTTTTCAGTCTAATTTGAGGTCAAAAGAATGAAATTTTGGTCACTGTCTTGGAATTGGCTGAAAACCCACATACCCACTCCTTTTTTCATGAGGATTCTAGAATGCCCACTTTTGTTGTAAAATTCATCGGTTTGGGTCCTGAACGGACAAAAACGCTTTTCAGGCTAATTTGAGGGCAAAAGAATGAAATTTTGGTCACTGTCTCGGAATTGCCTGAAAACCCACATACCCACTCTATTTTTCATGTGAATTCTAGGATGCCCACTTTTCTTGTAAAATTCATCCCTTTGGGACCTCCACGGACAAAAACAATTTTCAGTCTAATTTGAGGTCAAAAGAATGAAATTTTGGTCACTGTCTCGGAATTGGCTGAAAACCCACATACCCACTCCATTTTTCATGAGGATTCTAGAATGCCCACTTTTGTTGTAAAATTCATCCGTTTGGGACCTCAACGGACAAAAACGCTTTTCAGGCTAATTTGAGGTCAAAAGAATGAAATTTTGGTCACTGTCTCGGAATTGGCTGAAAACCCACATACCCACTCCATTTTTCATGAGGATTCAAAAATGCCGACTTTTGTTGTAAAATTCATTCGTTTGGGACCTCAACGGACAAAAACGCTTTTCAGAATAATTTGAGGTCAAAAGAATGAAATTGTGGTAACTTTCACGGAATTGTCTGAAAACCCACATACCCACTCCATTTTTCATGAGGATTCTAGAATGCCCACTTTAGTTGTAAAATTCATCCGTTTGGGATCTCAACGGACAAAAACGCTTATCAGGCTAATTTGAGGTCAAAAGAATGAAATTTTGGTCACTGTCTCGGAATTGGCTGAAAACCCACATACCCACTCCTTTTTTCATGAGGATTCTAGAATGCCCACTTTTGTTGTAAAATTCATCGGTTTGGGTCTTTAACGGACAAAAACGCTTTTCAGGGTAATTTGAGGTCAAATGAATGAAATTTTGGTCACTGTCTCGGAATTGCCTGAAAACCCACATACCCACTCCATTTTTCATGAGCATTCTAGAATGCCCACTTTTGTTGTAAAATTAATCCGTTTGGGACCTCAACGGACAAAAACGCTTTTCACGCTAATTTGAGGTCAAAAGAATGAAATTCTGGTCACTTTCTCGGAATTGGCTGAAAACCCACAAACCCACTCCATTTTTCATGAGGATTCTAGAATGCCCACTTTTGTTCTAAAATTCATCCGTTTGGGACCTGAACGGACAAAAACTCTTTTCAGGCTAATATGAGGTCAAAAGAATGAAATTTTGGTCACTGTCTCGGAATTGGCTGAAAAACCACATACCCACTTCATTTTTCATGAGGATTCTAGAATGCCCACTTTTGTTGTAAAATTCATCCGTTTGGGACCTCAATGGACAAAAACACTTTTCAGTCTAATTTGAGGTCAAAAGAATGAAATTTTGGTCACTGTCTCGGAATTGGCTGAAAACCCACATACCCACTCCATTTGTCATGAGGATTCTAGAATGCCCACTTTTGTTGTAAAATTCATCCGTTTGGGACCTCAACGGACAAAAACATTTTTCAGTCTAATTTGAGGTCAAAAGAATGAAATTTTGGTCACTTTCACGGAATTGGCTGAAAACCCACATACCCACTCCATTTTTCATGAGGATTCTAGAATGCCCACTTTAGTTGTAAAATTCATCCGTTTGGGATCTCAACGGACAAAAACGCTTATCAGGCTAATTTGAGGTCAAAAGAATGAAATTCTGGTCACTGTCTCGGAATTTGCTGAAAACCCACATACCCACTCCATTTTTCATGAGGATTCTAGAATGCCGACTTTTGTTGTAAAATTCATACGTTTGGGACCTCAACGGACAAAAACGCTTTCCAGAATAATTTGAGCTCAAAAGAATGAAATTCTGGTCACTTTCTCGGAATTGGCTGAAAACCCACAAACCCACTCCATTTTTCATGAGGATTCTAGAATGCCCACTTTTGTTCTCAAATTCATCCGTTTGGGACCTGAACGGACAAAAACTCTTTTCAGGCTAATATGAGGTCAAAAGAATGAAATTTTGGTCACTGTCTCGGAATTGGCTGAAAAACCACATACCCACTTCATTTTTCATGAGGATTCTAGAATGCCCACTTTTGTTGTAAAATTCATCCGTTTGGGACCTCAATGGACAAAAACACTTTTCAGTCTAATTTGAGGTCAAAAGAATGAAATTTTGGTCACTGTCTCGGAATTGGCTGAAAACCCACATACCCACTCCATTTGTCATGAGGATTCTAGAATGCCCACTTTTGTTGTAAAATTCATCCGTTTGGGACCTCAACGGACAAAAACATTTTTCAGTCTAATTTGAGGTCAAAAGAATGAAATTTTGGTCACTTTCACGGAATTGGCTGAAAACCCACATACCCACTCCATTTTTCATGAGGATTCTAGAATGCCCACTTTAGTTGTAAAATTCATCCGTTTGGGATCTCAACGGACAAAAACGCTTATCAGGCTAATTTGAGGTCAAAAGAATGAAATTCTGGTCACTGTCTCGGAATTTGCTGAAAACCCACATACCCACTCCATTTTTCATGAGGATTCTAGAATGCCGACTTTTGTTGTAAAATTCATACGTTTGGGACCTCAACGGACAAAAACGCTTTTCAGAATAATTTGAGGTCAAAAGAATGAAATTATGGTCACTTTCTCGGAATTGGCTGAAAACCCACAAACCCACTCCATTTTTCATGAGGATTCTAGAATGCCCACTTTTGTTCTAAAATTCATCCGTTTGGGACCTGAACGGACAAAAACTCTTTTCAGGCTAATATGAGGTCAAAAGAATGAAATTTTGGTCACTGTCTCGGAATTGGCTGACAAACCACATACCCACTCCATTTTTCATGAGGATTCTAGAATGCCCACTTTTGTTGTAAAATTCATCCGTTTGGGACCTCAATGGACAAAAACACTTTTTAGTCTAATTTGAGGTCAAAAGAATGAAATTTTGGTGACTGTCTCGGAATTGGCTGAAAACCCACATACCCACTCCATTTTTCATGAGGATTCTAGAATGCCCACTTTTGTTGTAAAATTCATCCGTTTGGGACCTCAACGGACAAAAACATTTTTCAGTCTAATTTGAGGTCAAAAGAATGAAATTTAGGTCACTGTCGCGGAATTGGCTGAAAACCCACATACCCACTCCATTTTTCATGAGGATTCTAGAATGCCCACTTTTGTTGTAAAATTCATCCCTTTGGGACCTCAACGGACAAAAACGCTTTTCAGGCTAATTTGAGGGCAAAAGAATGAAATTTTGGTCACTGTCTCGGAATTGGGTGAAAACCCACATACCCACTCCTTTTTTCATGAGGATTCTAGAATGCCCACTATTGTTGTAAAATTCATTCGTTTGGGACCTCAACGGACAAAAACATTTTTCAGTCTAATTTGAGGTCAAAAGAATGAAATTTTGGTCACTGTCGCGGAATTGGCTGAAAACCCACATACCCACTCCATTTTTCATGAGGATTCTAGAATGCCCACTTTTGTTGTAAAATTCATCCGTTTGGGACCTCAACGGACAAAAACACTTTTCAGTCTAATTTGAGGTCAAAAGAATGAAATTTTGGTCACTGTCTCGGAATTGGCTGAAAACCCACATACCCACTCCTTTTTTCATGAGGATTCTAGAATGCCCTCTTTTGTTGTAAAATTCATCGGTTTGGGTCCTGAACGGACAAAAACGCTTTTCAGGCTAATTTGAGGTCAAAAGAATGAAATTTTGGTCACTGTCTCGGAATTGCCTGAAAACCCACATACCCACTCCATTTTTCATGAGAATTCTAGGATGCCCACTTTTCTTGTAAAATTCATCCGTTTGGGACCTCAACAGACAAAAACATTTTTCAGGCTAATTTGAGGTCAAAAGAATGAAATTTTGGTCACTGTCTCGGAATTGGCTGAAAACCCACATACCCACTCCATTTTTCATGAGGATTCTAGAATGCCCACTTTTGTTGTAAAATTCATCCGTTTGGGACCGCAACGGACAAAAACGCTTTTTAGGGTAATTTGAGGGCAAAAGAATGAAATTTTGGTGACTGTCTCGGAATTGGCTGAAAACCCAAATACCCTCTCCATTTTTCATGAGGATTCTAGAATGCCCACTATTGTTGTAAAATTCATTCGTTTGGGACCTGAACGGAAAAAAACGCTTTTCAGGCTAATTTGAGGTCAAAAGAATGAAATTTTGGTCACTGTCTCGGAATTGGCTTAAAACCCACATACCCACTCCATTTTTCATGAGGATTCTAGAATGCCCACTTTTGTTGTAAAATTCATCCGTTTGGGACCGCAACGGACAAAAACGCTTTTTAGGGTAATTTGAGGGCAAAAGAATGAAATTTTGGTGACTGTCTCGGAATTGGCTGAAAACCCACATACCTACTCCTTTTTTCATTAGGATTCTAGAATGTCCACTTTTGTTGTAAAATTCATCGGTTTGGGTCCTCAACGGACAAAAACGCTTTTCAGGCTAATTTAAGGGCAAAAGAATGAAATTTTGGTCACTGTCTCGGAATTGCCTGAAAACCCACATACCCACTCTATTTTTCATGTGAATTCTAGGTTGCCCATTTTTGTTGTAAAATTCATCCGTTTGGGACCTCCACGGACAAAAACAATTTTCAGTCTAATTTGAGGTCAAAAGAATGAAATTTTGGTCACTGTCTCGGAATTGGCTGAAAACCCACATACCCACTCCATTTTTCATGAGGATTCTAGAATGCCCACTTTTGTTGTAAAATTCATCCGTTTGGGACCTCAACGGACAAAAACATTTTTCAGTCTAATTTGAGGTCAAAAGAATGAAATTTTGGTCACTGTCTCGGAATTGGCTGAAAACCCACATACCCACTCCTTTTTTCATGAGGATTCTAGAATGCCCACTTTTGTTGTAAAATTCATCGGTTTGTGTCCTCAACGGACAAAAACACTTTTCAGAATAATTTGAGGTCAAAAGAATGAAATTGTGGTCACTTTCTCGGAATTGGCTGAAAACCCACATACCCACTCCATTTTTCATGAGGATTCTAGAATGCCCACCTTTGTTCTCAAATTCATCCGTTTGGGACCTGAACGGAAAAAAACTCTTTTCAGGCTAATTTGAGGTCAAAAGAATGAAATTTTGGTCACTGTCTCGAAATTGGCTGAACAACCACATACCCACTCCATTTTTCATGAGGATTCTAAAATGCCCACTTTTGTTGTAAAATTCATCCGTTTGCGACCTCAACGGACAAAAACACTTTTCAGTCTAATTTGAGGTCAAAAGAATGAAATTTTGGTCACTGTCTCGGAATTGGCTGAAAACCCACATACCCACTCCATTTTTCTTGAGGATTCTAGAATGCCCACTTTTGTTGTAAAATTCATCCGTTTGGGACCTCAACGGACAAAAACAGTTTTCAGTCTAATTTGAGGTCAAAAGAATGAAATTTTGGTCACTGTCTCGGAATTGGCTGAAAACCCACATACCCACTCCTTTTTTCATGAGGATTCTAGAATGCCCACTTTTGTTGTAAAATTCATCGGTTTGGGTCTTCAACGGACAAAAACGCTTTTCAGGGTAATTTGAGGTCAAATGAATGAAATTTTGGTCACTGTCTCGGAATTGCCTGAAAACCCACATACCCACTCCATTTTTCATGAGGATTCTAGAATGCCCACTTTTCTTGTAAAATTCATCCGTTTGGGACCTCAACGGAAAAAAACACTTTTCAGTCTAATTTGAGGTCAAAAGAATGAAATTTTGGTCACTGTCTTGGAATTGGCTGAAAACCCACATACCCACTCCTTTTTTCATGAGGATTCTAGAATGCCCACTTTTGTTGTAAAATTCATCGGTTTGGGTCCTGAACGGACAAAAACGCTTTTCAGGCTAATTTGAGGGCAAAAGAATGAAATTTTGGTCACTGTCTCGGAATTGCCTGAAAACCCACATACCCACTCTATTTTTCATGTGAATTCTAGGATGCCCACTTTTCTTGTAAAATTCATCCCTTTGGGACCTCCACGGACAAAAACAATTTTCAGTCTAATTTGAGGTCAAAAGAATGAAATTTTGGTCACTGTCTCGGAATTGGCTGAAAACCCACATACCCACTCCTTTTTTCATGAGGATTCTAGAATGCCCACTTTTGTTGTAAAATTCATCGGTTTGGGTCTTCAACGGACAAAAACGCTTTTCAGGGTAATTTGAGGTCAAATGAATGAAATTTTGGTCACTGTCTCGGAATTGCCTGAAAACCCACATACCCACTCCATTTTTCATGAGGATTCTAGAATGCCCACTTTTCTTGTAAAATTCATCCGTTTGGGACCTCAACGGAAAAAAACACTTTTCAGTCTAATTTGAGGTCAAAAGAATGAAATTTTGGTCACTGTCTTGGAATTGGCTGAAAACCCACATACCCACTCCTTTTTTCATGAGGATTCTAGAATGCCCACTTTTGTTGTAAAATTCATCGGTTTGGGTCCTGAACGGACAAAAACGCTTTTCAGGCTAATTTGAGGGCAAAAGAATGAAATTTTGGTCACTGTCTCGGAATTGCCTGAAAACCCACATACCCACTCTATTTTTCATGTGAATTCTAGGATGCCCACTTTTCTTGTAAAATTCATCCCTTTGGGACCTCCACGGACAAAAACAATTTTCAGTCTAATTTGAGGTCAAAAGAATGAAATTTTGGTCACTGTCTCGGAATTGGCTGAAAACCCACATACCCACTCCATTTTTCATGAGGATTCTAGAATGCCCACTTTTGTTGTAAAATTCATCCGTTTGGGACCTCAACGGACAAAAACGCTTTTCAGGCTAATTTGAGGTCAAAAGAATGAAATTTTGGTCACTGTCTCGGAATTGGCTGAAAACCCACATACCCACTCCATTTTTCATGAGGATTCAAAAATGCCGACTTTTGTTGTAAAATTCATTCGTTTGGGACCTCAACGGACAAAAACGCTTTTCAGAATAATTTGAGGTCAAAAGAATGAAATTGTGGTAACTTTCACGGAATTGTCTGAAAACCCACATACCCACTCCATTTTTCATGAGGATTCTAGAATGCCCACTTTAGTTGTAAAATTCATCCGTTTGGGATCTCAACGGACAAAAACGCTTATCAGGCTAATTTGAGGTCAAAAGAATGAAATTTTGGTCACTGTCTCGGAATTGGCTGAAAACCCACATACCCACTCCTTTTTTCATGAGGATTCTAGAATGCCCACTTTTGTTGTAAAATTCATCGGTTTGGGTCTTTAACGGACAAAAACGCTTTTCAGGGTAATTTGAGGTCAAATGAATGAAATTTTGGTCACTGTCTCGGAATTGCCTGAAAACCCACATACCCACTCCATTTTTCATGAGCATTCTAGAATGCCCACTTTTGTTGTAAAATTAATCCGTTTGGGACCTCAACGGACAAAAACGCTTTTCACGCTAATTTGAGGTCAAAAGAATGAAATTCTGGTCACTGTCTCGGAATTTGCTGAAAACCCACATACCCACTCCATTTTTCATGAGGATTCTAGAATGCCGACTTTTGTTGTAAAATTCATACGTTTGGGACCTCAACGGACAAAAACGCTTTCCAGAATAATTTGAGCTCAAAAGAATGAAATTCTGGTCACTTTCTCGGAATTGGCTGAAAACCCACAAACCCACTCCATTTTTCATGAGGATTCTAGAATGCCCACTTTTGTTCTCAAATTCATCCGTTTGGGACCTGAACGGACAAAAACTCTTTTCAGGCTAATATGAGGTCAAAAGAATGAAATTTTGGTCACTGTCTCGGAATTGGCTGAAAAACCACATACCCACTTCATTTTTCATGAGGATTCTAGAATGCCCACTTTTGTTGTAAAATTCATCCGTTTGGGACCTCAATGGACAAAAACACTTTTCAGTCTAATTTGAGGTCAAAAGAATGAAATTTTGGTCACTGTCTCGGAATTGGCTGAAAACCCACATACCCACTCCATTTGTCATGAGGATTCTAGAATGCCCACTTTTGTTGTAAAATTCATCCGTTTGGGACCTCAACGGACAAAAACATTTTTCAGTCTAATTTGAGGTCAAAAGAATGAAATTTTGGTCACTTTCACGGAATTGGCTGAAAACCCACATACCCACTCCATTTTTCATGAGGATTCTAGAATGCCCACTTTAGTTGTAAAATTCATCCGTTTGGGATCTCAACGGACAAAAACGCTTATCAGGCTAATTTGAGGTCAAAAGAATGAAATTCTGGTCACTGTCTCGGAATTTGCTGAAAACCCACATACCCACTCCATTTTTCATGAGGATTCTAGAATGCCGACTTTTGTTGTAAAATTCATACGTTTGGGACCTCAACGGACAAAAACGCTTTTCAGAATAATTTGAGGTCAAAAGAATGAAATTCTGGTCACTTTCTCGGAATTGGCTGAAAACCCACAAACCCACTCCATTTTTCATGAGGATTCTAGAATGCCCACTTTTGTTCTAAAATTCATCCGTTTGGGACCTGAACGGACAAAAACTCTTTTCAGGCTAATATGAGGTCAAAAGAATGAAATTTTGGTCACTGTCTCGGAATTGGCTGACAAACCACATACCCACTCCATTTTTCATGAGGATTCTAGAATGCCCACTTTTGTTGTAAAATTCATCCGTTTGGGACCTCAATGGACAAAAACACTTTTTAGTCTAATTTGAGGTCAAAAGAATGAAATTTTGGTGACTGTCTCGGAATTGGCTGAAAACCCACATACCCACTCCATTTTTCATGAGGATTCTAGAATGCCCACTTTTGTTGTAAAATTCATCCGTTTGGGACCTCAACGGACAAAAACATTTTTCAGTCTAATTTGAGGTCAAAAGAATGAAATTTAGGTCACTGTCGCGGAATTGGCTGAAAACCCACATACCCACTCCATTTTTCATGAGGATTCTAGAATGCCCACTTTTGTTGTAAAATTCATCCCTTTGGGACCTCAACGGACAAAAACGCTTTTCAGGCTAATTTGAGGGCAAAAGAATGAAATTTTGGTCACTGTCTCGGAATTGGGTGAAAACCCACATACCCACTCCTTTTTTCATGAGGATTCTAGAATGCCCACTATTGTTGTAAAATTCATTCGTTTGGGACCTCAACGGACAAAAACATTTTTCAGTCTAATTTGAGGTCAAAAGAATGAAATTTTGGTCACTGTCGCGGAATTGGCTGAAAACCCACATACCCACTCCATTTTTCATGAGGATTCTAGAATGCCCACTTTTGTTGTAAAATTCATCCGTTTGGGACCTCAACGGACAAAAACACTTTTCAGTCTAATTTGAGGTCAAAAGAATGAAATTTTGGTCACTGTCTCGGAATTGGCTGAAAACCCACATACCCACTCCTTTTTTCATGAGGATTCTAGAATGCCCTCTTTTGTTGTAAAATTCATCGGTTTGGGTCCTGAACGGACAAAAACGCTTTTCAGGCTAATTTGAGGTCAAAAGAATGAAATTTTGGTCACTGTCTCGGAATTGCCTGAAAACCCACATACCCACTCCATTTTTCATGAGAATTCTAGGATGCCCACTTTTCTTGTAAAATTCATCCGTTTGGGACCTCAACAGACAAAAACATTTTTCAGGCTAATTTGAGGTCAAAAGAATGAAATTTTGGTCACTGTCTCGGAATTGGCTGAAAACCCACATACCCACTCCATTTTTCATGAGGATTCTAGAATGCCCACTTTTGTTGTAAAATTCATCCGTTTGGGACCGCAACGGACAAAAACGCTTTTTAGGGTAATTTGAGGGCAAAAGAATGAAATTTTGGTGACTGTCTCGGAATTGGCTGAAAACCCAAATACCCTCTCCATTTTTCATGAGGATTCTAGAATGCCCACTATTGTTGTAAAATTCATTCGTTTGGGACCTGAACGGAAAAAAACGCTTTTCAGGCTAATTTGAGGTCAAAAGAATGAAATTTTGGTCACTGTCTCGGAATTGGCTTAAAACCCACATACCCACTCCATTTTTCATGAGGATTCTAGAATGCCCACTTTTGTTGTAAAATTCATCCGTTTGGGACCGCAACGGACAAAAACGCTTTTTAGGGTAATTTGAGGGCAAAAGAATGAAATTTTGGTGACTGTCTCGGAATTGGCTGAAAACCCACATACCTACTCCTTTTTTCATTAGGATTCTAGAATGTCCACTTTTGTTGTAAAATTCATCGGTTTGGGTCCTCAACGGACAAAAACGCTTTTCAGGGTAATTTGAGGGCAAAAGAATGAAATTTTGGTCACTGTCTCCGAATTGCCTGAAAACCCACATACCCACTCCATTTTTCATGAGGATTCTAGAATGCCCACTTTTGTTTGAAAATTCATCCGTTCAGGACCTCAACGGACAAAAACGCTTTTCAGGCTAATTTGAGGTCAAAAGATTGAAATTTTAGTCACTGTCTCGGAATTGGCTGAAAACCCACATACCCACTCCAGTTTTCATGAGGATTCTAGAATGCCCACTTTTGTTGCAAAATTCATTCATTTGGGACCACAACGGACAAAAACACTTTTCAGGCTAATTTGAGGTCAAATGAATGAAATTTTTGTCACTGTCTCGGACTTGGCTGAAAACCCACATACCCACTACATTTTTCATGAGGATTCTAGAATGCCCACTTTTGTTGTAAAATTCATCCGTTTGGGTCCTCAACGGACAAAAACGCTTTTCAGGGTAATTTGAGGGCAAAAGAATGAAATTTTGGTCACTGTCTCGGAATTGCCTGAAAACCCACATACCCACTCCATTTTCCATGAGGATTCTAGAATGCCCACTTTTGTTTTAAAATTCAATCGTTTGGCACCTCAACGGACAAAAACGCTTTTCAGGCAAATTTGAGGTCAAAAGAATGAAATTTTGGTCACTGTCTTGGAATTGGGTGAAAACCCACATACCCACTCCATTTTTCATGAGGATTCTAGAATGCCCACTTTTGTTGTAAAATTCATCCGTTTGGGACCTCAACGGACAAAAACGCTTTTCAGTCTAATTTGAGGTCAAAAGAATGAAATTTTGGTCACTGTCTCGGAATTGGGTGAAAACCCACATACCCACTCCATTTTTCTTGAGGATTCTAGAATGCCCACTTTTGTTGTAAAATTCATCCGTTTGGGACCTGAACGGACAAAAACGCTTTTGAGTGTAATTTGAGGTCAAAAGAATGAAATTTTGGTCACTGTCTCGGAATTGGCTGAAAACCCTCATACCCACTCTATTTTACATG
Source organism: Inga laurina (assembly GCA_963855925.1). Taxonomy (NCBI): domain Eukaryota; kingdom Viridiplantae; phylum Streptophyta; class Magnoliopsida; order Fabales; family Fabaceae; genus Inga; species Inga laurina. The sequence continues at coordinate 30,318,114 of OY979702.1, read as the reverse complement.
AGGATTCTAGAATGCCCACTTTTGTTGTAAAATTAATCCGTTTGGACCTCAACAGACAAAAACGCTTTTCAGGCTAATTTGAGGTCAAAAGAATGAAATTTTGGTCACTGTCTCGGAATTGGGTTAAAACCCCCATACCCACTCCATTTTTCTTGAGCATTCTTGAATGCCCACTTTTGTTGTAAAATTCATGCGTTTGGGACCTCAACGGACAAAAACGCTTTTCAGGCTAATTTGAGGTCAAAAGAATGAAATTTTGGTCACTGTCTCGGAATTGGCTGAAAACCCAAATACCCTCTCCATTTTTCATGAGGATTCTAGAATGCCCACTATTGTTGTAAAATTCATTCGTTTGGGACCTGAACGGAAAAAAACGCTTTTCAGGCTAATTTGAGGTCAAAAGAATAAATTTTGGTTACTGTCTCGGAATTGGCTTAAAACCCACATACCCACTCCATTTTTCATGAGGATTCTAGAATGCCCACTTTTGTTGTAAAATTCATCCGTTTGGGACCTCAACGGACAAAAACGCTTTTCAGTCTAATTTGAGGTCAAAAGAATGAAATTTTGGTCACTGTCTCGGAATTGGCTGAAAACCCTCACACCCGCTCTATTTTACATGAAGATTCTAGAATGCCCACTTTTGTTGTAAAATTCATCCGTTTGGGACCTGAACGGACAAAAACGCTTTTCAGTCTAATTTGAGGTCAAAAGAATGAAATTTTGGTCACTGTCTCGGAATTGGCTGAAAACCCTCATACCCACTATATTTTACATGAGGATTCTAGAATGCCCACTTTTGTTGTAAAATTAATCCGTTCTGACCTCAACAGACAAAAACGCTTTTCAGGCTAATTTGAGGTCAAAAGAATGAAATTTCGGTCACTGTCTCGGAATTGGGTGAAAACCCACATACCCACTCCATTTTTCTTGAGCAATCTTGAATGCCCACTTTTGTTGTAAAATTCATGCGTTTGGGACCTCAACGGACAAAAACGCTTTTCAGGCAAATTTGAGGTCAAAAGAATGAAATTTTGGTCACTGTCTTGGAATTGGGTGAAAACCCACATACCCACTCCATTTTTCATGAGGATTCTAGAATGCCCACTTTTGTTGTAAAATTCATCCGTTTGGGAGCTCAACGGACAAAAACGCTTTTCAGTCTAATTTGAGGTCAAAAGAATGAAATTTTGGTCACTGTCTCGGAATTGGCTGAAAACCCACAACCCACTCAATTTTTCAGGAGGATTCTAGAATGCCCACTTTTGTTGTAAATTTCATGCGTTTGGGACCTCAACGGACAAAAACGCTTTTCAGTCTAATTTGAGGTCAAAAGAATGAAATTTTGGTCACTGTCTCGGAATTGGCTGAAAACCCTCACACCCGCTCTATTTTACATGAAGATTCTAGAATGCCCACTTTTGTTGTAAAATTCATCCGTTTGGGACCTGAACGGACAAAAACGCTTTTCAGTCTAATTTGAGGTCAAAAGAATGAAATTTTGGTCACTGTCTCGGAATTGGCTGAAAACCCTCATACCCACTCTATTTTACATGAGGATTCTAGAATGCCCACTTTTGTTGTAAAATTAATCCGTTTGGACCTCAACAGACAAAAACGCTTTTCAGGCTAATTTGAGGTCAAAAGAATGAAATTTTGGTCACTGTCTCGGAATTGGGTGAAAACCCACATACCCACTCCATTTTTCTTGAGCATTCTTGAATGCCCACTTTTGTTGTAAAATTCATGCGTTTGGGACCTCAACGGACAAAAACGCTTTTCAGGCAAATTTGAGGTCAAAAGAATGAAATTTTGGTCACTGTCTTGGAATTGGGTGAAAACCCACATACCCACTCCATTTTTCATGAGGATTCTAGAATGCCCACTTTTGTTGTAAAATTCATCCGTTTGGGACCTCAACGGACAAAAACGCTTTTCAGTCTAATTTGAGGTCAAAAGAATGAAATTTTGGTCACTGTCTCTGAATTGGCTGAAAACCCTCATACCCACTCTATTTTACATGAGGATTCTAGAATGCCCACTTTTGTTGTAAAATTCATCCGTTTGGGACCTGAACGGACAAAAACGCTTTTCAGTCTAATTTGAGGTCAAAAGAATGAAATTTTGGTCACTGTCTCGGAATTGGCTGAAAACCCTCATACCCACTCTATTTTATATGAGGATTCTAGAATGCCCACTTTTGTTGTAAAATTAATCCGTTTGGACCTCAACAGACAAAAACGCTTTTCAGGCTAATTTGAGGTCAAAAGAATGAAATTTTGGTCACTGTCTCGGAATTGGTTGAAAACCCACATACCCACTCCATTTTTCTTGAGCATTCTTGAATGCCCACTTTTGTTGTAAAATTCATGCGTTTGGGACCACAACGGACAAAAACGCTTTTCAGGCAAATTTGAGGTCAAAAGAATGAAATTTTGGTCACTGTCTCGGAATTGGGTGAAAACCCACATACCCACTCCATTTTTCATGAGGATTCTAGAATGCCCACTTTTGTTGTAAAATTCATCCGTTTGGGACCTCAACGGACAAAAACGCTTTTCAGTCTAATTTGAGGTCAAAAGAATGAAATTTTGGTCACTGTCTGGGAATTGGCTGAAAACCCAAATACCCACTCCATTTTTCATGAGGATTCTAGAATGCCCACTTTTGTTGTAAAATTCATCCGTTTGGGACCTCAACGGACAAAAACGCTTTTCAGTCTAATTTGAGGTCAAAAGAATGAAATTTTGGTCACTGTCTCGGAATTGGCTGAAAACCCACAACCCACTCAATTTTTCAGGAGGATTCTAGAATGCCCACTTTTGTTGTAAATTTCATGCGTTTGGGACCTCAACGGACAAAAACGCTTTTCAGGCAAATTTGAGGTCAAAAGAATGAAATTTTGGTCACTGTCTTGGAATTGGGTGAAAACCTACATACCCACTCCATTTTTCATGAGGATTCTAGAATGCCCACTTTTGTTGTAAAATTCATCCGTTTGGGACCTCAACGGACAAAAACGCTTTTCAGTCTAATTTGAGGTCAAAAGAATGAAATTTTGGTCACTGTCTCGGAATTGGCTGAAAACCCTCATACCCACTCTATTTTACATGAGGATTCTAGAATGCCCACTTTTGTTGTAAAATTCATCCGTTTGGGACCTGAACGGACAAAAACGCTTTTCAGTCTAATTTGAGGTCAAAAGAATGAAATTTTGGTCACTGTCTCGGAATTGGCTGAAAACCCTCATACCCACTCTATTTTATATGAGGATTCTAGAATGCCCACTTTTGTTGTAAAATTAATCCGTTTGGACCTCAACAGACAAAAACGCTTTTCAGGCTAATTTGAGGTCAAAAGAATGAAATTTTGGTCACTGTCTCGGAATTGGGTGAAAACCCACATACCCACTCCATTTTTCTTGAGCATTCTTGAATGCCCACTTTTGTTGTAAAATTCATGCGTTTGGGACCTCAACGGACAAAAACGCTTTTCAGGCAAATTTGAGGTCAAAAGAATGAAATTTTGGTCACTGTCTCGGAATTGGGTGAAAACCCACATACCCACTCCATTTTTCATGAGGATTCTAGAATGCCCACTTTTGTTGTAAAATTCATCCGTTTGGGACCTCAACGGACAAAAACGCTTTTCAGTCTAATTTGAGGTCAAAAGAATGAAATTTTGGTCACTGTCTGGGAATTGGCTGAAAACCCAAATACCCACTCCATTTTTCATGAGGATTCTAGAATGCCCACTTTTGTTGTAAAATTCATCCGTTTGGGACCTCAACGGACAAAAACGCTTTTAAGTCTAATTTGAGGTCAAAAGAATGAAATTTTGGTCACTGTCTCGGAATTGGCTGAAAACCCACAACCCACTCAATTTTTCAGGAGGATTCTAGAATGCCCACTTTTGTTGTAAAATTCATCCGTTTGGGACCTCAACGGACAAAAACGCTTTTCAGGCTAATTTGAGGTCAAAAGAATGAAATTTTGGTCACTTTCTCGGAATTGGCTGAAAACCCACATACCCAGTCCATTTTTCATGAGGATTCTAGAATGCCCACTTTTGTTGTAAAAATCATCGTTTGGGACCTCAACGGACAAAAAGGCTTTTCAGGCTAATTTGAGGTCAAAAGAATGAAATTTTGGTCACTTTCTCGGAATTGGCTGAAAACCCACATACCCACTGCATTTTACTTTATCATTTAGAATACCCATTTTTGTTGTAAAATTCATCCGTTTGGGACCGGAACGGACAAAAACGCTTTCAGTCTAATTTGAGGTCAAAGGAATGAAATTTTGGTCACTGTCTCGGAATTGTGTGAAAACCCACACACCCACTCCATTTTTCATGAGTATTCTTGAATGCCCACTTTTGTTCTCAAATTCATCCGTTTGGGCCCTGAACGGACAAAAACGCTTTTCAGGCTAATTTGAGGTCAAAAGAATGAAATTTTGGTCACTGTCTCGGAATTGGCTGAAAACCCAAATACGCACTCCATTTTTCATGAGGATTCTAGAATGCCCACTTTTGTTGTAAAATTCATTCGTTTGGGACCTCGACGGACAAAAACGCTTTTCAAGCTAATTTGAGGTCAAAAGAATTAAATTTTGGTCACTTTCTCGGAATTGGCTGAAAACCCACATTCCCACTGTATTTTTCTTGATGATTTAGAAAGCCCATTTTTGTTGTAAAATTCATCCGTTTGGGACCTGAACGGACAAAAACGCTTTTCAGTCTAATTTGAGGTCAAAAGAATGAAATTTTGGTCACTGTCTCGGAATTGAGTGAAAACCCACATACCCACTCCATTTTTCATGAGGATTCTAGAATGCCATCTTTTGTTCTAAAATTCATCCGTTTGGGTTCTGAACGGACAAAAATGCTTTTCAGGCTAATTTGAGGTCAAAAGAATGAAATTTTGGTCACTGTCTCGGAATTGCCTGAAAACCCAAATACCCACTCCATTTTACATGAGGATTCTAGAATGCCCACTTTTGTTCTAAAATTCATGCGTTTGGGACCTCAACGGACAAAAACGCTTTTTAGGCTAATTTGAGGTCAAAAGAATGAAATTTTGGTCACTGTCTCGGAATTGGGTGAAAACCCACATACCCACTCCATTTTTCTTGAGGATTCTAGAATGCCCACTTTTGTTGTAAAATTAATCCGTTTGGACCTCAACAGACAAAAACGCTTTTCAGGCTAATTTGAGGTCAAAAGAATGAAATTTTGGTGACTGTCTCGGAATTGGGTGAAAACCCACATACCCACTCCATTTTTCATGAGGATTCTAGAATGCCCACTTTTGTTGTAAAATTCATCCGTTTGGGACCTCAACGGACAAAAACGCTTTTCAGGCTAATTTGAGGTCAAAAAAATGAAATTTTGGTCACTTTCTCGGAATTGGCTGAAAACCCACATACCCACTCCATTTTTCATGAGGATTCTAGAATGCCAACTTTTGTTTTCAAATTCATCCGTTTGGGCCCTGAACGGACAAAACCGCTTTTCTGGCTAATTTGATGTCAAAAGAATGAAATTTTGGTCACTTTCTCGGAATTGGCTGAAAACACACATACCACTCCATTTTTCCTGAGGATTCTAGAATGCCCACTTTTGTTATAAAATTCATGCGTTTGGGACCTCAACGGACAAAAATGCTTTTCAGCCTAATTTGAGGTCAAAAGAATGAGGTTTTGGTCACTGTCTCGGAATTGGGTGAAAACCCACATACCGACTCTATTTTTAATGAGGATTCTAGAATGCCCACTTTGGTTGTAAAATTGATGCATTTGGGACCTCAACGGACGAAAACGCTTTTCAGGCGAATTTTAGGTCAAAAGAATTAAAATTTTTCTCACTGTCTCGGAATTGGCTGAAAACCCACATACCCACTCCATTTTTCATGAGGATTCTAGAATGCCCACTTTTGTTGTAAAATTCATGCGTTTGGGACCTCAACTGACAAAAACGCTTTTCAGGCTAATTTGAGGTCAAAAGAATTAAAATTTTGGTCACTTTCTCGGAATTGGCTGAAAACCAACATACCCACTCCATTTTTCATGAGGATTCAAGAATGCCCAATTTTGTTCTCAAATTCATCCGTTTGGGCCCTGAACGGACAAAAACGCTTTTCAGGCTAATTTGGTCAAAAGAAAGAAATTTTGGTCACTTTCTCGGAATTGGGTGAAAAACCACATACCCACTCCATTTTCCTTGAGCATTCTAGAATGCCCACTTTTGTTCTAAAATTCATGCGTTTGGGACCTCAATGGACAAAAACGCTTTTCAGGCTAATTTGAGGTCAAAAGAATTAAAATTATTGTCACTGTCTCGGAATTGGGTGAAAACCCACATACCCACTCCATTTTTCTTGAGGATTCTAGAATGCCAACTTTTGTTGTAAAATTCATCCGTTTGGGACCTGAACGGAAAAAAACGATTTTCACGCTAATTTGAGGACAAAAGAATGAAATTTAGGTCACTTTCTCGGAATTGGCTGAAAACCCACATACCCACTCCATTTTTCATGAGGATTCTAGAATGCCCACTTTTGTTGTAAAATTCATGCGTTTGGTACCTCAACGGACAAAAACGCTTTTCAGGCTAATTTCAGGTCAAAAGAATTGAAATTTTGGTCACTGTCTCGGAATTGGCTGAAAACCCACATACCCACTACATTTTTCATGAGGATTCTAGAATGCCCACTTTTGTTCTCAAATTCATCCGTTTGGGCCCTGAACAGACAAAAACGCTTTCCAGGCTAATTTGAGGTCAAAAGAATAAAATTTTGGTCACTGTCTAGGAATTGGCTGAAAACCCAAATACCCACTCCATTTTTCATGAGGATTCTAGAATGCCTACTGTTGTTGTAAAATTCATTCGTTTGGGACCTCAACGGACTAAAACGTTTTTCAGGCTAGATTTAGGTCAAAAGATTGAAAGTTTTGTCACAGTCTCGGAATTGGGTGAAAACCCACATACCCACTCCATTTTTCAGGAGGATTCTTGAATGCCGACTTTTGTTCTCAAATTCATCCGTTTGGGCCCTGAACAGACAAAACCGCTTTTCAGGCTAATTTGAGGTCAAAAGAATAAAATTTTGGTCACTGTCTCGGAATTGGCTGAAAACCCAAATACCCACTCCATTTTTCATGAGGATTCTAGAATTCCCACTTTTGTTCTCAAATTCATCTCTTTGGGCCCTCAAGATACAAAAACGCTTTTCAGGGTGATTTGAGGTCAAAAGAATGAAATTTTGGTCACTCTCTCGGAATTGGCTGAAAACCCACATACCCACTCCATTTTTCATGAGGATTCTAGAATGCCCACTTTTGTTCTCATATTCATACGTTTGGGCCCTGAAGGGACAAAAACGCTTTTCAGGCTAATTTGAGGTCAAAGGAATGAAAATTTGGTTACTGTCTCGGAATTGGGTGAAAACCCATGTAGGCACTCCATTTTTCATGTCGATTCTAGAATGCCCACTTTTGTTCTCAAATTGATCCGTTTGGGCCCTCAACGGACAAAAACGTTTTCAGGCTAATTTTAGGTCAAAAGAATGAAATTTTGGTGACTGTCTCGGAATTGGGTGAAAACCCACATACCCACTCCATTTTTCATGAGGATTCTAGAATGACCACTTTTGTTGTGAAATTCATTTGTTTGGGCCCTCAACAGACAAAAACGCTTTTCAGGCTAATTTGAGGTCAAAAGAATTAAAATTTTGGTCACTTTCTCGGAATTGGCTGAAAACCAACCTACCCACTCCATTTTTCTTGACCATTCTAGAATGCCCACTTTTGTTCTCAAATTCATCAGTTTGGGCCCTGAAAGGACAAAAACGCTTTTCAGGCTAATTTGAGGTTAAAAGAATGAAATTTTGGTCACTTTCTCGGAATTGGGTGAAAACCCACATACCCACTCCATTTTTCTTGAGCATTCTAGAATGCCCACTTTTGTTCTAAAATTCATGCGTTTGGGACCTCAATGGACAAAAACGCATTTCAGGCTAATTTGAGGTCAAAAGAATTAAAATTATTGTCACTGTCTCAGAATTGGGTGAAAACCCACATACCCACTCCATTTTTCTTGAGGATTCTAGAATGCCAACTTTTGTTGTAAAATTCATCCGTTTGGGACCTGAACGGACAAAAATGCTTTTCAGTCTAACTTGAGGTCAAAAGAATGAAATTTTGGTCACTGTCTCGGAATTGGCTGAAAACCCAAATACCCACTCCATTTTTCATGAGGATTCTAGAATGCCTACTTTTGTTGTAAAAATTCATTCGTTTGGGACCTCAAGGGACAAAAACGCTTTTCAGGCTAATTTGAGGTCAAAGGAATGAAATTTTGGTCACTGTCTCGGAATTGGGTGAAAACCCACATACCCACTCCATTTTTCATGAGGATTCAAGAATGCCCACTTTTGTTGTAAAATTCATCCGTGTGGGACCTCAACGGACAAAAACGATTTTCACGCTAATTTGAGGACAAAATAATGAAATTTTGGTCACTTTCTCGGAATTGGCTGAAAACCCACATACCCACTCCATTTTTCTTGATGATTTAGAATACCCACTTTTGTTGTAAAATTCCTCCGTTTGGGGCCTGAACGGACAAAAACGCTTTTCAGTCTAATTTGAGGTCAAAAGAATGAAATTTTGGTCACTGTCTCTGAATTGGCTGAAAACCCTCATACCCACTCCATTTTACATGAGGATTCTAGAATGCCAACTTTTGTTGTAAAATTCATGCGTTTGGGACCTCAACGGACAAAAACGCTTTTCAGGCTAATTTAAGGTCAAAAGAATTAAAATTTTGGTCACTTTCTCGGAATTGACTGAAAACCAACATACCCATTCCATTTTTCATGAGGATTCTAGAATGCCCACTTTTGTTGTCAAATTCATCCGTTTAGGCCCTGAACAGACAAAAACGTTTTTCAGGCTAATTTGAGGTCAAAAGAATGAAATTTTGGTCACTTTCTCAGAATTGGGTGAAAACCCACATACCCACTCCATTTTCCTTTAGCATTCTAGAATGCCCACTTTTGTTCTAAAATTCATGCGTTTGTGACCTCAATGGACAAAAACGCTTTTCAGGCTAATTTGAGGTCAAAAAAATTAAAATTATTGTCACTGTCTCGGAATTGGGTGAAAACCCACATACCCACTCCATTTTTCTTGAGCATTCTAGAATGCCAACTTTTGTTGTAAAATTCATCCGTTTGGGACCTGAACGGACAAAAACGCTTTCCAGGCTAATTTGAGGTCAAAAGAATAAAATTTTGGTCACTGTCTAGGAATTGGCTGAAAACCCAAATACCCACTCCATTTTTCATGAGGATTCTAGAATGCCTACTTTTTGTTGTAAAATTCATTCGTTTGGGACCTCAACGGACTAAAACGTTTTTCAGGCTAGATTTAGGTCAAAAGAATGAAATTTTTGTCACAGTCTCGGAATTGGGTGAAAACCCACATACCCACTCCATTTTTCAGAAGGATTCTTGAATGCCGACTTATGTTCTCAAATCCATCCGTTGGGGACCTGAACGGACAAAAACGATTTTCAGGCTAATTTGAGGTCAAAAGAATGAAATTTTGGTGACTGTCTCGGAATTGGCTGAAAACCCAAATACCCACTCCATTTTTCATGAGGATTCTAGAATTCCCACTTTTGTTCTCAAATTCATCTCTTTGGGCCCTCAAGATACAAAAACGCTTTTCAGGGTGATTTGAGGTCAAAAGAATGAAATTTTGGTCACTCTCTCGGAATTGGCTGAAAACCCACATACCCACTCCATTTTTCATGAGGATTCTAGAATGCCCACTTTTGTTCTCAAATTCATACGTTTGGCCCTGAAGGGACAAAAACGCTTTTCAGGCTAATTTGAGGTCAAAGGAATGAAAATTTGGTCACTGTCTCGGAATTGGGTAAAAACCCACATACGCACTCCATTTTTCATAAGGATTCTAGAGTGCCCACTTTTGTTCTCAAATTGATCCGTTTGGGCCCTCAACGGACAAAAACGTTTTCAGGCTAATTTGAGGTCAAAAGAATGAAATTTTGGTGACTGTCTCGGAATTGGGTGAAAACCCACATACCCACTCCATTTTTCATGAGGATTCTAGAATGACCACTTTTGTTGTGAAATTCATTTGTTTGGCCCTCAACGGACAAAAACGCATTTCAGGCTAATTTGAGGACACAAGAATGAAATTTTGGTCAGCGTCTCGGAATTGGCTGAAAACCCACTCCATTTTTCATGAGGATTCTAGAATGCCCACATTTGTTCTCAAATTCATCCGTTTGGGCCCTCAACGGAAAAAAACGCTTTTCAGGCTAATTTGAGGTGAAAAGAATGAAAGTTTGGTTACTGTCTCGGAATTGGGTGAAAACCCATGTAGGCACTCCATTTTTCATGTCGATTCTAGAATGCCCACTTTTGTTCTCAAATTGATCCGTTTGGGCCCTCAACGGACAAAAACGTTTTCAGGCTAATTTTAGGTCAAAAGAATGAAATTTTGGTGACTGTCTCGGAATTGGGTGAAAACCCACATACCCACTCCATTTTTCATGAGGATTCTAGAATGACCACTTTTGTTGTGAAATTCATTTGTTTGGGCCCTCAAAAGACAAAAACGCTTTTCAGGCTAATTTGAGGTCAAAAGAATTAAAATTTTGGTCACTTTCTCGGAATTGGCTGAAAACCAACATACCCACTCCATTTTTCTTGACCATTCTAGAATGCCCACTTTTGTTCTCAAATTCATCCGTTTGGGCCCTGAACAGACAAAAACGCTTTCCAGGCTAATTTGAGGTCAAAAGAATAAAATTTTGGTCACTGTCTAGGAATTGGCTGAAAACCCAAATACCCACTCCATTTTTCTTGAGCATTCTAGAATGCCTACTTTTGTTGGAAAATTCATTCGTTTGGGACCTCAACGGACTAAAACGTTTTTCAGGCTAGATTTAGGTCAAAAGAATGAAATTTTTGTCACAGTCTCGGAATTGGGTGAAAACCCACATACCCACTCCAATTTTCAGGAGGATTCTTGAATGCCGACTTTTGTTCTCAAATTCATCCGTTTGTGCCCTGAACAGACAAAACCGCTTTTCAGGCTAATTTGAGGTCAAAAGAATAAAATTTTGGTCACTGTCTCGGAATTGGCTGAAAACCCAAATACCCACTCCATTTTTCATGAGGATTCTAGAATTCCCACTTTTGTTCTCAAATTCATCTCTTTGGGCCCTCAAGATACAAAAACGCTTTTCAGGGTGATTTGAGGTCAAAAGAATGAAATTTTGGTCACTCTCTCGGAATTGGCTGAAAACCCACATACCCACTCCATTTTTCATGAGGATTCTAGAATGCCCACTTTTGTTCTCAAATTCATACGTTTGGGCCCTGAAGGGACAAAAACGCTTTTCAGGCTAATTTGAGGTCAAAGGAATGAAAATTTGGTCACTGTCTCGGAATTGGCTGAAAACCCTCATACCCACTCCATTTTACAAGAGGATTCTAGAATGCCAACTTTTGTTGTAAAATTCATGCGTTTGGGACCTCAACGGACAAAAACTCTTTTCAGGCTAATTTGAGGTCAAAAGAATTAAAATTTTGGTCACTTTCTCGGAATTGACTGAAAACCAAGATACCCATTCCATTTTTCATGAGGATTCTAGAATGCCCACTTTTGTTCTCAAATTCATCCGTTTGGGCCCTGAACGGACAAAAACGTTTTTCAGGCTAATTTGAGGTCAAAAGAATGAAATTTTGGTCACTTTCTCGGAATTGGGTGAAAACCCACATACCCACTCCATTTTTCTTGAGCATTCTAGAATTCCCTCTTTTGTTGTAAAATTCTTTCGTTTGGGACCTCAATGGACAAAAACGCTTTTCAGGCTAATTTGAGGTCAAAAGAATGAAATTTTGGTCACTTTCTTGGAATTGGCTGAAAACCCACATACCCACTCCATTTTACAAGAGTATTCTAGAATGCCTTCTTTTGTTGTAAAATTCATCCGTTTGGGAGCTGAACGGACAAAAACGCTTTTCAGTCTAATTTGAGGTCAAAAGAATGAAATTTTGGTCACTTTCTCGGATTGGCTGAAAACCCACATACCCACTCCATTTTTCTTGATGATTTAGAATGCCCACTTTTGTTGTGAAATTCATCCGTTTGGGCCCTGAACGAACAAAAACGCTTTTCAGTCTAATTTGAGGTCAAAAGAAAGAAATTTTGGTGACTGTCTCGGAATTGGCTGAAAACCCACATACCCACTCCATTTTTCATGAGGATTCTAGAATGCCCACTTTTGTTCTCAAATTCATCCGTTTGGGCCCTGAACAGACAAAAACGCTTTCCAGGCTAATTTGAGGTCAAAAGAATAAAATTTTGGTCACTGTCTAGGAATTGGCTGAAAACCCAAATACCCACTCCATTTTTCATGAGGATTCTAGAATGCATACTTTTGTTGTAAAATTCATTCGTTTGGGACCTCAACGGACTAAAACGTTTTTCAGGCTAGATTTAGGTCAAAAGAATGAAATTTTTGTCACAGTCTCGGAATTGGGTGAAAACCCACATACCCACTCCATTTTTCAGGAGGATTCTTGAATGCCGACTTTTGTTCTCAAATTCATCCGTTTGGGCCCTGAACGGACAAAAACGTTTTTCAGGCTAATTTGAGGTCAAAAGAATGAAATTTTGGTCACTTTCTCGGAATTGGGTGAAAACCCACATACCCACTCCATTTTTCTTGAGCATTCTAGAATGCCCTCTTTTGTTGTAAAATTCATTCGTTTGGGACCTCAATTGACAAAAACGCTTTTCAGGCTAATTTGAGGTCAAAAGAATGAAATTTTGGTCACTTTCTCAGAATTGGGTGAAAACCCACATACCCACTCCATTTTCCTTTAGCATTCTAGAATGCCCACTTTTGTTCTAAAATTCATGCGTTTGTGACCTCAATGGACAAAAACGCTTTTCAGGCTAATTTGAGGTCAAAAAAATTAAAATTATTGTCACTGTCTCGGAATTGGGTGAAAACCCACATACCCACTCCATTTTTCTTGAGCATTCTAGAATGCCAACTTTTGTTGTAAAATTCATCCGTTTGGGACCTGAACGGACAAAAACGCTTTCCAGGCTAATTTGAGGTCAAAAGAATAAAATTTTGGTCACTGTCTAGGAATTGGCTGAAAACCCAAATACCCACTCCATTTTTCATGAGGATTCTAGAATGCCTACTTTTTGTTGTAAAATTCATTCGTTTGGGACCTCAACGGACTAAAACGTTTTTCAGGCTAGATTTAGGTCAAAAGAATGAAATTTTTGTCACAGTCTCGGAATTGGGTGAAAACCCACATACCCACTCCATTTTTCAGGAGGATTCTTGAATGCCGACTTTTGTTCTCAAATTCATCCGTTTGTGCCCTGAACAGACAAAACCGCTTTTCAGGCTAATTTGAGGTCAAAAGAATAAAATTTTGGTCACTGTCTCGGAATTGGCTGAAAACCCAAATACCCACTCCATTTTTCATGAGGATTCTAGAATTCCCACTTTTGTTCTCAAATTCATCTCTTTGGGCCCTCAAGATACAAAAACGCTTTTCAGGGTGATTTGAGGTCAAAAGAATGAAATTTTGGTCACTCTCTCGGAATTGGCTGAAAACCCACATACCCACTCCATTTTTCATGAGGATTCTAGAATGCCCACTTTTGTTCTCAAATTCATACGTTTGGGCCCTGAAGGGACAAAAACGCTTTTCAGGCTAATTTGAGGTCAAAGGAATGAAAATTTGGTCACTGTCTCGGAATTGGGTAAAAACCCACATACGCACTCCATTTTTCATAAGGATTCTAGAGTGCCCACTTTTGTTCTCAAATTGATCCGTTTGGGCCCTCAACGGACAAAAACGTTTTCAGGCTAATTTGAGGTCAAAAGAATGAAATTTTGGTGACTGTCTCGGAATTGGGTGAAAACCCACATACCCACTCCATTTTTCATGAGGATTCTAGAATGACCACTTTTGTTGTGAAATTCATTTGTTTGGCCCTCAACGGACAAAAACGCATTTCAGGCTAATTTGAGGACACAAGAATGAAATTTTGGTCAGCGTCTCGGAATTGGCTGAAAACCCACTCCATTTTTCATGAGGATTCTAGAATGCCCACATTTGTTCTCAAATTCATCCGTTTGGGCCCTCAACGGAAAAAAACGCTTTTCAGGCTAATTTGAGGTGAAAAGAATGAAAGTTTGGTTACTGTCTCGGAATTGGGTGAAAACCCATGTAGGCACTCCATTTTTCATGTCGATTCTAGAATGCCCACTTTTGTTCTCAAATTGATCCGTTTGGGCCCTCAACGGACAAAAACGTTTTCAGGCTAATTTTAGGTCAAAAGAATGAAATTTTGGTGACTGTCTCGGAATTGGGTGAAAACCCACATACCCACTCCATTTTTCATGAGGATTCTAGAATGACCACTTTTGTTGTGAAATTCATTTGTTTGGGCCCTCAAAAGACAAAAACGCTTTTCAGGCTAATTTGAGGTCAAAAGAATTAAAATTTTGGTCACTTTCTCGGAATTGGCTGAAAACCAACATACCCACTCCATTTTTCTTGACCATTCTAGAATGCCCACTTTTGTTCTCAAATTCATCCGTTTGGGCCCTGAACAGACAAAAACGCTTTCCAGGCTAATTTGAGGTCAAAAGAATAAAATTTTGGTCACTGTCTAGGAATTGGCTGAAAACCCAAATACCCACTCCATTTTTCTTGAGCATTCTAGAATGCCTACTTTTGTTGTAAAATTCATTCGTTTGGGACCTCAACGGACTAAAACGTTTTTCAGGCTAGATTTAGGTCAAAAGAATGAAATTTTTGTCACAGTCTCGGAATTGGGTGAAAACCCACATACCCACTCCAATTTTCAGGAGGATTCTTGAATGCCGACTTTTGTTCTCAAATTCATCCGTTTGTGCCCTGAACAGACAAAACCGCTTTTCAGGCTAATTTGAGGTCAAAAGAATAAAATTTTGGTCACTGTCTCGGAATTGGCTGAAAACCCAAATACCCACTCCATTTTTCATGAGGATTCTAGAATTCCCACTTTTGTTCTCAAATTCATCTCTTTGGGCCCTCAAGATACAAAAACGCTTTTCAGGGTGATTTGAGGTCAAAAGAATGAAATTTTGGTCACTCTCTCGGAATTGGCTGAAAACCCACATACCCACTCCATTTTTCATGAGGATTCTAGAATGCCCACTTTTGTTCTCAAATTCATACGTTTGGGCCCTGAAGGGACAAAAACGCTTTTCAGGCTAATTTGAGGTCAAAGGAATGAAAATTTGGTCACTGTCTCGGAATTGGCTGAAAACCCTCATACCCACTCCATTTTACAAGAGGATTCTAGAATGCCAACTTTTGTTGTAAAATTCATGCGTTTGGGACCTCAACGGACAAAAACTCTTTTCAGGCTAATTTGAGGTCAAAAGAATTAAAATTTTGGTCACTTTCTCGGAATTGACTGAAAACCAAGATACCCATTCCATTTTTCATGAGGATTCTAGAATGCCCACTTTTGTTCTCAAATTCATCCGTTTGGGCCCTGAACGGACAAAAACGTTTTTCAGGCTAATTTGAGGTCAAAAGAATGAAATTTTGGTCACTTTCTCGGAATTGGGTGAAAACCCACATACCCACTCCATTTTTCTTGAGCATTCTAGAATGCCCTCTTTTGTTGTAAAATTTTTCGTTTGGGACCTCAAAGGACAAAAACGCTTTTCAGGCTAATTTGAGGTCAAAAGAATGAAATTTTGGTCACTTTCTTGGAATTGGCTGAAAACCCACATACCCACTCCATTTTACAAGAGTATTCTAGAATGCCTTCTTTTGTTGTAAAATTCATCCGTTTGGGAGCTGAACGGACAAAAACGCTTTTCAGTCTAATTTGAGGTCAAAAGAATGAAATTTTGGTCACTTTCTCGGATTGGCTGAAAACCCACATACCCACTCCATTTTTCTTGATGATTTAGAATGCCCACTTTTGTTGTGAAATTCATCCGTTTGGGCCCTGAACGAACAAAAACGCTTTTCAGTCTAATTTGAGGTCAAAAGAAAGAAATTTTGGTGACTGTCTCGGAATTGGCTGAAAACCCACATACCCACTCCATTTTTCATGAGGATTCTAGAATGCCCACTTTTGTTCTCAAATTCATCCGTTTGGGCCCTGAACAGACAAAAACGCTTTCCAGGCTAATTTGAGGTCAAAAGAATAAAATTTTGGTCACTGTCTAGGAATTGGCTGAAAACCCAAATACCCACTCCATTTTTCATGAGGATTCTAGAATGCATACTTTTGTTGTAAAATTCATTCGTTTGGGACCTCAACGGACTAAAACGTTTTTCAGGCTAGATTTAGGTCAAAAGAATGAAATTTTTGTCACAGTCTCGGAATTGGGTGAAAACCCACATACCCACTCCATTTTTCAGGAGGATTCTTGAATGCCGACTTTTGTTCTCAAATTCATCCGTTTGGGCCCTGAACGGACAAAAACGTTTTTCAGGCTAATTTGAGGTCAAAAGAATGAAATTTTGGTCACTTTCTCGGAATTGGGTGAAAACCCACATACCCACTCCATTTTTCTTGAGCATTCTAGAATGCCCTCTTTTGTTGTAAAATTCATTCGTTTGGGACCTCAATGGACAAAAACGCTTTTCAGGCTAATTTGAGGTCAAAAGAATGAAATTTTGGTCACTTTCTTGGAATTGGCTGAAAACCCACATACCCACTCCATTTTACAAGAGTATTCTAGAATGCCTTCTTTTGTTGTAAAATTCATCCGTTTGGGACCTGAACGGACAAAAATGATTTTCAGTCTAACTTGAGGTCAAAAGAATGAAATTTTGGTCACTGTCTCGGAATTGGCTGAAAAATCAAATACCCACTTCATTTTTCATGAGGATTTTAGAATGCCCACTTTTGTTGTAAAAATTCATTCGTTTGGGACCTCAAGGGACAAAAACGCTTTTCAGGCTAATTTGAGGTCAAAGGAATGAAATTTTGGTCACTGTCTCGGAATTGGGTGAAAACCCACATCCCACTCCATTTTTCATGAGGATTCAAAAATGCCCACTTTTGTTGTAAAATTCATTCGTTTGGGACCTCAACGGAGAAAAACGATTTTCACGCTAATTTGAGGACAAAAGAATGAAATTTTTGTCACTTTCTCGGAATTGGCTGAAAACCCACATACCCACTCCATTTTTCTTGATGATTTAGAATACCCACTTTTGTTGTAAAATTCCTCCGTTTGGGCCCTGAACAGACAAAAACGCTTTCCAGGCTAATTTGAGGTCAAAAGAATAGAATTTTGGTCACTGTCTAGGAATTGGCTGAAAACCCAAATACCCACTCCATTTTTCATGAGGATTATAGAATGCCTACTTTTGTTGTAAAATTCATTCGTTTGGGACCTCAACGGACTAAAACGTTTTTCAGGCTAGATTTAGGTCAAAAGAATGAAATTTTTGTCACAGTCTCAGAATTGGGTGAAAACCCACATCCCCACTCCATTTTTCATGAGGATTCTAGAATGCCAACTTTTGTTCTCAAATCCATCCGTTGGGGACCTGAACGGACAAAAACGATTTTCAGGCTAATTTGAGGTCAAAAGAATGAAATTTTGGTGACTGTCTCGGAATTGGCTGAAAACCCACATACCCACTCCATTTTTCATGAGGATTCTAGAATTCCCACTTTTGTTCTCAAATTCATCTCTTTGGGCCCTCAAGATACAAAAACGCTTTTCAGGGTGATTTGAGGTCAAAAGAATGAAATTTTGGTCACTCTCTCGGAATTGGCTGAAAACCCACATACCCACTCCATTTTTCATGAGGATTCTAGAATGCCCACTTTTGTTCTCAAATTCATACGTTTGGGCCCTGAAGGGACACAAACGCTTTTCAGGCTAATTTGAGGTCAAAGGAATGAAAATTTGGTCACTGTCTCGGAATTGGGTAAAAACCCACATATTCACTCCATTTTTCATAAGGATTCTAGAGTGCCCACTTTTGTTCTCAAATTGATCCGTTTGGGCCCTCAACGGACAAAAACGTTTTCAGGCTAATTTTAGGTCAAAAGAATGAAATTTTGGTGACTGTCTCGGAATTGGGTGAAAACCCACATACCCACTCCATTTTTCATGAGGATTCTAGAATGACTACTTTTGTTGTGAAATTCATTTGTTTGGCCCTCAACGGATAAAAACGCATTTCAGGCTAATTTGAGGACACAAGAATGAAATTTTGGTCAGCGTCTCGGAATTGGCTGAAAACCCACTCCATTTTTCATGAGGATTCTAGAATGCCCACATTTGTTCTCAAATTCATCCGTTTAGGCCCTCAACGGCAAAAAACGCTTTTCAGGCTAATTTGAGGTGAAAAGAATGAAAGTTTGGTTACTGTCTCGGAATTGGTTGAAAACCCATGTAGGCACTCCATTTTTCATGTCTATTCTAGAATGCCCACTTTTGTTCTCAAATTGATCCGTTTGGGCCCTCAACGGACAAAAACGTTTTCAGGCTAATTTTAGGTCAAAAGAATGAAATTTTGGTGACTGTCTCGGAATTGGGTGAAAACCCACATACCCACTCCATTTTTCATGAGGATTCTAGAATGACCACTTTTGTTGTGAAATTCATTTGTTTGGGCCCTCAACAGACAAAAACGCTTTTCAGGCTAATTTGAGGTCAAAAGAATTAAAATTTTGGTCACTTTCTCGGAATTGACTGAAAACCAAGATACCCATTCCATTTTTCATGAGGATTCTAGAATGCCTACTTTTGTTCTCAAATTCATCCGTTTGGGCCCTGAACGGACAAAAACGTTTTTCAGGCTAATTTGAGGTCAAAAGAATGAAATTTTGGTCACTTTCTCGGAATTGGGTGAAAACCCACATACCCACTCCATTTTTCTTGAGCATTCTAGAATGCCCACTTTTGTTGTAAAATTCATTCGTTTGGGACCTCAATGGACAAAAACGCTTTTCAGGCTAATTTGAGGTCAATAGAATGAAATTTTGGTCACTTTCTTGGAATTGGCTGAAAACCCACATACCCACTCCATTTTACAAGAGTATTCTAGAATGCCTTCTTTTGTTGTAAAATTCATCCGTTTGGGAGCTGAACGGACAAAAACGCTTTTCAGTCTAATTTGAGGTCAAAAGAATGAAATTTTGGTCACTTTCTCGGATTGGCTGAAAACCCACATACCCACTCCATTTTTCTTGATGATTTAGAATGCCCACTTTTGTTGTGAAATTCATCCGTTTGGGCCCTGAACGCACAAAAACGCTTTTCAGTCTAATTTGAGGTCAAAAGAAAGAAATTTTGGTCATTGTCTCGGAATTGGCTGAAAACCCACATACCCACTCCATTTTTCATGAGGATTCTAGAATGCCCACTTTTGTTCTCAAATTCATCCGTTTGGGCCCTGAACAGACAAAAACGCTTTCCAGGCTTATTTGAGGTCAAAAGAATAAAATTTTGGTCACTGTCTCGGAATTGGCTGAAAACCCAAATACCCACTCCATTTTTCATGAGGATTCTAGAATGCCTACTTTTGTTGTAAAATTCATTCGTTTGGGACCTCAACGGACTAAAACTTTTTTCAGGCTACATTTAGGTCAAAAGAATGAAATTTTTGTCACAGTCTCGGAATTGGGTGAAAACCCACATACCCACTCCATTTTTCAGGAGGATTCTTGAATGCCGACTTTTGTTCTCAAATTCATCCGTTTGGGCCCTGGACAGACAAAACCGCTTTTCAGGCTAATTTGAGGTCAAAAGAATAAAATTTTGGTCACTGTCTCGGAATTGGCTGAAAACACAAATACCCACTCCATTTTTCATGAGGATTCTAGAATTCCCACTTTTGTTCTCAAATTCATCTCTTTGGGCCCTCAAGATACAAAAACGCTTTTCAGGGTGATTTGAGGTCAAAAGAATGAAATTTTGGTCACTCTCTCGGAATTAGCTGAAAACCCACATACCCACTCCATTTTTCATGAGGATTCTAGAATGCCCACTTTTGTTCTCAAATTCATACGTTTGGGCCCTGAAGGGACAAAAACTCTTTTCAGGCTAATTTGAGGTCAATTTGAGGTGAAAAGAATGAAAGTTTGGTTACTGTCTCGGAATTGGGTGAAAACCCATGTAGGCACTCCATTTTTCATGTCGATTCTAGAATGCCCACTTTGGTTCTCAAATTGATCCGTTTGGGCCCTCAACGGACAAAAACGTTTTCAGGCTAATTTTAGGTCAAAAGAATGAAACTTTGGTGACTGTCTCGGAATTGGGTGAAAACCCGCATACCCACTCCATGTTTCATGAGGATTCTAGAATGCCCACTTTTTCTGTAAAATTCATCCGTTTGGGCCATGATCGGACAAAAACGCTTTTCAGTCTAATTTGAGGTCAAAAGAATGAAATTTTGGTCACTTTCTCGGATTGGCTGAAAACCCACATACCCACTCCATTTTTCTTGATGATTTAGAATGCCCACTTTTGTTGTGAAATTCATCCGTTTGGGCCCTGAACGCACAAAAACGCTTTTCAGTCTAATTTGAGGTCAAAAGAAAGAAATTTTGGTCATTGTCTCGGAATTGGCTGAAAACCCACATACCCACTCCATTTTTCATGAGGATTCTAGAATGCCCACTTTTGTTCTCAAATTCATCCGTTTGGGCCCTGAACAGACAAAAACGCTTTCCAGGCTTATTTGAGGTCAAAAGAATAAAATTTTGGTCACTGTCTCGGAATTGGCTGAAAACCCAAATACCCACTCCATTTTTCATGAGGATTCTAGAATGCCTACTTTTGTTGTAAAATTCATTCGTTTGGGACCTCAACGGACTAAAACTTTTTTCAGGCTACATTTAGGTCAAAAGAATGAAATTTTTGTCACAGTCTCGGAATTGGGTGAAAACCCACATACCCACTCCATTTTTCAGGAGGATTCTTGAATGCCGACTTTTGTTCTCAAATTCATCCGTTTGGGCCCTGAACAGACAAAACCGCTTTTCAGGCTAATTTGAGGTCAAAAGAATAAAATTTTGGTCACTGTCTCGGAATTGGCTGAAAACACAAATACCCACTCCATTTTTCATGAGGATTCTAGAATTCCCACTTTTGTTCTCAAATTCATCTCTTTGGGCCCTCAAGATACAAAAACGCTTTTCAGGGTGATTTGAGGTCAAAAGAATGAAATTTTGGTCACTCTCTCGGAATTAGCTGAAAACCCACATACCCACTCCATTTTTCATGAGGATTCTAGAATGCCCACTTTTGTTCTAAAATTCATACGTTTGGGCCCTGAAGGGACAAAAACTCTTTTCAGGCTAATTTGAGGTCAATTTGAGGTGAAAAGAATGAAAGTTTGGTTACTGTCTCGGAATTGGGTGAAAACCCATGTAGGCACTCCATTTTTCATGTCGATTCTAGAATGCCCACTTTGGTTCTCAAATTGATCCGTTTGGGCCCTCAACGGACAAAAACGTTTTCAGGCTAATTTTAGGTCAAAAGAATGAAACTTTGGTGACTGTCTCGGAATTGGGTGAAAACCCGCATACCCACTCCATGTTTCATGAGGATTCTAGAATGCCCACTTTTTCTGTAAAATTCATCCGTTTGGGCCATGATCGGACAAAAACGCTTTTCAGGCTAATTTGAGGTCAAAAAATGAAATTTTGGTCACTGTCTCGGAATTGGGTAAAATCCCACATACCCACTCAATTTTTCATGAGGATTCTTGAATGCCCAATATTGTTGTCAAATTCATCTCTTTTGGCCCTGAACGGATAAATTCGCGATATAGGCTAATATGAGGTCACAATAATGGAAGTTTAGTCACTGTCCCGGAATTACATGAAAACCCACATAACCCCTCCATTTTTCATGAGAATTGTCGAATGCCCAATGTTCTTTACAAATTCATCTGTTTAGGCCCTGAACGGCCAAAAACGGGATTGAGGCAAATTGAAGGTCAAAATAATGAAACTTAGGTCACTATCTGGGAATACGTGAAAAACCACAAACCCACTCTATTTTTCATAAGTATTCTAGAATGCCCAATATTATTTTTAAATTCATCTGTTTGGCCCTTAAACGGACAAAAACGCCTTTCAGGCTAATTTGAGGTCAAAAGAATGCAAGTTTGGTCACTGTGTCGGAATTACGTGAAAACCCACAAACCCACTACATTTTTCATAAGGATTCTTGAATGCCTAATAATGTTGAAAAATTCATCTGTTTGGGCCCTGAACGGCCAAAAACGCGATTGAGGCAAATTGGAGGTCAAAAGAATAAAATTTTGGTCACTGTCTTAGAATTGCGTTAAAACCCACATACCCACTCCATTATTCATGAGGATTCAAGAATGCCCAATATTGATGTCAAATTCATATGTTTGGCCCTGAACGGACAAAAACGCTTTTCTGGCTAATTTGAGATCAAAAGAATGAATGTTTGGTCCCTCTCACGGAATTACGTGATAACCCACATACCCACTCAATTTTTCATGAGGATTATAGAATGCCCAATATTGTTGTCAAATTCATTTCTTTTGGCCCTGAACGGACAAATTCATGATATCGGCTAATATGAGGTCAAAATAATGGAAGTTTCGTCAATGTCCCTGAATTACGTGAAATCCCACATAACCACTTCATTTTTCATGAGAATTGTCGAATGCCCAATGTTCTTGACAAATTCATCTGTATGGGCCCTGAACGGCCAAAAACGCGATTGAGGCTAATTGGAGGTCAGAATAATGAGACTAAGGTCACACTGTCATGGAATACGTGAAAAACCACAAACCCACTCCATTTTTCATGAGTATTCTAGAATGCCCAATAGTATTTTCAAATTCATCTGTTTGGCCCTTAAACGGACAAAAACGCCTTTCAAGCTAATTTGAGGTCAAAAGAATGAAAGTTTGGTCACTGTCTCAGAAATCCGTGAAAACCCAAATACGAACTCCATTTTTTATTAGGATTCTAGAATGCCCAATATTGTTGTGAAATTCATCTTTTTTGGCCCTGAACGGACAAATTCGTGATATAGGCTAATATGAGCTCAAAATATTGGAAGTTTAGTCACTGTCCCGAAATTACATGAAAACCCACATAACCACTCCTTTTTTCATGAGAATTGTCAATTGCCCAATGTTGTTGGCAAATTCATCTGTTTG
This sequence comes from Inga laurina, assembly GCA_963855925.1. Lineage (NCBI taxonomy): Eukaryota > Viridiplantae > Streptophyta > Magnoliopsida > Fabales > Fabaceae > Inga > Inga laurina. The sequence continues at coordinate 30,294,854 of OY979702.1, read as the reverse complement.
GGCCCTGAACGGCCAAAAATGCGATTGAGGCTAATTGGAGGTCAAAATAATGAAACTTAGGTCACTGTCTCGGAATACGTGAAAAACCACAAACCCACTCCATTTTTCATGAGTATTCTAGAATGCCCAATATTATTTTCAAATTCATCTGTTTGGCCCTTAAACGGACAAAAACGCCTTTCAGGCCAATTTCAGGTCAACAGAATGAAAGTTTGGTCACTGTCTCGGAAATCCGTGAAAACCCAAATACCCACTCCATTTTTTATTAGGATTCTAGAATGCCCAATATTGTTGTCAAATTCATATGCTTGGCATTGAACGAACAAAAACGCTTTTCATGCTAATTTGAGGTCAAAAGAATGAAAGTTTGGGCACTGTCTCTGAAATCTATGAAAACCAACATACCCACTCCATTTTTCATGAGGATTCTAGAATGACCAATATTGTTGTCAAATTCATCTGTTTGGACCCTGAATGACCAAAAACGCAATTGAAGCAAATTGAAGGTCAAAAGAATAAAATTTTGGTCACTGTCTCAGAATTACGTTTAAAACCCACTTTCCCACTCCATTTTTCATGAGGATTCAAGAATGCCCAAAATTGATGTCAAATTCATATGTTTGGCCCTGAACGAACAAAAACGCTTTTCAGGCTAATTTGATTTCAAAACAATTGAAGTCTGGTCTCTGTCTTGGAATTATGTGAAAACCCACAAACCCACTCCATTTTTTATGAGGATTATAGAAAGCCCAATATTGTTGTGAAATTTACTATTTGGGCCCTGAATGGACAGAAACGCCTTCCAGGCTAATTTGAGGTCAAAACAATGAATGTTTGGTCCCTGTCATGGAATTACGTGAAAACCCACATACCCACTCTATTTTTCATGAGGATTCTTGTATGACCAATTGTTGTCAAATTCATCTGTTTGGCCTTGAAAGGACAAAAACGCTTTTCTGGCTATTTTGAGGTCAAAAGAATGGAAGTTTGGTCTCTGTCTCGGAATTACGTGAAAACCCACAAACCCACTCCATTTTTCATGAGGATTCTAGAATGCCCAATATTGTTGTCAAATTCATCTGTTTGGGCTCTGAACGGACAAAAACGCCTTCCAAGCTAATTTGCGGTCAAAAGAATGAATGTTTGGTCCTTGTCACGGAATTCCGTGAAAACCCACATGCCCACTCCATTTTTAATGAGGATCCTAGGATGCCCAATATTGTTGTCAAATTCATAAGTTTGGGCCCTGAACGGACAAAAACGCTTTTAAGGCTAATTTGAGGTCAAAAGAATGAAAGTTTGGTAACTGTCCCGAATTACGTGAAAACACACATACCCACTCTATTTTTCATGAGGATTCTAGAATGCCCAATATTGTTGTCAAATTCATCTGTTAGGGCCCTCAACGAACAAAAATGCTTTTCAGGCTAATTTGAGGTCAAAAGAATGAAATTTGGTCACTGTCTCGGAATTACGTGAAAACCCACCCACTACATTTTTCATGAGGATTCTTGAATGCCCAATAATGTTGACAAAGTCATCTGTTTGGGCCCTGAATGGCCAAAAACGCGATTGAGGCAAATTTGAGGTCAAAAGAATAAAATTTTGGTCACTGTCTCAGAATTGCGTTAAAACCCACATACCCACTCCATTTTTCATGAGGATTCAAGAATGCCCAATATTGATGTCAAATTCATATGTTTGGCCCTGAACGGACAAAAATACTTTTCTGGCTAATTTGAGATCAAAAGAATGAATGTTTGGTCCCTGTCACAGAATTACGTGAAAACCCACATACCCACTCAATTTTTCATGAGGATTCTAGAATGCCCAATATTGTTGTCAAATTCATCTCTTTTGGCCCTGAACGGACAAATTCGCGATATAGGCTAATATGAGGTCAAAATAATGGAAGTTTAGTCACTGTCCCGGACTTACATGAAAACCCACATATCCATTCCATTTTTCATGAGAATTGTCGAATGCCCAATGTTGTTGAAAAATTCATCTGTTCGGGCCCTGCACGGCCAAAAACGCGATTGAGGCTAATTGGAGGTCAAATGAATGAAAGTTTTGTCACTGTCACAAAATTGCGTTGAAACCCACATGCCCACTCCATTTTTAATGAGGATCCTAGGATGCCCAATATTGTTGTCAAATTCATCAGTTTGGGCCCTGAACGGACAAAAAAGCTTTTAAGGCTAATTTGAGGTCGAAAGAATGAAAGTTTCTTCAATGTCCCGAATTACGTGAAAACACACATACCCACTCTATTTTTCATGAGGATCCTAGAATTCCCAATATTGTTGTCAAATTCATCTGTTAGGGGGATGGACAAAAACGCTTTTCAGGCTAATTTGAGGTCAAAAGAATGAAAGTTTGGTCACTATCTCAGACTTACGTTAAAACCCACAAACCCACTACATTTTTCATGAGGATTCTTGAATGCCCAATATTCTTGACAAATTCATCTGTTTGGTCCCTGAACGGCCAAAAACGCGATTGAGGCAAATTGGAGGTCAAAAGAATAAAATTTTGGTCACTGTCTCCGAATTGCATTAAAACCCACATACCCACTCCATGTTTCATGAGGATTCAAGAATGCTTAATATTGATGTCAAATTCATATGTTGGCCCTGAACGGACAAAAACGCTTTTCAATGTAATTTGAGGTCAAAAGAATGAATGTTTGGTCCCTGTCACGGAATTCCGTGAAAACCCACATACCCACTCAATTTTTCATGAGGATTGTAGAATGCCCAATATTGTTGTCAAATTCATCTCTTTTGGCCCTAAACAGACAAATTCGCCATATAGGCTAATATGAGGTCAAAATAATGGAAGTTTAGTCACTGTCCCGGAATTACATGAAAAGCCACAAAACCACTCCATTTTTCATGAGAATTACCGAATGCCCAATATTGTTGAAAAATTCATCTATTTGGGCCTTGAACAACCAAAACGCAATTGAGGCAAATTGGTGGTCAAAATAATAAAATTTTGGACACTGTCTCAGAATTGCGTTAAAACCCACATGCCCACTTCATTTTTAATGAGGATTCAAGAATGCCAATATTGTTGGCAAATTCATCTGTTTGGGCCGTGAAATGATAAAAACGCTTTTCAGGTTAATTTGAGGTCAAAAGAATGAAAGTTTTGTCACTGTCATCGGAATTACGTGAAAACCCACAAACCCACTCCATTTTTCATGAGGATTCTTGAATGCTTAATATTGTTGTCAAATTCATCTGTTTGGGCTTTGAACGGACAAAAACCCCTTCCAGGCTAATTTGAGGTCAAAAGAATGAATGTTTGGTCCCTATCACGGAATTCCATGAAAACCCACATACCCACTCAATTTTTCATGAGGATTCTAGAATGCCCAATATTGTTGTCAAATTCATCTCTTTTGGCCATGAACGGACAAATTCGCGATATAAGCTAATATGAGGTCAAAATAATGGGAGTTTAGTCACTGTCCCAGAATTACATGAAAACCCACATAACCACTCCATTTTTCATGAGATTTCTAGAATGCCCAATATTGTTGTCAAATTCATCTGTTTGGGCCTTGAATGGAGAAAAACGCCTTTCACGGTAATTTGAGGTCAAAAGAATGAAAGTTTGGTCACTGTCTCGGAATTCCATGAAAACCCACATACCCACTCCATTTTTCATGAGGATTCTAGTATGGGCAATATTGTTGTCAAATTCATCTGTTTGGGCCTTGAAAGAACAAAAACGCTTTTCAGGCTATTTTGAGGTCAAAAGAATGAAAGTTTGGTCACTGTCTCGGAATAGCTTGAAAACCCACATACCCACTCAATTTTCCATGAAGATTCCGCAATACACAATATTGTTGTGAAATTCATCTATTTGGTCCCTTAACGACCAAATACCCAATTTTGTCATTTTAGAGGTCAAAAGAATTAAAGTTTGGGACTCTCTGGGAATAGCTTTAAAAACCACATACCAGCTTCCTTTTAAATGAGGATTCCAGAATGCCTTATATTGTCGAGAAATTCATCTGTTTGGTCCCTGAACGGCTAGATAAGCAGTTTGGGCTATTTATAGGTGAAAAGAAGGAATGTTTGGTCACTCTTTGGGAATGGCTTGAAAGCCTATATGCCCACTCCATTTTTAACGAGGATTCCAGAATGCCTAATATTGTTGAGAAATACAGATATTTGGGTCCTGAAAGGACAAATACGCATAATGGGCTAATTTAGAGGTCAAAAGATTGAAAGTTTGGTCATTGTCTCAGACTTGCTTGAAAACCCACATAGCCTTTTCATTTTTAATTAGGATTCCAAAATGCCTAATATTGTTGTGAAATTCATCCGTTTCGGCCCTGAACAGCAAGATACACAATTTGCTTTATTTAGAGGTCAAAAAAATGATTGTTTGGTCAATGTCTCGGAATGGCATGAAAACCCACATACCCACTTCATTTTTCATGAGTATTCCAAAAAGCCTAATATTGTTGTTAAATTCATCTATTTGGGCCCTGAACGGCAAGATACGCAATTTGGGCGATTTATAGGTCAAAGGAATGAAAGTTTGGTAACTCTCTGGGAATGGGTTGAAAACCCACAAACCCACTCCATTTTTAACGTGGATTGCAGAATGGCTAATATTGTTGCGAGATTCATCCGTTTGGGCCCTGAACGATCCATATACGCAATATGGGCTATTTAGAGGTCAAAAGAATGAAAGTTAGATCACTATCTCAGAATAGCTTGAAAACACACATACCCATTCTATTTTTCATGAAGATTCCATAATGCACAACATTGTTGTGAAATTCATCTATTTGGTCCCTGAATGGCCACATACGGAATTTCTTCTTTTTAGAGGTCAAAAGAATGAAAGTTTGGTCACTCTCTGGGAATGGCTTGAAAAACCACATACCAAATCCATTTTTAACAAGGATTTTAGAATGCCAAATATTGTTAAGAAAGTCATCTATTTGGGCCCTCAACGGCCATATATGCATTATGGGCTAATTTAGAGGTCAAAAGAATGAAAGTTTGGTAACTGTCTCGAAATGGCTTGAAAACCCACATACCCACTCCATTTTTAACGAGGATTCCAGAATGGGTAATATTGTTGTGAAATTCATCCGTTTGGGCCTTGAACGGCAAGTTACGTGATTTGCGCTATTTAGTGGTCAAAAGAATGAAAGTTTGGTCATTATCCAGGAATTGCTTGTACACCCACATACCCACTTTTTTTTTCACGCGGATTCCATAAAGCATGATATTGTGGTAAATTCATCTGTTTAGGCCTTGAACGGCCACATACGCGATTTTGGCTATTTAGAGGTCAAAAGAATGAAAGTTTGGTCAGTGTCCAAGAATTGCTTGTACACCCACATACCCACTCCATTTTTCACGAGGATTCCAGAATGCCTCATATTGTTGTGAAATTCATCTGTTTGGGCCCTGAATGACCACATACGCGATTTGAACTGTTTAGAGGTCAAAAGAATGAAAGTTTAGTTACTGTCTCGAAATGCCTTGAAAACCCACATACCAACTCCATTTTAAATGAGGATTCCATAATGCCTTATATTGTTGAGAAATTCATCTGTTTGGTCCCTGAACGGCCAAATACCGAATTTTTTTTTTATTTAGAGTTCAAAATAATGAAAGTTTGGTCACTGTCTAGGAATTGCTTGTACACCCACATACCCACTCTATTTTTAACGGGGACTCCATAATGCCTAATATTGTTGCAAACTTCATCTGTTTGGGCCCTGAATGGCCACATAAGCGATTTGGGCGATTTAGTGGTCAAAAGAATGAAAGTTTGGTAACTCTCTTCGAATGCTTTGAAAACCCATATACCAACTCCAGTTTAATTGAGGATTCCATAATGCCTTATATTGTTGAGAAATTCATCTGTTTGGTCCTTGAACGGCCAGATACGCAATTTTTTCTCTTTAGAGGTCAAGAGAATGAAAGTTTGGTCACTATCCAGGAATGGCTTGTACACCCACTTACCCACTCCATTTTTAACGAGGATTCCATAATGCCTAATATTGTTGTAAAATTCATCTGTTTGGGCCCTGAACGACCACATATGCGATTTCTACCATTTAGAGGTCAAAAGAATGAAAGTTTGGTCACTATCTCAGAATAGCTTTAAAACCCACATACCCACTCTATTTACCATGAAGATTCCGCAATACACAATATTTTTGTGAAATTCATCTGTTTGGTCCCTTAACGGCCAAATACCCAATATTGTCATTTTAGAGGTCAAAAGAATTAAAGTTTGGGACTCTCTAGGAATGGCTTTAAAAACCACATACCAACTCCCTTTTAAATGAGGATTCCAGAATGCCTTATATTATTGAGAAATTCATCTGTTTGGTTGCTTAACGGCCAAATACCCAATATTGTCATTTTAGAGTCAAAAGAATTAAAGTTTGGAACTCTCTGGGAATGGCTTTAAAAACCACATACCAACTCCATTTTGAAATGAGGATTCCAGAATGCCTTATATTGTTGAGAAATTCATCTGTTAGGTCCCTGAACGGCCAGATAAGCAGTTTGGGCTATTTAGAGGTCAAAAGAATGAATGTTTGGTTACTCTCTGGGAATTGCTTGAAAGCCCACATACCCACTCCATTTTTAACGAGGATTTCAGAATGCCTAATATTGTTGAGAAACTCATCTATTTGGGCCCTAAAAGATATATACGCATAATGGGCTAATTTAGAGGTCAAAAGAATGAAAATTTGGTCGCCGTCTCGGACTTGCTTGAAAACCCACATACCCTCTCCATTTTTAATGAGGATTCCAAAATGCCTAATATTGTTGCGAAATTCATCCGTTTCGGCCCTGAATGGCAAGATACGCAATTTGCTTTATTTAGAGGTCAAAAGAATGATAGTTTGGTCACTGTCTCGGAATAACTTGAAAACCCACATACCCACTTCATTTTTCATGAGTATTCCAAAGTGCCTAATATTATTGTGAAATTCATCTGTTTGGGCCCTGAACGGCAAGATACGCAATTTGGGCGATTTATAGGTCAAAGGAATGAAAGTTTGGTCACTCTCTAAGAATGGCTTGAAAACCCATACACCCGCTACATTTTTAACGAGGAATCCATAATGCCTATTATTGTTGAGTAATTCATCTATTTGGGCCCTCAACGGCCAGATACGCATTATGGGCTAATTTAGAGGTCAAAAGAATGAAAGTTTCGTCACTGTCTCGTAATGGCTTGAAAACCCACAAACCCACTCCATTTTTAATGAGGATTGTAGAATCGCTAATATTGTTGCGAAATTCATCATTTTAGGCCCTGAATGATCCACATACGCGATATAGGCTATTTAGAGGTCAAAAGAATGAAAGTTTGATCACTGTCTCATAATAGCTTGAAAACACACATACCCACTCAATTTTTCATGAAGATTCCATAATGCACAAAATTATTGTGAAATTCATCTATTTGGTCCCTTAACAGCCAAATACGGAATTTGGTCCTTTTAGAGGTCAAAAGAATGAAAGTTTGGTCACTCTCTAGGAATGGCTTGAAAAACCACATACCAACTCCATTTTTAACGAGGATTTCAGAATGCCAAATATTGTTCAGAAATTCATCTATTTGGGCCCTCAACGGCGAGATATGCATTATGGGCTAATTTAGAGGTCAAAAGAATGAAAGTTTGGTCAATGTCTCAAAATGGCTTCAAAACCCACATACCCTCTCCATTTTTAACAAGGATTCCAGAATGGTGAATATTGTTGCGAAATTCATCCGTTTGGGCCTTGAACGGCAAGTTACGCGATTTGCGCTATTTAAAGGTCAAAATAATGATAGTTTGGTCACTGTCTCGGAATGGCTTGAAAACCCACATACCCACTCCCTTTTTCACGCGGATTCCATAAAGCCTAATATTGTGGTGAAATTCATCTGTTTGGGCCCTGAACGACCACATACGCGATTTGGGCTATTTAGAGGTCAAAAGAATGAAAGTTTGGTCACTGTCCAGGAATTGCTTGTACACCCACATACCCACTCCATTTTTCATGAGGATTCCAGAATGCCTCATATTGTTGCAAAATTCATCTGTTTGGGCCCTGAACGGCCACACACGTGATTTGGGCTGTTTAGAGGTCAAAAGAATGAAAGTTTGGTCACTGTCTCGGAATTCCCTGAAAACCCACATACCAACTCCATTTTAAATAAGGATTCCATAATGCCTTATATTGTTGAGAAATTCGTCTGTTTGGTCCCTGAACGGCCATATATAGGCAGTTTGGGCTATTTAGAGGTCAAAATAATGAAAGTTTGGTCACTCTCTGGGAATCGCTTGAAAACCCACATACCCACTCCATTTTTAACGAGGATTCCAGAATGCCTATTATTGTTCAGAAATTGATTTATTTGGGCCTTGAATGGCCAGATACGCATTATGGGCTAATTTAGAGGTCAAAAAATGAAAGTTTAGTCACTCTCTGGGAATCGCTTGAAAACGCACATACCCACTCCATTTTTAACGAGTATTCCAGAATGCCTAATATTGTTCAGAAATTGATCTATTTGGGCCTTGAACAGCCAGATACGCATTATGCGCTAATTTAGAGGTCAAAAGAATGTAAGTTTGGTCACTGTCTCATAATAGCTTAAAAACGCACATACCCACTCTATTTTTAACAAGGATTCCAGAATGCCTAATATTGTTGCGAAATTCATCAGTTTGGGCCCTGAACGGGGCACACACGCTATTTGGGTAATTTAGAGGTCAACAGAATTAAAGTTTGGTCACTGTCTCGGAATCGCTTGAAAACACACATATCCACTTTATTTTTTATGAAGATTCCAGAATGCACAATATTGTAGTGAAATTCATCTTGTTTGGTCCCTGAACGGCCAAATACGCAATTTGGTCTTTTTAGAGGTCAAAAGAATGAAAGTTTGGTCACTCTCTGTGAATGGCTGGAAAAACCACATACCCACTCCATTTTTAGCAAGGACTACAGAATGCCTAATATTGTTGAGAAATTCATCCGTTCAGGCCCTGAACGTGCCACATACGCTAATAGGGCTATTTATAGGTCGAAAGAATGAAAGTTTGGTCACTATCTTGGAATGGCTTGAAAACCCACATACCAACTACCTTTTAAATAGGAATTCCAGAATGACTTATATTGTTGAAAAATTCATCTGTTTGGTCCCTAAATGACCAGATACGCAATTTGGGCTATTTAGAGGTCAAAAGAATGAAAGTTTGGTCACTCTCTGGTATAGGATTGAAAACCTACATATCCACACCATTTTTAACAGGAATTCCAGAATGCCTAATATTGTTGAGAAATTCATCTCTTTGGGCCCTGTACGTCCAAATACGCATTATGGGCTAATTTAGAGGTCAAAAGAATGAAAGTTTGGTCACTCTCTGGGAATGGCTTGAAAACCCACATACCTACTACATTTTTAACGACGAATCCAGAATGCCTATTATTGTTGCGAAATTAATGTCTTTAGGCCCTGAACGGCAAGATACGCGATTTGCGCTATTTAGAGGTCAAAAGAATGATAGTTTGGTCACTGTCTCAGAACATCTTGAAAACCCACATACCCACTCCCTTTTTCATGTGGATTTTAGAGAGCCTAATATTGTGGTGAAATTCATCTGTTTGAGCCCTGAATGGCCACATATGCGATATGGGCTATTTAGAGGTCAAAAGAATGAAAGTTTGGTCACTGTCTCGGAATAGCTTGAAAAGCTACATACCAACTCCCCTTTAATTGAGGATTCCGGAATGACTTATATTGTTGTGAAATTCATCTTTTTCATCCCTAAACGGCCAGATACGCAATTTGGTCTTTTTAGAGGTCAAAAGAATTAAAGTTTTGTCACTCTCTGGGAATGGCTTGAAAAACCACATACCCACACCATTTTTAACGAGGATTCTAGAATGCCTAATATGGTTGAGAAAATCATCTCTTTGGGCCCTCAACAGCCAGATACACATTATGGGCTAATTTAGAGGTGAAAAGAATGAAAGTTTGGTCGCTGTCCCATAATGGTTTAAAAACCCACATACCCACTCCATTTTTCATGAGTATACCAAAAAGAATAACATTGTCGTGAAATTCATCTATTTAGCCCTGAACGGCAAGATACGCAATTTGGGCTATTTAGAGCTTAAAAGATTGAAAGTTGGGACATTGTCTCGGAATGGATTGAAAACCCACATACCCACTCCATTTATAATGAGGATTCAAGAATGCCTAATATTGTTGCGAAATTCATCTCTTTGGGCACTAAATGGCAATATATGCGATTTAGGCTATTTAGAGGTCAAAAGAATGAAAGTTTGGTCACTGTCTCGAAATGGCTTGAAAACCCACATACCCACTCCATTTTAAATGAAGATTCCAGAATACCTTACATTGTTGAGAAATTCATCTATTTGGTCCCTGAACGGCTATGTAAAAGCAGTTTGGGCTATTTAGAGGTCAAAAGAATGATAGTTTGGTCACTGTCTCGCAACATCTTGGAAACCCACATACCTACTCACTTTCCCACGCGGATTATATTAAGCCAAATATTGTCGTGAAATTCATCTGTTTGGCCCATAAACGGGCGACATAAGTGATTTGGGCTATTTAGAGGTCTAAATAATGAAAGTTTGGTCACTGTCTCGGAATGGCTTGGAAACCCACATACCCACTCCATTTTAAATCAAGATTCCAGAATGCCTGACATTGTTGAAAAATTTATCTCTTTGGTCCCTGAACGGCCAGATACACGATTTAGGCCATTTAGAGGTCAAAACAATGATTGTTTGGCCACTGTCTTAGAATGGCTTCAAAACCAACATACCCACTCCATTTTTCACGAGGATTCCAGAATGCCAAATATTAATGCAAAATTCATCTGTTCGGGCCTTGAACAGCCACATACGCGATTTTGTCCATTTAGAGGTTAAAAGGAATGAAAGTTTGGTCACTGTCTCCGAATGGCTTGAAAATCCACATTCCAACTCCTTTTTAAATGAGAATTCCAGAATGCCTTATATTGTGGAGAAATTTATCTGTTTGGTCCCCGAATGGCCAGATACGTAATCTATCCTATTTAGAGGTCAGAAGAATGAAAGTTTGGGCCCTGTCTTGGAATGGCTTGAAAACCCACATACCCACTCCATTTTTAACAAGGATTCCAGAAAGCCTAATGTTGAGGTGAAATTCATCTATTTGGGCCATGGATGGCCACATACGCGATTTGGGCTATTTAAAGGTTAAAAGAATGAAAGTTTGATCACTGTCTTGAAATGTCTTGAAAACCCACATACGCACTCCATTTTTCACAAAGATTCTAGAATGCCTAATATTGTTACAAAATTCATCTCTTTGGCCCTGAACGGGAAGATACGCGATTTAGACTACTTATAGGTCAAAAAAATGAAAGTTTGGTCACTATCTCGGAATGGCATGAAAATCCACATACCTACTCCATTTTTCACGAGAATTCAAGAAGCCCCAATATTGTTGCGAAAATCATCCGTGCGAGCCCTTTACGGCCAAATACGCGATTTTGGCAATTTAGAGGTCAAAAAGAATGAATGTTTGGTCACTGTCTCGGAATGGCTTCAAAGCCCACAAACCCACTCCATTTTTAACGAACATTCCATATGCCTAATATATTGTTAAGAAATTCATCTATCTTGGCCCTAAGCAGCCAGATACACGATTTCTCCCATTTAGAGGTCAAAACAATGAATGTTTGGTCACTATCTCGGAATTGTTTCAAAACCCACATACCCACTCCATTATTCACGAGGATTCCAAAATGCCAAATATTGTTGCGAAATTCATCTGTTCAGGCCCTGAACTACCACACACGCTATTTAGGCCATTTAGAGGTCAAAAAGAATGAAAGTTTGGTACTGTCTCGGAATATCTTGAAAACCCACATACCCACTCCATTTTTCAAGACGATTCCAGAATGCCTTATATTGTTGCGAAATTCATCTTTTTGGGATTTGAACGGCAAGATACGCGATTTAGGCTATTTATAGGTCAAAAGAATGAAAGTTTGGTCACTGTCTCTGAATGGCTTGAAAATCCACATTCCAACTCCTCTTTAAATGAGAATTTCAGAATGCCTTATATTGTGGAGAAATTTATTTGTTTGGTCCCCGAATGGCCAGATACGCAATCTGTCCTATTTAAAGGTCAGAAGATTGAAAGTTTGGGCCCTATCTCGGAATGGCTTGAAAACCCACATACCCACTCCATTTTTAACAAGGATTCCAGAAAGCCTAATGTTGAGGTGAAATTCATCTATTTGGCCCTGAACGGTCACATACGCGATTTGGGCTATTTAAAGGTCAAAAGAATAAAAGTTTGGTCACTGTCTTGGAATGGCTTGAAAACCCACATTCCAACTCCATTTTAATGAGGATTCCAAAATGCCTTATATTGAGAAGAAATTTATCTGTTTGGTCCTCGAACGTCCAGATAAGGAATTTGTCCTATTTAGAGGTCAAAAGAATGAAAGTTTGGGCCCTATCTCGGAATGGTTTGAAAACCCACATACCCACTCCATTTTTAACAAGGATTCCAGAAAGCCTAATGTTGAGGTGAAATTCATCTATTTGGGCCCTGAACGGTCACAAACGCGATTTGGGCTATTTAGAGGTTAAAAGAATGAAAGTTTGGTCGCTGTCTTGGAATGGCTTGAAAACCCACATTCCAACTCCATTTTAACGAGGATTCCAGAATGCCTTATATTGAGAAGAAATTTATCTGTTTGGTCCTCGAACGGCCAGATAAGGAATTTGTCCTATTTAGAGGTCAAAAGAATGAAAGTATGGTCACTGTCGAGTATAGGTTGAACACCCACATACCCACTCTAGTTTTAACGAGGATTCCATAATGCATAATATTGTTGTGAAATTCATCTGTTTGGGTCCTGAACGGCCACATACGCGATTTATGCCATTTAGATGTCAAAAAGAATGAAAGTTTAGTCACTGTCTCGGAAGGGCATGAAAACCAACATACCGACTCAATTTTTCACAAGGATTCCAGAATGCCCAATATTGTTCCGAAATTCATCTGTTCGGGCCCAGAACGGCCACATACTCGATTTTGTCCTTCTAGAGGTAAAAAAGAATGAATGTTTGGTCAATGTCACAGAATATCTTGAAAACCCACTTACCCACTCCATTTTTAACGAGGATTCCAGAATGCCTAAAATTGTTGTGAAATTCATCTTTTTGGGCCGTAACGGCAAGATACGCGATTTGCGCTATTTAAAGGTGAAAAGAATGGAAGTTTGGTTACTGTCGCGAAATGGCTTGAAAACCCCCAAACCTACTTCATTTTTAACGAGGATTCCATAATGCCTAATATTGTTGAAAAATTCATCTATTTGGGCCCTAACCAGCCACATACGCGATTTTGGCCATTTAGAGGTCAAAACAATGAATGTTTGGTCACTATCTCAGAATGGCTTGAAAACCCACATACACACTACATTTTTTCAGGAGGATTCCAGAATGCCAAATATTAAAGCAAAATTCATCTGTTTAGGCCCAGAACGGGCCACATTCCCGATTTGCGCTATTTAGAGGTCAAAAGAATGAATGTTTGGTAATCTCGGAATAGCTTGAAAACCCACATACCTACTCTATTTATCATGAAGATTCCAGAATGCACAATATTGTTGTGAAATTCATTTGTTTGGTCCCTAAACGACCACATACACAATTTGGTCCTTTTAGAGGTCAAAAGAATGAAAGTTTGCTCACTCTCTTGGAATGGCTTGAAAACCCACATAGCCAATCCATTTTTAACGAGGATTCAAGAATGACTAATATTGTTGCGAAATTCATCTCTTTGGGCCCTGAACGTCAAGATACGTGATTTAGGCTAATTTAGAGGTCAAAAGAATGAAAGTTTGGTCACTGTCTCGGAGTGGCTTGAAAACCCAATTACCGACTCCAATTTTAACGAGGATTCCATAAAGCCTAATATTGTTGCGAAATACAGTCGTTTGGACCCTGAACGGCAAGATACGCGATTTGCGCTATTTTGAGGTCAAATGAATGAAAGTTTGGTCACTGTCTCGGAATGGCTTGAAAACCCACATGCCCACTCCTTTTTTAAACAGGATTCCAAAATGCCTAATATTGTTGTGAAATTCATCTTTTTGGGCCCAGAAGGGCAAGGTACACGATTTGCACTATTTATAGGTGAAAGAATGAAAGTTTGGTCACTATCTTGGAATGGCTTGAAAACCTACATACCAACTCCATTTTTCACAAGGATTCCAGAATTTCCAATATTATTGTTTAATTCATCTGTTTGGGCCCTGAACGGCCAAATACGCGATTTATGCCATTTAAAGGTCAAAAATAATGAAAGTCTGGCCACTGTCTCGGAATGGCTTGAAAACCCAATACCCACTCCATTTTTCACGAAGATTCCAGAATGAGTAAAATTGTTGTGAAATTCTTCTGTTTTGGCCGAAACGGCCACATACGCGATTTGGTCACTGTCTCGAATGGCTTGAAAATCCACACACCCACTCCATTATTAATGATAATTCCAGAATTCCAAATATTGTTGTAAAATTCATCTTTTTGGGTCCTAAACCACAAGATACGTGATTTGCACTATTTACAGGTCAAAAGAATGATAGTCTGGTCACTGTCTCAGAACATCTTGAAAACCCACATACCCACTCTCTTTTTCATACGGATTCCAGTAAGCCTAATATTGTGGTAAAATTCATCTGTTTGGGCCCTGAACAGCCACATACACGATTTGGGCATTTACAGGTCAAAAGAATGAAAGTTTGGTCACTGTCTCGGAATGGCTTGAAAACCCACACTCCATCTCCATTTTAAATGAGGATTCTAGAATGCCTTATGTTGTGGAGAAATTCATTTGTTTGGTCCCCGAACGGCCAGATACACAATTTGTACTATTTAGAGGTCAAAAGAATGAAAGTTTGGTCACCATCAAGGTATGGTTTGAACACCCACATACCCACTCCATTTATAACGAGGATTCCATAATGCCTTATATTGTTGCGAAATTCATCTGTTTGTTCCCTGAACTGCCAAATACGCGATTTATCCATTTAGAGGTCAAAAAGAATGAAAGTTTGGTCACTGCATCGGAATGGCTTGAAAATCCATATACTTACTCCACTTTTCACGAGGATTCCAGAATTCTCAATATTGTTACGTAATTCATCTGTTTGGGCCTTGAAGGGCTAAATACGTGATATATGCCATTTAGAGGTCAAAAAGAATGCAAGTCTGGTCACTATTTCGGAATGGCTTGAAAACCCATATTCCAACTCTATTTTAAATGAGGATTCCAGAATGCCTTATATTATGGAGAAATTCATCTGTTTGGTCCCCGAACGGCCAGATACGCAATTTGTCCTATTTAAAGGTCAAAAGAATGAAAGTTTGGTCACTGTCGAGCTATGGCTTGAACACCCACATACCCACTCCATTTTTAATGAGAATTCCATAATGCCTAATATTGTTACGAAATTCATCTGTTTGGGCCATGAACGGCCAAATATGCAATTTATGCCATTTAGAGGTAAAAAAGAATGAAAGTTTGGTAACTGTCTCAGAATGGCATGAAAACCCACATACCGACTCCATTTTTCACGACGATTCCAGAATGTCCAATATTGTTGGGAAATTCTTCTATTCGGGCCCTAAACGGCCAAATAAGCGATTTTGGCCATTTAGAGCTCAAAAAGAATGAAACCTTGGTCACTATTCTCGGAATGGCTTGAAAACGCATATTCCAACTCCATTTTAAATAAGGATTCCAGAATGCCTTATAGTGTGGAGAAAGTCATCTGTTTGGTCCCGAAACAACCAGATACACATTTTGTCCTATTTAGAGGTCAAAAGAATGAAAGTTTGGTCACTGTCTCGGATTGGCTTGAAAACCCACATACCCACTCCATTTTTAACAAGGATTCCAGAATGCCAAATATTGTGGTGAAATTCATCTTTATGGGCCCCGAAGGGCCAGATAGGTGATTTGCGCTTTTTAGAAGTCAAAAGAATGATTGTTTACTGTCTCGGAATGGTTTGAAAAGGCACATACCGACTCCATTTTTCACAACGTTTTAAGAATTCCCAATATTGTTGCGTAATTCATATGTTTAGTCCTTGAACGGCCAAATACGCGATTTATGCCATTTAGAGGTCAGAAAGAATGAAAGTTTGGTCACTGTCTCGGAATGGAATAAAAACCCACATACCGACTCCATTTTTCACGAGGATTCCAGAGTGCCCAATAGTGTTGCGAAATTCATCTGTTCGGGCCCTGACCGACCACATACGCGAATTTGGCCATTTAGAGGTCAAAAAGAATGAAAGTTTAGTCATTGCCTAGGAATGGCTTGAAAACCCGCATACCCACTCAATTTTTAACGAGGATTCCAGAATGCCTGATATTGTTGTGAAATTCATCTTTTTGGGCCCTGAATGGTAAGTTACACAATTTACGCTATTTAGAGGTAAAAAAGAATGAAAGTCTGGTCATTCTCTCGGAAATGGCTTGAAAGGCCACATACCAACTCTATTTTTCACAAAGATTCGAGAATGAATAATATTGTTGTGAAATTCATCTTTTTCAGCCTTTAACGGCCACATACGCGATTTAGGCCATTTAGGGTGAAAAGATTGAATGATTGGTCACTGTCTCGGAATGGCTTGAAAACCCACACACCCACTCCATTTTTAACGAGGATTCCAGAATGCCAAATATTGTGGTAAAATTCATCTTTTTTTAGCCCTGTACCGCAAGATACGTGATTTGCGCTATTTACAGCTCAAAAGAATGATAGTTTGAACAATGTCTCAGAACATCTTGAAAACCCACAAACCCACTCCCTTTTTCTTGCGGATTCCAGTAAGCCTAATATTGTGGAGAAATTCATCTGTTTAGGCCCTGAACGGCCACATACGCGATTTGGGCTATTTAGAGGTCAAAAGAATGAAAGTTTTGCCACTGTCTCAGAATGGCTTGAAAACCCACATTCCTAATCCATTTTAAATGAGGATTCCAAAATGCCATATAATTGGAGAAATTCATCTTTTTGGCCCCTGAACGGCAAGATACTCGATTTGCGCTATTTAGAGGTCAAAAGAATGAAAGTTTGGTCATAGTCTCGGAATGGCATGAAAACCCACATACCCACTCCATTTTTCACGAAGATTCCATAATGAATAATATTGTTGTGAAATTCATCTGTTCACGGCCACAAACGTGATTTGGGCCATTTAGAGGTCAAAAGATTGAATATTTGGTCACTGTCTTGGAATGGCTTGAAAACCCACATACCCATTCCATTTTTCACGAAGATTCTAGAATGAATAATAATGTTGATAAATTCTTCTCTTTCGGTCGTGAATGGCCACATACGTGATTTGGGCCATTTAGAGGTCAAAAGATTGAATGTTTGGTCACTGTCTCGAATGGCTTGAAAACCCACATTCCAACTTCATTTTAAATAAGGATTCTAGAATGCCTTCTACTGTGGAGATATTCATCTGTTTGTTCCCCAAACGGCAAGGTACGCAATTTGTCCTATTTAGAGGTCAAAAGAATGAAGGTTTGGTCACTATCGAGGTTTGGCTTGAAAACACTCATACCCACTCCATTTTTAACATGGATTCCAGAATTCCTAATATTGTTGCGAAATTCATCTGTTTAGGCCCTGAACGGCGAAAATACATGATTTATGCCATTTAGTTGTCAGAAAGAATGAAATTTTGGTCAATGTCTCGGAATGGCATGAAAACCCACATACCGACTCCATTTTAAACGAGGATTCCAGAATGCCCAATATTGTTGTGAAATTAATCTGTTCCGGCCCTGAACGGCCTTATACGCGATTTTGGCCATTTAGAGGTCAAAAAGAATGAAAGTTTGGTCACTGTCTCAGAATGTCTTGAAAAACCACATACCCACTCCATTTTTAACGAAGATTTCAGAATGCCTAATATTGTTGTGAAATTCATCTTTTTGGGCCCTGAACGGCAAGATACACGATTTACGCTATTTAGATGTCAAAAGAATGAAAGTTTGGTCACTTTTTCGAAATGGCTTGAAAATCCACATACCCACTCCATTATTAACGAGGATTCCAGGATGCCCAATATTGTTGCGAAAATCATCTGTTCGGGCCCTCAATGGCCACATACGCGATTTTGGACATTTAGAGGTCGAAAAGAATGAAAGTTTGGTAACTGTCTCGGAATGGCTTGAAAACCCACATTCCAACTCCATTTTAAATGAGGATTCCAGAATGCCTTATATTGTGGAGAAATTCATCTGTTTGGTCCCCGAACGGCCAGATACACAATTTGTCCTATTTAAAGGTCAAAAGAATGTTGGTCACTGTCTCAGAATGGCTTGAAAACCAACATACCCACTCCATTTTTAACAGGGATTCCAGAATTCCTAATATTGTTGTGAAATTCATCATTTTGGGCCCTGAACGGCAAGATACGCAATTTGTCCTATTTAGAGGTCAAAAGAATGAAAGTTTGGTCACTGTCTCGGAATGACTTGAAAACCCACATACCCACTCCATTTTTAACGAGGATTCCGTAATGCCTAATATTGTTGCGAAATTCATCTGTTTGGGCCCTGAACGGCCAAATACGCGATTTATGCCTTTTAGAGGTCAAAAAGAATGAAAGTTTGGTAACTGTCTTGGAATGGCATGAAAACCCATGTACCGACTTCATTTTTCGAGAGGATTCAGGAATGCACAATATTGTTGCGAAATTCATCTGTTCGGGCCCTGAAGGGCCACATACGCTATTTTGGCCATTCAGAGGTCCAAAAGAATGAATGTTTGGTCACTGTCTCGGAATGGTTTGAAAACCCATATTCCAACTCCATTTTAAATGAGGATTCCATATTGCCTTATATTGTTTAGAAATTCATCTATTTGGTCCCCGAACGGCCAGATACGCAATTTGTCCTATTTAGAGGTCAAAAGAATGAAAGTTTGGTCACTGTCTCAGAATGGCTTTAAAACCCACGTACTTACTCCATTTTTAACGAGGATTCCAGAATGCCTAATATTGTTGTGAAATTCATCTTTTTGGGCCCTGAACGGCAAGATAGGCTATTTGCCCTATTTAGAGGTCAAAAGAATGAAAGTGTGGTCATTGTCTCAAAATAGCTTGAAAATCCACATACTTACTCCATGTTTCACGAGGATTCCAGAATTCCCAATATTGTTGCGTAATTCATTTGTTTGGTCCCTAAACGGCCAAATACTCGATTTATGCCATTTAGAGGTCAAAAAGTATGAAAGTTTGGTCACTGTCTCGGAATGGAATAAAAACCCACATACCGACTCCATTTTTCACTAGGATTCAAGAATGCTCAATATTGTTGCAAAATTCATCTGTTCGAGCCCTGAACGGCCACATACATGATTTTGGCCATTTAGAGGTCCAAAAGAATGAATGTTTAGTCACTATCTCGGAATGGCTTGAAAACCCACATTCTAACTGCATTTTAAATGAGGATTCCAGAATGCCTTATATTGTGGAGAAATTCAGCTGTTTGGTCCCTGAACGGCCAGATATGCATTTTGTCCTATTTAGAGGTCAAAAGAATGAAAGTTTGATCACTGTCTCGCAATGGCATTGAAATCCACATACCTACTCCATTTTTCACGAGGATTCCAGAATGCCCAAAATTGTTGCGAAATTCATTTGTTCGGGCCATGAACGGCCACATACTCGATTTTGTCCTTTTAGAGCTCAACAAGAATGAAAGTTTGGTCACTGTTTCGGAATGTCTTGAAAACCCACATACCCACTCCATTTTTCAAGACAATTCCAGAATGCCTGATATTGTTGCGAAATTCATCTTTTTGGGCCGTGAACGGCAAGATACGCTATTTGCGCCATTTAAAGGTCAAAAGAATGAAAGTTTGGTCACTGTCTCGGAATGGCTTGAAAATCCACATACCTACTCCATTTTTCACGAGGATTCCAAAATGCCCAATATTGTTGCGAAAATCATCTGTTCAGGCCCTCATCGGCCATATACGCGATTTTGGCCATTTAGAGGTCAAAAAAATGAAAGTTTGGTCACTGTCTCGGAATGGCTTGAAAACCCACATTCATACTCCATTTTAAATGAGGATTCCAGAAGGCCTTATATTGTGGAGAAATTCATCTGTTTGGTCCCTGAACGGCCAGATACACAATTTGTCCTATTTAAACGTCAAAAGAATGAAAGTTTGGTCACTATCTCGAAATGGCTTGAAAACCCACATACCCACTCCATTTTTCATGAAGATTCCACAATGAATAATATAGTTTTGAAATTCATCTGTTTCAGCCGTGAACGGCCACATACGCGATTTATGCCATTTAGAGGTAAAAAAGAATGAAAGTATGGTCACTCTCTCGGAATGGCTTGAAAACCCACATACCCATTCCATTTTCATGAAGATTCCACAATGAATTATATAGTTGTGAAATTCATCTGTTTCAGCCGTGAACGGCTTACATACGCGATTTGGGCCATTTAGAGGTCAAAAGATTGAATGTTTGGTCACTGTCTCGGAATGGCTTGAAAATCCACAACCTACTCCATTTTTTACGAGGATTCTAGAATGCCCTCCTATATTGTAGAGAAATTCATCTGTTCGGGCCCTGAACGACGACATACGTGATTCTAGCCATTGAGAGGTGAAAAAGAATGAAAGTCTTGTCACTGTCTCATAATGGCTTGAAAACCCACATACCGACTTTATTTTTTATGAGCATTCCAGAATGCCCTATATTGTTGCGAAATTCATTTGTTCGGGCCCTGAACAGCCACATACGCGATGTTGGCCATTTAGAGGTCAAAAAGAATGAAAGTTTAGTTACTGACTCGGAATGGCTTAAAAATACACATACCTACTCCATTTTTGACGACGATTCCAGAATGCCCTATATTGTTGCAAAACTCTTCTATTTGGGCCATGAACGGCCACATACTCAATTTTGGCCATTTCGAGGTCAAAAAGAATGAAAGTTTCGTCACTGTCTCGGAAAGGCATGAAAACTGACATACCGACTCTATTTTTCATGTGGATTCCAGAATGCCCAATATTGTTGCGAAATTCATCTATTCGGGCCCTGAATGGCCACATACGCAATTTTGGCCATTTAGAGGTCAAAAAGAATGAAAGTTTGGTCACTGTCTTGGAATGACTTGAAAATATACATATATAATCCGTTTTTCACGAGGATTCCATAATGCCCAATATTGTTGCGAAAATCATCTATTTGGCCCTGAACAGCCACATACGCGGTTCTGGCCATTTAGAGGTCAAAAAGAATGAAAGTTTGGTCACTATCTCAGAATGGCTTGAAAACCCACATTCTAACTCCATTTTAAAAGAGGATTCCAGAATGCCATATATTGTGGAAAAATTCATCTGTTTGGTCCCCGAACAGCCAAATACGCATTTTGTCTTATTTAGAGGTCAAAAGAATGAAAGTTTGGTCACTGTCTCGGTATGGCTTGAAAACCCACACACCTACTCTATTTTTAACGAGGATTCCAGATGCCGAATATTGTTGTGAAATTCATCTTTTTGGGCCCTGAACAGCAAGATATGTGATTTGCGCTAATTAGAGGTCAAAAGAATGAAAGTTTGGTTACTATCTCGGAATGGCTTGAAATCCCACATACCTACTCCATTTTTTACGAGGATTCCAGAATGCCCAATATTGTTGCATAGTTCATCTATTTAAGCCCTGAACGGCCAAATACGCGATTTTTGCAATTTAAAGGTCACAAAGAATGAAAGTTTGGTCATTGTCTCGGAATGTCTTGAAAACCCACTTACCCACTTCATTTTTCACGAAGATTCCAGAATGAATAATATTGTTGTGAAATTCATCTGTTTCACCCGTGAATGGCCACATACGTGATTTGGGCCATTTAGAGGTCAAAAGATTGAATGTTTAGTCACTGTCTCAGAATGGCTTGAAAGACCACATACGCACTCCATTTTTAACGAGGATTCCAGAATGCTAAATATTGTTGTGAAATTCATCATTTTGGGCCTTGAATGGCAAGATACGCGATTTGCGCTATTTAGAGGTCAAAAGAATGATAGTTTGGTCATTGTCTTGGAACATCTTGAAAACCCACATACCCACTCCCTTTTTCACCCGGATTCTAGAAAGCCTAATATTGTGGTGAAATTAACCTGTTTGGGCCCTGAACGGCCACATATGCGATTTGGGCTATTTAGAGGTCAAAAGAATGAAAGTTTGGTCACTGTCTCGGAATGGCTTGAAAACTCACATTCCAAATCCATTTTAAATGAGGATTCCAGAATGGCATATATTGTGGAGAAATTCATCTATTTGGTCCCCGAACAGCCAGATACACAATTTATCCTATTTAGAGGTCAAAAGAATGAAAGTTTGGTCACAATCAAGGTATGGCTTGAACACCCACATACCCACTCCATTTTTAACGAGGATTCCATAATGCCTAATATTGTTGCAAAATTCATCTGTTTGGGCCCTGTACGGCCAAATACGCGATATATGCCATTTAGAGGTCAAAAAGAATGAAAGTTTAGTCACTGTCTCGAAATGGCATGAAAACCGACATACTGACTCCATTTTTCATGAGGATTCCAGAATGCCCAATATTGTTAGGAAATTCATCTGTTCGGGCCCTGAACGGCCACATACGTGATTTTGGCCATTTAAAGGTCATAAAAAATGAAAGTTTGGTCACTGTCTTGGAATGGTTTGAAAACCCACATACCCACTCCATTTTTCACGAGGAAAGCAGAATGAATATTATTGTTGTCAAATTCATCTATTTCGGCCATGAACGACCACATACGCGATTTAGGCCATTTAGAGGTCAAAAGAATGATAGTTTGGTCACTGTCTCTGAACATCTTGAAAACCCATATACGTACTCCCTTTTTCATGAGGATTCCAAAATGAATAGTATTATTACGAAATTCATCTATTTAGGCCCTGAACGGCTACATACTCTATTGGGTCCATTTAAGGGTCAAAGGAATGAATGTTTGGTCACTGTCTCAGAATGGCTTGAAAACCCACATACCCACTCCATTTTTAACGAGGATTCTAGAATGCCAAATATTGTTGTGAATATCATCTTTGTGGGTCCTGAACGGCCACATACGTGATTTGGGTTATTTACAGGTCAAAAGAATAAAAGTTTGGTCACTGTCTCAGAATGGCTTGAAACCCACATACCCGCTTCATTTTTCATGAGGATTCCAAAAGGCTTAATATTGTTGTGAACTTCATCTATTTGGGCTCTTAACGGCAAGATACGCGATTTGGTCTATTTAGAGGTCAAAAGAATGAAAGTTTGGTCACTATCTTGGAATGGCTTGAAAACCCACATACCCTCTCCACTTTTAACGAGGACTCCAGAATGCCTAATATTGTTGCAAAATTCATCTGTTTGGGCCCTGAACGGTAAGATACGCGATTTAGGCTATTTAGAGGTCAAAAGAATTATTGTTTGGTCACTGTCTCGGAATGGCTTGAAAACCGACATACGCACCCCATTTTTAACGAGTATTCCAGAATGCCTAATATTACTGAGAAATTCATCTATTTGGGCCCTGAACGGCCAAATACGCATTTTGGACTAATTTGAGGTCAAAAGAATGAATGTTTGGTCACTTTCTCGGAATGGCTTGAAAACCCACATACCCACTCCATTTTTAACTAGGATTCCAAAATACCTATGAGTTGGGTTATGAAGAAGCATTAAAATAAGAAAGATGAACTTATAATCCAAGAAAAGAAAGAAGTTATTAAGATAGTTTGTGGAGAATAAACAAGAAGTAGAAGAGAAGAGATTGAAGAAAGGAGCCCTTGCAAAATAAAAGGAGAATATCAAGATTCAAGTCCTTAGATATATATTAGAGGTCTCTATTGTCAAATAGAGGTTGGAATGGCTCAATTCGAAGTAAAGATGCCTTATATGGAAGTTATACCAAATTTGCTTAAATGATCACTCGAGTGGCACCTCCAAAGATGATCGCTCAAGTGATAGCCACTCTATTGTGCTTTATTTTCATTCAGCATGATAAAGGTTTGTTGTTTTGGATGTATCTCTCAAACCACACATCTGATTGAGATAACCATGTTTTATATAAAGCTGGACTCCAAATGCGACACACAGGCACCAAGATAAATTGGATTTTTGATGAAAATGATAAGATTTTCAGAAGTTAATACTATAATTTCTCAAATTATTCCATAACAGGTTTAGTAATTTGGACATATCTCCTATACTACAACTACAATTCAAGTGAAACTTTTTACATATGAAACTACACTTAAAATACATTTCACATAAGCCAAGATAGATTTTAAAGAGTCTCAAACGAAAGAGATATGGATCTCAAAAATTGATGCTCGAAGTTCTAATGATGTTCTAGAATAGAAGTCATTCTTTAGAGCATAACTTTTTGAAGACAATGAATTTTGAATAGAAACTTGTTGCATATAAAACTAGACTCGTCATGCCTAATGAGGTTAGCTAGAAAAGATATGAATTTTGGAATTGCACAGTTGCATAAAGATGCTGCTCTAGACCATCTTCTATGACTTTAATCACAACTTTAAGAATATAATGAATTTTGAGCTAATTCTTTTTGCATTGGTATGTATACTTCAATAGCTTTCTGATGATAGGTCATTTTTGGATTCAAAATGAGTTTATCACTAGCAAAGATCACTCCAACGATATGACATAATACCTAAGATCACTATAGTGACCAGTCTTGTGATGTGTAATATTTTAAAGAAAAGATCACTCGAGTGACCACTCAAGTGATATATTGAGATCACTACCACTTCACTATGTTGATCCTTTATGGTGATGTTCTGCCTAGTTTTTAATCACCATCTTGAATTTCATGATTTTGGTCCAAACTCATACACCTTGATTATATCATTCCTAATCATTACAAATCATGTTTATATAAAGGCTATAGGTGATTAAACTTGGGTCAAGCTTCACCAGATAAAAAGCAAATTTGTCAAAACTTCTAATAGTTGTATTCTCAATGAGGTGAAGAAGAGCTCAATGGGAAGAATATGTCTAACAATCAACTACTCTACATCAATTATAAATAGAAGATCAATCAAAACTGAAGTAGATAAAGAGTGGTGCGAACCTACAAGGGAACATCCCACGAACCCACAACCAATATGAGATATGTTTGCCCCAAGAAAGCTAAACACAAATCAATGATCCACTTGAACCCTTGAGCATGAAATAACAAGTGTAAGATACTAAATTTAGTATCCAATGTTGCTTAGTATGTGTAATTAGTCAAATAAAATATACTAGTGCCTATGTACACTTGGAGTCATTTCCTTGATACACATACACATACTTTTTTAGGACACACAAGCACACATGTATTTGATATATGTGCTAGTGTATTGATGTATGTTATTACTTTGTTTGATTATGTGAAACATATATGAATAATTGAAGCTCTGTTTCTGTTTATAATGTGGCCATAGTTTTGTGCATGAAACATTGAGCACGTAGATATGTCATTGTGTTAACATGAGTTTATGTAATGCAAGCATGTCATGCATTAAGCACTTATCTTGCATGCATATTGGTACTATTTTCCTACTGAGATTTTCTCGAATCTCACCCTCCCCTACCAACAATTTAGACAAGAGGAGATAGAAGAAACGTTGAAAATAAAGAAAAGAATCGTACGAAGGGATTGCGGTAGTGAAACGAAGACAAGAAGATGTCTCCGTTTCACTCAGATAGGTTTAGACACCTTGGTAGCCTTGTGCGGTTACATTGATGGTAATTATTATGTAGGAACCCCTATAGGGAATTTATGTAATTGAGCACTTTTTATCAGTATATTTACGTTATTCCTGTGTTGCCCACCGAACCATATATCATTTTCCGTGAATACTCTGGTAAAGGTGAAATTAAAATAAGGGCCTGACATCACCCATGTCATCAAGGTCTCGAGGCTTTAAATCAACTACCATGTGCCAATCCCTGTACCTTTCATCCTTGACATAATAAACCTGGTATGCCTCTAAGGCAAGAATATACGACTCATCATCTTCAAAATGACTAGTATGAATTGGCCATGAGAAATTTACCGATGTGATGCCTAAGTCATTCGTTATGAGTCCTCAGGAAGTAGTGGCATTTGCCCACAAACACTTGAACAGCATCACAGTTAAACGGCCTTAGTAATTAAGTTTGAAGACATCAAGAAGCTTTCCATAGTAAGGGACGCCTCCAAACTGCATGTTGGCGTCACTGCTGCTCATATAACTCCTTGTTCCAAAGGTGCCATAAACACCCGAATTTTGAGTTTGCAATCCTTGATATCGTGAAACCATGCAAAACTTAAAACCATTAACATTATATGCTGTAAACCCTTTTACATGGTCAAGGGGCTAATTTTGAGAGCTCTGAAATCTGGTAAGTATGGGTTGTGGTCATTTAGTATTCTACAAGCAAACCAGCTTGGGAATTCTTTATGGACCTTTCTGTCAACTTCAGAGGATGTTTGTGTATAGATCCTGAGTTGACGCTTAACATGACCTTTGAATTCCCTGCAATTAATCATGGGAAGGTGATCATGAAATGTAAGTAAAAAATGTTACGAAAGATATAGAATAACATATGAGTGTATAATTTTTACTAAAGGAAGGATTCAACTTGAGTACAATTAATCAAGAGATGTCTATGTGCTTGCAACTTCTCAGTTGTCGTTAGTTTGAAGTTCTCAGTTCCTTCAACTGGCTTACCAACATGAGGGATAAATTCTTCTGATATTGGCACAGGTTCAGGATGATCATCTACACAAGGTGAGCTATTGAAAGTTGTCTCAATGTCATCAAAGTACCTTAAACAGAAATGCAGTACCTCATCCCCTATATAACCTTCAGCTATAGAACCTTCTGGCCACACCTTATTCCTTATGTAAGATTTCAACTTCCCAAGAAACCAACGAAGTAAAGAATGGAAACATGATACTAAATGGAAACCTACGAAGTAAAGAATGGAAACATGATACTAAATGCTGAAAAGGGTGACTAGCAGATATAGGAACTAACAATGACACACATATGTAAAATAAGTACCTCTCAATAGGATACATCCATCAATATTGAGCTGGGCCAGCGAGCTTTGTTCATGAACAAGGTAGACTCTAAGGTAAACCATCATGGTGAAAAAGGATGAGGGAAAGATCATCTCCAAAATGACAAAGCGTAAGAATGATTTGGGACTACAGCTAATTGAGCTCCTCAATGATCAAAACTTTGGAACACAACTTCCAAAAGAAAGAACAAAGTTCCACCAAAACGATGGACACATTGAGAAAAAGTGCATTCTTTATAGCCAGTGGGAGTAACTGTTGCATAAGAACATGTGAGTCATGACTCTTTACGCCAACAACCTTTCAAGCTTGCATGTCAATACATCAAGAAATGTTGCTTAAATACCCATCAGGAACTTTTATTTTCTTCAATGTCATGAGGAATACTTCCTTATTCAATTTTGTGAGGGTGAACTTTACCGGTTGAAATTTGTCATGCTCATCTGGCCATGCGTCCTCATGATATCCCATGGCGAGTAAATCTTTCCTCACTTGAAGATGATGTTTTGACTTGTCGGGTTCATTATGCAACTTATATAGCACATTGTTGCAAACATTTTTTTCAATGTGCATCACATCAAGACTATAGCGAAGTAAACTAGAATTCCAATATGGAAAAGTAAAGAAATTGCTTATCTTCCTCCATTGTTGAGGTGCAGAAGTCCTGCCTATCTTTCGCCCTACTTTTGCTGCAAACATTTTTTTCAATGTGTATGACATCAAGACTATGGCGAAGTAAACTAGAATTCCAATATGGAAAAGTAAAGAAATTGCTTATCTTCCTCCATTGTTGAGGTGCAGAAGTCCTGCCTATCTTTCGCCCTACTTTTGCTGCATCATCGCTTTTTTCAAACTCAAATTCAACATCCGCAAGCTGCTGTAAGATATCTGCACCAGATAAATTCTAAGGTGGTCCTTTTTTTAAGTGATCCGCTACAATCTAAACTTGTGCCTTCCCTCAAGAAACCTCTGATGCTATGAAGCACCACTTTCAGTTGTAGGGAAGGCACACTGCATCAGAGTCAAAATTGCAAGCTGGACACGCCGACCAGTATGTATATTCCACCTGGATAATGTCCAAAGGCAAGAAAAGTCACTAATCGTCCACATTAAGGCTACACGCAAGTTGAACACTATCTTCCTGTACACATCATATTTTTTGATGCTAACATTCTACAGGCCAAGAAATTCCATAATAAGCAGTTGGAGATACACATCGATGTCATTACCCGGTGCCTTTTTGCCTAGAATGATCATAGACATAATGAAGGAGCTTTGTTTCATACACATCCAGGGGGAAAGTTGTAGAGAACTATTACTACCCGCCAAATACTGTAACTTGTGCTAAGATTCCCAAATGGATTGAATCGTTAGTCCACAAAGTAAGCTGAACATTTCTAGGGTCAGCCACGAAAGATGGAAAGTTGTTGTCAAACTTTTTCTAGGCTTCTGCATCCCGGGGATGTATTAATTTACTATCTTCATTCTTATCAATGTTATGCCACCTTATGTGCTCCACCGTTTTAGATGACATAAACAATCTTTATAGGCACAGCTTCAAAGGGAAGTACCTGAGAATCTTTTTAAGGTTTCTTCTTCTACTATTTCCCCTTCCAAATTGTCTTATACCTCGATGTGTGACATCGCTTACAAGTCTCCTTACTAGTATCGTCTCCCCAATACAACATACAATCGTTGGAGCATGCATCAATTTTTTGGTAGTTCACATCCAATCTGTTAATAATCTTCTTGGTCTCATAGAACGTTGTAGGAATCTCCACATCGAGGAAAGCATCTTGTAATAATTCTAGTAACATCAATATTCCCTTATCTATGATTCCACACAAGCACTTGATATGATACAACTTGATCAAGAAAGATAATTTAGAGTATTTTCGACAACCTTGATATAAAGGACGATCTGCTTCATCCATCAAGCTGAAAAACTCTTGAGCTACTTCATTCCTTATGACCACCGGCTCCGAACCTTGTAGTTCTTCATTGAAGTTGTCACCTTGAAAACTAAATGCATCATGCATAACATCATTAATTGGATCATCTTCATCTAGTTGAACTCCTACTTGTGAATTCGAGGAAGAGCATAATCTTATCTTATACTGGCCTTCTCACCATGAACTCCCCATAACGTATAGTCTTCCAAGAAAGATTTCACAAACAAATCTTCCTTAACAACTTGTCGAGCATGCCACTTCTTGAACTTGATCTTGCCATTACAGCTGGAGTAAGAGTATGCGAAATCCAAGAAATTGTTTAATCCATAAAAATATTCTAGAGAATTATGTGGCAACATGATCCATGACTTATCCATAACTAGTGAGAAAATTTAGTAAAGAAGATGAGGGAGTAGAGAATAACAGGTGCCTGCAAGCTTATATTCAACTTTTCCAATGTTTAACATTTTGTAGCAGTTGTAAAACCGCTGCCACAACTACTACTTAGAATCATTTTGTAGTAGTTATATTAATAAAACTACTACAAATTTTCAATACTGTTGGCCATTTAAAAAAATTTAATTTCCATTTTGTAGTGGTTTTTAAATATAACTGCTACAAATCTTCACGACCGTTGGCGGGATATGAAATTCAAATTTCAAATGTTTGACAATTTGTAGTGGTTAGGCATTAAAACCGCTACAAAACTTCATGACCGTTGGCCAATTTTTTTAAAAATTTTATTTTCATCTTCTAGCGATTGTCAAATATAACCGCTACAAATTCCATGACCATTGGCTGGCAGGATGTGAAATTCTAATTTTGAAATGGTTGAATCTTAGTAGTGGTTACGGTTTTGAACCGCCATAAACAAAAATTTTCAAAGTTTGGAGCAGTTTTTACTATAGAACTGCTACAAATTTCATCTAGTTTATTTTTTTGGTTAATTTTTGTTGTTAGTTTTAAAAATATAAATATAACTTTCATAAAAAAAAAGCATTTAACAAGGCTCTGAAAATATAAATATCCAAGTTTTTTTTACAGATATTTGAAAAAACATATATAATTGTCCTAAAGCTAACTAATTAAAAACATAAACTAACTATCTAGAGGATGATGATCAGGTCCTCCCCTAGGAGGGGAAGGATCACGGCACTGATTATCAGATCCTCCCTCACGAGGGGCTCCCTTAGGTGCTACTGCATCAAGGCGCTGAGCAAAGTTAACAGCACCATCATCATCGGTAAGATGAGCCAGCTGGATGACGAATTGAGGGACAGGGGGAACCTGTAGATACTCCTCGTTAGGGAAACGGCAACTCCATAACCGCTTCAGTATGTAGCTCATGATATCATGCCACTGTGTATGTTGAGAGTAGTAGTAATCAGCCTACTGCTGCATCTGATGGGCTACCGCAACTTGTATCCTGGCAACCTCTGAAAGGAGCTCCTTAACAGACTTATCCCCTGGACATCTGACCCCGAACATCCATGCTTGAGAGCTGCCAGCCTCAGAGGCACTGCTTTTACCGTAGACCATACTAGTTCTAGTACCTATCCCCATCCTTTTCACGCGCCCAGGGTGCTCAACTAGACCCAAACCCACTTTTAATGGCACAGTGGGGGTCCACAGACCCCTATGACTCATGGGTATGGGTTTCTTGCAGCTCAGCCTATGACTTTTGCATCCACTCCTACCATTTTATGAAACAATTAATTATAATTACTATTTACAATAAAGTGGTTTTATAAACAACATAACAACAAATTATTATTATAAAATAATAAATTAACTTACAATGGCCTCCTCTGCCTGCTGAGAGGTCGGAGTCCCGTCATGGTCTCTATGGGTGATAGCAAATAACTCCCCGTAGTCTGTCTGATGGTTCTTTTGTTGTGCCTTCCTCTCCTAAAACAATTACAAAATTAAATTAATATTATGAACAACAAAACACTAAATTTATAATATGAAATAACTAGCTAAGGGTGTGTTTGGTTTAAGGGGAGGGTAGGGGAGAGAGAGAAGAGGAGGGGAGTTAAATTACATTTTTAGGTTGAAGGTATTTAAATTTTGGGCAGGAACCCAAAATTTAAAAGGAATAAGAGGGTTTTAGGCGGGAACCTAAAATTTAAAAGAATGAGAGGGTAAATTTTGGGTTTTTCTTGTCCAAAATTGTAATCTACCCCCTCCCCTCCCTTCAAACCAAACATACGCTAAAAGTAATTGACATTGTAAAAAGTTACCAGCTCGTAAGTGACAGCAAAGGTCTTTGATCCTACTGTGTGGTGGATCGCCTACTTCCCTCAGCACCTTGTATTTCTAAGAGAAAGCGCCAGCAAAAAAACAACATTAAAAGTATTAAAAAAATATAACACAATTATAATTATTAAAAACATACAATTTATGAAATTTAAATTTAAATGTAAATTATAATTATATTACCTGCGCACCTGCGCTCCTCCTGAACTAGAAAAAACTCGCCCAGTCGTTCGGTAGGATGTTGTCTGGGACATTCTCGATTAGCTGCTACCGAGGAATTGTCCCATCCTTATTCATACCATAGAAGAGATAATTCCTCCTATTCTTCTAGCCATCACCCATCTTCATCAGAGTGTACCTCTTCCTATTGTCTCAAACGGAAAACCTAAGATATAACACAATTGAATAAAAAAAATTAAACACGACAAATTACAAATGATACAATTAATAAATATTAATTAAATACAATTAATTACAAAATATATAATATAATTAAATACTAATGATTACCTCCATCGCTTCATCCCACGCCAGGTCCTTCGGCCCCTTGTGAATGTTCCTCCCATCCTGAAGTGAAGGGGGAACCATATCCAATTCGAGCCCAGCTCATTCAAGAAGTGGTTGAATAGGTGACCCCCATTCTCAGCAGGCTGGTTTGTGGCCTCATTTTACAGACTATAACTCGTAGTGTTTAGTCCAGGCTATTCAGACCGATCACGTCCAGCCTTCTCATGGACACGTTCCCCTACTCATTTGCACAATTTACCACATACGTTAGATAAATTTAAATTCACATTTAATAGGTTGAATTTAAATATTTAATTTATTAAATAAAAAATATATTTACCTTGGACCTGCACGTCAAACCCAGTCGA
Organism: Inga laurina; assembly: GCA_963855925.1. Taxonomy (NCBI): domain Eukaryota; kingdom Viridiplantae; phylum Streptophyta; class Magnoliopsida; order Fabales; family Fabaceae; genus Inga; species Inga laurina. The sequence goes on along the minus strand of OY979702.1, from coordinate 30,262,545 downwards.
CAAGGAAGATGACTGTCGTGGGTTGTTCTGGTCCCATGTGTCCTCCTCATCCAGGAACTACCTATGTCTTTAAGCAAAATCAGGATCTCGAACTCCTCGTTCTCTACATAGTCACTAACACTAAGCCCAACTCCCTCTCCCAAAACAGCTTCAAGCACTTATGGTGCAGTTGCCTCCTGTGGGGTAGTCTGATGTGGCTGTAGTGGGCCCAATTCCTATTACTGTTGTGGGGCTATTTGTTGTGCCGTAGTCTCCCTCCTGCCGCGCTGCCTCCTCCCACTGGCCTGTCCCTTCCCACTGCCCCTCACGAAATTGGTCTAGGAAGCTCAGGTTCCTTCCCCTTGTTCTTCCCTAAAGCCATATCAACTGCAAAAATTAAAAAAATAAAAAAAAATTAGTAACATTTATATAAAAAATAATAATAATAATAATAAGTTGAAAGAAAATATGTAACTTTCGTACCTCTAGTGAGAAAAATGAGAAATGCTACAGTAAAACTCTCAGAGAGACGTCAAAGTGCTCAGATCTAATGGAAAACTCTCAGAGAACTATCAGAAAATGAAATGGACAAATGAGGCAACTGAAGGGTCATTTGGTATTTATAGCGCTGAACTTTGTTGCTGTTACTGATAAAACCACTACAAACCACCTCGGGCAACAGAACACTTTATAGCGATTATTAGTAACCGCTACAAACAAAAGGACTCTTGGAATTATGTAGTGGTTATTAACCACAAACCACCACAAAATGTCGTTTATAAGTGTAGCAGTTTTGTAGAACTGCTTCACAAGGTGACCATTTACATTCCATAGCAATTTACCTCCATCTAATAGCTATAAAATAACCGCTACAACTGTCGAACCTGCTTTGTGCCAAGCTTAGCGCCACATTTGTAGCGATTAACAAGATATAACTGCTACAAATTAACCGCTATAACTTATGGCGGGAAATTGGCTCCAAATTTGTAGCGGTTTTTTTTTGAACTGCTATAAATATCATTGGCTTACCAATGCACCACTTGGCATGAAGATTACTACTACAAATTTATAGTGATTTAGGTTTAAACCACTACAAATAGTCATATTTGTAGCGGTTATAGCTAACCACCACAAATGCACCGCTACGAAACGCCCTTTTTTTGTAGTGTTTTATTTACCAATATACCTTGTAAATATTTGTGGCATTCAATGGAATAAAATGGTGAATTTTGGTGAACTTGGAATGATAAAAATACCCTTGATTGAGGTTATAAGAAAATTAGGCTAAAATAAGACATAAAGCCAATTTTTTTCTTCCAAAAATCTTATTATTAAAGCTCAAATTAGAGAATAGAAGAGCGCAATTTTTGGTCCAATAATAAGCGTAAAAATTTGGCCAAAAGGGAGAAAAAGGAAGAAGCCACAATTAAATAAAAAAATATGAGGCCAAAATAGTAGTTTGCCAATAAAGCAAAGAGCTAATTATTTTCCCATTTCCTTGAAGTAATTTTTGGTCAAATAAGAAAATAAGAGGGAAAATAAATATTGGAGATAAATATCCAAATTTGAAGAAATTGTGGCCTAGTAAAGTAAGTTGGAAAAGTCAAAAAGTAAAAATGGAGTGATTAATTATTTAAAGAAGGGAAATATGGAAAAAGCAAGAAGCATTAATTATTTCCCTTTTCTCTTGTAAATTTCAGCCAAAGGGAAATAAAAAGGGGGAAAATATTTACTTGGAAGAGAATTATGCCATGTGTAATTATCTTGAGCCAAGAAAAAAAGCAAGAAGTCATAAAAGTATATTCACATGGTAAAACTAGCATTAAAATATATTATTATTAAGGAGGTGTATGAAGATATTATAAGAGCTCTTCTCTTTCCATTTCAAGACACAATTTTCTGCCAAGTGGCAAAAATAGAAAGAGAAAGAGAGCTTGAAGAAACAAGAGCCAAGAGAGAGCTGGAGAGAAGCAACATGCAAGAATCAAGGTATGTTAGTGTGAAATTCAAGTGTTTAGCTCTCTTGTTCATGTATAACTCCCTTTAATCTCTATGCCACCATGAATATCATGTTTAGCAAGCAAAAATCCAAGAAGAGAGAGAGAGAGAGGAGAAATCAAAAGGTAATCTCAAAAACCTTGATTATCTTGTTGATTATGATGTTGTTGTGGTTATTGTTGCCTTGATTTATGGTTGATTTGATTGATTTTGTAATTTTGGGATGATAAAACTCTAAGGGGTTATGTTACCCAAATTTCTACAGATCATGATTAATAAGTGTTTAAGAGGTTAAACATATAATTAGGAGTGCAAAGGAAGGTGTTTAAGGGGTTAAGTAAAGAAAACCCAATTTTCCCTTTTATGTTATAAGTTTCAGTCAGACATAAAACTGGGGGTTAGAGCTGGAATTTCATCAATTTGATGGTTCGATTGGGTTTAGAAGGGAAAATTGTGTAGGGTATATGTTAAGTGTGAAGTGTGAAAGGCATTAGAATGTGAAATGACAAGAATATCCCTAAAACCCTAAGTTAGGGGCTGCCAAGGGCATTTTTATCTTTTGGAAAGAGAATTTGGCAATTCTGAGGTAAAAAATGGATTCTACACATGAAATTGTATAGGATTAGCCTTGGTCATAATTTTTGGAAAAGTACAGTTAGACCGGGTATAAAAGGACTTGGACCGGGTATAAAAGGACTTGGACCGGGTCCCTAGGGGTATTTTGGTAATTTTGTAGTTTAAGCTAAGATAACCAACAAAGTGAGTTTAGAACAATACATGAATAAGTGATAACTCAATTCTTGTAAACTTGGAATTTTAGGACCGGACAGTTTGCCCAAGCAGGGATAGGGTTCATAATAGATTGTGAGATGAAAAGGGATTTAAGGCAGTAACTCTATCTTTTATACACTATGTGAGCTTGGATATGCTTTGTGTATACCATCTTCTGTGATATGTATAATGCATACACATTATCTAACTGGTATGGGAAAAGCACAAGTATCGTCCAGGGGGAAAAGCACAAGTACCCTACGGCCCAAAGGGGACCCAGTTATGATACACAGTGCCAAGAAGGTAGATTGCCCAGTCTGTGGTCTTGAGCCCAGTTGAGGTATGGACAAGTAGGGGTTTTAACAATAGTTGGCCCTGAATATGTGTGCATACGGATTATTATGATTACAGTGTTATTATTTAGTTTCATTATATGGTGCTTGCATATTTAATTTATTATATTTTCTATGAATGATTGCCTGTTACTACGGAGATTCATTTGAATCTTACCCTTTTCAATATTTAAAAATGTTCCAGCAGAAGCTAGCGGCTCTAAGGGTAAAACTGTAAATACTGATGTGTGAGGGTATTGGTTCAAGTAAGGGCTATAATTGGTTATTGAATCTCACCCTTTTCAATATTTAAAAATATTCCAGCAGAAGTTAACGGCTCTAAGGGTAAAATAGTAAATACATATGTGTGAGGGTATCGGTTCATACAAGGGCTACCGTTGGTTATCCTTAGTTTTATTTTGGTAGTTTTGTACAATTTGTATATATTTCTCAAACTGTATTGTAAACAAGTACTCAATATCAGTATATATGTGCTACTTTTGTATGCCTGTGGAACTATGCCTTTATTACTCTGGCAAATATCAAAATGTTAAGGGGTTTGACACTTAGGCCCCCAAATTTGGACTCAGTATTTCTCTTATGGAGTCATGATTCATTAATTACCAAATTAATTAATTCAATTCACGAGGCTACTAAACTTTTCTCATTCATTTATTACCAGAGTTCTTTATTCATTTCTCTACTTATTGTCCCTTGCATATACATGTACAAACATATATACACCATCTAGGACATGTTTATACAAGCATTCTCATACAGTGATAACTCAAACATAAATGATTATCACGTAACATTCTTCAGTTCCCCATCACATTCTCTTCTTGCGCATCTTCATGCACTTCTCTTATGCACTTCATACTTGATAGGTGGTTGGGGGAGGCTGAGATTTGAGGGAATCTCAATAGCATACAATGCTGACTATACATGCAACATAATGCTTAGTGCATGACATGCTTGCTTACATAAATTCATGCTAACATAATGACATTTGCATGCTCAATACTTTACAATATACTTATCGCTATAGCATAAGTACAAATAGAGCTTCAATCATTCACATATGTTCCATACAATTCATTAAAGAAATAACACATATCATTATACATATCAAATACATACAAGTCAAGAGAGTTTAACTACCTTTCGGACTTGTGTCCTTTATTTCTAACCATTGAAGCTTCTTGGGAAATCTTCTATTCTTCTTCTTTCTTGATTTCTCATGGCCCTAAATAAATATCACATTATTAGTGCCATGAAAAATGAATACCCATTGGGGCTGCCTTAGCCTCATAGGCTTACTTTTACCCTTAGAGTTCATACTAATTACATTTGGCTCTTTTCTTTCTCAAATTTGCATGATAGCTAAAAGTTCCAATCATTTCGACCAAAATTTGAAAAATCATAATTAATTCTATAGAACTCCAATTGGGGTGGCTCAAACTCCTACTTAACACTCTTTAAGTCTATTTTAAAGATAAAATACTACTTAGAGCCAATTCTAGCCACAGAATTCCATAATCACGACCAAAGATATATTGGTCCAGGATTCTGTCTAGATTCAATATATAACTTCAAAAATTCATAATTCTTAGTGCACTAGTCCAAATGGCACAAATGACCTATCAAATTAAAGCTTGATAAGTCTAATTTTATTCTAAAAAATTTCATGGCCATTGGACAACCATATATTACCAAAAAATACAACACATTCTAGCTGCCATGCAGGAAACCCTAATTGGTAGCAACATTCCTACTTTTTGGAATTCAAATCCATTCTTTCTAAAATTGTGCCAACCACTAATTCCTACACAATTTTTCCCAAGGAATCCATTGGTGACCTCAAAAATAGCAAAATCATTCTCCTTCTTCATGTCCTATTTTGACTAAAAATTAGGTCACAAGACAACAATTTACCAATTCACAATTTATTCACTATACTTGGTTCATATGCTTCCTAAACCTCATAATTACCACATGTATATGAGCAAAGCATGATGAAACCCGAAAAACCCTTGGTGACCAAAAATTAGGTTAGCAAGAGGATTCCTCAAAACTTAGCCAAACAATATGACAATGACTCAAATTAAACCCTAAGCTCACCTCTTGCTCTTTCTTGAGCTCTTTTCTTGATTATCTAACTTTGGCTCTTGCTAGAAGGCTCAAAACATCTCCCCTTGAAATTCTAAAACCATAGAGAGGAGAACAATATTTAAGAAGGAAGTTTGAGCTCAAGAGGTGATTTACAAGGTGAAAATTGAGCTAGAACTCTTACCTCAACTTCTGCTTTTTCAACTTGGCTCTTTCTCTTTCTTCTCCTTCACTTGGCCGACTTTGGGGTTGTATGACAGAGAGTTTAATGTGTTTAATTCATTTATCATTAGCTCTTAATTTACTTGGCCGAAAATGCATGCAAGGAAATGAGCAAATACCATGTGTCAAATTTGTGTGAAGTCTTGAAAAGTTGGAGGGTTAATTAACCCAAGGTGGTTTGTTTATTGGTAACACTTTCTCTTTCCTTGCTTTTCCTTAACTTGGAAAAAAATCATCATCCAAAAAGGAAGAGGAATTGTTGACTCAAGTCTCTCCCTCCTTTCTTTTTATGCCTAGCCACAATTATTGACCAAAGGTGAAAACATGTTGACTTAATTCTCTTTCTTTCTTTTTGACTTAGTTAATTGGCAATTCTCTCTTTCCTCTTTTCTCTTAGCTTGTCCGAAATTTCCTAACAAAGAGGGGAAAGAAATGGTTGGCCAATTGACCATATGTATAAAGGTTCAACTTTGATAAAGTCTTATTGTAAAGTTTGTTGACTAATCCCCTTTTTTCTTTTGGCATGCCTTTTTGGACAATTTTCATGAATTAAGGGGAGAGAATTAATTGCTTCTCTTCCTTCATCATTACTCTTGCTTTTCAAGAGCAAATCTTGACCCTTCATTTTGGTTTCTAACTTTAACCTCAAGATCAAGTGGCAATTGTCTCTTTTGCCCATGATTATGGCAATATTATTTCTTGTTCCATTGGTTCTTTTAATTCTCTTTTTTACTTCTTTCTAGACACCATATCCCTTTTCCTTTCTTCTTCCAAGATGTCATTCCCTCTCTTTTTGATCTAAGTTAGGTTTTAGATCCTATTTGACTTTAGGTAAAGGTGTTGGGTATTTTCCCCTGACTATTTGGAACTAACTCTCATACTTTAGTTCCTACACTAGTCTCTAAAAGTCATTATGGTTCTTAGACATTCTAGCACTCTTCCCGAACTAAGCTTAGTAGTTTACTTTATTTAGGCTTATTCTCCACCGTTTATTCCCAAAATTCAGGATATTACATGGAGGGAGCAAGTGTGTTGTTGATTGGGGCCATCATGGGCTACACCGTTGGTTTCATTACTCATTGAAGAAAGAAGTCTGAGATAAAAAAATGATTGAACTCTCATGAAGATTGAGGATAGGTGAGAATTGCCCCCACCATTTTTATGTAGTTTGTTCTCCCAATTAAGGTATGACCGTTCAAAGTTCAAACTTTGAGACTGTGCTCTCCTACTGTTTGATTGATTTTGGCCCTAAGCTGTAATATGGTATAGCTGAGGACTTTTCATAGCACATAGGCAATTTTTCTCACTATTTGGCATGTTCATAATCCTTATGGGATTTGTATTAATATGTAGGGTGAATGTGCAAATTTAGCAATAAACTATTTCTCAATGTGCACCCGACACAATTAACTTTTATTGGGTCAAAAAGTAGACATAATTTTTTAGGTGGCAAATATAGCAAGGCCGTTAACTCTAATTAAATTTTGTTACTTTTTGCACTTTAGGTCCCATCAGTCTTCTCACTCTTTATTATTTTAAAATATTCTTAGAAATATGTGCCTTTTTAATGGCAAAATATCACTTAAATCCCATGGGAGCAATTTTATTTCAATTAACCCCTAAAAATTCTGAAATTTCATTGCACCCCTTTGAGTCAAAATGAAATTAAGTTTTGTGAGTGAAAATTAAAGACAATAATCCCCTATTTTATTTTTACATAAGGGCATTTACAAGATAAACATGTGAATTTACAAGGCAAATAAAGGGATTGAAAAAAAACTAAGGAGTTAACAAGAACATTTTGGCCATTCACAAGACAAATAAGTGAATTCACAAGGCAAATAAAAATATTCATAAGACAAATAAAGGAATTTACAAGACAAATAAAAGGATTTATAAGTCAAGGGACTCTCCCTCCAATTATGTTAGTTTTTTGAGTTAGGCTCTCCTATTGGACTTATGTTCATTCATAATGATAGTTTTTCATCTTTTATTGTGGTAAAATTTGACTCTAAAGCCTCTAATATATCATTTTAGACATATGAGCCTGCAGACAAATGTTTCTTGATTACAAGTTCCATATTGATCAACGTGCTTTCAGTGATTCTTGTTCTTTGTTTCATACGTTGTTTCTTTTTCCTTGGTCTTGTATCTGTTAGGTCCTATTCAGCTGCTGATGACTTCACTGTTTCATGATTTTAGTTTTTCAAATTGCTTGTTCTGGATAAAAGAAACTTTAATATGGACATCATGGTAGGATCGGCAGGCACAGCGGAAGAATTTTAAAATTTTCGCCGATCCTAATCAAGGATCTATCAAGGGTGTTTAAAAAGAGTTAAAAAGATTCATACCTTTTTCAATTCAGGGTTTTCGATCTCTAGGAGCTAACACGTCAAGTCCGCTCCCTCTACCGGTATCCACACGAATACTCTCCAACACAAACTATGTGCTAGCGCCTCCGCTGTCCCTAAGGTTTCCCTTGTGGCTCTAAATTCTCATCCGTATTTGAGTATATATTTTCTATCAAGTTTATAACCTGTGAGGGCTATATTTAATCTTTATGAATTTTGAAATTAATTAACAATTAATTATCTTGATGAGCTAATTAAATAAATTCAGTTTAAATTAAATTTGTCCAACAATTTTAATTTAACCTATTTATATAATCCAAATAAAGAGCAATTAGATTTAATTTTTCTTCATAAATTAAATCTAAGATACTATATCTTTATCATTTTAGTCATTAAATCTAATTTATCTTAATTAAATTTAAAACTAACATAATATAATAATATAATATAATATATATACATATATATATAATATTTATTTCAAAAATACATATATACATATATATAATATTATTAATGAATTTTATATTATATATATAAATATAAAATTTACCACCCTAGATTAAACATTATCTCATGTTAGGCTATTCTTGTGTGCGACCTTGTAGGCCTATACAAAGTGGCAGTGGGCCAATAACTGTACTAATCCACAAGTCGCAAGCGGCCTCTAGCAAGACATTACGATTACCCAATTTATATGAGGATCATTAACACGATGCAACCTGTTATACAACCATGTCACGTCCCTTTTGTCACACGATATATCAGTTAAGGATGAGGCATGGATAATGTCATCTTTTTGTTCCTGACCATTACTTTCTTGGTTCTTGAGTAGTCTGACAATAAAAATAGAACCTTCTTTCCATCGTAGTATGACCATACATTTCTCAGACTTACTCATCGAGGGGCCCAGTAATATCTCTTTACTAATGTGAGGGACAAATTCCATCTTGATCATTCATATTCCTCTGCATGAAAAACCACCAAGCCCGATCGTAGCCTTTATCATCACCTGGTCAAAATTGACTTTTGATTAGTTCAAAGCTTAACAACTCTCCTGTAGGAATCCATGATGACCTCAGGTTAAAGGGCATTGTGACATGGTTATACATGAGAAAAGCTTATGACTTGATCCATATAGCTTTCTCATAGTAGGTTGGTCTAGCACCTTGTACTCTTACAAGTGCCTAAGACTTTGATTCGTATCTCCATATCTTATCAAAGTCATACTCGTCTTGTTTAATCTCTGCTCCTGCATAGATGACCGACCAAGGACATGTTAAGACAATCTTTATGATTTATCCAATGATACAATTATCACAGTTAACATACGAATAATATGATAATAGAATGGAGAAATTTCATGAAATTAATAATGTTTAAAGTATAATGATTGGCCCTTTAGGCACAATTTCCAACACATCAACTGGGGATGTTGATCATGTTATGTTTGTTGGGTTATATTTCCATTATGCTGGAGGATTTGAACCTTCCCAGGTAATTGATTTGAACTTTCCGTGCCAGTATGGAAGATAATTAGCCATTTGCATATTCAGATACTATTATGGTATTGACAAGAGAAATGATAGGGAAAAGGGGAAAAGAGAGAGAAATAGAGAGAACGAGACAGAACTGAACATGCACTTCTATTCTATTATTCTATAATGAATGGATGAATAGTCTGATTACCATAGGTAGGAGAATGTCTTAATTATAGTTCCTTCTATCTTACCTATCCTTTAACGGTCATGTTAGACTAACCAACTCATCACAATAGTGCAAAATAGCCCTTTTAGACTGTAATATTTAGACAGGTTATTGTGGATAAGGTCTAAAAAGTATGACTAATGACAGTTTTATAATTATAAAGAACTTTTGAGACCGGTTCTTAAAATATGCAGTTTCAAAAATATTATTTAGACAGTTATCTAAACAACTGGTTTAATAAGATAAAAACAGAAAAAATAAAAAATTTTAAAACTTTTAAGACCGGTTGTCACTAATAATCAGTCTAAAAGATAAAACATTTTAGATCGATTGTTCCTTACAATTGGTCTAAAAGATGTGGAATTAAAACATAATATATATTTTCCTTTTAAGACCTAATGTTTCAAATAACCGGTCTAAACACTAGTACAAAATAAGCTTTTTAGACTGTCATGTCTAGATCCGTTATAAAGGATAAGGTCTAAAAAGTGAGACTACTGACATTTTTGTAAATATAATAAATTTTTTAGACTGGTTCCTTTTAGGTCAGGTCTAAAAGATATTATTTAGACCTTATTTCCCTTCACCTGGTCTAAAAGTGATATTTTTCTATATTAAAAATAATAAAAGATAAAATATTTGATTTTTTAGAGCGGGTCTTTAGGATACCTAATCTAAGTGTGTGTTTGGGTAACAATGGAAAAGTGCTTTTTTTGACAAAACCTTGGTTTTGTCAAAAAGTTATCCGAACACCCCCATCAAATGTCATAATCCCTTTTTCATTCAAAACCTTGGTTTTGGGGCCAAAACCAAGGTTTTGACATAATCTATTTTTTTTTCTTTTCCCTTGCGTGGGCCCCACACCACTGTCTCTCCCATCATTTTTATTTTAATTTCGATGTTCTCTCTGTTCTGTCTTGTCAGTTTTTTTTAATTCTAAAATTTTAATACCCCCTCTTATCAATATAAGATCTATTTATCTAATTTGATTATAATAGAAAAATTAGTTAAGTTAATTAACATTACATATAGACAAATTTATTTTATTTTTAGTATTAATTATGAAATTTAATGTTAAATAATAGATTAAGATGCATCCTTTTTAATGCCGTCAGGGTTTTCTTCTCTTATAATTTAACTTCGTTAGATGAAATTTAACGGTTTTGTTAAATCTAGACCTTAATCCTTAAATAATATGTAAAATATAATCTTATTTTTATATATAATTATCACAAAAGTTAATGTCCTTTTTACTAATTTGACCATGAAAAAAGCTATTCTAATCACAACATCCAAACACTATCATTATCTCAAAATCACTTTTTTCCAATAATTTATTCTCTAAAAACTATTTTCTATTTTTCTTCCGGTAGCTATTCTCCAAAAACTGATAACAACACACCCTAAAAGGCAATTCCTAAATCTGCATCATCTACATTTATGTTTACTAGCTGATTGCTCTGTCTCTTCTGACGTTGCCGCCGTGACCTCGGTCTACATATCATCTTTGTTGCCGTTGGAGGAATTTGCCTGACGCTCCTAAGAAGACCTGGAGGAAGAAGTTTAAAAAACTGTCCAGTGGTATTGGCAGCATATCAACAAAATCTAGATTGAGATCTCACCTCATATTCGGATGTTTGATTGCCGTCATGCTTTGATTAGGGTTTTTTCATCGTCGTCGTGAGGTATCTTCTTCTTCCTCCTCTTATTCCCATCTAATTTATTTTCTTCGATTTTAAATATATTTTCACGGCTTTACATAGAATTTTTGATATGAGGTTTTATTTCTTTGATGCTTTCTTTCTTTTGATTAGGGTTACAGCACATGAAGTCCTAGACTCCATATCAGACCGAAGTGCAGCAACTAAATAACCTGGAGCTGTGCAAATCGACTCATTCAATTGTTACTTTGCATTCTCTAGACAAATACCCATGGATTTCCTCCAATAAACCACGCTTTCTTTCTTTTTTCTTGTTTTTTTTTTAATTTTCTTTTAGGCTAACAAGAGAAAAAATTGTAATTTGTGTCCAGTATGTATCCTCTTTATGGTTATTGCTTTAGATTACATTTTTGTTCCAAGCTAAAGAGCATTCGTAGTAAGTCTCATATATTGGGGTTGCAAAAGGTCTCTTAACATAATTTTATTTTACATGCAACATCACATAGTAGTTCCCATATAAGTTTAACTATTTGAATGCTTGGTTAAGTGACAAGACGAGAAATGGTCAATTTTTTTATCTTTCATCTTTATCTTGTTCTGGGCTGAAAACTTTCCCTTCCCTTTTTACCTTCCTTTGCCCTCTGTATACTATCAATTTTGCTCTCAACATTGTAATCTGAATGTATTTTCATGACCCATGGAATACAACTTGGAGGGCTGGGCTTCACCTTCTGTGAGTCAAGTTGGCATAAGTCAAGGGTCACTAATAGGAACCAAACTAACCACATCCTTTGAATGTTTGACTATCATTGCAGGATTTGTAGGTAGGTAAGGTTCTCTTAGAGCTTTGTTACCAGATTAAGTGCCCGTTTGAATTAGCGGTGGAGAAGTGACTTTTTTTATCATCTAACTTTTAAAAAAGTAAGGTAGGATTAAAAGTGAAAATTTAAATGTGATTTGTGTTTGGATTAGCGGTGGCAGAAGTGGCTTTTTTTTCCTAACCTTGAACCTGTTTGAATTAGAGTTTGAAAAGCCCGTTTAGATGTAAAATGACTGAAAAGAGCATGAATGCTATTGAATACTACATATATATGATTCATTTCATAACCCGGGTTATGTTCGGTTAAAATCATTCTGGTTTTCTTCATTCTTTTCTAGTAAATATTTTGATTTTTGCAAGTGTGTATGTGTCTTTTTAAATTATTGTCTGCAAGAAAATTATTTATTGCCCATGTCTGTATATATATACACTTGAAGTGAGAAAACATAAACAAAATTTGATTAAAAAACTGAAATTATAACTTAAAAAAATACACACCAAAATACTTCACTAAAAATGGATAAATTTAAATTTATATTACAATGTATACATGAAATGGATCATGATAGAATCATCTACCACTAACAAGTTGGTCTTTGATCATATCACGAATATGATTCATATGTAGTGGTCACCTAAGTGGCCTTAGGCCGCTCCCCCTCTCCCCCTCCCCTTTACGGATTTGATCCCGTGCCACTACGTAATAAAAAAAATCACAAAACGCAAGAGGAAGGAAGTCCACTGATCCGGTTATTGAAGTGAAGAAGGAACAGTAATGCCTCCTCTGATCTCATGATATCTCTCTGCTTCTCTGATTTGCTTCTCGCTCAACACAAAAGATAGAGATGTTGAAGAATAATGAAAAACACGGCTCTCTGTAGATCGTGAAACCCGTCTTCCTTCTCTCTCTGGTCATTGAGCTCTGCCTTGCTTCCCAGTCGCTCACTCTCTCCAGTTCTGAGACGAAGAAGATGACGACTGAACAGTGAAGCTCCACCTCCCTTGCTACAGATTCGACGACGTTCTTCATCGGTGTCTTTACTCTGGTTTATCGTTACTGCTTGTGAGAGATCCAGCCCGTGAATGCGTCCCCTCCTTCTTTTCTCTTGCTAGTTCAAGCGTTCAGCCTCCCTCTGGTTCTCTTCGATTTGAAGATGATGAAAATGTTGCTGGTCCTCCTTTTACATGCCCAATCAGTGAAAAAAGCTACTCAAATCAGCTTTTAAAAAAAGCTACGGTAATATTAAAAGTGCAGTAAAAATGACCGCTTTGCCAAATAGTGAAAAAATGACCATTGGGCTTTTTTTGCTCTAAACGTGCGGTCAATCTCACCTACCGCTTTGCTAAACAGACCCTAAGTTACATAACTGGTGTTTCTGCTATAGGCATTATTTTTTTCTTTTTCCTTTCCCTCTTGTCTTTTTGATAAATTAATTGCAGTAGATCTGCAGAAACTCCTCAAGGCCTTTGTGTATTTAAACAATGTTCTCCTCCTCCATTTCAACAGATGACATATTCTGATATGTATATGGATTTTAAAAATCCAACCATGAGGTTCAGATCTGCCCTCAAAGTTGTTTACATAGTCCAGAACAAACCTAGGCTTGAAAAGTCAAATGTAAGATGCTATATGGTGTGCTTGTTCCGGGCTTTTAGGTGGTCTTTCCTATTCTCTCTCTTTCTCTCTCTGTGTCTTTTTTATAGGAAGACTATTGAATCTACAAAAGCCAAGAGGATGCATCATTCATTTGCCATGAGAAATTGATAGTCCTGGTGTAAACATTGGTTGTAAACATATTCAGTTTTAAGTTTTGGTAGAATTTTAACAGAGTACTCTTAGATCTCAACTCTTTTGTCTTTCCACAAATGGAGATGTAAAATGATTATCTCATCCTCTGTTAGGCTTGTAAGTTCGTCCTTTGTGTATCATTTTCTTGTTATGACAGTTATCTTAGGACATATTAATTAATGGTTTCATCAAATTCTGCTCTTTACATGAATTGATATACTTGACTAGTTCATGTGCTTCTTCTGTAGGAACTCAATTCCAATTGGCTACAAGCATCAAGGAGACAACTTGTTGCAATAGGTTCGTTCACATTTACCTGACCTGGTGAGTCATTTTCTCTGCTTTTATCTTATTAAAATTCTTTTTAGATATCTTTGGATAATCAATGAAATCCCAGTTATTTATCTTTATCTCTTGATTTTTTTCCCTAATAGTTCATTGTAGATATTAGATCTGAACATTTTGTACCATGTTAAAATATTATCTACTTTATGTTACCCACAAAAAAAAAAAAAAAAGGAATTATCTCCCTTTCTTTTTCAACTTGCAAGCAATAGTAAAGAGTTCCTTCTCCTTTGGAAAGGTGTTCTTTCACAAATTCTTGGAAATGTGATCTTTCACAAATTCTGCCAATTCTCAAAAATGTGTAATTGTTAAGATACCTGATGCTATTTATTTCATTTTCATTAACATGTATTTTGGCTCATGTTAGTTCATGTATGTAGTTCATGAACCTTTGTCTGATTAATAGTTGTTTTATTAAATTTGTTTACACTTTAATTGCAAGATTGAGATATTTTTTTTATTAATTATTGCCATGTTTTTTTCTTATGAGCTGTTATTTTTCATCATTTAGTTACGATTATCATAGCTTACTAAAATTATATGATAGTAAAAATATAGGGCACTTTTATTTGGATTGGGGTGTTTTAAAATCCTTCCAATCCAAAAAAAAAAAACCTATTTATTTTTTTTTAAAATCAATTTTTACGACTAATTGTGGGGGAGATCAGGTCTAAAAAAAACCTTTTAAACTGGTTTTTAGAATAAAATGTCTTAAAAGTCACACTTTTAAGACCGGTTATTAAAACATGAGGTCTAAAAAGAGTTTTTAAAACATTCAGTCAGGACTTTTTAGACCTGGTCTTCGAGCAACCGGTCTAAAAAGTGATTTTTAAGATCGATTGCTTAACCAGTATAAAAAATAACAGATTTTTGAAAAACCCCTCCAGAACTGGTCTAAAAAGCCATTTTTAACTAACTAGTCTAAAGTTATTTTTCCACCTGTATCACAACTAACTGATATAGCTAACTTCTAACTACTGCCAATCTTATTAACATTCCATATCAGATACTCTGCTTAAGGTCTAATGAATCTGCACCCAACTAATTTCCACAGGGCAGTCTTAAAATTTCTGATGTCACAGAATCTTTAAGACAATTGCTTTGCTGTTGTATATGATGACACTGTTTTCCTAGCCAAGGCTTTTTTCAACACTTAATGTTGTTTTTGAATTCCTCTGCAGGCTGTGGATAACTGGATATATCTCCTAATCCTGGACGATCTGATCCTTTGTACATCGTATACTCTACCAAGTTCCCTTACGAAGCTCCCTTCCGATTGAGGGATGTTTTTTTTTTGATATTTATATAATTAAATTTATAATTATTTGTCTATATAGAGACACACACAGGAAATGCAGGTAATCTTACATTCAAGGATCCTCTCTCTCTATAGTCCTTGATTGTGAAGTTTTGTTGGATTATGAAGATTGACTAGAAGAGTATAAATTTATATTTGGGCTTACACTTTTTATTCTGTCTTCTATTTTCAAAGGGAAAAAAAAATAATTCTACAGTTGAGGATTTCAGAGGATCCAAACCAAGCACATCACCAAAATCTTACTGGATCAAAAGTAACAAAAGTGGGTCAAAACAAACCATGCTTGTAATGGCGGAAAAGGGACTCTCTTCGGGCGTTCTTGTAGGCACAACATGCAAAGATATATATCCAAATGAGGGCAGCCACAGCCACAAGCAGAATCATGTTGGCTTTCCTCCACTCTCTTCTAAGGTTTCCCAATAAACCAGCCTTGCATGCATTGCAATTATAACACAGTTGAATCTGGTCATTGTTCCACACATAGCAATCCGGGTTATCCATTGGATTCGCCGGGTTTACCCACAATACCGGGTTCACATAGGTGTACTCGCATGCTGTTGGAGGCTTACAGCATCCTGACTGTAAAGCGAAATCAACAAGTTTATATTAGCTAGAAAAAAGTAAGCCTGTGTGTGTGTGGGGCTATCACATCATACCGTTTCAGAATTTGTGCAAAAAAAACCACTAAATGTACTTTTCATCATTTTAATTTTGTCTAAATTTGCATGATTTTAAGTTAATGCTAGCGATGAGTATTCTGAGTAGCCTTTTGAGTTGGCACAAACCTTTTCTGGGAATTTAAAATGGACCGGAATGATGCGATCTGAAGAACAATGCTGATTTAAACCATGGAAATCTTTTAGGAGATTAAATTTAGATGATCCATAGTTTTGTAGTGGTAGAAGACGCCCTTTTTTTTTAATTAGTGGTGGACAAGCAGTAATAGCATGAAATTGTAAGTGGGCTTTAATATGTGACCTTCCATCTATACAACTAGATTACAATGTTACGAAAGGAATCGATGTCTTGAAGAACTTCATTTTTTTTTTTTTTTTTTTGTGATAGAAGTACTTCATATTTGAAGTAACTGATGCTTAACATAGTGCTTTACATGCTGAATGTGAATTTTGTCTTATATGTCAAGTAAGATAAATGTAGAGTACTACCTCCAGTTCTTAATGTAAGGAGATAATTGATTAATTTGGATAGATTAAAGAAGTTAGTTATTTGTAATAAATATATGTTAATTTTTCTAAAATAGCATCTTTCATCATGACTCCTTAATAGGTGCAATCAATAAGGTTATTTTGGGGAAAAATATAAATTAGGAAGACAAAATTAATTGGGATCTTATATTTAAAATCAATTTCAATCCCCATCTATCCCTTATTAGGGACTGGAAGTAATATTAATTTTTGGGTCAAAATCACATATTTGTCCTCCTGGGCTTTACGGTTTCTTAAGAGTTGCCCAGCTGAACCTGCATCATATGTGGTGGGGCAGAATCAACTAAGATAGAAAATTAGATCCCACTTTATTAATTAATTAATTTATTTTAAAAAAGAAAAGTCACCCTCTTCTTTATCTACTATGTTGTCCCATAATGTTCGACTTACTTCACAACTAAGATTCGTTGTTAATGCTCATCTTAATCTGATCAGTCAAATCACATTTAAGAATTTAATACTTGCTCTTAGCCTCTTACGAGGATTTCGAAGATCCCTTCTTAATCCTTGAATTCAGCCACGTACACTGAAGGTGTCTTAATATTGAACATGTAACATGGTAAACGTGACAGTGGCAAGAAAAATTATAAAAAAACCCCAAATACATAAATCGATTATGGAAATAAATTAAAGAAAGGAATAGGTGCAAATTTCACTTAATAGCAATATTGTCCCGAAAGCTTTTATTGGTTTAAGGTTGCTCTTGAAAGTGTTAAAAATAAGCAATGTGACTTCTTACCATTAAAAATATTATTAGTGAACATCAATTATTTTTTAACATGGTAGTGCAACAATAATACATTTTGAAATTTTTGGGGTAACAATAATCCAAAAATACTTTAGGGGCAATTTCTCAATAGCGCAAACTTCCTAAACAAATTTATACCTTAACCCATTTAAAAAGTCACCAGCGAGCCTGAAGAAAGACCAAGTACGAGGAAAACTCGTCAAGTCAAATTTTTATGGAATGTAACCCAAGATCCAGTGTTAAGTGAAGAGAACGATGATTTAAAAAAAAAAAAAAAAAAACTAAAACTAAAACTTGCTCTCTCACATATCTCCAGCATAAAACCTTTTAGTATCTAAGGGTTTGTTTGCTATGAGGGGAAGGGAGGGAAAGCGGGCGGAGGAAAAAAATTTTTGAGATGGATTTAAAAAAATAAAAAAAGTGGGGTATAAAGTTTTTAATTAAGTTTTTTTACTTTTTAATTTTACATATTATCTATATTAAAATTTTGTAATCTCACTTCTCCAATTTTCTTAAATCCAACTCATAAAAATTTTTCCTCCTCTCCTTTCTCCTCCACATCCCTCATACCAAACAGACCCTAAGAGAAACCAATAATATTTTTCAAACCCATATTTCAGAAATAGAAGAGGGAAGTACCTACCTGTAAAGGAGAAATACGATTAGAGTTGAAAAATTCATAAGCTGTGGCGTAATCCTCAGCGAGCTTAGTGCAAATATTAGAACCAGCCAAACACGTACTTATCTTATGCCACCTCTCAGAACTCGTCACATGGTTTCTAAGCCAAGCAGAGAAACCCTCAAGATTATATTCCTCAAAGCTTCTACCAGGAACACGAAATCTTCCATCAGGACTGGTCACGACGAACGAAAAAGCGAGAACGAAGAGGAGCAGAAGGATAAGTAAGGTCATAGAGAAAAGGTAAAAGGCCAAAAGACCTTGTCTGTTAAAGTAAGCTCCAAGGAAACCAGCCAGAGAAACCACAAGAACCATAATCCCCAAAACGACGACGGGCCAACGAAAGTCATGAATACACTCGTTGTCTGGCTTGGAGGCAAGCCATATACCTGCGGCTATAATGGGGATTGAGGCTAAAAGGGCTATGAAGTTGACCACTGCAGTGATGTTATTGCTTAAACCCATATGAGTTTAGTTTGTTTGGTATCTCTCTGGGAACGTACCGGTACAGTTACTATGAAGTTGTGGCTTTATGAAGGAAAAGTTGGGGGGCCCGGGGGGGGGGTGTGAACGGAAATGGGTTATCTCGGAGATGGAGAAAAAAAGTTGCTCTTTGTTGACTTTACAGGTTAAGATCCCACTTGTCTTTCTAATATATGTTATTAATTGCCGTTTTCGCATTTGGTCCACTGCCCTTTTTGGGAGAGAAATAAGGGGAAGAAAGGAGAGAAAGTAACTGATCGTTTAAATTAAAGGGATGCCAATTTGAATATAATGTTGTCACAAGTCAGGTCCATGTGGAGATTTTTGTCTCAGTCGTCGGATTCCACCGCCCACACAGCCAAGCAAGCGTTTCTAGTGATTTCCTTCGTCATGATGTTAAATCTTCTATTTTAAAAAGAGATGAACATATAGGAATGTGTTAGAGCACAGATGACCTTTCATGTGAGTATGGAGGTGTTTGTGGATGGAAAAATTCACATTAGTAAGATATTACCAGTGGTCATTAATATAACATCTAAACAATTAATTTGGGTAGATTATATATTAGGGAAAATTTCAGAAAAATACCTTCAAATTAGGGAAATTCTGATTCAGTACTACGAATTCCAAAATCCCGGATCAATACCATGTTAGTACGGATGAACAATGCAAGGGGCACCAAAAGACGATTTTGCCCTTTAGCCCTTATTCTCGCCACTTTAGAATAACAACACGAGGCTCTTAATTAACAATTCCTGATTCTTGATTAACAACTCCGCTTTATTCTTTCACATATTCGCATCTCAAAAATATAGTGTTGTTAATGTAAATTACGGTGTTGTTAATAAAGAAAGAGGTGTTGTTATTGGCATTGAAACTTAAATTATGAAGTTGTGAGACAAGAAATGAGAGTTGTTAATGTAGAATATGGTGTTGTTAATAACAAGACCGGTGTTGTTATTATGAAAGTAAAAAATTGAAACTGGAGTTGTTAATCAAGAATCCGGAGTTGTTAATTAAGAGCCTCATGTTATTTTGAAGTGGCGAGAATGAGGGCCGAAGGGCAAAATCGTCTTTTGGCGCCCCATGCACTGTTCATCCATACTAACACGGTACTGATATGAGATTTTGGAATTCGGAGTATTGAATCGGAATTTCCCTATTTTGGAGGTATTTTTCTAGGATTTTCCCTATATATTAGTTATTCGTCAAAAATTGTTACTTGATTTTCCTAAAATACCCTCTTAATTTTTTCGGTTACAAAAATATCATCTTAAATTATTTACATTGAAACTACTCCTTCATACAAACTCGTTTAATATGTGTAATCGATGAGGATAGTTTAGAAGAAAATGATAACTATGAGGGACAAAGGAGAAATACTTACATATTTCAGGAGTACTACGTTATTTAAACTCTATTCAATGAAAACATAATAACTCAAATTGTTTTAATCCTAGTCGGCTAATGACTCATCTAAAAAAATTCAAATTTTATCTTATTTTTTA
Organism: Inga laurina; assembly: GCA_963855925.1. Lineage (NCBI taxonomy): Eukaryota > Viridiplantae > Streptophyta > Magnoliopsida > Fabales > Fabaceae > Inga > Inga laurina. The sequence continues at coordinate 30,242,499 of OY979702.1, read as the reverse complement.
AGAAAAATATTGGTTGACCATTTTTGTTTTAGTTTTTTTCTTTTAAATTAAGATTTTTTTCTTAAAAACAAGATAAAATTTGAATTTTTTCATACGAGTAATCAACCAACTAAGATTAAAATGATATAAGTTGTTATATTTTTATTGGACAGAGTTCAGATGATGTGGTACTCGAGGACTATGTAAGGATTTCTTAGGACAAGGTGGAGCTACGTCATAATCTGTTATATAAGATTATTTAGCTTATATTTACTTTTGCTGCATAATCTGTTTAGTAGATTATTAGCATATAATTTCATAATATGATTAGCATATCCTTAATGTAAAACATGTTTACTAAATTTGATCTGATTAACACTACTACAAAAAAATTCTTTTAACAACCCTTTTTATGCCTTTTTAACGTCAAACAGGGGGAAGTCTATGTGAGCAACATAGTAAATAATGGGCATAACGTCCGCAAATAAAGGGACACCTAAATTCTTTACTTTAGATGTCCTTATTAAAAAGGGACGCCTGAAGTGTGTGCACTAACACTTTAGATGTCCTTTTTTTTTGCAGATACTTTAGACGTCCCTTTTTAAAAAAGGCATGTCTAAAGTTTCCTTTTTTAAAAAAAAAATCAATTATATTACAGATATGGACTAAACACTATTTGAAACAAGAAAGTACATATCATAATTAATAAAATTATAGATATAGTATTTGAATTCTAAATCCAAAATCTACACAATAATAACTCTAAAGCTAAAATCTCACAGGCATAAGATGATAACAATAAGAGTAATCAGTTGCAAAAAACTCATATGCTTCTATTATTGCTATCATTTTCTCATAATAGCAAATAGAGAGGAGTAACAAGGAGAGATGAACCTTGTTTTCTCAACAGGAACATGGGCCAAGACGCATGTTTGAGAATTTCGATTTGCAAGCCATAACAATACAAGTTAGAAGATAAAATAGAAGGGAAACCCAAAAAATAGAGAGAAGATAAAATAATAAAAAACAGTGAGAAAGCAGAACATATCTGGAGGTGAAAAAAAACAGAGAGAAGAGGAAGAAGCAAGAGCTAAAAGAGCAAGAAGAAGCAAGAAGTCTCGGATTATTGTTAAAAGAGAGAGAATTGGTAGTGCTGAGGGAGGTGGTGGTGGTTCTTCTTGTGGTGGCGGCGATGAGAGGAGTCTTCCATTTGAATCAAGAAGAAGAAGATAATGAGTGTGAGAGTGTGATACTGACAAATAAAGACTCAATTTAAATTTAAACTGTTTTTGGCATCCCAAATTTAATTTAGGGAAGCCAAAAGTAGACCTTTGGTGTCCCTAAATTAATTAGGGACGTCAAAGGTGAGGGGCCGCAAGACCTTTGGCGTCCCTGACCTTTGGCATCCCTAGTATATTAGGGACGCCAAAGTTTCACTTTTGACGTCTCAAATTTAAATTAGGGACGTCAAAAGTCTAATTTTTTTTTTTTACTTCATGCATCCTAAATTTAAAGCGGGACATCTAAAATCACACTTTAGATATCCTTTTTTGAATTTAGGACGTCTAAAGTAAAAAAAATTGTTAAATGATATCTGGTTAAGATCACAGGAAGGAAGACAACACAAACCTAGAAATGATTGTGAAATTAATATTGTAATATCAAATTTTAATATTAAATGTTGATATTGAACTAACGATCAGTATTGATGTTGGTGGATTAGTGATTTTAATTAATATCAATTATATCAATATCGAATTTAATTTCATAATTTTTAATTTAATTTAATTTTAATTGATAACATTTCACCTGGATAAAAATTAAAGCAAACACTATATAATATGGTGCCATAGTTGTCCACACGCCTTTTATTGACAACGGTAGCGGCGCCAGTCCACGAAACCATTTTTTTTACTTTAGACGTCCCAATTTAAAATGGGACGTCTAAAATCACATTTTGTTTTTCACTTTAGGTGTCCTAAAGTTTAAAAAGGATGTCTAAAAGGCGCCTTTAGGCATCCCAACTTCAAATTGAGACACTTAAAGCTACTTAGTTCTCATTCAAAATTATAAAAATGGCACCACCTTTGTTTTTTACTTCCCTTTTTTAAAAACGGACGTCCTTTGGGGTAGTAGAATCTATATTCTGTAGTAGTGTAAAGAAGTTAGTTAATATAATATTTATAAAAAAGGCACACACACTACTCATCTTTATTAATTCTCTCCATCCATCTCTTGATTATAATTAAGGGAATATGAGAAATAGGTATTACATTTAGAACTAATATCAATTCCTTGATTAGGTCCTACATTAAGGATGTCTTGTATGGATCCATCTTCTTGAAGATGATGAAACTATAAATTAAAACTAATTGTGTACATGTAAATTAGAATTAATATCAATTCCTTAATTAGGTCCTAAATTAAAAGTGATTGAAGATGATGAAACTGTAAATTAAAGATGATAAATTAAAACTGATTGAAGATGATGAAACTGTAAATTCATGATTACAATCATCGGTAAGCCCCAAACCGTGGTTTCAAAAGCCCTTTTCCACAAATTGAGACAAAGCTCCTCTCATATACTTACCTCATAAATTGTAAAAGCTATTCTCTAAAAGCTAATCCGAACACCCACACATTAATTGGCTGTCAAAGTAAATTAGTTACAACTTGGTTAGGAGGTTATTCCGGCTATCAATACTTTGTAAATTAAGAGTGTCCACACACGCGCGCGCGCGCGCACACACACACACACACATCCCTATAATGGATTTTGTAATGATTATCAATAATATGTTAGATCTCATGTTTTGATGATAACAATGAATGGTATGAAAAAGATTTGATTTACAAATAAGTTTGAACAAAGTAATAACAGGGAAAATCATCACTTGAAGTAAGCATTGAAGTAATGAAAAAAGGCCAAGAGAAAAAGCTAAGAAAGTTCATTGTTGGCAAATTTTCTAAAGGGTTACTCGAGTAGGTACTCGAGTAATGAGACAGAAACTTGAAGTAACCAGGCCAACCTTCAAGTAACCTGCCAACATTACTCGAGTAAGCACTCGAGTAATAAGGTAAATGCTTTCTAGTTGCTCTCGGCCTGCCAACTTTACTCGAGTAGCTACTCGAGTAACCAGGTAATTCACTTGGAGTTGCTCTCAGCCTGCCAACGTTACTCAAGGAGCTACTCGAGTAATCATGTAAAAGACTTCCAGTTGCTCTCGGCCTGCCAATGATACTCGAGTCTGTACTCGAGTTACTCTATTTCAGGAAATGTGTTGCTCTCGGCATTTTCAACCCTGCCAATGTTACTCAAGGTGCTACTCGAGTAACTCACTGTGGTAAGCAAAACCTGAAGCTATTACTCGAATAACATAAAATGCTTTTCTCACACTTCACTTCAAGTTACTACTCAAGTATGCAGATTTACTTAGAAGAAAAACTTCAAGTCACTACTCTAGTATGAAGAGTTAGTTGGAAGAGAACTTCAAGTCACTACCCGAGTAAGCTATGCAGAAAATTTATGTTTACTCGAGTAAGGACTCGAGTAATAAGCTAATCAAACTTGAAGTGCTCTCGGCCTTGAAATCCTGCCAACATTACTGGAGTAAAGCATCGAGTAACCTAAAGTTTATTTGGAGGTTTACTCGAGTTTGTACTCGAGTAACGAATAAAGAAAAGTGTACAATACCTGAGTAAGTACCCGAGTAAACAGGTATTTCTAAAGGTTTGAAATTTTGTTTACTTCATGCACTACCCGAATAATGTTATGTTTGCTTATTGACTTGCAGTTTATGAAAGTTTTCCTGATGATACTCGAGTATGTACTCGAGTAAACTTAAATGAATACTCGAGTAACTACTCGAGTATGCAAGTCCAGAAATTTATAAATCATTCCAACGTTCATTGATTTGTTTCCTATATGATAAACCTTTCATTGTATTAGTATTCTTAGCATATCCACAGATAAACAATGAAGAGATCTTACCAAATAAGGAAAGTCAAAAGCAACGTTCAAATGCCACCTACCACCCCCTACCGCAAACGTATCTCTTTCAAATACTGGAAAAGTCAACAGTAGCTGCGTACGCTCTAACGGACATGAAGAAATATGTTCCAACAATCATTACCAACGCATCTATATATATGGGAACATCCAAACAGAGAAAAACAACAAAGAACACACACACGAACGTATTATCAAGTTCATTACTCTGTTTTACATTATACTTGTAATTCTATGCTTCAGTGATTCTTATTCACTCTGTGAGAGAGATATTTCATTCAAACTCAATATTTGTTATTAAGGTAACTTAAGGTTTTGGAACCTTGAGTTGGAATTGGATTACAACTTGTAAGGAGGAGCGAGTGTCCAGGCGAAGGAACTTGCTTGTATTGAGGTGCTAAGAACCCACTGAATCTTGGAAGCTATAGTGAAACTCTCAGAGAAGCTCTGAGGACTTAACGTAGGTCAGAGTGGTTGTGGCCGAACCAGTATAACTCTCGGTGTACACTTCGGTGATATTTCTCCTTACTCTTTATTGCTTTATATTCACCGTCAAGTTTTTATTTGCAACAAAATTTTAGTATCACCCAATTCACCCCCCTCTTGGGTGAAACACTTGCTCTAACATTTGGTATCAGAGCGTAGGTCTTCTTATTAAGGCTTAACAACCTAAGAAGGATCCAATGGCAAGCATGGGTGAAGGAATTCTACCCGACGGAGCATCCATCACTAGACCTCCAGGTTTTAGTGGAGAACACTTTTCTTTCTGGAAAGCAAAGTTCAGAGTATTCGTGATGGCTACTGAATATGGGCTATGTGATGTGATTGAGAGTGGAAACTATCAACCTACAAAGATTGTAGATTCTCAGAAAATTCCCAAGACTCCAGCGGAATATGATGAGAATGACAAGAAACTTATCACTCTCAACAGTAAGGAAATTCTGATGTTACAAAGTGCTTTGAGTCAAAGTGAATATTTCAGAATTTGCACACTTCCAACAGCAAAGGAAATATGGGAAGCTCTGGAGATAGCCCATGAAGGAACTTCGGGAATAAAGGAGAATCGGATCAATACCTTGGTCACTGAATTCGACCTACTTCGAATGAAATCAGGTGAGTCAATATCTGAATTCGAACTTTGATATACTCATCTTATTAATCAACTTTCAGCACTTTGGAAAATCTATGATCAACATACCCAAGTACGAAATATTTTGAATATTCTTTCTAAAGAATGGGAGGCCAAAGTCACTGCGATAGAAGAAGAAAAAGGAGAATCAATGAGATCAGTTGCTTCTCTATTTGGAAGCCTTTCTGAATATGAAAGTAAACTAAAGTTCAAACGGGAACTAGATGACATCGGTGACAAGAGAAAGAAAAGCCTAGCACTAAAAGCAAAAGACGAAAATCAAGATGAGGATGAGGAGTTTGACGATAATGAAATGGGCCTAATCATAAAACGATTCAGAAAGTTCTACAAGAAAGGACAAGAGTTCAAACACTTTCAGAAAGGAGGAACTAGCAGCAAAGATCATATCATTTGCTACGAATGCAGAAAACCAGGACATATCAAATCAGAATGTCCAGAACTGAATCAAAAGAGCAAAGAAAAGAGAAAAGGCAAATTCTTTAACAAAAAGAAGGCCTTTGTATCTGCTATATGGGGTGATAGTTCCTCTGACGAAGAAAGTGATGAAGAAGAAGTAACCAATATATGTCTCGTTGCTCAAGAAGAAACCGAAGAAGAGGTAAATGATTCTGATCCTACCTATGATGAATTACTTTCTGAATATAATGGTTTACATTCTGAATTCATCAAAGTAGTTAAAGAATTAATTGTTTTCAAAAAGAAAAACAAAGCTCTTGAAATTGAACTTAAAGGAAGTTCAGAAAAGGATTGTGAAAATTGTTCTTCGTTGAAAAAGAAAAACACTGATCTCACAAAAACTCTTGAAAAATTTACACAAGGAAGTGAGATGCTAAATTTTATTTTAAAAGCTCAACGATTTGTAAATGACCGATCTGGAATTGGATACGATCCAAAATCAGATAAAAGGAAAGGTAGAAAGAAAGCAGGAGGTAAGTCATATTCGAATTATTTCCAGCATTCTGTGCATACATCAAATCCTTTTGCATTCTATAATTACTGTAATAGAAAAGGTCATTATATGTCTTCATGCATTCATAAGAAGAAAGGAACGATAGGAACCTATAAATGGGTACCTAAAGGATCATAAGTTTCCATAATTTCCTGTACTAACCCAAAAGGACCCAAAAAGAAGTGGGTACCTAAGAATTAATTATATTTAATTGCAAATGTGTCTCAAAGCATCCAAAAACAACAAATGGTACATAGACAGTGGATACTCTAGACATATGACCGGTGATTTCGAAAGTTTTACCAAGTTACAACCTAAAGAAGGTGGGAAGGTAAAATTTGGAGGAAATCAAACCGGAAGGATAGCAGGAATAGGTGAAATAAAAAATGACAAAGATATACAAGTGAAAGACGTATACTATGTCAAAGGATTATGCCATAACTTGCTGAGTGTAAGTCAAAGTGCAGACAAAAACAACTGGGTAATATTTGACTCAGAGGAATGTCTAATTATCATCAAGAATTACTTACCACTTGATAAGAAGAATATCAAGGCTAAGCTCAGAGCAAGAAGGGAAGGTAATTTTTATACTCTAGATATTAGTAGAAATGAATCTAAAAACTGTTTTCTGAGTAATGCTGATGAAAGTTGGCTATGGCATAAGAGATTGGCTCATGTCAATATGCATCAATTAGGCAAACTACTCAAAAAGGATTTAGTTCTTGGATTACCCAAAGTAAATTTCAAACATGACTTGATTTGTGACGCATGTCAAAAGGGTAAACAAACTAAATCATCTTTCAAATTGAAAAATGAGATTTCAACAAATAGACCACTACAATTATTACATATGGATTTAGTTGGCCCAACAAGAGTTAAGAGTCTTGGTGGCAACTTATATTCATTGGTTATTGTTGATGATTTCTCCAGATTTACATGGGTTATTTTTCTATAATCAAAAGATGAAACTTTTGAAGAATTTATTGTTTTTGCCAAGAAAGTGCAAAATGAGAAATGTATGTCCATTACAGGTATTAGGACTGATCATGGTGGAGAATTTGAAAATCAAGCCTTTGAAGAATATTGTGATACTAATGGCATTGATCACAATTTCTCTGCTCCAAGGACACCTCAACAAAATAGAGTCGTGGAACATAAGAATAGAGTACTTACTGAAATGGCTAGAGCAATGTTAAATGAAAAGAACACGTCTCAAGTGTTCTAGGCTGATGCTATGAGTACAACATGCTATATTTCAAATATAGCCTATATTAGAACAAAACTTGGAAAGACACCGTACGAGCTATACAAAGGAAGGAAGCCAAACATTGCTCATCTATACATCTTCGGTTGTAAGTGTTTTATTCATAATAATGGTAAAGATAACTTAGGAAAATTTGATTCTAAAACTGATGAAGGAATTTTCCTAGGGTATTCTAACCGAAGTAAAGCATATAGAGTTTTCAATAAAAGAACATGTGTTGTTGAAGAATCAATTCATGTTGTATTTGATGAATTCGAATCCTCTGACAAAACCATTGATGAAGAACAGGAAGTTGTTTTAAATCAAGAAAATGGTCAATCTATTTCTAAGACTTTTATTCCAGAAGTTGATGAAGCCAAGTAAGAAGAGCAATCACTAGGACAACCTACAGCCTGGAAATATAATAAAAGTCATCCCTTAGATAAAGTCATAGGAGATGTGAATGAAGGGATCAAAACTAGAAATAGAATTTTCAATGAAGTAAGTTTTTCTGCATTCATTTATGAGATTGGACCTTCTAACATTGATGAAGCTCTATCAGACAATGATTGGGTTATAGCAATGCAAGAAGAATTAAATCAATTTGAAAGAAATCAAGTTTGGGATTTGGTACCCCGACCCAAGGATCATCCAATCATTGGTACTAAATGGGTGTTCAAGAACAAACTCGATGAATCCGCAATTATTGTCAGAAACAAGGCAAGATTGGTGGCAAAAGGCTATAATCAGGAAGAAGGAATTGATTATGAGGAAATGTATGCTCCAGTAGCTGATTGGAAGCTATACGTGTACTCCTAGCGTTTGCATGCATCAAAGGATTCAAACTCTATCAAATGGATATAAAGAGTGCATTTCTAAATAGTTACATTATGGAAGAAGAATATGTAGAACAACCTCCAGGTTTTGAGGATGTAACTAAACCTGACCATGTTTTCAAACTCAAAAAGGCTTTATATGGTTTAAAACAAGCTCCTAGAGCATGGTACGAAAGGCTCTATAAATTTCTTATTGATCAAGGTTTTGTACGGGGAAAAGTTGATACAACACTTTTTATAAAACGAAAACGTGATGATATTTTAATTGTTCAAATATATGTTGATGACATTGTTTTCGGTGCTACTAATGAATCTCTATGTAAGGAATTTTCTGAGATAATGCAGGGAGAGTTTGAGATGTCTATGATGGGAGAATTGAATTTCTTTCTTGGTTTGCAAATCAAACAAAGAAAGAATGGAATCTTTATATCTCAAACAAAGTACTTGAAAGAGCTATTGAAGAAGTATGGAATAGATGAAGCAAACGGAACGGACACACCTATGAGCTCAACTACGTTGCTTGATGCTGATGCCAAAGGAAAAGACTACAACATCACAAAATATAGAGGAATGATTGGATCATTACTCTATCTCACGGTAAGCAGACCGGATATCCAATTGAGTGTTGGCATTTGTGCAAGATATCAATCAGCACCAAAGGAATCACATGCCGAAACTGTAAAACGAATCTTTAGATACCTTGCTAACACACCAGAATTGGGTCTGTGGTATCCCAAAGGAAGAAGTGAATATCTAGTTGCATATTCAGATTCTGATCAAGGTGGATACAAGACAGACAGAAAGAGCACCAGCGGACAAGGACAATTTCTTGGAGGATCTCTTGTATCATGTTCAGCAAGAAACAAAATACAGTGTCTCTTTCGTCAACGAAAGCTGAATATGTTGCGGTCTCAAGCTGTTGTGCACAAGTGATATGGTTAAAACAAAAACTACAAGATCTTGGTATTTATCTCAAAGAAATACCAATCTATTGTGACAATACCAGTATGATAAGCTTGGCGAAAAATCCAGTTCAACACTCTAGAACCAAGCATATCGACGTGAGACATCACTTCATCAGAGATCATGTCCAAAAGAAAGATGTGAAAGTGATATTCATTCCTACTCATCTTCAACTAGCTGATATCTTCACTAAACCCCTTGCAAAAGATCAATTTCTATACATTAGAAGAGAATTGGGAATGGTAAATCCCAATGAATTGTAAGTTATTTCAGTTGCTCATAATATTAGATGAAGTCATTTGATAATGTTTTGATGATTACTAATTTAAGCATTGGAGTATGTAGAAACTTATTTTGCAGGAAGATTGAAACTCTATTTTGAGAAATAAAAACAGAGGTTATCAGAGGACACCTTTACTGGAGTACCAACTTCAAGTAATGACTGACAGTGAACCATTACCCGAGGAACAACTTGAAGTAAAAGAGCACTTTACTCGAGTAATGGTCTTCCAAAACAGGAAGTAACGCATCAAGTTTCTTGGAATTTGAATCAAATGGTTCATTGGTGAGAACTGAACAGTCCAAATTGAAAATGAAAGGGTACCCGAGGCGAGCCTCTAGTAAACTTGAAGCTTACTCGAGTAAGGACTCGAGTAACTGCAGGTCCAGATCACCAATTTGATGAGAATCGACTCAAATTTGCTCTAAATTGGGTATAAAATGATTGAGGGAACATACATGGATAATTACAATATTATTCATGCCAAGTACGCAACTTAAATGAATTATTTTTAGAAATTTTCTGTATGATCACTCGAGTATGGCCTCGAGTAAACATGCAATTTACTCGAGTAAGGCCTCGAGTAACGTCGCGTTTTAGGACTTTATCTGTCGCAAACTCAGTCATTTCCATAAAATCTCCTCGAGTAAATCACTCTGTCCTCTCACAAAAGTTTTTCACAATCACTTTCTTACTTGATTTCCGTCAAAACCCAACAAATTTCAACCCCAAAAACCTTCTATTCAGCTCAGATTCACTGTGCCCTATATCACGTTTTTCTTGCTCTGTTTTCTGAGTTTTTCAACTTTCACTGATTCAAGATGGTTAGAACCAAAAACCTCACTCCTACAAACTCTTTTGGATCTCCTCAAATTAATGATCCTCTTTCTTCTCCTCCCAGAAAGAGAAGAAAACTCACTCCTAGATCCAAAGACAAAGTTCAACTCAAACCTCAACCTCAACCAAAACCAAAAGGTGTTGTGATTAAAGAGCCAATGGTTACAAGGGCTCAATCCAAGAAGAGCACCTCTACTGGGAGAGGCAAAAGTGCCAAGTCTCCTTCTCCTCCACCTTTGATTCCTCAACTCCCTCTTTCACACCAAAACCTCCTAAAAAGCCCAAATATGATGTGAATGTGGCTAAGGCAATGGCTGGCATTGTAGATCAGCTTGAGAAGGGGCAATCTTTAAAGAAATTAGAACTGCCAGAAGAGGAGATCACTAAACCTCCAAAGGGGTTTAATGTCAACAAACTGGAGGAGTCCCTGAAGTACCTCACTCAATTCTCCAGGAGAAAAGTATGTAAGACATACTATGTGGACCTAAAGTACTTCAGGAGGTATTGAAGCATGATCTTAGTCCCTTTTTAGAACCATTTATGCCTTGACTTTCTATTAGACTTCCTTTTTGCACAAAAGTAGTCACCCATTTTTACTGCAACCTTGAGATTCTAGATGAACCAAATAGAACTTCAGCTGAGGAAGAAATGACTACCAATGTTAGAGGCCAAAAGATACTCATCTCACCTTCTAGGATAAATTTGTGGTTAGGAATAGAGAACCCCCCAGATGACATTTACTCCAAACTTGACTAAAACCAAATCTTCTCTGTCCTTAAACCTGGTGAGCTTGTAGGCCCTTTGAATTTCAAACCTAGTAACATGTGTGATCATCACAGGGTTCTATGATATATATACTCTAGATCCCTTGTGAACAAAAACAACAACTACACCCACTTCTCTGATAGGGACTTTAGATGGTTTGCTTCCTTACTCCTGAAGGAACAGAAAGATTTGGGGGAGTATATCTTTTCTGAAATGAAGAGGTACAGAATAGATGGGAAAGCTACCATACCTATGCCATATCCTCAGATTGTTTCACTCATTCTGAAGGAGAATAAGATATGGTATCTGGAGAGCAAAGAACATATTGAGAGGATTACTCTGGTTGGGAGAAATCAAATTGGCAAGCTTAATATTGACATTCCTCTCAAGGGTCCTCTAGAGTCTGGGTTGAAGAAGAAGAAGAAGACTGAGACTGAGACTGAGACTAGCAAAATGGATAACACTCAGTCTTCGGCTCCAACTGCTACTACCTCATCACCCACTTTCCTAAATGCTGCACTTCAGCATTTCATGGAAAATATGCTCAGAGGATTCCATGTGGACATTGCCAACACAAATGCTGAGTTGATCACTAACATGAATCACAAGATGCTGAGCTGGTTGAGAGGATGGATAAGAGGCACGAAGAGTTGCTAGCTGAGCAATGTGCCCAAGGTGAGACCTTGAAGTTGATTTTGGCAAGATTGGACTCTTTGGGTCCTGGACCTTCTGCCGGTCCATCATCTTCTACACATGAGACTTCTTCGTCTTCAGAGCATATACCATCCCCAGAGCATATCCCACCACCTCCAGAGAACATCCCATCTGACCTTCATCACTATGAGGTTGAGCTACTTATTCCTCCAGTCTCTAGTCCACCTGAGCCAAGACCCAAAGATATCCTATGCTCAGTGGATAACCCTAAAACCAATGAGACCATCCATATTGTCATTGAGGATTCACCGCCCAGAGCTCAGCCCCAACCTACTCCTATACCCATTCCTTCTCCTACTCATACAGAGGAGATATCTCCCTCATCCTCTGATCATCATACTCCAGAGGTTGAGACCACCACTATGATCATCTACCAGCCTTCTCCTATTCCTCCCAGAGATGACATCCATATCCCTCCACTTAATCTTCCTGAACCAGAATCTTCTAGTTCTTTTGATTCTTCTGGTTTAGATGTTTCTTTGGTTCTTCCAGTGAAGCCTATCTCCATGGTCAAGCCTTCTAGTCCTCCACTTGATTGATGAAGACAAAAAGGGGGATAAGAGCTTGAGGGTGATTTTGTGGAGTATCTGAGTTTCTTTTTGGGTATATGGGTATATATGGGATTTAGGGAGTTTTTTTAACTTATAACTTTTTCATTTGCAATGTAACTTTAAGTTTAATGCAAATTTACTTAAGTTATGAATTTATTTCAAGTCCATTTTAGCTTTTAAATTATAATACATTATGGAACTAATGAGTTTATTATGTGTGCAAGGTGTATATTATGATTTCATTTTCTTTTAAAACACTTTGAATATAAACTTAATAAGGTTTTCAAAATTATCATTGAATTCAAGAAGTATTTAATTGAGAACTCAATTCCAAAAATTTTGTTCAAAATCACCAAGTTTTGTCATCATCAAAAAGGGGGAGAATGTTAGATCTCATGTTTTGATGATAACAATGAATGGTATGAAAAAGATTTGATTTACAAATAAGTTTGAACAAAGTAATAACAGGGAAAATCATCACTTGAAGTAAGCATTGAAGTAATGAAGAAATGCCAAGAGAAAAAGCTAAGAAACTTCATTGTTGGCAAATTTTCTAAAGGGTTACTCGAGTAGGTACTCGAGTAATGAGACAGAAACTTGAAGTAACCAGGCCAACCTTCAAGTAACCTACCAACATTACTCGAGTAAGCACTCGAGTAATAAGGTAAATGTTTTCTAGTTGCTCTCGGCCTGCCAACCTTACTCGAGTAGCTACTCGAGTAACCAGGTAATTCACTTGGAGTTGCTCTCAGCCTGCCAACGTTACTCGAGGAGCTACTCGAGTAATCATGTAAAAGACTTCCAGTTGCTCTCGGCCTACCAATGATACTCGAGTCTATACTCGAGTTACTCTGTCTCAGGAAATGTGTTGCTCTCGGCATTTTCAACCCTGCCAATGTTACTCAAGGCGCTACTCGAATAACTCACTGTGGTAAGCAAAACCTGAAGGTATTACTTGAATAACATAAAATGCTTTTCTCACACTTTACTTCAAGTCACTACTCGAGTATGTAGATTTACTTAGAAGAAAAACTTCAAGTCACTACTCTAGTATGAAGAGTTAGTTGGAAGAGAACTTCAAGTCACTACCCGAGTAAGCTACGCAGAAAATTTATGTTTACTCGAGTAAGGACTCGAGTAACAAGCTAATCAAACTTGAAGTGCTCTCGGCCTTGTAATCCTGCTAACATTACTGGAGTAAAGCATCGAGTAACCTAAAGTTTATTTGGAGGTTTACTCGAGTTTGTACTCGAGTAACGAATGAAGAAAAGTGTGCAATACCCGAGTAAGTACCCGAGTAAACAGGTATTTCCAAAGGTTTGAAATTTTATTTACTTCACGCACTACCCGAGTAATGTTATGTTTGCTTATTGACTTGCAGTTTATGAAAGTTTTCCCGATGATACTCGAGTATGTACTCGAGTAAACTTAAATGAATACTCGAGTAACTACTCGAGTATGCAAGTCCAGAAATTTATAAATCATTCCAACGTTCATTGATTTGTTTCCTATATGATTAACCTTTCATTGTATTAGTATTCTTAGCATATTCACAGATAAACAATGAAGAGATCTTACCAAATAAGGAAAGTCAAAAGCAACGTTGAAATGCCACCTACCACCCCCTACCGCAAACGTATCTCTTTCAAATACTGGAAAAGTCAACAGTGGCTGCGTACGCTCTAACGGACATGAAGAAATATGTTCCAACAATTATTACCAACGCATCTATATATATATGGGAACATCCAAACAGAGAAAAACAACAAGGAACACACACACGAACGTATTATCAAGTTCATTACTCTGTTTTACATTATACTTGTAATTCTATGCTTCAGTGATTCTTATTCACTCTGTGAGAGAGATATTTCATTCAAACTCAATATTTGTTATTGAGGTAACTTAAGGTTGTGGAACCTTGAGTTTAATTGGATTACAACTTGTAAGGGGGAGCGAGTGTCCAGGCGAAGGAACTTGCTTGTATTCAGGTGCCAAGAACCCATTGAATCTTGGAAGTTATAGTGAAACTCTTAGAGAAGCTCTGAGGACTAGACGTAGGTTAGAGTGGTTGTGGCCGAACCAGTATAACTCTCGGTGTACACTTCGGTGATATTTCTCCTTACTCTTTATTGCTTTATATTCACCGTCAAGTTTTTATTTGCAACAAAATTTTAGTATCACCCAATTCACCTGCCCTTTTGGGTGAAACGCTTGCTCTAACATAATACACTTGATATTCAATTTCTCCTTGATTCCTTTTTCGTTGTACTCTTCTCTTCTTCTTTGAAGTTCTTCATCAACACAGACTCTAATATATGATATAATATCTGAGCATTTATAGCTCTCATTCTCTGATTTGTTTTTTAGCATGGCAGATTTTCTTTCTTCTTCCTCTCCTCGAGTTACAGAGGTGGTGCAAAATCCATCAAATCCTTAGTATGCGCATCCAAAAGAGAATCTATCATTGATTCTTGTCTCTCCAGTTTTGGATGGATCGAATTACCATTCTTGGTCCAAACCAATGAAGATGGCGCTCCAATCCAATAACAAATTCCACTTTGTCGATGGTATAATTTCAGCTTTGCCGATGAATGACCCTATGTTTCTGATTTGGGAATGGTCTAATACTATGGTCGTGGTATGGCTTACACGATCGATTTCCTCTATGATTGCATAAAGCATCCTCTAGATTGATCAAGCTGTGGATATTTGGGAGGATTTTAAGAGTCAATTTTCACAGTATGATATGTTCCAAGTTGCTGATTTACAAGGTGAATTACATTTACTAAAGCAAGGAGATCTCAAAATGTTAGTGAGTATCCTACTATACTCAAAATCATTTAGGATTAATTGATGAATCTTCGTCCTCCTCCAATATGTAGTTGTTCTAATCACTGTCTGTGTGGTGTGTTTGATAAAATAAACAAGTATCAAGAACAAGATTATATGATAAGGTTCATGAGAGGTCTTAATGATAAGTACACCACAATTAAATATCATATTGTAGGAATATAATAAGTGAAGAGAGAGAACTGGTGTACCGGGGTGAATCCATGTTCAGATCCGGGTCAAGGCTCCAATGCTCCATAAATGTGCCCACACAATTATTAGACTACTAGAGCCTAATTGTGATTTGCACAGCAGATCACTAGAACCAGAAAGATGGTAGGAGAGAAGAGATTGGCAGAAAGCTCAATGGCGTGGTGAATTGCAATTGAGGAGGCACACCCTATTTATAGTGGTTTATGGATGCCACTAATTAGGAAACGTGTGCACTCCTTCTTGCCCTCTAAGACAGCAATTAAATTAATTGATTCTCAATTATTTTCCTAATTATGGTGATTTATTCCTCAATTAACAAATCCATAATTATTACTGAATTATTCCCCAATCTGCAATTAATGCTGATTTTATTCTTATTTGATTAGGCTACTTATATCCTAATCAAATAGTTTAGCCCATCAAGGGCGGACACAAACCCAAAGTCCAACATCTCCCACTCGTACTTGATGGGTCTCCCATCATGCGTGTGTTACTCTTTCTAGTTTCATACTTGGCGTCTGTCGTGACCGCTTGGGCAAAAACGTCTTTAAGATTTGGTGCTTGTGATACTACAAATCTCTCATATCGGATCAGCATCCAAGGACACCCTTTATATATAACCGTAAGCTATATGTTCATTGCCTCATATGCCCCATATTCTCCCATACATATTACTCATGGCATATCTAATCCCTCTTGAGTTAATATGTTGATTAACTCAGATTGCCTTCCACGCACATAGAGTCTGCACTTACTAGCTACACATAGAGCTAGTAAGGGGTCGACCATAGATACTAGCACATCTTATGTATCTAGGAGTAAATCTTCCATTTTAACTAAACATTAGTCCATCTTGACTTGGTCACTTTCCTAGTTTTCACTCGTCTGACATAATCGAATGTTATCATGGAGCTTCAGCAAAAGTAGCTGTCACGAAACCAAGCTTTCATGATGCCACCTAAGTCTTAAGGGCATCGTGGAAGGATTTTTCATTCCTGGGACTCACACTGTAGTGAACTAGGGATCTTTCACCTACATCCCGTGTTGTAGTCAACCTTTTAAGCACATGCAGTATGAATTGCATGCTACGGTGAATGGTTTGAGGTGTGTGTCGATTTCTTTATCTTTCACCGTACAGACATTAGTTCCAAAATGTACTCAACATTCAAACTAGAACTTTCTTTTTCACAATATCTCTTTTACAATCTGATTTATGAAAAAGAGTTCTTTGCCAGGTTACAGGTCAGTATTTATGCTTCGATCTATTTTGTGTGTAAATGTACACATATAGATCTCATCTCAGTCTAACTGAGGCGACTGAAATGTCAAGATTCTTCTTCACCATCTCATGGTGATCATTTACTCGTCTTACCCTCCCATGCCCCCACAAAACATGGGAAGATGGTTGTTCGTGTGAGTGAACCAACCTCTCTTTTGACCTGTATGACATATAAACTTGTATACCTTATATGTATTTGCTCATAACATACATACTATTTCTTTTATCTTTATATAAAAAAGTTCACGACCTTACATTTTATTTGCGCCCCAAGATTTTCACTAACTCAAAGAAAATCAAGCTATGGGCTCAATAAGGGGATCTACCAATATTCTGTCAGTAGAAGGTCATTGAACCATCGCTTTACCTCTTTGAAAGCATATCTCTCATAGAGATATATCAAAAAGTATGTTTCGCCTTGCTGTGATACTTAGTGTTGGAAATTGTGCCCAAAGTGCCAATCATTGTACTTTGAACATTATTAATTTAATAAAATTTCTCCATTCTGTTATCATATTATTCGCATGTTAACTATGATAATTGTATCCTTGGATAAATCATAAATATTATCCTAAAATGTCTCTGGTCGGTCATCTATGCGGGAGCAAAGATGAAATAAGACCAGTATGACTTTCATAAGATATGGAGATACGAATCAAAGTCTTAGGCACTTATAAGAGTACAAGGCGCTAGACCGACCCACTATAAGAAAGCTACATTGATCAAGTCATAAGCTTTTCTCATGAATAACCACGTCACAATGCACTTAGACCTGAGGTCATCATGGATTCCTACATGAGAGCTACTAAGCTCTGAACTAGTCAAAAGTCACTTTTGACTGGGTGATGATAAATGCTATGATTGGGCTTGGTGGTTTTTCATGCAAAGGAATATGAATGATCAAGATGGAATTTGTCCCTCACATTAGTAGAGAGATATTACGAGGCCCTTCGATGAGTGAGTCTAAGAAATGTATGTCAATACTACGATAGAAAGGAGTTTCCATTTCTATTGTCAGACTACTCAGGAATGGAGAAAGTAATGGTCAGGAACAAGAGGATGACATTATCCATGTCTTATCCTTGATTGATATATCGTGTGACAAAAGGGACGTGACATGGCTGTATGACAGGTTGCATCGTGATAATGATCCTCATGAATTGGGTAGTCATAATGTCTTGCTAGAGGCCGCTTACGACTTTTGGGTTAGTACAGTTATTGGCCCACTGCCAACTTCATATGAGCCTACAGGGTCGAACACAAGAATGGCCTAACACCAGATAATGTTTAATTTATGTGGACAAATTTTATATTTATATATAATATAAAATTCGTTAATAATATTATATAGATATATATATATATATATTTTGAAATACATATCTTATATATGTGTGTGTGTATTATATGATATTATTATACTGTGTCAGTTTTAAATTTAATCTATTAAGATATATTAAATTTAATAACTAACATGATAGAGATATAGTATCTTAGATTTAATTTATAAAGATGACTTAAATCTAATGGCTCTTTATTTTGATTAAATAAATAGGTTAAATTAAAACTGTTGGACAGATTTAATTTAAACTGAATTTATTTAATTAGCTCATCAAGATAATTAATTTTTAATTAATTTTGAAATTAATGAAGATTAATTTTGAAATTCGAATATAGCCTTCATAGGTTATAAACTTGATAGAGCATATATACTTATACGTGCATGGGAATTCAAAGCCGTAAGGGAAAACCTAGGAGACATTTGGAGGTGCTGGCACGTAGTCTCTGTTAAAGAGCATTCGTGTGGATACCGGTAGAGGGAGCGGCCCTGAGGGGTTGACTCCTAGAGATTGTGAAAACTCTAAGATGAAAAAGGTACGAATCTTTCTAACTAGATTTAAATGCCGTTGATAGATCCTCGATTAGGATAGGCAAAAATTTTTAAAATTTCTGCTGTGCCTATCGATCCTAATAGTGGTATCAGAGCCAAGTCAATTGTGCGTTTAAATTCAGTTTATGTTCTTATACATGTGATATATATGGGATATATATATATATATATGTATGCTTATAAGAAGATGATCGAATATGTATCTTATTTATGTTTTAGTTTTGAGAAAGTCGAACCTATGTGATTTGGTGCTGTATGTTTATGTGATCTATTGTAATTATTTTGATTATATGCGATATGTTTATGTTTCAATTCTGCCACTAGCATCACGAATTCTGTTTTGGATTTGATCCGAAGTAGAATTCATCGTTTAAGTTTCGAATAGGTTGAGGATCACGGCGTATGGACACGTTATGGTCTCTATTCGAGTATAGGGATCCAAAATATGGGGAAGACAATTCGGATCAGAACCGTTCAGGGCCGTTGTTGAGTTTTTGAAACTGGGAAAAATCCCTTTAGAACTGGACTGAAACAAATTTTTTAAAAATTGGGTCAAAAAGTTTTAAAATTTAAAATTTTTCAAATATTTCTTTTATAGTAGGACCACCGTAACTACCTGTTCGTAGCGCAATATAATCTAATCACGACATTTATTGCTTTTTATATTGTATGAATTCTTGGTGTGGTTTTTTTCATACTTGTTTGGGTATGGTGAACAACATGGCTTTAGCATTTTAAAAAGGGTTGTAATATCTAAATACGGCTTGCGTGTTGTGCCTTCCTCTAAATACTCTCAATGTACATTCTCTTCTCATCTTACTCCCCTCGAATGTTTAAACGGGGTTTCTCTTAATGTATTTCTTTTCTTATTTAGAGAAGTCCTCTCATTGGCTTGGGAGGATTTTAGGTTAGATAAGTCATGTTGTGTCACATTTAAATTATGCTTTTGATTAGATCATTGCATAAATACTTTTGCATTTATATGTATTTAACTGTATGAGATACGACCACAATTGCATTCATATAAACAAGACTAATTAATTGAGCCCTGTGAATCAAATCTTAAGTCATAATGCTGTCAATTAATGAATACATGTCAAAACCTAGATTGCTCAATTGTGGAAACCGCCAAAGTGGATGCACTTGAGTTATCTTGATGAGACAAGCATGAGTAATGGTGCTGCTTATAATATTCATTCTTGTTTTGACTTAACTAAGATTAACAAAACGGTTTTGAATATCAAGGCATTAGATGGGATTAAACATGTCAGATCATATGATGATCAAATCTTATAAACATCTAAGAGTTATATGTGATGTAATTAGTAAATAGGTTACCTACCTAAATAACTTGAATTTAAGCGTCTTGCCAAAGCGGACTTAAGTTTAAGACAAATATGGATCCTAGCCCACTAATTATTTTGAGGGTTGTTAATTTAGTGGGAGATTACTAACTAACTTTGCATATTTGAATTGTAGAATCATGTCGACTAGTAATATTGCTATACTATCATTGCGATTGGTCCTTGAGAAGGACAAACTCAATGGGACAAACTTTCTTGACTGGTTCAGGAACTTCAGAATTGTTCTCAAGCAGGAAAGAAATGCTTATGTCCTAGATCAACCTATTCCTGAGGAGCTAGCAACCAATACTTCAAGATCTCAGAGAGATGCTTACATGAAGCATAAGGAAAACTCTGTGGATGTAGGTTGCCTGATGCTTACCACTATGGTTCCAGAGATCCAAAGAGATCTAGAACTAATGGAGGGTCATGAGATGATTATCCATCTCAAGGAAATGTTCCAGCAACAGGCAAGCCAAGAAAGTTATGAGACCACAAAGGCCTTACATTCCTGCAAGATGGCTGAAGGTGCATCAGTTAGTACTCATGTGTTAAAGATGAAAGGCTATATTGATCACCTTGAGAGGCTTGGATTTCCCTGAGCCAGGAGTTAGCTATGGATTTGATCTTGAACTTACTCCCGGAGAGTTATGACCAGTTTGTTATGAACTACAACATGAACAACATGGAGAAATCAATTTCTGAGCTGTATGAGATGCTCAAAAATGTTGAGCAAAGCATTAAGAAAAAGCCTAGTACTATTTTGATGGTTTAGAAAGGAAAGGGTATGAAAAAGAAAGGGAAAGGCAAATGGAAGGGTAATGGCTCAGGTGGTAAGACCTGTTAGATATGATTAGTTTTGATGATGTCAAATATAGATATTAAGTGATAAGAGCAAAAAGTTCATATAATGTATTTCTTTGACTAACTACTATATTTAATGTTACATATTTTGTAGATTAGTCAAGCAAAGAATGAAGAAGATTGAATTAATGAAAATGAACAAGAGGAAGAAGAAGAAAGAAATTGAAGATAGTCAAGGAGGTGCTTACTTGGATTATGAAGAATGAAGAACTTGTTAGATCTTACAAGAAGATAAAGATTCAAGTTGTTAGATGTGATATTGGAGGTTTCTATTATGATACCGGAGGTTTCTATGATCAAATAATGGTTGGAATATGTTAATATGAAGCTAAGATGACTTATATATGAGTTTTGGCACTTCTAGAGGAGTTGTGCTCGAGCACAAGGTGTTATGCTCGAGCACAGGAAGAACATGCTCGAGCACAGGCCATTTCACTCGAGCACGGGGTGTATACTCTGTTCTACTCTGTTTTACGTTCAGCTTGAGCGAGGTCTGGTATTTTGATCATATCTCTCAAACCACACGTCGGATTGACCCGAAACCAGTGGCATATGAAAGAGGACTCCCAACACGTAAAATTGGCACCAGAATCACATTGAAAGAAGATCAAATGAAGTAGATATGACTCGTCGAAAATGAAATTGAAATCACCGTCTTTTTCTGACACAGGTTCGGTATTTTGAGTATATCTCACAAACCACAGATCGGATTGAGACGAGACCAGTGCCAAATGAAAGTAGACTCAAAGAGCTTTCCATGGATAGCTAATTTGCCTAATTTGAACGTATATTCTAGGAGCTATGCCTTCTGGAAGTTGATGCTTGTGCAGACTAGCGAAATATACACTCTTTCGATCATAACTTGCAGAATACAAGGAGTTTGGAGCTGATTCTTGTTGCATTGGAATGCATTTGGCAAGAGCATTCTTATGATACATCATTTGAATCAAATGAATCAAATTTTTCTAAAGGGGCCCCACATCACCCGCGAGTGCAAAAACTTTCTCTCTGAAAAATGTCGTGCGAGTGATGTCCAGAAGCATATGAAACGTGAAGAAAGTTGCAACACTCGAGCACTAGGATTCATGCTCGAGCATTGGATGATTTCTCACTCGAGCAGAAGGTGTGTGCTCGAGTGAAGGCTCATATCACCTGCGAGTGATAAATTCATCCCTCTGGAATCCTGATGCGAGTGTTGATTTTGAGAGCATATTCCTTGAGAATATGCGTCTCACTCGAGCAGAGGTATGTGTGCTCGAGTGAGGGACCATATCACTCGCGAGCACAAAATCTCACTCTTGAAAAAATGATGTGCGAGTGACGTCCCGAGAAGAAGCTGTACATGAAAACTGAAGGTGCACTCGAGCAGGACGTTTTGTGCTCGAGTGATTCGAGACTTCACTCGAGCAGACGTGAGAGAAGTACAGCGAGTGCTTGCCCGAGAGGAAGTCAGAATGTGAAAATATCAACTTCACTCGAAGTGAGCCACATTGCACTCGAAGTGAAATCTTGACAGAACGAGGAAACGAAACAGAGCCTCATAGCCATCAATCCAAACATGGTTAAACGTTATACAATCATTATGTTTTCACTTGTTATTGTTTCTAAACATTATCTAACATATATTTCAAGTGTAAAACAGGAGTTTACATATTTGGGTTGAATCTTCAAGAATGGAGGTCACGTATGAAAATTCTTCACTCAACGTGATGAGTCCCAGAAGCAAGAAATCCAGTTTCTGACCAATGATCCAACATACTCATGACTAATACTTCATCATATTAATGATTAAGTATTTTTGTAGTGTGAAACAGGATATTAAACGTTCAGGTTGCAGATTCAAAATTACACACAGCAACTACCTACCACGACAAGCAACTGACACACCATGAAAAACTGTCGGAAACACAAAACGCTCCACAACGTGATGTACAGCTCAAAATGAATCTTCATGCTGTCCAACTAGACACTCCACCTTGCTCCACAACGGATAGTACCTTGATTTTTCAAGTATGCTCAAACGGTCAAATGAAGCAGTGGAACTCCAACGGACACCAACGGACAAATGTTCACAACGGTCATCATCTTCATCAACTATAAATGAGATAGCATTCAACTTTGATGAGTAGCTGAGGAAGATAGAGGAAACAGTGAAAAACGCAGAAAAACAGAGACAGCAAGCAACTACCAGAAAAATGATAGAAATGTGAATCCTCTGATTCTATTCATACACTCTCTGTTTTCCAGTTTCAATATTACTTATCGTTGAGAGAGTGATCATTTGTATTGTACTTCAGTGAGTATTATATCCACTCTGTGAGAGAGTCTGTAAACACTTTCATCTATATTTCTGAGTTGATCTCAAGGTAGAAGGACCTTGAGAGGGTTGATTTTCTTACGGAGAAGCAGTAGAGAGAATTGCCGTAAGACATTTTGCTCGTAAGACTTACAAGGTGCAAGCAGTAGAGAACGTTGCTGCTCATAAGACTTACAGGGGTGTAAGCAGGAGAGAACGTTGCTGCTCGTAAGACTTGCATAAGTAAGCAGGAGAGGAAGATCTTCGGAATTGCTCTGCTCGTAAGACTTGCCGTAAGGGGGAGTATTTCAATGAGAGATTTGTAAAAGGTTTCACAAGTACCCGGCTAAACTTGTGGGATTGTAAAGGCTTTTCTTGTGCCCGGATTAAACAAGAAGATAGTGGATTTGAAAATCTCAGGAGGAGCCTGGGGACTGGACGTAGGCCATCACAGATTGGACCGAACCAGGATAAATCACAGTTTGCATATTCTCTTCCCTAAGCTCTTATATTTCCAGCATATATTATTTAATCTAACTGTTGATTTATGAACCTTCATATTTACCGCTTTCATTAAGATACGAAAAGATTTCTAAAGTTCTTAAGTTTTTATTATACACCCAATTCACCCCCCCTCTTGGGTGATAGCCGGTTCTAACATTTGGTATCAGAGCCCGGGCTCTTGTTTAAAGGACTTAACCGTCTCAAGAGTTACAATGGCTAATTTTGGGTGTTTTATACTTTCAGAAGGTTTTGATTATACAATCCCACCTCTTTTGAAAGATATTGATTTTTGGTTTTGGAAAGCTAGAATGACTAGTTTTATAAAAGCTTTTGATTTTGATATGTGGAATGTTTTTACAAATGTTTTTGATTTCAAACCAAGAAAGGATTGGACAGAAAGTGAAAAGAAAATGTTTTCGTTGAACATTAGAGCAATGAAAATTCTGTATAGTGCTTTAACCGAAAATGATTTTGAGAAAATTAGATTTTGTTCTAATGCTAAACATATTTGGGACACTCTTGATTCTATGTATGCTTCTAACAATTGTGTTGAAGTTGAAAGTGTTGACAGTTCATGTGAAACTACACGCTATGCATCTACTATGCATGAACAATTGGAAGTTGATGATGAAGATGGAAAAATCATAGAACACTTCCATACAGTCAACATGGATAAACAAGAAGAAGAGGATTCCCGAAAAGAGCTCAGTATGGATGAACGTGAAAAATCACTCTCCGGAGCTCAAGATAAACTTAAGGTAAAAAGTTCCAATTCTTTGTGTGATTTTCATAAAAATGATTTTCAGAGTTTACAAAAGTTTGTTTCTCAACCAATTGTTGATTCTATTGAGAAAAACAAAAATGTTTTCAAATATGCTGGAAAGTTTGTTGGGAAGAAAGAATATTCAAATCGAATCCATTCTAATTTCTACTCTCATGATCGTCATAATACTTGCATGATATCCCATAATGTATATCTTGATACAATTTGCAATTATTGTGGCAAATCCGGTCATATTTCTCATACATGCTATATTAGAAGAAATTCCCATGTGAGAAATAAGTATATTTGGGTACCGAAGAAACATGTAAGGCTTAATACTAACAATCAAGGACCCAAGTATAAGTGGGTACCAAAATGTCCATCTAGTACTTTATGTATGCAGGATGATCCGAAAAGAAATGGACATAAGGGTAAGGAGAAGATGAAAAAGAAGCCAAGAGTTTCTCATACACCTAAATGGAGATTCACACCAATTAGGAGAACTCTTGAATCACCCATTGCTGGAACGGCAAAGTTTAACTACGAAGAAAGGCAATGGAGAAAAGGAGTACGTTCCACTTCAAGAATGAACTACCATGGAATACCATTCAACTATCTTGAGGAGAACAAGAAAAGGAGGATCTCTGAAATATCAAATAAAAGACTCCTGGAGTCTATATATTTTACGAGAAGGTTGCCAGCACCCAAAGCAAGATATTCAAAGTATCAACATCATAGAAAGATGCAATGGGTAAGCAAAAGCAATCCTCCAAATCTCTAAGGCAAAGGTACACAATGATAAAACCTCCTATGCTGTTGTTTGTAATATTTGTTGAGGTTTTATATTTTGGAATCTTAGGAATAAGCATTGCAAATGATTTTTAAATTATGTTTTCGCATTTCTTAAAAATCCATTTAAATAGATTTATTTATAAAGGTATTGTAATGCTTAAAAGGTTAATTCTTTATGCATGTATAATGATTTGAAAAGAAAATATTTCACTTATGCATAAAAACATGTTTTATTCATTATGTTCAATTGTTTCAAATTAATTATATTATTAGAGCATGTGAATTATGATTCCTACAAGGTAACCATGAGTGGATCCAAGTAAAATTGGATACCAAAGGAAGAAAAATATTTATAAGGTTTTGTAGGAAGAAGAAAGGAAGAGCTTCATCCCAAAACTATAATTTCACTTAAATCTTGGTGAAGTTGGACCTTGAGGCTACATCTTAAATATGAAAACAAAAGGAGGCACTACTTAAGGCAACACTGCAAGTGCCTAGTTTGCAATAAAGGAATTATGCACAAATGAATTCCAAAGGATAATTTCTCAAGTAATTACGAGATTACTTGAGCACGGTACTGTCTTCTTTATTCTTACCTAATATTACACTTATATAAATTATTTATTTTGGTAATGAATAACTTGCTCATTATTGCATACCATTAGCAATCAATCATTTATGTTTTTTTTAAATTGTTTTTAGATTGCTAAATGGACTGAAAGTGAAATTGTGCATAATCTTTCTATGTATTTGAGTTTCGAAATGCATATTTCAAAAATGTACCTAGATTCCAAATTATGCATAATTTTTCTATGAATTGAAAATTTGAAATGCATATTTCATAAATTTACTTGGATTTCAAATTCATATTGTTATAAAAATGCATACACATTATTTGAAAATTATTCATATCTTGTTTGCATTCAAATCGGTTTCAAAATTGGAAGTTAATATTTATGTATACTGAAAGTCAGAAATGCTTCAAATCCATCCCTAGAGTTTTCCTCATCATTCACATATTTGTTTCTTAATCTTAAACCTGTTACTACTTGAACTCCTCAATTTTTATTTTGTAACAAGTTAGATCTTATGTCTAACAAGTTAACTATCTATATGAGTTTCAAGTGTATTCCCTAGAAAAGAATTCTATATGTGAAAGCCTTGTGCCTAATGCATAAATCATTAGTTGGCCATGTTATTCCAAGCATTATAAATGTTCATTAGTGCATTGAATCTTAATGCATTAACCATTATTGTGGAATAACTTACCGGGATATTCTAAAACTCTAATCATTTTGATCAATGAGTATGTGCTTCATCATCCATAAATTCTTATACTCATATTGTTACTCAAATGCATTACCATTTGTCTTCATCCATTTTTGAGTAACTAGAATCTTGCACTTTAAGTTTTGCTGCTTCAAATATTTATCCATTTTAAGACGCAACTCTAAGAGGCGAGGTTATCTCTTGATCTACTAAAGTCATCATTCTTATATATGTCAAGATAAACCATTTTGGCTAATTCATTCTTCATATGACTTTTGTTCTTGAGAAAATTCTCCAACATGTTAACTCTTATAATTAACATGTTATCTTTGTTGAACTCCTTAGTGAAGCTTTCTGATATATATTTTATAACTGTTGACTTCCATTGTTTTTGGCATAAGCATTGGTATTTAACAAGCTTCATAAATAAGTTTTCATGCATTCAAAATCTTAATGTCATAATGCATATTTATGATTCGAAAGAACATTTGAGATTTTGAAACAATTTGCATATCGCATTATCATTCTTGAAAATTTGGTTTTATTCATGATTTATCATTTCATAAAAGTTGGTCATTATGGATAGATTCTCTACTCTCTTTGATCCAACTTACATGGATTGCACGAAAATCTTATCAATGACATATCTTTTAAAGTGTATTTACAAATTGTCATTGATCATCATCATTCTTGGTATCACTTATTCATCATGCTTCATGACTCAATGGATTGATTTTACTAGGTAAAATTATATATTGATTTTTGTTGATTATTATACTCTTTGCTCAAATATCATATGCTTAATTACATAGGAGCATAAGAGTTGTTATGTCTAATATTGTACGGACCCAAAAGAAGATGGGTACCAGAGAGCATATGTTTATACTTTTACAGGAGTTTATCAAGATGCTTTCATTTTGGATACAAAGGTCAGAGGCTAACAGAAAAGGCATGACTGATGGTGTTGCAGCGTGAGTTAAAGCAGAATATGTGATATTACTCAAATGACATCCCACCACTAGCAAATAACTAGCTAGTGATACAATCAGAGAAAGAGAAAGAGAAGGAAGATCTCTTAGTAGACCCAGAGGAGATTATTTCAAAGCAGCACAGAGCCAAGAATAAGTTATCTAATATGAATCTTTGTTGCCTACCCATCTTCCTTATCATTTCAAGGTGATCAGACATCTTCACTATGATATAGAGCCAACAGAGATGTTCAAAGGAAGATGCTGAGATGCACAGAATCATCAAGCTTAATGAGCCTATGAGGATTCTCAACAACTATCCTAGCTCTATGTCTAATCTTCACTGGAATATCTGCTATACCTACACTAGAGCTATGGTAAACAAGGCCAATAACTTTACTTACTTCATTGAGAAGAATTATCACATAATGGCCTATATTATAAGCAAGGAGGAGAGAAATATTGGAAAGATCATGTCTGTCAGAGAATAAGAGGTCTATATATACTTCTACAAGACTCACTCCAAGTTAACACAAGCAGCATAGAGGATGAGAGCTGAGACTTCAAGAATAAATGAGAGACAACACTTTGCTAGAGTTGGTCTCCCTGATCCTTCATTCGTTGGTCCATTTGTCTAAGGCTTTCTGAGAGAGGAGCTTCAACAATCACACAGAGCTTGCTACAAACATGCTGAGTTCATCACTTCTGTGAATGGCAAAATTAGACAACTCTGTGACTTGATCAACTAGAATCCCAAGGACTTATTCTAAGCTCATCATGGTATCCTAAAGTGCTCACAGAAGACTACACTTCAGAATCCCTCAGTACCAGTCACATCATCTAATGTTGACTAGGACATGATGCATCAATGGACTACAGAAGATTATGACTCGAGTGATTACGATATTACTCGAGTGAGGTATTGTATTCTTGCCTAATTCAAAATCCTTGAATTGTATCACTTGAGTATACAATCGAGTAATGATTGAGTAGAATCACTCAAGTAACCACTCAGGTGATATTGGGTTATATCTCTTCAAAACCCTGATTAGCATTGCCATTTAATTTCCCTCTAAATCTTCATACCTTCAAAATCATTTTCTCTATAAAGTTTCCAATGGTTTTCTATTTTCCTAATGCAAATGTTTAAAACCATGCATCAATTAAGGGGGAGCTTCATATTCACATGTGTTACATGTTGAAAGCTCATCTCCTATTTGAAAGAAAATTCTTTTAATATACTCATCTATATTCACCATGTCTTGATTAGTTTTGATGATGAGTTATTCTTACATTGTTCTTTTCATGATCTTAATTGTAATATATCATATGGAAAGGAACAGTTTGTTACCTGATTGAACTAACAATTCTCTTTGCAAAGAAAGATTTAAATTTATGACAGGAGAATTTGTTTTGCGCAATAGCATTCCTCAACATACTACAAGAAGACTCTATCAACCTTGAGGATGTTTTTAACGCTCAGTCAAGGAATATATATTGGCTGTAACATTCAGAACAACAAATACATATGCCAATACAAATGAGCATTGAACATGCTAAACATAAGCTCAATTGGAGAATCCTGGCAACAACATGAATATATATCTGAGTTGCATAACAGAAGTGTGGTGTACATCAGAGTTGTACAAAGCACAACAGCATGCACCAGCATTGCCAAAGAAGCAACGGACTTCATGGAGCGCTTCATCAATTTCTAAATCTACATGAGCATTTCTAAACCTTTACTCTTTACATTTCAAGAATACGTTTCATATATTTTATTTATCTTGATTATAGAAGTTTTCTTGAAAAACTCTTCAAATCTCCTCTCATTAAAAATGAAAGTACTTTCACATAGGGGGAGTGTAAACTGTTTTCTTGGTTCATTCATTTTGATTAAAATAATTTCTACTCTATTTACTTCTTCACAAGCCTTACTTCTTTATATATTTCAAACTTTTTGCTGATGTCAAATAGGGGGAGAAAAATGTAAGAAAAATATGTATGTTGCATCATATATGATATGTATGTTTGCACTTTACATTATATATATGTATGTTGCACTTCATTCAGACATATTTTTCTTAAAGGATTTGTCATCATCAAAAAGGGGGAGAATGTTAGATATGATTAGTTTTGATGATGTCAAATATAGATATTAAGTGATAAGAGCAAAAAGTTCATATAATGTATTTCTTTGACTAACTACTATATTTAATGTTACATATTTTGTAGATTAGTCAAGCAAAGAATGAAGAAGATTGAATTAATGAAAATGAACAAGAGGAAGAAGAAGAAAGAAATTGAAGATAGTCAAGGAGGTGCTTACTTGGATTATGAAGAATGAAGAACTTGTTAGATCTTACAAGAAGATAAAGATTCAAGTTGTTAGATGTGATATTGGAGGTTTCTATTATGATACCGGAGGTTTCTATGATCAAATAATGGTTGGAATATGTTAATATGAAGCTAAGATGACTTATATATGAGTTTTGGCACTTCTAGAGGAGTTGTGCTCGAGCACAAGGTGTTATGCTCGAGCACAGGAAGAACATGCTCGAGCACAGGCCATTTCACTCGAGCACGGGGTGTATACTCTGTTCTACTCTGTTTTACGTTCAGCTTGAGCGAGGTCTGGTATTTTGATCATATCTCTCAAACCACACGTCGGATTGACCCGAAACCAGTGGCATATGAAAGAGGACTCCCAACACGTAAAATTGGCACCAGAATCACATTGAAAGAAGATCAAATGAAGTAGATATGACTCGTCGAAAATGAAATTGAAATCACCGTCTTTTTCTGACACAGGTTCGGTATTTTGAGTATATCTCACAAACCACAGATCGGATTGAGACGAGACCAGTGCCAAATGAAAGTAGACTCAAAGAGCTTTCCATGGATAGCTAATTTGCCTAATTTGAACGTATATTCTAGGAGCTATGCCTTCTGGAAGTTGATGCTTGTGCAGACTAGCGAAATATACACTCTTTCGATCATAACTTGCAGAATACAAGGAGTTTGGAGCTGATTCTTGTTGCATTGGAATGCATTTGGCAAGAGCATTCTTATGATACATCATTTGAATCAAATGAATCAAATTTTTCTAAAGGGGCCCCACATCACCCGCGAGTGCAAAAACTTTCTCTCTGAAAAATGTCGTGCGAGTGATGTCCAGAAGCATATGAAACGTGAAGAAAGTTGCAACACTCGAGCACTAGGATTCATGCTCGAGCATTGGATGATTTCTCACTCGAGCAGAAGGTGTGTGCTCGAGTGAAGGCTCATATCACCTGCGAGTGATAAATTCATCCCTCTGGAATCCTGATGCGAGTGTTGATTTTGAGAGCATATTCCTTGAGAATATGCGTCTCACTCGAGCAGAGGTATGTGTGCTCGAGTGAGGGACCATATCACTCGCGAGCACAAAATCTCACTCTTGAAAAAATGATGTGCGAGTGACGTCCCGAGAAGAAGCTGTACATGAAAACTGAAGGTGCACTCGAGCAGGACGTTTTGTGCTCGAGTGATTCGAGACTTCACTCGAGCAGACGTGAGAGAAGTACAGCGAGTGCTTGCCCGAGAGGAAGTCAGAATGTGAAAATATCAACTTCACTCGAAGTGAGCCACATTGCACTCGAAGTGAAATCTTGACAGAACGAGGAAACGAAACAGAGCCTCATAGCCATCAATCCAAACATGGTTAAACGTTATACAATCATTATGTTTTCACTTGTTATTGTTTCTAAACATTATCTAACATATATTTCAAGTGTAAAACAGGAGTTTACATATTTGGGTTGAATCTTCAAGAATGGAGGTCACGTATGAAAATTCTTCACTCAACGTGATGAGTCCCAGAAGCAAGAAATCCAGTTTCTGACCAATGATCCAACATACTCATGACTAATACTTCATCATATTAATGATTAAGTATTTTTGTAGTGTGAAACAGGATATTAAACGTTCAGGTTGCAGATTCAAAATTACACACAGCAACTACCTACCACGACAAGCAACTGACACACCATGAAAAACTGTCGGAAACACAAAACGCTCCACAACGTGATGTACAGCTCAAAATGAATCTTCATGCTGTCCAACTAGACACTCCACCTTGCTCCACAACGGATAGTACCTTGATTTTTCAAGTATGCTCAAACGGTCAAATGAAGCAGTGGAACTCCAACGGACACCAACGGACAAATGTTCACAACGGTCATCATCTTCATCAACTATAAATGAGATAGCATTCAACTTTGATGAGTAGCTGAGGAAGATAGAGGAAACAGTGAAAAACGCAGAAAAACAGAGACAGCAAGCAACTACCAGAAAAATGATAGAAATGTGAATCCTCTGATTCTATTCATACACTCTCTGTTTTCCAGTTTCAATATTACTTATCGTTGAGAGAGTGATCATTTGTATTGTACTTCAGTGAGTATTATATCCACTCTGTGAGAGAGTCTGTAAACACTTTCATCTATATTTCTGAGTTGATCTCAAGGTAGAAGGACCTTGAGAGGGTTGATTTTCTTACGGAGAAGCAGTAGAGAGAATTGCCGTAAGACATTTTGCTCGTAAGACTTACAAGGTGCAAGCAGTAGAGAACGTTGCTGCTCATAAGACTTACAGGGGTGTAAGCAGGAGAGAACGTTGCTGCTCGTAAGACTTGCATAAGTAAGCAGGAGAGGAAGATCTTCGGAATTGCTCTGCTCGTAAGACTTGCCGTAAGGGGGAGTATTTCAATGAGAGATTTGTAAAAGGTTTCACAAGTACCCGGCTAAACTTGTGGGATTGTAAAGGCTTTTCTTGTGCCCGGATTAAACAAGAAGATAGTGGATTTGAAAATCTCAGGAGGAGCCTGGGGACTGGACGTAGGCCATCACAGATTGGACCGAACCAGGATAAATCATAGTTTGCATATTCTCTTCCCTAAGCTCTTATATTTCCAGCATATATTATTTAATCTAACTGTTGATTTATGAACCTTCATATTTACCGCTTTCATTAAGATACGAAAAGATTTCTAAAGTTCTTAAGTTTTTATTATACACCCAATTCACCCCCCCTCTTGGGTGATAGCCGGTTCTAACATTTGGTATCAGAGCCCGGGCTCTTGTTTAAAGGACTTAACCGTCTCAAGAGTTACAATGGCTAATTTTGGGTGTTTTATACTTTCAGAAGGTTTTGATTATACAATCCCACCTCTTTTGAAAGATATTGATTTTTGGTTTTGGAAAGCTAGAATGACTAGTTTTATAAAAGCTTTTGATTTTGATATGTGGAATGTTTTTACAAATGTTTTTGATTTCAAACCAAGAAAGGATTGGACAGAAAGTGAAAAGAAAATGTTTTCGTTGAACATTAGAGCAATGAAAATTCTGTATAGTGCTTTAACCGAAAATGATTTTGAGAAAATTAGATTTTGTTCTAATGCTAAACATATTTGGGACACTCTTGATTCTATGTATGCTTCTAACAATTGTGTTGAAGTTGAAAGTGTTGACAGTTCATGTGAAACTACACGCTATGCATCTACTATGCATGAACAATTGGAAGTTGATGATGAAGATGGAAAAATCATAGAACACTTCCATACAGTCAACATGGATAAACAAGAAGAAGAGGATTCCCGAAAAGAGCTCAGTATGGATGAACGTGAAAAAGAGGATTCCCGAAAAGAGCTCAGTCAACATGGATAACTAACTTTGCATATTTGAATTGTAGAATCATGTCGACTAGTAATATTGCTATACTATCATTGCGATTGGTCCTTGAGAAGGACAAACTCAATGGGACAAACTTTCTTGACTGGTTCAGGAACTTCAGAATTGTTCTCAAGCAGGAAAGAAATGCTTATGTCCTAGATCAACCTATTCCTGAGGAGCTAGCAACCAATACTTCAAGATCTCAGAGAGATGCTTACATGAAGCATAAGGAAAACTCTGTGGATGTAGGTTGCCTGATGCTTACCACTATGGTTCCAGAGATCCAAAGAGATCTAGAACTAATGGAGGGTCATGAGATGATTATCCATCTCAAGGAAATGTTCCAGCAACAGGCAAGCCAAGAAAGTTATGAGACCACAAAGGCCTTACATTCCTGCAAGATGGCTGAAGGTGCATCAGTTAGTACTCATGTGTTAAAGATGAAAGGCTATATTGATCACCTTGAGAGGCTTGGATTTCCCTGAGCCAGGAGTTAGCTATGGATTTGATCTTGAACTTACTCCCGGAGAGTTATGACCAGTTTGTTATGAACTACAACATGAACAACATGGAGAAATCAATTTCTGAGCTGTATGAGATGCTCAAAAATGTTGAGCAAAGCATTAAGAAAAAGCCTAGTACTATTTTGATGGTTTAGAAAGGAAAGGGTATGAAAAAGAAAGGGAAAGGCAAATGGAAGGGTAATGGCTCAGGTGGTAAGACCAAAGAGTCAGACAAGCCCGAAACTAAGCCTGCACCCAAGAAGGTAAAGCCTCTAAAGGAAGGAGTTTGCTACTTCTGCAATGAACCCAGTCATTAGAAGAGAAATTGTAAACTCTACTTGGAAGACCTAAAAAAGAACAAGAATGATAGTGGGGCTATCACTTCAGGTATTTATGTTATAGACATTCATTTTTCTATTTCCTCTACATAGGTATTAGATACTGCATGTGGTTCTCACATTTGTATAAATGTGTAGGGTCTAAAGGACAGTAGAAAGCTAAAGAAGGGTGAGGTGGGCCGACAAGTTAGAAACAGAGCAAGAGTTGCTGCTTTAGCCGTAGGCACTTATGAATTAGTTATGCCTAGTAGGCTTTTATTAGTTTTGAACAATTGCTATTATGTTCCTCCTTTGAGTAGTAACATTGTTTCTCTTTCTTATTTGGATAAGGAAGGTTATACTTCTATTACTAGGAATGGTAAATGTTCTATTTATCGTAATGACATTTTCTATGCTGATGGTGATTTACATGTTGGTCATTATATATTAAATTTGGAACATCCTAATAATAAGAATATCTATAACGTAACTACTAAAAGGATAAAATCAAATGATTTGAATTTGATCTACCTATGGCATTGTCGTCTCGGCCATATAAATGAGAAGCGCATTTCTAAACTCAATCAAGATGGATTTCTAAACTCACATGATTTTGAATCACATGATACATGTGAATCTTGCTTATTAGGAAAGATGACAAAGGAACCTTTTACTGGGCATAGTGAGAGGGCCATTGAATTATTGAGCCTCATACATACAGATGTATGTGGACTATTAAATACAGCTTCCAGAGGAGGTTATGTCTACTTCATTACATTTATAGACGACTTTAGTAGATATGGCTATATCTATCTAATGAAACATAAATTTGAATCTTTTGAAATTTTCAAAATATTCCAAAATGAAGTACAAAACCAACTTGGAAAAACAATTAAAGCGCTTCGATCTCATCGAGGTGGTGAATATTTGAGCCAAGACTTTAATGATCATCTTAGGAGTTGTGGGATAATCTCACAATTGATTCTTCCAGGAACACCACAATGAAATGGCATTTCTGAACGAAGGAATTGAACACTATTAGATATGGTTTGATCTATAATGAGTCAAACAGATCTTCCACCGTCCTTTTTGGGACATGCCCTAGATCGTGTTCCATCTAAGGCAATTGAAAAGACACTGTATGAGATATGAACTGGAAAGAAACCAAGTTTTTCTTTTCTCAAGATTTGGGGATATGAGGTATATGTTAAGCAACAAGCCTTAGATAAATTAGCATCCAGATCCTCAAAGTGCCTTTTCATGGGGTATCATAAATAAACGAAAGGATACTATGTCTATAATCCCACCGATAACAAAGTGTTTGCTATTCAAAATAGTAAGTTTCTAGAAAGAGAGTTTGTCTCTAAACAACCAGTGGGAGCAAGGTGTAATACCCTGAATTTTGAGATTTAAGGCTAGAGAATAAGCCTGAGATTAGTGGACCGTTAAGCCTCGGTTTAGTGGGATTCCAAATTGTGATTAAGTGATAATGACTCCAAAAGCGAAAGTGACTAGTGATAAATAACCCTTTTAGAGAATATGATGTGATTTGGGATTTGAATGTGATTCTAATGTGTTGTGAGCAGCGCTGAAACCCTATATTTAAGTTCAATTATGGTGTAAATGAATGAGAAAATGTGTTTGGTGGTGATTCCAAGGGAAAACGGTAAAGTTACCGACCAATTGATCAGTTACCGACCAATTGATCAGTTACCGAAGAGGAAGCTCCTTGGTAACTCAAAGATCAATGGTTGTGATTGATTGTTTTGAGATTAAAAAGGCTGGAATCTTATGTGTGTGCGCCTAAGTGAGCTCATGGGTGATGGATTAAGATCTTGACAAGTGTCACCATGAGAGCCATTGATTGGGTCAACATGTCAAAGCTCTTTCCTCTCTCCTCTCCTATCTATTTGGACGTCTAAGGGCCCTCTTTTGGCTTGAAAATCATACCCTCTTCATCCTCTTCATCCTCTTTCTTCAACTCCATGAACGCCAAGTTTGGGGAAGAAAGAGAAATGGAAAGGTAAGTATTTAGCTTGTTTGTTGGCCTCTAATGCTCTAATCACCTTCTATAAAGTTGTTCATAGTGATGAAAGCTTCATCTCTATGGTTTTAGTTTCTTGATTGGAGGTGTTTGAGAGCTTGAGCAAAAGTGGAAAGATGGAGAATCAAGAAATTGGTTGGGAAAGAGGAAGAGGTGAGTATTTGATGACTTTTGACCTAACTATTGTGGTTATTTGTTAAGTATTGTGAATTGTGGAATTTTGCCCTGATTTTATATGATTTTGAAATGGAGGAATTGCATTGTGTAGTGTGTTGCAAATGGTCTTTTGTTATGTTTTATGACAATTGGAATTTGTTTAGAACTTTGGTTGGAAAGGATTGCAATATGGTGCATTGTATTTTGACATTGTGTGACATGTTTTGGCTATAGTATAACATGTCAATGTGATGTGAATTTGGATGTTTTGGTGTTTCCAATGGATTCCTTGTGAAAATTTGTATGGGAATGGTGTTTAATGGTAAAATGGGAACCATTGGAAGCAATTGTGAAAATCTGAAATGCTGTCCATTGGAAGTCTGTTTTGGGCAGTCTGGTCGTGTGAACGTTTTGACTGGGAAAATGATGTTAAAAAATTATGAAACTTTCCAGTTTTAAATTTCACATCCCAATCTTCAAAATGGATATATATTTTGTGCCATTTCATTTTGGGAAGTAGGAGATATGACTGTCCAAAGTTTGGAATTGAAACTGAACACTGTTTTGGGGCAGTCGTGATTTTGTGTGATTCTGAATTTTTGTGGTGATTTCTGGTAATGGAAAATATTTTTCCTGTGTAGAGGACTTGAATATATTTCATTTGGATTTGGAATCACTTCATTTCGATTTTTGTGGAATTAGTTATGATTTTTGGAAGTTCAGCCAAGAAACAGGATTTTCTTGGCCGAGGCCCAAATGTTTCTGACCTATTTTTGGCCACGGCCAGTGGATTTGTGGGCCATGGCCAACCCCAGAAAAATGACATTTTGTACTTCCAAAGATGATTTTTGGTCAAGTATTTTTCCAAGCCTTTAGGCATATGTTTAGGCTTTGATTAGCCACCTAAAGGTCATGAATGATAGCCAACTTTAAGTGATATGAAAGTAATGTTTTGGTATAGAGAATAACCCTATATCCTTGCTTTGGTTATAGGGTTCGACATTCATCTGTTCATGAGTAAGTGGTGCTGGAGCATACATGGAAGACAAGGGTAGGGAACTTACCTCTCTTGCATGCTTTAATATTTGTGTTTGTGTATTGATGCATGTATTGTTTTGATTGATTATGTGAAACATGTATGAATGATTGTAGCTCTGTTTCTAGTTATGCTATGGCCATGAGTATGTTGTTGAAACATTGAGCATGCAGATATGTCATTGTGTGAGCATGAGTTATGTATTGCAAGTATATCATGCATTAAACACTTATCTTACATGCATATTGATATTTGTTTCTTACTGAGATTCTCTCGAATCTCACCCTCCCCTACCAACATTTTAGAAAGGGTAGGTGGATTGAGGTTGGAGCAAGCAGCCAGGGGCGATAAGGACTCCCTTTTGGGTTATTTGAGTTTCAGTAGTTGGTTATCATTGTAGCTGGTATATTTGTATTCGATATGGATGTATATATGATTATGTATGGAGATGAGATTTGTGTAATCCCCGTTTGAGGAATTGTAAAGGGCAAATGTGCCCTATGAATCCTATGTAAAGGTATGAACCCGGGAGTTGCCGGGATGATATTATTGTACACTCTGATATTTGTATAAATGTGATATTCTGCGTGATGTAATTGTATTCGAAATTGAATATGAGACCATGTTAATTAGATTTCGAAAGTTATTTGTAAAAACCCTATTGTGAAGATGGGATTTTAAATAAGTTTTGTTTCTTGTTGGTCTCTATTTCATTTTAATCGCGTATTTCGGATATAATTACATAAGGGGGTTACACAATGTACATCTCAAAGAAGTTTGAGAGTCACAAGATAGTACAGAACCACATATGGAAATTAGAGAAAACTTACAACAAGTTGCTGAGCCTCCTCAAGTAACACAAGGTCCACGAAGATCTGATAGGACACGGCGTCAACCTCAGAGATATGGATTTCTGATTACTAATGGCCGTGATGTGTTGCTCATTGAGCAAAATGAGCCAACCACCTATCGAGAAGCCATAGTGGGACCAAACTCCGAGAAATGGCTAAATGCCATGAAGTTTGAAATGCAATCAATGTACGACAATCAGGTATAGACCTTAGTCGATCCACCTGAAGGTGTAAAAACCATCGGGTGCAAATGGGTTTTCAAGGAGAAAACTGACATGGATGGCAATGTAAATGTCTTTAAGGCACGACTGGTTGCAAAAGGATTCACTCAAACTCATGATATAGACTATGATGAAACCTTTTCCCCAGTTGCAATGGCCAAATCAATCAAATCCTTCTTGCCATTGCAACATATTATGACTATGAAATATGACAGATGGACGTCAAAACAACCTTTCTTAATGGAAAGCTCCTTAGATGTGTATATGACACAACCTAAAGGTTTTGTGCGTCCAGAGCACTCTGGTAAATTTTGTAAGCTTCAAAGATCCATTTATGGATTGAAGCAATCATCTCGGAGCTGGAATCATCGTTTTGATGAAGTATTCAAAGATTTTGGATTCATTCAAAACATCGATGAACTTTGTGTTTACAAGAAGGTTAGTGGGAGCATAGTTGTATTTCTAGTGCTTTATGTAGATGACATCCTACTCATTGGGAATGACATTCCTACCTTGCAGAGTGTCAAGTTTTGGTTAGGAAAGTGCTTTTCAATAAAAAACTTAGGTGAAGCCGCCTATATCTTAGGGATTAGGATCTATAAGGATAGATCCAAAAGACTAATAGGCCTAAGTCAGAGCACATACATAGACAAGATACTATATAGGTTCAGTATGCAGGATTCAAAAAGGGGCTACATGCCCATGTCTCATGGCATCCATCTTAGTAAGGATCTATGTCCTACTACACTTAATCAGCGAGATCGCATGAGTAAGGTTCCATATGCCTCGGCCATTGGATCCATCATGTATGCCATGCTATATACTCGACCAGATGTCTCATTTGCCTTAAACATAACCAGAAGATATCAACAAGATCCTGGTGAGGGTCATTGGACTGCGGTCAAGAATATCCTAAAGTACTTAAGAAGGAATAAAGACCTATTTTTGGTCTATGGTGGATTAGATTATGAGCTCGGTGTAACCGGTTACACAGATGCAAGTTTCCAAACTGACCAAGATGACCTTAAATCATAATCTGGATACGTATTCCTCTTGAATGGTGGAGCAGTACGCTGGAAGAGCTCCAAGTAAAGCACTGTAGCAGATTCTACAACTGAAGCTGAGTATATAGTAGCATCGGATACAACTAAAGAAGCTGTTTGAATCAAAAAGTTTATTACTAAACTAGGGGTGGTGCCTACCATCTCAAATCCAATAGATTTGTTCTGTAACAATAGCGGTGTTATTGCACAGGCCAAGGAGCCTAGGTCACATCAAAGGACCAAGCATATATATACTCAGGTGATTTCATCTTATTAGAGAAATCAATGATAGAGGTGATATAAAGATATGCAAAGTAGTAGGAGAAGGCAATGTTGATAATCCTCTTACTAAGCCGCTTGCACAGGCAAAGCATGAGCGTCATGTTAGGGCAATGGGAATTAGGCAAATTAATGATTGTACTTAGGAAAAGTGGGAGGATGTTGGAAATTGTCCCCAAAGGGCCAATCATTATACTTTGAACATTATTAATTTAATGAAATTTTTCTATTATGTTATCATATTATTCGCAAGTTAACTATGATAATTGTATCCTTAGATAAATCATAAAGATTATCTTAAAATGTCCCTGGTCGGTCATCTATGCAGGAGCAAAGATGAAATAAGACCAGTATGACTTTGATAAGAAATAGAGATACGAATCAAAGTCTTAGGCACTTGTAAGAGTATAAGGCGCTGTACCAACCCACTATGAGAAAGCTACATGGATCAAGTCATAAGCTTTTCTCATGTATAACCACATCACAATGCCCTTAGACCTGAGGACATCATGGATTCCTACATGAGAGGTGCTAAGCTTTGAACTAGTCAAAAGTAACTTTTGACCGGGTGATGATAAAGGCTACGATCGGGCTTGGAAGTTTTTCATGCAGAGGAATATGAATGATCAAGATGGAATTTGTTCCTTACATTAGTAGAGAGAGAT
Organism: Inga laurina; assembly: GCA_963855925.1. Classification (NCBI taxonomy): domain Eukaryota; kingdom Viridiplantae; phylum Streptophyta; class Magnoliopsida; order Fabales; family Fabaceae; genus Inga; species Inga laurina. The sequence goes on along the minus strand of OY979702.1, from coordinate 30,202,383 downwards.
TATTAGGCCCCTCGATGAGTGAGTCTAAGAAATGTATGGCCATACTACGATGGAAAGGAGTTTCCATTTCTATTGTCAGGCTACTCAGGAATCGATAAAGTAATGGTCAAGAACAAGAGGATGACATTATCCATGCCTTATCCTTGATCGATGTATCGTGTGACAAAAGGGACGTGACATGGTTGTATGACAGGTTGCATCATGATAACGATCCTCATATGAATTGAGTAGTCATAATGTCTTGCTAGAGGCTACTTGCGACTTTTGGTTTAGTACAGTTATTGGCCTACTGCCAACTTTATATGGGCCTACAAGGTCGCACACAAGAATGGCCCAACATGAGATAATGTTTAAGTTAGGGTGGACAAATTGTATATTTATATATATATAATATAAAATTCGTTAATAATATTATATAGATATATATTTTTGAAATACATATCTTATATATATATGTGTGTGTGTGTGTGTGTATTATATGATATTATTATATTGTGTTAGTTTTAAATTTAATCTATTAAGATATATTACATTTAATAACTAACATGATAGAGATATAATATCTCATATTTAATTTATAAAGATGACTTAAATCTAATGGCTCTTTATTTGGATTAAATAAATAGGTTAAATTAAAACCGTTGGACATATTTTATTTAAACTAAATTTATTTAATTAGCTCATCAAAATAATTAATTGTTAATTAATTTTGAAATTAATGAAGATTAATTTGGAAATTCGAATATAGCCCTCATAGGTTATAAACTTGATAGAGCAGATATACTCATACGCGTATGAGAATTCAGAGCCGCAAGGGAAACCCTAGGAGACATTTGGAGGCACTAGCATGCAGTCTTTGTTGGAGAGCATTCGTGTGGATACCGGTAGAGGGTGTGGACTGAGGTGTTGGCTCGTAGAGATCGTGAAAACCCTAAGTTGAAAAAGATACAAATATTTCTAACTCGATTTAAATGCCGTTGATAGATCCTCGATTAGGATCGGCGACAATATTTAAAATTCTTCCGTTGTGCCTGCCGATCCTAACACTTAAGATCCTCATCATAAGATGCTATTGTTTGGATCCTTCTATCCACCATTCATTCCCAATCTCTCATTAGAATTACTTTAGCCATATGGCACTTTAAATGATGGTAGAACATGCCCTGTATTCTATTTCCATGGATAACAGGGAAAAATACTTTGTATATTTCCTCACTCTATCACCATTTGCCTAGGTCTTGTATTGGAGTATCCTTTCCAAGGAAAGTTGTTATCTTGACAACTTAATCCATGGTTATTCTCATAGCCCATTTTACAGCAAGACCAAAAAATAGCTTCCAAGTCTGACAAAAAACATTTGGTCTTATGTACACCAATGTGTACATTCATATTACCAACCATAGTCTCACATGGGACTCTATCCACCTTTTTTATGTTGGATTCCTCATAGGACATATAACCTCTTTAGGTTTGTGCCTTGGACTTCAGGGGTGTCCATGGGTTTACAGTTTGGCATCCTTGGTTGCCTAAAGATCACACTTGTATATGTCTTAGGTAGCAAAGACTGTATCTTCCTTGTGCAATCTCTGTTTATCTTGTCATTCAAGATATTTGTTCAACCCATGATTTTCTCAACTCAGAATTTAAGGATTCTTTGATCCTTTATTCCTTTGATTCCCTTGACACTTGTTTCAGCTAAACATATGTCATTTGACTAAGGATGACTTCACAAAGAATCATCACTAGACCGTTTGGTACTCATGTAGTGTTCTTCAATTATCTCAAAGTTGGTGAGGCTTTCACCTTGTGAAACCTTATATACTACTATCTAGGTGATTGTTTCCATGAAGACCTTAAGCTGCTTCTGTAGAGTTCATCATCCAATTGTTAAAATTCCAAAATTGGAAAGCGGTTTTTGCATTATCTTGATGTAATTTCAAGACTAAGCTTGTTGTCACAGTCAAAGTTTAGAGTTAAAACGCACAACGGACAACCTTCCATTGTGGTACCCCTTAGCCACTAAGTGTTTTAGGTTTTACATGCCACCAACAGATTTAAGAACCTACTCGTTCCCAATCGCCTCTTGGCTAGGTGACAAATTGCCCAAACATGTATTTGGCTAGTTTCAGAAAGGAATCCAAATCCTTCTGCATGACACTTTGCAATTCTTCTAAGTAGGTCCTTCTAGTGTCTTTCAGACACTTATAGGTAGTCATCATTATCTTCTAAATGATGAAGAGAGCATTCAATCCATTGGGTAATCTATCCCTTTTATAGTCATTTGCTAGATGACTATTTACTCCGAGATGGATTTCATAGGATTCTTTTCCTTTCTTATGATTTCATAGGATTCTTTTCCAATCCTATGTATGGGTGAGGTAATCCTTTTACCTCTTACCTCTTTCATTGTGAAAACTGTCTCAACCCTCCCACTCATATCAGTGAACTTAGGAATACTTGATTATTCCTTGTTTTTGTGAACCTCTTAAAGAGATTCAATGTGATTAATGCTTATTTCCTGCTAGGAAATATGAGTTTTATGAATGTTGTGTCCCATGGTTTTCTCTCAGTCATTGAGCTGCCATCATTTTCACTAATGAAAACGTGTCTTGTCAAATTCTCAGGTCATCTCACATAGAAATACCTTGCATACCTTGGCCCCGATCTTCCTTACTCATAGGAAGAATTATGGATATAAAGTCGCAGACCCTTATGGTCTTAACAAGCTTGGGCCTGATCTAAGGGCCTTCCACGATTCACAAGGTAAGGTTGTGACTGACATAGAGGGCATTTGATCAAGTGTGAAGATATGGTCATATGAATAAGGTATGTCTCCTCAATTGTAGTTCACCCCGCCATTGAGCTTTTTGGCAATATCTTCTGTCCTACCATCTTTTTGGTTCTGGTGATCTGCTGTGCACATCATAATTAGGCTCTAGTAGTCTAATAATTGTGTGGGCACAATTATAGAGTATTAGAGCCTTGACCTAGATCTGAACATGGATTCACCCCGGTAGTTGAGTCTTTTCTCTCCCCACTTCTTCTATTGCTACACATATAATGATCCTAATAGTCTGCCCCCATTAATTGAGTCTTTTCTTTTGTTTTACAACAAGAGAGGGAAATGGCAGTTATTCCTTTGCCTATCGAATCTACATTGTTGCTCGCTAATACTGGTAAAAATTTCAATTACTAGAATAAGGATCAGAATGGAAAATAATGTACCTATTATGGTATGCCATGGCACAGTGTTAAGACATGTTACAAGAAACATGGCTATCCTTCAGGATTTAAGTTCCGCAACTCTTCTTCTTATGTCAATCTTGTGTCTTAAATAGCTGATAAAAAAGAGAATCTTGCAAATTCTTCTACTCTAGTGTCAAACGCTCAGCCTCATGGAGTTATACCACATCTTGGTTTTATAGCAAAACAGTATCAAAAGCCATTACAGTTGGTACAAAAGGATTCTTCTACATCTCATCATTCTGTCAACAATGTTGCATCAGGTAACAAAGTTTCCTTCTCTCTCAAAGACTTCTGGATCTTAGATACAGGAGCTACTGACCATATATGTTCTATTTCTTCTTTCTTTACTTCTCTCAAAAAGATATCACCTATTGTAGTTAAGTTGCCTATTGGCTCATCTATCACCGCCACTCAATTAGGTTCTATGTGTCTTGGATTTTCTTACTATCCATAATGTCCTTTTTGTTCCCAACTTTCAATTTCATATCATTTCAATGTCTAAACTTACTCATTCTTTGTCTTGTGTGCCATAATTCAAATCTCTGCTTCCTAATGAATATGTTCTAATGGAAGGTGATTGGTTTTGTTAAGGAAAGAGAAGGACTATGTTTTTTTCCTCAACAGCAGAATGCTCATTGCCTATCATCATCAGTAACTCATTCAAAACCATCTTCAATTCCTTGTTTTAATTTGTGGCATTTTAGACTTAGACATCTTTCCAATTTTGTTCTGAAATGTATTCAACAAACACTTTCATTGGTTTCTTCTAATAAATCATTGGAACATTGTGATTCTTGTCATTTAGCTAAGCAAAAGCCTATTCCATTTCCTATCACTACATCTCATTCTAATAAAATATTTTCATTGTTGCATGTTGTTATATGAGGTATATATAATCTTGCATCTATATATGGCCACAAATATTTTTAAACAATTGTTGATGATTGTTCAAGATATACATGGGTTTTAATGTTACATAACAAATTTGAAACTCATTAGGCTTTAAAGAATTTCATTGCACTTTCTAAAACTCAATATCAAGCAAAAATCCAAATTATTAGATATGATAATTGTATTAAGTTTTCCATGCCTAATTATTATGCTTTTACAAGAATTATACATCAAACCTCATGTATTGAAACTCCTTAACAAAATATTATTGTTGAATGAAAGCATCAACATATATTAAATGTGGTTAGGTCTTTGCTGTTTCATTTTGGTTTTTCTAAAGTCTATTAGTCTTATGCTATACTACATGCGGTTCATCTTATCAATCAATTGGCCACACTATTCCTTAACTATGAGTCTCCTTATTTTTGCTTTCTTCATCATCAACCAGATCTTAATATGCTTTGAATATTTGGATCTTTATGCTTTGCTTCTACTATTTCAAGTCACTGTACCAAATTAGATCCCAAGGCAAGAAAATGTGTCTCTTCTATTACAAAACTGGTGTTAAAGGTTACATGCTCTTAGATTTAACTTCTTGACAAGTTTTTGTTTCTCCAAATGTTCATTTCTATGAACATATTTTTCCTTATAGGCCCCTTATTTCTGATCCTGTATCTTCTGCCATTCCCTTTGTCACAATCAACTCCTATGCTTGATTTTCCTGTACATCATTTGGCTTCTCAGGACTCCATTCCTATACAGCCTTTGGGTCTACAAGCTTCTTCCTCAAATGGTTTTGTATCACTTCATTGACGATCAACTCGACAACAACATCTACCATCTTATTTGAGGGATTATCATCATGCTCTTCTTTCCTTCACTCAACCACCTTCCTCCATTGGATTATGTTCGTCCCCTCATTCCCTTGACTTTGTTCTTTCTTACTCTCTTTTTTCACCATCCTATAAACACTTTTGTCTTTCCATTTCTAATTATTTTGAACCAAAACATACTCTTAAGATATGAAACATGAGATTTGGCGTAAAGCCATGGCTGCTAAGATATTAGCATTATAATAGAATCATACTTGGACTACTCATACACCCTTACCACATGGAAAACAGTTATTGGGTGTCACTGGATTTATTAAAACAAATTTCATGCTGATGGTACTCTTGAGAGAGCAAAGGCAAGGCTAGTTGCTAAGGGTTACACGCAAACTAAGGGTGTGGACTGCTTTGACACTTTTTCCCTGTTGCAAAGCTAACTATAGTTCGACTATTACTCTCTCTTGCTACTAATCAAATTTGGCATCTTCACAAACTCGATGTCAACAATGCCTTCCTTCATGGTGATTTGGATAAAGAGGTTTATATGTTTATACCACCAATATTTCATTGTCCTTCACCAAACAAGGTTTGCAAGTTACAAAAGTCCTTATATGGATTGAAACCAACTACTAGGCAGTGTCACTTTAAGCTGTCAATTGCCTTGATCTCTTTTGATTATACACAATCTAACCCTATTTGTTAGAGGTACTAATTATTCCTTTACATCTCTTTTGGTATATGTTGATGAAATACTTCTTACAGGAAATGATCTCAATGAAATATAGCATGTAAAGTCACTTTTGGATTCTACTTTCAAAATCAAAGATCTTGCTGATCTCAAATACTTTCTTGGCATTGAATTGGCTTAGTCTCACAAAAGAATTTATGTACATCAGTGGAAGTTTACTTTGTATATCCTTAATGATTTTGGTTTTCTCCATAGTAAACCACATAAAAAACCTATATATCACAATACCAAGGTTTCTAAAGACATTGGTCATCCATTACCAAATAGGACTCGCTACTGTACCATTATTGGATGTTTGCTTTATTTGACTAATACAAGGCAAGATATTGCCTTTGGTGCTTAGTAGCTCAGTCAATTTATGTCATGCTTTACTCACATTCATCTCTAGGCTGCACACTGAGTTCTTAGATACCTGAAGTCTTATCTTGGTAAAGGCCTTTTCTTCCCTGCCTCTTATAATTTGAGGTTAAAATGATTTAGTGATTATAATTGGGTTGGATACTTGGACACTAGATGCTCTATTACTGGCTATTGTGTATTTTTGGGAAGTTCTCTTATTTCATGGTGGTCAAAGAAGCAACATACTATTTGTAAGTCTTCTTTAGAGGTTGAATATAGAGCCTTAGCATCTTTGGCTTATGAGATTCAATGGTTGCTATATCTCTTACGTAATCTTCATATTCCACACACTTCTCTAGCTCTGGTTTATAGTGATAGCCAATTAGCACGCCATATTGCTACGAATCCTACTTTTCATTTGCTACTTATCAGATCTAGAAATCAAATAGCTAAAATTTATACTAAACCATTAGATCCAGCACCTTTGACTGAGTTGATGTCCAAGCTAGGAATGATTGATTTACACATTCAATCTTAGAGGGGATGTAAAATTGATTGTGTACATGTTAGTTAGACTTGTAAGTATTAGTTAGCTATCAAAGTAAATTACTTACAACTTAGTTAGGAGGTTATGCCAGCTGCCAATACTTTGTAAATACAGAGTGTCTACACATAAATACATAGATATATATATATCCCTGTAATGTATTTTACACTGATTATCAATAATACACTTCATATTCAATTTCTCCCTGATTCCTTTTTTGTTGCACTCTGCTCTTCTTTTTCTTTGAAGTTCTTCATATCCACAGACTTTGATCTGTGATAGAAACTAAAAGGGACATAAAAATGTTGAAGAGAACTATAAGCATATATATGTACCTTGCAATTGAAGTTGTTCAAGAGGTAGCGAGAGAGATTATTGATTCTGATAAAGCTGTGAAAGATGGATATGCTAACGAAGTGAGACTATTGTTTAGCTTCTAATTTCTTTCTCACAACTTGTGACAAATCACTTGCTTCTAATTTAATTACTATCTCAACTTGGAGCCAACAATGCTTTGGTGTTTGGTTCTTCTTTCCAAAGAGCCGCTTCTTGTTTTCATCTCAGGCCTAACCATTCATCTTGCCATGATCCAGCCTATTGTGCTTAATATAATGAACAATTATGGCCACTCAATTCTTTTCCTAACGAGTCTTAATTTTATGAATGAAAAATATCACCCATATTTTCACAAAACTTATTCAAATAGAATTATCTAGTATAGAGTACTATTTATATACCTATAATCATTTACATATGAATCGCCAATGTGATATTGGAAGATCAGGCTGGCATCTTGGGAGAGAGATTCAGACATTCAAGCTGAAATCTAACATAATAAGGGGCATCAATATGGCTTGACCCCATATTGTGTGAGTGAAAACTGCAACACCACGAGTAACAGCAAATCTCCCCCTCCCTCCAACTACTCTAAAATCTTCAGTGTCATCCTTAGATGTACAAGGACAAATCCAACAATAGCCTTGGATTGGTCTTGTTGTTGTGGGATACATTAGGTGAAAGCAAAGCCAACAGAATGACTACTATTGTGGCTACAAAAAATGCATTGCAGAATATGATCCTTGACCTCATTCTTAGATCTTATGCATCAATATAATCAACGGAATTTTTCAAATTATCAGCACAAATGGTTCCTTTTAAGATAAATTTATATATTCCTGCTCGTTTAAGTTTCAATTACATGTTATTGGCATTAGGCAACCTAGCCCATGTGCGCTGCTCAATACAAATAATAATACCTAAACCTCTATTCATGTTTAATTTGGTTAGATTCATAGGCTCTATTATGACTACAACATAGGCCTATTTCGCATACAAGATGTCCTCTGCTTTATTTCCATCACAAACAACTCACAGGGGGAGCTAGTCTATTTGGCAATATAATTTAGTAAATTGCTGAATCAAAACGGTGCGTTTAAACTTTGTTTAGTATATTATATGCATAATTGACTTTGATGCCATTTTCTGACGGGTCGATCTCGTTACTCTGACTAAAGGGAAGTTTCAAAGCTGTAGAGCTGCAAGCAAGCCTTATTTAGTATTCATGTAAACTTAGCTAAACTTTGATACCAGGTATTAGAGAGCCCATGTCGGAGCTGTATTAGGAATGTTAAGCCACTTGGAAAGGTGGTAAGGCATGAAAAAATGATCCCTCAATAGAGAAAGCTATTGGAGGATAAATTAATACACTAGAAGGTAGTGTTCGTCTTCAAGGCAACAACAGATCAACTTTACAAAATGGGGATGAGAAAATTCACTTAAGCCTATAAGAGAGAAGGAAAAGGGCTAAGTTTCAACCCCAAAAACGTTTGCATAGTAGCTGCTGTGGGGTACTTAGAAGTGTTTGTTGCACCGATATTGCCTTAAAAGTGTTAAAAATGAAGCAAAGTCTCCTAAAACTTAACGTTGATTGTTAAAAAAACTAATATTAACCATTAACATTTTAAATGGTTAAGGGCCACATTGCTCATCTCTTAACACTCCTAGGGCAATATTATTCTTTTTTTTTTAAAGAAAAACACTTCTACGTACCTGCATGCAACTCGTTGAAAACATCAAAATAAAATTGAACCTTAACCAAAGGAAAAACAAGGCAAACCAACTCCTTTAATTTAGCTTACAAGAGGAACATAGTCACAATGCTGTACGCAAATTAAAAGACAAGAAGTAGGTCATTATTATAGGAACAAAATATAACAGAGAAAGAGGTCACAGGAAAAATTCCCACCCTCTGGACATATTGTTCAGCCTCTTATCTTAATATTTTGTAACCATCTCTGCCTCTACTTCGCTTACTTCCACCTACTACTATAACCACCTCATCATAAAATGTCAATGTGAACCTGTGTGAAATATAGTTAACAAAAGTTAATACAAATGATTAGGAATTAAAATGTGTTATCTTCATAAAACTAGGTTAAAACCTAAGTAAACATTGGAATTTCATGATTAAAACGTAGGTAAAATCACTGAATCTAATTTCATAATCATAAGTTGATATTCATAATTCAAAGTCTTATATATATATAACAAAAAGATAGAGTAAATACTCAGTTGACAATGTCATCCCCTTATCTTATTTTCACCTTTTTCAGAGTATTTGCGGAAAACGATACGCAGTTCGGTAGGCAACATAGGAGTAGCATAAACATACTGATAACATATTCATGATTACATAAATTTCCCATAGGGGTTCGTACATGATAATTACAATCAATGTAGCCACATTGGGCTACTAGGGTGTCTGTACTGGTTACAATGAAATGCCAGCATCCTTCTGTTTTTGTTCCACCACTGATATTCCTCTTGTACGGGTCTCTTCTATGCTTTTAGTACACCTCTTGATATGAGTGTAGATGATGTATTAAATAGTGCAAGTGTACACTGACGTAATCAAGTAATATAGAAGTAAGTAGAGTATCGTTCCCACGAGGATTGAGCACTAAGTACCAAAATAGGTAATTTTAATTCTATTTAGTCGATCGATTAGTTGGTGATTGAGAGTACAAAAAATAGAAAAACAATTAAATATGAGTGCAGATGATAAGAAAGCAAATATGAGAAAAAGCCCTAGGGATTAGATTTCACTTAACAAATTCCGAATTGAATCACTTATCTATTCTAGCCCAATTTATTCCATATGATTGATAGTTGAGTTTCCCTAATTTAATTACTAGCCTCTTCTAAGGTCAAGCAATTCTATAATTAATTGCTAATCCATTATATTATATGAATTTAAGCAATTAATTATGCATTAAAATTTATGAAACTCAGTAAGACTACACAACTTATATGAATATATTCCTATTTCATATGAAAGTCATGGTTTTAATTATAGGGTCTATACACATGTATCTCCTTCCGGTCTCAACATACATATTGGAATAATTCAAAAGATGGCCAGTCAAATGAAAGCATTAAGAATAATAATTAAAACTCAATCATGAAGGAGAAATTAAAACTAGATTTAATAAATTAAGATTCAATCCGTCATTAGTAAGCCGCGTCATCACCCTAGGAAAATGGAAATTTAGCACATAATGAAATTAAAAACAAAATAAAAATAAATTAACATTACATAAAACTAGAATGAAATCCTCATAAATTCTGCATAAAACTTGAATATTAAATTCTCAAATATAAATATACAACCAAAAGATGCATGAAAAATGAAGAAATCTAGCCGTCCATTTAGGAGTTAAAACCTTCCATATAGGCGGCATGCATAATGTAATATAATCCTAAGCTTTCCAAGATGGAGATATGCAAAATGTAATACAATCTTAAGCCTTCCAAGATGGAGGCATGCAAAATGTAATACAATGCATGAAATTAACTCTAAATAAATAATACAATGAACTCACAAAAGTCAGAGAACTCACAAAAGTCAGAGAAAGATCTCTCTCGGTCAGAGAAGGATCTCTCTCGGTCAGAGAAGGACCTCTCCCTGTCAGAGAAGGGAACCTCTGCTTCTCTTCCTCTTCTCTCCCCCTTGAGCTTGGCCTTGATCTATATTTATACGGGAAAAAAACCATGTGCTACAGTCTGCTACAGTGATATGGCGGCTGCTACAGTATCTAGCGGCTCTACAGTGCCTGGTGGCTTTACAATGCTTCCGTCGCTATAGTAACTTCCATCCGCTACAGTGTAACCATCTGCTACAGTGATCCTGTTACTACAGTACTTTCATTTTTTTAAAATGCTATTTATTCCAAAAACATTATTTATTTATCAATCACACCCAAATTTATTATATTAAGCTCAAATATTGTCTATAAAATCATCATATAAGGAAAATTAAATATGCAAATATTTTACTTATCACCTCCTGCTTTCACCTGTCTAAATTTTTGGTAGGGGAGGGTGATGTTAGAACAAGCGTTTCACCCAAGAGGGGGGGTGAATTGGGTGATACTAAAATTTCGTCGGAAATATAAAACTTTAGCAGAGGAATTAAAAACAGTAATGAGTAAGGAGAAATATCACCGAAGTGTGCACCAGGAGTTATACTGGTTCAGTCACAACCACTTTGACCTACGTCCAGTCCTCAGATCTTCTCTGAGAGTTTCACTATAACTTCCAAGATTCAGTGGGTTCTTGGTACCTCAGTACAAGCAAGTTCCTATACCTGGACACTCGCTCCCCCTTACAAGTTGCAATTCAATCCCAACTCAAGGTTCCACAACCTTAAGTTATCTCAATAACAAATATTGAGTTTGAATGAAATATCTCTCTTACAGAGTGAATAAGGATCACTGAAGCATAGAAATATGATTTCAATGTGAAAACAGAGCAATAAGCTTGATAATACGTTTGTGTGTGTGCTTGTTGTTGTTCCTCTGTTTGGATGTTCCCATATATATAGATATGTTGGTGATGACCGTTGGAACACTTTCTTTCGTCCGTTGGAGAGTGCGCAGCCACTATTGACTTTTCAAGTTTTTGAAAAATATCCGTTGGCGGTGGTTGGCATTTGAACGTTTCTTTTGACTTCAATCTCTTGAAGTGTTTTCTTCATTGTTTATCTGTAAATAGACTAAGAATACTAATACAATGAAAGGTTAATCATATAGGAAACAAATCTATGAACGTTTGAATGATTTCAGAATTTCTGGGCAAGCTTACTCGAGTACCTCCTCGAGTATTGCTTGAATGTTACTCGAGTATTTACTCGAGTATCTTCGGGAATTCTGAAAATCAATGAATAAAAATAAGAACAATCGGGTAGTGCATGGAATAACTTAATTTTAAACCTTTGGAAAAATCATTTACTCGGATACACACTCGAGTAATGTACTGTCAACTTTTTATATTACTCGGGTACCTACTCGAGTAATTCACTCACAACTTTATGAGTTACTCGGGTACCTACTCGAGTAATGTTGCAGAATTTCAAAGCCGAGAGCACTTACCATGTTATTCGAGTACTGACTTGAGTAATTGATTCATTTTTGCATGGGTTACTCGGGTATCACCTCGAGTAACTGTACTTTCTGAACATGGCTTACCCGGGTAGTGACTTGAGGTTTACCTTCCAAATAACTTATCATACTCGGGTACCAACTTCAAGTTTTTCACTTACCTTAGTGAGTTACTCGAGTACATACTCGAGTAAATTGTTGCAGTGGTACAAAGTGTCGAGAGCTCCATCTTTTCAGAAACAGAGTTACTCGAGTAGCGCCTCGAGTATCATTGGTAACCTGAAGGCAACTGGAAGTTTTTCACATGATTACTCGAGTAGCTCCTCGAGTAATGTTGCAGTAGTACTAAATGCCGAGAGCTGCACATTTTTAGAAACAGGGTTATTCGAGTAGCTCCTCGAGTATCAATGGCATCCTGAAAACTTTTACACGGTTACTCGAGTATCTCCTCGAGTAAAGTTGCCTGGTTACTGGAAGTTGTCTCTGGTTACTTCAAGTTTTGTCTCATTACTCGAGTACATACTCGAGTAATGCCTTAGGAAACTTGAAGTTAATCAAGTTTCTCAGCATTATCTCTTGGCCTCTCTTCATTACTTCCATGCTTACCTTAAGTAAAGCTCATTCCTGTCATTTCTAGTTCAAGCTTGATTATTAAACATTTCCTTTTCAAACCATTCTTTTGTTATCATCAAAACATGGGATCTAACATTCTCCCCCTTTTTGATGATGACAAAACTTGGTGATTTTGAACATGATTTTTCAAATTGAATTTTCAATTATAAATATGTCATATTAAGTTTGAATTCATATCATATACCTTGCATACATAATAACTTCATTAGTCCAAAACATGTATTATAATTCAAAGCTAAAAAAAAAAATGAACTTAAAATCATAACACACTTGCATTAATCTTAGAAACTTTCAAATTACAAGATAAAATAAAATGAGAACAAAATGCTATGAGAACAAAATGCTCCCTAAAGTCCCATGTACACCCAAATATCCCAAAATGAGTTAGGACACTTTCACAAAATCACTTCAAGCAGTCCCATGTACACCCAAATATCCCAAAATGAGTTAGGACACTTTCACAAAATCACTTCAAGCTCTTCTCCCCCTTTTTGGCATCATCAATGAGGTGGAGGGCTAGGAGGTTTGACCACGGAAATGGGTTTTACTGGAAAGACCAACCCACCACCATCTGAACTATCAAAAGAACTAGATGACACAGGTTCAGGAAGATTGAGAGGTGGGATAACAAGGTCATCTCTAGGCTGAAGAGGAGAAGGTTGGAAGACAACCATAGTAGTGTCAGCTTCTGGAGTGGTCTGGTTCTTTGGGGTGGTCTCAGCCATGGGAGTAAGATGTTCAGAGGAGGATGTGGAAGAAGAAATTTCCTCTGTGGGAGCAGGTGATGGAGTTGGTTTAGGATCAGTTTCTGGTTGAGGTTTGGGAGGTGAATCATCAATGGTAATGTGAGTGGTCTCATGGGTTTCAGGATCATCCACTGAGAATAGAAATTCTTTGCCTTGGGGCTCAAGTGGATCAGAACCCAGAGGGGTAGATGGTTCAGCCTCAGGCATGGGATCAATAATAGGAGGGTTCTCTGGAGGTGGTGGTGGTGCAGATGAGGAAAGACCAACAGAAGGTCCAGGGCCCAAAGAATCCAACCGTGCCAGAATTAATCTCAAAGTCTCTCCCTGGGCACGTTGCTCTGCTAGTAACTCCTCATGCCTTCTATCCATCCTTTCAACCATTTCCTCATGCCTTTTTGTCGATTTTCTCAACCAGCTCTCCCATTTTGAAGTTCGTATTGGTGATTAACTCAGCGTTTGTATTGGCTATGTCCACATGGAAGCCTCTGAGCATATTCTCCATAAAGTGCTGGAGAGTGGCATTGAGGAAGGATGGTGATGATGTGGTACCAGCTGGAGCCGATGACTGAGTGTCATCCATCCTACTGGTTTCAGCCTCAGTAGCCTTCCGCTTCTTCATAGATCCAGACTCCAGAGGACCTTTGAGAGGGATGTCAATTTTCAACTTCCCAATTTGATTTCTCCCCACTGGGGTCAACCTTTCAATCGGCTCCTTACTATCCAAGTACCATATCTTGTTTTCTTTCAAGATCAGTGACACAATCTGTGGATATGGCATTGGTGTAGTAGGCTTCCCTTCCACCTTGTACCTCTTCATCTCTGAGAAGATATACTCTCCCAGATCCTTTTGTTCCTTAAGAAGCAGTGAAGCAAACCACCTAAAGTCCCTATCAGAGAAGTGGGTATAATTGTTGGCTTTGTTTACTAGGGACCTAGAGTATATGTACCAAAGGACCCTATGATGATCACACATATCACTGGGCTTGAAATTTAGAGGACCAACTATCTCACCGGGTTTGAGAATTGTGAAAATTTGGTTTGGCTCAAGCTCTGAATAGATATCATCAGGGGGGTTCTCTATCCCTAACCACAAGTTAATTCTGGAAGGTGAAATTAAGATCTCTTGACCTCTTACAAATGTGGTCATTTCTTCCTCTACTGAGGTTCGGTTAGGCTTACTTATAACTTCTAGGTTGCAATAGAAATGGGTAATTACTTTAGTACAAAATGGTAACCTAATAGAAAGCCAGGGCATAAAGGGTTCTAGATAAGAGCTTAGGTCATACTTCACTACCTCTTGAAGCAACTTCAGATCAACATAGTGTGTTTTGCACACTTTCCTTCTGGAGAATTGAGTTGAATACTTCAGAGACTCCACCAATTTGCTCACATTGTATTCCTTTGGTGGGGAAGTGATCTCTGCTTCCGGAATCTTGGACTTCTTAGAAGATTGACCCTTCTCCATTTGGTCAATGATCCCAGCCATAGCACTTGCCACTTTCTTGTCATATTTTGGCTTTTTGAGTGGCTTAGGAGTGAAAGAAGGGGTAGAGGAATCAGAGTGAGGAGGTGAGGGAGATTTGGTACTCTTCCCTCTTCCGGTAGAGGTACTCTTCTTGGATTGAGCCCTAGTGACAATAGGCTCATTGATTACAACCCCTTTTGCTTTCGGTGGTGATTGAGGTTTAAGAGAGACTTTGGCTTTTGATCTTGGAACTAACTTCCTTCTCTTTGTTGGAGGAGGAGGAGGAAGAGGATCGGGGTTTTGTTGTGAATCAGAGGAATCAGTGAAGTTGAGATTTTTGGTTCTAACCATCTTGAAACACAGAAAATCAAAAATCACAGAAGAACAGAGTAACTGACGCGAGTTTAGGGCAGAAAGATTTCGAACAAAATAGGAAGTTTTTGGACTTGAAATCAGTTGGGTTTTGACGGAAATGAGGCAAGGAAACAATTGGGAAAAGTTTTTGAAAGAGTGTATAGTGATTTACTCGAGGTGATTTTGTGAAAATGACCGAGTTCGCGCAAGATAAAGACCTAACTCCCGACTTTACTCGAGGCCGTACTCGAGTAATATTCAAGGATACTCGAGGCCTTCCTCGAGTGATCATACAGAAAACTTTAAAAATAATTTATTTAAATTGCGTACCTGGCATGAATAATATAGTAATTATCCATGGATGTTCCCTCGATCATTTATAACCCATTTCGAACAGATTTGAGTCATTTTTCATCAATTTGAAAATCTGGACTCCGACTTTACTCGAGGCCTTACTCGAGTAACATTCAAGTGTACTCGAGGCACGCCTCGGGTAACCATCTTTTTAACTTCTGACTCTTCATTTCTTCGAAATCTGAGCCGTTATGTTTGAAAATCAAGTAACTTGATCCGTTACTTCCAGTTTTGGTGTCCATTACTCGAGTACATACTCGAGTAACATGCTCCTTTACTTCAAGTTACTCCTCGGGTAATGTTTCTCAGATAGCCAAAACTTCAAGTTGGTACTCCAGTAAATATGTCCTCTGATCACCTCTGTTTTTATTTCACAAAACAGAGTTTCAACCTTCCTGCAAAACAAATTTCTATATACTCCGATGCTTAAGTTAGTAATCATCAAAACTTTAACAAGTGACTTCATCTAATATTATGAAATGCTGAAATTACTTATAACTCATTGGGATTTACCATTCCCAATTCTCTTCTAATGTATAGAAATTGATCTTTTGCAAGGGGTTTTGTGAAGATATCTGCTAGTTGAAGATGAGTAGGAATGAATATTACTTTCACATCTTTCTTCTGTACATGGTCTCTGATGAAGTGATGCCTGACATCGATATGCTTGGTTCTAGAGTGTTGAACTGGATTCTTTGCCAAGCTTATCGTACTTGTATTGTCACAATAGATTGGTATTTCCTTGAGATAAATACCAAGATCATGTAGTTGTTGTTTTAACCATATCACTTGTGCACAACAACTTGAGACTGCAACATATTCGGCTTCCGTTGACGAAAGAGACACTGTATTTTGTTTCTTGCTGAACCACGATACAAGAGATCCCCCAAGAAATTGTCCTTGTCCACTGGTGCTCTTTCTGTCTGTTTTGTATCCTCCATGATCTGAATCTGAATATGCAACAAGATATTCACTTCTTCCTTTGGGATACCACAGACCCAGTTCGGGTGTGTCAGCAAGGTATCTAAAGATTCGTTTGACTGTTTCAGCATGTGATTCTTTTGGTGCTGATTGATATCTTGCACATATGCCAACACTAAATTGGATGTCCGGTCTACTTGCCGTGAGGTAGAGTAATGATCCAATCATTCCTCTATACTTTGTTATGTTGTAGTCTTTACCTTTGACATCAGCATCAAGCAATGTAGTTGAACTCATAGGCGTATCTGTCCCATTTGCTTCATCCATTCCATACTTCTTCAATAGCTCTTTTAAATACTTTGTTTGAGATATGAAGATTCCATTCTTTCTTTGTTTGATTTGTAAACCAAGAAAGAAATTCAATTCTCCCATCATTGACATCTCAAATTCTCCCTGCATTATCTCAGAAAATTCCTTACATAGAGATTCATTAGTAGCACCGAAAACAATGTCATCAACATATATTTGAACAATTAAAATATCATTGTGTTTTTGTTTTATAAAGAGTGTTGTATCAACTTTTCCTCGTACAAAACCTTGATCGATGAGAAACTTACTGAGCCTTTCATACCATGCTCTAGGAGCTTGTTTTAAACCGTATAAAGCCTTTTTGAGTTTGAAAACATGGTCAGGTTTAGTAACATCCTCAAAGCCTGGAGGTTGTTCTACATACACTTCTTCCATGATGTAACCATTTAGAAAAGCACTCTTTACATCCATTTGATAAAGTTTGAATCCCTTGATGCATGCAAAGGCTAAGAGTACGCGTATAGCTTCCAATCTAGCCACTGGAGCATACGTTTCCTCATAATCAATTCCTTCTTCCTGATTATAGCCTTTGGCCACCAATCTTGCCTTGTTTCTGACAATAATTGCAGATTCATCAAGTTTGTTCTTGAATACCCATTTAGTACCAATGATCGGATGATCTTTGGGTCGGGGCACCAAATCCCAAACTTGGTTTCTCTCAAATTGATTTAGTTCTTCTTGCATTGCTATAACCCAATCATTGTCTGATAAGGCTTCATCAATGTTAGAAGGTTCAATCTCAGAAATGAATGCAGAAAAACTTACTTCATTGAAAATTTTATTTCTAGTTTTGATCCCTTCATTCACATCTCCTATGACTTGATCTAGAGGATGACTTTTATTGTATCTCCAAGCTCTAGGTTGACCTAGGGATTGCTCTTCTTCCTTAGTTTCATCAACCTCTGGAATAAGAGACTTAGAAATAGATTTTTCTTGATTTAAAACAATTTCCTGTTCTTCATCAATGGTTTTGTCAGAGGATTCAAATTCATCAAATACAATATGAATTGATTCTTCAACAACACATGTTCGTTTATTGAAAACTCTATATGCTTTACTTCGGTTAGAGTATCCTAGGAAAATTCCTTCATCAGTTTTAGAATCAAATTTTCCTAAGTTATCTTTACCATTATTATGAATGAAACACTTACAGCCGAAGATGTGTAGATGAGCAATGTTTGGCTTTCTTCCTTTGTACAGCTCGTATGGTGTCTTACCAAGTTTTGTTCTGATATAGGCTCTATTTGAAATGTAGCATGCTGTACACATGGCATCAGCCCAAAATACTTGAGACACGTTCTTTTCGTTCAACATTGCTCTAGCCATTTCTGTAAGCACTCTATTCTTGCGTTCTACAACTCCATTTTGTTGAGGCGTCCTTGGAGCAGAGAAATTGTGATCAATCCCATTAGTGTCACAATACTCTTCAAATGCTTGATTTTCAAATTCTCCGCCATGGTCGGTCCTAATACCTGCAATGGACATACCTTTCTCATTTTGCACTTTCTTAGCAAAGACAATAAATTCTTCAAACGTTTCATCTTTTGATGATAGAAAGATAACCCATGTAAATCTAGAGAAATCATCAACAATGACCAATGAATATAAGTTGCCACCAAGACTCTTTACTCTTGCTGGTCCAACTAAATCCATATGCAATAGTTGAAGTGGTCTATTTGTTGAAATCTCATTTTTCAATTTAAAAGATGATTTAGTTTGTTTACCCTTTTGACATGCATCACAAATCAAATCATTTTTGAAAATCACTTTGGGCAATCCAAGAACTAAATCCTTTTTGAGTAGTTTGCCTAATTGATGCATATTAACATGTGCCAATCTCTTATGCCATAACCAACTTTCATCAGTATTACTCAGGAAACAATTTTCAGATTCATTTCTACTAATATCTAGAGTATAGCAGTTACCTTCCCTTTTTGCTCTGAGCTTAGCCTTGATATTCTTCTTATCAAGTTGTAAGTCATTTTTGTTGATAATTAAGCATTCTTCTGAGTCAAATATTACCCAGTTGTCTTTATCTGCACTTTGACTTACGCTCAGCAAATTATGACACAAGCCTTCAACATAATATACATCTTTGACTTGTATTCCTTTGTCATTTTGGATTTCACCAATTCCTGCTATTCTTCCGGTTTGATTTCCTCCAAATTTTACCTCTCCACCTTCTTTAGGTTGCAATTTGGTAAAACTTTCGAAATCACCGGTCATATGTCTAGAGCATCCACTATCAATATACCACTTGTTATTTTTGGATGCTTTGAGACATTCCTGCAATCGAATGACTAAGTCTTAGGTACCCACATCTTTTTGGGTCCTTTTGGATTAGTACAAATAATTTTCTGGATATATGAACCTTTAGGTACCCATTTGTAGGTTCCTATCGTTCCTTTCTTCTTATGAATGCATGAAGAAGTATAATGGCCTTTTCTATTACAGTAGTTACAAAATGCAAAAGGATTTGATGTATGCACAGAATGCTGGAAATAATTCAAATATGACTTACCCCCTGCTTTCTTTCTACCTTTCCTTTTATCTGATTTTGGATCGTATCCAATTCCAGATCGATCATTTACAAATCGTTGAGCTTTTAAAATAACATTTAGCATCTCACTACCTTGTGTAAATTTTTCAAGAGTTTTTGTGAGATCAATGTTTTTCTTTTTCAAAGATGAACAATTTTCACAATCCTTTTCTTTAAGTTCAGTTTCAAGAGCTTTGTTTTTCTTTTTGTAAACAATCAATTCTTTAACTACTTTGATGAATTCAGAATGCAAAGCATTATATTCGGAAAGTAATTCATCATAGGTAGGTTCAGAATCATTTACCTCTCTTTCTGTTTCTTCTTGAGCAACGAGGCATATATTAGCTACTTCTTCCTCATCACTTTCTTCGTCAGAAGAGCTATCACCCCATATAGCGGATACGAAGGCCTTCTTTTTGTTGAAGAATTTGCCTTTTCTCTTTTCTTTGCTCTTTTGATTCAGTTCTGGACATTCTGATTTGATATGTCCTGGTTTTCCACATTCGTAGCAAATGATGTGATCTTTGTTGCTAGTTCCACCTTTTTGAAAGTGTTTGAATCCTTGTCCTTTCTTGTAGAACTTTCTGAATCATTTTATGATTAGGCCCATTTCGTCATCGTCGAACTCTTCATTCTCATCTTGATTTTCTTCTTTTGCTTTTAGTGCTAGACCCTTCTTTTTCTTGTCACCGATGTCATCTAGTTCCCGTTTGAACTTTAGTTTGCTTTCATATTCAGAAAGACTTCCAAATAGAGAAGCAACTGATCTCATTGATTCTCCTTTTGCTTCTTCTATCGCAGTGACTTTGGCCTCCCATTCTTTAGAAAGAATATTCAAAATCTTTCGTACTTGGGTATGTTGATCATAAGATTTCCCAAGTGCTGCAAGTTGATTAACAAGATGAGTATATCTAAGTTCAAATTCAGAAATTGATTCACCTGATTTCATTCGAAGTAGATCGAATTCAGTGACCAAGGTGTTGATGCGATTCTCCTTTATTCCCGAAGTCCCTTCATGAGCTATTTCCAGAGCTTCCCACATTTCCTTTGCTGTTGGAAGTGTGCAGATTCTGAAGTATTCACTTTGGCTTAATGCACTTTGTAACATCAGAATTGCCTTGCTGTTAAGAGTGATAAGTTTCTTGTCATTCTCATCATATTCCGCTGGTGTCTTGGGAATTTTCTGAGAATCTACAATCTTTGTAGGTTGATAATTTCCACTCTCAATTACATCCCATAGCCCATATTCGGTAGCCATCACGAACACTCTGAATTTTGCTTTCCAAAATGAAAAATGTTCTCCACTGAAACCGGGAGGTCTAGTGATGGATGCTCCGTCGGGAAGAATTCCTTCACCCATGCTTGCCATTGGATCCTTCTTAGGTTGTTATACCTTAACAAGAAGACCTACGCTCTGATACCAAATGTTAGAACAAGCGTTTCACCCAAGAGGGGGGGTGAATTGGGTGATACTAAAATTTCGTCGGAAATATAAAACTTTAGCAGAGGAATTAAAAACAGTAATGAGTAAGGAGAAATATCACCGAAGTGTGCACCAGGAGTTATACTGGTTCAGTCACAACCACTTTGACCTACGTCCAGTCCTCAGATCTTCTCTGAGAGTTTCACTATAACTTCCAAGATTCAGTGGGTTCTTGGTACCTCAGTACAAGCAAGTTCCTATACCTGGACACTCGCTCCCCCTTACAAGTTGCAATTCAATCCCAACTCAAGGTTCCACAACCTTAAGTTATCTCAATAACAAATATTGAGTTTGAATGAAATATCTCTCTTACAGAGTGAATAAGGATCACTGAAGCATAGAAATATGATTTCAATGTGAAAACAGAGCAATAAGCTTGATAATACGTTTGTGTGTGTGCTTGTTGTTGTTCCTCTGTTTGGATGTTCCCATATATATAGATATGTTGGTGATGACCGTTGGAACACTTTCTTTCGTCCGTTGGAGAGTGCGCAGCCACTATTGACTTTTCAAGTTTTTGAAAAATATCCGTTGGCGGTGGTTGGCATTTGAACGTTTCTTTTGACTTCAATCTCTTGAAGTGTTTTCTTCATTGTTTATCTGTAAATAGACTAAGAATACTAATACAATGAAAGGTTAATCATATAGGAAACAAATCTATGAACGTTTGAATGATTTCAGAATTTCTGGGCAAGCTTACTCGAGTACCTCCTCGAGTATTGCTTGAATGTTACTCGAGTATTTACTCGAGTATCTTCGGGAATTCTGAAAATCAATGAATAAAAATAAGAACACTCGGGTAGTGCATGGAATAACTTAATTTTAAACCTTTGGAAAAATCATTTACTCGGATACACACTCGAGTAATGTACTGTCAACTTTTTATATTACTCGGGTACCTACTCGAGTAATTCACTCACAACTTTATGAGTTACTCGGGTACCTACTCGAGTAATGTTGCAGAATTTCAAAGCCGAGAGCACTTACCATGTTATTCGAGTACTGACTTGAGTAATTGATTCATTTTTGCATGGGTTACTCGGGTATCACCTCGAGTAACTGTACTTTCTGAACATGGCTTACCCGGGTAGTGACTTGAGGTTTACCTTCCAAATAACTTATCATACTCGGGTACCAACTTCAAGTTTTTCACTTACCTTAGTGAGTTACTCGAGTACATACTCGAGTAAATTGTTGCAGTGGTACAAAGTGCCGAGAGCTCCATCTTTTCAGAAACAGAGTTACTCGAGTAGCGCCTCGAGTATCATTGGTAACCTGAAGGCAACTGGAAGTTTTTCACATGATTACTCGAGTAGCTCCTCGAGTAATGTTGCAGTAGTACTAAATGCCGAGAGCTGCACATTTTTAGAAACAGGGTTATTCGAGTAGCTCCTCGAGTATCAATGGCATCCTGAAAACTTTTACACGGTTACTCGAGTATCTCCTCGAGTAAAGTTGCCTGGTTACTGGAAGTTGTCTCTGGTTACTTCAAGTTTTGTCTCATTACTCGAGTACATACTCGAGTAATGCCTTAGGAAACTTGAAGTTAATCAAGTTTCTCAGCATTATCTCTTGGCCTCTCTTCATTACTTCCATGCTTACCTTAAGTAAAGCTCATTCCTGTCATTTCTAGTTCAAGCTTGATTATTAAACATTTCCTTTTCAAACCATTCTTTTGTTATCATCAAAACATGGGATCTAACAGGTGAGATTTAAGAGAATCTCATTAGGAAACAGATACTATAATTCATGAATGAAAGATGCTATGTGTATGACATGTTGGCTTTAACTAGACACATGCCTAATAATGATATTTCTGCAAGCTCAATGTTTCATGCAACATAACTATGGCCACAGTATAAATAGAAATAGAACTTCATTATTCAAATATGATCTACACAATCAACTAAATCAATTACATACATCACTAAAGCAAAGATATCAAATGCATGCAAATAAGGTAAGTTCGCTACCTGGATCGCCCTTCCCTTGACTGACTGTCGTTCCGATACTCTGTATCTGGTTTGGGCTACTGTCAGATCTTAAAATATGAAATGTACAAGAATTAGGTTAAAACTCATTCATGTACCGTTTTAGACACTTTCGTAGTATTTTTAGTGGTTATATGAGTCTATAGTGAAAATTTATCAAAATACCCCTAGGACCCGCCCCGGCCCCGCTATACCCGTTCAATCATACTTTTCCCGAAATTTTGATATGGGCTCTTCTAATATATTTTTGGCCAAGGAATTCATTTCAGGCCTCAGTTTTACCAAATTGACAACCCTAATTTAGGGTTTCAGGGGCGTTTTGGTCATTATGCTTTTTAAGGCTTTTTTGGAAAAGTGTTCAACTGTAACCCCACCTAATTTTCCCACTTGAACACAATAGAACTATCAGATTATTAAAAATCTAACTCTAACCACTCCAAACAGCACTAGCCGAAGCTTAGGATTCTCTAGAAAAAGTTGGGGTTTTCCAATTCTGACTCCAAATCCTTGCTCCTTTCTACTCCTAATTACTTTATTAACTACTTAATTACATTCTAAACACCATTTAGACCAAATTTGGGCAGTATAAAGTTTAGGGTTCAACATTTCCCAAATTTAACAATCACAGCAAATCAACCAGAAATTCACCAATTAAACTAACCATAACAACCATAAATTGAAGTTTAGGAAGTCACATTTGCTTCCTTCCTGCTCTTTCCTCTTTGGGCGAAACCCTAACCCTCTCAACACTAAAATTTTTTTTTACAAACACCTTAAATCACATAGAGGAATAGCTTAGAGGAAGGATTACAAAATTTAGGAGCTAAATCACCGAAGGAATCAAGCTTACCTGGCAAAGTTGCTCCTCCTTCTCTCTAGAAATCTCAAAATCACTTTCTCTCGTGCTCTCAATGGTGTCGGTTTATGAAGCAACGAGGAAGAGGATTAGCTTTTTATGACATATCTCATAATTTATTTAATTAATCAAATATTCCAAACTTTGACTTTTTAACCTTTTATGTTTTAAACTTTATGTACATGTAATTGTATGCCATAAGCCCAATTGACATTCAACTAATTTTCCCTCCTTTTAGCTAGCTCTCAAACATGTCCAAGGCCATAGGAGAAAGAGAGATAAGCTTATATGAATTTATCCCATAATTTTTCTTCATTTTCGGATTTAACGACAATTCTAGCAAATTTTCTGCCCAAGTTTTGAAAAATCATAACTAAATTTGTAGACATCAAACTAGAATGATTCCCAAGGATATAGAACCTTTATTGAGTCTAGTTTCAAGAAAAAATATAGTCTTTAGCCAACTAGAAGCTGAAAATTCCCAGAACTTAAGTTTTTGAATGTTGTTCCAGAAAATAGCCTGTTTCTTTTGGCAAAATTCACAACATTTTGTATACAGCTCCAAAATTACCCATAACATATCATATTAAAGCTTAGGATGTATAATTTCTTCTTGTAAAATTTCATAATTTTTGAACATCATTTGATCATTCAATTTCACATGACAATCTCACGCCTTACAAGAAATTTTCACTAGCAACATAATCACATTTTCCAAAATTCACCCTTCCATTTTATAAAATACCAAAAATAATTATAAGACATGTTGGGGAATAAAATTTGGGGTGTTATATATCACAAATTAAAGAAGGGTGTAAAAGATCATCAAAGTTGAGTTAAGCCGCATGAAAACTCAACCTTAAAATGTCCAAAAATATTGACACAAGCAAACGACAAAGGACATGCCTGCCATTTTTTGTAGTTTATTTCGAAATAATAAGGGAGGGGCGTATTATAAATAGAGGTTTAGGTTGAAGCACTCTAGAAAAAAAAAGAAGAAAAATTAAATTTTAGACACTTTTTTTTAAATGTTTTTGTCAACAATTCGACAATATCGGTCATCTTCATTCATTTTAGAGTAAAATACTCTAACCACCTTTATGTTTTGCTTTAATTACGTGGATCTTCCCTATATTTTGAAATCATACACTTAAGTCTAAACCATTAATTCCATTAAGAATATTCTAAAAAGAGTCTAAAAATATATTTTTTGATTAAAATTTATATAAAAATAAAATTTATTTACTAATTTAACCCTAATACAAAATCCCAAATTTTAATTGACAACTTGTAAATATCACAAGCTTTTAAAAATTTGAGTAAGTTTCTAAAAATGTTTGTAGAAAAAATATGAAAGTATTAATTTATATGAATTATACAATCTTTCAGACTTATATAGATTATTTTATTTGATAGAAAAAATGTGTTTGATATATATTTTTTCTTATTTAAGAAACTAAAAATAAATAAATTTCAATAAATATGGTGAAAAATTAAAATTCTAAATTTTGTAATCTCAAAATTTATAAATATTTAACATATTAGAAAATTAAAAAATATATTAGAATTAAAATTTGGTGGTATAAATTTTTTTGCCATATATATATAATATGTATTTAAATAATTCTAATGTTAAAGAGGGGCATTTTGGTTAAAAAGTCCAAAAGTCAAACTTAACGGTTAACTAATAATTTGGGTAGATGAAAATAGAATTTCAAAATATAGGGGAGGTTTGTATAATATACATTTTAATTTTAAATGATGTTTATATGAGTTTTCAAAATAAAGGGGAACTCTATGTAATTAAGGAAAAACACAGGGGTGGTTAGAATATTTTATTCTTCATTTTATTATATTTAAGTTTTTGTGATTTCCTTTCTCTCTCTCTCTTATGCTTTGAGGCATGAAAATATATTTGGTTATTTAATTAAGGTATATTATTGATAAAAAAATTCAATTCAAATATCAATGCATGAATTTAAAATAACAAATCACAGTATGCCCACATTGTATAGTAATTTTGTTACTAAATATCAAAACTTAATTACAACAACCACTGAATTACTAACTTTGAAAAGAAGGAAAGCAAATAACTAAATGACTAATCATGATGGGAACCTGTCCTTATTCCTTCTCTTTCTGTTTTTTCAAAAAAAAAAAGGAAAAATCCCATATAAATACCATTTGAAATAACAAAACCCCCAAAGGTCTTTCATAACATAAAAAAGACAGAAAAGTGATGAGGGACATTTTAGGGATATTGAAGTGTTGTGTAAAATTCCAAAATGCCCCCTTTTACTCATTCCACACACTCGGTCAAGGCAACACAACTCACAAGTTTTTTCAGTTCTCCTAGAAACACACTCGGTCGAGCCCTAGCCTGTTGTTGTCCCCAAATCAGAATCGGTTGTGGGTGCCATTCTCTTCTGCTGCCGGCGATGTGGATGTGGGTGAGGGAATGTTCAGCTGTTGCTTTGTCCGTTTAAGCTTTGTGTTCGATTTCTCCTGCTCCTCGTGCTTATCTGCAGATGTTGCTATATGCAAAAAAGGAAATCTTTGAAACTGAGCTTCCTTCTCCGCGTTATTGGACGCTGCTGCTGATCCATTTCTGTGATCAAAAGGTGAAACTCACATTAGCAAAAAATATTTTGGATCCTCAAGGTTTTTAATTCTCCTTTTATGGCGGAAGCAATTAAATCTTGATTAGGAATTTGAATTAAGCTTGATGGGTTTTATATTCTAGAGAATCTTATTATGCGAGGTAAAATCAGGTAGGAGGGCAAGAATAATCAAGATGGAATTTTCTTTTATGTGGGAGATCTATTAAGGGGATACGCTTGTATTCATTTTTTTATAGTTGAGATAGAAAATTTGTTTAAGCTAGTTGGTTCTCCTAGACGATTATGTATTTTCCTTGATAAGTTGTCATATAGTGGGTGCTAAGTATGGTTCTCTCTCTTTAGTGATGCTTTGAATTTCTGTCTATTCGTTACCCTATTTCACTGTGCACGTGTGTCTATAGACCTTACTAGCTTTTGTGTGTTGGTTTTGCCTTTTGGTCTTGTTTGTATTTACAAGCTCCCTTCTTTATTGTATAGTTGAATTGGATAAGATTTATGTATTATTGCAACTAATTGTAAATTATTTGAACAAAAGCTGTTGCTGACGTGAACAAGGCAATTGACTTGAATGATAAACTAGCCAAGGCATATTTGCGTAAAGGGTGAGTGCAATGCTACTTTGTCATATTAACTTGCCTTGTTTCCTTCTCCGGTGAACCTGGACCAACTAAGGCTAGTTGAGTTATCCAGGCTTGTGTGAAAGGTCTCAAGCCAGAACCTTACGTACTGAAAAAGAAAAAGTACATATTTTGACATGCTTTCAGTTATCGTAAACAATCAGCTTGCATTTTAGCATCTTTATTATTGCTTGATTTCTTCAACAATGCTTATCAATGAATAATATCTTTGCTGGTATGTTGCATTCCCTTAATACAGTGTACTTTTCAAGTGACATTTCAGTCTATTGGTTGGTGTGTGTAAGTGGCAATCCCTCTCCAATCTGTTTTTTTATCCAGTTCTCCCCTTCGAAATCCCTTTCCCTCTCTCATTCGTGCAACTTTTTGTTGTTGAGCGTCGTCTCCTTTGCCGCCTACCCGGTTAGTTGATCCTTCGTTCAGGTAAGATTTGGATCTGTACCATGATTTACCTGGTAAGAAAAAACCTTTCTTTGTTTGTCAATTGTACTTGTGCTTGTGGTTTTTCCACTATAATGTTCTTGTGATTTATTGCTACTTCTCTTACAATGGTTGAATTTACTTTTGAACTACTCTCTCGTGGTCAATGTGCGAGTTCTGAGTTCCGTTTCCTTGGCTTATTAGATTCAAGTCATACATTAAAAACAACATTTGCTTCCACTAATTCTGTGATGTTGGCTTGAGATTGGATTGTGTTATTGATGCCAATTGTTGGCATTTTTTTTCGTTGAAATTGCTTCTCGAAGATATAAACGAGTATGCCATTTTTTTGTTTCCTCCCTGTATTATGCGATGTTGGCTTGAGATTGAAAATGTTCATGTGTTAATAGTGGTTCTGCCATCTGAATTACTCATCTCTCTGTATTTTACGATAAATACTCATGCAGTAAGTTACTGAAGTATTAGATACAAGTATAATTTGCAAAGAGAAGAATGTTGTATATATCTTTTATTTTCATCACATGAAAAGTTGCTTTCTTCTTTTGCTGATATATTGAATGGAGACTTATGCTTGTGTGCATGAATCAAAAAGAAGGGCCCAATTTGCAAAGTCACGTGGGGTAAAATGCTAAGAGCCCAAACTTGAAAGCATTGATTTTGATAACGAAACTTTTATGAATATATGAAGATAAATGCTTGTTGGATTGATTTTTGAAAGTTGAAGATGGTAAAAATGCTCACTATTTGTATAGTTTATATAGTCAGGTACGTTGAGTTATATGGAATTGAAGAATTATATATGCATTGTGTCTAAATGTATTGCATGAGGAAATTGGATGTTGCAAACTTTTCGCCCCTATTCCCTGTTACTGCTAGCCAATATTTTAGTAAGAAATGGTTGAATTTCATTGAAATAAAATGCTATAAAATGGTTGGAAGAAGAAAATTTCATTCAGAAACACATTGAAATTTGAATATTTCCCTTTGGGTATTTGGACTAATTAACACCTATTATCATTGTAGACCCAATAGTTTGATTACATGTTGTCTTTTTGGTATTCTCCTTTGCTGCAAGTCGGATTTAGCTACTGGTTTGCTGAAACAAGATTGGTTTTTGATTCTGCATGTTATAATTGCCTAAAATGTTATGCATAAACTCATTGAGTTATAATAGATTCTTTCAGTTCATTTGAATTAAACTGTGATGTTAAATTGTAGCTGCAATTTATTGGGACTTATACAATGACAAGTGAAGTGGATATGGAGACAAAAGATGTAAAAAATGGTTATATGTTGTTTTGTCATGAGTTTGAAAAGGGGAAGGAGAGCCTAAATTTTCATGAGAAGGTTAGGGAGTCAACAAAGGCCTGGAGGGGTATGAGTGAGGAGGAGAGGAAAAAATATAATGATAAGGCCAAGCAAGGAAGGCCGGACAAGCAGAAAAGGAACTATCCAATTGCTTTTTACTCCCATTGCTCCCTAAATCAATTCACCAAGCTAGCTGCTCATGTAAATTGTAATCCACACTTAAAAGCTAAGGTACAAAGATTAGGATTTGGAGCTCTACTAGATGTGGAATGTATGAGGCTCCCCCGGGAAATTTTAGTTGCTATAATGAGAGCATATGATCCCCCTACCAATCCATTTAGAATTAGGGGGAAGACAGCTAAAATAGAAGCAAAAGATGTTGCTGAATTCCTTGGGGTCCCAAATAGTGGGGAGGAGGTGAGAGTAGACATTAGTGTCACAGAAGACACGTATAAGAGATTGAAGGCTGAGTAGGCAAGGTCAAGTATGAGAACATACTTAGTGACATAACATCTGGGGAAGCTGATGACAAGTTTGAATTTTTATTCATGTTACATACGTTGGGTACTTTTTTAGCTCCCACGGCAAGCTCCACAATCAATGACAAGTTGCTCAAGCTCATGTGCTGTACCATGAAAGGATTTGCCAACTTTGACTGGGCCACATACATTGTTAATGACCTACGCAAGGAGATGGCAGATTACATTGACACAATTAGAGTGAACAAAAAGAGAAGCTACAATGTGGGAGGCTGTTTATACATGTTGTTGGTATGTAGTATGTAGTATGAGTAATTTTTTATTTGCTTTTTCCTTTATCCAACCACGAAATTTTAAATGTTTGTCATTTTTGTTATAGATATTTTTTGGTGAGCGGTTCCCTCTGTCTAAACCTATTTGCCATGCGTCGACGTCTGCAATTCAGTTTTGGACAAAAGAGAAGGTCAAGGAGATGATCGACAAAGAGCGCAAGAGTGACATTGGGCTGCTATATATGAGGGAGGCAACAAAAATGCACGAAGAGAAGGACTTTCCTAACAAGAAGCGAGTCGCTTATTTAGACCATGTATGTCATCACATTATGTTACATTAATTTCATGAGTTTCCAATGCCTTTGACCATTTTTGTGAATGTGTTTTATAGGAATTGAAGGCATTGCATGGACGGTTGATAGGGATTATTGAGGACAACCACAAGAAACTTGTTGCTACTGTTAAAGACGAGTTGGTTAAGGCACAACTACAAATTGAAAGGTGGCGCAAGTAGCAAGCTCAGGACCCTATTGACTGTGACAAACTAAATGACGACAATCCGGAGAGACATGAGGGAAGTGATAGGGTACATGGTGAGGAGGATGAGGGACATGATCACAATGACGATGGTGTTGATGATGAAGTCGAGGATAATGTAGATATATCACTGGCCTCACCTATAAGCATTTGTGCATTTAATGAAGATACTCCACACCAAGAGCCTACAAATAATGAGCAACAACAATCCGGGATGATGAGGTTGGACATAAGGAACAAGGGCCAAGGAGATCAAAGAGGCCAAGGATGCCTAAGAACATGTCCCCGTGGACTTTAACAAAGCCAGTTAAGCGGATGAAGAGGGCTAAAGATGACAAGGATAAGTTTTTCGAGGTCATATCTCGAATAACACGTGCTGATGAGGGTGAAGAGTAAGTTGTAAAGTTCTTCTTACTTTACTAATGAGTAAATTTATTATTGAGTAAATGGATAATGATAGTATTTACACTTTATAGGGTGCTGGTTGACATAGGTGATGAATACACTATAAGGGACCCGCTGTGGACACTCGGTGGACTTAACAAAATCAGTAACCGTGTAAGTTATATAATAGCTGAATTGTTTTTAAAATTTCTGTAACGCATCTAATACACGTGACTCCGCATGCAGGTAATGTCTCTTGTGTGTAAGATGTTAATGGTAGAAATGAAAAGCGCGGGACAAGTGGGCCGACATATTTTTGACGCGGATTTTATGGTGAGCATGCTGTAATTTTACTTATTCCTCATTCAGTTACTATTGGCCCTAACAAGTTTATTCCTCATTCAGTTATTATTGGCCAGAAAACCTATAGGATGGTCAGTTGCTGAATGGGAAGACCAGCTACTGCCTGAACAAGTTGGCTACAATATTGTAGAGTGTGATCTGATTTTGGGTCCCATATTGGTTGCAAAAAAATTGGTTCTGTGAGCCCTTGAACCAAAAACGATGAACTTTTCCGTGCTTGATTCAATGAGGCCACTAACTTTTACAAGCAAGAGTAAACAGTGAAAGAAACAAAGTGCATTTGCAAATCCCCAGGAATCCGCTCTAAATATCCTTGTAAGAAAACTGTGTGACAAATTTTTTGGTATTGAGTTAATCATGAGGATATAATATGCATGTGTTATTTGTGCAGAGGGATCGATTTCATGCTATCATCGCACTTGTGAAACCAGGGCATGCTGGGAAGAAGCCGGTTGGAGACTTTATTTGGGCACCCATTCCACAATAGAACAACTTGTGAGTGTTTTTGTATGTCCACACGATTGTGGTTATAATATGGTTTAGCATGATTGTGGCGTCCTTGTGAGTGTTTTCATGTCACATGTGTCTTGCAGGCGTGACTATGGCGTCCATGTGCTAATTTGGCTGAACAATTAGAAGCTAGGTGTAACCTTCGACTTTGGTGTTGATGAGGTTGGGGCATATAGGCGAAACCTAATGTGGTGGGTGATTAACCATGAAATGAATAAGAAGAGGGAGGATGCATTGAGATTGCTGCCTTCATAAATGACGCTGACCAACAGGATATAAGTGATTGACAAAATTCTTTTCTTAATGTAACTTTTTGTTCCTCCATAAACAATTGTTTATTTTTGAAATAACCACTATTGTAAAGAGAGTAACACCTGTTGTCTAACTTAGTCACCAAGCATTGCATTTTGGGGTGACATTGTAAAGTTGATATTTTTGTAACTAATCTTGTATACCTCTTCATAACAGTGTCCTTTTCCAAGTAATGTTACTGTGTATTTGAATTTACTAAAGTGCAAGTCCCTTTATTCCCACACTATGGCAATATGCACTTCTCTTATACTGGAAACAGGAAAATGAAGAAATATTGTGTGTTATAGTGTTTCCCCATAAGGGGAGGCTGCTGACAAGTTTCATAATGGGTATAACAAGTATTATAATGGAATTGATGAGAATGGTAATGGGAATGACAAGTTAGCCTTAAAAACTTTGTCAGAGTGTTTCCCCAAAAGGGGAGGCCGCTGACAAGTTTCATAATGGGAATAACAAGTTTTATAATGGAATTGACGAGAATGGTAATAGGAATGACAAGTTAGCCTTAAAAACTTTGTCAGAGTGTTTCCCCAAAAAGGGATGCTGCTGACAAGTTTCATAATGGGAATAACAAGTTTTATAATGAAATTGACGAGAATGGTAATGGGAATGACAAGTTAGGCTTACCAAGAAATCACTCAAAGTGTTTCCCCAAAAGTGGAGGCCGCTGACAAGTTTCATAATGGGAATAACAAGTTTTATAATGGTTTTGATGAGAATGGTAATGGGAATGACAAGTTCTGTTCTGACATTGACAAAAACCACAAATGTTTATGACAATTTGCAAGTAAAGGGTCCAAATGACAATTTAACATTATGCATTACACCTACACCCAATGCATAGAAGTCATTAACCAAATAAGAAGGTGTCCCTTCATGTAAAATGTAGTTACAATAAGCTGTCATCATTAACAACTGTTTCAATGGAAATGACAAGTTCAGTAATGGAATTTACAAAACACCATATTCTTACTGACAGCAAGTACCATATGCATTGTGAAAAAAAATTCTAACATTACTAATTCCACCTACACCCAATGCATAGAAGTCATTAACTCAAAATAAGGTGTCCCTTCATGTATACTTTAATTACAATAAGTTGTCATCATTAACAAGAGTAGTAATGGGAATTACAAGTCCAGTAATGGAATTTACAAAACACCAGATTCTTCATGACAACGACTACCATATACGTTGTCGAATGACAAGTGAACATTACGATTCCACCAGCACCTAATGTTTTCTTGTCATTCCCATGGTATAACCTATTGTTTAACCTAAAAACAGTACTTACATAAAGGAGATCATATATGTCATACCCCTTCCAACCAAAATATCTGAAGGGATCCAAGTCATTATACATAAAACAAAAGATGACTTGCAAAATAGCTACTCCCAGGTCTGCACACCCAGGATTAAGTTGGGTTAGGATTCGTGCACATTCTTCTGGAGTGCCCTGCTTGATGGCATGATCAGCAATGGTATACTTTCTTGTTTTGGAACTATGACTCTTTCCTTACAAATCTTGGCCTACCAGGAGGTCGACTAGTCTTAGATGGTGCAATGAACGGTTGAGTTGCTATATTATCTACCGGGTAGTCATTTAGATTTGGCATGTCTATTGTGACGACTGGGATCATTGTTCTGCTATATATCTTTTCTTGACATGTACTCTTGAACCACTCATCAACAAAATTGTACACATTTCCATGAACTCCCTTTATGGCAGCACATGCGTGAGGACAAGGAATACCTGACATTTGCCATCCTCTACATGTGCACTCGTTTAAGGACAGCTCAACCTTTAGTGATCCACTTGGTGTATGGACTTTTACCCTACCACCTCCATATACACTTCTACATCCATGTATTAAGCCCTTTTAACATTTTCCTTCACTTGTTGTTCTATGTTTGGCCCAACACCATTTTTTCATTTACTTATTCCTAAGCTTGCTACATACATCTTTTTCGCTACTTTGTCACGATGCTCGTGGATAAGTTGGGCAACATTATGACGTCTCTCCTTTACCATCCAAGCATTGAATGACTCAGCAAGGTTTGTCGTTATTTTATCCCAACGTTTAAATGGGAACTTACTCATGGCCCACCTTTCAATGTCACTATGGTTGATCAAC
Source organism: Inga laurina (assembly GCA_963855925.1). Classification (NCBI taxonomy): domain Eukaryota; kingdom Viridiplantae; phylum Streptophyta; class Magnoliopsida; order Fabales; family Fabaceae; genus Inga; species Inga laurina. The sequence goes on along the minus strand of OY979702.1, from coordinate 30,168,636 downwards.
CACTCATATATTTCCTTATTGAAAAGCCTCATGTGTTCCATTGCAGTCTCGAAGTCGCTTTCAAGCCTTGCATATGCAATTGCATCAAGCAAGTCTAGTGCATTTTTCCTTCCTTGCCCCTCTGTCTTCCTCTTTCCTCTATTCAACTTAAGGACTTGGGTGCTGAAGTTTTCCTTAATGTGCCTGTAACAATCTGCATGCCTTTCACCTCCGAAAACTCCTTACATAGCAGTGATTATCGCATTGTGTCGGTCTGATATAATTGTAATATGTAACGAACCTAATATTTTCTTAATCATGTCAAGGAACCAACTCCAGTCTTCAATTGTCTCTCCTTTCACTATAGCGATGGCAAATGGCAACAATTCATTGTCTGCATTAAATGCTGAAGCTGACAATAGAGTTCCCTTGTATGGTCCACTTAAATGGGATCCATCTATGTACAATATAGGTTTTGCACCAGCAATGAACCCCTCTATACAACAACTGTAGGCTATAAATACACGCTCAAAGGTGTTCCTCCCACTAGCGACCCATTCAGCAGCTGTCTTGTCATTACTTTGCTTTAACTGATCACTTATCTATGGTATAAACATGTATATCTGTTCAGGTCTACCATGATTTTCCTCCATAGCCTTTTCCTTTGCCCTATATGCTTACTTATATGTCAATTGCACTCCATAATCTCTAGCCAAACTCTTCCTTATTTCATTTGCATGCTTGTCTATGTTATTTCTAAGCTCATCAATGATAATTGATGATGTCAAGCTAGCACTTCAAGCATGTGTCACATCAAGATTGTGTTGGACTGTATGAACATGTTCTTTGGTGTATCTCGTCACACGTACGAAATGAGTGCTCGAACCAATTGCGCTCACAGTTATTCTCCACAGATAATCTTCAACCTTACATTTAACGTACACACAATCTCTACAAGTCTTCGTATATGTGTACTCAAATTTGTGCACAATACTAAACTTGTGCAGCAGCTTCTTGAAATCATCCGCATGTGCAAACATTTGATTTAATCCTACTAACAAATCCTTCCACTTCTTATAGTTCATCTTTGGTATTGGTGTTGGGGCGCTCTCAACTACACATGGAAGGCTAGGAAGGCTAAGAAGAGGTTTTTCATTGCACTCATTTTGCATAGATTCATCATTCAATCTATAACACACAGCCTCATCAATGTATGACATTTGCTCCGCAGCTCCCAATAATTGATCAACCTGCATGGATATTAACAAGTGTTGTGAACACATATTACCAATAACACTATACCAAATAACTTTTTATGTAACCAAAAAAACTGACACTTGCCTTTCTGTATCATCCATGGCCCTTTCTTCATTATCACTTCTTTTGCATGCTACATACACATGTGCACTACTATCATTATAATGAAACATATTTTCCATTTCAGAATCATCGATGAGATCTACTAATATCTTTTCATCAAATCTCAAAGTGTATTTAATGTCGCACCTATGCCTATCTACACCAAACCATTCTCCTATCATTACCCTCAATTCTTCAATTCTCATCCCTTGCTTCATTGATTTTACCCTCACTCTCCCACCACTATATTTATCTTCACCTTCAACGTTACTTACAAACTCCCCCCCCCCAATGTGGAAAAAACATACAAGTGACTTTAAGGAAGGTGTTGCTTGAATATTTGATGTCATCTTGCATGATAACCTGCAAGAACAAATTCAGATTTCAGATTTCATTACATTGTTAGTCTCATACCAATGAAAATTCATCACTACAAAAGTTCCCCTCAACACACCTTCTTCGACCATTGACTACTTCATCTATATGTTTGATAATATCACTTTATTCCCAATTAATAACAATGTTAAGCCTTTACTAACTATTTAACCTCCAACTCCACACCCATGTCATGACATCATACATTTCTCAATATATATGGCATTCACTAACTTATTGCTGCTCTTAACAGAATTTGTTTTGGGATTCACATCAATGGTAAAGGTGTTGACAAAGTCTGTAATGGATTTGACAAGAATCACTAACTTACAACATGTGCCAAATGATTGAGCAACACTATTTCCTTGTCATCAATTAAGTTATGCGAGTTATTGCCTGACAAAATGAGTTATTGCCTTCACTATTATTGTTAACGCTATTGACAAATTTAGTAATGGTAATGACAAATCCTGTAATGGCATTGACAACAAACCAGATGTGGTAATAACAGCAACTACCATGCACGTACAGATATGCTTATTTCATTACAGATCATTCATTCCACTTGCACCTACTCAACGGTCAGTCATTACATCAATTCAATGCTACGTATTTCAAATCAATAACCTCTTCATTATGCTCCCTCTCACAGCTAACAAGACCCAAGACATAAATAACCCACACCACACTGTCGATGCCACCGTAGGTACGTCAAGTCTGAACCTTTAATCCCACTCAACCTATAAACCCACTTACCCACAACAAACACTACCATAAATAATCTACAATCCCAGTACTATTGTCATTCCATACCCCTCATTGACAACCCCAAATAAGTTAGCTTCCTTACACTACGTGATTGCCCATCTATTTACTGTTCATGCACCCTCTAACCCACCGAACCACACCCAATAACCACCAAAATGAACAATGACGATAAGATGGATATAGTCTGATTCATCTAAAAAAGATTATGTTTCTCAGAAAATTACTTACACTTGTTCGATTCAACCTTGATTGACTCCTCACTCTTCACCTTTAACGTTGCTCTACACACACCCTTCGTCTGTGTTTTTTTTCTTTAGCTTTTGTCCACAGCAGCTACCTCATATGTCAAACAAATGTAAAAAAAGGGTATTTTTGTATTTTACACAAAACTTCAATATCCCTAAAACATACCTGTTCACTTTTCTATCTTTATGATGTTATAAAAGACTTTTGGGGGTTTTGTTATTTCAAATGGTATTTATATGGGATTTTCCAAAAAAAATCTCCTTTACCCCTTACTAGCTATACTGAGTTGTTGAAAAAAAGAGAATAATATAACACCATACAATCCATGTAACTTATCTCAAGTGTTTTTTTTTAGTTTTTTTGTTGTTGTTCCCTTTACAATTATTGAATTTAAATTTTAAGGGCGCATATTTAATAATTTATAAAATTTTTATTATAATTTACATAAAAATTAATAAATCAATTTAAACTCTTAAAATTTTATCATAACAATATAAAATGTAGTAAGAAAACTACTTTATAGGATATTTTAATAGTAGTCTATGGTTGTGAAAATAAAAGTTTAAAAGTTTAAATTTATTCATCTATTTTTTGTGAAATTATAAGAATAGTATTATAAATATTACATTTGAATCGTTAAAGTTTTAACACAATAATATTGAAAGAAAAAAAAAGAAAGGAAAAGGGAAAAGGATCCTCTCCCTGTTTAAACTAAATTACTAAATTAGATGGAAAGGGAAAGCTAGTTGAATAAAAGTGAAGAATATGGTACTGGCTAATTAAAACTACGGAATCCCAAATGCAACAAAAGTAAAGGCCATGCTTGACGGAATAAATTTGCAACAATACACAAGACATTAATAATAAGTGCTTTAAAAATATATATAGAAGAAAACTAATATTAATAAAACTAGAACTATATATAATACCTTTTCCTATGAGATAAATTAAAGTTGTATTCAATAATATGAATATTCAAATTTTGATTGAAAAGTGACTTTAATAGTTGGGTCGGCCCACTTGAGCTGTCCTGCCATGATTAGGCTCTTTCTATATGCTTTAACTTAGTGTTGCCAGAATTGGAATCAAACAGTAACTTCTTCAGATTTTTACAATTGCACACAGTGAAAGATCTTAGGGAAGGGAAAGACAAGACTCTTTCATATATGCTCCTCATATTTGGCAAACCTTCATCCAAATAAAGATCTACAAGAGAAGGGAATATAGTATCTTTTTCATCTAATATTTCTCCCTTTATCACTTCTTTTATTGAGCACTATTCAACATCAAGTTCTTGAAGGAGTGGGACATACTTCAACAATGTCAAATGATATATTGTATTCAATTATAAAATTTTCACAGTTTAAAGCATGGATGGACAACACGTGTCATAAATAGAAGGCTCTATCACATCATCCACAGACTCAAAGACAAGACATTGCAAGTGCTTCATTTTTGACATGGTTGCCAATAATAATGACTTGTTAACTCGTCCCTCAAAAAAGGGAAGCTCATGGCTATATATGCAGCTTTGCGACTTGGCTGATTTAACCAATTTATTGAGGCCACCTTCAGTTCTTATTTGCATCCACAATTCCTCTAAATTTGATAAGCACTCCAGCTCTAGAAATTTTTCTTCTCTCTCATCTCTGCGTTATGTGTCTTTTCAAAGGCTTCAAGTCTAAACACTTTTAATTGATAAAGATTTGATATTAGTAGCAAAGGAGTATCATTATCGCCTAGCAGAAACAAATGAAAAACCTTCAGGTTTTTCAAATTATTAAACTCTCTCCAGAGGTATGATGCATTTGTTAATGGGTTTACCTTTAATGATAGATATTCTAAGGGCCTATTTGGTACACTAGAATTTATTTTGATGGAAATGAAAATGGATATAGATATGGAAATAAAAATGGATATGGGATTTAAAAGCATATTTGGTATAGCTTGGAAATGAGACCTGATTTTTATATAAAAACACTAAAACACCCTCAATAAAAAAATCCATATACTACCAGAAAAAACAAAAGCTACCCATTTCGTGTCTTCTCTTCTCCAAACTAAGGATCTGCTTTGTGCAACCTTTAGCTTCAAGTAGATCTCACTTCTCCAAACAAAGGACCATCTTCGAGCAATCTTCAGCGTCACACAAGAAGGAAGTTGATGGAGGAGGCCACCGTCACCGCTGTCATTGTCATACACCTGGTCATCGGAGAAGATAAGGGTAGACAGAGATGAGGACAGACGAAGAGAGGCCAAATCTCACCATATCAGATTAAGAGGAGGGAGGAGACTATCGTCGCTGCCATCGTGGGTGAGGGAGAGCTATTGTTGTCATCTTCATCTGATCTAGTGAGGAAGAGTTGTCGTTATCGTTGCTCGTGCTAAAGGATGCCACGTCGCTGGCATCACCGGTAGAGGGGGAGAGTTGTCGTCACCGGTAAGGGAGAAGAAGTCACCAATGAGTGAGGACGGTGAAGTAAAGAGGACGGTAACAATGGAAATAGGGGATGTAATTACAAAACTTGGCTTTTTGGATGGAAGCCATTTTGGTGGATGACATCAGGCATCTTAATCGAGTGCTTTAACAAGATATAATGTTCAACATTCTCTAACAAGCATGAAAGTTTAAACTTCTCAATTCACTAGTAGAAAAAAGACTTTTTAGATCGGTTAAAAAGAGACTTTTTAGACTGGTTGTGGATTATGTCTTGTTATAGCTGGTCTAAAAAGTCTGTTACTTTTTAGACCGGTTGTGGCCACAACTATAATACCCCAAAATGTACTTAAGGGCTAAATGTACATAATAGATAGTGGAATCAATGACAAAATTAGCCGTGGAAATTTTATTATGACTTTAGTTCCAATTAACTTGAGATAACTACTTAGTCTTTTAGCCTAAAGTCAAAAATGACCAAAGGCCTAATTTGAACATAAGAAGTTGGGGAAATGGCATATGGAAGAGAAAGAAAGGAAACAAATAAAGAGTTAATGGCAATCTAAATAATATTGCCATAATCAAGGGCAAAAGAGACAATTGCCACTTGATCTTGAAGGTATAGTTGGAAACCAAAAAGAAGGGCTAAGATTTGCTCTTGAAAAGAAAAGATAATGATTAAGAAGATGAAATTAATTTCCCTTCCTTTTTCCTTGATGAAAAATGCTCAAGACCATAGGAAGAAGGAAAGAGAATTTAAATGATAAACTTCACTTTTCCATTTGAAAAGTCAATAATTGTAGGCTAATAGGTGTAACCTTCCAAGAGATAATTGAAGAAGCTTGCTTGGTCATTTTAGGAGCACCATTTACATCACTTGAAGAAAGGAAGGAGGGAACTCAATTGTGACCAAGTATTACAAGAGGAAGAAAAGTAAAAAATCTCATGCTAAAAGCAATATGTGAGGAAGTCAAAATATGTTAAAGCTAGAAGCCATTTTGTTTCCTCTTCAAGAGGACATAATACATATGACATGAGGAAGGAGAGAGATGATGAAATTTATGGACATGCATGATGCCTTCAAGAGGCACTTTTCGGTCAAGCCTTTATGGCCAAATAAAAGATGATGGCTTCAAGTGAATATGGCATGTGTTGATTTATAATAAAATATAGTATTTTGTCTCTTGAGCTTCTTGTTCTTGCTTGTTCTTGTCTCACTTTTGTAAATCTCTTTCTCTTTTCTTTTGTTGCTCTCTTGAGCTGACAAAAAATATGGCCTTAGGAAGGGATAATACTCTCTCAAAATATATTTCATCCACCTCAAGATTTTTGTGGAATTTTATTGATTTTTCTGCCCAAAATAGGACGTGTCATTTGGTTTCTAATCATCATAAAATGCCAAATACATAAACAAAACACCATGACTTCTCCAGACCCTAACTTGGACAAAATCAGGGCAAAATTACACATGTCAAAATACTCATTCAACCTATACAACCCATAGCTTAAATTGAACCTAATACTCACCTCTTGCTTCTCCTTAGCTTATTTCTTTGGTTTTCCAGCTTTTGTTCTTGGATGATGGCTCAAAACACCTCCTCTTGAAATTCTAAAACCATAGAAATGAAGCTTTCATCAAGAGAAACAATGTTTAAGAAGGATAGTTGAGTTAGATGAGGTTAAGAAGGTGAAAATCAAGATCAAGCAGCTCACCTTCACCTTGCTTTGCCTCTTTAGCTTCTTATTCTTGCTTGTTCTTGTCTCACTTTTGTAAATCTCTTTCTCTTTCTTTTTGTTGCTCTCTTGAGTTGGCAAAAAATATGGCCTTAGGAAGGGATAATACTCTCTCAAAATATCTTTCATCCACCTCCTCAAAATACTATATTTTATTATAAATCAACACATGCTATAATTGGTGGTGATAGAAGGTTAGGTGAAGTATGTTCAAAGAGAGTATATAGGATTCTAATTAATGGCACAAAGAGGAAGAATTAGAACAGACAATATAGATGATGGCTGTAACCCCCCGACCGTAATTATATCCGAATTATGAAGTTCATGTGAAATAGAGACCAATAAGACAAAAACAACATTTATAATCCCTTATCTTCAAGATGGGGTGTCCATAAAACAATTCAAAAATCTAACTAATCTGGTCTCACATTCACATTTGAATACAATTACTTGTGTAGTTAAATCACATTCATAAATATCAGAGTTCACAACTAAAATCCCGGTAACCCCGGGTTACATGTGTATATATAATGGGTGTAAGTTTCCCAAAAATAGGGGATTACATCTCCAAAAATAATATTTACAACCCAAAATATACACAGAAATCCCAAATCCAAAACAGATAACCAACAACCAAATACAATGTCTCTAAGAGTTCCTAACCGCTCTGGGTTGTCTGCTTCCCTTTTGAGTCACTTGCCCTATCTAAAATGTTAGTTATTGGAAATAATGATGTTGAAGAATACCCTGAGGGAGTATTGGTGCTATGTAAAAACTCACAAGAACTTCTTTTCTCATTCTTAGACAAAGGATGTAAGTTTTCTCGTATTCCCATTTCTTGCAAATCTAATCTTGCCTTTACGCCATCCTTATAACTTCCTTATATGTTGATCAGTGTCCCAACTATACTTTCACATACGTTTTTCTCCATATGCATAAAATTAATACAATGTCTTGCATCAAGATTGCGCCAATATGGAATATCAAAGAAGACAAACCTTTTTTTCCATATATTTTTCTCATTTCTACTCTTTGATGACTTATCAAAGGTAGTATTGATATTTTTCACCTTTTTGTAAATTCTCCCCCCAATCAATGCCTCCGGAGCATCTTCAAACTCTTGGCCACCAAAAATGATTTTTTTAATCTATGTTATGGGTGACTTCATCTAAGAAATCTCTTATGGCTAAGATAAACCGTATTTCTTCCATGTTGAAGCTGATTGGAGCATGTGCCTTCTTCACAAATCGGGCATGCTTTGTGGCCTTTAACGCTATATCCTGACAAGTTCCCATATGCAGGGAAGTTATTTATAGTACAAAAGATCATTGCTCGCATATTAAAAATCTCCTTCTTGTTCACATAAAAAACATTGACACCTCCATCCTACAACTCTTTCAAGTCTTCGATCAAGGATTCTAGGTAAACATCTATATCATTTCTGGGTTGCTTTGTTCCCAAAATCAACATAGACAACATAATTTAGTTTCATTTCATACAAAACAAAGGAGATAAGTTGTAAATTACCAACAAAATAAGCCATGAACTATGTATACTGCTTAGGCTACCATAAGGATTCATACCATCTATGCTAAGCCCAAGCCTGAGATTCCTAGGTTCTTCACTGAAGCTAGGAAATAATTGATTGATTTTCTGCCATTGAGAAGAATCAGTTGGATGTTGAAGCTTTCCATCAAAAATCCTCTTATTCGCATGCCATCTAAAATTTTTGGCATTAATTTCATTGGTAAACAAGCACTTAAACCTTGGAATGATTGTAAGATACTACAACACTTTTGCAGGGGCCTTATTTGATTTATACCTCGGACTTTCAAATATCAGGCATTCCTCCTTCTCTTTATGCTCTTTTCTATACATATGCAATCATTAGGGCATGCATGGTTTTTCTATACAATATGCAATCATTAGTGGACACAGTATTTTCTTAGCATCATAGTATCGATAAGGCAACACATTATCATCAGAAAGCATGTCTTTAAAGGCCTGAAGCGTTTCTGAAAAACTCTTGTTGCTCCATCCATGTCATGCTTTCAAGCTTTCCAAATTCAATACAGCTTTCAATAATTGGTATTTTTTACACCCTGGGTACAGTGGTTTCCTAGCATCACTGCACATATTACCTTATGTATGTGATTGTTCAGAAGCCTCTTTTATTACATCACAAAAAATATCCTCTATCTGATCATCTTGATCCATGTCATTATCATCACAAGTCACTCCCCTCTATTGAGATGCACTTAGCATTTCTAATTGTTCACCATGCCATACCCATGCTATAAACCTCTTACAAAACCCTTCACAAATTAAATTTGTATATATATCTACAGCACTTAGTTACTTCTTATTTAAACATTTTACACAAGAAGAATAAAACATCCCACTATTATCATCAGCATTTCTTTTTGCAGAGTCTAAAAAACCCCTCACCCCAACATCATATTCAACACTCGTCTGTTTTGCTTGTATCCAACTACTATCCATATATTCCAAAACCTTTTTTTTTTGTTTTCTAATTTTTCCCCTAGATAAAAGCATGCAATCATTACACCCAAGTACCTAGTTTAACTACTACATAATGAATAGGTAGAAGAAAATAGAGAGATAGAGATAGAAGAAGAGTAATTGAATAGTACAAGTCTTATTAACAATGCACATCTGTCCAATACAATGGTTGATTGCCCATATATATTGCCTGTATGAACAGTAGAAGTAGAATAGTACCATATGGATTAGGGGTTCAGTAATTAAAGACCTATTAGCAATTAGACACAGTTAAGGCCATATTTGGCTGATGCCGCTCTTAAACGACTAGTGCCACAAATGGTTAATCCCGGTCTTCTAATTTCCAAACCTAACTAACTTTCAAAATATTCCAGTTATGATATCATATCATATATATAGCAAAGATCAATCTTAGTTGGCATCATTTCGATTATTTAATTGCAAAGACTAATTCAATTACCCGTCAATCACTTAGACAAAGGCTTTAAAGACCGGAAACTACACGGGAAAGATGAGTTTGGTATGATTGGTTGGATTGTGTAAGTACAAGTATTTCACCCAAAAGGGGGCATGAATTGGGTGATACCATATAATTCGTTGCATATAAGAAAATTGACATAATATTTAAAGCAGTTAAGAGCAAGGAGAAACATCACCAAAGTGTACACCGGGAGTTAGACCGGTTCGGCCACAACCACTTTGACCTATGTCCATGTTAGAATCGGTAGGCACAGCGGAAGAATTTTAAAAATTTTCACCGATCCTAATCGAGGATCTATCAACGACGTTTAAACCAAGTTGGAAGGATTCATACCTTTTGATGATTCAGAGTTTTCATGATCTCTAAGAGCCAACATGTCAGGTCCGCTCCCTCTACTGGTATCCACACGAATACTCTCTAACCAAGACTGCGTGCTAGCGCCTCTAATGTCTCCTAGGGTTTCACTTGCGGCTCTCAATTCTCATGTGCCTATCAATATATCTGCTCTATCAAGTTTATAACCTATAAGGGTTATTTTCAAATTTCAAAATTAATCATCATTAATTTTGAAATTAATTAATAATTAATTATCTTGATGAGCTAATTAAATAAATTCAATTTAAATTAAATCTTTCCAACAGTTTTAATTTAACCTATTTATTTAATCCAAATAAAGAGCCATTAGATTTAAATTATCTTCATAAATTAAATCTGAGATACTATATCTCTATCATGTTAGTTATTAAATTTTATAAATCTTGATAAATTAAATTTAAAACTAACAATATAATAATATCATATAATATATATACACATACATATATATATATAAGATATATATTTCGAAAATATATATATCTATATAATATTATTAATGAATTTTATATTATATATATATATATATAAATAAATATAAAATTCATCCATCCTAAATTAAACATTATCTCGTGTTGGGCCATTCTTGTGTGCGACCCTGTAGGCCCATATGAAGTTGGCATTGGGCCAATAACTATACTAACCCAAAAGTCGCAAGCGGCCTCTAGCAAGACATTACGACTACCCAATTCATATGAGGAACGTTATCACGATGCAACCTGTCATACAACCATGTCACGTCCCTTTTGTCACATGATATATCGATCAAGGATAAGGCATGGATAATGTAACCCCCTGACTCTAAACATGTAATTATAATTCGATAAAACATTTTTAAATCAGATTAGAGACCATTGGATGCTTTAACCTCGTTTTAAACTTTCTGTCTTACTGTAAAATTTTCACAAAATCTTTCAAAATCTTTTCCCCATCCTGGTCCCAATTTCAATATTCGAATATAATTACCTATGCAGTTAATATACATTCATTCATATCAGAGTGTATAACCAAATCCCCGACAACTCCCGGGTTCTATACATATACAACCTGAGGGTTTATAAGTATCCACTAGGGGATTACACAACCAAAATCGAATATAGTGTTCCCGATTCAAAATATACAGTAATCCCGAGTTCAAAATAAATAACCAATGTTTCCAATATCAAATGTACCCCTAAAGGTCCTAATTGCTCCGGGTTGGCTGCCTCTCCTTTGAGCCACACGCCTTGTCTGAAATGTTAGTCATAGGAAAGAATGAGATTCGAGAGAATCTCAGTAGTAACAAATCACTTACACAATGCATAAACACAAAGCATGTATATAAATCACAACCAGCAATAGCAGCAGCAATCTCAAAGATACATGATTTTCACCACAAACGACAGCACTCACGGCTGTATGCACAATACGACAGCTCTCACTGTAATCATAATCGCGACAGCTTACGCTATAATCACAATAATGACAGCTTGCGCTGTAAACGACAGCTTGCGCTATAAACGACAGCTTACGCTGTAAACGACAGCTATCTCTAGCTGTAATCGCCGCAGCATCAAAGAATCATCACATAACAGTGATAACACACACATACAAAGCATTACACATAGTATAAGAGAGAGAGTCACTACCTGATCCTTTCCCGACGTTTCTTGGCACTGCGGGCTCACGAGGACGGCAAATATCAAATCCTGTAAACCAAGTTAGGGACAACCCGTCAATCTCTTTCCAAGTTCTTTTCTCTATAATACTTTAAGGTGGTTATCATTTGAACTCTTTAGGTGACTATTCTAGGTCTAAACATATGACTAAAGGGTTGGGAAAGGCTATACCAAGAACCACCTTTAAAAGTGTAAAATACTGATTTTTGGGGGTGGGCTGCGGCCCAAAAATCCACTGGCTGTGGCCCAAAACTGCCCAGAAACGCTCAGAAACATTTGGGCTGCGGCCCAGAATCCGCTGGCCGCGGCCAAGAAAATCCAGTTTCTTGGCTGAACTTCCAAAAATCATAACTAATTCCACAAAAATCGAAATGGGGTGATTCCAAAGCCAAATGAAAGCTATTTAAGTCATATTTCAAGTAAAAATATTGGCCATTACTGGAAATCACCACAAAAGTCCAGATTTACCAAAAACCTAACATTGTGCCAAAACAGAGTTCAGTTTTGATGCCAAACTTTGGACAGTTCAAACTCCCAGCTCAAAAAGCGCAATGACACAAAATTTATGTCCATTTTGAAGCTTGGGAAGTGAACTTCAAAACTGGAAAGTTTCATAATTTTCTAACATCATTAGCCTATTCAAAACGCCCACACAAAACGACTGCCCAGCACAGACCTTCAATGGACAGATTTTCCAGATTTTTCACATTTGATCCCAAATGATTCCCATTCCAACCCAAACACCATTCTCACACAATTTTACTCAAGAAAACCATTGAAATCATCAAAATGACCAAATTCAACTCCCATTGACATATTGCTCAACAACTACAACATGACTCACAATGTCACAACACAATTCACACATTGCCACACTTTCCAATCCAAGTTCCCAAATCAATTGCAATGGCCAAAATGTTCAACAAAAGACCAAATTTTACACAACACATAAACCAATTCATTCCATTCGAAAATTGCACAAAATCAGGGAAAATTCATAAATTCTCAATACTCAACCAATGATTACAACAACTATACCAAAATGCTTCTAATTCTTACCTCTTCTTCTTCTTAAAGCCAATTCTTCAATTCTCCAACTTCCAAATTTCCACAAGTTCTCAAACTTCACCAACCAAAATTATGAAACCATAGGAATATAGCCCTCAACCTCATGAACAACATTAATGAAAGACACTTGAGCATATGAAGGCATTAACTTACCAAAAACTCAAGCTTTTCCCTTTCCTTTCCTTAGCTTGTTCAGCGAAAAAATGGAGGAGGATGAGAGAGAAAAAATGAGATATTGATGATGATGATGATTCATTTCCTCTCATATACATAAACCGACTAGGAAGAGAAAAGAAAGAGAAAATGGTTTGAAAACTTGACTTTAATCCAAGGGTCCTTGTTTTGCCACTTGGCATCTTCCTATTCTTCCTACCATGATTTCATATAAGCTTGCATGCATAGGATTCCACCTCTTGGTCTTTTAATCTTAGCCATTAATCTAGATTACTAAGAAGTGTTCTCAATGGTATCTAACCAGTCGGTCAATAAATTTACCGTTTTGCCCCTGATTATCACAATGCACAATATATGCTTCAAAAGTGCTCAGTTAATATTAATTACATTACTTTGAAGTTGCTAATGCTTGGTCACAATCCAGGATATTACAGATAATGTCATCCTCTTATTCCTGACCATCACTTTCTCGATTCCTAAGTAGCCTGATAACAGAGACAGAAACTCCTTTCATCATAGTATGGCCATATATTTCTCAGACTCACTCATCGAGGGGCCCAGTAATATCTCTCTACTAATGTAAGGGACAAATTCCATCTTGATCATTCATATTCCTTTGCATGAAAAACCACCAAGCTCGATCGTAGCCTTTATCAACACCCGGTCAAAAGTGACTTTTGACTAGTTCAAAGCTTAGCAACTCTCATATAGGAATCCATGATGACCTCAGGTCTAAGGGCATTGTGATGTGGTTATACATGAGAAAAGCTTATGACTTGATCCATGTAGCTTTCTCATAGTGGGTCGGTCCAGCACCTTGTACTCTTATAAGTGCCTAAGACTTTGATTCATATCTCCATATCTTATCAAAGACATACTGCTCTTGTTTCATCTCTGCTCCCGTATAGATGACCGACCAGGGACATTTTCGGACAATCTTTATGAATTATCCAAGGATACAATTATCACAGTTAACATGCAAATAATATGATAATAGAATGGAGAAATTTCATTAAAATAATAATGTTCAAAGTACAATATTGGCCCTTAGGGCACAATTTCCAACATCCTCCCACTTACCCTAGGTGCAATCATTAATTTGCCTAATTCCCATTGCCCTAACATGACGCTCATGCTTTGCCTGTGCAAGTGGCTTAGTAAGAGGATCAGCAACATTATCCTCTCCTGCTACTTTGCATATCTTTATATCACCTCTATCATTGATTTCTCTAATAAGATGAAATCGCCTGAGTATATGCTTGGTCCTTTGATGTGACCTAGGCTCCTTGGCCTGTGCAATAGCACCGCTATTGTCACAGAACAAATCTATTGGATTTGAGATGGTATTCACCACCCCTAGTTCAGTAATGAACTTTCTGATCCAAACGGCTTCTTTAGCTGCATCTGATGCTGCTATATACTCACCTTCTGTTGCAGAATCTGCTATAGTGCTTTGCTTGGAGCTCTTCTAGCTTACTGCTCTATCATTAAGAAGGAATGCATATCCAAATTGTGATTTAAGGTCGTTTTGTTTAGTTTGGAAACTTGCATCAGTCTAACTAGTTACGTAGAGCTCTTAGTCCAATCCACCATAGACAAAAAATAAGTCCTTAGTCCTTCTTAAGTACTTTAGGATATTCTTGATGGCAGTCTAATGACCCTCACTAGGATCTTGTTGGTATCTGCTGGTCATACTTAAGGCAAACGAGACATCCAGTCAAGTACATAACATGGCATACATGATGGATCCAATGGCCAAGGCATATGGAACCTTACTCATGCGATCTCGCTGATCAGGTGTACTAGGACACAAATCCTTACTAAGATGGATGCTATGAGACATGGGCATGTAACCCCTTTTTGAATCCTGTATACTGAACCTATGCAGTATCTTGTCTATGTATGTGCTCTGACTTAGGCCTATTAGTCTTTTGGATCTATCCCTATAGATCCTAATCCCTAGGATATAGGTGGCTTCTCCTAAGTCTTTCATTGAAAAGGACTTTCCTAACCAAGACTTGACACTCTACAAGGTAGGAATATCATTCCCAATGAGTAGGATGTCATCTACATAAAGCACTAGAAATACAACTATGCTCCCACTAACCTTCTTGTAAACACAAGGTTCATCGATGTTTTGAATGAATCCAAACTCTTTGACTACTTCATCAAAACGATGATTTCAACTCCGAGATGCTTGCTTCAATCCATAAATGGATCTTTGAAGCTTGCAAATTTTACCAGAGTCCTCTGGATGCATTAAACCTTCAGGTTGTGTCATGTACATATCCTCAAGCAGTTTTCCATTAAGGAAGGCTGTTTTGACATCCATCTACCATATTTCATATTCATAATATGCTGCAATGTCAAGAAGGATTATGATTGATTTGGCCATTGCAACTGGGGAAAAGGTTTCATCATAGTCTACACCATGAGTTTGAGTGAATCCTTTTGCAACCAGTCGTGCCTTGAAGACATTTACATTTCCATCCATGTCAGTTTTCTCCTTGAAAACCCATTGCACCCAATGGTTTTTACACCTTCAGGTGGATCGACTAAGGTCCATACCTGATTGTCGTACATGGATTGCATTTTAGACTTCATGACATTTAGCCATTTCTCAGAGTTTGGTCCCACTGTGGCTTCTCGATAGGTGGTGGGCTCATTTTGCTCAATGAGCAACACATCACGGCCTTCAGTAATCAGAAATCCATATCTCTGAGGCTGATGCCGTGTCCTATCAGATCTTCATGGACCTTGTGTTACTTGAGGAGGCTCAGCAACTTGTTGCGAGTTTTCTCTAATTTCCATATGTGGTTCTGTACCATCTTGTGGCTCTTGAATTTCTTCGAGATGTACGTCGCTCCCACTGGTTGTTTTAGAGACAAACTCTCTTTCTAGAAACTTATCATTTTGAATAACAAATACTTTGTTATCGGTGGGATTGTAGATATAGTATCCTTTCGTTTCTTTAGGATACCCTATGAAAAGGCCCTTTGTGGATCTGGGCGCTAATTTATCAGAGGCTTGTTGTTTAACATATACCTCACATCCCCAGATCTTGAGAAAAGATAAACTTGGTTTCTTGCCAATCCATATCTCATATGGTGTATTTTCAATTGCCTTAGATGGAACACGATTTAATGTGAACGCAGCTGTTTCTAGGGCATGTCCCCAAAAGGATGGTGGAAGATCTGTTTGACTCATCATAGATCGACCCATATCTAATAGTGTTTGATTCCTCCATTCAGAAATGCCATTCCATTGTGGTGTTCCTGGAGGAGTCAATTGTGAGATTATCCCACAACTCCTAAGATGGTCAATGAATTCTTGGCTCAAATATTCACCACCTCGATCAGATCGAAGTGCTTTAATTGTTTTACCAAGTTGGTTTTGTACTTCATTTTGAAATATTTTGAACATTTCAAAAGATTCAGATTTATGTTTCATTAGATAGATATAGCCATATCTACTAAAGTCATCTATAAATGTAATGAAGTAGACATAACCTCCTCTGGCAGCTATATTTAATGGTCCACATACATCTGTATGTATGAGGCCCAATAATTCAGTGGCCCTCTCATTGTGCCCAGTAAAAGGTACCGTAGTCATCTTTACTAATAAGCAAGATTTGCATGTATCATATGATTCAAAATCAAATGAGTTTAGAAATCCATCTTGATGGAGTTTAGAAATACGTTTCTCATTTATGTGGCCTAGACGACAATGCCATAGGTAGATCAAATTCAAATCATTTGATTTTATCCTCTTAGTAGTTACGTTATAGATATTCCCATTATTAGGATGTTCCAAATTTAATATATAATGACCAACATGCAAATCACCATCAGCATAGAAAATGTCATTACGATAAATCGAACATCTACCATTCCTAGTAACAGAAGTATAACCTTCCTTATCCAAATAAGAAAGAGAAACAATGTTACTACTCAAAGCAGGAACATAATAGCAATTGTTCAAAACTAACAAAAGCCTACTGGGCAGAACTAATTCATAAGTGCTTACGGCTAAAGCAGCAACTCTTGCTCTGTTTCCAACTCGTAGGTCCACCTCGCCCTTCTTCAGCTTTCTACTGTCCTTTAGACCCTGCACATTTGTACAAATGTGAGAACCACATGCAGTATCCAATACCCATGTAGAGGAAGTAGAAAAATGAATGTCTATAACATAAATACCTGAAGCGATAGCCGTGCTATCCTTCTTGTTCTTTTTCAGATCTTCCAGGTAGAGTTTGCAATTCCTCTTCCAATGACCGGGTTCATTGCAGAAGTAGCAGACTCCTTCTTTTGGAGGCTTTGCCTTCTTGGGTGCATGCTTGGTTTCGAGCTTGTTTGACTCGTTGGTCTTACCACCTGAGCCATTACCCTTCCATTTGCCCTTCCCTTTCATTTTCATACCCTTTCCTTTCTGAACCATCAAAATTGTGCTAGGCATTTTCTTAATGCTTTGCTCAGCAGTTTTGAGCATCCTATGCAGCTCAGAAATTGATTTCTCCATGTTGTTCATGTTGTAGTTCATAACAAATTAGTCATAACTCTCCGGGAGTAAGTTGAGGATCAAATCTGTAGCTAACTCCTGGCTCATGGGAAATCTAAGCCTCTCAAGGTGATCAATATAGCCTTTCACCTTTAATGCATAAGTACTAACTAATGCACCTTCAGCTATTTTGCAGGAATGTAAGGCCTTTGTGATCTCATACCTTTCTTGCCTTGCCTATTGCTGGAACATTTCCTTGAGATGTTCAATCATCTCATGAGCCTACATGAGTTCCAGATCTCTTTGGAGCTCTCGAACTATAGTGGAAAGCATCAGGCAACCTACATCCACAGAGTCATCCTTATGCTTTGTGTAAGAATCTCTCTGAGCTCTTGGAGCATTGGCTGCAGGCTCCTCAGGAATGGGTTGATCTAGGACATAAGCCTTTCTTTCCTGCTTGAGAACAATTCTCAAGTTCCTGAACTAGTCAAGAAAGTTTATGCCATTGAGTTTGTCCTTCTTAAGGACCGATCGCAATGAAAGTGTAGCAGTATTACTAGTCGACATGATTCTACAATTAAAATATGCAAAGTTAGTTAGTAATCTCCCACTAAATTAACAACCCTCAATATAATAATTAGTGGGCTAAGATCCATATTTGGCTTAAACTTAAGTCCGCTTTGGCAAGACACTTAAATTCAAGTTATTTAGGTAGGTAACCTATTTACCAATTACATCACATGTAACTCTTAGATCTTTATGGGATTTAATCATTATATAATCCGGTATGTTTAACCCCATCTAATGCCTTGAGATTCAAAACTGTTTTGTTAATCTCAATTAACTCAAAACAATAATGAATATTATGAGCAGCACCATTACTCAAGCTTGTCTCATCAAGATAACTCAAGTGCATCTACTTTGGTGGTTTCCACAATTGAGCGATCTAGGTTTTGACAAGTATTCATTAATTGACGGCATTGTGACTTAAGATTTGATTCAGAGGGCTTAATTAATTAGTTTTATTTATATGCATGCAATCGTGGTCGTATCTCATACAGATAAATACATATAAACTTAAAAGTAATCATGCAATGATCTTATCAAAAGCATAATTTAAACGTGACACAACATGACTTACCTAACCTAAAATCCTCCCAAGCCAATGAGAGGACTTCTCTAAATAAAAAAAGAAATACATTGAGAGAAACCTCGTTTAAACATTCAAGGGGAGTGAGATGAGAAGAGAATGTACATCGAGAGTATTTAGCGAAAGGCATGGCACGCAGGCCGTATTTAAACATTACAACCCTTTGTAAAATTCTAAAGTCATGTTGTTCACCATACCCAAACAAGTATAAATAATAAACCACAACAATAATTCTTACAATATGAAAAGCAATAAATGTCGTGATCAGATTATATTGCGCTATGCAGAGGTGGTCACGGTGTACTCGCTACCCTACACAATTTCATGCTTGTTCAAAATGAAAATGACATACATGTTTCAAGATATACATGTTCGGAATCGATTTCATGCTTGTTCCAAAACGAGAATCACATACATGTTTCAAAACTGAAAATGAAACAATTTCAAGATTCAATTTAAATGAAAACAAAAATCAACATAATTACAAGATCACATCTTTCTAAATAATTTTGTTTCGTATTAACCAAATCACATGCATATTCGAGTGTTTCTTATAAACATACGTACACATCCCATATATATCACATGTATAAGAACATAAACTCAGTTTAAATGCACAATTGATCTAGCTCTGATGCCACTGTTAGGATCGGTAGGCACAGCGGAAGAATTTTAAAAATTTTCACCAATCCTAATCGAGGATCTATCAACGACATTTAAACCAAGTTGGAAGGTTCATACCTTTTGATGATTCAGAGTTTTCACGATCTCTAAGAGCCAACACGTCAGGTCCGCTCCCTCTACCGGTATCTACTCGAATGCTCTCCAACCGAGAATGCGTGCTAGCGCCTCTAATGTCTCCTAGGGTTTCACTTGCGGCTCCCAATTCTCATATGTGTATGAATATATCTGCTCTATCAAGTTTATAACCTATGAGGGCTATTTTCAAATTTTGAAATTAATCATCATTAATTTCAAAATTAATTATCTTGATGAGCTAAATAAATAAATTCAGTTTAAATTAAATCTGTCCAACAGTTTTAATTTAACCTATTTATTTAATCCAAATAAAGAGCCATTAGATTTAATTTATCTTCATAAAATAATTCTGAGATACTATATCTCTATCATGTTAGTTATTAAATTTAATATATCTTAATAAATTAAATTTAAAACTAACACAATATAATAATATCATATAATATATATACATATAAATATAAGATATATATTTCGAAAATATATATATCTATATAATATTATTAAATATAATAATATCATATAATATATATACATATATATATATATAAGATATATATTTCAAAAAATATATATATCTATATAATATTATTAATGAATTTTATATTATATATATATATAAATATAAAATTCATCCACCCTAAATTAAACATTATCTCATGTTGCGCCATTCTTGTATACGACGCTGTAGGCCCATGTGAAGTTGGCAGTGGCCAATAACTATACTAACCCAAAAGTCGCAAGCAGCCTCTAGCAAGACATTATGACTACCCAATTCATATGAGGAACGTTATCACGATGCAACCTGTCATACAACCATGTCACGTCCCTTTTGTCACACGATATATCAATCAAGGATAAGGCATGGATAATGTCCTTCTCTTGTTCCTGACCATTACTTTCTCGATTCCTGAATAGCCTGATAATAGAGACAGAAACTTCTTTCATCATAGTATGGCCATACATTTCTCAGACTCACTCATCGAGGAGCCGAGTAATATCTCTCTACTAATGTGAGGGACAAATTCCATCTTGATCATTCATATTCCTCTACATGAAAAACCACTAAGCCCGATCGTAGCCTTTATCATCACTCGGTCAAAAGTGACTTTTGACTAGTTCAAAGCTTAGCAACTCTCATGTAGAAATCCATGATGACCTCAGGTCTAAGGGTATTGTGACGTGGTTATACATGAGAAAAGCTTATGACTTGATCCATGTAGCTTTCTCATAGTGGGTCGGTCCAGCACCTTGTACTCTTACAAGTGCCTAAGACTTTGATTCGTATCTCCATATCTTATCAAAGTCATACTGGTCTTGTTTCATCTCTTCTCCTGCATAGATGACCAACCAGGGACATTTTAGGACAATCTTTATGAATTATCCAAGGATACAATTATCACAGTTAACATGCAAATAATATGATAATAGAATAGAGAAATTTCATTAAAATAATAATGTTCAAAGTACAATGATTGGCCCTTAGGGCACAATTTCCAACAGTGGCTACCCGAGTGATGCCTGTGAAAATGATGTTCTCTAGTGGCTACTCGAGTAATGGTCTATATAAATTTACAGATTACTCGAGTGGTCCCTCAAGTAACTTCATCCAAATTTTGGCAGTGCTTTACTGGATGAAATTCTCTATGATTACTAGAGTGGCTACTCGAGTAATGGCTTCTCTTACTCAAGTGGCTACTTGAGTAAGCCTTCATAGAATTGGTTCATCACTCCAGTGCTTACTCCAAGTAATACTTTGCTACTTTGTTCAAATTCTTTTGTTTGTTATCAAATTCTTTTATATCACTGATCCAATTTTCTTATCATCAAAACATATGGGATCTAACTTTGTCCCCCTTTTTGAAGATGACAAAACTTGGTGATTTTGAATAAATTTTCTGAAATTGAGTTCTCAAACATATGCTTCTTAAATTCTTTTCATTTGAAATCTTTTGTTGAATTTAAACTTGAAAACTCGTTTGAAATAACCTATTAAAGATCTTTTCAAAGTTTTTTGTTCTTAAATTTACTTGTTTATCTTGCATACACAATCGAAAACACATTAGTCCCAAAATGTAATATAATTTTAATGAAATGTTATAAAGGAAAAAATTGCATAATGAAGGATTCAATACATAATCAAAGGTAAAAAGAAAAAAGCACATTCAATACATAATCAAAGGTAAAAAGCAAAAAGCACCCTAAGACCCCATACACCTAAATCCCAAAATATCAACTCAACCATTCATCATAAAATCACTCAGGCTTTTCTCCCCCCCTTTTGTCTTCATCACAAAGGTAGAATCAATCATGAGGAGGAGTAGATAGCTTGGCTGCTGAGATAGGAGTGACAGGAAATGCCAATGACTCATATGAACCATCTGAACTTGAAGGATCTGTAGATGATAGTTCAGGATCAGGAAGGTTCACTGGCAGTGTCTGAAGATCCTCTAGAGGATTCACTGGAGATAAAGGGTAAGGAACCAGAGAAGTAATTTTGACTTCCTTTGTAGCAACTGGTGAAGACACAAGACCTCGTTAGTGCGTGTTGGTGATGCAATGGGAGTAGGTATGGGCTCTGGCTGAACAGGCTGAGGTGGATCATCAGTGGTGATGTGGATAGGCTCGGATGTGTCAGGGTCAAGCATAGAGAACAACACATTGCTTGGTCCACTCTTAGAGGGTCTATGCTCAGTAGGTATAGAAGGTCCAGGTTCAGGGATAGGTATGGGCTCAAGAATACCAGAAGGACTAGGAGTAGAGGATCCAGATGCCATAGCATCAAGTCTGGCAATAATAGATCTCAGAAGCTCACCCTGGGCACGTTGTTCAGCTAGCAACTCTTCGTGCCTCTTATCCATCTTATCCACAAGTTGTCCCATCTTCTCATTTATATGGGTTACCAATTCTGTATTGGTATTCGTAATATCAATATGGAAACTCCTCAGGATGTTCTCTATGAACGTTTGCATTGCGGCACCAAAAAAGGATGGAGAAGATATGTTGGCTAGAGCAGAAGACTGTGTGTCATCCATTCAGCTTGTTACTGTGTTAGTCTTATTTTTCTTGGAACTTGCTTCTAGAGGTGTCTTCAGAGGAATCTCAATATTCAATTTTCCAATTTGATTCCTTCCCATTGGTGCTAACCTCTCAACCAGCTCCATACTCTCCAAATACCAAATCTTGTTCTTCTTGAGAAATAAGGAAATAAGTTGAGGATAAGGCATTGGAGTAGTTGGTTTTCCTTTGTACCTATACCTCTTGATCTCATTGAAGATATACTCCCCTAAGTCTTTTTGCTCTTTGAAGATCACTGAGGTGAATTTTCTGAAGTCCCTCTCAATGAAATGAGTGAAGTTGTTAGATTTGTTCACCATGGCTCTAGAGTAGATATACCATAGGACTCTATGAAAATCACTCATATCACTTGGATTGAAGTTAAGAGGTCCTACTATCACACCAGGTCTAAGGATAGAAAATATATAGTTTGAATTAAGGTTAGGGTAATCATCATCAGGAGGATTTTTTATTCTTAACCAGGTATTGATTATGGAAGGTGAGATTAGAATTCTTTGTCCTCTAACCTTAGAAGTCATTTCTTCTTCCATATACTTCCTAACAGGATCATTATTCTAGGTTACAATAAAAGTGTCTCACTACTTTGGTGCAAAATGGAATTTTTACAGATAGCCAGGGCATATAGGAATCAAGGTAGGGACTCATATCGAATTTCATTGCCTCTTGAAGCACCTTGTAGTCAATGTAGTGCATCTTACACACATTTCTTCTTGCAAAATGACTCAAGTACTTCTGTGATTCCTCAACTTTCTTATGTTGAATCCATTTGGAGGGAATGTAATTTCTTCATCCTTCTCTTCTGTTTGTCTTGAGGATTGCCCTTTCTTTACTTCCTTAGATTGGAAAGCTTCCTCAAGCATGCCTACCATGACTTTGGTAAGCTTCTCATCAACCTTGGGCATCTTTGGAGGCTTAGGAGAAAAGGTTGGTGTGTCAGATAAATCAAAGGAAGGAGGATATGGTTCTTTTGTTGTTTTACCTTTTCCAGGTATGAACTCTTCTTGGATTGAGCTCTTGTGGCAATAGGTTCCTTAATCACAACCCCTTTCCCTTTAGGTTTGTCTTACAGCTTGGTCTTGTATTTTGGTTTGGGATAAATTTTCCTCTTCTTGGTAGGAGGAGAGGAATGTGAATCAGAAGGTTGATATGGCTCAGAAGACTCAGAAGGAGTGCTAAGATTGGGAGATTTTGTCCTCACCATTGTGATTTTAGAAAATCAAAAGTTTCAGAAAAATAGAGACGAGTGTCGCGAGTTTAGACCAGATGATTTAGAGTAATCTGATAGTTTTTTGAAGGTGTAAATCACTGGGTTTCGATGGTTATGGGAAGAGAAAAAGATTTTGAAAAATTAATGCTTCACTTGCACATTTCCAAACTCATTACTCGAGTGGCTACTCAAGTAATGCATCCATTACTTCAAGGTATCACTCCAGTAATGCTTATTACTTGAAGTTATCACTCCAGTAATGTTGTCCTCTGTTAACCTCTGTTATTCATACTTCAAAATAGATTATTATGATCATGCAGAACAAATTGCTAGAAACTCCGAAGCTTAAGTTAGTAATCATCAAAACATCAATAAATAATATCATCTAACAATTTGTAAACATTAAATAACTTACAATTCATTGGGATTTACCATTCCCAATTCTTGTCTAATATATAAAAATTGATCTTTTGCAAGAGGTTTTGTGAAGATATCAGCTAGTTGAAGATGAGTTGGAATGAATATCACTTTGACATCTTTCTTTTTTACATGATCTCTGATGAAGTGATGTCTAATATCAATATGCTTGGTTATGGAATATTGAACAGGATTCTTTGCCAAGCTTATCGTGCTAGTGTTGTCACAGTATATTGGTGTTTCTTTTAAATAAATACCAAGATCCTAGAGTTGTTGCTTTAGCCATATTACTTGTGCACAACAACTTGATACTGCAACATACTTAGCTTCCATTGATGAAAGAGACACTGTAGTTTGTTTCTTGCTAAACCATGATACAAGTGAGCTTCCAACAAATTGGCATTGTCCACTTGTACTCTTTCTGTCCGTCTTGTATGCTCCATGATCAGAGTCTGAGTATGCAACTAGATATTTACTTCTTCCTTTGGGATACTAGAAACCCAATTCTGGTATGTCAGCAAGATATCGGAAGATTCATTTGATGGTTTCAGCATGTGACTGTTTTGGTGCTGATTGATATCTTGCACACATACCCACACTGAATTGAGTGTCAGGCCTGCTTGTAGCGAGATAGAGTAATGATCCAATCATTCCTCTATATTTTGTGATGTTGTAATCTTTTCCTTTGACATCCGCATCAAGCAATGTGGTTGAGCTTATGGGTGTGTCCATTCCATTTGCTTCATCCAATCCATACTTCTTTAATAGTTCTTTCAAATATTTTATTTGAGATATGAAAATTCCATTCTTTCTTTATTTGATTTACAAACTGAGAAAGAAATTTAATTCTCCCATCATTGACATCTCAAACTCCCTATGCATTATCTCAGAAAATTCTTTGAACATAGTTTCGTTAGTAGCACCAAAAACTATATCATCAACATATATTTGCACAATTAATATATCATCACGTTTTTGTTTTGTAAAAAGTGTTGTATCAACTTTTCCTTGTACAAAACCTTGATCAATAAGAAATTTACTAAGCCTTTCGTACCATGCTCTAGGAGCTTGTTTTAAACCATATAAAGCCTTTTGAGTTTGAAAACATGGTCAGGTTGGGTTACATCTTCAAAACCTGGAGGTTGCTCTACATATACTTCTTCCATGATGTAGCCATTTAGAAATGCACTCTTTACATCCATTTGATAGAGTTTGAATCCTTTGATGCATGCAAAGGCTAAGAGTACTCATATGGCTTCCAATCTAGACACTGGAGCATACATTTCCTCATAATCAATTCCTTCTTCCTGATTATAGCCTTTGGCAATCAATCTTGCCTTGTTTCTGACAATAATTATGGATTCATGAAGTTTGTTCTTGAATACCCATTTAGTGCCTGTGATCGGATGATCCTTAGGTCGGGGTACCAAATCCCAAACTTGATTTCTTTCAAATTGGTTTAGTTCTTCTTGCATTGCTATAACCCAATCATTGTCTGATAGAGCTTCGTCAATGTTAGAAGGTTCAATCTTAGAAATGAATGCAGAAAAAATTACTTCATTGAAAACTCTATTTCTAGTTTTGATTCCTTCATTCACATCTCCTATAACTTGATCTAAGGGATGACTCTTATTGTATTTCCAGGCTTTAGGTTGTCCTAGTGACTTACCTTCTTCCTTGGTTTGATTAACTTCTGGAATAAGAGATTTAGAAATAGATTGACCATTTTCTTGATTTAAAACAACTTCCTGCTCATTATCAATGGTTTTGTCAGAGGATTCAAATTCAACAAACACAACATGAATTGATTCTTCAACAACACATGTTCATTTATTGAAAATTCTATATGCTTTACTTTGGTTAGAATATCCTAGGAAAATTCCTTCATCTGTTCTAGAATCAAATTTTCCTAAGTTATCTTTACCATTATTATGAATGAAACACTTACAACTAAAGATGTGTAAATGAGCAAGATTCAGCTTCCTTCCTTTGTATAGCTCGTATGGTGTCTTTCCAAGTTTTGTTCTGATGTAGGCTCTATTTGAAATATAGCACTCTGTGCTCATTGCATCAGCCCAGAAAACTTGAGACATGTTCTTTTCATTTAGCACTGCTCTAGCCATTTCAGTGAGCACTCTATTCTTACGTTCCACGACTCTATTTTGTTGTGGTGTCCTTGGAGCAGAGAAATTGTGATCAATGCCATTAGTATCACAATATTCTTCAAAGGCTTGATTTTCAAATTCTCCACCGTGATCTGTCCTGATAGCTACAATGGACATACCTTTCTCATTTTGCACTTTCTTGGCAAAAACAATGAATTCTGCAAATGTTTCATCTTTTGATGACAGAATAATAGTCCATGTAAATCTAGAGAAATCATCAACAATGATTAATGAATATAAGTTGCCACCAAGGATTTTAACTCTCGCTGGACCAACTAAATCCATATGTATCAATTGAAGTGGTCGATTTGTTGTAATCTCATTTTTCGATTTGAAAGATGATTTATTTTGTTTACCCTTTTGACATGCGTCACAAATCAAATCATTTTTAAAACTTAATTTAGGTAAACCAAGAACTAAATCCTTTTTGAGTAGTTTGCCTAGTTGGTGCATGTTGACATGAGCTAGTCTCTTATGCCATAACCAACTTTCATCGACATTCTCAGAAAATAATTTTTAGAATTATTTCTATTTATATCAAGTGTATAGCAGTTACCTTCCATTTTTGCTTTAAGCTTTGCCTTGATATTTTTCTTATCAAGTTTTAAGTCTTTCTTATTGACAATCAGACATTCCTCTGAATCAAATTTTATTCAGTTGTCTTTATCTGCACTTTGACTTATGCTCAGCAAATTATGACACAAGCCTTCAACATAATATACATCTTTGACTTGTATTCCTTTGTCATTTTTGATTTCACTAATTCCTACTATTTTTCCAAATTGATTTCCTTCAAATTTTACCTTCCACCTTCCTTAGATTGCAATGTGGTAAAACTTTCAAAATCACCGGTCATATGTCTAGAGCATCCCCTGTTTATATACCACTTGTTGTTTTTGGATGCTTTAAGACATATCTACAATCAAATACAATTAAGTCTTAGGTACCCACATCTTTTTGGGTTCTTTTGGGTTAGCAAAAAAATTTTTCAGAACATATGAACCTTTAGGTACCCATTTGTAGGTTCCTATATTTCCTTTCTTCCTATGAATGCATGATGAAGTATAATGACCTTTCTATTACAATAATTACAATGCACAAAAGGATTTGATGTATGCACAGAATGCTGAAAATAATTCAAGTATGATTTACCTCCAGCTTTCTTTCTTCCTTTCCTTCTGTCTGATTTTGGATCATATCTAATTCCAGACCGATCATTCACAAATCGTTGAGCTCTTAAAATTGCATTTAGCATTTCACTTCCTTTAGTGAATTTTTCAAGAGATTTAGTAAGATCAATGTTTTCCTTTTTCAAAGAAGTGCAATTTTCACAATCCTTTTCAAAATTCTCTTTATGCTCTACTTCAAGAGCTTTGTTTTTCTTTTTGAAAACAACTAGTTCTTTAACTATGATGAATTCAGAATGTAAAGCATTATATTCAGAAAGTAATTCATCATAGGTAGGATCAGAATCAGTTACCTTTTCTTCTATTTCCTCTTGAGCAACTAGACAGATATGGCTGCTTCCTCTTCATCACTTTCTTCGTCAGAAGAGCTATCTGCCCATATGGCATATACAAAGGCTTTCTTCTTGTTGTAGAATTTGGCTTTTCTCTTCTCTTCATTCTTCTGAATCAGTTCTTGACATTCTGATTTGAAATATCCTGGTTTTCCATATTCATAACAGATAATGTGTTCTTTAATGCTTGTTCATCCTTTCTGAAAGTTTTTGAATCCTTGGCCTTTCTTATAAAACTTTCTGAATCATTTTATGGTTAGGTCCATTTTGTCATCGTCAAGCTCTTCATCTTCATCTTGTTCTTCTTCTTTTGCTTTTAGTGCTAGACCTCTTTTCTTCTTGTCGCCAATATCATCTATTTCTTGTTTGAACTTTAATTTGCTTTCATATTCAGAAAGGCTTCCGAATAAAGAAGCAACCAATTGCATTGATTCACCTTTTACTTCCTCAATTGCAGTGACCTTTGCCTCCCAGTCTTTAGAAAGAATATTTAAAATCTTTCGTACTTGGGTATGTTAATCATAGAATTTTCCAAGTGCTGCAAGTTGATTAACAAGGTGAGTATATCTAAGTTCAAATTTAGCTATTGACTCACCTGATTTCATTCGAAGTAAATAAAACTTAGTAACCAGAGTATTGATATAGTTTTCTTTTATTCCCGAAGTTCCTTCATGAGCTATTTCCAAGGCTTCCCATATTTCTTTAGCTATTGGGAGTGTGCAGATTCTGAAGTACTCATTTTGACTCAAGGCACTTTGAATCATTAGAATTGCTTTACTGTTGAGTGTAATGAGATTCTTGTCATTCTCATCATATTCTGCTGGTGTCTTGGGAACTCTTTGTGAATCAACAATCTTTTCAGGTTTGTAGTTTCCACTCTCAAACACATCCCATAGTCCATATTCAATAGCTATTACGAAGACTCTGAACATCGCTTTCCAGAATGAGAAGTGTTCACCATTGAAACCCGGAGGTCTTGTGATAGAAGCTCCATTGGGAAGAATGCCTTCACCCATTCTTGCCATTGGATCCTTCTTAGGTTGTTAAACCTTAACAAGAAGACCTACGTTCTGATACCAAATGTTAGTGAAAGTGTTTCACCCAAGAGAGGGGTGAATTGGGTGATACTAGATAATTCGTTGCGTATAAGAAAATTGACAAAATATTTAGAATAGTTAAGAGCAAGGAGAAATATCACCGAAGTGTACACCGGGAGTTATACTGGTTCGGCCATAACCACTTTGACCTACGTCTAGTCCTCATAGTGTCTCTTAGAGTTTCACTATATTCTCTAAGATTCAGTGGGTTCTTGGCACCTCAGTACACAGCAAGTTCCTTTACCTGACACTTGCTCCCACTTACACGTTGTAATCAAATCCCCAACTCAAGGTTTCACTACCTTAAGTTGTCTCAATAACAAATATTGAGTTTGTAATGAAAAACTCTCTCACAGAGCAAATATGTAATCACTGAAGTACAATGAATGAGTAATGAAAAAGAAAGCACTAAGGGTGTGTTGATGTTCATGTGTTCTCAGTTTTTGTGTCTTGTTTTCTTCTCTTTGAATGCTTTATATATATAGATGATTTGTAGTGTCCGTTGGAAGTAATTCAAACATGTCCGTTAGAGTTACATAGCAACGGTTGACCATTCTTCAAATTTGAAAACTATCCATTTGTGGTAGGTAGCAGTAGGTGAATGTTCGGACACTTTATTTGACTTTGCTCTTCTTACATGATCTCTTCATTATTTTTCTGTAAATGTACTTAGGATACTTGTGCAATGAAGAGTTAATCATATAGAAAACAATTTAATAAACATTTAATCAAAAACATAATTTATGGATTGCCTTACTCGAGTAGCTTCTCGAGTGATCAAGTTTGTTACTCGAATGGTCCCTCGAGTAAACCTATCAAAAATATCGTAGTGAGTAATTAAACATTTTACATACCATATTACTCAGGTAAGACATAGAGTGAGATATATTACAAACCTTGGAAATACTTGATTACTCGAGTGGCCTTTGCTTTTCTTCACATGTTACTCAAGTGAGCCGTGGAGTAAATTTCAAATAACCCGACAGATTACTCAATTACTCCCTCGAGTAATTGCATCAAATTTTTTGCCGAGAATTTGCTTTCTAATTACTCGAGTGGCTACTAGAGTAATGCTTAAATAACTCTGCAGATTACTCGGGTGGTCCCTCGAGTAAAGCCTTTTTCTCACATGGTTACTCGAGTGGCTACTTGAGTAAATTGTTGCATTTCTTGGCTAAGAGCTACTAGAAGATGTTTGACCTGGTTACTTGAGTGGCTACTCGAGTGATGCCTACGAAAATGATGTTACTTGAGTGGCTACTCGAGTAATGGTCTATATAAGTTTGCAGATTACTCGAGTGGTCCCTCAAGTAACTTTGTCCAAATTTTGACAGTGCTTTACTAGATGAAATTCTCTATGATTACTTGAGTGGCTACTCGAGTAATGGCTTCCCTTACTCGAGTGGCTACTCAAGTAGGCCTTCACAGAATTGGTTCATCACTCCAATGCTTACTCTAAGTAATGCTTTGCTACTTTGTTCAAATTCATTTATTTGTTATCAAATTCTTTTATATCATTGATCCAATTTTTGTTATAATCAAAACATATAGGATTTATCATATTGCACGCTGGAAGAAAGGCTTTGAAGGTCGTAAACTACAAATCAATAACCGAAAGCAATATAATAAGCCTCAGTAGCAATAATAGAAAAGGTGAACTTTAGCAATAATAAAACCAATATTCACAAACAATCATGATTGATTGAAGAGAAATCATCATATATGTCTCATGATCGTTCATGTTTCATGAAACAGTTCTATAACTAGTGGGTCTAAATGTATGTTAGAAACTCTCAATGAACAAGAACAATAACAATCAAGCTCATTATAAGATATTAGCCAAACATGTATAAGATACAAAGATATTGAGCATAAGTTTTTCAAACATAGGATGAATTACCAATCATAAATATTTCCTACAATCATAAATGTAAGAGCCATGTAACTATAATTTCATAGAGAAGAAAGAATTAGCATTCTCATATTCCATCAACTTGTCTCCCCCTATTCCCTTGGCTTTCTAAGCTCTACAATAGTATTATTAATCCCTTCGTTAAATGAAATAAAAAAATTCAGGTGCAAACGAATATGTCATACAAGTATCAGACAGACAAGAACACAACAAAATAGCAAGCTCAATTTCAATGATTTATGAAAGCATGAAATTAATTGAAATATGGAAATTCAACAATGATTACGCCAGTAAAAATTCCAGATCCAATGGATAAATGAGTGTGGCAGTATTTTAGTTATACCAGTGTCCTAGAAAGTGGAGTCAAGTACCAAGATTGTGACACCACGTCTTGGCCTTTGGCAAAATGATTTCTCTACAAAAAAATGTCAATCATAGTGAAAGAACTACTTTATCCAAATTTATGATAAAGTAGTTATTAATATACTATTTTGTTTCTTCCCCTCAGCACCAAAAGCTTGGCATCATGACAAAAGAATTCTTTTATTTTCATTTTCTTTTTGGGCAAAGCGACCTTAAAAATTTGACAAATCAAAGGTTCAAACTTATATACAGCAACCAATACTAGATTAGATATTATTGTTAAGAGCCATAAATGCTAGGGCTCCTTCCTCATCTATATATAGACCCTTCCAATAAATGAACAGACTGAAATAATTCAAATTATTTTGCTATACACCACTGATAGTTGAATGAGATTCTAGTGGTAGAGGCATGATTAGATCAAGGTAATTAGGCTCTGTTAGCAAAAAGACCTTGAATAGTAGAGGAAAAAGTCTGGAGAGCAAGGAGAAAAAAGGGGAGGAACACATAAATAGAGTAATGAAGGGATAGAGAACCAAAAGACTGACATTCAATTCACAGGTCTGAAGGAATGCTACTACTAGTAGAGTTGTCTATAGGGAGCTTATAATAAGAAACTAAAATGAATATTACTTATCTTTAATCCCTAATTTATATGCAACTAGAATATTTGGCTGTGTTTCTTCTTAGTTGGTATTATCTATTATCCAGGGGGAATTTGGTTATGTGATGCATGCTAGTCATTAACATTTGAGATAATATGTAATCGAATAAGATGGAAAGGTAAAATGTGGTGGACATAGCCAAATATGATGTCTGAGAGTAAAGAAAATGAAAAGGAAGGTGGGAGAGAATTGAAAACACCCTTCTTGGGGTGAGCATTCAGGAGGCTCGGGCTCCCTCCTCATACAAAGCTAAATACTTCCTCATTCCCCTATGAATCTTTTCTTCCCTATATACATATCCTACCATAGATCTTTTCTCTCTTTGGCGCACACCTCTTGGCATCTCAAGACATATGTGAGGTAATTAACTTGCCTCTTTCCCTTTTGACACCTCACCAAATATTTCGTATGTTTTAATGTGAAACCAAACACACTTTAAATCTATTTTCCTTCGGTCTATCATTCCTATATAGGACTTAAGCATCCCATACTACTTTAGTCTCTATCAAAGATTCCTAAAAAGAGAAAATAAAAAATCATAATAATTAATAAAATAATGAGTAGAGGTGTAGTTTGTTCATTTCAACATTAAATAGCCAAAATATAAGTATTGGACTAAAGTAGGTTCCTACATATAAATGTGATTACGAAATCATAATCTATAAATATCATTTAATGATGACTTCCTTAATGGGTGGTCATGGTAAACTCATCTTGGAGTTTTGGTGCATTTGTTACTCTCTCTATAGAGGAATCCTTTTAACATTCATATGTTTTTTCCATATTCATGTTCTGTCTGGTAATTAATTTCAAAACATCTTGACAGACCTTAATGCTTTAAACTTTTCATGACAAATAAGTAGAAAACCCTTGCTGGTGTAGTTCCATCTATTGAGAAAGCACGAGATTAATATAAGCAGTGTAAATTCACTCTAAAATAATATTTTGTATCCTAAACATACATGAAACAAATTCTAGAATCTAGTTTTTTTAATCAATTCAGTGGATATGAGGAAGAACTCTAGAGTTAGTCTAAAGATGTATGATTCAATACAGTGATAAAATTCAAGAATCTAGTTTTTTTTAATTAATTTCAGTGGATATTTGTAATTTTAGAAATCTCATATCAAGAGAGTATATTCAGCAACAACAATTCAGGATTAAAGTACAATTCTACAAAACACTTCTGAAGAATAAGTGTTTCAAATGAATTCAAGTGTTTGAGAAGTGCACCACAGTAGGTATTCAATCGAATAAGTTCTCAAAATTTTTTTGAACTAACAGAATTATGCGTTAGCAGGCATAACACAAAAAAATAGTTCCAGGACTTGACAACACAATTCAATTCTCAAAGAAAAAAAACTACTTGGAAGAGAATTAGGGCTTCAACAAGTTTATTATCCAAAATTCGCAGATTGATGATGCATACAAATGAGAAGAGAGTGTTTTAAGAGCCGTCACACCTCAACACTCAATGAATATAGAGAGGACCAGTGCGCCGTAACACTATGCAATAGGGATGCTAGCTCCAAGATCCCATTCTCGTGGCAGAAGTGCAATACCAATCCAAGGTGACACGCTAATTCCACTCTTGTAATGACTAATTTGGAGGAGTTGTTCATTCTTGAGTGTTTGCTGTCCAGTGTGGAAGGATTTTAGAATGGAAGAAGGCAGGGAGCTAAAGCCGCAAAAGTAATTTGGGGAGGTCTTTTAAGACCAGTCTTAAAACATTTTTAAGACCGATTCTTCTAACAACCAGTCTCAAAATTCTATCTTTTAGACCGGTTGTTAAAATAACCAGTCTTAAGCTTTCCTTTAGACCGGTTATTTTATTAACCAGTCTAAAATAAATTTTTTTTAGACCAGTTGTTTCAATAACCGATCTAAAAAATAATGAGTTTTTTTTCCCGCTGAACCTTTAGACCGGTTTAAAATCCAAGCAGGTCTTAAAGGTTTAATATTTTTAGATCGGTTAATGTAAAACCAGTCTAAATAATATTTTTTAGACAGATTAATAGAATAACCGGTCTCCCAATTTGTTTATAATTACGAAAATACCACCGATCATTTCTTTTAGACCTTATCCTCTACAACCGGTCTAAATATGCCGATCTAAAACACCTTCTTTGTACTAGTGTAACAGCTCTAAGGGCAAAACGGTAAATACGGGAAATTAAAGTGTGCGGTCTAAAGAATAGAGCTATTAGTTATTATTAGTTTATTTGATATTTTTGGACAATGTTTGTATATATTGATCAAACTTTGTGTGGGCAGACTCTTGTATGTAAACAAGTACTTTTTATCAGTATATTTGTGCTACTTCTGTATGCTTATGGAACTGTGCCTTTATCACTCTGTGTATCGAAATGTTATGGGGTTTGACATATATGCTTTGGAACATTACACCAAGTATGGGTCAAACTGTCATTTGATCATTAATAGTGTAAACAATGTGACCAGTATGGTTAAATAGTCTTTTGATCTTGAACACCGAATAGACAGTCATGTTTACAGAAATGAGTCATGGGGTCGAGATCCTTGGTCACTTCGTACGTCGGAGCCACGTTGTCAAACCCCTTAATATTTTGATATTTATCAGAGTATTAATGCGCAGTTCAATGGGAGAACAGAAATAGCGTAAATGTACTGATATAACGTACTTGATTATATTATAGGAATCTCCACAAGGTTTGTACGTAATATTTACATAACTTGAAAATAACATAAAACTACAGATAACCAACACTATTACCTGGACAGATCCAAGATCTCAGTTGCTGGTATCTACTTCCTTGCCGTTGGAGCTGCTGTTCTCGCTGAATAAATTTATAAATATTTGAAAAGGGGTGAGATTCATACGAATCTCAGTAGCGACACACAATCAATCATATAAATGTGATAAACAAACATGCAATACACTATATAATGTAAATTGCATAAATATGCTGTAAACATGTCTGTCTGTTTGGCGTTCAGATCAAATAACTATTTGTCCCTATTGGCCACACTATGTACACTGTTCAAGATCAAATGACTGTTTCACCTTTTCTTGTTGTAATGTTCCAGAGTAGATACTATCTGTCTATAGTTGTCTCATCACTCTCTCAATCGGGTCCCACTTGGCCTAATGGTACTTGTGCTTTTCCCACACCATAGCTAGGTTTTTTAACAAACAATTCATATCACATAACATGACAACATAAAGCATATACACAATCACATAGTATATGAAAGATAGAGTTACTACCTCTAATTCTTTCCAACTGTCTAACTATCCAATCTAATGATTCTTGATCCAGCTAGGGCAATTGTCAAATCCTAAAATTTCAACTTTTATAATAAATGAGTTATTACTCATTCATGTCTCATTCCTAAACTCATATAGTTGGTTATCTCCACGAAAAACGATTAATTACCAAAATGTCTTTAGGAATCCGGTTTAATTCCCCTTTACTCTTGGTTTAATTATACTTCACCAAAAATTATAACTCAAACTATTCTGACACGATTTCACGTGTAGAATCTAATTTTGACCTTACTTTTATCAAAATCACATTCCATTTCCCAAATTACCTCTTGTAGCCACATATGTTAGGCTTTTAGGGGTTAAATTGTCATTTCACACCCCAAAGCCTCCATACTTCATTTTCCACATGTTCTCTACACATTTTTTTCTTTCCAAACACAATAGGAACATCAAATCCATCAAATTCCAACCCAAACATAGAAAAATACCCCTGGCCAAAATTCAAGAAATTTGGGAAAATTGGAGTTTCATGTTTTCATTCAACAAAACACCTCCTTTTTACCCTTATTCACTTCTTGAATTCTTTAATTACAGTTCCTACATGAGTAATCAAAATTTGGACAGCACCTCCCCTTAGGGTTTATGCCTACCAAATCACAAGATCATCACAACCAAGCCAAACAATCAACCAATTCACCAATAACAACCATGAATCAACAAGACAACGTCTCTTGAATTACCTCTTGATTCTCCTATTTTCTCTTCAAAACCATCCCTTCTCCTTCTTATTGCCCTTTAATTGCCTTCTTTGATTCATGTGATTTCAAGAAGGATATGAGGATTAGAAGAGGTTTTTAAGGATCTAGAGACAAGAACAAGTGAATTTTTCTTGCAAACTCACATATGTTTGCTTCTTGAATCCTTGTCTCTCCTTTTGCTCTGTGTCTTCTTCAAGATGTTTCTCTCCATCTTCTCTCTCTATTTGGCCAAACTTTTGGCCCCTTGGAAGTGTCTAAGAGCTTCTTGAAATATCTCCTTCCACATCCTCAAAATAATAATAATTTAATGGAATTTTTTCACTTGTCTTGAATATTTTATTCCTTCTTTTTCCACCTTGTCTTATGTGCTTCCACTTGGCTCCATAAGCTTCCACTTAGTTCTATAAGTTTCCACTTGGTTCCATAAGCTTCCACTTAGTTCTATAATTATGAAGAAGTAAGAGGCTTCTTGATATATTAGCCAAATGACCATTTTGCCCATACATTTCTTCAATTTTTGAATTAAATGTTGTCCTTCTTTTTCCCTTTTTATTCTTGGCCAAAAGTTTCATATTAAATTGGGCCAAAAATTGTGCTCTTCCTTTCTCCTTTTTGGGCTACAAAATTAGGCCTTGAAGAAGACACAAATTTGAACTTACCAAATTCAATGTCAAATTACGAAATTGCCCTTGCCAGCCCCGATTTAGGCCTTTTAGAGCGCTTTCATAATTACGCTTTTTTGGCCTTTTCCTAAAAAGTGACAAACTGTAACCCCACCTATTTTTTCCCACTGAATCTAATGGAACTATCTATTTCATTAAAATCCAGCTCCTACCCCTTAGAACAGTGCTAACCAAAAGTTTAGGCAAAAATTGAAAAAATTAGACTTTTGTGTTTTAGTTTCCACAAATCATGCGAACTGACTGCTTGCACAGGGTTTTCACTAAGCAAAACTTACAATTTTTAAACTTAAGTTTCCAATGGTCTAAAATTCACATCCAACACTACTCCCACACAATTTTCCACAAGGAAATAAACAGAAACATCAAAATGACCAAATTCCCACTTCATCTATATGTTATGTTTTTTGCATATATTCAAAACAAAATCCAAAATTTCCAAACTTGACATTTAAGCTTTTATTCAATTCTATCTATCCAAAATACATCTCAAAGCATCATATCCATGTCGCAACAACTCAAACACACCAAGACCCTGATTTTCAAAAATAGGGCAATATTCAAGAATTCCAAAACTTAACCAAATGGCCACAAAATCTATATCAAAGTATTCAACTCACTAACCTCTTTAACTTTCTCAAAGGAGTTCCTTGCTTCTCCAAACTCTAGATTTCCTTGAGTGGTCAAAACACCTCCAATATAAGATCTTAAACCATGAAAATTGAGCCCTCAACCCAAGAAACAAGATTGAAGAAGAGAGTTTTGGCATAGAAGGTCATCTTGAAGGTCAAAAACTCACCTTTTTCACAAGCCTTTCTTCCCTTCTTTGGCTTCCATGGCTGCACGCATAAGAGAAAGAGAGAAGAGAGAGAAGAGATGTAGAGTGATGGAGAAGGTGAAATCATCCTACTCCCCATGCCTATACTTGCTGCAGCTAAAAACGGGGGAGCGAAGAGAGAGGAAAATGCTTAAACAATGCCCATGTGGCTTTTCTCCCAACTACTCTTATCCTCTTAACTTGCCACTTATCCCATTTCTACTGGCTCTCCTAAAGTAAGTAACTAATTAGTTACTCTAACTACTCCATTAGCCATTTAGTCACACATCTTATTTCTTCTAGCTAGAAATTAATTTCTTCATTAATCACTTACTAATTAACTGATATTTCCATTCTTTCCAATTTTCCCACTGATTTTGGCACATTAACCTAAATTGCCATAAAACACCAATTTTAATTTGTTTCCTCTCCACCATATGCCCTTCCCTATAATTTTAGCCCTTAAATTACTTTGTCACATAATTATTCTAAAATACAGAGCGTTAGGCATTTCCAATAACTAATTCATGTCTCAAATTATCTATAATTCACAAATCATTCTCAATAATTATCATTAGCCCTTACTCAAAATTTAGGGTGTTACAATCAACCTATAGCCCTTTTTAGAAACCATGACCAAGAACTATCCCTTCAATCACTTTGAAATGACTCTTTTCCCAATTGAGAACCAAATTCATCTCTTCACATCTTCTTAATACCTTATCTAGATGTATCAAACACTCTTCAAATGATTCACCAAAGACCGAGAAGTCATCCATGAGTACTTCCATGATTTCTTTTATCATATCAAAGAATATGCTCACCATACATCTTTAGACGGTAACAGGGGCAATGTATAAACTAAATGGCATTCTTCTGAAGGAAAGATACCATAAGGACAAATGAATGTTGTCTTTTCTTGATGTTCAAGAGCTACAACAATTTGATTACACCCTGAATACCCATCCAAGAAAGAAAAGAATTCCTTGCCATCTAACCAGTCTAATAACTGGTTGATGAAAGGAAGTAGGAAATGATCCTTCCTTGTTGCATTTTATAACTTTTTGTAATTCATGTATACTCTCCAACCAATAACTGTACAAGTAAGGATAAGTTTATTGTGCTTATTAGTAATCACTGTCATGCCTCTTTTTATAGGGACACATTGTATTGGACTAACCCACGAGCTATCTGAAATAAGTTTAATGATTCTAGCATCCAACCACTTAAACACCTCCTTCTTGACCACATCTTTGATCATAGGATTCAATCTTCCCTGATTCTGGATAGATTTATTGTGATCATCTTCCAAAAGTATCTTGTGTGTCATAATTGAAGGACTTATACCTTTAATGTTAGCAATTGTCCAACCTAAAACTCTTTTGTGATCTCTTAGAACTTTTAGCAACCTTTCTCTTTGATCTTTAGATAAAGAAGAAGACATGATAATAGGAAGTGCCTCAAATTCACCCAAATAGGCATATTCAAGATGTGATGGCAAGGGCTTAAGCTCAAAAATTGGTGCTTGTTTAATATAAGGCTTTAAGGAAGTTTGCCTTGATTCCCTCTCTAACAACTCAAACTACCTTGATGGATTATTGTAAGGAGGAGAAGCTTCAAGTAATCACTTACATTTAACTCTATTCCCTTCTTCAACATCATGAATCCCAAGTAACACAACTTCTACTAGTTCTTTTATAGCATAAGATTCTAATGTCTCCTGAATCACGCCATCAAGTATATCAACCCTAAAGCAATCAGTAATGTCTCTAAGATACTTCAATGCCTATTCATATTAAAAATAACCTCTTTATCATTCACTCTCAACTTAAACTTACCTTTTTCAATATCAATATAAGTTTGAGCTATAGCAAGGAAATATCTTCCTATAATAAGTGGGAAAATGCTATCTTCTTTACAATCTAACACAATGAAGC
This sequence comes from Inga laurina, assembly GCA_963855925.1. Lineage (NCBI taxonomy): Eukaryota > Viridiplantae > Streptophyta > Magnoliopsida > Fabales > Fabaceae > Inga > Inga laurina. Next base: position 30,129,191 of record OY979702.1, on the reverse strand, counting down.
CAGCTGGGAAAATAAACTTAACAACTTTAACTAAAACATTTTCAATGATATTGTAATGCCTTAAAATATGATCAAAGGCTAATGACTTTAAAAGTGAAAGTAATTTTGTTAAACAAGAACTTTCAGAGAATACAATGTGAGTTATGATTTGAATGAGTAATAGACAGTGCCTAAGCCCTGTATTTAAGCTTAATTATGTGTCAAAGCCTAAAATGAACCAAAGGGGAAGGGGAGGGTGCATGAATGAAGAAATGGAATGAGAAAATGTGTTAAATGGTAATTCAATAGGAATTGCCATAGTTAGGGGCAAAATAAGAAAAAAAAGAAAAGTTACCGACCAATTAGTCAGCAACCGAAAAGGGATTCCTCTAATAGCATAAATATTAAGTGGAGTGACAATTGCTAAAGAGAACAAGAGGGAAGAATCATATGGTTGCATGTACATGGAAGAAACGGTAAGATGTTGACACATGGCATTATATGAACCATTGATCAAAGTCAAAGTTTCAAACTCTTTCCCTCTCTCCTCTCTCTTTAAGGTCGGCTAGGCATGCCTAAGAGGGATGAAAAATATGATTTCATCATCTCATTTTCTCTCTCTTCAGCAAACATTTTTGGCCAGCCGATGGCTTGGCCACGGCCAACCCCTTGAAAACTACATTTTTAACTTTCCAAATGGGGTCTTTGGTCAAGTCTTTCCTAACCTTTTAGGCATCTAGTAGCCGCCTAAAGGTGTCAAATGATAACCAACCTTAAGTGTTGTAGAGTTGAGTATTGGATTAGAGAATAACTCTTCACCCTTAATTATGGTTTTTAGGATTTGAAATTTTCCCTTTATATGATAGACCGATGCCAGAGCACTAGCGGAAAGAATAAGGTGGTGACCTTTTCTTTTATATTGTGTATAATATAATGTATACATGTCTTATCATTGAAATATGATGAACAGGAATGCCGTTGAGAAACATGTTGTTATGAATACAATGGAAGCTATTATAGAAATGTCGATGTGGAATATGCCATTGAGAAACATGCCATTTGAAACATACAGTTATGAAATATGCTGTTATGAAACGTGCCATTATGCAACATGTCATTGATAAGCATGCCGTTGTGAAATATGCTGTTGTAAAGATAGTAAAAGCTTTCGTAGAAATGCCTGTTGATGTGTTTTTGCTGTGTGATTCACTTACAAGCTTTGTGGTTGTATATATTATAAGTGAATTGTTACTACTAGGTGTCTTTTGATCTCATTGTTTCCATTGACTAACCTATAGCCAGGGCAAGCAGTTTGAAGGAGAAGGATGTAAGGAAGGGCGGCTAGAGCTCCTAGCTTGTAGTTTTAGTTTTGGGTAGTTGGCTATCATATTTTGGATTATTGTATATTTTGTAAGTGTTGTATATACAGATAGTTTCATGTAATCCTCGATAGAGGAAATTGATAGGGGCAAGTATGCCCCGTACACCCTTCACTAAATAAATAAAACCCAAGTTTTGTCAAGAATTTTTGTTACCACAGATATATATGAATGAAAACGAATTATACAGGCCAAATATATTTGAAATATGAATGTAAGACTGTATCGAACAGGTTTTGGAAAATTTTTTGAAAACCCTATCTTAAAGATAGGGTTTTTAATAAGTTTTACATTATCCTTTAGTCTTTAATTCAACATAATGCCATATTTTCGAACTATAATTTCGGCTATTAAGATAGGGGGTTACATTTTTGGTATTAGAGTTGTATTTCCAGGTATGGGTAAGATTTGCTAGAATAGTTGCCATAGTTGTTTGGCTTAGTGATAGGAGATGACTTATGATTGCTTGTTGTATACATATGAATGTTCCTACTATTTTTTAATATATGAGTTTAAGGAATATGTGTATATATTACTATGATATTGACGTGGTGAATCATTTGTGAGTTAAAAGACACAATGGTTTGCCTGAAAGTCAGATGAGTAGAACTAGAGGTAGAAGAAATTCATGACAACTCACCTGATCCCATGCAAGTAATGATAGGTATGATAAGGGAACGTGATATGATTAATGAGCTAAGGAAAGAGCTAAGAGAGGAAAAAGAAAAACACAATGAAGACCAGGTCCAGTCTTCTTAAGAAGAGACCCAAGATGAGACACGTCATGAGGAAACAACTGAGGGGTCGATTCGAGCTTAAGAGTCCCTACCTCATATTGCATTGAACCAAGAATCGCATGGGGTACTAGCCTAAGATTAGAGAGATCTACAGTATTAGGTCTCCAAATTTTACAAACATCTACCTCTGGTATTCAGAGGGAGGTTTGAACACTAAGTAGCTGAAGATTGGTTGAACCAGTTAGAGAAAATCTTTGAAGTTCTGGATTGTTCAACGGAGGTAAAGGAATGCTTAGCCATGTATAAGTTGGAGGGGGAAGCTGACTGATGGTGGCGGAATATTGCCTTGATACTATGAAACCAGAATATGCCATTGACCTAGGAATTGTCCCAAGAAAAGTTCAATGAAAAATATTTCCCCAAGTCACTAAGGCTTGAGAAAGAATCAGAATTCTTATCAATTAAGAAGGGGGATGCAGAGACATTTGATGAATACTTGTCTTGCTTTATTTTGCTAGCTTGGTACTCATCCTACCTTCGACGTATGTATGATGAGGAATATAACTCTGATATTCTGATTCAAGGGTTGAAACGTAAGCTGAGAAAGAGATTAGCCACCCATCAGTTTATTAAATTCAACAAAGTGGTAGAGGAGTGTAGAATCACTGAAAATAACCTAAGGGATATGTACCCAGCCAAGGGTGGTAGCAGCCGCAGTGAGGTTCGTGATAATCAGAAACCCCCAACATTATTGATATACACTCGTTGCAGGAGAGGACATCCTACCAGAACTTGTACGGGGCAAATAGTTTGTTTTAATTGCAAATAGTTGGGACACATTGCTAGTGAATGCCGATAGATGCCAATAGAGTAAAGGTCCAGGAATCAAGGTAGGGTGTTTGCAATGACTTAGGAAAAAGCCCGGAAGTCCCCCTACCTAATTCAAGGTAAAATCCTTCTCAATGGTTGTTTACTGTAGCTTTATTCAATTCAGGTGCAAGTCATTCCTTTATTACCTTGACTATCTAAATCGCCTGGGATTGCATATTCATAAACTGTCAATTGATTTGGCTGTATTGATGCCAATGGGTGTCAAGGCTATGATGGATGAGGCTTGTTTAAACTGTGTGATAATTATTGAGGGGCATAAGTCAATTGTCCATTTGATTTGCTTGCCGCTCCACCAATTAGAAGTCATATTGGGTTTTGATTGGTTGACAGTGAATGATGTGCTGCTTGATTGTGGGATTAAGAAAATAGTTTATCCTACTGCACAGAGAGAGGATGATGTGAATGCTAAATTGAATTTCCTCTCAATAGCTAAAGCTGAGAAATATCAGGATAAGGGATGCCAGGGGTATATGGTATTCTTTTCTATTCAGGGAGGATAGAAGAAACTCTAGAAAGTATACTATGGTAAGAGAGTTCCCCGAAGTGTTTCCAGTCGATCTTGGCGGATTGCCTCTAGAAAGAGAAGTGCAGTTTCTAATTGAAATTATGCCTAGAGCTAGTTTTATATCAAAAGCCCCATACAGAATGGCCCCAAATGAAATAGCAGAGCTAAATAAGAAGATCAAAGACTTACTTGAAAAAGGGTGTATTTGACTCAGTGTTTTATAGTAGGGAGCTCCAGTATTGTTTGTCAAGAAGAAAGACGGGAGTTAGAGATTGTGTGTGGATTATAGAGAATTGAACAAGATAACCGTCAAGAACAAATATCCTCTCCTGAGAATTGATGACCTTGTAGATCAACTATCTGTTTCTTGTGTATTCTTGAAGATTGAGCTAAGGTCGGGCTATCATCTTTACGGGTGAAAGTAGAAGACGTATCAAAGACTGCTTTTAGAGTAAGGTATAGGTACTATAAGTTTCTGGTGATGCCCTTTGGGTTGACTAATGCACCTGCCATATTCTTGAATTACATGAAACATGTCTTTCAACAATATCTAGATCAATTTATAGTAGTGTTCATCGATAACATTCTGATATACTCTAAGGGTAGGGAGGAGTATGAACATCATTTAAGAATAGTACTGGGATATTACGTGAAAAATAGCTCTATGTCAACTTGAGTAAGTGTGAGTTTTGACTTCTGGAAGTAAAATTCTTAGGCCATGTTATCTTGCAAGAAGGGCTCTTGGTGGATCCCAATAAAGTGGAAGCAGTATTTGACTGGAAGAGACCTGAAACTGTTACTGAGATATGCAGTTTTCTGGTTACTATGGGAGATTGATTCAGAATTTCATTCATATTGCCTTGCCAATGACCCAGTTCACATGAATGGATTAAGCATTTAAGTGTGATGAACATTGTGAAAACAATTTTGTTGAGCTGAAGGGGAGGTTAACTACGGCACCTGTATTGATTATACCTGATCCCAGTTTGACTTATGTTGTGTATAGTGATGCAAGTAAGCAGGAGTTAGGGTGTGTCCTTATACAGTAAGGATGTGTCAGCCTATGCCTCCCTACATCTGAAATTGCATGAAATGAATTATCCCACTCATGATATAGAGCTTGCGGTGATTGTGTTTGCATTGAATATATGATGACATTACCTGTATGGTGTGATGGTAGAACTATACTACGGCCACAAGAGTCTCAAATACTTGTATGACTAGAAAGAACTGAATATGAGATAGTTTCGACGGATAGAGTTCCTAAAAAACTATAACCTAGAGATTAACTATCATCTGGGTTAAGCTAATGTCGTTGTAGATGCTCTTAGTTGAAAGACCATGCTTATTATAGCAATAATGACTCAAGAGAGGAAGCTGATAGAATATTTTTGGGACTTTAATTTGTCAAACCAAATCGTCTGTGCTAATTATAATGTTTCTAAAGAGGAAAGTGATATGAGTGTTGAAATTGGAGAAGCCCAGAAGCAAGATGATCGGGTACAGTCCATATGGGCTGTGGTTTGACAAGGAGAAACTCGGGACTATGATTTGTCACCTTGAAGATTAGTTCGATACCGAAAGAGGATTTGTGTTCCACCAAAGGCTAACTTGAGACAGAGAATCTTGGATGAGGCACACAAGAGTTGGTATACTCTTCACTCCAGAATGACCAAAATATATTAGGGTTTAAAGTTTATGTATTGGTGGTCAGGATTGAAGACCGATGAGACCAAGTATGTGGCGCAGTGTCTTTCTTGTCAGAAAGTGAAGATTGAACACTAGAGGCCACTTGGATTACTGCAGAGTGATGAGATTCTAGAATGGAAGTTGGAAAGTATGACCATAGATCCTTGTTGTTGGATTGCCCAGGATTAGGAACTATGATGCGATCTGGGTAATTGTTGACCGGTTCACGAAATCAGCACATTTTATACCAATCAATGCTAATTACTCTTCGGACAGATTATCATAAATCTAATTTGAGAGATAGAGAGACTTTATGGCAAACCAAAAAGTATCATTTCTGATAGAGATGTCTAATTCACTTAAAGATTCTGGAGGGCTCTATATGAAGCTTCTGGTACTAAATTGAGATTTAGCACGGCCTATCATCCTCAGACAGATGGACAGTTGGGAAGGACCATTCAAATGCTAGAAAATATGTTGAGATCATGTGTCCTAGACTTTAAAGGAAATTGGGATTACTTTCTTCCACTTGTCGAGTTTGCCTACAATAACAGCTATCTGGGAGGAAGTGCCAATCACCTTTATGCTGGACAGAGCTGTCTGAGAGAAGGTTATTCAGGCCAGATCTTGTTAAAAATACCACAGAGCATATTAGAATCATTTGTAAGAAGAGCTATGCTAATAATAAGAAAAGACCTCTAGATTTGAAGTGGGTGACCATGTATTCTTGAGAGTATCTTTGATCATTGGCATTCGGAGAGCATTGAATTAGAAGAAGCTGGGCCTTGATATCTAGGTCCTTTTGAGATTCTTATGAAAATTGGGCTTGTCGCCTATCGAGTAGCCCTACCCCTGAGTTAAGCAAGCTCCACGATGTGTTCCATGTTTCGCAACTAAAGAAGTACCAACTGGATCCCTCACATGTGATTCATATGAAGATGTTGATTAGCAAGATAACGTCACCTATACGGTAAAGTTGGAATGAATCATTGATCAAGAAGAAAGACAGCTCAGGCACCAAAGCATGCCATTTGTGAAGGTGGTTTGGAAGGGAATGTCTCCAAGGGAAGCAACTTGGGAAGCTGAAGCTGATATGTAGAGACGTTATCTGGAGTTTATGGCTCAAGTTGTGTAACAAATTTTGGGGGCAAAATTTATTGTACGGGGGAAGTATTTAATGCCCAAAATATGATTAAGGGCTAATGACTTCAAAAGTGACTGTAATTATTATGAAACAAGTGCTTTCAAAGAATACAATATGAGTTATGATTTGAATGAGCAATAGATAGTGTCCAAACCTTGTATTTAAGCTTAATTGTGTGTCAAAGCCTAAAATGAACTACAGGGGAAGGGGAGGGTGCATGAATGAAGAAATGGAATGAGGAAATATGTTAAGTGGTGATTCAATAGAAATTGCCATAGTCAGGGGCAAAATGGGAAAAAAAGAAAAGTTATTGGCTAATTAGTTAGCAACCAAAGAGGGATTCCATTAATAGCATAAAGATTAAGTGGAGTGATATTTGCAAAGGAGACAAGAGGAAAGAATCATACGGTTGCATATACATGGAATAAGTGGTAAGATGTTGACACTGGCATAACATGAACCATTGATCAAAGTCAAAGTTTCAAACTCTTTCCCTCTCTCCTCCCTCTTTAAGGTTAGCTAGGCATGTCTAAGAGGGGTGAAAAACTGATTTCATCATTTCATTTTCTCTCTCTCCAGCAGACATTTTCATCCACATGAAAGAGAAAAGAGGAAGAAGAAGCTCAAGGTGAAGGTGATATTTTGACCTTGAAGATGACCTCAAATGTTCAAATCCTCTTCTTTAATTTTGTTCATGTTGATAAGTGCTTTAATCCTATGGTTTTAGATTTTCAAGAGGAGGTGTTTTGTGAGTTCAAAGGAAAGTGGAAGTTGAAGAATTAAGGAACAAACAAGGGGAAATAAAAGAGGTAAGTAAAAGCTTCCTTTTGACATAAGTGTTGTAACCATCGGTTAAAGTTCTTAAATTCTGAAATTTGCCCTAATTTTTGTGTTATATAGGGTTGTATGAATTGCATGGTGCTTTGTGATAGAAATGGTGTCTTGTTGTGTCCTTTGGACAATGAAACTAGTTTGGAGTCTTGAATGTGAAGTTTGATGAAATTGGGTTTTATGTTGAAATGTTGTCCCAAAATAGAACATGTCGATGGGATGTGAATTTAGGTGTTTTGAGGTTTCTATCGGATTTCTTGTGGAAGTAGTGTTGGTTGTGAAAATCTAACCTTTGGAAACACTTGGTAAAAAACTGGAAATTCTGGAAAGTTGTTAAGTATAAATGCTGTGCTGGGGACAAATTTGCATAGTGTTTTAAAATTTGAAATGGTGTCAAAATGTTGTGAAATTCTCTAGTTTTGTAGTTGACATTGTAAGCTTTCTAAAGATATAAAGTTTAAGTCATTTTGATGTTTGTACAAGAAGTTATGGTCATTTAGAAATCAGCCAGGAAAGAGGTCAATTGCTGGCCGTGACTCAAAAGCATCTTCCAGTTCTTAGCCATGGCCCAAAACCTTCTGACCTGTTCTTGGCCACGGCCTAAAAGTTTTTTTTACCTAATTTTGGCTGTGGCTAGTGGATCTTGGCAGCAGCCTAAATCTTTCTAACCATCCATGGGCCGTAGCAGTAGATGGCTTGACCGCAGCCAATGTAATATCCTAGATTGTAATCAAGGATTAATAACTTCAAAGTGATGTAATTAATGATAATTAAGCACTTTTGAAGTAAATGTGGTGTAATGTGATATAAAAGGTGCTTAGTGATGGTTTAGTTAGTATTGTGTCAATCAGGGGCAAAATGGTAAATTCACCGACCGATTGGACAGTTACCGAAGAGAAAACTCATTGGTAATTGATATCAATGGCTAAGATTGAATAAGCAAAGGAGTGGGATTGAGTGTGAATGTTCATATGTGAGTTCATGTAAGAGCAGATAAGATGGTGACACATGGCAAAAGGTAGACCATAGGATTGAGTCAACATTTCAAACCTTTTTTCCTCTTTCTTTCTCTTGCTTAGGTCGGCTAAAGGCCCCATGTTCAAGGGAAAACTGATCCTATTTTCATTATCCTCACCATCTCATCTCTCTCATCTTGCCTCCATTTTCACTCAACCAAGAAAGGAAAGAGAAAGAAGAAGCTTGAGTTTTAGGTAAGGTTTTGTCCCTAAATGCTCAACTCACCTTTATTAATATTGTTCAAGGGGTTGAGAGCTTTATTCCTATGGTTTCATATTTTTTATTAGTGGAGTTTGAGAACTTGTGGGGATTTGAAAGTAGGAGAATCAAAGAAATAGCTTTGGAAAGAAGTTGTAGTGAGTATTTGATACCTTTTGGTATAATTGTTGTGATCATTAGTTTGGTTTTGAGAATTTCGAATTTTTTCCCTGATTTTTGGTCTAATTTGGATGCTTGAATGGATTAGTGTGTTGTATAGAATGAGGTGTTAAATTGCGTCTTTGAGCCGTGGGAGTTGATTTGGAATTTTTGGAATGGAAGGAATTGCATTGTGTTGGATTGTGTGTATATTGTGTTGACATGTAAAGATTTTGGTGGAACATGTCTGTATGGATGGAATTTGATTGTTTTGATGGCTCCAATGGTTTCTTTGGGCAAAATTGGTGTGGGAATGGTGTTTAATATGAAAATGGGAACCATTGGAAGAAATTGTGAAAAACTGAAAATCTGTCCATTGAAAGTCTGTGCTGGGCAGTCTTTTTTTGTGGGCGTTTTGAATAGGCTAATGATGTTAGAAAATTATGAAACTTTCCAGTTTTGAAGTTCACTTCCCAAGCTTCAAAATGGACATATAATTGGTATCATTTCGTTTTGTGCACTGTGAGTTATGGTTGCCTAAAGTTAGGGATGGAAATTGAACTCTGTTGTGGGACAGTGGTTAGTTTTGTGTAATTCTGTACTTTTGTGGTGATTTCCAGTAATGGCCAATATTTTTCCTAGAAATAAGACTTAAATAGCTTTCATTTGGCTTTGGAATCACCTTATTTCGATTTTTCTTGAATTAGTTATGATTTTTGGAAGTTCAGCCAAGAAACTGGATTTTCTTGGCCGCGGCCCAAATGTTTCTGAGCGTTTCTGAGCAGTTTTTGGTTGTGGCCAGTAGATTTGTGGGCCGTGGCCAACCCCCAAAAATCAGTATTTTACACTTTTTAAAGGTGGTTTTTAGTATAGCCTTTCCCAACCCTTTGGGTATATATTTAGGCCTCTAATAGCCAGCTAAAGAGTCTAAATGATAACCAACTTAAGTACTATGGAATTAAGAACTTAGAAAAGAGATTGATTTATTGTCCCTACTTTGGTTTATAGGATTCGACATTTGCCATCCTTGTGAGCCCACTGAGCCAGTAAACGTCAGGAAGGAACGAGGTAGTAACTTTTCTTTCGTACCATATGTGATACATTGTATGTGTGTATTATCATTGATTTGTGATAAACTCGTATGCTGCGACATTGTGAATATGTGTAAACACCGTCATGCCAATAGTCCCTGAGTAGCTAACAACAGATCGGGCAAGGGTTGTGTGCCTTCCCGGCGGAGAAAGGGGATGAGGATGAGGTGTGATATATGTGATTATGTGGGCCGAAAGGCTATTTGTGAAGGCCGACGGGCCATTTGTGAAAGCCAGATAGCTATATGAGCTATAAGGCTATGTGTATGCACTGCCAAGGTAATAGTCCCTGAGTAGCTAACAACGGTTTGGGTTAGGACATTGTGCCTTCCTAGCGGAGAAAGGGGATGAGGGTGAAGTGTGACTTGTGCTGCTGCTGCTGTATGATGATTTGCTTACATGCTGTGTGCTTATGTGTGGTATAAAAGTTTTGTTACTACTAGGATTCTCTTGAATCTCATTCTTTCCTTTAACTAACCTTTCAGACAGGGTGAGTGGCTCTAAGGAGAAGCGTGTGACCCGGAGCGGTTAGAACCCTGTAGGGACATTTATTTTGGATGTGTTGGTTAAACCTGTTGGACAGGGAATTTGTAAATTATGTTTGGGTTGTAATTGGTAGCTGAATACAGTTGTGTAATCCCCTATATAGGAATTGTAAACCTTCTAGGGAATGAATGGAACTCGGGGGTTGCCGGGATTGCTATTAGACATTCTGATATGAATGAATGTAAATTAACTGCACAGGTGATTATATTCGATAATTGAACTTGAGACCAGAATAGGAAAGAAGTTTTGAAAATTTTGTAAAGTCCCTACTATAAAAGGGAGTTTTAAATGAGTTTTGAACTATTCGACGGTCTCTAAACCAATTTAATTAAGTGATATCGAATTATAACTACACTAATTCAGGCAGGGGGTTACAGCCAACCCCTTGAAAACAACATTTTTAGCTTTCAAAAGGGGGTCTTTGGTCAAGTCTTTCCTAACCCTTTAGGCATATGTTTGAGCTTCTAGTAGACACCTAAGGGTCTCAAATGATAACCAACCTTAAGTGTTATGGAGTTGAGTATTGGATTAGAGAATAACTCTTTATCCTTAATTACGGTTTATATGATTTGATATTTTCCCTGCACGTGATAGATCGGTGCCAGAGTACGAGCGAAAAGAATGCCGTTGTGAAACATGCTGTTATGAATACAGCGAAAGCTATTGTGGAAATGCTGATACGGAATATGCCATTGTGAAACATGCAGTTGTCAAATATGTTGTTGTGAAATATGCTGTTGTGAAACATGCCGTTGTGAAACATGCTGTTGTAAAGACAACGAAAGCTATCATAGAAATGCCATTGATGTATTGCTACTGTGTGATTAGCTTATATGCTTTATGGTTGTACATGTTATAAGTGAATTGTTACTACTAGGATTCTTTTGAATTTCATTCTTTCCATTGACTAACTTATAGCCAGGGAAAGCAGTTCAAAGGAGAAGCATGTGACGAAAGGCGGCTAGAGCTCCTAGCTAAGAGTTTTAGTTTTGGGTAGTTGGTTATCACATTTTAGATTATTGTATATTTTATAAGTGTTGTATATATGGATAGTTCATGTAATCCCCGATATGGGAAATTGATTGGAGCAAGTAAACCCTTCACTAAATAAACGATACCCGAGTATTGTTGAGAATTTTTGTTACGCTCTAATATATATGAATGAAATCGAATTGCATAGGCCAAATATATTTAAAATGTGAATGTGAGGCCACATCGAATAGGTTTTGGAAAAGTTTTTGAAAACCCTATCTTGAAGATGGGATTTTTAATAAGTTTTAAATTATCTTTTGGTCTCTAATTCAACATAATAACACATTTTTTAACTATAATTTTGGCTATTAAGGTAAGGGTTACAGATACCCTCTGGATAAGCTAAGCTTCGATCAACTAACTGAAATGTTATAGAAGTTGCTTGAGCTTCACCTAGTTGCAATTTTCTAAACACAAATAGTGGCGTCAAGTTAACACTTGAGCCAAGATCACATAATGCTCCACCTTGAAACTTTTCTCTAATTATGCAAGGTATGGAAAAACTACCAGGATATTTTTGTTTAGGTGGCAACTTGTTGAGAATAATAACACTGCATTCTTCATTGAAAAGTATTGTTTCTAATCACCAAACCTCCTCTTCTTACTCAACATTTCCTTTAAAAAAATTCATATATTGAGGCTTATGCTCTAAAGCTTTAAAGAAAGGGAGATTGATGTGTAGTTGCTTGAAAATCCCTAAGAACTTCTTATATTGTTCATCTAAAGCTTTCTCCTGGAATCTTTGAGGAAATGGTAATGGTTGACCCATTTAAGATTCTCATTGGTAACCTTTTTCTTCACTTCACTATTCTTAGACTCACTATCAACTTTTGCCTTATTGAATTTCCCATTTACCTTATGAGTAGGCTCTCATCATTCTTTATAATGACCTTAGGAGTTTCTTGGCCATTAGAAGCTAAAGGTTTCTTCATTAGCTGTGGAATCTCAAGTAACTCTTTACCACTTCTCAGAATGGGAGCTTTACATTCCTCTATTCCATCTCTATAGGGATTAGTCATAGTATTACTTGGTAATTCTCTTTGTTGTAATTCATTTATAGTAGTTGCAAGTTGTCCCATTTGAACCTCAAGATTCTTGATGGATGAACCCAATATTGCAATAGTAATGGCTTGATCTTGAGTACTCTCATGAGTTGAGACATCATTTCCTCAATATCAGTTTTGATCTCTTGAATAGGCTTAACTTCCTTTTCCAAGTGTAGAAACCTAGAGGTGCCACTGGCTTTGTAGTAGAAGTGGGTGCTTCATTAAGAGTTGCACCATGTTTCTAAGAGAGATTAGGATTTTTACACCACCCAGAATTATAAGTATTAGTATAGATTACTCTAATTATTGCTATCGTAGTTTCCTATATAGTTGACAAGCCCTATCTGTTAAGATATCAGGCATTGTTCAGAAGCGTGTCTATCTCATAATAATCACAAGGAGAATAAATAGCATTAACTCCCATGTGTCTATCATTGGATAGGTGTACTTGAACTTTTAGGTGATCAAACCTCTTGTTGAGAGCACTTAACATTTCCATAAATTGTGATGAAGTGTCCTCATTAACTTTCTCAATTGACTTTACTGATCTTCTTTCATTATTTTTCTGAATAAAGTTAACTAATAAGTTATTTAAGTATCCCTAAACATTATTCATTGGTTTCTTTGTAATTCCCCCATTAGTGATAACATTCAATTATGATCTAGATTCAGGAGTTAACAGGGTACAAAAGATTTGAAGTACGACCCACTTCTCAAACTTATGGCCAGGACTTTCCCTAACAAGTAACTTGAATCTCTCCCAAGCTTCATATTGGTGTTCTCCAAATTGTTGGAAAAATGAGTAAGAGCAATTGTATTTGAACAACTATGAAATATAGGGCCCCTATATTTAACAGTTAACAATCGTCAAATATAAATATTTAGCACTAGAAGAAAACTGTTAAATGTAGATAAAAATAACCATTTAATATAGACAAATAAGTAGTAATGTGTGTTGAATTAATAGTAATTTAGTTTCTTTGTATTTGAATTAATTAATAGTTAATTTAATTTTTGAGTAATAAATCACTTTAGCGTTATTTCGAGTTAGTTAATTATTGGAACTATTGTTTTAGTTTAATTTATTGAGTAGTTGTTGGTTTTTTCTTGAAATAGGGAAATCCCTAATCAATACATTGAAATCAAAAAATCCGGATCAGTCACGTGTCAGTACGGATGAATAGTGCGGGCGGCGCTAAAAGATGATTTTGCCCTTCAGCCCTCATTTTGGCCACTTCAAAAATAACAACACGCAGTTCTTAATTAACAACTCCGGATTCTTGATTAACAACTCCATATTCTTGATTAACAACTCCAGTTTTATCTTTTTACTTTCACAATAACAACACCGGTCTTGTTATTAGCAACTCCGAATTCTTGATTAACAACTCCGCTTTATTCTTCCACATATTCGCATCTCAAAAATATAGTGTTGCTAATGTAAAATACGATGTTGTAAATAAAGAAAGAGGTGTTGTTATTGGCCCTGAAACTTAAATTTTGAAGTTGTGAAACAAGAAATGGGAGTTGTTAATGTAGAATATGGTATTGTTAATAACAACACCGGTGTTGTTATTGTGAAAGTAAAAAGATGAAATGGAGTTGTTAATTAAGAATACGGAGTTGTTAATAAAGAATATGGAGTTGTTAATCAAGAATCTAGAGTTGTTAATTAAGAAGGCGTGTTGTTAATAAAAAAAGAGGTGTTGTTATTGACCTTGAAACTTAAATGAGGAAGTTGTGAAACAAGAATATGGAATTGTTAATTAAGAATCCGGAGTTGTTAATTAAGAACCACGTGTTGTTATTTTTGAAGTGGCAAGAATAAGGGCTGAAGGGCAAAATAGTCTTTTGGCGTCGCCCGCACTGTTCATCCATACTGAAGCGTGACTAATCTGAATTTTTTGATTTCAATGTACTGATTAGGGATTTCCCTATTTCAAGGGTATTTTATAGGGATTTTCCCTTTTTTCTTTAAGAAATGTTGTAGTGTATAGGTGATTATTTTAAATAGTATTTGATGTTATTGCAGCTATATTAGACTTGTATTTGACTACTGCATAAAATGGAATGAATGAATGAATGAAAAGTTTATTTAAAATAATAATACTCCTTCTCATTCTAAATGCAAGAACTAGATAACTATATTTTTTAAACAAAAAAACAGTTTAAGTTGGTTATTTGTAAGAATATTTTTTGCTATAATTAATAATCATTTTAATCATTTGCATTGAAAACTAATCCTTAATAGAAAGTGTCCCTCTTAATATATATGCAATCAATGGAGAGAGTTTAGGGAGATTTATAAATTTGGAGACAAAATGACTCTGTTGAGATCTTTTATTTAGGATCAAAACAAACCCATTTATTAACCCTTACACACTTAGGATCAAAGAAAGTGATAAAAAGATAATTATTTTAAAGAAATAAAAATAAAGATAAAATGCATGAATGAGGAGGAGGAAGAGAACACATAGTAAATAATATGATAATACATAACCCTATCTTGCACAAAAGATCTAATGAGTTCAATGTCAATATTGAATAGGAATCAATTGGTAAATAAATACAAAAATTGAATATTTGTTATAAATATTGTTATATTTAGGTGGATGTCCATAGCCTTCCAAAAGTGTCTTTTGAGTTTCTCTAATTAAATCAATATAACCTTCAAATGAATAGCCTTTTGGGAGCTTCTTATGATTAATACACACATTACAAAAAAAAACTATGGTTTATTAGTGGTTAAAAAGGTGTATTTGTAGCAGTTTTAACCACTATATAATGACATTTGTAAAAGTTGCAAAAACTACTACAAAATCCACTGTTGCAAGTGAATTTGTAGTGGTTAAGGAAAACCACTACTCAAGTATAGAAACTACTACTAAATTCGTAGTGGTTTACTCTGATTGCTACAAGATTCATACGAAGATAACACATAATCTGACAATCTTGTAGTGGTTATATTGTAACCCCCTACAATAAAACCATGATTATAGTTTGAAAATACATTTTTATGATAAATTAGAGACCAACGAATAATACAAATCTTACTATAAGTCCCAAGTTCAAGATAGGGTGCGGTAATGTGATAAAGTGGGTTTTCAAAAATGTTTTCCAAAACCTATTCAATATGGTCTCATATTCACCTTTTGAATATTGGTGGCATGTGTAGTTTGATTCCATTCATAATATCATAGTATAAACAAAATTCTCGACAACACTCGAGTTTCATCCATTCACTAAAGAGTTTACGGGGAATATTCGCCCCTTTCAATTTTCCATACTGGGGATTACATAGCACTATCCAAATTTACAACATTTACAATAATCCCAAAATATGATAACTACTAACAAAACTAAAACTCCTAGTTGGGAACACTAACCGCCCTTGGTCACTTGTTTCTCCTTTGACCCACTTGCCCTGGCTGTAAGTTAGTCAATGGGAAGAGTGAGATACAAAAGAATCCCAGTAGTAACAATTCACTCACATCACTTATAATAACATAGCATGCAAGCAAATCACAAAGCAACAATAGCAGTAACAATCACAGTTATACGTGACTTTTGTCAGAAACAACAGCTTTCTTGGCTGTATCCACATGTTGCGTGACTTGCATCACAAACAATAGCTCTCATAGTTGTATCCACATGATGCGTGAATTGCATTACAAATGACAGCTCTCATGGTTATAACCACATGATGCGTGACTTGCGTCACAAATGACAACACTTACAACTGTATACACAAAGCTTTCATAGCAACTTACACTACAGCATTTGCAATCAACAAATTTCAATGATAAGACATAAATACAATGTATTTAACATAATATAAGAAAAAGAATCAATACCTTGTTCTTTCCGCTTATGTTCCGGCACCGGTTTATCCCACATAGGGTAAATATCAAATCCTTTAAACTATAATCAAGGTCGACAAGTTATTCCCTATTCCAATTCTTAATTCTAAAACACTTAGGGTTAGTCATCATTTGATACCTTCAGGTGGCTACTAAAAGACCAAACAGATGCCTAAAGGGTTAGGAAAGACTAAACCAAAGATCCTCTTTCAAAAGTTCAAAATGCAGATTTTGAAGGGTTGGCCGTGGCAAAGCCATTCTCTGGCCGCAACCATGAGATGGTCAGAAAGAATTGGGTTGTAGCCAAGATCCACTGGCCGTAGCCAAAATCAGGTAAGAAACTTTTGGTTTACCATGGTCAAGAACTTGTCAGTAACATTTGGTTAGCAGCCAAGACCTTTTTGGCCGCGGCCAACAATTGGCCTGTTTCCTAACTATTTTCAAATGATCATAACTTTGTGCACACTTATCAAAATGATGCAAAATCTATATAATTGGAAAGCTTGCAACGTCTACTACAAAACTAAAAAATTTCATAACAGTTTGACACTATTTCCTATTTCAAAACACTATGCAAATTTGGTCCCCTACATAGATTTCAACTTGTCAAAATTCCATAATTCCCAGTTTTTGGCACAAGTGTTTCCAAAGACTCAAAATTCACAGCCAACACTACAACCACAAAGTTTTTCACAAGGAATCCGATGGAAACATCAAAATTCCCAAATTCCCATTACTTTTACATGTTCTATTTTGACCACAATGTAACATAAAATCTCACATTTTGGACAATTTCACATTCAAAACTCCAGGCCAATCCATTGTCCACAACAAAACACAAAACACCATTTCAACATTCAAAACCCCATGAATCCTCTAAAACTCTAATTACACAAAAAAGAGGGAAAAAATCTAGAACTCAAGAGTTTTAACCAATAGTCACAACATATATATCAAAAGGTGGCTCTTACTCACCTCTTTCACTTCCTAAGCTTGTTCTTTGATTCTACGGCCTCCAACCTTTCTTGAACTCACAAAACACCTCCTCTTGAAAATCTACAACCATAAAAATGAAGCTCTTATCAAGATGATCAAGATTAAAGCAGAGGTTTTGGGCATTTAAAATCATCTTCTAGGTTAAAAGTGCAAGAGATTACCTTAACTTCACTTTTTCTTTCCTCCTCTTGCTATGGTCGAAAATGAGAATTGAAGTGAGAGTGAATATGATGATGATGATCAAATTTTTCATCCTCTCACAATGCCTTAGCCGACCTTGAGGAGAGAAGGAAGAGAAAAATGAGTTTGAATATTAGAGTTTCATCCAAAGGCCCATGTGATGCCAAGTACCACCACCTTGTAACTCCTTCCATGTGCATACAACTATGTGATTCTTCTCCCTTGTTTACTTGTCAATTAGTCACACCCCCTAATCTTTAAGTTATTAGTGGATTCCCTCATTGGTTGCTAACGAGTTGGCTGGTAAATTTCCTCTCTTCCCATTTTGCCCCTAACTATGGCAATTCCTATTGAATCACTATTGAGCACATCATTTCATTTCTTTTCCTTATCCATGTGCCCTCCCCTATCTTTGAATTCATTTTAAGCCTTAACAACACAATTGAGCATAAATACAGGGTTTGGGCACTGTCTACTGCTAGTTCAGATCATAATTCTCATTGTATTCTCTGAACGTGTTTGTTTAACATTAATTACATTCACTTTTGAAGTCATTAGCCGTTAATCACGTTTTGGGGCATTACATATATAACTTCTACAATTATTGCCGGCATAATTTCCAATGGCAAGAAAAGGAAAAATGAAAATTTGGTTCCAACTTTGTAGCAGTTTTAAAACCACTACTAAGTTGAAATAGGAATTTTAAAAAATTGGTGTCAAAACCTTTGTAGTAGTTATGAAACTACTACTAATTTAGGATGAAATTTCAAAAGTAGCAACAAAAATTTAATCCAATTTTGAGTTTAACTTTGTAGCAATTCTGAAACCACTACAAAATTTTGGAAAAAGTAAAAAAAAAATTATACAAGAATTTGATTCCATTGTTATAATATTATGCTGAAAAGTTTATTATTTAAATAACTTGACTGATAGTAGTTATAATTTGAGAATAATGATTAAATTGAGTTTGATGAATATAAAATTTATGTACATATAATATTGAGATTTTGTAAGTAATAAGGACTTATTATATTGTCTACTAGATATTGATCATTATGGAAGGAATATTGAAAACATTGAGGAAAAGTCCATAAAATTCTAGAGATAGAGAAAAAATAATTAGTATCATTATTATAAGAAGCAAAAACTGTTGAAATCAAAGAATGGAAAAAATTTACCATATTTGATCATCTTGGTTAGCTCTTAGGCTCTTGAAAAAAAAACCCATATAAGAGAAAACGAGAGAGAAGAAGGGAGTAAAGAAATGGATAACGGTTTGAAAAGAGTTAGGGTAGTGGTATTTCTAAGGATCTGCGTGACAGTTGTAGTAGTTAATATGACTGTTTTTATAGCAGTTTAAGTTTGTAGTGGTTTAGGTGTCATTATTTGTAGTGGTCTTGATTTGTAACAGTTTTTTTATTTTGTATAGGTTATAAAACCGATACAAATATTGGTGTGAATTTTTTTTTAAAAAATAGAAATTAAGATTTACAAGAACAAAAGTATAATTTGTTTAATCATTCTTCGTCACCATCCCTACAAAACATTTTGTGGAGAAAATCTTAGTATGATATTATTTTGTAGAAAAATTAAATTTAAATGATGACAACTTATAAAAACTCACCGAACTATAGGTAAATTGTCATCGCCTTTAGGGAAGAAGTTTTTGAAATTGGTGGGATAGAATAGCTCACTCTTGTGGCGATGTTATCACCATTAGTTATGTCGTAAAGGTCTCGAGGCTTTAAGTGAACCTGATGTGCCTCTGAGGTAAGAATATATGGCTTATCATCTTTAGATTGACCCATGTAACTTGGTCGGGAGAAAATTACTGATGTGATGTAATATCCCGAATTTTGGGACTAAAAACTTGAGAATAAGTCTCAATCAAGTGGACTGCTAAGCCCCAGTTTAGCAAGAGTCCCAAGAATGTCCAAGAGCCATAATGACTTTTAGAGACTAATTTTGAATTAAGCATGGGATTAGTTATAATAGTTAAAGGAAACTACACAATTCCTTTATCTAAAGTAAAATAGGATCTAAAGCCCAACTTGGAACCAAAAAGAAGACAAAATGGCAATTCAATTAATATTGCCATGATCAAGGGCAAAAGAGACAATTACCCACTTGATCTTGAGGTTACAATCAGAAGACAAAATGAAGGGCTAGGATTTGCTCATGAAAAGCAAGAGTAATCATGAGTTCAAAAAGTAAATTATCCCTTTTCTTCTAAGGGTTAAATTTCGGTCAAAGAGGGACAAAGAAGGAAGTGAAAAGTTCGGTCAAAGTGTCAACTTTTTCAAGAAGATAAGGTCAAATGTGATCACATACACAAGTGGTCAATTGGTCAACAAATTGTTCTCTTGTTTATATAGACTATTTCAGTCAAGAATTTTAAAAGGGAAGGACGAGAATTTAAATTAAACCATAGGCACTAAAAATTCAAAAAGCAAAGAAAGAAGAAGAGAAGAAAAGTCAACAAGACTTGCAATTGGTTACAACTTAAAAGGTTGACCAAAAAGCAAGCCTGCAAGAACAATTTGGTTGACAAAATTACCCCTTTTTTAATGCCCAAGTTTGATCAAAATAATTGGAAGAAGGAAAAATAAAGTTGACTCAAACTAAACCATCATTGTTTAGTTAACTACAAACTTCACAAGACACCATATTAAGTTGACAAATCATCTTTCTTTGCTTTCTTGGGGTGAATTTTTTGTCAATTAAAGTAAATGGCTGATGATGTATTTAAAATATACCTCACACACTCTCAACCACTCTAAAAAGTCTGCCAAGTTGGAAGGAAAAAAGAGAAAAAGGTTGGAAAAAGAAAAAGGAAAGAGAAAGTGCTCTTGAAGATCAAGAAGCAAGGTAAGATCTTCTAGCTTAATTTTTACCCCTTAAATCACCTCATATGCTCAAAACCTCTTCATAAACATTGTTCCCCATACTAAGGGCTATAATTTTATGGCTTTTGTTTCTAAAAAGGTCATGTCTTGTACTATCTATAAAGCATCAAAGTTGGAGAAACAAAGAACAAGCTCTAAAAAGGGCAAGAGGTGAGTATAAGCTTTGATTTGAACCAAGTATCTTGTTGATTGGTTAATTGTGGTGAATTTTAGTGGCTACCTTAATTTTTGTTACCCTAGGGTTTTAGGCTTTCAAGTTGATTTGATCTTGGAAATGGTAAAATATGATGTTGAATAATGATTCTAGCATAGTTTAAAAGTGAAATTTACAAACTTGTGAATTTTGGACTGGGACTAGATTTTTGATCAAATGTAGGGCATGTATAAGGAATGTGATTTTGGTGAATTTGATGTTACCAATGGATTCTACATGAAAAATTGAGTGGGGGTAGCTTATGGTTGTGAATTTGAATGAGTAAGATAAAAAATATGAAAATATAGATTCAATATGGCCTAGTTTGGCATTGTCAGATTCGTGGTAGGTTGATTTTGGCATGTTTCTGATTGACCAAATGTGATCCATTGGCCATGAAACTTTCTAAAATACAATTAGACATAATAAGCTTTAAAATTATATATAATAAGTGTCAATTGGATTAGTATATAATTAGTTATGATTGTTTACAGTTGGGTAATAAATCTGAAGTAATGTTAGTGGTTGTGAGGATTAATTTGGAATTTTGGAATTGTGTGCATACAATTGCAGTGGGAGGTATTTTTCCCTTAAAATAGACTCAAAGAAGGCCATATAAGACTTTGAACCACTGCAATTGGAGATTCCTAGACATAGTTATGATTTTTCAAAATTACGTGGCAAATCTGGCAGATTACGGTAACCCACAAATTTCTGGTTTTTTATGTAATTGAAACAAGCATCGGTCCAAAGATAAGAAACATATCCTAAAATCTAATATATCCATATTGGAAATTCAGTTGCCATAGCTCTAATGATGTGGTTATATATCTAAGGCCAAGAGATATCAAGGAAGAAGAAATGAAAGGCTTTACAAAAAGCTTCAATGGATAAAAGAAAAGGGAACTAGAGAAGACCTAAAGACAAAAGGTAGTTAAACTTTCCTGGCTTGCATTTACTTGATAAGTATGCTTATGTATTGATGTGTTTAATTGCTTTAATGAATTGTATGAAGCATATGTGTATGATTGAAGCTCTATTTTTACTTATGCTATGACCATAGGTGTAATGAGTAAAGCATTGAGCATGTAAGTATGTCATTATGCTAGCATGTATTTATGTAAGCAATCATGTCATGCATTTAGCTTGTATCTTGTATGCATAGTTAGCAAAGTTTGCTACTAAGATTCTCTCAAATCTCACCCTCTCTCACCAACCATATAAGTACGTTGAGTACAGGAGAAGAACATATGGAGATATGTAAGAGGAAAATGCCATGGTGAATTGAATATTACAATGTGGTAATTGGTTATGTGTACATTATCACTGTATATGAATACTTGTATAAACATGTAAAACTGAATAGTGTTGTGGGATATGTATACAAGAATGGAAAAGTACTACGAGAGTTGTCAAATTGAGCCTAAAATTCAGTAAGCTAAATAAATAAGTAGAGAAACACTTTGATTTAATTAAATAAATATAAGAATCGATGAGTAGTAATGAAGTTGCAAACCACTGAATGATGCTTCCGAAAGATTTTGAGATTTTTAGGAAAAAAACCCACTGAACTGTAGGTTTGAATCTTGTCTTGAGGTTGGGATTTGAAAGAGTTTTACAAAAGAATATCACTTAGTGGTTCGAATTTGTTGCGTAAGACTCATCAGATCGATAATGGAAATAAGGTGTTACATGTGATGCATAAATCATTAGTTATAAGTCCTCGAGAAGCTATCGTATTTACATACAAACACTTGAACAGTGTAATGGCCTTGGTAATTAGTTCGATGACATCAAGAAGCCTTCTATAGTAAGGGATACCTCTGAATTACATGTTGCTGTCACTGTTGCTCACATAACTCCTTGTCCCAAAGGTGCCATAAATACCTGAATTTTAAGTTTGCAATCCTTGATCTCATGATACCATGCAAAAATTTAAACCATTGACATTGTATGTGTAATGACCTAATTTGGGATTAAGGGCTAATGACTTCAAAAGTGAATGTAATTATTATTAATAAACACTTTTGAAGAATATGATGTGAATTATGATCTGAATGCATTCTAATCAGTGCCTAAACCCTGTATTTAAGTTCAATTATGTGATAAAGCTTAAAATGAACCCTAATAGTAGGGGAGGGTGTATGAATGTTGAGATGAATGATATAAACGTGTTTGGTTGTGATTTAGTAAGAATTGCCAAAATCATGGACAAAATGGGTAAAAAAGGAACGTTACTGACCAATTGGTCAGTTACTAAAGAGGAAGCTCCTTGGTAACCTAAAGATCAATGGTTAAGAATCATTGTGAAGAGAGTGGAATCATGTGTGTGTGAACTCATATGAGTCCATTCAAGGTGAAATGAGATGTTGACAAGTGGCAACATAAGAGCTATAGATCAAGTCAAAGGTTCAAACTTCTTTTTATTCTCTCCTCTCTCCCTCCAAGTCTGCTAAGTGTGCATAGGGAAGGGAAAATATGATCTTCTTCATCATTTTCTCATCTCTCACTCTAACAACTATTGTCGTCTAGAGCAAAGAGGAAAGAGAAAGAAAGAAGTACAAGGTAGGTGCTCCAAATGACTTGGTATGCTCAAACACTCTTCATCAATATTGTTCGTGGTGTGATAGCTTTATTGCTATGGTTTTAGATTTTTGAAAGAAGGTGTTTGAGAGTTTAAAGGAATTTGGATGTGGTAAAATCAAGGATCTAACATTGGGAAGAGGAAGATGTGAGTATTTGAAGCATTCTGACATGTTCATTGTAATTGTTGGTTGAGTTTTGTAAGTTTTTTATTTTTCCCTGATTATGGTATAATTTTGGAATGTACAAAGAGTGTATGGTGTTGGATTTGGTGGCATATTATGTCTTTGTGTCAATAAAAGTTATTTGGAACTTTGGAAAGGAAATTGGTGTTATTGGTTGGTGAGTGAGAATGTAGTGTTCGAAGTAAGAACTTGTTGCTAGAATGAGAATTTGGTTTTTTAAGGTCTCTAATGGGTTCCTTACGAAAATTTATGAGGGGAAAAGTAGTTTGTGGATTTTGGGAGCCATTGGACACTTTGGTGGGAAGTTTAGAAAATTCTGTCAGTTACTGCATTTTGGCTTCTGATAAGCCTCACTCGAGTGCAACATCATGTTCTCTCTTTTCCTTCAGCTTTCTAGTTGCACTTCCATGCCAGAATACAAGAGTGCATCGTCTCACTTATGAGTAATATAGGTTATCACTCGAGCGAACCTTGTCTCACTCAAGTGCAAGAGTATTATACACTATGAACTCTCGTCTCGGGGAAACACTCATGGCCAAATTGTAAAGAGTGTGTACTAGCACTCGCAAGTGTTGTGCTATCACTTGAGTACCAGAGCCAGTGCTCGAGTGCACTTCTCGTTCTAGGGTTTCTCCTTCTCTCGGGTAGTCACTTCTTGTGCCTTACTCGATAGGACACGGGTGAGTGTGAGGCTATCACTCAAGTGTTGGATCCAAGACACAAGTGTTGTGATCATTTTCGATCTTATTTTTTGCTCTCAGCCAAGCACTCGCACGAGTGAGCTATCAACACTCGAGTGCAAGTCACTCCATCACTTGAGTGAGGCCTCCTTAACTCGAGTGTATGAGTCAAAAATTAGTGTTTTCACTTTTGAGAGTAGGTTTTTAGTCAAGTCCTTTCCAATCCTTTAGGCATGTGTCTAGGCTTCTATTAGCCACCTAAAGAGTTCAAATGATAACAAACTTTAAGTGTTATGAAGATAAGAATTTGGAATAAGGATTAATCTGTCATCCTTGATTTTGGTTTATAGGCTTTGATATTTGCCCTGATTGCAAGCAACCAGTGCCAATGCACACCAAGAATAGTAACTATTCCCTTATACTATATGTAAATGCAGTGTATGTATGTGTTAACATTGTTGTGATATTATGGATGTTGCAAAGCCTATGTATTTGTGTGTCTTTCACTTGTGGCCGTATGGGGGGTTCCCTTGACGGAGGACTGTTTCACTGGGCCAGTAGTTTACGAGGTATTAACATTTATGAGCCGCAAGGCTATGTGTATATAGCGTGCGCATGTCAGCGTAAGCCATTTAGGGAGTGATGCGAGTCATCTCTATCTCGACCATTGATATACCATTGTAAATGTGAATGCCGTGAAGGCAATGTGTATACGTGACAACTTGTATATGTTGTATTTGTGCTGTGCTGTTGATGATTTACCTGTATGCTATGTGATTATATGTGGTATGAGTGGTTTGTTATTACTGGGATTCTTTTGAATCTCATTCTTTCCTTTAACTAACCTTCAGACAGGGCAAGTGGCTCCAAAGATAAGCAGACGACCAAGGGCGAATAATACAGATCCTAGGTTATAGTTGGTTATCATATTTTGATTAGGGATCACTGTATATTTTTGTAGATATTATTTTGGATATATTTTGTTGTACACTCTGATATATAAATGTGATTTAACTACTCAAGGTAATTATATTCGAATTGTGAAATTTGAGACCAGGTTTAAAAAGGGATTCTGAAAGAAATTTGTGAAAACCATACTATGAGAGTGGGATTGAAATAAGTTTTGTTTAACCATTGGTCACTAATTCATCTTAATTAAGTATTTTTGAATCATAATTACTGTATATAAGGCAGGGGGTTACAGTATGCTATAAACCTTTCTGTATGGTTAACAGGCCTGATTGTGAGAGCTCTAAAATCTGGTGAGTGTGGGTTGTGGTCATTTAGTATTCTATGTGTAAACCAGCTTGAGAATTCTTTATGGACCTTTTTGTCAACTTCGGAGGATGTTTGTGTTTGAATCCTTTGTTGACGCTTCACATGACTTCATAATTCCCTGCAATTAATCATGGGAAGGTTAACATGAAATGTAAGTAAAAAATGTAAGGATAGACATAGAATAACCTATGAGTATACAATTCTTACGGAAGGAAAGGTTCAACTTGAGTGCAATTAATCAAGACATGTCTATGTACTTACAACTTCTCAGTTGTTGTTAGTTTGAAGTTCTCACTTATTCTAATTGGTTTGCCCACATAAGGGATTAACAGCTCTCTTGATGATGGCTTAGGTTCAGGACAATCATCTACATGAGGCAGTCAGTTGAAAGTCCTTTCATTATCATCAAAGTACCTTAAGTAGAAATAAAGGACCTCACCTCACTAGTACAAAATTGCCTTTTTAAACCGTCACATTTAGATCGATTATAATGGATAAGGTCTAAAAATGAAGATCGGTGGCAATTTTTTAATTATAAAGAACTTGTAAGACCGGTTCTTAAAATATGCGATATAAAATAAATTATTTAGACCGGTTGTTAAAACAACCAGTCTAAAAAGATAAAAAAAATAGAAAAATAAAAAAATTGAAAGTTTTTAGATCGATTATTCAAACAAATGGTCTAAAAAGATAACAAAAA
Organism: Inga laurina; assembly: GCA_963855925.1. NCBI lineage: Eukaryota > Viridiplantae > Streptophyta > Magnoliopsida > Fabales > Fabaceae > Inga > Inga laurina. The sequence goes on along the minus strand of OY979702.1, from coordinate 30,103,386 downwards.
TTAAAAAAAAATCTAAAACTTTTTAGACCGGTTTTCACTAATAACTGGTCTTAAAGATGAAATATTTTAGACCTGTTGTTTTTTAAACTAGTCTAAAAGAAAATTTTTCCCATTTTAAGACCGGTTATCATTCATAACCAATCTAAAAGGTCATATTTTAGACATACTTTTTATTTTAACCGATCTAAAAGATATCCCAAAATCTTAGACCCCTGCTCCTCCTGTGCCTAATTTGAATTCCGCCCTATCTGAACCTTGCTTCTTGTTGCGTGAAAGATGATGGTTAGTGTTGCCGCTCAATGTTTCCACTCTTTGCTTTTCTGTATAACCTGTCCCTTCACAGATCACACCAACCACACCACACAACTTCTTCCATCCTTTATGGTAATCTCTTTTTCTCTTACCAAATCCATTCCCTTAATTGCCTTTTTCAATTCCTTCACCTCTTTGTGAGCAAGAAGCTAATTAGGATGAAGAGGATAGCGATCAACATGAAGGAGTTGAGAATCATGTGGCCAGTAGTGGAGATGCCATAGCAATGGAATTCCAATGTCGACCTGGTGGTGCTGAATTTCCACACGCCGAGTGTATACTTCTACAAGCCAACAATAGCATCGGCAGCGGCATTTCTTATTACTTCTCCGGTAGCTCATCCCTGCCATTGTGATTTGAGCAGTTTCTGGCTTCATTTTCTTATTACTGGGAATGAGATAGTAGTGTTATCTAATTACTATTGATCCGTGTGATCCATACACATCTTGAAATAGTTGTTAGGAGACAAGCTATATAAACTTCGAGTTTCTTTTTTTTCCCTCATTGGTATTTCACATAATCAATAAGCATGCAATGGGTACAAGCACCTTTACATCTGGAATTTGAATTATTCTTTGATTTATTCTGAAAAGAAAAGGGAAGAATTATTGTCAAATTCTTAGTTTAAATGATAAGTTAATATTGGTTTTTAATGCATTAATGTTGTGCATTGTGTTGACATCAAGACTACCATCCCTTGATGATGGAACTCCTTGGAAAGATGCCCCGAAAGGTGAATATTCATATTTATGCAATTTGAACCTTGCTTCAAATTGTGTTTTAAAATACTTGATGATAATGTATTGATATTGTTGCTAAGAAAGTGGGTAGGAAGAATGATCATAATTGTTGACAAATGAGAGTACGTGACAATGTATTGATTTTCAATTATTTTTATTGTTGTTTTTCCTGTGAAATATGGGGTGTAGTAATGCTGCTGTCATTACTTTTAATTGTGTGTGATAATGTGTTGTTGCTTATGTGGAACTGGGATGTCATTGAAATGGCTTGTTGGGTAAAGTTAATTTGTAAGGAATTTTTTTAAAAGAAAATGGAACTTTTAGACCGATTGTAGTCTAAAAAGTGTAAATTTTTAAACCGATTGTAGCTAAAACTGGTTTAAAAAGGATATAAAAAGCATGGGATTTGAGACTGGTTGTATCAAGATCTACTCTAGAACTTGTCTAAAAAGTCATTTTTAACCGGTTTAAGAAGTAATTTTTCCACTGGTGTCCCCTATATAACCTTAGTTATAGAACCTTTTGATCATGCCTTATTCCTTGCATAAGATATTAATTTCCTGAGAAACCTATAAGGTAAAGAGGGAAAAATGATAGTAAATGGTGAAATGGGTGAAGAGTAAATTTAGAAAGTAATGATGACACACATATGTAAAATGAGTATCCCTCAAGAGGATACATCTATTGATATTGAACTGGACCAGGGAGCTTTGTTTTATGAACAAGGTGGACTATTAGGTAAACCATCATAGAAAAAAAGAAGGGAGGAAAGATAATCTCCAAATGACAAAGCATAAGAATGATTTTGGACTACAACTGATCGAGCTCCTCAATAATAAAAACCTTGGAACAAAACTTCTAAAAGACAGAACACAGCTCCACCAAAATCATGAACACGTCAAGAGAAAGTGCATTCTTTATAGCTAGGTGAAGCAACTATTACATAAGAACATGTCAGTCATGACTCTTCAAGCCAGCAACCTTTTGAGCTTGCATGTTAATACATCATGAATGTTGCTTGAATATCCATCAGTAACTTTTATTTTCTTCAACATCATGAGGAAGACTTCCTCATTTGGTTTTGTAAGGGTGAACTTTACCATTTGAAATTTTTCATGCTCATCTGGCCACGCGTCTTCACGAATTCCTATAGCCCATAAATCTTTCCTCGGTTGAGGATGATCATTTGACTTGTCGAGTTCGTTAAGCAGCATGTATAGCACATTGTCACATACATATTTTTTAATGTGCATGACATCAAAACTGTGTCAAAGTAAATTAGATATCCAATATTAAAGAGTGAACAAAATGCTTATCTTTCGTCATTGTTGAGGTGCGAAAGCTAAAGTCTTGCTAGTCTTTTGCCCTGCTTTAGCTACATCATCACCTTTTTCAAACTCAAAGTCAACATCCTGAAGTTGCTGTGAGATATTTGCACTAGTTAAAGTCTGAGGAGGTCTTCTTTTTTTTGGTTTCCTATTGAAATGATTCCGTTGCAATCTAAACTTATGCTTACCATCGAGGAACCTTTGATGATCAAAGAAGCACCACTTTTGACTATAGGAAAGGCATGCTGTGTTAGAGTTAAAATTGCAAGCTAGACACATTATCCTAGTATGAACATTCCACCGAAAGTTCTAGGACTAGGAAAGTCACTTATGGTCCATATCAAGGCTGTACACAAGTTGAATAATGTCTTCTCATATGCGTCATATATCTCGATGCCAACACTCCACAAGTCCAACAATTCTGCAATAAGCAGTTGGAGATATACATCAATGTCATTCCCAGTGTCTTTTTGACTTGAATGATTATAGACAAAATGAAGGGGCTTTGTGTCATACATATCCAGGGGTAATTTGAATGGAACTAAGACTACTGGCCAAATACTGTAACTTGTACTATGATTCCTAAAGAGATTAAAACCATCGGTTGCTAAATCAAGTCGAACATTTTTGGGGCAGTCACAAAAGATGGAACTTTGAGATGAATACTTTTCAGGCTTTTGCATCTCGTGGATGTCTTAATTTACCATCTTTATTCTTAAAAACTTCATGCCACCTTATGTGCTCAGATGTTTTGGATGACATAAACAATATTTGTAACCACGGCTTTAAAGGAAAGTACCTGAGAATCTTTCCAGTTTTCGTCTTCTGCTTTTCTCTTTCCAAATTGTCTCGTACCTCAATATGTAACATTGCTTGCAAGTTTCCCTACTAGCATCATCTCCCTAATACAACATATAATTATTGGGGCATGTATCAATTTTTTAGTAGTTCAAGTCTAATAAGTTAATAATCTTCTTGGCCTCATAGAACGATGTAGGGATCTCCTCATCGGGGAATGCATCTTGTAATAATTCCAACAACATCGACATTCCTGTTAGATCCCATATGTTTTGTTGATAACAAAGATTGGATTAATGTCACAAAAGATTTTGATAATAAACAAAATGGTTTGAACAAAGTAACTAAGCTTTCTGTGGCAAGCAAAACTATTACTCGAGTAGTTACTCATGTAATGAAGAAGAAGTGAAAGATAAAGAACAGGGAAGAGCATCACTAAAAGATTTTTGAAGGCATTACTTGAGTAAGCCCTCAGGTAATGATCCTTCATTACTCGAGGGATCACTCAAGTAATGTGTGAGAAATTGTTCCAAAGAAGCTGTGTCAAAATTCGGATGTTATTACTCAAAGGATCACTGGCGTAAACAGAAAAGTTTTTGAAGCATTACTCAAGGGATCACTGGAGTAATCAGAGAAGAAATCATCCAGTAGCTCTTAGCCAAGAAATGGTTGGCATTGCTCAAGAGATTACTTGAGTAACCAGATGTGAAAAAGGTATATTACTCAAGGGATTACTCAAGTAAGTTGAAATGAAAAGATTGAATTACTTAAGGGATTACTCGAGTAATCAGGTAAGCAAAGAAATAGGTGCTCTCTGCCAAGATTTAGATGAAAATACTCAAGGGATTACTTAAGTAATCAGAAAAGAATTTGAGACTTTACTCGAGGAATCACTTGAGTAACCAAAGAAGAAAAGAGAAACTTACTCGAGGGATCACTCAAGTAACCAAGTATGCAAAACATTTTGTAAAGAAAAATACTCGATAGAGTACGTAATCTGGTCAGACAATGTTTACTTACTCTCTGGCTTATTTTGAAAGAGATCACTCGAGGGTTTACTCAAGTAATGGTGATGGTTTACTCAAGTAACCACTTGAGTAATCATCACCAGAATTTTGTTTTTAGACTATGTTTGATCTGTTGTTCATTAATTTGTTATCTATAAGACTAATCTTTTGTATTAGTTTCCTAAGTATATTTGTATCGAAACAATGCAAGGATCATGCATTAAGAGAAAAGTCAAGCATATCATCCTCAATATCTGAAATGCTCAACTACCGTAAATGACTATTTTTCAAATTCAAAGAATGGTCAAATGAAGCTGCATGACTCTAACGGACATGTTTAAATTGCTTTCAATGGACATTACAATTTACTTATATATGGAGCTTTCAACAAAGAACAAAAAATAATGACAGAACATACAAACACACATATATTAATATACTCTTAGTGCTCTGTTTCTTATATTCACTCTTTATACTTAAGAGATTATATAGTTTCTCTGTGAGAGAGATTTTCATTACAAACTCAATATTTGTTATTGAGATAACTTAAGGTTATGGAATCTTGAGTTGGGGATTTGATTAACATGTGTAAGGGGGAGCGAGTATCCAGTGAAGAAACTTGATGTGTACTAAGGTACTAAGAACCCACTGAATCTTGGAAGATATAGTGAAACTCTCAGAGAAGCTCTGAGGATTGGACGTAGGTCAAAGTGGTTGTGGCCGAACCAGTATAACTCCTAGTTTACACTTCGGTGATATTTCTCCTAGCTCTTAACTGCTTTAAATTTCTAGTCAATTTTTATATATACAATGAATTTTCTGGTATCACCCAATTCACCCCCTTTTTGGGTGAAACACTTGTACTAACATTTGGTATCAGAGTGTAGGTCTTCTTGTTTAGGTATAACAACCTAAGAAGGATCCAATGGCAAGCATGGATGAAGGAATTCTTCCCGACGGAGCCTCTATCACTAGACATAGGGTTTCAGTGGTGAACACTTCTCTTGCTGGGAAGCCAAGTTCAAAGTATTAGTAATGGCTACAAAATATAGACTATAAGACGTGATTGAGAGTGAAAACTATAAGCTTGAGAAAATTGTAGATTCACAGAAGGTTCCTAAGACACTAGCAGAATATGATGAGAATGACAAGAAACCCATCACACTCAATGTAAGGCAATTCTAATGATTCAAAGTGCCTTGAATCAAAATGAGTACTTCAAGATTTGCACACTTTCAATGGCTAAAGAAATGTAGGAAGCTCCAGAAATAGCTCATGAAGGAACTTAAGAATAAAAGAAAACTGGATCAATACTCTGGTTATTGAATTTGATTTACTTTGAATGAAATCAGGTGAGTTAATAGCTAAATTCGAACTTAGATATACTCATCTTGTTAATCAACTTGCAACACTTGGGAAAGTCTATGATCAACATACCCAAGTAAGAAAGATACTAAACATACTTTCAAAAGAATGGGAGGCTAAAGTCACTATGATAGAGGAAGCAAAAGATGAATCAATATGATCAGTTGCTTCTTTATTCAGAGGTATCTCTAAATATGAAAGTAAATTAAATTTCAAATGAGAACTAGAAGATATTGGAGAAAAGAAGAAGGTCTTGCACTAAAAGTGAAAGAAGAAACCTAAGAAGATGATGAAGATTTCAAAGATGAAGAAATGGGTCTGATAATCAAACGATTCAAAAAGTTTAACAAGAAAGGCCAAGGATTCAAAAACTCTTAGAAAGGAGGAACAAATAGTAAAGAACACATCATCTGCTATAAATTTGGAAAGTCAGAACATATCAAATCAGAATGTCAAGAACTAGCTCAAAAAAATAAAGAAAATAGAAAAGGCAAGTTCTATAATAAGAAGAAAGCCTTTGTATATGCCATATGGGGAAACAGTTTATCAGAAGAAGAGAGCGAAGATAAAGAAATAGCTAATATATGTTTGGTCACATAAGAAGAGTCAGAAGAAGAAGAGGTAACTGATTCTAATCCTATATATGATGAATTACTTTCTGAATATAATGCTTTACATTTTAAATTTATCAAGGTTGTTAAAGAATTAGTTATTTTCAAAAAGAAAAACAAAAATCTTGAAGAAAAACTCAAAGATGTTTTAGAAAAAGTTTATGAAAATTGTTCTTCTTTGAAAGAGGAAAACACGGTTCTAATAAGAGCTCTTGAAAACTTCACCAAAGGAAGTGAGATGATAAATGCAATTTTAAAATCTCCTCGATTTGTAAATGACCGATCTGGTATTGGATATGATCCAAAATTAGATAAAAAGAAAGGAAGGAAGAAAGTAGTAGGTAAGACATACTTGAGTTATTTTCAGCATTCTGTACATACATCAAATCCTTTCGCATATTGCAATTACTATAATAGAAAGGGTCATTATACTTTATCATGTATACATAAAAAGAAAGGAAAGATAGGAACCTATAGATGGATACTTAAGGTTCACATATTTAGAAAATAATCTGTACTAACCTAAAAGGACCCAAAAAGATATGGGTACCTAAGACATAATCATATTTTATTGCAGATATGTCTTAAAGCATGTAAAAACAACAAGTGGTACATAGACAGTGGATACTCCAGACATATGATTGGTGATTTCAAAAGTTTTACCACGATACAACTTAAAGAAGCTGGAAAGGTAACATTTGGAGGAAATCAATCCAGAAAGATAGCAGTAATTGGTGAAATAAAAAACGATAAAGGCATACAAGTCAAAGACGTATATCACATCAAGGGATTGTACCATAATTTGTTGAGCATAAGTCAAAGTACAGATAAAGACAATTGGGTAATATTTGACTCAGAGGAATGTCTAATTGTAAACAAGAAAGACTTGCAATTAGATAAGAAGAATATCAAGGCAATGCTTAGATAAAAAGGGAAGGTAATTGTTATACTCTTGATATCAGTAAAAATGATTCTGAAACTATTATCTAAGTAACACCAATGAAAGTTGGCTATGGCATAAGAGATTAGCTCATGCCAATATGCTTCAACTTGGCAAGTTACTTAAACAGGATTTAGTGATTGGATTGCCCAAAGTAAATTTCAAAAATGATTTGATTTGTGATGTATGTCAAAAGGGTAAACAAACTAAATCATTTTTCAAATTGAAAAAAAGAGATCACAACCAACAAACTACTTCAATTATTACACATGGATTTAGTTAGACTAGCAAGAGTTAAAAGTCTTGGTGTCAACTTATATTCATTGGTCATTTGTTAATGATTTCTCTAGATTTACATGGACTATTTTTCTATCATCGAAGGATGAAACCTTTGGAGAACTTATTGTTTTTGCCAAGAAAGTGCAAAATGAGAAAGGTATGTCCACTACAGGTATCAGGACAAATCATGATAGAGAATTTGAAAATCAAACCTTTGAAGAATATGTGATACTAATGGCATTGATCAAAACTTTTTCACTTTAATGACACCTCAACAAAATGGAGTCGTGGAATAAAAGAAATTAGTACTCACTGAAATGGCTAGAGTAATGCTGAATGAAAAGAACGTGTTTCAAGTTTTCTGGGCCGATGCAATGAACACATCATGCTATATTTCAAACAAAGCCTGCTTTAAAATAAAACTTAGAAAGACACCATATGAACTATATAAAAGAAGGAAGTCAAACCTTTCTTATCTACATATCTTTGGTTGTAAGTGTTTCATTCATAATAATGGTAAAGATAAACTAGTAAAGTTTGATTCTAAAACTGATGAAGAAATATTCCTAGGCTATTCTAGCCAGAGCAAAGCATACAGAGTTTTTAATAAACAAATATGTGTTGTTGAAGAATCAATTCATGTTGTATTCAATAGATTTAAATCCTCTGACAAAACTATTGATGATGAGTAGGAAGTTGTTTTAAATCAAGAAAATGATCAACCTAGGCCTAAATCTTTCATCCCAGAAGTTGATCAAACTAAGGAAGAAGATCAGTCACTAGGACAACCTAGAGCTTGGAAATGCAATAAAAGTCATCTCCTAAAGCAAGTCATAGGAGATGTGAATGAAGGAGTCAAAACTATGAATAAACTTTTCAATGTAGTTAGTTTTTCTGCCTTTATTTCTAAGATTGAACCTTCTATGTTGATGATGTCCTATTAGACAATGATTGGGTAATAGCAATGCAAGAAGAACTAAACCAATTTGAAAAAAATCAAGCTGGGATTTGGTACCCCAACCTAAGGATCATCCGATCATTGGTACTAGATGGGTATTCAAGAACAAACTTGATGAATCCATAATTTTTTTCAAAAACAAGACAAGATTGGTGGCCAAAGGCTATAATTAGGAAGAAGGAGTTAATTATATGGAAAAATAAGCTCCAGTGGCTAGATTGGAAGCTATACAAGTACTCTTAGCCTTTGATTGCATCAAGGGATTCAAACTGTATCAAATGGATGTAAAAAGTGCATTCCTAAATGGCTACATTATGGAAGAAGTGTTTGTAGATCAACCTTCAGGTTTTGGAAGATGTGATTAAGCCTGACCATGTTTTTAAACTAAGAAATGCTTTACACGGTTTAAAACAAGCTCCTAAAGTATGGTACGAAAGACTTAGTAAATTTCTCATTAATCAAGGTTTTGTACAAGAAAAAGTTGATACAATACTTTTTACAAAATGAAAACAAGCTGATATTTTAATTGAAAAAATATATGTTGATGATATAGTTTTCAGTGCTACTAATGAAACCTTATGCAAGTAATTTTCTGAGATAATGCAGGGGAGTTTGAGATGTCAATGATGGGAGAATTAAATTTCTTTCTTAGTTTACAAATCAAACAAAGAAAGAATGGAATTTTCATATCTCAAACAAAGTATTTAAAAGAGCCATTGAAGAAGTATGGAATAGATGAAGCAAATGGAATGGACAAGCATATAAGCTCAACTACATTTCTTGATGCTGACATCAAGGGAAAAGATTACAATATCGCAAGATATAGAGGAATGATTACAAGTAGACCTGACATCCAATTCAGTATTGGTATGTGTGCAAGATATCAATCAGCACCAAAGGAGTCACATGATGAAACCGTCAAACGTATCTTTTAGTATCTTGCTGACACAGTAGAATTAGGGCTCTCGTATCCTTAAGGAAGAAGTGAATATCTAGTTGCATACTCGGATTCTGATCATGGAAGATACAAGATAGACAAAAAGAGTACCAGTGGATAAAGCCAGTTTCTTGGAGGTTCACTCATGTCATGGTTTAGCAAGAAACAAAATACAATGTCTCTTTTATCAACGGAAGCTGAGTATGTTACAACATCAAGTTGTTATGCATAAATGTTATAGCTGAAGCAATAATTACAAGATCTTGGTATTTATCTAGAGGAAATACCAACATACTGTGACAACACTAGCATGAAGCTTGGCAAAGAATCCAATTCAACACTTTAGAACCAAGCATATCGATGTTAGACATTACTTCATTAGGGATCATGTTCAAAAGAAAGATGCAAAAGTGATATTCATTGCAACTCATCTTCAACTAGTTGATATCTTCACAAAACCCCAAGCAAAAGATCAATTTCTATTTATTATAAGAGAATCAGGAATGCTAAATCCCAATGAATTAAGTTATCTAGTGTTTACAAAATGTTAGATGATATTATTTGATGATGTTTTAATGATTACTAACTTAAGCATCAGAGTTTCTAGTAATTTGTTTTGCAAAAATTTGATACTTTGTTATGAGGCATAAAAAGAAAAGGTTAATAGAGAACAATATTACTAGAGGAACAACTTCAAGTAACCATCATTACTCGAGTAACACCTTGAAGTAATTGTATATATTACTCGAGTAACCACTCGAGTAATGACTTGGAAAATATGATAGATAAGCATTAATTCAAAAGGAAACAGCATAATGGTTGGAAATGAATAGTCAGGAAATGAAGGGACAGATTACTCGAGGGAATCCTTGAGTAAACTATGGAAATTACTCAAGTAAGGCCTTGAATAATCATGAGTGTAGTAAAAAATCAATCCGATTTCCATTCAAATATGTCTGAAAATGCCATCAAATGATCGAGGGAATATACATGGGTAATTACAATATTACTTATGATACGTACGCATTTAAATTGCATTAATTTAAATTTTCAGAAAGAATTACTAGAGGGATCCCTCGAGTAATGGCCTAAGATTACTCGGGGGAGCCCTCAAGTAATGTCATGCAATATGGTTATATTACTGTTCATTCTGTCATTTTCACAAAATTACTCTAAGTAATTCTCTAAGTAACATTCCAGAAAAACTTTTCACCGACACTTCTTCACTCTATTTTCAAAACAACCTATTGAAATTTCTTGTGAAAAACCGCTTAAAATCGCTAAAATCCTCTACCTTAAACCTTCGTCTTCCATGAGAAAATTTCCAGAAAATCTTGTTCTCTCAATCATGATGGTTAGAACCAAACTACCCTTCGATACTCCTTCTAAGTCTTCTAATCCTCAGCAATCACATGAATCTACTCCATCTCCTCCAGCCAAAAGCAAAAGCTTTCTCCCAGATCGAAAGTGAAATCCATGCCACAAGGCAAACCTAAGGTCAAAGGAGTTGTAATCAAGGAACCCATTGACACAAGAGCTCAATCTAAGAAGGTTATTCCTCCTGTTAGAGGCAAAGGGACGAAAGCGCTATCTTCATCTTCTTCTGATTCATCTCACATTCCCTCTTTCTCTGAAAAACCATCCAATTAGTCCAAGTTTGACAGAAATCTTGCCAAAGCCATGTCAAGTATACTAGATGAGGCTCACAAATCTAGAGGAAGGAAGCAAGGCCAATCTTCAAAGGAACAAAAAGAAGAAGAAATCATATTTCCTCCAAAAGGTTTTAATGTTAAGAAATTGAAGGAGTCTCAGAAATATAAGGAGCATTTCTCTAGAAGGAGAGTGAGCAAAATGCACTACTTAGATCTCAACCTACTTAAAGAGATATTGAAATTTGACCTCTCTCCTTATTTGACATCATACATGCCCTGGTTGTCAATCAAGCTTCCATTTTGTCCAAAATAGTTAGGCTTTTTTACTGTAATTTAGAGACTATCAATGATGCCCTTAGAAATTCTTTAGAAGAAGAATTGGTTTATAAGGTTAGAGGGAAAAATATCTTAATTTCACCTTCAAAAATTAAAACCTAGTTAGGAATAGAGGATCCTCCTAACGATAACTATCCTAATCTCAAACCAAACCAGCTATTCTCTGTTCTATGGCCTGGTGAGATAGTAGGACCCCTCAATTTCAACCCAAGTGATATGTGTGTTCTTCACAGAGTCCTATGGTATATCTACTCTAGAGGCATAGTGAATAAAGCTAATAACTTCACATATTTCATTGAGAGAGATTATAGAAAATTTTCCTCACTTATCCCTAAGAGGAAAAGGACTTGGCTGAGTACATATTTGAGGAGATTAAGAGATATAGATTTGAGGCAAAAATGACTACCCTTATACCTTATCCTCATCTTATTTCCTTATTTCTCTAAAAGAACATGGTTTAGTACTTGGAGAAGGATAAACTTATTGAGAGACTAACTCCTGTAGGTAGAAACCAAATTGGGAAGTTGCATATTGCACTACCCCTAAAGAAACCACTTGAGTCAAGTCCCAAAAAGAAGAAGACTGAGATTGCAACTAGTCAATTGGATGAGACACAGTTTTATGCTCCCGGCTCTATTGCTTCTCCTTCATTTTTTGGTGCCATATTATAGACATTTTTGGAAAATATCTTGAAAGGTTTTCATGTTGACGTTGCAAATACTAATGCTGAATTGATAACCCACATTAATGTGAAGATGGGAGAGCTTATAAAGCATATGGATAAGAGGCATGAGGAGATGTTGGTAGAACAGTGGGCCCAGGTTGAGCTTTTGAAACCACTCCATGCTAGACTTGATATTGTGGCATCTGGCCCCTCTACTCATTATCCTTTTGTGCCTTCTTTTATTCTTGAGTTAGTATCACCTTCTGAGCCTAGACCTTCTAAGCCTGGACCTTCTTCTATCCCTCTTCCTACTTTGCCTATCACTATCCCCAAAAACCTCCTATTCTATATGCTTGACCCAGAAACATCTGAGACCATTCACATCACCATTGATGACTCAGTCCCTTCGGTCCAGCTAGTTTAGCCTAAGCCAGTACCCATACCTATTGCTTTACCTGCAGGCACTGAGGAGGTATTTATTTCTTCTAATGAGCATCAGTCACCTACTGGTACAAAGGAGGTAGAGGTTACCTCTCTAATTCTATTTCCGTAAAATCCTCTACAGATACCTTCAGTGATTCTCCCTAAACTTGAACTATCATCTTCAGAATCTTCCAGTTCAAGTGATTCATATGACTCACGATTTACTCCTCTTCCAGTCACCCCTCTTTCTGCTGTCTAGCCACCAGTCCCTATCCTTCTCTCGATTGATTCCCACATTGTAATGAAGACAACAAGAGGGAGAAGAACTTAGGTGATTTTGAAATAGATGATGTGATTTCACAAAAGAATGCATATGGATAAGGGTGTATAGGGTTTAAGATTAGTTTCTATTTTATGTTTGATTATGTTGGTATCATAAACTCATTCTGTAGTTTAAATTTGAAGTTATTTATCAGTTATGGACTAATAAGTTTTTAATTGTGTATGCAAGATGAACAAATGAAGAATTAGAACATACCTTCAAAATTGGATTCAAAAAGATTTCATACACTAAATTTCTCAAAATCGTTAGATTTGGATTCAAAATAATCTTCCCAAAGTCATTTCGAAAGAGTTTTCAAGTTTAAATTGAACAAAATATTCCGTAAGAAAAGTTATCAAGAAGCATATAATGGAAACTCCATTTCAAAAACTTTATTCAAGATCACCAAGTTTTATCACCATCAAAAAAGGAGGGAATGTTAGATCCCTTATATTTTAATGATAACAAAGATTGGATTAATGTTACAAAAGGTTTTTATAATAAACAAAAAGGTTTGAACAAAGTAACTAAGCTTTTGGTGGTAGGCAAAACCATTACTCAAGTAGTTACTCAAGTAATGAAGAAGAACTGAAAGACAAAGAATAGGGAAGAGCATCACTAATAGATTTTTGAAGGCATTACTCAAGTAAGCCCTTGGGTAATGATCCTTCATTACTTGAGGGATCACTTGAGTAATATGCGCGAAATCGTTCTAGATAAGTTGTGTCAAAATTTGGATGCCATTACTCGAGGGATCACTCGAATAAAAAAATTTTTTTTGAAGGATTACTCAAGGGATCACTCGAGTAATCAGAGAAGAAATCATCAAATAGCTCTCAGCCAAGAAATGACTAACATTACTTGAGAGATTACTCAAGTAACCAGATTGAAAAAAGGTACATTATTTGAGGGATCACTTGAGTAAGTTGAAATGAAAAGATTGAATTACTCAAGGAATTACTCGAGTAATCAGGTAAGCAAAGAAGCAGGCGCTCTCAGCCAAGTTTTGGATGACAATACTGGACGGATTACTCAAGTAATTAGAAAAGAATTTTAGACTTTACTCAAGGGATCACTTGAGTAACGAGATAAGAAAAGAGAAACTTACTCGAGGGATCAATTGCATAACCAAGTATGCAAAACTTTTTGTGAAGAAAATTACTTGATGGAGTACTTGAATAAAGGAGGGTTTTACACTTTTGGTATAAGAGCCGAGATTCTAGCAATAGGTTGATGTCTTCTGCTAATGTGAATAGTATCAGTGTTAATATTTGACAATCCTGAGTGATACCATGATTAAGAATTATGGGGACAGATTGTTTGTGATGTGTTTTTAAATGGCCAAATCTTATCTAATGGTCATGAAATTTTTCAAAGTGATAGTAAACATGTTAAGCTTTAATTTGATATATAATATGTGCCATTTGGGTCTGTAATTAAGAGATATGATTTATTAAAGTTAGGTATTAAATCTGGAATGATTTTTGTGGCAGTGAGGATTGATTAAGGATTCTAGAATTGTGTGCATGTAATTAGTAGTAGAAGTTTTTTGTCCTTTGAAATAGACTCTATGAAGGTCACATAGGACTTTGAAACACCTCAATTGGAGATTTCTAGAGTAAGTTATGATTTTTCAAAGTTAGGTGAACATCTTACAGCATAGGCTTATCATGCGAATTTTAGATACATAGGGTCAATTGTAATAATATTAACTTTCAAGGGTAGAGTAATGTCTTAAAGGCTAATATAGCCATATAGGATATTCATTTGTCATGGCACTAATGTAGTAGTATTTGTAACATCCCAATTTTATTCACCAATATTCCTTGTATGTAATGTGACATTTACTAGAATAAAATGGTGAACTTTGTTGAGCATGGAATGTCAAAAATAAAGCAAACAGCGGTCACACACAATATGACTAAGTTTGGAACACCAACTATAAGAATTGGGATTTGCCGCCTGTGTACTTTTCAGTGTGGTAGTCTGGTTATGTGCTGCCTTAAATAGGAAAATGATGTCCAATGCCTATGAAATTTTGCAAAATAAAAGTAGACATAAAGATTTAATTTGATAGGTCATATAAGTCATTTGGTCTTGTACACTAAGAGTTATGTATTTTTGAAGTTAGCCAATTAAAACTAGCAAGCTAACGTGGTAGTATCTAATAAATGGTAATTCTAAAATGTTGTGTCTATATGGCTAAAGGAAATATTTTCGTCAAAATAGACTTAATGATGGTTACATAGCCTTTGGAACTACTGCAATTGGACCTCTATAAATAAATATATGAATTTTCAAAGTTTGATGAAAATTCTGTCAGCTTTTAGGCAAGGTGCAAAACTAACAACGTAATGGAAAAAATGTATGAGCAAAATAGTCATTTGGCTAAATTAAATCCATAACCCATATTTTTCCCTTTTTCTTGGGTATGGGAAGTCCAAAAAGGTTAGAGGCAAAGGGAATTGATGATTGTAATACAAATGCTAAGAGTTTAAGCATGTTAGCTAAGCAAAAAGGTGAAGTTTGAAAAGTCAACCATTGTAGGCAAATGTTGTAATATTTGAGGAGGTAAGTTATGATAAATCGAGAACCTATTTATTTCCCCTTTTCATGATGCAATTTTTGGTCAAAGAGGGAAATTAATTACTTGGACATTAGACATGCCATGTGTAATTATTTTAGATCAAGTAACAAGGTAAGAAGCAAAAAGTAAATTTCACATGGTAAATTATCTTTAAAATATATTAATTACAAAAAGGTGGATAAAGGTAATTGAAGAAGCTCATGAGGTTACTTTAAGGGCCTATTTACGTCACTTTAGCAATAGGGAAGAGAAGGCATTTATGGTTAGGTTTGACAGGGGTCAAGCTTAAGCAATTGGCATGTGCTAATAACAATCAAATATTATATCATTAAGGAGGTGGAAGAGATATTTTTAAGAGCTATTCTCTTTCCTTCAACCATTCATTTCATCCAAACTCAAGAACCAAAAGAGAGAGAGTGTGTGTGTCTTGAAACGTAGGAAGCAAGAGAGGGATCAAGACAGTTCAAGAAGCAAGAATCAAGGTATGTTAGTGTGAAATTCAAGTGTTTAAACACTCTAGTTCATGTATAACTCCATCTAATCTCTATGCCACCATGAATATCATGTGTAGCAAGCCAAACTCAAAAGAAAAAGGAAGAGGGACGGCTAAAAGGGAGTAGAGAGAGAAAGCAAGGTAACTTCAAGAAACCTTGATTCTCTTATTGAATATGTTGTTGTTGTGGTTGTTGTCGTTGTTTGTTGGCTTAATTGGCTTGTTTTGGTTAATTTTTGAAAATTGGGATGATGAAATCCTAAAGGGGTTAAGCTACCCAAATTTCTACAAATCAGTGTTTAAATGGTTAAACATCTTATTAGGAGTGAAAAAGGAGGTGTTTAAAGGGTTAAATCAAGAAAATCACATTTTTCCTTTTTCCTTTGTTAAGTTTCGGCTAATAGCAGAAATAGGGGTAGAAGCTAGAATTTCATCAATCTGATAGATCCATTGAGTTTGTAAGGGAAAATTGGGTAGATCCATCAACCTGAAGTGTGAAAAGCATTAGAATGTGAAATGTCAAAATTATCTTTAAAACCCTAAGTTTGGGGCCGCCAAGAGAAAAATCATCCTTTAGCAATGACTTTCACAATTCTAAGGTCAAAAATGGATTATACATGCAAAATTTTGTAGGATTAGGCCAGGTCATTATTTTTGGAAAAGTACAGTTGCACCAGGTATAAGGGACTTAGATCGAGTCCCTAGGGTATTTTGGTCATTTTGCAATTTTAAACTAAGATAACCAACAAAGTGAGTTTAGAATAATACATGAATGAATAATAACTCAATTCTTGTAAATTTGGAATTTTAGGACCAGACAATTAGCCTGAGCTGTAACAGAGTTCAGGAACAATTTACGAGCCAGAAATGGGTTTAAAGTAGTAACTCTTTCTTTCATACACTATGTGTGTAACCTCCTGCCGTAATTAATATTCGAAATACGCGATTAAAGTGAAATAGAGACCAATAAGAAACAAAAATTATTTAAAATCCCATCTTCACGATAGGGTTTTCATAAATACCTTTCAAAATCATTCATAACCTGGTCTCACATTCACATTTCGAATACAATTACTACACAAAGATAAATCACATTTAAATATATCAGAGTACGCAATATAATAATCCCGGCAATCCCGGTTTCCATATATTAACTCAAGCTTTATAGGGCACATTCGCCCATACAAGCCCTCATATGGGGATTACACAAATCTTTCTCATACACATAATCAAATCCTCATCCACATACATATATACATATCCAAATTCATATACAAATACAAATCATCCCAATTATGATGATAACCAACTACCAAATCTTTAACTCGAAGGGAGTCCTCTTCGCCCTTGTCTGCTTACTCCATCATCGATCTACTACCCTGTCTGAAAGGTTAGTAGGGGAGGGTGAGATTCGAGAGAATCTCAGTAGGATAACAATATCAATATGCATGTACGATAAATGTTTAATGCATGACATGCTTGCATCACACAACTCATGATAACACAATGACAATTTGCAAGCTCAATGCTTCGAACAATATACCTATGGCCATAGCATAAATTGAAACATAGCTTCAAATTACACACAATTATGCAAAGCTAAGACATGCACCTACACATTAACACATATATCAAATACAAGCATAAGATATATGTTCCCTACCCTCTTTCCACGTATGCTCCAACTTCGCGTACTCGCGATCAGAATGAATATCGAACCACGATCAGGGCGAATATCAACCCTATAACCAAAGCAAGGACATAAGGTTATTCTTTATTCCAAAATCTTAACTCTCAAACACTTAAGTTGGTTATCATTCACGACCTTTAGGTGGCTAATCAAAGCCCAAACACATGCCTAAAGGCTTGGGAAAGGCTATACCAAGAACCACCTTTAAAAGTGTAAAATACTGATTTTTGGGGGTGGGCCGCGGCCCAAGAATCCATTGGCTGCGGCCCAAAACTGCCCAGAAACGCTCAGAAACATTTGGGCTACGGCCCAGAATCCACTGGCTGCGGCCTAAAACTGCTCAGAAATGCTCAGAAACATTTGGGCTGCGGCCCAGAATCCGCTGGCCGCGGCCAAGAAAATCCAGTTTCTTGGCTGAACTTCCAAAAATCATAACTAATTCCACAAAAATCGAAATGAGGTGATTCCAAAGCCAAATGAAAGCTATCAAGTCCTCTACACAGGAAAAATATTGGCCTTTACTAGAAATCACCACACCAATCCAGATTTACACAAAATCCAACATTGCTCCAAAACAGAATCCATTTTCGACCTCAAACTTTAGGCAAACATAAATCCCAGTTCCCAAAACGAAATGGCATAAATTATATATCCATTTTGAAGCTTAAGATGTGAACTTCAAGACTGGAAATTTTCAGAATTTTTAGAGACCATTTGCCCATTCAAAACGTCCACAACACCAGACTGCCCAGAACAGAACTTTAAAAGACAGAATTCCAGTTTTTGCAATTTGGCTTCCAATGATTCCATTTTCATATCAAACATCATTCTCACCCAAAATTTCACAAGGAATCCATTGGAAACACCAAATCAACCAAATTCACATTATATTGACATGTTTTTCCAACAATTACAACATGTCATCACTCAACCATAACACAATTCACAACATTGTAACTCTTCATTCCAAGTTCCCAAATCAATTCCAATGACCAAATACCACAACATGGCACCATTTCCAACATAAAACACAACCCAATTCATCCAATCCAAAATCACAAGAAAATCAGGGCAAAATTCAAAATTCACTAAACTTATCCATAAATCACAAAACTTAGATCAAAAGGCTTTAAATACTCACCTCTTCCTCTTTCCCAAACCAATTCTTTGATTCTTCATCTTTCCAAATTTCCTCAAGCCATCAAAAACCACCAATCAAGAATCTAAAACCATAGAGATGAAGCTCTCATCACTATGAACAACATTAATGAAGAGTGTTTGAACATTAGAGGACAAGAACAAGGCCAAAACATCACCTTTCTCTTTTCTCTTTCCTTCTCTATTTGGGATGCCATGGAGTCTTGAGAGAGAGAGGGAGTGAAGATGAAGATGATGAAGAGAGAATCAGATTTTCCCCTTTTTCTCATGTGTTAACCGACTATGAAAGAGAGAGGGAAGAGTTTGAATGTTGACCAAGATCCAAGGGTTCCCATCTTGCCACTTGTCATGATCTTGCAACATCCTCCATGAGCTCACATGCACACACATACACACGATTCCACCCCTTGATCTAATACACAAATCAATCCTAACCATTGATCTTGAAGTTACCAATGAGTTTTCTCTTCGGTAACTGACCAATTGGTCGGTAACTTTACCGTTTTTCCCCTGATTATGGTAATTCTCATTGAATCACCACCAACACTTCACATCTTTTCATTTAGCCACAATATGTGCCTTCCCTCTATTTTAAGTCAATTTAGATGTTAATCCATAATTAAACTCAAATACAGGGTTTCGGCGCTGCTCAGAACACATACGAATCACATCGGGTGCCAAATCACACCATAATCTCCAAAAGGGTCCATTTATCACTAATGACATCCACTTTTGGAGTCATTATCTCTTAATCACAATTTGAGATCCTGCTAAACTAGGGCTTAGCAGTCCACTAATCTCAGGCTTATTCTCTAACCTTAAGTCTCAGAATTCGGGGTCTTACAATGTGAACCTGTATATACTTTGTGTATGCTATCTTCTATGATATGTATAATGCACATACGTTATCTAACTGGTGCAGGAAAAGCACAACTACCAAGAGGGTACATTGCCATGTTTGTGGTCTTGAGCCCAGCCGAGGTACAGACAAGTAAGGGTTCTAACAATAGTTAGCCCCAAATATATTCATGTTCCGATTGTTATGATTACAGTGTTATTATTCTGTTGCAATATATGATTATTGGCATATTTATTTGTCATATTTTATATGAATGACTGTATGTTACTACTGAGATTCATTTAAATTTCACCCGTTTCAATATTTAAAATATTCTAGCAGAGGCTAGTGCCTCTAAGGGCAAAATGGTAAATACTAGTGTTTGAGGGTATCGGTTTAAGCAAGGGCTACCCTTGGTTATTCTTAGTTTTATTTTGGTAGTTTTGGACAATTTATTTATATTTTTCACACCCTATGGGTATTACCTCTATTGTAAATAAGTACTCAGTATCAGTATATTTGTGCTATTTCTGTATGCCTGTAGAATAATGCCTTTATTACTCTAGCAAATATCAAAATGTTAAGAGATTTGATAATGTTGGTTACAGAAGCTGCTACAATATGTCATAATTATTGGAGGGATCAGACATTCAAATTTCAAAATGGTCAAATTTTGTAGCGGATAATTGGAAATAACTGATACAAACTTTCATAACCATTAGCGAGAATGACAAATTCAAAAATCAAATGTGTAACAATTTATAGCAGTTAAGTGGAAAGAACTGTTACAAAATTTCATGACCATTGGTTGGAATGACAAATTTAAAATTCAAATGTGTAATAGTTTGTAGCAGTTATGTGGAACAAGCCGATACAAACTTTCATAACTATTGATGGGAATAACAAATTCAAAATTCAAATGTGTAATAGTTTGTTGCGGTTACATGAAACAAACTGCTACAAATGTTCAAGTTTACCTTGTAGCCATTTATTCCATATAACCGCTATAAAGGTGGACATTTTGCAGCGGTTATAGCTGTATTACCGCTACAAAGTTATACTTTGTAACAGTTCATGATTAAGAAATGCTGCAAAGTTTAGTTGTTTTTTTTTCAAAATTGGTTAATGACGTCTAATTGAAACAAGAAATTACATAAATTAAAATAGAAATGTCAACAAGTAATTACATAAATTAAAATAGAAATTACAATTCCAATTTTTTTTTTGCAACTGTTATAAAATAAAAAAAATTGTCCTAAATCAACTAGATTAACTAATGTCAAACCCCTTAACATTTCAATTTTTGCCATAGTAATAAAGGCACAGTTCCATAGGCATACAGAAATATCATAAACATAATGACATTAAGTACTTGTTTACAGTACAGGAGTTTCCCTGTGGGGTTTGAAAAATATTTACAATTGTCCAAAATTAACAAAATAAACTACAATAACCAACAACTACATCTTTTTTATCCAAAATCCTCAATCGTCAATATTTATCATTTTTTCCCTGAAGCTACTAGCTTTTGCTAAAATATCTTTAAGTGTAGAAAAAGGGAGAGATTCGGATGAATCTGAGTAGTAACATGCATTCAAACATACAAAATGTGAAAATAAACATGCTATGCAACATGCTATGTAATATGTAAAATGATAGAATGCTGTGAGCACACTGACCAAGGCCAAATGACTGTTTACAACTCTAGCTTAACTCTGCGCCTATGTTGGGTCCCATACCACAACTAAGCTAATATGAACATTGTGCCTCCATTGGGTCCAAGAACACAACTAAGCTAACATTAACTCTGCACTATCGTTGGGCCCCATACCACAACTAAGGTAATATAAAATCTGTGCCTCTATTGGGTCCTAGACCACAACTAAGCTAATATGAACTCCGGCCTCCGTTTGGTCCCAAACCACAACTAAGCTAATATATGTGTCCATGACACTATGCTCATGTTATAAAGAATGGCATACATAAACATATAATATTCACATAGTATACACAAGAAAAAGTTACTACCTAACTCCTTTCTCAATTCCTCGGTCGGTCTTAACCTTAGTTCCGGCTCGGGAAATTTTTTGTTCCTATCAAAATTAAAGTTACCAATAACTGATTATTACTTGTACCATTAATGACTTTAAATCAAATTATGCTAGTTATCTAATGTAGTTATAATTGTTTCCACACAATACAATTTTATACAATGCAGTTTCACTGCTTTCAGGAAACTGGTAGATTTTCAGTCAAATTTGGAAATTCATAATTAATTCTAGGAAAATCCAATTTGATTGATTCGAAAGCCTAAGTGAATCTCTTTAGATCTAAGTCCGACCACTATACTTACATTATTCCCATAAATTCTCTAAATTTGCTCTATTTCAAATTTCCTTCTAGAAATATGGCACAACTTTGAAAATTCATATCTCTTAATGTACTTATCCAAAAAATTATGAACTACCTATTAAATTAATGCTCCATATGTCTACTTTAATCCTATCAATTTCATAACTTTTGGACTAGGTTTCACCAATGAATTTCATTGCACAACAATACTGCCTCCAGTGAAACAATCAAACAACATTTACTTTGTACTTCAATAAATTCCATATTTGCATACCAACATCCAAAAATCACAAACACCTATATTCCCATACAATTTTCCCTTGTAAATCCAATGGAACCATCATAATTACAAAATTCTAGCTCCTCCATCTTGTTCTACTTCTAGGCGAAAGTTAGGGGTTTGGAGGGAAAATGTGTTTTCTTAATTTCTCTTGTTTAATCACTTTCTGTCCACTTCTAATCATACAATTAAGTACTTAAACTCTTAATGAGTATGATTTGAGGAAATTTTGGTAGCATAACATTTTAGGGTTCATCATCCCAAAATCACAAAATAAGGATAAACAAAACCAAATTCCACAACAACATCTTATAGCATAAGAGGATCAAGTTTACAAGATTACCTCTTGATTTCACCACTTTCTCTCTCTAATTCACCTCTACACTCTCCCTCTTCTTTCTTGATTTAGCATGCTAACTATAAATTTCAAGAAGAAGAGGTTAGAGGAAGTTCTAAGGAGTTTGGAAGGGATAAACTCTTGGATTTCAAGCATCTTACCTTTGATTTTGCTTGAACCCTAGCTCTTCCTTGTTCTTGAGCTCTCAACTTTGTTCAACTTTGTTTAGCTGAACAAAAATGAAGAAGAAGAGCGATATTAACTTTATCCATTTATCTCTCCTAATTTACTATATTCTATTACCAATTTCTCATATGCTTTGCTTCATGACTTATTATTTAATTACTTGGCTCTAATTCATTCCACATGGCAACATCTTTACTCAAGTGATTATTTTTTCCCAATATTTCCCAACTCGGCCAAAATTCATCAAGGAAAAAGGGAAATAAAATTGCTTCATAAATTATTCCCTTCTTTTAATTAATTCATTA
Organism: Inga laurina; assembly: GCA_963855925.1. Classification (NCBI taxonomy): domain Eukaryota; kingdom Viridiplantae; phylum Streptophyta; class Magnoliopsida; order Fabales; family Fabaceae; genus Inga; species Inga laurina. Next base: position 30,080,488 of record OY979702.1, on the reverse strand, counting down.
ATTCACCTTTTCACTTTTTGACTTTTCAAACTCAATTTACTTGGCTCTTGTTTTACCTCTTCTGAAATTAATATTGACCAAGTAAATATATATTCCCCTTTAACCAAAATTATAGAGAGAAATGGGAAAAATAAATTGCTTCTTGCTTTGTTGGAAAATTAGCATTTTTCCATTATATTTCTACAAAAATTCATGTCTTTCTCTTCTTCCTTGTTTTTGGCCAAATTTCAACATGTTTATTAGGCCATTGTTTGTTCTCCTTTCATGCTCCAGTTTAGGTTACATTGTTAGGCTTTTAAGTGGACATTAGTTGCTCCTTTATGTCCTAGCTTCGCCAAGTTGTGTGTAACCACTAATTAGAGTGTTTCTGTTATTTCATGTACAACACAATTCACCATTTTATTCTATTAATTGTATCTATTACATATAAAGAATATTAGTGACTTAAAATGGGATGTTACAACTCTCCCTCCTTAAATAAATTTCATCCTCCAAATTTGCTACAAATCCATAGCCATAAACTCCGGATAACGCTTTTGCATATTTTCTTGGGAGAATTACACTCAGGTCCCAAGGAAGAAGATAAATGAAGAAATGGTCCCTTGAAATTGCAAAATGAAAAAAGGGTCTCATTAACAACTTCAAGAGCAGGTCATTGACAACTCCAGGAGCCTACATTGATAACTTTATAGAACCATTTTTTCATTTTTCAATTTCAAGGGACTATTTCTTCATTTTCCTTCCTTAGGACCTGAGTGTAATTCTCCCTATTTTCTTCTGTTTCACATGTTGCTTCTCTAGGCTAAGCTGTTTCTCCTACCGATTAATGATTAGGTGTGACTTCATGAGTCAAATCATCCCACATATCCATATTTTCATATTAAATCATACATTCCTGATAGTCTGTGCTCGTCCATCCTCAATCTGTGCTTCTTCTATTATTGCTCTTACATCATTCCCTGCCTGATTGAGATTAGTGACACAAATCACAATTTGACTACCCAAGTTTAAATCTCTAAGATCCTCGATCAGTTCTGCTCACAAATCAATATAGCTACCACTTACACTATTTTACAGCTCCATCCATCTATGATTCCTCATATTCAGTTCCTTTTTATCATATAAATATTTCAAACTATTGCGGTTATAGTATAGCTCTACGGTCGAACCCTAGAGGTAATGTCTCCAGATTTTCAGTGCAAACACAATCGCTACCAACTCTAGATCATGTGTAGGATATCTCTGTTCGTGAGGCTTTAACTGATGGGATGTATACGCCACTGGTCAGACTTGATGTATCAAAACACATCCCAATCATGCCTACTGGCATCTGTGTAGACCACGAGGGTCAACTGCAGATCTAGGATTTTTAACACTCATGCTAGTGCTAATTTCTATTTTAGCTCTGTTTCAGCTCCTCTCACAACTACTATCCCACATAAAATGTTGAGTTTTCCCATGTTAACTTTATCAACGGTAAAGTTATTTTGGAGCAATTCGATATGAATTTCCATTATTATAAGGTAAAACCTAGAAAAATGTGTATTTTAGAAATTATCTTTGGCCTCTTCTAGTTCAGGACCGCTTGCACCTTGCTAAGATCGACTGAGACCCTTGCTATAAGACTATATGGCCCAAAAATTTAATTTCTGAAAGCTAAAATTCACACTTGCTCTTCTTGGCATAAAGTTGCTTATCTCTCAGTGTATTTAATATTGTTCGCAGATATTGCTTATATTTGGTCCTACTTTATAAGAATACCAGATTATCATTAATGAAGACTACTATGAACTAGTCCAAATATAGATGAAAAATTCAATTCATGTAGTCCTTGAACAGGCAGGTGTATTGGTCAGCCTAAATGACATTACAAAGAAGTCTTAATGGCTATAACTGGTCCTGAAAGCAATTTCAAGTACATCTGCCTTTTGACTTTGCCATCTCACTTGGAGCCATTCTACTCTAAATCTAAGATCAACTACAAACTTTACTTCCTTACCCGGAGGTAATTATCTTCCGAAAATACATATGAAAACTCATTCACTATAGGGATACTTTCAAATAGTTTTCCTTCTTCAAATTGTATGGAAAAGAATACTATTTACCCCTGACAACTTTTCTACAAACATCTCTTAGCCTCAGATGCTAAAAAAAGTTAATTTTCATTTCTATACTGATATGTAGTGGAAGACTAGGATATATAACCCTTCTACTTATGTGGTCTAGCAACACACCATTTGCCATCAACAACCAATTTTAAGGATTACTTCTAAGCCATGCAACAGTAGACAATCAAGTCCACTATTGATTCATATCCCTTAGATTCACTATGCAACTTAAACAGATATCGGTTGTGACAACCCTGACACCCGTGGGTGTAGGCACAACCTATTCATATGAGAATCTATGCTTACCCAAGCCTAGTCGTCTCACATTATCATATGCAATGGTGAATAATTTGAACCCAAATCATACATTACTTGTATTGAGTTGCCATTAAAAGAAGTCATACCATAAATACGTTTAAGAGATTTTATGGCCTCCTCTTGAGTTATCACATAGACCTTGCCTTGAGCTCTTAGTCTAGGCTCCTCTAGCTGTTGTTTCTGTTGGCAAGCCTTAGCAAACTGTCCTGGTTCCCTATACTAATAATAGATCCATCTAGCTGGAAACTATCCAGTGGACCGTATCTTACTGGTGCACTACTACATGTTTTACCATGATGATATCACTTGTAACAATGCCAGCATTTTCTACCCTTAGAGGAAATCTGACCTCTGCGGTCTCCAGCCTGCTTTGGCTTTTGTTATTCCCTCTGGACAATTCACCCTAATCTTTGTGTTTATGTGAGGAACACCTACTACTAAACACATCCATATTATTATTGGTTTTATCAGGGTATAAGCTTAACAAGTTGTTCTCGACAATTTGACACTTTTCAACCTCATTGTTGAACACCATAAAGTGTTTACAAGCCAGTTTCTCTTTTAAATATGGCTTCAACCCTTGTACCAACATATTGGAGCCCCACTTTTCATCATCCCGAGGTCTTAGGTATGAAGAATATTGAGACAATAGGATATAACGTGCCAGATATTCATCAAAACTCTCCCGGTCATATTGACATATGCTAAGGAATTCTTTTTCTTCCCCTAATTTGCCCGATCAAGAGAAATATTCTTCATTAAGTGTTCCTCAGAATAATTCCCATGTTATCAGAATATTCTTTGTCTGCAACATCAACTTTGTAGTTTTCCACCATATATCCACATGTCCTTTATAATACCCTGAATTTTAAGACTTGAGCTTAGAGAATAAGCCTAAGGTTAGGGGATTGTTAAGCCCTGCTTTAGTAGGATCCCAAATTGGATTAAGAAATATGAAAATGAGTTTGATGGTGATTCCAAGGGAATGACCATAATCAGGGGCAAAATGGTAAAGTTACTGACCAATTGATTGGTTACCGAGGAGGAAACTCATTGGTAACTTTAAGATCAATGGCTAGGATTGAATTGTACAATAGATCAAGGGGTGGAATCCCATGTATATGTGTGTATGTGAGCTCATGGGAGGTTGGTCAAGATGGTGACACATGGCAAATTGTGGACCCTTGGATTTGGGTCAAGATTTCAACTCTTCCCTCTCTCCTCTCTCCCTCAAGTCAGTTGTGTGTGTGTGTGGGAAGCCAAATATGCTTCTCTTCATCATCATCACCGTCTCTCATCTCTCTTTCTTGTTTCTCCATTTTCGGTGAGCTCAAGGTGGAGAGGGAAAAAGAAAAGGTAAGGTTTGGCTATGTCAATATCCTTTAATGTTCAAATACCCTTCTTTAAAGTTGTTCATAGTGATGAGAGCTTCATTGTTATGGTTTTAGATTTGGGCAAGAAGCTGTTTTGAGAGCTTGTGGAATTTGGAAAGATAAAGAATCAAGGAAGTGGCTTAGGAAAGAGGAAGAAGTGAGTGTTTGCTCCCTTTTGATCTATTATTTGTTATTTATGGTTGAGTTTTGTGATTTATGGAATTTGCCCTAATTTTGGTATAATTGTGAAATGAATAAGTTGATTGAGTATTGTGGTTAAAATAGTGTATGGATGGGTAAAAATGGTCTTTGGGATTGTTTATGATCATTGGAAAACAAATTGGTTTGATTTGGGTAATATGTGGGAAGATTGTGACCAAAAGGGGAAAATATTATTATGACCAAATCAGGTATTTTGAGGTTGCTAGTTGATAATCTTGCACAGGGAGAAAGTTATCTATGGAGGATTCAGATCGAAGAGTACTACCTTTGGGGAGTTTTGTCGAAGAGGGCTACCTATGGTGATATTTGATTGGAAAGGCTCTTTGTGAATTCTTCACCTGTGGCCCATCGGTGTTTTGGTGGGAGGATCGTGCCTTCGGGGAGGTGGAATATGAGGGATGTGTCTTAGTGAGCGAAAGGCTGTTTGCGTGTCTTTCATCTGCGGCCGCATGGGGGGTTCCCATGGCGGAGGACCATTCCACTAGGACGATAGTTTACAAAGGATTGACTATGTGATTTTGTGAACTTTGTGAAAGTCGCCGTGACGATAAACCCTAGTATGCAGCCACCGTAATAACAAACCATAAAGAGCAGTTGTCGTGACGTTGAATCATAGAGTAGAGCTATGAGGTCCCATGTTCTCAATGATATGTTGGTTATGGCTTTGAATGATTCAAGTTGAATGGGGCTAGGGTCTAGCACAGATGAATACAGATTGTGAGTGTGGTCAAGTGTAGTGGGAGATTCCTATGGGACTCCTATTAAATCACCCTGACATTGTGGAAGCACAGATGAGGAGAAAGACCTCTGAGTATGCAGCGGAAGCGTAGTGAATGTGATGCGTTTGAAAACTGCACTGAGCAGAAGCTCGAGGCAGTATAAGCTTGCAGTAAGTGTGAATTGTGAAGTGAAATGGCATCAGTGCTGAGTGTACTCAGTTCCAACTTGATGTGATTGTGCATTGTGAGTCCACCCGTTCTTCCTTGTAGGTGAGTTCCTGTGCCGTCGATCGGGATGCCGATCGAGGCTGCCGACGGAGCCCGCCTGATAGGGTTGCCGATTAAGGCTGCGGCAGGGTGGGTTTGACAATTGTGAACAAGATGGGATTGAGGTGTGTTGTGGCCACAGAGCAAAGCTAGTTCAGCTGATGGCAGATTCGACTACATGAACCGGGGTTATCGTTTGTGAGGGCACTTACCCCAACATGGCCAGCATGGCTAGCCACCACGTTGGTTGCATTGGTGTTGACCCAAGGACGAAAGGTGGTGCGTAAAATTAGAGTCTGCAATGTAGGTTGTTGTGAAGTTATATGAGTATAGCAGAAGGTCAAGGTATTAATGTAAGTAGTGGAAAGCCGATGTATTCTTGTGATATGGATACACTACCATGCTAATAGTCCCTGAGTAGCTAACAACGATTCGGGTAAAGACTGTGTGTCTTCCCGACGATAAAAGGGGATGAGGGTGAGGTGTGATTATGGATCTTGTGACATGTATCATGCATCATTGTGTATACAATCGTGAGTGCTGTTGTCTTATGACTTATGAGTCACGCATTAATGTGAAATTTGCTATGAATTGTGTGTAGTGCCCAAAAGTCCCGGTTACCAGTAGCGGAGTCACTGATGGGTATACGGGTGAGGGTAATGTTGTGAAAGTGAATACAACTAGAGCTAGTAGTTGTGTATGCTATGGCCATCAGTATATTGTTTGAAGCATTGAGCTTACAGATTTGTCATTGTATGAGCACGAGTTATATGATGCAAGCATGTCATGCATTAAACATTTATCGTACATGCATATTGGTATTGTTTCCTACTGAGATTCTCTTGAATCCCACCCTCCCCTACTAACCTTTCAGGCAAGGTAGTGGATCGAGGAAGGAGCAAACAGCCAAGGGTGATGAGGACTCTTTTGGATGTCATTCTGATTGTTGGTTATCATAGTTAGGAGTATTATGTATTTGGATTTGATTATGTATTTGAGATAGTTGTGTAATCCCGTATGAGTAATTGTATATGGGCCAATGTGCCTGTAAGGCTTTGATTAATATATGGAACCCGAGATTGCTGGGATTACTATATTGCGTACTCTGATATATTTAAATGTGATTTATCTTTGTGTAGTAATTGTATTTGGAATGTGAATGTGAGACTAGGTGATAAATGATTTTGAAAGATACTTGTGAAAACCCCGTATGATAGATGGGATTGAAATTGAGTTTTGATAATTATTGGTCTCTATTTCACTTTAATTGCGTATTTTGGATATAATTACGGAAGAGGGTTACATCCTTCTAGTTTGCAAATGGCTAATTGAACCTTGATGTCATTAGATCACGTCAAAATTTTGATTATTTTCTCTAGTCGTATTAACCAATTCTCTGCATGCAGATGATCAAATATCCCTCTGAAAGCAAGAGGTTGTTGTCTATTAAACTGTTTCAGCCACACTTGAAAATTATTTGCCTCATAAACAAATATGGGAGGTGGCTCCTGATGGGGTTGTATAGGTAGATTAGGTTCACCATCTCCCCCCACCAGTCTTCTTGGCAATCTTGCTTTTGCTGCACTTCCCGCAGCTCTTCCCTGATGTCATTCATTGTGGCCTGTTGTTGCGTTACCATGCCTAATATCTGTTGTATTTGGTAGGCCTAGGCTCCTGATCTAGGTTATTATGTCCCCCCACATGATCTACCATGTGTTCATACCATCTTTATACTTCCCTATATGAAAATAGAGAAGAAATCAATTTCACATGATCATAAAGGTATTTTGTCATTCCTTAAAAGATCGGGTACACAAATATGTCATATATATCATGCATAAAATATTTACAGCAGTTAAGGAAAGCTTTTAACACCATATAACCTATAACTACTGTACAATATGACTCTGTCCTTTTCACAACACATAACATAACTATACATATGACTTCCTAGGGGATTACCCATCCCATGATTTCCCTGGGTTAAGAATGCTTAACTTTTGTATACCTGGGCCAAAAACACTGATATTAGCTCTATCTTCTTCTGTCCACTGGCACTCCATGACTCCCCCTAACTTAAAAGTCATGTCGGCTACCTCCAGTCACCAAAATATTTAGTATAGATCCTCTAGTAGTTGTCATACATGTACTTCACCACGCACGATGTCATGTGATCCCTAAACTTGATAAAATGGTAGTTTAGGCCCCGCTCGACTATATCATTCTTCTTCCTCGCCCAAAATGTTATGTTTGGGAAAAAGTACATCATCGTATAAATCCAGATCTCATCTGGAGATTCCAGCCTCAGTGGAACTTGCTTCTAGTAGAGTGAATCCACATAATCCAGATATGCAAGGTACTGGGCTACAAGAGTGCCATACTTCTCGAAAGCCAGTAAGTATCTATGTTGAGCATAATCCCACAACCTCTAGTTCTGCCAAAGGTCATATCTCACATGCACTAGTCTGGTTCTAGAGAGAGTAGTAATATAGAACTCAGATAATGCTAGAACCTCTTTTAGCTCTAATACCAAAAAAGTCATACCCCTTAACATTTTGATATTTGCCAGATTGATAAAAGCAAAGTTCCACATGCATACAGAATAGCGGAAACATACTGACATAAGTGCTTGTTTACAATACAAGAGTTTCCCTATAGCATTGAAAAATATTTACAGTTGTCCAAAATTAACAAAATCAACTAAAATAACCAACAACTACATCTTCTTGATCCAAAATCCTCAACTGTCATTATTTATCATTTTGGCCCTGAAGCCACTAGCTTCTGCTGGAATATTTTTTAAGTGTACAAAAAGGGTGAGATTTAGACGAATCTCAGTAGTAACATGCATTCAGACATACAAAATGTGAAAATAAACATGCTATGATCATGTTATATAAAATGTAAAATGATAGTATGTTGTGAGCACATTGTCCAAGGCCAAACGACTGTTTGCAACCCTAGCTTAACTCTACGCCTCCCTTAGGTCCTATACCACAACTAAGTTGATATGAATGTTGTGCCTCCATTGGATCCCAGACCACAACTAAGCTAATATGAACTCTATGCCTCTATTGGGTCTCAGACTACAACTAAGCTAATATGAACTCTACGCCTCCGTTGGGTCCCAGACTACAGCTAAGCTAATATGCATGTCCATGACACTATGCTCATGTTATAAAGAATGTCATATACGAACTTATAATAATCACATAGTATATGCAAGAAAAAACTTACTACCTAACTCCTTTCTCAATTCCTCAGTCAGTCTTAAGCTTGGTTCCGTCTTAGGAAATTTTCAGTTCCTATTAAAATTAAAGTTCACAGTAACTATTTATTACTTTCGCCATTACTGCCTTCAAATCAAATTCTGCTGGTTATTTAATGTAATTATAATAGTTTCTACACAGTACAATTATGCACAAAGCAGTTTCACTATTTCCAGGAAATTGGCTAATTTTCAATCAAATTTGGAAATTCATAATTAATTCTAGGAAAATCCAATTTGACCAATTCTTAAGCTTAAGTAAAGCTCTTTAAATGTGTTTTCATAAATAAATAGCTACGTCTAACCATTGTACTCACATTATTGCCAGAAATTCTCCAAACCTACACTGTTCCATATTTCCTTCTAGAAACAGGGCATAACTTTAAAAATTCATATCTTTTAATGTACTTTTCCAAAAATTGTGATCTACCTGTCAAATTAAACCTCCAAATATCTACTTTAATCCTATCAAGGTTTGACTAACAAATATGTCATCAATCAAACAACATTTACTTTACTGCCTCCAGTGAAACAATCAAAGAACATTTACTTTTAACTTCAATAAATTCCAAATTTACATACCAACATCAAAAAATCATCAACACCTTTGTTCCCACAAACGTTTCCCTCCTAAATCTAATGTAACTCTCTGAATTACAAATTCCAACTCCTTCCTCTTGTTCTGCTTCTAGCTAAAAGTTAGGGTGTTATGAGGGAAAATGTGTTTTCTTAATTTCTCTTGTTTAATCACTTCCTTTCTACTTATAATCACACAATTAACACTTATACACTAAATGAACATGATTTGAGGAAATTTTGGGAGCATAACATTTTAGAGTTTATCATCCCAAAATCATAAAACAAGGAAAAACCAAGCTAAATTGAACAACAACAACCACAACAACATCTTAAAGCACAAGAGGATCAAGTTTTTGATATTACCTCTTAATTCACCACTTTCTCTCTATAATTCACCTCTTCCCCCCTCTCTCTTTCCTCTCTTGATTTTGCTTGATAACCATGAATTTCAAGAAGAATAAGAGGTTAAAGGAAGTTCTAAGGAGTTTGGAAGGCATAAACACTTGGATTTCACGCATCTTACCTTTGATTTTGATTGAACCCTAGTTCTTCCTTGTTCTTGATCTCTCAACTTTGTTCAACTTTCTCTCTCTCTATTTTGTGTGTAGTTGAACAAAAATGAAGAAGGAGAGGAGGGATATTGACTTTATCCATTTATCTCTCCTAATTTACTATATTCCATTGCCAATTTCCTATATGCTTTGCTTCATGACTTATTATTTAATTACTTCGCTCCAATTCATTCCACATGGCATCATCTTACTCAAGTGATTATTTTTCCCCAATATTTCCCAATTCAGCCAAAATTCATCAAGGAATAAGGGAAATAAAATTGCTTCATAAATTCTCTTATTCCCTTCTTTCAACTAATTCATTAATTCACCTTTTCACTTTTTGACTTTTCAAACTCAATTTACTTGGCTCTTGTTTTTTCTCTTATTAAATTAATATTGACCAAGTAAATATATATTCCTGTTTATTTCCCTATTTACCCAAAATTATAGAGTGAAAAGGGAAAAATAAATTTCTTCTTGCTTTGTTGTCAAATTAGTTGCTCCTTTGTATCCTAGCTTAGCCAAGTTGTGTGTAACCACTGATTGGAGTGTTTTTGTCATTTCATGTACATCAAAATTCACCATTTTATTCCATTAACTATATCAATTACATATAAGGAATATTAGTGATTTAAAATGGGATGTTACAACTAAACTAACTTTCAGGAGCTTGATTATCAACTCCTCTCTTAGATGGGCAGGATCACTAGCCTGACCATCTGGTCCTCTCTCAGTGGGGTTGGATCACGGGCCTGGGTAGAGTCAATAGCACTATCATTGGCAATAGGAGAAGGAGGAGGAAGCTAAACAATAAACCTAGGGATAAGGGGACTTATGGGTGCTCCTCCTCAAGGAACAAGCGACTCCATGACTGAGATAGCAAGGAGTTCATAATCTCCTACCACTGCATTTGCTTAACGTATTAGAAATTGACTTGCTCCTGAATCTGCTATATCTGATAGGCCACCACATCATTTGCCCTGGCGACCTCTGAACAGATCTCCTCATTAATCTCCTTCCTCAGACGTCTAACCCCGAACATCCGTAGGTGCCAATCTTAGAGGGGCCGCTCTTACCATAGACCATACTAGGTTTGGCGCCTAACCCATCCCCGTCATGTGTCCAGGGTGCTCAATGTAACACCTCAATTTTATTTGCCAATATGCCTAGTGAACACTTATGGCATTCAATGAAATAAGATGGTGAAATTTGATACATTTGAAATGATAACAACACCTTTAGTTGAAGTCACATGGAAATTGGACTAAAATAAGTCATGAAATTAATTCTATGTGTTCCATAAAGCCCATTAGAGAAGCCTAACATAATGAATAGAAGAACACAAGTCTTTGGGCCAAATAATTGTGATTTGAGCCTAAAAGGAAAGGAAAAGGAGGAAGAAACACTTTGGCCCAATTAAATGCAAAAATGTATTTGTAAAATCGCCATTTGGCTAAATAAAATCGAAAGGCCATATTTTTCCCTTCCTTCATGATGTGGGACATACAAATGAGGGAGCAAAAAGGGAAAGGAATAATTGTGATAAATATGCCAAAGGTTGGAGCATTGTGGCTAAGTAAATGAAGAGTTGAAAAGTGAGTTGGCATAAGATAAATTGGAATAAAATAATATTTATTAGTGAGATGGAATTGGGATAAGTTCAAGATCATTATCCCATCCTAAGGACCTTTAATTTCATCAAAATATGAGAAGAAAAGAGGAATTATTTAATTGGACATTAAAGATGCCTCATGGAAGCAATCTTGGCCAAGTAGAAAAAGAGGAATTAAATATTCAAAAGCACATGTTAGAATTTCATTAAAATAGTATATCTTGTGCAATTGGTTAAGGTAATTAAATGAAGCCTATTTGGTTATGAAGGACACCAAAGTGGTATCTTTTTTGGGCCAAAGAGGAGGGAAACTAATTAGTCAATTAGCAAGGCAAATAATTATGACAAGTTAGGAAGAGATAAGCTTAAGTTCAAAGAACATTTCATAAACTAATAGAATATTACTTCTTAAAGGAGAGTGTAAGAGATATTTTATTAAGTCTTCATCTTCATCTTTCTCCTCTCATTTTTGTCATACACATCAAAATAGAGAGAGAGAGAGAGAGAGAGAAGCTTGAGAAACATAGAGAGAAGGAGAAGCACAAGAGGAAAATCAAAGATAAGCTTTGAGATTTCAAGTAGTTAATCTTCCTAACTTGTGTAATAGCTTCTCTAAACTCTTGTTCTTCATGGAAAACCATGTGTAGCAAGCAAATCTTTGAGGTTGAGGGGAGAGAGGGAGACGCCTAGAGAAAGAAAGTGTGAGGATCAAGAGGTAACTTCAAGAACTTCAATCTTTGTGGTAGTATGATGTTGTTGTCGTGGTTCTTGTCATGATTTGTGGTTTGGATTATTGATTTTGTAAAGTTAGGATGTTAACCCTAAGGGGTTATGCTGCCTAAATTTCCTTAAATCATGTCTAATAAGTGTTCAAAAGGTTTAACAAATGGTTAGGAGTGAGAAGAAGCAAGCTTAAAGGACTAAAACACAAAATCACATTTTTCCCTTTTAAGACTAAGTTTCGACCAGCACTAGAGATAGGTGTTAGGGCTGGAATTTCATCAATTTGATGGTTCCATTGTGTTCAGGAGGGAAAATTGTGTAGGGTTGATGTTGATCACATTGGGAGAAAGGCCCTAGAAAGTGAAATTACGAAAATACCCCTAAAACCCTAAGTGGGGCTGTCAAGAGCAAAACTTTAATTTGGCAGTGATTTTGAGAAAAACTGAGATAAAAAATGGATTCTACATATAAAACTGTGCAGGAATAGCTCGGGTCAAAATTTCTGGAAAAGTACAATTAGACCAGATAAAAAGGGGCTTAGACCAAGTCCCTAGGGGCATTTTGGTTATTTTATAGTTTTAGACTAATATAATAAACAAAAGTAATTTTGAAGAGTCTAAAGTGATACATGAATGTGTATTAACCTGATTCTTATAAACTTGGATTTTTAGGACTAAATTGTTGAGCCTGAGCCGGATCAAATTAAGGACTTACTGGTGAATAAAAAGGGATTTAAGGTAGTAACTTTTTCTTTCATACATTATCTGAATGTTTATATGCTTTGTGAATGCCATCGTCTATAATATATATGATATATAGTCCCTACGAGTACACCGAAGTATAGTGCCTATGGGTACACTAAATGTAGTGCCTACAGGTACACCGAATTATAGTGCCTATGAGTACACCGAAACACAATGCCTATGGGTATACTAATACACCTAGTTGGTGGTCTCAAGCCCAGCTGAGGTACAAAACTAGTAGGGCTTACAACAGTGGTTGACTCTAAACATTTCCGACTGAACTAAATTATACTGACTTAACTGAATTATGTGTTATTATATTATTGCTGTATGTGGTACTTGGCATATTTATTATTGCATTTTTAATGATTGATTGTCTATTACTACTGAGATTCTCTCAAATCTCACCCTTTCCATAAATAAATAAAGTTTGCAATAGCAGAAAGCAGCTTTGAAGGCATGATTGTATTTTTTGGCAATTGAAGGTTTTAGTCAAGATCGTGTAAAAATGTTAGTTATCTAAGGACCATTTTTATTATTTTAAGGTCTGTAATCACTATAAACACACCTTGTAGGAGATTCCTATAAAATACTTGTATACATTTTATCAGTATTTCTATGCTATTCCTGTATACCCGTTAAACCATGCATTGCTACTCTGATTAATATCAATGATAAGAGGTATGTAAGACGGGGTCTTACACTCAACTGGGCCTAGATCACTTTCAATGGTTCAGTGGGGTCTACAAACCCTTGTGACTCCTAGGTCTAGGTCTCGCACAGCTTAGCTTGGGACAATTGAATCTGCTCTTGCCATTTTATGAAACAATCAATTATTATTATTATTAATTAGTTTTATAAACAATAAATAAAACAATTAGATATCTTACAATGGCCTCCTCTGCCTGCTGAGATGTCAGAGTCCCATCCCGATGTCTATGGGTGACAGTGAATAATTCCCTATAGTCCGTCCGGCGGTTCTCCTCCTCAGCTTCCTATCCTAAAATAATAAAAACATTCAATTAGTATTATAAAAAATAAAATAATAAATCTAAAATTAATTGACATTGTAAAAAGTTACCAATTCGTTGTAAGTAACAGTAAATGCCTTCGATCCAGCTATGTGATAGATCCTCTGCTACCCTCTGGTCTTCATGTTTCTCAGAGAAAGAGCCTGCATAAGAAACATGAAATTAAAATTATGAAAAAAATATAAAAAAGTTAATAAATATTAAAAAGTATTAAAAAAATTATTTAGAAAGTATAATTATCGAAAAAATCACATGTGCCTCTTAGCTCCTCCTGTACTAGACAAAACTCACCCAGTTATTAAGCGGGACACCGTCTGGGACATTCTCGATCAGATGCTGCAGTGGTATTGTCCCATCCTTATTTGCATTGTGGAAGAGACGATTCCTATTGTTCTTCTAGCCATCCCTCATCTTCATCAACATGTACTTCTTCCTATTGTTCTAGACGACAAACTTATTTTGTAACACAATCGAATAAACAACAATTAAATACAATTAATTACAAATCATACAACTAATAAATAATAATTAATTACAATTAATACAATGAATGAATAATAATTAAATACAATTAATTACAAATGATGCAATTAATAAATAACAATTTAATACAATTAATTATAAGTGATGCAATTAATAAGTAATAGTTAAATACAACTAATTATAAAAGAAATTGATTAATAATAATTAATTACAATTAATTACAAACTATATAATATAATTAAATGCAAGTAATTACCTTTATAGTGTCATCCCACGCTAGTTCCTTTGACATCTTCAGAACATTCTTCCAAGCCTTGAAGTATATGGGGAACCACATCTAATTCAAACATCTAATTCAAGCCTAGCTCGTTCAGATAGTAGTTGAACAAGTGACCTCCATTCTTAATCGACTAGTCTGTGGCTTCATTCCATAAATATATGGCTTTATTCCACAAATCTATCACATATAGTGTCCGGTCCAGGCTATTGAGACTGGCCACATCTAGTCTCCTGGTCAAAATGTTCCCCTGCTCATCTTCACAATTCGCCACATACGTTAATTAAATTTTGATCTAGATTTAACCTATACAATTTCAATATTAAATTTATTAAAATGATAATTACATTTACCTTGCACCTATACTTCAAACTACATCGATTAAGTCGACAACTGTCAAGGGTTATTCTGGTCCCGAGCCTAACTGCTCCATGTCACTGAGAGGAATTCACAAGTCAAACTCCTAGTTCTCATTGTAATCGCTAACACTCAAGTAGCCCCCATCTCCCTGAGTAGGTACCTATAGTGTGGTCGCCTCCTGTGGGGCCAACTGTTGTGGTTGTGAAGCTATCTACTATGGCTGCTATAGCACGTCAGCTACTTTTCCCCCTCCTCTTCCACTACTCCCTTACAGAATAGGTCTAGGGGGAAGCTCAGCCTCCTTTCCCTTCCCCTTGTCTCTTTCAGAAGTCATAACTACAAAAAAAATAAAAAAAAAATTAAAAATTATCAACATTTATATCAAATTATGCAATAATAGGCAAAAAAAATGAAATAAAGGACTTAGCTTTACTAACCTCAAGTGGCAAACTCTGTAAAAAGCTTGAGAGAAACCTAAGATCTAAAGGAAAATCTTAGAGTGCTCATAAGAAATCAAATTGGCAAAAATGTGGAAATAAGGGGTTAGTGTGCTTTTATAACGCGAGATTTTGTAACGGTTTTAAAAGAAATCGCTACCATAACTACTACAAAATGCATGCCTCGATGAACATAAAACTTTGTAGCGGTTATTTATGACTGCTACAAACTTATGAACACTTTGTATTCTATGGCAGTTATAAGTTGTAACCACTATAAATATCTCTATAGCCGCTACAAATAGGTGACCATTTGCATTCTATAGCAGTTACTGTCACAGAAATTGCTTTAAAGTAACAACCACAATAGTCGCACCAGCTTCGTGACTTATGGGGCTACATTGGCACCACATCTGTCGTGATTACTATGGATTAACCGCTACAAAATAACCATGTCAAATTTGAAGCAAAAATTTGTAGTGGTTATCTCACTTGTAAACTGCTACAAAATGCATATGCTACCCCGCGCACCACTTGGTGCAAGTCATACATTGCAAATTTGTAGCGGTTTTGCTTAAAACCACTACAAATCCTTATATTTTAGCGGTTCATTTCAATCACTACAAACACACCGCTACGAATTGTTATTTGTTTTGTAGTGATCTCCTAATGAAACATATTTCGCAATTATGTAGATTTTTTCTCTTGTGTATGTCTTGAAATGTAATTGAAAAACTTGTGGCCTATAAATAGTATACATGCACCAAAATGATTGTAAGTCTTAAGATAAATGAGAACCACCCCCTTTTCTCTTGTCTTCTCCATTTCTCTCACCTTTAATCTCTCGTATGTTTCTTATTTTTATAACATGTTATTAGCATGAGTTCTCTCACGCATGTTATATTATTTCTTTATATTATTATGTTTTTCTTTCTATACATTTTAATTATGTTATTTTGTCATCGTGCTATTGTGTTATTTGTTAGTTTTTAGTCCTTCTCATTATATTGTTTGTTGTATATATGTTTATTATGTTGTTCATCTCATATGGTACTATTTTATGATCTTTATGTTATTATACCTTTCTATTTTTTTATTATGTTATTTGTTGTTCCATACTATATTTATTATTTTATTTTACATGATCTATCTTTATGTTTCCCATTGTTAACTCTTTTTTTATCTGTTTTTACATTATTTTATTTGTTACTTATTACCATGTTCACAAAACTATAACCAAAATATATATTATATATATAATTTATATTGTTGGTTTATATCTATTGATCTATGCTGTTTTATTTTTCTTTCCTTTGTTTTATATTATATTTTTATTCTATTACTATTTACATCATTTCATTGTGTTGATTTATGTTTCTTTTATTTGTAATTTGGTGCTTAGCCAATTACGCCATTTATATTATTTTGGCCTTTATGAAGTTTTAAGTTGAATGTGTGTGTGTGTTGTTTATATAATTGATAGTATTCTATATGATTCTATATGATTATGAGTTTATCTATTGTTTATATTATGAATTTAAATTTACTTAATTTAATTTATTTTGTTGTTGTTTTATTATATTTTATTGAATGGTTAGCAGCTATAATACTCTGTAATTTGTGATTGGATGACCAAAAGTCACATCACTTTTATAATGATTCTTCATTATGTAAAGGAATACTATTGGTTCAGTAAATGATGTGACAAGAAAAATTTTGGCACTTTGATGACTGATTGTTACATATCAAGCCCTGAAGGCACTTATATACCCTAGCATGAAAGTAGTTCTTTTTGCTCTACTTTTTATTTTAGTTTTGTCTTTTATCTCTTTTCTCCTCTTGAGCACTATTATTTTGCCTAACATATGTGTAGTTCTTTCTTAGTTCATAAACAATTCTTGATTGGAAAGCATACAAATAATCTACAATTTTGATTTTATTTTGGTGTTCATAAGCCATTATCTTCTCCCCCAATTGCTTGTCTTGTTATTTCTTATACTCCATAGCATTCTGATATGATATATGTAAGTTGCATACATTAATCATGATATGATAAATTATATTATATATTTATATCAAAATCAAATTAGTTTTAAGTGACATTTTCAGGGAAAAAAAATGAAAAATCATATATGTCACATTCGAATTGAGAAATGAGAATTTATTTAATGAGAAAATTCATTATGGATAGTTTATGTTAATTTTGATTTGTTGGACAAAATCATTTTTGTAAATGATATATGTATATATAGTGCAAGTAAATTTGTGGATGCTTAAATAATTGGAAAAATTTTGAAAGAAGACTATAAATATCATAATTATTCATTGTTTTGTATTATAATGCATTTGCATTTACATTCCTCTCAAAATAAGTTTAGCCCTAAAATACCACAAATAATTACAATGTGATCTTTATGTATTTTGATCATGGATTTCTTTATATTTCTTTATGTGGTGAAAGATGTACATTGAATATGTATTAAAAGAATCAAATTGAAGTATATTATTATTGATCAGTATTGAAGCTATATAGAAATGCAATAACATATGTTAGTTCCAGAAGAACTAATATAAATTTTTTTCAGGGCGAAAGAAGAATTAATCATGAAAATTTATTACCCATAAATTTACAAAGAGCTTGGATTTGTTAAAGGGTAGGAAAGTGATAGCCCAATTTGATTGAAATTCATGATTGCATGTAAGGTATGTTAGCATACAAGTGTGGGTTAATATTGAAAAGCTCTATTTATATACTTCATATAACACCCCAAATTTTATTCACCAAAATGTATTGTAAATATTAGAAAGAGTCAATGAAATAAAATAGTGAATTTTGGAGAATGTAAATAATGCTGTCAGTGAGATTTTTTGTGAGGTTGTGAGTTTTTCATCTGGTTTTGGATGAATAAATGATGATCAAAACTTATAAAATTTTCTAAGGTGATAGTAGACATCATAAGATTTAATTTGATAGGCAAAGAGTAATTTTTGGAGCTATATATAAAAAGTTATGAATTTTTTAAGTTTACTGAGTTAAACTAAAAAGTTTCTAGAAAAGCATCCAAACAATTTAATTTTGGGAATTTTGTGCTTCTAATTGGTAAAGGCTATATTTTTCCTTGAAACTAGACTCAATACGGGTTCTATAGCCTTTAAAATCACTCCAATTCGATGTCTACAAATTTAGTTATGATTTTTCAAAGTTTGGGTTGAAAATCTGCCAGAATTTTTAATTAATCTGATAATTAAGGGAAAATTCAAAGTAAATATTATAAAAAACATCATCCTCCCCTTCCATGCTTCATAAAACCGTCATCCATGGAGAAATAATAGAGAGAAAGAGAGAGAGATTGGATTCTAGGGAGAGAAGGAGAAGAAAACTCACAAGATAGGTCGATTTCTTCGGTGAATTCATTCCTAACATGTATAATCCTTCCTCTAAGCTTATCTTCTATATGGTTTAAGGTGTTCTGAAGCAAAAATTTCAGTATTAAAGGAGCTAGGGTTTCCGCCAAAGAAGGAAAAACAAGAAGGAAGCTAAGGTGACTTCCTAAACTTCAATATTTGGTTATTATAACTATTGTGATTGATTTAATAGGTAAATTTCTGGTTGTTTTGCTATGGTTGTAAAATTTGGAAAACGCTGAACCGTAGACGTTATGCTGCCAAAATGGGGTCTAAAGGGTGGCTATAATGTAATTCAATAGTTAATAAAATGGTTAGGAGTAGAAAGGAGCAAGTATGCGAAGTCAGAATTGGAAAACCCCAAATTTCCTCAGAGAATTGTGAATTTTGGCCAGGTTCAGTTCAGGGGGTTATGGTTGAGTTCAGGAGGAAAATTAGGTGGCGTTACAGTTGATCACTTTTCTAGAAAAGGCTTCAAAAGCATAATTTCCAAAACACCCCTGAAACCCTGAAATAAGGGCTACGAGGGGCATTCTAGTCTTTTAGCAATGAATTTGGTAATTCCAAGTCTAGAAATAGACTCCTTATGCAAAAATATGTCAAAATAGCCAGGTCAAAATTTCAAGAAAAGTACGCTATTCCTGTCTTGCCCACTGAACTTCACACAAGCACTCTAAAAAAAGGTGAAAATAAGATGAGGGTATGACATTTTAAGATCAGAGCCCAAGCAGTTCAAGAAGAGCCCAAAATAGTTTTGGTAGAGTAGCAGTTCTAGCAACAAGATAGTGTACTGATATGTCTTGATTATATAATGACTGGACACATGCATGGACGGGGCTACCAAAGGAGTGAAACACCCTAGTTGGTGAACTAGCCTCTGAGGATTAGCAAATATTCGAAGGGCTACAAGTGGTGCAATACCAAATGGAGAATGGTCTAAGGACATTACAAAACCTGAGGAAACGAGTACGACTAAGCCAGTATGTGTAACCCCCTTCCTTGATAGTCGTTAATAAGGCTCTAAAACGTGTCAGTAAGTTAAACTGGAGACCAACAAATAATTCAAAACTCATTAAAGGTTCTGACTTCAAGATAGGATTCGATCCTATGATAAAGTGGGTTTTCGAAAACATTTCAAATCCTGTTTAATACGGTCTCACTTTTACTTTTTGAATCTGTTTGGCATGTTCGGTTCTGTTCCATTCATAATATCAGAGAGCATAACAAAATTTCCTGATGAACACTTAGGTTTCATTCATTCACTAAAAGGGTTTATAGGGCATGTTCACCCGTTTCAGTTCCCATACTGAGGATTACACACAACTTCACATGTTTACATCATATACAATATATATTTCATCTTAAAAACTGATAACCAACACAAAACCCTAATCTCTTAGCCAAGAGCACTAGCCGCCCTTCGTTCCCTGCTTCTCCTTCGATTCGCTTCCCTGGCTGTAGGTTAGTCATTGGAAGAGTGAGGTTCTAATGAATCTCAGTAGTAACATTTTTGTTATATGATATATAATTTACCAAAGCATGTAAGCAATTATTACAAAGCAATATCCATAACAGCATTCACAGCAGCATATACAACAGTATTCACATTCATGACATCCATCAAATTTGCCATATTCATGATAGCATTCACAGCTGTATACGACAGCTTTCTCAGCCATATACACATTGGTATTCATGATTGCTTTCACAGCCATATATGATAGCTTTCACTATATTTAAAGGCTTTCACAGCCATATACGATAGCTTTCATTGTATTCACATTTGACATTTATGACATCTTTCGATGTATTCATATTCGTCAAGTTTATGACAGCTTTCACTGTATTCACATTTGTCACAATTCAATGATAAGCACATACATACAAAGCATTATATATGATATAAGAGAAAGAGTCACTACCTTGTTCTTTTCGTTCATTCTCAGGCACAGGTTTCTCAAGCTTAGGGTAGATGTCAACTCCTATCAATTAGAATTAAGCATGATGAGTTATTTCCTATTTCAATTCTTAATCAACTGCAAAACACTTAGGGTTTGGTTATCATTCGGGTCCCTTATGTGGTTATGATAAGCTCAAACAAAAGCCCAAAAGGGTTGGGAAGAGCTGGATCAAAAACCACATTTCAAAAGTTCAAAATGCTGAAATTAGCGGTTGGCCACAGCCAAAACTCCTCTGGCAACGGCCAAAAATAGGTTAGAAACTATTGGGCCACGGGCAAGAACCTTTTGGCTGAAACCAAGAAATTCCTATTTCTTGGCTAAACTTCCAAAAAGCATAACTAATTCTACAAAAGTCGAAATAGGGTGATTCCAAGTCCTACTTGAAGCTTTGTAAGTGCTCTATATAGGAAAATTATGAACCACTACCATTTACAACCAAAAAATACAGAATCCAACGAACTCTCATACTATTCCAGAATAGCTTCCAGTTTCAACCTTAAACTTTGAAAATACATAACTTCTAGCACACAAATTAGAATGACACACATTTTATGTCATTTTGAAGCTTGGCATGTGCACTATTAGACTAGAAATGTTCTGAATTTTTATACACCACTGACTTATTCAAAACTATAATGGAAACAAGCTGGGGTGCACAGAATTTATAGTTTTTCAATAAATGTTTCAAAAGGTCAGAATTCACTACCGGGGCTACTCCCCATGCAGTTTTTCTCATAAAATCAAATGGAAACATCAAAAAACCCAAATTCATATTCCTTTCACAAGCTTTATTTTGGGCAGAAGTTTAAACACAAATTCAAAAATTTCCAATCAAGTCCCAAATCTATTCCATTACCAAACCACAACACAAGACACCATTGTCATCAACAAAACACCATGAACTCTCTAAAACCCTATATACATGAAAATTAGGGAAAATTCAGAAATCAAAGCTCTCAACCAATGGCCGTGATATATATATCAAAAGATTGATCTTTCTCACCTTTATCACTTTTCTAGCTTGTTCTTTGATTCCTTAACCTCTAGCTTTTCTTGAGTAATCAAAACACCTCCTCTTGAAAATCTAAAACCATAGGAATGAAGCTCTCATTAAGATGATCAAGATTAAAGAAGAGGTTTTTAGAATAGGAGTTATCTTCAAGGTTAAATCTCAAGAAGAGCTTGATTTACCTTGGTTCCACTTTCTCTTACCTCCTCCATAGATGATAATGGATCAGATTTTTTAGCCCTTCAAGTCCTTGTAGCTGACTTGAAAAAGAGAGAGAAAAATGAGTTTGAAATTTTTACCATATATTAATTGCCAAAGTCTAATGTTGCCATTTATCATCTCCCTATAGCTCCTCTAAAAGCAAATAACTATCGAGTTACTCTAACTAGTTCCATTAGCCATTTAGTCACACCTCTTGTTCATTTAGTTGATAATGAATTTCCTCCTTGGTAGCTAACTAATTGGTTGATATATTTCTTTCTTCCCATTTTTCCCCTGACAATGGCAATTTCTATTGAATTACCACTTAGGGTATTATTTAATTTCCTTCCCCCTTGCCATGTGCCCTCCCTTCACTTTTAATTCAACTTAAGCTTGATCATCATAATAAAGCTTAAATATAGGGTTTGGACACTTTCTACTGCTAATTCGGGTCTTAACTCATACTCTATTCTCTAAAGGTGTTTGTTTAACGTTAATTACATTCACTTTTGGAGTCATGAGCCCTTACACACATTTTAGGACATTATAATTCCCCCCCCCCCCGTACAATAAATTTTGTCCTCAGAATTTGTTACACATCTTAAGACATTAACACATCATGGAGCCTACTCAAGTTTGGGAATAGGCTATCCGGTATGCTACAAGTCCAATTCTCACAAGAATCTCAAAAAGACCAAAGTACTGTGGGCTTAGCTTGATTCTCTAAATTGCTCTACAGATTCCCGTACCCGGAGACACTCTCATGATTCAAACCCTAGAGATCTTCACCTTGTTCGATCATGGTTCGGATAGACTGCACTCCTTCATCCTGGCTTTAAGCCTCTTCAATCTCAAACATCAAATCACTCTCCCCTTAGTTAATACCATAACTCGTACATACGATTTGTTTGAAAGATTTAGATCCCGAAACTCTTCTATCAATTTCCCTTCTTGTATCATCACTGCTACAACGTGCACCATCTTACGATTAAGTGCATCAAGGACAACACTAGCTTTACCCGGATGAAACTTGATCTCTAAGTTGTAATCTTTCAGCAACTCTATCCACCTGTGATGTCTCATGCTCAATTATTTTTGCTCATACACATACTTGAGACTCTTGTGGCCATATTACAGTTCTACTGTCACACCATACAAGTAATATCGCCATATCTTTAACGAAAACACAATCACTACAAGCTTTAGATCAAGGGTAGGATAGTTCATTTCATGAGGTTTCAACTGTCAGGAGGCATAAGCCTCCACTTTGTCTAACCTGGTCAGCCCCTCTAGAAACAACTCAGGGTATTTTAGACTCAAGTTTTACACACTGCCTCTCGGCTTAGGGTTATCATCGATGCAACCAGCCTGGTGGCTAGCCATGCTAGCCATATTAGGGTTAGCCAAGACTTCATTCCTCACATCATCTAATGAGAACCCCCGATCATGTAGCTGAATCTTCATCAACTGAACTAGCTCTGCCCTGCTGCATAGGACACACCCCAATCCCTGCTTACTCGCATCACATTATATACTCAATTTAAGCTGGGATCGAGTATAATCAACACTCGTGGCGTCGACAACCTCACCTTCAGCTCTGTGAGTTCTTCTTACATCGATCATCCCACCTACAAGGTTGATCCTTACACGTGAGTTTAGTCATTGGCAAGAAAATCTGGGGGAGGTTCTGAATGAACCTTTGGTAATAACCAACAAGACCCATAAAACTGCGTATCTCAATCATAGTTTCAGGCCTCTTCCAGTCCAGTACTACTTCCACTTTACTAGGATCCACTAAGACCCCTGGATCAACTAAGACCCCTTCTCGACAGATAACATGGCCTAGAAATTTACTTCCAGGGAGCCAAAACTCGCACTTACACAATTTGGCATAAAGTTTCTGTCCACACAAGATTTCCTACACTATTCCATTGTTCCCGCAATCCAGCAACACATTATTCACCGTCAACTAATTGAAACCTTGTATGACTTCTAATTAATAGAGCGGCAATCAAAACAGTCAACCGTTGACTCATGCCCCTCAACGGTTATCACACAATTCAAGCAAGCATCAGTAGTCATAACCTTGAAACACATCAGCATCGACACAACCAAATCAAATGGAAAACACATTGCCCTAATTCCTAGGCCTTGGTCCTACCTGTTGCTGTTTGCATTCACTATCTATGTGTCCTATCTGCCTACAGTTATAACAAATGACTTGGTTCAAACATGTTCTACCACCATGTGCCCTGCCACAACGAGGACATGACCATGTTGTTGGGGGTTTATGGTGCTTGCAATCCTCTAGTCAGTAGGGTTTCTTATTAATGCCCTTAGATGAGAATTCAGTTGGAATTTGCAGGTACAGCGAAATAATTTTAAAATTTTTGCCAATTATAATTAAGGATCTATCAATGGCGTTTAAAAAGAGTTAGGAAGAATGGTACCTTTTTTAATTTAGGGTTTTTGATCTCTAGGAACCAACACCTTTGATCGGCTCCTACTAGTATCCATACGAATACGACCCCAACACGAACTATGTGCTAGTACCTCCAATGTCTCCTACCTCTCTAGGGTTTTCTTGCGGCTTTTCAGTTTCTTATTATTTATGATTTTTTCTGTACCATCATATTCTTATAACTCATGAGGCCTATATTCGAATTTCAAAATTAACTTGATTAATTTTGAAATTAATTAACCCTTAATTATCTTAATGAGCTAATTAAATAAATTTAAATTAAATTAAATCTGTCCAACTGTTTTAATTCAACCTATTTATTTAATCCAAATAAAGAGCCAATAGATTTAACTTATCCTTATAAATTAAATCTGAGATATTACATCTCTATCATGTTAGCTATTAAATTTAATTTATCTAAGAAAATTAAATTTTAAACTAACATAATATAATAATATTATCATATATATATATATGTATTTCGATAATATATATATATAATATTATTAATTTTCTTTTCACAAATTTTATATTATATATTTAAATATATAATTCGTCCACTCTAGATTAAACATTGTCTCGCTTTGGGCCATTCATACATGCGACCCTGTAGGCCCATACGAAGTTTGCAATGAGCCAATAACTGTACTAACCTATAAGTTATAAGCGGCCTCTAGCAAGAGATTACGACTACCCGATTCATATGAGGATCGTTAACACGATTAATCTGTCATCCAACCATGTCACGTCCTTTTGTCACATGATATTTTGATCAAGGATGAGGCATGGATATGTCATCCTCCTGTTTCTAACCATTAGTTTCTTAATTCCTAAGTAGTTTGACAAAAGAAATGGAACCTCCTTTCTATCGTAGTATGACCATACATTTTTCAGACTCACTCATTGAGGGGCCTAGTAACATCTCTCTACTAATGTGAGGGAAAAATTCCATCTTAACCATTCATATCACTCTGCATGAAAAATCACCAAGCCCGATCGTAGCCTTTATCATCACCCAGTCAAAGGTGACTTTTGACTATTTCAAAGCTTAACAACTCTCATGTAGGAATCCATGATGACCTCAGGTCGAAGGGTATTGTGACATGGTTATACATGAGATAAGCTTATGACTTGATTCATGCAACTTTCTCATAGCGTGTCGGTCCAACACCTTGTACTCTTACTTGCGCCTAAGACTTTGATTCATATCTTCATATCTTATCAAAGTCATACTGATCTTATTTCATTTCTCTCCCACATAGATGACCAACCAGGGAAACTTGGGACTATCTTTACGATTTATCCAAGGATACAGTCATCACAGTGAATATGCAAATAATATGATAGCATAATGGAGAAAATTCATTAAATTAATAATATTCAAAGTACAATGATTAACCCCTATGGCACAATTTCCAACATCCTCCCACTTGCACTAGGTACAATTATTAATTTGCCTAATTCCCATTGTCCTAACATGACGCTCATACTTTGCCAGTGAAAGTGGCTTGGAAAGAGGATCAACAACATTGTCATCTCCTACTACTTTGCATATCTTTATATCACCTCTATCATTGATTTCACTAATAAGTTGAACTCGCCTGGGTATATACTTGGTCCTTTGATGTGACATAGGCTCTTTGGCCTATGCAATAGCACCGCTATTGTCACAAAACAAATCTATTGCATTTGAGATGGTAGGCACTAACCATAGTTTAGTAATGAACTTTTTGATCTAAACAGCTTCCTTAGTTGTATCGATACTGCTATATACTCAGCTTCTATTATAGAATCTACTACAGTGCTCTGCTTAGAGCTCTTCCAACTTACTACTTCACCATTCAGAAGGAATATGTATCCAGATTGTGATTTAAGGTCATCTTGGTTAGTTTGGAAACTTGCATCTATGTAATCGGTTACATCGAGCTTATCATCCAATCTACCATAGACAAAAAATAAGTCCTTAATCCTTCTTAAATGCTTTAGGATATTCTTAATGGTAGTTCAATGACCCTCACCATAATCTTATTGATATCTGCTGGTCATACTTAAGCACATGAGACATTCGGTTGAGTACATAACAGGGCATACATGATGGATCCAATAGCCAAGGCATATGGAACTTTGCTTATGTGATCTCGCTACTCAGGTGTACTAGGACACATATTCTTGCTAAGATGGATGCCATATGCATGTAACCCTTTTTGAATCCTGCATACTGAACCTATACAGTATCTTGTCTATATATATGCTCAGACATGGGCATGTAACCCCTTTTTGAATCCTGCATACTGAACCTATGTAGTATCTTGTCTATATATGTGCTCAGACTCAGGCCTATTAGACTCTTGACCTATCTTTATAGATCCTAATCCCTAGGATGTATATGGCTTCACGTAAGTCTTTTGTCAAGAAATACTTTCCTAACCAAGTCTTGACACTCTACAAGGTAGGAATGTCATTCCCAATGAGTAGGATGTCATCTACATAAAGCACTACAAATACAACTGTGCTCCCACTAACTTTCTTATAAACACAAGGTTCATCGATGTTTTGAATGAATACAAACTCTTTGACTACTTCATCAACATGATGATTCCAGCTCTGAGATGCTTGCTCAATCCATAAATGGATCTTTAAAGCTTGCATACCTTACCAAAGTCTTCTGGACATACAAAACCTTCAGGTTGTGTCATGTACACATCCTCAAGGGGCTTTCCATTAAGGAAGGCTATTTTGACATCTATCTGCCATATTTCATAGTCATAATATGTTGTAATGGCAAGAAGGATTCTGATTGAATTGACTATTACAACTGGGGAAAAGGTTTCATCATAGTTGATGCCATAAGTTTGAGTGAATCCTTTTGCAACCAGTTGCGCCTTGAAGACATTTACATTGCCATCTATGCCAGTTTTCTCCTTGAAAACCCATTTACACTCAATAGTTTTTACACCTTCAGGTAGATCAACTAAGGTCTATATTTGATTATCGTACATGGATTACATTTCATACTTTATGGTGTTTAGCCATTTCTCAGAGTTTGGTACCACTATGGCTTCACAATAGGTGGTTGGCTCATTTTGCTCAATAAGCAACACATCACAGCTTTCAGTAATAGGAATCCATATCTCTGAGGATGATACTGTGTCTTATCAGATCTTCGTGGACCTTGTATTACTTAAGGAGGCTCAGCAACTTGTTGTATGTCTTCTCTATTTTTTGTCTTTGGTTCTGTACCATCTTGTAACTCTCAAACTTCTTCGAGATGTTCCTTGCTCCCACTGGTTCTTTTAGAGATATACTCTCATTTTAGAAATCTACTATTTCGAATAACAAACACTTTGTTATTGGTGGGATTGTAGACATAGTATCCTTTTATTTCCTTAGGATACACCATAGAAAGGCACTTTGAGGATGGGCGTTAATTTATCTGATGCTTATTGCTTAACATATACCTCAAATCCCTTGATCTTGAGAAAAGATAAACTTGGTTTTGTTCCAGCCCATATCTCATATGGTGTCTTTTCAATTGCATTAGATGGAACACGATTTAGTATGAACGCAGCTATCTTTAGGGTATGTCCCTAAAAGGATGGTGGAAGATCTATTTTACTCATCATAGATCAAACCATATCTAATAGTGTTCGATTCCTCTATTCAGAAATGCCTTTCCTTTGTGGTGTTCCTGGAGGAGTTAATGTGAGATTATCCCACAACTCCTAAATTGGTCAATGAACTCTTGGCTCAAATATTCACCACCTTATTTGATTGAAGTGCTTTACTTATTTTGCTAAGTTGGTTTTGTACTTCATTTTGGAATATTTTGAACATTTCAAAAGATTCAGATTTATGTTTCATTAGATAGATATATTCATATCTATTAAAGTCATCTATAAATGTAATGAAGTATAGATAAGCTCCTCTGGTAGCTATATTTAATGGTCTACATACATCTGTAAGTGTGAGGACCAATAAATCAATGGTCCTCTCATAATGCCAGGTAAAAGGTGCCTTTGTCATCTTTCCTAATCAGCAAGATTCGCTTGTATCATATGATTCAAAATCAAATGTATTTAGAAATCCATCTTGATAGAGTTTAGAAATGCATTTCTCATTTATATGGCCTAGATGACAATGCCATAGGTAGGTTGGATTCAAATTGCTTGACTTGATCCTTTTGGTAGTTACGTTATAGATATTTCCACTATTAGGATGTTCCAAATTTAATATATAATGACCAACATGCAAATCACCATCAGCATAGAAAATGTCATTACAATAAATAGAACATTTACCATTCCCTGTAATAAAAGTAAACCTTCCTTTTCTAAATAAGAAAGAGAAACAATGTTACTACTCAAAGCAAGAAGTAGAGGAAGTAGAAAAATGAATGTCTATAACATAAATACCTGAAGCGATAGCCTCATTATCCTTCTTGTTCTTTTCCAAATCTTCGAGGTAAAGTCTGTAATTCCTTTTCCAATGATTGGGTTCATTGCAAAAATAGCAGACTTCTTCCCTTAGAGGCTTTTCCTTCTTGGATACAGGCTTGGTGTTGGGCTTGGTGGACTCTTTGGTATTACCACCTGAGCCTTTACCCTTCTAATTGCCTTTCCCTTTCTTTTTCATACCCTTTCATTTTTTCTTAATGCTCATCTTAGCAGTTTTGAGCATCCCAAGCAGCTCAGAAATTGATTTCTCCATGCTGTTCATGTTATAGTTCATAACAAACTGGTCATAACTCTTTAGGAGTGAGTTCAGGATCAAATCCGTAGCTAACTCTTGGCTCATGGGAAATCCAAGCCTCTCAAGGTGATCAATGTAGCCTCTCATCTTAAATACATGAGCACTAATTGATGCACCTTCAGTCATTTAGCAGGAATATAAGGCTTTTATGGTCTCATACCTTTGTTACCTTACTTGTTGCTGGACATTTCCTTGAGATGGACAATCATCTCATGAGCCTCAATGAGTTCCAAATCTCTTTAGAGCTCTAGAATCATGGTGGCAAGCATCAGGCAACCTACATCCATGGAGTCATCCTTATGCTTCGTACAAGCATCCCTTTGAGCTCTTGGAGCATTAGCTGAAGCTCCTTAGGAATGGGTTGATCTAGGACATAAGCCTTTCTTTCTTGCTTGGGAACAATTCTCAAGTTCCTAAACCAATCAAGAAAGTTTGCCCCATTGAGTTTGTCCTTCTCAAGGACCAATTGTAATGATAGTATAGCAGTATTACTAGTCAATACAATTAAAATATACAAAGTTAGTTAGTAATCTCCCACTAAATTACAACCCTCAATATAATAATTAGTGGGCTAAGATCCATATTTTGCTTAAACTTAAGTCCACATTGGTAAGAAGCTTAAATTCAAGTTATTAGGTAGGTAACCTCTTTGCCAATTACATCACATGTAACTCTTAGATGTTTATGGGATTCGATTATCATATGATCCAGCATGTTTAATCCCATCTAATGCCTTAAGATCCAAAACTGTTTTGTTAATCTCAATTAAGTCAAAACAATAATGAATGTTGTGAGTAGCGCCATTACTCACACTTGTCTCATCAAGATAAATCAAATGCATCCACTTTGGTGGTTTCCACAATTGAGCAATCAAGGTTTTGACAAGTATTCATTAATTGACAGCATTATGACTTATGATTTGATTTGGAGGGCTTAATTAATTAGTTTTGTTTAATGAATACAATCATTGTTGTATCTATATAAATGCAAAAGTAGGCATGCAATTGTCTAATCAAAAGCATAATTTAAAAGTGAAACAACATAGCTCACATAACCCAAAATCCTCCCAAACCAATGAGAGGACTTCTCTAAACAAGAAAATAAATACATTGAGAGAAACCTCGTTTAAACATTCGAGGGGAGTGAGATGAGAAGAGAATGTACATTGAGAGTATTGAGAGGAAGGCACAACACACAGGCTGTATTTAAATATTACAATCCTTTGTAAAAACTAAAGCCATGTTGTTCACCATACCCAAACAAGTATGAAGAATAAACCACAACAATTAAGAGTTTATACAATATGAAAAGCAATAAATGTCGTGATTAGGTCATATCACGCTATAAATAGGTAGTCACGGTGATCCCGCTCAAAAAATATTTAAAAGGCAGCACCCCTAGAGCTTTTCAAAAAAGGCACATTCCTTTCAAAAGAAATATTTGAAAATTTAAAATATTTAAAAATTTCTGGCCGATTTTTAAAATATTTGTTTCAGTCGAGTTCAAAAGGATTTTAGGTGTGATCTTCAGGTGATTATTAGAGACACAAACGTGACCCGTACGTCGTGATCTTTAGGTGACGATTTCTGGCGATCCAGTGACCTCGACGACTGACAATTTCAGCCTCTTTCTCACAGTCATGTTTTGAACATTATTGAAATCCAAAACCAAAATGAAAACATTTTTCGCACATAATCTAGCAGAATCCGAAAACAGAAAAAGGAAATAAACACATGTCATATATCATGTTTCGAATACATTCATGATTTGCTTCAAAAGGTAAATCATACAGATTTAACAAAAAACATATATATCGCATGTATATCATATGATTAAGAACATAAACTCAATTTAAATGCACAATTGACTTGGGTCTGATGCTACTATTTGAATTGGCAAGC
This sequence comes from Inga laurina, assembly GCA_963855925.1. Taxonomy (NCBI): domain Eukaryota; kingdom Viridiplantae; phylum Streptophyta; class Magnoliopsida; order Fabales; family Fabaceae; genus Inga; species Inga laurina. The sequence goes on along the minus strand of OY979702.1, from coordinate 30,049,727 downwards.
ACAACAGAATAATTTTAAAATTTTCACCAATCCCAATTAAGGATCTATCAATGGTATTTAAACAGAGTTAGGAAGAATGGTACCTATTTTAATTTGGGGTTTTCGATCTCTAGGAACCAACACCTTTGATCGGCTCCCTTTACTGGTATCCACACGAATACGACCCCAACACAGACTGCGGCTAGCACCTCTAGTGTCTCCTGCCTTTCTAGGGTTTCCTTGCAGCGCCTCAGTTTCTTATTGTGTATGAGTTTATTTACTCCATCATTCTTAAAACCCATAAGGGCTATATTCAAATTTCAAAATTAATTAACCCTTAATTATCTTAATGAGCTAATTAAATAAATTTAGCTTAAATTAAATCTATCCAATAGTTTTAATTTAACCTATTTATTTAATCTAAATAAAGCGCCAATAGATTTAACTTATCTTTATAAATTAAATCTGAGATATTATATCTCTATCTTGTTGGTGATTAAATTTAATTTATCTAATAAAATTAAATTTAAAACTAACACAATATAATAATATTATCATATATATATATATAAATATGTATTTCAAAAATACATATATATAATATTACTAATTTTCTTTTCACGAATTTTATATTATATATTTAAATATAAAATTCGTCTACCCAAGATTGAACATTGTCTCACATTGGGCCATTCATGTGTGCGACCCTGTAGGCCCATACGAAGTTGGCAGTGGGCCAATAACTGTACTTACCCACAAGTCATAAGTAGCCTATAGCAAGACATTACGACTACCTAATTCATATGAGGATCGTTAACACGATGCAACCTGTCATACAACCATGTCACGTCCCTTTTATCATACAATATTTTGATCAAGGATGAGGCATGGATGAGGTCATCCTCCTGTTCCTAACTGTTACTTTCCCGATTCTTAAGTAGTCTAACAATAGAAAAGGAATCTCCTTTTCATTGTATTATAGCCATACATTTCTTAGACTCACTCATCGAGGGCCCTAATAATATCTCTCTACTAATGTGAGGGACAAATTCCATTTTAACCATTCATATTCCTCTGAATAAAAAATCACCAAGCCTAATCGTAGCCTTTATCATCACCCGATCAAAGGTAACCTTTGACTAGTTTAAAGCTTAGCAACTCTCATGTAGGAATCCATGATGACCTCAGGTTAAAGGGTATTGTGACATGGTTATACATGAGATAAGCTTATGACTTGATACATGCAGCTTTCTCTTAGTGGGTCGGTCTAGCACCTTGTACTCTTACAAGTTCCTAAGACTTTCATTTATATCTCTATATCTTATCAAAGTCATACTGATCTTATTTCATCTCTACTCCTACATAAATGACCAACCAGGGACATTTAGGACAATCTTTATAATTTATCCAAGGATATAGTTATCACAGTGAACATGCAAATAATATGATAACATAATGGAGAAAATTCATTAAATTAATATTATTTAAAGTACAATGATTGACCTCTAGGGCACAATTTACAACAAATTCTTGACCCTTCTGCTTCTAGGAAGAATTTCCCTTACTAGGCTCATAGCGACCGCTACCACCCTTAGTTGGGTACAGATCCCTCAGACTATTCTCTGTGATTCGACACTCCTCTACAGCTTTATTGAATTCACTAAACTATTGGGTGGTTAACCTTTTACTCAACTCACGCCTCAAGCCTCGGATCAACATGTTAGAGCTCCACTCCTCATCATCCATGAGTCTCAAATAAGAGGAGTATCTAGCTAGTCGAATGAATTGAGATAGGTAATCATGAAAAGTCTCTTCACCACCTTGCTTTATCGACAGGAACTCTGATTTTTTGTAGCATCACAAATTTGGAAAAGTATTTGTCATTGAATTTTTTCTATAACAACTCCCAGGTTAAAGGCACATTCCGGGTCCACAATGTCATGGCAATGTTCCGCCACTATTTGTCAGCATCTCCCTCTAGCTTATAGATGGCCAATCTTGCCTTACCTTGATTGGGCAGTCTAGCACTTCGAAGATCTTCTTTAGTGAAATCAACCAATCTTTCATAACTTAGGGGTCAAACCTTCACTTAAAAGATGGGGGTAGGTGTTTACAGAACTTGGTGACCCATAACTGTAGATCTTTATCATTTTAGGCTGGCACCCCATATGATTCTTGATTCGGTTCAGCATGCAGTGGTAACTCCCGAGGTTGAGTCGACCCTTCTGTTGTTTCTTCATGATTCGTCTCATATGTTGTCGATTGGTTTCTATCTTCATTCTGTTTTGCTTTCACCTCTTGGAGCTCATCCCTTAACTTATGTATCATATCCTGCCACTCTATTAGTATGTCCATCATCTATTGTATACGATTAGGTCGATTGTGCTTTATCTCTTCCACCTCTGGTTCTACACATCAAATCTTTAGGTGAACCATCATTTCTTTTCCTTATCACAAATGGTTCATACATCAATATAACATTGAATGTATACACATATTCCTTAAAACTAACATACAAACAAATACCAGGAACATTTATGTGCATGAAACAACCAATCAAGGGGTACCTACCATCACTAGGATAAAAGAACTATTGCAACTATCCTAGAAAAACCTACCCTTGCTAAGAACTTCTGCTCTAATACCAAAAATGTAACTCCTTTCCTTGATAGCCATTAATATGGTCCAAAAATGTGTCATTAAGTTAAACTAGAAACCAATCAATGATTCAAAACTTATTAATGGTCTCGACTTCAAGATAGGATTCGGTTCTGTGATAAAGTGGGCTTTCAAAAACATTTCAAAACCTGTTTAATACAGTCTTACTTTCACTTTTTGAATCTATTTGGCCTATTTGGTTCTATTTTATTCAAAATATCATAGAGCATAACAAAATTTACTGATGAACACTTGGGTTTCATTCATTCACTAAAAGGGTTTAAAGGGCATGTTCGCCCATTTTGTTGCGTATATAAAAATTAACTAGAAATTAAAGCAGTTAAGAGCTAGGAGAAATATCACCAAAGTGTACACTAAGAGTTATACTGGTTCGGCCATAAACACTTTGACCTATGTCTAGTCCTTAAAGCTTCTCCAAGAGTTTTATTATATCTTCTAAGATTCAGTGGGTTCTTGGCACCTCAGTATATAGCAAGTTCCTTCACTGGAGACTCACTCCCCCTTACACGTTGTAATCAAATCCCCAACTTAAGGTTCCACAACCTTAAGTTATCTCAATAACAAATAGTTTATAATGAAAAACTCTCTCACAGTATAAATATATAATCACTAAAGTACAAAGAGTGAATATAAGAAAATGGAGCACTAAGAATATATTGATTGATGTGAGGTTGCATGTTCTCAGTTGTTGTGTTCTGTTTTTTGTTGAATGCTCCATATATATAGATCAAATTTAATGTCTATTGGAAGCATTTCAAACATGTCCGTTAGAGCCACACAACTTTGTTTGACCATTCTTCAAATTTGAAAACTAGCCATTTATGGTAGGTAAGCATTTCAGATGTTGCGGATGATATGTTTGACTTTTCTCTCAATGCATGATCTCTTCATTGTTTCTCTAAAAATATACTTAGGAAACTGGTACAATGAAAGGTTAATTATATAGATAACAAATCAATGAACGTTGTATTAAAATCATGCTTTCAGTACTGCATTACTCGAGTGATTACTTGAGTGATCATGCTTTATTACTCGAGTAGTCCCTCGAGTAACTTCATTAAAAGTAAGTCAGAAAGTATGTCAACGTGGTCTGACCAGATTACTTGAGTAAACCATCAAGTAATTCATTTTATGAAACTTAGGAGACTTGATTACTCGAGTGATCCCTCAAGTAATTGTTTCATTTATTCTCTGATTACTCAAGTAATCCCTCGAGTAATGTTTGCAATTCTTCTCTCATTACTGGAGTAATCCCTTGAGCAAAGGCATCAAATTCTTGGCCGAGAGTAACTTCTTTACTTACCTAATTACTCAAGTGATCCCTCGAGTAATGCTTCAAATAACTTTGCAGATTACTCGAGTGATCCCTCGCATAATGTTACCCATTTATTGGTCGAGAGCTACTGGATGATTTCTACTCTGATGACTAGAGTGATCCCTTGAGTATTGTTTCAAATAATTCTGTAGATTACTCAAGTGATCCTTTCGAGTAATCCCATGCAATTTTTGACAAAGAACTTTCTAGAACAATTTCTCACACTGCTCTTTTCTCCTGTACTCTCTATCTTTTACTACATCCTCATTACTAAGTACCTACTCGAGTAATGCTTTTGCCTGCCATAGAAAGCTTTGTTACTTTGTTCAAACCTTTTTTTTATCATTAATCCAATCTTTATTATCATCAAAATATATGGGATCTAACATATAGGACATATGCATTACAAAATCACATCACATCATTTTTTCACAAAATCACCCAAGTTCTTCTCCCCCTTTTTGTCTTCTTCACAAGGATAGGATCAATCAAGAGAAGGGGTAGGACTAGATGGCTTGACTGCAGAGATAGGAGTGATAGGAAGAGGTGTGAAGCCAGAGCCATGTGAGTCATCTAAACTTGAAGAATCTGAAGAGGAGCTAGAAGATTTAGGGTCAGGAAGTACTAGAGGAGGAACCACAATAAGATCCTTTGGAGGACTTTGTGGGATTGGAACCTGAGAAGAAATCTCTACTTCTACTATTCTTTTAGGTGATTGGTGATCACTAGAGGAGACAACCACTTCCTCAGTGCCTGTTGGGGATGGAATGGGTATTGGCATAGGCTGAGTTGGCTGAATAGGATCATCGACTGTGATATCTATATGCTCAAAGATAGATGATGGGTCAGGCATAGAGAATAAAAGGTTGCTTGGATAGTGATAGGTATAGCAGGAAGAGAGATGGATGAGGGTCCAGGCTTAGAAGGTCCAGGCTCTGAAGCTGGTACTGGCTCAGGAATAAAAGAAGGCATAGAAGGACCAGGAGTAGATGGGCTAGATGCCATAGCATCAAGTCTGGCATGGAGTGATCTCAGAAGCTCACCCTGGGCTTGTTGTTTTGCTAAAATCTCTTCATGTCTCTTAACCAGTTTCTCCGTAATCTCTCCCATCTTTACATTCATGTTGGTTATCAATTCAGCATTTATATTTGCAATGTCGATATGAAAACCCCTAAGAACATTCTCCATAAAATTTTGCAATGCTGAACTAAGGAATGATGGAGCAAAAGTATAAGCAGGAGCATATGATTGATTCTCATCCAAACAGCTTGTTGCTGTCTCAGTCTTCTTTTTCTTTTTGGGACTTGACTCAAGAAGGTTCTTCAGGGGTAATGTAATATGTAACTTCCCAATTTGGTTTCTTCCCACTGGAACCAGCCTCTCAATTGGTTCACTCTTCTCCAAATACTAAATTTGTTCTTTTTGAGAAACAGGGATATAAGCCGAGGGTAAGGCATTAGAGTGGTGGCTTTTCCTTCAAATATGTATATCTTAATTTCAACAAAAATGAACTCACTGAAATCCTATTTCTCTTTGAGAAGAAATAAGGCAAACTTTTTGTAATATCTCTCTATGAAATGAGTGTAATTATTTTCTTTGTTCACTATGGCTCTAGAATAGATATACCATAGGACTCTGTATAGATCACACATATCACTTGGATTGAAACTGAGGGGTCCTACTATCTCACCAGGCTTTAGAATAGAAAATAGTTGGTTTGACTCACAATTAGGATAATTATCCTCAGGTGGGTCCTCTATTCCTAACCAGGTGTTGATTTTGGAGGGTGGGATTAGGATTTCTTGCCCTATAACCTTAGAGAACATTTATTCTTCTAGAGAGTTTCTAAGTGGGTCAATGATAGGTTCTAAATTACAATAGAAATACCTCACTATCTTGGACCAAAATGGAAGTTTAACTGAAAGCCAAGGCATATATGACTCAAGATAAGGATTGAGGTTGAATTTCAATACCTCTTGAAGAACACTGAGGTCAATGAAGTACATCTTGCACACTTTTCTTATTGAAAAATGATCTTTCAATTTTTGAGACTCCTCAATCTTTTTCACATTGAAACCCTTTGGAGGGATGTAATTACTTCTTCTTTTGGTTCCTTTGAAGGTTGGCTTTGCTTCACTTCTCTAGATTTGTGAGAATCTTCTAGTATACTTACCATGGCTTGAGCAAGTTTTTTGTCAAACTTAGCCTTTTTGGATGGATTTTCAGAGCAGGAAGGTGTGTCAGATGAATTAGAAGGAGGTGGAGATGGTGCCTTAGTCTTTTTGCCTCTACTAGGAGAAAAATCCTTCTTAGATTGATCTCTTGTGGTAGTTGGTTCCTTGATTACAATTCCCTTAAATTTGGGTTTAGCTTGCGGCTTTGCTTTAGCTTTTGATCTGGGAGAAATCTTTTGTCTTTTGGTTGGAGGAGATGGAGTAGATTCAAGTGATTGCTGAGACACAGAAGGAGTATCAGAAGTGGTGGTTTTGGTTCTAACCATTTTGATTGAGAGAACACGAATTTCTGAAATTTTTCTCGCGTAAGTCAAAGGTTAGGGCAGAGGATTTTTAGCTATTTGAGGAAGTTTTCCACAAGAAATTTCAATGGGTTTTGTCAAAAATGGAGTGAAAAAGTGTTTGTGGAAAGATTTTCTTGAAGGTTGCTCAGAGAATTACTTTAAGTAATTTTGTGAAAATGACAGAATGTATAGTAATATAACCCTGATGCCTGACATCACTCGAGGGCTCCCTCAAGTGATCTTGGGCCATTACTCGAGGGCTCCCTCGAGTAAAGCTTTAAGAAATTTTAAATCAAAGTAATTTAAACGTGTACCTATCAAAAGTAATATTGTAATTACTTATATATATTACCTCGATCATTTGATGGCATTCTAAGACAGATTTGAATGGAAATTGGATTGATTTTTGATCTCCACTCATGATTACTCGAGTACTTTTTATAGTTTACTCGAGGGCTCCCTCGAGTAATCTGTCACTTTATTTCTTGACTGTTCATTTTCAATCGTTATGTCGTTTCCTTTTGAATTGATGCTTCACTGTCATACTTTCCAAGTCATTACTCGAGTGGTTACTCGAGTAATCCTTATAATTACTTCAAGGTATTACTGGGGTAATGAAGTTTACTTTTGTTCCTTCAGTAATATTGTCCTATGTTAACCTATGCTTTTCATACCCTAAAATAGAATATCAAGATCATGCACAACAAATTGCTAAAAACTCTGATGTTTAAGTTAGTGATCATCAAAACATCATAAATAACATCATCTAACATTTTATAAACACTAAATAACTTTATAATTTATTAGGATTTACCATTCCCAATTCTCTTCTAATATTTAAAAATTGATCTTTTGCAAGAGGTTTTGTAAAGATATCAGCTAGTTGAAGATGAGTTGGAATGAATATCACTTTGATATCTTTCTTTTGGACATGATCTTTGATGAAATGATGTCTAACATCAGTATGCTTGGTTCTGGAGTATTGAACTGGATTCTTTGCCAAACTTATTGTGCTAGTATTGTCACAGTATATTGGTATTTCTTTTAGGTAAATACCAAGATCTTGTAATTGTTGCTTCAGCCATAACACTTGTGCATAACAACTTAATGTTGCAACATACTTGGCTTCTATTGATGAAAAAGACACCGTATTTTGTTTCTTTATAAAGCATGACACAAGTAAACCTTCAAGAAATTGGCTTTGTCCATTGGTACTCTTTCTATTTGTCTTGTATCCTCCATGGTCAGAGTCTGAGTATGCAACTAGATATCCATTCTTCCGTTAAGATACCAGAGACCTAATTCTGTTGTGTTAGCAAGAGATCGAAAGATACGTTTGACAGTTTCAGCATATAACTCCTTTGGTGCTGATTGATATCTTGCACACATACCAATACTGAATTAGATGTCAGGTCTACTTGCAATAAGATAGAGTAATGATCCAATCATTCCCTTATCTTGTGATATTGTAATCTTTACCCTTGAAATCAGCATCAAGTAATGTAGTTGAACTCATAGGTGTATCCATTCCATTTGCTTCATTCATTCCATATTTCTTCAATAGCTCTTCCAAATACTTTGTTTGAGATATAAAAATTCTATTCATTCTTTGTTTGATTTGCAAACTGAGAAAAAAATTCAATTCTCCTATCATTGACATCTTAAACTCCCCCTGCATTATCTATGAAAATTCCTTACACAAGATTTCATTAGTAGCACCGAAAACTATATCATCAACATATATTTGCATAATTAAAATATCATCTTGTTTTCGTTTTGTAGAAAGTATTGTATCAACTTTTCCTCATACAAAACCTTAATCAATGAGAAATTTACTGAGTCTTTTGTATCATGTTCTAGGAGCTCATTTTAAACTGTATAAAGATTTCCTTAGTTTGAAAACATGGTCAGGTTTGTTTACATCTTCAAAACATGGTCAGGTTTGGTTACATCCTTAAAACCTAAAGGTTGATCTACATATACTTCTTCCATGTTGTAGCCATTTAAAAATGTACTTTTTACATCCATTTGATAGAGTTTGAATCCCTTGATGCAAGTAAAGGCTAAGAGTACTCTTATAGCTTCCAATCTAGCCACTGGAGCATATGTTTCATCATAATCAATTCCTTCTTCTTGATTATAGCCTTTGGCCACAAATCTCCTTGTTTTTGACAATGATTGTGGATTCATCAAGTTTTCTCTTGAATACCCATTTAGTACCAATGATCGAATGATCCTTAGGTCAGATACCAAATCCTAAACTTGATTCCTTTCAAATTGGTTTAGTTCTTCTTGCATTGCTATTACCCAATTATTGTCTGATAGGGCTTTGTCAATGTTAAAAGGTTCAATCTCATAAATAAAGGCAGAAAACTAACTTCATTAAAAATTTTATTTCTAGTTCTGACTCCTTCATTCACATCTCCTATGACTTGCTCTAGGGGATGACTTTTATTGTATTTCTAGGCTCTAAGTTATCCTAGTGACTGATCTTCTTCCTTAGTTTGATGAACTTCTTGGATGAAGGATTTAGGATTGGGTTGACTATTATCTTGATTTGAAACAACTTCCTACTCATCGTCAATAGTTTTATCAGAGGATTCAAATTCATCGATATAACATGAATTGATTCTTCAACAACACATATTCGTTTATTGAAAACTCTGTATGCTTTTCTTCGGTTAGAATAGCCTAGGAATATTCCTTCATCAGTCTTAGAATCAACTTTTCATAGGTTATCTTTACCATTATTATGAATGAAATACTTAGAACCTAAGATATAAAGATGAGCAAGGTTTGTCTTCCTTCCTTTGTATAGTTCATATGGTATATTTCCCAGTTTTGTTCTGATGTAGGCTTTGTTTCAAATATAGCATGTTGTGCTAATTGCATTAGCCCATAAATCTTAAGACATGTTCTTTTCATTCAGCATTGCTCTAGCTATTTTAGTGAGTACTCTGTTCTTTCATTCCACGACTCCATTTTGTTGAGGTGTCCTTTGAGTAGAGAATTGTGTTCAATGCCATTAGTATCCCAATAATCTTCAAAGGCTTGATTTTCAAATTCTCCACTGTGATCTATCCTGATACCTTCCATTTTTGCTTTGAGCTTTGCTTTGAGATTCTTCTTATCTAAATGTAAATCTTTCTTGTTTACAATTAGACATTTCTCTGAATCAAATATTACCCAATTGTCTTTATCTACACTTTGACTCACACTCAGCAAATTGTGAGATAATCCTTCAATGTAATATACGTCTTGCACTTGTATACCTTTTTCATTTTTCATTTCACCAATTCTTGCTATCTTTATGGATTGATTTCCTCCAAATTTTACCTTTCCAACTTCTTTAGCTTGTATTGTGGTAAAAATTTAAAAATCACTGGTCATATGTCTGGAGCATCTACTGTCTATGTACCACTTGTTGTTTTTGGATGCTTTAAGACATCTACAATCAAATATGATTAAGTCTTAGGTGCCCACATCTTTTTGGGTCCTTTTGGTTAGTACAGATTAATATTTGAATATGTGAACCTTTAGGCACCCATTTGTAGGTTCCAATCTTTCCTTTCTTTTTATTAATGCATGATGAAGTATAATGACCCTTTCTATTACAATAATAGCAATATGTGAAAGGATTTGATGTATATACGGGATTCTAAAAATAACTTAAGTATGTCTCACCTCTTGTTTTCTTTCTTCCTTTCCTTTTATCTGATATTGGATCATATCCAATACCATATCAGTCATTTACAAATCCTTGAGCTTTTAAAATCATATTTAACATCTTACTTCCTTTGGTGAATTTTTCAAGAGTTTTCATGATATCAGTGTTTTTCTTTTTCAAAGAACAGTTTTCACATTCCTTTTCTAAAACATCTTTAAATTTTTCTTCAAGATTTTTATTTTTCTTTTTGAAAACAATTAATTCCTTAACTACTTTAATGAATTTATAATATAAAGCATTATATTCATAGAGTAATTCAACATATATAGGATCAGAATCAATTACCTCTTTTTCTTCTGTTTCTTCTTGAGCAACCAAGCATATATTAGCTACTTCTTCATCATCGATCTCTTTCGTCTAATGAACTATCTCCCTATATGGCGGATACAAAGGATTTCTTCTTGTTATAGAACTTTCCTTTTCTCTTTTCTTTATTTTTCTGAGCTAGTTCTTGACATTTTGATTTGATATATCCTTGCTTTCCACATTCATAATAGATAATGTGTTCTTTACTGCTTGTTCCTCCTTTCTGAAAGTTCTTGAATCCTTAGCATTTCTTGTAAAACTTTTTGAATCATTTTATTATAAGACCCATTTCTTCATCATTGAAATCTTAATTATCTTCTTGGGTTTCTTCTTTCACTTTCAGTGCAAGGCCCTTCTTCTTTTTTTTTCTCCAATATCTTCTAGTTCTCATTTGAACTTTAATTTACTTTCATATTCAGAGTGACTTTCAAATAAAGAAGCAACTAATTGCATGGATTCGCCTTTTGCTTCCTCTATCGCAGTGACTTTGGCCTCCCATTCTTTTGAAAGTATGTTCAATATCTTTCTTGTGTATGTTGATCATAGATTTTCCCAAGTGTTGCAAGTTGATTAACAAGATGAGTATATCTAAGTTCGAATTCAGATATTGACTCACCTGATTTCATTTGAAGTAAATCAAACTTAGTAACCAGAGTATTGATCCAATTTTCTTTTATTCCCGAAGTTCCTTCATGAACTATTTCCAGGGCTTCCCATATTTCTTTAGCCGTTGGAAATATGCAAATCCTGAAGTACTCTTTTTAACTTAAGGCACATTGAATCATTAAAATTTCCTTGCTATTAAGTGTAATGAGTTTCTTGTTATTTTCATCATATTTTACTGGTATCTTAGGAACCTTCTGTGAATCTACAACTTTCTCAGGCTCGTAGTTTTCATTCTCAATGACATCCCAAAGTCCGTATTCTGTAGCCATTACGAATATTCAGAATTGGCTTTCCAGAAAGAGAAGTATTTGCCACTGAAACCTGGAGGTCTAGTGATAGAAGCTCCGTCGGGAAAAATTCCTTCACCCATGCTTGCCATTAGATTCTTCTTAGGTTGTTATACCTGAACAAGAAGACCTACGCTCTGATACCAAATATTAGTGCAAGTGTTTCACCCAAGAGGGGGTAAATTGGGTGATACCAGAAATTTCATTGCGTATATAAAAATTGACTGGAAATTTAAAGTAGTTAAGAGCTAGGAGAAATATCATCGAAGTGTACATCGGGAGTTATACTGGTTTGGCCATAACCACTTTGACCTACGCCCAGTCCTTAGAGCTTCTCTAAGAGTTTCAATATATCTTCCAAGATTCAGTGGGTTCTTGGCACCTCAGTACACAGCAAGTTTCTTCACTGGACACTTGCTCCCACTTACACATTGTAATCAAATCCCCAACTCAAGGTTCCATAACCTTAAGTTGTCTTAATAACAAATATTGAGTTTGTAATAAAAAATCTCTCACAGAGCAAATATATAATCATTGAAGTACAAAGAGTGAATATAAGAAAACAGAGCACTAAGAATATATTGATCAATCTGAGTTTGCGTGTTCTCAGTTGTTGTGTTCTATTCTTTGTTGAATGCTCCATATGAAATTTAGTGTCCGATAGAAGCATTTCAAACATGTCTGTTAGAGTTACATAGCTTTATTTAACCGTTCTTCAAATTTTAAAACTAGCCATTTGTGGTAAGTAAGCATTTCGGACGTTACGGATGATATGTTTGACTTCTCTCTTAATAATGATTGCTTCATTATTACTCTGAAAATATACTGGGGAACTGAAGTTTAATCATATAGATAAAAATCAATGAATGTTAGATTAAAATCATGCTTTCTGTACTGCATTACTAGAGTAATCATGTTCATTACTCGAGTAATCCCTTGAGTAACTTCATTAAAAATAAGCCAGAGAGTAAGTCAGCGTTGTCTGACCAGATTACTCGAGTAAACCAATGAGTAATTCATTTTATAAAACTTGGTAGACTTGATTACTCGAGTGAACCCTCGAGTAATTCTTTTGTTTCTTTTCTAATTACTTGAGTGTTCCCTCGAGTAATGCTTTCAATTCTTCTCTCATTACTGGAGTAATCCCTCAAGTAAAGACATCACATTCTTGGCCAAGAGTAACTTCTTTGCTTATCTAATTACTCGAGTGATCCCTCGAGTAATGTCACTCATTTCTTGGCTGAGAGCCACTGGATGATTTTTGCTCTGATTACTAGAGTGATCCCTTGAGTAATGTTTCAAATAATTATGCAGAATACTCGAGTGATCCTTTCGAGTAATCCCATGCAATTTTTGACAGAGAGCTTTTTGGAACAATTTCTCACACATTACCTATTGGAAATTGTGCCCTAAGGACTAATCATTCTACTTTAAACATTATTATTTTAATAAAAATTTTCCATTCTGTTATCATATTGTTTGCATGTTAACTGTGATAATTGTATCCTTACATAATTCATGAAAATTGTCCTAAAATTTCCCTGGTCGGTCATCTCTGCGGGAGCACAGAAGAAACAAGACCCGTTTGACTTTGATAAGATATGGAGATAAGAATCAAAGTCTTAGGCACTTGTAATAGTACAAGGTGCTAGACCGACCCACTATGAGAAAGCTACATGGATCAAGTCATAAGCTTTTCTCATGTATAACCACGTCACAATGCCCTTAGACCTGAGGTCATCATGGATTCCTACATGAGAGTTGCTAAGCTTTGAACTAGTCAAAAGTCACTTTTAATCGGGTGATGATAAAGGCTACGATCGGGCTTGGTGATTTTTCATGCAGAGGAATATAAATGATCAAGATGGAATTTGTCCCTCACATTAGTAGAGAGATGTTACTAGGCCCCTCGATGAGTGAGTCTGAGAAATGTATAGCCATACTACAATGGAAAGGAGTTTCCATTTCTATTGTCAGGCTACTCAGGAATCGAGAAAGTAATGGTCAGGAACAAGAGGATGACATTATCCATGCCTTATCCTTGATCGATGTATCGTGTGACAAAAGGGACGTGACATGGTTGTATGACATGTTGCATCGTGATAACGATCCTCATATGAATTGGGTAGTCGTAATGTCTTGCTAGAGGCTGCTTGCGACTTTTGGGTTAGTACAGTTATTGGCCCACTGCCAACTTCATATGGGCCTATGGGGTCGCACACAAGAATGGCCCAACATGAGATAATGTTTAATTTAAGGTGGACAAATTTTATATTTATATATATAATATAAAATTCGTTAATAATATTATATAGATATATATTTTAGAAATATATATCTTATATATATTATATATATGTATATATATTATATGATATTATTATATTATGTTAGTTTTAAATTTAATTTATTAAGATATATTAAATTTAATAACTAACATGATAGAGATATAGTATCTTAGATTTAATTTATGAAGATAAATTAAATCTAATGGCTATTTATTTGGATTAAATAAATAGGTTAAAATTAAAACTGTTGGACAGATTTAATTTAAACTGAATTTATTTAATTAGCTCATCAAGATAATTAATTGTTGATCAATTTCAAAATTAATGATGATTAATTTTGAAATTTGAATATAGCCCCCATAGGTTATAAACTTGATAGAGAAAATATACTCATACGCGCATGAGAATTCAGAGCCGCAAGGGAAACCCTAGGAGACATTAGAGGTGCTAGCACGCAGTGTCTGTTGGAGAGCATTTGTGTGGATACCGGTAGAGGGAGCGAACATGAGGTGTTGGCTCCTAGAGATCGTGAAAACCCTAAGTTGAAAAAGGTACGAATCTTTCTAACTTGATTTAAACGCCGCTGATAGATCCTCGATTAGGATCAGTAAAATTTTAAAATTCTTCCGCTGTGCCTGCCGATCCTAACATTACCCGAGTGATCCCTCTAGTAATAAAGGTCATTACCCAAGGGCCCCCTCGAGTAATTCTGTAAAAAATCTCACAGTGTTCCTTTCTCCTGTACTCTGTCTTTTACTTCATCCTCATTACTTGAGTATCTACTCAAGTAATGCTTTTGCCTGCCATGGAAAGCTTAGTTACTTTGTTCGAACCTTTTTGTTTATTATCATTAATCCAATCATTGTTATTATCAAAACATATGGGATCTCACAGTATTCACATTTGTCACAATTTAATGATAAGCACATACAAACAAAGTATTATACATGATATAAGAGAAATAGTCACTACCTTGTTCTTTCCATTCATGCTCAGACACAAGCTTCTCACGCTAAGGGCAAATGTCAACTCCTATCAATCAGAATTAAGGATGACTTATTCTCTATTCCAATTCTTAAACAAGTACAAAACACTTAGGGTTGGTTATCATTTAGGTCCCGTAGGTGGCTATGATAAGCTCAAACAAAAGCCCAAAATGGTTGGGAAGAGCTAGATCAAAAACCACATTTCAAAAGTTCAAAATGCTAAAATTGGGGTTGGCCGCGACCAAAAATCCCATGGGCAAGGCCAAAAACTGGTAAAAAACTTTGGACCGCGGCCAAGAAATTCCTGTTTCTTGGCAGAACTTCCAAAAATCATAACTAATTTTACAAAAATTGAAATGGAATGATTCTAAGTCCTACTTGAAGCTTTGTAAGTTCTTTATACAGGACAAATATGAACCACTACCATTTACAACTACAAAACTACAGAATCCAATAAACTCCCATACTACTCCGAATAGCATTCATTTTCAACCTCAAAATTTGAAAATACATAATTTCTAGCACACAAATCAGAATGACACTCATTTTATGTCATTTTAAAGTTTGCCATGTGCACTATTAGACTGGAAAGTTTCAAAATTTTTAGACCACCATTGACTTATTCAAAATTGCAATGGAAACAAGGTGCACTCCATATAATTTTCACTTGACAGAATTTCCAGTTGTTCAACAAATGTTTCCAAAGGTCAGAATTCACTACCGGGGTACTCCCTACACAGTTTTTTTGCATAGAATCCAATAGAAATATCAAAATAACCAAATTCAAATTCCTTTCATAAGCTTTATTTTGGTCAGAAGTTTAAACACAAATCCAAAAATTTCCAAACTTTCCAGTTAAGTCCCAAATCGATTCCATTATTCAAACCACAACACAAGACACCATTATCATCAACAAAACACCATGAACTGTCTACAACCATATATACATGAAAATTAGGGAAAATTTAAAAATCAAAGCTCTCAACCAATGGCCATAATATATATATATATATATCAAAAGATTGCTTTTTATCACCTCTATCACTTTCTCCAGCTTGTTCTTTGATTCCTCAACCTCTATCTTTTCTTGAGTATACAAAACACCTCCTTGAAAATCTAAAATCATAGGAATGAAGCTCTTATCAAGATGATCAAGATTAAAGAAGAGGTTTTTAGCAATAGGAGTTATCTTCAAGGTCAAATCTCAAGAAGAGCTTGATTTACCTTGGTTCTACTTTCTATTTCCTCCTCCACACTTGGACGTCTATAAGCTTGAGAGAGATCGCAATAGATGATGATGGATCAAATTTTTCAACCCCTCAAGCCCTTGTAGCTTACTTGAGTGAGAGAGAGAGAGAGAGAGAGAGAAGTTTGAAATTTTGACCATATCACATATTAATTGCTAAAGTCCAATGGTGCCATTTGTCATCTCCTTATAGCTCCTCTAAAAGAAGTAACTATCTAGTTACTCTAACTAGTTCCATTAGCAATTTAGTCTCACACCTAGTTCATTTAGTTGATAATAAATTTCCTCCTCAGTAGCTAACTAATTGCCAATCAATTTCTTTCTTCCTGTTTTGCCCCTAACAATGGCAATTTCTATTGAATTACCACTTAGGGTATTATTTAATTTCCTTCCCCCTTGCCATGTGCCCTCCCTTCACTTTTACCTCAACTTAAACTTAATCATCATAATTAAGCTTAAATACAAGGTTTGGGCACTTTTTACTGCTAATTTGGGTCTTAACTCATACTCTATTCTCTAAAGTTGTTTGTTTAACATTATTTATATTCACTTTTGGAGTCATGAGCCCTTATACACATTTTGGGGCATTACAGTATGCATATAAGACATAGTATCTAATCAGTCAAAGGCAACTGGCACGATGTTTGAAACGAGAGTAGTCTCTGGGTTCCGATGGTCAGGAGCAGATAAAGCCAGTATCTGCATTTTGGCATGAGCACATAAAAGTTAAGTATGCTCAACCCATGGAAATCTTAGGATGGGTGACCCCCTGGGAAGTTAAGTTGGCAAGGTCAAGGAGATTTGAGGAATAATTATTGCCTTAAGGTTTCTCCATAACTAATGATTATCTTTATTAAATGATTTTAATAATGTTTAGAAGCTTGGTGATGCTGATGATGTAAGTGTTAATCTTGACTCAAACCATTTCTGTTGCAGTAATTATTGCCAGAAAGGTTTATTTGATGAGGTTATGGGAACTCAAGGCATAAAAAATGTTTTAAGGTTTTTCCATGCTAAGTGATGAACCTTAGTAATACTTTGGTGTAAAAGGGAATGTAGATACGATATACAGTGCTACATGATGAGTAGTGATCATACCGTATAGTGATCATAGAGGATCCAATCTAATGATACTAAAGGTTAAAGATAGGCTTGAATTTAATCTAAGCTAAAATAATGCTTAGGTCAGAAAGTGAGTTGTTGCACTATAGTTTATTCCATGATGGAAGTTTGAACTTTGGGAATAGTAATGGACCTTCAATAATATTTTGAGGATAATACCTAAATACCATAAGGTTAGAATAGGCGCTATTGATTATGATTCTTAGTGAATCTATTGGGTGTAATTGAGAAAAATGATTTCTAATATATGTAATGTTAAGGTTCTAGATTTCATGAGGAACCTAACAGTTGGGTTAAGGCTGTATGATATTACACACTAGATATGTTGTAATAGACCTATGTGTCCAGAGGCCTTAAGACCTAGGGGACCAGTATGTCCTTAGGCTAGCAAAGGTATTCAGAATTATGTTAGGCTAGTGATGATCCATGGAATTATGGAACAAGATTCTTATGGACACAAATCCTTACAGAAAGGAATTTTGAAAATTTGCTAGCTATTAAGTCTAGTATAGGGAAAGATTATGATAATGAAATATTCCCTTAGAGAATTGATTGGGGTATTAGTTCTCTGATAAAATAAAAGAAGGGATTGATATGCCTACTATTCCACTAACATGAGGCTATACTAAGAGTCAATCAGTGGATGGCAATTAAGGTGATGAAAGGTATGAGTAGAAGGGTTACCAAGAATCTGTAACCCATGAATTAATTGTTAAGTTTTGATTCCATGAGAATCTAAAATGGCCTAGAATGATTTGCATTGAAAGAGACCAGGAACTGGCATAGATAAACACATATGTTTAGTGTAGTCTGGTGTTAGAAGAGGTTCCTGTGAGACTCCTACTAAATCACCCTGACATTATTTAAGCTCATGTGAGGAGATAAATCTCAAAGTGCGCAGTGGAAGTCTATGACTCTATGTTGATTATGGGAAGGTGAATAAGGCGACTGTTAAGAGTGTAAATGGTCTATTAGAAAGTGCAAGTGTACATTGTCGTTAACAAGTAATATAGAAATGAGTAGAGTATCATTCCCTCGAGGATTGATCACTAATTACCAAAATGAGTAATTTTAACTCTATTTAGTCGATCGATTAATTGGTGATTGAGAGTATGAAATAAAAGATAAGTAAATATGAATGCAAATGATATGAAACAACTATTGAGAAAAATCTCTAGGGGTTAGATTTCACTTAACAAATTCCGGATTGAAACATTTATCTATTCTAGCCCAATTTATTCCACATGATTGATAGTCGAGTTTCCCTAATTTAATTACTAGCCTCTTCCGAGATCAAGCAACCCTATAATTAATTGTTAATCCAATATATTCCTATATGAATTTAAGCAATTAATTATGGATTAAAATTTATGGAACTCTATAAGACTACACAACTCATATGAATATATTTCTATTTCTTATGCAGGTTATGGTTTTAATTATAGGGTCCACACACATGTATCTCCTTCCAGTCTCAACATATATATTGAAATCATTCAAAAGATAGCCAATCAAATGAAAGCATTAAAAATAATAATTAAAACTCAATCATGAAGGAAAAATTAAAACTAGATTTAATAAGTTAATATTCAATCTGTTATTAGTAAGCTATGTCATCACCCTAGGAAAATGAATATTTAGCTCATGATAAAATTAAAACCAAAACCAAAATAAATTGACATTATATAAAACTAGAATGAAATCCTCAAAATACTGGATAAAACTTGAATATTAAATTCTCAAACATAAATATACAACCAAAAGATACATGAAAAATAGAAAAGTCTAGCTGTCCCTTTAGGAGGTAAAACCTTCCATGTAGGTGGCATGCAAAAAGTAATACAATCCTAAACCTTTTAAGATGGAGGCATGCAAAAAAGTAATGCAATGCATAAAATTAACTCTAAGATGGTGTATGTGGAGAGGAGAGAAAAGTAATGGATATGAAATGGTTGTAAGTGAAGAAGAGAGGAAAGTAATGGATATGAATTGGTGTGTAAAATGTGAAGGAGAGAGTGGCTATATATAGGGAAGAATGAAGTAGGGTAGATGAAATGTAGTAGGTGAAGTAGTAGATAGAAAGTGGTAGATGAAGTAGTAGGTGAAATGGAAGATGAAGTGGTAGATGAATTAGTAGGTGAAAAGGAAGATGAAATGGTTAGTGGAATGGTAGATGATTTATGCTCTCAACTTCCAAGCAAAATTTGAAACTCTTGGAGATAGAACTGGATTTTGGTCTCAACATAAAAGTTGTAGAGCTCTTTCTTAACTTTTTATCCATATAAAGAATGTCCCAATCCGATATCTAGAGCTCTAGATATTGCCTGAAAATTGAAAGAGGGTCTAATTTAGTATTTTTCAAGAAATGTTATTTTATTCTAAAATCATTATTTATTTATTTATTTATTACACCCAAATTTATTAAATTGAGTTCAGATATCATCTACAAAATCATCATATAAGGGAAAATTAATATGCAAATATTCTACTTATCAAATTCCCCCACACTTAGCTCTTGGACATCCTCGGACAAGGAGTGACCATTAAGTCCTTCCAACAAAATCAGAAGTATCAAGTCATAAGCAAGAACACAATTAAAAAATAAAGAGATCATAGTATTCATGAATCAACGAAAATATAAACTGGTAACTTTATTTGAAAATAAATAAACTAAGTTAGTAATTATCACTCATTCTCCCAA
Organism: Inga laurina; assembly: GCA_963855925.1. Classification (NCBI taxonomy): domain Eukaryota; kingdom Viridiplantae; phylum Streptophyta; class Magnoliopsida; order Fabales; family Fabaceae; genus Inga; species Inga laurina. The sequence continues at coordinate 30,029,907 of OY979702.1, read as the reverse complement.
TCTCTCAAGTGTTTAAGGGTAAGTGTTTCACTCGAGATCAACTGAAAAAAATTTGCACTACCATAAGCTTGCTAAAAATCTCAATCTCCACTACCTAATTCACATGCATAATTCAAATCAAAAGGACTTATTAAGGGTTGTAATAGGGTTAAAGTAAAAGGAATGTAAAACGTGATATGAAAGGCTAAATTTAAAAAGTTAATAGAACAATTGAAAAAATGGGTCAGCTTCTGAATAAATCTATTTCATCATAACAACCCACAATTCGAATACTCAAATTTTTTTTTCATTTTTTTTCATCATCTTTTCTTTTCGTTTTTTTTTTTGCAATTCTAAAGTTGATGATATATATGTTAGATATGATTAGTTTTTGATGATGTCAAATATAGATGTCAAGTATTAAGAGCAAAAAGTTTGTATGATATACTTATTCTCTACATTGATTAACTTCTATATTTAATATTGTATATCTTGTAGATTAGTCATAAACCCAATGGTGGGTTGATGTTATAATGCCTCATATGTGGAGAATGATCATCATGAAGAAAATCAAGAGGCAAGGGATTGAAGAAAGAAGGCATTGCAAGAACTAATGGGAATATCAAGCAAAGATTGAAGAAGATTGAAGATATTCAAGAAGACATCTAATTAGGTTATGAAGAATGATCATCAAGTGGCAAAACAAGAAGAAAGAGATTGAAGAAAGAAGAAGAAAGATAGAGGAAAGAAGAACTTGTAAGATCAAATGAGAATATCAAGATTCAAGTTCTTAAAAGTGATACCGGAGGTTGGAATGGGTGAATACGAAGCTAAAATGATGTATATGGAAGTTATGTTACCTCCGGGGATGATTACTGGAGTAATCACTTGAGTAATATGGCACTGCCTCATTTTAAAGGTGATTACTCGAGTGGCTACTCGAGTAATCTGCAAAGTTACTTGAAGATTACTCGAGTGACCACTCGAGTAATGATACTCTGTTTTCGTGCGTCAGGATAGAGGTTCGGTATTTTGGCCATATCTCTCTAACCATATGTCAGATTGATAGAAAACAGGTGGCATATGAAACTAGACTCCCAAAATATGATCTATTGACGTTGACACATGAAACAGTGCCTTTTACCAGAACAAGGTTTGGTATTTTGGATATAGCTCTCAAAATACAAATCAGATTGAGACAAAAATAGTGCCATATGAAAGTAGACTCAAAGATCTTTCCATGGATATATAATGGGTCATATTTTAAGTTATATACGAAGAGATATGCCTTCTGGAAGTTGATGCTTGTGATTTCAGACTTTGTCTAAATGCATAAGATATTCTTTGGTTATTAACTTTCTGTACAAAATGAGTTTGGAGGTGATTTTTATTGCATTGGAATGTAAATGATGAGGGCTTTCTGATGATATATGATTTTCCATGTTTCAAATCAAAATCAAGAATTCACTTGAAGGGCTTACTCGAGTAATATACAGAATTATTTGAAACCTCACTCGAGGGACCACTCGAGTAATGCAGTTGGAAATGCTCTCAGCCAAGATTTGAATGACATTACTTGAGGGACCACTATAGTAATCTATAAAGTTATTTGAACTATTACTTGAGGGATCACTCAAGTAACCAGAAGAAAAGAGAGTCTTACTTGAGTAACCACTCGAGTAACGTGACCAACAACATATCCGAAGGTTCTGAAAATCATGGAAATTTTATGTAACTTACTCTTCTTATTTCCAATCATTATAACACTTTATTGTATTAGTGTTTAATGTGTTTCACTAGGAATACAATAAAGAGATGATACGAATAGACAAAAGTTGACTTTATAGAAGCGGAGCGTCAACGTTCATAACAGCTAGTTTTCAAATTCAAGCAACGTACCAATGAAGCAACGGGACTCAATGGATAAGTTGAAATACTCACAATGGTCATATCCTACTCAACTATAAATATAGGAGATTCAAGTAGAGAGCAACTACAACAACAACGAGAACACAACGACACAAACATGCTCATATCATAACTATCCATCTCGACCCAAACACTCTCTGTTCTTATCTGTTTTCTATATTATGTTTATTTGAGAGAGTAATTGACTGTATTGTGCTTCAGTATTCATCTATTCACTTTTGAGAGAGAAGATTGATTGTAACTTTCACCATCAAAGTTGTATCCTTACGGGGTGTGTAAGGGAGATTAACTCGGTTGTAACCTTACGGTGTATAAGGGGGAGTAACTCGATGAGAGATTTGTAAAAGGCTTCGCAAGTGCCCGGTTAAACTTGTGGGTTGTAAAGGATTTTCTTGTGCCTGGATTAAACAAGAAGATAGTGGATTTGAAAATCTCAGGAGGAGCCTGGGAACTAGACGTAGGCTATCACAGATTGGACCGAACCAGGATAAATCACAGTTTGCATATTCTCTTCCTTAAACTCTTATATTTCCAGCATATATTAACTGTTGATTTATGATTCATTACTTTCATATTTATTGCTTCCTCTAATATGCAAAAAGATTTTCAAAGTTCTTAAGATTTTATCTTACACCCAATTCACCCCCTCTTGGGTATTAGCTGGTTCTAACGATATACACCCCCATACTTGTCAAAAGCCCATTTTACAAAAATTTCAAATGCTCTGCTAATCTTCCAAATTAGGTAAAAGCACTTGATATATCATTAAAGCATATGTTAATGGGTTGAGAACAAAGAAACAATCAATTAGGCTCAAAGGGGCTTATCAAAGGTATGTCCACAGGAAAGCCCAAACGCTTGAATATCTTCATCCTTTCAAGTCGACTATTATATATCTTCCTGAGCATATCTTTGGGAAGAGTGGCGAACCTGTTCTTAAGCTTTACAAGAGATTCCTCTAGAGTAACTTAAAATAAAATTGATAAAAACTAAAATTCTCAACCCAGTGCAGTGTGTTTCTTGAGTAGGAAAGAAAAATGAAAGAGTAGGAAAGAAGTTTTGGGTTACCTCCCAAATAGCCGCCCTTCTTTAACGTCTTTAGCTAGATAAAGACCAAACCAAATTTTTTTCTTTTTTTTATTTTTTAAAAAATTACTAGATTGAGGACTTACCTATTGGTTCCTTAAACGTGATGACAGATTTCAAAGTGTTGAGTACACCTTCATTGTATTCTTTGAGCCTTTGCCCATTCACTTTGAATTTTTGATCATCATCTTGAATCTCCATAGTTCCATATGGCCATACTTGAATCACAGTAAAAGGACCTAACCACCTTGATCTCAGCTTTACTGGAAAGAGCTTTAACCTTGAGTTGTATAAAAGCACTTTTTGTCCCAGTGTGAACTATCTCCTCAAAATTCTTCTGTCATGCCACATTTTTGTCTTCTTGTATAACTAGAATTTTTATAAGCTTGTTGTTTAAATTCTTTAAGCTCATTGAGTTGGAGAAGCCTTTTCTCACAAGCTGCCTTTAAGTCAAAATTTAAGGCTTTTACTGCCCAATATGCTTTGTGCTCCATTTCTACTGGAAGATGGCATACTTTTTCATAGACCAATTGATATGGGGATGTACCAATTGGTGTCTTAAAGGCAGTTTTATAAGCCCAAAGTGCATCTTCTAATTTCTGTGCCCAGTCTTTCCAATTGGAATTCAGCATCTTCTCTAAAATCCACTTCATTTATCTGTTTGAGATTTCCACCTACCTACTAGTTTGTGGATGATATGGAGTTGCAACCTTATGAGTTACTCCATAATTAGCTAACACTGATTGAAGCTGCTGATTGCAAAAATGCCTTCCTCCATCACTGATAATAGCTCTAGGCACTCCAAATTTTGTAAAAATATTTTTCCTTAAGAACTTCACAACCACTCAAGAATCATTTGTATGAAATGCATCAGCTTTAACCCACTTGGAGATATCGTCAACTACTACTAAAATGAAATGGTTGCTAAATAAGGATGGAAAAGGCCCAATAAAATCAATCCCCCATACATCAAAGAGCTCAACTTCTAAGATGTTAGTTAAAGGGGCTTCATGTCTTCTTGAGATATTTCCCATTCTTTGACATCTGTCACAAGTTCCCATAATTCTGTGAGCGTCCTTGAAGAGTGTAGGCCATGAGATGACATTTCTCCTAATTTAGAACCAAATTTATCTCCACACAACATTACAAAACTTGTGCTTGATTTGAAAGACAATAATCAAATGATTCTCCAAAAATTGAAAAATCATCCATGAACACCTCAATGAACCTTTCTACCATGTCTAAGAAGATTGCCATCATACTCCTTTGAAATGTTGTTGGTGCATTACATAGACCAAATGGCATCTTTTTGAAGGCAAAGGTACCATATAGACATATAAAAGTTGTTTTTTGTTGATCCTCCGGTGCAATTGTAATTTGATTATATCCTATGTACCCTTCCAGGAAATAATAATAGGTTGTCCCTGGTAGTCTATCAAGCATCTGGTCCATAAATGGCAGAAGGAAGTGATCTTTTCTGGTGGCTTTATTGAGCTTTCTGTAATCGATGAACACTCTCCATCCAGTCACCATTCGTTGTGGAATCAATTCATTTTTCTCGTTGGGTACTACTATCATTCCACCTTTTTTTGGTACAACTTGAACTTGACTACCCATTAACTGTCTGAGATTGGGTAGATTATGCTAGCATCCAGCCACTTTATTACCTCCTTTCTCACCACTTTCTTTATGTTCGGATTGAGTCTTCTCTGGTGCTGGACTGATGGCTTGTAGTTATCCTCCATTAAGATCTTATGCATACAAATTGAAGGACTAATCCCTCTTATATCAGCTATTGACTATCCAAATGCAGTTTTATACTCCCTTAGAACTCTTAACAACTTTTCTTCTTCATCAGGAGTAAGAGCTGCTAAGATGATTACTGGTAGAATTAAATTTCCTCCCAGATAAGCATACTTCAAGTGGGATGACAGCACTTTCTGTTAGAACAAGCGTTTCACCCAAGAGGGGGGTGAATTGGGTGATCTTAAAAATTTCGTTGCAAATATAAAATTTGACGTTGAAATTAAAACAGGAAAGAGTAAGGAGAACTATCACCGAAGTGTACACCGGGAGTTATACTGGTTCGGCCACAACCACTTTGACCTACGTCCAGTCCTCAGAGCTTCTCTGAGAGTTTCACTATAACTTCCAAGATTCAGTGGGTTCTTGGCACCTCAGTACAAGCAAGTTCCTACGCCTGGACACTCGCTCCCCCTTACAAGTTGTAATCCAATCCCAACTCAAGGTTCCACAACCTTAAGTTACCTCAATAACAAATATTGAGTTTGAATGAAATATCTCTCTCACAGAGTGAATAAGAATCACTGAAGCATAGAATTACAAGTATAATGTAAAACAGAGTAATGAACTTGATGATACGTTTAAGTGTGTTCTTGTTCTACTCTCTGTTTAGATGTTCCTATATATATAGATACGTTGGTAATGATTGCTGGAACATATTTCTTCATGTCCGTTGGAGCGTGCGCAGCCACTATTGACTTTTTCAGTTTTTGAAAAACATACGTTTGCGGTAGGTGACGGTCGGTGACATTTGAGCGTTGCTTTTGACTTTCCTTATTTGGTAAGATCTCTTCATTGTTTATCTGTTGAAATGCTAACAATACTAATATAATGAAAAATTAATCAAATAGGAAACAAAATAATGACCGTTGAATGATTTCAAACTTTTTGGGTTTGCTTACTCGAGTAGCCTTTGAAGTTTACTCGAGTACTTACTCGAGTATCATCGGGAAAGCTTTGATTAACTTCAAGTCAATAAACAAATATAAGATTACTTGGGTAGTGCATGGAATAACTAAATTTCAAACCTTTGGAAATTCATGTTTACTCGGGTACCTACTCGAGTAATGCATTCACAACTTCATACGTTACTCGGGTACCAACTCGAGTAAACCTTCAAATAAACTTTTGATTACTCGATGCTCTACTCCAGTAATGTTGGTAGGATTTCAAGGCCGAGAGCACATCAAGTCTGATTACCTTGTTACTCGAGTAGCTACTCGAGTAAACTTACTTTTTGTACATAACTTACTCGGGTAATGACTTGAGGTTTTCCTTCAAACATAACACTGCATACTCGAGTACATACTCGAGTAATCCACTTAAAAAAATATTAAATACTTGCATACTAGAGTAAAGACTCGAGGAAAGTGAGATAAAATTAAAACAAGTTATTCGGGTACTACCTTTAAGTTTTCACTTACCTCAGTGTGTTACTCGAGTACCTACTCGAGTAACATTGGCAGTGGTACAAAGTGCTGAGAGCAACACATTTTCAGAAACAGAGTTACTTGAGTACGTACTCGAGTATCATTGGTAGGCCGAGAGCAACTGGAACTTTTTCATATGGTTACTCGAGTAGCTCCTCGAGTAACATTGGCAGGCCGAGAGCAACTCCAAGTATTTACCTGGTTACTTGAGTAGCTACTGAGTAACATTGGCAGGCCGAGAGCAACTTGAAAATACTTACATTATTATTCGAGTACCTACTCGAGTAACGTTGGCAGGTTACTGGAAGGTGCTTCTGGTTACTTCAAGTTTTGTCTCATTACTCGAGTACCTACTCGAGTAATGCCTTAGAAAACTTGCTTCTGATCAAGTTTCTCAGCTTTTTCTCTTGGCCTTTCTTCATTACTCCAATGCTTACCTCAAGTGATGCTTATCCCTGTTATTCCTTTGCTCAAACTTATTTATTAATCACTTCTTTTTCATACCATTCTTTTGTTATCATCAAAACATGAGATCTAACACTTTCAACTCTAGTACTGGTGGTTTCTCTGTTGGTGGCACTGACTTATTCGGCCTTTCCCCCAAATCTTCAAATAGTTTCTTGATAAAAATTAGGGAATTTGCTTCAAGGTACCTAATTTGCTCCAAAACTTCTAGATTAATAGATTTTGATACATCTACCATTCCCATCGTTAATAGTTGATCCATGCAGATTTCGTTCACCACGTCTTTTGTGTAGCTGGTTAATGTATCAACTCTACAACAGGTGTCACCTTTATATGGAAAGGATAAAGCCTTGAAGATGTTGAAGGAAGCTTGATTATCTTGAACTCACAAAGTTAACTTCCCCTGTTGCACGTCTATTAATGTTCTCCTGGTTGCAAGAAATGGCCTCCCAAGAATGATAGGAATTTCTTGGTCTTCTTCCATGTCAAGTATTATGAAATCAGCTGGGAATATAAGTTTGTCCACCTTCACTAGAACATCTTCTAAGATAACTCTCAAATGTTTTATTGATCGGTCAGCCAAAAGTAATGAAACTATGGTTGGCTTCACCTCTCCAAGACCAAGTTTATTGTAGATAGATAGAGGCATGAGGTTTACACTTGCTCCAAGGTCACAAAGTGCTCTTTTAAAGTGACATTGACCTATGGTGCAAGGTATGCAAAAGCTTCCTATATCTTTCAACTTTGGTGGTAATTTCTTTTAGAGATATCACTGCACTCCTCAGTCGTGCAACTATTTCAAATTCCTCAAGCTTACGCTTATTTTGCATAACTGGGCATTTGGGCAAGAGCGTCTGCAAAAGGAATGTTGATATGTAACTTTTTAAAAACGTCCAGAAACTTGCCAAACTGCTTGTCTAACTTTGCTTTCGCGAGTCTCTAAGGATATGGAACTGGTGGTACATATAGAGGAGGATTATCTGGAAAGCTGATTCTCTTAGTATTACATCATCCTCCTTCTATTCTTCTCGACTTTCTTTCTTTTCTCCATCATCCTTCTTCTTAATTACAGGATCTTTCAATTCTTTACCACTCCTTAATACAACGGCCTTCACAAGTTCTTTTGGGTTTCTTTTGGTGTCACTTGGTAGAGTTCCTGGTTGCCTGGAATTTAGCATATTTGCAATTTGGCCCATTTGGATCTCTAAGTTCTTTGTTAATGCTTCTTGGTTTTTGATTGTTACATCAGTCCTAACCATGAATTGAGATGTATTCATGGTCAGTTGAGACAGTGCATCCTCCAAATTCACTTTCTGTTGTGGTGGATTTGGTTGTTGAAAAGCTTGCTGCTGGTAGTTCCCTTGCAGCTTGAATGCACTTTGATTATTCCTCCAAATAAAGTTTGGATGATTTCGGCAACCTGGATTGTAGGTGTTTGAGAATGGGTCATTCCTTTGATTTCCGATAAAATGAGCTTGCTCGGGCATGAATGAGTGTCCTTCTTGACATTGCGTGCTCACTTGAGGTCCTCTACATTGATCACAAGCTTCAGTAGGAGTGCTAATTACATTTGCTTGGGTTGTCAATGATCCTACTTACTTGGATATAGATGCCACTTGAGAAGACAAAGTTGTAAGGACATCCAGCTCGTATACTCCAAGTGCTTTCTTTGAATTGCTACGTTCAGGAGGCCATTAATATGCATTAGCTACCATCTCCTTAAGTAGATTATAAGAATCATCTATATTTTCACCTATTAAAGATCCTCCAGCTGTAGCATCTATAAGAATTCTGGAGATGTGCATCATCCTACTATAGAAAGTTTGCAATTGCACCAATTTAGTAACCCATGATGAGGACATCTCCTTAGCAACTCCATATATCTTTCCCATGCTTTATAGAGGCTTTCTTGCTCATGATGGGTAAATGAGGTAATTTCATTCCTCAATTTAGCAGTTTTTGCTAAAGGAAAGTATTTCTCCAAAAATTTATGCGCCATGACCTCCCATGTAGTCATGCTTCCTACTGGTAGTGATTGTAACCAACTCTTAGCCTTATCCCTGAGTGAGAAAGGGAAAAGTCTAAGTCTAATGGCATCATCAGTAACACCATTATACTTAAATATGTCATAGATTTCTAGGAAGTTGGATATCTGTGCATTAGGATCTTTGATTGGTAAACCACCGAACTGATTTGTTTGCATCATCTAGATAATTTCAGGCTTTATTTCAAAGTTTTTAGTTGCTACTGGTGATCTCCTGATTCCATAGTTTGTCTCTATGACTGTTGGGGTTGCATAGTCATAGAGTGTTTTGGTATCTATTATTTCTCCCCTGGATTTGCCATCGGATATCTTAGGATTGAAGCAGACTACTTCTAAACTCTTCAATTTCTTCGACAAGTTCTTTTGATCTCAGAATCAAGAGGTTGTAGTTCAATCTCCTTCGATCTGGTCATACACTAAGCGAAAGCCTGAAAAGAAACACAAAACACCAAAAAGAAAAACAAATATAATATAAAGACCAAATTAGTATTAAAATTACTTGGTATTGATATTAATGACTACAATCCCCAATAACAGCATCAAAACCTTGTCACGAGTGTAAATAGTCTATTAGAAAGTGCAAGTGTACACTGTCATTAACAAGTAATATAGAAGTAAGTAGAGTATCATTTCCTCGATCGATTAGTTGGTGATTAAGAGTATAAAATAAAAGATAAGTAAATATGAATGCAAATGGTATCAAACATGTAATGACCAATAAATGGGATTGAGGGCTAATGACTTCAAAAGTGGGTGCAATTATTGTTGAATAAATACTTTTGGAGAATATGTGATCAGAATTTGGTTGTTTTAGTAATTCCAATTGTTTCCTTGTGAAAAATTGTGTGGGAATAGGTTTGATTGTTGATTTTGAGCCATTGGACACATTGGTTGGAAATTGGAAAAACTGTCAAGTGTAATTATGTGCAGGGCAGTCGGTTTGTATGGACATTTTGGATGGGCAAATGCTAAAACTTTCCTGTCTTAAATTTCACATGTCAAGCTTCAAAATGGACATATAATTTGTATCCTTTTGATTTGTGAGCTGGGACTTATAAATTTTTGAAGTTTGCCCAATGAAATTGATTATTTTCTAAAAGAGTAGGCAAAGATTGAGATTCTGGAATCACTCCTTGAATCTAGACTCAATAAGGGTTCTATAGGCTTTGGAATCACTCCAATTCAATGTTTCTAGAATTATTTATGATTTTCCAAAGTTTGAGCAGAAAATCTGCTAGAAATTGCTAAAATCCAAAATTGTTGGAAATTAATTTAATACTTAAATATCATATAATATATGATATAAAACATTATCCTTCACCTTCCTTCAGCCATATTAGACGCACATAGCAGCTGAAATAGAGAGATTATAGTTGAGAGAGTTTAGAGAGCGAAGGAGAAGAGAACTCGCATGGTAAGCCAATTTCTCCGATGAACTAGTTCCTAACGCGTATAACTCCGATCCTAAGCTACTCCTTTATGTTCTTTAAGGTTTTGAAGCTCCTCTTTGGTGTTAGAAATAGCTAGGTTTCAACCAAGTCAAGGAAAAGCTAGTGGGAGTTTGAGGTAACTTCCAAACTCTTATATATTGACTATTCTAGCTACTCTGGACAATTTAATTAGTCAAATTTCACCGGATTGTCTTTGTGCATAAAAGTGGAAAATGGGTTGTGGGGGCTGTTATGCTGCCCAAATTAGTACTAAATGTTAGTTGTAACCTAATGGAATAGTCAATAAAGTGGTTAGAAGTGGAAAGGAACGTGTTTACATAACTGAAATCGCAGAACCTCGATTTTTCCTGAAGAACTTATAAATTTTGGCCAGATCTAGAAATGGGTCTTAGATTTGGATTTTCAATGATTTGATGGTTCCATTGGGTTCAGGAGAAAAAATTAGGTGGGGTTACAATTGGTCACTTTTTTGGAAAAGGTTTAAAAAGCATAATTACAAAAATGCCCCTGAAACCCTTAAAGTGGCACTACCAAGGGTAAATTTGTAATTTAACATTTAATTTGATAATTGTGAGTCCGAAAATGGATTCCTTAGGTGGAAATATGTTAGGTTAGCTCAGGGTAAATTTGTAATTTAACATTTAATTTGAATATATTCTTTTCTATATTCATACGAGAATTATGTTATAAATAGTTAAGAATACATAATTAATAACTAAGATAGGGTTGCTTGAAATTTTGGGATGTCTTATTTTTAAGGGGAAATGTTGTCGAATTTTTTGTTGCAAAAAGTTGAAAAAGGCAATCCTTATCATATATTGTTGACAATTGTACTAGACGTGAGTATTATTGGGAATGGCTTAGGTGGTAACAAAATGGATCACTATTGGATGAATACTTTGAGAACTAGTGAAGAATATGAGAAAAGGGTGGATGAGTTTATTGAATTCGCTAGAAAGAATGCTCCAGTAAAAAATGGGAAGTATTTTTATCCTTGTGTGAATTGTTTAAATGAGAGTGATGGGATGTTGATGTTATAAAGGATCACCTACTTTGTGATGGAATAAATATGTGATACACAAGGTGGATATGGCATGGTGAGGAAGTAACGGATTGTCCGTCGCATAAGAAGGAAGATGTGGATGTCATAGATGAAGATAGAATGGAGAAAATGATTCACGATATTAAGGTAGAATCCTTTGCGTAGTCGTAGGAGTATGACAGCCTGTGAAGTGATGCAGAGTCACCGTTGTACCCTGGGAGTAAGTACACACGGCTGACAGGAACGTTGCATTTGGTTAATGTAAAGGTAACTTGTGGGTGGACCAATAGTAGTTTCACATTACTGCTTGAACTATTGTTGATATGTTTCCAGAGGATAATGTACTTCCAAATCGTATGTATAAGGCCAAGAAAATCCTATCTATGATGGGTATGGAGTATAAAAAGATACATGCTTGCCCTAATGACTGCTTACTGTACATAAATGAGTATGGAGGTCTTAGTGAGTGTCCTAAGTGTAAAAATGCACGATACAAAGTGAAAAAAGATGTTGGTTGTGGCAATGTGACAACTAAAATGCAACCTTAAAGGTTATGTGGTATCTTCCAATAATTCCACAATTTAAATGTTTGTTTGTGACTGCAACAAAAGCGAAGAAGTTGAGATGGCACTCTAATGAGAGAATATCTGAGAGGAAATATCTTCGGCACCCAGCTGACTCTCCACAATGGAAAAAATAGATGAAATCTTCCCTCAATTTGGCAGTGAGCCGAGAAACCTTCGGCTTGGGCTTTGTATAGACGGCATCAATATGTATGAAACTCTTACTAGCACACATAGTTCATGGCCGATTCTCCTTGTAATATACAACTTGCCTCCCTGGCTATGTATGAAATGCAAGTATATAATGCTTTCTATGATGATTTCTAGACCAAAATGGCCAGGGAACAGTATTGATATCTACTTGGCGCCTTTGATTGAGGATTTGAATAAGTTATGGGAGGAAGACGTAGATGTGTTTGATGCTTATAAGAAGGAGTCCCTCAAGCTACATGCAATGATTTTCACAACAATAAACGACTTCCCTGCGTACGGAAACTTATCAAGGTATAGCGTGAAGGGTCATAAAGCATGCCCAATATGTGAAGCAGACATACACTTCCATAAACTAAAGCATGGAAGAAAAACTGTCTACCTTGGCCATAGGAGGTTTCTTCATCAGTTCTACCCTAATCATAGGCTAAGAAAGCATTTTAACGGCTTACCAGAACATGGAATGGCTCCAAAAGCATTAACCGAAGAGGAAGTTTACAGTCAAGTAAAACATATCAATGTCACTCTTGGTAAGAATCAGAGGACTACGGGTGAGAAGAACATACGGAAGAAGATATCCATTTTCTTTGATATTCCAATTGGCATTCGATTGACGTGAGACACAATATTGATGTGATGCATGTGGAGAAGAATGTTTGTGATAGCCTTATCAGTATGCTTTTGCACATACTAGGGAAGACTAAGGATGGGATTAGTATGAGATTAGACCTTTTTGATATGGGAATAAGAGAACGATTACATCCACAACTAAGAGATGATGGTAGGAGGGCATACATGGAGCCAGCAGCTCATACACTATCAAAAGCAGAGAAAAGAAGTTTGTATGGGTGTTTGCATGAAATTAAGGTGTTGCAAGGGTATTCCTCAAATGTGAGAAGATGTGTCTCAATAGACGATTTGAAGTTAGTGGGAATGAAGTTCCATGATTATCATGTGTTGATGCAACAACTATTACTGATAGCTATTAGAGGCATAATGAAAGATGAAGTATGAACAACTATAACAAGATTGTGTATTTTCTTCAATGCTATTTGTAACAAAGTCATTGACACTGAAAAGTTGGATAAACTAGAAAATTAGGGTTACATTATTTTGTCACAACTAGAGATGCATTTTCCTCCTTCATTTTTTTGATATAATGGTGCATTTGATAGTTCATTTGGTAAGGGAGGTAAGGCTCTGGGTCCAGTTTACCTGAGGTAGATGTACCCTTTCGAGAGATACATGAAGATCTTAAAAGGGTATTCTAAAAGTCCTTATCGACCAGAAGCCTCAATAATAGAAAGATATGTAGTTGAGGAGGCTATAGAGTTTTGCAAAGATTATATGTCAGGGAAGAAGGAACAATCTCGACATGAAGATGGGAGAAGCAAGGGAACACGAGGACTGAAAGTGAAGAACATTCCTCATGAAGAGGTATTGCAAGCCCACTTGTATATCCTGAATAATATAGGAGAAGTTCAACCTTACATAGATGAACACAGAAAGACTTTGAAGAACAAGAATCCAAGGAAGAATGACATGCAAATTGCTATTGAGCAAAATAAGACATTCATAGAGTGGTTCGAGGAAAAGGTTGCGTACGAGACCGGTGTGTCTGAGACAATTGAGTGGCTAGCTTAGGGGCCTTTATTTCAGGTCATTACTTGGACCGGTTATGATATAAATGGCTATTCTTTCTATATGAAAGAGCAGGATAACAGAAGTACCATGCAAAATAGTGGGGTCATGGTAGAAGCTGAAGTAATGCACTTTTCCAGTTCGAGAGACAAAAACCCCATATTAGCGTCTATGGCCTATTATGGAGTTATAGAATAAAAAAGGGAGATTACATACAACAAGTTCAAAGTTGCTTTATTTAAATGTAAGTGGGTTAGTAATAATGCTGTGGTAATAGATAAACAATTTGGATTTGTCTCAGTCGATCTTCGAAGAGTTGGCTATAAAGATGAGCCATTCATTCAAGCAAGCCAGGCGAAACAACTATTTTATGTCACCGATCCTGCGTCCAAAAACATGTCCACTGTCCTTAAAAGTAAAAAAACAAAAGTATGGTGATCTGACCTTCAACCTTGATGACACACCAGCTTTCACAATAACTCCACCTCAAACAAATGAAGTAGAATTGGTAGATGATGACGAACATGCTGTAAGAAATGACCATGGTGAAGGAATATAGGAAACAATATAAAGTAAGACCTTAATTTATAAACGAGAACTGTGTGTTTTTTTGTTTTACTCCTGCTTAGTTTATTTTATTTTTATTGAAATTTATTTACATTTCTAACAATGCTTTTTGTGTTAACAGGAATATGGACAACTCTAGTAACTCAAATCAAAGTGTTAGTGATGACGAAAGGCGTAGAGATGACAAAAGCCCTAGCGATGATGAAAGGCCTAGAGATGAACCCGTTGTAAGAAGGAGGGTTAGAGGCTATACAAAGATAGGAGCATTGGTTGCACATCATGAGCATCAACAAGAGAGGCTGCATATAGACTTTGATGACACTCTGAATCCAGTTGGTCTTGAGGAAGACCATTTCATTAGCTACGTAGGGTTTTTGGGTCGAAGTAAAGTACGCATTACCTACTATAATTGGAGATTGGTTCCCCCAAGAATGAAAGACATCATTTGGCAGCAACTTTTGGTATATAAGTTTTGATACGTCTATGATAATTGTAGCTTTATTCCTATTGTTTCAAATATAATTATCTTATGTTTTACCTACAGCAAACATATGAATCCCATACACCAGGGAGATTTAAAGGCACTGGATGGGTGAGGTTTGGATACGATGGAAAGGCTTCAAGAACAAGCTAACAACAAGGTACATTCGAGGGGCCCAGAGGGGTGAGGATCCATGTCAACATTATTTGTATTTGTCTCCAGAGGACTGGAGGTTGTTTGTGGCATCACGGGCAAATCCTCAATTTTTGGTAAGATTTCTGTCATCATAATATAGAGTTTTAATTTTTATATACTTGATATCGTTGATTTATTTTTTGTTGTTTTTTATTCATAGGCATTAAGTGCAGCAAATACACAGAGGCAAGCAGAAAATAAATATCAACATTACATGTCTCATGGTGGATATCAGAAGTTTGAGCGGCAAATGATGCAAGAAGAGTTACAAAAAATGAAGGAAGCAGCAGAATCTAATCCTAGCGTTGTTATCTAGGCCCTGTCACC
Source organism: Inga laurina (assembly GCA_963855925.1). Taxonomy (NCBI): domain Eukaryota; kingdom Viridiplantae; phylum Streptophyta; class Magnoliopsida; order Fabales; family Fabaceae; genus Inga; species Inga laurina. The sequence continues at coordinate 30,014,694 of OY979702.1, read as the reverse complement.
TCCTCCATGTCACAAAAAAATGAAAAGCGGGAGGATTAAGGATGGGAAGTACATAAATCCTGTTGTTGTTGAGGTTGCTACGGGATTGTAAGTAGTTATTCCATAAGTACCTAATTTTTTGCATATCGAGATTGGTTTCGATACATTTACAATGAACTGTATGCTACAGGATGAACTGGAAGATCAAGTAGCCAAGGTTCATTCAATCCAAGTAGACAGATGGACATCATGTCAGTGGCTATTAGGAAGGCAAATGACCCTAGTCGTGTTGGAGGAGAGACACGGGGAGTTAGTGCCGCGAGGTATTTTGGATGAAACTCATGTTATTCGTCACAAGCTGGACCTAGTAGAGACCTTGTGGCCAAGATTTGAGAGGACCTCGAACGAGAGCTCGAGGCTAACCTTCGCAACAAGCTCCAAAGAGAGCTGTTGCCAGAGCTTCAACTTGAAATGACAAAGATGTTCAAAGCGCAAAGGGCAAGGGACGAGCATAGAACTCAGGAATCCCCGGCCTTCAATAGCACCAAAGGAAGTTACAACCCTCTGGAGGAACCACTTGGTGATCCTTCTCCCACTCCAACATCGGGAGACCCTTCCACCCTCTATTTAGAGGATCCACTGTTGTGTGTTGTTGCCGATGCTCTCGTTCACTCATGTGCTACCACCCACCATCATTAGCAAATTCTGTAGGATTTTCGTGGGTGAATGTGACGAGTGTTAGAAAGGGGGAAGAAGGTACAACCATCCATGTTCTTGATCCAGAGGTTAGCACGTTAGGTCAGGCGATAAGATCTTTCATCCTTTAGCCTCAAAATCTTATTGGTTAAGAGGCAACACCTCCAATGTTAGGCATTACCTTACTATTACTAAAATCTGTTGGCATCCTAATAACAATTTGTTTTTTGATGTTCTAAAAGGATGACAAAGATGTGAGGAAATGGCCTTACTTAGCATGACTGCAACATATCTACAAGGGCATTAAATAGGTTGACTTAAAGATGCCTCAAGGGATTGTGGGCCTTACATTGACAATACACGATTGACAATACAGGTCTCAAGCGGTTTATCAGGTTGGAGGAGATAGATGCAGGCTAGGTGAAATTTGCAATCCGGTAAGTTTTTTTCAATTTTCCCATAGAATTCATTTAGTGGTTTTTTGATTTCATACATCCAATAATTCATTCCTTATTTTAATTCTATTATAGCATCTTCCACGGCCTCTGCACAAGCATGGAAAGACGTGATTGGTATGGATTCTTATGCCTTTAGAATACAATAGGGGATACCAATACTGTGGTGCATAGGACTCACTATATGGGCTACGCAATGGGACAGACCAAACTTTGTTGTTATCTAGCACCCATTTTTCAACGGTTCGTATTTTCATTTTGTCAATTTAAGATGTTTAATAAATAATTGCCTTGTCATCTAACTTCATTTTAATTTGTACATGATGTTATGGTTACCACTGGAGTTTGTGTGTTATATGTCCTCACCGCAATCTAGTCTATTGGTTTGATCCCATGCGTAACAGGCCAAACAAAGATACAAAATTCGTCTTCTACACGTAAGTTATTCTATTTGTATTTTATTGACTCTTAAAAAAATGGTTAGTTCTAATTTCTGTTGATTTTGAATTTCATGATAAGGCTTGTCAAACATATAGAGTCCTAGGCGGGTCACGCGAGGGTACAGTTGTTAAACAGCCAAAGTGGTTTTATCCGATAGTAAGTAGTTTCGATTCTAATTGTTTCATTGATGGTCGTTTTAGACATACCTTTATTGATTTTAACAACCAATTGCTTGCCATTGATTTAAAGTGCCCTTGACAACCTAGCAACACTGAATGCGGATATTATGTTATACTTTATATGTATAACATCACTCGAAGTGGAATTACTAGCAATTTTGAAAAGGTAATCACTTCTTCATTCTCAAATGATAATATTTTTGGTGTTATAATTGAAATGATAATTGGTTCATTTGCTTGATTCATTTCGTCAAAGCTTATTTTCTAATTTTCAGATTTTTGATAATGAAAATGCCTACCTACGTGAAGACCTTAATTTGATTAGAGACCTTTTGGCTGGACATCTTCTTCAAAATATAGAGCAGTAAACTTTTTATTTATATCAGTTTGTAGTTGTGCGATGACAGTGTTTTGACACTTTTTGGTTGTTATTGTACACATATATAGTAGTAGGTTGTATGAGTTGTTATTGTATGTATATGTAGTAAAGATTGTAGTGCTGGATATCCTTACCATTTTGTAATGGATATTGTGGTTTATGAATCCATTTTCTATTTTGTTTCTGTAGTTTGAATTCGCTGGATAATGCAGAATGTAAATAATCATTTTAAAAAAAAAGCAAACCTTTTAACGTCCCAAATTCAGAATTGGGACATCTAAAGTCCCCCTATGGAGGACTTTAGACGTCCCAAATTGAGATTTGGGACGTCTAAAGTCCCCCTGGTGAAGGACTTTAGATGTCCCAAATTGAGAATTGGGACGTCTAAAGTCTCACCTTAAACTTTTCATTTTTTTGGGACGTCTTTTCTTAAAACATACTACGCCCCCCACATAGACGTTAAAAGTGCCAAAATAGGGACGTTAAAACCCCTTTTTGTAGTAGTGGTTGTAGATTGTGTTATTGAAAGTCTTAATGATTTTAGAATCGCATATTCTTGCTATGATGATTTTGCGTGTAAAAATATACTGAATTTAATGGTCTAAGAGTACCTTATATTTAATGAGAATATTTATAACATGCTAATTTTGTGTTTATTATTTTTTTATTATAAAATTTAATTCTTGCAAGTACAGAATGGATAATGAAAATAAGATTTGGTGTGATAGTTCTTTGAACATATTATATGACATATATCTTTTTGTTTAGAAGAAGTTGAAATGTGGATGCAATATATATTTTGGTGATTTTCAAAACAATTTTCCTTTATTGTTTACACAATGAATAAGGTAAAGGCAGAATATATTGATGTTTTAACATATTTAGAAAATATGTTTGAGGAATACATTTTAGTAGAACATTTGGCAATAATGAAACATTTATAGTTGGCAGTTTAAAGAAAGATATCCTTGAAAATACATTGGAAGTGATGTTGTCATCAAGAGAAGTAAAACTGATGTTATCATTAGGGGAGTTTATACGATATTATCATTAAGAGGAGTAGAGACTTGCATGATATACTCGTTTCCTTAACCAAGGTTTTGTCCGTCTATGCTTTCTTGGTAAGGTTTTTAATGAGGTAACTTCAATATATATTGTGTACTCTTTTTCCTTCATTAATTTTTTGTCAAATTGGGTTTTTCCTAGTAAGCTTTTAATTATGTTAGATCCTATTTTTTGATGATAACAAAACTTAAGAATGATTATGAAAGTGTTTTGGAGAAGGTACTTTGGTTAAAACGATTTCACTATGAAAATCACTATATCACTCAAGTGATGTGACAAAACTTGGTGAACTTATTTCTGGAACAATGATGAAGTGCCTTTTTGCAAAATAACTCATCACCACAATACTCACTAGAAGTGAAAGACAAAGATCCCACAAGTGATGTGAAAGTTTATCATCACTACTACTTCACCATTGTGACCAAGCTAGTGATATAATTTTTGGAAATATTTTTCTAAGAGATCACTCGAGTGACCACTCGAGTAATGATCTACAAAGTACATCACTATCAGACTATCATAATAAATCATTTAGTGATCAGTTTTCTTGAAAAGTATTTCAAACTTGACCACTCAAGTTATGTTTCAAAAATATCATCACTATCACTTCACCATGGTGATTCTTCATAGTATCAGTTTTCTAAAAAAAAAATTCAAAAAAATCACTCGAGTGACTACTTGAGTGATGTGATACGTTTTCATTACCATCACTACATGATCTATTCTAGTGATCAACTTTGTGAAAATTTTCTAAGAGAACACCACTCGAGTGATTTGTGAAAAAGTGTATCACAAGCACAGCACTATAGTGACCCTGGTAGTACTTAGTATTTTTGAAATATTTTCTAAAACTAAATCACTTGAGTGACCACTCAAGTGATGTGTAAAAATTAAAGAGCTAGAATTACTACCACTGCACCATGGTAATGGTATCTAGTGATCTGTTTTTTTGTAAAGGCAAGAGAAACAAGATCACTCGAGTGATCCTATTATTCTCATCACCACCAATTGACCACAATAAAGTACCTACTGATCTGTTTTCAAAAGAAACAAAATTACTCAAGTGACCATTCAAGTGACCTATGTATAAACATCACTATCACATCATCCTGGTGAACCATCCAATGATCTGTTTTGTTTTCAAATGATTAAGTGAAGATCACTCAAGTGATGCAATTTTAAAAAACATAGCATCATATTGTAAATCTTGATAGTCATTCAAATATATCCTAAACTTGTTCTACTTGCTTCTAATTGGGCAATATACTTATTATACCAGTGCTTGATCATAATACAGTTACTTAATCAAGGATTAAACCAAAATTAGCAAAAAGCACTTTTGTGTCAGAGCATTAAATACATCAAAGTTCAAACGATTCACATTCACTTTACTCTCAACTGCTAAATCCATAGACATAAAGAATAATCTGACATTCTCAATGGCTAAAAGCAAAGACCATACACTCCAATGGCTATAATCAAAGATCAATGATGGTCTTCAAACATTCTCACAATATAAATACAAGAGCATTGAAGACGGAGCAACAATAACCAACACTGTGTATTTACTGTTACATTCATTTGCTAAGTCTCAAAGTTCTATCTCTATGTGAATTTGTACTTCAGTGATCATTTATTTACTCTTGTGAGAGATTATACTTAAGCATTTATTTGACTAAGATACTCAAGGTAGTTCGACCTTGAGTGGGCATTGATTGCAAAGTGTAAAGGGGAGTGAGTGTTCTTTGAAGAAGAACTAGCTTGTACTAAGCACCAAGAACTCGGTGAATCTTGGAAAGATAGTGGAAATCTTAGAAAGGCCTTCTAAGAACTCGACGTAGATCAAGTGGTTTGGACCGAACCAACATAAATGTCTTGTGTCCACCTTCGGTGATATCTTTCTAATTCTACTCTCTCTATTTTGTTTGTGTTGAAGTTTAAAATTGTTAATATCATCCAATTCACTTCCTCTCTTCAGTGAAAAGCTTGTCCTAACAAATGAGGCACAATGCTTGTTTATGGACATCCAAGGGGAGTGTTATAAATATTGTCATATTTAGGTGGATGTCCATAGCCTTCCAAGAGTGTCTTTTGAGATTCTCCAATTAAATCAATACATAACCTACAAATAAATAGCCTCTTGAGAGTTTCTTATGATTAACACACATAACCTCCCAATGTAACATATTTCATAATTAGGTAGATTTATTCTCTTGTGTAACTCTTAAAATGTGCAGGCAAAAGAAGTGTAACTCTTGAAATAGAAGGACTTGTGGCCTATAAATAGTGTACATGTACCAAGTGATTGTAAGCCTTAAGATAAATGAGAACCACCCCCATTTCTCCTCCTACTTTCTCTTGTCTTCTCCATTTCTCTCACTTTCAATCTCTCGCATGTTTCTCATTTTTATAAGAATATTATAATTGAAGGAAATCCTTGAACCAAAGAGCAGAGAGTTTGTGGTATCTTTTGAGGCCGTCCTTATAATCAACAAAGTTGATCCCAAAACGAACTGTGTAACCGTAAGTCCACTCAAAGTTGTCTAAAAAGGACCATGCAAAGTACCCCTTCACATTGACTCCATCCCTTGTATTAAACACCAAAACAAAAAAGTCAAATTAATGTATGTAAGAAAATGCTAATATATGTATGTGTATATAAATAATCTTCACTTTTTTTATTAAAGAATAAAGAGGTACGTGATTACTTGATGGCGGATCGAAGAAAATACAGATGTCGGTAATGGTAATCAATTCTGAAAGTATCCATCAAGGCTTCCTCTAGTGGTAGTGTTGGATCATTGTACTCATCGAAACCTACCAGTAGGATACATTTTTTTTTTTTAAGAAAAGAGCTAATTATAAGTTCAAAGAAACATAAACCTATGCATTAATCAAAACTCGTGTGGTAGTAGTAGTAATAATAATAATACATAAATAAATAGACATCCACTTCCCAAATAAATAATAATAATTTAAAGCATAAATGATGAAAGATGAAGTTCGATTATGATTTTAAGATATCATAGTAATCGTTGAATCGTTTGGATGGCACATAAATTTTAAGAAATAAGTCGTATTATTTATAACTTATTAATAATATTGTTTTCTGTTTTTTTAATGAACAATAATAATAAAATATTAAGTATAGAAATATAGAGATGTGTATGCGCGCGCGCGCGTGTGTGAACTATGAAAGTCCCAAGCAATGGTTGTACTTGTTCTTGAGAAAACTTAAAAACGGAAAAAAGACGATGTTAAAAACCCAAGTTATTTTTTGTATCTAAATGACAGAATATGAACAAAAGAGAATAATTGCATTGATATATATACATATAGATATATAATATTTATTTACCATTTTCAGTGATGTAAATCAACGGATTGTTATACTTAGCCTTGATGTAGAGCAACAAGTTCATAATTCCTCTTGGATAAACATACAACCATTCAGAAGCAGCCTGCATAAACACAAATGAATACAAGTTTTCATCAAATTAAATGAGCCATTAAGTAGTTTTTTTTTTTTAAATAGTGCAATTTACCTACTTACCCTTGGACCAATGGGGATGCCGTTGCGCTCAGCTGCCATATATATATATATATATCACATAAAAAATAATTAATAAATCAATTAAATGAATTGAAATAATAGAAAATAATTAATAGAAATTGAAATAAGATTAATAAATGAAGGAAAAATTCAACTTAAAGACAAAAAATGTTATAAAAGTGTCCCTAAAATTTTAAAATTTCAAATAATTCTCTCTTGAAACACCAATTTTAATTTACTACTAATATTTATACTTATTATATATAAATTTTATAAAATAAAAATATATGATATTAATAAAAATATATAATAAGGCATTCTACATACTATTCATGAGTTATAAATAGGATCACTCACTTTTTTTTTTTTTTTTTGGACCTGAATAGGATCCCTCACTTCAAACTTAGTCTTGTTGACATATATATGAAGATTGTTAATTTCAAATACCAACATTAATTGTTAGTGAATATCCCCTCCCGTCCTAATTGCATAATAGTTGTTATGGTGTTAACTTTGATCATGAATATAAGATTTCAATCTACATTATCTCTTAAATTTAAAAATTTTATTTTTAAATTATCTCTATTATTTACTATGCATATTAAATGGGCTTTCATCAAAGAGTAATTTCAATGCAAATTATTAAATACCAGGGTATTCAGCAAAACAAACAAATATTTTCTTACAAAATAAATTACTGAACTAATTCTCTTTATATCTCAGTTGAAGATTTACCTGTCTGATTGACACGGGCATCGGTATAGACGTTGGGTTGAGAGGCATTGAGTTTGGGCGTTGGGAAGGCATAATAAGAAGTGTAGTAGTTGATGCCAACAAAGTCATAACAGCCTCTCACAAGCTTTCTTTCTTCTTCTATGAACTTTGGCAATCTGCTTGCCACCAGAGTTTGCATACTTTTTGGGTATTCTCCTCTCGTCATCGGTTCCATAAACCTCCAAAATCCAATCCGATCCAATCAGCCAATTAAGAATTAATTATACTTTTCAGGTAAAAAAAGAAGAAGAAGAAGAAGAAGAATTAATTATACTCTTTAATTTTTATAAGAAACACTTAACTGACTGGATAATGTAGATTAAAAAGTTGTAAAAGACAATAAATATGTAAAAACTGTAACATTTTTCTTAAAAATTCCTTATAAAAAAGAGATATAGGGAATAAGAGAGATAATAAAAAAATTATTATAATAACAAGGACTGTGGAAGAGAAAAAATAAGAAAATTATTATAATAAAGATGATTGATGCTAATAAGATAAAAAAACTAAAACTTTATCATATATAATTGATTATAATAAAATTCCATCCAAACAAGACGCTAACTGTACTAGAGCATATGCTTACTTACCATCCCAACATAAAGTCAAGGGCTCGTACTGCAGCACGTCGATGGGATTGCTTGTGTTGTAAGAGAGGTATGAACCAATGGGCGGCCAACGTTATGCCTATCAAACCCTTTTGAAATTCCTGCACCATATGATACCAAATATAATTAATTAAAACAATTAATACCCACTAGGAAAATTAATCCCGTTCTCGAAAATTGCACGTCCGAATTGAGATCGGGATTTCCCAAAAATTATGGAAATGAAGGATTATAAAAAACGATAATGAGCTGATATTTGAATTAGAAAAATTAAAATGACATCATAAAAATTAAAAGAAATTAAAAAACCAAACAAACCTGATATTTGGCCTTGTAGAGCTGAACTGCGGAAGCATGAGCAAGAAGTTGATAGTGAGAAACTAAATAAGGCTCGGTGCCGGAATCACCAGCGGTGCAATTAGGGTTCAACCATGTAGAGCAGTGACCGGGAGCCACTGAGCCATCACCATAGCCACTCATACTAAAAGCTGATGGTTCATTCAATGTTATCCAATGCTTCACTCTATCCCCAAACTCCTTGAAGCATACTTCTGCGTAAGCCACATAGTCTTTACTGCATTCATTCAGTTCAACATATATCGGGTTATTATTTATTTATTTGTATGATAGCATAACTAATATATACAGTTATGTTTTTGTATAAAATGTGCATGTTTGACACACTCTCAGGCACTAGATGTAATGGCCTGGACCACTCTCCTAGTAGGATATTCAAGCCTTAGTCCTCCATGTTATGAGGGACTACTAATCTCTTCCATTAGACCAACTCCTTTAGTAACAATTACTTTTATTAAGCAGTATATAAATCATTAAAACAATAGTATATAAAAATGTTCGAATTTTATGGTATTCATATATAACATAGTGTTGTTATTCATGAGCTATAATGATATAAACAAAACATGATATATATATGAAATTCATTTAGTGGCAGTTAACTATGCTGTTAAAAGTTTTTAATGAATATTCACCACGCCCTAATGAAGGTAACATTGGTAATGTATTATATCCACAAAATGTAAACCCTTAACCTTACTTAATATTAGTATATGGAGTATGAAGAATCCTATTATAAATGCTTAAATGCCTCTTTCTAAAAAACTAAAATGCCAAAAAAAAAAAAGAAAAGAAAAAGAAAAGGTAATAGTCTCAAAACACATACGATATTAATTCAATATGAAAAATATGACTAATTGGAAATAGCTTACACAATGCGAGGGCTTAAGAAGCCACCGTACTCATCTTCCAACCCTTGAGGAGGGTCAAAGTGAAAAAGTGTCACGAACGGCGTCATACCTGCAGGTCCCATCAATTTTCATCATCACTACTACTATTAACATTTCTTATCAGGTTGAAATATTCTATATAAAATTTACTAAATAGAAATAAATTATAAAGTTGTGTCAAAATTACATTAAATAATTGTTATCATCCTATTTTTAATTTATAGCTTAGAATCTAATTAAAATTAATTTTTATTACTCAATACTATCTTTTAGTAAATTGGAAGTTATGTTAATAAATGAAAGTTGATCATAAATAAAAATATTTTATTAAGACGTAAACCAATATATAATTATTATAATTAATAAGATATTCTAAATTAAAAGGCTGGGATGTTACCATTAGCCAATAATTCGTTGATGAGGTTGTTGTAATACTTGATTCCTTCTGGGTTTATTCCTCCACTTAGATTCCCCTCTGTACATATAGTTTACATAATAGTTATTAAATAAAAAAGAAAAATTATAAAAAAACATGTAATCATTAAAAAAAAAAAAGATATTAAAGAGTAAACTCACTTGGTAGTATTCTTGACCAAGAGATTGAAAATCTGTAAGCATCTAAATTCATATCCTTCATAATTCTTACATCTTCCTGAAATATGCATATATATTATTATTTCTATGAGATCCAATATAAAAATTTAAATAAAGAAAAAATAAGAATACATGGGTATTGTTTTTCAAACATTTGTTCGTAACAATTTATTTGATCGAAGTTGTGATAGATTTATGAAAAAGAACTTTTTTGGCGGAAAATTCTTTTTTATTTGTTGTTTAATAATCATAAAGAAAGGATATATGGTAGTATTACTTAGTTTCTATATTGCTAAGTCTCAGTTTTATTTTTATTTTTTATTTGATCAAGGGTTTTCTCTCTCGAGGCTAAGAAGGCAAATAATTCTCATATTTCCCAACAAATGAGCTTCTCAAGATTCAACCTTACGGGTGTGATGCCCCTTACCATGCTAAGTCTCAAATTTTTATTATTCTTTTTTTTTTTTTGACAAAAAAGGAACTGAAGCATACATTCACAAAATGAAACAACCACAGAGTTTCTATTGAAAATTTTTAAAATTCAGATATTATTGTTTATATTTTTATTTTTATCATTCATGCGTTATTGCGTTTTACATACCTTGTGGTGATGATATTCGTCAACAGCTACATCTCCACTGCTCCTATCTTTTATTTTTTCTGCATTGTATTTCACCAATAAATAAGTATTTCATACCCGTACGCAATCTATCTATAACATTTATATCGCTGGATGAAATATACAAATTCATTGAGAAATTATATTAATAAAAATACATGTTACGTTGCGCATATATTTCAACTGACGGACATGCTTAAAAGAATACACGACAATTACATATAATAATTAGGTAGAATAAAAGGAACTCGATTCCCTTATAATTAACAACAACGTCTTGACTTTAAATGGAAAAGAAAAGGCACGTAATGAAACCTTAATCAATATTGGATTAACTATCGGTAATAAACATCATAATGGTTCTACAAAAATAAGAAGACAACTCGAAAATTAAAGAGAAAAAGAAAAAATATATATATATACATAAGCCTTATACGCTTAAGGTGTTTGTTTAATTTCTAATGAATCAAGACGTGAAATTTTTTACATATTATTTTTTTTCCCTCAAACTCTTGATATTAATCTTATTAACTTTTGCTATCAAAAAAATGTCTAACACCTTTTTGTCACAAATTATTAACACTTAAAATTTCATTTGTTATGATTCGATTAGATAAATGTATATTAATCATACCAGGCTAAGCAACTAAGTCTTCTCTGAGAGAAACTAACTAATGCATCGCACAAAATTAGGAAATAACTAACAAGAATGACTTGTTATAGTTTTTCATTTTATATTATATATAAAATTGAGGGATTAAAAGGTGGTGGGTCCATTACCCACAGGTTGTTCTTTGATGGAAATGAATGTGAGATATCAATATCCTTATAAAGGGTTTATAATTCCCCTCAGCTCCCCCACCCAACCAATGTGGGACAGACTTTACAATCCACTGTTTGAGCCAAAAGTACTCATTAGCACATTGATCGAGTCTAATTTTGATGCCATATGTAACATTGTAACAATGTCTCTCTAGAGAATTTTTTCACTTTGGAACCCTATTACCGCTTATAATTTTAAAATGCATCAAGGAGGTGTATCTATATTTTGAAAATATGACGATAATAAAAAAAAGAAATAAATCTGAAAAAAATAAAATTACTAGATTTTAAACTTTAAAGCCTGATATGTAAAATAAGAAATAAATAAAGAGGCATATGATTATTTGAAATATATAAATTCAAACATGTGCTCTATTGATCAGCCATGATTAGTAGACTCATGATACATTTATATAATATATCTTCAAATTAGTAGACTCATGATATATTTGAAATATGCAGATACCTGGGTGTTTTTGGGTAAAAGTATCCCATATTCCTGGTCCTTTTCCATCAATTCTTGCTGCACCTTCGTACTGTAACAGACCATTGAAGAGATGTATCAATTAACATAAACCATAAAAAACATCAGGATGTGCTGGATGCACTGGCTGATATAACATTAGAGTGTTGGTCTTTTAGATGCTACTTTACCCACTATAAAACATATAACTCTAATTCTATTTTTTATAAATAATAATATAACTAACTTCTCAAAAAATTGAAGTTATATTGGACTCCGAACCTGGTATGCAGAGGATGCAGTTCCAAAGAGGAAGCCGGCGGGGAAACTTCTCCGATTGAGAGAAGAAAACTTGAGAATATTGGATTCCGCGGATGATTTTGGTGCAACGACGGCTTCAGTGGAAAATAGTGATGCTATTATTGAAATAAGAGCCCATAATGCCACAGCCACTTGAAACCCTTTCACTCCCATTTTCCTACTATATCATCCTATGACAGAAGTTATATATTTATAGGATAAAAGTCGGTTACTAGTAGGGTTGAATACCGGATGATTAATTCCAAAAAAAAAAAAAAAAAAAAAAAGATTTCAATCATCAATTTGTTAGCTAGATAAGGTTTAATTCACCGTATGCTATGCTAAAAAGTTGGGTCAAAAATTCAAAACTCAGTCACGTAGAAGATAACTTCGACATATTTTATTTTTATTTTTTGACAATAAAATCATCTGGCAAGAAATGAAGCATAAACTAGTACTAAAACAACCTATTAAATCGGGTAAGATAGGGAACTTCCGTCCTCTCAGACCACGTGACCAAGTTACTAAAAGACAATAACCTTTCACGTTTACGTGTTTTATGGAATCTCCTATTTATAGAGACCTTTCGAAGCTGACTATTAGAAGCATTCTTCTAAATTGATTGATTAATTCAATATCTGAAAGATAGAATCTGATATAATTTTATCTCCTATTTAAAAATATAATCACAAGCAACCATGCGATAATATTAAGGGAAAATCTCACAAAAAGAACTTTAAAAATAGCAAAAGATAAAATGGTGTTTCGAATATTCATAATATCAAAGGGGTGTGAATACCTGATTTGTCATTTTTAAAATTAAAAGGAAATAATACAAATGTCCTTTCACATATATTTTTTCAAATATTCACTACTACAAACAGTGGTTCTAATGTCTCTATTTTGGCACTTTTAACGTCCAAAAATTGGGGAACGTCTAAGTGGGGGGCGTAGTATATTTTAAGAAAAGACGTCCCAAGAAAATGAGATATCTAATGTGGGACTTTAGATGTCCCAATTCTCAATTTGGGACGTCTAAAGTCCACCCTAGTGGGACTTTAGATTCCCTTTTCCAAATTTAGGATGTTAAAGGGTTTGATTTTTTTTTTTAAATGATTATTTATATTCTACATTACCCAGCAAATTCAAGCTGCAGAAACAGAATAGAAAATGGATTCATAAACCACAATGTCCGTTACACAATGGTAAGGACATCTAGCACTACTACTATATAAACATAAAAGAACAAGTCATACAACATACTACTATATATGTACAATAACAACTATAAAGTGAAAAAATGTGGTTATCACACAACTACTAACTAATATAAATAAAAATTTTACTTATCTATATGTTGAAGAAGATGTCCAGCCAAAATGTAACATCCTGGATTTTAATCAAGGAATTATGACTTCAAATGATGTAATTAATGATAATTAATCATATTTGAAGTTTATGTTGTGTAATGTGATAACAAGATCATTATTCATGGTTTAATATGTATTTTGCTAATCAGGGGTAAAATGGTAAATTTACCAACCATCTGGTTAGTTATCGGTGAGAAAACTCCTTGGTAATCAAGATCAATGGTTGAGATTGAAAGATCAAGGGGTGGAATCAAGTATGGAAGAGAATTGGTGAAATCATGGTAAGGGAGCTTGAGATGGTGCCAAGTGGCAAGTTGTGGACTCTTGGATGAGTCAAATATTCAAACACTCTTTTCTCTCTCTCCCTCGTCGGTTGTGTGTGTGTGAAGCCATGAGATCATCATCATCCACAACTCACTCTCTCTCACTACTCTCTCCATTTCTGGCGAATTTACTAAGTAAAGAGAAAGAAAGGGCTTGAATTATAGGTGAGTATTTGACTCTAAATGCTCACTTTGCTTTCATTAATATTGTTCATATGGTCAAGAGCTATATTTCCATAATTTCAGACTTGGGATTGGTGGTGTATGACAATTTGAGAAAATTCGAAAGTTGAGGAATCCAAGTTCTGAATTCAGCAAGTGTAAGAGGTAGGTTTGTAATGCATTTTGATATATGTGTCAAGGTGCTTGCATAACTAATGTAAATTCTGGAAATTTGACCTAAATATGATGTTAATGGAAGAGTAGGCATTGGGTAATGGGTCACTGTTCAGTTGGTCATTTTTGACTTATGGGAGTGATCAGAATTTGATGGGAGTTGAATGAGGGAAATGTGTTAAGTTGTGGTTTTGGAGGATTTATGGTTTAGAGAGAGAATGTGTTGAATGAGTTGAATAATGTGTTGAATGAGTTGAATTTGGGTTGTTTTTGGTTGCCAATGGGTTCATTGTGTTGAAATGAGTGGTAATGAGCTTTGACACAAGTTTAAGAACCCTTGGAGTCCATTTGGTAGATTTTGGAGAAGTTTACCAGTTGCTGCGATCTGGTTTCTGAGGTGATTTCTCGAGTGAGAGAAGAACTCACTCGAGCACAGGATGAATGTGCTCGCGAGTGAGCATGTTGTGCTCGAGTGAGGGTGCCTGAAATCACTGGGGGTGAGCGTCTCGGGTGATCACTCGTGAGTGGTTGCCAAGAGTGCGCTGGCACTCGCGAGTCTTGGGAGCGAGCATTGGGAGATCACTCGAGCACTGGAGTTGTGCTCGAGTGAATCTGTTGCCTGGGAGTGGAGTTGCTCTCGGGTGGACACTCGCGGGACCGCACTACCTTGTGCTCACGAGCATTGAGGATCTGTGCTCGAGCACAGGTGTTTGTGCTCGAGTAAATGTGGAGGAAGATGTTGAGAGATGCTCTCGGGTCGTCACTCGCAAGCCTCACTTCCGTGGTGCTCGGGTGCTGGCGAGGTCTCTGCTCGAGCACAGCCTCTTGTGCTCGAGTGAGAGTGTAGGTTTGTCGCGGGAGTTGCTCTCGGGCAAGCACTCGCTGGAGGTCACTCGCATGTGTACTCGAGTGAAAGCGGGAGTCATGCTCGAGCACGGCCTTTTGTGCTCGAGTGAAGAGCCCAAAAAGCAGAAGTTAGCCTTCTAAAGGGGGATCTTTGGGGATAGTTAACCCAACCCTTTAGGCATATGTTTAGGCATTTAATGGCCATCTAAAGAGTCCAAATGAATACCAACTTAGAGTGTTATGGAATTAAGAATTTGGAAAAGGAAATTAACCAAATGTCCCTATTTGATTATAGGATTTGACATCTGCTATCCTCGTGAGCCTGCTGTGCCCAGAGACATCAGGAAGGGATCAGGTAGTGACTTTTCTTTTGTACCAAATATGATGCATTGCATGTGTGTTTTATCGTCGATTGGAAATGGATTTGTATGCTGCGACCTTTGTGGATTTGTGTTAGCACTGTCATTCCAATAGTCCCTGAGTAGCTAACAACGGTTCGGGTGTAGGCAGTGTGCCTTCCCGGCAGAGAAAGGGGATGAGGATGAAGTGTGATATATGTGATATGTGAGCCGAAAGGCGACATGTGAGGCCGACGGGCCATTTGTGAGAGCCGAATAGCTGTATGAGCTATAAGGCTATGTTTATGCACTGCCACGCCAATAGTCCCTGAGTAGCTAACAACGGTTCGGGTTAGGACTGTGTGCCTTCCCGGCGGAGAAAGGGGATGAGGGTGGAGTGTGATATGTGCTGCTGCTGCATGATGATTTGCTTACATGTTATGTGCTTATGTGTGGTATAAATGTTTAGTTACTACTGGGATTCTTTTGAATCTCATTCTTTCCTTTGAACTAACCTTTCAGATAGGGCGACTGGCTCTAAGGAGAAGCGCGTGACTCGGACGGTTAGGGCTTCCTAGGGACATTAGGATGGCTTTTGTTGGTTAATCATTTTGGATAGGGATTATTGTATTACATTTTGGGATGTAAATAGTGTGGATATTTTGGTTTGTAATCCCCTACGTATAATTTGAAACTCTATATATATAGATGAACCCGGGGGTTGCCGGGGGTTTAAATTACGAACTCTAATATATGTGAATGTAAATTATCTGCACAGGTGATTATATTCGGTAATTGAAAACGAGACCCGGATAGGAAAGAAGTTTTGAAAATTTTTGTAAGGCCCTACTGCTTGGTAGGAAATTTAATACGTTTTGAACCATCCGACGGTCTCAAACCCCTTTTTATGATGCATTATCGAATATTAATTACAGTAATTAAGGCAGGGGGTTACACAAAAGGTCTCTGATCAAATTAATGTCTTCATGTAGATAGGCATCTTCATTATAAAAAATCTGAAAATTAGAAAATAAGCTTTGATGAAATGAATCAAACAAATGAATTAATTAGCATTTCAATTATAACACCAAAAATATTATCATTTGAGAATGAAGAAGCGATTACCTTTTCAAAATTGCTAATAATTCCACTTTGAATGATGTTATACATATAAAGCATAACATAATATTCGCATTTAGTGTTGCCATGTTGTCAAGAGCACTTTAAATCAAAGCCAATTGGTTGTTTAATTGTTGTTCATTTCATCAAAATCAATCAATTGTTCCATTTATTTATAATAATATACATACATTTTTTCTCTCTCAATTTCCAAGCTCCAAACATATAAAACAAACATTTTGAAGCTCCAAACATATCAAACAATATATTGTTGCATAACTACTAGCTTACAACGATTCTATGGTTCTAGCCAAAAAAACACAAAAAAAAAAATCAATCACAAGGTAAAATCACTCCAATAAATAAAATCATATAAAATAATTTCACATTGCAAGTTTAAATTTAATTCAAGTAAATTCATATTTTAAAAAAAAAAACTAACCAGAGGGGAGAGCCTACGTGCGTCACAATAAAAGGAAGGAGGTGGAGGGCGTCACAATGGTGTGGGCCTTGCTTGAATCTTCTTCTTCTTGTTTAATCTTTTTTTGATTTCTTCAGAATTAGCAGCAAGAAGAAGGGGTTCCGAGTAAGGAAGTGAATCAGAGAGCACAAGACAGAGGACCCGTGACAAAGAAGGGAGGAGGAGGAAGATTAAAGTTGAAGAACACAAAGAAGGGAGGAGGACGAGTTGTGAAGAAGACAAAGAAGGGAGGAGGAAGAGTTGAAGAAGACAAGAAGGGAGGAGGAATACCCAGAACGGCAACGAAGCAAATTAATGAATGAAGAAGGAGGGAGATGGTCAAAAAGTAAAGGGGGTGTGTGTCTGTGTGAGAGGACGCATGTCAGACAAGTGTCTGACATGCGTCCAGGGACGTCTAAAGGTGAGTTTAGGTGACCCAAAATCCATTTGGGATGCCTAAAATCCTACTTTAGGCGTCCCAAATGCCATATGGGACGCATAAAGTTCTAGGTTTAGGTGTCCCAAATCCATTTGGGATGTGGGATGTCTAAACCCAAATGGGATTTGGGATGTCTAAACCCAGTTTCTGGCACTTAAAAAAATGTGGAAAATTTAAATTCGCGCCATGAAGCACTTTAGGCTTCCCAAATTCAAATTCGGCACGTCTAAAGGTTTCCCTACATACAAATAATTATGAAAAAGCCATCGCCTTCCTTTTAACCACCCAATTTTAAAATTGGGACGTCCCTTGGGGTGGTTATATCTTAATTATGTAGTAGTGATTACTCCCACCATCGCTAGCCATCGATGATGGACGACTGGCAACAACGGTTGGTAGGCCACCGACAACATCCCCTTACTGGGGCCGGAGCTACGGTGGAATTCTATTTATTTGGCAAAGTGGTGGGAGTGGGATTATGTGAACCCCCACCACTTGTCACTACTACAAAAAACATAATAAACGGTGCTTATTTTTATGAATGCTATAGCACTTCCCAAGCACCATAGCTTCCAGTGTCGTAAAAGTAAGCTATGATGCTTCTTAAATTTCTGAAAGCGCTACAGCTTTGTTATTTTTTAAATCCCTCCTACGGCGCTTCTCTACAGAAGTGCAGTAGGAAGGGAGGCCCTCTTACGGCGTTTCTAGGGAGAAGTGTTGTAGGAGGTTCATATCTCCTACCACACTTCTCCCCAAAAGTGCCGTAATAGGTAATAAATTTTTTTATTATTTTATGTAATTGTTTCCTCGAACCCAGCCAATTAAAATCCACAACAATTTACAATACGAATAGGAAAAAAGTAAACCAAATCAAAATGAAATAACACATAACTAATTCAAAAAATTAGTACTATATGTATGTAATTACAATTAATGTAATTATATAACTAATTTTAAGAGAATAAACAACATGAGAATAGGCAAAAAAAAAAAACAACCTAACGTATGTGCCTAAATATTAACCAATTGCCTGACCATATATTTACATTATTCCTCAATGATTTCATCCACTTATTGGTCATACATTGGGCACAACATTAATCTTCATAATACTACATAAAAATCATACACATAATGAATTAAACTAAGTATTATTATATTTGTAGGCTCAAAAATTAAAAAATTACAATGTATAGGAAGTTCAAGAAGACAAAGTTGACACTTCAAACAAATACCTGAAAAAAAATTATGAGCACACATGTAAGACTCATTATAGATTTTAACTAAAAAAGAAAATGTGAACCAAATGTTTAGGAAAAAACATTTACATGTTGGAAATTGTGCCCTAAGGGCCAATCATTGTACTTTGAACATTATTATTTTAATAAAATTTCTCCATTATGTTATCATATTATTTGCATGTTAACTGTGATAATTGTATCCTTGGATAATTCATAAAGATTGTCCTAAAATATCCCTGGTCAGTCATCTATGCGGGAGCAGAGATGAAACAAGATCAGTATGACTTTGATAAGATATGGAGATACGAATCAAAGTCTTAGGCACTTGTAAGAGTACAAGGTGCTGGACCGACCCACTATGAGAAAGCTACATGGATCAAGTTATAAGCTTTTCTCATGTATAACCACGTCACAATGCCCTTAGGCCTGAGGTCATCATGGATTCCTACGTGAGATTTGCTAAGCTTTGAACTAGTCAAAAGTCACTTTTGATCGGGTGATGATAAAGGCTACGATCACGCTTGATGGTTTTTCATGCTGAGGAATATGAATGATCAAGATGGAATTTGTCCCTCACATTAGTAGAGAGATATAACTGGGCCCCTCGATGAGTGAGTCTGAAAAATGTATGGCCATACTATGATGGAAAGGAGTTTTCGTCTCTATTATCAGGCTACTCAGGAATCGAGAAAGTAATGGTTAGGAACAAGAGGATGACATTATCCATGCCTTATCCTTGATCGATATATCGTGTGATAAAAGGGACATGACATGGTTGTATGACAGGTTGCATCGTGATAACGATCCTCATATGAATTGGGTAGTCGTAATGTCTTGCTAGAGGTCGCTTGCGACTTTTGGGTTAGTATAGTTATTGGCCCATTGCCAACTTCATATGGGCCTACAGGGTCATACATAAGAATGGCCCAACACGAGATAATGTTTAATTTAGGGTGGACGAATTTTATAGTTATATATATAATATAAAATTCATTAATAATATTATATAGATATATATTTTTGAAAAATATATATATCTTATATATATATATATGTATATGTATATATTATATGATATTATTATATTGTGTTAGTTTTAAATTTAATTTATTGAGATATATTAAATTTAATAACTAACATGATAGAGATATAGTATCTCAGATTTAATTTATGAAGATAAATTAAATCTAATGGCTCTTTATTTGGATTAAATAAATAGGTTAAATTAAAACTATTGGACAGATTTAATTTAAATTGAATTTATTTAATTAGCTCATCAAGATAATTAATAGTTAATTGATTTTGAAATTAATGATGATTAATTTTGAAATTTGAAAATAGCCCTCATAGGTTATAAACTTGATAGAGCAGATATATTGATATGCACATGAGAATTGAGAGTCGTAAGGGAAACCTAGGAGACATTAGAGGCATTAGCACGCAGTCTTGGTTGGAGAGCATTCGTGTGGATACCGGTAGAGGGAGCGGACCTAACGTGTTGGCTCTTAGAGATCATGAAAACCTTGAATCATAAAAGGTATGAATCCTTCCAACTTGGTTTAAATGCCATTGATAGATCCTCGATTAGGATTGGTAAAACTTTAAAATTCTTCCGCTGTGCCTGCCGATCCTAACATCATACACTAGATTCTGAAGGAGGCCGAGACAAGGAAAAAAACACATGGGAGAGGAAACTTTGTACTACAACAGAGTTCTAGGAAATAGGGGAGCAAGAGGGAATGCGGGAATATGAAAATGAGAATAAAAACTGCAGGGGTGAAAATTAAATAGCAATTTGTACAGAAGCTACAACGGTTTTTTTTTAAAAGTGTCATAGCTTCCTAATTTTTTAAAAAAAAGCAAACACTAAATACAAAAATAACCTTAAATATATTTAAGGCACCACATGTAGCCTGCATATTTCAAGGCACCATGTAGTGCCCAAGGCACCACGTGGATGCCTTAAATATTCAAGGCACCCACGTGGTGCCTATTGCCTTAGCCGACGCTTCTCATGCAAGTGCCAGCTAAGGTACTTAGCCCTTGGCTGGCACTTTCCCAGAAAGTGCCGGCCAAGGACTACCTTGGCAAGTGCCGACTAAGGTTTTAGCCTTGGCCAGCCTTACTTTGTAAGTTCCAGCCAATGTGCTTTTTTTTTATAAATTTTTTTTTAAAAAAAAAGACAAAGATCTCCAAAACATTGTTTTAAGATACCACTTTTTTTTAAATAAGATGAATATAGAGGATAATTAATTCTTAATAATAAAGGGATTACTAAGAAAGAGTATTCTCTATTTAAATGTTAATTAAAGGCTTATTTTCTAGATTGTACTAAGATCCTTTTGACTTACTACAACATGAGATTCTGAATAATAATGCATTTGCTCCCACCCTTATCCGGCACTTTATTTTGAAGCGTTGGATAAGGGTTTTTTCAAATAAAAAAATGCTAAAAAATTATTCTAGCTGCGGCGCTTTTCAAAAAAGTGCCGTAGCTTGGACTTTTATTTCTTTTTATAAATAAATGTTTGTGCGGTGCTTGTTTAAGAAAGTGTTGCATATGCATAGTACTAAGCTTTGAATCTTATATTAGGAAGCGTCGTAGTTTCTAAATTTTTTTTTAAAAAAAAGATATTATCTATGACACTTCTTCAAAGAAGAGTAAAAAGAGGCGCCGTTAAATCCCTCTTTTTGTAATAGTGTGTTTTGCCCAAAATATTTATGGCCATCCGGCCACCAATGCTTTTCAACATATATTTTGCAAACAAATATATATAAATTAAATCTTTATCTTTGACTTAAGCTTATTAACAAGATTTACTAAGGAATTTACAACATTTTATTAAGTTTTACTACTATAAAAAACACAATAAATGACGCTTATTTTTAAGAATACTATGGAGCTTGGGAAGCGCCATAAAAGCAAGCTATGGTGCTCCTTGAATCTATAGAAGCACCATAGCTTGTTTCATTTTTATTTTAAAAAAATAGCTTCATATGGCACTTCCCTAGGAAAGTGCCATGTGAAGTGATATTACTTCCTATGGTGCTTTCACTTCCTATGGCGCTTCCCTGGAGAAGTGCCATAGGAAGTCTTTTTTTAAAAAATAATTTTATGTAATTGTTTCTTTTTCTTAATAAAACCTTTTGTATTTATAATCTAAATCCATAGCAAAATGAACAAAACCAAACCAGAATCAAACCAAACATAAATGAAATAACTGGAAACAATTAACTAATTCATAAAATCACTACTAAATGTATTTAATTACAATTGTTGTAATGCATAACTAATTTTAAGTGAATAAACACACATATAAGATTCATGACAGGTTTTAACTTAAAAAATGAAGAAAACATATGGACTTAAGCTTCTGTATAAAAAAAAGACTTACAAGCTAGGGAGCTTCTATAGGAGGTGAGATAAAAAGGAAAAAAAACACACGGGAGACCATCCTTTGTACTGCAATAGAAGTGGCGACCAAATGTTGAAGCAATGTGCACATGAAGGAGACATGATATAATGAAAGGAGACCAAGGAAATTTCTACTTGCCATAGTAAAAGATAGGAGGGAGTATAGGGGCCAATGGCACCACAACTTCAAAATAGAGAGAAGGAGTATGGATCGTATTATATAGGAAGAGAAGAGTAGGAAGAATGATAACAAAAGGTGGTGAATGGGGATGAAGGGATAAGGAGTTGGAACCAATGGAGTGACGATTTGAGATAAGATTCTGAAAAATGGGGAGCTGAGGGAGTGCGAAAAAGAACATATATGTCGGGATGGGCAAATTTTTTTAAAAAAGTAAGCCTAGGGAGCCTTGTATGGCGCTTGCTGAAGTAAGGGCCATACAAATCTTTAGGGAAGCTATAGCAAGCGCCATATCTTCCCGTCATTTTAAAAAAACCATTTTTTTTAACAAAAAAGACCATAGAAGTTGCTTGTTGGGAAAGCTTTTTTTTTAAAACAAAAGTCTTTAGAAGGAGCTTGCTGGGCAAGGGCCTTCTAAGGCTTTGAATATTCAATGCAAAAAAAAAAAACAAGAAGAAGAAGCCTTTTTTAAGGCCTTAGAAGGCACTTGCTGGGCAAGTACCTTGAATATTCATGACCATAGTGCACAATGCCTTGAATATTCAAGGCATAGGGGCAAGGCCTTAGAAGGCACTTGCTGGCTTAGAAGGCACTTGAATATATTCACTGCCCTAAATATTATTCAAGGCACCACGTGGTGCCTTGAATGCCTATAATGTTCAAGGCACTATACACTATGGCCTTGCATATTCAAGGTACTCCTACAGTGGTCTTGAAATGTGGCTTTTGAATATTTAAGGTTATAGTGGCACCTTGTATGGCGTTGGATCAAGCAAGTTCCATAAAAGTCTTTGATTTTTTGTAAAATAAGGCCAGATTTGGCGCTTGTTTAGGCAAGCACCATAGCTAGCCCTTTATTTATTTATTTTTAAAAAATAAAGGCCTTGTATGGCGCTTGTTTAGGCAAGTGCCACATAAGCCTAACACTAGCTATGACACTTATAATAGGAAGCACCATAATTTCTAAATATTTAAGAAAAACAATTATTTATGCCACTTCTTTAAAGAAGTGTTATAAGAGGGGTGTCACTAAATCCCTCTTTTGTAGTGTTTTTTTTAAATAAAAGCTTTTTACACCAGGGGTTATTTTAAAAAAAAATTGCACCACCTTGTATGGCACTTGCCATTTGTAATATTCAATGGCCTTTGTATGGCAAGAGCCATACAAGGGCTTTTGGTCTTGTACGGAAAATGGGATATATTAATATCCCCTTATATGGCACTTACTTGGCAAGCGCCATACAAGGAGAGTAATTTTTTTTTAAAAATTATCCCCTTGCATGGCGCTTCCCCATGCAAGCACCATACAAGGTATTAGGCAATTATGACATTTTCCTGGTCAGGCGCTATAGCTATCACATGCTCATTTTTTTTAGAAAAAAATAGAAGTCTCCTCTGGTGCTAGTTTGAAGAAGTGCCATAAGATTAGTGCCATTAAATCTATATTTTGTAGTAGTATTTTAATAATTTTTGTTTTCCCACTAAAAAGGTGCACACAATCAGCTCATTCACAAGTTTTGTTAATTAAGAATTTCGCAACATTTCATTAAGTTTTAACAAGTTTCGTTTACCTAATAAAAAAGTTCACACTACCAGCTCATTCACAAACTTTTGTTAAGGAATTCACATGATTTCATTAGGTTTAACCAACTTTTGTTCACCTAATAAAAAAATTCACACTATCAACTCATTCTTGTAATATCCCAAATTTAGGTCATCAAAATTCCTTATACCTTTGGGGTATTAAATGTGATAAAATGGTGAATATTGACAAACATTAAATAGC
Source organism: Inga laurina (assembly GCA_963855925.1). Taxonomy (NCBI): domain Eukaryota; kingdom Viridiplantae; phylum Streptophyta; class Magnoliopsida; order Fabales; family Fabaceae; genus Inga; species Inga laurina. The sequence goes on along the minus strand of OY979702.1, from coordinate 29,990,669 downwards.
CTTTGGTTATAAATTCTGGATTATAGGAATTAAACACAAAAAATTGGAATGTGAATAGTGTTGCCGGTGAAATTTCCTGCGAGGCAGTGAGTTTGTGATGCGGTTTTGGATGACCACATGATGTCCAAAAAATGTGACATTTTCTAGAATGAAAGTAGACATTCTAAGCTTTAATTTGATAAGTCGTATGAATTATTTGGAGTTGTACATTAAGAGTTATGTATTTTTGAAATTAGCCCAGTGAAATTGGTTACTTTCTGGGACAGCATCCGAAGATTTAAATTCTGGGAATGTTAAGCTTTTAGTTGGCTAAAGGCTATATTTTTCCTTAAAACTATACTCAATAAGGGTTAAGTATCCTTTAGAATCATCTCAATTAGATGTCTACAAATAAAGATATAAATTCTCAAAGTTGGGTGAAAATGCTGTCAGCTTTAGGCGAAAGTCACAAAATGTATGAGCAAAATGATAATTCATCATATTAATCAAAAGAAATTTTTTTCCTCCAAAAAATACTTAATTTTTGTCTAAATTGAGCTGAATATGAAGGGAAAACTATTTATTGGATATTTATGATCATATTTTTAGACAAGGTAAAAAAAAGTGGTTAAATATTGCAACTAATTGTGGAGATTTGTGGTGGAGGTTAATAGCTGAATTCAATCAACCTATTACTCCCTCTTGAAGCCCATTTTCGGTCATGTGTATGAGGGAAGAGAAAAGATGCTTATATCAAGTTAAATGGCATGTGTTAAAATTTCCATAAAATATAATAAAACTAAAAAGATAAAGGAGATATTTTTTATAAGTTTTCTTTTCCTTTGGGCCTTCAAATTTGTTTAGCAGAAGTGAGAGAGAGAGAGAGAGAGAGAGAGAGCTATTAGGAAATTGAGAGCTTAAGAATAAGCAAAGAATAGGTTCAAGCCAAAAATCCAAGGTAAGACTTGATTTCAAGTGTTCTTGCCTTCTAAATCACTTGGAAATCTCTTCTTCTCTTTGAAATCCATGGATAGCAAGCAAAATCAAGAGTGTAGAGAGAGAGAGAGAGGGCTGAGGCATTTTTAGAGAGAGAAAGTGGTGAAATCAAGAGGTAATCTCATAAACTTAATCCCCTTGTGCTATAAGTTGTTGTTGTGGTTGGTTTTGGCTTGGTTTTGGTTGTTTTGTAAATTTGTCCTGATGTAAACCCAAGGGGAAATACTGCCAAAATGTCCCCTAATCATGTTTATTATGTGTTTAAGTAGTTAACCATGTGATTAGAAGTGGAAAGGAAGTGATTAAACAAGAGAAATCAAGAAAACACATTTTTTATCCTATGAACCCTAATTTTGTCCAGATACTGTTCACTAAGGGTAGAGCTGAAATTTTGAAATTGTGATACTTCTATTGGATTTAGAGGGGAAATTGTGTGGGAATATAGGTGTTTATAATTTTTGAAAATTTGTATGGAAATCTAGAATTTATTGAAGTTGTAGGTGAATGTTGGTTGATCTACCTCCAGTAAAGCAGTGTTATTGTTCAATGGATTTCATGGGACAAACCTAATCCAAAATTATGAAACTTGATAGGATTAAAGTAGACATATAGAGATTTAATTTGACAGGTAGTTTGTAATTTTTGGACAAGTACATTAAAAGATATGAATTTTCAAAGTTTTGCCCTGTTTCTATAAGGAAATCTAGAACAGTACATGTTTGGAAAATTTCTAGGAACAATATGGTAGCAGTAGTCAGAATTGGGTATTTTTCCCTAAAATTACATTTAATGAGCTTCATTTTGGCTTTAGAATCAGTCCAATTAGATTTTCCTATAATTAATTATGAATTTCCAAAGTTGATTGAAAATCGGCCAGTTTTTGAAAACAATAAAAATGCACAGTGCAGAATTGTATTGTGTAGGAACTGTTATAACTGCATTAATTAACCAGTAGAATTTGATTTGAAAGTAGTAATAGTTCAAGTAATAACCAGTTACTTGTAAGTTTAATTTATAGGACTTCGCAATAGCCGAGCCAGAACTAAAGGATTAGGACTGACCTAGAAATTGAGAAAGGAGTCAAGTAGTAACTCTATCTTTCATAAATTATGTGAATATTTTATATGTTTGTGTATGCCATCTTCTATGATATAATTGATGTACACTGTTTTGCTAAGTCGGGTAATTTGTGCGAGTAGGCACTTTTACCTAGTTGTTGAGTAAGAATTTGACCGAAGTTTACGTATAGTGAGGAAGTAGCCCCGACTAATGTATACATGCCATGATATTGTTGTGTTGTTAATATGTTGCATAACATAGAGTATGACATATTTGATTTTCGCATATTATATGATTGGTTGTATGTTACTACTGAGATTCTTTTGAATCTCATCCTTTTTCAAAATTAAAAATATTCTAGCTGAAGCTAGTGGCTCAAAGGGCAAAAACACCAACGTGGGTGATTGAGGGACCCGGTGAAGATTCAGGAGCTTATGTAGGTATCCTAGTGTAGTTAATTTTTTAGGATACTGTAAATATTCTCAAACCCTATTGAAATTTTCTATAATGTAATACAGGTACTAATGTCAGTATATTAATGTTATTTCTGTTTGCCTATCGAATTCTGCGTTATTTACTCTGCTAATACAAAATGTTAAGGGGTTTGACAATTCACAAGTTTTGTTAACTAATTCACAATATTTCATTAGATTTAAACATTTTTCATTTACCAAGTAGAAAATTCACTTTATCATATCTTTCACAACTTGTGTTAAGCATTCCCAGATTTTATTAGGTTTTAACAAAACCTATGAATGAAATGAATACATTGATTTGTTATTATTTGATAAAACATAATGAAATATGGTGAATTCCTTTTACAAAACTTGTGAATGAGCTGATATTGTGAATCTTTTTTTTGGGTGAATAAAATTTGTTAAAACTTAATGAAAAGTTCTGAATTCCTTAATAAAACTTGTGAATGAGCTGATAATGTGAACTTTTTTTACTAGGTAAATGAAACTTGTTAAAACCTATAGAAATATTGTGAATTTATTAAAAAATAAAACTTGTGAATGAGCTTGAGTCAAAGTAAATAGTTAACTTATATATATTTATTTGCATAATATATATTGAAAAGCATTTGTGGCCAATGGCCGCCAACGCTTTTCAGCAAAACAAGTGGTGGGGTTTCAAGTCCCTCCCCTACCACTTAGCTAAATAAATATTGTTCTAGCCAAAATTCTGGTGGTCGGCTGGCAAGGGTGATGGTAATATTTTTTAACAAAATATATAAAAGGATATTTATCTCATTTCCTTTTAATTTTAAAAAGGACAAATCAGTTACTACTAATACAAAAAGCATTTTTAACGTCCATTTTTAGGCACTTTCTACGTCCCTTTTAGGGGGATGCTTATATGAGCGACGTAGTAAAGTCTGGGAACAACATTCATTAAAAAAGGTACGCCGTAAGAGACTTACGACGCCCCTTTTTTAAAACATACGTTTTAAGCATATAACTTACGACATCCCTTTTGAAAAAAAAGGGACGCCGTAAGTGACATCCAAAAAAGGATGCCATATGTCACTTACGACATCCCCATAAGTTGCTCACTTATGGCATCCCTTTTGACAAAAAAGGACACTATAAGTCTCCCTCAACCATCCGTTTTTAACGACCGTTGAAAAGTAGTTTTTTTTAAAAAAATCTTTATATTTTTTACTGCCTAGCAATTAAACCCTACAAAAACAACATTGAACACTACTAAAAAAATATACATTTAGCGGCGCTAATCTTATGCCACTTCTTCAAACAAGCGCCGGAGGAAACTTCTATTTTCTTTAAAAAAAATACATGTGGCAGCTATGGTGATTGATCAGGAAAGCGCCATAGCTAGCTAATATATTGAATGACGCTTGCTTGGGGAAGCGTTATACAAGGGGTAATTTTTTTTTAAAATAAAATTACACCCCTTGTATGGGAAAGCGCCATATAAGGGGTTATTACAACTACCCCTTGCAATAACCCCAAGCAAGTGCCATACAAGGGTTTATTTATTTATTTTTTTCATTTACACACCTTGAGCAAGTGCCATACAAGTTATTATAGGATTGTATGGTGCTTGCCTAAGCAAGGGCCATGCAAGGCCTTTCTTTTTTTTTTAAGAAAAATAAAGGGTCAGCTACGACGCTTTCCTAGGTAAGCACCATAGTTGCCCAAGTCCCTTTTTCATATCCAGATCAATATTTGTGACATCATCTTCCTAAGCTCCCCATTTTTCGGCAGAATCTTATCTTAAATCTTGTCTTATCCCTTTGAATTATACTCCATTAGTTTACCACCTGTCTTTATACATTCTCCCCACTCCCCTCTTCCTATATAATACTTTATCCCCACTCCTTCCTCTTTATTTTCACCAACAACCAGCAGCATTGTCCCCACTCACTCCTCTCTATTTCTACGGTGGTAAGTGCAGAAGCTTCCTTGGTCCCTCACTTTTTTTTGTTTCTTGTGTCCTCCTCCTCCATATTTCTTCAACATTTGGTCCCTACTTCCATCAGCACTACAAAGCTTGGTCTCCAAATTTTTTTCCCTTCTTGTCTCCTTCTACAGAAGCTCCCTTGTAAGTCTTTTTTTTAATATAGAAGCTTTCATTGATTGGCATTCTAGTTTCATTTTTTTAAGTTTAAATTATGCCATGAATCTTAACTTGTTGTTTTATGTGTGCTTATAGTTTTTTTCAGGTATTTGCTTGAAGTTACAACTCTTTCTTGTTAAATTTCCTATATATTGTAAGTTTTTTAATTTTTGAGCTTACAAATGTAATTTTATTAGTTGTTTCTAGTTTAATTTGCTCAATGTTTTTTATATTTAATTTATTAAAAAATCTAAAAAAAATTATTCTCAATTGTATATATTGAAAATTAATTAAGATAATAATACATGTTACTATATATAGGTTGTATATGTGAAGATATGTGTAGTAGTTATAATTTTTAGCTACTATAGTAATTGTTATTGATAAGTTGCATAAGTGAAGTAATTATAACACTTGCATTTTGGTTGGCTTGTAATGCAACCAATTAATTGAACTATGATATGTAGTGATTTTATGAATTAGTTATTTGTTTGGAGTTATTTCATTTTGATTTGGTTTGATTCTGGTTTGGTTTTGTTTATTTTGTTGTAGATTTGTACAGTAAAATACAGTGTTCATTAGGAAAGAAAAAAATTATGTAAAATTATTTTTTAAAAAAAATACTTCCTATGAGGAAGCACCATAGGAAGCTATTTAAAAAAAAAAGGTTGTGGTGCTTTTACAGCTTCTTTTAATGGTATTGGAAGCTATGGCGGTTCCTAAGCGCCATAGTATTCATAAAAATAAGCGCCACTTGTGACTTTTTTTTAGTAGTGGAACAATTCTTCATAAACCAAAATGTCCTTACAAATAGTAAGGAAACATCCAGCACTAGCTATTTAAAGTGTTAACTACTACTACTACTATTACTACTATGTACAACAATTACCACAAAGTATCAAAAAGTTTATTTGCACAACTACTAACTAATATAAAAATAAACTTGACTTATCTATGTGTTGAAGAAGATGTCCAGCCAAAAGGTCTAAGATCAAATTAATGTCTACATCTAAGTAGGCATCGTCATTATCAAAAATCTACAAATTGGAAAATAAGCTAAGATAAATTAATCAAGTGAACGAATTATTAACAATTCAATTACAACACCAAAAATTTTATCATTTAAGAATGAAGAAGCGATTACCTACTCAAAATCTATAGTAACTCCTCTCTGAGTGATGTTATCATATAAAGTATAATATAGTATCCACACTCAGTGCTTCCTAGTTGTCAAGGGCACTATAAATAAAAAATAAATTGTTAAAATGAATAAAGGCATATCTAAAGTGGCTATCAATGAGAAAACTTGAATTGAAACTACTTACTTTCAGATAAAACCACTTTGGCTATCTACTTTTACCCGCATGTGCTATACCAAGTAGTCTATATGTCTTGAGTGCACTAACATTAAGATGAAAATCAATAGATATTAAAACAATTCATTTAAGTCAAGAATCAATCATTTTACAAATTAACTTATGTGATGAAGTTGGATTTCATTTCTTTGTTTAGCCTGTGACCTAAGGAATTAAACCAATAGAGGGTGTTCATGATGGGAGAAACTACACATATACTCCAATAGTAACTTCAACAACATATATAGATTAAAATAAAATTAGATAACAAGGCAATTTATTCTTAAACATTTTAAATAAACAAAACTAAAATACGTACTCTTCAAGATTTGGTGCTACATAATGAGGCAATTTACTCTCTCCCATTATGTAGCCCATATATGTTGTCCTTAGCTCCAACTTATTATTCCTCTTTGTTGTATTTATAGGACATAAGAATCCATATAAACCTTTACTTCCCATTTCGATGCATATATTATGGAAGAAGCTATAATAGAATTAAATTGATAAATAAATTATTGAGTATATAAGACCAAAAAACCACTGCATTAATTGATGGAAGAAAAAGAATTACATGATTGCAAGCTTAACCCATCTTATATATATATCCTCCAAATTTATGAACTCCCTGAGATCTTTCTTTTCAATTGTAAATAGATACGACACTCATGTGCCCACAATCCTATATGGCATTTTCATGCCGATCTGGCCAATGTCATTGTGAAGCTATTACAGTCATACCAAGAAAGGAAATTTTGTTGCATCTTGTTGATCTATTAAAACATAAAATACAGATTATTAGTAGCATGTTAAGAAAACTCAAGTAATAGTAAGGTATTTCCTACCATTGGAGGTGTTACCGCTGTGTGAATAAGATATTTCATCCAATGAATGAAAGATCCTATGGTCTAACCTAGTGTGACAACCTCTTCATCAAGAACTAGGATGTCTATACCTTCTTCCCCCTCTTGAACACATGTCACAGTAACCAAATGTAAATTGTTTGGAACTTGCTTATGATGGTGGGTGGTAGCTTGTTTGTGAACAAGAGCATCGATAAGAAGACGCAATAATGGGACATTCAAATAGAGAGTGCAAGGTTCTCTAGCCTTTTGAGTGGGAGAAAGGTCGCCAAGTGGTACCTCCAGCGGGTTATAACTTCCTTTGGTATTGGGGAAGCCAGGGAATCCTGGGTTTTTGGTTCATCATTTTCCCTCTCTGATTGGATGATAGATCTCATATCACCATATAGCTCTTGTCAAAGTGATTCACAATATTGAATGTCAAGCTCTTATCGGACTTCCTCTCAGAGTGATTGTTGACCTTGTGATAAATATTGTGATGCTCTCCAAAATATTGTGTGAGACCAACTCCCATTGGCTCCCCTCAAACACAACTGGGGTGATCTGCCTTTCTAATCGCCATTGATAAGATGTTAATCCATCTATTAGGAGTGAAAGAACATTGGCTACTCTTTTCTTCAAGTTCATCCTGTAGCATGCAATTTGTCATAAATGAAGATTAAACACGACCAATATGAAATACTTCTATTTTAAATACTTATGATCTTTATGGCCACCTCAGCTACAACTATATTTATGTATTTGCTGCACTTAAGCCTCCCTACTTTCCATTTTTTGTGATGCAGAGGAGGAGCAGGGGCCTAGACAATAATTCCAGGATCTGATTTGGCAACTTCCTTCATTTTCTTCAACTCTTCTTCTATCATCCTCCGTTCAAGCTTCCAATAACTACCATGAGACATGTCATGCTGATACTTATTTCCTCCGTTCAAGCTTTATGAATGTCTTCTTCTTCTTATTAGCTATATGCATGTCATTCTTCCTTAGATTCATATTCTTTAAACTCTTTATGTTTCCATCCATGTACGATTGAACTTCTTTTATATTATTCAAGATATACAAGTGTGTTTGCAATGCCTGTTCATAAGACATATTCTTCACTTTGAGTCCTCATGTTCCCTTGCTTCTCCCCTCTTCATGCTGAGATTGTGCCTTCTCCCCTGATAGATGATCTTTGCAAAAGTTCATAGCTTCTTCAACTACATATCTTTCAACTATTAAGGCTTTAGGTCAATAAAGATTTTTAGAATACCCTTTTAAGATCTTCATGTATCACTCGAAAGGGCACAATGACCTTAGGTAAACTTGACCATAGAGCCTTACCTCCCTTACCAAATGAACTATCAAATGCACAATTATATCAAAAAATGAAGGAGGAAAATGAATCTCTAGTAGGGGAAAAATAATATAACACTCTTTTTCTAATTCATCCAACTTTTCAGTGTCAATGACTTTGTTACAAAAAGCATTAAAGAAAACACACAATCTTGTCATAGTGGTTCACACTTCATCTTTCATAATGCCTCTAATAGCTATTGGTAATAGTTGTTGCATTAACACATAATAATCATGTGACTTCATTCCTACTAACTTCAAATCATCCATTGAGACACACCTTCTCACATTAGAAGAATACCCTTGAGGTACCTTAATGTCATGCAAACACCACACAAACTTTTTTTCTCAGTTTTGATAGTGTATGCACTACTAGCTCCATCTATGTCCTTTTACCACATCTCTTGTTGTAGATGTAACTGTTCTCTTATTCCCATATCAACCAAGTATAGTCTCATACTAATTCCATCCTTACTCTTTCTTGGTATGAGCAAAAGTGTACTGACAAGGCTATCACAAACGTTTTTCTCCACATGCATCACATAAATATTGTGTCTCACATCAAGATCACGCCAATATAGAATATCAAAGAAAATTGATCTCTTCTTTCATATGTTCTTCTCACTCACAGTCCTCTGATTCTTACAGATATGACATTGATATGTTCCACCTGACTGTAAACTTCCTCTCTAGTTATTGACCTTGGAGCCATTCCATGCTCCGGTAAGCCGTTAAAATGCTTTCTTAACCTACGGTATGGGTGGAATCGATGAAGAAACCTTTTGTGACCAAGGTAGACTTTTTTTATGCTTAAGTTGATGGAAGTGTGTGTCTACTTCATATATTAGACATGCTTTATGCCCCTTCACACTGTATCTTGACAAATTTCAGTAAGCAGGAAAGTCATTTATCATGGAGAAAATCGTTGCACGCAGTTTCAAGGATTCCTTCTTATATGTATCAAACACATCTACATCTTTCTTATAAAAATTCTTTAAGTCCTTAATCAAAAAGCCCCAAGTAGACATCGATATTGTTCCCTGGCTATTTTGGTTTAGAAATCATCATTAAAAGCATCACATGCTTGTGTTTCATATATAGTTAGGGAGGTGAGTTGTATATTACAAGGAGAACCGGCCTTGCATTATGTGCGCTACTAAAAGTTCCATGCGGATTGATTCCATTTGTACAAAGCCCAAGTCAAAGCTTCTTGGCTCATTACCAAATTGAGGGAACATTTAATCTATTTTCTTCCATTATGGAAAGTTAGCTGAGTGCTGAAGATATTTTCCATTAGATATTCTCTCATCAGAATGACATCTCAACTTCATCGCTTTTGTTGTCACTCACAAATAAATGCTTAAACCACATTATTATTGAAAGATACCATAACGCCTTTAAAGGTTGCCTTTTAGTTATCCCATTGTCACAACATCCATCTTTTTGCACTTTATATTATGAAGTTTTACATTTCGGATAGTCACTAATACCTTCATACTCCTTTCTATACAATGCTTAGTCATTAGGGCAAGCATGTATCTTTTTATACTCTATACCTATCATAGACAAGATTTGCTTGGCCTCATACATACAATTTGGAACCACAATATTGTCTAGAAACATATCACATAATAATTCAAGTAACAATGTGAAACAACTATCAGTCCACCCACAAGCTGCCTATAATTTGACCAAATACAAGGTGCCTGTCAACCTGTATACTTACTCCCAGGGTATAATGGTGTCACTATATCACTCCATAGGCTATCATATTTAGCAATTGCACAAAGGATTCTACCTCAACACAATAAATCATTTTCTCCATTCTGTCTTCATCTACGACATCCATAACTTCCTTCTTGTACGATGGACATGCAGTTACCTCCTTACCATGCCATATCCACCTTGTGTATCAAAGATTTATTCCATTACAAAGTATATGACCCTTTATGTAATCAATATCCCATTGACTCTCATTCAAAAAATTGACACAAGGAGAAAACTACATCCCATTTTTTGTAGGTGCATTCCTACTACCAAATTCAATAAACTCTTCCACCCCATTCTCGTATTCTTCACTAGTTCTCAAAGCATTCATCCAACTATAATTCATTTATTACCACCGAAGCCATTTCTAACAACACTCAAGTTTAGAACAATTGTCAATTATGGGATTACCTTTTACTCATTTGTTTAAAAAAGTTTCGGTTACATTTCCCCTTAAAAGTAAGACATCCTAAAATTTAAAAAACAAACCATTTCAACTTAATTCAAATAAAACTAACCAATTAAGGCAATTCTGGACAATATTAGAAATTTAATCCAGCAATTTCATTAATATAGCTAAATTTTCTAAGTCATAAACTATAAATTATGGACTTTTAAGCATCAACATATGTCAGACCCTCACCTTATTTCTACATTTTTAGAGTGTTTTCACGTAGTTCAGTGGGTATAGGAATAGCATAAATATATTGATAATAAGTACATTGTCAAACCCCTTAATATTTTGATGTTTGCATAATATTAAGCGCATAGTTCCATAAGGCATACAGAAATAGTGGAAACAAAAATATATACAAAGTGTTCAACAGAAACAAAAATACAGTTCTAAATAATTAACATCAACTTTTGCCTGTACCAAGACCATATTCACTGGTAACCACTGCCTTGCTTCTTGAGCTACTAGTTCAACTATAATGTTTGTGTTGTTGAAAAAGGGTGAGTTTGAGTGAATATCAATAGCAACAAGCATTTTAGACATACAAAATGTGAAAACAAATATGTCATGCACCATGTCATTTAAAATGATAGAATGCTATGTGCAAACTATCCAAGGCCAAAAAGCTGTTTGTAACCTTGGCTTACTATTAGAATCGGTAGGCACAACGGAAGAATTTTAAAAAAAATTTTCACCGATCCTAATCGAGGATCTATCAACGGCATTTAAACGAAGTTGGAAGGATTCATACCTTTTGATGATTCAGAGTTTTCACGATCTCTAGGAGCCAACACGTCAGGTCCGCTCCCTCTACCGGTATCCACACGAATACTCTCCAATCGAGACTGCGTGCTAGTGCCTCTAATGTCTCCTAGGGTTTCACTTACAGCTCTTAATTCTCATGTGCATATCAATATATCTTCTCTATCAAGTTTGTAACCTATGAGGGTTATTTTCAAATTTCAAAATTAATCATCATTAATTTCGAAATTAATTAACAATTAATTATCTTGATGAGCTAATTAAATAAATTCAGTTTAAATTAAATTTGTCCAACAGTTTTAATTTAACCTATTTATTTAATCTCAATAAAGAGCCATTAGATTTAATTTATCTTTATAAATTAAATCTGAGATACTATAACTCTATCATGTTAATTATTAAATTTAATATATCTTAATAAATTAAATTTAAAACTAACACAATATAATAATATCATATAATATATATATAAGATATATATTTCAAAAAAATATATATCTATATAATATTATTAATGAATTTTATATTATATATATAGAATTCGTCCACCCTAAATTAAACATTATCTCGTGTTGGGCCATTCTTGTGTGCGACCCTGTAGGCCCATATGAAGTTGGCAGTGGGCCAATAACTATACTAACCCAAAAGTCGCAAGCGGCCTCTAGCAAGACATTATGACTACCCAATTCATATGAGGATTGTTATCACGATGCAACCTGTCATACAACCATGTCACGTCCCTTTTGTCACACGATATATCGATCAAGGATAAGGCATGGATAACGTCATCCTCTTGTTCCCGACCATTACTTTCTCGATTCCTAAGTAGCCTGATAACAGAGACAGAAACTCCTTTCATTATACTATGGCCATACACTTCTCAGACTCACTCATCGAGGGGCCCAGTAATATCTGTCTACTAATGTGAGGGACAAATTCCATCTTGATCATTCATATTCCTCTGCATGAAAAACCACCAAGCCCGATCGTACCCTTTATCATCACCCGGTCAAAAGTGACTTTTGACTAGTTCAAAGCTTAGCAACTGTCATGTAGGAATCCATGATGACCTCAGGTCTAAGGGCATTGTGACGTGGTTATACATGAGAAAAGGTTATGACTTGATCCATGTAGCTTTCTTATAGTGGGTCGGTCCAGCACCTTGTACTCTTACAAGTGCCTAAGACTTTGATTCGTATCTCCATATCTTATCAAAGTCATACTGATCTTGTTTCATCTCTGCTTCCGCATAGATGACCGACCAGGGACATTTTAGGATAATCTTTATGAATTATCCAAGGATACAATTATCACAGTTAACATGCAAATAATATGATAACAGAATGGAGAAATTTCAAAATAATAATGTCAAAGTACAATGATTGGCCCTTAGGGCACAATTTCCAACACTTACTCTGCGCCTTCATTGCGTCCTTAATCACAACCAAGCTAATATCACCAATACAAAATTACCTTTTTAGACTACCAACTTTATATCAATTATAGTGGTTAAGGTCTTAAAAAGATGATTGGTGGCAGTTTTGTAATTATAAAGAAATTTTAAGACCGGTTCTCAAAATAACTGGTCTAAAATAAGTTATTTAGACTAGTTATATATAAAATCAGTCTAAAATATAAAATAATTAATTTTTTTTTACATTTCTAGACCAATTAAAATAAATAACCAGTCTTAAATATCAAAATGTTTAGACTGGTTATGTTTAAAACCAGTCTCAAATAATTTTCCCCCCCTTTTAGGACCGATTGTTAGTGACAACCGGTCTAAAAGTTGAAATCCCATACTTAGAACCCCTGCTCTCTAAACCCTTTCTTCTCTTATCGTCATTTCTTTGTGAGCTCTGTCCTTGCTTGTTCTGAACTCCTCGATCGTGCCCCATTATTACCGCTCCATTGCTAGGTGACCTCATTGCTGTTCTTTGATAATCATCACGCTCCTCCACTGCCACCTCTATTATCCATCTTGACCATTCTCTACCGTGACTTCCCTTCATTAGTGTCATAAATTTGAGGACTTCATTTTAACCTCAGTCGACATTGCCGTGACTTTGGCTAGAAGCTCACTCCTTGGTCTTCAATCAAGTTAGTGTTCTGTTCTTGAGTTGTCATTCAATAACAAAAAATGTCCCATTAAAATGGCCCTTAATGTTGTTTTGAGCACTTTATTCCCACAAGTTGCTATTATAGGTTGTTGAAAATCCAACTGTTTTGAGATAACGTATTTTGGAAAAAAAATCTGCACATCTAGAGAGCATAGCAAAACTTTTGAACATTAGTTCAAACAAAAGGTTGACGGAGAAGAATGTATTTTGAATATAATTAAATGGTTAGCACGTGGTCCTAAGATGGTTACACATCTTACATGAAGTCCCTAGATGATAGGAACACCATCCAAAACAGTGGTGTTATGTTAATGGCTGAATCTATGCACTTCTTTAGTTTGAAAGATAAGAACCCTATATTGGCAACCATACCTTATTATGGGTTATTAAAGAGATTTAGGTGGTTGACTATGTTAAAATTAAATTTCCCATTTTTAAATACAAGTAGGTTGATGTCAATAATGGTGTGATAATCAATCAGTTAGGATTTACACCAGTTGATCTGAATAGTAGAAGTTTTGGAGATAAACCTTTTATTATGGCATACCAGATGAAACAAGTGTTCTATATTACCGATCAGGCAAATAAAAATGTGGTCTGTAGCTCTCTAAGGAGAAAAGGTCATTGATATTAATTAGGAAAGTCATTCAATGAATGATCTTGTTAAGGCTCCTTCTTTTTCTAGGGGTCTACCATAATTGAACGAAGAAGATGAAGCAAATAATGAACACAGCATAAGAAACGATCATCATGAAGGGATATGGGAGGATATCCCTTTATAAAACTACTTTGAAGGTTAGCTAGCTAAAGTAATAATTATGAATTATATTTGAATTATGTATATAGTTATTTTATATATAAAACTACTTTTTATGTTGTTGTCACAGGAAAATGAAGGATTTAAGGTGTCCTAGTATAGATGCTCCAGAGCCAGTCGGTGATCATCAACAATGGATTACTTCAATTGTGTTCTTTCTTGGTAGATTCCTCTATCATCAATTAAAGTGTTTTGATTCTATTATTAGCTAAAGTTTTGATTTTTTTTGTTAAACTGTAATATTAAAATAGATGAATAAAAATGTGTGGCAGCATACCTTAATTTTCTGATTATGTGTGATAATGTGTTGATTGTTAATGATTTATTGTTGTTGCTTTTATGGAATAAGGGGTGTAGGAAGAATGATAGAAGTATTACACCAGTTGAAATTATGTTTTAAAATCTTGATGAACATGCTTCTATATAAGGTGTTAGTTATAATGTGTAAGAGAATAATTGATTTGGATGTCACTGAAATGGCTTTAACAAGGGAAATAGCTTGCTCATGGGTAACAAGAATATTTTTTTAAAAAAAAATGGCAACTTATTAGACCGGTTGTTAATCAACCAGTCTTGAAAGTTACTTTTTAGACCGATTTTTGATAAAACCGGTCTAAAAAGTACATTTTCAGGCCGGTTGTTCAAATAACCGATCTAAAAAATTGTACTTTTTAGACCGGTTATTTGACCAACCGGTCTAAAAAGTATGACATTAAGAAACGTTATTTCAACAATAGGTCTTAAATGTCATAATTTTTAAATTGGTTGTATAAACAATAGGTCTAAAAACTTATTTTTTAGAACAGTTCCTTAACTGGTCTTAAAAAGTAAGAGATATTTTAGACCGGCTATAGTAAACCTCATCCATAACCGGTCTAAATTGTCATTTTTAATCATTCTAAAAAATGATTTTTCCACTGGTGTATGCGTGTCCCAGATACTTTGCTCATATTATAGAGGATGGCATACACAAACATACAATAATCACATAGTACATGAATGAAAGTGTTACTACCTGACTCCTTTTTCAATTCCTCGGTCGGTCCTAAACTTTGGTTCCGGCTCGGGAAATTTCTAGTTCCTATAAAAATTAAAGTTACAAGTAGTTGATTATTACTTGTACCATTACTTCCTTTAAATCAAATTCTGCTAGTTACCTAATGCAGTTATAATAGTTTCTGCACAGTGCAATTTCTCTATTTCCAGAAAACTGGCAGATTTTTAGTCAACTTTTGAAATTCATAATTAATTCTAGGAAAATCTAATTTAACTAATTCTAAAGCGGATGTAAATATTTTTAAATGTAATTTTGTATAAAAATACTTAAGTCTGACCACAATCATCATACTTTTCCAAGAAATTCGCCAAAGTCCTCTATTCCTAGATTGCATTCCAGAAATAGGGCTGAAATTTAAAAATCCATATCTTTTAATGTACTTGTCCAAAAAATCATGATCTACCTATCAAATTAAAGCTCTAGTTGTCTATTTTAATCCTATAAAATTTCATAATTTTTGTACCAAGTTTGACAATGAATTTCATTGCATAATAACACTACCTCTAGTAAAGCTAATCAAACAGCATTTCCTTTCAATTTCAAATTTCCAGATTTGCATACCAACATCCAAAAATCATGAACACATGTATTCCTACATAATTTTCCTTTATAAATCCAATGGAATCATCAAAATTATAAAATTTCAATTCCTTCCCCGGGTTCTGCTCATGCCCAAAACTTTGAACTCTAAAAGGAGAAGTTGTGTTTTCTTGATTCCACTTGATTAACCACTTCCTTTTCATTTATAATCACATGATTAATCATTTAAACACTCAATAAACATGATTCATGGAAATTTTGGCAGCATTTCCCCTTAAAATTTCATCTTTCCATTTTTACAAAGTAACCATATTCAAGCCAAAATTAACAACAACAATATCATATAACATATGAGGATCAAAGTTTGTTGGTTACCTCTTGGTCGCTCACTTTCTTTCTCTTGAATGCCACTGCCCTCTCTTTCTTATCTCTTGATTTAGCTTGCTAACCATGATTTTCAAGAAGAAGAAGAAGAGGTTGGAAGAGGTATTACAAGAGCTAGAAGACTTAAACTCTAAGATTCATCTTACTTACCTTGGATTTTCTTCTTGAGCTCTCTTCTTGCTCCAACTTTCGTATAACTCTCTCTCTCTAATTTTAGCAGGTTGAAAATATGAGCTCAAATGGAAAGAGAAAGCTTATAAAATATCTCCTTCAGCCTTTTATTTTATTATATTTTATGGGTAAATAAACACATGCTCATTTAGTTGATCATCATGTTTTCTCTTCCCTCATTAAACTTGGCCGAAATTGAGCTTTGGGTAAGACTATTAATATGTTTTCAATTATCACTTTTATCCTTCTCCACATAAATTGATTAGAGTTTCAAAATTTGACTTTCTCGTGATTACTTTTTGTTATTTGACAAAAGTGCCTCCAAATGGATATTTATTCACCAATTAATTATTTTTCCTCCTTCATATCTCTTTTTGGCCAAAAAAGACCAAGCAAATTGGTGAAAATTGTCACACCCTTATCTTATTTTCACCTTTTTTAGAATACTTGCATGGAGTTCAGGGGGCACACAAAAATAGCATAAAAATACTAATAATATGTACTTGATTACAATAATTTCCCATATGGATTGTATATAGCAATTACAAATAATGTAGCTGCATAGGGCTACCAGGGTGTCTAAACCTGTTACAATCAAACATAGACATCTTCCCATCTTCATTTCACCACTGCATTCCTCTCGTGAAGTCCTCTTCTTTGTACTCAACACACTTGCTGTTTTCACCTGTCTAAATGGTTCATTAGGGAGGATGAGATGTAGGGGAATCTTGGTAGTAAACAGTTACCATAATGCATGTAAGATATATACTATGTGTATGACATGTCAGCTTTAGCTAGATGCATGACCCATAATGACATTTCTACATGCTCAATGCTTCACATACTATACTAATGTCTGTAGCATAAACAGAAACAGAGATTCATCATTCATATATGCTCTACACAATAATGTAAAGCAATCACATATATTATGACACAAGTATAAATATCAAATACATGTAAATAAGGTAAGTTCACTACCTTGTGTCTTTAAGTCCTGCTCTTGTGCCTTTTATTTTCCAACCATTGAAGATGCTTCTTCTTGACTTCTCATGGCCCTAAATAAATACCCATATTATTAGAGCCATGAAATTGAATGTCTAATGGAACTACATGGGTATTTAGGACATGTCTCTTATATTTGGGCCAATATTTATGACAATTCAACACAATTGCCATAAATTCATAGGATAGCTCAATCTACCAGTTTTGTTAACCAGACTTTAAAAATTCATATCTTTATTTATAGAGATCCAATTGGTGTGGTTCCAAAGGCTATGTGACCCTTATTAAGTCTAATTTCAAGATAGCCTTTAGCCAACAAGAAGCTCAAAATTCCCAGAATTTCCATTTTTGGACACTGTTATAGAAAATTGATAGTTTCACTTGGCTAACTCAAAAATACATAACCCTTAGTGTACAGGTCCAAATAGCCTCGATGACCTATCAAATCAAAGCTTGATAAGTCCGTTTTATTCTAAAAAATTTCACATTTGTTAGACATCATTTGATTATCCAAAAACACACGACAATCTTACTGCCATGCAAGAAATCACATGGCAACAAAGTTTGCATTCCAAGGGCACTTGCTAAACCAGTGCTTGTTAGATTCCATATGTTTTGATGATAACAAAGATTGGAAAAGTTTAAATCAAAGATTTGAATAAAGTAACTAAGATCTTGGTTGTGGGCCATAAGCATTACTCGAGTAGGTACCTCAAGTAATGCGGAAGAAATGAAAGACAGAGTATAGGAGAAATAAGCACTATGAGACTTTTTGAAGGATTACTCAAGGGAGCCCTCGGGTAATGACTTCATTACCAGAGGGATCATTCAAGTAATAGGCGAAGATTTGCTCTCTGTCAAAATTTGCATAGAATTACTCTAAGGGCTTACTTGAGTAATCTATAAAGTTATTCGGAAGCTTACTTGAGGGATTACTCGAGTAACTAGAGTAGAAATTATGCAGTGGCTCTCAGCCATGAAATGACAGAAATTACTTGAGTAGTTACTCAAGTAACATGAAATGAAAATTATATTCCTCTAGGGTTTACTCGAGTAATCAGGTAAGCAAAATAAAAGTTGCTCTCAGCCAAGATTTTAATACTATTACTCGAGGGATCACTCAAGTAATCTCCAAAGATATTTGAACAATTACTCAAGGGAATACTTGACTAACCAGAAGGAAAGGAATACTTACTTGAGGGATTACTCAAGTGAGCAAGGTATATTCTGGTTAGACAACGTTGACTTACTCTCTAGCTTATTTTTAATGAATTTACGCAAGGGACTACTCGAGTAATGATCATGATCACTTGAGTAGCCACTCAGTAATGAAGTACAAAAAGCATGATTTTTATCCAACGTTCATTGATTTTTTATCTATATGATTAACCCTTCATTATATTAGTTTCCTGCGTATACTTGCAGAAAAATAATGAAGAGATCATGCATTGAGAGAGAAGTCAAACATATCGTCCGTAATGTTTAAAACGCCAACCTACTGCAAACGGCTAGTTTTCAAATTCGAAGAATGGTTAAACAAAGCTACGCTACTCTAACGGACATATTTGAAATGCTTCCAATGGACACCATAAATCATCTATATATATGGAGCATTCAAAGAACAGAACACAACAACTGAGAACAAGCAAACTCATATTGATCAATAAATTCTTTGAGCTCTATTTCTTTATACTTATTCTTTGTACTTCAGTGATTATATATTTTCTCGGTGAGAGAGTTTTTCATTACAAACTCAATATTTGTTATTGAGACAACTTAAGGTTGTGGAACCTTGAGTTGGGGATTTGATTACAACGTGTAAGGGGGAGCAAGTGTCCAGTGAAGGAACTTGATATGTACTGAGGTGCCAAGAACCCACTAAATCATGGAAGATATAGTGAAACTCTCAGAGAAGCTCTGAGGACTGGACGTAGGTCAAATTGGTTGTGACCGAACCAGTATAACTACCAATGTACACTTCAGTGATATTTCTCCTAGCTCTTAGTTGCTTTAAATTTTTAGTCAATTTTTATATATGCAACGAATTTTCTGGTATCACCCAATTCACCACCCTCTTGGGTGAAACGCTTGCATTAACATTTGGTACGATAGTGTAGGTCTTCTTGTTCAGGTATAACAACCTAAGAAGGATCCAGTGGCAAGCATGGGTGAAGGAATTCTTCCGGACGGAGCTTCTATCACTAGACCACCAGGTTTTAGTGGTGAACACTTTTCTTTCTAGAAAGCCAAGTTTTGAGTATTTGTAATGGCTACAGAATATGGACTATGAGACCTGATTGAGAGTGGACACTACAAGCCTAAAATAGTTATAGATTCACAGAGGGTTCTTAAGACACCACAGAATATGATTAAAATGACAAAAACTCATCACACTCAAAAGCAAGGCAATTCTAATGATTCAAAGTGCCTTGAGTTGAAATGAGTACTTCAAGATCTACACACTTCCAACAGCTAAAGAAATGTGGGAAGCCTTAGAAATAGCACAAGAAGGAACTTCAGGAATAAAAGAAAATCGGATCAATACTCTGGTTATTGAGTTTGATTTACTTCAAATGAAATCAGGTGAGTCGATAGCTGAATTTGAACTTAGATATACTCATCTTATTAATCAACTTGTAGCTCTTAGGAAAGTATATGATCAACATACCCAAGTACGAAAGATTTTGAATATTCTTTCTAAAGACTGGGAGGCCAAAGTCACTGCAATTGAGGAGTAAAAGGTGAATCAATGCGGTCAGTTGCTTCTCTATTTAGAAGTTTTTCTGAATATGAAAGTAAATTAAAGTTAAAATAAGAGCTAGATGATATTGGTGACAAGAAGAAGAGAGGTCTAACACTAAAAGCAAAAGAAGAAGATCAAGATGAAGATGAAGAGTTTGACAATGATGAAATGAGCCTAATGATAAAATGATTCAGAAAGTTTTACAAGAAAGGCCAAGGATTCAAAAACTTTTAGAAAGGATGAACTAGCAGTAAAGAACACATCATCTGCTATAAATGTGGAAAGCTAGGACATATCAAATCAGAATGTCAAGAACTGGCTCAAAAGAATAAAGAAAAGAGAAAAGGCAAGTTCTACAACAAGAAGAAAGCCTTTGTATATGCCATATGGGGAGATAGTTCATCTGATGAAAATAGCGATGATAAGGAAGTAGCCAATATTTGTCTAGTTGCTCAAAAAGAAACAGAAGAAGAGGTAACTAATTCTGATCCTACCTATGATAAATTACTTTCTGAATACAATGCTCTACATTCTGAATAATCAAAGTAGTTAAAGAACTAGTTTGTTTCAAAAAGAAAAACAGAGTTCTTGAATTAGAACTTAAAGAGAATTTAGAAAAGGATTGTGAAAACTATTCTTCTTTGAAAAAGAAAAACATTGATCTCATAAAAACTCTTGAAAATTTCACCAAAGGAAGTGAGATGTTAAATGTGACTTTAAAAGCTCAACGATTTGTAAATGACTGATTTGGTATTGGATATAATCCAAAATTAGATAAAAGGAAAGGAAGAAAGAAAGCAGGAGGTAAGACATACTTGAGTTACTTTCAACATTCTGTTAATACATCAAATCCTTTCGCATATTGCAATTACTGTGGTATAAAGGAAAAATAGGAACCTACAAATGGGTACTTAAACGTTCATATGTTTAAAAAATATTATGTACTAACCCAAAAGGGCCCAAAAAGATGTGGGTACCTAAGACTTAATCATATTTGATTGCAGATGTGTCTTAAAGCATCCAAAAACAACTAGTGGTACATAGGGAGTGGATGCTCGAGACATATGACTGGTGATTTTGAAAATTTTATCATGATACAACCTAAAGAAGGTGGAAAGGTAAAATTTGGAGGAAATCAATCTGGAAAAATAGCAGGAATTGGTGAAATAAAAAACGATAAAGGCATACAAGTCCAAGACATATATTTCATTGAAGGATTGTGTCACAACTTGCTGAGTGTGAGTCAAAGTGTAGATAAAGACAACTACATAATATTTGACTTAGAACAAAAAGGGAAGGTAATTTCTGAAAACTGTTTTCTAAGTAACATCGATGAAAGTTGGTTATGGCATAAGAGACTAGCTTATGTCAATATGCACCAACTAGGTAAGTTATTTAAAAAGGATTTAGTGATTGGATTACCCAAAGTAAATTTCAAAAATGATTTGATTTGTGACGCATGTCAAAAGGATAAACAAACTAAATCTTCTTTCGAATTGAAAAATGAGATCACAACCAACAGACCACTTCAAATATTACACATGGATTTAGTTGGACCAACAAGAGTTAAGAGTCTTGATGGCAATTTATATTCATTGGTCATTATTGATGATTTCTCTAGATTTACATGGACCATTTTTCTGTCATCAAAGGATGAAACCTTTAGAGAATTTATTGTTTTTGCCAAGAAAGTGCAAAATGAAAAAAGTATGTCCATTACAGGTATTAGGACAAATCATGGTAGAGAATTTGAAAATCAAGCCTTTGAAGAATATTGTGATACTAATGGCATTAATCACAATTTCTCCGTTCTAAGGACACCTCAACAAAATGGAGTCATGGAATGAAAGAACAAAGTACTCACTGAAATGCTAGAGCAATGCTGAATGAAAAGAATGTGTCTCAAGTTTTCTAGGCCGATGTAATGAGCACAGCATGCTATATTTCAAATAGAGCCTACATCAGAACAAAACTTGGAAAGAAACCATACGAACTATACAAAGGAAGGAAGCCAAACCTTGCTCATCTACACATCGTTAGTTGTAAGTGTTTCATTCATAATAATGATAAAGATAACTTAGAAAAACTTGATTCTAAAACAAATGAAGGAATTTTCCTAGGCTATTCTAACCGGAGCAAAGCATACAGAGTTTTCAATAAAGAACATGTGTTGTTGAATAATCAATTCATGTTGTTTTCGATGAATTTGAATCCTTTGACAAAACTATTGATGATGAGTAGGAAGTTGTTTTAAATCAAGAGAATGGTCAATCTAATTCTAAATCTTCTATCCCAGAAGTTGACAAAACCAAGGAAGAAGATCAGTCACTAGGAAACCTAAAGCCTGGAAATACAACAAAATTCATCCCTTAGAGCAAATCATAGGAGATGTGAATGAAGGAGTCAAAACTAGAAATAGAATCTTCAATGAAGTTAGTTTCTTTACTTTTATTTATGAGATTGAACCTTCTAATATTGACGAAGCCCTATCAGACAATGATTGGGTAATAGCAATGCAAGAAGAGCTAACCCAATTTGAGAGAAATCAAGTTTGGGATTTGATACCCTGACCTAAGGATCATCCGATTATTGGCACTAAATGGGTATAAAGAACAAACTTGATGTATCCGCAATCTTTATCAGAAACAAGGTAAGATTGGTGGCTAAAGGCTATAATCAAGAAGAAGGAATTGATTATCAGGAAATATTGCTCTAGTGGCTAGATTGGAAGCTATACGAGTACTCTTAGCGCCTTTACATACATCAAGGGATTCAAACTCTATCAAATGGATGTAAAGAGTGCATTTCTTAACGGCTACATCATGGAAGAAGTTTATGTCGATCAACCCCCAAGTTATGAAGATGTAACCAAACCTGACCATGTTTTCAAACTAAGAAAAGCTTTATACGGTTTAAAACAAGCTCCTCGAGTATGGTACGAAAGGCTCAGTAAATTTCTCATTGATTAAGATTTTGTATGTGGAAAAGTTAATACAACACTTTTTACAAAACAAAAATGAGATGATATATTAATTGTACAAATATATGTTGATGATATAGTTTTCAGTGCTACTAATGAAACCTTGTGCAAGGAATTTTCTTAGATAATATAGGGGGAGTTTGAGATGTCAATGACGGGAGAATTGAATTTCTTTCTCGGCTTGCAAAATAAAACAAAGAAATAATGAAATGGTTGGTGGGGGAGTGTGAGATTCGAGAAATCTCAGTAGTAAACAATTACCATAATACATGCATGATAGATGTTAACTGCATGACATGTTAGCCTTAACTAGATGCATGCCACATAATGACATTTCTATGTACTCAATGTTGCGTGTAACATACTCATGGCCATGATATAAATAGAAGCAGAGCTTCATCATTCAATATGCTCTACACAATCAAGTAAAGCAATCACATACATCACTACACAAGCATAAATATCAAATAAATGTAAATAGGGTAATTTCACTACCTTAATTGCCCTTCCTTAATCCACTGTTTGTTCGATATCTTGTGTTTAGCTCAGGTTACTATCCGATCCTAAAATCTCACATTTATAATAAATGAGTTATTACTCATTCATGTATTATTCTAGATTCATTTTGTTGGTTATCCTTGCTTAAAAACACAAGATGACCAAAATGCACTTAGGGACCCGGTCTACGCCCCTTTGTACCGGTTTAATGAAAAATTATGACCTGAGCTCATCCTACACAATTTCGAGTGTATAATCCATTTTTGACGTCAAATTTGGAAAATTCATTCTCAAATTACAGAATTAACCTTGGCTACCACTATGTTAGGGTTCTAGGGGTAAAATTGTCATTTCACACCGTAAAGCAATTATACTCATATTATACATGTTTCCTACACAATTTTACATTTTAAACACAATGGAATAGTCAAATCAACCAAATTCCAGCTCCAAATCCCTCCATCTCGGTTTAGCCCAAACATAGGAAGAAAATAGGGAAAATGAAGTTTTATGATTTCAGCCTTTTAAACACCTTCCTTTCACTTCTAATCCCTTGTTTAACCATTTAAGCACCTCTTAAACATGATTAGTGTGAAATTAGGCAGCACCTTCCCTTAGGGTTTGGCATTCCCAAATAACAAACCAAGCCAAAACAAAGCCAATAATCAACCACAACAGCAACAACCTTGAATCTAATAAGATAATAAGGTTTTATGGCTTTGCCTTTGATTTCCTTCTTTCTCTCTCTAAAATGCCATCTCTCTCTCCTTCTTTCCTATTGATTTGTCTTGTTACAAGTGTATTTTATAAAGGCATAGAGATTAGAGAGAGTTGCGCATGATTTAGAAGGCATAAACACTTAAATTTCAACCTTCTTGCCTTGATTCTTGCTTCTTGAACATTTGAGCCCTTGCTTTATATTCTTGTTCATCAACACTCTTTCTCTCTCCATTTTCTTGAACACTTGAGCCCTTTCTTTGTATTCTTGTTCTTCAACACTCTTTCTTTCTCCATTTTCTTGAGTTGGACAAAAATGAGGGCTATTGGAAGAGGATAATGAGCTTTAAAAATATCATCTCCACCTCCTTAATAATATAATATTTAATTTCCATTTTTATCACATGTTTTACTTTATGCTTTATCCTTTCACTTGGCCACAATTTCCTTCCTTTTCCTCTCTCTTAGTTGACGTAAATTGGGACTATTAGAGGAGTTTAATGAGCTTCTGTATTATCTTCATCCATCTATTTGAAATTAATATGCAATGGCCATTTATCACTTAGGTTGCTTTTTTATCTTTTCAACTTATTTTACTTGGCTCAAATTGTTCCTCTTTGCTTAAATGTAAACCAAGTAATTTTTGTCCCTTCCTCTTCCTTGTTGGCTGAAATGGCCCCTCAATTGTTGGGCAAGAATATTAGCTTTCACTTTATGGCCAAAAGACCCATTTGCCCTTACTTTTTTTAATTTCGCACCTTACTTTAAAACAAATAGAATTTTCATCAAACTTTGAAAATTCATATCTTTATTTATAGATATCCAATTGCAGTGGTTCTAAAATCTATGTGACCCTTATTAAGTCTATCGTTAAGAAAAAATATTTCCTTTAGCCAACTAGATGAACAACATTCCAGAATTAGCATTTATTAGATACTACCACAGAAAATTGCCAGTTTCACTTGGCTGATTTCAAAAATACATAACTCTTAGTGTACAAGTCTAAATGACTTATATCACCTATCAAATTAAAGCTTGATATGTCTACTTTTATTTTGAAAATGTTCACATTCATTGGACATTATTTAGTTACCAAAACCATCATAAAACGAGACTACCACACAGGAAAACACAGGTAGCAAATCCATATCTTACACTTTGTGTTCCAAACATATTCTTGTTGTGTGTGACCACTAATTACATTATTTTGTCATTTCATGTGCTTCAAAATTCACCAATTATTTGTTTTAATATAAGGATTTTTGGTGAATAAAATTTAGGATGTTACATACATAAAAATGCTATATGAATGAGAATTCTCCTCCACTCTTCATCTCTACAATTCTCTCTTCTCTTTCTCCATCCCTTCATCTCAATCTCTTTTATTTTCTTGATTTCATAACACGTTATCAGTTTGAAGTTCTAACGAAGGTATATTTTTCTCACCATTGGTTTTACGATTTCTCCTCCCTCATTTTGTCATATATCTATTTCTTTTATCTGAGATGATCTAAACCATTAATTGGAATTAAATAGACCCTTTTACCAATTATTTTATACATCGGGTTCCATAGCTAAAATTGGAGATTATTGTTGCGTAATTTTCCCTCACAAGTTGTTTTTTTTTCAATTTTATTTATCATTTTCTGGGAATCTCTTATTTTGCAACATTTGTGTTTCTTTATTTTATATTCTGGTATTCTTTACATTTTTATGTTGTTATATTATGTTATTTCATTTTATTTACTTATTAACATTTATATTTCTTTATTTTATTTGCATTTTATGTTATATATTATTGTTTATGTTTCTTTATTTTATGTTATCTATTCCATCTTGTTTTATTGTTATTTTATTTACATTTCATTTATTTATATTAACATAATATTTTTATATCATTATGTCAATCTTTTATTTTCATTTGTTTATTATTACATTAATATATAATAGTATTATACATGATCATATAATGTGATCTATATGATCATGGGCTTATCTATTATTTATATTTGATTATGAATTTGAATTTACTTAATTTACTTTATAATATTTTAATTTTATCAAAAGGCCTTAAGTCATAATATTCTTAATTTTGTGATCAGTTATGTTAGTGTATGTGTTTCACTTAAAAGGGGCTGAATTGGGTGATAATAAAAATTTAATTGACCATTAAAAGATATCAAAGAGATTAAACCAAAGTTTAAGAGTTAGAGAAATATCACAGAAGTGTACACTAGGATTATACTAGTCCAGTCACAACTTATCTGACCTACGCTTAGTCCTCAAAGCGCCTCTAAGATTTTCATTATAGCTTCCAAGATTCAATGGATTTTTAGCACTTAGTACACAGCAAGTTCCTTCCCTAGATAATCATTCACCCCTACTCAGTGTAAACTTATACCCTACTTAAGGTTCCACAAATTTAAGTCATCTCAATAAGAAATATTGACTGTTTGATATAGATCTCTCTAAGAGTGAATAAATAATCATTGAAGTACAAGATGCAAAGAGAATGATAGAATAAATAGAGCACTAATAGCAGAATTAAATGTATCATAGTTTGGTAGTTGCTTTGTTTTGAATGCTTTCGTATTTATAGTTGGAGTGTATTTAATGACCATTATGAGCATTCCATTTGTCCGTTACAATGCTACCACTTCTCTAGACATTCTGTGTGTAGGAATATAACTGTTGGTGCATAGGAAATATGTTGGTTAAAGTTCTGTTTGCATTTAATGCTTCTGACACAAAATTTGCTTTTTGTGACATTAAAATCTTTTAATGCTAGAAATCCCTAAAGCTTGCTTAAGAAAGCTGTTAATCTTGCAAAAGAACAATAACAAGTAAGATTAAAGACTTTAACAATGGTTTCTTTGATTTCCAAAATTTGAGGTATCATGCTCTATTTTTCTAGATAGTAAGTTATTTGAATATGATGTTTTGTATTCAAATAAAATATCTCTTTTTCTATTATAATATATTTGAATACTCTTCTTTTTATTCAAATAACATTTATACTATTTGGAATAAAAGTATTGGAATAGTCTTGTCCCTTATTCGAATAATCTCCTTTGAAACAAAGTGAACTTATTCGTATATAACAGTATGTATTTGAATACACTTTTATGATACTGAGTATTTGAATACAACTCTTACTATTTGAATACATTTTCAAAACTTGGTACAGTTATGTTTTTGAATATCAGCAAGTGATTTTATTCTAATGCAATTCCTTGTTATTCGAATAAGCTTTCTTTAAACATTTTTATTTGAATACGTTGGACATTTTTTGAATATGCATTTGAATTTGACTCTAAGTAAATAAATTCCCTATTTGAATAACTTCCTCTTCATTTGAATAAACTCTACCTTTATCTTTAAAATTTTGTAGCTTATTCTAATAGTCACCTCATTATTCGAATATCATTGCAGAAACAAAATTGAAATATGTAAGCTTGTTACTTGAATAATTAATTCCTTATTCAAATAAATTGTCATAAGTTAATTTGCAAAATAGGTAAGGCTTACTTCTATTCGAATAGAGCTATGTGTATTCGAATAATCTTCTTAAACTATATATCCTTGTTCGAATAACATATTGTTTATTCAAATAACACTTTGCTTATTTAAATAAGTTAAGAGTTACTCAAATAGCTTTTAAATGAAAATAGATTTCCATATTCGAAAAAGACTGTGTTTATTAGAAGAAATCTTAGTGTTAGCCAGTACAAAATGAATTTCCTTAAACCAGATAATGAATCCCTATTTGAATAAACCTAGGTTTGTTATCATCAAAACTCTGAATCTAACATTCTCCCCCTTTTTAATGATGACAAAACATAGCATATTCAAATAGACACAATAAAGCAAATAAAATCATAAAAGAAACCCATGGAAAAACTATTTCAAATTTTAATTCAATATTGTAGTAAACATGAACTAAAGAGAAAAGCTTAACATGAACTATGATAAAAGCTTTGACTAGAATGAAAAACAAAATCCCAAAGTTCTCTATCTTGCTTTTAAGGCTAAAAAAATACTCAATGCTCAATAAAACTCAGTGACTTAACTCTTCCCCTTTATGGCAACATCAAAAAAATTGGGACGAGTAGGAAGAGAGAAGTCAAAAGTGGATGGACGAAGTTCTCTGAGAGGGCTTGGAGGAGGAGTTGAGAAAGAAGCTGGGTTAAAGTCAAAAGGGTGTGATAGATATCAGAGGGAGAGGTAGTGGGAGTAATTCTAATTGCAAGGGTAGGAGAGGATGGTTGAGAAGAGGTGTGTGAATCAAAAAATGGTGAAGTTAGTTCACGAGTTGGCTCAAGAATATGTGCAGCTACTGAGATAGGTTGAGGTGAGGGAATGATAGACGGCTCTATAGATTGAATTGTTAGAATTGGCTGACACCCAGAAGGGGTGAATTGGGTGTAAAATAAAAACTTAAGAACTTTAGAAACCTTTTCGTATCTTAATGAAAATAGTAAGTATGAAACTAATAAATCATAAATCAATACTTAGATAAATTATATATGTTGGAAATATAAGAGCTTTGGGAAGAGAATATGCAAATTGTAATTTATCCTAGCTTAGTCCAATATGTGATAGCCTACGTCCAATTGCGAGGCTCCTCCTGAGATTTTCAAATCCACTATCTTCTTGTTTAATTCGGGCACAAGAAAAGCCTTTACAAACTTACAAGTTTAGTTGGGCACTTGTGAAGCCTTTAACAAACCTCTCACCAAGATACTCCCCCTTACAACAAGTCTTACGAGAAGAACAATCCCAAAGACCCTTCCCTCTTATATACCCGTGCAAGTCTTATGAGTAGCAACGTTATCTCCTACTTAGACCCCTGTAAGTCTTATGTGTAGCAGCGTTCTTCACTACTTGCACCTTGTAAATCTTACAAGTAGAAAGTCTTACCAGCAATTCTCTCTACAACTTCTCCCCTAAGGAAATCAACCCTCTCAAGGTCCCTCTACCATGAGATCAATTAAGAAATATAGTTAAGTGTTCACAGCCTCTCTCATAGAGTGGATATAATGCTCACTGAAGTACAATATAAATAATCTCTCTCTCTCTCTCTCAAATATACATGATATAGAAAATAGATAAGAATAGAGAGTAGTTGGGTTCGAGTGGATGATTAATGATATAAGCATGTTTGCATTGTAGTGTTCTCGTTGGTGTTGCTCTTCATTGAATGTTCCCATATTTATAGATGAGTTGTGATAGCCGTTGGAAGCATTTCAACCTGTCCGTTAGAGTAGCATAGCTTTGTTTGACCGTTCTTCGATTTTGAAAACTAGTCGTTGTGGTTAGTGAAAGCTCTCTTTCCATAAAGTCAACTTTTATCTCTTCATATCATCTCTTCATTGTATTCCTGGAGAAATGCATTAAACACAAATTCAATAAAGTGTTAGAGTAATTGGAAGCAAGAAGAGTGAGTTTCATAATTAATCCTATGATTTTCGAACGCTTCTGTATGTTGTTATGTTCTCCTGGGAAGCATTACTCGAGTAGTCACTCGAGTAAGCCTGGATCATTACTTGAGTGATCCCTAGAGTAATCATGTTCAAAATCTGGCCAAGAGCATTTCAACTTCATTACTTGAGTAATCCCTCAAGTAATTCTTTCTTTTCATTTCATGTTACTCGAGTGTTCCCTTGAGTAATGTCACTTAAATCATGGCTGAGAGCTACCAGATGATTTCTTCTCTGATTACTTGAGTTGCTCCTTGAGTAATGTCTTTAATAACTCTACAGATTACTCGAGTGATCCCTTCGAGTAATCCCATGCAATTCTTGACAGAGAGCTTATTGGAAAAATTTCTCACACATTACTCGAGTGGTCCCTCGAGTAATGTTTCAAATAACTTTACATATTACGCGAGTAAGACCTTCAAGTAATCTCTTCATTTTGATTCAAAACATGGCAAATTATATATCATCAGAAAGCTCTCATTATCTATATTACAATATAACAAGAATCAGCTCCAAACTCTTTATATATAGAGAGTTAAGATTCAAAGAGTATCCACTATTCTTAGATAATCTCTGAATCATGAGAAGAAATTTCTAGAAGGCATAGCTCTTAGGATATAACTTCAAAGATGCCAAATCTATCAATGGAAAGCTCTTTGAGTCTACTTTTATATGGCACTGGTTGTGTCTTAATTCAAAGTGTAGTTTGAGAGTTATGTCCAAAATACCGAACCTTTTTTGGTAAAAGACTCTGATTGATGTGTCAGCTTCAACAGATCATGTCTCCCTCATCTGAACTCCTTTGAATGTGATATTTGGTCAAAATGACACATTAGAAGTCGAGATTCATATGCCACTAGTTTCAGCTTAATCGGGTATACGGTTAGAGAGATATCATCAAAATACCAAACCTCTATCTTGCAGCATAAAAACAGAGCACATTAGAATGCTCATTACTTTAGTGGTCACTAGAGTAATTCTAGGTTATTACTCGAGTAAGCCCTCGAGTAATTACCTCCAAAATGAGGCTATGCCATAGTTCTCGAGTGATCATCTCTTGAGGTGCCATAACTTCTGTATATGTCATTTTAATTTTGTATTGACCTATTCTAACCTTCGGTATCTCTTCTAAGAGCTTGAGTCTTGATATTCTCATTTGATCTTGCAATTTCTTCTTTCTTCAATCTCTTTATTCAATATTTCTTCTTCTTTCTTCAATCTCTTTATTCTTGTTTTTCCTCATGATAATCATTCTTCATCACCTAACTAGATATCTTCTTGAATTGATGATCATTCTTCATAACCCAATTAAATGTCTTCTTGAATATGTTCAATCTTCTTCTTTCTTTGCTTGACTAATTCATCTTCTTGAATATCTTCCTCTTGATGATCTTTCATAACTTAACTAGATATCTTCTTCAATATCTTCAATATTCTTCTTACTCTTGCTTGACTAATCTACAAGATATACAATATTAAATATAGTAGTTAGTCAATGTAGAAGATTATGTATTCTTAATGCTTGACATCTATATTTGACATCATCAAAATTAATCATATATAATATTCTCCCCCTTTTTGATGATGGAAAATCCTTTAAGAAAAATCTGTATGAGTTATAAAAGTAAATTAAAAACAACATATTTTTCTTGCCTTCCTGATGAAGTGAGTGAAGTTATTGGCCTTATTCACCATAGCTTTAGTATAGGTATAACATATATTCCTATGAAGATTGCATATAGAGCTAGGATTGAAGTTTAGAATCCATATTAGTTCTCATGGTTTGATGATTTTGTACTTCTCAGGCTCGTTGAAGTCCTTGAAAGGTCTAGTGAAAAAGTTGTTGAATCCCAACTACTTATTGATTTTTGAGGCTGACATGATGACCTTCTAATCTCTTATTGTTGTCTCTAATGTCTCTTCAATTATTTACTTTTCTCAAAGCATAACTCATCATGCTCCATGTTGTAGTAGAGAAGTCTAGCTTCTTTTGGTAGTAGGGAAGATGACTAGATGTTGAAGGGTTATATTGTTGGAAGTATGAGTCCAACTCATGAGTATCCTTGGTTTCTCGGCTTGAGCTTCTTTGAATTGAATTCCACTAGGCCCACTAAGAAGTCTTCTTCCTCTTCCTCTTTCTCTGACTGCACTACTAGATAGTTACTTGCCAATGATTGGATGTCACTCGATTGATTACTTGAGTGATACCATAGATTTAGCTTCTACTCACACTGCAACATTGCCAGTAACGCCTCTGATCTTTGTATCCAAAAGTAGAGCATTTTGATCAACTCCTGTAAAAGTGTAAATATATGCTCTTTAGTACCCAACTTTCTCTTGGGTTCATACAGTATTAGACATTATAACTCTTATGCTCTTATACAATTGAATCATAAGTATTTGTGCAAAGAGTGTATTAAATCACCAAAGATTAAAATTATAATGTCATCCAATTAATTCATGCCATAAAGAATAGCAAATAATTGATACCAAGAATAATGTTTTCACAATACCAGTATGCAAATTTTCTTTGTACAGAAAAATATGCCATTATAAGATTTTCATGCAATCAATGTAAGTTAGATCAAAGAGAGTTGAAAATCTATTCATAATGACCAACTATTATAAAATGATAAATCATGAATGAAATCAACTTTTCCAAGAATGATAATGAGATATGCAAATTGTTTCAAATCTCATATATAATTTCAAATCATAACAATGCATTGTGAAATAGAGATTTTGAATATATGTAAAACTCATCTTAAATATATGCAAAATGGTGGAAGTCAACAGTTTAAATATACATATACCAGAAAGCTTTTCCTTTAGAGAACAACTAAGATAACATGTTAGACATTGGAGTTAACACGTTTGAGAATTTTCCTAAGAGCAAAAGTCATATGGAAAATGAATTAGCCAGAAAAGCTTAGCTTCAAGGATGTATACAAACACAATGACTTTGCTATTGACCATGAGATAATTTTGACTCTTAGAGTCATGTCTTAAAGAATAGGAATATTCATCTAAAAGATTTAAATACAATACACTGGTTACTCAGAGATATATGATATCAATGATTCATGTATTTGAGCAACAAAATGAGTGCAAATGAATTATGAATGATTAATTACATACTCATTAGTCCAATTGACTAGAGTACTAGAATATTATCCTAGTAAGTTATTCCACTATAATGGTTAATGCATTAAGATGCAATGCACTAATGATCATTCATAATACTTGAAATAACATGGCCAACCAAAGATTTATACATTAGGTATAAGGCTTTCACATATTGAATTCTTTTATGAGAAATACACTTGAACCTCATATAGATAGTTAATTTGTCAGACGTAAGGTTTAACATATTAGAGAATAAAGACTAAAGGTTTTAAGCATTGGATAGCACATTTAAGATTAATGATCAATATGTCAATGATGGGGAACTGGTAGATGAATTTAAAGCATTTCTGACTTTTAATATACAAAAAATATTAACTTACAATGTTGAAGCCGATTTGAATGCAGACAAAATATGAATAATTTTCAAATCATGTGTATGAATTTTTATAAACAAGATGAGTTGGAGTCTAAGTACATTTTTGAAATGTGCATTTCAAAACTCAAATATATAGAAAGATTATGCACAATTTTACGTTTAATCCATTTAGCAATCTAAAAACAATTTGAAAACCATAATTGATTGATTGCTAATGGTTTTCAATAATGAACAAGTTATTCATTACCCAAATAAATAATTCATATAAGCATAGAGTAAGGATTAGATGTCACCATAATTCTTCTTGTCCTTGCGAAAGCTTGCTTGGTTTTGGTGGAATTGATTTTCCTCCTTTGCTCACGTAGCACCAAAATCCAAACTCCACAACTTAGCATCTTCAAGATATAAATTTTTTTTCATGTGGCAATAGTTTTGAGAAGCTTTTTCTTATCCTACAAAACTAAATAAATTTCTTTTTCTTCATGGTATCCAATGTTGCTTGGATCCATTTCTTGTTAGCTTGTAGGAAACAAGATAAAATTCACATGCTCTAAGAATATAATTAATTCAAGGCAATTGAGCATAATGAATTAAATATGTCTTTATGCATAAAATAAATATTTTCATTTCAAATCATTATATATGCCTAAAGAATTAACATGTTGAGCATTGCAATCCCTTTATAAATAAACCTATTAAGTGGCTTTTAAGGGATGTGAAAACATAATTTCAAAATCGTTTGCAATGCTCATTCCTAAGGTTCCAAAATATAAAGCCTCAATAAATATTACAGACAATAGCATAGGAGGTTTATCATTGTGTACCTTTGCCTTAGATACTTAGGGGATTGCTTTTTCTTACCCACTGCATCTTTCTATGATGTTGATACTTTGAATATCTTGCTTTGGATGCTAGAAGCCTTCTCTCAAAAAATATAAACTCCAGGAGTCTTTTACTTGATTCTTGAGAGATCTTCCTTTTCTTGTTCTCCTTAAGATAGTTCAATGGTACTCTATGGTAGTCCATTCTTGAGGTGGAACGTACTTCTTTTCTCCATTGCCTTTCTTTGTGGCTAAACTTTACAGTTCCAACAATGGGTGATCCAAGAGTTCTCCTAATTGATGTGAATCTCTATTTAGAGGCATTAGGAACTCTTGGAATTTTCTTCATTTTCTTAGTACCCTTTTGTCCATTCTTTCTAGAACCAATCATATGTGCATCTTAAGCTCTAGAGGATGATCCATCAAATTCATCTATAATGAGCTCTTCTCGGGAATCCTCTTCTTCTTGTCTATCCATGTTGACTGTAAGGAAGTGTTCTATGATTTCTTCTTCTTCTTCATCGCTTCCAATTATTCATGCACCGTAGATGCGCAGCTTATAGTTTCACATGAACTATCAATACTTTCAACTTCAACAAACTTGTTAGAAGTATACATAAAATCAAGAGTATCCCAAATATCGCTAGACGTAGAGCAAAATCTAATTTTCTCAAAATCATTTTTGGTTAAAGCACTATACAAAATTTCTTTGCTATAATGTTCAACAAAAACATTTTCTTTTCTCTTTCTGTTCAATCCTTTCTCAGTTTGAAATCAAAGACATTTGTAAAAACATCCCACATAACATAATCAAAGGATTTTATAAAAGATGTCATTCTAGCTTTCCAAAACCAAAAATCAATATCTTTCAAAATAGGTGGAATTGTATAGTCAAAACCTTCAGAAAGCATATAACACCCAAAATCAGCCATTTAAACTCTTGAGACGGTTAAGTCCTTTAAACAAGAGTCTAGCTCTAATACCAAATATTAGAATCGACTGACACCTAAGAGGGAGAGTGAATTGGGTGTAAGATAAAAATGTAAGAACTTTAGAAATCCTTTCATATCTTATTGAAAATAGTAAGTATGAAACTAATGATCATAAATCAATAGTTAGATAAATGATATATGCTAGAAATATAAGAGCTTAGGGAAGAGAATATGCAAACTATGATTTATCCTGGTTCGGTCCAATATGTGATAGCCTACGTTCAGTCCCTAGGATCCTCTTAAGATTTTCAAATCCACTATCTTCTTATTTAATCTGAGCATAAGAAAAGCCTTTACAAACTGACAAGTTTAGTCGGGCACTTGTGAAGCCTTTAACAAACCTCTCACCAAGATACTCCCCCTTAAAGCAAGTCTTACGAGCAGAACAATCCCAAAGACCCTTCCCTCCTACTTACCCATGAAAGTCTTATGAGCAGCAACATTCTCTCATGCTCACACAGTTGAAAGTCTTACAAGCAGCACCTTCTCTACTGCTTGCATCTTGTAAGTCTTACTAGCAGAAAGTCTTACCGGCTATTCTCTCTACAGCTTCTCCCGTATGGAAATCAACCCTCTTAAGGTCCCTTTGCCTTGAGATCAATTCAAAAATATAATTGAAGTGTTTACAGCCTCTCTCATAAAGGGGATATAATGCTCACTGAAGTATAATACAAATAATCTCTCTCTCTCTCTCTCAAATATACATGATATAGAAAATAGATAAGAATATAGAGTAGTTGGGTTGGAGTGGATGATTCATGATATAAGCATGTTTGCGTTGTAGTGTTCTCATTGGTGTTGCTCTTTATTGAATGTTCCCATATTTAAAGATGAGTAGTGATAGCCATTAGAAGCATTTCAACCTGTCTATTAGAGTGGTGTAGCCTCGTTTGACCATTCTTCGATTTTGAAAACTAGCAGTTGTGGTTGGTGAAAGCTCCGCTTCCGTAAAGTCAACTTTTGTCTTTTTGCATCATCTCTTCATTATATTCGTAGAGAAATGCATTAAACACTAATATAATGAAGTGTTAGAGTAATTGGAAGCAAGAAGAGTGAGTTTCATAATTAATCCCATGATTTTTGAAAGCTTTAGTACGTTTTTCTATTCTCCTGGGAAGCATTACTCGAATGGTAACTCGAGTAAGCCTGGAACATTAATCTAGTGATCCCTCGAGTAATCACGTTCAAAATCTGGCTGAGAGCATTTCCAACTTCATTAGTCAAGTGATCCATCGAATAATGCTTTCTTTTCATTTCATGTTACTCGAGTGCTCCCTCGAGTAATGTCACTTACTTCCTGGATGAAAGATGTTGATTTATGTGTCAACTTCAATAGATCATATCTCCCTCATCTAAACTCTTTTGAATGTAATATTTGGTCCAAATAACGCATTGGGACTCTAGATTCATATGCCATTGGTTTCAGCTCAATCTGAAATGTGGGTAGAGAGATATCATTAAAATACTGAACCTCTATCTTACAGCGTGAAAACAAAGCACATTAGAATGCTCATTACTCTAATGGTCACTAGAGTAATTCACAGCTTGAATCTTGATATTCTTATTTGATCTTGCAAGTTCTTCTTTCTTTAATATCTTTATTCAATCTTTCTTCTTCTTTCTTCAATCTCTTCTTCTTGTTTTTCCTCTTGATGATCATTCTTCATCACCCAACTAGATATCTTCTTGAATTGATAGTCATTCTTCATAACCCAATTAGATATCTTCTTGAATATCTTCAATCTTGTTCTTTCTTTGCTTGGCTAATATCATCTTCTTGAATATCTTCCTCTTGATGATCTTTCTTCATAACTTAACTAGATATCTTCTTGAATATCTTCAATCTTCTTCTTGCTCTAGCTTGACTAATCTACAAGATATACAACATTAAATATAGTAGTTAGTCTATGTAGAAGATTATGTATTCTTAATTCTTGACATCTATATTTGACATCATCAAAATTAATCACATCTAACATGAATCTCCTCAGTTTTCTCTAGATTAGGGCTTGGGTATTACTAGAAGAGTTAAAGCTAGTTTAAGGGATGGTTTTGGAAGGTGAAGGGGTTGGTTGAAGAACAAAATCAAAAGTAATGTGGAAGGGGAAGCAGCGGTGGTTTCTTGCGTGGTGAATAAGACATTGGCAGGGTCATTTTAGAAAAAAGGGACAATTGGCTCAATTTGATTGGCTTTCACAAAGTAACTTTAATAAAACAAATCTTGCTTTTGTATGGGCTTCACAAGAAAGCGCCATATGTCCTTCATCATTACTCTTACTTTTTGAATTTTGTGTTGGCACCACAAGAAGATAACATGTAATACCATAATTTCAAAGCATTGAAAATAGTTCAAAACGTGTAATAAAGTCAAACCAATAACCAGAAATAGTTTTTAACCCATTTAGGATCCTGACTTTAATATAGGGTTTGGTCCTATACTTAAGTGGGTTTACAAAAAAATTTCAAAATATTTTCAATGTGGTCTTATTTTTGCTTTTCAAATCTGTTTAACTCATTCAGTTCTATTTCATTTGTTAATATTAGAGTACTTACCAAAGTTCTCAGCAGTTATTCGGGTTAAGTTTGTTACCTAAAGGGTCCACATGTATGGTCACCCTATTCTAGTTCATTTACTATGGTACGTACTAATATTCGGGTCTATGATTGGTACGTTTACTATTACTATGAGTACTAGCCTTCCAATGTACTTATATATATCATATACAGTTCCTCAAAAACTAGATAACCAACAAAAGTCCTAATCATTTATCTTCGTGCTCTATGTAAACCCCTCACGGTAATTATATCCGGATTATGAAATTTAAGTGAAATAGAGACCAATAAGACAAAATCACATTTATAATCACTCATCTTCAAGAGATAGGGTGTCCAAACAAAACGTTTAAAAACAGGATTTATCTGGTCTCACATTTACTTTCAAATACAATTACCTGTGCAGTTATATCACATTAAATATCAGAGCGCGTAACCCAAACCTCGACAACCCCGGGTTACTTGTATATATAAAATGGGTTTAAAGTTTCCCAAAATGGGGATGACATATCCAAAAATTTATATTTACATATCATATATAAAGTAATCCCAAAATTTAAAATCTAAAATAGATAACCAATGGTCCAAAAATCCAATATGTCCTTACTAGCCCTAACCACTCTTAGTTGGCCGCTTCCCTTTCGAGCCACTCGCCTTGTTTGAAATGTTAGTCATTTGGAAAGAGTGAGATTCTAAAGAATCCTAGTAGTAACAAATCACTCATACAATATATAAACATAAGGCATGTATGTTCATCATGTTTAGCAACAACACTATGAGTCATGGCTCACGCCACAGCCAACAGCACTCATGGCTGTATCAAAATGCACTATGCCCACTTTCGCAGTAATCACAATGCCAGCTTTCGCTGCAAACACTATGCCAGCTTTCACTGCAAACATTATGCCAGCTTTCGCTGTAATCAATATGCCAGCTGTCGCTATAATCACAATGCCCACTTTCGCGGTAATCACTATGCAGCAGCATCACAAAGCACAAAGTATCTCAAAGCACAACGTATCACAAGACACAATGCTCCACAATGCACAAAGCTCTACAAGATATCTCAAAGCAGCAACAGTAGCACATAATGCATGATAGGCAAACATACAATACATTTACACAAAGTATAAGAGAGAAATCACTACCTATATCTTTCCTAACGTTCTTTGGCACAGTGGGCTCACGCGTTTGACAGATATCAAATCCTATACCAATTTAGGGACAATTGATTAATCTCTTTCCCAAATACTTATTTCCATAATACTTTAAGTTGGTTATCATTTAGGACTCTTTAGGTGACTATTAGAGGCTTAAACATATACCTATAGGGTTGGAAGAAACTACCCTAAAGATCCCTTTTTCGAACACAAAACACTGATTTTTGGATGGCTTACTCGAGTGAAGATGACCTCACTCGAGTGATGAAAGACTCGTGCTCGAGTGAGACTAATTCTCACTCGTGAGTGTTTGACAATGAGCAGCTACTTCAGCCAGGAAGTTCCCACATCACTCGAGCATAAGGCTTTGCACTCAAGTGATGACTCTAAATCTACTAGAGTCCCTGAAAGTGCAACACAGAGTGACAACCTGAGAGTACATACAATATCAGAGGGAAAAGCTCACTCGAGCATACCCCCAGTGCTCGGAGTGAGAAGGTTTCACTTGCGAGTGTCAGAGCACACTCTTGAACCTAAACCAGTAAGTGGCAACCTGAGAGCAACCCTAACTTTTGAACACATGCCATCACTTGAGTGATCCAATGCTCACTCAAGTGATCACCAACATTACTCATGGTGAAGGAAGTACACTCGAGCCCCCTTCATGAGAACCTAGGCGAAACACAAAGCAGAAAGACAAAACACAAGGCAGTACTCGTGTGAGTTCCTCCCTCACTCGAGTGAGGCTATCAGATTGCCAGATCGCAGCAACTGATAGAATTTCCCAGATTGATCAAAATCACACCCAATGGTAACCTCCAAAATGACCAAATACCATTTTAACCACAATCTATGCCCATGGGTCTCTATGACACACAATACCCAATTCCA
The DNA here is from genome assembly GCA_963855925.1 of Inga laurina. Lineage (NCBI taxonomy): Eukaryota > Viridiplantae > Streptophyta > Magnoliopsida > Fabales > Fabaceae > Inga > Inga laurina. The sequence continues at coordinate 29,951,088 of OY979702.1, read as the reverse complement.
ATCAATACACTTCCAAAATTTAAAACTATAACCAACATTCAAATAATTGCACAATGAACTAATTCCAACATCAATCACTATGAGATTCATACATCCTAAAAATGGACATAAACTAGGGAAAATTTCCAGATTTACCAAACTTAACCTAAAAATCACAACATATATATCAAAAAGCACCAAATGCTTACCTCTTCACTTTGCCAAAGTCAGAATCTTGATTCTCCAACTTTCAAATTTCTCTAACACTCAAACCACCACCTGTCAAGATTTTGAAATCACCACAATGAAGCTCTCAATGAGGTGCACAATATTAGAGAAGAGGTTTAGGGCATTAGAGATCAACTAACACATCAAAATCTCACCTTTCTTCTTCCTTTTCTTCTTGGTCGCCGGAAACAATGGAGAAAAGAGAGAGATGAGGAAATGAGAGATGGAGATGATGATGATGAAGTGTTTCTCTTCCCTTGCCCATACTTCCCCACCGAATAGGAGAGAGAAAGGAGAAAGAGTAAATTTTTTGTCTTTTGTACCACATCTAATGGTCCACTTTAAGCCACATGTCTACATCTTATTCACTCCCTCAATGAGCTCACACAAGTGCAAAGCATGGGATTCCGACCCATTGCAAATATATCTCAACCCTTGATCTCTAATCACCAATGAGTTTCCTCTTTGGTAACTGCCCAATTGGTCGGTAAATCTCCACTTTTACCATTTTGCCCCTGGTTTCACTATGATCATTAAATCATCACTATGAACCTTTATATTAATTTGCATCACATTTCTCTAAAAGTGTTTAATTACACTAATTATAATCAACATAAGAGTCATTAGCCCTTATTCCCAAATTGGGTCATTACACTCTAGCCGTCTGTTGTAGGTTAGTCATCAGAAAGAGTGAGATTTATAGCAAGCTCAGTAGTAACAATTCACTCATATGTCATATAATTTCACAGACCATGTAAACAACCATCGCATAATATCATTCATAATAGTCATAACATTCTTGACAATCGTAACATTCTTGACATTCGTAACATGTGTAGCAATTGATGATATGAACATACATACAAAGCAATATACAATATATAAGAGAAAGAGTAACTACCTTGGCCTTTCTAGTCTTGTTCATGTAATGATTTCTCATGCTCGGTGTAACCCCTGCTTCGATAATCAGGCCAAGATTAGCGTTTGAACATGTTTAATAATTGAATAAGAGATCCAGGATAATTAAAAATTTTATAAAATATCTTTACAATTAGATCTCCGTTCATTTCTAAATAAAAACAATTGGCCTGTTTGATTTTTCACATATATAATATCAGAGTATCAGCACAATTCCCGACGTTCACCCGGGATAATAACATTAATCCAACAGTTTATACAAGGCATCATTGCCATCTCAATATCCATACCAGGGATTACGCAAAACTATAATACTATAAATCTATTCAATATATACATTTGTCCAAAATGTTAACTAGTTCAGTATAAAACCAACATATCTAACTAAGACTACCGTCGGCAGTCCTAATCATCTATTGCCACTTGCTTGCTCTTCGATCCATTTGCCCTATCTAAAAGTGTTATTTGGAAAGAATGAGATTCTAGAGAATCCCAGTAGCAACAGTTTACGCATATGATGCATATATACAAAGCAAGTAAACATATATCATAATGCAGCAACCAATATTCGAGGCCGGGCAAACTGCCACATCCCCTTCACTATAATGAGGGCGGGCTCTCGCCACGTCCCCTCACTGTATTCAAGGCCAAGCTTTCGCCACATCCTATCAACTGTATCTGTATTCGAGATCGGGCTTACGCCACGTTCCCTTCACTGTATGTAATGATCAATGCAAACAAGCAATGCAATATACATGATATAGGATAAAGTGTCACTACCTTGTTCTTTCCGTCCTTGATCAGGCATAGGCCTTCTATGATCCAGGCAAATATCGAATCCTATAGTCATAATTAAGGACGACGCGTTATCACTTATTCCAATACTCAAATGACTTCAAAACACTTAGTTTTAGTTATCATTAAAGTCCCTTAAGTAGCTATGAAAGTCTCTAACAATCGCCCAAAAGGATTGGGAAGTACTATCTCAAAGACCAACCTTTTTAGTGTGCCTCTTAAAACGTGCCGCTTCTGGCTTCCGACTCGATTCTAAAGTATTAAATGTACAAGAAATAGGTTATAACATATCCAAGTATCATTTTAGACTCTTCCATAGTGTTTCTTGTGGTTATATTAGCCTATGATGAAAATTTACCAAAATGCCCCCGGACCCCGGCCCGGCCCCACCGTACCCGGCCCGATGGCACGTTTTCCCAAAATTTTGACCAAGGCTATCCTAAAGTATTTTCGCCCAAGGAATCCATTTCCGGGCTCAAAATCACCAAATTCACTATCAAATTACGAAAATACCCTTGACAGCCCCTATTTAGGGATTTCAGTGGCGTTTTTGTAATTATGCTTTTTCGGCCTCTACTGAAAAAAGGCCCAACTGTGACCCCACATATTTTTGCCCACTGAGTCCAATGGAACCATTTATTTCATGAAAATCCAAATCCTACTAACAGATCTGGTCCTGGCCGAAATATTGAAGGAAAAATAGAAAAATGGAGCTTTGTGTTTTAGCTTCCAAAACTTGTACTTTTCCACTTCTAATCCTTGATTAACTCACTTAAACACTTCTTAACCATGATTCAAAGAAATTTGGGCAGCATAACCCCTTAGGATTAGGACTTTCAAAATTTACAAAATCAACCAACCAATACCAAACCAAGCCAAGAACAATAATAGCGACAACAATAAACCACAAGAGTTGATGTTCTTGAGATTACCTTGGTTTGCTTCACTTTCTTTCTCTAAAAAAATCGTCCTCCCTTTCTCCCCTAAACCTTGAGATTTTTCTTGCTACCCCATGTTTTCCATGAAGATCAAAAGGTTAGAGGAGCTATTTGACAAAAAGGGAAGCTTAATCACAAGATCTACAAGACTTACCTTTGGATTTTGCTCCTTCTTCTCTCTAGCTTTCCTAAACTTCTTCTTGAAGCCTCTCTCTCTCTCTCTCTCTCTCTCTCTCTTTCTCTATGTTTGGTCATGTAATGAGAATGAGAAAGATGAAGCATTAGCTTCATAAATATCTTCCTATTTTTACTCAATTTATTTTACTTCCAAAATTAGGTTTTATGACCTCACCTTGTACTTTGATCTTATCCCCTTCCAACTTTAGCAATTATAATTTTAATCTCTTGGCTTTGGATGATGCCACTTGGCATATTTATCTTCCAAGTAAATATTTCCCTTCTCCTAAATATCCACCAATAAAAATATGGGCTTTTACTTTATTCCACAAATCTTAATTTATTCCACCAAGAAAATTCAATTTATGCATTTTCCTTTATTTTGCTTAATTAATTGAAATTAACTCCAATTAATTGGAAAATAATTAATCTTGGGCAAAATTGGCAAAATTATGATTTTGCTATCACCTTTGTAATTTAATTCAATTCTTTGAATTTATTTGTCCATTTTCTTATGAATATGAATATTTCAAAATTCACAAGATCTAATTTCCATGAATATTCACTATAATCATCATTAGCCCTTAATCAAAATTTGGGACGTTACACTCAGGGTAGATATCAAATCCTATACATTAGAATTTACGGACGACAAGTTATTACCTATTTCCAATTCTTTCATAATTCAAACTCTTATGTTGGTTATAATTAGGGTCATTATGGTCATTATGTTAAGTGATCAAATTAACCTAAGGGACTAATTTCTACCCTTAGAGTTCAAAGAAATTACAATGTGCCATTACATTACATTTTGTAATTTACGCAAATTTACTAAAGCTGGTAGAATTTGTCAACTAACTTTAAAAATTCATATCTCTTTGCACAAATGTCCAATTGCAGTGGTTCAAAAGGCTATGTGACCCTTAGAAAAATATTTCCCTTAGCTAATTGGATGCACTGAACTCAAGAATTGCCATTTATTGGACACTGTCTAGAAACATGCTAGTTTTTATATGACCAACTTCAAAAATACATAACTCCTACTGTACAGCTCCAAATGACTTATATGACCTATCAAACTAAAGCTTATTAGGTCCACTTTTATTGTGGAAAATATCATAGCCATTGAATGTTAGGATCAGCTGGCACAAAGGAAGAATTTAAAAATTTTGCCAATCCCAATCAAGGATTTATCAATGACGTTTAAATAGACTTAGGAAGACTGTACCTTTCTTTTCGTGCTTTGTTTGTTTTCAATCTTCAGGAGCCAACACGTCGATCAACTCCCTCTATCGGTATCCACATGATATTACTCAAACATGGACTACATGCTAACACCTCCAATATGTCCTAGGAATTTTCTTGCGGCTCTGAATTGTCATCCGTGCATGAGATTTTCTGCTCCATCATTTTTTATAACCTATGAGGGCTATATTTGAATTGCAAAATAAATCTTGATTTATTTTTAATTTTGAAATTAATTAACCTTTAATTATCTTGACAAGCTAATTAAATAAATTCGGTGTAATTAAATCTATCATACAATTTTAATTTAACCTATTTATTTAATCTGAATAAAGAGCCAATAGATTTAATTTATCCTTATAAATGAAATATGAGATAATATATCTCTATCATGTCAGTTATTAAATTTAATTTATTTAATAAAATTAAATTTAAACCTAACATAATATAATAATATTATCATATATATATATATAAATATGTATTTCAAAAATACATATATATATAATATTATTAATTTTCCTTTCATGAATTTAATATTATATATATAAATATAAAATTCGTCTACCCTAGATTAAACATTGTCTCACATTGGGCCATTCTTGTGTGCAATCTTATAGGCCCATATAAAGTTGGCAGTGGGCCAATAACTGTACTAACTCACAAGTCGCAAGTGGCCTTTAGCATGACATTACGACTACCTAATTCATATGAGAATCATTAACATGAGGGATGTGATAAAAGGGACATGACACACTTGTATGACAGGTTGCATTGTGTTAATAATCCTCCTGTTCCTGACCACTACTTTCCTAATTCCTGAGTAGTCTGACAATATAAATGGAAACTCCTTTCCATCGTAGTCTGACAATATACATTTCTTAGACTCACACATCGAGAGGCTTAGTAATATCTCTTTACTAATGTGAGAGACAAATTCCATCTTGACCATTCATATTTCTCTGCATGAAAAACCACCAAGCCTGATCATAGCCTTTATCATCACCAAGTCAAAGGTGACTTTTAACTAGTTTAAAGCTTAGCAACTCTCATGTAGGAATCCATGATGACCTCAGGTCGAAGGCCTTTGTGTCGTGGTTATACATGAGATAAGCTTATGACTTGATCCATGTAGTTTTCTCATAGTGGGTCGGTCCAGCACCTTGTACTCCTACAAGTGCCTAAGACTTTGATTCATATCTCCATATCTTATCAAAGTCATATTGGTCTTGTTTCATCTTTGCTCTCCCATATATGACCGACCAGGGACATTTGGGACAATCTTTATGATTTATCCCAGGATAAAGTCATCACAGTAAGCATGCGAATAATAAGATAACATAATGGATGAAATTAATTAAATTAATAATGTTTAAAGTACAATGATTGGCCCTCATGGCACAATTTGCAACATCGAACACTATTCAGTTACTCAAAACATAATACAAACCACTGCCACGTAGGGAAACCCAATTGGATAGCAACATTACAACTTTCATTTTATGTTTTAATGACCTAGAATTTATAACCAGGGGCTCTTCCCTCATAGTTTTTGGTGTAAAACACAATGGTAACATCAAAATGATCAAATTCCCTTTCCTTCTTAATGTCCTATTCAGATCATAAATTAGGGTTTGATGCCACAAGTCACCCATTCACATTTTAATCACCAAACTTAGTTCATTTTCTACCAAAACAACATACAATCACATGTATATAATGAAAGCTTTGTAAACCCTAACAACCCCTTAAAGGCCAAAATTAGGGCAGCCAAAACAACCCACCAAAACTTAACCAATTAAGACAACATATACATCAAAATGTTGCTTTTACTTACCTCTAGCTCCTTCTTAAGCTCTTTTCTTGATTCTCCACCTCTTTCTCTTGCAACATGGCTTAAAACACCTCCCTCTGAAATTATCAAACCATAGAAATGAAGCTCTCATCAAAGGAAATAATGTTTATGGAGATTTTTTCAGCCATAGTGTAAGGCCCTTATGTTATTTCAATATTTTTTAGAGTATTTGCGTGAAGTTCAGTGGGCACACAAAAATAGCATGGAAATACTTATATAATGTACATGATTATATTATAAGAAATTTTCCATAGGGATTGTACATAATATGTAGAAATATGCACATGAATATACAGGTAGTGTAGCCATGCAGGACTACCAAAGTGTCTAAGGCTAATCTAAGAATAGTAGACACATCCCTATCTTCATTCTACCTCTGTATTTTTCTGATGTAGTTTTCTTCTATGTTCTTAGTGTTAGGATCAACAGGCACAGTGGAATAATTTTTAAAATTTTTACCGATCTTAATCAAGGGTCTATCAACGGTGTTTAAATTGAGTTAGAAAGATTCGTACCTTTTTCAACTTAGGGATTTCACGATCTCTAGGAGCCAACATGAATGCTCCCTCTACAGGTATCCACACGAATGCTCTTCAATAGAGACTACGTTCTAGCGCCTCCAAATGTCTCCTAGGGGTTCCCTTGCGGCTCTGAATTCTCATGCGCGTATGAGTATATCTACTCTATCAAGTTTATAACCTATGAGGGCTATATTTGAATTTCAAAATTAATCTTCATTAATTTCAAAATTAATTAACCATTAATTATCTTGATGAGCTAATTAAATAAATTCAGTTTAAATTAAATCTGTCCAACAGTTTTAATTTAACCTATTTATTTAATACAAATAAAGAGCCATTAGATTTAAGTTATCTTCATACCAACATAAATAATCAACAAGCATAGATAATCAAGATAAGACAAGCTTCCAAGTTGACCTTGATTTCTTCTTCTTTATCTCTCTAAATCATCCTCTTTCTCCTCTTCTTTCCCTTGATTTTGTCTTGCTACATGTATAGTTCAAGGAGGATATAAAGATTATGAGAGATTTCCATAAATTTGAATGCAAGAACAAGTGGAAATTACCACCAACTTACCTTGATTTGGCTTCTTGAACACTTGAGTTTCTCCTTTGTTCTAGTGTTCTTCAAGCCTCACTCTCTCACTCTCTCACATCTCCTTTTTGTACGTAAATGAGCTCTAAGAAAGGGATAAGATCTCTTAAAAATATCCCATTCCACCTCCTCAAATAATAGTATTTTAATGCTAATTAACCACATGTTAACTTTTTGACTTTTCAACTTATTTTACCTGGCCCATGTTGCTTCTTCTTTTGCTTAATTTGGACCAAGCGTTTTACTTCCCTCTCTTTCCCTTACTTGGATGAAACTTGGGCTTTGGAGTCGCATCAAAAATTGGAAATAGAGGGCATGTTTGTTTTCACACAAATATGAGACAGTGAAAAAGCCCAAATGGATGAATTTGACAACAACGTTAGGAATTATGGAATCCTCATGAAAGTTGTGTGGATATGTAAGTTTCACACTAATAAGAGATAGTGACTTAACTTTCATTCTCTTGACCTCAAAATAAGTCGAAATCAGGCATGTAGGTGTTCAAGACACAATTGGATGAATTTGACAAAATATTAGGAATTATGGAATCCTAATGAAAAATGGAATGGGTATATAGCATTTCACCCTAACATGAGACAATAACCAAACTTTAATTTCTTAACCTAAAATTAACAGAATTTGCATATGTGGTCGTTCAAGGTCTAAACAGAATAATTTGACAACAAATTTAGCCATTATGGAATCCGAATGAAAAATGGAGTGGGTATTTGCGTTTTCACACTAATATGAGATAGTGACCAAACTTTCATTCTCATGACCTCAAATTAGTCGAAATCACATATACAACCATTCAAGGCTTAAACAAATGAATTTGTCAATAATGTTAGGAATTATGGAATCCTCATAAAAAATAGAGTAGGTATGTGGGGTTTCATGATAATCCAAGAGAGTGACCAAACATTCATTCTCTTAACCTCAAATTATCCAAAATCGCCTATCTACCCGTTCAAAGCCAAACGGATGAATTTGACAATAATGTTAGGTAATATGGAATCCTTTTGAAAAATGGAGTGGATATATGGGATTTCATGCTAATCTGAGACAATAACCAAACCTTGATTCTCTTGACCTCAAGTTAATTGAATTCGCACATGTGGCCGTTCAAGGTGCAAACGGAATAATTTGACAACAAAACTAGGTATTGTGGAATCCTCATGAAAAATGAAGTAGGTAATTGGGTTTTCTCACTAATATGAGATTGTGACCAAACTTTCATATTCTTTACTTCAAATTAGCCAAAATTGCATATGTAGCCATTCTAGGCCCAAACCGATGAATTTGACAACAATGTTAGGCACTTTGGAATCCTCTTGGAAAATGGAGTCATTATGTGGGTTTTCAAGGTAATCCAAGAAAGTGACTAAACTTTCATTCTCTTGACTTCAAATTATCAACAATTATGCATGTAGCAGTTCAAAGCCTAAACGGATGAATTAGACAACATGTTAAGCATTCTGGAATTTGCATCAAAAATTGGACGGGCATGTTTGTATTCAGCTAATATGAGATAGTGAAATAGCCCAAATGAATGAATTTGACAATAATGTTAGACATTATGGAATCCTCATAAAAGTTGAGTGGGTATGTGAGTTTTCATGCTAATAAGTGACAATGACTAAACTTTCATTCTCTTGACCCTCAAAATTAGACGAAATCAGGCATGTGGGTGTTCAAGACACAATTGGATGAATTTGACAAAAATGTTAGGCATTATAGAATCCCCATGAAAAATGGAGTAGGTATATGACATTTTCATGCTAATCTGAGACAATAACCAAACTTTGATTCTCTTGACCTCAAATTATCAAAAATCATGCATGTAGTAGTTCAAAGCCTAAATGGATGAATTAGACAACATGTTAAGCATTCTGGAATTCGCATAAAAAATTGGAGGGGGCATGTTTGTATTCATGCTAATATGAGATAGTGAAATAGCCCAAATGAATGAATTTGATAATAATATTAGACATTATGGAATCCTCATAAAAGTTGAGTGGGCATGTGAGTTTTCATGCTAATAAGTGACAATGACTAAACTTTCATTCTCTTGACCCTCAAAATTAGATGAAATCAGGCATGTGGGTGTTCAAGACACAATTGGATGAATTTGATAAAAATGTTAGGCATTATAGAATCCCCATGAAAAACGAAGTGGGTATATGGCATTTCACGCTAATATGAGACAATAACGAAACTTTGATTCTCTTGACCTCAAGTTAACTGAATTTGCACATATGGCTGTTCAAGGCACAAATAGAATAATTTGGCAACAAAATTAGGTATTGTGGAATCCTCATGCAAAATGTAGTGGGTATTTTGGCTTTCACACTAGTATGAGATAGTGATCAAAATTTCATACTCTTGTCCTCAAATTAGCCAAAATCGTATTTGTAGCCTTTCAGAGCCCAAACGGATGAATTTGACAACATTGTTAGACATTTTGGAATCCTCTTGAAAAATGGAGTTGTTTTGTGGGTTTTCAAGATAATCCAATAAAGTGACCAAACCTCATTCTCTTGACTTAAAATTATAAAAAATCACACATGTGGCTGTTTAGGGCCCAAACGGATAAATTAGACAACAATGTTGGCATTCTGGAATTTGCATCAAAAATTGGAGAGGGCATATTTGTTTGCATGCTAGTATGAAATAGTAAACGAGCTCAAAAGATGAAAGTTGAGTGGGTATGTGAGTTTTCACTCTAATAAGAGACAATAACTGAACTTTCATTCTCTTGACGTCAAAATTAGGCATGTGGGTGTTCAAGGAACAATTGGATAAATTTGATAAAAATGTTAGCCATTATGGAATCCTAATGAAAAATGGAGTGCATCTGCAGCTGCTGCTGCTGCTGCGCCTGCATCTGCTGCATCTGCTGCTGCTGCTACGCCATCTGCTGCTGCGTCATCTCCAAATCTGACCGCAGCTGGTCAATAGACTCGTCCCTCCGACGTCTGACCCCTCTAGAGCTGCCAGCCTCAGAGGCGGCGCTCCTGCCGTAGACCATGCTGGGTCTGGCGCCTATCCCCATACCCCACATGCGTCCGGGGTGCTCAGCCTGAGCCAAACTCACCTTCAAAGGAGCTGTCGGGTCCACTGACCCCTGTGACTCCTCAGGCTGGGTCTGTCGCAGCTCAGCCTGCGACAGCTGCATCCGCTCCTGCCATTTTATGAAACAATTAATAATTAGCATTTTTCATTATTAACTTGGTTTTATGAAAAATATAATACTAAAATTACTTACAATGGCCGCCTCTGCCTGCTGAGAGGTTGCAGTCCCGTCACGATGTTGTGTGTGATGGCGTACAGCTCCGCATAGTCCGTCTGACGGTTCTCCTGCTGTGCCCTCGTCTCCTGAAACAATTACAAAACAATTAGTATTATGAAATAATCAGCTAAAAGTAAGTGAAGCACTTGAAAAGTTACCAGCTCGCTGTAGGTCACAGCAAAGGTCTTCGATCCTGCTGTGTGGTGGATCGTCTGCTGCGCCCGGATCTCGGCGTTCCTCCGAGCAAGCTCCTGGAAAAAAAAATTAAATGTATTATAATTTAAAATTAAATACAAATTAAATTGATATTATAATTTAATATTTAACAATTACAAAATTATATATCAAAAATCTAATAAATACATTACCTGCGCCTCAGGGCTCCTCCTGAACTGGACGAAACGCGCCCAGTCGTTCGGCGGGACGCCGTCCGGGATGCTCTCCTGCAGCTGCTCCAGAGGCATTGTCCCGTCCCCATCCATACTGTGGAAGAGACAGTTCCTCCTGTTCCTCCAGGCGTCGCCCATCTTCATGAGGGCGACCTCTTCCGGTTGGCCCGGACGGCAAACCGCAGCTGAAAGAAATACATTTCAATATCAATAATTATAAAAACCATAATTTAAAAAAAATAATTAAATAGAATTAATTAAAAAAATATTAATTAAATAGTTTTAATTACCTGAACCATCTCCTCCCAAGCCTGGTCCTTCGGTCCCTTCGGAATGTGCCTCCACGTCGGGAAGTGAAGGGGGAACCGCATCCAATTCGATCCCAGGTCGCTCAGGAAGCGGTTGAGCAGGTGACCCCCATTGTGGATCGGCTGGTCAGTGCCCTCATTCCACGACACTATAACTCGCAGGGACCGGTCCATGCTGTTCAGACCGGTCACATCCAGCCTCCTCGTCGACACGTTCCCCTGCTCATCTGCACAGTTGACCGCACGTTAGATAAATTATAATTCAAAGTTAACATTTCAAATTTAAATAAATAACTTACTAAATTAAAAAAGTAATTTACCTTCGACCTGCACCTTAAACCCAGTGGACCGCGAAGACGACCCTCGTGGGTTGTTCTGCTCCCGAGCGTCCTCCTGATCGAGGAATTGCTCCATCTCCCTGAACCCACTAATCGGGATGTTGAACTCCTCCTCGTTGAGGAAGTCCTCAACGCTAATATTTGGCCCCTCCACCTCAGGCACCTCTGGTACAGTCGTCGCCTGTGGGATCGTCAGCGGTGCCTGTGGGGGGCTGGGTTGAGATGCCACGGTAGCCCTGCCTGCGCGTTGCCCCTCCCTCTGCCCCCTGCCCGGCTGCTGCCACCCCGTAAAGTCGGTCTGGGGACCTCAGGGGCCTTCCCCTTATCCTTTCCTGAAGCCATATCAACTGTACAAATTAAAAAAAAATTAGTTACATTATGCAAAAATATAAAAAAAAATATAAATATAAAAATACAAATATAAATAAAATACGTGTTATATACGTACCTCAAGTGCAAATACTGAGAAATACCAAGCAAAAACTCCTATAGAGACGTCTGAACGCTCAAATCTCGAAGAAATCACTCAGAGAAACCTCAGGAAACAAAATGGGCAAAATAAGAAATGAAGGAGGATTGGCTTTAAATAGCCCAGATATTAGTAGCGGTTATTAAAATAACCGCTACTGTAACTGCTACAAATTTAATTATTTGTAGCGGTTTTACAATAATCGCTACAAATGTTCACAATGTTTGAAATTCTGTAGCGGTTATTGCTTAGAACCGCTACAAATGTCGGGACTCTTTAAATTCTGTAGCGGTTATAGGGGCATAACTGTAATATCCCGATTTGTGATTAGGACTGATAACTCTGATAATCATTGTAATTAGTGTAATTAAGCACTATTATGATTAATGTAATGTAAGTTTTGGGAATAAATACATGTGGTATTTAAGATCAATGGTTGTGATTCCTTGACCGTGGGTCGGAATCCTATGTGTTGTGATTTGGTGAGCTCATGAGGGAATTGAGTAGACGATGACAAGTGGCATGTGAGTGGCCATTGGATGAAGCACTAGAAGACAAAATAGCACTTTTTCTTTTCTCTCTCTCTCTCTATTCGGTTGAGTGTGTGTGTGCAAGAGAGAGGTGCTTCTTCTCCATCATCATCCTCCTCCCATTTCTCTCTCTCGTTCTCTCTCTCCTCTCCTTCCTCCATTTTTCGCTGGACAAGCAAGAAAGAAGGGAAGAAAAGCTTGAATCTTGGTAAGTTGTGATTCTCCTTTGCTCCAAACCTCTTCTATAATATTGTCCATCTCAATGAGAGCTACATTGTGATGATTGTAAAATCTTGAGAAGTGGTGATTTGTGAGTTGGTCGAAGGTGGAAAGTTGAGGAATCAAGGTTCTTGATTGGGCAAAGAGAAGAGGTAGGCATTTAGTGCATTTTAATGTATTGCTTGTGATTTTTGCTAAGTTGGTCAAATCTGGAATTTTTGCCCTAAATATGCCTATTTCTGGAAATGTGAAGATCATTATGATTGATGATTGAAAATGATTTAGTTTGGAGATATATGATCATTTGATGTAATTTGGAATGTTAAAAGGGTGTTAAGGGAATTTGGATATGGTGTGTCATTGAGACCTTAATGAATGATTGTGGTTAAATTGGTTTTTGAGGTGTTTTTGAAGTGGCCAATATGTTCCCTAGTTAGTGCTTAGTGTGTGTGAGCATTAGGAAGAGTTGGGGAACCTTTGGGAGTGAATTTGACCATCTGGAGTTTCTGGTTTTTGGCTGCGTTTCTGGTCTCTGATGCACATCACTCGAGCAGAGGAAGAACGTGCTCGAGTGATATGCAAGTTTTTCCCTGTTGTGCTTCGAGTTATCTGGGTTTTATGGGTTGTGCTCGAGAGCGTCGCCTTGTGCTCGAGTGAGCGAAGAACATGCTCGAGTGAGCATGGTTCTGCTCGAGTGAAGGTGCGAGTCCGGAGTTGAGGTTGCTTTCGGGTCCTCACTCGCTGGTTGATGCCAAGAGTGTGCTCTAACACTCGCGGGCATAGCCGTTTCACTCGAGCACTGAGGGTCGTGCTCGAGTGAGCTTGTGCTTCTGGTGTGAGTTGGTGCTCTCGGGTTGATGCTCGCGGGAAAGTTGCACGAGTGTGCTTTCTCACTCGCGAGAATGGGGTGTGTGCTCGAGCACACATGGCTGTGCTCGAGTGATCCAGTGCTTGGAGAGCTGTGTGTGTGCTCTCGGTGCTCACTCGCAGGCTCACTCTCCCTTGTGCTCGAGTGATGTCTGTACTTGTGCTCGAGTGAGAGCATTTGTGCTCGAGTGAGATGACCAAAAATCAGTGTTTTGCCTTCGAGTAAGGGGTCTTCTGGGTAGTGTCTTCCAACCCTTTAGGCATATATTTAGGCCTCTAATAGTCACCTAAAGAGTCCTAAATGATAACCAACTTAGAGTATCATTGAAATATACATATGGAAAAGAGATTGATTGGTTGTCCCTAAATGATATAGGATTTGACATCTGTCGTCCTCGTGAGGCCGCGGTGCCGGAGCCAGTCAGGAAGGATACAGGTAGTGACTCTTTCTTTATACCTTGTGTGATACATTGTATGTATATTATGTCATTGTTTTGAAATGAAAATCGTATGCTGCAAGTTTTGTGAAAACTGTGGAAGCACCGCTATACCAATAGTCCCTGAGTCGCTAACAACGGTTCGGGTGAAGGTCGTATGCCTTCCCGGCGGTAAAAGGGGATGAGGTTAGGGTGTGATATATGTGTATATGTGGGCTGAAAGGCTAATTGTGAGCCGAAAGGCTATTTGTGAAGGCCGACGGGCCATTTGTGAAAGCCGAAAGGCTATATTTGAGCCGTGTGGCTATTTGTATGCACTGCCACGCCAATAGTCCCTGAGTCGCTAACAACGGTTCGGGTTAAGGTCGTATGCCTTCCCGACGGTAAAAGGGGATGAGGGTGGAGTGACTTGTGTTGCTGTATGAGATGATTGGTGTGCATATTCTGTGATTGCATGTGGTATGAAATTGTTGTTACTACTGGGATTCTTTAGAATCTCACCCCTTCCATATGATTAACCTTTTCAGACAGGGCGAGTGGCTCGAAAGGGAAGCGGACAACCAGGAGTAGTTAGGTGTACTCCGAAATCTAAGTGGTAGTTGGTTATCATAGTTTTGTATTTGGGGTATCAAGTGTACATAAGAATGTAGATGATTATTTTGGTTGTGTAATCCCCATATTTGGGAAATCTTAAACCCAAGTTATTTATGCAAGTAACCCGGGGTTTTGCCGGGATTTTGGTTTCCGCACTTTGATATTTATTATGTACTCTGATTTCTCTGGTAGTTATATCCGCACGTGAATGTGAGACCAGGATTAAGTATGCTTTATAACTGATTTTTAAATACTCCATCTCTCGGAGGTCGGATTATAAATTGTGATTTTATCTTTTTGGTCTCTAATTCACTTAAATTTCGAAATTCGGGTATGATTACGGTGAGGGGGTTACAATAACCGCTACAAACTTCTGACCTTTGGTATTTTGTAGCGGTTATAGGGGCAATAACCGCTACAGAATCCTGTGGTTGGTATTTTGTAGCGGTTTGTGGGCATTAACCGCTACAAAATAACAGCTACAAGTTTTGGTGGGAATTTCGCGCCAAATTTGTAGCGGTTATTTTTAGAAAACCGCTACAAAAAAACTGGCCGCTACAAATTTGTAGCGGTTTAGGTTAGAACCGCTACAAATATCATAATTTGTAGTGGTTTAATATAACCGCTACAATTGCACCGCTACAAAATACCTTTTTTTTTGTAGTGTTTGGAACTTTGGAAAGTAAAGAATTGCAATGTGAGTTTGAATTGTGACTTGTGTTGACATGTTGTGATTATTGGTGAAACATGTCAATGGAATGTGAATTTGATTGGTTTGGTGTTTCCAATGGATTCCTTGTGAAAATTTATGTGGGAATGATGTTTGGTATGAAAATGGAACCAATTGAAGCAAAGATGCAAAATCTGAAATTCTGTCCAGTGAAACTCTATTCTGGGCAGTCAGTTTGTGTGAACGTTTTGAATGACCAAATGGTGTCTAAAAATTATGAAACTTTCCATTCTTATATTTCACATCTCAAGCTTCAAAATGGACATATAATTTGTGCCATTTCGTTTTGTGAACTAGGAGATATGACTGTCCAAAGTTTGGGATGGAAACTGAACTCTGTTTTGGGGCAGTGATGAGTTTTATGTAATTCTGGAATTGTGTGGTGATTTTTAGTAATGGACAATATTTTTCCAATGAATAGGACTTAAATATCTTTCATTTGGTTTTGGAATCACCTCATTTTGAGTTTTCTAGAATTAGTTATGATTTTTCAAAGTTTGGGCAGAAAATCTGCTAGAAAATCCGAAAATGCCAATTTTGGAATTATGACATCATCATAAGGGAATAATGACATAAGCATAATATAATATATCATCTTCTTCCTCCAAGCTTCAAAACCGTCAGTTTATTCAGCTGAACAAGAGGAAAAATGTTTGAGATTTCTAGAGAGAGAAAGGAGAAGAGAACTCACAAGGTAAGCCGATTTCTCCAATGATCTAGCTCCTAACGCGTATAACTCCGATCCTAAGCTACTCCTTTATGTTCTTTAAGGTTTGAAAGCTCCTCCTTTGGTGTTAAGAAAAAAGCTAGGGTTTTAGCCAAGACAAGGAAAAGCTAGTGGGAGCTTGAGGTAACTTCCAAACTCTTGTGTATTGACTATTCTGGCTGTTGTAGACAATTTAATTGGTGAAATTTCGCTGGATTGTAATTGGTTTCAAAAATGGAAAATGGGTGTGTGGGGCTGTTATGCTGCCCAAATTGGTACTAAATGGTAGTTGTAACCTAATGGAATAGTCAATAAAGTGGTTAGGAGTAGAAAGGAATGTGTTTACAGAGCCAAAACCGAAAAACCCCAATTTTTCCCGGGGAATTGAGAATTTCGGCCAAGCCTATTTTGGAGGGGTTAGAGATGGATTTTCAATGATTTGATGATTCCATTGAGTTCAGGAGAGAAAATTAGGTGGGGTTACAGTTGGTCACTTTTTCGGAAAAGGCCGAAAAAGCATAATTACGAAAACGCCCCTGAAACCCTTAAAGTGGGGCTACCAAGGGTAAATTTGTAAATTGACATTGAATTTGATAATTCTGAGTCGGGAAATGGATTCCTTGGGTGAAAATATGTAAGAATAGCCCATGTCAAACTTTCAAGAAAAGTACAGCCGGACCGGGTACGGCGGGGCCGGGCCAGGTCCCCGGGGGTATTTTAGTAAATTTTCAATATAGCCTCATATAACCCCCAGAAACACTATGGAAGTGTCTAAATGGTACATTTGACATTGTAGGATCGAATGTGAAGCCCTGAGTTGCTGGCACGCAAATCGAGGAGAAAAGACTGGAGGTAAGGGACTTACCTTACTTGCATGTATTTGATATCTTTGCTTGTGTAGTGATGTATGTGATTGCTTTACTTGATTGTGTAGAGCATATTTGAATAAATGAAGCTCTGTTTCTGTTTTACTGTGGCCATAGTTTTGTTACATGAAATATTGAGCATGCAGAAATATCATTATGGGGCATGCATCTAGATAAAGCTAACATGTCATACACATAGCATTTATCATGCATGCATTATGGTATATGTTTCCTACTGAGATTCTCTCGAATCTCACTCTCCCCTACCAACAATTTAGACAGGGCAAGTGGCTCGTGGAGGGAGTGGCTAGGACTCCTTCGAGATGAGATTGTGTAATCCCTATTTGAAGAATTGTAATGGGCAATTGTACCCTGTGTATCTTTAGTGAAGGTATGTACCCGGGATTGCCGGGATGATTAAGTTGTGCACTCTGATATTTATATGAATGTGATTTATCTTCGCGTAGTAATTATATTCGAAATGTGAATATGAGACCATGTTTATAAATGATTTCAAAAAGTATTCGTGAAAACCCCATCATGTGATGGGTTAGTAAATGTTATTTGATTATTATTGGCCTCTATTTCATTTTAATCGCGTATTTCGGATATAATTACGGAGGGGGTTACAACCACTGTCTCCAAAACAACATTCATAAGATATACGGTGGTCTCCCAATAAAACATGATATCCAACACCAAATCATAAATCTCCCTAAGGAGCCCTATCCGCCCTTGGTCGTCTCCTTTCCCTTAGAGCCACTTGCCCTGTCTGAAGGTTTGTCAATGGAAAGAATGAGATTCAAAAGAATCCCAGTAGTAACAAATCACTCATACCACATGTAATCACAAAGCATGCAAGAAAATCATCAAGCAACATCACAGCATAAAGCACAGCACACCGGTTACCACATATGCACATAATCACATAATCTTATCCCCCGTATTCCACCACCCCGAAGGCAAGGTCCTCCCACCGTCAACACCGATGGGCCGCGGGTGAAGGTTTCATAAATAGCCTTTCAGCTTTCACATATAGCCTTACGGCTTTCACATAGTCTCATCCGCCGGATTCCACCGCCCCGAAGGTACGATCCTCCCACTATCAACACCAATGGGCCGCATGTGATAGATTCACAAACAATGATTAAACAAATATACCATGTATCAGATATAATATAAAGGAAAAGAGTCACAACCTTGTTCTTTCCGATTGTGCTTTAGCGTAGGTGGATCACGAACAGGGCAAATATCGAATCCTACAATTCCAAATGCATCATTTAGACACTTCCATAGTGTTTCTTGGGTTTATATGAGTCTATAATGAAAATTTACAAAAATGCCCCTGGGACCTGGCCTAGGCCCGCCGTACCTGGTCTGGTTGCACTTTTCTCGAAAATACTAATCTGGGCTATCCTAACATATTTCCACCTAAGGAATCCATTTCTAGACTTGAAATTATAAAATTCAATGTCAAATAACAAATTTACCCTTGGCAGCCCTACTTTAAGGGTTACAGGGGCGTTTTCGTAATTATGCTTTTTGGGCCTTTTCCGAAAAAGTGACCAATTGTAACCCCACCTAATTTTTGCTCCTGAACTCAATGGAACCATCAAATAATTGAAAATCCAACTCTAACCCCTCCAAACTAGCCTTGGCCGAAATTCTTAGTTCTCCGGGAAAAATTGGGGTTTTTAGGTTTCGGCTCCGATACGTGTTTCTTTCTACTCCTAATCACTTTATTAACCATTACATTAGGTTACAACTAACATTAAGACCCAAATTAGGCAGCATAACCCCTAGGCCATATCATTTCCAAACTTTAAAACCAATGGCAATCTGACGAAATTTCACCGATTAAATTGCCCACAACAGCCAGAATAAGCAATATACAAAAGTTTGGAAGTTACCTCAAGCTCCCACTAGCTTTTCCTCAAGGTGGTTGAAAACCCTAGCCTTAGAACACCCAAATTTGTGCTCCACAAACCTTGAAGAACATAGAAGAATAGCTTAGGAGCGGAGTTATACGCGTTAGGTAAGAATTTACCGAAGAAATCGACTTACCGTACAAGTTTTCTTCTCCTTCTCTCTCTAGAATTTCTCACACCTTCTCTCTCTTGTTGCAGTTGAATGTCACGATTTTAGGCTGATAGCAGAGGTGGATGATGATTTAATATGGTATAATATTATTTTCTAATTATTTACTAAATTTCCATCAATATCGGATTTTTACAAACTTCTGGAAGATTTCTACCCAAACTTTGAAAAAGCATAAATAATTCTAGAAAAATAAAAAATGGGTGATCCCAAAGCCAATGGAAAGCTATTTAAGTCCTCTTTATTGGAAAAATATGGATCACTACATTTAATAACCTCAAAAATACTAAATTGCACAAAAGTTCATACTGCTCCAAAACAGATTCCAATTTCCATCCCAAACTTTGGAAAGTCATAACTCTTAGCTCACAAATTGAAATGATCAAATTATATGTCAATTTTGAAGCTTGGCATGTGAACTTTAAGACTGGAAAATTTCAGAAGTTTTAGACACTATATGCCTATTTAAAACGTCCATACAAATCGACTGCCCTATACAGAGTTTCCAACTTTTGCACAATTGTTCCCAATAGTTCCAATTTCACAGTAAGCACTCTCCCTAAATGAATTTTCACAAGGAAGCCATTGGAATCATTAAAACATCCAAATTCCCATCACCCATTCTCCAAAAGTGTTTATTCAACAATAATTACATTCACTTTTGAAGTCATTAGCCCTTAATCGCTTTTCGGGATATTACATGACAACCTTTTCAATGTCTATAATGAGTTACCAGTTCCTTGGTCATCCCAAGAAAATATCGAATCCTATATATTAGAATTCATGAACGAACATGTTATTACTTATCCAAATTTTTTGATAACTCTAGTTAGTTGAGTTGGTTATCTTTAAGGTTAATGCATTATGCTAAATGAGTAGTTAATATTCCTATACTAGCCCAAGTACTTAACTCTAGCCTTAGAGTTCAAATTTATTACCATTTCCCTAAGTGTCTTAAATTCACGTGACAACTATAAGCTGTAAGAATTTTCACCTAAATTTGAAATTTCATAACTTTGTCTAGAAACCTCCAATTGGGGTGGTTCAAAGTCCTATGTGATACTCTTTAAGTATAATTTATGGAGAAAATACCTCATGCTACCAATCATATGCACAAATGTCCAAAATCCTTAATCAATCCTCAATGCCATAGGATTAATTCCATATTCAATGCCAAACTTTAATAGGTCATATCTACCAATATACTAATCCAAAAGCCGTATATTATATAACAAATTAAACCTTAGCATGTCAACTATTATTTTGGAAAATATCATGACCATTGACCATTAGATAACATTTGATCAATCAAAACAACCCGCTTCGAATCTGGTAGCATTTAACCTTAATAACCTTAATTTCCAATTTTTTCTATCCAATTCATCCAAGCTCACAATCATAGACTACTCTAACATAGTTGTTCATGTAGAATCCATTAGTGACCTCAAATTTATCAAAATTACACTCCTCCCTACTGCCCTGCACTTGGCCGAAACTCACTTGCCAAGCCAACAATCATATAATTTCACTACCAAACTAGTCTAGTACTATTATTAAACATCATATATCCTCATCAGCATGATCATAGCAACATGAAACCCTAGAAGACCCCTATTTACCAAACCCTAGGCAGCCTATGAAACTAATAAAACTCAACCAACTCACAAGATATATGGTTTAAATCAAAGCCTAAGCTCACATCTTTCACTTTTTAAGGCTTATTCTTGGTTTCTCCAACTTTAACTCTGCCTTAGCATCTCAAAACTCCTTCCCTTGAGAAGAAAAACATAGAAATGTAGCCCTTAGTGAGAGAAGCAATATTTGTGAAGGTGTTCAAGGCTAGAAAGATTATTTGAAGGGTGAAATTAGGGCAAGATCACTTACTTTGTTTCTTTGTTCTTGAAGTTGCGCTTTTCTCTTTCCTTTTTCTATTTCCTTTCTTTTGTTTCTTTTTAAATGGTTGTAATGTGTGAGGATGATAAAGTAAAGTGTTTAAACATTTAACCCTCATCCCA
Organism: Inga laurina; assembly: GCA_963855925.1. Lineage (NCBI taxonomy): Eukaryota > Viridiplantae > Streptophyta > Magnoliopsida > Fabales > Fabaceae > Inga > Inga laurina. The sequence goes on along the minus strand of OY979702.1, from coordinate 29,929,984 downwards.
TGTAAGTCTTGGCTAAAATTTTAACTAAGTTAAGAGTAAGTGGTGAGGTGTCAAAATATTGTGGTGTCATGAAAAAGCAAGCTTAGTTAATTAACCAAAGATGGTTGGGTTAATTCGAGATTCAATGCTTCTCTATTTCTTCTTGTCTTGGTTGAATTCCTTATTCAAAAAGAAGCAAGTATGTTGACTAATTTTATCCCTTGAGATCTTGCTTTTTGGTCAACTTTCTAAGTTGGACAAGGTTGAAGATTTGTTGACTTTTCTTCTTTTAGCTTTGTTATAGCTATCCCTTCTTGATTAAAAAGGTGAGAGATTATTTAATTAAGCTTTCTTTCCTCTTTCTTGCACTTTGACTGAATTGCCTAATGGAAGAGGAGAAAAATATGTCTTTTTAAATGATCATATGTGTATATATTAAACAGACTATTAAGCCCAATTTAAGAAGAGTCCTAGGAATGATGAGAGATAGAATGACTCTTAGGGACTGTATGAATTAGCCCTCCAGGTAGAGAATTACTCTCCAGATTGTTTAAGGGCTCAATATGTAGAAGTCATTGGATAAAATATACCAGTGCAAGTGCTTTTTGGCACACTTAGGCACCATTGGATTGGGCCATATGAGTGTATTAATTGTAGTATTCCAAAGTTTAGCAAGGGGTTACATGCCCCAAAAAGAAAGTGTAATAGTGGTAGAGACTAATTTGGGAATTAAATAAGGGAATTAGAAATGATAGAACCAAAATGAGGAGGAAATAGTCCAAACCATTTATCTTAAGTTAGAAATGATATAAAGTCTAACTTAGAACCAAAATGAGGAGGAAATAGCATCTTGAAAGAGGAAAAGGAAATGACAAAAAAAAAACTAATGGCAATTTAATTAATGTGGCCATAATCAAGGGCAAAAGAGACATTTACCATTTGATATTGAGGTTAAGATTGGAAACAAAAATGAAGGGTCAAGATTTGCCCTTAAAAACTAAAGGTAATGATGAAGATGAAAAACTAAGACAACTGCCTCACCTTAAAATGACAAAAACATCCAAAGGCATAAAAAGGGAGGAAGAAAAGAGTTGGTCAAAGTTTCAACCAACTTTACAAGAAGACTATGGTCAAATTTGAACTCAAATACCAATAGACATTTGGTCAAGATTTCTCCTTCCTTTTTGTTGTAGTAATTTGGTCAATCCCCAAGGGAGGGAGGGAGAGAATTTAATTTGAGCAATCTATGTCTATTGGCCAAAGCAAAAAGGAAGGAAAGAAGAAAGGAAGAAAAGTCAACAAGTCTAGCATTTTGATTTAACTTGGAAAGTTGATAAAAAGCAAGCTTTTAAGAGGAAATTTGCCAACATAATGTTAGAATCGGTAGGCACAGCAGAAGAATTTTAAAAATTTTCACCGATCCTAATCAAGGATCTATCAACTACGTTTAAACCAAGTTGGAAGGATTCATACCTTTCTTTGATTCAGAGTTTTCACGATCTCTAGGAGCCAACACGTCAGGTCCGCTCCCTCTACTGGTATCTATACGAATGCTCTCCAACCAAGACTGCGTGCTAGCATCTCTAATGTCTCCTAGGGTTTCACTTGCGGCTCTCAATTCTCATGTGCGTATCAATATATCTGCTCTATCAAGTTTATAACCTATGAGGGCTATTTTCAAATTTCAAAATTAATCATCATTAATTTCAAAATTAATTAACTATTAATTATCTTGATGAGCTAATTAAATAAATTCAGTTTGAATTAAATCTATCCAACAGTTTTCATTTAACCTATTTACTTAATCCAAATAAAGAGCCATTCGATTTAATTTATCTTCATAAATTAAATCTGAGATATCATATCTCTATCATGTTAGTTATTAAATTTAGTATATCTTAATAAATTAAATTTAAAACTAATATAATATAATAATATCATATAATATATATACATATTACAAAAATATATATATATATATATATCTATATAATATTATTAATGAATTTTATATTATATATATATATATAAATATAAAATTCGTCCACCCTAAATTAAACATTATTTCGCGTTGGGCCATTCTTATATGCGACCCTGTAGGCCCATATGAAGTTGGTAGTGGGCCAATAACTATACTACCCCAAAAGTCGCAAGCGGCCTCTAGCAAGACATTATGACTACCCAATTCATATGAGGATCGTTATCACGATGCAAACTGTCATACAACCATGTCACGTCCCTTTTGTCACACGATGTATCGATCAAGGATAAGGCATAGATAATGTCATCCTCTTGTTCCTGACTATTACTTTCTCGATTCCTGAGTAGCCTAATAACAGAGACAGAAACTCCTTTCATCATAGTATGGCCATACATTTCTCAAACTCACTCATCGAGGGGCCCAGTAATATCTCTCTACTAATGTGAGGGAAAAATTCCATCTTGATCATTCATATTCCTCTGCGTGAGAAACCACCAAGCCCGATCATAGCCTTTATCATCACCTGGTCAAAAGTGACTTTTGACTAGTTCAAAGCTTTGCAACTCTCATGTAGGAATCCATGATGACCTCAGGTCTAAGGGCATTGTGACGTGGTTATACATGAGAAAAGCTTATGACTTGATCCATGTAGCTTTCTCATAGTGGGTCGGTCCAGCACCTTGTGCTCTTACAAGTGCCTAAGGCTTTGATTCGTATCTCCATATCTTATCAAAGTCATACTGATCTTGTTTCATCTGTGCTCCCGCATAGATGACCGATTAGGGACATTTTAGGACAATCTTTATGAATTATCCAAGGATACAATTATCACAGTTAACATGCAAATAATATGATAACAGAATGGAGAAATTTCATTAAAATAATAATTTTTAAAGTACAATGACTGGCCCTTACGACACAATTTCCAACATCCTCCCACTTGCCCTAGGTGCAATCATTTATTTGCCTAATTCCCATTACCCTAACATGACGCTCATGCTTTGCCTGTGCAAGTGGCTTAGTAATAGGATCAGCAACATTATCTTCTCATGCTACTTTGCATATCTTTATATCACCTCTATCAATGATTTCTCTAATAAGATGAAATCGCCTGAGTATATGCTTGGTCCTTTGATGTGACCTAGGCTCCTTAGCCTATACAATAGCACTGCTATTGTCAAAGAAAAAATCTATTGGATTTGAGATGGTAGGCAGCACCCCTAGTTCAGTAATGAACTTTCTGATCCAAACAACTTCTTTAGCTGCATCTGATACTGCTATATACTCAGCTTCTGTTGTAGAATCTGCTATAGTGCTCTGCTTGGAGCTCTTCCAGCTTACTGCTCCACCATTTAGGAGGAATACATATCTAGATTGCGATTTAAGGTCGTCTTGTTCAATTTGGAAACTTGCATCTGTGTAACCGGTTACGCAAAGCTCATCATCCAATCCACCATAGACCAAAAATAAGTCCTTAGTCCTTCTTAAGTACTTTAGGATATTCTTGATGTCAGTCCAATGACCCTCACCAGGATCTTGTTGGTATATACTGGTCATACTTAAGGCAAACGAGACATCCGGTCGAGTAAATAATATGGCATACATGATAGATCCAATGGCTGAGGCATATGGAACCTTACTCATGCAATCTCGCTGATCAGGTGTACTAGGACACAGATCCTTCCCAAGATGGATGCCATGAGACATGGGCATATAACCCCTTTTTGAATCATGCATACTGAACCTATGTAGTATCTTGTCTATGTATGTGCTCTGGTTTAGGCCTATTAGTCTTTTGGATCTATCCCTAGATGTAATATCCCAAAAAGTGATTAAGGGCTAATGACTTCAAAAGTGGATGTAATTATTGTTGAATAAAAACTTTTAGAGAATGTGTGATGGGAATTTGGATATTTTAATGATTCCAATGGCTTCCTTGTGAAAATTCATGTGGGGAGAGTGTTTATTGTGAAGTTGGAACCATTGAGAACAATTGTGCAAAAGTTGAAAACTCTGTCCATTGAAACTTTGTACAGGGCAGCCAATTTGTATGGACGTTTTAAATAGGCAAATGGTGTCTAAAAATTCTGAAATTTTCCAGTATTAAATTTCACATGTCAAGCTTCAAAATGAACATATAATTTGTATCATTTTGATTTGTGACCTAAGAGTTTTGGATTTTTGAAGTTTGCCCAGCGAAATTAATTATTTTCTGGAACAGTATGCAAAGATTGAAATTCTGGGAATTTTGTGGTGATTTTCAGTAATGGCCAATATTTTTCCTATGAATAGGACTTAAATATATTTCATTTGGCTTTGGAATCACCTCATTTCTATTTTTCTAGAATTAGTTATGATTTTTCAAAGTTGGGCAGAAAATCTGCCAGAAAATCCGAAAATGTGAAATTAGAAATTATGACATCATTATGTGGTAAGGTGACATCAACATGGAATTAAAAGCAAGTCCATCATCTTCATCAGCCATTCCCGACCCATTCCAGAGAAAAAAAAAAACGTGAAGAGAGCTTGGAGAAAAGAGAGAAAAAGAGGAAGGAATCTCGCAAGGTAAGCCGATTTCTCCGGCGATTTAGCTCCTAACGCGTATAACTCCGACTCTAAGCTACTCCTCTTTATTCTTTAAGGTTTTGAAGCAAATAATTTCTGGTTCAAAGAGGCTAGGGTTCAGCCAAATTTGGGAAAAGCTAGTGGGAGCTTGAGGTAACTTCCAAACTTTCGTATATTGCTTATTCTGGCTGCTGTGGGCAATTTAATCGGTGAAATTTCACCGGATTGCCATTGGTTTTAAAGTTTGGAAATGATATGGCCTAGGGCTTATGCTGCCCAAATTGGGTCTTAATTTTAGTTTTAACCTAATGTAATGGTTAATAAAGTGGTTAGGAGTAGAAAGGAACGCGTTTACGGAGCCGAAATCGTAAAACCCCGATTTTCCCCGGAGAACTCATAAATTTCGGCCAGCCCTAGAAATGGGTCTTAGAGTTGGATTTTCAATGATTTGATGGTTCCATTGAGTTCAGGGGCGAAAATTAGGTGGGGTTACAGTTGGTCACTTTTTCGGAAAAGGCCGAAAAAGCATAATTACGAAAACGCCCCTAAAACCCTTAAAGTGGGGCTGCCAAGGGTAAATTTGTAATTTAATATTGAATTTGATAATTCCGAGTACGGAAATGGATTCCTTGGGCGGAAATAAGTTAGGATAGCCCAGATTAGAATTTCGGGAAAAGTGCAACCGGACCGGGTACGGCGGGCCCGGGCCGGGTCCCCGGGGGTAGTTTTGTAAATTTTCATGATAGACTCATATAACCCCAAGTAACACTATGGAAGTGTCTAAATGGTGCATTTGGAATTGTAGGATTCGATATTTGCCGCCCTCGGGAGCCAACTGCGCCGAAAGACGTCAGGAAAGGACAAGGTAGTGACTCTCTCTCTCTCTCTTATACTTTGTGTAATGCACTGTATGTGTGTTGTATCACTGTTTTATGATGATTTCTGATGCTGCTGCGGTTACAGCTGGTGATAGCTGTCGTTTACAGCGCAAGCTGTCGTTTACAGCGCAAGTTGTCGTTTACAGCGTAAGCTGTCGTATTGTGATTACAGCGTAAGCTGTCGTGATGTTGATTACTGATTACAGCGTAAGCTGTCGTGATGTTGATTACAGCAAGAGCTGTCGTATTGTGTATACAGCCGTGAGTGCTGTCGTTTGTGGTGAAAACCATGTATCTGTGAATTGCTGCTGCTGTTGCTGTTTGTGATTTATGTACATGCTTTGTGTTTATGCATTGTGTGAGTGGTTTGTTACTACTGAGATTCTCTCGAATCTCATTCTTTCCTATGACTAACATTTCAGACAGGGCGTGTGGCTCAAAGGGGAAGCGGCCAACCCGGAGCACTTAGGATCTTTAGTTATACTAAGGATTTTTTAGATGTTGGTTATCTATTTTAAACTCGGGATTACTGTATATTTTGAAACATGAAGATCATAATCAAGTTGGATGTGTAATCCCCTAGTAAATACTTATAAACCCTCAGGTTATATATATGTATAGAACCCGGGAGTTGCCGGGGATTTAGCTATCCACTATGATATGTGAATGTAAATCAACTGCACAGGTAATTATATTCGAATGTTTAAAATGAGACCAGGATAGGGGAAAGATTTTGAAAGATTTTTGTGAAAACCCTACGGTATAGTAGGAAGTTTGAAATGAATTTAAACTATCCGACGGTCTCTAAACCGACTTAATTATGCATTATCGGAATATCATTACGTTTTAAAAGTCAGGGGGTTACACTAGAGATCCTAATCCCTAGGATATAGGTGGCTTCACCTATGTCTTTCATTGAAAAGGACTTTCCTAACCAAGACTTGACACTCTGCAAGGTAGGAATATCATTCCCAATGAGTAGGATGTCATCTAAATAAAGCACTAGAAATACAACTATGCTCCCACTAACCATCTTGTAAACACAAGGTTCATCGATGTTTTGAATGAATCCAAACTCTTTGACTACTTCATCAAAATGATGATTCCAACTCGGAGATGCTTGCTTCAATCCATAAATGGATCTTTGAAGCTTACAAATTTTACCAGAGTCCTCTAGGCGCACAATACCTTCAGGTTGTGTCATGTACACATTATCAAGCAGCTTTCCATTAAGGAAGGCTGTTTTGACATCCATCTGCCATATTTCATAGTCATAATATGCTGCAATGGCAAGAAGGATTGCAACTGGGGAAAAGGTTTTATCATAGTCTACACCATGAGTTTGAGTGAATCCTTTTGCAACTAGTCGTGCCTTGAAGACATTTACATTGCCATCCATATCAGTTTTCTGCTTGAAAACCCATTTATACCCAATGGTTTTTACACCTTCAGGTGGATCGGCTAAGGTCCATACATGATTGTCGTACATGGATTGCATTTCAGACTTCATGGCATTTAGCCATTTCTCAGAGTTTGGTCATACTGTGGCTTCTCGATAGGTGGTGGGCTCATTTTGCTCAATGAACAACACATCATGGCCTTCAATAATCAGAAATCCATATCTCTGAGGCTGATGTCGTGTCCTATAAGATCTTCGTGGACCTTGTGTTACTTGAGGAGGCTCAGCAACTTGTTGTGAGTCTTCTCTAATTTCTATATGTTTTTCTGTACTATCTTGTGGCTCTCGAATTTCTTCGAGATGTACGTCGCTCCAACTGGTTGTTTTAGAGACAAACTCTCTTTCTAGAAACTTACCATTTTGAATAACAAACACTTTGTTATCAATAGGATTGTAGACATAGTATCCTTTCGTTTCTTTAGGATACCCCATGAAAAGGTACTTTGTGGATCTGGGCGCTAATTTATCAGAGGCTTGTTGGTTGACATATACCTCACATCCCCAGATCTTGAGAAAAGATAAACTTGGTTTCTTTCCAGTCCATATCTCATATGGTGTCTTTTCAATTGCCTTAGATGGAACACGATTTAGTGTGAACGCAGCTGTCTCTAGGGCATGTCCCCAAAAGGACAGTAGAAGATCTGTTTGACTCATCTTAGATAGAACCATATCTAATAGTGTTCGATTCCACCGTTCAGAAACGCCATTCCATTATGGTGTTCCTAGAGGAGTCAATTGTAAGATTTTCGCACAACTCCTATAATGGTCAATGAATTCTTGGCTCAAATATTCACCACCTCGGTCAGATCGAAGTGCTTTAATTGTTTTACCAAGTTGGTTTTGTACTTCATTTTGGAATATTTTGAACATTTCAAAAGATTCAGATTTATGTTTCATTAGATAGATATAGCCATATCTACTAAAATCATCTATAAATGTAATGAAGTAGACATAACCTCCTCTAGCAGCTATATTTAATGGTCCACATACTTCTGTATGTATGAGGCCCAATAATTCAGTAGCCCTCTCACTGTGCCCAGTAAAAGGTGCCTTAGTCATCTTTCCTAATAAGCAAGATTTGCATGTATCATATGATTCAAAATCAAATGAGTTTAGAAATCCATCTTGATGGAGTTTAGAAATGTGTTTCTCATTTATGTGGCCTAGATGACAATGCCATAGGTAGGTGGATTCAAATCGTTTGATTTTATCCTCTTAGTAGTTACGTTATAGATATTCCCATTATTAGGATGTTCCAAATTTAATATATAATGACCAACATGCAAATCACCATTAGCATAGAAAATGTCATTACGATAAATAGAACATTTACCATTCCTAGTAATGGAAGTATAACCTTCCTTATCCAAATAAGAAAGAGAAATGATGTTACTACTCAAAGTGGGAACATAATAACAATTGTTCAAAACTAACAAAAGCCTACTGGGCATAACTAATTCATAAGTGCCTACGGCTAAAGCAGCAACTCTTGCTCTGTTTTCAACTCGTAGGTCCACCTCGCCCTTCTTCAGCTTTCTACTATCCTTTAGACCCTGCACATTTGTACAAATGTGAGAACCACAAGTAGTATCTAATACCCATGTAGAGGAAGTAGAAAAATGAATGTCTATAACATAAATACGTGAAGCGATAGTGTCGCTATCCTTCTTGTTCCTTTTCAGATCTTCCAGGTAGAGTTTGCAATTCCTCTTCCAATGACCAGGTTCATTGCAGAAGTAGCAGACTCCTTCCTTTGGAGGCTTTGCCTTCTTGGGTGCAGGCTTGGTTTTGGGCTTGTTTGACTCTTTGGTCTTACTACCTGAGCCATTACCCTTCCATTTGCCCTTCCTTTTCTTTCTCATACCCTTTCCTTTCTAAACCATCAAAGCTGTGCTAGGCTTTTTCTTAATGCTTTTCTCAGCAGTTTTGAGCATTATATGCAGCTCAGAAATTGATTTCTCCATATTATTCATGTTGTAGTTCATAACAAACTTGTCATAACTCTCCGGGAGTGAGTTGAGGATCAAATCCATAGCTAACTCCTGGCTCATGGGAAATCCAAGCCTCTCAAGGTGATCAATATAGCCATTCATCTTTAACACATAAGTACTAACTGATGCACCTTCAGCCATTTTGCAGGAATGTAAGGCCTTTGTGGTCTCATACCTTTCTTGCCTTGCCTGTTGCTGGAACATTTCCTTGAGATGTACAATCATCTCATGAGCCTCCATGAGTTCTAGATCTCTTTGGAGCTCTGAACCATAGTGGCAAGCATCAGGCAACCTACATCCACAGAGTCATCCTTATGCTTTGTGTAAGCATCTCTTTGAGCTCTTGGAGCATTGGCTGCAGGCTCCTCAAGAATGGGTTGATCTAGGACATAAACCTTTCTTTCCTGCTTGAGAACAATTCTCAAGTTCCTGAACCAGTCAAGAAAGTTTGTGCCATTGAGTTTGTCCTTCTTAAAGACTGATCGCAATAAAAGTGTAGCAGTATTACTAGTCGACATGATTCTACAATTAAAATATACGAAGTTAGTTAGTAATCTCCTACTAAATTAACAACCCTCAATATAATAATTAGTGGGTTAAGATCCATATTTGGCTTAAACTTAAGTCCGCTTTAGCAAGACACTTAAATTCAAGTTATTTAGGTAGGTAACCTATTTACCAATTACATCACATGTAACTCTTAGATCTTTATGGGATTTAATCATCATATGATCCGGCATGTTTAACCCCATCTAATGCCTTGAGATTCAAAACCTTTTTGTTAACCTCAATTAAGTCAAAACAATAATGAATATTATGAGCAACACCATTACTCAAGCTTGTCTCATCAAGATAACCCAAGTGCATCCACTTTGGTGGTTTCCACAATTGAGCGATCTAGGTTTTGACAAGTATTCATTAATTGATGGCATTATGACTTAAGATTTGATTCAGAGGGCTTAATTAATTAGTTTTGTTTATATGGATGCAATCATGGTCGTATCTCATACAAATAAATACATATAAATGTAAAAGTAATCATGCAATTATCTTATCAAAAGTATAATTTATATGTGACACAACATGGCTTACCTAACCTAAAATCCTCCCAAGCCAATGAGAGGACTTCTCTAAATAAAAAAGAAATACATTGAGAGAAACCTCGTTTAAACATTTGAGGGGAGTGAGATGAGAAGAGAATGTACATCGATAGTATTTAGAGAAAGGCACGGCACGCAGGCCGTATTTAAATATTACAACCTTTGTAAAATTCTAAAGCCACGCAGGCCGCTTTGTAATATTAAATATTCACCATACCCAAACAAGGATAAATAATAAACCACAACAAGAATTCATACAATATGAAAAGCAATAAATGTCGTGATCAGATTATATTCTGCTACGCAGAGGTGGTCACGACGGTCCCGCTAGTCGGCTTATTAATCTCAAGGACTAATCCAAATTGTCTTCCCTATAGTTCGAATCCCTATTACCTGAATAGATATCCGACCTAGACCTGATTTGATTACCGCCAACTCTGATCTCAGGTACCCTACCCAATTTCCTTCTTGTTCAAAACAAAAATCACATACATGTTTCAAGATATACATGTTCTCTCTACTAATGTGAGGGAAAAATTCCATCTTGATCATTCATATTCCTCTGCATGAGAAACCACCAAGCCCGATCATAGCATTTATCATCACCCGGTCAAAAGTGACTTTTGACTAGTTCAAAGCTTAGCAATTCTCATATAGGAATACATGATGACCTCGGGTCTAAGGGCATTATGACGTGGTTATACATGAGAAAAGCTTATGACTTGATCCATATAGCTTTCTCATAGTGGGTCGGTCCAGCACCTTGTACTCTTACAAGTGCCTAAGACTTTGATTTGTATCTCTATATCTTCTCAAAATCATACTAATCTTGTTCCATCTCTGCTCCCGCATAGATGACTGACCAGGGTCATTTTAGGACAATCTTTATGAATTACCAAGGATACAATTATCACAGTTAACATGCAAATAATATGATAACATAATAGAGAAATTTCAAAATAATAATGTTCAAAGTACAATAATTGGCCCTTACGGCACAATTTCTAACACATAATTCCTTCCTTTTTGAATGTCAATTTTTGTCAAGGTAAGAGGAAAGAGGGAAGGAAAGAAGCTCAACTTAACTAAACCATCCATAGTTAGTTAACTAACTAAGATACTTTACAAGAAGCCAAAACAAAGTGACACATCATCTTTTCATTCTTTTTTAGGGTCAATTTTATCCATGTCTTTAAAGGTGATGAGAATTAATGATTTAAACACCTTACATGTTATTTACACTCATTTGGATGGACAAAGAGAGAAAAACAAGTGATAAAGAAAAAGGATAGAGAAAGAAGAACTTGAAGAAACAAGAAAGGTAAGTTTTCTTGCTTGAATTTCACAATCAAGATCACCTTTCTAGCTCTTAAGGCCTTCACAAATGTTGTTCCCCTCACTAAAAGCTACACTTCTATTATTTTTATTTCTCAAGGGAAGGAGTTTTGAGCTGCCAAAGAAGTGCCAAAGTTGGAGAAACCAAGAACAAGATTTAGAAAGTGAAAGAGATGAGTCTAAGCTTTAATGAATTATAGAAATTGGCCAATGAAAACTGGCAGACTAGGGTGCTACCTGAACTTTAGAGTTCTTAAAGAGAAGAAGTCAAGTGCAATGGCTTGAATTCATGGCTCTAATGAGTTAACATATAATTTGATTGTGTGTTTAGGGCCATGAGATGTCATGGAAGAGCAAAGGGAAGGCTTTGCAAGTAGCTACAACAGTTGGAAGAAAAGGGAATAAGAGATGACTCAAAGACCAAAGGTAGTAGAACTTTCTTGACTTGCATTTACTTGATAAGTATGCTTATGTAAACAAGCATGTCATGCATTAACCTATATCTTGTATGCATAGTTAGCAAAGTTTGCTACTAAGATTCTCTCAAATCTCACTCTCCCTCACCCTACCATATAGGTGTATTAAGCATAAAAGTAGGAATGCAAGAAGATGTGCAACAAGAAAATACGATGGTAGAATGAAGATTGAAATATGTCAAACAGTTTATGTATTAGATTTAGACACTTTGGTAGCCGTGTGGCTACATAAGTGGTGTATATTGGTATATGAATGAGCAAAGAAATACTTTGGTAATTTTAAAAGGAATTAAGAAATATTGAGTTAGTCAGATGTTACGAACCACATTATGATGCTTTTAAAAATGTTTTAAACTATTTAGAAAAACCCACTTAACTATAGGTTCAAATCCTATCTTGAAGTTGGGAATTGAAAGAGTTTTGTAAAAGAATATTGCTTAATGCTCGAATTCATTGTGTAAAACTCATTAGATCAATTACAAAAATAAGGTGTTATATCTTTTGGTATCATAGCATAGATTTTGGCATTTGGATAGTATGCTCTGCTAATGTAAATAATATATGTGTTGATACTTGGACAATCTTGAGTGGTACTAGGATTAAGAATTATGGGTGATAGATAAACCCAGATAAATAAAATTTACCCTAACCACTAGTTGGCAGGCAAGTATAGAGGAAGGGTAGAGTTATAAATCGGTGAACCGGGTAACCATAGATTTCCTTTGCAAAGGAAGGGTTAGAGTTGTATATATAGAATGACACGGAGTAGTAGTTGTTAGGATGAGCAGGCACAGTAGAAAACTTTTAACATTTTTCGCCAATCCTGATTGAGGATCTATCAATGACATTTAAACTGAGTTAGAAAGATTCGTACCTTTTTCAATTCAGGGTTTTCGATCTCTAGGAGACAACACGTCAGGTCCCTTTCTACCGGTATCCACACGAATGCTCTCCAACACAAAATATGTGCTAGCGCCTCCAATGACTCCTAGGGTTTCCCTTGCGGCTCTCAATTCTCATCCATGTATGAGTATATTTGCTCTTCAAGTTTATAACCTATGAGGGATATATTCAAATTTCAAAATTAATCTTTATTAATTTCAAAATTAATTAAAAATTAATTATCTTGATATGCTAATTAAATAAATTAGGTTTAAATTAAATCTGTCCAATATTTTTAATTTAACCTATTTATTTAATCCAAATAAAGAGCCATTAGATTTAATTTATCTTTATAAATTATATCTGAGATACTATATCTCTATAATGTTATTTAATAAATATATTTTATCTTAATAAAATCAAATTTAAAACTAACACAATATAGCAATATCATATAATATATATACATATATATAATATTATTAGCAAATTTTATATTATATATATGTATAAATATAAAATTCATCCACCCTAGATTAAACATTATCTCGTGTTGGGCCATTCTTATATGCGACCCTGCAGGCCCATAGGAAGTTGGCAGTGGGCCAATAACTGTACTAACCCACAAGCCCCAAGTGGCCTCTTGCAAGACATTACGACTACCCAATTCATACGAGGATCGTTAACACAGTACAACCTATCAAACAACCATGTCACGTCCCTTTGGTCACACGATATTGTTAGATTTCAAGTTTTGATGATAACAAAAGATCATTGTATGTTGTGGTAAGAAATTCATACTTTACATTGGTTAAAAATATTACCAAATGTATTTCACAAAGTTTAGAAGTGTCTGCTATCAGCTTACTGATGCACTCGAGTGATGGAATTTGCAATCGAGCATTAAACTATTGTGCACTCGAGCACACGCAAGTGTTGCACAGAAAGTGTTTAACAGAGAGCAAAGTTAGAGACAGGATATTGTCACTTCACTCGAGCACAACCTCCATACTGGAGTGATAGCCTTGAGTACACCCTAGTCCTTACAAGTATGGCATAAAAAGTGCTTACCCGAGAGCAAGATAACTAGAGAAAGTAATCTGCACTCGAGTCCAAGCAAGTGAGGAACAGCAAGTGTTTGCCCGAGAGTCACCAAGTGCATGAAAGAGAAAGTATGCTCAAGTGGAGGAATCTATACCCGAGTGATGCCTCAGCACTAGCGAATGAGAAATCTAACTCTCTCCATTCTGATGCAAGTGCTGAAGACAAAGAGCATCTTATAGAAGAATATTCTGTTAACTCAAGTGAGAGTAGGTATGCTCGAGGGAGGACCACATCACATGCAAGTGAAAAATCACACTCTTGATAAAGTGGGATGCTAGTGTTGTCAAGAGACATGGCTTATAGTGTAAAATAAAGGTGGACTCGAGTGAGGAGACCTGTGCTCGAGTGGGGTCCCACATCACTCGCAAGTGTGAAAATGCACTCTCTCAAAATCACGTGGAAGTGCAAGTATAAAACTGAAGCAAAAACAGGAGATATGGTACTACACTCGAGTGAGCTCTCTCAGCACTCGAGTGATGATCTGCCAGAAGCCAAAATGCACCAGTCTTACGGTGTTTAATCCAAATATGGTTTAATGTTATTTATTCATTCTATTTCTAATTATTATTATATAACATCATTTAACATATATTACAAGTGTGATATAGGAGTTTGAACATTTGAATTAGAAAAGCACAAAGCAAGTCAAACAACGGTAGACAGCATCATTACGACCAACCAAGCACGTACCTACCGTGTTCAACAATTTCAAACATACGCATGCCATTCCATAGTAAAATGCTCCGATCCATAATGATTATTATTCAAACTGGCAAAATCAACTGGCTATAAATATAGAGCTTCAGAGACTATCGATAAGAACCAAGAACTAGAATTCACATAAAAAAATTCACAAGTCTTTGTTATTCATATTTTCTCTATATTCATATCGCTCTTCAGTGTTTATCATATTTGCTCTGTAAGAGAGTCTGTATACACTTCAAATTCTATTTTCATTTGATCTCAAGGTATTGGAACCTTGAGAGGGTAGATATCCTTATGAGAGAAGCAGTTAAGAGATTTCCTAATAGGACTTTTTGCTCATAAGAATTACAAGATACAAGCAGTAGAGAACGTTGCTGCTCGTAAGATTTACAGTGGTGTAAGCAGGAGAGAATGTTGCTGCTCATAAGACTTGTATACGTAAGCAAGAGAGAAAGGTTATAGGTTTGTTTTTCTACACGTAAGACTTGTTGTAAGGGGGAGAGAAATTTCTGAGTATTAGAATCTTTCTGCTCATAGTTCATTCAAGGACGATTGTTGTTTTGCGGCATTCTGAGAGCCCATTGAATCTTGGAAGCATAGTGAAAATCTCAGTAGGTCTTAATCTCTAAGGACTGGATGTAGGCCTGGTTTTTGGGCCAAACAAATATAACTCTCTGTGTACCAATCTTTTCAACTCTACTCTATCTACAACTATTATCTTATTACCACGTCAACAAGAAAATTTATCACATCACCTAATTCACCCCTCCTCTTGGGTGAAGCTTGCCTCTTTCAAATATATCGGTCAAGGATGAGGCATGTATAATGTCATGCTCTTGTTCCTAACAATAGAAATGGAAACTCCTTTCCATTGTAGTATGGCCATACATTTCTCAAACTCACTCATCGAGGGGCCCAATAATATCTCTCTACTAATATGAGGACAAATTCTATCTAGATCATTCACATTCCTCTGCATGAAAAACTACTAAGCGCTTAAGACTTTGATTTGCATCTCCATAGCTTATCAAAGTCATACTAGTCTTGTTTCACTCTACTCCCGCATAGATGACCGACTAGGGACATTTTAGGACAATATTTTTTATGTTTCCAAGGATACAATTATCACAGATAATATGCAAATAATATGATAAAAAATGGAGAAATTTCATTAAATTAATAATATTCAAAGTACAATGATTTGCCTATAGGGCATAATTTCTAACATCCTCCTACTTGCCCTAGGCACAATAATTTATTTGCCTAATTCCTATTATCTTAACATGACGCTTAAGCTTTGCCTGTGCAAGCAGTTTAGTAAAAGGTTAGCAATATTGTCTTCTCCTGCTACTTTGTATATCTTTATATCACCTCTAGTATTGATTTCTTTAATAAGAGAAATCGCCTGAGTATATGCTTAGTTCTTTGATGTGACCTAGCCTTCTTGGCCTGTGCAATAGCACCGCTATTGTCATAGAACAAATCTATTGGATTTGAGATGGTAGACACCACCCCTAGTTCAATAATAAACTTTCTGATCAAAACGGCTTCTGATGCTGCTATATACTCGGCTTCTATTATAGAATCTGCTATAATGCTCTACTTGGAGCTCTTCCAGCTTATTACTCCACCATTCAGGTAGAATACATATCCAGATTGCGATTTAAGGTTGCCCTGATCAGTTTGGAAACTTGCAACTATGTAACCGATTACATAAAGCTCATCATTCAATCCACCATAGACAAAAAATAAGTCCTTAGTCCTTCTTAAGTACTTTAGGATATTCTTGATGGCAGTCTAATGACCCTCACCAGGATCTTGTTGATATCTGCTGGTCAAACTTAAGGAAAATGAGACATCCGGTCGAGTACAGAACATGGCATACATGATGGATCCAATAGCCGATGTATATGGAACCTTACTCATATCATCTCCTTGATCAAGTGTACTAGGACACATATCCTTGCTAAGATGGATGCCATGAGACATGGGCATATAACCCCTTTTTGAATCCTGCATACTAAACCTATGTAGTATGTTGTCTATATATATGCTCTGACTTATGCCTATTAGTCTTTTAGATCTATCCCTATAGATCCTAATCCCTAGGATGTTGGTGGCTTCACCTAAGTCTTTCATTGAAAAGGACTTTCCTAACCAAGACTTGACACTCTACAAGGTAGGAATGTCATTCCCAATGAGTAGGATGTCATCTACATAAAGCACTAGAAATACAATTGTGCTCCCACTAACCTTCTTGTAAGCATAAGGTTCATCGATATTTTGAATGTATCCAAACTTTTTGACTACTTCATCAAAATGATGATTCTAGCTCTGAGATGCTTGTTTCAATTGATAAATGGATCTTTTAAGCTTGCAAACTTTACCAAAGTCCTCTAGACACACAAAACCTTCAGGTTGTGTCATATAGACATTCTCAAGGAGCTTTCTATTAATGAAGGTTGTTTCATAGTCATAATATGTTGCAATAGCAAGAAGGATTCTGATTGATTTGGCCATTGCAATTGGGGAAAAAGTGTCATTATAGTCTACACCACGAGTTTGAGTGAATCCTTTTGCAACCAGTCATGCCTTGAAGACATTTACATTGCCATCCATGTCAGTTTTTTCCTTGAAAACCCTTTTACACCCGATGGTTTTTACACCTTCGGGTGGATTGACTAAAGTCCATACCTGATTATTATATATGGATTGCATTTCAGAATTCATGGCATTTAGCCATTTCCCTAAATTTGGTCCCATTATGGCTTCTTGTAGGTGGTTGGCTCATTTTGTTCAATGAGCAACACATCATGGCCTTTAGTAATCAGAAATCTATATCTCTGAGGCTTTTACTGTGTCCTATCAGATCTTCATAGACCTTGTGTTACTTGAGGAGGCTCAGCAACTTGTTGTGAGTCTTCTCTAATTTCCATCTATGGTTCTGTACTATCTTATGACTCTCAAACTTCTTCGAGATGTACCTTGCTCCCATTAGTTGTTTTAAAGACCAACTCTCTTTTTATAAACTTACCATTTTGAATTACAAACACTTTGTTATCGGTGGGATTGTAGATATAGTATCATTTCATTTCTTTATGATACCCCACGAAAAGGCACTTTAAGGATTTGGGTGATAATTTATCAGAGGCGTGTTGCTTAACATATACCTTACATCCCGGATCTTGAGAAAAGATAAACTTGGTTTCTTTTCAGTCCATATCTCATATGGTGTCTTTGCAATTGCCTTAGATGGAACACGATTTAGTGTGAACACAGCTACCTTTAAGGCATGTCCCCAAAAGGAGGGTGGAAGATCTGTTTGACTCATTAAAGATCAAACTATGTCTAATAATGTTTGATTCCTCAGTTTAGAAACACCATTCCATTGTGGTGTTCTTGGAGGAATCAATTGTGAGATTATCACACAATTCATAATATGGTCAATGAAATCTTGGTTGAAATACTCACCACCACGATCAGATCGAAGTGCTTTAATTATTTTTCTAAGTTGTTTTTGTACTTTATTTTGGAATATTTTGAAAATTTTAAAAGATTCAGATTTATGTTTCATTAGATAGATATAGCCATATCTACTAAAGGCTATAAATGTAATAAAGTAGACATAACCTCCTCTGGTAGATATATTTAATAGTCCACATACATCTGTATGTATGAGGCCCAATAATTTAGTGGCCCTCTTACTATACCCTGTAAAAGGTGCCTTTGCCATCTTCCCTAATAAGCAAGATTTGCATGTATCATATGTTTCAAAATCAAATGAGTTAAGAAATCCATCTTGATGGAGTTTGGAAATGTGTTTCTCATTTATATGGGCTAGATGGCAATGCCATCAGTAGGTCGGATTCAAATTATTTGATTTTATCCTTTTAGTAGTTACGTTATAGATATTTCCATTATGAGGATGTTCCAAATTTAATATATAATAACTAACATGCAAATCAACATCAGCATAGAAAATGTCATTACAAAAAATAGAACATTTACCATTCTCAGTAATGGAAGTATAACCTTCTTTATCAAAATAAGAAAGAAAAACAATGTTACTACTCAAAGACAGAACATAATAGCAATTGTTCAAAACTAACAAAAGCCCACTGGGCAGAACTAATTCATAAGTGCCTATGGCTAAAGTAGCAACTCTTGCTCTGTTTCCAACTAGCAGGTCCACCTCACCCTTCTTAAGCTTTCTACTGTCCTTTAGACCCTGCGCATTTGTACAAATGTTAGAACCACATGCAGTATCTAATACCCATGTAGAGGAAGTAGAAAAATGAATGTCTATAACATAAATACCTGAAGCGATAGGCCCGCTATCCTTCTTGTTCTTTTTCAAATCTTTGAGGTAGAGTTTACAATTCTTCTTCCAATGACTGGGTTCATTGCAGAAGTAGTAGACTCCTTCCTTTTGAGGCTTTGCCTTTTTAGGTGCAAGCTTGGTTTTGGGCTTATTTGACTCTTTGGTCTTACCACCTGAGCTGTAACACCCTGCCTTTAATCACGTAATTATAATTCGATAATGCACATTTAATTCAGATTAGAGACCATCGGATAACTTAAACTCATTTCAATCTCTTACTTTGTAGTAGGGTTTTCACAAAACATTCAAAATCTCTTCCTGTTCCTGGTCTCCATTTCAAAATTCGAATATAATTACCTGTGCAGTTTATCTACATTCATGTATAACAGAGTGTATAACCAAATCCCCGGCAACTCCCGGGTCCTATACTTATATAATCTAGAGGTTACAAGTATCTACTAGGGGATTACACAACCAAAATCGAATGTAGTGTTCCTGATTCAGGATATACAGTAATCCCGAGTTTAAAGTAGATAACCAACATCTCAAAAATCCTTAGTATCACTAAAGATCCTAAGTGCTTCGGGTTGGCCGCTTCTCCTTTGAGCCACATGCCCTGTCTGAAATGTTAGTCATAGGAAAGAATGAGATTCGAGCGAATCCCAATAGTAACAAACCACTCACACAATGCATAACACAAAGCATGTATATAAATCACAACCAGTAACAGCAGCAGCAATCTCAAAGATACATGGTTTTCACCACAAACGACAGCACTCACGGCTGTATGCATAATACGACAGCTCTCGCTGTAATAATAATCACGACAGCTTACGTTGTAATCACAATAACGACAGCTTACGCTGTAAACGACAGCTTGCGCTGTAAACGACAGCTTGCACTGTAAACGACAGCTATCACCAGCTGTAATCGTAGCATCAAAGAATCATCACATAACAATGATAACACACACATACAGAGCATTATACATAGTATAAGAGAGAGAGTCACTACCTGATCCTTTCCCGACGTTTCTTGGCACTGCGGGCTCCCGAGGGCGGCAAATATCGAATCCTACAATTCCAAATGCACCATTTAGACACTTCCATAGTGTTACTTGGGGTTATATTAGTCTATAATGAAAATTTACAAAACTACCCCCGGGGACCCGGCCCGGGCCCGCCGTACCCGGTCTGGTTGCACTTTTCCCGAAATTCTAATCTGGGCTATCCTAACATATTTCCGCCCAAGGAATCCATTTCCGTACTCAGAATTATCAAATTCAATGTCAAATTACGAAATTGCCCTTGGCAGCCCTACTTTTAGGGTTTTAGGGGTGTTTCCGTAATTATGCTTTCTCGGCCTTTTTTGAAAAAGTGCCCAACTGTAACCCCACCTAATTTTCGCCCCTGAACTCAATGGAACCATCAAATCATTGAAAATCCAACTCTAAGACCCATTTAGACCCCTGACCGAAATATATGAGCTCTTCGGAGAAAATCGGGGTTTTACGATTTCGGCTCCGTAAACACGTTCCTTTATACTCCTAACCACTTTATTGACTATTTCATTAAGTTACAACTACCATTTAGTATCAATTTGGGCAGCATAACCCCTAGAAAAACCCATTTCCAAGAATTAAAACCAATGGCAATCCGGCGAAATTTCACCGATTAAATTGCCCACAGCAGCCAGAATAGTCAATATACAAGAGTTTGGAAGTTACCTCAAGCTCCCAATAGATTTTCCTTGACTTGAATGAAAACCCTAGGTGTTTTAACACCAAAAGAGGAGCTTCCAAACCTTAAAGAACATAAAGGAGTAGCTTAGGATCGGAGTTATACGCGTTAGGAGCTAGATCGTCGGAGAAATCAGCTTACCTTGCGAGTTCTCTTCTCCTTTTCTCCCAAAACCCTCTCAACTCTTTTTCTTTACTTTGGCTGCAGAATGGCGTCGGGAATAGCTGATGAAGATGATGAATAAAAAGTGTTTTAACATTAGGATGATGTCATGTTTTATTATGCTGATGTCATAAATCCCATTTTCGGATTTTATGACAGTTTTTCTGCCCAAACTTTAAAAAATCATAACTAATTCTAGAAAAATCTAAATGAGGTGATTCCAAAGCCAAATGAAAGATATTTAAGTCCTATTCATAGGAAAAATATTGGCCATTACTGAAAATCACCACAAAATTCCCAGACTTTCAATCTTTGCATACTGTTCCAGAAAATAATTAATTTCGCTGGGCAAACTTCAAAAATCCAAAACTCTTAGGTCACAAATCAAAATGATACAAATTATATGTTCATTTTGAAGCTTGACATGTGAACTTTAATACTGGAAAATTTCAGAATTTTTAGACACCATTTAACTATTTAAAACGTCCATACAAATTGGCTGCCCTGTACAGAGTTTCAATGGACAGAGTTTTCAACTTTTGCACAATTGTTCCCAATGGTTCTAACTTCACAATAAACACTCTCCCCACATGAATTTTCACAAGGAAGCCATTGGAATCATTAAAATATCCAAATTCCCATCACACATTCTCCAAAAGTGTTTATTCAACAATAATTACATCCACTTTTGAAGTCATTAGCCCTTAATCACTTTTTGGGATATTACATGAGCCATTACCCTTCTATTCCCATCACACATCACTTTTTGCTACTGAATGAAAATGGTCGTCAATAGAGCAAAAGCCCAGGAATCAGGGTAGGGTGATGATGCATGAAGAAGCATGAAAATCCCCCAACCTGATCCAAGGTAAAATCCTTCTCAATGGTAGTTTATTGCAAGCTTTATTTGACTTGGGTACACGTCATTCCTTTATTGCCTATAACTATGTGAAGAGCCTGGGATTGCATGTTCATAAACTGCCATTTGATTTGGTTGTGTCAACGTCGATGGGTGTCAAGGCTGAGACGACCGAGGCTTGTTTAAATTGTGTGATAACTGTTGAGGGGCAGGAGTCTACTATCGATTTGATTTGTCTGCAACTATACCAATTAAAAATCATATTGGGTGTTGATTGTTTGACTACAAATAATGTATTGCTGGATTGTGGAAGCAAGAAAATAGTTTATCCTACTCTGCTAAGGAATGATGATATGGATGCTAACTTGAACTTCCTCTCAATAGCTAAAGCTAAGAATTTCCTAGAGAAGGGAATCTAGGAGTGTTGTTAGGATCGGCAGGCACAGCGGAAGAATTTTAAAAATTTTCACCGATCCTAATTGAGGATCTATCAATGGCATTTAAATCGAGTTAGAAGGATTCATACCTTTTTATGATTCAGGGTTTTCACGATCTCTAGGAGCCAACACGTTAGGTCCTCTCCCTCTACCGGTATCCACACTAATGCTCTCCAACTGAGACTACATGCTAGCACCTCTAGTGTCTCCTAGACTTTCCCTTGCGGCTCCCAATTCTAATGTGTATCTTAGTATATCTGCTCTATAAAGTTTATAACCTATGAGGGCTATTTTAAAATTTCAAAATTAATCATCATTAATTTTGAAATTAATTAACTATTAATTATCTTGATGAGCTAATTAAATAAATCCAGTTTAAATTAAATCTGTCCAATATTTTTAATTTAACCTATTTATTTAATCCCAATAAAGAGCCATTAGATTTAAGTTATCTTCATAAAATAAATCTGAGATACCATATATCTATCATGTTAGTTATCAGATTTAATTTATCTTAATAAATTAAATTTAAAACTAACACAATATAATAATATCATATAATATATATGTATATATACATATATATATAATATATGTATTCTGAAAATACATATCTATATAATATTATTAACAAATTTTATATATTACATATATATTTATAAATATAAAATTCGTCCACCCTAATTAAACATTATCTCGTGTTGGGTCATTCTTGTGTGTGACCCTGTAGGCCCATATGAAGTTGGCAGTAGGCCAACAACTGTATTAACCCACAAGTTGCAAGCGGCCTCTAGCAAGACATCATGACTACCCAATTCATATGAGGATCGTTAACACGATGCAACCTGTCATACAACCATGTCACGTCCCTTTTGTCACACGATATATCGGTTAAGGATGAAACATGGATAATGTCATCCTCTTTTTCCTAACCATTACTTTCTCGATTCCAGAGTAGTCTGACAATAGAAATGGAAACTCCTTTCCATTGTAATATGGCCATACATTTCTCAGACTTACTCATCGAGGGGCCCAGTAATATCTCTCTACTAATGTGAGGGACAAATTCCATCTTGATCATTCATATTCTTCTGCATGAAAAACCACCAAGCCTGATTATAGCCTTTATCATCACCCGGTCAAAGGTGACTTTTGACTAGTTCAAAGCTTAGGAACTCTCATGTAGGAATCCACAATGACCTCAGGTCAAAGGGCATTGTGACGTGGTTATACATGAGAAAAGCTTATGACTTGATCCATGTAGCTTTCTCATAGTGGGTCGGTCCAGCACCTTGTACTCTTACAAGTGCCTAAGACTTTGAATCGTATCTCCATATCTTATCAAAGTCATACTGATCTTGTTTCATCTCTGTTCCCACATAGATGACCGACCAGGGAAATTTTAGGACAATCTTTATGAAGTATCCAAGGATACAATTATCACAGTTAACATGCAAATAATATGATAACAGAATGGAGAAATTTCATTAAATTAATAATGTTTAAAGTACAATGATTGGCCATTTGGGCACAATTACAAACAAGTATATGGTATTCTTTTCTGTGGAGGGAGAGACAGAAGGAACTTTGAACAATATAACCATGGTAAGAGAGTTCCCTTAGGTGTTTCTAGAGGAACTTAGCAGATTACCTCCGAAAAGGGAAGTGTAATTTCCAATTAAAATTATGTCTGGAGCTGGTTTTATATCAAAGTCACTATACCAAATGGCCTCAAACGAAATGGCGGAGCAAAAGAAACAAATTGAGGAGTTGCTTGAAAAAGGGTTCATTCGACCCAGTGTCTCACCATGGGGAGCTCCAATACTGTTTGTCAAGAAGAAAGACGGGAGTCTGAGATTATGTTTGGATTATAGAGAATTGAACAAGATAACTATCAAGAACAAATATCCTCTCCTAAGAATCAATGTCCTTTTAGATCAATTGTCTGACTCTTGCGTATTTTTAAAGATTGATTTAAGATCGAGTTATCATCAGCTACAAATGAAAGTAGAAGATGTACCGAAGACTGCTTTCAGAACTAGGTATGGGCACTATGGGTTTCTAGTAATGCCCATAGCCTAACTAATGCACCTGATATATTCATGGATTACATAAATCGAGTCTTTTGACAGTACCTAGACCAATTTGTAGTGGTGTTTATCGATGAATTTCTTATATACTTCAGGAGCAACGAAGAGCACAAGTATCATTTGAGAATGGTGCTGGAGATGTTGCGTGAATAGCAACTCTATGCCAAGTTAAGTAAGTGCGAGTTCTGGATTTCAGAAGTGAAGTTCCTAGGAAATGTTATTTCATGAGAAACGGTCTTAATGGATCCTAGTAATGTAGAAACAGTGCTAGATTGGAAGAGGCCAAAAATTGTTGCTGAGATACATAGTTTTCTGAGTCTTGGTAGTTACTATCGGAGATTTATTCAGAACTTCTCTCAAATTGCCTTGCCGATGACCAAGGTCACATGAAAAGATTAGCTGTTAAGTGCAATGAACATTGATGATTATACTCGATCTTAGCTTGACTTGTGTTGTGTACAGTGATGCAAGTAAGCAGGGGTTGGGGTGTGTCCTTATGCAGCAGGGATGAGTGGTGGCCTACGCCTCCTGACAGCTAAAGCCTCATGAAATAAACTATCTCACTCATGATGTGGAGCTTACAGCAATTGTGTTTGCATTGAAAATATGGTGACATTATCTGTATTATGTGACAATAGAACTATACTGCGGCCACAAGAGTCTCAAGTACTTGTATGATCAGAAAGAGTTAAATATGAGACAGCACCGGTGGATGGAGTTGCTGAAAGATTACAACTAGGAGGTCAAATATCAACTGGGAAAAGTTAATGCTAAAATATTACAACTAGGACATCAAATATCAATCGAGTAAAGTTAATGTAGTCGTAGATGCTCTTAGTCGAAAGACGGTGCTAGTGGTAGTAATGATGATCAAGGAGGGAAAATTGATAGAAGATTTTCAAGACTTGTATTTGTCAAACCATATTATCTGTGCTAACTACACTATTTCCCAAAGGGAAAGTGATCTGAGGGATGAAATTGAAGAAGCTCAAAAGCAAGATGATCGGGGACAATCTATATGGGTTACAATTGAAACTCGAGACTGCAATTTGTCGCCTAGTGGATTGGTTCGCTATAAAAAAAGAATCTATGTTCCACTAAAGGCATATTTAAGGCAGAAGATTCTAGATAAGGCACACAAGAGCAGGTATACTCTTCATGTAATCCCCTACCATGATAACCGTAATTAAGATTCGAAAATGCGTAATTTAAAGGAATTAGAGACCGACGATTACGTTTTTCTCAAATCTCTTTTCTAAAATTTGTTCAACATAGTCTCATATTCATCTTCCGAATCTAATTACTCTGTGTAGTTCAGTCACATTCATACATATCAGAGTGCATAGCCAAATTCCTGGCAACTCCCAGGTTCCATACATGTATAAACTAAGGGTTGTAAGTTCCAACTAGGGGATTACATGACCAACATCAACGTAACATCTACATTTCAAAAATAAACAGTAATCCCAAGTCCAAAACAGATAACCAACAATCTAACAACACATCTCTACAAGATCCTAGCTGCTCCTGGTGGTTTGTTTCTCCTTGGAGCCTCTTGCCCTGTCTGAAATGTTAGTCAATGGAAAGAATGAGATTCAAAAGAATCTCTGTAGTAACAAATCACTCATACAGTGTATAAACACATAGCATATATGATCATGTTAAGCAGCATCACAATGTATCATGGCTTTCGCCACAAACGATAGCACTCATGGCTGTAATCTCTATGCGTCAGCTTTCGCTTCGATCTCTATGTATCACAAAGTATCACTATGCATCAGCTTGCGCTGTGAACTCAAGGCATCACAATGTATTCACAAAGTATTCTCAATGCATGACAAACATACATACAATGTTTCACACACAGTATAAGAGAAAGAGTCACTACCTTGTTCTTTCCGATTGTGCTCTAACGCAGGTGGATCACGAACAGGGCAAATATCGAATCCTACAAATCCAAATGCACCATTTAGGCACTTCCATAGTATTTCTTGGGGGTTATATGAGTCTATAATGAAAATTTACAAAAATGCCCCCGGGACCTAGCCCGGGCCCGTCGTACCCTGTCCAGTTGCACTTTTCCCGAAATTCTAATCTGGGCTATCCTAACATATTTCCGCCCAAGGAATCTATTTCCGGACTCGGAATTATCAAATTCAATCTAAAATTACAAATTTACCTTTGGCAGCCTTACTTCAAGGGTTTCAGGGGCGTTTTTGTAATTATGCTTTTTCAGCCTTTTCCGAAAAAGTGGCCAACTGTAACCCCACCTAATTTTCGCTCATGAACGTAATGGAACCATTAAATCATTGAAAATCCAACTCTAAGACTCATTTCTAGAGCTGGTCAAAATTTATGAGTTCTCCGGGGAAAATCGGGGTTTTACAATTTCGGATTTTTCAGAAATTTTGTCAGATTTCTGCCCAAAATTTGAAATATCATAACTAATTCTAGAAAAATCGAAATGGAGTGATTCTAAAGCCTATAGAACCCTTATTGTGTCTAGTTTTAGGGAAAAATATAGAATTTTTCTGGATGGAATCACAAAATTCGCATAATTTCAATCTTTGCATACTGTTCCAGAAAATAATTAATTTCGCTGGGCAAACTTCAAAAATCTATAACTCTTAGCTCACAAATCAAAATGATACAAATTATATGTCCATTTTGAAGCTTGACATGTGAGCTTTAAGATTGGAAAATTTCATAATTTTTAGACACTATTTGCCTATTTAAAGCGTCTATTTAAATCGGCTGCCCTGTACAGAGTTTCAATGAATAGAGTTTTCAACTTTTGCACAATTGTTCCCAATGGTTCCAATTTCACAATAAACACTCTCCCCACACGAATTTTCACAAGGAAGCCATTGGAATCATTAAAATATCCAAATTCCCATCACACATTCTCCAAAGGTGTTTATTCAACAATAATTACATCCACTTTTGAAGTCATTAACCCTTAATCACTTTTTGGGATATTACATTTCTCCCCCCGTAAAATAAATTTCGTCCTCAAAATTTGTCACACAACTTGAGCCGTAAGCTCTGGATAACATCTTCACATATCCTCTTCCACTTCCCAAGTTGCTTCCCTCTGACTCATTCCCTTCTAGATCACCTTCACAAATGGAATGTTTCGGTGTCTAAGCCGTTGTTCTTCTCTATCAATGATCTGTTCTGGCTCTATCGCATATGTGAATTTGTCTTGTGACTCAACTTCTTCATACTTAATGATGTGAGAGTGATCTGGTTGGTACTTCTTTAAATGGGAAACATGAAACACGTCATGGAGCCTGCTCAAGTTCGGGGGTAGGGCTACACGATAAGCAACAGGCCCAATCCTTTCAAGGATTTCAAAAGGACCTATGTACCTTGGGCTCAGCTTCTTTCGCTTGATAGCTCTCCTGATGCCAGTGACTGGTGATACTCTCAGAAATATATGATCACCAACCTCAAACTCTAGAGGCCGTCTCCTCTTATCAGCATAGCTTTTCTGTCGACTCTGCGCTGCAAGAAGCCTCTTACGAATAATCCGAATCTGTGCTGAGGTTTAATCAACAAGATCCGGTCCATACAGCTTCCTTTCTGATAGCTCATTCCAACACAAAGGTGATTGGCACCTCCTTCCGTACAACGCTTCATACGGAGCCATCTGAATGCTCGCATGATAGCTATTGTTAAAGGCGAACTCAGCAAGTGGAAGAAAACGATCCCAATTCCCTTTGAAGTCTAGAACACAGGCCCGTAACATGTCTTCCAGCGTCTGGATTGTCCTTTCTAATTGTCCATCCGTTTGAGGATGATAAGCCGTGCTAAATCTCAATTGAGTACCCAAGGCCTCATGCAACGCCCTCCAGAATCTTGAAGTAAATCTGGGATCTCGGTAAGAAATGATGTTCTTTGGTACACCATAGAGTTTCACAATTTCTCAAATATAAATCTCAGCTAGTTTATCTGGAGAGTAACCAACATTGATCGGTATGAAATGCACCGATTTGGTTAACCGATCTACAATTACCCAGATCGCATCATAATGCCTGATTCTGGGCAATCCCACCACAAGGTCCATGGTCACACTTTCCCATTTCCATTCCGGAATCTCAGGACTTTGCAGCAAACCAGGCGGTCTCTGGTGCTCAATTTTTACCTTCTGACAAGTGAGACACCTCACTACATATTTTGTCACATCACTCTTCAAACCTGGCCACCAATACATTGACTTCAGATTATGGTACATTTTGGTCATACCAGGATGAAGAGTATAATGGCTCTTGTGCACCTTATCTAAAATTTTTTGTCTCAACTCCACCTTAAGTGGAACATAGATTCTCTTTTGATAGCGAACCAATCCACTAGGCGATAGATCATAGCCCTGAGCTTCTCCCCATTTAATCCAAGCTAGATTACGCTGTATCCAGCCATCTTGCCTCTGAGCTTCTTCAATCACAATTCTCAAGTCACTTTCCTCTTGGGAAATAGTATAATTGGCACAGAGGATCAGATTTGATAGATTCAAATCACGAAAATCCGTTATTAACTTCCCCTCTTGAATCATCATTGCTGCCACCAACGCTGTCTTTTGACTAAGAGCATCTGTGACTACATTTTCTTTACCCAGATGATATTTGATTTCCAGGTTGTAGTCCTTAGGCAACTCCATACACCATCATTGTCTCATATTCAATTCTTTCTGATCATACAAATATTTGAAACTCTTGTGGTCGCAGTACAGTTCTACCGTCACACCATACAGATGATGCCTCTAAATTTTCAAGGCAAATACAATGGCCACAAGCTCTAGATCATGTGTAGGATAATTCATCTCATAAGGTATGAGCTGTCGAGAGGCGTAGGCCACCACACGTCCCTGCTGTATAAGGACACACCCTAATCCCTGCTTACTTGCATCACTATACACAATGTAGGTCAAGCTGGGATCAGGTATAATCAACACAGGTGCTGTAGTCAACCTCTCTTTCAACTCTACAAAGCATTTTTCACAATGTTCATCCCACACAAAAGGCTAATCCTTCCTCGTGAGCTTGGTTATCGGCAAAGCAATACGTGAGAAATTCTGAATGAATCTCCGGTAGTAACCACCAAGACCCAGAAAACTACGTACCTCTGCCACAGATTTTGGCTGTTTCCAGTCCAGTACTGCTTCCACTTTACTAGGATCTACAGAGACACCTTCTTGTGAGATAACATGGCCTAGGAATTTTGCTTCTGATAGCCAAAACTCGCATTTACTCAATTTGGCATAAAGCTGCTTCTCACGTAATGTATTCAATACAATTCTCAAATGATGCTCATGCTCTACTCTACTCTTAGAGTATATCAGAATATCATCAATGAATACCACAACGAATTGATCCAGATATTGTCGAAAGATACAGTTCATGTAATCCATGAAAACCGCAGGTGCATTGGTTAGCCCAAATGGCATCACTAATAACTCATAATGACCATACCTGGTCCGAAAAGCAGTCTTTGGAACATCTTCTGCTTTCACTCGTAGCTGATGATACCCTGACCTTAGATCAATTTTTGAGAATACACACAAACCAGATAGTTGATCTAAAAGGTCATCGATTCAAAGAAGAGGGTACTTGTTCTTGATCGTAATCTTATTCAGTTCTCTATAATCAATACATAGAAGAAGACTCCCGTCTTTCTTTTTCACAAACAACACTGGAGCTCCCCAAGGTGACATACTGGGTCTAATAAACCCTTTCTCTAGCAAGTCTTCTATTTGTTTCTTTAATTCCGCCATTTCATTTGGGGCCATACGGTATGGGGCCTTAAATATAGAACTAGCTCCAGGTACAATGTCAATGGGAAACTGAACTTCCCTTTCTGGAGGTAATCCGCTAAGATCATCTAGAAATACCTCAGGGAATTCATTTACCACGGGTATACTACTCAAAGTTTCACTAATCTCCCCTTGCACAGAGAAGAATACCATATACCCCTGGCAACCCTTTTCAAGATATTTTTCAGCTTTAGCCGTTGAAATGAAATTCATACTGCCATTTACAACTTTGACCCTCTGAGAAGCAGGATATATACTATCCTCCTGTTCCCACAATCAAGCATCACATTATTCGCCATTAACCAATCAAAACCCAAAATGACTTCTAATTGGTAAAGCGGCAGACAAATCAAATCCACAGTAGATTGGTGCCCTTCTACAGTTATAACACAATTCATACAAGCTTCTGTAGTTAAGGCCTTAACACCCATCAGAGTTGACACTATCAAATCAAATGGTAATTTATGCACATGCAATCCCAGGCGCTTCACATAATTATAGGCAATGAAAGAGTGACTTGCACCCGAGTCAAACCAAACTTGCAATAAATAGCCATTAAGAAGAATTTTACCTTGTATCAACTTAGGAGATTTACGGGCCTCCTCATGGATCATAGCAAATACTCGGCCTTGAGTTTTCGGCCTCTGGTCTGGTCGTGGCTCTTTGCATTCAACAACAGTATGCCCCACATGTTTACAATTAAAGCATATTATTCGACCCTCACAAGTCCTACCATGATGTGACTGATTACAATGAAGACAGATCCAAGGTGTAAAGGGAGTTCTCTGCTAATCACGGCTCCCAGATCGGTAGGGCTTTTTACCACTCCCGGATGAAGATCCCTGTCCCTTTCACTTCTGTGAAGTACCACTCTTACTGGGTTCATTGCGGTGGCCAGTAGCTTTAGTAGGATATAGTTCTCTTAAATTATTTTCTGTGATCCTATACTCTTTAACAACATTGTTGAATTTAGTGAACATATGAGTGACTAACCGCTTCTTCAGATCACGTCTCAACCCCCGAATAAGCATGTCAGAACTCCACTCTTCATCATCCTTATACTGGAGGTAGGAGGAATACCGGGACAAACGGATGAAACAGGATAGGTACTCATCAAAGCTCTCCGTGTCCCCTTGTCTGATATTCAGGAATTCTGTTTCCTTCTCGAGCCGTACACATTTGGGAAAGTATTTCTCATTAAATTCTTGTTGGAACTATTCCCAATTCAACGACACATTTTTGCTGTGCAGAGTGAGGGAGATATTCCTCTACCAGTGATCTGCATCACCTTCTAACTTGTAGACAGCCAGGCGTGCCTTCACCTCGGACGGGCATCCTAGGACCTCGAAGATTTTCTCAAGGCGATTCAACCAATCTTCAGCTGCTTGCGGATCAAACCTCCCTTTGAAAACTGGAGGCATATGTTTACAAAATCTGGTGACCCAAAACTGAAGGTCCCTTTCCTCTCTTGCTAGTACCCTGTGCGACTCTTGATTTGGAATAGTGTGAGGTGGGGACTCCAGGGGTCGTACTGACCCTTCAGCAGTGTCCTCATGATGAGTTTCTTCTTGAGTTTCCACTAGAGTAGACTGAATCGGGTCCTCTTTGTTCTTTGCTTTCTCTACTCTGAGCTCTTCTCTTAGCTCAGCAATCATATCTCTTTGATCCCGGATTAGACCCATTAGCTCTTGCATTGGATCTATGGATTGTCATTGACTACCTCCACCTCTGGGTCTACACGAGGAATATTGGGGCGTCCTCTAGTTTTCTTCATTCTACAAACAACTTACCCCATTAATATTATAGAGATAGTATGCACATATATTCTCAAGTCTCAAATATATATCCATATCATTAGAACATACATATGCATACACAACAATTATCCACAGATGATTTCTATCCCTAAAGCCAACTAAGGGATCTATCCTAGAAAACTCTACCCTTGCTAGGAACTATAGCTCTGATACCAAAAATGTAATCCCCTACCTTGATAACCGTAATTAAGATTCGAAAATACATAATTTAAAGGAATTAGAGATCGACGATTACGTTTTTCTCAAATCTCTTTTCTAAAATTTGTTCAACAGAGTCTCATATTCATCTTCTGAATCTAATTACTCTGTGTAGTTCAATCACATTCATACATATCAGAGTGCATAGCCAAATTCCCGGCAACTCCCAGGTTCCATACATGTATAAACTAAGGGTTGTAAGTTCCAACTAGGGGATTACATGACCAACATCAATGTAACATCTACATTTCAAAAATAAACAGTAATCCCAAGTCCAAAACAGATAACCAACAATCTAACAACACATCTCTACAAGATCCTAGCCGCTCCTGGTGGTTCGTTTCTCCTTAGAGCCTCTTGCCCTATCTGAAATGTTAGTCAATGGAAAGAATGAGATTCAAAAGAATCTTTGTAGTAACAAATCACTCATACAGTGTATAAACACATAGCATATATGATCATGTTAAGCAGCATCACAATGTATCATGGCTTTCGCCACAAACGACAGCACTCATGGCTGTAATCTCTATGCGTCAGCTTTCGCTTCGATCTCTATGTATCACAAAGTATCACTATGCATCAGCTTGCGCTGTGAACTCAAGGCATCACAATGTATTCACAAAGTATTCTCAATGCATGACAAACATACATACAATGTTTCACACACAGTATAAGAGAAAGAGTCACTACCTTGTTCTTTCCGATTATGCTCTAACGCAGGTGGATCACGAACAGGGCAAATATCGAATCCTACAATTCCAAATGCACCATTTAGACACTTCCATAGTATTTCTTGGGGTTATATGAGTCTATAATGAAAATTTACAAAAATGCCCCCGGGACCTAGCCCGGGCCCGCCGTACCCGGTCCGGTTGCACTTTTCCCGAAATTCTAATCTGGGCTATCCTAACATATTTCCGCCTAAGGAATCCATTTCCAGACTCGGAATTATCAAATTCAATCTAAAATTACAAATTTACCTTTGGCAGCCTTACTTCA
This sequence comes from Inga laurina, assembly GCA_963855925.1. Classification (NCBI taxonomy): domain Eukaryota; kingdom Viridiplantae; phylum Streptophyta; class Magnoliopsida; order Fabales; family Fabaceae; genus Inga; species Inga laurina. The sequence continues at coordinate 29,897,095 of OY979702.1, read as the reverse complement.
AGGGTTTCAGGGGTGTTTTCGTAATTATGCTTTTTCAGCCTTTTCCGAAAAAGTGGCCAACTGTAACCCCACCTAATTTTCGCTCCTGAACACAATGGAACCATCAAATCATTGAAAATCCAACTCTAAGACTCTTTTCTAGAGCTGGCCAAAATTTATGAGTTCTCCGGGGAAAATCGGGGTTTTACGATTTCGGCTCCTTAAACGCGTTCTTTTCTACTCCTAACCACTTTATTAACTATTAGATTAGGTTATAACTACCATTTGAACCAAAATTGGGTAGTATAACCCTTAGGAAACTCAATTTTGAAAATTTAAAACCAATGGCAATCCGGTGAAATTTCACCAATTAAATTGTCCACAGCAGCCAGAATAGTAAATATACGAAGGTTTGGAAGTTACCTTAAGCTTCCACTAGCTTTTCCTCAAGGTGGCTGAACCCTAACCCTTGAAACACCAAATTTTGAGCTTCACAACCTTAAAGAATAAAGAGGAGTAGCTTAGAGTTAGAGTTATACGCGTTAGGAGCTAAATCGTCGGAGAAATCGGCTTACCTTATGAGATTTCTTCCCTTTCTCTCTCTAAACGCTCTCACCTTCTCTCTCTTGTTTAAGGTTTGGAACAGCACGAAAATGGCTGGAGAAAGAAGGCTGATGGTATTTAATATCATATATTATATGATATTTAATTATTGATTAATTTCCAACAATTTCGGATTTTTCAGAAATTCTGGCAGATTTCTGCACATACTTTGAAAAATCATAACTAATTCTAGAAAAATCAAAATAGAGTGATTCCAAAGCCTATAGAACGCTTATTGAGTCTAGTTTTAAGGAAAAATATAGAAGTTTTCTGGATGGAATCACAAAATTCCCAGAATTTCAATCTTTGCATATTGTTCCAGAAAATAATTAATTTCGCTGGGCAAACTTCAAATATCTATAACTCTTAGCTCAAAAATCAAAATGATACAAATTATATGTCCATTTTGAAGCTTGACATGTGAACTTTAAGATTGGAAAATTTCAGAATTTTTTGACACCATTTGCCTATTTAAAATGTCCATTCAAATCGGCTGCCCTGTACAGAGTTTCAATGGATAGAGTTTTCAACTTTTGCACAATTGTTCCCAATGGTTCCAATTTCACAATAAACACTCTCCCCACACGAATTTTCACAAGGAAGCCATTGGAATAATTAAATATCCAAATTCCCATCACATATTCTCTAAAAGTGTTTATTCAACAATAATTACATCCACTTTTGAAGTCATTAACCCTTAATCACTTTTTGGGATATTACACTTCACCCCGGAATGACCAAAATGTACCATGGTTTAAAGTCTTTGTACTGGTGACTGAGATTGAAGAGCGATGTGACAAAATATATAGAACGGTGTCTTACTTTCCAGAAGGTGAAGATTGAACACCAAAAGCCGCCAGGATTACTACAAAGTTTTAAGATTCCAGAATGGAAATGGGAAAGTGTGACCATAGACCTTGTTGTGGGATTGCCCAAGATTAAAAACTATGATGCAATTTGGGAGATTATGGACCAATTCAGGAAGGCAGAACATTTTATATAGATCAATGCCATCTACTCTCCAAAAAAATTGGCAAAAATATATATTTGAGAAATAGTAAGACTAAATGGCACACCAAAGAGTATCATCTCAAACAGAGATCCTCGTTTCACTTCGAGATTCTGGAGGGCTCTACATAAAGCTTTAGGTACGAACCTGAGCTTTTACAAGACCTACCATCCTCAGACAGATAGACAATCCGAAAGAACCATTCAACATTTGAAGACATGTTGAGGGCCTGTGTCCTAAACTTTAAAGAAAATGTGGACTACTTTCTTATACTAGCTGACTTCACCTACAATAATAGCTATCATACGAGCATTTAGATGGCTCCGTATGAAGCGTTATATAGGAGGAAGTGCCAATCACCTTTGTGCTAGACATAACTGTATGAGAGAAAGTTGTATGGGTGGGATCTTTTTGATCAGACCATAGAATAGAAGAGCTATGCTGAAAAGAGAAGAAGACTTTTAGAGTTTGAAGTGGCAAATCATGTGTTTTTGAGAGTATCTCTAATCACAGGCATTAGGAGAGCAATCAAGAAAAAGAAGCTGAGCCTGTAGTATATTAGTCCATTTGAGATTCTTACGAGAATCAAACCTGAAGCATACCAGATAGCCCTACCCCTGAAATTGTTCAGAATCCATGACGTGTTTTATATCTCACAACTGAAGAATACCAACCAGATCCTATGTACAGCACTAAGTATGAATATGTCGACATGCAAGACAACTTCACTTACGTGGTGGAGCTAGAACGAATCATTGATCAACAAGAATGGCGACCCAGACACCAAAGCATACTATTTGTAAAGGTGGTCTAGAAGGGACTGTCTGAGAGAGAAGCAACCTGGGAAGCAGAAGCGGACATACAATAGTGGTATTCGAAGTTTATACTATAAGTTATGTAACAAATTTCGAGGATGAAATTTATTGAATGAGAGGAGAATTGTAATATCCTAAAATGTACTCAAGGGCCAAATGTACATAATAGATAGTGGTATTAATGACATAATTGCCCTTTAAATTTGATGTGACTTTAGTTTCAATTTGCTGGAAGTAATTACCTAGTTTTCGCCTAAAGTTAGAAATGAACAAAAATATAATTTGAACATAAGAAAGAAAGGAAGTAGCACCATTTGGGAGAAAACTAAGGGAAATAAAAGAATTAGGAAATGGAATTGAAAGAATTAATGGCACAATAAATAATATTGTCATAATCAAGGGCAAAACAAACAATTGCCACTTGATCTTAAGGTTAAAGTTGGAAGACAAATTGAAGGGCTAGGATTTTCTCTTCAAAAGCAAGAAGCATGTATAGGAATGGAAAGTATATCATCTAACTCCTTTAAGATCACAAAAAAGTCTAAATAGGTATATCAAGTGAAAAAAAGGATTAGTCAACATATTTTACAAGAAGATTTGATCAAAAATTGTGGCTAAGAAATAAAGGAAGTAATAAGAAACTTTTTGGCCAACATTTCCTCTCTAAATGGGTAGTAATTCCATCCAAAGGAGAAGAGAAAAAAGGAAGAGAATTTACTTTATACACTTCTTCACTTTTGTCTTTGGAAAAGTCAAAAATTGCAACTAAAAAATTGTGCAACCAATGCCAATACAAGTTTATGCAAGTGGTCAATCCTTCTTCCTCCTTTTTGAAGAGCATTTTGGTCAATAATACCTCTCTATTTAAGCATCCACTTTCGGTCAAAAAGAAGGAAAGAGGAAAGGAAAAAGCTCACTCTTCTTGTACTAATTACACCTAGATAAGTTACAAAAGAAATGTATGACCAAAGAATTAAATGGAAAGGCATATAGGTATAATAGACAGTATTGAACTGGAAGTGGCTAGGAACTGGTATAGAGATACGTAGTGTTCTAGGTCTTACAAATACCATAGGGAAGATATATTAAATCCCAAATCGCCTAGCCATTGATAGAACTCATGTGAATGAACCGATTAGTAGTATGTGGGATGATAAATGTGAGAAGAGCTTTATGGATCTGATGGAAGAGCTGGCATTCACACCAGTATTCAAGATCCCAAATTTTAGTGTGACTCGTATGGTCTGCAAGTGTAGTGACTTATATAGATTGTAGTAAAATTAGTATAAAGGATTGGGACGTGCTCTAGTGTAGTAGTGGAGAATGGCAGCGGATGCCTCTTGATAGTTGAAGTCTCACAAGATAGAATAGCCCACTTTTGATTTAGAGCTGGTGGCGATTATCTTGATCTGAAAGAAGAATGATCTGAATATGCCCTTTTGATATTATGGATTAAGGTAGAATTAAAACTTTATGAACAATACTGATACTGTGAAAATAGTATCCAAATGTATGAGGATTACAATAGGAATGATAAATCTTAATGTTTCCTAGTATACATGTTGGGTGTAATTGAGGGAATCTGGTTTTTTGGCTCTGCTAAAGTTAAGGTTCTAAAAATGGTAGTCAAATGAATTATGACCTAAGAATCAAACAATAGTATAGTTGATTCTTTAGGCATTAGAATTGGCATAAATGATTTGAGGCACTAGAATATGGTATAGATATGTGTGAGGTTGCTAGAGGTTGCTAACCTAACATAGGGAAAGATCTTGATTATAGGATATTCTGACCTATAGAAAGAATGAATAAGAGTTTGTTTCTTGAAGAACAAAGTGATTAATAAAATAAGAAAAGCCATGAGGTATAGTCTTATGGTCAAGACAAAGAATAGAATGTGCAAGTGGCTTATGGATTCCCTATATGACATGGGTAGATTACCTGATATAGGAAGTTGAATTGGAAAAACGCCTAGAGCAGGATTGATATTGAAAGTCCATACAAAATGACCCCATATGAGATGGCAGAATTATAGAAAATAGATTGTAGAACTACTAGAGAAGAAGAACTCTATGAGGCTTTAGATTCCCATTACAATGGTACTTAAGTTAAGAGATGAGTAACTAGAGAGGGCTACCACTAGAGAGTTCAAATTAGAGGGGCTAACTAGTCAGGTGACTGAGTAAATCACCAACTATAGTACCATAGCCTAGAGCTGCCATGATCTCAAACTATAACGTGAAGCCACTGTGATGTTGAATCGTAAAGTAGAGCTATTGGAACGTCAACTCTTGAGGGTGGTGTATTGCAACGAATCCCTCACTAAATGGGTTTCCTTGAAATAAGGGTTTATGTGATGTTGAATCATATAGTAGAGCTATTGGAATGTCAACTCTTTAGGGTGGTGTATTGCAACGAATCCCTCACCAAATGGGTTTCCTTGAAATAAGGGTTTATGTGACCCAGTGTATGCCATGGGGTACTTTAGTGCTATTTGTAGAGAGAAAGATGAGAAAGGGAATCAAGGAAGAATAGGCTCAATGGGATAGATAGAAGAAACTCTTGCTTTCATATCTTATGTAATGGTTCTATATGCTTATGTTTACCATGAAGTACATTTGTTTCATGAATATATGATTGGCAGTAAGACCTGTTGGAATAGTATGTCCTTGGGCCATTAGACCTGATATGCATTTAATAAGAAGCCCTAAATCTAATTGGACCAATGTGTCTATAGACTGGCAGAGGCATTCAATATCAAGGCCTAAGTCGTATTGGACCAGTGTATCCATAGGCTGGTAGATGCATTTAGATGGTATGAGAATGATACTAGGTAGAAGCCCAAAGTAGGTTGTCAAACCTGATATACCATCTGTTTGTAACTATATCAGTTAGGTCCCGTGAATGAATATGAATATTGAACTGGACTGGTTAAATCCTATAAATAAATATGAATGCCTGAGAATTGATGGTTTTGTTTTTTATGCCTTTTGAACATTACATAAGCATATGAATGGCTTGAGTAGTAAGAGATAGAGCCTATAATGTATTCAGAGTACCTAGTATATTGTATGTCCTAAGGGTGTAAGTCCCGATATGCATTCAGCATAGATGTTAAACTAAGTGTTCTAAGGCCATAAGACATGTTGGACCGATATATTCTTAGGCAGGCAGATTGATGAGTAGATGCTTAAGGTGGTAAGACCCGATGTACAGTTTTGTATCGAGTAGAGACCCTGGGTCACCGAATGGTAGTAAAACTTGATGTGTATCTTGTATGGGGCAGAGGCTCTAGGCTATAAGACTTGCGTCACTTAACACTGTGATATTAGACTAGTATGTCCAGAATGTGTCTTTAGGCTGGAAGTATATTTAGCTTGTACCAAGTTATAATATGTGGCAGTAAGACCTGTAAGTGCATAAAGCATAGGGCTATGCCCCTGGGCGGTAAGACCGGAATACCAAGAGTTGTGGGAATGAAATGAGCCATGAGGCCAAAATGAAATAAGTTGTAAAGCTTATGTATACCGAGTAGTAACCCAAAGAGGCAGTAAGACCTGTATAACCAAGTATTGTGGGAATAGACTATTGGGCCCTGTGTTTGAATGCTACATATTCTATACTGAATGAATAAGAATGTTGTGTGATGATTGTTGAATACTATTTAAGATCCTTGTTGAGAATATGATGATTATGTTGAATGCTTAGTGAACATACATGGGAAAGGGATCAACCAAGTGTCTAGAAATGATTCCCTTAGGTATAGATGTTTGAAATTTCGAGGATGAAATTTATTGAATAGTGGAGAATTGTAATATCCCAAATTTTGGGCCTAGAGGCTTGAGGATAAGCTTATATTAAGTAGACTACTAAGCCTAGTTTAGGAAGAGTCCTAAGAATTATGAGACATAGAATGACTCTCAGGGACTGTATGAATCAGCCCTCCCTGTAGAGAGTGACTCTTTAGGTTGTATAAAGACTCGATACGTGGAAGTCATCGGATAGAATATACCAATGTAGTGCATTTTGGCATACTTAGGCACCATTGGGTTGGGCAACATGAGTGTATGAACTATTGTATCCCAAATTTTAGTAAGGGGTCACATGCTCCAAAAAGAAAGTGTAATAGCGATAGAGACTAATTTGGGAATTAGTACCAACTAATTGAAGGAAAGTAGCCAAACCCTTTATCTCAAGTTACAAATGATATAAAGCTTAACTTGGAACAAAAAAGAAGAGGAAATGGCATCTTGAAAGAGGAAAAGGAAGTGAAAGAAAAGAACTAATGGAAATTTAATTATTGTTGTTATAATCATGGGCGCAAGAGACATTTACCATTTGATCTTGAGGTTATGATTGGAAACAAAAATAAAGGGTCAAGATTTACCCTTAGAAAGTAAAAGTAGTGATGAACATGAAAAAGTAAGACAACTCCCTCTATTTTAAAATGAAAAAAACATCCAAGATCATAAAAGGGAGAAAGAAACGATTTGGTCAAAGTTTCAACCAACTTTATAAGAAGACTATGGTCAAATTGAACTCATATATCAATAGGCATTTGATCAACATTTCTCTTTCCTTTATGTTGTAGTAATTCGGTGAAGCCCCAAGGGAGGGAGGGAGAGAATTTAATTTAAGCAAATGTATGTCTATTAACCAAGTCAAAAAGGAAGGAAAGAAGAAAAGAAGAAAAATCAACAAGTCGTGCATTTTGATTCAACTTGGAAAGTAGACCAAAAAGCAATCTTTCAAGAGGAAATTTGTCAACATAATTCCCTCCTTTTTGAATGTCCGTTTTGGTCAACATAAGAGGAAAGAGGGAAGGAGAGAATCTTAACTTGACTAACCCATCCATAGTTAGTCAACTAACCAAGCTACTTTACAAGAAGCCACAACAAAGTGACACATAATCTTTTCTTCCTTTTTTGGGCTCAATTTCATCCAAGTCTGTAAAGATGATGAGGATTAATGATTTAAACACCTCACACTCTCATTTACACTCATTTGGATGGCTAAAAAGAGAGAAAAAAAAGGAAAGATAAGGAAGAACTTGAAGAAACAAGAAGCAAGGTAAGTGTTCTTGCTTGATTTTTCACCTCTGAGATCACCTTTCTAACTCTTGAGGCCTTCATAAATATTGTTCCCCTCAATAGGATCTACACTTCTATGGTTTTTGTTTCTCAAGGGAAGGAGTTTTATGCTGCCAAAGAAATGTAAAAGTTGGAGAAACCAAAAATGAGCCTTAAAAAGTAAAAAATGTAAGTCTATGCTTTAATTTGAACTGAATAGTGTAATAACCCCCTTTCTTTCAATATACCTTCGTGAAATTATTACGCATCACATTTGTTTAGGTAACTGGTAAACTATTATCAATATTAGCATCTCAATTTTCATATTCTGATTTTGCTTTACTCAAGAGTCCATATACGTTCGGGGCATCTACATGTTACATACTTGTACAAGTCTACTAAGCTATCAAGATTTAAGCAAAACAAATATAGACAACCAACAGAATGTCTAATTCCTTTGTCCTCATCTTTTCAGTGGTCAGTGCTTACCTCTTTACCCTTCGAGCCACTCGTCTTTGTTGTATTGTTAAATTTTGGAAAGGGTAAGAGTTAAAAGAATCTCAGTAGCAATAATCTTTCAATCATATAAAATGAAAATATACAAGCTTGCATATAAACCATGTCACAAATTCAAATATCACAGCATTTAGAAAGTCATGTGCAGTATCTAGTCATTATAGAACACTTGATATAGGATTCTATCTATATTTAATGCCTGGCTTAAACCAGGCATAACTCTCAATCTTCCAAGCCAAATGGTATATTCTATATATCATTGCAAAGCTCAAGATGTCTAATAGCACCCTATAAAATATCATAGCCATTAGATAAGGTTTGACTATTCCAAAACATCTCCTTAGAAGACTTCCATGAATCTAGCAAATTCTAGAACACTTTAAATTCCAAAATTAGGATTTTCTAACCAATCATCCAAAATCATAACCACATGTTATCCCTACACAATTTTTGCCATAGAATCCATTTCTAACATCAAATTGATCAAAATCCAACTCCAATCCCAAGAACACAAGCTGGCCGAATCTGACTCTAAGGAACACAAGTTGTGTTCTTAAAAATTTCAACCTCTAAACATGTTTTTAACCATCATAAACCCTTAATTTCCATCATGCTCATTATCAAACACCTATTAAAGCTCAAAATACCCTTCTTGGCCAAAAACCTAGGGGTCTTACAACTCCAAAAATACTTATAAAAATAATAAGACGTTATACTCAAATAGAAGCTTATTATTACCTCTATCTATTTCTCCGATCCGTTCTTGATTCTAGCAGTACTTCCACTAACAAGGTGTCACTAAATACCTCAGATATAAATCCAAAATCATAGAAGTGTTGCTTTTGATGAGTAGAAGAATATTTATGAAGGCTCTAGAAGTTGGAAATGCGATCTTAGTCTTCAAATCAGCTATAGAACTCAAGAACACAAAAAATTTTCTCTTCTTTCTTTTTCTTGGAATTTTTATAATTTTTCTTCCTATTTTTAGGGAAGAAGTCAAAAAGTTACTTTAGTCAAGCTACTTTTTGATACTGGTATTGGAAATTTTGTTCTAGGGGCCAATCATTGTATTTTGAATATGATTAATGTAATGAATTTTCTATATTATATTATCATATTATTTACATGTTTATTGTGATAATTGTATCTTCGAATAAATGATAAATATTGTCTTAAATGTCCCTGGTTGGTTATCTACATGGGAACAAAGATGAAATAAGACCAGTATAACTTTGATAAATATGGAGATATGAATCAAAGTCTTAGGCACTTGTAAGAGTATATGGTGTTAGATCGACCCGCTATGAGAAAGCTATATAGATCAAGTCATAAGCTTATCTCATGTATAGCCATGTTATAATACCCTTCAATATGAGGTCATCATGGATTCTTTTATGAAAGTTGCTAAGCTTTGAACTAGTCAAAAGTCACCTTTGACTGAGTGATGATAAAGATTTCCTCCTGAAAGGGAAGTTCAATTCCCAATCGAGATTGTGCCTGGAGCTGGTTCTATATCAAAGGCCCCATACCATATGGCCCTAAATGAAATGGCAGAATTGAAGAAGCAAATTGAAAACTTGCTTGAGAAGGGGTTCATTAGACCTAGTGTGTCACCGTGGGGAGCTCCAGTGTTATTCGTTAAAAAAAAAGATGGGAGTCTACGTTTGTGTGTTGATTATAGAGAGTTAAACAAGATTACCGTCAAGAACAAGTACCCTCTCCCAAGAATTGATGACCTTTTGGATCAACCATCTGGGTGATATGTGTTTTCAAAGATTGATCTAAGGTTGTATCATCAGCTGCGTGTGAAAGCAGAAGATGTTCCGAAAACTGCTTTTAGAACGAGGTATAGGCATTATGAGTTTCTGGTGATGCCATTTGGGCTAACCAACACACTTGGGGTATTCATGGATTACATGAACCGTGTCTTTTAACAGTATCTGGATCAGTTTGTTGTTGTGTTTATTGATGATATTTTGATATACTCTAAGAGTATGGAGGAGCATGAGCATCATTTGAGGATTGTGTTGAACATCTTGCGTGAGAAGCAGCTCTATGCCAAATTGAGTCAATGCGAATTTTGGCTGCTAGAAGTAAAATTCTTAGGCCATGTTATCTTACAAGAAGGGGTCTCTGTGGATCCCAATAAGGTGGAAGCAGTACTAGACTGGAAGAGGCTAGAAACTATTGCTGAGGTACGCAGTTTTCTGGGTCTTGCTGGTTACTACCAGAGATTCATTCAGAATTTCTCCAGTATTGCTTTGCCAATGACCAAGCTCACGAGAAAGGATCAACCATTTGTGTGGGATAACAAATGTGAAAATTGCTTGTGGAGCTAAAGGAGAGAGTGACTACGGCACCAGTGTTGATTATACCTGATCCCAGCTTGACTTATGTTGTGTATAGTTATGCGAGTAAGTAGGGATTGGGGTGTATCCTTATGCAGCAAGGACGTGTGGTGGCCTATGCCTCTCGACAGCTCAAACCTCATGAAATGAACTATCCCACCCATGATCTGGAGCTCGCGGAAATTGTATTTGCTCTGAAAATTTGACGGCATTATTTGTATGGTGTGACAGTAGAATTGTACTGTGACCACAAGAGTCTCAGGTATTTGTACGATAAATAAGAATTGAATATGAGGCAGCGTCATTGGATAGAGTTGCTTAAGGACTACAACCTGGAAATTAAATATCATCCAGGTAAGGCAAATGTAGTCGCAGATGCTCTTAGTCAAAAGACGATACTTGTGGTAGCAATTATGATACAAGAGGGGAAGTTGATAGAAGACTTTCAAGATCTGAATCTATCGAACCATATCGTCTGTGCCAATTATACTATTTCCCAAGGGGAAAGTGATTTGAGAGCTAACATTGAAGAAGCTCAAAGGCAAGATGGTTGGATACAACATAATCTGGCTAGAATTGAACAGGGAGAAGCTCGGGACTATGACTTGTCACCTAGTGGATTAATTCGTTACCAAAAGAGAATTTGTGTCTACTTAAGGCGGAGTTGAGGCAAAAGATCCTAGATGAGCCGCACAAAAGTTGATATACTCTTCATCCTGGAATGACCAAAATGTATCATAATTTGAAGTCTGTGTATTGGTGGCCAAGACTAAAAAGTGATGTGATGAAATATGTGGTGAGGTTCCTTACATATCAGAAAGTAAAGATTGAGCACCAAAGACCACCAGGATTGTTGCAGAGCCCTAAGATTCCAAAATGGAAATGGGAAAGTGTAACCATAGATCTCGTTGTGGGATTGCCCAGGATCAAGAATTATGATGCGATCTGGGTAATTGTGGATCGGTTAACGAAGTTAGCGCATTTCATACCAATCAATGCTAGTTACTCTCCAGATAAGCTAGTAGAGATTTACATTCGAGAAATCGTGAAGCTCTATGGCATACCGAAGAATATCATTTCTGACCGAGATCCCCGATTCACTTTGAGATTTTAGAGGGCATTGCTGAAGCCTTGGGAACTCAATTGAGATTCAGCACGGCCTATCATCCTCAAACGGATGGATATCAGAGAAAACCATTCAGACGTTGGAGGATATGTTACAAGCTTGTGTCCTTGACTTCAAAGGGAATTGGATTACTTTCTTTCACTTGCAGAGTTCGCCTACAACAATAGCTTTCATGCAAGCATTCAGATGGCACTGTATGAAGCGTTGTATGGTAGGAAGAGCCAATCACCCCTGTGTTGGAATGAGTTATCGAAGAGGAAGCTGTATGGGCTGTAGCTTGTTAATTAAACCTCAGCGCAAATTCATATCATTTGTAAGAGGCTTCTTGCAGCGTAGAGTCGACAGAAAAGCTATGCTGACAAGAGGAGATAGCCTCTAGAGTTTAAGGTTGGTGACCATATATTTCTGAGAGTATCACCAGTCACTGGCATCGGGAGAGCTATCAAGTGAAAGAAGCTGAGCCCAAGGTACATAGGTCCTTTTGAAATCCTTGAAAGGATTAGGCTTGTTGCTTATCGAGTAACCCTACCCTCAAACTTGAGCAGGCTCCACGATGTATTTCACGTTTCCCAACTGAAGAAGTACCAACCGGATCCATCTCACATTGTTGAATATGAAGAAGTTGAGTTACAAGACAACTTCACATATGCGGTAGAGCCAAAACAGATCATTGATAAGGAAGAACAACATCTTAGACATCGAAGCATTCCATTTGTGAAGGTGATCTGGAAGGGAGTGACTCAATGAGAAGCAACTTGGAAAGTGGAAGCGGATATGCGTAGGCGATATCCAGAGTTTATGGCTCAAGTTGTATGACAAATTTTGAGGATGAAATTTATTTAAGTAGGGAAGAACTGTAACACCCCAAATTTTATATTCACCAAATATATTGTAATTATTTGGGGAAATTCAATAAAATGGTGAATATTCATGAATTTGGAATTTATGAATTTTATAAATGTTCAAATTCACGGGAAATTGGGCAAAAATGAATATGGAATTAATTTGGGTGATCTAAAAAGATCAATATTATGGTCCAAAAATGAAGAAAAATTGGAGAAAATATTTGGTCCAAAAATAGATAGAAATTGGCCAAAGAAAAATAAGAGAAGAAATTGGATTAGAAAGGTAATGGCAAAATCGTGATTTTGCCAAATTATCACAAAATTAATTATTTTTTGATTAATTGAAGATAATTTCAATTATTTAAGGAAAATAAAAGGAAAAAATATATTTAGAATATTTTGGTCAATTTAATATGAATTTATGGAAAATTTGAGCAAAAATGTAATTTTGACCAAAATTGAGACTTTACGTGTATACGTAACCGAAACAAGTTGTGAAACCAATTGAGACCATAGGGAGGGACTCCTAGGTGTCTCCTACATGTGGCATAAATAAGGAAATATTGGTTGGACATGATGGCATGGTTACATGAATGTAGGAAGGTATGTAATAAAAATTAGTTTTGGAATTGTTGGAAAATTCCATAAATCATTAAAATTATATAAGATATTATAATGTATCATTCTCATCTTCTTCATTCAGCATTTCAAGAAAAAAAAACAGCAGCTGAAGGTGAGAGAGAACGTTCAGATTTTTAGAGAGAGAAAGGAGAAGAAATCTCACAAGGTAAGCCGATTTCTCCGACGATTTAGCTCTTAACGCGTATAACTCTGACCCTAAGCTAATCCTCTTTGTTCTTTAAGGTTTGGAAGCTCAAAATCTGTTGTGCAACACCTAGGGTTTTTAGCCATATTTTGGAAAAAATTGTGGGAGCTTGAGGTAACTTCCAAACCTTCGTATATTAACTATTCTAGCTACTGTGGGCAATTTAATCGGTGAAATTTCGTCGAATTGCCGTTGGTTTTATATTTTGGGAATTAAGTTGCCTAAGTGTTATGCTGCCCAATTTTGGTTCAAATGGTAGTTATAACATAATGTAATAGTTAATTAAGTGGCTAGGAGTATAAAGGAACGCGTTTACGGAGTCGAAATCGTAAAACCCCAATTTTCTCCAAAGAACTCATAAATTTTGGCCAGCTCTAGAAATGGGTCTTAGAGTTGGATTTTCAATGATTTGATGGTTCCATTGAGTTCAGGGGCAAAAATTAGGTGGGGTTACAGTTGGTCACGTTTTCAGAAAAGGCCGAAAAAACATAATTACGAAAACGCCCATAAAACCCTTAAAGTGGGGCTACCAAGGGTAAATTTGTAATTTAAAATTGAATTTGATAATTCTAAATCCGGAAATGGATTCCTTGGGTGGAAATATGCTAGAATAGCCCGGGCCGGGTCCCCTGGGGCATTTTTGTAAATTTTCATTATAGACTCGTATACCCCTAGAAACACTATGGAAGTGTCTAAATGATGTATTTGGAATTGTTGGATTGGACATTTGCCTTGATCGCGAGCAGCCTGTGCTGGCACCAGTCAGGAAAGAACGTAGTAGTGACTCTTTTCCCTTATACTATATGTGATACATGGTAAGTTTGTTTGATCATTGTTTATGAGTCTATCACCTACGGCCATCGGTGTTAACGGTGGGAGGATTGTACCTTCAGGGCGGTGGAATCTGGGGGATTAGACTATGTGAAAGCCATAAGGCTATATGTGAAAGCCGAAAGGCTATTTTTGAAACCTTCACCTGCTGCCCATCGGTGTTGACGGTGGGAGGACCGTGCCTTTAAGGCAGTGGAATACGGGGGATGGGATTATGTGATTATGTGCATATGTGGCATCCTGCATGCTGTGCTTTATGCTATGATGCTGCTTGATTATTTTCTTGCATGCTTTGTGATTACATGTGGTATGAGTGATTTGTTACTACTGAGATTCTTTTGAATCTCATTCTTTCTATTGACTAATATTTCAGACAAGGCAAGTGGCTCCAAGGAGAAACGAACCACCAAGAGCAGCTAAGATATTGTAGAGATGTGTTGTTAGGTTGTTTTGGTTATCTATTTTGGACTTGGGGTTACTATTTATTTTTGAAATGTAAATATTATGTTGATGTTGGTCATGTAATCCCTTAGTTAGAACTTATAACCCTTAGTTTATAGATGTATGAAACCCGAGAGTTTCTAGAAATTTGGCTATGCAATCTGATATGTATGAATGTGATTCAACTACACATAGTAATTAGATTCGGAAGATGAATCTGAAACCATGTTGAATGAATTTTTGAAAAGATATTTGAGAAAAATGTATCTGTCGATCTCTAATTCATTTAAATTACGCATTTTCGAATCTTAATTACGATTATCAAGGCAGGGGATTACAACATGCATATATAGATTAAAATGAGGTTAGATAACATTAAACTGCTTAGCAAAGTAAATGTGTATAAATATATCAAATAAAGTTACTTGCTCTTCAACAATTGGTGCAAGATAATAAGGTAGCTGAGTCTCGCTTATTGTATAGCATACATAGCTCAGCTGATCTTCCAACTTCTGGTTATTATGCCGTGACATATGGCCAGGACATAAGAAGCCATATGTAGTGCTGAGCTCTCATTCACCACATAATTTGTGGAAGCAGCTACCACATAAATGAAATGAGAAATGACTCAGTAAATGTAGAAACCTAAAACTCCTAAATATCAGTGCATTAATTACAGTTAAAAATTATAACTAAACTCACATGATTGAAAATGTGACCCATCCTATGTTTATCTACTCCAAAGATAGGAACTCTCTAATATCTTTGTTATCAAGTCCATAATTACATGAGGTCCTATGACCCACAATCCCACAAGGCATCTGCAAGTCGACTTTGTTAATGTCTTGATGAATATTTTGTAGTTGTGCAAATAAGGGAAATATTGTCGTATAATCTTTTTCCTAGTAACACACAAAATAAAGATTATAAGTAGAATGTCAAGGATCAAGTAACAGTAAGGTATTTCCTACCATCAAAGGGACTAACATAGTCTGAACAAGATGTCTAGGGCACAAGATGAAAGATCCTGTTGCTTGACCTAGTCTGGCAACCTCACCATCGGGGAACGCGACATCTACACCTTCTTCCCCATGTCGAACACTTGTGAAATTGACCTTGCGTTGATCGTCCTAGATTTGGTTATTATGGTGGGTGGTGGCATGCATGTATACAACAGCATCAGCAACAACACACAGGTAAGGGACTTCCAAATACAGTTCTCCAGGCTCGAGTGAAGGACCAGGGTCGCCATGTCCAACCTTTAGCGGATTGTAACTTCCTTTGGTGCTGGGAAAGGCCGGGGGTTCCTGAGTAAGAGAAATGAAAGAATTAATTAAAATAATGTAAGGAAAAACTCAATGTTATATTAAATGAAAGTACTTACAACCCTTCAATATAGGCTTCATGTTACACATCTTGCCTTGCATGTGAGATAACACCATTGAATTCATTTCTCCACGTAGCTCACTCAACAACTCTTCTTTAAGCTCATCTCGAAGTGATTGACACATTTACGTTACTAGCTCTGCTAGAATTTCCTCTCGAACCCTTGCCACAAACTCTATACTCATTTCACCTCGTTAAATAAAGTTACTTGCTCTTCAACAATTAGTGCAAGAGAATAAGGCAGCTGAGTCTCGCTTATTGTATAGCATACATAGCTCAGCCGATCTTCCAACCTCTGGTTATTATGCCGTGACATATGGCCAGGACATAAGAAGCCATATATAGTGCTGAGCTCTCATTCACCACACAATTTGTAGAAGCAGCTACCACATAAATGAAATGAGAAATGACTCAGTAAATGTAGAAACCTAAAACTCCTAAATATCAGTGCATTAATTACAGTTAAAAATTATAACTAAACTCACATGATTGAAAATGTGACCCATCCTATGTTTATCGCCTCCAAAGATAGGAACTCTCTAATATCTTTGTTATCAAGTCCATAATTATATGAGGTCCTATGACCCACAATCCACAAGGCATCTGCAAGTCGACTTTGTTAATGTCTTGATGAATATTTTGTAGTTGTGCCAATATGGGAAATTTTGTCGCATAATCTTTTTCCTAGTAACACACAAAATAAAGATTATAAGTAGAATGTCAAGAATCAAGTAACAGTAAGGTATTTCCTACCATTAGAGGGACTGGCACAGTCTGAACAAGATGTCTAGGGCACAAGATGAAAGATCATGTTGCTTGACCTAGTCTGGCAACCTCACTATTGGGGAACGTGACATCTACACCTTCTTCCCCCGGTCGAACACTTGTGACATTGACCTTACATTGATCGTCCTAGATTTGGTTATTATGGTGGGTGGTGGCATGCATGTATACAACAGCATCAGCAACAACACACAGGTAAGGGACTTCCAAATACAGTTCTCTAGGCTCTAGTGAAGGACCAGGGTCGCCATGTCCAACCTTTAGCGGATTGTAACTTCCTTTAGTGCTGGGAAAGGCCGGGGGTTCCTGAGTAAGAGAAATGAAAGAATTAATTAAAATAACGTAAGGAAAAAATCAATGTTATATTAAATGAAATTATTTACAACCCTTCAATATAGGCTTCACGTTACACATCCTGCCTTGCATGTGAGATAACACCATTGAATTCATTTCTCCACGTAGCTCACTCAACAACTCTTCTTTAAGCTCATCTCGAAGTGATTGACACATATACGTTACTAGCTCTGCTAGAATTTCCTCTTGAACCCTTGCCACAAACTCTATACTCATTTCACCTCGTCCATAAAGTTGTGAACCTCGTCCAAAGTAAATAGAGAGACCAACTCCCCTGACTACTCTCTAACTTGACCAAGGTGATCTAGATTCCCAAGCGCCATTTCTAAGATGTCCATCCTTCTAGTTTGAGTAAAGGAACCTTGGTTGTTCTGCTCTTCAAGTTCATCCTAAAGCATACAATAGATAAATAACTTGTAATTACATGCAATCTTGTTAGGAAAATGAAACACACTTAAATATACTTGTTATTAAAATACTGACAATCCTTTTAATGTCATTAGCAATGACTGGATTTATATATTTTTCTCCCTTTATCCTCCCTACTTTCCATTTTTTGTGATGTGGGGGAGGAGGTGGTGCCTGCACGACAAGTCTAGTCTTACACTAATTCCATCTTTAGTTTTCCCAGCTATGTGCAAAAGCATACCAATAAGGCTATCACATACATTTTTTCCCATATGCATCACTCAATACTATGTCTCACATCAAGACTACGCCAGTATGGAAGATCAAATAAAATTGGTCTCTTCTTACATATATTCTTCTCACCCACAGTCTTTTGATTTTTACCGAAAGTGACATTGATTCTTTCCACCAGACTATAAACCCCATCTCTAATTAATGGCTTTGGAGCCATTCCATTCTTCGAAAAACCGTTAAAAGCCTTCTTTAGCCTACGGTACGGGTGGAACCGAGGAAGGAATCATCTATGACCAAGGTAGACCATTTTTCTACCGTTCTTAAGTTGATGGAGTGTGTGCTTGGTTCACATACCGGATATGCTTTATGACCCTTCACACTATAACCTGACAAGTTCTCATATGCAAGGAAGTCGTTAATCGTGGTGAAGATCATTGCACGTAGCTTAAAGGACTATTGGTTATATGTATCAAACATATCTACGCTATCGTCCCACAACTTCTTTAAGTCCTCTATCAAAGGTGCCAGTAGACATCAATATTGTCCCCCAGCTATTTTGGTCCTGAAATCATCATAGAAAGCATCATATACTTGCATTTCATACACAACCAGGGAGGTAAGTTGTAAATCACCTCAGAACTGGCCATGCACTATGTGTACTACCAAAAGTACCATAAGGATTGATTCCATCTATGCAAAGCCCAAGCTGAAGGTTTCTTGGTTCGCTGCCAAATCCGGATACATTTCATCTATTTACTTCCATTGTAGAGAGTCAACCGGGTGCTAAAGGTATTTTCCATCATATATTCTGTCATCACAATGCCATTTCAAATTCTTCACTTCTTTTGCATTAGCAAACATTCGTTTAAACTGCGGAATGATTGGAGGATACCATAAAACCTTTAAAGGTTGCTTTTTACTTGTCTCATCATTGCACCAAGAACCTTTCTTCACTTTGTATCTTGAAGTTTTACATTTCAGACTCTCACTTAATCCTTCATACTCATTTATGTACAATACACAATCACTAGGGCAAGCATATATCTTTTTATTCTCCATACCCATCGCAGACAAGATTTTCTTGGCCTCATACATATGATTTGGAAGTACGTTATCCTCTGAAAACATATCACACAACAATTCAAGTAACAATGTGAAACTACTGTCGGTCTACCCACAAGCTGCCTTTAAGTTAACCAAGCATAAAAAACTTGCCAAGCGTGTATACTTAGTACACCCAGGGTACAAAGGTTTCTTTGCATCACTCCACATGCTATCATATATAGGAAATTGTGAAAAACATTCTACCTCAACATCATGAATCATTTTCTCCATTCCATCATCATCATTATCTACCTTATGTACCAAATATTTATTCCATCACAAACTAAGTGATCTCTTATATCATCAATATCCCGTCGACTTTCATTTAACCACTTCACACATGGACAAAAATACTTCCCATTTTTACCAGGCGCATTCATTTTAGCAAATTCAATAACTCTTCCACCCCTTTCTCATATTCTTCGCTAGTTCTCAATGCATTCATCCAACTGTGATTCATTTTATTACCACCTAATCCATTTTCAACAATACTCAACTTTACCATTATGCTAATTAAAAAATTGACAAAATTTAAAGACAAAGAAAATTGAAAATTCTATTCAGGAGCCTACATATATTGGAAAATTTAAAGACACAAGATAGATACTGTATACAAAAAATGGAACCAAAAAACAAAAACATTATGAAGTTCACCAATAACTAGATTGCAAACTATTCACATTTTCCAATCCCTAGAAAATAAATCACTGCCAAAAGTTTAACATTCTACTAATTAAAAAATTAACAAAAACTTATCAATACAGGGTCCTGCTTCTTGGTTTGGGGAGAAGTCTATTGCAAAAGGTTGCTGTTGTTGGACGTTAATATGGGAACAGAAGGAAAATGTTTAGCAGTTATTTCCCAATTCACTTGGCTTAAAAAATTCTCAATTTTTTTGTATGCATTACATTTGTTTAAATTAATCAATTTCTTTGATTAAGTAGCTCTTATTGCAGGGACTAGAGGGGGTGGTACATTTCTTTATAAAGGTCACTAATCTTTGGATCCGAAGAAGTTCCTACACTTACAAAAAAATAGAGTTGTATATATAAAGAAATGACTTGAATTGATTCTATACTCTGATTTGAATTACTCAAATTTACCTAATTAAAGTATGAAACTAAAAGCTATACTTGAGGTATGTTGAAACTTGAAACACCAATTTCTATGGATAATTTGAAAGATTGTAAAATTGGAGAAGATTTAATTCATGTTAGAGCCAAGTCATTACACGTACAAAGGAAAAATGGATGAGATTCCATCTAATATTTGCAACATGGAGGTACAAATAATTTCATGGCTTAAGCATAATGATATTATAACGAATGATTTTGATAAGAAAAACTATGCATGAAGGTGAAATTTGTGAGAGAAAATAGTACAATACAGATTATTTTGAGGTTAGTCAAGGGCTAGTGTACAATGGGTATAGGGTAACTACACATGACAAAATGAAATAGGAGTAGGGGAACTAACCTCACATACTCCTCTCCCTCTTTCTTTGCTTATCCATATCTGTAACTCTCTTCTCTCTCTCTCTCTACTCTTCCAACATCTATATCCATCTGACTCTCAATATTAACTTCCAAAACAAAACAAATTGACTTTTGTGGACCTAACAATTCAACTAGCAACTCATGATAATCATTGTTTAAGCCATCAATAACAATTCAACCATACCCATTCTGGTAGCTAATGTATCTCAATGGCATGATACAGATTTACAAAAACTGAAAAAGCATGAAAGAAGGACCTAGAAAATAATGTCCACGAACTCATAAAGCTGTTAATTTAGGGAGTTTTTAGAAACAATAAACCAGTAATCAAAGTTTAGAGGCCAACATGCAGCACCCAACCAAATAAAAGAAAGCTTCCATGCCTTACCTTGTCCTGACAGAGAAGAATGAAAACAGGGACGAAAGACAGAGCATAGGACCCACGACAATGGAGGACTGAGAAAAGGAAATAGAATAAAGCAATGTCTGAGCAAGAGTTGTCGATGGAGGTAGAGGTCTCGTCCTATGGTCACAGACGGAGACGCAACACCAGTTTGAGCAAGAGAACCCTTGGCAATGGAGAAATTGAGACTTGAAACTCTGAATGTCCAGAAGCTACTACATCTACTGACCAAGACGAGTTTCTTTTCTAAAAGGTTTGACTGGGCCGCTGTTTCAATGACTGATTTTTTCAAACCAGTCTCTCAATGTAGATGATTCAACTATTGGTTTAATAACCAGTCGTTGAATTCCATATATTCAATGACTGGTTTACTAACCAGTCATTGAAATAGTAAGTTTTAATGACTCGTTATTAAACCAGTCATTTGATATTATCTTCAACGACTGTTTATCAAAACAGTTGTTGAAGATGCCCAGCAAAAACAGTTAGCAGTAGGGATGATGAGGATGAAGACAAAGATAAAGAAACAGATATAGGAGGCTTGTTGGGGTGATAATGAATGTCACAGAAGAAGAGGAATAAAGAAGAGGAAGACATGATGATTGAGAATCTCTCTTACACACACTTATTGATGCTTACCTCTATACCTCTCTCTCTATATCTGGAGGGAACACGTGTTAAAAACAAACTTACATGAGTCCTCATAGGGTAGTAATTATCAGCTGCGATGTGTGACAGCATGCAGGAGTTCAATTGGGTCTTCTTAATTAATCATATCTGAAGACAGAG
Source organism: Inga laurina (assembly GCA_963855925.1). Classification (NCBI taxonomy): domain Eukaryota; kingdom Viridiplantae; phylum Streptophyta; class Magnoliopsida; order Fabales; family Fabaceae; genus Inga; species Inga laurina. The sequence continues at coordinate 29,875,730 of OY979702.1, read as the reverse complement.
CAGAGGGCTAAGTTTCAACGACTGTTATCAATAACATTTGTTGAAACCTGTATTTCAATGATTGCTATTGGAAATAGTTGTTAAAGCTAGTTTTGAATGACTGTTTCTATAGAAACAGCCATTAAAAATCTTGGCTTATTTACCATCATTGCCACCACCTTGTTTTCACTACTATTTTATAAAAACAGACGTTAATTCCAGTTGTTAAATCAGGTAATTGTAGTAGTGTTTCTCTACAACTTCCCCAAAAGGAAATAAAACCCTCTTAAGGTCCCTTTACCTTAAGATCAAATCAAAAATACAATTGGAACTATTTATATACTCTCTCACAGAGTGAATATGATAACCACTGAAGTACAATATGAATACAAAGAGAAATATGAAATCAGAGACTCTTATAAGTTTTTCAGTGTATGCTCTCGTTCTGTCTTGTTATTTTTAGTCTATCACAGTTGCTTGTATTTGTAGTTGATTCAGTTAGTTGTTGTGGATCGGAATGTCCTATTCAAGAGTGGGATGTATTCATTTGAGTTTTTTGATAGTCTTTCAAGGTGGGTTAACTAATTGTCATGGTAGGTAGCTAATATTCAATGTTTAATGATGATGCTCACCACAATTGACTTTCATATATTTGTGTCTGCGATCGAAATGTTTAATGTTTAGATATAGTAACAAGTGAAAACATAATGAATAAATAAAATTTAATAATATTTGAATTGTTCTCTATTAGTCTAAAATTCATTTTGCTTCTATTACTGATGAACTCGAGTTCTTGCTCCCAACTCGAGACCAAACTCGAGTTCTTTCTTCTAACTTGAGTTCTCTCCAATATTTGCAAAACTGTATGGAGAAAACTTTCAAGACTTTCAAGTTCCTCTCAAGAGTGTTTGGAGAATTTTAGGCCAAAACTCGAGTTCTTAGTCAAAACTCGAGTTCCTTGCATGATTTGTCCAAGTTTTAGCTTCTAACACCCTGTACTTGTGAGCTTCCTTGAAGTTTGCAAGGTTCAACTCGAGTTCTCCTCAGAAACTCAAGTTTATAAAGCTGTTGGCATTGTTTCAATTTGTCTCTACCAAGAACTTACAAGTGTTAACTTGCCAACTTGAGTTTACTTTATAACAGAACTTGAGCTTTGTACCAAAACTCGAGTTCTTTAAATAGTTGCAGTTTATGACTTAGCCTTTGGATAAAACTCGCAAAAGTTATCTTGCAAACTTGAGTTCTCTTAAGACCAAAACTCAAGTTTTGAACCAAAACTTGAGTTTCTAAATAAATTTTAGTTTTAGAGAAGCTTCTATATAAAACTTGCAGGAGTTAACTTGTTAAACTCGAGTTCTTTACAAGACAGAACTCGAGTTCTCCTCTAAAACTCGAGTGCGACAGATATTCTGCAGCAAGATAACCACCTTTTGTCAACTTGTAAAATGCATTCGATAACCACTTTGATTCAATTAAACTTTGTCATTTTCTTTCAAAATACTATATTAATATGTTGTTATAATCAAAACATGGATTCTAATATTCTCCCCCTTTTTGATGATGATAAAACATTTGTGATAGATTTGAAAAAATTAATGACAAACACTTATTGGATTTTCAAATGCAAAAACATTGAAGTTTAACGTTTTTTGATGCAATTTGGAACTTTTCTTCAAGAACTTTGCACGACTTTCACTGCTAAGTTCATTGATAAAACATAACTTCAAATTACTTTAGCGAATTCAAAATGTCATAAACATATAAATCAACTACATAGCCAATATACAAAGTCATACAAACATAAATCCAAAAATATAAGCCGAACCATACAAGATGCATAAAAGATGATCCCTTTAAACTATGACCCAAAAAAATTTAAAAACTCAAATGCCATCACTCATCCTTCTCACCTTTTTTGTTATCAGTAGTGGAGGGAGGAACAAGAAAGGTGATATCTAATAGTGGAGGTGGAGTATATAAAACTAAAAAGGTAGAGGGATTAAAAGGTTCAGGTATAAATGGTGGTGAAGATGGTTGAGGATCAAAGGTGGCAGGTTGAGAAGTGGATGGCTTATTCAGTGTGACATCCACAGTGGTGGAAGTAATAGGATCTGAGTATGTGAACAACACTATGGTAGGGATGTGAGAGGCTAGTGCAGTAGGGGATGGTAGTGTAGATATGGTTGGTTGAGGAACTAATGTATCTGGACAGAGGTAGGATGAATAGGGAGGTGAGTATGAAAAAAATCTCCAACACATTAAACCTCCTCATATGATCTTCTTGGGTCTTGACCATCAAGTCAAAGTTATGATTGGCCTTATCTACCAACCTGAGAATTTATGCCTCCATTCTTCCTACCAAGTTCTCATATTATTCAAATAGCTTTGAGGTTAGACATGGCCTGGTTGATCAGGTCTATACATATCCCTAAATGGATGCACTAAAGAATGATGGAGAAGGAGGTCTTCCTCTTGTAGAGGTTGAGCCTCATAATCCTATGATGGTGTAGACTTAAGCTGCGGTGTAAATGTCTTATTATTCAATGGAAGAGTGATACCCATATAATTAATTTGTGTTATACCATACCTGGGAATTCTAATCTTTTCATCACCATCTAAGTACCAAATTTTATTGTGCCAAAGGTTGAGGGATACAATTTGAGGATGTGGGATGGAGGTGATCTAGTTGAGGACAATCTAAGCAGCCTCATTTATTGAAAAATCATCATTTCTTGAAAAAATCATCTCTCCCATATTTGTTTTCTATCCTGGTAGGAATGAGGCCATTATATAGTAACCTTGAATGCAGAATGGGTAAAGTTATTGGATTTGTTCACTAAGCTTCTAGTATAGATATAGCAAATGATATGTTTAAGGTTTGGCATTGAAGTAGGCTTAAAGTTTAGGGACCTATAGGATTATTCAGTCTTAACAATCAAAATACTTGGCTGGCTATGAACTCTTTGGCAGGATTAGAAGGTGGAATGAAATAACCAAGTATGGTATTGATCATGGAAGGGGTGATCATTATAGTTTGTATATGAATAGTAGTCTGAAGTCCTTCCTTTGATAATTCACCAGTTTTTGACATAATGTTTTTCACTTTTCTATTGCAGTAGAAAGTCCTCAAAACAGTTGGTGAATATTGTAGGTACACAATAAGCCAAGGTTCATAAAAACCAAGGTATGGTCTAAGGTTCAGACCATAATGTGAACTCGATAGTTTAGATCAACAAAAACAACAGGATAGATACTACGGCTAGAAAATTTCTCATTGAATACCTTTTTACTAAAGGGTGCTAGAGCCTCGAGGTTGAAGTCTTCTAGAGTAATAGTATCTACTTCTTCTTCCTCTAGTGCATGAGAGGTAGAGGTAGCTCGTGAATGTGAACCGACACAGCCTTAGAAAACCCAGAACATCTAGAAACATATTGAGATGTATAGTCACCTATTCCTGAGGAAATTTTACTAATCAATTCATCCAATCATGATTATTCTAATGCTTTTTAGAATAGTCTATCATATTCACTATCCGAGGATGAATCATATGGAGCCTCTGTAGCCTCTCTCTTTCCTTTTCATCTTACTTCTTTAGATTTTGATCGAGTTACCATAGGCTCTTTAATGGTAACACCTTTAGCCTTCTTTGAAGGAGGTTCATCCTTCACCTTCAATATCAAGTGGTTCTTTTTCCCAATAGTCCCTTTTTTCTTGATTACTTTTGACTTTAGAGGGAGAAGAGTTGGTGTTAAAGACAAAATTGTCGTTGGCGTTGCCATCAGAGTAATAGTCTTGTTGGAATGAGAAGAGAGAGAATAGGAAAATGATGATAATAAATCTTAAGTAACCTTTGGCATTTTTGTAACCTTTGGCATTTTTGTGCGTGCCATGGTGATGAAGAAGCAGGTGACACTTCTAAGAATTTTGAGAGTTAAAGAAATAGAGCATTGGAAATTTTTTGAGATGAAACATTTTAGGGCTCAGTGATATGGATTTAAAGGGTGAATCCATCGTTTGAAGAAGTTCAAGAGTTATAACAGATGAATTATGGAGGTGGAGGTGACGATTCAGTGTTTAACAACTAGATTTGAGTGGGGTGTGTGTATTCGGGTGAAGAATCGTTCTAGGTGAGAAGAACGACTGTGACATTTGAGCTTTTAGACTTACTGTTATAAGACCTCGACACTAAGAACTCATATTCATATGAACTCGAGTTTTTCTATAAAACTCAAGTTCCACAGGAAAATTTCAGTAATTCATAGTGTGTACCTGGCTTGGGTGTAACTTATAGACACCTAGTTTATTTCCATCTTTCTATAACTTTGTACTCAAGACCTCTAAGATCACTTGAGTAAACTATCCTTTTGATTCAAGTCTTTTTGCAGTGTTCTTCCTGAACTCGAGTTTCCTATAGAAACTTTAAGTCAGAACTCATGTTTCATCTGAATCTAGAGTTTTATGCCAAAACTTGGAATTGAACTCGAGTTTGTAGTCAGAGTTCATGTTTTCTCTATTATCCCTATTTTACCAATTGAAAGCAAAGTACTCCTACAAAACAAATTTCTATATACTTCGATGCTTAAGTCAGTATAGTGATCATCAAAACGTGTACATAAATACATATGAAAAAATAATTAGAAACAAGAAAATCTCACAACTCATTTGGATTAACCATTCCCAATTCTCTCCTTATGTATAAAAATTGATCTTTAGTTATTGGCTTTGTAAATATATCAGCAAGTTGAAGATGCGTAGGAATGAATTCTACTTTGACATTCTTATTTTGAACATGATCTCGTATAAGGTAATATTGAATGTCTATGTGCTTGGTTCTTAATGTTGTATAGGATTCTTGACCAAGCTTATGGTACTCGTGTTGTTACAATATATTGGTATCTCCTTCAAGTTGATTCCCAAGTCATCAAGTTGTTGTTTTAGCCATAGTACTTGAGAACAACAACTTGCTGCAACTATGTATTCAGCTTAAGTAGAGGATAATGAAATTGTATCCTGCTTTTTACTGAACCATAAAACCAAAGAGCCTTTAAGAAATTGACATTGTCCATTTGTGCTCTTTTTGTCAGTTTTAAATCCTCCAAGATCTGAATCTGAATAGGCCATCAAATACTCATTTTCTCCTTTTGGATACCATAAGCCAATTTTAGTAGTGTCTCCAAGTACATGAAGATTCTCTTCACGATTTTATCATGCTATAACTTAGGTGTAGATTGATACCTTGCACATATACCAATATTGAATTGTAATATGGCCTTCTACTATTAGATAGAGTAATGAACTGATCATTCCTCTATATTTGGTGATCAAGGCCATTCACATCGGCATCTAGTAGTGTGGTTGTGCTCATTGGAGTATTAGCTCATTTGGCATTCTCCATTCTAATCTTTTTCAACAACTTTTTTTAAATATTTGGTTTGGGATTTGAAGATCCCATTCCTCCATTATTTAATTTGTAGTCCAAGAAAGAAGTTTAATTCACCTATCATGGATAGTTTGAATTTTCCATGCATAAGCTTTGAAAAATCTTAGCAAAGAGATTCGTTAGTGGCACAAAAAATTATATCATCAACATATATTTGTACTACTAGTAAATAATTCTTGTTATGTTTGATGAAGAGTGTCATGTTTACTTTTCCTTTGACAAAGTTTTGATCAAGAAGGAATTTGTTCAGTCTTTCATACCAAGCTCTTAGTGCTTGTTTCAAACCATATAAAGCTTTATTTTGTTTAAAAACATGGTTAGGTTTCGTTTCTCTTCAAAACCAGGAGTTTGTTCTACATAAACTTCCTCCATAATATGACTATTTAAAAAGCACTCTGGATGTCCATTTATTAAGTTTAAAACCTTTAATGCATGCAAAGGCTAAGAGTACTCTTATGGCTTCTAGTCTTGCTATTGGAGCATATATTTTCTCATAATCAATACGTTCTTCTTGATTATAGCCTTTGAAAACTAATCCTGCCTTATTTCTCATAATGACTGCAGATTCATCAAGTTTGTTTTTGAAAACCAAATTGGTTCCTATGACCAAATGATCTTTAGGTTGAGGTACCAAATCCCAAACTTGATTTCTTCAAAATTGGTTTAATTTTTCTTGCATTGCAATCACCCAATCATTATTATAAAGTGTTTCTTCATACTAGAAGGTTCAATTTCATAAATGAATGAAGAGAATGTAACTTCATTATGAATTCTATTTATTGTTTTGACACCTTCATGAACATGTCAAATTACTTGTTCAATGGATGATCTTTCATGTGTTTCCATGCTCTTGGCTGAGCATGTTCTTTGACATTTTCTTCAGTTTGAAAATCATCTATTTAAGAATCATTTTGATTTAAAATTGTTAGATTTTTATTTTTCTTTATCAAATCCATTTTCTCTTTATTAAAAGACTTTGTTTAAGAATCTATTTCATCAAACACAACATGAATGGTTTCTTCTACAATGCATATTCTTTTATTAAAGACTCTATATGCTTTACTTCTATTTGAGTAACTAAGAAATAAGCCGTTATCAGACTTTAAATCAAATTTACCCAAATTTTCTTTACCGTTGTTGTGGATGTAGCACTTACATCCAAAGATGTGTAGATGAGCAAGGTTAGGTTTTCTTCCATTATAGAGCTCATTTGGTGTCTTTCCAAGTGATTTACGGACATATGCTTGGTTCAAGATATAGCATGCAGTGCTCCAGAGCACTTGTGGCATTTCTTTCTCATTGAGCATTGCCATTACCATCTTTGTGAGGACTCTGTTCTTTCTTTCCATAACTCCATTTTGTTGAGGTGTCCTTGGTGTTGAGAAATTATGGTCTGTTCCCTGATTATTGTATAAGTCTTCAAAGAGTTGATTATCAAACTCTCCTCCATGATCGGTCTTGATATAAAAATAAAAATACCTTTCTCATTTTGGACCTTCTTGGAAAATGTAATAAATTCAACAAAAGTTTCATCTCTAGAATCAAGAAATATAGTCTACGTAAATCTTGTAAAATTGTTGACAATTATTAGAGTATATAAATTTTCTCCAAAAATCTTTACTCTTACTAGTCCTACTAAATCCATATGAAGTAATTGTAAAGATTTAGAAGTTGAAATCTCATTCTTTATTTTGAAAGATTTAGTTTGTTTTCCTTTTTGGCAAGCATTACAAATCATGTCGTCTTTGAATTTAAGTTTGGGAAGACCAACAACTAAATCCTTTTTAATCAATTTGTCAAGTTGATTCATATTGACATAAGCAAGACGCTTATGCCATAACCAACTTTTCTCATATTTACTAAGAAAACAACTTTCAGAAGAATTTGAATTTAAATCAACAGTATAACAATTATCATCCCATTGAGCTCGGATCTTTGTTTGATAGATTATTTTTTAAACGGTAGATCTTTCTTATTCACTATCAAGCATTCCCCTGAGTCAAAGATTACCCAATTATCTTTGTCAATGCTTTGACTAATACTTAGGAGCTCGTGGCATAATCCTTCAACATAATTTATGTCATTGATTTGTACACCATTGATGTTTCCAACTTCACCAATTTTGGCAACATGTCCATATTGGCTACCTCCAAAAGTTACCTTTCCTCCTTCTTTAGTTCCAACGTGGTGAAATTATCTCTGTCACCAGTCATGTGTCTAGAGCATCCACTATCAATGTACCATTTGTGTTCCCGTGATGCTTTGAGACATACCTAGAGTAATATCATCAAATTTTAGGTACCCACACTTTCTTGGGTCCTTTGTGGTTAGTATGAATCACTCTTGGTACACGCATCTCTTTTAGAACCTATTTATATGTGCCAATGGCCTTTCCCTTTGTAAAATGACATGATAAAGTATAATGTCCTTTCCTATTGTAGTAATTACATAATGCAAATGGATTTGATAGATGTACTGGATTTCTAAGATATTTAAGATATATCCCATTGCCTTTCTTCTTCTTTCCTATATTTTTTATCTTTAACAAAATTATACCCAATTCTAGACTTTGCTAGGATCGGTAGGCACAACAGAAGAATTATAAAATTTTTTACCAATCCTAATCTAAGATCTATCAACGATGTTTAAATCGGGTTAGAAAGAACTCATAACTTTTTTTAGCTTGGGTTTTCATGATCTCTAGGGCCAACAAGTTAGGTCTGTTCCCTCTACCAGTATTTACACGAATGCTCTCCAACAGAGACTGCGTGCTAGCGACTCTAATGTTTTTCTAGGGTTTCCTTTGTGGCTCTGAATTCTCATGCACGTATGAGTATATCTGCTCTATCAAGTACATAACCTATGAGGGCTATATTCAAATTTCAAAATTAATCATCATTAATTTCAAAATTAATCAACAATTAATTATCTTGATGAGCTAATTAAATAAATTTAGTTTAAATTAAATCTGTCTAACATTTTTAATTTAACCTATTTATTTAATCCAAATAAAGAGCCATTAGATTTAATTTATCTTCATAAATTAAATCTGAGATACTATATCTCTATCATGTTAGTTATTAAATTTAATATATCTTAATAAATTAAATTTAAAACTAACACAATATAATAATATCATATAATACACACACACATAAACATATATATATAAGATATGTATTTCAAAAATATATATCTATATAATATTATTAACGAATTTTATATTATATATATAGATATATAAATATAAAATTCGTCCACCCTAAATTAAACATTATCTTGTGTTGGACCATCCTTGTGTGTGACCCTGTAGGCCCATATAAAGTTGGCAGTGAGCCAATAATTGTACTAACCCAAACGTCGCAAGCAGCCTCTAGCAAGATATTATGACTACCCAATTCATATGAGGATCGTTATTATGATGCAACCTGTCATACAACCATGTCACGTCCCTTTTCTCACGTGATATATCTATCAAGGATAAGGCATGGATAATGTCATCCTCTTGTTCCTGACCATTACTTTCTCAATTCTTGAGTAGCCTGACAATAGAAATGGAAACTCCTTTCCATTGTAGTATGTCCATACATTTCTAAGACTCACTCATCAAGGGGCCCAGTAATATCTCTCTACTAATGTGAGGGACAAATTCCATCTTGATCATTCATATTCCTCTGCATAAAAAACCACCAAGCCTAATCATAGCCTTTATCATCACCCGGTCAAAAGTGACTTTTGACTAGTTCAAAGCTTAGCAACTCTCATGTAGGAATCCATGATGACCTCAGGTCTAAGGGCATTATGATATGGTTATACATGAGACAAGCTTATGACTTGATCCATGTAGCTTTCTCATAGTGGCTCGGTTCAACACCTTGTACTCTTACAAGTGCCTAAGACTTTGATTCATATCTCCATATCTTATTAAACTCATACTGGTCTTATTTCATCTTTGCTCCCGCATAGATGACCAACCAGGGACATTTTAGAATAATCTTTATGATTTACCAAGGATACAATTATCACAGTTAACATGCAAATAATATGATAACAGAATGGAGAAATTTCATTAAAATAATAATGTTTAAAGTACAATGATTGGCCCGCCCTTAAGGCACAATTTCCAACAGACTTACCATGACTGACTCTTTGAGATTTTAAAAATATTTTAAGAGTTTCGCTTCCTTTAGTAAATCTTTCTAAAGTTATTGTTAAGTCACTTATTTTCCTATCTTTTTCTTCACAATATTCACATGATGAACATGATATGACAGTACTAGCTCTACTTTCTAATTCTTTTACTTTCTTCTTATAACTTACCATTTCTTTGGCCACCTTGATGAATTCAGTATGCGATGCATTGTAATTTGATAATAGTTCATCATAAGTAGGTTTAGAATCATTTACCTTAGAGTTTGATTCTTCTTATTTGGCTTCCAAACATATATTTGCAAATTCATCTTTGTTACTATCTTCATCCAATAAACTATCACCCCATATGGATTATATGTATGCTTTCCTTGTTTGCTTCTTCTTGTCTTTGTGCTTAAAGCATTCAAACTTGATATGTCCTTGTTTCCCAGATTTATAGCATATGATTTGTTGCTCTTTGTTCTCTTTCTTGCTTGAACTTCCTTGATTATCCTTGATGTTCCGTTGGCCTCTTCTATACAACTTCCTGAACTTTCTCACAATCATTCCCATTTGTCATCATCAAGTTCATCTTTGCTTTCGAATGGTTTGACTTCCTTGATGACTTTGAGGACTCCTCTTTTCTTTTTGTCTTCAAACTCTTCTAGCTCCTTTTTGAATTTTAGCTTTCCCTTATACTTAGAAAGGCTACCAAAAAGTGCAACTATAGATCTTAATGATTACCTTTGGCTTCTTCAATAGCCTTCACTTTTGCTTTCCATTCTTTTGTAATAATGTTAAGAATCTTCCTTATTTGGGAATTTTTATAAAGGTTTTCCTAAGAGCTACTAGTTGATTGACAAGATGGGTGTATCTGAGTTCGAATTCAGATATCCTTTCTTTAGGTTTCATCTAAAACAAATCATACTTTGTGATTAGAGTGTTGATTCGATTTTCTTTAATTTTGGATGTACCTTAATGTGTATTTTATAGTGCATCCTGCATGTCTTTAGCTGTTACAGCGTGTAGATTCTGAAATATTCCTTCTGGCTGAAGGCACTCTGTATCATTAAAATGGCTTTGCTATTTAATGTTACTAATCTTTTGTCATTGTCATCGTATTCCTCTGGACTCTTTTTCATGACTCTCTTCTACATTTTTCATTTGAATATAATCACTATCTTGTATTACATTTCATAACGCATATTTCTTCGCCATTACGAACACTCTGAACTTAGCTTTACATAACAAAAAATATTCTCCAGTAAAAGCATGAGGTCTAGTAATAGAAGCTTTGTTTGGAAGAATATTTTCACCCATTGTTGCCATTGAATGGATCCTGCTCAAGTTGTTAAACTCTTTTGAGAAGATCTCCCTTTAATACCAAATAAAAGAGGTAAACTTATGTTGGAAATTATGTCTTAGGGGCCAATCATTGTACTTTAAACATTGTTATTCCATGAATTTCTTCATTTTGTTATCATATCATTTGCATGTTGACTGTGATAACTATCCTTGGATAAATCATAATGATTGTCCTAAATGTCCATAGTCGATAATCTATGCAAGACCACGGATGAAATAAGACTAGTATGACTTTGAAAAGAGGTATGGAGATACAAATCAAAGTCCTAGGGACTTGTAAGAGTATAAGGTGTTGGACCAACCCGCTATGAGAAAGCTGCATGAATCAAGTCATAAGCTTGTCTCATGTCTAACCACGTTACTATGCCCTTTGACCTAAAATCATCATGGATTTCTACATGAGAGTTACTCAACTTTGACCTAGTCAAAAGTCACCTCTGACCAGATGATACATACATACATATATTATTATAATATTATTATATTGTGTTAGTTTTAAATTTAGTTTTATCTAATAAATTAAATAATTAACACGACAAAGATATAATATCTCAGATTTAATTTATAAAGATAAATTAAATCTATTTCTATTGTCTCTTTATTCAGATTAAATAAATATGTTAAATTAAAATTGTTGGACATATTTAATTAAACCATATTTATTTAATTTGTTTATAAAAAACAATTAAGTGTTAATTGATATGATATGGATTTCAAAACTAATTAAGATTAATGTTAAAAATCCAATATCCATCATAAAATAAATAGCCCTGACTAGTTATTTAAAAAGGGTGAGCTATGGTTTTCTACAAGTGACGAAAAAAGCAAGATTGAGAGCCGTGAGAAAAAAAGCTCTAGAGTGGGATGTTGGTGGCGTTAGCACCTTGTTCGTATTGGATTCCTATTCGTGTGGATACTGGTAGAGGGAGCTGATTCGAGTTTTTAGCTCCTTGAGATCGAAAAGAAAGACCAAACACATAAGAAAGATATATTTTCTACTACTTGATTTAAATGTGGTTGACAAATCTACTGTCGGGATTGGAAGAATTTTTTAATTTTAATTTTCCACTGCGCCTATCAATCCCAATGGTGACATTAGTGCCAGGTCAATTGTGTGTTTAAGTTGAGTTTGAGGTTTCATCTTGATTATAAATTTTATATGTGATATATAAGCTGTATCTGATATATTGCTTTGGATTCGATTGATGGTGACAATTGAGGAGATCAGGGAAATCGTGGCCTTGCTTTAGTACTCTTATGTTATAGGGTTGTTAGATTCAAAATCTTATGAGCAGCATGTTGAGTAAAAACGTATAGGGATCTCTTACATGGAATGTTAAGTATGCATAAATTAAGAAGATTCATAGTTGTTCTTAGAGATATGTGATGCCTCTATTACTTGTGTCAAAAAGCTTGAAATCAAGCAAAATATGAGGAAGCTAGTATTATAGAAGAAGTTATTTTTAATTAAAATTTAGATAAGAGTTAGAGAAAGGAAAGTTGAGAGAATATAAGGGAAATTAAAGAACTTATCAATTTTCACGTCTAATCATATGGTCAGTTACTAATATAGGGAAAAAGCTCAGAGATACCCTTCCCTTAGAATTAGGATCACCTAAACTATCCTCTAAACCACTCCCTATCTTCTTCTTTTCCTTCCTTTTTCTTTAGACAAGGACTGAGGAGCATAGGTGCGTAGCGGGACTACAGTGGCTGGCTAACTATTCGTAGCATGACATAATTATAACATTTATTGCTTTTCATATTATATGAATTGTTATTTGATGTGGTTTTAATTTCTAAAATTTTTTTGGGTATGGCGAACAATATGGCTCTAGTTTTACAAGGGTTGTAAATTTTTTTTAAATACAGTAGGCATGCCGTGCCTTCCTCTACATAGTCTGGATGTACATTCTCTTCTCATCTCACTCCCCTCATATATTTAAACAAGGTTTCTCAATGTATTTTTCTTTTCTTACTTGAGAGTTCTCTCATTGGCTTGAGAGGATTTAGGTTAATTGAGCCATATTCTATCACGTTTAGATTATGTTTCATTTGATTAGATCATTATATTCATATTTTACATATATATGTATATTTGTATAAGATAAAACTGTGATATATATATTCATATAAACGAAATAATTAATTAAACTCTATAAAGGAAATCTTGAGTTATAATGCCATCAATTAATGAATACTTATCAAAACCTAGATCGCTTAATTGTAGGTTCTACCAATATGGATGCATTTGAGTTATCTTGGTGTGACAAATATGAGTAATAGTGGTACTCACAAATATTTATTATTGTTTTGACTTAATTGAGATTATCAAAATGGTTTTGGATCTTAAGGAATTAGATATAACATCCCAAATTTTATATACCAAAATTCCTTACACACTTTGGCATTTAATGGAATTAAATGGTACATTAAAGAGCATATTAAATGACAAAACAAGGCAATTTGTGGTCATACACAACCTGATTATGTTTAGAACATAAATTGTAAAATTTGGATTTGCTGCTAGTGTGTTTTCTTGCGTGGTAGTCTGGTTGTGTGATGGTTTTGGATAATCTAATGTTGTCCAATGAAGATTAAATTTTTCAAAAAAAACGTAGACATATCAAGCTTTAATTTGATAGGTCATATAAATCATTTAGACTTGTACATTGAGAGTTATGTATTTTTGAATTTAGCCAAGTGAAACTGGCAAGTTTCTGTGGTAGTGTTCCATAAATGATAATTCTGGAATGTTGTGCATCAGTTGGCTAATGGAAATATTTTTCCTTACAATAAGGGTCACATAACCTTTAGAACTATTACAATTGAATATTTATAAATAAAGATATACATTTTCAAAGTTTAAAGAAAATCCTGTCAACCTTTTATTAAGGTGTGAAATTGAAAATGTAATGGCAAAAATGTATGGGCAAAATAGTCATTTGGCTAAATTAAATCCAAAGCCAATATTTTTCCCTTTTCCTTATGTATTGGACATCCAACAAGAGGAGAAGCAAAGGAAAATTAATACTTGGCTCACGTTTAATCAAGTAATAACATGTCTTTAATGGCAATAAACAAATGTATTTCTAGGAGGTGGAACATGATATTTTAAGAGCTAATTAAGCTCTTCCAAAGTCCACAAGATACGTCCAAGTATAAGGAAAAGGAAAGAGGAAGTGTTCAAATGAAAAAGATGAAGGCATAAGTCAAAAAAGTTTGCATGTGCTTAATTGTAATAAAATATTATATTTTACAGAGGTGTAAGCGATATTTTTAAAAAAATCTGCTTATCATCTCCCAAAGGTCATAAGCTACATCCAGCACAAACCAAGGAGAGAGAGAGCTTGTAGAAAACAAGAATATAGAGAGAGCTCAAGTACTCAAGAAGCAAGATCAAGGTAAGTTGAAAGTAAAATCCACTTGTTCTTGCCTTCTAATTCATTCGAGCCTCTCTCTAATCTCTATGCCATTTTGAAATACACTTGTAGAAAGACAAATCAAGAAGAAGAGAGACAATGAGGGCCATGGTTTGAAGGCCTAGAGAGAGAAAGCAAGAGGTAATCACAATAAACCTTGCTATCTTGTTGATTAAATGTTGTTTGACGATTGTTTGGTTGATTTGTTACTCTTCATGGATGGATTTTGTGATTTAGGATGCTCATCCCTAAGGGGAGGCACTATCTAAATTTTGATTAATCATGTTTAAGAGTGTTTAAATGGTTAATCATGTGATTAAAAGTGTAAGGAAGAAGTTTAATTACATGTAAAGTGAAAATCACATTTTCTCTAATGTTTCCATGATTTTTTGCCAACTATTGTTCATGGTGTTTGGGCTGGAATTTGATTCATTTGATGATTCCACTGTGTTTAAAATGGAAAATTGTGTAGGGAACATGTATAATGTGAAATACAATGGCCTTAGAATGTGAAATGATGAAACTACCCCTAAAACCCTAGGTTAGAGGCTGCAAAGGGCATTTCCATCTTTTGGTTGTGAATTTGCCAAATATGAGGTCAAAAATGAATTTTATATGAAAATTTGTGTAGGATTAGTCCGAGTAGTAATTTTTGAACGGTACAGTTAGACTGGGTACAAAGGGACTTAGACTGGGTCCCTAGGGGTATTTTGGACATCCTATGTTTTTAAGCAAGGATAACCAACAAAATGAGTCTAGAATAATATATGATTATGTAATAACTCATTTATTGTAAATTTGGAATTTTAGGACTTGGTAGTAGCCTAAGCCGGACATAGGATATCGAACAGACAGTAGAACAAACACTGGATCAGGGAAGGGCAATTAAGGTAGTGAACTTACATTACTTGCATGTATTTGATATTTATGCTTGTGTAGTGATTTACATGATTGCTTTACTTGATTATGTAGAGCATATTTGAATAATGAAGCTCTATCTCTATTTATGATTTATGTTGTGGACATGAGTATAGTATGTAAAGCATTGAGCATGCAGAAATGTCATTATAGGGCATGAATCTAGTTAAAGCTAACTTGTCATGCATATAGCATATATCTTGCATGCATAAGGTAACTTTTTACTACTGAGATCCTAGGAATCTCACCCTCCCTACCAACCATTCAAATAGATGAAAACTAGAGGTGTGCTGATAACAGAGAGAGAATTGCACGAGAGGAATACTGTGGTACGATGAGGAAGAGAAGATGTATGCATTTCGTTGTAACGGGTTTAGACACCCTAGTAGCCCTGTATGGCCACATTATTAGTAATTGTTATATACAATCCCTAAGGAGAATTCCTACAATCAAGTACTTATTATCAATATTTTCATGCTATTTTTGTGTGCCTACCAAACTGCATGCAAACACTTTGAAAAATGTGGAAATAAGATAAGGGACTGACATTTCAATATTAGAGCAAGCGATTCTGGAAAGAATAGTATACTTATATGGTCTAGATTATACGGTGATAGTACATATGCAAAGAAAGGGAGTATTTCTGTGAACCAACCCCAAAGAAACAATGAATACCCTAAGGGTATCCAATATCATAATTGTAACCCCTACCTTAAAAGGCATTAATATGGTTCGAAACGTGTTATGAATTAAATGGGAGACCAACGGATAACTTAAAACTCATTAAAAATCCCTACTTCAAGATAGGGTTTGGTCCTATGATAAAGCGGATTTTCATAAACGTTCAAAACCTATTTAATATAGTCTCATTGCCACTTTTCAAATCTATTTGTCCTGTTCAGTTCATTCCATTCTTAAATATCAAAGTACTCAACAAAATTTCTAGACTACTCTCGTGTTATATTCAACATCTAGTAGGGTCCTATGCTGGTGATTACATACAATACACAAGTTTACATCATATAAAAATATATACAATGTTCACAAGAATTGATAACCAACAGAAGAAGCTAAATCTCCTAGCTGGGAGTACAGGCCGTCCTTAGTTACTTGCTTCTTCATCGATCCGCTTGCCCTAGCTGTAGGTTAGTCATTGGAAATAGTGAGATTCAAATGATACATAATAGCAAGGTATGTAAGCAAATCACAAAGCATCATCACAATAGCATCCATAACAGCAATCACATCCATGACTTTCATTACAATAACGACAACTTTCATAGTTGTATGCACATTCGTGACTTTCATCACATTAACGACAGCTCTCACGGCTGTATTCACAATAACGACAGCTTTCACAGCTATATTCACAATCACATAAGCTTTCATAGCTATATTCAGGGCAGCATACATAGCAGCATTCACATTTGTTACAATTCAATGATAAGCAAATACATATAAAGCATTATACATGATATAAGAGAAGGAGTCACTACCTTGTTCTTTCCTGTTCGGACACCGGTTTCTTATCCTAAAGGCAAATATCAAATCCTATAAATCATAATCAAAGGTGATGAGTTATTGCCTATACCAATTCTTCACTCCAAGACACTAGGGTTGGTTATCATTTGAGACCTTTAGGTAGCTACAAGAAGCTCAACCAACTGCCTAAAGGGTTGGGAAGAACTATACCAGTGACCATCTTTCCTAAACACAAAGCGCTGAAAATCACGGCCAAGCCACTCTCTGGCTATTGCCAAGAGATTGTTTGAAAGATTTGGGTTGTGCCCAAGGACGACTACTATGGCCAAAAACTGGTCAGATACTTTTTGGCTATGGCCAAAACTCTTGGCCGCAGCTAAAAACTGGCATGTGTCCTGGCTAACTTCAAAAGACCATAACTTTACGTTCACATATCGAAATGACACATACTTTATATCATTTTAATGGTTGTCATGTCTACTACAAAATTGGAAAGTTTCATAACTTTTAGACATCATTTGCTATTTCAAAACACCATGCAAATTTGCTCCCATACACAGAATTTTTACTTGACAAAATTTCCAGAATTTCAACAAATGTTTACAAAGGTCAGAATTCACAACTGGGGCTACTCCTCACACAGTTTTTCACATATATTCCAATGGAAACTTTAAAAAAACCAAATTCTCATTCCTTTAATAAGTTATATTTTGGGAAACAATTTAACATAAAACTCACTTTTCCAAATTCACATTCAAGTCCTCATGTCAATTCCATTATCCAAAACATAACACAAGACACCATTTCAACAATCAAAACATCATGACTCTTTAGAACCCTAATATACATGAAAATTAGGGCAATTTCCATAAACCAAAGTACTCAATAAATGATCACAATATACATGCCTAAAGATTGCCTTTGTTCACCTCTTTAAGTTTCTCTAGTTGGTTCTCTGATTCTTCAACCACTAGTTTTCTTGAGTTCACAAAACACCTCCTCTTGAAAATCTAAAATCATAGCAATAAAGCTCTCATCAAGATTATCAAGATTAAAGAAGAGGATTTTAGCACTAGAGATCATCTACATGGTCAAAATGAAAGAAATAGAGCTTACTTTACCTTTATTTCTTCATTATCTTTCCTCATCCTTCTTTAATGAAAATGAGAGCTAAAGAGAGAGAGGGTAAGAGACGATGAATAATTAGCTTTTCCTACTTCCTCCACGCCCTTAACCAACTTGAGAGAAAAGAAGGAAGAGAAAAGAGTTGAAACTTTAACTTCAATCAATGGTATCCATGGTGCCATGTGTCAACATCCTAAGGATTCTTCAAAAATGCGTGTAACCAGTTAGTTAAGCTAAATAATTCCATTAGCCATTTAGTCACACTACTTACCCTTTAGTTATTAGTGAATTGCCTCTTCGGTTGCTGACCAATTGACCTATAAATTTCTTTATTCCTGTTTTTCCCCTGACTATGGCAATTTCTATTGAATTACCGCTTAACACATATATAGCTCCATTATCTCATGCCATCAGCTCTCCCCCTTACTTTTAATTCGAGTTGTAATTCACATTGTAATCTCTAAAAGTGTTTGTCTAACATTAATTACATTCACTTTTGGAGTCATAAGCCCTTATACACATGTTGGCATATTACAATTCTCCCCCGGCACAATAAATTTCATCCCAAAAATTTGCTAGACAACTTGAGCCATAAACTTTGTAAAATGCCTTTGCATGTCAGCTTCTACTTCCAAGGTTACTTGGTGTGAACCCACAAGGGAAGATCCCATGAACCTACAACCAAGTCTGAAATATAAACACCCCAATAAAGCTAAACACAGATCGACAATCCACTTGAACCCTTGAACATGAAAGGACAAGGACCCGAAGTGTTGGAAAACGCCACAAGGTTGATCAAACCTTGATAAGTTTGTTAGTTCTAAAAAGAACCCCAGAGAGAATCCACTCTCAAGAAACAAAGTGCAGAAGTGCAACTTTCATTTATCATTCAAATCTGAATTGTGTGTTACAAATGAAGAAGCACCAAGTATTTATAGGAAAATATGACCTAATTGCCATAATTGCAATTTTGAAAACAACCAATACAAATTGTAAAACCATGTGCTAGGAAACCTAAAAGTCTAATACAATGAACACAAAAGTCTAATACAATCTAGAAGAAAGTTGAAAAATCAAATACAACATGCTAAAGAAATCAAAAGTCAAATCTGCCAACTACTCTTTGATTTTCGCACAACCAAATTCAAGAACATGTAGTCAGCAAATTAAGGCATACATACAATGTTTCACACATAATATAAGAGAAAGGTCACTACCTTGTTCTTTCCGATTGTGCTCTAGCGCAGGTGGATCACGAACAGGGCAAATATCAAATCCTACAATTCCAAATGCACCATTTAGACACTTCCATAGTGTTTCTTGGGGTTATATGAGTCTATAATGAAAATTTACAAAAATGCCCTCGGGCCCGCCGTACCTGGTTCGGTTGCACTTTTCCCGAAATTCTAATCTGGGCTATCCTTACATATTTCCGCCCAAGGAATCCATTTCTAGACTCGAAATTATCAAATTCAATGTAAAATTATAAATTTACCCTTGGTAGCCCTACTTCAAGGGTTTTAGGGGCGTTTTCGTAATTATGCTTTTTCGGCCTTTTTCGAAAAAGTGGCCAACTGTAACCTCATCTAATTTTCGCTCCTAAACGCAATAGAACCATCAAATCATTGAAAATCCAACTCTAAGACCCATTTCTAGAGCTGGCCGAAATTTATGAGTTCTCCGGGGAAAATCAGGGTTTTACAATTTCGCCTCCTTAAACGCGTTCCTTTCTACTCCTAACCACTTTATTAACCATTATATTAGGTTATAACTACCATTTGAACCAAAATTGGACAGCATAACCCTTAGAAAACTCAATTTCCAAAATTTAAAAGCAATGGCAATCTGGCAAAATTTCACGGATTAAATTGCCCACAGCAGCCAGAATAGTTAATATACGAAGGTTTGGAAGTTACCTTAAGCTCCCACTAGCTTTTCCTCAAGGTGGCTGAACCTTAACCCTTGAAACACCAAATTTTGAGCTTCACAACCTTAAAGAATAAAGAGGAGTAGCTTAGAGTCAGATTTATATGCGTTAGGACCTAAATCGTCAGAGAAATCGGCTTACCTTGTGATATTTCTTCCCTTTCTCTCTCTAAACTCTCTCACTTTCTCTCTCTTGTTTCAGATCTGGAACAACATGAAAATGGCTAGAGAAAGAAGGCTGATGGTATTTAATATCATATATTATATGATATTTAATTATTGATTAATTTCCAACAATTTCGAATTTTTCAGAAATTCTGGTAGATTTCTGCCCAAACTTTGAAAAATTATAACTAATTCTAGAAATATTTAATTGGAGTGATTCCAAAGCCTATGGAACCCTTAATGAGTCTAGTTTTAAGGAAAAATATAGAAGTTTTCTGGATGGAATCACAAAATTTTCAGAATTTCAATCTTTGCATACTATTCCAGAAAATAATTAATTTCGCTGGGAAGACTTCAAAAATCCATAACTCTTAGCTCACAAATCAAAATGATACAAATTATATGTCCATGATGAAGCTTGACATGTGAACTTTTAGACAACATTTTCCTATTTAAAACGTCCATACAAATCGGCTGCCTTGTACAGAGTTTCAATAGTCAGAGTTTTCAACTTTTGCACAATTGTTCCCAATGGTTCCAATTTCACAATAAACACTCTCCCCACACGAATTTTCACAAGGAAGCCATGGAATCATCAAAATATCCAAATTCCCATAACACATTCTCTAAAAGTGTTTATTCAACAATAATTACATCCACTTTTGAAGTCATTAACCCTTAATCACTTTTTGGGATATTACAAGTGCTACATTGCTGTATTTGCTACAGTGAATCTGCACTTCCTCTTTACACTTTGAGTTCTATAATGCTACAGCACCCGCATGCTACAGTGCCACACTCGAGTGCTACAGTGCCTCACTCGAGTGATTGCTACAGTACCGCAGCTACAATGCCAACTGCTACAGTGCCTTAAATTTTTGAAATCTCCAAAATTACTTCTAATAACTTGAATCTTGATATTCTCATAAGATCTTACAAGTTCTTCTTTCGTCCATATCTTTCTTCTTGATTTTCCTCTTGATAATAATTCTCCATAACTCAGTCAAGATATCTTATTTTGTTTTCTTGACTACCTTCAATCTTCTTCTTTCTTTGCTTGGCTAATCTACAGGTTATGCAACATTAAATATAGTAGTTAGTCAATATAGAAGATTGATATATTATGCAAACTTTTGCTCTTAATATTTCACATTTATATTTGACATCATCAAAACTAATCATATCTAACATCACTACCTTGTTCTTTCAGTTCATACTTAGACACTGGTTTCTTACGCTAAGGGTAGATATCAAATCCAATAAATCATAATCAAAGGCGACTAGTTATTCCCTATACCAATTCTTAACTCATAGACACTTAGGGTTGGTTATCATTTGAGACCTTTAGGTAGATGTTAGGATCGGCGGCATAGCAGATGAATTTAAGAAATTTCGCTAATCCCAATCAAGGATCTATCAATGGCGTTTAAATAGAGTTAGGAAGAATCGTATCTTCTTTTCATGCATTCTTGTTTTTCAATCTTTAGAAGCCAACACATCGTTTAACCCCCTCTACCGGTATCCACATGAATGCTATTCCAACATGGACTACGTGCTAGCGCCTCCAACGTCTGCTAGAGTTTTCTCACAGCTTTGAATTCTCATCCGTCTGAGTTTTTCTACCCCATCAATTTTATAACCCATGAGAGCTATGTTCAGATTTTAAAATTAATCTTGATTAATTTTGAAATTAATTAACCCTTAATTATCTTGATGAGCTAATTAAATAAATTTGGTTTAATTAAATCTATGCAACAGTTTTAATTTAACCTATTTATTTAATCTAAATAAAGAGCCATCAGATTTAATTTATCTTCATAAATTAAATCTGAGATACTATATCTCTATAATATTAGTTATTAAATTTAATTTATATTAATAAACTAAATTTAAAACTAATATAATAATATTATCATATATATATATACATATATATATAAATATGTATTTTGAAAATAAATATATATAATATTATTAAACTTTAGTATCACGAATTTTATAATATATATAAAAATATAAAATTCGTCCACCAAACATTGTCTCGTGTTAGGCCATTCTTGTGTGAGGCCCTATAAGCCCATATGAAGTTGGTAATGGGCCAATAACTGTGCTAATCCACAAGTCACAAGCGGCCTCTAGCAAGATGAGAATCGTTAACACTATGCAACCTATTATACAACCATGTCATGTCCCCTTTTGTCACACGATATTTCGATCAAGGATAAGGCATGGATGATGTCATCCTCCTATTCCTGACCATTGTTTTCTCAATTCTTGAGTAGTCTGACAATAGAAATGGAAACTCCTTTCCATTGTAGTATGGCCATACATTTTTCAAACTTACTCATCAAGGGGCCTAGTAATATCTCTCTACTAATGTAAGGGACAAATTCCTTCTTGATCATTCATATTCGTCTGCATTAAAAACCACCAAGTTCGATTGTAGCCTTTATCATTACCTAGTCAAAGGTGACTTTTGACTAGTTCAATGATTAGCAACTCTCATGTAGGAGTCCATGATGACTTCAGGTCAAAGGGCATTATGACATTGTTATACATGAGATAAGCTTATGACTTGATCAATGTAGCTTTCTCATAACGGGTTGGTCTAGCTCCTTGTACTCTTAAAAGTGCCTAAGACATTGATTCATATCTCCATATCTTATCAAAGTCATATTGTTCTTATTTCATCTTTGCTCCCATATAGATGACTGACCAGGGACATTTAGGACAATCTTTATGATTTATCCAAGGATACAGTCATCACAATGAACATGTGAATAATATGATAACATAATGGAGAAAATTCATGAAATTAATAATATTCAAAGTATAATGATTGGCCCTTAGGGCACAATTTCTAACATCCTCTCACTTGCATTAGGTACAATCATCAATTTGCCTAATTCCCATTATCCTAACACGACACTCATTCTTTGCCTATGCAAGTTGCTTGGTAAGAGGTTCAGTAACATTATCTTCTCCTACTACTTTGCTTATCTTTATATCATATCTATCATTAATTTCTCTAATAAGATGAAATCGCTTGAGTATATGCTTGGTCCTTTGATGTGACCTATGCTCTTTGGCCTGTGCAATAGCACCGCTATTGTCACAAAACAAATCTATTGGATTAGGCACCACCCCTAGTTCAGTAATAAACTTTCTAATCAAACGACTTCCTCAGTTGTTTCTGATGATGTAGCTATATACTCCACTTCTATTATAGAATCTGCTACACTGCTCTGCTTAGAGCTCTTCCTGCTTACTGCTCCACCATTTAGGGGGAATACATATCTAGATTGTGATTTACGGTCATCTTGGTCAGTTTGGATATACTAAAAATAAGTCCATAGTCCTTCATAAGTAGTTTTGGATATTTTTGACAGCAGTCCAATAAACCTAACCAGGATCTTATTGATATCTGCTAGTCATACTTAAAGTAAATAAGACATCCGGTTGAGTACATAACATGACATACATGATGGATCCAATAGCCAAGGCATATGGAACCTTGCTACTCGATCTCGCTGATCAGGTGTACTAGGACATAGATCCTTACTAAGATGGATGCCATGAGATATGGGCATGTAACCCCTTTTTTAACCTTGCATACTAAACCTATGCAAGATTTTATCTATGCATGTGCTCTGACTTAGGCCTATTAGTCTCTTGGATCTATCTTTATAGATCTTAATCCCTAGGATGTATATGGCTTCACTGAAGTCTTTCATTGAGAAAAACTTTCCCAACCAAGTCTTTGCTAGGATCAGCAAGCATAGCGGAAGAATTTTTAAAATTTTTACTGATACTAATCGAGGATCTATCAACGGCATTTAAATTGAGTTAGAAAGATTTGTACCTTTTTCAACTTAGGGTTTACACGATCTCTAGGAGCCAACACCTCAGGTCCGCTCCCTCTACCGGTATCCACACGAATGCTCTCTAACAGAGACTACGTGCTAGCGCCTCCAAATGTCTCCTAGGGTTTCTCTGTGGCTCTAAATTCTCATGCGTGTATGAGTATATCTGCTCTATCAAGTTTATAACCTATGAGGGCTATATTCGAATTTCAAAATTAATCTTCATTAATTTCAAAATTAATTAACAATTAATTATCTTGGTAAGCTAATTAAATAAATTCAGTTTAAATTAAATCTGTCTAACAGTTTTAATTTAACCTATTTATTTAATCCAAATAAAGGGCCATTAGATTTAAGTTATCTTCATAAATTAAATCTGAGATACTATATCTCTATCATGTTAGTTATTAAATTTAATATATCTTAATAGATTAAATGTAAAACTAGCACAATATAATAATATCATATAATACACACACACACACACACACATACATATATATATAAGATATGTATTTCAAAACAATATATCTATATAATATTATTAATGAACTTTATTATATATATATAAATATAAAATTCGTCCACCCTAAATTAAATATTATCTCGTGTTGGACCATTCTTATGTGCGACCCTGTAGGTCATATGAAGTTGGCAGTGGACCAATAACTGTACTAACCCAAAAGTCGCAAGTGGCCTTTAGCAAGACATTACAACTACCCAATTCATATGAGAATCATTATCACAATGCAACTTATCATACATGTTAGAACCAGCTGACACCCAAGAGGGGGGTGAATTAGGCGTAAGATAAAAATATTAAGAACTTTGAAAATCGTTTTGCATCTTAGAGGAAGTAATAAATATGAAAGTAATGAATCATAAATCAACAGTTAATATATGCTGGAAATATAAGAGTTTAAAGAAGAGAGTATGCAAACTGTGATTTATCCTTTGTCTAATTTGCGATGGCTTACATCTAGTCCCTAGACTCCTCCTGAGATTTTCAAATCCACTATATTCTTGTTTAATCTAGGCACAAGAAAAGCCTTTACAACCCACAAGTTTAGCTGGGCACTTGCAAAGCCTTTTACAAATCTCTCACCGAGTTACTCCCCCTTACACACCGTAAGGTTACAACCGAGTTACTCGCCCTTACACACCCTGTAAGGATACAACTTTGATGATGAAAGATTACAATCAATCTTCTCTCTCAGAAGTGAATAGATGAATACTAAAGCACAATGCAAATAATCTCTCTCTCAAATATACATGATATAGAAAATGGATAAGAACAGAGAGCAGTTGGGTTGGAGTAGATGATTTATGATCTTTGTATGTTTCTCGTTGGTGTTGCTCTTTATTGAATGTTCCCATATTTATAGATGATTTGAGATAGCTATTGTAAGATTTCAACCTGTCCGTTAGAGTGGCATAGCTTCATTTGACTGTTCTTCAATTTTGAAAACTAGCAGTTGTGGTTGGTGAATGCTCCGCTTCCGTAAAGTGAACTTTTGAGTCTTCACATCATATCCTCATTGTATTCCTGATTACTCAGGTGATCGCTCGAGTAATGGATCAAATAACTCTACAGATTACTCAAGTGATCCCTCAGGTTATGTATTCTTCCATATCTGATTACTCGAGTAGTCCCTCGAGTAAAGTCTGTCATTTCTTGGCTGAGAGCTACTGGATAATTTCTTCTTTTGTTACTCGAGTGATCCCTCAAGTAAGCTCTTAAATAACTTTGTAGATTACTCGAGTGGTCCCTCGAGTAATGTCATTCAAATCTTGACCGACAGCATTTCCAACTGCATTACTCAAGTGGTCCCTCGAGTTAGGTTTCAAATAATTATGCATATTACTCGAGTAAGCCTTTTAAGTGAATTATTGATTTTGATTCAAAACATGGCAAGTTATATATCATCGGAAAGGCCTCATCATCTACATTCCAATACAACAAAAATCACCTCCAAACTCAATTTTTATTGAAAGTTATTATCACAAGAATACCTTTTGCATTTAGACAAAGTCTGAAATCACGAGCATTAATTCCAGAAGGCATAGCTCTTAGTATATAACTTGCAATATATCAACTTATATGTCTATGGAAAGCCCTTTTAGTCGACTTTCATATGGCTCCAGTTTGTCTCAATCCAATATGTATTTTGAGAGTAATGTCCAAAATACCGAACCTTGTACTTGTAAAAGATGCTGATTCATGTGTCAACTTCAACATATCATATTTCTCTCATTTAAACTCTTTTGAATGGGATATGGGTGTCCAAAGTTTGTGTTGGGAGTCTAGTTTCATATGCCACCAGTTTTAGATCAATCGGATGTGTGGTTAGAGAGATATGTCCAAAATACCGAACCTCTATCCTGCCGTGTGAAAACAAAGTACCATTACTCAAGCGGTTACTCGAGTAATCTTCAATTAACTTTCCAGATCACTCGAGTAGCCACTCAAATAATCACCTCCAAAATGAGGTAGTGCCATATTACTCAAGTGATTACTCGAGTAATCATCGTCGAAGGTACCATAACTTCCGTATACATCAATTTAGCATCGTATTCACCCATTCCAACCTCCGGTATCACTTCTAAGAGCTTGAATCTTGATATTCTTCTTTCTTCCATCTTTCTTCTTCTTTCTTCAATCTCTTTCTTCTTGTTTTGCCACTTGATGATCATTCTTCATAACCTAACTAGATATATTCTTGAATTGATGATCATTCTTTATAACCCAATTAGATGTCTTCTTGAATATCTTCAATCTTCTTCAATCTTTGCTTGATTAATCTTGAATCTTGGTATTCCCATTATATCTTACAATTTCTTCTTTCTTCAATCCCTCTTGATTTTCTTCTTGATGATCATTCTCCATTTATGAGGCATTATAAGCAAAATAACATCAACCTGCCATCGGGTATATGATTAATCTACATGATATACAATATCAAATATAGTAGTTAGTCAATGAAGATGATAAGTATATTATGCAAAATTTTTGCTCTTAATATTTGATATCTATATTTGACATCATCAAAACTATTCATATCTAACATTCTCCCCCTTTTTGATGATAACAAATCCGTTAAGAAAAATATGTATGAGTTATGAAAACTAAGTAATAGCAATATATTTTTCTTGCCTTTCTCTCCCCCTATTTGACGTCAACAAAAAGTTTGAAGCATAGATAGGAAAAGCTCTTAAAGAAGCAAATATAAAACCGAATTAGAAATGCCTTTCTCTTTGTCAATCAAAATAAATATATCAAAAAAGTAGTTTTCTCTCCCCTATTTTGAAGGTAACTTGATGCCAATGAAAAATAGTTTTCATAAATTTGAAACAATTTGGAGAGATTTTCAAGAAAACTTTCATAATCAAAGAAATTTAAAGTCAAATATATGAAAAATATTCTCAAAATATTAAGAGAGGGTTTATAAATGCTCATTTGGATTTAGCAAGCTAATGATTGATCCATGAAATCCATTGCCTTCTTTTCTTGTTGTGTAAATCCATGATGTTGTGTTCACCATACTTTGTTTGCGCAACTCTGATGAATCAAGTTCATAGGAGTGAACTATAGTTGGCTTAGAGGTAGACCCTAAAGTGTGCTCAATAGGAAACTTAGAAATAGCCTTCCTTAGAATGCTACCAAAATCATCCTGATTTGTGCCTTTTGTTGTTTTGAGTGTTGCAGCCAGTATTAAATCATCTTTCCTCAAAGTTGATATATTATCCTTTTAGTGTGTTGAGGAATGATCTAGTATAGAGAAAATTCTCTTGCTATAAGTAAAAGCATTCTTGCAAGGAGAATGGTTAGTGCAATCGAGTATTAAATTTATTGCATAAACCAAAGTCATCCCTTCTATATGATATGTTAAAAATTAAGATCATGAAAGGAAAATATAAGAATAACTCATCATCAAAACTAATTAAAAGATAATGAATTCAGATGAGTATGTTAAAATGATTTTCTTACAATAAATGAGATGAGCTTTTAAGATATAAAACACATGTGTATGTAAACTACTTCCTTAATGAATGCATGGCTTAAAAGAAAATCGTTGTGAGTAATACAATTAATAACTCTCTTGGATTAGTAAAATCATTGGAAATTTTATAGAGAGAATGATTATGAAAATATGAAGATTAAAGATAAATCAAGTTTTGAAAATAATAATGCTAGTCAGGGTTTTAAGCTTGTAACCCTGTATCCCTCGAGTAGTTACTCGAGTAATTCCACTCAACCATCACTCGAGTGATGCGACAGAGAATTTCAATTATGTAAGAATACAATACCTCACTCGAGTAATATCATAATCACTCGGGCCATAATCCTCTGAAGTCCGTTGATGCATCGTTGGATACTCACTGTCTGATGATGTGATCAATACTGAGAGATTCTAAAGCATAATCTCTGTAATCACTTTAAGATACCAAGATGAGCTTGGAATAAGGCCTTGAAGTTTTGGTTGATCAAGTTACAAAGTTTCTAATCTTGCAATTTATAGAAGTGATGAACTCAAAATTGTTTGTAACAAGCTCTATGTGATGGTTGAAGCTCTCTCTCATATAGCCTTGGATAGATGGACCACAGAATGAAGGACCAGGGAGACTAACTCAAGCAAAGTGTTGTTTCTCATTTATTCTTGAAGTCTCAGCTCTTATCCTCTATGCCTCTTGTGTTAACTTGGAGTGAGATTCCGGCTTACTTGGAGTAATTACGAATTACTTGAAGGTCTACTTGAAGTAACTGCATATTACTTAAAGTAAGTCCTGTAGAAGTATATATATACCTCTTGTTCTTTGACCGATATGATCTTTTCAGTATTCTTCTCCTCCTTGCTTATAATATAAGACATTATGTGGTAATTCTTCTCACTGAAGTAAGTGAAGTTATTGGCCTTATTCGCCATAGCTCTAGTGTATGTATATCAGATAATGCTATGGAGATCACACATAGAGCTAAGATTGAAGTTGAGATTCCCCATAGGCTTACCAAGCTTGATGATTCTGTGCATCTCAGCATCTTCATTTGAACATCTCTGTTGGCTCCATATCACAGTGAAAATGTTTGATCACCTTGAAACGATAAGGAAGGTGGGTAGCGAACAAAGATTCATATTGGCTAAACTTGTTCTTGGCCTTGAGCTGCTTTGAGATAAATCTCGTCTAGGTTCACTTAAGAGATTTTCCTCCTCTTTTTCTTTCTCTGGCTGCATCACTAGCTAGTTACTTGCTAGTGATGTGGTGTCACTTGAGTAATACCATAGATTTTGCTTTTGCTCATATTGCAACACTGCCAGTCACACCTCCTCTATTAGCCTCTGATCTTTGTATCTAATAGTAGAGCATTTTGATTAATTCCTGCATAAGTATATGCTCTTTGGTATTCAACTTTCTCTTTGGTCCATATAATATTAAACATTATAACTCTTATACTCTTGTACAATTGAATCACATGATGTTTGAGCAAAGAGTATAATAATCAAAAAAGACCAAAATATAATTTTACCCAATTAAAATGGAATCATAAAGGGTAACGAAAAAATAATACCAAGAATGATAATTTCAACGATCAATGATAATTTGTAAATACACTTTAAAAATATGTTATTGATAAGATTTTGATGCATTTCATGATCAAAAGAATAGAGAATCTATCCATGATGACCAATTTTTATGAAAGGATAAATTATGAATGAAATCAAGTTTTTCAAGAATGATAATGAGATATGCAAATTGTTTCAAATCTCAGATGTAATTTCAAATCATAACAATGCATTGTAAAATTCAAATTTTGAATATATGCAAAACTCATCTTTGAAATATATTTATAATCAATGTTCATGTTGAAAATGGTGGAAGTCAATAGTTTAAATCTACATATAGCAGAAAGCTTCTCTTTTAGAGAACAACTAAGATAACATGTTAATCATCAAAGTTAACATGTTGAAGAATTTTCCAAAGAGAAAGAATCATATGGATAACCAAAAGGATTAGCTTGATTGACATATACAAGTACCATGACTTTGCTATTGATTTATAGACTATCTTGACACTTAGAGTTATGTCTTGAAAGATATGAATATTCAACTCAAGAATTCAAATACATGACACTATTTACTCAAAGATAGATTTTACCAATGGTGAATGTGTTTGAGCAACGAAATGAGTACAAGAATTTATGTGTGATGAAGTACATACTCATTAGTCCAAATGACTAGAGTACAAGAGTATCATCCAAGTAATTTATTCCACAATAATGGTTAATGCATTAAGATTCAATGCACTAATGAACATTCATAATGCTTGAAATAACTTGGCCAACCAAAGATTTATACATTTGGCACAGGCTTTCACATATAGAATTATTTTCTAGGGCATACACTTGAAATTCATATCGATAGTTAACTTGTTAGACATAAGGTCTAACTTGTTAGAAAATAAAGATTGAAGAGTTCAGGCAGTAACAGGGTTAAGATCAAAAGACAATATGTGAATGAAGAGGAAAGCTCTAGTGGATGGATTTGAAGCATTTCTGACTTTTAGTATACATCAATATTAACTTCCAATTTTAAAACCGATTTAAATGCAAACAATATATGAATAATTTTCAAATAATGTGTATGCATTTTTATAAACAAGATGAATTGAAATCTAAGTACATTTTTGAAATGTGCATTTCAACACTCAAATACATAGAAAGATTATGCACAATTTCACTTTCAGTCCATTTAGCAATCTAAAAATATTTTGAAAACTATAAATGATTGATTGTTAATGGTATGCAATAAAGAACAAGTTCTTCATTACCCAGATAAATAATTTATATAAGCACAGTATAGAGTAAAGATTAGATATCACCGTAATTTTTCTTGTCCTTGCGATAGCTTGCTTGGTTTTGGTAGAATAATATTGATCTTCCTCCTTTGCATACATAACACCAAAATCCAAACTCTATAATTCAGCATCATCAATATATGAACTTGTTTTCATGTGGCTATAGTCTTAAGAAGCCTTTTTCTTATCTTACAGAACTGTATAAATTTCTTTTCTTCATGGTATCCAACATTGATTGGATCCATTTCTTGTTAGCTTGTAGCAATCAAGATAAAATTCACATGCTCTAAGAATATAAACAATTCAAGGCAGTTGAGCATAATGAATTAAATATGTCTTTATGCATAAAATAAATATTTTCTTTTCAAATCATTATATATGCATAAAGAATCAACATGTTGAGCATTGCAATCCCTTTATAAATAAATCTATTAAGTGGCTTTTTAAGGGATGCGAAAACATAATTTCAAAATCATTTGCAAAGCTTATTCCTAAGGTTCAAAAATATAAAACCTCAATAAATATTATAGACAATAGCATATGAGGTTTTATCATTATGTACATTTATCTTAGATACTTGGAGGACTGCTTTTGCTTATCCACTGCATCTTTCTATGGTGTTGATACTTTGAATATCTTGCTTTGGGTGCTAGAAACATTCTCTCAAAATATATAGACTCCAAGAGTCTTGTACTTGATGCTTGAGAGAGATCCTTTTCTTGTTCTTCTCAAGATAGTTGAATGGTACTCTATGGTAGTCCATTCTTGAGGTGGAAAACTCCTTTTCTCCATTGCCATTCTTTGTGGTTAAACTTTGCAGTTTCAGTAATAGGTGATTCGAGAGTTCTCCTAATTGATGTGAATCTCCATTTAGGTGCATTAGGAACTCTTGGAATCTTCTTTATTTTCTTTGTACCCTTTTGTCCATTCTTTCTAGAATTAATCTGCACACATGAAACACTAGATGGACATTTTGGTACCCACTTTGTTTTGGGTCCTTGATTGTTTGCATTGGACTTTACTTCACTTTTCGGAACCCAAGCATATTTATTTCTCACATTAGAATTTCTCCTAATATAGCATGTGTGAGAAATATGACCTGATTTACCACAATAATTGCAAATAATAGAATGATATGCATTATGAGATTTTATGCAAGTATTGAGAAGGTCATGAGAGTATAAACTCGAATGGATATTATTTGAACATTCTTTCTTCCTAACAAACTTTCCAGCATATTTGAAAAAAAAATTTCTTTTCTCAATAGAATCAACAATTGGTTGAAAAACAATCTTATATAGATTATGAAAATCAGTTTTACAAAAATCACAAGAATAATTGGAACTTTTTACCTTAAGTTCATCTTGAGATCTGGAGAGTGATTTTTCATGTCTGTCTACAATGAGCTCTTTTCGGAAATCCTCTTCCTGTTGTCTATCCATGTTGACTGTATAGAAGTATCCTATGATTTCTCCTTCATTATCAACTTCCAATTGTTCATGCACCGTAGATGCACAGCGTGTAGTTTCACATGAACTATCAACACTTTCAACTTCAACACACTTGTTAGAAGTATATATAGAATCAAGAGTATCCCAAATATCTCTAGCAGTAGAGCAAAATCTAATTTTCTCAAAATCATTTTCGGTTAAAGCACTATACAAAATTCTCATTGCTCTAATGTTCAATGAAAACATTTTCTTTTCTCTTTCTGTCCAATCCTTTCTCAATTTGAAATCAAAGACATTTGTAAAAACATTCCACATATCAAAATAAGATGCTTTTATAAAACTAGTCATTCTAGCTTTCCAAAACCAAAAATCAATATCTTTCAACATAGATGGAATTGTATAGTCAAACCTTCAAAAAGCATATAACACCCAAAATCAGCCATTATAAGCTCTGAGATAGTTAAGTCCTTTAAACAAGAGTCCAGCTCTAATACCAAATGTTAGAACCGACTGACACCCAAGAGCAAGGGTGAATTGGGTGTAAGATAAAAATCTTAAGAAATTTGAAAATCTTTTTGCATCTTAGAGGAAGTAATAAATATGAAAGTAATAAATCATAAATCAACAGCTAATATATGCTAAAAATATAAGAGTTTAAGGAAGAGAGTATGCAAATTGTGATTTATCCTGGTTCGGTCCAATCTACGATGGCTTACGCCAGTCCCCAGACTCCTCCTGAGATTTTCAAATCCACTATCTTCATGTTTAATCCAGGCACAAGAAAAGCCTTTACAACCCACAAGTTTAGCCTGGCACTTACAAAGCCTTTACAAATCTCTCACTAGTTACTCCCCCTTACACACCGTAAGGTTACAACCGAGTTACTCACCCTTACACACCCCGTAAGGATACAACTTTGATGATGAAAGATTATAATCAATCTTCTCTCTCAGAAGTGAATAGATGAATACTGAAGCACAATGCAAATAATCTCTCTCTCAAATATACATGATATAGAAAATGGATAAGAATGGAGAGTAGTTGGGTTGGAGTAGATGATTCATGATCTTTGCATGTTTCTCATTAGTATTGCTCTTCATTGAATGTTCCCATATTTATAGATGAGTTGAGATAGCCATTGTAAGCATTTCAACCTGTCCGTTAGAGTGGCATAGCTTCATTTGACTATTCTTCGATTTTGAAAAATAGCCATTATGGTTGGTGAACGCTCCGCTTCCGTAAAGTGAACTTTTGACTCTTCACATCATATCTTCATTATATTCCTTATTACTCCAGTGATCCCTCGAGTAATGGATCAAATAACTCAACAGATTACTTGAGTGATCCCTCGAGTAATGTACTCTTTGTTAGAGCAAGCGTTATACCCCAGAGGGGGTGAATTGGGTGATACTAAAAATTTCGTTGCAAATATGAAAACTTGACGGTGAATATAATGCAGTAAAGAGTAAGGAGAAATATCACTGAAGTGTACACCGGGAGTTATACTGGTTCGGCCACAACCACTTTGACCTACGTCCAGTCCTCAGAGTATCTCTGAGAGTTTCACTATAACTTCAAGATTCAGTGGGTTCTTGGCACCTCAGTACAAGCAAGTTCCTTCGCCTGGATACTCGATCCCCCTTACAAGTTGTAATCCAATCCTAACTCAAGGTTCCACAACCTTAAGTTACCTCAATAACAAATATTGAGTTTGAATGAAATATCTCTCTCACAGAGTGAATAAGAATCATTGAAGTACAGAATTACAAGTATTTGTAAAACAGAGTATTGAACATGAACTTTGGTAATTCGTTCGTGTGTGTTCTTGTTATCCTTCTCTGTTTGGATGTTCCCATATATATAGATGTGTTGGTAATGATTGTTGGAATATTTTTCTTCTCTCCCGTTAGAGTGTGCGCAGCCACTTTTGACTTTTCCAGTATTTGAAAAATATCTATTTGCGGTAGGTGGCAGTAGGTAGTGTTTGAATGTTGCATTTGACTTTTCTTATTTAGTAAGATCTCTTGATTGTTTATCTGGGGATATGCTAAGAATACTAATACAATGAAGGATTAAACACATAGGAAACAAATCAATGAATGTTGGAATGATTTCTCAAATTCTGAACTTTCATACTCGAGTAGTTACTCGAGTATTCATTAACTTTACTGGAGTACTTACTCGAGTATCATTGTGAGAGTAATAATAGCAAGTTAAATAAACATCACATAACTCGAGTAGTGTATGAAGTAAACAAATTACAAACCTTGGAAATACCTGTTTACTCGGGTACTTACTCTGGTATGGTACACTTTTCTTCATAGGTTACTCGAGTAATTTATGAAATAAACTTTAGGTTACTCGATGCTTCACTCCAGTAATATTGGCAGGATTTCAGGGCCGAGAGCACTTCAAGTTTAATTACCTTGTTATTTGAGTACTTACTCGAGTAAACATAAATTTTCTGCAATGCTTACTCGGGTATATACTTCAAGTGCTTTATAAATAAATATGCACATTACTCGATTACTTACTCAAGTAATCTAGTTCCAATATTTGATAAGGAGTAATTGAGTACCTGCATACTTGAGTAGAGCCTCGAGTGAAGTGTGATAAAAGCATATCATGTTATTCGAGTATTACCTTCAGGTTTTGCTTACCACAGTGAGTTACTAGAGCAACTCCTTGAGTAACATTGGCAGGATTGAAAATGCCGAGAGCAACATATTTCTTGAAGCAGGGGACTCAAGTACATACTC
Organism: Inga laurina; assembly: GCA_963855925.1. Classification (NCBI taxonomy): domain Eukaryota; kingdom Viridiplantae; phylum Streptophyta; class Magnoliopsida; order Fabales; family Fabaceae; genus Inga; species Inga laurina. The sequence goes on along the minus strand of OY979702.1, from coordinate 29,840,852 downwards.
AAGTATCATTGGCAGGCCGAGAGCAATTGGAAGTCTTTTACCTGGTTACTCAAGTACTTACTCGAGTAACGTTGGCAGGCCGAGAGCAATTAGAAGTGATTTACCTGGTTACTCGAGTACTCACTCGAGTAATGTTGGTAGGCCAAGAGCAATTGGAAGTCTTTTACCTTTTTACTCGAGTACTTACTCGAGTAACGTTGGCAGGTTACTTGAAGGTTGCTCTGGTTACTTCAAGTTTATGTCTTATTACTTGAGTACTTACTCGAGTAAACCTTTAGAAATTTTACCAGTGAAGACATTTCTCAGCCTTTTCTCTTGGCCTTTCTTCATTACTCCAGTGCTTACTTCAAGTGATGATTTTCCCTGTTATTACTTTGTTCAAACTTATTTGTTTATCAAATCTTTTTCATACCATTCTTTGTTATCATCAAAAACATGTGAGATCTAACATTCTCCCCCTTTTTGATGATGACAAAACTTTGTGATTTTGAACAAAGTTTTTGAAATTAAGTTCTCAAATAAACTCTTCTTGAATTCAATGATAATTTTGAAAACCTTGTTAAGTGTAAATTCAGAGTGTTTTGGAAAAAATTTTGAAAACATAACATATTCACCTTGCATACATAATAAACTCATTAGTCCTAGCCGCTCCCTCCACGAGCCACTTGCCCTATCTAAATTGTTGGTAGGGGAAAGTGAGATTCGAGAGAATCTCAGTAGGAAACAGATACCATAATGCATGCATGATAGATGCTATGTGTATGACATGTTAGCTTTATCTAGATGCATGCCCCATAATGATATTTCTGCATGCTCAATATTGCATGTAACAAAACTATGGCCACAGTAAAACAAAAACAAAGCTTCATTTATTCAAATATGCTCTACACAATCAAGTAAAGCAATCACATACATCACTACACAAGCAAAGATATCAAATACATGCAAGTAAGGTAAGACCCTACCTCCAGTCTTTTCTCCTCGATTTGCGTGCCAGCAACTCGGGGCTTCACATTCGATCCTACAATGTCAAATGTACAATTTAGACACTTCCATAGTGTTTCTGGGGGTTATATGAGGCTATATTGAAAATTTACTAAAATACCCCCGGGGACCCGGCCCGGCCCGGCCCCACCGTACCCGGTCCGGCTGTACTTTTCTTGAAACATTGACATGGGCTATTCTTACATATTTTTGCCCAAGGAATCCATTTCCTGACTCAAAATCATCAAATTCAATGTCAATTTACAAATTTACCCTTGGCAGCCCCACTTTAAGGGTTTCAGGGGCGTTTTCGTAATTATGCTTTTTCGGCCTTTTCTGAAAAAGTGACCAACTGTAACCCCACCTAATTTTCGTTCCTGAACTCAATGGAACCATCAAATCATTGAAAATCCAACTCTAAGACCCATTTATAGCCATAACCAAAATATACAAGTACTCCGGGGAAAATTGAGGTTTTTCGGTTTCGGCTCCATAAACGTGTTTCTTTCTACTCCTAACCACTTTATTAACCATTACATTGGGTAGAACTACCATTTAGTATCAATTTAGGCAGCATAACACCTAGGCCAGCCCTTTTTCCAAATTTACAAACAAATACAATCTGGTGAAATTTCACCGATTAAATCAACCACAGTAGCCAGAACAATCAAAGATTGAAGTTTCGGAAGTTACCTCAAGCTCCCTCTGGCTTTTACTGAATATGTCTAAACCCTAGCCCCTTTTAAACCATGAAAATTGAGCTTCCAACACCTTAAAGAATAGGAAAGAGAAGCTTAGAAGCAAGGTTATTCGCGTTAGGAGCTAGATCGTCAGAGAAATCGGCTTACCTTGCGAGATTTCTCCTCTTTCTCTCTCTATGAGCTCTCAAATGTCTCACTCTCTTTTCAGCTATTCTCAGCGTCGGAAATGAGGAGGAAGAAGGAAAAAACCATTTAATAACATATCCCATGCTTATGTCATCAATGTAACATGATGATGTCATAATTCTCAATTTTCGGATTTTTGGCAGATTTCTGCCCAAAATGCAAAATCATAACTAATTCTAGAGAAATCAAAATGAGGTGATTCCAAAGCAAAATTAAATTTATTTAAGTCCTATTCATTGGAAAAATATGATCCATTACCAGAAATCACCACAAAATTACAGAATTACACAAATTTCATCACTGCCCCAAAACAGAGTCCATTTTTGACCTCAAACTTTGGACAGTCATATCTCCTAGTTCCCAAAACGAAATGGCACAACTTATATGTCCATTTTAAAGCTTGGGATGTGAAATTTAAGACTGAAAAGTTTCATAATTTTATGACATTATTTGCCTAGTCAAAACATCCACAAGAGAAGACTGCCCAGAATAGAGTTTCACTTGACAGAATTTCAGATTTTGCATCTTTGCTTCCAATGGTTCCATTTTCATACCAAACATCATTCCCACATAAATTTTCACAAGGAATCCATTGGAAACACCAAATCAATCAAATTCACATCTCATTGACATGTTTTCACTACAATCTCAACATGTCAACACAATTCACATTTCAAAACCTAACATTGCAACACTTCCATTCCAAAGTTCCAAACCAATTTCAATGACATCAAAACACACTATGACACCATTTCCAACACAATAACCCATTTAATTATTCCTTCTATTCTAAGTCAATTTGGATGTTAATCCACAATTGAACTCAAATACAAGGTTTCTACACTGCTTACAACACACACGAATCATATTCGAGTGCCAAATCACATCATATTCTCCAAAAGGGTTATTTATCACTAATCACATCCACTTTTGGAGTCATTAACCCTTAATCAAAATTTGGGATCTTGCTAAACTGGGGCTTAGCAATCCACTAATCTCAAGTTTATTCTCTAGCCTCGAGTCTCAAAATTCTGGGTATTACAGATATGAATGTCTTCTCTTGGAGGAACAAGAGGGGGCTGATAGAAAATCATAGTAGTGGTCTCAACCTCTTCGGTGGCACCTAGAGTATGATGATCAGAGGATAAGGGAGAGATTTGTTAGATCTCATGTTTTGATGATAACAAAAGAATGTTATGAAAAAGAATTGATTAATAATTAAGTTTGAGCAAAGTAATAATAGGGATAAGCATCACTTGAGATAAGCATTGGAGTAATGAAGAAGGGCCAAGAGAAAAAGCTGAGAAACTTGACCAGAAGCAAGCTTTCTAAGGCATTACTCGAGTACGTACTCGAGTAATGAGACAAAACTTGAAGTAACCAGAAGCACCTTCCAGTAACTTGCCAACGTTACTCGAGTAGGTAGTCGAGTAATAGTGTAAGTGTTTTCAAGTTGCTCTCGGCCTGCCAATGTTACTCGAGTAGTTACTCGAGTAACCAGGTAAATACTTGGAGTTGCTCTCAGCCTGCCAATGTTACTCGAGTAGCTACTCGAGTAACCATGTAAAAGTTTTCAAGTTGCTCTCGGCCTGCTAATGATACTCGAGTATGTACTTGAGTACCTCTGTTTCAGAGAATGTGTTGCTCTCGGCACTTTGTACCACTGCCAATGTTACTCGAGTAACACACTGAGGTAAGTAAAAACTTGAAGGTAGTACTCGATAAACTTGATTTCATTTTATCTCACTTTCCTCGAGTCATTACTCTAGTATGCAAGGATTTAATGATTTTTTTAAGTGGATTGCTTGAGTATGTACTCGAGTATGCAGTGTTATGTTTGAAGGAAAACCTCAAGTCATTACCCGAGTAAGTGATGCACAAAAGGTAAGTTTACTCGAGTATGTACTCGAGTAACAAGGTAATCAAACTTGAAGTACTCTCGGCCTTGAAATCCTGCCAACATTACTGGAGTAAAGCATCGAGTAACATAAGTTTATTTGAAAGTTACTCGAGTTGGTACCCGAGTAACCTATGAAGAAAAGAGTGCATTACTCGAGTAGGTACCCGAGTAAACAAGCATTTCCAAAGGTTTGATATTTTGCTTATTCCATGCACTACCCGAGTAATCTTATATTTATATGTTAACTGGGAGTCCATCAAAGATTTCACGATGATACTCGAGTAAGTACTCGAGTAACCTTTAATGAATACTCAAGTAACTACTCGAGTATGGAAACCCAGAAAGTTTGAAATCATTCCAACGGTCATTGTTTTGTTTCCTATTTGATTAAATTTCCATTATATTAGTATTCTTAGCATTTCAACAGATAAACAATGAAGAGATCTTACCAAATAAGGAAAGTCAAAAGCAACGCTCAAATGTCACCGACCGTCACCAACCGCAAACGTACGTTTTTCAAAAACTGGAAAAGTCAATAGTGGTTGCGCACGCTCCAACGGACATGAAGAAATATGTTCCAGCAATCATTATGAACGTATCTATATATATGGGAACATCTAAACAGAGAAAAGAACAAGAACACACTCAAGAACGTATCATCAAGTTCATTACTCTGTTTTACATTATACTTGTAATCCTATGCTTCAATGATTCTTATTCACTTTGTGAGAGAGATATTTCATTCAAACTCAATATTTGTTATTGAGGTAGCTTAAGGTTGTGGAACCTTGAGTTAGGATTGGATTACAACTTGTAAGGGGGAGCGGTATCCAGGCGAAGGAACTTGCTTGTACTGAGGTGCCAAGAACCCACTGAATCTTGGAAGTTATAGTGAAACTCTCAGAGATACTCTGAGGATTGGACGTAGGTCAAAGCGGTTGTGGCCGAACCAGTATAACTCCCGATGTACACTTCGGTGATATTTCTCCTTACTCTTTCCTGTTTTAATTTCAACGTCAAATTTTATATTTGAAACAAAAATTTTTAAGATCACCCAATTCACCCCCCCTCTTGGGTGAAACGCTTGCTCTAACATTTGGTATCAGAGCGTAGGTCTTCTTGTGAAGGTATAACAACCTAAGAAGGATCCAATGGCAAGCATGAGTGAAGGAATTCTTCCCGACAGTGCATCCATCACTAGACCTCCAGGTTTCAGTGGCGAACAATTTTCATTCTGGAAAGCAAAGTTCAGAGTATTCGTAATGGCTACTGAATATGGGCTATGGGATGTGATTGAAAGTGGAAACTATCAACCTACAAAGATTGTAGATTCTCAGAAAATTCCCAAGACGCCAGCGGAATATGATGAGAATGACAAGAAGCTTATCATTCTCAACAGCAAGGCAATTTTGATGTTACAAAGTGCCTTGAGTCAAAGTGAGTATTTTAGAATTTGCACATTTCCAACAGCAAAGGAAATGTGGGAAGCTCTGGAAATAGCTCATGAAGGAACTTCGGGAATAAAGGAGAATCGAATCAACACCTTGGTCACTGAATTCGATTTACTTTGAATGAAGTCAGGTGAATCAATATCTGAATTTGAACTTAGATATACTCATCTTGTTAATCAACTTGCAGCTCTTGGGAAAGTCTATGATTAGCATACCCAAGTACGAAAGATTCTAAATATTCTTTCTAAAGAATGGGAGGCCAAAGTCACTGTGATAGAAGAAGCAAAAGGAGAATCAATAAGATCAGTTGCTTCTCTATTTGGAAGTCTTTCTGAATATGAAAGCAAACTAAAGTTCAAACGAGAACTAGATGACATTTGTGACAAGAAAAAGAAAGGTCTTGCACTAAAAGTAAAAGAAGAGAATCAAGATGAGGATGAGGAGTTTGACGATGATGAAATGGGCCTAATCATAAAATGATTTAGAAAGTTCTATAAGAAAGGACAAGGATTCAAACACTTTCAAAAAGGTGGAACTAGCAGCAAAGATCATATCATTTGCTACGAATGTGGAAAACCAAGACATATCAAATCAGAATGTCCAGAACTGAATCAAAAGAGCAAAGAAAAGAGAAAAGGCAAATTCTTCAACAAAAAGAAGGCCTTCGTATCTGCTATATGGGGTGATAGCTCCTCTGACGAAGAAAGTGATGAGGAAGAAGTAGCAAATATATGTCTCGTCGCTCAAGAAGAAACAGAAGAGGAGGTAAATGATTCTGATCCTACCTATGATGAATTACTTTCTGTATTTAATGCTTTACACTCTGAATTCATCAAAGTAGTTAAAGAATTAATTGTTTTCAAAAAGAAAAACAAAGCTCTTGAAATTGAACTTAAAAAAAGTTCAGAAAAGGATTGTGAAAATTGTTCTTCTTTGAAAAAGAAAAACACTGAACTTATAAAAACTCTTGAAAAATTTACTCAAGGAAGTGAGATGCTAAATGTTATTCTAAAAGCTCAACAATTTGTAAATAACCGATCTGGGATTGGATATGATCCAAAATCAGACAAAAGGAAAGGAAGAAAGAAAGCAGGAGGTAAGTCATATCTGAATTATTTCCAGCATTCTGTGCATACATCGAATCCGTTTGCATTTTGTAATTACTGTAATAGAAAAGGTCATTATACATCTTCATGCATTCATAAGAAGAAAGGAACAATAGGAACCTACAAATGGGTACCTAAAGGCTCATATGTTCAGAAAATTATTTGTACTAACCTAAAAGGACCCAAAAAGATGTGGGTACCTAAGACCTAGTCATTTGATTGCAGGTATGTCTCAAAGCATCCAAAAATAGCAAGTGGTACATAGATAGTGGATGCTCTAGACATATGACCGGAGATTTTGAAAGTTTTACCACATTGCAACCTAAGGAAGGTGGAAAGGTAAAATTTAGAGGAAATCAATCCGGAAAGATAGCATGAATTGGTGAAATAAAAAATGACAAAGGAATACAAGTCAAAGATGTATATTATGTTGAAGGCTTGTGTCACAATTTGCTGAGTGTAAGTCAAAGTGCAGATAAAGACAACTGGGTAATATTTGACTCAGAAGAATGCTTAATTATCAACAAGAATGATTTACAACTCGATAAGAAGAATATCAAGGCTAAGCTCAGAGCAAAAAGGGAAGGTAACTGCTATACTCTAAAAATTAGTAGAAATGAGTCTGAAAACTGTTTTTTGAGTAATACTGATGAAAGTTGGCTATGGCATAAGAGATTGGCTTATGTCAATATGCATTAATTAGGCAAACTACTCAAAAAGGATTTAGTTCTTGGATTACCCAAAGTAACTTTCAAAAATGACTTGATTTGTGACGCATGTCAAAAGGGTAAACAAACTAAATCATCCTTCAAATTGAAAAATCAGATTTCAACAAATAGACCACTACAATTATTGCATATGGATTTAGTTGGCCCAGCAAGAATAAAGAGTCTTGGTGGAAACTTATATGCATTGGTTATTGTTGATGATTTCTCTAGATTTACATGGGTTATTTTTCTATCATCAAAAGATGAAACCATTGAAGAATTTATTGTTTTTGCCAAGAAAGTGCAAAATGAGAAAGGTATGTCCATTGCAAGTATTAGGACTGATCATGGTGGAGAATTTGAAAATCAAGCCTTTGAAGAATATTGTGATACTAATGGCATTGATCACAATTTCTCTGCTCCAAGTACGCCTTAACAAAACGGAGTTGTGGAACGCAAGAATAGAGTGCTCACTGAAATGGCTAGAGCAATGTTGAATGAAAAGAATGTGTCTCAAGTGTTTTGGGCTGATGCTATGAGTACAGCATGCTATATTTCAAATAAGGCCTATATCAGAACAAAACTTGGAAAGACGCCTTATGAGTTATACAAAGGAAGGAAGCCAAACATTGCTCATCTACACATCTTCGGTTGTAAGTGTTTCATTCATAATAATGGTAAAGATAACTTAGGAAAATTTGATTCTAAAACAGATGAAGGAATTTTCCTAGGATATTCTAACCGAAGTAAAGCATATAGATTTTACAATAAAAGAACATGTATTATTGAAGAATCAATTCATATTGTATTTGATGAATTTAAATCCTCTGACAAAACCATTGATGAAGAATAGGAAGTTGGTTTAAATCAAGAAAATGGTCAATCTATTTCGAAAACTCTTATTCCAGAGGTTGATGAAACCAAGGAAGAAGAGCAATCTCTAGGTCAACCTAAAGCCTGGAAATACAATAAAAGTCATCCCTTAGATCAAGTCATAGGAGATGTGAATGAAGGGATCAAAACTAGAAATAGAATTTTCAATGAAGTAAGTTTTTCTGCATTCATTTCTGAAATTGAACCTTCAAACATTGATGAAGCCCTATCAGACAATGATTAGGTTATAGCAATGCAAGAAGAACTAAATCAATTTGAGAGAAATCAAGTTTGGGATTTGGTACCTCGACCCAAGGATCATCCGATCATTGGAACTAAATGGGTATTCAAGAACAAACTTGATGAATCCACAATTATTGTCAGAAATAAGGCAAGGTTGGTGGCTAAAGGCTATAATCAGGAAGAAGGGATTGATTATGAGAAAACGTATGCTTCAGTGGCTAGATTGGAAGCTATACGAGTACTCTTAGCCTTTGCATGCATCAAAGGATTCAAACTCTATCAAATGGATGTAAAGAGTGCTTTTCTAAATGGTTACATCATGGAAGAAGTATATGTAGAACAACCTCTAGGTTTTGAGGATGTTACCAAACCTGACCATGTTTTCAAACTTAAAAAGGCTTTATATGGTTTAAAACAAGCTCCTAGAGCATGGTATGAAAGGCTCAGTAAATTTCTCATTGATCAAGGTTTTGTACGAGGAAAAGTTGATACAACACTTTTTATAAAACAAAAACGTGATGATATTTTAATTGTTCAAATATATGCTGATGACATTGTTTTCGGTGCTACTAATGAATCTCTGTGTAAGGAAGTTTCTAAGATAATGCAGGGAGAGTTTGAGATGTCAATGATGGGAGAATTAAATATCTTTCTTGGTTTTGCAAATCAAACAAAGAAAGAATGGAATCTTCATATCTCAAACAAAGTATTTGAAAGAATTGTTGAAGAAGTATGGAATGAATGAAGCAAATGGCATAGACACTCCTATGAGCTCAACTACGTTGCTTGATGCTGATGTCAAAGGAAAGGACTACAACATCACAAAGTATAGAGGAATGATTAGATCATTACTCTATCTCACGGTAAGTAGACCAGACATCCAATTTAGTGTTGGTATATGTGGAAGATATCAATCGGCACCAAAAGAATCACATGTTGAAACGGTCAAACGAATCTTTAGATACCTTGCTGACACACCCGAATTGGGTCTGTGGTATCCCAAAGGAAGAAGTGAATATCTTGTTGCATATTCAGATTCAAATCATGGAGGATACAAAATAGACAGAAAGAGCATCAGTGGACAAGGACAATTTCTTGGAGGATCTCTTGTATCATGGTTCAGCAAGAAACAAAATACAGTGTCTCTTTCGTCAACGGAAGCCGAATATGTTGCAGTCTCAAGTTGTTGTGCACAAGTAATATGGTTAAAACAACAACTACAAGATCTTGGTATTTATCTCAAAGAAATACCAATCTATTGTGATAATACTAGTACGATAAGCTTGGCAAAGAATCCAATTCAACACTCTAGAACCAAGCATATCGATGTCAGACATCACTTCATCAGAGATCATGTTCAAAAGAAAGATGTGAAAGTGATATTCATTCCTACTCATCTTCAATTAGCTGATATTTTCACAAAACCCCTTGCAAAAGATCAATTTCTATACATTAGAAGAGAATTGGGAATGGTAAATCCCAATGAGTTGTAAGTTATTTCAGTCTCTCATAATATTAGATGAAGTCATTTGTTAAAGTTTTGATGATTACTAACTTAAGCATCAGAGTATATAGAAACTTGTTTTGTAGGAAGATTGAAACTCTGTTTTGAGAAACAAAAACAGAGGTGATTAGAGGACACCTTTACTGGAGTACCAACTTGAAGTTATAACTAACAGAGAAGCATTACCCGAGGAACAACTTGAAGTAAAGAAGTACTTTACTCGAGTAACTACTCGAGTAATGGTCTTCAAAACTGGAAGTAATGGATCAAGTTACTTGGAATTTAAATCTAATGGTTCAGTTTCAAAAATGAACAGTCAGAAGTTGAAAAGACTAGTTACCCGAGGCGAGCCTCGAGTAAACTTGAACTTTACTCGAGTAAGGACTCGAGTAACTGCAAGTCCAGATTTCCAAATTGATGAAAAACGATCCAAATCTGCTTCAAATTGGTTATAAATGATCGAGGGAACAATCATGGATAATTACAATATTATTCATGCCAGGTACGCAATTTAAATGAATGATTTTAGAGATTTTTTGTATGATCACTCGAGTAAGGCCTCGAGTAAACTTGAAGCTTACTCGAGTAAGGCCTCGAGTAATGTCGGGTTTTAGGTCTTTATCTGTCACAAACTCGGTCATTTCCACAAAATCTCCTCGAGTAAATCACTATACACTCTCACAAAAACTTTTCACAATCGATTCCTTGCCTCATTACCGTCAAAACCCAACAGATTTCATCCCCAAAAACTTCCTATTTTTCTCAGATTCTCAGTGCCCTAAACTCGCGACTATGACCCTGTTTTCTGAGATTTTTTATTTTTTGTGTTTCAAGATGGTTAGAACCAAGAATCTCAATTTCACAGATTCTTCTGAATCACAACAACATCCTGATCCTCTTTCTTCTCCTCCCAAAAAGAGAAGAAAACTTACCCCGAGATCAAAAGCCAAAATCCAACCTCAACCTCAATCTCAACCGAAGCCAAAAGGGGTTGTGATCAAAGAGCCTATAGCTACAAGGGCTCAATCCAAAAAGAGTACATCCACCGGGAGAGGCAAGAGTGCCAAATCTCCCTCACCTCCTCACTCTGATTCCTCTACCCCCTCTTTCACACAAAAGCCAACCAAAAAGCCCAAGTATGACAAAAATGTGGCTACGACTATGGCAAACATCATAGATCTGATGGAGAAGGGGCAATCTTCCAAGAAATCCAAATTGCTAGAAGAGGAGATCACCAACCCTCCAAAAGGGTTCAATGTCAACAAGTTGGTGGAGTCTCTGAAGTATTTATCTCAGTTCTCCAGGAGGAAAGTGTGTAAGACACACTATGTGGACCTCAAGATTCTTCAGGAGGTATTGAAGCATGACCTTAGTCCTTATTTAGATCCTTTTATGCCTTGGCTATCCATTAGATTACCTTTCTGTACAAAAGTGATCACACACTTTAACTGTAATCTAGAGATCATAGATGAGCCAAACAGAACCTCAGTTGAGGAAGAGATGACCACCACAGTAAGAGGCCAAAAGATTCTCATATCACCCTCTAGGATTAACTTGTGGTTAGGGATAGAGAATCCCCCAGATGATATTTACTCCCAACTTGAACCAAACCAAATCTTTTCTATCCTTAAACCCGGTGAGTTAGTTAGCCCTCTAAATTTCAAACCAAGTGATATGTGTGATCATCACAGGGTCCTATGGTACATCTATTCTAGGTCCCTTGTGAACAAGGCCAACAATTATACCCACTTCTCTGATAGGGACTTTAGGTGGTTTGCTTCACTTCTCCTGAAGGAACAAAAGGATTTGGGGGAGTATATCTTCTCTGAAATGAAGAGGTACAGAGTGGATGGAAAGGCTACCACACCGATGCCATATCCTCAAATTGTATCACTTATTCTGAAAGAGAATAAGATATGGTATCTGGATAGCAAGGAGCCTATTGAGAGGATGACTCCGGTTGGGAGAAACCAAATTGGGAAGCTGAATATTGACATCCCTCTCAAAGGCCCTCTGGAGTCTGGGTCAAAGAATAAGAAGAAGACTACTGAGACTGAGACCAGCAAAATGGATGACACTCAGTCATCGGCTCCAGCTGCCACTACATCATCACCCTCCTTCCTCAATGCCACACTTCAGCATTTCATGGAGAATATGCTTCGGGGATTCCATGTTGATATCACCAACACGAATGCTGAACTGATAACCAACATGAACTACAAGATGACACAGTTGTTTGAGAAAATAGAAAAGAAGCACGAGGAATTGCTTGCTGAGCAACGTGCTCAGAGTGAGACACTGAGATTAATCCTGGCACGTTTGGATTCATTGGGTCCCGGACCTTCTGCCGGTCCATCTTCTTCTACACCACCACCACCTCTAGAGAACCCTCCTTCTGACACTCCTTTCACTGAGGATGAACCATCTACTCCTCTGGTCTCTAGTCCACATGAGCCACAAGCCAAAGACATTCTATATACAGTGGACAACCCAAACACCAATAAGACCATACATATCACTATTGATGATTCACCTCCCAAACCTCAGACTGACCCCGCTCCTAAACCTATTCCATCTCCTACCCACACTGAGGAAATATCTCCCTCCTCATCCTCTGAACATCATACTCCAGAGGTTGAGACCACTCCAGAGGTTCAGACCACTCCTGAGGTTGAAACCTCTACTATAGTTGTCTTCCAACCTTCTCCTATTCCTCCAATCAATCTGCCTGAACCAGTCCCCTTTAGCTCCTTTGATTCTTCTGGTTCAGATGATTCTATGGTTCTTCCAGTGACACCCATTTCCATGGTCAAGCCTCCTAGCCCTCCACTTGATTGATGAAGACAAAAAGGGGGAGAAGAGCTTGAGAGTGATTTTGTGGAAGTGTCTGTGCTTATTTTGGGTATTTGGGTGTATATGGGTTTTAGGGAGTCTTTTGGAACTTGTTAAACCTTTATCTTGTTAAGTCTTTTGAAACTTGTTAAGTTTTATCTTGTTATCTTGTAAGATACAACTTTTAAGTTTAATGCAAGTTTATTTAAGTTATGATTTCATTTCAAGTCCATTTAAGCTTTAAATTATGATACATTGTTGGACTAATGAAGTTTATTATGTATGCAAGATGAATATGTTCTAATCTCAATATTTTTCAAATATAAACTTAACAAGGTTTTTCAAAATTTATCATAGAATTCAAGATGTGTTTATTTGAGAACTTACTTTCAAAATTTTGTTCAAAATCACCAAGTTTTGTCATCATCAAAAAGGGGGAGAATGTTAGATCTCATGTTTTGATGATAACAAAAGAATGGTATGAAAAAGAATGGATTAATAAATAAGTTTGAACAAAGTAATAACAGGGATAAGCATCACTTAAGGTAAGCATTAGAGTAATGAAGAAAGGCCAAGAGAAAAAGTTGAGAAACTTGATCAGAAGCAAGTTTTCTAAGGCATTACTCGAGTACGTACTCGAGTAATGAGACAAAACTTGAAGTAACCAGAAGCACCTTCCAGTAACCTGCCAACGTTACTCGAGTAGGTAGTCGAGTAATAGTGTAAGTGTTTTCAAGTTGCTCTCGGCCTGCCAATGTTACTCGAGTAGTTACTCGAGTAACCAGGTAAATACTTGGAGTTGCTCTCGGCCTGCCAATGTAACCATTAAAAGTTTTCAATTTTCTCTCGGCCTGCTAATAATACTCGAGTACCTTTGTTTCAGAGAATGTGTTGCTCTTGGCACTTTGTACCACTGCCAATGTTACTCGAGTAACACACTGAGGTAAGTAAAAACTTGAAGGTAGTACTCGATAAACTTGATTTCATTTTATCTCACTTTCCTCGAGTCATTACTCTAGTATGCAAGGATTTAATGATTTTTTTAAGTGGATTACTCGAGTATGTACTCGAGTATGAAGTGTTATGTTTGAAGGAAAACCTCAAGTCATTACCCTAGTAAGTGATGCACAAAAAGTAAGTTTACTCGAGTATGTACTCGAGTAACAAGGTAATCAAACTTAAAGTGCTCTCGGCCTTGAAATCCTGCCAACATTACTGGAGTAAAGCATCGAGTAACATAAGTTTATTTGAAAGTTACTCGAGTTGGTACCCGAGTAACCTATGAAGAAAAGAGTGCATTACTCGAGTAGGTACCCGAGTAAACAAGCATTTCCAAAGGTTTGATATTTTGCTTATTCCATGCACTACCCGAGTAATCTTATATTTATATGTTAACTGGGAGTCTATCAAAGATTTCACGATGATACTCGAGTAAGTACTCGAGTAACCTTTAATGAATACTCGAGTAGCTACTCGAGTATGGAAACCCAGAAAGTTTGAAATCATTCCAACGGTCATTGTTTTGTTTCCTATTTGATTAAATTTTCATTATATTAGTATTCTTAGCATTTCAACAGATAAACAATGAAGAGATCTTACCAAATAAGGAAAGTCAAAAGCAACGCTCAAATGCCACCGACCGTCACCTACCGCAAACGTACGTTTTTCAAAAACTGGAAAAGTCAATAGTGGTTGCGCACGCTCCAACGGACATGAAGAAATATGTTCCAGTAATCATTACAAACGTATCTATATATATGGGAACATCTAAACAGAGAAAAGAACAAGAACACACTCAAGAACGTATCATCAAGTTTATTACTCTGTTTTACATTATACTTGTAATCCTATGCTTCAATGATTCTTATTCACTCTGTGAGAGAGATATTTCATTCAAACTCAATATTTGTTATTGAGGTAACTTAAGGTTGTGGAACCTTGAGTTAGGATTGGATTACAACTTGTAAGGGGGAGCGAGTGTCCGGACGTAGGAACTTGCTTGTACTGAGGTGCCAAGAACCCACTGAATCTTGGAAGTTATAATGAAACTCTCAGAGAAGCTCTGAGGACTGGACGTAGGTCAAAGTGGTTGTGGCCGAACCAGTATAACTCCCGATGTATACTTCGGTGATATTTCTCCTTACTCTTTCTTGTTTTAATTTCAACGTCAAATTTTATATTTGCAACGAAATTTTTAAGATCACCCAATTCACCCCCCTCTTAGGTGAAACGTTTGCTCTAACAAGATTTCCTCTGTATGAGTAGGAAATGGAATAGGTGTAGGAGAGGGTTCAGGCTGAGGTTTGGGTGGAGAATCCTCAATGATAATGTTAATGGTCTCATTGGTTTCAGGATTGTCCACTGAGCATAATATATCTCTGGGTCTTGGTTCAAGTGGACTAGAGACTAGAGGTTCAGGGATAGTTGGCTCAACCTCAGTATGATGAAGGTCAGATGGGATGTTCTCTGGAGGTAGTATATTCTTTGGAGGTGGTATATTCTTTGGAGATGAGAATGCCTCAGGTGCAGATGATGGATCAGCAGAAGGTCCAGGACCTAAAGAATCCAGTCTTGCTAAGATCAACCTTAAAGTCTCACCCTGGGCATGTTGCTCAGTTAACAACTCCTCGTGGCTTTTGTCCATCTTCTCAACTAACTCAGCCATCTTGTTATTCATGTGAGTT
The DNA here is from genome assembly GCA_963855925.1 of Inga laurina. Classification (NCBI taxonomy): domain Eukaryota; kingdom Viridiplantae; phylum Streptophyta; class Magnoliopsida; order Fabales; family Fabaceae; genus Inga; species Inga laurina. The sequence goes on along the minus strand of OY979702.1, from coordinate 29,825,681 downwards.
ATCAACTCAGCATTGGTGTTGGCTATGTCTACATTAAATCCCTTGAGCATATTTTCCATGAAGTGTTGAAGTGTTGCATTGAGGAAAGAGGGTGAAGAAGTAGTGGCAGCTGGAGCAGAAGACTGAGTGTCATCCATTTTGGTCGTCTCAGTCTCAGTCTTCTTCTTCTTCTTAGAACCAGACTCCAGAGGACCCTTGAGAGGAATTTCAATATTGAGCTTCTCAATTTGATTTCTTCCAACTGGAGTAACTCTCTCAATGTGCTCTTTACTCTCCAAGTACCATATCTTATTTTTCTTCAGGATGAGTGAAACAATCTAAGGATATGGTATTGGAGTTGTGGTTCTTCCATCTATTCTGTACCTCTTCATTTCAGAAAATATGTATTCCCCCAAATCCTTTTGTTCCTTCAGGAGTAAGGAAGCAAACCATCTATAGTCCCGATCAGAAAAATGGGTATAATTATTGGCCTTGTTCACAAGGGATCTAGAGTACATATACCATAGAACCCTGTGATGATCGCACATATCACTAGGATTGAAATTAAGAGGGCCCACAAGCTCACCAGGTCTAAGAAAAGAGAAAATTTGGTTTGATTCAAGTTTGGAGTAAATTTCATCTAGAGGGTTCTCTATTCCTAAATACATATTGATCCTAGAAGGTGAGATAAGTATTTTCTGGCCTCTAACAGTAGTAGTCATCTCTTCCTCTGCAGAATTTCTATTGGGTTCATCTAGAATCTCAAGATTGCACTAAAAGTGTGTGACTACTTTTATGCAAAAGGGAAGCCTAATAGATAGCCAAGGCATAAAAGGTTCAAGAAAGGGACTAATATCATACTTCAATACCTCCTAAAGTACTTTGAGGTACACATAGTGAGTCTTGTAGACTTTTCTCCTTGAGAATTATGTGAGGTACTTTTGAGAGTCTTCCAACTTGTTGACATTGAACCCCTTTGGAGGTTTAGTGATCTTCTCTTCTGGCAACTCTGACTTCTTTAAAGATTGCCCCTTCTCTAGTTGATCAATAATTCCAGCCATTGCCTTAGCCATATTTATATCATACTTTGGCTTTTTGGGGGGTTTTGGAGTGAAAGAGGGAGTGGAAGAATCAGAAGGTGGAAGAGAAGGAGACTTGGCACTTTTGCCTCTCCCAGTAGAGGTGCTCTTCTTTGATTGAGCCCTTGTTACCACTGGCTCTTTGATAACAACTCCTTTCTCCTTTGGTTTCTGTTGAGGTTTCTGTTGGACTTTAGCTTTGGATCTAGGAGTAAGTTTTCGTCTCTTTCTGGGAGGAAAAGAAAGAGGGTCAGTGAGTTGTGGAGATCCAGAAGAATCTGTAGGAGTAAGATTTTTGGTTCTAACCATTTTGAATCAAAGAAAGCTTGAAATTTCAGAAAACAGAGTGAGAAGTCGCGATATAGGGCAAGAAGAATTTGAACAAAATAGGAGGTTTTTTGAGCTAAAAATTGATGGGTTTTGACGGAAATCAAGTGAGGAAGAGATTGTGAAAACTTTTTCAAAGAGGACTGGGTGATTTACTCGAGGAGATTTTGTGGAAATGACCGAGTTTGTGACAGATAAAGACCTAGAACCCGATATTACTCGAGGCCTTACTCAAGTAAATATCATGTTTACTCGAGTTCCTACTCGAGTGATCATATAGAAAATTTCTAAAATAATTCATTTAAATTGCGTACCTGGCATGAATAATATTGTAATTATCCCTGTATGTTCCCTTGATCATTTTATAGCCATTTTAGAGCAGATTTGAGTCGATTCTCATCAAGTTTGTGTTCTGGACCTGCAGTTACTCGAGTCCTTACTCGAGTAAGCTTCAAGTTTACTCGAGGCTTCCCTCGGGTAACCTGTCTTTTCTAGTTTGGATTGTTCATTTCTCACCAAATGAACCATTTGATTTAAATTCTAGGTAACTTGATACGTTACTTCTAGTTTTGGAAGACCATTACTCGAGTACTCACTCGAGTAATGTGCTCTTTTACTTCAAGTTGTCCCTCGGGTAATGCTGCACTATTAGACATTACTTGAAGTTGGCACTCCAGTAATGGTGTCCTCTGATAACCTCTGTTTTATTTCTCAGAACAGAGTTTCAATCTTCCTATAAAACAAGTTTCTACATACTCCGATGCTTAAATTAGTAATCATCAAAACATTTTTAAATGACTTTATCTAACATTATGAGAAACTGAAATAACTTACAATTCATTGGGATTTACCATTCCCAATTCTCTTCTAATGTATAGAAATTGATCTTTTGCAAGAGGTTTGGTGAAGATGTCAGCTAGTTGAAGATGAGTAGGAATGAATATCACTTTCACATCTTTCTTTTGGACATGATCTCTGATGAAGTGATGTCTGACATCGATATGCTTGGTTCTAGAATGTTGAACTGGATTCTTTGCCAAGCTTATCGTACTGGTATTGTCACAATAGATTGGTATTTCTTTTAGATAAACACCAAGATATTGTAGTTGTTGTTTTAACCATATCACTTGTGCACAACAACTTGAGACTGCAACATATTCGGCTTCTGTTGATGAAAGAGACACTGTATTTTGTTTCTTGCTAAACCATGATACAAGAGATCCTCCAAGAAATTGTCCTTGTCTACTGGTGCTCTTTCTGTCTGTCTTGTATCCTCCATGATCAGAATCTGAATATGCAACTAGATATTCATTTTTTCCTTTGGGATACCACAGACCTAATTCTGGTGTGTCAGCAAGATATCTAAAGATTCGTTTGACAGTTTCAGCATGTGATTCCTTTGGTGCTGATTGATATCTTGCACATATGCCAACACTGAATTGAATGTCTGGTCTGCTTGCCCTGAGATAGAGTAATGATCCAATCATTCCTCTATATTTTGTGATGTTGTAGTCTTTCCCTTTGACATCAGCATCAAGCAATGTAGTTGAGCTCATAGGTGTGTCCATTCCATTTGCTTCATCCATTCCATACTTCTTCAGTAACTCTTTTAAATACTTTCTTTGAGATATGAAGATTCCATTCTTTCTTTGTTTGATTTACAAATCGAGAAAGAAATTCAATTCTCCCATCATTGACATCTCAAACTCTCCCTGCATTATCTTAGAAAATTCCTTACACAGAGATTCATTAGTAGCACCGAAAACAATATCATCAACATATATTTGAACAATTAAAATATCATCACGTTTTCATTTTGTAAAAAGTGTTGTATCAACTTTTCCTCATACAAAACCTTGATCAATAAGAAATTTACTGAGCCTTTCGTACCATGCTCTAGGATCTTGTTTTAAACCATATAAAGCCTTTTTGAGTTTGAAAACATGGTCAGGTTTAGTTACATCTTCAAAACCTGGAGGTTGTTCTACGTATAGTTCTTCCATGATGTAACCATTTAGAAATGCACTCTTTACATCCATTTGATAGAGTTTGAATCCTTTGATGCATGCAAAGGCTAAGAGTACACGTATAGCTTCCAATCTAGCTATTGGAGCATACGTTTCCTCATAATCAATTCCTTCTTCCTGATTATAGTCTTTAGCCACCAATCTTGCCTTGTTTCTAAAAATAATTGCAGATTCATTGAGTTTCTTTTTGAATACCCATTTAGTGCCAATGATCGGATGATCCTTGGGTCGGAGTACCAAATCCCAAACTTGATTTCTTTCAAATTGATTTAATTCTTCTTGCATTGCTATAACCCAATCATTGTCTGATAGGGCTTCATCAATGTTAGAAGGTTCAATCTCAGAAATGAATGCAGAAAAACTTACTTCATTGAAAATTCTATTTCTAGTTTTGATCCCTTCATTCATATCTCCTATGACTTGATCTAAGGGATGACTTTTATTGTATTTCCAGGCTCTAGGTTGTCCTTGGGATTGTTCTTCCTCCTTGGTTTCATCAACTTCTGGAATAAGAGATTTAGAAATAGATTGACCATTTTCTTGATTTAAAACAACTTCCTATTCTTCATCAATGGTTTTGTCAGAGGATTCAAATTCATCAAATACAATATGAATTGATTCTTCAACAACACATGTTCTTTTATTGAAAACTCTATATGCTTTACTTTGGTAAGAATATCCTAGGAAAATTCCTTCTCAGTTTTAGAATCAAATTTTCCTAAGTTATCTTTACCATTATTATGTATAAAATACTTACAACCGAAGATGTGTAGATGAGGAATGTTTGGCTTCCTTCCTTTGTATAGCTCGTATGGTGTCTTTCCAAGTTTTGTTCTAATATAGGCTCTATTTGAAACATAGCATGCTGTACTCATAGCATCAGCCTAGAAGACTTGAGACACATTCTTTTCATTTAACACTGTTCTAGCCATTTCAGTGAGCACTCTATTCTTTCGTTCCACGACTCCATTTTGTTGAGGTGTCCTTGGAGCAAAGAAATTGTGATCAATGCCATTAGTATCACAATATTCTTCAAAGGCTTGATTTTCAAATTCTCCACCATGATTGGTTCTAATGCCTGCAATTGACATACCTTTCTCATTTTGCACTTTCTTGGCAAAAACAATAAATTCTTCAAAAGTTTCATCTTTTGATAATAGAAAAGAACCCATGTAAATCTGGAGAAATCATCAACAATGACCAATGAATATAAGTTGCCACCAAGACTCTTTACTCTTGTTGGGCCAACTAAATCCATATGCAATAATTGTAGTGGTCTATTTGTTGAAATCTCATTTTTCAATTTGAAAGATGATTTAGTTTGTTTACCCTTTTGACATGCGTCACACATCAAGTCATTTTTGAAATTTACTTTGGGTAATCCAAGAACTAAATCCTTTCTAAGTAGTTTGCCTAATTGATGCATATTGACATGAGCCAATCTCTTATGCCATAGCCAACTTTCATCAGTATTACTCAGAAAACAATTTTCAGATTCATTTCTACTAAATCTAGAGTATAACAATTACCTTCCCTTTTTACTCTGAGCTTAGCCTTGATATTCTTCTTATCAAGTAATAAGTCATTCTTGTTGATAATTAGACATTCCTCTGAGTCAAATATTACCCAGTTGTTCTTGTCTGCACTTTGACTTACACTCAGCAAGTTATAGCACAATCCTTCGACATAGTATACGTCTTTAACTTGTATGCCTTTGTCATTTTTGATTTCACCAATTCCTGCTATCCTTCCAGTTTGATTTCCTCCAAATTTTACCTTTCCTAATTCTTTAGGTTGCAATTTGGTAAAACTTTCGAAATCGTTGGTCATATATCTAGAGCATCCACTGTCTATGTACCACTTGTTGTTTTTGGATGCTTTAAGACATATATGCAATTAAATACGATTAAGTCTTAGGTACCCACTTCTTTTTGGGTCCTTTTGGGTTAGTACAGGAAATTTTTGAAACATATGTTCCTTTAGGTACCCATTTGTAGGTTCCTATCGTTCCTTTCTCTTATGAATGCATGAAGAGGTATAATGACCTTTTCTGTTACAATAATTACAAAATGCAAAAGGATTTGATGTATGCACAGAATGCTGGAAATAATTCAAATATGACTTACCTCCTGCTTTCTTTCTACCTTTCCTTCTATCTGATTTTGGATCATATCCAATTCCAGATCGGTCATTTACACAATCCTTTTCCAAATTTTCTTTTTATTTCAATTTCAAGAACTTTGTTTTTCTTTTTGAAAACAACTAACTCTTTAACTACTTTGATGAGTTCAAAATATAAAGCATTATATTCAGAAAGTAATTCATCATAGGTAGGATCATAATCATTTACCTCTTCTTCTGTTTCTTCTTGAGCAATGAGACATATATTGGCTACCTCTTCTTCATCACTTTCTTCGTCAGAGGAACTATCACACCATATAGCAGATACAAAGGCCTTCTTATTATTGAAGAATTTGCCTTTTCTCTTTTCTTTGCTCTTTTGGTTCAATTCTGGACATGCTGATTTGATATGTCCTGGTTTTCCATATTCATAGCAGATGATATGATCTTTGCTGCTAGTTCCTCCTTTCTGAAAGTGTTTGAATCCTTGACCTTTCTTGTTGAACTTTCTGAATCGTTTTATGATTAGGCCCATTTCATCATCGTCAAACTCCTCATCCTCATCTTGATTTTCTTCTTTTGCTTTTAGTGCTAGGCCTCTTTTCTTCTTGTCACCGATGTCATCTAGTTCCCGTTTGAACTTTATTTTACTTTCATATTCAGAAAGACTTCCAAATAGAGAAGTAACTGATCTCATTGATTCTCTTTTTGCTTCTTCTATCGCGGTGATTTTGGCCTCCCACTCTTTAGAAAGAATATTCAAAATCTTTCGTACTTGGGTATGTTGATTATAAACTTTCCCAAGTGCTGCAAGTTGATTAACAAGAAGAGTATATCTAAGTTCTAATTCAGATATTGATTCACCTGATTTCATTCAAAGTAGATTGAATTCAGTGACCAAGGTGTTGATTTGATTCTCCTTTATTCCCGAAGTTCCTTCATGAGTTATTTCCAGAGCTCCCCACATTTCCTTTGCAGTTGGAAGTGTGCAAATTCTGAAGTATTCACTTTGACTCAAAGCACTTTGTAACATCAGAATTGCCTTGCTGTTGAGAGTGATAAGTTTTTTGTCATTCTCATCATATTCCGCTGGCGTCTTGGGAATCTACAGTCTTTGTAGGTTAATAGTTTCCACTTTCAATCACATCCCATAACCCATATTCGGTAGCCATCACGAATACTCTGAACTTTGCTTTCCAGAAAGAAAAGTGTTCGCCATTGAAACCTAGTGGTCTAGTGATGGATGCTTCGTCGGGAAGAATTCCTTGACCCATGCTTGCCATTGGATCCTTTTTAGGTTGTTAAACCTTAACAAGAAGACCTACGCTCTGATACCAAATGTTAGAGCAAGCGTTTCACCTAGGAGGGGGTGAATTGGGTGATATTAAAAATTTCGTTGCAAATATGAAAACTTGACGGTGAATATAATGCAGTAAAGAGTAAGGAGAAATGTCACCGAAGTGTACACCGGGAGTTATACTGGTTCGTCCACAACCACTTTGACCTACGTCCAGTCCTCAGAGTATCTCTGAGAGTTTCACTATAACTTCCAAGATTCAGTGGGTTCTTGGCACCTCAGTACAAGCAAGTTCCTTCTCCTGGACACTCACTCCCCCTTACAAGTTGTAATCCAATCCCAACTCAAGGTTCTACAACCTCAAGTTACCTCAATAACAAATATTGAGTTTGAATGAAATATCTCTCTCACAGAGTGAATAAGAATCACTGAAGTACAGAATTACAAGTATATGTAAAACAAAGTTTTGAACGTGAACTTTGATAATTCGTTCGTGTGTGTTCTTGTTATCCTTCTCTGTTTGGATGTTCCCATATATATAGATGTGTTGGTAATGATTGTTGGAAAATTTTTCTTCTCCTACACAACCACTTTTAACTTTTCCAGTATTTGAAAAATATCCGTTTGTGGTAGGTGGCGGTAGGTAGTGTTTGAACGTTGCATTTGACTTTCCTTATTTGGTAAGATCTCTTGCTTGTTTATCTACGGATATGCTAAGAATACTAATACAGTGAAGGATTAAACACATAGGAAACAAATCAATGAATGTTGGAATGATTTCTCAAATTCTGAACTTTCATACTCGAGTATTCATTAACTTTACTCGAGTACTTACTCAAGTATCATTGTGAGAGTAATGATAGCAAGTTAAATAAACATCACATAACTCGAGTAGTGTATGAAGTAAACAAATTTACAAACCTTGGAAATACCTGTTTACTTGGGTACTTACTCGGGTATGGTACACTTTTCTTCATAGGTTACTCGAGTAGCAACTCGAGTAATTTATCAAATAAACTTTAGGTTATTCAATGCTTCACTCTAGTAATGTTGGTAGGATTTCAGAGCCGAGAGCACTTCAAGTTTAATTACCTTGTTACTCGAGTACTTACTCGAGTCAACATAAATTTTCTGCAATGCTTACTTGGGTATATACTTCAAGTGCTTTATAAATAAATCTGCACATTACTCGATTACTTACTCGAGTAATCTAGTTCCAATATTTGATAAGGAGTAATTGAGTACCTGCATACTTGAGTAGAGCCTCGAGTGAAGTATGATAAAAGCATATCATGTTATTCGAGTATTACCTTCAGGTTTTGCTTACCACAGTGAGTTACTCGAGTAGCTCCTCGAGTAATATTGGCAGGATTGAAAATGCCGAGAGCAACATATTTCTTAAAGCAGGGGACTCGAGTACATACTCGAGCATCGTTGGCAGGCCGAGAGCAACTGGAAGTCTTTGACCTAGTTACTCGAGTACTGACTCGAGTAACGTTGGCAGGCCGAGAGCAACTGGTAGTCTTTTACCTTCTTACTTGAGTACTTACTCGAGTAACATTGGCAGGTTACTTGAAGTTTGCTCTAGTTACTTCAAGTTTTTGTCTTATTACTTGAGTACTTACTCGAGTAAACCTTTAGAAATTTTACCAGTGAAGACGTTTCTTAGCCTTTTCTCTTGGCCTTTCTTCATTACTCCAGTGCTTACTTCAAGTAATGATTTTCCCTGTATTACTTTGTTCAAACTTATTTGTTTATCAAATCTTTTTCATACCATTCTTTGTTATCATCAAAACATGTGAGATCTAACACTCTTCCATATCTAATTACTCGAGTAGTCCCTTGAGTAAAGTCTGTCATTTCTTGGCCGAGGGCTACTGGATAATTTCTTCTCTAGTTTCTCGAGCTATTGGCCGACAGCATTTCCAACTGCATTACTCGAGTGGTCCCTCAAGTGAGGTTTCAAATAATTATGAATATTACTCGTGTAAGCCTTTCAAGTGAATTCTTGATTTTGATTCGAAACATGGCAAATTATATATCATCGGAAAGCCCTCATCATCTACATTCCAATACAACAAGAATCACCTTCAAACTCATTTTGTATAGAAATTTATTATCACAAGAATACCTTCTGCATTTAGACTTAGTGTGAAATCACGAGCATCAATTCAAGAAGGCATAACTCTTAGTATATAACTTGCAATATATCAAATTATATGTCCATGGAAAGTTCTTTTAGTCTACTTTCTTCCATCTTTCTTCTTCTTTCTTCAACCTCTTTATTCTTGTTTTGCCACTTGATGATCATTCTTCATAACCCAACTAGATATATTCTTGAATTGATGATCTTTCTTCATAACCTAATTAGATGTCTTCTTGAATATCTTCAATCTTCTTCAATCTTTTCTTGATTAATCTTGAATCTTGGTATTCCCATTATATCTTACAATTTCTTCTTTCTTCAATCCCTCTTGATTTTCTTCTTGATGATCATTCTCCATTTATGAGGCATTATAAGCAAAATAACATCAACCCACCATCGGGTATATGATTAATCTACATGATATACAATATTAAATATAGTAGTTAGTCAATGAAGAAGATAAGTATATTATGCAAACTTTTTGCTCTTAATATTTGACATCATCAAAACTATTCATATCTAACAAGACAACTATGTCACATCCCTTTTGTCACACTATATATCGATCAAGGATAAGGCATGGATAATGTCATCCTCTTATTCCTGACCATTACTTTCTCAATTCATGAGTAGCCTGCCAAAAGAAATGGAAACTCCTTTCCATTGTTGTTTGCCCATACATTTCTCAGACTCACTCATCGAGGGCCCAGTAATATCTTTCTACTAATGTGAGGGACGAATTCCATCTTGATCATTCATATTCCTTTGCATGAAAAACCACTAAGCCCAATCGTAGCCTTTACATCACCCGGTCGAAAGTGACTTTTGACTAGTTCAAAACTTAGCAACTCTCATGTAGAAATCCATGATGACCTCAAGTCTAAGGGCATTATGACATGGTTATACATGAGAAAAGCTTATGACTTGATCCATGTAGCTTTCTCATAGTGAGTGGATCCAGTACCTTGTACTCTTACAAGTGCCTAAGACTTTGATTCGTGTCTCCATATCTTATCAAAGTCATACTAGTCTTATTTCATCTTTGCTCTCGCATAGATGATCGACCAGGGACATTTTAGGATAATCTTTATGATTTATCCAAGGATACAATTATCATAGTTAACATGCAAATATATGATAACAAAATAGAGAAATTTCATTAAATTAATAATGTTCAAAGTACAATGATTGGCCCTTTGGGCACAATTTCCAATAGTCTTAACACTCTAAAAGGTAGGAATGTCATTCCTAATGTGTAGGATGTTATCTACATAAAGCACTAGAATACAATTGTGCTCCCACTAACCTTCTTGTAAACACAAGGTTCATTGATATTTTGAATGAATCCAAACTCTTTGACTACTTCATCAAAACGATGATTCCAGCTCTGGATTGCTTGCTTCAATCCATAAATAGATCTTTGAAGCTTGCAAACTTTACTAGAGTTCTCTTAACGCACAAAACCTTTAGGTTGTGTCATGCACACATCGTCAAGGAGCTTTCCATTAAGGGGGCTATTTTGACATCTATCTGCCATATTTCATAGTCATAATGTGCTACAATGGCAAGAAGGATTCTAATTGATTTGGCCATTACAATTAAGGAAAAGGTTTCATCATAGTCAACACCATAAGTTTAAGTGAACCCTTTTGCAATCATTCGTGCCTTGAAGACATTTACATTACCATCTATGTTAACTTTCTCCTTGAAAACCCATTTGTACCCAATGATTTTTACATCTTTAGTTTGATCGACTAAGGTTCATACCTGATTGTCATACATATATTGTATTTTAGACATCATGGCATTTAGCCATTTCTCAAAGTTTAGTCTCACAATAGTTTCTCGATATATGGTTGGCTCATCTTGCTCAATGAGCATCGCATCACAGCTATCAGAAATTAGAAATCCATATCTCTAAGGCTGATGCCATATCTTATCAGATCTTCATAGACCTTGTGTTACTTGAGGAGGCTCAGTAACTTGTTGTGAGTCTTCCCTATTTTCCATTTGTGGTTCTGTACTATCTTGTACTTCTTTAAGATGTACCTTACTCCCACTGGTTCTTTTAGAGATAAACTCTCTTTCTAGAAACTTACCATTTCAAATAACAAATACTTTGTTATATATGGTATTGTAGACATAGTATCGTTTCGTTTCCTTATGATACCCCATGAAAAGGCACTTTGAGGATCTGAGCGCTAATTTATCTGAGGCTTATTGCATAACATATACCTCATATCCCCAGATCTTAAGAAAAGATAAACTTTGTTTCTTTCCAGTCCATATCTAATATAGTGTATTTTTAATTGCTTTACATTGAACACGATTTAGTGTGAACACAATAGTCTCTAGGGAATGTCTACAAAAGGATGATAGAAGATCTATTTGACTCATCATTGATCAACCATATCTAATAGTGTTTGATTCCTCCTTTCAAAAACATCATTCCATTGTGGAGTTCCTAGAGGAGACAATTGTGAGATTATCCCACAATTTCTAAGATGGTCAATAAACTCTTGCATCAAATATTCACTACCTTGATCGGATTGAAGTGCTTTTATGGTTTTGCCAAGTTGGTTTTGTACTTCCTTTTGAATATTTTGAACATTTCAAAAGATTCAAATTTATGTTTCATTAGATAAATATAGCCATATCTACTAAAGTCCTCAATAGATATAATGAAGTACATATAACCTCTTATGGAAGCTGTATTTGATGGTTCACATATATCTGTAAGTATGAGGCGTAATAAATCAGTGGCCCTCTCGCTATGCCAAGTAAAAAGTGCCTTTGTCATCTTTCCTAATAAGCAAGATTCACATCTATCATATGATTCAAAATCAAATGAGTTAAGAAATCTATCTTGATGGAGTTTAGAAATGCTATTCTTATTTATATGGCCTAGACGACAATGCAATAGGTAAGTCGGATTCAAATAGTTTGATTTTACCCTTTTAGTAGTTACATTATAGATATTCCCATTATTAGGATATTCTAAATTTAATATATAATGACCAACATGTAAATCATCATCAGCATAGAAAATGTCATTACGATAAATAGAAGATTTATCATTCCTAGCAATGGAAGTATAACCTTCCTTATCCAAATAAGAAAGAGAAACAATGTTACTACTCAAAGCAGGAACATAATAGAAATTATTCAAAACTAACAAAAGGCCACTGGGATGAACTAATTCGTAAGTGTCTACAGTTAAAGCAACAAGTCTTGCTTTGTTTCCAACTCGTAGGTCCACCTCACCCTTCTTCAACTTTCTATTGTCCTTTAGACCCTACATATTTGTACAAATGTGAGAATCACATATAGTATCTAATACCCATGTAAAGGAAGTAGAAAAATGAATTTCTATAACATAAATATCTGAAGCGATAGCCTTGCTATCCTTCTTGTTCTTTTCAGATCTTCCAGGTAGAGTTTGCAATTTCCCTTCCATTGACCAAGTTAATTGCATAAGTAGCAAACTCCTTCCTTTGGAGGCTTTGCCTTTTTTGGTGCAGGCTTGGTTTCGGGCTTATTTGACTTTTTGGTCATACCACCTGAGCCATTACCATTCCATTTGCCATTCCCTTTCTTTTTCATACCCTTTTTGTTCTGAACCATCAAAACAGTACTGGGCCTTTTCTTAATGATCAGCTTAGTAGTTTTGAGCATCACATATGGCTCAGAAATTGATTTCTCTATGTTGTTTATGTTGTAGTTTATAACAAAATGATCATAACTCTCAGGGAGTGAGTTCAAGATCAAATATGTCACTAACTCCTAGCTCATAGGAAATCCAAGCCTCTCTAAGTAATCAATATAACCCTTCATCTTTAAGATATGAGCACTAACTCATACACCTTCTACCGTCTTGTTGGAATTGTAACACCCCAAATTTTGGTTAAGGCTTAATGATAATTATTGAGGATAATTATTGGATTAAAGTTAAATTAATGTATATTGGTGACAATATAAAGTTATATGTCATAATTGTTGGAAAATTGAAAGAATGGAATTATTGGCATAAGTTGGTAATTAATGGGGAAATTATTTACTAACTAAGAGAAAAATGAGAAGTGTAATTAAAATGGTTAATGGAAGGATTAGAGAGATTAATTGGTGATTTAGTGAGTGAGAGCCAATGAGGGGTGGACACATGGCAAGCTCACATGTGGGGGAGAAAAGTCAAAAGGGAATTTTTAAATACATTTCTCTCTCCTCTCTTCCCTCACTTGTGCGCAGAAAAAAACTGAAAAGGGATGGAGTAGTGTCATCATTCTTCATTTCTTCACTCCACCTCCATCCCTCATCTCTCTCGTTCTCTCTCTTCTATCCTTGGGGGCGCCATTGTTGCAGAAAAACAAGGGGGGAAAAGCTTGCAAAAAGGTAAGGAAAATGGCTTCCATTGCTCAAACTTCCTCTTTAATATTGATCCTTGAATGAAGAGCTTCATTGTGATGGTTGAAATGTGTTCATTGGTGGTAGTTTATGACCTCAAGAGATTGTGAAAGTTGAGGAATCAAGAAATCTCTTTGGCAAAGTGAAAGAGGTGAGTGTTATCTCCCTTTTGATATATATATTGTGGATGTTGGTGAGCATTGATTTTTCTGGAAATTTATGCCCTATTTTCGAAAATTAGGGTCTTAGTGAGTTTGGCATGTTGTGATAATGGAAATGGTGTATTATGATGTCTTTTGGACAAATGGATTGGTTTGAATCATTAAAAGTAAAGTTTGGGATCTTTGTGTTGGTTTTGGTGTATTGGTCAAAACAGGGCATGTGGTTAGAGTATGAATTTGGTCATTTTGTGGTTACCATTGTGTTCCTTGGGGAAAATTGTATGGGAATAAGCTTGGTTAATGATTTTGGAGTCATTGAACACTTTGGTAGAAAAGTTGGAAAATGCTGTCAATATGAACTCTGTCTGGATAGTTATTTGTGTGGACGTTTTGAGTGATCAAATGATTTCAGAAAATTATGAAACTTTCCAGTCTTAAATTTCACATCCCAAGCTTTAAAATGGACATATATTTTATGTCATTTCGTTTGGTATTCTGAGAGTTATGCTTTGCCAAAGTTTGGTACAAAAACAGAACTCTGTTTTGGAGTAATGTTGGGTTTTGGGTGATTCTGTATTTTTGTGATGATTTTAAGTTATAAGCCATATTTTTCCTTGAAAGAGGACTCAAATACCTTTCTTTTGGCTTTGGAATCACTCTGTTTCAAATTTTCTAGAATTAGTTATGGTTTTTCGAAGTTCAGCTCAGAGTCAGGAAATCTCTGGGCCGCGGCCCAAGAGTGGCGGACCGCGGCCCAAGCCTTTCTGACCTGTTTTGGGCCGCGGCCCAAGAGTGGTGGGCCGCAGCCCAAGACCTTCTGCCCATATTTGGGCTGCAGCCCAAGGAAGGGTGGGCCGCGGCCCAACCCTGTATTCCAGCACTTAGTGTTTTCGAAAAGAGATCTTCACCCTATTGTTTCCCAACCTTTTAGGGGTTTTATTAAGGGCATTTGTGCCCTCTTAAGGGTCATTATTGATAACCAAATCTAAGTGTTGAAGAGTTAATTGAGTATTGGAATAGAGAATAATGTTTCGTCCTTAATTATGACTTTAGGATTTGATATCTGCCCAGAGCATAGAAGGCTTGTGCCTCCTCAAGGAAGGAAAGACAAAGGTAGTGACACTTTATCCTATATCATGTGTATTGCATTGCATGTTTGCATTAGTCATTGAATACAGTGAAAGTGAAGAGGACGTGGTGAAAGCCCGGACTCGATTAAAGTGAAAGTGAAGGGGACATGGCGAAAGCCCGGACTCGATTACAGTGAAAGTTAAGGGGACGTGGCAAAAGCCCGGACTCGAATATTGATAAAGTGATGGGGTGTGGCGTAAGCCCGACCTCGTATATAGTGAAGGGAACGTGGTGAAAGCCCGGTCTCGAATATTGATTGCTGCATTGTGATATATGTGACTTGCTTTGTATATATGCATCATATAAATAAACTGTTGCTACTGGGATTCTCTAGAATCTCATCCTTTCCAAATAACATTCTTAGACAGGGCAAGTGGATCGAAAAGCAAGCACGTGGCAAAGGACGATTAGGACTACCAGCGGTAGTCTTAGTTAAATATTTTGGTTTTACATTAAACTGGTTATCATTTTGGATCATTGTAAATATATTGTATAGATTATGGTACTATAGTTTTGTGTAATCCCCGGTATGGATACTGAGATGGGCAATGATGCCTTGTATAAACCATTGGATTAATGTTATTATCCCGGGTGAATGTCGGGAATTGTGCTTACTCCGATATTGTATATGTAACAGACCAAACAGGCCATTTGTTTTAATGAATGAAATGAAGGGAAATCCATTTGTACAGGTGTTTTAAAAAGTTTTTAATTGTTCCGGATTTCTCATTCGATTATTAAATGTGCTTAAACGTTAATCCCGGCCTGATTATCGAAGGGGGTTACAGGAATGTAAGGCCTTTGTGGTCTCATACCTTTCTTGCCTTGCCTATTACTAGAACATTTCCTTGAGATCCATAATCATCTCACAAGCCTCCGTAAGTTCCAGATCTCTTTAGAGCTCTATAGCCAAAGTGGCGAGCATCAAGTAACCTATATCCACAGAGTCATCCTTATGCTTCGTGTAAGCATTTCTCTGAGCTCTTAAAGCATTGGCTGCAAGCTCCTCAGGAATGGGTTAATCTAGGACATAAGCCTTTCTTTCCTACATGAGAACAATTCTCAAGTTCTTGAACTAGTCAAAAAAGTTTGTTCCATTGAGTTTGTCCTTCTCAAGGACTGATCGCAATGGTAGTGTAGCAGTATTAATGGTCGACATGATTTTATAATTAAAATATGCAAAGTTATTTAGTAATCTCCTACTAAATTAACAATCCTCAATATAATAGTTAGTGAGCTAAGATCCATATTTTTCTTAAACTTAAGTCCACTTTGGCAGGATACTTCAATTCAAGTTATTTAGGTAGGTAACCTATTTACCAATTACATCACATGTAATTCTTAGAACTTTATAGGATTCAATCATTTTATGATTCGATATGTTTAATCACGTCTAATGCCTTGAGATCCAAAACTATTTTGTTAATCTCAATTAAGTCAAAAGAATAATGAATATTATGAGTAGCATAATTATTCACGCTTGTCTCATATGATAACTCAAATGCATTCACTTTAGTGGTTCCTACAATTGAGCAATCTAGGTTTTGGCAAGTATTTATTAATTGGCGGCATTATGACTTAAGATTTGATTTGGAGTGCTCAATCAATTAGTTTTGTTTATATGAATGCAGTCGTTGTCGTATCTCATACATATAAACACAAAAGTATACATGCAATGATCTAATCAAAAGCATAATTAAATATGACACAACATGGCTTACATAACCTAAAATCCTCCTAAGCCAATGAAAGGACTTCTAAATAAGAAAATAAATACATTGAGAGAAACCTCATTTAAACATAAGAGGGGAGTGAGATGAGAAGAGAATGTACATTGAGAGTATTTAGAGGAAGACACGGAACATAGGCCATATTTAAATATTACAACCCTTTGTAAAAACTAAAGCCATATTGTTTACCATACCTAAACAATTGTAAGGAATAAACCACAAAAAGTAAGAGTTCATACAATATGAAAAGCAATAAATGTTGTGATTAGGTTATATCACGCTATGAGAAGGTAAATCTCCTAGCTAGGAGTGCTAGCCACCCTTAGTTACATACTTCTTCTTTGATCCGCTTGCCCCGGCTATAGGTTAGTCATTGAAAAGTGTAAGATTCAAATGAATCTCAATAGTAACATTTTACTCATATGATACATAATAGTAAGGCTTGTAAGCAAATCATAAAGCAGCATCACAATAGCATCCACGGAAGAAATCATATCCGTGACTTTTGTCAAAATAACAACAGCTTTCTCAGCTGTATGCACATTTGTGACTTTCATCACATTAACGACAGCTCTCACAGTTGTATTCACAATAATGACAGTTTTCACAACTATATTCACAATCATGACAGCTTTACAACCGTATTTACAATAACAATAGCTTTCACAACTGTATTTATAGTAGCATACAGAGTAGCACTTAGTTCATCATAATTCAATGATAAGCATATACATACAAAGCATTCTACATGATATAAGATAAAGAGTCACTACCTTGTTATTTCTATTCCTGCTAGGACACTAGTTTCTTACACTCAGGGAAGATATCAAATCCTATAAATCATAATCAAAGGCTACAAGTTATTCCTTATACCCATTCTTAACTCTAAGACACTTAGGTTGGTTATTATTTGAGACCTTTAGGTAGCTACTAGAAGCTCAACCAAATGCTAAAGGGTTGGGAAGAATTAGACTAGAGACCATCTTTCAAAAACTTAAAGCGCTAAAAATTGGGTCTTGGCCACTCTCTGTCGCGGCCAAGAGATGGTCATAAAGATTTGGTTTGTGGCCATGAACACTGGCCGCAGTCAAGAACAAGATAGAAACTTTAGGCCGTGGCCAAGAATAGGACAGAAGCTTTTGGGTTGTAGCCAAGAATAGGTTAGAGACCTTTGGGCCGCATCCAAGAATTGGTTAGATACTTTTTGGTTGCAACCAAAACTCCTGGCTGCAGCTAAAAACTAAATTCAGATTATCATAACTTTATGCATACATATCAAAATGACACATACTTTATATCATTTTAAAGCTTGTCATGTCTATTACAAAAGTGGTAAGTTTCATAACTTGTAGACATCATTTTCTCTTTCAAAACACCATGCAAAGTAGTTGCTCTCCACAAAATTTACACTTGATAGAATTTCCAAAATTTCCCATTTTTCAACAAATGTTTCCAAAGATTAAAATTCACAATTGGGGCTACTCCCCACACAGTTTTTCACATAGATTCCAATGGAAACATTACAACAACCAAATTCCCATTCCTTTCATAAGTTCTGTTCTAGGCAACAATTTAACATAAAACTCACACTTTTCCAAATTTCACATTCAAGTCCCCAAATCAATTCCATTATCCAAAGCACAATACAAGACACCATTTCAACAATCAAAACACCATGACTCTTTGAAATCCTAATATAGACAAAAATTAGGGAAATTTTTACAAACCAAAGTACTCAATCAATGATCACAATATACATGCCTATAGATTGCCTTTGCTCACCTCTTTCACTTTCTCTAGTTGGTTATTTGATTCTTCAACCACTAGTTTTCTTGAGTTCACAAAACAACTCCTCTTGAAAATATAAAACCATAGCAATAAAGCTCTCATAAAGATGATCAAGTTTGAAGAAGAGGATTGTAGCACTAGAGGTTATCTACATGGTCAAAATTCAAGAAATAGAGCTCAATTTACCTTGAATTCTTCTTTACCTTTCCTCTTCCTTCTTTAACAAAAATGAGAGCTGAAGAGAGCGAGTATAAGATGATAAATGATCAACTTTTCCTACTCCCTCCATGCCCTTAATCAACTTAAGGCTTCTTCTAAAATACATGTAACCAATTAGTTAATCTAACTAATTCCATTAGTTATTTAGTTACACCACTTACCCTTTAGTTATTAGTGAATTCCCTCTTCGGTTGCTGACTAATTGGTTGATAAATTTCTTTATTCCCGTTTTGCCCCTGACTATGGCAATTTCTATTGAATTACCACTTAACACATTTTATAGCTTTTAGAAATTGTACTCTAAGGGCCAATCATTGTACTTTAAATATTATTATTTAATGAATTTCTCCATTATGTTATCATATTATTTGCATGTTAACTATGATGACTATATCCTTGGATAAATCATAAAGATTGTCCTAAATATCCCTGGTTGGGCATCTATATAGGATCATAGATGACGTAAGACCAGTATGACTTTGATAAGATATAGGGAGATAAATGAAAGTCTTCGGCACTTGTAAGAGTACAAGGTACTGGACCAACCCACTATGAGAAAGCTACATGGATCAAGTAAGAATTAATACTAAATGCATAACATGTTAAAAGGCTAAATCTAGAGTGTTGCCACATGGTTTGTATACTCCTTTACCTATACCTCGTAAACCTTGGATTGACATATCAATGGATTTTGTTTTGGGTTTGCTTAGGTCAAAAAGAGGAATGGATTCCATATTTGTGGTTGTTGATAGATTTTCTAAAATGGCACATTTTATTGCATGCCATAAAATTGATGATGCCACATACATTGTTGATCTGTTCTTTAAAGAAATTGTGAGGCTTCATGGCGTCCCTAGAAGTATTGTTTCTGATAGGGATACCAAATTCTTGAGTCATTTTTGGAGAGTTTTGCGGGGAAAGCTTGGTACTAAATTGTTATTTTCTACTGCTTGTCATCCACAAACTGATGGACAAACTGAAGTTGTTAACAAAACCTTATCACAATTACTCAGGATTGTGATTCAAAAGAACTTGAAAAATTGGGAAGATTGTTTGCCATTCATTGAATTTGCATATAACAGAAGTGTGCATTCATCTACTGATTATTCTCCTTTTGAAATAGTATATGGTTTTAATCCACTAACTCCTTTAGATTTATTACCATTACCTATTAATGAGAGAGCAAGTCTTGATGGGAAAAAGAAAGCTAAAATAGTGCAGCAACTTCATCAGCGTGTGAAACAACAAATTGAAAAGAAAAATGAACATTATGTATCCAAGGCCAACAAAGGAAGAAGGTGTGTTCTTTTTGAACCTGGAGATTGGGTGTGGGTGTATATGAGAAAAGAAAGATTTCCAGCACACAGAAAATCCAAATTAGCTCCAAGAGGAGATGATCCATTTCAAGTGCTTGAAAGAATAAATGATAATGCTTACAAGATTGATTTTCCTGGTGAGTATTCTGTTAGTGCTACTTTTAATGTAGCTGATTTATCTCCTTTTGATGTAGGTGAAGATTCAAGGACGAATCCTTTTGAGGAGAGAGGGAATGATGTGATCCAGCAAGTTGTGTCAAATTCAAGCGATCCTTTGCAAATACCAAGTGGACCAATCACAAGAGCAAGAGCCAAACAAATTAAGGAAGCATTAAATGGGCTAGTGCAAGGTACTTGGTCAAAGCAAGTAACAATTGGATCAAAGCTGGACAAAAATGCTAAAAACGTCACTAACTTCATATGGGCTGGAAATAGAGATATTGATCAAGTTTTGGGCTTGAAAACTTGAAACTAAAGAGCTTGGACCAAGTAATACACATGGGAGGCTCATTTAGGCCTAAATAAGTACATTTTAAGCCTTAATTTGCTGACTACATTTTCTTGAAGTTAGGTGTGTGAAAATCAACAAGGAGTTGGTAGCATATTTGACTTTTGTTTTCTTTACCATGTTGTATTTGAGTTTTCAACTTTCTTCTAGATTGTATTAGACTTTTGTGTTTATTGTATTAGACTTTTAGGTTTCCTAGCACATGGTTTTACAATTTGTATTGGTTGTTTTCAAAATTGCACTTATTGCAATTAGATCATATTTTCCTATAAATACTTGATGCTTCTTCATATGTAGGACACAATTCATATTTGAATGATAAATGAAAGTTGCACTTCTGCACTTTGTTTCTTGAGAGTGGATTCTCTCTAGGGTTCGTTTTAGAACTAACAAACTTATCAAGGCTTGATCAACCTTGTGGCATTTTCCAACACTTCGGGTCCTTGTTCTTTCGTGTTCAAGGGTTGTCGATCTGTGTTTAGCTTTCTTGGGGTGTGTATATTTCAGAATTGGTTGTGGGTTCGTGGGATCTTCCCTTGTGGGTTCGCACAACTTAGGTAGCCATATGTTTTGCCCAGGCTATGTTTTTAAGGTCTAATAATGTTTTAATCATGAATATATCATGATAAATGGTGTTTGATGATAATATAAGACTAGTTTAAGTGCTGCCAGATTTGAGTTCTGTGAGGCAGTTTGTTTGTGACCCATTTTTGACTGAGCAAATGATATCCAATGGCTATAAAACTTTCCAAATTTAAAGTAGACATCATAAGCTTTCATTTGATTGTCATTTGTGCCATTTGGATTAATATATTAGGAGATATCAATTTTTGAAGTTGGATCTGTAAAACTGGTGAAAATCTGTGACAGTGTGAGTTTATTGGTGATTTTGTATTTTTGTATGTGGAATTGGTTGGAGAAAATTTTTTTCCCCTTAAGATATACTTAATAAGTGGCACATAGGATTTTGAATCACCCCAAATAGAATTTTGTAGACAAAGTTATGATTTTTTAAAATTAAGTGAAAAATCTACCAGCTTTTTTGAAAAGTACGCAAAAAAAGGTAAGGGTACTTTTGTAATAAATTGGTACTCTAAGGGTTAAATTAAACACTTGGAGTTAGTGTGGGCCCATTATCTACACATTGGGCCTAATGTATGGACTTTAAAGATAATCTACCTGAGTGTTCTGAATTATCAAAAATTGAGACAAGTATGGACCTAAAGATAAGAGATATGTTCTAGAGGCTGATGTAGTCACATTGGACATTTATTTGTCATGACTCTAATAATATAGCCATTTATCTAGGGCCATGAGATGACAAAAAAGGGGCAATGGAAGCAACTTCAATGGTTGGATGAAAAGGCAAAAAAAGGGGATTCGAAGAGAAAAGGAAGTGAACTTGCCTGACCATGTGTATTTCATATGTATGTTTGTGCATTGATTTTTGTGACTGCTTTCCTAATTGTATTTAGCATAATTGATTGATTGAAGCTCTGTTATATTTATGCTATGGCCATAAGTATGTTGTAACACTGACATGCAATTGGCTTTCCTTCATGCATTAAAACAGCTCCTATCCCAACTCCAGATGCATCACATTCAATCTTAAGTTTTGCTAAAGTCAGGCAATACTAACACAGGTATAGAAAACAATTTTTCCTTAAGGCCAATGAATGCATCTTCTTGTGCTTTATCTCATTTAAAACCAACAGATTTTTTAATGACCTCAGTGAGTGGTGCAGCAAGTGTGCTAAAATCCTTCACAAACCGCCTATAAAAACTAGCCAAACCATGAAAACTTCTCACCTCAGTTATGCTTTTATTAGGTGTTGGCCATTCTTTTATAGCTCGTATCTTTTCCTCATCAACTTCTATTCCTTTAGTACTTACCATAAAACCAAGAAAAACAAGTTTATCCATGCAAAAATAACACTTTTTCATATTTGCAAACAATTTTTCTTTCCTCAAAACATCAAGCACATAATGCAAATGATTCAAATTCTCATCCAACTTCTTTCTATAAATCAGAATATCATCAAAATAAACCACAACATATTTCCCAATGAATGTACGCAAAACATGGTTCATTAATCTCATGAAAGTGCTAGGTACATTAGTTAACCCAAAGGGCCTAACTAACCATTCATACAATCCATGTTTGGTCTTGAAAGCAGTTTTCCACTCATCCCCTTCTCTCATTCTAATTTGATGGTATCCAGATTTCAAATCAATCTTAGAAAAGACAATAGAACCATGCAATTCATCAAGCATATCATCTAATCTAGGAATGGGATGGCGATACCTTACAGTGATATTGTTGACGGCTCTAAAATCAATGCACATCCTCCAAGTTCCATCTTTCTTTAGAACTAAAAGCACTAGAACTGCACAAGGGCTTAAACTTTCTCTAACATACCCCTTTGCCATGAGTTCTCCTACTTGCTTTTGAAGCTCTTTTGTTTCTTCAGGATTGCTTCTATATGTTGGCCTATTAGGAATTGTTGCTCCAGGAATGAAATCAATTTAGTGTTCAATTCCTCTAATAGGTGGTAAACCTGGTGGAGTTTCTTCAGGGAACACATCATCAAATTCCTGCAACAAAGAACCAACAACACTAGGAAAGGAAGAGTTAATATCATTAGTGTTCAAAAAGGATTCCTTATAAACAAGGAGTAGCAAGTGTGTTTCATCCAGAAAAGCACTTCTCACTTCACTTTCTTTTGCATAAAAACTCATTTTCTTCTTTTCTTTTCTCTCTTCACTCATTTCCTTTCTCTAGATTTCTTTTTTTGAATTTTCAGATTTCTTTTCTCTCTTTTTCACTCTCTTTTCTTTTCTCTCTCTCATTTTTCTCTCTTTTCATCTTGAGCTGATCCTCATACACTTGTTTTGGAGTCAATGGAATAAGAGTCACAGGTCTGCTATTCATTACCAAAGAATATCTATTTGTAAACCCATCCCTCTTGACTTTTCTATCAAACTCCCATGGTCTTCCTAAAAGTATATGTGCAGCATGCATAGGAACAACATCACACAATATTTCATCACAATATTTGTCAATTGAAAAAGAAATAAGAACTTGCTTGTCAACTTTAATTTCCCCACATTCATTCAACCTTTGCAGCTTGTATGGTCTAGGGTGTCTAATGGTAAGCAAATTCAATTTTTCAACCAATGTAGTGCTTGCAACATTTGTTACACTCCCACCATCAATGATCATACTACAAACCTTGTAATTAATGAGGCAACGAGTATGGAAAATGTTTTCCCTTCGCTCATTTGTCTCATCTTCATTCACTTGGCAATTCAAAGCTCTTCTAACCACAAGGCATTCTCCTTCTACGACATATTCAACCCCATCATCACTAGCATCTTCAATGGAATCATGGTCACTTTCACTTTCAGTCACAACTTCACTATTTTTAAGAATCATAACTCTCTTGTTGGGACATTGAGAAGCTATATGACCTGTACCCAAACACTTGAAACACTTTATATCTCTATTTCTAGAAGTTTGGGAATCAGATTTACCTTTGCTCTTTGATGTAGCTTCTTCTTTGTTTTAGTTGTCTCCTTCTGGAAAGCTCTTTCTCCTTTCTTCCAAATCTGTTTTTGTGAAGAACTTGATCCAAAATGGAATTTTGAAGCACCTTTATGCTTGAGTTGCTTTTCCACCTTAATTGCCATGTGCACCATATCCTCCAACTCTACATAATGTTGCAATTCCACTGTGTCAGCAATTTCTTTATGACGCCCATTCAGAAAATGAGCCATTATAGCCTCTCCATCTTCTTGCACATTAGCTCTTATCAAAGCTAACTCCATCTCTTTATAATATTCCTCCACACTCTTAGGGCCTTGTGTAAGGGTTTGCAACTTTTGATAAAGCTCCCTATAGTAATGGTTAGGAATAAATCTCCTTCTCATTAGAGTTTTCATCTCCCTCCATGTTGCTATGGGCCTCTCACCATTATTCCTCCTTTTGATGCCCAATTTATCCCACCAAATAATGGCATAATAAGTGAATTCTATTGCTGCCAACTTCACCTTTTTTGCCTCAGAATAATTGTGGCACTCAAAAATCATTTCAATCTTCTTCTCCTACTCTAAATATGCTTCAGGATCACTCCTTCCTTGGAAAGGTGGTATTTTCATTTTGATGCTCCCTAGGTTCCCATCCACTCTATTTCTTTCCCTAGGAATATTTCTACCATGTCCTCTCCTATACCTCCTATCTCCTATATGCCTATTACTTCCTACTTCATATTCAGATTCAAAATCTTCCTCACTAGCACTACTAACATCATGCTCAGATTCAAATTCATCCATAGAAGTATCCCGCCTATTGTGCCTTCTAGGATTTGGTCTAACTCTTTGCAAGTTTGCAATTCTTTCATCTTGTCTATCCATCCTATCCCTTATTTCTCCAAAAACAACATCCATACGTGCAAAATGTTGCTGCATTGCCTTGAGGTGGTCTTCTGGATTCTTTGGGTTACCACCGGATGTTTCTTCTGCATTTGACATTGTATCTAAAAAAATATATTAGAGAAATAACTTTCCTCACAAGTTCCTCACGTGTTTCCCTCAAGGATGTCACTCTACACTCGTGTTTCACTCAAATTTGGCTTTTAAATTGATGTATTTCACTCTTGCCTTTTTCCACTCTTAGATTCCTCTTGAGGCACTTTAAAGAACTAATCAATTCATAATCAAAGCAATCACAATTTGTAGAACCAACACAACACTTAGAAGTATGGAATATCAAAGTGAGTATTGGAAAAGGAAATTTAAGGATATCAAGAGTTTAAATGACACATACTTCACAAATTCTATATATGACAATAGATATTGCTCAAAACACTTCCAACACAATCCTTTCTTTTTTCAGTATTTTTTTTCTTTTCTTACCAAATATTTTCTTTTTCTTTTTTTTCTGATGCTCTTGTCTTTTTTTTCATTTTCCTCCTCTACTAAAATTTAAAGAGAATGCAAAATCTATGACAAACAACAAAACTCAAGAAATCTGAACCCAGAAATTCCAGAAAAGCGTCTATTTTGGAAAGACTATAACTCATAGTGGAAATTTTGGATTGAGATGATACCAAAATGAACAGAAAGATAAGATTCTAAACTATGAAAATGACCTATTGAATGATGTAAAACACAAAGGAAAAGAGGTCAAACAAGGACAGAATATTTTAGGACGTTGTGGAAAAAAACTGAAGATGAACAAACCTAGAATTTTCCAGAAAACACAACTAGATTAAAATAGATATAACTCACAAATGACAAATCGGATTGAAACTATTGCAAATCGAGATGAAAGAAGAGATCCTGAACTATGAATTTGACATACTAAATAATGGAAAACACAAAGAAAAACTTGACGAACAGAAGTAACAAATCTGAACACGGACAGACACAAGAACAAAGCACAAAACTTGAAACGAAAATGGAAAGGAAGAACAGATAGATATGACCTGAGTTTAGATCCGAAGCTCTGATACCAAGATAGTGCAAACCCACAAGGGAAGATTTCATGAACCCACAACCAATTCTGAAATATACACACCCCAAGAAAGCTAAACACAGATCGACGATCCACTTGAACCCTTGAACACGAAAGAACAAGGACCCAAAGTATTGGAACATGCCACAAGGTTGATCAAGCCTTGATAAGTTTGTTAGTTCTAAAAAGAACCCTAGAGAGAATCCACTCTCAAGAAACAAAGTGTAGAAGTGCAACTTTCATTTATCATTCAAATCTGAATTGTGTCCTACATATGAAGAAGCACCAAGTATTTATAGGAAAATATGACCTAATTGCAATAAGTGCAATTTTGAAAATAGCCAATACAAATTGTAAAACCATGTGCTAGGAAACCTAAAAGTCTAATACAATAAACACAAAAGTCTAATACAATCTAGAAGAATGTTGAAAAATCAAATACAACATGGTAAAGAAAACAAAAGTCAAATATGCCACCAACTACTTGTTGATTTTCGCACACCTAACTTCAAGAAAATGTAGTCAACAAATTAAGGCACAAAATATGCTTATTTAGGCCCAAATGAGCCTCCCTTGTGTAATACTTGGTCCAAGCTCTTTAGTTTCAAGTTTGCAAGCCCAAAACTTGATCAATATCTCCATTTGCAGCCTATATGAAGTTAGTGAAGTTTTCAGCATTTTTGTCCAGCTTTGATCCAATTTCTACTTGCTTTGTCCAAGTACCTTGCACTAGCCCATTTAATGCTTCCTTAATTTGTTTGGCTCTTGCTCTTATGATTGGTCTACTTGGTATTTGGAAAGGATCGCTTGAATTTGACACAACTTGCTAGATCGCATCATTAAGGGTCCAAGAAAACTCATTAAAACCTCAAGCCAATTGGTTCAAATGAAGCTTAGGCTTATCTCTTCGCATTTCTAGAACCGGTTTGGCATTCCGGCAGTACTCTGGCTAGCTAGATGGCACCAAATGTCTCTGATCAAGAATCCAAAACTATAGAAATATTGCTCTCACTAAGAGGAACAATATTACAGAAGGCTCGAGAGCTAGAAACATCGAATCGGAGGTGAAATTAGGTCCAGAACTACAAGAAAATCACTATTCACACACCTTCTTTCTTCTTTATATTTTCTCTCTATTTTTCTCTTATTTTTTGGTCCCTTGGCTGACATCTTAAAGAATAATAGGATGGGATTTAATCTAGCATTTTGTATGGTTTTATGGTTTGACAAGTGTCAACAAATGTGAGCTTAAGATTGCCATGTGTCAAAAAAGCATCCTTGCTTCTCTTTCTCTTTCTTAGTTGGTGTGCTTTTTGGTCAGGGGAAGGAGAGGTCTAACAATATCCCTAGACTCTTGGGTTAATGTTTGGGAAGTCAAATATATGGCCGGACCAAAGACCGAAGGATTTCCCTGACTAAAGTGACATGTGGCGCATCCTGAGGATGCCAACATAAAAGGCAAAAAGTAAGTGTTATATGAGAGACACGTGTCACCTTCCTATCAAGCCAACACAAAAGGCACTTGGTACTTTGTCATGATGAGAAGACACTTCTCACTCTCTTGTAAAGCTAACTAAAAAGTAGTGTCATCATTAGCTATCATTACTTACTTATATTAAAGCCACTTTCCTCAATTATACCCAATATACAAGTTAAAAAATAAGATCAATAGCACCTATTCTAATCTTCATGATATTCGGGTAATATCCTCAAAACATTACTAAAGGTTCAACATTTTCCATAAGGCTTACAAGGTTCTTCCTTCACGAAATTGAACCATAGTGCAACCCTATTCACACCAAAGCACTATTTTAGCTTAGATCTGATTTAAAACTATCCTCAACCTTAAGTATCACCAGATCGAATCCTCTAGGATCAATATATGGTATAATCACCACCCATTATGTACCACCATATATTATACCTACATATAATTATATATTTTAACCTTAAATCAAGGGTTTCAAATTTTCAAGGCAGTTCCCAAAGGTCACCCATTTCGGAATTTCTCTCACCTAAGCACGATTAACCGCGGAGTTCTAATGAGATCAGGGGCATCTGTGCTAGTGCAATGCCATTTACCAATGGGTATGAATAGCCTACATCCCCACGGGGAAATATAAATAGTACCAGCTTCTGGGTACAACCCCCTATGTATTCCTATAACATAAGGTGAGGATCCAAATCACATTTTAACTCGGTGTCATAAACTATAGGCTCATGTCATACATTTGCTTGCCCTTGTTCTCACTTATCATGCACAATATCATTTTTGATACCATTATCTGAATCAATACCTGTGTTGTTCTCATACCACTATTACATGCATCGATACATGCATTGATACCACTATCAAGTGCACTGATACCACTAATACCACCAATAAGGTAATGGCACCCCTCTGCATGCATTGATACCATTGCTCTCTGATACAGTTGATACCACTCTGATACCATTGGTACCACCTTCATACCACTATTACAAGTAATGGTATCATTATTATGTGCATTGGTACCACTAATACCACCAACTATTTACTAGTATCCCCTCTTTGAACATTGATACCACTGCTCTCTGATACCACTGATACAATTACTTAGGTACCATAGCTCACCCCCTCCTTCTACAGGATGGTTAACGGATATGGGTGGTCTAACTTTCTGGTTTGCTCTGCTATCCATAACTCCCAGTTACAATAGCACTATCAGAGGATCACCATACTATTGACATGAGCAGATAATATATCCTAGAGTCAAAACCCTTTATCCTGACTGGACCTCTAACTTTAAGCTGACAATTTTATTACTAGAATCGCTACTCTGATACCACCAAATGCCACCATATGAGTCCTGTTCACATTTGCATGACACTTAATCATACTACCTATAAATACTAAGCCCTCTACCAAGTAGGACTAATCACATAGTTCCTAAGAGTCTTTATGTTGCCCACTATTTATTAGACTCTTCCCGAACTAGGCTTAATAGTCCACCTTATTCAGGCTTATTGTCTAGCCTTTAGTCCCAAAATTTTGGATATTATAGATAGACAGATGGATAGAGTTGCTTAAAGATTTCAACTTAGAAATTAAATATCATCCAGGAAAGGCCAATGTAGTAACTCTATCTTTCATATACTATGTAAACTTGTATATGCTTTATGTATGCCATTTTCTGTGACATGTATCATGCACACACGTTATCTAACTGGTGCAGGAAAAACACAAGTTCCATCTGGAGGGTAAAGCACAAGTACCCCAATTGCCCAAAGGAGACCCAATTATAATACACATTACTAGGGAAGGCACATTACCTAGCTGTGGTTTATGATCCAATTGTGGTACCCAACAAGTAGGGGAGTTGTCCTTGAATTGTGTATACCTACCGGACAAGCAAAGGAGTTGGCCCAGAATTGTGTATACATGCCGCATGTAGCTAAACAGACAAGTAGGGCAGCTAGCCCTAAATTTTGTATACATACCAAACAAGTAGGGGAGTTGGCCCCGAATTGGGTATACATACCGGATGTAGTTGAATCTTTATTTACACTATAAGATGCATTGCATATTTATTTTTCACATTTTCTATGAATGATTGTGTGTTACTACGGAGGCTAAGTGGGAGCCAACTAAGGTAGTGAGACAAGTGCGGGTAGACAGTGCAGCCCCACCAATATTATATTTGATATCAGAGTAGGCAGCAGAAGTATGGTGAATCTTTATACAATTTTTGAGAGTTACAAGAAAGCTTAACAGTCATACCAATATTGATCATCCCACATCATAGTATGACAATTATGGTCCATCATGATTTGACCCATAAGGTCAAAAGTGACACAACCTATAGAGCCAGAAGGGATAAATAGTTAGTTAATCCTGAACACCGATAGATAGATATGATTGCAACATGTAAAACAATTTTAGGATAACCCCTAGTGTAGTAGGGCATAATCATGGCAAATATTTCTTAACAGCTGTAGCCTCAAATAATGAATTACCCAACTTATGTTATAATGAACATAGTATGATTAGTAAGGGTCAAAGAGTAATTTGATCCCGAATAGTGCACATAGTATGGACAGTAAAGATTAAACAGTTATTTGGTCCCAAACACCAAAATGTAGGCATAGATACAAACTGTCATGTTTACAGGCAAACAGATTGGCAACAAGTCCCAGTGGATATGCTTGTATAGGGAAGTAAGACCAAAATATTCAGTATTGTGAGAATAGAATGACAAAATCTATAAGGCTAAATACATCAGGTAGTGCCCTGATAAGGCAATAAGACATAAAGTTACTAGTGAACTGTGAGTCCTAGGATCATAGGACCTGTTGGACTAGTGTGTCCTCAGGCCAGCAGATTGCTATGCAATCAGAGTGATGCCAAACAATGATATAGGAGGTAAGACCCGATGTACAAGTTTGCATGAGGAAGTATCTTTGGGCTACTATACCTAATAGACAAATAGTGCTATAATGAGTTGTGTGTCCTATGAGGTCAAAACAGACTAAATGTATAAGTGCTGATAGGTATTTAACACAAACGCACGTAACATATCATTTTGTATGCATACTTTAAGAACATGTAACAACAGGGATAAATGATGTACTAAGATGGGATTCCCCATGGATAATCAATGTTATGTGAAATTCAAAATTTTGAGGACAAACTTTTCTTAACAGGAAGAGAAATGTAATATCCCAAATTTTAATTGCCAAAATTTCTTGCACTCTGTGGCATTTAATAGAGTTAAATGGTGAATTAAACAGCATATGAAATAATAAAATAAGGCAATTTATGGTCACACACCACATGATTATGTTTGGAACACAAACTGTGAAATTTGGATTTGCTGCTAGTGTATTTTCTTACGTGGTAGTCTAGTTATGTGATAGTTTTGGATAATCTAGTGATGTCCAATGTGTTAGAGCAAGCGTTTCAACCAAGAGGGGGGGTGAATTGGGTGATATTAAAAATTTCGTTGCAAATATAAAATTTGACGTTGAAATTAAAACATAAAGAGTAAGGAGAAATATCACCGAAGTGTACACCGGGAGTTATACTGGTTCGGCCACAACCACTTTGACCTACGTCTAGTCCTCAGAGCTTCTCTAAGTGTTTCACAATATCTTCCAAGATTCAGTGGGTTCTTGGCACCTCAGTACAAGCAAGTTCCTACACCTGGACACTCGCTCCCCCTTACACGTTGTAATTCAATCCTAACTCAAGGTTCCACAACCTTAAGTTATCTCAACAACAAATATTGAGTTTAAATGAAATATCTCTCTTACAGAGTAAATAAGAATCACTGAAGCATAGAATCACAAGTATAATGAAAACAGAGTAATGAACTTGATGATACGTTCGTGAGTGTGTTCTTGTGTATTTCTCTATTCAGATGTTCACATATATATAGATACATTGGTAATGATTGCTGGAACATATTTCTTCATGTCTGTTGGAGCGTGCGCAGCCATTATTGACTTTTCCAGTTTTTGAAAAACATACGTTGTGGTAGGTGACGGTCGGTGACATTTGAACGTTTCATTTGACTTCCATTACTTGATATGATTTCTTCATTGTTCATCTGTAAATAGGCTAAGAATACTAACACAATGAAAGATTAATCATATAGAAAACAAAATAATCAACGTTTGAAAGATTTCTGAATTTCTGGGTTTGCTTACTCGAGTAGCTACTCGAGTATCACATGAAGTTTACTCGAGTACTTACTCGAGTATCATCGGGAAATCTTTGATCTACTGCAAGTCAATGAATAAATACAAGATTACTCGGGTAGTGCATGGAGTAAACTAAATTTCAAACCTTTGGAAATAGTTATTTACTCGGGTACCTATTCGAGTAATGCACTCACAACTTTATGAGTTACTCAGGTACCAACTCGAGTAAACCTTTATAAAAACTTTTGGTTACTCGATGCTTTACTCCAGTAATGTTGGCAGGATTTAGATGCCGAGAGCACTTACCTCATTACTCGGGTACTGACTCGAGTAATGCACTCTTTTTTGCATAGGTTACTCGGGTACCACCTCGAGTAACAGTACTTTTTGTGCATGACTTACCCTGGTACTGACTTGAAGTTTACCTTGAAAATATTTCTTCATACTCGGGTACTTACTCGAGGAACCAACTTAAAATAGAGCATTAAATACTTGTATACTAGAGTAAGGACTCGAGGAAAATGAGATAAAAAGAAATCAAGTTAATCGGGTACCACCTTCAAGTTTTCACTTACTTTAGAGCGTTACTCGAGTACCTACTCGAGTAATGTTGCAGTGGTACAAAATGCCGAGAGCATCATTTTTAAGAAACAGAGTTACTCGAGTACCTACTCGAGTATCTTTGGAAACTTGAAAGGCAACTGGAAGTTTTTCATATGGTTACTCGAGTAGCTCCTCGAGTAACATTGGCAGGCCGAGAGCAACTCCAAGTTTTTACCTGGTTACTCGAGTAGTTCCTCGAGTAACATTGGCAGGCCGAGAGCAACTTCAAAATACTTACACTATTACTCGAGTACCTACTCGAGTAACGTTGGCAGGTTACTGGAAGGTGCCTCTCGTTACTTCAAGTTTTGGCTCATTACTCGAGTACCGCCTCGAGTAATACCTTAGAAAACTTGCTTCTGATCAAGTTTCTCAGCTTTTTCTCTTGGCCTTTCTTCATTACTCCAATGCTTACTTGAAGTGAGGCTTATCCCTGTTATTCCTTTGCTCAAACTTATTTATTAATCATTTCCTTTTCAAACCATTCTTTTGTTATCATTAAAACATGAGATCTAACATAATGAATGTGAAATTTTTCAAAATAATAGTAGACATATCAAGCTTTAATTTGATAAGTCATATAAGTGATTTGGACATGTACACTGAGACTTATGTATTTTTTAAGTTAGCAAAGTGAAACTGACAAGTTTCTATGGCAGTGTCCGATAAATGATAATTTTGGAATGCTGTGTGTCTAGTTGGCTAAAGAAAATATTTTTCCTTAAAAATAGACTAAATAAGAGTCACATAGTCTTTAAAACCACTGTAATTGGATATCCATAAATAAATACATGAATTTTCAAAGTTTGATAAAAATTTTGTCAGCTTTTTATCAAGGTGCAAAATTTAAAAGGTAATGGAAAAAATGTATAGGAAAAATAGTCATTTAGCTAAATTAAATCTCAAACCAATATTTTATCCTTTTCCTTATGTGTTGGACATCCAACAAGAGGAGAGGCAAAGGAAAATTAATACTTAGTTCACATTTAATCAAAGAGGAGCATTTTTTGCCTAATAAATGGAGGTGAAAAAGTCAAAAGTAATAACATGTATTTCATGGCAATAAACAAATATATTTTTAGGAGGTGGAACATGATATTTTAAGAGCTAATTAAGCTCTTCCAAAGGCTACAAGATAGGTTAAAGCACAAGGAAAAGGAGAGAGGAAGTGGTCAAATGAAAAAGATGAAGGCGTAAGTCAAAAAAGTTGGCATGTGCTTAATTGTAATAAAATATTATATTTTAAGGAGGTGTAAGACATATTTTTTAAAAAAAGCTTCTTATCCGCTCCCAAAGGCCATAAGCTACATACAACACAAACCAAGGAGAGAGAAGCTTGGAGAAGACAAGAACAAAAAGAGAGCTCAAGTACTTAAGAAGCAAGACAAGGTAAGTTGCAAGTAAAATCTGCTTGTTCTTGGCTTCTAATTCATGCAAGCCTCTCTCTAATCTATATGCCATCTTGAAATACACTTGTAGCAAGAAAAATCATGAGGAAGAGAGAGGAAGAGGACCACAGTTTAAAGGCTCAGGGAGAGAAAGCAAGAAGTAATCACACTCAACCTTGTTATCTTGTTGATTCAAGTTTGTTTGATGGTTGTTTGGTTGATTTGTAGCTTTGTATGGTTGGATTTTATGATTTGGGATGCCTATCCCTAAAGGGAGGTGACCAAATTTTGATTAATCATGTCTAAGAGGTGTTTAAATGGTTAATCATGTGTTTAGAAGTATAAGGAAGAAGTTTAATTGCATGTAAAGTAAAAATCACATTGTCCCTAATTTTTCCATGATTTTTGGCCACCTACTGCTCATAGTGTTTGAGCTGGAGTTTTGTTGATTTGATGATTCCATTGTGTTTAAAATGGAAAATTGTGTAGGGAACATGTATAATGTGAAGTACAAAGGCCCTAGAATGCAAAATGACAAAACTACCCTTAAAACCCTAAGTTAGGGACTGCCAAGGGTATTTTGGTCTTTTGGTAGTGAATTTGTTAAATCTAAGGTCAAAATTGGATTCTACACATAAAATTTTGAAAGATTAGCTTGGGTCATAATTTTTGGAATCGTACAGTTAGACTGGTTATAAAGGGACTTAGACTGAGTCCCTAGGGTTATTTTAGACATCCTGGGTTTTTAAGCAAGGATAACCAACCAAATGAGTCTAGAATAATATATGACTACATAATAACTCATTTGTTGTAAATTTAAAATTTTAGGACATGGCAGTAGCCCGAGCTGGACAATGATATCAAACAGACAATGGAACAAAAAATGGATTAGAGAAGGTCAATTAAGGTAGTGAATTTACTCTACTTGCATGTATTTCATATTTAAGCTTGTGTCGTTATATATGAGATTGCTATACTTGATTGTATAGAACAATTTGAATAATGAAGCTCTATCTATGTTTATTGAGAGCAAAAAGTTTACATAATATATTTATTTTATATTTTGACTAACTACTATGTTTAATGTGAAATATATTGTAGATTAGTCAAGAAAAGGAAGAATATATCAAGTTGTATTGATGAGAATGATTAAGAGGAAAAAGAAGAAAGAAATTGAAAACATTAGTCTAGAAAGCAAGAAGCAAACAAAAAGATTTTGGAAAATAACCAATAAGAAGAAAAGAAGAGATTAGAGAAAGAAGAACTTGGAAAGATCTAATGGAAATATTAAGATTCAAGTTGTTAGGTGAATATTGGAAGCCTCCATGATCAAGTTTGACGTTGGAATGGCTAAATTGAAAGCAAAAGTGTCTTATATCAAAGTCATAGAAACCCCACGCGAGTCATGCTTTATATTGGCCTTTTCAGGGTTGATCACTCGAGTGAAATACAATATCACTCGAGTGAATTCTTTAGAACTCGAGTGATCTCTTCAGAATCACTCGAGTGATGTTTAAAAACGCAATGCTATATTTTCATTCAGCATAAGTGAGGTTCAGTAATTTGATCATATCTCCCAAACCATAAGTCAGAATGAGGTGAGACCAGTGGCATATGAAACTAGACTCCCAATGCATCATTTTTACACCAAGATCAAGTCAAAAGGAGCTCAGTTGAAGGAGATATGAATCTTACAAAATGACAGTCAAATCACCATCATATTCCAGAACATTTTTTGTATGTTGGACATAACTCTCAAACTACACATCGGTTTATGATGAAACCAATGCCATCTAAAAGTATACTTGAAGAGTATTCCATGGATAGGTAGTTTGCCATATTTCAAGCTATATACTAAGATTTGTGCCTTATGCAAGTTGATGCTCGTGATTTCAGACATTGTCTAAGAATAATAGACACTCCTTGGATTATAATTTTCTGTATATAATGAGTATGGAGCAAATTCTTGTTGCATTGTAATGAAGATGATGAGATCTTTCTGATGATATATTATTTGCCATATTTGAAGTCAAAATGAACAGATCATGTCTGATGAGAATTCTAGTTGACTGCAAATGATCTCACAAGTTTTGCATAGGAACTTACCATAAATTGAATTGTCAATAAACTCGAGTGATATTCTGAAAGTTGACAAATCACTTGAAGTGAATTACCAATGCACTCAAGTCAAGACCAAGATCACTTGAAGTGATTTCAAAAAAGTTAGATCACTTCCAGTGAATAAGCAATGAACTCGAGTGAACTTTAAATCACTTCCAGTGAATAGGT
This sequence comes from Inga laurina, assembly GCA_963855925.1. NCBI lineage: Eukaryota > Viridiplantae > Streptophyta > Magnoliopsida > Fabales > Fabaceae > Inga > Inga laurina. The sequence continues at coordinate 29,789,974 of OY979702.1, read as the reverse complement.
TGAGAACTCGAGTGAATTACAAATTCACTTGAAGTGATATCAGATCACTTCCAGTGAAGTTCAATACCACCTAAAGTGATATCCAGTGTTTATCAAAATCACTTCTAGTGAATATCGGATCACTTCCAGTGAAGTTCAAAAATCACTTGAAGTGATAACCAGTAAATAAGAGAAACACTTGAAGAAATATAAGAACACTTCTAGTGTTTATCAGAATCACTTCCAGTGATGTCAAATCACTTCAAGTGAATTGGTAGTGAACTCGAGCGATGTTAACAAAAGCCACCGTAAAACAGAGTTCATAGCAATCAACTCTAACATCATTTAAATGTTATTAAATCATTGTGTTTTTACTTGTTATCATATCTAAATGTTAACTAACATATATTTTAAGTGTGAAAGAGAATATTAAACATTTGGATTGTCGATTCAAATAAGAAAGTCAATTATGGCAGAAATCATCATTACACACCGAGTATCGGCTACCTACCACGACAAAAGATTGACCCATCATGAACGAATGTCTAAAACACCAACACTCCACAACGTGATGTACAGCTCATAATGAAACATCCCACTCTTCAATGGGATGCTCTGCTCTGTAACGGATAGTGGCTAGTTGTTCAAATGCACACAATGGTCAAATGAAGCAATGGACTCCAACGGACGAATGCTCACAACGGTCATCATCTTCATCAACTGTAAATAAGAGAGTATTCAAAGTCGATGGGTAACTGAGAGAGCAAGAAACTGTTAGATCTCACATGTTTTGATGATAACAAAGAATGGTATGAAAAAGATTTGATAAACAAATAAGTTTCAACAAAGTAATAACAGGGAAAATCATCACTTGAAGTAAGCACTTGAGTAATGAAGAAAGGCCAAGAGAAAAAGCTGAGAAACGTCTTCACTGGTAAAATTTCTAAAGGGTTACTCGAGTAAGCACTCGAGTAATAAGACAAAAACTTGAAGTAACCAGAGCAACCTTTAAGTAACCTGCCAACGTTACTCGAGTCAGTACTTGAGTAAGAAGGTAAAAGACTTCCAGTTGCTCTCGGCCTGCCAACGTTACTCGAGTCAGTACTCGAGTAACCATGTAAAAGACTTCCAGTTCCTCTCGGCCTACTAACGTTACTTGAGTCTGTACTCGAGTCCCCTGCTTCAAGAAATATATTGGTCTCGGCATTTTCAATCCTACCAATGTTTCTCGAGCAGATACTCGAGTAACTCACTGTGGTAAGTAAAACTTGAAGGTAATACTCGATTAACTTGATATGTTTTTATCATACTTCACTCGAGGCTCTACTCAAGTATGCAGGTACTCAATTACTCCTTATCAAATATTGGAACTAGATTACTCGAGTAAGTAATCGAGTAATGTGCAGATTTATTTATAAAGCACTTGAAGTATATACCCGAGTAAGCAATGCAGAAAATTTATGTTTACTAGAGTAAGTACTCGAGTAACAAGGTAATCAAACCTGAAGTGCTCTCGGCCTTGAAATCTTGCCAACACTACTGGAGTGAAGCATCGAGTAACCTAAAGTTTATTTGATAAATTACTCGAGTTGCTACTCGAGTAACCTATGAAGAAAAGTGTACCATACCTGAGTAAGTACCCGAGAAAATAGATATATCCAAAGGTTTGAAATTTTGTTTATTCCATGCACTACCCGAGTAATGTCATGTTCATTTATTGACTTGGGGTTTATCAATATTTTCACGATGATAGTCGAGTAAGTACTCGAGTAAACTTAATGAGTAATCGAGTAACTACTCGCATATGCAAGTCCAGAAATTCAGAAATCATTCCAACGTTCATTGATTTGTTTCCTATGTGATTAACCTTTCATTGTATTAGTATTCTTAGCATATCCGTAGATAAACAATAAAGAGATCTTACCAAATAAGGAAAGTCAAATGCAACATTGAAATGCCACCTATCGCCACCTACCGCAAACGGATATTTTTCAAATACTGGAAAAGTCAACAGTGGCTGCGCACACTCTAACGGGCATCAAGAAAAATGTTCCAACAATCATTACCAACACATCTATATATATGTGAACATCCAAACAAAGAAGAGCAAGAATGAGAACACACACACAAACGTATTATCAAGTTCACTACTTTGTTTTACACATATTCATAATTCTGTACTTCAGTGATTCTTATTCACTCTGTGAGAGAGATATTTCATTCAAACTCAATATTTGTTATTGAGGTAACTTAAGGTTATGGAACATTGAGTTGGGATTGGATTACAACTTGTAAGGGGGAGCAAGTGTCCAGGCGATGGAACTTACTTGTATTGAGGTGCCAAGAACCCACTGAATCTTGGAAGTTATAGTGAAACTCTCAGAGATACTTTGAGGACTGGACGTAGGTCAAAGTGGTTGTGGTCGAATCAGTATAACTCCCGGTGTACACTTCGGTGATATTTCTCCTTACTCTTTACTGCATTATATTCACCGTCAAGTTTTCATATTTGCAACGAAATTTTTAGTATCACCCAATTCATCCCCCCTATTGGGTGAAATGCTTGCTCTGACATTGGTATCAGAGCGTAGGTCTTCTTGTTAAGGTTTAACAACCTAAGAAGGATCTAATGGCAAGCATGGCTGAAGGAATTCTTCCAGACGGAGCATCCATCACTAAACCACCAGGTTTCATTGGCGAACACTTTTCTTTCTGGAAAGAAAAGTTCAGAGTATTCATGATGGATACCAAATATGGGCTATGGGATGTGATTGAGAGTGGAAACTATCAACCTATAAAGATTGTAGATTCTCAGAAAATTCCAAAGACACCAGCGGAATATGATGAGAATGACAAGAAACTTATCACTCTCAACAGTAAGGCATTTGTGATGTTACAAAGTGCTTTGAGTCAAAGTGAATACTTCAGAATTTGCACACTTCCAACAGCAAAGGAAATGTGGGAAGCTCTGGAAATAGCTCATGAAGGAACTTCGGGAATAAAGGAGAATCGGATCAACACCTTGGTCACTGAATTTGATCTACTTTGAATGAAATCAGGTAAGTCAATATCTGAATTCGAACTTAGATATACTCATCTTATTAATCAACTTTCAGCACTTGGGAAAGTCTATGATCAACATACCCAAGTACGAAAGATTTTGAATATTCTTTCTAAAGAATTGAAGGCCAAAGTCACTGCGATAGAAGAAGCAAAAGGAGAAACAATGAGATCAATTGCTTCTCTATTTGGAAGTCTTTCTGAATATGAAAGTAAACTAAAGTTCAAACGAGAACTAGATGACATCGGTGACAAGAAGAAGAGAGGACTAGCACTAAAAGCAAAAGAAGAAAATCAGGATAAGGATGAGGAGTTTGATGATGATTAAATGGGTCTAATCATAAAACGATTCAGAAAGTTCTACAAGAAACGTCAAGGATTCCAACACTTTCAAAAAGGAGGAACTAGTAGCAAAGATCATATCATTTGCTATGAATGTGGAAAACCAGGACATATCAAATTAGAATGTCCAAAGTTGAACCAAAAGAGCAAAGAAAAGAGAAAAGGCAAATTCTTCAACAAAAAAGGCCTTTGTATCAGCTATATGGGGTGATAGTTCCTTTGACGAAGAAAGTGATGAAGAAGACGTTGCCAATATATGTCTTATTGCTCAAGAAGAAACAGAAGAAGAGGTAAATGATTATGATCCTACCTATGATGAATTACTTTCTGAATATAATGCTTTACATTCTGAATTCATCAAAGTAGTTAAAAAAATAGTTGTTTTCAAAAAGAAAAACAAAGCTCTTGAAATTGAACTTAAAGAAAGTTCAGAAAAGGATTGTGAAAATTGTTCTTCTTTGAAAAAGAAAAACACTGATCTCACAAAAACTCTTGAAAAATTTACACAAGGAAGTGAGATGCTAAATGTTATTTTAAAAGTTCAATGATTTGTAAATGACCGATCTGGAATTGGATATGATCCAAAATCAGATAGAAGGAAAGGTAGAAAGAAAGCAGGAGGTAAGTCATATTTGAATTATTTTCAGCATTCTGTGCATACATCAAATCCTTTTGCATTTTGTAATTACTGTAATAGAAAAGGCCATTATACCTCTTCATGCATTTATAAGAAGAAATGAATGATAGGAACCTACAAATGGGTACCTAAAAGAACATATGTTTCGAAAATTTCCTGTACTAACCCAAAAGGACCCAAAAAGAAGTGGGTACCTAAGACTTAATCGTATTTAATTGCAGATATGTCTCAAAGCATCCAAAAACAACAAGTGGTACATAGACAGTGGATGCTCCAGACATATCACCAGTGATTTCGAAAGTTTTACCAAGTTACAACCTAAAGAAGGAGGAAAGGTAAAATTTGGAGGAAATCAAACCGGAAGGATAGCAGGAATTGGTGAAATCAAAAATGACAAAGGCATACAAGTCAAAGACGTATACTATGTAGAAGGATTGTGCCATAACTTACGAGTGTAAGTCAAAGTGTAGACAAGAACAACTGGGTAATATTTGACTCAGAGGAATGCCTAATTATCAACAAGAATGACTTATTACTTGATAAGAAGAATATCAAGGTTAAGCTCAGAGCAAAAAGGGAAGGTAATTGTTATACTCTAGATATTAGTAGAAATGAATCTGAAAATTGTTTTCTGAGTAATACTGATGAAAGTTGGCTATGGCATAAGAGATTTGCTCATGTCAATATGCATTAATTAGGCAAACTACTCAAAAAGGATTTAGTTCTTAGATTACCCAAAGTAAATTTCAAAAATGACTTGATTTGTGATACATGTCAAAAGGGTAAACAAACTAAATCATCTTTCAAATTGAAAAATGAGATTTCAACAAATAGACTACTACAATTATTGCATATGAATTTAGTTGGCCCAGCAAGAGTAAAGAGTCTTGGTGGCAACATATATTCATTGGTCATTGTTGATGATTTCTCCAGATTTACATGGGTTATTTTTCTATCATCAAAAGATGAAACTTTTGAAGAATTTATTGTTTTTGCCAAGAAAGTGCAAAATGAGAAAGGTATGTCCATTGCAGGTATTAGGACCGATCATGGTGGAGAATTTGGAAATCAAGCCTTTGAAGAATATTGTGATACTAATGGCATTGATAACAATTTCTTTGCTCCAAGGACACCTCAACAAAATGGAGTTGTGGAACAAAAGAATAAAGTGCTTACTGAAATGGCTAGAACATTGTTAAATGAAAAGAATATGTCTCAAGTCTTCTGGGCTGATGCTATGAGTACAACATGCTATATTTCAAATAGAGCCTATATTATAACAAAACTTGGAAAGACACCATACGAGCTGTACAAAGGAAGGAAGCCAAACATTGCTCATCTACACATCTTCGGTTGTAAGTGTTTCATACATAATAATGGTAAAGATAACTTAGGAAAATTTGATTCTAAAACTGATGAAGGAATTTTCCTAGGATATTCTAACCGAAGTAAAGCATATAGAGTTTTCAATAAAAGAACATGTGTTGTTGAAGAATCAATTCATATTGTATTTGATGAATTTGAATCCTCTGACAAAACCATTGATGAAGAACAAGAAGTTGTTTTAAATCAAGAAAATAGTCAATCTATTTCTAAATCTTTTATTCCAAAAGTTGATGAAACCAAGGAAGAAGAACATTCACTAGGAGAACCTAGAGCCTGGAAATACAATAAAAGTCATCCCTTAGATCAAGTCATAGGAGATATGAATGAAGGGATCAAAACTAGAAATAGAATTTTCAATGAAGTAAGTTTTTCTGCATTCATTTCTGAGATTGAACCTTCTAACATTGATGAAGCCCTATCAGACAATGATTGGGTTATAGCAATGCAAGAAGAATTAAATCAATTTGAAAGAAATCAAGTTTAGGGTTTGGTACCCCGACCCAAGAATCATCCGATCATTGGCACTAAATGGGTATTCAAAAACAAACTCGATGAATCTACAATTATTGTCAGAAACAAGGCAAGATTGGTGGCCAAAGGCTATAATCAGGAAGAAGGAATTGATTATGAGGAAACGTATGCTCCAGTAGCTAGATTGGAAGCTATACGTGTACTCTTAGCCTTTGCATGCATCAAAGGATTCAAACTCTATCAAATGGATGTAAAGAGTGCATTTCTAAATGGTTACATCATGGAAGAAGTATACGTAGAACAACCTCCAAGTTTTGAAGATGTAACTAAACCTAACCATGTTTTCAAACTCAAAAAGGCTTTATATGGTTTAAAACAAGCTCCTAGAGCATGGTACAAAAGGCTCAGTAAATTCCTTATTGATCAAGGTTTTGTACGAGGAAAAGTTGATACAACACTTTTTACAAAACGAAAACGTGATGATATTTTAATTGTTCAAATATATGTTGATGATATTGTTTTCGATGCTACTAATGAATCTCTGTGTAAGGAATTTTCTTAGATAATGCAGGGAGAGTTTGAGATATTAATGATAGGAGAATTGAATTTCTTTCTCGTTTTGCAAATCAAACAAAGAAAGAATGGAATTTCATATCTCAAACAAAGTATTTAAAAGAGTTATTGAAGAAGTATGGAATAGATGAAGCAAATGGAACGGACACACCTATGAGCTCAACTATATTGCTTGATGCTGATGTCAAAGGGAAAGACTACAACATCACAAAATATAGAGGAATTATTGGATCATTACTCTATCTCACAGCAAGCAAACCGGACATTCAATTCAGTGTTGGCATATGTGCAAGATATCAATCAGCACCAAAGGAATCACATGCTAAAACTGTCAAATGAATCTTTAGATATCTTGCTAACACACCAGAATTGGGTCTGTGGTATCCCAAAGGAAGAAATGAATATCTAGTTGCATATTCAGATTCTGATCATGGAGGATACAAGACAGACAGAAAGAGCACCAGTGGACAAAGACAATTTCTTGGAGGATCTCTTGTATCATGGTTTAGTAAGAAACAAAATACTGTGTCTCTTTCGTCAACAGAAGCCGAATATGTTGCAGTCTCAAGTTGTTGTGCACAAGTGATATAGTTAAAACAACAACTACAAGATCTTGGTATTTATCTCAAAGAAATACCAATCTATTGTGACAATACCAGTACTATAAGCTTGGCAAAGAATCCAGTTCAACATTCTAGAACCAAGCATATCGATGTCAGACATCACTTCATCAGAGATCATGTCTAAAAGAAAGATGTGAAAGTGATATTCATTCCTACTCATCTTCAACTAGCTGACATCTTCACCAAACCTCTTGCAAAAGATCAATTTCTATACATTAGAAGAGAATTGGGAATGGTAAATCCCAATGAATTGTAAGTTATTTCAGTTTCTCATAATGTTAGATAAAGTCATTTGATAATGTTTTGATGATTACTAATTTAAGCATCGGAGTTTGTAGAAACTTGTTTTTCAGGAAGATTGAAACTCTGTTCTGAGAAATAAAAACAGAGGTTATCAGAGGACACCATTACTGGAGTGCCAACTTCAAGTAATGTCTAACAGTGCAGCATTACCCGAGGGACAACTTAAAGTAAAAGAGCATATTACTCGAGTGAGTACTCGAGTAATGGTCTTCCAAAACTGGAAGTAACGTATCAAGTTACCTAAAATTTAAATCAAACAGTTCATTTGGTGAGAAATGAACAATCAAAAGTAGAAAAGACAGGTTACCCGAGGGAAGCCTCAAGTAAACTTGAATGTTACTCGAGTAAGGACTTGAGTAACTGCAGGTCCAGATCACAAACTTGATGAGAATCGACTCAAATCTGTTCTAAAATGGCTATAAAATGATCGAGGGAACATACTTGGATAATTACAATATTATTCATGCTAGGTACACAATTTAAATGAATTATTTTAGAAATTTTCTATATGATCACTCGAGTAGGGACTCGAGTAAACATGATATTTACTCGAGTAAGGCCTCGAGTAACGTCGGGTTCTAGGTCTTTATCTGTCGCAAACTCGGTCATTTCCACAAAATCTCCTCGAGTAAATCACCCAGTCCTCTCTGAAAAAGTTTTCACAATCTCTTCCTTACTTGATTTCTGTTAAAACCCATCAAATTTCAGCTCTGAAAACTTCCTATTTTGTTCATATTCATTTTGCCCTAACGCACGACTTATCCCTCTGTTTTTCTGAAACCTCAAGTTCTCTTTGATTCAAAATGGTTAGAACTAAAAACCTGACTCCTACAGATTCTTCTAGATCCCCACAACTCTCTGACCCTCTTTCTTCTCCTCCCAAAAAGAGAAAAAAACTCACACCTAGATCAAAAGCGAAAATCCAACTCAAACCTCAACCGAAACCAAAGGAGAAATATGTTGTGATTAAAGAGCCAGTGGTCACAAGGGCTCAATCAAAGAAGAGCACCTCTACTGGGAGAGGTAAAAGTGCCAAGTCTCCTTCTCCTCACCTTTTGATTCTTCCACTCCCTCTTTCACTCCAAAACCCCCCAAAAAGCCCAAGTATGATATAAATGTGGCTAAGGGAATGGCTGGAATTATTGATCAACAAGAGAAGGGGCAATTTTCAAAGAAGTCAGAGTTGCCAGAAGAGGAGATCACTAAACCTCCAAATGGGTTCAATGTCAACAAGTTGGAAGACTGTCAGAAATACCTCACACAATTCTCAGGGAGAAAAGTCTGCAAGACTCACTGTGTGGACCTCAAAGTACTTCAGGAAGTATTGAAGTATGATCTTAGTCCCTTTCATGAACCTTTTATGCCTTGGCTATCTATTAGACTTCCCTTTTGCACAAAAGTAGTCACACACTTTTACTGTAATCTTGAGATTCTAGATAAACCCAATAGAAATTCTATAGAGGAAGAGATGACTGCTACTGTTAGAGGCCAGAAGATACTTATCTCACCTTCTAGGATTAATGTTTGGCTAGGAATAAAGAACCCTCCAGATGACATTTACTCCAAACTTGAACCAAACCAAATTTTCTCTATTCTTAGACCTGGTGAGCTTGTGGGTCCTCTGAACTTCAATCCTAGTGACATGTGCGATCATCACAGGGTTCTATGGTATATATACTCTAGTTCCCTTATAAACAAGGCCAATAATTATACCCATTTTTCTGATCGGGACTATAGATGGTTTGCTTCCTTACTCCTGAAGGAACAAAAGGATTTGGGGGAATACATATTTTTTGAAATGAAGAGGTACAGAGTAGAATGGAAAGCCACTACTCTAATGGCATATCCTCTGATTATTTCACTTATTCTGAAGAAAAATAAGATATGGTACTTCGAGAGTAAAGAGCACATTGAAAGAGTTACTCCAATTGGGAGACATCAAATTGGGAAGCTCAATATTGAAATTCCTCTCAAGGGTCCTCTGGAGTTTGGGTCTAAGAAGAAAAAGAAGATGGAGACTGAGACGAGTAAAATGGATGACACTCAGTCTTCTGCACCAGCTGCCACTACCTCTTTACCCTCTTTCCTTAATGCAACACTTCAACACTTCATGGAAAATATGCTCAAGGGATTTCATGTAGACATAGCCAACACCAATGCTGAGTTGATAACTCACATGAATAACAAGATAGCTGAGTTTGTTGAGAGGATGGACAAAAGGCACAAGGAGTTGTTAGCTGAGCAAAATGCCCAAGGTGAGACTTTGAGGTTGATCTTAGCATGACTGGGCTCTTTGGGTCCTGGACCTTCTGCTGGTCCATCATCTACACCTGAGGCATTCTTATCTCCAGAGAATATACCACCTCTAGAGAATATACCACCTCCAGAGAACATCCCATCTGACCTTAATCATACTGAGGTTGAGCCAACTATCCCTGAACCTCTAGTCTCTAGTCCACTTGAACCAAGACCCAGAGATATCCTATGCTCAGTGGACAATCCTGAAACCAATGAGACTATCCATATTATCATTGAGGATTCACCACCCAGAGCTCAGCCTGAACCCACTCCTACACCCATTCCTTCTCCTACTCAAACAAAGGAGATCTCTCCCTCATCCTCTGGTCATCATTCTGCAGATGACACAGAAAAGGTTGAAACCACCACTATGATTGTCTATCACCCTACCTATGTTCCTCCAAGAGAAGATATTTATATCCCTCCACTAAATCTTCCTGAACTAGAATCTTCCAGTTCTTCTTCTTTTGATTCTCTGAGTTCAGATGGTCCTTTGGTTCTTCCTGTAAAGCCTATTTCTGTAGTCAAGCCCTCCGATCCTCCACTTGATTGATGAAGACAAAGAGGGGGAGAAGAGCTTGAGTGTGATTTTGTGGAGTTTCTGAGTTTGTCTTGGGTATATGGGTGTACATGGGATTTAGGGAGCTTTTTATCTTATAACTTCTTTCATCTTGTAATGCAATTTTTAAGTTCAATGCAAGCTTTTTTAAGTTATAATTTCATTTCAAGTCCATTTAAGCTTTTAAGTTATAATACATTGTGGGACTAATGAGTTTATTATATATGCAAGGTGAATATGTTATGTTTTCAAAATTTTCCAAAACACTCTGAATTTACACTTAACAAGGTTTTCAAAATTATCATTGAATTCAAGAAGAGTTTATTTGAGAACTTAATTTCAAAAACTTTGTTCAAAATCACCAAGTTTTGTCATCATAAAAAAGGGGGAGAATGTTAGATCTCATATGTTTTGATGATAACAAAGAGTGGTATGAAAAAGATTTGATAAACAAATAAGTTTGAACAAAGTAATAATAGGGAAAATCATCACTTGAAGTAAGCACTGGAGTAATGAAGAAAGGCCAAGAGAAAAAGCTGAGAAACATCTTCACCAGTAAAATTTCTAAAGGGTTACTCGAGTAATAAGACAGAAACTTGAAGTAACCAGAGCAACCTTCAAGTAACCTACCAACGTTACTCGAGTAAGAAGGTAAAAGACTTCTAGTTTGTAACCCCCTTCATAATTATGATTCAAAATACGTATTTTAAAATGAAATAGAGACCAATAATAATCAAACTCATTTACAATCCCTTCCTTATGGAAGGGTTTTCACAAAATTTTCAAAGATTCTGCTTTACCCCGGTCTTAAATTCCACAACTCGAATATAATTACCCTATGCAGTTACATCACATTTACATATCAGAGTGTACAACAAAATCCCGGCTCGGGTTTCATACATAAACTAAAGGTTTATAAATTCCCATTAGGGGATTACACCATTGTCTCCAAAACAACATTTATAAGATATACGGTGATCTCCCAACAAAACATGATATCCAACACCAAAATATAAATCTCCCTAAGGAGCCTTATCCGCCCTTGGTCGTCTCCTTTCCCTTGGAGCCACTTGCCCTGTCTGAAGGTTTGTCAATGGAAAGAATGAGATTCAAAAGAATCCCAGTAGTAACAAATCACTCATACCATATATAATCACAAAGCATGCAAGAAAATCGTTAAGCAGCATCACAACATAAAGCACAGCATACAGGCTACCACATATGCACATAATCACATAATCTCATCCGCCGTATTCCACCTCCCCGAAGGCACGGTCCTCCCACCGTCAACACCGATGGGCCGCGGGTGAATGTTTCACAAATAGCCTTTTGGCTTTCACATATAGCCTTACGGCTTTCACATAGTCTCATCCCCTGGATTCCACCGCCCTGAAGGTACGATCCTCCCACCGTCAACACCGATGGGCCGCAGGTGATAGACTCACAAATAATGATCAAACAAACATACCATGTATCACATATAGTATAAGGGAAAAGAGTCACTACCTTGTTCTTTCCTGACGTGCGCCGGCACAGGTTGCTTGCGATTAGGGCAAATATCGAACCCTATAAACCAAAGTCAAAGACGACAAGTTATTCTCTATTCCAAATTCTCACATTCACAACACTTAAAGTTGGTTATCACTTGGACTCTTTAGGTGGCTACTAGAAGTCTAGACACATGCCTAAAGGGTTAAGGAGTATTATCTCAAAGACCACCTTTTAGTGTGCATAGCAAAACGTGCTAACCACTGGGCTCACAACTTGGTCCTACAATTCCAAAATACAATTTAGACACTTCTATAGTGTTTCTGGGGGTTATATGAGCATATTATGAAAATTTACAAAAATGCCCCAGGGACCCGGCCCGGCCGTACCCGGTTCGACTGTACTTTTCCCGAAATTTTGACATGGGCTATTTTGACATATTTTTGCCTAAGGAATCCATTTCCAAACTCAAAATTGTCAAATTCAATGTAAAATTACAACATTACCCTTGGCAGCCCCACTTTAAGGGTTTTAGGGGCGTTTTTCGTAATTATGCTTTTTCGGCCTTTTCTGAAAAAGTGACCAACTGTAACCCCACCTAATTTTCACTCCTGAACTCAATGGAACCATCAAATCATTGAAAATCCAACTCTAACCCTCAGATCTAGCCCTGGCCGAAACCTTGGCATACTTTGGGAAGAATCGGTGTTTTTCGGTTTTGGCTCCGTAAACGTGTTCCTTTATACTCCTAACCACTTTATTAATCATTACATTAGGTTACAACTAACATCAAGACCCAATTTGGGCAGCATAACCCCTAGGTCATATCATTTCCAAACTTTGAAACCAATGGCAATCCGGTGAAATTTCACCAATTAAATTGCCCACAGCAGCCAGAATAAGCAATATACGAAAGTTTGGAAGTTACCTCAAACTCCCACTAGCTTTTCCTCAAGGTAGCTGAAAAACCTAGCCTTAGAACACCCAAATTTGTGCTCCAAAAACCTTGAATAATAAAGAAGAATAGCTTAGGAGCGGAGTTATACGCGTTAGGTAAGGATTTACCGAAGAAATCGACTTACCGTACAAGTTCTCTTCTACTTCTCTCTCTAGAATTTCTCACACCTTCTCTCTCTTGTTGCAGCTGAATATCACGGTTTTTGGCTGATGGAGGAGGTGGATGATGATTTAATATAATATAATATTATTTTCTAATTATTTACTAAATTTCCATCAATTTCGGATTTTCACAAAATTCTGGCAGATTTCTGCCCAAACTTTGAAAAATCATAACTAATTCTAGAAAAATCAAAATGAGGTGATCCCAAAGCCAATTGAAAGCTATTTAAGTCCTCTTTATTGGAAAAATATGAATCACATCATTTAATAACGTCAAAAATACAGAATTGCACAAACATCCATACTGCTCCAAAACAGATTCCAGTTTCCATCCCAAACTTTGGAAAATCATAACTCTTAGCTCAAAAATTGAAATGACACAAATTATATGTCCATTTTGAAGCTTGGCATGTGAAAGTTAATACTAGAAAATATCAGAATTTTTAGACACCATTTTCCTATTTAAAACGTCCATTACAAGTTGACTGCCCTGTACAGAGTTTCAATGGACATAGTTTCCAACTTTTTCACAATTGTTCCAAATGGTCCCAATTTCACAATAAACACTCTCCCCACATGAATTTTCACAAAGAAGCAATTGGAATCATTAAAACATCCAAATTCCCATCACCCATTCTCCAAAAGTGTTTATTCAACAACAATTACATTCATTTTTGAAGTCATTAGCCCTTAATCACTTTCTGGGATATTACACAGTTGCTCTCGGCCTGCCAACGTTACTCGAGTGCGTACTAGAGTAACCAGGTAAATCACTTCCAGTTGCTCTCAGCCTGCCAATGTTACTCTAGTCAGTACTCGAGTAACCATGTAAAAGACTTCCAGTTCCTATCAGCCTGCCAACGTTACCTGAGTCTATACTCGAGTCCCCTGCTTCAAGAAATATGTTGCTCTTGGCATTTTCAATCCTGCCAATGTTACTCGAGGAGATACTCGAGTAACTCACTGTGGTAAGCAAAACTTGAAGGTAATACTCGATTAACTTGATATGTTTTTATCATACTTCACTCGAGGCTCTACTCAAGTATGCAGGTACTCAATTACTCCTTATCAAATATTGGAACTAGATTACTCAAGTAAGTAATCGAGTAATGTGCATATTTATTTATAAAGCACTTGAAGTATATACCCGAGTAAGCAATGCAGAAAATTTATGTTTACTAGAGTAAGTACTCGAGTAACAAGGTAATCAAACTTGAAGTGCTCTCGGCCCTGAAATCCTGCCAACACTACTGGAGTGAAGCATCGAGTAACCTAAAGTTTGTTTGATAAATTACTCGAGTTCTTACACGAGTAACCTATGAAGAAAAGTGTACCATACCCGAGTAAACAGGTATTTCCAAAGGTTTGAAATTTTGTTTATTCCATGCACTACCCGAGTAATGTAATGTTCATTTATTGACCTGCGGTTTATCAATATTTTCACAATGATACTCGAGTAAGTACTCCAGTAAACTTAATGAGTACTCGAGTAACTACTCGAGTATGCAAATCCAGAAATTCAGAAATCATTCCAACGTTTATTGATTTGTTTCCTATGTGATTAACCTTTCATTGTAATAGTATTCTTAGCATATCCACAGAAAATCAATGAAGAGATCTTACCAAATAAGGAAAGTTAAATGCAACATTCAAATGCCACCTACTGCCACCTACCGCAAACGGATATTTTTCAAATACTGGAAAAGTCAACAGTGGCTGCGCACACTCTAACGGGCATCAAGAAAAATGTTCCAACAATCATTACCAACACATCTATATATATGGGAACATCCAAACAGAGAAGATCAAGAATGAGAACACACACACGAACGTATTATCAAGTTCACTACTCTGTTTTACACATATTTATAATTCTGTACTTCACTGATTCTTATTCACTTTGTGAGATAGATATTTCATTCAAACTTAATATTTGTTATTGAGGTAACTTAAGGTTGTGGAACCTTGAGTTGGGATTAGATTATAACTTGTAAGGGGGAGCGAGTGTCCAGGCAAAGGAACTTGCTTGTACTGAGGTGCCAAGAACCCACTGAATCTTGGAAGTTATAGTGAAAATCTCAGAGATACTCTGAGGACTGGACATAGGTCAAAGTGGTTGTGGTCAAACCAGTATAACTCCCGGTGTACACTTCAGTGATATTTCTCCTTACTCTTTACTGCATTATATTCACAGTCAAGTTTTCATATTTGTAACGAAATTTTTAGTATCACCCAATTCACCCCCCCTCTTGGGTGAAACGCTTGCTCTAACAGAAACTACTGGAAAAATGATAGAAACATGAGTCCTCTGCTTCTACCCAAACACTCTCTGTTCTAAAGCTTCTATATTACTTATCATTGAGAGAGTGGTTATTTGTATTGTACTTCAGTGAGCATTATATCCACTCTGTGGGAGAGTCTATAAACACTTTCAACTATATTTTTGAATTGATCTCAAGGTAAAGGGACCTTGAGTGGGTTGATTTTCTTACGGGGAAAGCTGTTGAGAGAATCGCTGGTAAGACTTTTGCTTGTAGGACTTACTATGTACAAGTACTAGAGAACGTTGCTGCTTGTAGGACTTGCATAGGTAAGCAGGTGGGAAAGGTCTTTAGGATTGCTCTGCTCGTAAGACTTGCCGTAAGGGGGAGTATCTCTGTGAGAAATTTGTAAAAGGCTTCACAAGTACCTGGCTAAACTTGTGGTTTGTAAAGGCTTTTCTTGTGCCCAGATTAAACAAGAAGTTAGTGGATTTAAAAATCTCAGGAGGAGCTTGGGGACTGGACGTAGGCCATCACAGATTGGATCGAACCAGGATAAATCACAGTTTTCATATTCTCTTCCCCAAGCTCTTATATTTCGAGCATATATTATCTAACTAATTTATGATTCATTGTTTCATACTCACTGTTTCCATTAAGATACAAAAATTTTTCCAAAGTACTTAATTTTTTATCTTACGCCCAATTCACCCCCTCTTAGGTGTCAGCCGGTTCTAACAAGTGAATCTCAAGGAAATGTTATAGCAATAGGCAAGGCAAGAAAGGTATGAGACTAAATACCCTTAAGAGGCTACATTGATGTAAGATAACTGAAGGTACATAAGTTAGTGCTCATGTGATAAAGATGAAAGGCTATATTGATCACCTTAGGAGGATTGGATTTCCCATAAGCCAGGAGTTAGCTACAGATTTGGTCTTGAACTCACTTTCAAAAAGTTATGACCAGTTTGTCATGAACTACAACATGAACAATATGGAGAAATCAATTTTTGAACTGCATGAGATGATTAAAACTATTGAGCAGAACATTAAGAAAATGCCAAAACTATTTTGATGTTCAGAAAGAAAAGGGTATGAAAAGGAAAGGCAAGGTAAAGGCTTAGGTGGTAAGACTAGAGAGTCAAACAAACCTGAAACCAAGCCTGCACCCAAGAAGGTAAAGCCTCTAAAGGAAGGATCTTCTTTTGCAATGAACCTGGTTATTGGAAGAGGAATTGTAAACTCTAGCTCAATGATTTAAAAGAGAACAAGAAGGATAATGAGGCTATCTCTTCAAGTAATTCTATTATAGACATTCATCTTTTTACTTCCTCTGCATGGGCATTAGGTGTAATGCCCCAAAATGTGTATAAGGGCTTGTGACTCCAAAAGTGAATGTAATTAAGATTAGATAAACACTTTCAAAGAATATAGTGTGAATTATGACCCGAATTAGTAGTAGAAAGTGCCCAAACCCTAAATTTAACCTTAATTGTGATGATCAAGCTTAAGTTGAATTTAAAGTGAGGGAAGGCGTATGGCAAAGGGGAAGGAAATTAAACAATACCCAAGTGAGAATCTGACTAAAATTGTCATAGTTAGGGGGAAAATGAGAAGAAATAAATTTAACGGCCAATTAGTCAGCTACCGAAGAGGAAATTCACCATTAACTAAAAGAGTAAGTAGTGTGACTAAATGGATAATAGAAATTAGTTAGAGTAACGATATGGTTACTTGTTTTGATGAAACCATAGGATGGTGACACTTGTCACCATAAAAGCCAAGCACTTATAATTAATCAAGTCAACTTTCAACCTTCCTTCCCTCTCTTCATTCGGTTATATGGGCTAAGGGAGTTGAAGTGAATCATTTCATCACACTTTTCTCTCCTTTCTCAAGCTCTCAAAGTCATACATAGTGAAGGAGGAAAGAGAAAGAAGAGGTGAGCTCTATTTCTTGAGATTTAACCTTGAACATGACATCTATTACTAAAAACCTCTTCTTTAATCTTGATCATCTTGATGAGAGCTTCATTTCTATAGTCTTAGATTTTCAAGAGGAGGTGTTGTGTGTACTTTAGAAAAGCTAGAGGTTGAGGAATCAAAGAACAAACTAGAGAAAGTGATAGATGTGAGAAAGAGCATTCTTTTCATATATATTGAGGCCATTGGTTGAGAGCTTTGATTTCTAATTTTTTGCCCTAATTTTTGTGTATATTTGGTCTTACAGAGTTCATGGCATTTTGTTGATGGTAATGGTGTCTTGAGTTATGGTTTGGAAAATGGAATTGATTTAGGACTTAATTGGAAAGTTTAGAAATTTTTGGATTTATGTGTAAACTTCTGCCCAAAATAGAGCTTGTGAAAGGAATGTGAAATTGGTTGTTTTGATATTTCCATTGGATTCTATGTGAAAAACTATGTGGGTAGGAGCCCTGGTAGTGAATTCTGACCTTTGGAAACATTTGTTGAAAAACTGGAAATTCTGTCAAGTGAAAATTCTGTGCAGGGCAGCTTGTTTCCATGGCAGTTTTGAATGAGTAAATGGTGTCTAAAAATTCTTACTTTTTCTAGTCTAATAGTTCACATGCCAAGCTTTAAAATGACATAAAATGGCTGTCATTCTGATTTGTGTGCTAGAAGTTATGTATTTCCAAATTTTGAATTTGAAACCAGAGTCTATTCTAGAACAGTATGTAAATTCATGGAATTCTGTATTTTGTGGTATTAAATTGTGGTGGATCATATTTTTCATATATAGAGGACTAAAAAGCTTTTAAGTAAAACTTGAAATCACTCTATTTTGATTTTTGTAGATTTAGTTATGATTTTTAGAAGTTCAACCAAGAAATAGGAATTTTCTTGGCCGTGGCCCAAAATTTCTGAAATGTTTTTTGCCGCGACCAAGGGATTTTTGGCTGTGGCCAACTCCTAATTTAAACATTTTGAGCTTTTAAAAGGTGGTTTCTGATTTAGCCCTTCCCAAGCCTTTTGGGCTTTCATTTGAGCTTATCTTATCCTCCTAAGGGACTAAAATGATAACCAAACCAAAGTATTTTGTAGTTATTTAAGAATCGGAATAGGGAATAACTCATCGTCCTTAATTCTGATTGATAGGAGTTCACATCTGCCCTGAGCGTGAGAAACATGTGCCTGAGCATGAATGAAAAGAACAAGGTAGTGACTCTTTCTCTTATATCATGTATAATGCTTTGTATCTCATTGAATTGTGACGAATGTGAATATAGCAAAAGCTATCATGAACGTGATAAATGTGAATACAATGAAAGCTATCATATATGGTTGTGAAAGCTGTCATATATAGCTTTGAAAGCTGTTGAATACATCAAAAGTTGTCGTATATGGCTGTGAAAGCCATCGTGAATGTCACGAATGTGTATATGGTTGAAAAGGCCGTTGTATACAGCTTTGTATGTTGTTGTGAATGTGGCGAATATGACAAATGTCACGAATGTAAATGATACTGTGTATGCTATTGTGAATGCTATTGTAGATACTGCTTTGTGATAATTGCTTACATGTTTTGCTAAATTATATATCATATGAGTGAAAACGTTACTACTAAGATTTGTATGAATCTCACTCTTTCCAGTGACTAACCTAAAGCCAGGGCAAACAGATAAAAGGAGAAGCAGGTCAACAAGGGCAAATAGTGCTCGTTGCTAGGGGTATAGAGGTTTGTGTTGGTTATCACTTTTTTCGGATGATTGTATAGAATGTAAATGTGAGATCAACATATTAGAGGTAGTCAAATCTACTATAGACTTCTATATTGTTTTGTAATCCCTGGTATGGTAACTAAAATGGGCGAAAATGCCTTATAGAATCTACTTGTTTGAGTATAACCCAAGAGTTCGTCAGGAAATTTTTTTGAGCACTCTGATATTAATGAATGGAACTAAACCAAGCGAGCTAAACATATTTGGTAAAGAGGTAACGAGACTAGATTAATCATGTTTTGAAAAGTTTTCAAATACCCACTTTATTATAGGATTGAATCTTGTCTTAAAATCAGGATCTTTAAAGAGTTTGAATTATACATTGGCTTGTTAGATTCCAATTTTTGATGATAACAAGAGGTGATTGTGTGTTTTGGTGAGAAACTTATGTTTTGAAGGCATTAACATTGATTCAATTGATTACCAAATGCATTTCACAAAGGTAGGAGAAAGTTGTTGTGTTTTTAACTGATGCACTCGAGTGATAAAGCTCGTGCTTGAGTGAGAACCAGTTTTGAACTTGAGTACAGGAATCATTATCCTATAAGTGTTTTACAGAGAGCTACTGAGTTGAGAAATTTTCCAGCAATGCTCGAGTGAAAGGTACTGTACTCAAGTGATGACCATATTTGCACTCGGGCATGAAGGAACACTCTTGGAAGTTCTTGACAAAGAGCAAAACCAGAGACAGAAAATAGTCGCTGCACTCAAGCACTAACTGAATACTCGAGTCTTGTGACTACGGTATAGGAAGTGTTTGTCCGAGAGTAAGGATGAGCCTAAAAGTGAGAAGTGCATCGAGTAATGTTGTTAATACTCAAGTGATAGAGCAATACTCATGAGTGAGAAAACACACTTCCTCAAATATTGCTGCAAGTGCTAGTATAAGGTTGTCTAGATGCAAGGAAATGTTGATGCACTTGAGTGAGGAACCATACACTTGAGTGAGGGCCCACAGTACTTGCAACTGCAAAATTATACTCTTGAAAAATATACTGCAAGTGTTATCTAGACACATAAGTCCATAATACAAAATACATATGTACTCGAGTGAGACAAGATGTACGCCAGTAAGAGGTCATAAAACTCACAAGTAAGAAAATGCACTCTTGCAAAATCACTAGGGAGTGCTATACAAAAGCATGGGGAAATGTGAAGAATTGATGTTGCACTTGAGTGAGACTACAGTGCACTCAAGTAATACTCTATCAGAAACCAAAACACAAAAGACTTACAGTGATCAATTCAAACTTAGTTAAATGTTATTTATTCACAATGTTTTCACTTGTTATTATTATTATTATACATCATTTAACATATACTTCAAGTGTGAAATAAGGGTTAAAAGTCTAGATAAGAGTTGTATATGGTAAGAAAAAAATGTTGGACATAATTATTTCATCTAAAGTTGACCAGTTCAGCACACATGTTATAGTCCTACCACCTTATCTTGTCCGGAGATTTCAAATGCACACATGCCGCTCTATAATGCTATGCTCAGCTCCACAATGGCTATCATTCAACATACCGAAACCAATATGCTATAAATATAGAGTTTCAAGAGACTAAGAGAAGAACATTGAATGAAAGCTCACAACAAACACTTAGAATAATCTCTTTTTTTATATCTTTCTCTATATTCACATTATACTTCATTGTTTATCACTCTATGAGAGAGTCTGTATACATTTCAAATCATATTTTCATTTGACCTCAAGGTATAGGGACGTTGAGAGGGTAGATTTCCTTACAAGAGAAGCAGTTGAGAGAATTCTGAGGAGAATTTTATGCTCGTAAGACTTACGAGGTGGAAGCAGGAGAGAATGCTGCTGCTTGTAAGACTTACAGGGGTGTAAGCAAGAGAGAATGTTGCTACTCGTAAGACTTGCATACATAAGCAAGAGAGAAAGGTTATAGGATTGTTTATGCACATAAGACTTGTCGTAAAAAGGAGAGAAAATTCTAGGTGTTAGAATATATTTGCTCATAATCCATACAAGGTTGATTGTTGTCTTGTGGCATTTTGAGAGTCTATTGAATCTTGAAAGAATAGTGAAAATCTCAGTAGGTCTTGATCTCTGAGGACTGGACATAGGCCTTGGTTTTGGGTCGAACTAGTATAACTCTCTGTACGCTAATCTTCTCAACTTTAATCTATTTATAGTTATTTTCATGTCATTGTGTCAACCGAAAAATTTATCACTTCACCCAATTCACCCCCTTTTGGGTATACTTGCCTCTTTCATTTGGTATCAAAGCAAGGTTTTCTCTGAAGAGCCTAACAGCTTGAGAAGGATCTAGTAAATGGCAATAATGCGTAAGAACATTCTTCCAGATAAAGTTTCTATATGTAGACCTTCTGGTTTTGATGGAGAATATTTTTTATTCTAGAAAGCTAAGTTCAGAGTGTTCATGATAGCTAACAAATACAGTCTATGGAATGCAAGACAAGACGGTGATTATTTTCAAAAGAAAAATGAAGATAGAGTTGTGAAAAAGAGTTCTGAGGAATATGACGATGATGATAGGATGTTAGTAACATTAAAAAGTAAAGTTGTTCTAATGATACTGAGTACCCTAATCCAGAAGGAGTATTTCTAAATCTGTACACTACTGACAGCCAAAGACATGTGGGATGCACTTTGAAATTGCCCAAGGTACATCTAGAATCAATGAAAGTAGAGGCAATAGTCTAAATACAAAATATGATCTTTTTTGGTTGAAACCTAGAGAAAGGATTTCTGAATGCAATCTCCAAAATGCCCATCTTGGTAATCAGCTATCAACAGTTGGGAAAACCTTTGATCAAAAATCCCAAGTAAGAAAGATTCTTAATATCCTTACAAAAGAATAGGAAGCAAAAGTGACAGCTATTGAATAAGCTAAAAGTGAATCAATGAGATCTATAGCTGCTCTATTTGGCAGTCTTTTTGAGTATGAAGGAAAGCTAAAATTCATGAAAGAACTAGAAGAATTCAATGATAAAAAGAAGAGAGGAGTTGCTTACAAAGTCATCAAGGAAGTAGATTCTTTAGAAAACAAAGATGTCCTTGATAATGATGATATGGGAATGATCGTGATGAAATTTAATAAATTATATAGAAGAGGCCAAAAGAACTTCAAGAATTACCAAGGTGGACAAGCAGAAACAAAACAAGGAGAATAGATAGTATGCTATAAATGTGGAAAGCCTGAACATATCAAGTTGAATGCTTCAAAAACAAAGGCAAGAAGAAGTAGAAAAAGAAAGCATACATATCATCCATATGGGGTGATAGCTTAATGGATGAAGAAAGCGACAACGATAAAGTTGCAAATCTATACTTAGTGGCTAAGGAAGAAGAATCGGATTCTGAGGTAAGTGACTCTAAACCTACTTAGAATGAGTTGTTATCTAAATATAATGCATTGCATACTGAATTCATCACGGTAGCTAAAGAAATGATTAGTCATAAGAAGAAAGTAAAAAATTTAGAAAGTATGGGGTTTCCTCATGTGCATTGTGTGAAGAAAAACATACGAAAATAAGTAATTTAACAAAAATATTGGAAAGATTTATTAAAGAAAGTGAAAGTCATAAAGTAATCTTGAAATAAAAAAGAATCACTCATGATAAATATGGAATTGGATATAATTCAACTCAGAATAGAAATAGAGGAAAGAAGAAGTAAGGTAGAAATGCATACCTCATATATTTTAAGAATTCTATGCATACTTCAAATCCATTTGCATCATGTAATTACTGTACTAGGAAAGTCCATTATACTTTATCATGTCATTTTATTAAGGGCAAGATTATTGGCACCTATAAATGGGTTCCAAAAGGGACACGTGTACCAAGAGTAATTCATACTAACCACGAATGACCCAAGAAAGTGTGGGTACCTAAAGCTTAATCATATTCTCTGAGTATGTCTCAAAGCATCACAGGCAAACAAGTAGTACATTGATAGTGGATGATCGAGACACATGACTGGTAATAGAGATAAGTTCACCATATTGGAAACCAGAGAAGGATGAAAGGTAACTTTTGGAGATAACCAATCTGGACGCATTATTGGAATTGGTGAAGTGTAAAAATCCAATGGTGTTTAAATCAATGATGTATATTACATTGAAGGATTATGCGACAATCTCCTTAGTGTGAGCTAAAGCACTGACAATGATAACTAGGTAAGCTTTGATTCAGAAGAATACTTAATAGTAAACAAGAAGGATCTACAACTTGACAAAGAGTCCATCAAAGCAAGGATTTGAGCTCAAAAGGACGGTAACTATTATACTATTGATTTAAATTCAAATTCTTCTAAAAATTGTTTTCTTAGCAAATCAAAGGAGAGTTGGTTATGGCATATGCGTTTGGCTCATGTTAATATGAACCAACTTGACAAACTGATTAGAAAAGATTTAATTGTTGGTCTTCCTAAACTTAAATTCAAAGACGGCATGATTTGTGATGCTTGTCAAAAAGGAAAACAAACTAAATCTTTGTTCAAAACAAAGTATGAGATTTCTACTTCCCAACCTTTACAATTACTTCATATGGATTTGGTAGGTCCAACAAAAGTAAAATGTTTTAGAGGAAATATATATACTTTAGTAATTGTCAATGATTTTACAAGATTTACATGGACTATATTTATTACTTCAAAATATGAAACATTCATTGAATTTAGTATGTTTGCTAAGAAGGTCCAAAATGATAAAGGTATTTCTATTGTCTCTATCGAGATAGACCATGGAAGAGAATTTGATAATCGACTCTTTAAAGACTTTTGCACCAATGAGGGAATAGATCACAACTTTAATGTACCTAGAACGTCTCAGTAGAATAGAGTAGTAGAAAGGAGGAACATAGTCCTGACAGAAATGGCAAGGGCAATGATGAATGAAAAAAAATGTCACAAGTATTCTGGGTGGATGCAATGATTACTACATGCTATATTTCAAATCAAGCATAAATTCTCAAGTCACTTGGAAAGACACCATATGAACTCTATAATGATAGAAAGTCAAATCTTGCTCATCCACACATCTTCATATGCAAGTGCTTCATTTACAACAACAGTAAAGAAATCTTGGGTAAATTTGATTCAAAGTCTGATGAAGGTTTATTTCTAGGTTATTTTAATAGAAGTAAAGCATATATAGTGTTTAATAAAAGAACATGTACTATTAAAGAGTCCATTCATGTTGTATTTGATGAACTTGATTCTTAGATAAAGTCTCTTGATGAAGAAGAAATAGATTTGATAAAGAAAACAAAAAAATATAACCATTTCAAATCAAAATGATTTTCAAAATGAAAAAGGTTGATCATGCTCAACCAAAAACATGGAGATATATTGAAGATCATCCAATTGATCAAGTAATTGGAGATATTCACAAAGGTGTAAAAAAAATAGAATTCTTAATGAAGTAACATTTTCTACCTTTATTTATGAGATTGAACCTTCTAATGTCAAAGAAGCACTTTTTGACAATGATTGGGTGATTGCTATGCAAGAAGAGTTCAATCAATTTCAAAGAAATCATGTTTGGGATTTAGTACCTCGACAAAAAGGTCAATCAGTCATAGGAACTAAATGGGTTTTCAAAAACAAACTTGATGAATCAGCAATCATTGCGAGAAACAAGGCTAGTTTAGTTGATAAAGGTTATAATCAAGAAGAAGGTATTGATCATGAGGAAACATATGCTCCAGTGGCAAGATTGGAAGCCATACGAGTACTCTTAGCCTTTGCATGCATTAAAGGTTGGATGTGAAAAGTGTTTTACTAAATGTTATGTCATAGAGGAAGTATATATAGAACAACCTCCTAGTTTTGAAGATGACACAAAACTTGATCATGTTTTCAAAATCAAGAAAGCTTTATACAGTTTAAAACAAGCACCCATAGCTTGGTACGAAAGACTAAGCAAGTTTCTTCTTGATCAAAACTTTTTCAAAGGAAAAGTGGATAGAACACTTTTCATCAAACATAAAAAAATGATCTATTAATAGTTTAAATATATGTTGATGATATAATCTTTGATGCTACTAAAGAATCTCTTTCTCAAGAATTTTCTAAGCTTATGTAGGGAGAATTTGAAATGTCAATAATAGAAGAGTTAAATTTCTTTCTTGGACTTCATATCAAGCAATGGAGGAATGGGATATTTATATCTTACACCAAATATTTGAGGGAGTTATTGAAGAAGCACAAAATGGAAAATGCTAATGGAGCTTATATACCAATGAGTTCTACTACACTACTAAATGTTGATGTGAAAGGCCAAAACTTAAACATTACTAAATATAGAGGAATGATTGGCTCATTACAGCAAGCAGGCTAGACATACAATTAAGCGTTGGGGTGTGTGCAAGGTATCAATCTGCTCCTAAGGTGTCACATGCAAAAATTGTAAAAAGAATCTTCAAATACATTAGAGACACTGCAGAACTTAGCCTGTGGTATCCAAAAGAAGGAAACAAATATTTGAAGGCCTATTCTAATTCAGATCATAGAGGATATAAAACTGACAGAAAAAGTACCAGTGGACAATGTCAATTTCTTGGAGGTTCACTGGTATTATGGTTTAGTGAAAAGCAAAACACAGTCTCATTGTCTTCCACAGAAGCTGAATATATAGCTGTAGCAACTTCTTATTCTCAAGTACTAGGCTAATGCAACAACTTCAGGAACTGGGAATATACTTGAAGGGGATACCTATTTACTGTGACAACACTAGCACTAATAGCTTGGCCAAAAATCTTGTACAACATTCAAGAACCAAGAAGATAGATATTCGATACCATTTCATATGAGATCATGCAAAAAAGAAAGATGTTAAAGTAGAATTCATTCTTACTCATCTTTAACTCGCTGTTATATTCACAAAGCTTATTGTTAAAGAGCAATGTTTATACATACGGAGAGAATTATGAATGGTTAATCCCAATGAGTTGTAAGTGTTTCTTGCTAATTATTATGTTTAATATGAGTTTTGATGATAACCTTACTAACTTAGGCAACAGAGTATGTAGAAGTTTGTTTTGCAGGATTGTCACTTGAGTAAAAGAGAGGTCACTCAAGTGCAAGGCATATTATCACTCTAGTACTGGATGAATACTCGAGTGCATATTTAATTCATATGCTCTATCTCTAGGTTATAAAAAGGAGGTAAACAGAGGAGTTAAAAGTGCTAATATCATAAATAAAATTCAATGGGTATGTTAGATCTCACTCGAGTGCAACAATAGCCACTCAAGTGCAGGAAGAACACACCTGAAAGTAAGCAATGGGTACAAATTCATAATTTAGCTTCAAAGTATAGTTTACTCAAGTGACCTTTAGAGGACATGAATACAAAGATCAAGATCAGAATAAAACGTACTCAAACCAGGTATGTATTTACAAATTTTTTGGAATTTTTCTCTATCTCACTCGAGCACAATAATGGGTGACTCGAGTGCATAAGTATGAACACTCGAGTGCATAGGTCTCTTACACGAGTGTTGAGGTCTATATTAGCTATGTGACAGCTCAAACGTCGCACTTGTTCTTCTCACGTGATAGTATCTCCTCACTCATTAGTCATACCTCTTCACTTCTGACTGTTACCCATCGAATAAACTCCTTAAATCTCTTCAATTTTCAGTTATAACTCTTCAATCATCTCCAAAAGGTCAGATTTTTTCTTCAAAATCCTCATTGTGCCCTATACTTCCAAACTATCTTTAAAGCCTTCACAGTTGTTTTTGATTCTCAATCCTCTCTGATTCAATCAAAATGGTTCATACAAAGGTTCCTCAAGTTTCCCAGAAGTCTCCCACTCCTTTACCTTCCCATTCCGCTACTAGAGAGTCGGCAACTCTGACAGTGACACTGACACCTACTCCGAATCTAAGACCTACACCTTCTCCTACTCCGTCACCTTCTCCAAAACCAAAGGCAACTAAGAAGAAGGAAACCCTAGCTAAGAAGAAACATCCTAAGCCAATGGTGGCTAAAGAACTTCAACCTCCACCAAAGAAAACTAAGGGTGACATCTTTAAGGAGCCCATTGTTACACGTTCTCAATCGAAGGAGGTGAAAGGAAGAGGAAAAGGGGAAGACAAAAAAGTTCCTTAAGAGTCTTCCTTTAACGATTCCTTCAATCTGCAACTCCAGGACACAATAAAGAAGTTGAAGTTAGATGCCTCAGTTGGCAAGATTGCTTCTCAAGCCAGTGCCTCTTCATCCCATCATGTTGTAAAGTCCAGTCACAATAGTACTTAATTGGGAGCACCATCCACCTCTCAGGCTCTAGAGGAAGAAGATTAGGATACTATCCCTCTTGAAGGTTACAACACACAAGAACTGAAGCCACTCAGTTAGAAGATATATAACACTGAATTTGCTTATCATAGCTTCTGTCTTATGGCATATATGGATTTAGACTATCTGAGTATAAACTATGGTCTAAATTTCTGATCCTTCTTGGACTTTTAGAGCTATGGTTGGGTCTACATCTTCCATATTCCCTTACTGTTGTGAGAACATTTTATTGCAATATGAAAGTGCACAACATTGTATCCAACACTGTGCCCTTTAATATATCTACACCTGAAGCATGATCATCAAGCCTAAAAACATTATCCATTTTGCTCAGAAAGATTACGACTTATTGGCCTCCTTTCAAGCTGGCCAACAAAGGGATATTAGTGAATTGATTTTTAGTGAGATGAGAAAATTTTGATTTTCTTCATCTAGATCTACCACAATACTATTAGAAATTGTACCCTAAGGGCCAATCAATGTACTTTAAACATTATTATTTAATGAATTTCTCTACTCTGTTATCATATTATTTGCATGTTAATTGTGATAATTGTATCCTGGATAAATCATAAAGATTGTCCTAAAATGTCCCTGGTCGGTCGTATATGCGGGAGCGGTGATGAAACAAGACCAGTATGACTTTGATAAGATATGGAGATATGGAGATATGAATTAAAGTCTTAGGCACTTGTAAGAGTACAAGGTGCTGGGCTGACCTACTATGAGAAAGCTACATGGATCAAGTCAAGCTTTTCTCATGTGCAACCACATCACAATGCCCTTTTATTAAGGTCATCATGGGATTCCTATATGAGAGTTGCTAAGCTTTTAACTAGTCAAAAGTCACTTTTGATTGGGTGATAATAAAGGCTACGATCGGGCTTGGTTGTTTTTCATGTAGAGGAATATGAATGATTAAGATATAATTTGTCCCTCACATTAGTAGAGAGATATTACTGGCTCCCTCGATGAGTAAGTCTGAAAAATGTACGGTCATTCTACGATGGAAAGATGTTTCCATTTCTATTGTCAGATGCTCAAGAATCGAGAAAGTAATGATCAGGAACAAGAGGATGACATTATCCATGCCTTATCCTTGACCGATATATCGTGCGACAAAAGGAACGTGACATGGTTGTATGACAGGTTGCATCATGTTAACGATCCTCATATGAATTGGGTAGTCGTAATGTCTTGCTAGAGGCCGCTTGCGACTTGTGGGTTAATACAACTATTGGCCTATTGTCAACTTCGTATGGGCCTACAGTTTCACACACAAGAATGGCCCAACACGAGATAATGTTTATCTAGGGTGAACGAATTTTATATTTATATATATTATAAAATTTGTGAAAAATATATATATATATATGTATTTTTGAAAGACATATATATATATATATATATGTATGTATGTATATTATATTATATTATATTATTATATTGTGTTAGTTTTAAATTTAATTTTATTAAGATAAATTAGATTTAATAACTGACATGATAGAGATATAGTATCTCAAATTTAATTTATGAAGATAAATTAAATCTAATGGCTCTTTATTTGGATTAAATAAAACGGTTAAATTAAAATTGTTGGATAGATTTAATTTAAACGGAATTTATTCAATTAGCTCATTAAGATAATTAATTTTTAATTAATTCAAAAATAATGAAGATTAATTTTGAAATTCGAATATAGCCCCATGGGTTATAAAATTGATAAAGCAGAAAAGCTTAGACACGGATAAGAATTAAATGCCGTAAGGGAAATGATAGGAGACATTAGAGGCACTAGAATAGCGAAAGAATTTAAAATTTTTGCCTATCCCAATCAAGGATCTATCAACGATATTTAAACAGAGTTATAAAGAATCGGACCTATTTTGAATTTAGGGCTTTCGATCTCTAGGAGCTAATACCTCAGGTCCGCTCCCTCTACCGGTATCCATATGAATGTTGTCCAACATAGACTACGTGCTTCGGTATAACAAGTTATACTATTTTGAGGGAAACAAGAGGATAAGTATCTTGAGGTTTGGGCAGACACAATTAACACACATGGGGATCACATTTCTAGTCAGTAAGACTAAGCCTGCATCCTAGAAAGAAGCCACACCATCAAGAGCTGATGAGGCTCAATCCTCTATAAGAGGTCCATCTCTAACTCCATCATTACGCGGTGCTTCACTTCAAGGTTATTTGGCTGGCGTGATCAATCAAGCACTGGTAGGCCTGAAACATGAATTACTTAATAAATATAGAAACTGGTCCACAAGATGGAATTTCAAGTCACAAAGTTAGTAGACAAGGTAAGTACCAACTTTGACTTAATGTTTAAGGCTCAGGAAGAATAGTTAAAGAGAATCAGTGTTTTAGAGACATTCTTCCATACTCAACTTCAGACTCCTTAGCCTAATATGCCTTCAGTTTCTACACCTACCACAACCATTTCACCATCCCAAACACAGACCTATGTACTCTTCACTTACACTGATCCCAAGACAGCTACCTCGATTAATGTGACCGTTGATAAGCCATTCTAATCACAGGCATAACCTCTGTTCCTTAGCTATCATCTCCACCATTCAAGTTTGATCCAGTTGATCCATCCACCGCTATGGTACTTACACTCCACCGCAGCCATCTGACATCACCTTCCTTCAGCCTCCTTCTGATGTTGACAAAATGGGGGAGAATACTAAGTAATGTATTTGTGAGTTGTCTGCTAGACTGATGGGCTAGTTTAAGGTGGAGTTTTATGTATTTGATGTATTTTGGGTTCTGGGTTGATAGTTGTTGATTTTTGCTATTTTTGGGGTTATATAGGTGTATTTGGATGACATTTCGGGAGTTTCAGATTTTCTGTTTACCAATGTACTTTTCAAGTTTATCAATGAATGTATGCTTATTTTCATGTTCTTTAAGTTTTTAACAAGTTTATTGTTCAATTCTTGTGGTATTATGACTTATCTTTGCCTTGAGTGGCCATTGGAAGCTTTTCAAGAAGTTCTTGAAGAAAAGTGCAAAAATGAGTCAAGTGACTTAAAGCTTTAGTGAATATGCATTTGGAAATCTTAAAAGTGTTTTCAAAAGTTTTTCAAAACAATCAAGTCTTCAATTTCATCACAAGGTTTTGTCATCATAAAAAAGGGGGAGAATGTTAAATTCCATGTTTTGATGATAACAAGAGGTGATTGTGTTTTGGTAAGAAACTTATGTTTTGAAGGTATAAACATTGATTAAATTGATTACAAAATTCATTTCACAAAGTTAGGAGAAAGTTGCTATGTTTTTATCCGATGCACTCGAGTGACGACACTCGCACTCAAGTGAAAGCCAATTTTGAACTTGAGTACATAAAGTATTAGCTTGAAAGTTTTTACAGAGAGCTACTGAGTTGAGAGAATTTTCAGTAATGCTCGAGTGAAAGGCACTGCACTCGAGTGATAACCAAATTTGCACTTGGGCATGAAGGCATACTCTTAAACTTCTTGATAGAGAGCAAAGTCAGAGATAGAAATTGGTCATTGCACTACTGCACTGACTGAATACTTGAGTGAGAGCCTCAATATCACTTAAGCCTTATGAGTATGGTACAGGAAGTATTTGTTCAAGAACAAGGACGATCTTGAAAGTGAGAAGTGCACTCGAGTTATGTCTTTCATACTCGAGTGTCAAAGCAACACTCACAAGTGAGAAAACATACTTCCTCAAATATTGTTGCAAGTGTTGAGCATAAGGTTATCCAGATACGAGTAAATGCTATGCACTTGGGTGAGGAACCATGCACACAAGTGAGGCCCACAGTACTCATAAGTGCAAAATTTAAATTTTAAAAAATATGTTGTAAGTGTTATCCAGAGATGTGAGTCTATAGATCAAAATACAGATGCAGTCGAGTGAGACAAGTCGTACGCTAGTGAGAGTCAGAACACCTACAAGTGAGAAAATGCACTCTTGCAAAATCACCAGGAAGTGCTATACAAAAGCACAGTGTAACACCCCAAATTTTTATTAAGGGATAATGATAATTATTGTGAATGATTTTGTAAATCAAAATGGATTTGAGATCCGAATTATTACTATAAATGCCCAACACCCTGTATTTTAGCATAATTATGTGACAAATAATTATTTGGGCTAAAATAGGGATACATGGCGCATAAAGAAGAGGAAAAGAATTTAATTATGTATTATGCGGCAATTTTAAATAATACGCCATAATCAGTGAGAAATTGAAAGAATGGCCATAAGTTAGTGATAAATGGAGAGATTAATTACTAACTAAGGAGAAATGATAAATGTAACTAAATGGCTAATGGAGTGGTTAGAGTAACCAAGTGGTTACTTACTTTATGAGAATGCATAAGATGTGGACAAGTGTCACTTGATGATGAAGAGAGATGGGAAGAAAAGTTAAAGCACCATTTTTTTTATTCATTTCCTCTATTTTCTCTCTCTCTCTGTCTTATGGGTATGGAATGGCTGGGGGGCAAAATTTCTGCACTTCACCTTCATCTTCATCATCACACACTTTCTCTCTCTCTCTCTCTCTCTCTCTCAAACTCTTGTGCGCCATTTTTTAAGGAAGAAAGAGAAAAGGAAAGCTCAAGAGTTAGGTAAGATCTTGACCTCAAATGCCAAAATCTCCTTCTTTAAAGTTGTTCCCCTTGTTAAGAGCTTCCTTTCTATGATTTTAGAATCTCAAGGAGAGGTGTTTTTGTGCGTGAGAAAAGTTGGAGATTGAAGAATCAAGAAACAAGTTTGATAAAGTGAAAGAGGTGAGTATTAGCTCCCTTTTGATATATATTGTGGTTGTTGGTTGAGCATTGATTTTTCTAGAATTTTCTGCCCTATTTTCAAAAATTAGGGTCTTAGTGAGTTTGGCATGTTGTGATCATGGAAATGGTATATTGTGATGTCTTTTGGACAAATGGATTGGTTTGAATCATTGAAGGTTGAGTTTGGCAATTTGTGTTTGGTTTTATGTATTGGTCAAAACAAGACATGTTGAGTAATTTTGGTCATTTTGAGGTTACCATTGTGTTCCTTGTTTAAAATTGTATGGGAATAGATTTGGTTAATGATTTTGGAGTCATTGGACACTTAGGGAGAAAATTGGAAATCTGTCAAGGGTGAACTCTATTCTGTGTAGTCAGATTGCAAGAAAGGTTTGAATGACCAAATGGTGTCAAAAAATTATGAAACTTTCTAGTCATACATTTCACATCCCAAGCTTTAAAATGGACATATAATTTGTGTCATTTCGTGTTGTTAACTGAGAAATATGCTTTGCCAAAGTTTGGGACAAAAATTGGACTCTGTTTTGGAGCAGTGTTGAGTTTTGGTAATTCTGGGCTTTGTGGTGATTCCTAGTTATGGTCCATATTTTTCAAGTAAAGAGGACTTAAATACCTTTCATTTAGCTTTAGAATTACCTTGTTTTGATTTTTCTAGAATTAGTATGATTTTGGGAAGTTCACCCAATAATCAGGAAATTTCTTGGCCACGGCCCAAACCTTTCTGTCCTGATTCTAGCCGCGGCCCATGGGTGGCTGGCCGCGGCTAGTGACCTTCTGACCATATTTTGGCCATGGCCCAAGGGAGGGCTAGCCACGGCCAACCCCTGTGTTCCAGCACTTTGAGTTTTTGAAAAGTGATCTTCAACCTATTGTTTCAACCTTTTAGGGCTTTTATTAGAGGCATTTGTAGCCTCTTAAGGGTCAATTATAATAACCAAATTTAAGTGTTATAAAGTAAATTAAGCCTTGGAATAGAGTATAACTCTTTGTCCTTAATCATGATTCTAGGATTTGACATTTGCCCTACTCAGGAGAGATTGGTGCCAGGATATGCCCAGAAGGACCAAGGTAGTGACTCTTCTCTCATATTGTGTATGATGTTTTGGTATGCATAACTTGTCATTGAGTTTTGTGAACTTGATGTGCCATGGTCCATTACAGCATGAGTAATGCAGTGTGAGCCGTTTAGGGATTGACCCTGGTCATCTCTAGCTCGGCCGTTGTAATAGACATGGATCTTTGTGAATCCAACCCGTGGGGTGGCGTGTTGTGAATCCAGCTATGGGTTGTGTGTTATGTATCTTGCCTATATGGCTTGCGTATGAAATGCTTTATATGAATGTCAGTTGTGGTGAAACATATTGTGTGAATTGTTGTGATGCAATACATCGTGAGCAAATGTAAGGGTGACATGAGTCATACTTTCCTTTATCACTATAACTGCCATTGTAGTTGCCCTGTGTGTGTGATTATTTGCTTTCATGCCTTATTGTTGTACATACTATGAGTGATTTGTTACTACAGGGATTCTTTAGAATCTTACTCTCCCAAAACAATTTTAGACAGGGCCAAAGGATCAAAGGGAAAGCGGACGACGAAGAGTAGTTAGAGCTCCGGATTAGGAGTTTCATTTTGAAATATTTGGTTATCATATAGTATTTTTGATTATTTTATTGGGAAACCATTGTATATATTGGAATTATAGTATAGTTTGTGTAATCCCCTGGATAAGGGAAATGAATTATGGGCATTGTGCCTTGTAGAACCCTTATTTATTAAATGGAACCTGAGTGTATTGGGAATTTACATTGCACTTTGATATGATGAATGGAATCCAATTGTATAGGCCATTTGTGTATCTGAAATATGAATATGAGACCGTTGTGAACAGGTTTTGTAAAAATTTTTGTAAACCCTGTTTTGGGCACAAGATTATTTTTACAAGTCCCAAATTGTCTTATGGTCTCTAATTCAAACTTAATCACATGTTTTTATGAACTAATCTTGGCCTATGGTGGAAGGGGGTTACACATAGGGAGATGTGAAGAATTGATGCTACACTCGAGTCATACTCTGTCAAAAACCAAAACACAACAAACTTACAGCGATCAATCTGAACATAGTTAAATGTTATTTATTCACAATGTTTTTACTTGTTATTATTATTAAACATCATTTAATATATACTTCAAATGTGAAACAGAAGATTGAAAGTCTGGATCAGAGTTGCGTATGGTCAAATAAAAATGGTGGACATAATCATTTCATCCAACGTCGACCAGTTAAGCACACACATTACTGTTAGAGCAAGCGTTTCACCCAAGAGGGGGGTGAATTGGGTGATCTTAAAAATTTCGTTGCAAATATAAAATTTGACGTTGAAATTAAAACATGAAAGAGTAAGGAGAAATATCACCAAAGTGTACACCGGGAGTTATACTGGTTCGGCCACAACCACTTTGACCTACGTCCAGTCCTCAGAGCTTCTCTGAGAGTTTCACTATAACTTCCAAGATTCAGTGGGTTCTTGGCACCTCAGTACAAGCAAGTTCCTACACCTGGACACTCACTCCCCCTTACAAGTTGTAATTCAATCCCAACTCAAGGTTCCACAACCTTAAGTTACCTCAATAACAAATATTGAGTTTGAATGAAATATCTCTCTCATAGAGTAAATAAGAATCACTGAAGCATAGAATCACAAGTATAAAGAAAACAGAGTAATGAACTTGATGATACGTTCGTGAGTGTGTTCTTGTATATTTCTTTGTTCAGATGTTCACATATATATAGATACATTGGTAATGATTGTTGGAAGATATTTCTTCATGTCCGTTGGAGCGTGCGCAGCCATTATTGACTTTTCCAGTTTTTGAAAAACATATGTTGTGGTAGGTAACGGTCGGTGACATTTGAGCGTTGCTTTTGACTTTCCTTATTTGGTAAGATCTCTTCATTATTTATATGTAAATAGACTAAGAATGCTAATACAATGAAATGTTAATCATATAGGAAACAAATCAATGAACGTCTGAATGATTTCTAAAATTCTGGGTTTTCTTACTCGAGTATCACATGAAGTTTACTCGAGTACTACTCGAGTATCATCGGGAAAACTTTGATCAACTGCAAGTCAACAGACAAATTTAAGAATACTCGGGTAGTGCATGGAATAATCAATTTTTAAACCTTTGGAAATGTATGTTTACTCAGGTACCTACTCGAGTAATGCACTCACAACTTTATGAGTTACTCGGGTACCAACTCGAGTAAACCTTCAAATAAACTTTTGGTTACTCGATGCTTTACTCCAGTAATGTTGGTAGGATTTCAAGGCCAAGAGCACTTACCTTGTTACTCGGATACGGACTCGAGTAATGCATTCATTTTTGCATCAGTTACTCGGGTACCACCTCGATTAAATATACTTTTTGTGCTTGACTTATCCGGGTAATGACTTGAGGTTTTCCTTGAAAAATCTCTGCATACTCGGGTACCTACTCGAGGAATCCACTTAAAATAGATCATTCAATACTTGCATATCAAAGTAAGGACTCGAGTAAACGAGTTAAAAAATATATCAAGTTAATCGGATACCACCTTCAAGTTTTCACTTACTTCAATGCGTTACTCGAGTACCTACTCAAGTAATGTTGCAGTGGTACAAAATGCCGAGAGCATCATTTTTCAGAAACAGAGTTACTCGAGTACCTACTCGAGTATCCTTGGTAACCTGAAAGGCAACTGGAAGTTTTTCATATGGTTACTCGAGTAGCTCCTCGAGTAACATTGGCAGGCCGAGAGCAACTCCAAGTTCTTTACCTGGTTACTCGAGTAGCTCCTCGAGTAACATTGGCAGGCCGAGATCAACTTAAAAATACTTACACTATTACTCGAGTACCTACTCGAGTAACATTGGCAGGTTACTGGAAGGTGCCTCTGGTTACTTCAAGTTTTGGCTCATTACTCGAGTACCGCCTCGAGTAATCCCTTAGAAAACTTGCTTCTGATCAAGTTTCTCAGCTTTTTCTCTTGGCCTTTCTTCGTTACTCCAATGCTTACTTCAAGTGAGGCTTGTCCCTGTTATTCCTTTGCTCAAACTTATTTATTAATCATTTCCTTTTCAAACCATTCTTTTGTTATCATCAAAACATGAGATCTAACAATTACAGACCTCCACCTTATCTTGTTCGGAGATTTCAAATGCACACATGCTGCTCTACAACACTATGCTCCACCCCACAACAGCTATCATTTAACAGACCAAAAACAATGAGCTATAAATAAAGAGTTTCAAGAGACCAGAAGAAGAACATTGAACGAATGCTCACAGTAAACACTTACAAGAATCTCTGTTTTCATATCTTTCTCTGTATTCACATTATACTTCAGTCTTTATCACTTCCACTTTATGAGAAAGTCCGTATACATTTCAAATTATATTTTCATTTGATCTTAAGGTATAAGGACCTTGAGAGGGTAGATATCCTTATAAGAGAAGCAGTTGAGAGAATTCCTAGGAGAACTTTCTGCTCGTAAGACTTACAAGGTGCAAGCAAGAGAGAACATTTGTGCTCGTAAGATAAATAGGGGTGTAAGCAAGAGAGAACGTTGCTGCTCGTAAGACTTGCATACATAAGCAAGAGAGAAAGGTTATATGATTGTTTCTACACATAAGACTTATCATAAAGGGGAGAGAATATTCTAGGTGTTAGAATATTTCCGCTCAAAGTCCATACAAGAATGATTGTTGTCTTGTGGCGTTCTAAGAGCCATTTGAATTTTGGAAGAATGGTGAAAATCTCAA
This sequence comes from Inga laurina, assembly GCA_963855925.1. Classification (NCBI taxonomy): domain Eukaryota; kingdom Viridiplantae; phylum Streptophyta; class Magnoliopsida; order Fabales; family Fabaceae; genus Inga; species Inga laurina. Next base: position 29,753,224 of record OY979702.1, on the reverse strand, counting down.
TAGGTCTTGATCTCTGAGGACTGGATGTAGGCTTGGGTTTTGGACTGAACCAGTATAACTCTCTGTATACTAATCTTCTCAACTCTACTCTATTTACAGTTAATTTCATATCACCATACCAACCAAAAAAATAATCACATCACCAAATTTACCCCCCTCTTGGGTGAAGCTTGCCTCTTTTAGGTCTCCAGTTCAACTTTATGACACGTTTTTGAACTATATTAATAGCTTTCAAGGAAGGGGGCTACATTTTTTGTAACAAAGCTAAAGTTCTTAGCAAGGGTATTTTGTTACTAGGGTAGTTATAAGAGTCCTTTGTTTTGGTTAATGGTTGTTAACCATGATTGTTTATGGTGGTATGCACATTCATGTTCTTATTAGTTGTTGGTATATGAGTTTTAAGGAATGTGTGTATAATGTAATATGATATTGATGTGTGAGCCATTTATACGAGTAAAAAGAAACAATGGTTCGATCAAATGTTAGACGTGTGGAACCAGAGGTGGAAGAGATAAATCACAAGCCACCTGTTACCACACAACAGATGATAGGTATATTGATGGAGCAGTAGGATATGATTTATAAGTTGAGGGATGAGCTCCAAGAGGTGAAAGAAAAACAAAATGAAGATAGAGTCCAATCGACATAAGAGACGAATCATGAGGAAATAGCAGAGGAATCAACTCAACCTCCATAGTCACCACCACATACTGAACCAAACCAAGAATCACATGGAGGAGTGACAAATTACAGAGAACGATCTAAGGGATCTGTACCTAGCTAAGGGTAGTAGCGGTCACAGTGAGCCTAGTAAAGGAAATTCTTCCTAAAAGCAGAAGGGTCAAAAATCCTCATTTAAGGGTAGCTATAAGAAACCCTATTGACCTAAGGATTGCGAGCACTAGAAACCCCCAATGACATGAAAGAGGCAAGCTTCACCCAAGAGGGGGGTGAATTGGGTGATGTGATAAATTTTTCGCTTGATGTGGTGATATGAAAATAGTAGTCGACAGAGTAGAGTTGAGAAGATTGGAACACAGAGAGTTATACTGGTTCGACCTAAAAACCAGGCCTACATCCAGTCCTCAGAGATCAGGACCTACTGAGATTTTCACTAATCTTCCAAGATTCAATGGGCTCTCAGAGTGCCACAAAACAACAGTTGTCCTTGAATGGACTATGAGCAGAAATATCCTCACCCTAAGAAATTTCTCTTCCCCTTACGACAAGTTTTATGTGCAGAAAAACAACCTATGACCTTTCCCACTTGCTTACGTATACAAGTCTTTTGAGCAGCAATGTTCTCTCCTGCTTACACCACTGCAAGTCTTACGAGCAGCAACGTTCTCTACTGCTTGTATCTTATAAGTCTTATGAGTGGAAGGTTTAACTAGGAATTCTCTTAACTGCTTCTCTCGTAAGGATATCTACCCTCTCAAGGTCCCAATACCTTGAGATCAAATGAAAATATAATTTGAAATGTATATAGACTCTCTTATAGAGCAAGTATGATAAACACTAATGATCAATATGAATACAGAGAAAATATGAATAACAGAGACTCGTGAATTTGATTGTGAATTCTTGTGCTTCATTATACTTAACGATCTCTGGAACTCTGTACTTATAGCTGTTCAGTTTTTGCTCGTTTGAATAAAGATCATTATGGAGCGAGGTATGTTACTGTGAAATAGCATGCGCACGTTTGAAAAATTTGAATATAGTAGGTATGTGCTTATCGTGATGTTGTCTGCCGTTGTTTGACTTCCTTCGTGTCTGTTTATTTCAATGTTCATCCTTCTGTATCACACTTATAAAACATTCAAAACGATGTTAACTAATAATAATAAGTGATGATAAGATAAATAAATAACAATAAACCATATTCGGATTGAACGCTGTAAGACTGGGGTATTTTGTCTTCTGCCAGAGTATCACTCGAGCATGGATGGGTTCACTCGAGTGATCTCACCATTTTTCTCCTTGTTCTTCAGTTTTGAACTTGCACTTGCATAGGATTTTAGAGAGATAGTTTTCTCACTTGCGAGTGATGTGGGGCCTCATTCGAGCACAACTCCTTTTGCTTGAGTGGCCTTGCATTTTAAACTAGGAGACTCTTCTCTGGACAGCACTCGCATACCATTTTAGCAAGAGTTAGATTTTTCACTCACAGGTGATGTGGGCCCTCACTCGAGCACACATACTCCTGCTCGAGTGAGAAGGATATTCTCATGTAATATACTCCTGTGATCAACACTTGCATCAGAAATTAAGAGAGTTAGATTTCTCACTCGCGAGTGCTGATGTGTCACTCGGGCATATGAAGCCTCACTCGAGCATACTTATGCCTCTCTGACCTTCATGACTCTCGACCAAGCACTTGCAGTCCCTCACTCGCTAATGCTTGAGTACAAGGCAGCTTCATGCTTGAGTATTGATCTTACTACTCAAGTGCATCAAAGAAGAATAACAGGATTTGCTCTTGGCCAAGCACTCACAGTCCCTCACTCGGATGTGCTCGAGTGAGAAAGCCTCTTATGCTCTAGTGCTATCTCCAGTGCTTGAGTGAATCAGTAAAAATGACAGTAGTATGCTCTCGGGAAAACACTTCTGGCTATCACTCGCATCTGCTCGAGCACAAAAAAGTTCTATTCTCGAGTGCTAGTCTTATGCTCGAGTACATCAGTTAAATTTGACAGCAGGCACCACAGAACTTTGCCATATGCATTTGGTAACTTTGTAATCATTCCTTAGACTTATAAAACTATGATTTGCACATAATTGTCTTTTGTTATCATCAAAACTTGGGATCTAACACGGCATGGTCATGTCCTTGTCCTGGTAGGGCACATAATGGTAGAACGTGTTTGGGCTAAGTCATTTATTATAACTGTAGCCAGACAGGACATATGGTCAATGAATGCAAGTGATAGCCGGTAGAGCAAAGCAAATAAATCAAGGCAGGGTGTTTGCCATTAGTCTTGGTTGTGTCGATACTGATACTAGTCAAGGCTATGACTATTGATGCTTGCTTTAATTGGGTGATAACCATTGAGGTGCAAGAGTCCACAATTGATTTGATTTGTGTACTGCTCTATCAATTAGGAGTCTTACTAGGCTTTGATTGGTTGATAATGAATAATGTGTTGCTAGATTTTGGGAATAAGAGAATAGTGCGGAAAATCTTGCATGAAAAGCAACTCTATGAGAAATTGTGTAAGTACAGGTTTTGGCTCCTAGAAGTTAATTTTTGGGTCATGTTATCTCACGAGATGGGGTCTCAGTAGATCCCAGTAAAGTAGAAGCAGTACTGGATTGGAAGAGGCTAGAAACTATAGTTAAGATACGCAGTTTTTTGGGTCTTACTAGTTATTACTGGAGATTCATTCAGAATTCTCCTGGATTGTCTTGCTGATGACCAGCTCATGTGTAAGGTTCAATTATTTAGGTGGGATAATTGATGTGATAAGAACTAATGGAGTTGAAGGTGAGGTTGTCGATGGCACCAGTGTTAAGTATACCCAATCCTTGCTTGAATTGTGTATATAGTGATATAAATAAGTAGGGATTAGGGTGTGTCCTATGCAACAGTGCAGAGCTAGTTTAGTTGATGGCGAATTCGACAACATGATTGGGGGTTCTCATTGGATGATGTGAGGAACAAAATCTTGGCTTACCCCAACAAGGCAAGTATGGCTAGCCACCGGCTGGTTACACTGGTGATAACCCTAGGACAAGAGGCGGTGTGTAACCAGAATGAGTTATTCTTGGATGGGCCCTAGGTGATAACCCTGGGGGTTCTCATTGAGTTATTCTTGGATGGGCTAACCAGAATGAGTAGAGTAGTAGCCTACTCCTCCTGACATCTGAAGTCTCATGAAATGACTATCCCACCCATGATCTGGAGCTTGTGGCGATTGTATTTGGGGTAAGGATATGGTGACATTAACTGTATGGTGTGACGATAGAACTGTACTACGACCACAATAGTCTCAAGTATTTGTTTGATTAGAAAGAATTGAATATGAGGAAGTACAGCTGGTTGGAGTTGTTGAAATATTACAACCTGGAGATCAAGTATCATCTGGGTAAAGATGATGCCATCGTGGATTTGCTTAGTCAGAAGGCAATGCAGGTTACAGCAATGATAGAAAATTTTTTGGATTTGAACTTATCGAACTATATCTTATGTGCAAAGTATATAGTGTTTCCCAAGGGGAAAGTGATTTATGGTCTAATATTAAAGAGGATCAAAGTTGAGATAAACGAGAGTAGTCTATTTGAATCATGATCGAATGAGGTGAAGACCTCTAGAGTATGAATTTGAGCCCAATGTACTTTGGTCCTTTTGAGATTCTTGTGAGAATCAGACCTGTAGCATACTGGATAGCCCTACCTCTAAACTTAGGTAGCTCCATGATGTGCTTGTGTCTCAAGATATGTAATAAATTTTGGGGATGAAATTTATTATATGGGGGGAGAATTGTTGTAACCCCCTGCCTTTAAACACGTAATTATAATTCAAAATTTGGAATTTTAAATGAAATAGAGACCAATAATTATCAAAAATCATTTCCAATCCCTTCTTGTGGAAGGTTTTTTAACAAAACTTTCAAAATTTCCTCCCTATCCTGGTCTCATTTTCAAACACCGAATATAATTACCTGTGCAGCTAAATCACATTTGTGCATATCAGAGTATGAAAAAAAAAAGTCCCAGCAACCCCCGGGTTTCATCTATATTTACACTGAGGGTTTAAAGTTCCCAAAAAGGGGATTACATCACTACATTCAAAATAATGATCATATACAGTAATCCCAAAACCAAAAGAGATAACTAGCAACCTACTCAAATGTCTCTAAGAGATCCTAACTGCTCTGGGTTGTTTGCTTCTCCTTAGAGCCACTTGCCTTGACTGAAATGTTAGTCATAGGAAGGAGTGAGATTCAAAAGAATTCCAGTAGTAACAAATCACTCATACAATGCATAAACACAACATATAAGGTCATGTTAGCAGCATCACAATGTATCATGGCTCACACCACATGTGACAGCACTCATGGCTATAAACTCTATGCGTCAGCTTTTGCTGCGTTCTCTATGTATTCACAAAGTATTCACAATGAATGACAAACATACATACAATGTTTTACACACAGTATAAGAGAAAGAGTCACTACCTTGTTCTTTCCTGACAACCTTAGGCACTGTTAGCTCACGAGGATAGCAAATGTCAAATCCTAAACACCAAAATCAAGATGGCAGATTAATTCTCTATGCCCAATTCTCACTTTCAAACACTTAAAATAGGTTACCACCTAAGTTCCTTAAGTGACTATAATAGGCTCAATGAAAACCTAGAGGAATTGGGAAGTACTAGGTTGGAAAATACTTTTCAAAATCCCAAAATGCTGAAAATGGGGGTTGGTTACAGCCAAGGATCCTCTAGCTGCAGCCAAAACGCGCACAGAAACTTTTGCTCTGCAGCCAAGATTTTCTGCTGCATCCAAGGCAACTTCGAAAAATCATAATTAATTCTAGAAAACTTGAAATGAGGTGACCCTAAAGCCAAATGAAATCTATTTAAGTCCTCTTCCTAGGAAAAATATTTTTCATTACTGGAAATCATCAAAAAAATACAGAATCACACAAATTTCATTACTGCCCCAAAACAGAGTCCATTTTCGACCTCAAATTTTGGGCAGGCATATCTCCCAGTTCCCAAAACGAAATGGCACCAATTATATGTCTATTTTGAAGCTTGGAATGTGAAATTTAATACTGGAAAGTTTCATAATTTTCTGACATTACTAGGTCAATAAAAATGCCCATGCAAATAGACTGCCCAGAATAGACTTTCAATGGACAACATTTCAGTTTTGCACTAATGCTTCCAATGGTTCCCAAATTCACATCAAATACCATTCCCACATAAATTTGCACAAGGAATCCATTGAAATCATCAAAACAACCCAATTCAACCTCCATTGATGTAATACCCTAAATTTTGAGACTCAAGGCTAGAAAATAAGCCTGAGATTAGTGGATTGCTAAGCCCCGGTTTAGCAAGATCCCAAATTGTGATTAAGGGTTAATGACTCCAAAAGTGGATGTTGTTAGTGATAAATAACCCTTTTGGAGAATATAAAGTGATTTGGCACTCGAATGTGATTCGTGTGTGGTTTGAGCAGCGCCGAAACCCTGTATTTGAGTTCAATTGTGGATTAACATCCAAATTGACTTAGAATAGAGGGAAGAATTGAATGGGGTATTGTGTTGGAAATGGTGTCATAGTGTGTTTTGATGTCATTGAAATTGGTTTGGAACTTTGGAATGGAAATGTTGCAATGTTAGGTTTTGAAATGTGAATTGTGTTGACATGTTGAGATTGTTTTGAAAACATGTCAATAAGATGTGAATTTGATTGATTTGGTGTTTCCAATGGATTCCTTGTGAAAATTTATGTGGGAATGATGTTTGGTATGAAAATGGAACGATTGGAAGCAAAGATGCAAAATCTGAAATTCTGTCTAGTGAAACTCTATTCTGGGCAGTCTTCTCGTGTGGATGTTTTGACTAGGCAAATGATGTCAGAAAATTATGAAACTTTCCAGTCTTAAATGTCACATCCCAAGCTTCAAAATGGACAGATAATTTGTTCCATTTCGTTTTGGGAACTGGGAGATATGACTGTCCAAAGTTTGAGGTCGAAAATGGACTCTGTTTTGGGGCAGTGATGAAATTTGTGTAATTCTGGAATTTGGTAGTGATTTCTGGTAATGGATCATATTTTTCCAATGAATAGAACTTAAATACCTTTCATTTGGATTTGGAATCACCTCATTTTGATTTTTCTAGAATTAGTTATGATTTTTCAAAGTTTGGGCAGAAAATCTGCCAGAAAATCCAAAAATGGGAATTATGACATCATCTCATTAAAAGATGACATCAGCATGGAATTAAATATCTTCTCATCTTCCTCAGCTCTCATTTTCTGTCGTTATGAACCAGCTGAAACTAGTGAGAGAAAGTTGAGAGCTCTTAGAGAGAGAAGGAGGAGAAATCTCGCAAGGTAAGCCGATTTCTCCGACGATCTGGCTCCTAACGCATATAACCTTGCTTCTAAGCTTCTCTTTCATGTTCTTTTAGGTGTTGGAAGCTCAATTTTCATGGTTTAAAAGGGGCTAGGGTTCAGCCATATTGAGTAAAAGCCAGAGGGAGCTTGAGGTAACTTCCGAAACTTCAATCTTTGATTGTTCTGGCTGCTGTGGTTGATTTAATCGATGAAATTTCACCGGATTGTCTTTGTTTGTAAATTTGGAAAAATGGGTTGGCCTAGGTGTTATGATGCCCAAATTGATACTAAATGGTAGTTCTAACCCAATGTAATGGTCAATAAAGTGGTTAGGAGTAGAAAGGAATGCGTTTACGGAGCCAAAACCGAAAAACCCCAATTTTTCATGGGGAATTGAGAATTTCGGCCAAGCCTAGTTTAGAGGGGTTAGAGATGTATTTTCAATGATTTGATGATTCCATTGAGTTTAGGAGCGAAAATTAGGTGGGGTTACAGTTGGTCACTTTTTTGGAAAAGGCCGAAAAAGCATAATTACAAAAACGCCCTTGAAACCCCTTAAAGTGGCTACCAAGGGTAAATTTGTAAATTGACATTGAATTTGATAATTCTGAGTCAGGAAATGGATTCCTTGGGTGAAAATATGTAAGAATAGCCCATGTCAAAGTTTCAAGAAAAGTACAGCCAGAAACACTATGGAAGTGTCTAAATGGTACATTTGACATTGTAGGATTGAATGTGAAGCCCCGAGTTGTGGCATGCAAATCGAGGAGAAAAGACTGGAGGTAGGGGACTTACCTTACTTGCATGTATTTGATATCTTTGCTTGTATAGTGATGTATGTGATTGCTTTACTTAATTGTGTAGAGCATATTTGAATAAATGAAGCTCTGTTTCTGTTTTATTGTGGCCATAGTTTTGTTACATGAAATATTAAGCATGCAGAAATATCATTATGGGACATGCATCTAGATAAAGCTAACATGTCATACACAGAGCATCTATCATGCATGCATTATGGTATCTGTTTCCTACTGAGATTCTCTCGAATCTTACTCTCCCCTACCAACAATTTAGACAGGGCAAGTGGCTCATGGAGGGAGCGGCTAGGACTCCTTCAAGATGAGATTGTGTAATCCCCATTTGAAGAATTGTAATGGGCAATTGTACCTTGTGTATCTTTAGCCAAGGTATGTACCCAGGATTGCCGGGATGATTATGTTGTGCACTCTGATATTTATATGAATGTGATTTATCTTTATGTAGTAATTGTATTCGAAATGTGAATATGAGACCAAGTTTATAAATGATTTCGAAAGGTATTTTTGAAAACCCCATCATGTGTTGGGTTAGTAAATGTTATTTGATTATTATTGGTCTCTATTTCATTTTAATTGCGTATTTCGAATATAATTACGGAGGGGGTTACATTTTTGGTATCAGAGCTGCAGTTCCTGGCAAAGGTTGGAATTTACTGGGATAGTAGCAATAGTTGCTGCCTTAAGTCATAAGAGACGACTTTGTTTGTTGTGGTATACACATTAAGGTACCTGTTTTTTATAGATATATGAGATATATGGACTATGTGTGTACATTATTTGGTTATTCTATAGTGGAGAATCATTGTAGAATCAAAAGATACAGTGGTTCGCTTGAGAATTGATGTGTAGACCCAGAGGTGGAAGAAAATGATTTCCCATGAATGCGATATTGAGTTTCTAGGTGTTATGTCCAACCTAGATATTGGGTAAGAAACCTAAGGTAGTATGATGTTATATGTAGTAATGTCATACTGAGCTTGTATGTTTAAAGGCCTTAAGACCTAGGGGATCGGTGTGCCCTAGGCTAGCAATAATATTTGGATTTGTGTTGGATTTTTGATGCTCCATGGAAATGAGGGAAGTGATTTTCGGTTCAACTGAGGTTGAGAATTGAGTTGTGTTCCAAGGATCAGGCTTAATAGTTGAGCTAATTCTTAGGAAATGGATTTGACCTGGATGGTTTGTGATGCCAGAGTATGGTACTAGACTTAAATTGAAATGTGTATCAGGTACCCTAAGGGTTTTGGTTGTTAATCTAGTGCAGGAAGAAAGTTCTCTACGGAGGATTCAGATCGGAGAACGCTACCTATGGGGAGTTTTGATAGGAGAGGGCTACCTATGGTGACACCTGATCGGTTAGGCTATTTGTGAGTCTACTACCTGCAGCTCATCGGTGGTTCCGGTGAGAGGACCGTACCTTCGGGCGGTAGCATACGAGGGGTGAGACTATATGATTATGTGAGCCGTAAGGCTATTTCTTCACTTGCGGCCCATTAGTGTTGACGGTGGGAGGACCTTGCCATCGGGGCGGTGGAATAAGGGAGATGTGTGTGAGTCTACTACTTGCGGCTTATCGGTGATTTCGGTGGCAGGACCGTACCTTCGGGTGGTATCATACGGGGGGTGAGACTATGTGACTTTGTGAAAGCCACCGTGACGATAAGCCATAGTGTGCAGCCACCGTGACAACGAACCGTAGAGAGCAGTCACCTTGACGTTGAATCGTAGAGTAGAGCTATGAGAGCCCATGTTCATAATATAGCTCAATGATACCAGGGGATGCATTGAGGCGTTACTTACCCCCAAGTAATGGCTTTGATCCCTATGGAGGCAAAAAAAAAATCTCGCTTGGGGAGCGAGAAACTCTTGTGAGTCCTGGGTGGTGGGTTAGCCCAAGAGGGGTGAGACCAACCAGCCCAGCCACCAGTGCGGGGCATCCCCTGGGGGGGGTAAAACCTAGGTGGGTGTGACAATAAAAAGGCGCGATGTATTGGTTATGGCTCTGAATAATTTGAGTTGAATCAGGTCAAAATTGGGCACAGATTGTTAGTGTGGTCAGTTGTAGTGGGAGTTTCCTACGGGACTCCTATTAAATCACCTTGACATTGTTAAAGCACATATGAGAAGAAAGACCTCAGAGTATGCAACGAAATCGTGGTGAATATGATGTGTTTGAATATTGCGGTGAGTAGGAGCTCAAGTTTGTAGAAAGTGCGATATGTTAGTGATGGCTTTGAAGAGTACAACTCTAAAGTCCAAATTATCTTGTGAGAAGGGGTCTTGAAGGATCCCGATTTGGTGAAAAGAATTCTCAATGTGAAGGTGAAGCTATTAAGATGCCAGTTCCAGCTTGTTGTGATTGTATTGTGAGTCCATCTCCCTGGTTGGGCCGGATCGGGTTGGTCTGGTGGGCTGCATCTGGTAGGCAAAGGCTCAGGATGTGACGGATATTTGTGTGTCTTTCACCGGCGGTAGTTTACGGGGGATTGACTATCTGGAAGCCAAAGTGGCTTTGTGATTGCCAGAGAGGCAATGGGATATGTGTATGCCAGTGAGGCAACATGTATGTGTGACAATTGTGAACAAGCTGGGATTGAAGTGTGGTTGTGGCCACAGAGCAGTGTGAGTTCTGCTGATAGCGAATTCGACTACATGATTGGGGGTTCTCAATTCTGAGGGCACTTACCCCGACATGGCCAGCATGGCTAGCCACCAGGCTGGTTGCACCGGTGTTGACCCAAGGCTGAAAGGCGGTGCGTAAAATTAGAGTCTGCAATGTGTGTTGCTATGAAAGCTATGTGATGTGCTCCAACATTTGCCCTGGTTCTGAGTAGCCTCTATCTGAACACTGTCGGAAAGAACAAGGTAGTGACTCTTTCTCTTATGCTATATGTAAAGCATTGTATGTATGTTTATCATGCATTGAGATCGCAGCAAAAACTGACGCATAGTGTATACAGCATCGAGATCGCAGCGAAAGCTGACGCATAGTGTTTATCATAGCGAGAGCTGACGCATAGTGTTTATAGCCATGAGTGCTGTTGTATGTGGCGTGAGCCATGTATCATTATGATGTTGTTGAACATGATCTTACATGCTATGTGTTTATATACTGTATGAGTGATTTGTTACTATTGGGATTCTTTTGAATCTCATTCTTTCCATTGACTAACCTTCAGACAGAGCAAGTGACACTAAGGAAAAAGAGGGTTTGATGGTATGTGACTACGCCAATAGTCCTCAAGTACCTAGCAATTGTTCGGGTGTATGCAGTGTGCATCCGTGGTTGAGAAAGAGGATGAGGGTGGTGTTGGGAGAGTGAGACTCTCGATCAGTCGCTTGGATAGAAGAGATTGAGATTCTAGGTGGGTTGTTATGGTAGGGTGCTTCGAATAGAAGAGGTTAGCACAAGTGGTAGTGGGGATGCATTGAGGCGCTACTTACCCCCAGGTAGTGGCTTCGATCCCCACAGAGGCGAAAAACCTCGCTTGGGGAGTGAGGGACCCTTGTGAGTCCGCCGCCATCGGTGAGGGCCACGGTGGAGCTGTGTGTGTGGGCCGATGGGGTGTGACAATTGACATGTTACACAATGACCACCACATGTCTTACCAAGAACTCAATCAAACCACCATATTACAAACCAATCTAAAACAATATTGTAAATCAATTTCAAATGCTCAAAGACACACTATGACACCAATTTCACACTAAACACTAAGCAATTCACATATTTCAAAATTAAGCCAAAATCAAGGAAAAAATCCAAAATCCTCAAAGCTAAATCAATGACCACAATAAATATGTCAAAAGGTTCTAAAGGTTTACCTTAACTTCTTCCCAAGACTAATTCTTGATTTCCACCACTTCCAAATTTTCTCAAACTTCCAATCACCACTAATAAAAATTCTGAAACCATAGGAATAATGCTCTCAACACCTAGAACAATGTTAATAAAGAGTATTTGAGCATTCATGGTATCTGGAGCACTAACCTTAGGTTTTTCTCTTTCTCTTTCCTTCTCTAGCTGAACGAAAATGGAGGAGAGAGGAGATGAGATGAGTTGGTAAAGATGATGATCTATTTTTGGCCCTTCATTTAGTTATTAGACATCCTAAATGAGAGAGGGAAGTGAAAAGCAAATTTTGACACTTTGACCTTGATCTATGGTTCACATGAAGCCAAGTGTCATGATTTTGTTCCTCCTCCCAACTCCTTCCATGTTCATGCAAGCATTGGATCACACTCTCATAATCTCTTGACATGTAATCTCAACCATTAATCTACAATTTACCAATGAGTTGCCTCTTCGATAACTGACGAATCGGTCGGTAACTTTCCAATTTTACCATTTTGCCCCTGATTATGGCAATTATACTCAAATCACTTCCAACTAATCCGTATCACTATAATTATCTAATCATGTTCCCTTTCCCTATATTTAAACCAATTAGAAATTATTCCAAACTTACTCATAAATATAGGGTTTAGGCATTGATCAGAACACGTTTGAATCAAAATTCACATTGTATTCTTCAAAAGTGCTTAATTATAATAATTACAATCACTTTTGAAGACATTAGCCCTTAATTGAAATGCCCTAAAATATGAATAAGGGCTCATGACTCCAAAAGTTGATGTAATTAATGTTAGATAACCACTTTTAGAGAATAAAGTGTGAATTATGACCCGAATTAGCAGTAGAAAGTACCAAAACCCAATATTTAAGCTTCATTATGATAATCAAGCTTTAGTTGAATTAAAAGTAAGGGGAAGGGCACATAGCAAGGGGGAAGGAAATTAAATGACACCCCAAGTGGCAATCTGGCTAAAATTGTCATAATCCAGGGTAAAAACGGGAAGAAAGAAATTTATCGGCCAATTAGTCAGCTACCGAAGAGGAAATTCACCTATAACTAAAAGTGTAAGTGGTATGACTAAATTGTCAGTGCAAGCGTTTCACCCAAGAGGGGGTGAATTGAGTGATACTAGAAATTTTCATTACGTATAAGAAAATTGATAGAATATTTAAAGCAGTTGAGAGTAAGGAGAAATATCACTGAAGTGTACACCGAGAGTTATACTGGTTCAGCCACAACCATTTTGACCTACGTCCATTCCTCAGAACGTCTATGAGAGTTTCACTATATCTTCCAAGATTCAGTGGGTTCTTGGCACCTCAGTACACAACAAGTTCCTTCACCTGGACACTCGGTCCCCTTTACACATTGTAATCAAATCCCCAACTCAAGGTTCAACAATCTTAAGTTGTCCCAATAATGAATATCGAGGTTGTAATGAAAAACTCTCTTTGATAGTAAATGACTAATCACTGAAGTACAAATAAAGAGTATAAGAAAAACATAGCACTAAGAATGTGTTGATCAATGTATGTTCGAGTATTCTTAGTTGTTCTGTTCTGTTATTTGAATACTCCATGTATATAGATGATTTGTGGTATTTGTTGGAAGCATTTCAAAAATGTCTGTTGACCGCAGCAACATTTGACCGTTTTTCTAATTTGAAAACTATAAGCTTGCAGTAGGTAGCGGTAGGTGAGTGTTTCAACGTTTTATTTGACTTTTCACTTATAGCATGATCTCTTCATTATTTCTCTGTAAATGTACTTAGAATACTAATACAATGAAGGGTTAATCATATAGAAAACAAATCAATAAACATTAAATTAAAATCATGTTTTCTGGACTTCATCACTCGAGTGGCTACTTGAGTGATCTTGCTCATTACTCGAGTAGTCCCTCGAGTAATCTTATTAAAAATCAGGTAAAGACTAAGTCAATGTTTTCTTACCATATTACTCAATTAAGCCTTCAAGTGATCATTATGGAGCGGGGCATATTACTGTGGAACGTCATGCATACGTTTGAAATCTTTGAATGCGGTAGGTACGTGCTTGTAATGATTTTGTCTGCCGTTGTTTGACTTCCTTTGCATCTGTTTATTTCAAACGTTCAACCTCCTGTATCACACTTATAATACATCCAAAATGATGTTAAATAATAATAAGTGATAATAAGATAAATAAATATCATTAAACCATATTCGGATTGAACTCTTTAAGACTGGTGCATTTTGTCTTCTGGCAGAGTATCACTCGAGCACTGAGAGAGCTTACTCCAGTGAACCCGCATATATTCTCTTTTTGCTTCAGTTTTATACTTGCACGTCCACATGATTTCAGAGAGTTCATTTTCTCACTCGCGAGTGATGTGGGGCCTCACTCGAGCACAACTCCTTCTACTCGAGTGTCCTTATCCTTTACACTAAGAGACCCATCTCTGGACAACACTCACATACCATTTTAGCAAGAGTATGGTTTTGCACTCGTAGGTGATGTGGGCCCTCACTAGAGCACACATACTCCTACTCGAGTGACAAGAATATTTCCATGTAATATACTCTTGTCAACAGCACTTCCATCAAAATTTGAGAGAGTTGGATTTCACACTCGCGAGTGCTGATGTGTCACTCGGGCATATGAGCTCTCACGCAGGGCATACTTTTGCTTCTCTGTTCTTCATGACTCTTGGCCAAACACTTGCAGTCCCTCACTCGCTAGTGCTTGAGTGCAAACCAGCTTCATGCTCGAGTGTTGGTTACAATGCTCGAGTGCATCAGTAAGGATGACAGAAATTGCTCTCGGCCAAACACTTCTTGTCCAACACTTACATGTGCTCCAGTAAGAAAAAGCCAGATGCTCGAGTGTTATCTCTAGTGCTCAAGTGCATTAGTAAAAATGACAGTAATTTGCTCTCAGCCACACACTTTCTGTCTAACACTCGCATCTGCTCGAGTGTAAAAGAGCTCCATGCTCGAGTACTAGCTCTATTACTCGAGTACATCAGTTAAATCTGACAACACACATTACAAAACTTTGCCATATGCATTTGGTAACTTTGTAATCATTCTTTAGACTTATAAAACCATACTTTGCATACAATTACCTTTTGTTATCATCAAAACTTGGGATCTAACAACAACAGCCCAGATTCAAATCATTCATAAGAGTCTTCTTGCAGCTTAGAGTTGGAAGAAAAGTTACGCTGATAAGAGGAGAAGGCCTCTAGAGTTTGAGGTTGGTGACCATGTGTTTCTGAGAATATCTCTTGTCACCTGTATTAGGCGAGCTATCAAGCGAAGGAAATTGAGCCTAAGGTATATAGGTCCTTTTGAGATCCTTGGAAGGATTGGGCCTGTTACACATCGAGTAGCCCTACCCTCAAACTTGAGCAGACTTCATGATGTGTTCCATGTTTCCTAAGTGAAGAAGTACCAACCGCATCCGTCTCATATCATTGAGTATGAGGAAGTGGAGTTACAAGATAACTTCACGTATGCGGTGGAGCCAGAACCTATTATTAATTGAGAAGAACGGCGGCTTAGGCACCAAAGTATTCCTTATGTAAAAGTGATCTGGAAGGGAATGTCACAGAGAGAAGCAACCTGGGAAGCGGAAGAGGATATGCGAAGGCGATATCTGGAGTTCATGGCTTAAGTAGTTTGACCAATTTTGAGGACTGAACCAATTTGAGATTAAGGGCTAATGACTTTGATATTGATTGTAATTAGTGTAATAAACACTTTTGTAGAAATGTGATGTAAATTTGATATAAGTGTATTTGGTGATTAAAGATCAAGGGTAGAGATTTGTTGCATATGGGTCAGAATCCTGTGTATTAAGCTTGGGTGAGCTCATAAATAGAGTAAGTATGATGGTGTCATGTGGCATTGTGTGGACTATTGGATGTGGCACAAAAGGACAAAAGTCTACTTTCTCTCTCTCTTCTCTCTCATTTTCGGTGGGAGTATGGGCAAGGGAAGTGTACACACTTTATCATCATCATCTCCATCTCACATCTCCTCATCTCTCTCTTCTCTCCATTGTTTCTGGCTATTAAGAAGAAAAGGAAGAAGAAAGGTGAGATTTTGATGTTCTAGTTGATCTCTAATACCCTAAACCTCTTCTCTAATGTTGTGCACCTCATTGAGAGCTCCACTGTAGTAATTTCAGAATCTTGAAAGGTGGTGATTTGAGTATTGGATGAAATTGAAAGTTAGATAATCAAAATTTTGGATTTGGCAAAGTTAAGAGGTAAGCATTTGATGCTTTTGATATATATGTTATGAGTTTCGGATAAGGTTGAGAAATTCTGGAATTTTCCCTGGTTTATGGTCATTTTGGAATGTATGAATTTCATAGTGATTGATGTTGGATTAAGTTATTGTGAGGTTCTTTAGGTATTTGATATGGTTTTGAAGTTTGGAAGAGTATTGATTGGAATTGGGTATTGTGTGTCATAGAGACCCAAGGGCATAGATTGTGATTAAAATGGTATTTGGGTGTTTTGGTGGTTACCAATAGGTTCCCTAAATCATTTTGAGTGAGTATGAGCTTTGTGTGGAGTTTGGGAACCATTGGGTATGATTTTGACCAATCTGGGAAATTCTGTCAGGTGCTGCGATCTGGCAATCTGATAGCCTCACTCGAGTGAGGGAGGAACTCATTCGAGTGCTGCTGTGTGTTTTCCCTTTCTACGTTGTGTTTTGCCTAGGTTCTCATGAAGGGGACTCAAGTGCACTTCCTTTACCGCGAGTGATGTTAGTGATCACTCGAGTGAGCATGGGATCACTTGAGTGATGGTGTAAGTTCTTAGTTATGGTTGCCCTCGGGTTGTCACTCATTGGTTGATTTCCAAGAGTGCGTTCCGACACTCGCAAGTAAAGCCTTCTCACTCGAGCATTGGGGGGTATGCTCGAGTGAGCTTGTCACTCTGATGTTGCATGTGCTCTCGGGTTGTCACTCTTTATGTTGCACTTTCGAGGACTCAAGTGGATTTAGAGTCATCACCCGAGTGTAAAGTCTTATTCTCAAGTGATGTGAGCACTTTCTGGCCGAAGTAGCTGCTCACTGTCAAACACCCGCGAGTGAGAAGCATTATCACTCGAGCACGAGTCTTTCATCACTCGAGTGAGGTCATCTTCACTCGAGTGACCCAGCCAAAAATCACTGTTTTGCCTTTCAAAAAAAGGGGTCTTCAGGGTAGTTCTTACAACCCTTTAGGCATATGTTTAGGCCTCTATTAGCCACCTAAAGAGTTCTAAATGATAACCAACTTAGAGTATTATGGAAATATGCATTTGGAAAAGAGATTAATCAATTGTCCCTAAATTGGTATAGGATATGATATTTGTAAGACGCATGAGCCCACTGTGCCAAAGAATGTTAGGAAAGATACATGTAGTGACTTATCTCTTATACTTTGTGTAAATGTATTGTATGTTTGCCTATCATGCATTGTGTGCTACAGCTTCTACTTTGAGATGCATTGAGATACATTATGGAGTTTTGTGCCTTGTGGAGCTTTGTGCGTTGTGGAGCATTGTGCCTTGTGATACGTTGTATTTTGAGATACTTTGTGCTTTGTGATGTTGCTGCATAGTGATTACCATAGAAGTGGGCATTGTGATTACAGTGAAAGCTAGCATAGTGATTACCGTAAAAGTGGGCATAGTGTTTGCAGCGAAAGCTGTCATTGTGATTACCGCAAAAGCGGGCATAGTGCATTGTGATACAGCCTTGAGTGCCATCGTCTGTGGCACGAGCTATGGATCATTGTGTTGCTGATGATGCTGGTGAACATGATAACATTTCATGCTTTGTGTTTATATATTGTATGAGTGATTTGTTACTACTGGGATTCTTTTGAATCTCACTCTTTCCAAATGACTAACATTTTTAGGCAGGGCAAGTGGCTCGTAAGGGAAGCAGCCAACCAGGAAGGTTAGGGCTAGTAGGGACATATTGCATTTTGGATGTTGGTTGTCTAGTTGGTTTTTGGGATTACTGTATGTATATGAGATGTATATAACAATTTTGGATATGTAATCCCCATTTTGGGAAACCTTTAAACCTGGGGTTGCCGGGATTTTGGTTACGTACTCTGATATTTATTATGTGATATAACTATATAGGTAATTGTATTTGAAAGTGAATGTGAGACCAGATGAATTATGTTTTTGAACGTTTTCTTTGGACACCCCATCTCTTAGAGATGAGGGATTATAAATGTGATTTTTGTCTTATTGTTCTCTATTTCACCTAAATTTCATAATCCGGATATAATTACCATGAGGGGGTTACACATTTTGTCGTCATCAAACTCTTCATCCTCATCTTGATTTTCTTCCTTTGCTTTTAGTGCTAGACCTCTCTTCTTCTTGTAACCAATGTCGTATAGTTCTCGTTTGAACTTTAGTTTACTTTCATATTCAGAAAAACTTTCGAATAGAGAAGCAACCAATCATATGGATTCACCTTTTGCTTCTTCAATAGCAATGACTTTGGCCTCCCAGTCTTTAGAAAGAATATTCAAAATCTTTCGTACTTGGGTATGTTGATCATAGACTTTCCCAAGTGCTACAAGTTGATTAACAAGATATATCTAAGTTCTAATTCAGCTATTGACTTACCTGATTTCATTTGAAGTAAATCAAATTCAGTAACTAGAGTATTGATCCAATTTTCCTCTCTTCCCAAGGTTCCTTCATGAGCTATTTCTAAGGCTTCCTGTAATATCCCGATTTGTGATTAGGGCTAATGACTCTGATAATTATTGTAATTAGTGTAATAAAGCACTTTTGGAATTAATGTAATTTGATTTTGGGAATTTATGTGTGTGGTATTTAAGATCAAGGGTTGTGATTCCTTGACCATGGGTCGGGATCCTATGTTTTGCGGTTATGTGAGCTCTTTGATGGAGTGCTTGAGATGTGGAAATGTGGCATTGTGGTAGTGGTTGGATGAGGCCACAAGAAGACAAAACCTCACTTTTCCCCTCATTCTCTCTCACCTATTCGGTGGAGTGTGTGTGTGTGGGAGGATGAGTTGACTTCTCATCATCATTATTCCATCTCTCATCTTTTGTCCCTCTCTCTCCATTTTTGCTGGATCAAACAAGAAAAGAGGAAAGAAAAGCTTTGATTTGTGTAAGTAAATGTCTTCCTTTGCTCAAACACCATTCATAAATGTTGATCTTTGAGTGATAAGCTTCATTTTGGTGGGTGTAGCTTGTCCATTGGTTGTGATTTGAGTTTTGGGCGAATTTGAAAGTTAGAGAATCAAGGTTCCGGATTGAACAAAGTGAAGAGGTAGGCATTTAGAGCATTATGAAGTATTGTTTGTGATTTTTGGCTAAGTTTGGTAAAATCTGGAAAATCTGCCCTAATTATGCCAAATGTTGAAAATGTGGATTTTATGGTGTTTGATAGTGGAAATGGTTTAATGATGGGTTATTTGATTGTTGGATAAGATCTGGAATGTGGGAAATGTGTTAAGGGAAATTTGGATATTGTGTATCATAGAGACTTTAGTGTTTGATTGTGGTCAAATTGGTTTTTGGAGTGTTTTTGGAGTTGCCATTGTGTTCCCTAGTTAGTGCTTGAAATGTGTGAGCTTTGAGAAGAGTTTGAGAACCATTGGGCATAATTATGACCATCTGGCATTTTCTGGTTTTTCTGCATTTCTGGGTCTCTGATGCACATCACTCGAGCAGAGGAAGAACGTGCTCGAGTGATGCGAGAGTTTTTCCTTTTGTGCTTCAAGTTCGTCTGGATTTTTATGAATAATGCTCGAGTGCATCGCTTTGTGCTCGAGTGAGGGAAGAACATGCTCGAGTGAGCTTGGGTCTGCTCGAGTGATGGTGTAAGTTCTGAGTGAAGGGTTGCTTTCGGGTCTTCACTTGCTGGTGGATGCCACGAGTGTGCTCTGACACTCGCGAGCATAGCCTTCTCACCTGAGCACTGGGGATCATGCTCGAGTGAGATTGTGCCTCAGGTGGGAGTGGTGCTTTCGGGTTCTCACTCGCGAGTAAGGTGCTCGAGTGTGCCTTCTCACTCGCGGGGATATGGCGTGTGCTCGAGTGCATATGGTTGTGCTAGAGTGATCCAGTTCTTGGAGAGCTTTGTGTGCTCTCGGGTCCTCACTTCCTGAACTCACTCGCAGGTGCTCGAGTGAGGTTCAGTGTGCTCGAGTGAGCTAGTTCCTGAAAGTTTCTTTGTGCTCTCGGGTGCTCACTCGCAGTCTCACTTTCTCTTGTGCTCGAGTGATGTCCGTACTTGTGCTCGAGTGAAACTGTCAAAAATCAGTATTTTGCCTTCGAGAAAGGGGTCTTTTGGGTAGTGTCTTCCAACCCTTTAGGCATATGTTTAGGCCTCTAATAGTCACCTAAAGAGTCCTAAATGATAACCAACTTAGAGTATTATTGAAATATACCTATGGAAAAGAGATTAATTGGTTGTCCCTAATTGATATAGGATTTGACATCTGTCGTCCTCGTGAGGCCAAGGTGCCGGAGCCAGTCAGGAAAGATACAGGTAGTGACTCTTTCTTTATATCTTATGTGATACATTGTATGTGTTCAATGTCATTGAGATGAAATGGGTTTTCGTATGCTGCATGTTTGTGAAAATTGTGGAAGCACCGCTATACCAATAGTCCCTGAGTCGCTAACAATGGTTCGGGTAAGGGCTGTGTGCCTTCCTGGCGGTAAAAGGGGATGAGGTTAGGGTGTGTATATGTGATTATGTGGGCCGAAAGGCTATTTGTGAAGGTTGACGGGCCATTTGTGAAAGCCGAAAGGCTATATGTGAGCCGTAAGGCTATTCGTATGCACTGCCACGCCAATAGTCCCTAGTCGCTAACAACGGTTCGGGTTAGGACGGTGTGCCTTCCCGGCGGTAAAAGGGGATAAGGGTGGAGTGTGATTCGTGTTGCTGATATGAGATGATTTGTTTACATATTATGTGATTGCATGTGGTATGAAAAAGTTGTTACTACTGGGATTCTTTAGAATCTCACTCTTTCCATATGACTAACCTTTTCAGACAGGGCGAGTGGCTCGAAAGGGAAGCGGACAACTAGGAGTAATTAGGATTACTCTGAGATTTAGAGTAGTTGGTTATCCTTATTTTGGTTTTGGGGTTACCAAGTGTATATGAGTTGTAAATGAATATTTTGGATATGTAATCCCCATTTTGAGAACTTGTAAACCTATGATACAATTATATGTAGATGAACCCGGGGTTTTGCCAGGATTTTGGTTTCCGCACTCTGATATTGCTTATGTGATTTGTTTTCTCAAGTAGTTATATCCGCACGTGAATGTGAGACCAGGATTAAGTATGTTTTAGAACTGATTTTGAAATATCTCATCTCTTGGATGAGGGATCATAAATGGTTATTTTGTTTTATTGGTCTCTATTTCACTTAAATTTCGTAATCCGGATGTAATTACGGTGAGGGGGTTACACTTCCCATATTTCCTTAGTTGTTGAAAGTGTACAGATCCTGAAGTACTCGTTTTGGCTTAAAGCGCTTTGAATCATCAGAATTGCCTTACTATTAAGACTAATGAGTTTCTTATCATTTTCATCATATTTGTTGGCATTTTGGGAATTTTCTGAGAATCTACAACTTTTACTGGTTGATAGTTTCCACTTTTGATCACGTCCCATAATCCATATTTTGTAGCCATTACGAATACTATAAACTTTGCTTTCCAGAATGAGAAGTGTTTGCCAGTAAAACTTGGAGGTCTAGTGATAGAAGCTCCGTCCGAAAGAATTCCTTCACCCATGCTTGCCATTGGATCCTTTTTAGGTTGTTACACCTTAACAACAAGACCTACGCTCTGTTACCAAATGTTAGTGCAAGCGTTTTAACCAAGAGGGGGTGAATTGGGTGATACCATCAATTTTCATTGCGTATAAGAAAATTGACAAAATATTTAAAGCAGTTGAGAGTAAGGAGAAATATCACCGAAGTGTACACCGGGAGTTATACTAGTTTGCCAAACCACTTTGACCTATGTCCAATCCTCAGAATGTCTCTGAGAGTTTCACTATATCTTTCTAAGATTCAGTGGGTTCTTAGCACCTTAGTACACAACAAGTTCGTTCACCTGGACACTCGCTCCCCCTTACATGTTGTAATCAAATCCCCAATTCAAGGTTCCACAACCTTAAGTTGTCTAAATAATGAATAATGAGGTTGTAATGAAGAACTCTCTTTCAGAGTACATGAATAATCACTGAAGTACAAATAATGAGTATAAGAAAAATAAAGCACTAAGAATGTTTTGATCAGTGTATGTTCGAGTGTTCTAAGTTGTTATGTTATGTTCATTGAATGCTCCATATATATAGATGATTTGTGGTGTCCGTTGGAAGCATTTCAAATGTGTCTGTTAGAGTCGCACAACAACAGTTAACCATTATTCTAATTTCAAAACTATCCATTTGTAGTAGGTAGCGGTAGGTGAGTGTTCGAATGTTTTATTTGACTTTCCAATTATAACATGATCTCTTCATTGTTTCTCTGTAAATGTACTTAGAATACTAATACAATGAAGGGTTAATCATAGAGAAAACAAGTCAATAAACATTAGATTAAAATCATGTTTACTGGATTTCATTACTCGAGTGGCTACTCGAGTGATCATGCTCATTACTCGAGTAGTCCCTCGAGTAATCTCATTAAAAATCAAGCAAAGACTAAGTCAATGTTTTCTTACCATATTACTTGATTAAGTCTTCAGTAATCTTTTCAATAATACCTGCCAAACAAGGTTACTTGAGTGATCCCTCGAGTAAATTTATAATAAGTTTATAGATTACTCGATTACTCCCTCGAGTAACAACATCAAATTCTTAGTCGAGAGTACCTATTCTTTGCTTACCTGAATACTTCAAATAACTCTACAGATTACTCGAGTGGTCCCTCGAATAAATAGTTTTCTCAAATGGTTACTCGAGTGGCTCCTCAAGTAAAATGTGTCAATTCTTGGCCGAGAGCTACTGGAAGGTATTTGTCCTGGTTTCTCGAGTTACTCAAGTAATGGTCCATATATAACTTTACAGATTACTCGAATGACCCCTCAAGTAACTTCTTCCAAATTTTGACAGTGCCCCTCTAGAACATTTTCTCTAACATTACTCGAGTGATCACTCAAGTAACTGAGTTCATTACTTGAGTGTTCACTCGAGTAAACCTTTAAAAATCTTCCATGATGTTTTTCTTGTGCTCTGTCTCTTAGTTTTTCTTGATTACTCCAGTGCTTACTTCAAGTAAAGCTTTTGTCAGCCATTTAGTTGCTTTCTTCAAATTCTTTTCTTTATTATCAAATCCTTTTATATTATTGGTCCAATCTTTGTTATCATCAAAACACATGGGATCTAACATAAATTGCTAGTAGAATTAGTTAGAGTAACCATATGGTTACTTGTTTTGATGAAACTATAGGATGGTGACATTTGTCACCATAAAATCCAAGCACTTATATTTTATCAAGTCAAACTTTCAACTGTCCTTCCTTCCCTCCATTCGGTTATATAGGCTTAGGGAGCATAAGTGAATCATTTTGTCACACTTTTCTCTCTCTTCTCAAGCTCTTAATGTCATCCATAGTGAAGGGGGGAGAGAAAGAAGAGGCGAGCTCTATTTCTTGATATTTAACCTTAAAGATGACTCCTATTTCTAAAAACCTCTTCTTCAATCTTGATCATCTTGATGAGAACTTCATTCCTATAGTTTTAGATTTTCAAGATGAGGTGTTTTATGTACTCCAGAAGAGCTAGAGGTTGAGGAATCAAAGCACAAGCTAGAGAAAGTGATGGAGGTGAGAAAGAGCAATCTTTTGATGTATATATTGTGACTATTTGTTGAGAGCTTTGATTTCTAAATTTTTGCCCTAATTTTCATGTGCTTATGGTTTTAGAGAGTTCATGGTGTTTGTTGTTCTTAATGTTGTCTTGTGTTGTTGTTAGGAAAATAGAATCGATTTGGGACTTGATTGGAAAGTTTGGAAATTTCTAGATTTGTGTTTAAACTTTGCCCAAAATAGAGCTTGTGAAAGGAACGTGAAATTGGTTGTTTTAGGGTTTCCATTGGATTCTATGTGAAAATCTATGTAGGAAGTGTAATGCCCCAAAATATGATTACGGGCTAATGACTTAAAAAGTGAATGTAATTATTGTTAAACAAGCACTTTCAGAGAATACAACGTGAGTTATGATCTGAATGTGTATTAGTCAATACCCAAAACCTATATTTAAATTCAATTATGGTATTAAAACCTAAATTGAACATAAAGTTAGGGGAGGGTGCATAAATGAGGGAATGAAATAAGAAAATGTGTTAAGTGGTGATTTAAAAGGAATAGCCATGCCTAGGCCAAAATGGAAAAAAGAAAAGTTACTAGCGAATTAGTTAGCAATTAAAGCGGGAATATACTAATAACTTAGAGATTAATGGGTGAGACTAATTGCCAAGTTAAATAAGAGAGAGTGATCACATGGTTGCAAGTTCATGGAAGGGGTTTTAGGATAGTAACACTTGGCCTCACGTGAGCCATTGGTTCAACGTCAAAGCTTCAACCATATTTTCTCTTCCTTTCTCTTCAAAGTCGGCTAGAGGCATAGAGGGAGTGAAAAACTGACTTCATCATCATCTCATTTTCGTCCAAGCAAGAAGGAAAGAGAAAGAAGAACAATCAAGCTTAAGGTGAGATTTTGAAATTGTAGTTAAGCTCAAATGCTTAATCCTCTTCATTAATCATGACCACCATGATGAGAGCTTGAATCTTATGGTTTTAGATTTTCAAGAGGAGGTGTTTTGTGAGTTCAAAGGGAAGTGGAGGTTGAAGAATCAAAGAACAAGTTTGGGGAAGTGAAAGAGGTGAGTAAAAGCTACCTTTGGTATATATGTTGTAACCATTATTGAAACTTTGAGTTTTCATAAATTTTGCCCTGATTTTCATATTGATATTTGATTGCATGAATTGCATGGTGTTTTGTGATAAAAATGGTATTTTACTGTGTCATTTGAACAATGAAATTGGTTTGTATTTTTGAATGTGGAATTTGCCAATATTAGGTTTTATTTGAAATATTGTCCCAAAATAGAAATGTAGACGGAATGGGAATTTGGCTATTTTGATGTTGCTATTGGATTTGTTGTGAAAAACTATATGGGAATAGGTTTGGTTCTGGATTGTAGAACCATTGGACACTTAGGTTGAAAACTGGAAATTCTGGAAAATTGTGAATTGTAAAATTCTCTTTAGGACACCAACTTTGCATAGGGTTTTAAAATAGCAAATAGTGTCAAAATGTTGTGAAATTTTCCAGTTTTGTAGTTCACATTGTAAGGTTTCCAATGATTTAAAGTTTGTCATTTTGATGTTTGTGTTATAAGTTTGGTCATTTGAAAATTAGCTAGGAAATTGGCTAATAGTTAGCTATGGCCAGGATGGCTTTACCGCAGCCCAAAACCTTCTAACCAGTTCTTGGCTGCGGGCCGAAACTCATTGACCGTTTCTTAGTCGTGGCCCAAGGATATTGCCTAAAAGTTTTTGACTTGATTTTGGCCGCTGCCAATGCATCCTGGCCGCAGCCCAAAACTTTCTGGTCATCCATAGGCCGCGGCCAACTGATAGAGCTCAATATTTATATATTTTTATTAATTAATCTTAGGCTTTTGTGGGACTTAATTGAATATTTTGGGCATAACCAAGTGTTAATATGAGATTTTAGTAAAAGAACAATTTTGGAATTAAAGTTGTTAACTTGTTATATTTTTAATTAATATTTGTTATTCCTATTATTCTTTAATTGTGAGCAAATGATATTACCTTTATGAATCTAATTTTGTAGGTGATAACAAGACACAACTCATTTTAACCTAAAGACAATTGAATAAATTAGAAGGAGGGGGACCACATTAAATGAGAAGGCAAGTGGATGCTGAAATGAAAGAGTAATTGGACCACAATAATTGAGAATTGCTACCCGAAATTGATCGATTGAAAAAGGGGCTGGACCAATAGGAAATAATGGAGATTTGAGATTAGAAAGTGGAAGGGGGCAGTTGTGCAGAAGGGAAATAGGGCCACAATGAATTAAAAGTGGGACCACATGAATTAGGAGAGAGGAGACGCAAAAAAGAAACGAGGGGCTGTGTGAAGAAAGGGGTTTGGCAACTGAAATAATTGAAAAAGAAGGAGGTGGACCAAAATTAAAGAATGAAGGAGAGAAAAGAGAGCCAGCCGAAATTGTTGACCCAAATGGTTAAAATGGGAATTGAAGGAATGGATAAAATAAAGCAAGGTGGATTGAATAGAGAGGAAGAGTTGACCGAATGAATTAATTGGAGGGAGACCGAATGGGAATGATTGAAAATAAAAAGAGTTGGGCTGACTTGAATTGAGTGAAGAAAGGGAGGTGTGATTGTGATGGGCTGGACTGAAAATGAAGGGAGAATGAGAGGCTGACCGAAGAGGAACTTGGACCAAGATTCTAGAGGAAATGAGGGACCACAGGAATACGGGATAGCAGCACCGAATGAAAATAAAAAGAGTTTGACGGCTGAAGTGTAGGGAGGGCTACCGAAATGAAATGGAGGAGAGGAGGCAGCTGGACGTCTTGGAGCTAAAAATAAAGAAGGGAAATAAAGGATGCTACTGTGGAGGATAATGAAGGGACCTGAAAGAAAGAACTAAAGAATGAAGTGGCTGCTGCAATCTAATGGCTATTCTCTCCTTCCTTCATCAATCTTCATCTCCTTCCTCTATATGTAGCTAAGCTTTGGTGATTTCCTTGAGTTAGGTAATAGTTTGAGCTTCTAAACTTCAATGGAATTCCTTAAGCTCTCTTTCTATTTCATAATTGTATGGCTTGGTAAAGTAAGTGATTATGATCTAGATTGTTATGCCAAGTGAATAAACTTGGTGGTTGAGCTAGGAGTTGATTAATTAAGCTTTGTATGATTCATATTAGGAGTAGGTAGAATTGTTTATTTCAAATTGGTTAAGTGGATTTAAATGATTAAAGTGAATATTACAAATTAGAATTGGAAGTTAGTTATTCATCTCCTTGAGTCACAATTAATTGGTGGTATTCATTTAATTGCTTCGGTAGAATAAATTAAATGATTATTGCAAGTATGGAGCTAGTGGTAGCTTAGTTCCATCCTCTTAGCTCATTATGAAATTCAAATCATTAGCAAGCAAGGAAGACTAAAACGTCAACTCAAGGGAATCTCATTTATCATTATACTAGTTAATTGAATTTATCTTGTTAGTGTTAATTTCAATTTAGTTTGTTTCTTTGTCTTGAAAATTGAAAAATACAAAAATATTGGTTTAGCTTAGATTCCTTCATTAGTTTAAAAATGCAATTTCTCCTAATGATTTCTCACAACTTTAAGGTATTTATCACTTTACTATTTAGAAACTTGGAAATTAATCTCCTCACAAGAACGATCAAGGTTGAACTACTACGCTACATTTTCAAACCTAGTTTTATTTTGTGAACTCACACGACATAGGTTCATCACCAATCCCTTGAAAACTGTTATTTTTTAACTTTCGAAAGGGGATCATTAGTCAAGTCTTTCACAATCCTTTAGGCATTTGTTTAGGCTTCTAGTAGCCACCTAAAGGTCTCAAATGATAACAATCCTTAGTGTTGTGGAGTAAAGTATTAGAAAAGAGAATAATTCTTCGTCCTTGATTATGGTTTATAGGATTTGACATTTGCTTGCACGTGATAGAACGGTGCCAGAGCAAAAGCAGAAAGAATAAGGTAGTGACCCTTTCTCTTATATTGTGTATAATACATTCTATACATGTCTTATCATTGAATTGTGATGAATGGGAATGCCATTGTGAAACATGCCGTTGAGAAATGAGGTGTTGTTAAACATGCCATTGTGAAACAAGCCATTGTGAAATATGCCTTTATGAAACATGCCGTTGCGAATATAGTGAAAGCTATTGTAGAAATGCCGTTGATGTGTTGTTGCTTGTGATTTGTTTACATGCTTTTTAATTGTATATGCTATAAGTGAATTGTTATTACTGGGATTCTTTAGAATCTCATTCTTTCTATTGACTAACCTACTGCCAGGGTAAGTAGTTCAAAGGAGGATCAGGTGACGAAGGGTGGCTAGAGCTCATAGCTAGGAGTTTTAGTTTTGGGTAGTTGGTTATCATATTTTAGAAAATTTTATGACTTTAGTTCTGATTAACTTGAGATAACTACTTAGTCTTTTCGCCAAACGTCAAAAATGACCAAAGGACTGATTTGAATATGAGAAAAAGGGGAAAATGGCATATAGAATAGAAATATGAGGAAAATATTGATTTGGCCATAATATTAGACATATGGAAGCATTTTTGGCCCAAGTAAAAAAGGATGATGACTTTAGTCAAGTTTCACATGCAAAAATTGGCAAATAAATACTATATTGCAAGATGATATTTTATAAGATCATCATCTCCTTCAAAGGGCCATGAATGACGTATCATAAGAGGAAAAAGCAAGAGAAAATACATAATGGCTATTATAAAAATATGAAAACTTTGTCAACAATCTCATGCTAATTAGTGACTTAATGTTATTATTCAAAAAAATATTACAAAAGATCATCATCTCTTTTTCTAGGCTCCATTTTCTTATAACATGAGGAAACAACTTGAATGTAAAGGTCGCATATTCATATGTCATCAAGAAAGAAAGAGAAAAGATGAAGCAAAGGTTTATTAGCAGATGTCTTTTGCAATTAAAGCGATCTCTCACACACATAGACATACTCAAACCGACCTAAGCTCTACATAAATGCTTGGCTATTTTATTAAAAACATTCTCTCATCGTATTCATTCATTTCAAGTTGGCCAAGTACAAAAGAAAAAGAGAGAGAAAGAGCTAGATCGAAAGTTGAAAGCTAAAGGAAATGAGAAGGAAAGTAAGCCATTTGTACCGTCAAGATCCCATTTCTAGCTCTAAATGCCTTCATAAACCTTGTTCCTCTATCTAAGAGTATCATTCCTATGGTTTTTATTTCTTGTAAGGAAGAGTTTTGAGCCATCTTGTAAGAGCAAAAATTGAAGAACTAAAGGAAGAACATAAGAAGAAGCAAGAGCTAAGTATTAGCTTCAAGTTAAGCTATGGGTTGTGTAGGTTAAATGAGTATTTTGATATATGTAATTCTGCCTTGGTTTTGTCCTAGTTAGAGTTTGGAGAAGTTATGGTGTTTTGGTTATGTATTGGAGTTTTATGATGATTATAATCCATATAACACAAGTTTGAAGCTCAATTTGGGAGTTTGGTAATTTCTGAAATTTTGTTGATTTTTTTTGCCAAAATAGGATGTGGGCAATGAGTGAGAATTAATTCATTTTGATGTTACCATTGTGTTCTACACAAAAAATTGTGTGGGTATAGCCCCGGGTTGTGAATTTTGGGTCATTGAAATGCAAAATACAAAACTGGATTTTCTACCGAATAGGATTCCAGTGTGGTACCCTAATTGTGTGGTGTTTTTTGATAACCATTGATGTCAAAATTTTTTTGAAAATCTCCACTTTTGTAGTAGACATTGCAAGCTTTAAATTGATACATTATGGGTGTCATTTGGATGTGAATGCTCGGAGTTATTCATTTCCAAAGTTTGAGGTTGAAACTGGAATCAATTCTGGAACAACAAGGATATTTGTTGAATTCTGTATTTTTATGGTTATAGATGGCAGTGATTCATATTTTTCCTCCAAAGAGGACTTAAAGGGCTTCAATGTGGACATGGAGTCACACTATTTCAATTTTTGTAGAATTAGTTATGATTTTTCAAAGACTAGAGAAAATTCTGGCAGATTTGGTTCAAGTGTGTGAAAATTCAAAGGTAATAACACATGGTAATATCTATGAACTCTAAGGTTAGAAAATTGGTCTTTTGGGTTATTTGACCACTTTAATTCCTTAGTTAACTTGATTAAATGACCATAGTGATAACTAACCCAAGTATTATGAGTTATTAAAGAATTGGAATAGGTAATAACTCATTGTCCTTATTATGATTTATTGGATTTGACATTTGCCTTGCACATAAGAAACCGGTGTCCGAGCAGGAATGGAAAGAACAAGGTAGTGACCCTTTTTCTTATATTATGTATAGCACATTATATGCATGTCTTATCATTGAATTGTGAAGAACGAGAATGCTATTGTTTATGCTGTGTGAATATAAGAAAGCTGTTGTAAGAATGCCGTTGTGAATATAGTGAAAGTTGTCATGCCGTGGTTACGGCAAATGTTATTGTGAATGTGATGACAGTCACGCATATCATTGCATTGTGAATGCCGTTTTTGTACTACCGTGTTCAATGCCGTTATTGCGTAGTTGTTTGTAATTTGCTTACATGCTTTGTAATTGTACATGTTGTAAGTGAATTGTTACTACTGAGATTCTTTTGAATCTCATTCTTTCTATTGACTAACCTACAGCTAGGGCAAGCGGTTCGAAGAAGATATAAGTGATAAAGGGAGCTAGAGCTCCTAGCTAGGAGTGTTAGCTTTGGTAGTTGGTTGTCATATTTTTAGGATTATTGTATATGTTGTAAATATTGAATAGTCTTATGTAATCCCCTGCATGGGAAACTAAAAATGGGCAAATATACCCTATAAACCCTTCAATAAATGAATAAAACCGAGTACTGTCGAGAATTTTTGTTATACTTTGATATGTATGGATGAAACTAAACTAGACAGGCTAAATATATTCAAAATGTGAATATGAGACCATTTCAAATAGGTTTTGGAAAATTTTTGAAAACCCACTTTATTACAGCACTGCACCCTGTCTTAGAGTTGGGATTTTTAATAAGTTTTAAATTATTGGTTGGTCTCTAATTTAACATAATGGCACATTTATTTAAACTATAATTATAGCTACTAAGGTATGGAGTTACATTTTGATATTAGAGATGTAGTTTCTGGCAAGGGTAGGCTGGGATGGTTGTCATAGCCATTTGCCTTAGTGATAGTGATGACCCATGATTGCTTGTTATATACACATGAATATTCCTGCTGTTTTTTGATATATGAGTTTTAAGGAATGTGTGTATACATTTACTGTTATATTGACATGGTGAATCATTTGTAGAGTTAAAAGACACAATGGTTGGCTCGAAAGTCAGACGAGTAGAACCAGAGGTGGAAGAAATACATCACAACCCACCTGATTCCATGCAAGTAATGATGGGTATGTTGTTGGAATAGCGAGATATGATTAATGAGCTAAAGGAGGAAAAGGAAAAATGTAACGAAGACTACATCCAGTCTACTCAAGAAGAGACCTAAGAGGAGACACATCTTAAAGAGATAGCGGAAGGGTCGATTCGAGCTGAGGAGTCCCCACCTCATGCTATATCGAACCAAGAGTGGCATGGGGTACCAGCCCCAAAGGAAAGAGTCTACACTATTTGGTCTCCAAATTCTACAAACATCTACCTCCAGTGTTCAAGAGAAGGTTTGAACCCTAAGCAGTTGAACACTGGTTGAACCGCTTAGAGAAGATATTTGAAGTACTAGACTACTCAACTAATGTGAAGGCACAGTTAGCCATGTACAAGATGGAAAAGGATGCTGACCGGTGGTGGTAGAATATCACCCTATTATTGTGGAACCGGAATGTGCCACTAACCTAAGAGATACTCCAAGAAAAATTCAACAATAAATACTTTCCCAAGTCAATAAGGCTTGGGAAGGAATCAATATTCTTATCAATAAAGCAGGGTGATGTAGAGACATTTGATGATTACTTGTCTCGCTTCATTCAACTATCTAAATATTCCTCTTATCTACATCGTATAGATGGTAAGGAGTGAAGTTCTGACATGCTAATTTGAGGGTTAAGACGTGAGATGAGGAAAAGATTAGCCACCCATCAGTTTACTAAATTCAACAAAGCAGTGGATAAGTGTTGAATCACTAAAAAACAACCTAAGGGATTTGTACCCAGCTAAGGGTAGCAGCCACAGTGAGCCTAGCAAGGGGAATACTTCCCAGAAGCGGAAAGGCCAGGATCCTCATCCAAAGGAGGCATAATAAGCCCTACCAATCTAAGGATCGTCATAATTAGAAACCCCCAACAACATTGACATGCACTCATTGTAGGAGGGCATATCCTGGTACAATTTGTACAAGGCAAGTAGTCGATTATAATTGCAAACAACTAGGACATATTGCTATCGAATGCAAATAACCGATATGCCTTGTAAACCCTTCAGTGAATGAATAAAACCTGAGTATTGCCAGGAACCTTTTTTACACTCTGATATATGAAAATGAAACCTAACTGCACAGGCCAAATATGTTCACAATGTAAATATGAGACTGTTTTAAATAGGTTTTGGAAAAGTTTTTGAAAACCCAATTTATTATAGGACCTCATCCTTTCTTGGAGTTGGGACTTTCAATAAGTTTTAAATTATTGGTTGGTTTCTAATTGAATATAATGGTGCATATTTGAACTATAATTATGGCTACCAAGATAGGGGTTACATTTGTACTGGATAGAACTGTATGAGAGAAGGTGTATGGGCTGGATCTTATTGATCAGACCACAAAGCAAATCAGAATCATTCGAAAGAGGCTCATTACAGCGCAGAGTCAACCAAAAAGCTATACTGATAAAAGGAGAAGACCTCTAAAGTTTGATGTTGGTGATCATGCATTCTTAAGGGTATCTCCGGTCACCGACATTGGGAGAGCAATCAAGAGGAAGAAGCTGAGCCCGTGGCATATAGGTCCTTTTGAGATTCTGGTGAGAATTGGGCCTATAGCCTATCAAGTAGCCCTAACCCCTAATTTGAACAGACTCCATGATGTGTTCAATGTTTCTAACTAAAGAAGTACCAACCGAATCTAATGCACGATATTGAGTATGTAGATGTCGAGTTACAAGACAACTTCACCTACACAGTAGAGCCATAATGGATCATTAGTAAAGAAGAAAGATGGCTTAGATACTGAAGCATATCGTTTGTAAAAGTGGTTTAGAAGGGGATGTGTTCAAGGGAAGCAACTTGGGAAGAGGAAGCTGATATGCAAAGGCGTTATCCAGAGTTTATGGCTCAAGTTGTGTAACAAATTTTGAGGGTGGAATTTACTATACGGGGGGAGAATTGTAATGCCCTAAAATATGATTTAGTGCTAATGACTTCAAAAGTGAATGTAATTATTGTTAAACAAGTACTTTAGGAGAATACAATATGAGTTATGATCTGAATGTGTAGTAGTCAGTGCCCTAACCCTGTATTATGGTATTAAAATCTAAATTGAATATAAAGTAAGGGGAGGGCACATAAATGAGGGAATGAAATGGGAAAATGAGTTAAGTAGTGATTCAAAAAGAATCTCCATGCCCAGGGCCAAAATGGGAAAAAGAAAAGTTATCAGCCAATTAGTCAGTAACTGAAGCGGGAATCCACTAATAACTTAAAGATTAATGGGTGAGACTAATTGCCTAGTGAAATAAGAGAGAGTGATCACATGGTTGCAAGTTCATGGAAGGGGTTTTAGGATAGTGACACTTGACCTCACATGAGCCATTGGTTTAAAGTCAAAGTTTCAACCATTTTTTCTCTTCCCTCTCTCTTCAAAGTTGACTAGAGGCATATAGGGAGTACAAAAACTGACTTCATTATCATCACATTTTTTCTCTCTCAAGCCTCCATTTTCATCCAAGCAAGAAGTAAAGACAAAGAAGAAAAATCAAGCTGAAGTTATGATTTTGACATTATAGTTGAGCTCAAATGCTTAAATCCTATTCATTAATCTTGACCACCTTGATGAGAGCTTGAATCTTATGGTTTTAGGTTTTCAAGAAGAGGTGTTTGTGAGCTCAAAGGGAAGTGGTGGTTGAAGAATAAAGGAACAAGTTTGAGGAAGTGAAAGAGGTGAGTAAAAGCTACCTTTTGGTATATATGTTGTGACCATTGTTTAAACTTTGAGTTTTTGGAATTTTGCCCTAATTTTCATGTGATATTGGATTGCATGAATTGCATGTTGTTTTGTTGTGTCATTTAAACAATGAAATTTGTTTGGATTTTTAAATGTGGAATTTGCCAACTTTAGGTTTTATGTTGAAATGTTGTTCCAAAACATAACATGTAGATGGAATGGGAATTTGGGTATTTTGATGTTGCCATTGGATTCATTGTGAAAGACTATGTGAGAATAGGTTTGGTTGTGAATTGTTGAACCATTGGACATTTAGATTGAAAATTGGAAATTCTAGAAAGTTATTAACTGTAAAATTCTTGCAGGAGACCAACTTTATATAGGGTTTTAAAATAGAAAATGGTGTCTAAATGTTGTGAAATATTTTAGTCTTGTAGTTCATATTGCAAGCTTTCAAATAATATAAATTTTGTGCCATTTTGATGTCTGCGTAAGAAGTTATGGTCATTTGAAAATCATTTAGGAAACTGGCAAGTGGTTGGCCTCTGTCAGGATGGCTTGGCTGCAGCTCAAAACCTTCTACCCAGTTCTTGACCACGGCCTAAAACTCTTTAACCTATTCTTAGTAGCCCCCCAAAAGTTTCTGACCTGATTTTGGGCGTGGCCAATGGATTCTGGCCACAGCTTAAAACTTTCTGACCATCCATAGGCGATGGCCAGTTGATGGCTTGGCCTCGGCCAACCCCTTGAAAATTTTTTTTTAAACTTTCAACAAGGGGTCTTTGGTCAAGTCTTTCCCAACCCTTTAGGTATTTGTTTATGCTTCTAGTAGCCACCTAAAGGTCTCAAATAACAACCAACCCTAAGGGCTTGTTTGGTATGGGGGGAGGGGAGGGAAAGTAGGCGGAGGGAAAAATTTTTTGAGATGGATTTAAAAAAAATGAAAGAAATGAGGTATAAATTTTTTAATTAAGTTTTCTTACTCTTTAATCTTACATATTATCTATATTAAAATTTTGTAACCCCACATCTCCAATTTTCTTAAATTAAACTCATAAAAATTTTCCCTCCCCTCCTTTCCCCTCTAAATCCCTCATACCAAACAGACCCTAAGTATTGTGGAGTACCCTAGTAAAAAACTAATAAAACTAATAAAAGAGACTCTCAAATGACTAAATATAAATATCGGTATGTACCCTAGTAATGCTAATGACTGTTCACGTGATTTGAAATAGAGTACATAGTAGTATCTTCTATGTAAGACATAAAGTTAAAGTAGTTCCATCTAGGAACTTCTAATTGAAATATGAATACACTAGGTTGTACAAAAAAACAGTTTCCCTTCAATTCAAAGTATTGGAATAAAGAATAACTCTTTGTCCTTGATTATGGTTTATAAGATTTGACATTTGCCCTGCACACAATAGACTAGTGCCAAAGCATGAGTGGAAAGAACAAGGTAGTGACCCTTTCTCTTATATTGTGTATAATACATTGTATGCATGTCTTATCATTGAATTGTGATGAACGAGAATTCCATTATGAAACATGCCATTGTGAAACAAGCCATTATGAATACAGTGAAAGCTGTCACATAAATGCCATTGATGTGTTGTTGCTTGTGATTTGCTTACATGCTTTGTGATTGTGCATGCTATAAGTGAATTATTACTACTATGATTCTTTTGAATATCATTCTTTCCATTGAGTAACCTACAGCCAGAGCAAGCTATTTAAAGGAGAAGTAGGTGACGAAGGGTGGCTAGAGCTCCTAGCTAGGAGTTTTAGTTTTTGGTAGTTGGTTATCATATTTTGGATTATTGTATATTTTGTAAGTGTTGTAGATATGGATAGTTTCAAGTAATCCCCAATATGAGAAATTGATAAGGGCGAGTATGCGTTGTAAACCCCTTTATAATGAATGAAACCTAAGTGTTGTTGCAAATTTTTGTACACTCTGATATGTATGAATGAAATCAAACTGCATAAGCTAAATATATTTTAAATGTGAATGTAAGACTACAGTGAACATGTTTTGGAAAAGTTTTTGAAAATCCTGTCTTGAAGATGGGATTTTTAATAAGTTTTAAATTATCCATTTCTCTCTAGTTCAACATAGTGACACATTTTTTAACTACAATTTCGGCTACTAAGGTAGGAGGTTATAGGGAGTAGCCTCGGTAGTGAATATGACCTTTGGAAACATTTGTTGAAAAACATGAAATTTTGTCAAGTGAAATGTAGGGTAGCTTGATTCCATGGCAGTTTTGAATAAGTAAACGGTGTCTAAAAATTATGAAACTTTCTAGTTTAATAGTGCACACGCCAGGCTTTAAAATGACATAAAATAGGTGTCATTCTGATTTGTGTGCTAGAAGTTATACATTTCCAAAGTTTGAGGTTGAAATTGGAGTCAATTCTAGAACAATATGTAAATTCTCAGAATTTTGTATTTTTATAGTAGTAAATGGTGGTGGTCCATATTTTTCCTGTATAGAGGACTTAAAAAGTTTCAAGTAGGACTTAGAATCACTCTATTTTGATTTTTTTATTTAGTTATAATTTTTAGAATTTTAGCCAAGAAACAGGAATTTTTTTGGCCATGGCCAACCCCCAATTTTAGCATTTTGAGCTTTTGAAAGATTCTTTCTAATCTAGCCCTTCCCAATCCTTTTAGGCTTTTGTTTAAGCTTATCATAGCCAACTAACGGACCCAACTGATAACCAACTCCAAGTGTTTTGTAAATATTTAAGAATTGTAATAGGGAATAACTCATAATCCTTAATTCTGATTGATAGGAGTTGACATCTGCCCTGAGCATGAGAAACCTATGTCTAAGCACGAATGGAAAGAACAAGGTAGCGACTCTTTCTCTTATATCATGTATAATGCTTTGTATGTTTGTGCTTATCATTGAATTATGATGAATGTGAATACAGTAAAAGCTGTCATCTATGGCTATGAAAGCCATCGTATATGGCTGTAAAACCTATTGAATATAGTGAAAGCTATTGTATATGGTTGTGAAAGCCATCATGAATGCAATGAATATGTATATGGCTGAGAAAGCCGTGCTATTGTGCATGTGGTGAATGTCATGAATGTGAATACTACTGTGTATACTATTGTGAATGCTGTTGTGGATACTGCTTTGTGATAATTGCTTACATGCTTTGTTAAATTATATATCATATGAGTGAAAATGTTACTATTGAGATTCATGTGAATATCACTCTTTCCAATGACTAACCTATAGCTAGGGCAAGCAGATCTAAGAAGAAGCAGGTAAACAAAGGCGGCTAGTATTCGCGGATGAGGGAATGGAGTTTTGTGTTGGTTATCAATTTTAGGGATGATTGTATATGATGTAAATATGAGATCAACGTAGTAGAGGTAGTCGAATCTACCATAGACTTATATATTGGTTTGTAATCCTCGGTATGGGAACTAAAATGGGCGATAATGCCATGAAGACCCTACTAGCTTGAGTATAACTAGAGAGTTTATTGGAAAATTTTGTTGAGCACTCTAATATTAATGAATAGACCTAAGCCGAGCAAGACAAACATGTTTGGTAAAGTGGTAACGAGACCACGTTAATCATGTTTTGGAAAATTTTTAAACACCTACTTTATCACAAGATGAATCCTATCTTGAAGTCATCCTTTAATAAGTTTTGAATTATCCGTTAGTTTCCAATTTAACTTTATGACACATTTTTGAACTATATTAAGGGCTTTTAAGGAAGGGGGTTACATTAGGTTTTGCATGTGGTTCTCATATTTGTACAAATGTGTAGGGTCTTAAGGATAGTAGAAAGCTGAAGAAGGGCGAAGGAGGCCTACGAGTTGGAAACAGAGTATGAGTTATTGCTTCAGCTATAGGCAATATAAATAAGAAACACATTTCTAAACTCCATCAAGATGGATTTCTTAACTTATTTTATTTTGAATCCTATGATACATGGGATCTTGATTATTAGGAAAGATGACAAAGGTATATTTTACTAGGCATAGTGAGAGGGCTACTGATTTATTGGGCCTCATACATATAGATGTATGTAGACCACTGGATATAGTTGTCAGAGAAGGTTATATGTACTTCATTACATTCATAGATGACTGTAGTAGATATGGATATATAATCTAATGAAACATAAATCTGAATCTTTTGAAATATTGAAAATATTCCAAAATAAAGTTCAAACCCCACTTGGCAAAATGATTAAAGCACTTTAATCTGATCGAGGTGGTGAGTATTTAGCCAAGAGTTCATTGACTAATTTAAGAGTTGTAGGATAATCTCACAATTGAGTCCTTTAAGAACGCCATAATAGAATGGAATTTTTGAACAGAGGAATCAAATACTATTAGATATGGTTCGATTTATGATAAGTGAAATAGATCTTCCATTGTCCTTTTAGGGCCATGCCCTAGAGACAGTTGCATTTACGCTAAATTGTGTTCCATCTACGGCCATTGAAAAGACACCATATAAGATATGAACTGGAAAGAAACATAGTTTATCTTTTCTCAAAATTTGGGGATGTTAGGTATATGTTAAGCAATAAGACTCAGATAAATTAGCACCTAGAACCTCAAAGTGCCTTTTCATGGGGTATCCTAATAAAATGAAGGGACACTATGTCTACAATTCCACCAATAACAAAGTGTTTGTTATTCAAAATGGTATGTTTCTAGAACGAGAGTTTAGCTCTAAAAGAACAAGTAAGAGCAAGGTATATCTTGAAGAAGTTCGAGTCACAAGATAGCATAGAACCACATATAGAAAACAGAGAAGACAAACAACAAGTCACTGAGCCTCCTCTAGTGACACAAGGTCTATGCAGATCTGATAGAACATGGCATGAGTTTCAGAGATATGGATTCCATTACTAAAAGTCATGTATTGCTCATTGAGCAAAATGGGCCGACTACCTATTGAGAAGTCATAGTGGGACCAAACTCTAAGAAATGGCTAAATGCCATGAAGTTTGAAATGCAGTCTATGTATGATAATCTAGTATGGACCTTAGTTGATCCACCAGAAGGTGTAAAAACTATCAGGGCAAATGGGTTTTCAAGGAGAAAACTGACATGGATGGAAATATAAATGTCTTCAAGGTATGACTGGTTGCAAAAGGATTCACTCAAATTCATGGTGTAGACTTTGATGAAACCTTTTCTCCAGTTGCAATGGCCAAATCAATCAGAGTCCTTATTGGCCTTACAACATATTATGACTATGAAGTATGGCAGATGGATATCAAAACAACCTTCCTTAATGGAAAGATACTTGAGGATGTGTACATGGCACAACCTGAATGCTTTATGCATTTAAAGAACTCTAGTAAAGTGTGCAAGCTTTAAAGATCCATTTATGGATTGAAGCAAGCATACCAGAGCTAGAATCATCATTTTGACAAAGTAGTCAGAGTTTAGATTCATTCAAAACATCGATAAACCTTATGTTTACAAGAAGGTTAGTGGGAGTACAATTGTATTTCTAGTACTTTAAGTAGATGGCATCTTACTCATTGAGAATGATTTTCCTCCCTTGCAAGGTGTCAAGTCTTGGTTAGGAAAGTTTTTCATGATGAAAGACTTAGGTGAAGCCACCTACATCCTTGGGATTAGGTGATATAAAAAAAATACTATATGTGCCTAAAGTGAATTAATTTTAACCACACCTTTTCTCCACTGTTCGTCATTTGAATATTCTTATTCTCTCTCTTTAAGTCAGTTTTAGGAGTTGTTATCGAAGGAAGAAGAAGTAAGCTTATAGGTGGGATCTTTTCTCTTGATTTTCACCTTCTTAAACTCATTTATGGCTCATGTATCCTTCATAGACATTGTTCCTCTTGATGGTAACTTCATTTCTATGGTTTTAGAATTTCAAGAGAAGGTGTTTTGAGTCATCTTCCAAGAATAAAAATTGTAGAATCAAAGAAAGAACCTATGGAGAAGCAAGAGGTGAGTATTAGCTTCAATTTGAGTTGTTGGTTGTGTTGGTTGAATAAGTATTTTGGCATGTGTAAATTTGCCCTGATTTCATCCAAACTAGGTTTTAGAGAAGTTATGGTGTTTTGGTTATGTATTTGGTGTTTTATGATTAGTAGAAACCATATGACACAAGTTTGATGCTTAAATTGGGAGTTTGATAATTTTTGGAATTTTGTTGATTTGTCTGCCCAAATAAGGTATGTAGAAAGAGTAGAAATTTGGTTATTTTGATGTTGCCATTGTGTTCTACATGAAGAAAGGTGTGGGAATAGCCCCGGTTGTGAATTTTTGGTAATTGAAACTCAAAATGCAAAACTGGATTTTTTGCCTGATAGGATTTCAGTGATATACCCTGATTATGTGTTGTTTTTGGATAACCAAATCATGTTCAATAAAGATGAAACTTTACAAAATAGAAGTATACATATCAAGGTTTAATTTGATAGGTCAATTGCATCATTTCGATTTGTACACTGGGAGTTACTTATTTTTGAAGTTAGGTCATGAAAATTGGGTTAAATTCTCATAGTGTGCAACAAATGACAATTCTGGGAATGTTGTTCGTCCAACTGGTTCTAGGTAATATTTTTCTTGAAAATAAACTAAATAAGGGTCACATAGCCTTTGGAATTACTGCAATTCAATTTTTGTACATAAAGATATGATTTTTCAAAGTTGATGAAAAATTCTGGCAGTTTTGGTCACTTATGCAAAAATTGAAGATGTAATGACATAGTGTAATATTGTTGAAACTCTAAGGTTAGAAATTGGTCGTTTAGGTTAATTAACTACTTTAACTGGTTAGTTGACTTGATTAAATGACCCTAATGATAACGAACTTGAGTTTTTAAATTAAAGAATAAATAGATTAAGTAATAACATGCCATCTTTAATTCTAATTATAGGATTTGATATCTACCTTGAGCACAAGAAATATGTGCAAGAACAAGAACGGAAAGGCCAAGGTAGTAACTCTTTCTCTTATATAATGTATAATACTTGTATGTATGTATTTATCATTGAATTGTGACGAATGTCACAAATGTGTATACAGCTATGAGAGCTGTCGTGAATGTGACAAATGTGATAAATGTAATGAATGTGTATATAGCTTTGAAAGATGTCGTGAATGTCATGTATTGTGAAGAATGTGATGAAGGTCACAAATGTGAATGTCGTTGTGTATGCTACTGTAAAGGCTGTTGTGAATGTTGCTTTGTGATAATTGTTTACATGCTTGTTTATTACATGTCATATGAGTGAAATGTTACTATTAATTTTCTTATAAATCTTACTCTTTCTAATGACTAACCTATAACTAGGGTACACTACTTCAAAAAATGCTTTTAAAACCCCTTTTTTTAGGCATTTTCATGCCTAAAAACAAGGGGATGTCTATGTGAGTGATGTAGTAAAAAATATCAATAACGTCCATAAATAAAAGGACGTCTAAAGTCTGGACTTTAGACGTCCCTATTTTAAAATGGGAAAGTCTAAAGTGGGACTTTATACTTCAACATTTTAAAATATGGACGTCTAAAGTGTCAGTGCAACACTTTAGATGTCCACATTTTAAATAGGGGAAGTCCTACTTTAGACTTCCCTAATTTAAAATGGGGATATCTAAAGTAGTGTTTTTTAAAAAAATTGTTTATATTAAATATTTGGACTAAACAATATTTAAAACTAGAAATTATAGATCATGGTCAATAAAATTATAGATCTAGTATCTGAACTCTAAATCCAAAATCCACACAATAATAACTCCAAAGCTGAAATCCCATAGGCAGAAGGTGATAACAATAAGAAGAATCATTTGCAAAAAAACTTATCTCCTTCTAT
The DNA here is from genome assembly GCA_963855925.1 of Inga laurina. Lineage (NCBI taxonomy): Eukaryota > Viridiplantae > Streptophyta > Magnoliopsida > Fabales > Fabaceae > Inga > Inga laurina. The sequence goes on along the minus strand of OY979702.1, from coordinate 29,711,673 downwards.
TATTGAAATACATTTTCTTGTAATAACGAATAAAGTAGAGCAACAGGGAGAGATGAACCTCATTTTCTCGGTGGGAACGTGGCCATGAAGCATGTTTAATCTACAAGCCATAACAACGCGAGTTAGAAAATAAAATAAAAGGGAAACCCAAAGAAAAAAGAGAAATAAGATAAAATAATAAAAAATGGTAAGAAAGCATAACAGATCTAGAGGTGAAAAAAGAGAGAGGAAAGAAGAAGCAAGAGGAAAAAGTGCATATAAAGAAGAAGAAACAAGAGTTAAAAGGTGTGGTGGTAGTGGTTCTTCTTTTGGTTGCGACAATAGGAAGGGTCTTCCATTTAAATCAAGAAGAAGAGAAAAATGAGTGTAAGAGTATAAAACTATCAAATAAAGACTATCAATTTAAATTTGAATTGTTTTTGGCATCCCAAATTTAATTTAGGGATGGCTAAAGTTGTCTAGTTAACTTTTTTTTTCACTTTAGATGTCCCCAATTCAAATAGGAACGTCTAAAGTCTCTAAAGTTATACTTTAGATGTCCCTATTTAAATTATGGAGGCCTAAAGCTATCCAGTTCCCATCCAGAATTACAAAAATGCCACCACCTTTATTTTTTACTTTCCTTTTTGAAAACGGACGTCCTTTAGGGTAGTAAAACCTATATACTGTAGTAGTGGCAAGTTGATCGAAGAAGCAGGCAACCAAGGGCGACTAGTGCTTATAGCTAGGAGATTAGAGTTTTGTGTTAGTTATCAACTTTTGGATAAATGTATATGTCGTATATAATGTAAAAGTAGAGGTAGACGTATCTATCGTAGACCTGTGAATTTGTATGTAATCCCTGGTATGGGAACTAAAACAGGCGAATATGCTCTTAAGCCCCACTAGTTATTGGATATAACCCGAGTGTCTGTCAAGAATTTTTGTTAAGTACTCTGATATTTATAAATGGAACAGAACCGAATAGGCCAAATAGATTCAAAAAGTAGAAGTGAGACCGTATTAAATAGGTTTTGAAAAGTTTTTGAAACCCCACTTTATAACAAGTTTAAATCCTATCTTGAAGTCGGGACCTTTAATGAGGTTTAAATTATTCTTTGGTCTCCTGTTTATTTTATGACATCTTTTCGAACCTTATTAATGGCTTTCTAGTAAGGGGGTTACAATTTGCATGTTCACTATGAGGACTATCCTTGGATAAATCATAATGATTGTCCTATATGTCTATGGTCGGTCATCTATGAGGGAGTAAAGATGACTTTGAATAGGTATGAAGATAAAAATCAAAGTCTTAGGCACATGAAAGAGTACAAGGTACTAGACCGACATGCTTTGAGAAAGCTGCATGGATCAAGTCATAAGGTTTTCTCATGTGTAACCACGTCATTATGCCCTTAACCTGAAATCATCATGGATTCCTACATGAGAGTCACTCAGCTTTGACCCAGTCAAAAGTCACCTTTGACTAGGTGATGATAAAGGCTATGTTTAGGCTTGGTGGTTTTCATGTAGAGGAATGTGAATGGTTTAGTAGAGAACATTACTGGGCCCCTCGATGAGTCAATATGAGAAATGTATGGCTATACTACAATGGAAAGTAGTTTCCATTTCTATAGTCAGACTCTTAGGGAACGAGAAAGTAATGGTCAGGAATAAGATGATGACATTCTCCATGCCTTATCCTTGACTAAAATATCATGTGACAAAAGGGGCATGATATGGTTGTACGACAGGTTGCATCAATTTATTGATCCTTATATGAATTGGGTAGTCTTAATGTCTTGTTAGTAGCTACTTACGACTTATAGGTTAGTGTAGTCATTGGCCTACTACCAACTTCATATGGGCCTATAGGGTTGTGCACAAAATAGCCCAACACAAGCTATAATGTCTAGATTCATTAAATCTAAGATATGTCTAGATTTAATGAATGTAATGGTTAATCTAGGGTGGACGAATATATATAATCGAAAAGAAAATGAATAATATTATATATACATATATGTATTTTTGAAATATATATATATATTATATGATAATATTATTATATTGTGTTAGTTTAAATTTAGTTGTATCAGATAAATTAAAGGGTTAAGGTGCAAAAATAGCAAAGAACTATTTCGCGAAGTGCACTCAAAGTGCACTCAGCACAATTAACTATTTTTGGGTGCAAAACTAGACATCAACAATATTTTTGGGTGCAAAAGTAGCAACGCCGTTAACTCAGGATAACTTCCGTTACTTTAATATAATTTTAGAAAGGTTAAGGTGCAAATTTAGTAACAAACTATTTTCTTATGAACACCCAACACAATTATTTTTCACACGATCATTTACAAGATAAATATGGGCATTTACACAGGAGCATTTACATTAATGATCTTACTTTTTTCATAAGAGCATTTATAAGACAAATAAAGGGATTTAAAAGAATCCGGGGAATTAAAAAATTTTGGTCTTTCATATATTTATCTTGTAAATGCCTATATTTATCTTTCCACTGACAAAACCTAACTTTTACTTGACTAGATGGGGTGCAATAAAATTTTGTTAACTCATTGTATTCTTTTAAATCTCTTTATTTTGTCTTGTAAATTCTCTTATTAGCAATGAATTATTTCCCTATGGGCACTAACACAATTATTTTTCTTAAGAGCATTTACAAGACAAATAAAGAGATTTAAAAGAATACAGTGAGTTAACAAAATTTTGCTGCACCCCATTCGGCCAAGTAGAAGTTAAAGTTAGGTTTTGTCAGGGGAAAGATAAATATAGGCATTTACAAGATAAATATATGAAAGACCAAAATTTTTTAATTCCTCGGATTCTTTGAAATCCCTTTATCTGTCTTATAAATGCTCTTATGAAAAAAAATAAAGTAAGATCATTAATGTAAATGCTCCTGTGTAAATGCTCATATTTGTCTTGTAAATGCTCGTGTGAAAAATTATTGTGTTTGGTGTTCATAAGAAAATAGTTTGTTGCTAAATTTGCACCTTACCCATTCTAAAATTATATTAAAGTAACAGAAGTTATCCTCAGTTAACGGCGTTGCTACTTTTGCACCCAAAAATATTGTTGATGTCTAGTTTTGCACCCAAAAATAGTTAATTGTGCTGAGTGCACTTCGCGAAATAGTTCTTTGCTATTTTTGCACCTTAACCCTAAATTAAATTTAATAACTAACACAACAAAGATATTATATCTCAGATTTAATTTATAAAGATAAATTAAATCTATTTTCATTGGTTTTTTATTCAGATTAAATAATAGGTTAAATTAAAAATGTTAGATAGATTTAATTAAACCATATTTATTTAATTTGTTTATCAACAGACAATTAAGTGTTAATTGATATGATATGGATTTTGAAATTAATTAAGATTAATTTTAAAAAATCCAATATCCATCATAAAATAAGAAGCCCTAACAAGTTATTTAAAAAGGGTGAGCGAGGATTTTTTATGGGTGATGATAAAATCAAGATAAAGAACTGTGAGGAAAAACAACTCCAAAGAGGGATGTTGGTGGAGCTCCGTAAAGGGACCTGATCCAAGTTATTAGCTCCTTGAGACTGAAAAGAAAGACTAAACACATAAGAAAGGTACATTTTCTACTACTTGATTTAAACACCATTGACATATTTGCAGTCGAGATTGGAAAAATTTTTTAATTTTAATTTTCTACTGTGCCTACCAATCCGAACAGCTTCACCCAAGAGGGGGCTGAATTGGGTGATGTAATAAAATGTTTTAGCGTTACGGTGTTATGGAAATAAATGAAGAGAGATAGTAGAGATGAGAGAATTTGCACACAGAGATTTATATTGGTTTGGCCCAACCCTAGGCCTACGTCCAGTCCTCAATGATCAACAACTCTTGAGATTTCAACTAATGTTCCAAGATTCAGTGGGCTCTCAGAACGCCTCGGAACAATAGTTGTCCTCTTAAGGACTATGAGCAAAAATATTCTAAAGCCTAGATTTTTCTTCCCCTTGTGGAAATTCTTGTGAGAAAAACAATTTCGAAGACGTTTCTCTCCTGCTTATCTTGCAAGTCTTATGGGAAGCAACTTTTTCTCCTGCTTACATTACTGTAAGTCTTACCAGTAGCAACGTTCTCTACTACATGCACCTTATAAGTCTTATAAGCAGAAAGTCTTATCAGGAATTTTCTCTACAACTTCCCTTTAAAGAAATCAACCCTCTTAAAGTCCCTTTACCTTGAGATTAAATCAAAAATACAATTGGAAGTGTTTACAGAATCTCTTATATAGTGGATATGATAATCTCTTATATAGTGGATACTCAAGAAAAATGTAGATTCCATGTTGTTTTTCACTAAAATCTGAGACGTTGGCTGAACTTTCATTTTGGAGAATAAAAGTTAGCCTGAACAACGTTTGTGTTTGTTTGGGGCCCCAACGGATGAATCTTGAAACAAAGTTGGGCATTATGGAATAGTCATGAAAACTAGAGGGGTATGTTGGTGTGCACACAAATCTAAGATATTGACCACACTTTCTTTTTCTTGACCACATGTTAGCCCAAATCGTATATGTGTGGGTTGTTTAGGGCCTAAACAAATGAATCTCACATTAAAGCTGGCCATTCTGGCATCATCTTAAAAAAGGAAGCGGGTATGTTGTTTTTCACCTAAATGTTAGACATTGACAAAACTTTCATTCATTGGACCACAAGTTAGGCCATATCGCGTATGATGCAGATTGGGCCAAAAACAGATGAATCTCACATAAATGTTGGCGTTATTAAATCCTCATATCAAATGGTGAAGGTATGTGGATTTTCATATTATTCTAACATATTATCCAAACTTTCATTCTATGGACCACAAGTTAGCCCATATCACGTAGTTGTGGTTTACCAAATGGATGAATCTCATATCAATGTTGGTCAGTTTGGAATCCACATAAAAAATAGAAAGTGTATGTTGGTTTTCATCCAAATCTAAGATGTTCACTAAATGTTCAATCTCTTAACCATTAGTTAGCATAAAGTGCTTTGTGACTGTTTAGTGGCAAACATATGAATCATGCAACAAAGTTAAGCACTATGTAATACTTGTGAAAAATGTAGAGGGCATGTTGTTTTTAATTCAAATCAAAGACATTGGTCAAACTTTCATTCTCTAGAACACAAGTTAGTGTTGGAAATTATGCCCAAATGGCCAATCATTGTACTTTGAACATTATTAATTTAATGAAATTTCTCCATTCTGTTATCATATTATTTGCATGTTAACTATGATAATTGTATCCTTAGATAAATCATAAATATTATCCTAAAATGTCCTTGGTCGGTTCTGATCTAGATTGTCGAGTTTTTTAAACTGGGTTGAAATCCCTTTAGAACTGGTATCGTGAATTCTGTTCTGGATTTGATCCAAAGTAGAATTCATCGTTTAGGTTTTGAATAGGTTGAAGATCACAGTGTAAGAACATGTTAAGGTCTCTATTCGGGTATTAGGGATCCAAAAAGAAAGGGAAGGGCAAATGGAATGGTAATGGCTCAGGTGGTAAGACCAAAGAGTCAGACAAGCCCGAAACCAAGCCTGCACCCAAGAAGGTAAAGCCTCTAAAGGAAGGAGTTTGGTACTTCTGCAATAAACTCTATCATTGGAAGAGGAATTGTAAACTCTACCTCAAAGATCTGAAAAAAAAACAAGAAGGATAGCGAGGCTATCGCTTCAGGTATTTATGTTATAGACATTCATTTTTCTACTTCCTCTACTTGGGTTTTAGATATTGCATATGCTTCTCACATTTGTACAAATGTGCAGGGTCTAAAGGACAGTAGAAAGCTAAGGAAGGGGAGGTGGACCTACGAGTTGGAAATAGAGCAAGAGTTTCTGCTTTAGCCGTAGGCACTTTTGAATTAGTTCTGCCCAGTGGGCTTTTGTTAGTTTTGAACAATTACTATTATGTTCATGCTTTGAGTAGTAACATTGTTTCTCTTTCTTATTTCGATAAAGAAGGTTATACTTCCATTACTAGGAATGGTAAATGTTTTATTTATCGTAATGACTTAATTGAGATTAACAAAATGGTTTTGAATCTCAAGGCGTTAGATGGGATTAAACATGCCGGATCATATGATGTTCGAATCCCATAAACATCTAAGAGTTATAAATGATTCTGTTAGGATCGGCAGGTACAGTGGAAGAATTTTTAAATTTTTTTCTAATCATAATCGAGGATCTATCAACGGCGTTTAAATCGAGTTAGAAAGATTCGTACCTTTTTCAACTTAAGGATTTCACGATCTCTAGAAGCCAACACGAATGCTCCCTCTACTGGTATCCACATGAATGCTCTCTAAAAGAGACTACGTTCTAGTGCCTCCAAATGTCTCCTAGGGTTTCCCTTGCATCTCTGAATTCTCATGCACGTATGAGTATATCTGCTCTATCAAGTTTATAACCTATGAGGGCTATATTCGAATTTCAAAATTAATCTTCATTAATTTTGAAATTAATTAACAATTAATTATCTTGATGTGCTAATTAAATAAATTTAGTTTAAATTAAATCTGTCTACCAGTTTTAATTTAACCTATTTATTTAATCCAAATAAAGAGCCATTAAATTTAATCATCTTCATAAATTAAATCTGATATACTATATCTCTATCATGTTAGTTATTAAATTTAATATATCTTAATAGATTACATTTAAAACTAACACAATATAATAACATCATATAATACACACACACACATATAAATATATATAAGATATGTATTTCAAAAATATATATCTATATAATATTATTAATGAATTTTATATTAAACATATATACATATAAAATTCGTCTACCCTAAATTAAACATTATCTCATGTTGGGCCATTCTTGTGTCTGACCCTATAGGCCCATATGAAGTTGGCAGTGGGCTAATAACTGTACTAACCCAAAAGTCGAAAGCGGCCTCTAGCAAGACACTATGACTACCCAATTCATATGAGGATCATTATCACAATGCAACCATTCATACAACCATATCACATCCCTTTTGTCACATGATATACTAATCAAGGATAAGGCATGGATAATATCATCCTCTTGTTCTTGACAATTACTTTCTCAATTCCTGAGTAGCCTGACAATAGAAATGGAAACTCCTTTCCATCGTAGTATGGCCATACATTTCTCAGACTCACTCATCGAGGGGCCCAATAATATCTCTCTACTAATGTGAGGGACAAATTCCATCTTGATCAATCATATTCCTCTGCATGAAAAACCACCAAGCCCAATCGTAGCATTTATCATCACCTGATCAAAAGTGACTTTTGACTAGTTCAAAGCTTAGCAACTCTCATGTAGGAATCCATGATGACCTCAGGTCTAAGGGCATTGTGACGTAGTTATAATGAGAAAAGCTTATGACTTGATCTATGTAGCTTTCTCATTGTGGGTCGGTCCAGCATAGATGACTGACCAAGGACATTTTAGGATAATCTTTATGATTTATCCAAGGATACAATTATCATAGTTAACATGCAAATAATATGATAACAGAATGGAGAAATTTCATTAAATTAATAATGTTCAAAGTACAATGATTGGCCCTTTGGGTACAATTTCCAACATCCTCCCACTTGTCTAGTGAGAACCCTCGATCATTTAATCAAATTTGCCATCGCTAAACTAGCTCTGCCCTACAGCATAAGGACACACCCCAATCCCTGCTTATTCGCATCACTTTACATAGCATAAGTTAAGCTGGGATTGGGTATAATCAATACTAGTGCCGTCGCCAACCTCTCCTTTGCTTAGTGAAGCTCTTCTCACATCGTTCATCCCACTTAAATGATTGATCTTTCTATGTGAGCTTGGTCATCGACAAGAGTTTGGGAGAAATTCTGAATGAACCTCCTGTAATAACCAGCAAGACCTAGAAAATTGCATGTCTTAGAAATAGTTTTTAGCCTCTTCTAGTCAAGCACTGCTTATACTTTACTGGGATCCATTATTCCCCTTCTTGCGAGATAACATGGCACAGAAATTTACTTCCTGGAGCTAAAACTCATACTTGCACAATTTGGCATAAAGTTGCTTTTAGCACAATATTTCCAGCTTTATTTTTAAATGATGCTCATGTTCTTCATTCTTCTTAGAGTATATCAGGATGTCGTCGATGAAAACCACCATGAATTGATCTAGGTATTGTCGGAAGATAAGATTCATGTAATTTATGAATACGATAGGTGCATTATTTACCATCAATCAATTAAAACCTAGTATGACTTCTAATTGATAGAGTAGCAAACAAATTAAGTCAACCGTGGACTCATGCCCCTCAACGGTTATCACACAATTCAAGCAAGCATCAGCAGTCATAGCCTTGATACCTATCGGTCATGACACAACCAAGTCAAATGGTAGTGTATGAATATGCAATCCTAGGCACTTCACATGGTCATAAGTATTAAAGAAATGGCTGGCACCTGAATCAAATAAAGCTTGTAGTAAACTATTATTAAGAAGAATTTTACCTTGAATCAGGTAAGGGGACTTCCGTACTTTTTCTGTCTTATGGCAAACAACCTGCCCTGATTTATAGGCCTTTGCTCTATCGGCTATTGCTTACATTCATTGGCCATGTGTCCTATCTGCCTGTAATTGTAACAAATGACTTAGCCTGAACAAGTTTTGCCACTATATGCCCGACCATAATGAGGACATGACCATGTTGTTGGGGGTTTCTGGTTCTTGTGATCCTTAGGTCGATAAGGTTTCTTATCGTCGCCTTTAGATGAGGATTTTGACCTTTCCGCTTCTAGGAAGAAATTCCATTACTAGGCTCACCATGATTGCTATCGTCCTTAGCTGGGTACAGATCCCTTAGATACTTCTCTGTGATTTAGCACTCCTCCAAAGGTTTGTCAAATTCAGAAAACTGTAGGGTGGCTAACCTTTTCCTCAAATCACTTCTCAAGCCTTAGATTAGCATGTTAGAGCTCCACTTTTCATCATCCATGCGTTACATACAGGATGAGTATCGGGCCAGTCGGATGAATCAATACAAGTAATCATCAAGAGTCGCTTCACCACCTTGCTTTATCGATAGGAACTCTGATTCTTTTTTAAGCCTCACAAACTTGGGAAAGTATTGGTCACTAAATTTTTCCTGGAATAGCTCCTAGGTCAAAGGCACATTCTGGGTCTACAACGTCATAGCACTGTTCCATCACCACCTGTCAATGTCTTCCTCAAGCTTATAGATGGCCAGTCGCGCCCTTACCTCAATCGGGCATTCTAGTAACTCGAAGATCTTTTTCAACCAACTAGCCAGTCTTTAACCGCTTGGGGATCAAATCTCCCCTTGAACACTGGAGGTAGATGCTTATAGAATTTGGAGACCCAGAACCATAGATATCTCTCATTTTGGGCTGCCACCTCATGTGATTCTTGATTTGGTTCAGTGTTTAGTGGTGACTTCGAAGGTCGAGTTGACCCTTTTGTCGTTTCTTTATGATTTGTCTCTTCTTGTGTTGATTTGACTTTATCTTTAATCTATTTTACTTTCACCTCACAGAGTTCGTCTCTTAACTTATAGATCATATCCTGATACTCCATTAAGATACCCATAATCTATTATACTGGATCAGGTAGATTATGTTCTATTTCTTCCACCTTTAGTTTTACACGTTGAATCTTTGGGTGAACTATTGTTTCTTTTCACTCTACAAATGATTCACCACATCAATATCACATTAAATGTATACACATATTCCTTAAAAGTCATGTACAAGCAATTAATAGGAACATATATGTGTATACTACAACCAATCATGGGTTAATAATCATTACTAGAACAAAGAACTTTGCAACTATCCCAGCAAAACCTACCCTTGCTAGGAACTTTTGAACTGATACAAAAAAGGTAACCATTTTCTTTGAAAGCCATTAATATGGCTCGAAAATGTGTTATAGAATAAACGGGGGATCAAAAGATAATTTAAAACTCATTAAAGGTTCCGACTTTAAGACAGGATTCGGCCCTGTGATAAAGTAGGGTTTCAAACACTTTTTAAAATCTATTTAATATGGTCTCACTTCCACTTTTCAAATCTATTTAGCCTATATGGTTCTATTCCATTAATAATATCAGAGTGCAAAACAAAATTTTCTGATGAATTTTTGGGTTTCATTCATTCACTAAAAGGGTTTATAGGGCATGTTCTATTAGATCCCATATGTTTTGATGATAACAAAGATTGGACTAATGATAAAAGAGGATATGATAACAAATATTTGAACAAAGTAAATAAATGGCAGACAAAGCATTACTTGAAGTAAGTACTTGCGTAATGAAGAAGATATGAGAGACAGAGCAAAGGAAAAGCATCACTGGCAGAATCTTTAAAGGTTTACATGAGTGAGCACTCGAATAAGGAACATTGTTACTCAAGTGGTCACTCAAGTAATCATGAAGAATATCATCCAGAGAAGTACTACGAGAATTTGGATGTAGTTACTCGAGGGGTTACTCAAGTAATCTGCAAAGTTATATGAACCATTACTCGAGTAGCCACTCGAGTAACAAGGGAGAAAATCTTCCAGCAGCTCTCAGCCAAGAAATGCAACAATTTACTCGAGTAGCCACTCAAGTAACAAGGTGAGAAAAAGGCATTACTCGACGAGCACTCAAGTAATCTGTAGAGTTATTTGAAGCATTACTCGAGGGGTCACTCGAGTAATCAGGTAAGCAAAGAACATGTACTCTTGCCCAAGATTTTGATGCTATTACTTGAGGGAGTAATCGAGTAATCTGCAAACTTATTTGAAATATAACCGAGGTCTTACTCGAGTAACTTATAAAGAAAAGACATGGTCACTCAAGTAATATGGTATTTCCATGGTTTGTGATATATCTTACTCCATATCTTACCCGAGTAATATTTTATGAAAAATGTTGAATTACTCTCTGCCGTGTTTTTGATAGGTTTACTCGAGGGACTACTCAAGTAATGTACATGATCACTCTTGTAAGGAAGTCCATAAATCATGTTTTTAATCGAATGTTTATTGATTTGTTATCTATATGATTAACTCTTCATTGCACTAGTGTTCTAAGTATGTTTATAGAGAAATAATGAAGGGATCATGCCATAAGTGAAAAGTCAAATAAAACGTCAAAGATCTAACCTACCGCTACATACCGTAAACGGATAGTTTTCAAATTTGAAGAATGGTCAACCGTTGCTGCGCAACTCTAACGGACATGTTTGAATTGCTTCCAACGGACACTATAAATCATATATATATATGGAGCATTCAAAGAGCAGAGTACAACAACTGAGAACACATGAACATACATTGATCAACACATTTTCAGTGCTCTATTTTTCTTATACTCATTCATTGTACTTTAGTGATTATATATTTGCTCAATGAGAGAGCTTTTCATTACAAACTCAATATTTTTTATTGAGACAACTAAGGTTGTGGAACCTTGAGTTGGGTATTTGATTACAACATGTAAGGGGGGATCGAGTGTCCAGGTGAAGTAACTTGTTGTGTACTGAGGTGCCAAGAACCCACTGAATCTTAGAGAATATAGTAAAACTCTCAGAGATGCTCTGAGGACTAAACATAGGTTAAAGTGGCTATGGCCAAACCAGTATAACTCCTGGTGTACACTTCAGTAATTTTCTCTTTGCTCTAAACTGCTTTAAATATTCTGTTAATTTTCTTATACGCAACAAATTTCTGATATCACCTAATTCATCCCCTCCTGGGTGAAATGCTTGCCCTGGCATTTGGTATCAAAGTGTAGGTCTTCTTGTTAATGTATAATAGCCTAAGAAGGATCCAATAGCAAGCATGGGTGAGGGAATTCTTCCAGACAGAGCATCTATCACAAGACCTCCAGGTTTCAATGGCGAACACTTCTCATTCTGGAAAGCAAAGTTCAGAGTCTTTATTATGGCTATTAAATATGGTCTATGGGATGTGATTGAAAGTGGAAACTACAAACCTGAAAAGATTGTAGATTCACAGAGAGTTCCCAAGACACCAGCAGAATATGATGAGAATGACAGGAAACTCATCTCACTCAACAGCAAGGCAATTCTGATGATTCAAAGTGCCTTAGTCAAAATGAGTACTTTAGAATCTGCACACTCCCAATAGCTAAAGAAATATGAGAAGCCTTAGAAATCAGGTGAGTCGATAGCTTAATTTGAAATTAGATATACTCATATTGTTAATCAACTTGCAGCACTTGGAAAAGTCTATGATCAACATACCCAGGTACAAAAGATTCTGAATATTCTTTCTAAAGACTGGGAGGTAAAAGTCACTATAATTGAGAAAGCAAAAGGTGAATCAATACGATCGATTACTTCTCTGTTTGGAAGCCTTTTGAATATGAAAGTAAATTAAAGTTCAAATGAAAACTAGATGATATTGGTGACAAGAAGAAAAGAGGTCTAGCACTGAAAGCAAAAGAAGAAGAACAAGATGAAGATGAAGAGCTTGATGATGACGAAATAAGCCTAATCATAAAATGATTCAAAAAGTTTTACAAGAAAGGCCAAGGATTCAAAAACTTTCAGAAAGGAGGAACAAGCAATAAAGAACATATCATCTGCTATGAATGTGGAAAGCCAGGACATTTCAAATTAGAATATCAAGAACTGATTTAGAAGAATAAAGAAAAGAGAAAAGGCAGATTCTACAACAAGAAGAAAGCCTTTGTATCTGCCAATGGGGAGATGGCTCTTCTGACGAAGAAAGCGATGAAGAGGAAGTAGCCAATATATGTCTAGTTGCTCAAGAAGAAACAGAAGAAGAGGTAACTGATTTTGATCCTACCTATGATGAATTACTTATCGAATACAATGCTTTACATTTTGAATTCATCAAAGTAGTTAAAGAACTATTTGTTTTCAAAAAGAAAAACAAAGCTCTTGAAATAGAACTTAAAGAGAATTTTGAAAAGGATTGTGAAAACTGTACTTCTTTAAAAAGGAAAAACAATGATCATACTAAAACTCTTGAAAAATTCACTAAAGGAAGTGAGATGCTAAATGTAATTTTAAAAGCTCAACGATTTGTGAATGACTTATCTGGAATTGGATATGATCCAAAATCATATAAAAGGAAAAGGAAGAAAGAAAACTGGAGGTAAATCATACTTGAACTATTTTCAGCATTCTGTGCATACATCAAATCCTTTTGCATACTGTAATTATTGTAATAGAAATGGTCATTATACTTCATCATTCATTCATAAGAAGAAAGGAAAGATAGGAACCTACAAATGGGTACCTAAAGGTTCATATGTTACGAAAATCTTTTGTACTAACCTAAAGGGACCCAAAAAGATATGGGTACCTAAGACTTAATCATATTTGATTGTAGATATGTCTTAAAGCATCCAAAAATAACAAATGGTACATAGACAGTGGATGCTCTAGACATATGACCGGTGATTTTGAAAGTTTAACCACATTAGACCTAAGGAAGTTGGAAAGGTAAAATTTGGAGGAAATCAATTCAGAAAGATAGCAGGAATTGGTGAAATAAAAAACGACAAAGGAATATAAGTCAAAGATGTATATTACGTTGAAGGCTTGTGTTATAATTTGCTAAGCGTAAGTCAAAGTGCAGATAAAGACAACTGAGTAATATTTGATTCAGAGGAATGTCTAATTATCAACAAGAAAGACTTACAACTTGATAAGAAAAATATCAAGGCAAAGCTCATAGAAAAAAGAGAAGGTAACTGCTATACTCTTGATATAAGTAAAAATGGCTCTGAAAATTGTTTTCTAAGTAATGCCAATGAAAGTTGGTTATGGCATAAGAGGCTAGCTCATGTCAACATACACCAACTAGGCAAGTTAATTAAAAAGGATTTAGTAATTGGATTACCCAGAGTAAATTTCAAAAATGATTTGATTTGTGATGCATGTCAAAAGGGTAAACAAACTAAATCTTCCTTCAAATTGAAAAATGAGATATCAACCAATACACTACTTCAATTATTACACATGGATTTAGTGGGACCAGCAAGAGTTAAGAGCCTTGGTGGCAACTTATATTCATTGGTCATTGTTGATGATTTCTATAGATTTACATAGACCATTTTTCTATCATCAAAGGATGAAATCTTTGGAGAATTTATTGTTTTTGCAAAGAAAGTGCAAAATGAGAAAGCTATGTCTATTGCAGGTATTAGGATAGATCATGGTGGACAATTTGAAAATCAAGCCTTTAAAGAATATTGTGATACTAATGGCATAGATCACAATTTCTCTGTTCTAAGGACACCTCAACAAAACGGAGTCATGGAACGTAAGAATAGAGTGCTCGTTGAAACGACTAGAGCAATGTTGAATGAAAAGAACGTGTCTCAAGTTTTTTGGGCCGATGCAATGAGCACAACATGCTATATTTCAAAAGAGCCAACATTAGAACAAAACTTGGAAAGACACTATACGAGCTATACAAAGGAAGGAAGTCAAACCTGCTCATTTACACATCTTCAGTTGTAAGTGTTTCATTCATAATAATGGTAAAGGTAACTTAGGAAAATTTGATTCTAAAACAAATGAAGGAATTTCCCTTGGCTATTCTAACCGAAGTAAAGCATACGGCGTTTTCAATAAAAGAATATGTGTTGTTGAAGAATCAATTCATATTGTATTTGCTAAATTTGAATCCTCTGACAAAACCATTGATGATGAGCAAGAAGTTGTTTCAAATCAAGAAAATGGTCAATCTATTTCCAAATCTCTTATTCTAGATGTTGATTAAACCAAGGAAAAATATTAGTCACTAGGATAGCCTAGAGCTTGGAAATACAATAAAAGTCATCCCTAGATCAAGTTATAGGAGATGTGAATGAAGGAGTCAAAAATAGAAATAGAATTTTCAATGAAGTTAGTTTTTTTGCTTTTATTTCTAAGATTGAACCTTTTAGCATTGACAAAGCCCTATCAGACAATTATTCGGTTATAGCAATGCAAGAAGAACTAAACCAATTTGAAAGAAATCAAGTTTGGGAGTTGGTACCCTATCCTAAGGATCATCCGATCATTGGCACTAAATGGGTATTCAAGAACAAACTTGATGAATCCACAATCATTGTCAGAAACAAGGCAAGATTGGTGGCCAAAGGCTATAATCAGGAAGAAGGAATTGATTATGAGGAAATGTAAGCTCCAGTGGCAAGATCGGAAGCTATACGAGTACTCTTAGCCTTTGCATACATCAAAGGATTCAAACTCTATCAAATGGATGTAAAGAGTGCATTTCTAAATGGCTACATCATGGAAAAAGTATATGTAGATCAACCTCTAGGTTTCAAAGATGTGACCAAACCTGACCATGTTTTCAAACTCAAAAAGGCTTTATACGGTTTAAAATTAGCTCATAGAGCATGGTATGAAAGGCTCTGTAAATTTCTCATTGATCAAGGTTTTGTACGAGGAAAAGTTGATACAACACATTTTACAAAATGAAAATGAGATGATATTTTAATTGTGCAAATATATGTTGATGATATAGTTTTCGATGCTACTAACGAAACCTTGTGTAAGGAATTTTCTGGGACGATGTAGGGGGAGTTTGAGATGTCAATGATGGGAGAATAGAATTTCTTTCTTGGTTTGCAAATCAAACAAAGAAAGAATGGAATTTTCATATCTCAAATAAAGTATTTGAAAGAGCTATTGAAAAAGTATGGAATAGATGAGGCAAATGGAATGGACACGCCTATGAGCTCAACTACATTGATTGATGTGGATGTCAAAGTAAAAGATTACAGCATCACAAAATATAGAGGAATGATTGGATCATTACTCTATCTCACTGCAAGCAAGGCTGACATTCAATTCAGTGTGGGTATGTGTGCAAGATATCAATCAGCACTAAAAGAGTCACATGCTAAAACCGTCAAAAGTATCTTCCGATATCTTGCTGACATGGCATAATTAGGTCTCTTGTATCCCAAAGGAAGAAGTAAATATCTAGTTGCATACTCAGACACTGATCATGGAGGATACAAGACAGACAGAAAGAGTACCAGTGGTCAAAGTCAGTTTCTTAGAGGCTCGATTGTGTCATGGTTTAGCAAGAAACAAAATACAGTGTCTCTTTCATCAACGAAAGCTGAGTTTGTTGCAGCATCAAGTTGTTGCGCACAAGTATTATGGCTAAAGCAACAACTCTAAGATCTTGGTATTTATTTGAAGGAGATACCAATATACTGTGACAACACTAGCATAATAAGCTTGGTGAAGAATCCTGTTCAACATTCCAGAACCAAGCATATGTTAGTCCAAGCGTTTCACCTAAGAGGGGGTGAATTGGTTGATACTACAAATTTTGTTGCAAATATAAATCTTAACGGTGAATACAAGCAGTAAAGAGTAAGGAGAAATATCACCGAAGTGTACACCGGGAGTTATACTGGTTCGGCCATAACCACTTTGACCTACGTCCAGTCCTCAGAGCTTTTCTGAGAGTTTCAATATAACTTCCAAGATTCAGTAGGTTCTTGGCACCTCAGTACAAGCAAGTTCCTTCACCTGGACATTCGCTCCCCCTTACAAGTTGTAATCAAATCCCAACTCTAGGTTCCACAACCTTAAGTTACCTCAATAACAAATATTGAGTTTGAATGAAATATCTCTCTCACCGAGTGAACAAGAATCACTGAAGCATAGAATTACAAGTATTATGTAAAACAGAATAGTGAACTTGATAATGCGTTTGTGTGTGTGTTCTTGTTGTAATCTCTGTTTGGGTGTTCCCATATATATATAGATATGTTGGTAGCAACTGTTGGAACATTTTCTTCATGCCCATTAGAGTGTGCGCAGCCACAGTTTACTTTTCCCATATTTGAAAAAATATCCGTTTGCGGTAGGTGGCGGTAGGTGGCATTTGAATGTTGCATTTGACTTTCCTTATTTGTTAGATCTCTTCATTGTTTATCTGTGGATATGCTAAGAATACTAATACAATGAAGGGTTAATTATATAGGAAACAAATTAGTGAACGTTGGAATGATTTCTGAATTTCTGGACTTGCATACTCGAGTAGTTACTCGAGTATTCATTAAGTTTACTCGAGTACTTACTCGAGTATCATCGTACAAATATGAATAAACTGCAAGTCAATAAAATAACATTACATTACTCGAGTAGTGTATGGAGTAAACAAAATTACAAACCTTGGAAATACTTGTTTACTCGGGTACTTACTCGAGTATGGCACATTTTACTTCATAGGTTACTTGAGTAGCAACTCTAGTAATCTCTCAAATAAACTTTTGGTTACTCGATGCTTTACTCGAGTAATGTTGGCAGGATTTCAAGGCCGAGAGTACTTCAAGTTTGCTTACCTTGTTACTCGAGTACTTACTTGAGTAGACATCAATTTTCTGCACAGCTTACTTGGGTAGGAACTTCAAGTTCTGTGTAAATAACTCTACATATTACTCGATTACTAACTCGAGTAATCCAGTTTAAATGAGTGATTGAATACCTGTATACTTGAGTAGTGCCTCGAGTGAAGTGTGATAAAAACATATCATGTTATTCGACATTACCTTCAGGTTTTGCTTACCACAGTGGGTTACTCGAGTAGCTCCTTGAGTAACATTGGCAGGATAGAAAATGCTGAGCGCAACATTTTTCTTGAAACAGGAGACTCGAGTACATACTCGAGTATCGTTGGCAGGCCGAGAATAACTAGAGGTCTTTTACATGGTTACTCGAGTGCTTACTCGAGTAACATTGGCAGGCCGAGAGCAACTCCAAGTGATTTACCTAGTTACTCGAATAATGTTGGCAGGTTACTTGAAGGTTGACTCTGTTTACTTCAAGTTTCTATCCATTACTCGAGTATCTACTCGAGTAATGCTTTAGAAAACTTGCTAATGATCAAGTTTCCCAGCTTTTTCTCTTGGCCTTTCTTCATTACTCCAATGCTTACTTCAAGTGATTATTTTGCCTTGTTATTACTTTGTTCAAACTTATTTGTAAATCTTTTTCATACCATCCTATGTTATCATCAAAACATGAGAGATCTAACAGCATATTGATGTTAGACATCACTTCATCAAAGATCATGTCCAAAAGAAAGATGTGAAAGTGATATTCATTCCAACTCATCTTCAACTAGTTGATATCTTCACAAAACCTTTTGCAAAAGATCAATGTTTGCATATTAGAAGAGAATTGGGAATAGTAAATCCTAATGAATTATAAGTTACTTAGTGCTTACAAAATGTTATATAATGTTATTTATTGATGTTTTGATGATTACTAATTTAAGCATTGGAGTCTCTAGCAGTTTGTTTTGTAGGATCATGATATTCTATTTTGGAGTATGAAAAACAAAGGTTAACAGAGAACAATATTATTGGAAGGACAACTTCAAGTAAACACCATTACTGGAGTGACAACTTGAAGTAATTAACTGGATTACTCAAGTAGCCACTCGAGTAATGACCTGAAAATTATGATAGTGGAGCATTAATTTAAAAGAAACGGCACAACGGTTGGAAATGAACAGCCAGAAGGAGAAGAAACGGATTACCTGAGGGAGGCCTCGAGTAAACTTCAAATTTTATTCGAGTAAGGCCTCGAGTGAACCTGGGTGCATATAAAAAATTTGCTAAGTTTCAACTCAAATTTATCCTAAAAAGCCATCAAATGATCGAGGGAATATATAGGGTAATTACAATATTATTCATGCCAGGTACGCACTTGAATTCACTACATTTTGAAATTTCTGGTATGATCACTTGAGTAGCTACTCGAGTGAAGCTGATGATCACTCGAGTAAGCCCTTGAGTGATGTTGAGCCCTACATCTATTTCAGTCGTTACTCAGTCATTTCTCACAAAATCGCCTTGAGTGATTCTCCTAGTGATCTCATAAAAACTCTTTACAATCATTTTCTCTTCTCATAACCGTCAAAACCTATTGATTTTTGTTTACAAAAACCTCCCAGATTGCTCAGAATCCTGTGCACTATTTCTCGTGACTGTCAACCCTGTTTTTCCAGAAATCTTTGTCTTTCTTAAACACAATGGTGAGGACAAAATCTCCTAATCTTAGCACTCCTTCTGAGTCCTCTGAACCATATTAGCCCTCTGATTCTCTTCTATATCCACGTACCAAGAAATGAAAGCTTTCTCCTAAACCTAAAGCCAAAGCTAAACCAAAAAACCAAGCCAAAGGTGAAAGGGGTTTTGATTAAGGAGCCCATTGCCATAAAAGCTAAATCAAAGAAGAGTATATCCATTGGAAGAGCCAAAGGAACAAAGGCACCATCCCCTCCTCCTTCTGACTCATCCGACACACCTACTTTTTCTCCAAAACCTCTGAAAAAGTCCAAGATTGATGAGAAGATTACCAAAGTGATGGTAGGCATGCTTGAAGAAGCCTTTCAGTCTAAGGGAGCAAAGAAAGGGGAATCTTTAAAGCAACCAGAAGAAAGGGATAAGGAAATCACATTCCCTCCACAGGGATTCAATGTCAACAAGCTTAAGGAATCTCAGAAGTACCTGAGTCACTTTGCAAGAAGAAATATGTGCAGATACACTGCATTGACTACAAGGTTCTTCAAAGAGGTATTGAAATTTGACTTGAGTCCCTATCTTGATTCCTATATGCCTTGGCTGTCTGTTAAACTCCCATTTTGCACCAAAGTTGTGAGGTATTTTTACTATAACCTTGAACCTATAAATGATCCTATCAGGAAGTCTGTGGAAGAAGAAATGACTTCTAAGGTTAGAGGACAAAGAATTCTAATCTCACTTTCCAAAATGAATACCTGGTTAGGAATAGAGGACCCTCCTGATGATGATTACCCTAATCTTGACTCAAACAAGATATTCTCTATTCTAAGACCTGTTGAGATAGTGGGACCTCTAAATTTCAATCCAAGTGATATGAGTGATTTTCATCAAGTCCTATGGTATATCTATTATAGTGAACAAATCCAACAACTACACACATTTCATTGAGAGGGATTTCAGAAAATTTGCCTAATTGATTCTCAAAGAACAGAAGGACTTGGGAGAGTATATCTTTGCTGAGATAAAGAGATATATTTATAAAGGAAAACCTACTACTCCAATGCCTTACCCTCAACTTATTTCTTTGGTTCTCAAGAAGAATAAGGTTTGGTATTTGGAAAGTAAGGAGCCAATTGAGAGGATAACACCAGTTGGGAGAAATAAAATTGGGAAGTTGAACATTGAAATTCCTTTAAAGACTCCTCTAAAAGGAAGTCCCAAGAAGAAGAAAAAGACTGAAACTGCAACTAGTCGAATGGATGACACACAGTGTTCTACTCCAGCCAACATATCCTCTCCTTCTTTCTTTGGTACCACAATGCAAATATTCATGGAGAACATTCAGAAGAATTTTCTTATCAACATTGTGAATACCAATGCCGAGTTGATAACTCATATAAATGAGAAAATGGGAAAACTTGTGGAGAGAATGGATAAGAGGCATGAAGAGTTGTTAGCTGAACAACGTGACCAGTTTAAGCTTTTGAGATCCATTGTTGCCAGACTTGATGCTATGGCATCTAGCTCCCCTATTCCTTGTCCTTCTGTTATTCTTGAACCAATACCTGTCTCTGAACCTGGACCTTCTATACCTACTAAGCATAGACCCTCTGAGATTAGACCCAGTAATCTCTTGTTCTCTATGCCTGACCCTGACACATCCGAGCCAATCCACATCACCAGTGATGATCTAGCTCAGCCTGTTTAGCCAGAGCCCATATTTACTCCCATTGCCTTACCTACACGCACTGAGGAGGTGCTTGTGTCTTCACCTATTGCTACAGAGGAAGTAGAAATTACTTCTCTTGTTCCTTACCCATCATCTCCAGTGAATCCTCCAGAGGATCTTCAGACACCCCCAATGAACCTTCCTGACACTGAACCATCATCTTCAGATCCTTCCAGTTCAAATGGTTCACATGAATCTTTGGCATTTCCTATCACTCCTATCTCAGCAGCCAATCCATCTACTCCTCCTTATTATTGATTCCACCTTTGTCATGAAGACAAAAAGGGGGAGAAGAGCCTGAGTGATTTTGTGATCAATGGCTGAGTAAATGCATAGGGGATATGGGTGTACAGGGCTTTAGGGAGCTTTTAGCTTTGAATTCTAAGTTTGATTATGTAATGAATTCTTCTTTATGCAATTTGTTTCTTTATGCCATTAAAGTTAAATTTCATTAAAGTTATATTACATTGTGGGACTAATGAGTTTTCGATTGTGTATGCAAGGTGAACAAGTAAAGAAGAACAACAACTTTGAAAAGATCTTTACTAAGCTATTTCGAAGGAGTTTTCAAGTTTAAATTGAACAAAAGATTTCATATGAAAAGTATTTAAGAAGCATATGTTTGAAAACTCACTTTCAAAAACTTTGTTCAAAATCACCAATTTTCGTCATCAACAAAAAAGGGGAGAATGTAAGACCCATATGTTTTGATGATAACAAAGATTAGACTAATGATAAAAAAGGATATGATAACAAACATTTGAACAAAGTAAATAAATGGTAGACAAAGCATTACTTGAATTAAGCACTGGAGTAATGAAGAAGATATAAGAGACAGAGCAAAGGAAATATATCACTGGCAGAATCTATAAAGGTTTACTCGAGTGAGAACTCAAGTAAGAAATACTGTTACTTGAGTGGTCACTTGAGTAATCATGAAGAATATCATCTAGAGAAGTATTGCCAGAATTTCGATGTAGTTACTCGAGGGGTCACTCGAGTAATCTACAAAGTTATATGAACCATTACTCGACTAACAACATGAGCATAAGGCATTACTTTAGTAGCTACTTGAGTAACAAGGGAGAAACTCTTCCAGTAGCTCTCGGCCAAGAAATGCAACAATTTACTCAAGTAGCCACTCAAGTAATAAGGTGAGAAAAAGGCATTACTCGAGGGAGGACTCAAGAAATCTGCATAATTATTTGAAGCATTACTCGAGGGGTCACTCGAGTAATCAGGTAAGCAAAGAACAGGTACTCTCGCCTCAGAATTTGATAATATTACTTGAGGGAGTAATCAAGTAATCTGCAAACATATTTGAAATTTACCCGAGGTGTCACTCAAGTAACTTGTGAATATTATATTTCCAAGGTTTGAGATGTATCTTACTCTATTTCTTACCCGAGTAGCCACTCGAGTAATATTGTATTTCCAAGGTTTGTGATGTATCTTACTCTATATCTTACCCGAGTAATATTTTATGAAAAATGTTGAATTACTCTCTGCCATGTTTTTGATAGGTTTACTCGAGGGACTACTCGAGAAATGAGCATGGTCACTCGAGTAAGGCAGTCCAAAAATCATGTTTTTAATCAAATGTTTATTGATTTGTTTTCTATATGATTAACTCTTTATTGCACTAGTATTCTAAGTATGTTTACAGAGAAACAATGAAGGGATCATGCCAAAAGTAAAAAGTCAAATAAAACATCCTAGATATCACTTACTGCTACCTAGCACAAACGGATAGTTTTCAAATTTAAAGAATGGTCAACCGATGATGCGTGACTCTAATGGACATGTTTGAATTGCTTCTAACGGACACTACAATCATCTACATATATGGAGCATTCAAAGAGCAGAGTACAACAACTGAGAACACACGAACATACATTGATCAACACATTCTTAGTGCTTTGTTTTTCTTATACTCATTCATTACACTTCAATGATTATATATTTGCTCTTTGAGAGAGTTGTTCATTACAAACTCAATATTTGTTATTGAGACAACTTAAGGTTATGGAACCTTGAGTTGGGGATTTGATTACAATGTGTAAGGGGGAGCGAGTGTCCAGGTGAAGGAACTTGCTGTATACTGAGGTGCCAAGAACCCACTGAATCTTGGAGAATATATTGAAACTCTCAGAAATGCTCTGAGGACTGGACGCAGGTCAAAGTGGTTGTGGCCGAACTAGTATAACTCCCGGTATACACTTCAGTGATATTTCTTTGCTCTAAACTGCTTTAAATATTCTGTTAATTTTCTTATACGCAAGGAAATTTTTGATATGACACAATTCACCCCGTCTTAGGTTAAACGCTTGCACTAACATGTTCGCCAGTTTAAGTTCCCATACTGAGGATTACATACAACTTCGTAAGTTTATGTCATATACAATATATACATTCATCCCAAAAACTGAAAACCAATAAAAAAACTCTAGTCTCTTTGCTGGGAGCACTAGCCGCCCTTCATTACCTATTTCTCCTTTGATCCTCTTGCCTTGGTTGTAGGTTAGTCATTGGAAAGAGTGAAATTCATATGAATCTTGGTAGTAACAGTTCTGTTATATGATATATAATTTAATAAAGCATGTAAGCAATTATCATAAAGTAGCATCCATAACAGCATCTACAGTAGCATACACAGAAGTATCCATAATCGTGACATTCGTCACATTCGTGACAGCTTTCACAACTGTATACAACAACTTTCTCAGCCATATATGATAGCTTTCACATCTGTATATGATGGCTCTCACAGTCATATGTGACAACTTTCACATTCGTGGCATTCGCGATAGCTTTCACAGCTGTATACACATTCCTGACATTCGTCACATAGCAGTATTCACAGTAGCATTCATTTTCATGACATTTGTAAAAATTCAATAATAAGTACATGCATACAAAACATTATACATGATATAGGAGAAAGAGTCACTACATTATTCTTTCCATTCGTGCTCAGGTGTAGGTTTCTCACTCTAAGGGCAGATGTCAACTCTTATAAATTAGAATTAAGGATGATGAGTTATTCCCTATTCCAATTCTTAGATAACTACAAAACACTTAGGGTTGGTTATCATTTAGGTCCCTTAGGTGGCTATGATAAGCTCAAGCAAAAGACCAAAAAGGTTGGGGAGAGCTAGATTAGAAACTACCTTTCAAAAGTTCAAAATGCTGAAATTAGGGGTTAGCCGTGGCCAAAAATCCCCTGGCCACGGCCAAGAAATGGCCAAAAACTTTTTGGCCGCGGCCAAGAAAATTCCTGTTTCTTAGCTGAATTCCAAAAATCATAACTAAATCTAGAAAAGAAATTGAAATTGAGTTATTCCAAGTCCAACTTGAAGCTTTTTAAGTCATCTATAGAGAAAAAATATGAACCACTACCATCTACTACTACAAAAGTACAAACTTCAGTGCATTTCCATACTGTTCCATAATAACTTCTAGTTTTTACCTCAAACTTTGGAAATACATAACTTCCAACACATAAATCAGAATGACGCCTATTATATGTCATTTTAAAGCTTGGCATGTTCACTATTAGACTAAAAATTTTAGAATTTTGGGACACCATTTACTCATTCAAAACTGCCATGAAAATTAGCGGCTCTGCACAGAGTTTTCATTGACAAAACTTCCAATTTTTCAATATATGTTTCCAACGGTTAGAATTCACATCCGAGGCTACTCCCCACACAATTTTTTGCATAGAATCCAATGGAAATATCAAAACAATCAAATTCCCTTTCCATTCATAAGTTTTGTTTTGGGCAGAATTTATACACAATTTCTAAACTTTCCATTGAAGACTCAAATCAAGTTCGTTTATCCAAACCACAACACAAGACACCATTACAACAATTAAAAACATTCCAAACTCTCTAGGCCCCAATATACACAAAAATTAGGGTAAAAATCCATAAGCCAAAGCTCTCAACCAATGGCCACAATATACATGTCAAAAGGTTGCTTTTGCTCACCTCTTCCTCTTCCTCTAGTTGTTCTTTAATTCTTCAACCTCTAGTTTTTCTTGAGCACTCAAAACACCTCCTCTTAAAAATTTGAAACCATATAAATGAAGATCTCATCAATAGGAACAAGGTTAAAGAATAGGTTTTGAGCAATAAGAGTCATCTTCAAGGTCAAAATCCATAAGAAAGAAGTCACCTTTGGCTTAAGCTTCTTTCTCTTTCTTCTTCACCTTTAACTGACTTAAGAGAGCTTGGAGAGAAAGAGAGATGATGATGTTGATTAGTTTTTTCTAGCCTCCCATGCCTTTATAGACGAAAATAAGAAGAAAGAAAGAGGAGAGTTGAATGTTTGACTCTCTTTTTGCTATAATTGCTTAGCTCAAATAGTGCCATGTGTAATCTCTTTATGGCTCTTTTGAGTAGGCAAATCTATTATTTTAAAAGATGTGTCATATGCCATTAGGATCACTTATTGTATGACATTCAACTGAGGCTGTGAAACTCCTTGAGTGGAGGAAGTTACAGTTGGGGCTGTGATCGGGGTTTCCTCAGCTCCTATGGCCAAGATAAACCATTTTTCTTCCATGATGAAGTTGATGGTGGCATGTTCCTTCTTCACAAATTGGATATGTTTTATGGCCTTTAACACTATCTTGAAAAGTTTCCATATGCATGAAAGTCATTTATAGTACAAAAAATCATGCCTTGCATTTTAAAAGTCTCTTTCTTGTTTGCATAAAAAACATCGACACCTTTATCCCATAACTCTTTCAGATCTTCGATCAAGGGTTCTAGGTAAACATCTTTGTCATTTTCGGGTTGTTTTGGTCCTAAACTCAATATAGACAATATGATGTACTTTCATTTCATGCATAACAGAGGAGAGTTGTAAATAACCAACAGTGTAGGTCATGAACTATGTGTACAGCTTAGGATACCATAAGGATTCATGCCATTCGTACTAAGCCCAAGCCTAAGGTTCCTAGGTTCTTCACCGAGGCTTAGAAATAATTGATTATTTTCTTCCATTGAGAAGAATCAGCTGGATGTCGAAGCTTTCCATCAGAAATCCTCTTATCCACATGCCATCTCAAATGTTTTGCAGCATTTTCATTAGCAAACAAGTGTTTGAACCTCAGTATGATTGGAAGATACCACAATACTTTAGCAGGGGTCTTATTTGATTTGTACCTCGGGGCTTCACATATCATAAACTACTGCTTGTCTTCATGCTCTTTTCTACACAATGCACAATCATTAAGGCATGCATGAATCTTTTTATACTTCATCCCTAGTAGACATAGTATTTTCTCAGTAGCATAGTATCGACAAGGCAACACATTATCATTTGGAAGCATGTCCTTCAAAGCCTCAAGCATTTATAAAAAAACTCTTGTCACTCCATCCATGTTGTGCTTTCTAGCTTACCAATTTCAATACTACTTTCAACAATTCGTATTTTTTACACCCTGGGTACAACAGCATCTCAGCATCACTGTAATATTACCATATATACGTCATTGCTCAAAAGCCTCTTCTCATACATCACGAATAATATCCTCTATCTTATCATCTAGCTCTGTAACTTTATCATCAAAGGCTACTCCCCCTATTAAGATGCAGTTGCCATTTCTAATTCTTCACCATGTCATACCCATATCGTATATCTCTTACAAAATCCTTCAAAAATTAAATGTGTACATATATCTATAGTATTTAGTCTCTTCTCATTCAAACATTCTACACACGGGCAATAAAACATCCCACTATCATCATTGGCATTTCTTATAGAAAAGTCTAAAAATTCCCTTACCTTATTATCATATTCAACACTTGTCTGCTTAGCTTTGACCCAACTATGATCCATATATTTCAACACCTTTTTTTCTCTTTCGTATTTTTTCCCTTGAAAAAGGATAAGTATAATAAGAACATGCAACCATTATGTAAAAAGGGAAATTTCTATTTCATTATCAAATAGCAAAGGGTGATGAAATATATGGATCGTAGAAAAGAGGAAAAAAATATAATACAGTACATGCATATAGCCTATAATTAATTAACAAGCAATATAATCCTGGGATGCTTGTAAACTAGCGAAGGATAATCCTATATATATAAGGCACTCACTCTTAACATTTTACTCTAATTCTATAGTTTAAAAACTCACATATTTGTAACTACTTGAAAAATGCTGCCTCTGATACTAGTTATGGGAGATACCTCTATAAATCATAAAACAAGCAACAAATAGAAAGTCCATGAAAAATTAAGAGTAAATGATGTAAACATAAAGAAGATATCAAGGCAAACAAAGTAAAAAGACTAACCAACGCTCTTTCTGTAACCTGGAGGAAAGTATCAACCTTAAAACTATAGAGCTTTTAAGTGATCAACGGTTAGAATAAGAACCAATAAAAGTGATGGTTGAAGCAACCACCCCACAAATAAAGAGTAAAAGGAAAACCCTGCCAATTTTAGGAGCTAAGAAAAACTATTCTAAGAGACAACAAACTTATCTAATCCAAGTGATTACTTAACAAATCCAAGAGAATTTGAGTATACACAAACAAACTTAAGCATACAAGTTTCACTAAACACTATCCAAAATATTTTATTTGGCAAGTATATAAGTGCAATTTTTCCTAACTTAATAATCACCAGTGACAGCAAAACAACAACCAATACACAATAATTTCATATTTTAGAAGTACTGATCAAGGTTTAATTACACCAAGAATTCAGTTTAGAAGCAAGTACACATAAATGATAGCAAGCTCTAGTCATAACAGCATTACAAAAATGTCATAGAACATAATAGCAGCCAAATTACAATGGATGCACTAGCCTATACACAATTTAGATTCAATTCACAAATTTTTAGTAAAGGCAAGTTTCCTCAATGGAATTCCAAAAACAATTACTTAGTTTCAAAACTAGTTAGGTTTTAATAGATATAACATAAAAGCACATTAAAAACTTGATTTCATAGCAGTTCAACTCAAAGAATTCAATTTATGACTCCAAAACATATTTGTAGGAATGTAAGTGCACTTTCAACACCCAATTGTAGCATAAACTTGGCATATGAGTGATACTTGTGATATACACAAATCAGAGGAAATTCATGTCATTTTTTGGGCAATTTTCCAGCAAGCAGTCTCAAGATAAAAGTCTATTTGCATTCACTATCCAAAATCACAACGACAAATCGATTTATCTCTAATAGTGTAGTGGTTAAAGTGGTAGCAAGAATTAACTCTAACCAAAGTTTTTCTAAACCAAATCTAGTTACCATAGAGACAAAATCTAGTAAAAGGTAGCAATTAACTATATGATGCTGAAATCACAATTCAGAACCATACTGAAGACAATTACACCAGTAATGATGACACAAAATCTTATTAATCGCAACATGCAAGTATAGAAATTAATCATACAACTGATTCACAAATGAACTGATTTACAACATATAGAGCATTATACCATAGTCAAATTTTGGAGATACAAAAGAATAAAACATGAACCAGAGTATTATTTAGTAATGTAACAAACTGGGCTAGCTTAAGCTGCAGAATTTGTCCTAGCATTTTTTAGAAACTTATCTCCCATATCAGAATGAATTGAAATACGGAGCAGAGCACCAAGAACGAATAAAATCCACAGCCTGTAGGAATCTGTTACATTCTTCCTTTACAGTGTCAATAGAGAAGCGACTTAGGTCATGAAAAAGGAGTGACCTTGGCAACGACGGAGGAAGAAAGGAGCTTTACATTTAAAGAAATAGGACGGCAAAGTTTAGAAGAAGACCCATAAAGAAATCAAATGAGGAAGAGTATTTTAGATTCAAATTCAGAGAGCAATAATAAGGCATAAAGAAGACGGACAAGTGACCTTATCAACGACAGAGGAAGAGGGAGTTTCACATTCAGGGAAACATAGGATGGCGAAGTTTAGAAGTAGACCGATAGAGAAGTGAGGAATAGTGTTTTAGAGAGCAAGGTTAAGGTGTGAAGAAGAGGAATAGAAATTAGGGTGCTAAGATCATTGAGACCGGTTATATAAAAGAACCAGTCTTAAAATAACATTTCAAACTGGTTCCAATTAATAACTAGTCTAAAAAGCTTCACCTTTTAGACTGGTTATAATTGAAAATTGGTCTAAAAGGTAAATTTTTTTTTAAATTACTTTTAAAGTTGAAATATTATTTAGACCGATTTTAGAGAGAACCGGTTTAGAAAATATGTTTTTAGATAGGTTTTCTATATAACTGGTTTAAATAATATATTTAAGACCTTATATCATAGGAACCAGTCTAAAAAAGTTCTCCGTAGTTACAAAATAGCCACGGTCATACCTTTAACACCTTATCCTCTATAACGGGTCTAAATGTGTCAGTCTAATACACCTTTTTTGTACTAGTGTGTGTGGCTGTTTGACGACCAAATATATGAATCTCACATTAAACTTAGGGGTTCTGAAATCCTCTTAAAAAAGGGAGCATGTATGTTGTTTTTCACTCAAATCTGAGAGTTCACTAAACGTTCATTTTTTGGGCAACAAGTTAGCCCATATCATGTATGTTGTAGTTTGGGGCCCAAATTGGATAAATGTCAGATCAATTTTTGGCATTATGGAATCCTTATGAAAAAAGGTGAAGGTAAGTGAGTTTTCACATTGTTTCGAGATGTTAACCAAACTTTCATCTCTTACCACAAGTTGGGCCAAATCGCATATGTGTTTGTTCAAAGCCCACGTGGATGAATCTGACAATAATGTTGGCCATTCTGGAATACTCAAGAAAAGTAAAGAGGATGTGTAGGTTTTCATGCTATTTTGAGACAGCAACCATTTTTTAATTCCCTTGACTACTAGTTTAGACAAATCGTGCATGTGGCCATTCAGGGCCTACATAGATAATCTAATAACATTGTTGGCCATTCTTGAATCCTCATGAAAGATAGAGAGGGTATGTGGGTTTTCATCCGAATCCTACATTTTCACCAAACGTTCATTTTGTTGACCATATATTAGCATAAATTGTCTATGTGGTCATTTATACGCCCAAACAGCTGATCTTGCAATAATGTTAATTATTATGGAATACTCATTCAAATAGTTTTCACACAAAAAACTGAGATCTTGACCAAACTTTCATTCTCTTGAGCACAAGTTCCCCAAAGTCACATATGTGTGGATGTTCAAGGTCTAAACATATGAATCTCACATTAAAGTTGGGCATTTTAAAATCATCTTAAAAAATGAAGTGTGTATGTTTTTTTTCACTCAAACCTGAGAGTTCACCAAACTTTTAATTTCTAGAAATAAGTTAGCCAATATCACGCATATTTTGGTTCGGGCCCAAACCAGATGGTTGTCGCATCAGCTTTTGGCAACATGGAATCCTTATGCAAACAAAAGTTAAGGGTAAGTAGGTTTTCACTCTATTTCAAGATGTTAACCAAACTTTCATATCTTGACCACATGTTAGCCCAAATCGTGTATGTGTCCATTCAGTGCCCACGTGGATGAATCTAACAATGATATTGGTCACTCTGGAATCCTCATGAAAATAGAGAGGGTGTGTGGGTTTTCATGCTATTTTGAGACATTGACAAAACTTTAGTTCTCTTGACCACTTGTTAGGTAAAATAACGCATGTAGCCATTCAAGGCCTACACAGATGAATCTGACAATATTGTTGGCCATTCTAGAATCCTAGTGAAAGATAGAGAGGGTATGTGGGTTTTCATCTAAATCCACCATATTCACCAAATATTGACTCTGTTGACCACATATTAGCACAAATTTCCTATATGGTTGTTTGTGTGCCCAAACGATGAATCATGCAATGATGTTAAGGATTATAGAATGCGTATGAAAATGTTGTTCACATAAATCTGTAATGTTGACTAAACTTTCATTC
This sequence comes from Inga laurina, assembly GCA_963855925.1. Classification (NCBI taxonomy): domain Eukaryota; kingdom Viridiplantae; phylum Streptophyta; class Magnoliopsida; order Fabales; family Fabaceae; genus Inga; species Inga laurina. Next base: position 29,680,966 of record OY979702.1, on the reverse strand, counting down.
TCTTGACCACAAGTTAGCCCAAATCATGTATGTGTGGCTTTCTGACGACCAAACAGATGAATCTCACATTAAATTTATGGTAGTGTTTATCGATGACATTCTGATTTACTCTAAGAGTAATGAAGAGCATGAGCATCTTATATGAATTGTGTTGGAGATATTGTGTGAAAAGTAGCTCTATGACAAATTGAGCAAGTGCAAGTTTTGGCTTTTAGAAGTAAAGTTCTTGGCTATGTTATCTTGCAAGAAGGGATCTAAGTGGATCCCAGTAAAGTGGAAGCAGTACTTGACTTAAAGAGGCTATAAATTATTACTGAGATGCATAGTTTTTTGGGTCTTACTGGTTATTATCAGAGAATTATTCATAATTTCTCCTGGATTGCCTTGCTGATGACTTAGCTCACGTGAAAGGATAAACCATTTAAGTAGGATGAACAGTGTAAAAATAGTTTTGTTCAGCTGAAGAAGAGGTTAAATATGGCGCCAGTGTTGATTATACGTGACCTTAGCTTGACTTGTGTTGTGTACAGTAATGTAAGTAAGCAAGGGTTGGGTTGTGTCCTTATACAGCAGGGACGCATTGTGGCCTATGCCTCCTGATAGCTGAAACCTCATGAAATGAATTATCCTACTCATGATCTGGAGCTTACGGCAATTGTGTTTGCATTGAAGATATGACGATATTACCTGTATGGCATGATGGTGGAACTGTACTATGACCATAAGAGTCTCAAGTACATATACGACTAGAAAGAGTTGAATATGAGATAGTGATAGTAGATGGAGTTGCTAAAACACTACAACCTAGAGATTAAATATCATCTAGGTAAAGCTAATGTCATCACAGATGCTCTTAGTCAAATAAAAGTGCTAGTTGCAGCAATAATGGTACAAGAGGGAAAATTGATAGAAGACTTTTGGGACTTGAATTTGTCGAACCAAATCATATGTGCTAATTACAATGTTTTCCAAGGGGAAAGTTATCTAAGGGCTGAAATTGAAGAGGCTCAGAGGCAAGATGATCAGGTGTAGTCCATTTGAATTATGATTGAGCAAGGGGAGACTCGAGACTATGATTTATTGCCTAGTGTATTGTTTGTGGCAAAAGGAGAATCTGTATCCACTAAAGGCTGACTTGAGGCAAAGAATCCTGGATAAGGCATACAAGAGTCAATATACTCTTCACCCCGGAATGACCAAAATATACCACAGTTTGAAGACTATGTATTGGTGGACTAGATTAAAGAGTGATGTGACCCAGTATGTGGCATTGTTTTAACTTTTTAGAAAGTGAAGATTGAACACTAGAGGCTACCTTGATTATTGCAAGGTGTGTGGATTTTCATCCAAATCCAACATTTTCACAAAATGTTCATTATGTTGACCACAAATTCACACAAATTGTGTATGTGGCCGTTTCTGCACCTAAATAGATGAATCTTGCACCAATGTTAAGTATTGGGGAATACTCATTAAAATGGTGTTTACACAAAAAAATTGAGATCTTGACCAAAATTTCATTATCTTGACCACAAGTTACCCAAAATTGTGTATGTATGCCTATTTAAGGAGTAAACAGATGAGTCTCACATTAAAGTTAGGCATTCTAAAATCCTCTTAAAAAAGGGAGCATGTATGTTGTTTTTCACTCAAACTGAGAGTTCACCAATCTTTCATTTTTTGGACCACAAGTTAGCCCATATCATTTATCTTGCGGTTCAGGCCCGAAATGGATGTATGTCGAATCAATTTTCTGCATTATGGAATCCTTATGAAAAATGGTGAGGGTAAGAGGGTTTTCATGCTGTTTTGAGATGTTAACCAAACTTTCAACTCTTACCACAAGTTAGCCCAAAGCGTGTATGTGTCTGTTTATATCCCATGTGGATGAATCAGACAACATTGTTGTCATTCTAGAATCCTCAAGAAAAATAGAGAGGGTGTGTGGGTTTTCATGCTCTTCCGAGATGTTCACCAAACTTTAATTCTCTTGACCACTAGTTAGGTTAAATCATGCATGTGGCCATTCAGGGCCTACACGGACGAAGCTAGCAATATCGTTGGCCATTCTAGAATCCTTACAAAAGATAGAGAGGGTGTGTGGGTTTTCATCCAAATCCTTCACTTTTCACCAAATGTTCAATCTGTTAACCACATATTGGCATAAATTGCCTATGTGGCCATTTTTGCGCCCAAATAGATGAATCTTACAATAATGCTAAGTATTATAGAATACTCATTAAAATGATTTCCACACAAAAAACTGAGATCTTGACCAAACTTTCATTCTCATGACCACAAGTTGGCCAAAATCATGTATGTGTAGTTGTTCGAGGACTAAACAGATAAATCTCACATTAAAGTTGGATATTCTAAAGTCCTCTTAAAAAAGGGAGCGTTTATGTTATTTTTCATTCAAACTTGAGAGTTCACCAAACTTTCATTTTCTAGATGATAAATTAGCCAATATGAAGCATCTTGTGGTTTGGTCCCTAAATGGATGATTGTCACATCAATTTTTAGCAACATGGAATCCTTATTGAAAAAGGTGAGGGTAAGTAGGTTTTCACGATGTTTCCAGATGTTAACCAAACTTTCATCTCTTACCCAAGATCACGTATGTGTCCATTCATAACCCACGTGGATGAATCTGATAAGAATGTTGGCCATTTTGGAATTCTCATGAAAAATAGAGAGGTGTGTAGGTTTTCATGCTATTTCAAGGCATTAACCAAACTTTAATTCTCTTAACTACTAGTTAGGCCAAATCACGCATGTAGCCATTCAGGGCCTACATAGATGAATCTAACAACATTGTTGGCCATTCTAGAATCCTTATGAAAGATAGAGATGGTATGTGGGTTTTCATCAAAATCCCACATATTCACCAAACGTTCATTTTCTTGACCATAGATTAGCATAAATTTCCTATGTGGCCGTTTCTATGCACGAATAGGTGAATATTGAAACAATGTTAAGGATTATGGAATACTCAAGAAAATGGTGTTCACACAAATCTGTAATATTGACCAAACTTCATTATCTTGACCACAAGTTAGCCCAAATCATGTATGTGTGGCTGCTCGACGACCAAATAGATGAATCTCACATTAAAGTTGGCCATTCTAAAATCCTCTTAAAAAAGGAAGTGGGTATGTTGTTTTTCACTTAAATCTGGGAGTTCACTAAACACTCATTTTCTAGACCAGAAGTTAACCCATATCGTGTATATTGTTGTTCGATCCTGAAATGTCTGATTCTCATATCAATGTTTGTCATTATCGAATCCTTATGAAAAATATAGAGGGTATATGGGTTTTAATGCTATTTTGAGATGTTAATAAGCTTTCATCTCTCATATGTGTCTGTTTACAGCCCACGAGGAAGAATCTGACAATAATGTTGGCTATTCTAGAGTCCTCATGAAAAAAGAGAGGGTGTGTCAATTTTCATGCTATTCCAAGACATTAACCAAACTTTCATTCCCTTGACCACAGTTTAGGCCAAATTACAAATTTTGGCCATTTAGGGACCACACAGATGAATCTGGCAACATTATTGACCATTTTGATATCCTCAAGAAAGATAAAGAGGGTATGTTGGTTTTCGTCCAAATCTAACATTTTCACCAAACGTTCATTCTCTTGACCAAAGATTAGTACAAATTGCCTATGTGTCCATTTTTATGCCTAAACAGATGAATCTTATGACAATTATAAGTATTATGGAATGCTGATGAAAATGGTGTTAACACAATTCTAAGATCATAACTAAACTTTCATTCTCTTAACTACATGTTAGCCTAAATCGTGTATGTGCGGCTATTCGAGGACCACATAGATAAATGTCACATTAAAGTTGGCCATTTTGCAATCCTCTGAAATAAAGGAGGGGTATGTTGTTTTTCATTCAAATTTGAGAGTTCCGTCAACTTTTATTTTTTGGACCATACATTAGCCCATATCATGTATCTTGCGGTTTGGGCCCAAAACAGATGAATCTCATATCATTGTTTAGCATTATCAAATCCTCATGAGAAATAGAAAGGGTAAGTAGATTTTCATGCTAATCCTAGACATTAACTAAACTTTCATTCTCTTGACCACAAGCTAGGCCAAATCATATATGTGGCCATTCAAGGCCCACACGGAAGAATCTGATAACATTGTTGGCTATTTTGGAATCCTCATGAAAGATAGAGAGAGTTTGTGGGTTTTCATCCAAATCCAACACTTTCACCAAACATTCATTCTGTTGACCATAAATTAGCACAAATAGCCTATGTGGTCATTTCTACACCCAAGCAGATGAATCTTGCAACAATGTTAAGTATTATGGAATAATCTTAGAAATGGTTTTCACACAAATCTATGATGTTGACCAAACTTTCATTCTCTTGGCTACAAGTTAGCCTAAATTTCTTTTGTATGGGTATTCGAGGAGCAAACAGATAAATCTCACATTAAAGTTAGGCATGCTACAATCCTCCTAAAAAAGGAAGGGGATATGTTGTTTTTCACTCAAATATAAGTTTACCAAACTTTCATTGTCTGGACCACAAGTTAGGCCAAATCGCCTATGTGGTTGTTATGGTCTACATGGATGAATCTGACAGCATTGTTAGTCATTTTGATATGCTCATGAAATATTGAGAGGGTATGTGGTTTTTCAACCAAATCCAACATTTTTGCCAAACGTTCATTATGTTAACCATATGTTATTGCAAATTGCCTATATGGTAGTTCTGACCCCAAACAGATGAATCATGCAACAATGTTAAATATTATAAAATACTCATGAAATTGGTTTCACACAAATCCATGATATTGACTAAATGTTCATTCTCTTGACCACAAGTTAGCCTAAATCATGTATGTGTGGCTGTTTGTGGACCAAATAGATGAATCTCACATTAAAGTTGGGCATTCTAAAATCTTCGCCGAAAAGGAAGTGGTTATGTTGTTTTCAATCAAATCTGATAGTTTAACAAACTTTCATTCTTTTGGACCATAAGTTAGTCTATAACACGTATCTTGTGGTTTGGGCCCGAAACGGATGAATCTCGTATCATTGTTTAGCATTATCAATTACTCATGAAAAATAGACAGGGTATGTGGGTTTTCATGCTATTCTGAGACATTTGTCAAACTTTCATTCTCTTAACCACAAGTTAGGCCAAATCGCATATGTGGCCATTTAGGGCCCACACAAATAAATCTGACGACATTGTTGGCCATTATGGAATCCTTAAGAAACATAGAGAAGGTATGTAGGTTTTCATCCAAATCCAACATTTTCATTAAACATTCATTCCATTAACCCCAGATTAGAACAAATGGCCTTGTGGCCATTCAGCACCTAAACAAATGAATTTTGCAATAATGTTAAATATTATGGAATACTCATGAAAGTGGTGTTCATACAAATATGAGATGTTGACCAAATTTTTATTCTCTTGACCACAAGTTAGCCTAAATCGCGTATGTGTGGCTGTTTAAAGACCAAATAAATAAATTTCATATTAAAGTTAGGCATTTTGCAATCCTTTAAAACAAAAGAGGGGGTATGTTATGTTTCACTCAAATATGAGAGTTCCCTACTCTTTCATTCTCTAGACCATAAGTTAGCCTATATCACGTATCTTGTGGTTCGGGCCTAAAACAAATGAATCTCATATGATTGTTTAACATTATCAAATCCTCATGAAAAATAAAGAGCGTACATGTGTTTTCACGCTATTCAGAGATGTTAACCAAACTTTTATTCTCTTCATCACAAGTTAGGCCAAACCGCTTATTTGGCTGTTTAAGGGCCACACAAATGAATCTAACAACATTTTTGGCCATTTTGATATCCTCTTGAAAGAAAGAGAGGGTATGTGGGTTTTCGACCAAATCTAACATTTCCACCAAACGTTCGTTCTCTTGACTACCGATTAGCACAAATTGCCTTTACAGTCGTTTCTATGCCCAAACAAATAAATCTTGCAACAATTTTGAGTATTATGGAATACTTATGAAAATGGTGTTAACACAAATCTAAGATCTTGACTAAACTTTCATTCTCTTGACAATATGTTAGCCTAAATGGCATATGTGTGGCTGTTTGAGGACCAAATAGATGAATGTCATATTAAAGTTAGGAATTTTACAATCCTCTTAAACAAAGGAGGGGGTATATTGTTTTTCACTCAATTCTGAGAGTTCCCCAAACTTTCATTCTCTAGACCATATGTTATCCCATATCATCTATATTGTGGTTTAGGTCTAAAACAGATAAATTGTGTATCATTGTTTGGCATTATCAAATCCTCATGGAAAATAGTGAGGGTATGAGGGTTTGCATGCTAATCCTAGACATTAACTAAACTTTTATTCTCTTGACCACAAGTTAGGCCAAATCACGTATGTGGCCTTTCAAGGTCCACACGGATGAATTTAATAACATTGTTGATCATTATGGAGTCCTCATAAAAGATAGCGAGGGTTTGTGGGTTTTCATCCAAATCCAACATTTTCGTTAAACGCTTATTCTATTGACCACAGATTAGCACAAATTGCCTATATAGCCATTTCTACGTCCAAACAGATGAATCTTGCAATAATGTCAAGTATATGGAATAATCATGGAAATAGTTTTTGCACAATATGTTATGTTCACCATAATTTCATTCTCTTGGCCACAAGTTAGCCCAAATTGCTTTTGTGTGACTATTTGAGTAGCAATTAGATGAAACTCACATTAAAGTTAGACATTCTACAATCCTCATAAAAAAAGGAAGGGGTATGTTGTTTTTCACTCAAATATGAGAGTTCAGCAAACTTTCATTCATGGACCACAAAATGGGCCAAATCAAGTATATGGCTGTTATGGTCCATATAGATGAATCTAACAACACTGTTAGTCATTCTGATATCCTCATAAAAGATAGAGGGTATGTGGGTTTTCATCCAAATCCAACTTTTTCGCCAAATGTTCATTATGTTGACCACATGTTAGCACAAATTGCCTATATGGCGGTTCTGACTCTAAACAAATGAATCATGCAACAATGTTAAATATTTTAGAATGCTCATGAAAATGGTTTTCCAAAAAATCCATAATGTTGACTAAATGCTCATTCTCTTGACCTCAAGTTAGCCCAAATCGTGTGTATGTGGTTTTTCGTGGACTAAATGATGAATCTCACATTAAAGTTGGGCATTCTAAAATCTTCTTCGAAAATGAAGTGGTTATGTTGTTTTCAATCAAATTTGAGTGTTTACTAAACTTTCATTCTTTGGATCATAAGTTAGCCCATAACACGTATCTTGCAGTTTGGGCTCAAAACTAATGAATCTCGCATCACTGTTTGGCATTATCAAATACTCATGAAAAATAGAGTAGGTATGTGGGTTTTCACACTATTTTGAGATGTTTTCCAAACTTTCATTCTCTTGACCACAAGTTAGGCCAAATTGGATATGTTCTCATTTAGGGCTTATATGGATGAATCTGACAACATTGTTGGTCGTTCTGGAATCCTCAAGAAACATAAAGAGGGTATGTGGGTTTTCATCCAAATCCAACATTTTTGTTAAACGTTTAGTCCATTAACCCTAAATTAGAACAAATGGCCTATGTGGCCATTCGGTGCCCAAACTAATTAATCTTGCAACAATGTTAAAAATTATGTAATACTCATAAAAGTGGTGTTCACACAAATCCAAGATATTGACCAAACTTTCATTTTCTTGACCACAAATTAGCCCAAATAGCGTATGTGTGGCTGTTCGAGGACCAAATAGATGAATCTCACATTAAAGTTGGGCATTTTGCAATCCTCTAAAACAAAAGAGGGGGTATGTCATGTTTCTCTCAAATATGAGAGTTCCCCAAATTTTCATTCTATGGACCACAAGTTAGCCCATATTATATACCTTATGGTTCGGGCCCGAAATGGATGAATCACGTATCATTGTTTAGCATTATCAAATCCTCATGAAAGAAAATGTATGCGAGTTTTCACGCTATTCCAAGACGTTAACCATACTTTCATTTTGTAGGCCATAAGGTAGGCGAAATCATGTATTTGGCCGTTCAGGGGCCACAAAAATTAGTTTGACAATATTGTCAGCCATTTTGATATCCTCATGCAAGATAGAGAAGGTATGTGGCTTTTCGTCCAAATCCAACATTTTCATCAAACATTCATTCTATTGACCACGTATTAGCAAAATTGCCTATATGGTCGTTTCTTTGCCCAAACAGATGAACCTTTCAATAATGTTAAGTATTATGGAATACTTATGAAAGTGGTGTTCACAAAAATCTAATTGACCAAACTTTCATTCTCTTGACCACAAGTTAACCTAAATCATGTATGTGCGGCTTTTCGAAGATAGAATAGATAAATCTTATATTAAAGTTAGGCATTTTGCATTTCTCTTAAACAAAGGAGGTGGTATGTTGTTTTCCACTCCAATCTAAGAGTTCCCCAAACTTTCATTCTCTAGACCAAGCCCATATCATGTGTCATGCAGTTCAAGCTTGAAACAGATGAATCTCACATCAATGTTTGGCATTATGGAATCCGCATGAAAAAAGGTGAGGGTAAGTAGGTTTCAATAATTTTTATGATTTTAGCCAAACTTTCATCTCATGACCATTAGTTAGCCCAAATCATGTATATGTCCATTTAGAGCCCACACAGATAAATCTAACAACAATGTTAGCCATTCTAGAATCCTCATGAAAAATGGAGAAGGTCTGCCAGTTTTCACGCTATTCTGAGACCTTAACCAAACTTTCATTCTCTTGACCACAACTTAGGCCAAATCATGTATGTGGCTCTTCAAGGTCCATATGGATGAATCTAGCAATATTGTTGGCAATTCTGATATCATCATGAAAGATAGAGAGGGTATGTGGCTTTTCTTCCAAATCCAATATTTTCACCAAACTTTTATTCTGTTGACCACATATTAGCATAAATTGCCTATATGGCCATTTTTGTGCCCAAACAGATGAATCTTGTCACAATGTTAAGTATTATGAAATACTTATGAAAATGGTTTTCACATAAATCTGTGATCTTCACCAAACTTTCATTCTCTTGACCATAAGTTAGCCCAAATCATATACATGTGGCTGTTTGAGAACCAAATAAATGAATCTCACATTAAAGTTAGGCATTCTAAAATCCACTTAGAGAAGGGTGCAATTATGTTGTTTTAACTTAAATCTAAGTGTTCACCAAACTTTCATTCTCTAAGGCATAAGTTAGCCTATATCACATATCTTGTTGTTCGGGCCCGAAATGGATGAATCTCACATCATTATTGAGCATTATCAAATACTCATGAAAAATAGAGAAGGTATGTAGGTTTTCATGATATTCTAAGGCACTAACCACTTTCATTCTCTTGATCATAGGTTAGGCCAAATCACATATATGGCCATTCAAGGCCTACATGGATGAATTCGACAACATTGTTGGTGATTATGGAATCCTCATGAAAGATAGAGCGAGCATGTGGGTTTTCATTCAAATACAACATTTTCATTAAACATTCATTCTATTGACTAAAGATTAGAACAAGTTGCCTATATGGCCGTTAGGGGCCTAAACTAATGAAAAAATGTTAAATATTATGGAATGCTCATGAAAGTGGTGTTCACACAAATCCGAGATGTTAACCAAACTTTCTTTCTCTTGACCACAAGTTAGGCCAAATCGTGTATATGTGGCTGTTCGAGGATCAAATAGATGAATCTCACATTAAAGTTGGACATTATGAAATCCTCTTAAAACAAGGAGTAGGCATGTTTTTTACTCAAATATGAGACTTTACAAAACTTTCATTCTCTGGACCATAAATGGGCATATATTGTATTCATTATGTTTCAAGCCCTGAATGGATAAATCTTGCATCAATATCTAGTACTATTGAATCCTTATTAAAAGTAGAGAGGGTGTGTGGGTTTTCACACTATTCAGAGACGTTAACCAAACTTTCATTCTCTTGACCACAAGTTAGGCCAAATTGCATATTTGGCCATTCAGGGGCCACACAGATGTATCTAGCAATAATGTTGGCCATTTTGGAATCCTCATAAAAAATAGAGAGGGTATATGGGTTTTCATGCAAATCCAAGATGTTCACCAAATGATCATTCTCTTGACCACAAGTTTGCCAAAATTGCCTATGAGATTGTTTGGTGCCCAAATAGATGAATCTTGCAACAAAGTTAAGCATTTTGGAATGCAAAAATTATGTATGAAAGAAGCAAGCTTCACCCAAGAGGGGGTGAATTGGGTGATGTGATAAATTTTTTGGTTGATGCGGTGATATAGTAATAGTTGTAGATAGAGTAGAGTTGAGAAGATAAGCACACAGAATGATACTGGTTCGGCCCAAAACCTAGGCCTACATCTAGTCCTCAGAGATCAAGACCTACTGGGATTTTCACTATTCTTTCAAGATTTAGTGGGCTCTTAGAACGCCACAAGACAACAACTGTCCTTGGAAGGACTACAAGTAGAAATACTAAAAATTTCTCTCCCCCTTACAACAAGTCTTACGTGCAGAAAAACAAACCTATGACCTTTCTCTCTTGCTTATATATACAAGTCTTATGAGCAGCAACGTTCTCTACTGCTTGTATCTTGTAAGTCTTATGAGCAGAAAGTCCTACTAGGAATTCTCTCACTGCTTTTCTCGTAAGGAAATCTCCCCTCTCAAGGTCCCAGTACCTGAGATCAAATGAAAATAGAATTTGAAGTGTATGTAGACTCTCTTACAGAGCAAATATGATAATCACTAAAGAACGATATGAATACAGAGGAAATGTGAATAACAGAGACTCATGAATTTGCTTGTGTGAATTCTTGTACTTTATTGTTTTTTTATAGTCTCTGAAGCTCTGTATTTATAGACATTTGTTTTTGCCCGTTTGAATAATAATCATTGTTGAGCGGGGCATTTTACTGTGGAACGACATGCATACGTTTGAAGTCTTTGAACGTGGTAGGTACGTGCTTGGATGGACGTAATGATGTTGTCTGCCGTTGTTTGACTTCCTTTGTGTCTTTCTAATTCAAACATTCAAACTCCTGTATCACACTCATAATATATGTTAAATGATGTTATATAATAAAAATAAGTGGAAAAAGAATGAATAAATAACATTAAACCATATTCAGATTGAACGCTGTAAGACTAGTGCGTTTTGGCTTCTGGCAGAGTATCACTCGAGTACTGTGATGTCTCACTCAAGTGCAATACCATATTTTCTCCTTTTTCTTTAGTTCTACACTTGCACTTCCATGGATTTTAACAGAGTACGTTTCCACATTTGCGAGTGATGTGGGTCCTCACTCGAGCACGGGTCTCCTCACTTGAGTGCTTAAATTTTACATTATGAGCCACGTTTCTGGACAACACTCGCACCCTACTTTATCAAGAGTGTGATTTTCCACTTACAGGTGATATGGACCCTTACTTGAGCATACTTACTCTTACTCGAGTAAGAAGAATATTCTTCTATAATATACTCTTTGTCTTCAGCACTTGCATCAGAATTGAGAGAGTTAGATTTCTCACTCGCGGGTGCTAATATATCACTCAGGTGCATGTACTCTCACTCAGGCATGCTTATGCTTCTCTGTTCTGCATGACTCTTGCCCAAGCAATCCCTCACTCGTTAGGGCTCAGGTGCACCTAAGGCCATCACTCGAGTACAGAGACTGTGCTAGAGTGAAGTGTTGATATCTTGTTTCTGACTTTGCTCTCTGTCAAACACTTTCTGTCCAACACTTTCATGTGCTCGAGTGTAAAGTAGCTTGATACTCGAGTGTGACTTCTATTGCTCGAGTGCATCAGTAAAACTGACAGCAATTACTCTCTGTCAACCACTTTCTATCTAACACTTGCATGTACTTGAGTAAAACATAGCTTCATGCTCAAGTGTTAACTCTGTTGCTCGAGTACATCAGTAAAACTAATAGCAGACATTTCTAAACTTTGCCATATGCATTTGGTAACTTTGTAACCATTGTCTAGACTTGTAAAAACATACTTTGCTCACAATAACCTTTTGTTATTATCAAAACTTGGAATCTAACATTCTTTCCCTTTTTGATGATGACAAAACCTTTGTGATGAGTTTTAAGAAAAATCTTGATTAGTGTGAAAATTTTGAAAAACATTATCAACATTTCCAAATGCTTATCTCACAAGAGTTTAGACTCATTTTCATATTTTTTGTACTTATCCTCATATGTTTCCTACAATACTTCCAATGGACACTTAACAACCAAGATAAGTCATAGTAGCACAAAAATCATTAAAACTGAACAGAAAACTTAACAAACTTGAAAATAACCATTAGTGAACTTGAAAAGTACAATATTAAGCTTGAATCAACATCTACCGATAAAACCCCATATACAACCATGTCAGTAAAAATAAACCAGAAAATAATAATATAATAATAATCCTACCCCAATACACAACTACCCAATACACCTCATATCAGACTATATCAGCTCAGAAACCATCACAGATCCTTCTCCCACATTTTGTCAGCATCAGAAGGGGGCTGAGGAAAAGTGAGATCAAATGGTGGGGTAAAGAGCACCATGGTAGTGGAAGGGTCAATTGGCTCTGGCTCAAAAAATGGAGATGATGGCTAAGGAACAGAGGCTGTAGGTGGTGGTGAAGGCGACCGATCATAAGTGACATCAACATTGGAATCCATGTTGGTGAAGAGAACATGAGTTTGTGTTTGAGGAGGTGAAGTCGTTTGTAGGAGTAGACTCAGGTGGCACCTCAGAAGAAGTAGTCGGAAAATGAGTGTGCAAGAAGATTTCCATATCAGTGATTCTTCTCGACATTTCTTCTTGAGTCTTGAACATCAATTCAAAGTTGGTATTCACCTTGTCCACCAACTGTAAGACTTGTAACTCCATCGTGTTCACCAATTTCTCATACTCATTCATCAATTCCTTTTTCAGACCAGACACAGCTTGATTGATCACTTCAGCGATGGGTTGAAAGTGATGCATTCAGGAAAGATGGAGTTGGAATGGAACCTTGACTAGAAGATTGAGCCTCATCACCTCTTGATGGAGTGGCTTCTCTCTGATATGTAGCCCTGGTTTGACTTACTTGAAGATTAATACTCATATGTGTCAATTGAGTCTTGCCAAACCTAGGAATGGTTACCCCTCAGTTCCCTCTAAATACCACACTTTGTTTTTCTTGAGAATGAGAGACACAATTTGAGGATATGGTATAGTGGAGGATTTTGATGAAGAAAATCGAAATCTTCTCATCTCACTAAAGATAACCTCCCCTACATTTCTTTGCTGACCGGCTAGGAAGGAGGCCAGCAGGTAGTAATCTCTCTGAGAAAAATGGGTATAATTTTTTGATTTATTAACAATGTTACGAGAGTAGATATAGTGAAGGGCACGATTAGAATCAGGCATGTCAATAGGCTTAAAGTTAAGAAGGCCTATTTGGTTATTTGGTCTCAAAAGCCGAAAGGCTTCATTGGCTGACAAAGTGGGTGGATCAGAATGAGGTGCAACATATCAAAGTATATCATTAATGATATTAGCAGATAACATAATAAATTGATTTCTAACAGTGGTAGATACTGCTTCCTCTATCAACTCTCCGGTCCTAGATTTTATGTTGTGGAATTTCATGTTGCAATAGAAGGTTTTCACAACAGAGGATGAATAAGGAATATGAACACTCAGCCAGGGAGCATAAAATCCAAGAAAAGGATTAAAATCCAAACCACATATTTTCATAAGATAATCTAAGTTGACATAAACTATGGGACATAATTGTCTATGTGCAAACTCATAATCATATACCTTCTGTTTTAGTGCCTTCAGTTCCTAACATTGAAGTCTTCAGGAGGATTTGTGACTTATTCTTCCTCTGGAGCCTGTGATGTGGAAGGAACCCCTGAAGCAGTCGCATTGGATTGGCCAACTTGATATGAACTTGAGGCACCAGTTTGTGAGGCAATTTTGCCAACCAATTCGTCAAGCCTTGATTTATCCATTGCTTCCCGGAGTTGCATATTGAAAGAGTCCTTGGAGGAAGAAGATTGTTGTGGTTGCTCTGTGTCCTTATTCTTTCCTCTTCCTTTGGATTCTTTGGATTGAGACTGAGTAACAATCAGTTCTTTAAAAACTACTCCCTTTGGTTTCTTTTACGGAGGTTGATCCTTCTTATCTATTTGAGGCTTAGGGTGAGGTTTCTTGGTTGGAGTTTTCTTTTTGGTTTTGGGTTTAGGAGGAGGTGTAGGAGTAGAAGACAGAGAAGGTGTAGGAGATGAAGAAGTGGCTACCAGAGTCTTTGAAGCACTAGTGGCTGAATGAGTGGGTGAAGGTAAATGGGAAACAATAGGAATCTTAGTTCTAGCCATTTAAAAACGAAATGAGAATCACAGATTTGCATAAGACTGAGAGAGAGATTTCCATAGAGGTTCTTCAGTTAGGTCATGAAATGAGAAGCTTGAAGGATAAATCTCACCTTATAAAGAAGATTAAAGAGTTGTAACGGTGATTAGAAGCAATCTGAGGCATTTAATCGATGGGTAACAGTCGGATGTAAAGAGAGATGCCATTCGAGTGACGCGACGCTTCGAGTGAGAGGAGGAAGTGTGACAATCTAAGCTATCGCGTAACTGATATAAGTTCCAATACTCGAGTAACAACCCTAGTGCTCGAGTGTTGTTCATACTGTGCTGGAGTGTGATCATATTGTGCTCGAGTGATATTCAAAAAAATGTGATAAAGCATGTAAAAGCGTATCTGATTTAAATATATCTTGTTATATTTTTCATCTTTGTACTCAAATCCTCCAAAATCATTTGAGTAACCATGCTTTGAATAAGTTTTTGTAAAAATTCCTTCTTCTACTCGAGTTCTCTTGCTTCACTTTAGGTAAATTCATACCATGCTCGAGTAAAGTTCTTCCCTCACTCGAGTGAGACATGTCACTCTTGGTATGCTTGAGTGAGTTTCAAGAGTTATTACATACTCTGTTAATCCCTATTTTTCATAGCTTGAAGCAGAGTATATGCAATAGTTTTGGACTTGAGCATTGTTAACTGACTTCGAGTGAGAATGAGCTTAGCACTCGAGTGACACTTCCAGTGCTCGAGTGACAGACCTGCAAAAACAATTTCTACATACTCTGATGCCTAAGTCAGTATGGTTATCATCAAAAACTCATTAAACATAATAATTAACAAGAAAAACCTTCTAGCCATGAACTCTAGCTACCCTTATATAACTGCTTCTCCTTTGATCCGCTTGCCCTAGATGTAGGTTAGTAGTAGAAAGAGTGAGATTTATAGGAATCTTAGTAGTAACACTTTCAATATTAGATATAATAAACAAAGCATGTAACCAATTATCACAAAATGATAACATAATAATATTTTCAGCAATAATTTACAACAACAGGGCCTTTTTATGTAACTACCTCACCTATACATCAGCTGGGACTTTTGGCCGGCCTACCCTTACCCGTATATCAGCCAGGACTTTTGGCATAGACAACAACATCATTCGCCGTAATCACTTTTATGGCATTGTGACAGCTTTCACTGTATAAAAAATAACGACGGCTTTCACTATATCCACAATGAGGCGTGACTTTCTTCACAACTGACAGCCTTACTGTAATTACAATGATATGTAACGATTGTCACAATAGCTTCCTTTGTATTCAGCTACCACTTTCTTCACAATTTAGCTTCCACATTCTTTAAAATTCAACGATAAACACAGACATAAATGTGTTACATATGATATAAGAGAAAGAGTCACTACCTTGTTCTTTTTATTCCTGCTCGGATACCGGTTTCTTATGTGTAGGGAAAATGTCAAATCCTATAATCACAATCAAGGATGACGAGTTATCACCTATTCCAATTCTTTAATAACTCATAATACTTGGGTTGGTTATTACTATGATCATTTAATCAACTCAACTAAAGACCTAAAGTGATCAATTAACCCAAAAGACCAATTTTCTAACCTTAGAGTTTGTAGTTATTACCATATGCCACTACCTTTGAATTTTCATACACTTGAACCAAATCTACCAGAATTTTCTTTGGACTTTGAAAAATCATATCTAATTCTACAAATATCAAAATAGTGTGACTCTAAGTCCTACCTAAAGCTTTTTAAGTCCTCTATATAGGAAAAATCTAAACCACTACCACAAAAATATAGACTTAAACGAAATTCCATACTGTTCTAGAATTGATTCAATTTTTAACCTCAAATTTTGAAAATACATAACTCCCAGCATACACATCAAAATATCACTCATAATATATCAATTTAAATCTTGCAATGTCTACTTTTATTTTGGAAAGTTTCACCTTCATTGAATATCATTTGATTATCCAAAAAAAAAACCACATAATCAAGGTGCCTTACTGGAATTCTATTCTACAGAAAATCAAATTTTGCATTTTATGTTTCAATGACCCAAAATTCACAACTCGGGGATACACCCACACAATTTTTTATGAAGAACACAATGGTAACATCAAAATGACCAATTTCCACTTGTTCTACATGTCTTATTTTGGGCAAAAAAATTAACAAAATTCTAGAAATCACCAAACTCCCAATTTGAGCTTCATACTTGTGTCATATGGTTTCTAATCATCGTAAAAAACCAAATGCATAACCAAAACACCATCAATTCTCCGAACCCTAACTTGGATAGAATTAGGTCAGAATTACACATGTCAAAATACTTATTCAACCTACATAACCCATAGCTTAAATTGAAGCTTATACTCACCTCTTGCTCCTCCTTAGGTTCTTTCTTTGACTTTACAACTTTGGCTCTTGCTAGAGGACTCAAAATACCTCCTCTTGAAATTCTAAAACAATAGAAGTGAGCTCTCATTAAGATGAACAATGTTTATGAAGGGTATTTGAGTCATACAAGTGATCTACTAGGTAAAAATCAAGGAAGAAGATCATACCTTTCTAAGGTCTTTCTGTTCTCTTTCCTCAAGAAGCTTGGCTGACTTTCTTGAGCTTGAGAGAGAGTGATATTGTGTTTAATTTAATTCATCTAGGCCCCCTCAATTCACTTGGCCAAAATTTAGCCAAAAGAAAGAGATAAGAAGCTTTAATAAATATCCTCATCCACATCCTTGAAATATGATTTTTTTAATTACAAGAAACATGTGCCAATAAAGCTTTGCTTCATATTTTCTCTTTCTTTCTTGATGCCATACAATTATGTGGCTCCTTTCATTCAAGTTATCATCTTTTACTTGGCCTACAATTGTTGACTAAAAATAATGGCTAAAAGGAGCTAAAAGAAGGCTTCTTCAATTATCTTAGTTTACCTCCTCACATATGCTACATTTTAGTTGAAATTGTTGACCAAGTTTTCACCTTTTAATTGGTCATATAATTGTTCCTCTTTCTTGCCTCATGTTATACAAAAATGGAGCATAGGAAAAGAGAAGATGATCTCTTGTAATATCTCTGTGAATAATAACATTAATTCACCAATTAGCATGAGATTGTTGACCAAGTCTTCCTCTTTTTATAACTTGGTCAAATTGCCTCCATATGTCATATTTAATAGCCAATATGTATTTTCTCTTGCTTTTTCCTCCTGTCATACATTAGTCATGGATCTTTGAAGGAGATGATGATCTTATAAAATATCATCTTGCAATATAGTATTTAATTGCCAATTTTTGCATGTGAAACTTGACTAAAGTCATCATCCTTTTTTACTTGGCCAAAAATGCTTCCATATGTGTCATATTATGGCTAAATAAATATTTTCCTCATACTTATCTTCCTATGCCATTTTCCCCTTCTTATGTTCAAATTAGTCCTTTGGTCATTTTTTACTTTAGGCAAAAAGACTAAGTAGTTATCTCAAGTTAATCGGAACTAAAGTAATAACAAAATTTTTAGAGGTAATTCTGTCATTAATCCCACCATCTATTATATACATTTAGCCCTTAAGTACATTTTGGGATATTACATACTGTAGCATAATCTTTGAGCTTAAGTGAAGATAACATGACATTCCTTTCATTAGTGCAATCTTAAACCTAAAAAATTAGTTTGACCTCTCTTTCTAGTTCTTAAAAGAACTCTGGATCAGATTAACCTCTAAAGTAGGGAATATCCATCTTGACACTCCCTAAGGTGTTGTCTATCTTATAGGAATGCCTTTTATCATGAGGAGCTTCTTTAAAATCTAAGCAGTCATCCTCTTCATTATTTAGATTAGGTAGGCACCTCCTAAATTTGGATTTGGAGGTCTTTCTTGAAGACTTAGATCAAGGGTTAGTGGTATATTCTAAGAATCAAGCCGATCATGGATGCGCTTATTTTCTAAACAGAGATCCTCCATTTGTTGAGTAAGTCTTTTCAAGTATTTACTGAGGGCCTTATTATGAAGCTTAGGATCATGCAGGTTTTCTTTGTGAGACATGATGTACCTAAAAGATTAGTAAACAAAGAAAGAAAACAAAATTGGACCTTACCGCACTTTACTCACATGTTTAACACTCAAAATTTGTTATATCACTCATGTTTACCGTCAAGATTAACTTTTAAAATGATGAAATTCTCTCTTTCCTTTTACCTCCCTCTTACAACTTGTAGTATTCTTAAGAGGAATAAGGGAACACAAGAGGAAATAAAAGTAATAGATTTGGAGTTCAAAAGAAATATCTAATAGACAAAAGTAAAGGCAAAACAAAAGCAAATCAGAGCACTTGAAGCTAAGATGGAAAGAATGTCTCACCAAGTATGTGTGTGTGAATCACACCACCTATCTTGAAAAAAAAACAACAATAAAGAAGTTAGCAAGGCATAAAAATTCAGGAATTTTTTCTCTATTTTTTTTTGGGTAGCAAACCAAATTTTTTTTTGACATTTTTTCTGTTTTTTTTTACTCTAGAATGCTAAGATAGATAAAGATGAAAAGAACATGCAAGATGACTAAAAGAATTGGATGGGATGACAGAAAATTTACAAGATGGCCTGAAAGAGTGAACAAGTTTATGTCTTGGTGAAAAAATAAGGAAGAA
This sequence comes from Inga laurina, assembly GCA_963855925.1. NCBI lineage: Eukaryota > Viridiplantae > Streptophyta > Magnoliopsida > Fabales > Fabaceae > Inga > Inga laurina. Next base: position 29,661,859 of record OY979702.1, on the reverse strand, counting down.
GGTTACGTGGATGACTCAATTAATAAAAGTGGAAAAAGAAGAATGACAAAGAAAAAATACCTAAAGTTTGTGAAAAAGGCTCTAGTACCAATCTGATATGGACCCAATAGGAATCTATCCTAGAAAACCTAGAAATTATAGAAAGCTTAGATACGGAAGCAAAATAATAACAAATAAAGAGAAATGAAAATGATCTAGAAACAAAGAACCCTATGAACACCCATTATAGAGAACACTGAGTATATGAAACCCAACATCGAAAGGAAACACAGCCCAAGAACTCCAAGTATATATATAAGAGTCGATCAAGCTCTTACACCATTCAGTATTCTATCAAGAATACATAACCAACAAGTATGAATACTTGTTAAAAGAAATTATTATTCATAACTCCATAATTGAACTTCTTTAAAATAGCATACATAGAAGGGATATTTATAACCCAATAAACTAACTCAAACTAGAACTCTTAACTCACTAGGACTTTTATAAAAATTATATTTTAATCTAAACAGCCTAAAAGGATAATGAAAGATAATTAAAGATATGATTAAGGATAACCAAAAATATTGGGGATATTTCAAATACATTATTTGAATAATCTAATTGGGTGAATGGGTTTAACAAATAATGGATTATTTAGTGAAGGATATTGGGAATATTATATATTTAAGGATATGAAAGGATATTGATTATTTAAACTAATATAATTTATTGACAAGGTTCAATAGATAAAAATGATATTTTAACATGGGCTAGATCATATATTAGATGACAATTTGATTATAGGAATATAGAATCAGATCATAAAAGACAAATTAATTTATGGAGATGATATTATGGGCTTTTACATTAAAATAATAATAACCTAATAATAATAAATCCAAATATGCCATTAGTAATTAAATGGCACCTAAAACACTAATTAATGACTCTTGGCTCATTATGTTAGTAAAAAATGAAATTACAAAATAAATCGAATAAATAATGACTTAAACATACTCTAGTTGAATTAATCTTCAAGTAATAGCTTCTTGACTAAACTCTTATAAATTGACAGAATTGCCCTCCAAGTTTACATCAAGGGGTTTGTTAATGTTCACACATATCCAAGATGATGACCAAACTTTCATTTCCTTGAACACAAGTTAGCCCAAATCATGTATGTGTGGCATTCTGGAATCTCCTTAAAAAAGGGAGCATGTATGGTCTTTTTTACTCAAATATGAAATGTTGACCAAACTTTCATTGACGTATGTTATGGTTTATGTCCAAAATGGATAAATCTCACATCAATGTTTGGCATTATGGAATCCTTATAAAAAATGGTGAGGGTATGTTTGTTTTCATGCTATTCAAAGATGTTTACCACACTTTCATTCTCTTGACCACAAGTTAGCACAAATGGTGTATGTGGCCATTCTAGGCTCACAAGGATGAATCTAACAACAATGTTGGCAATTATAGAGGATGAATCTAACCACAAGTTCAAGATGTTCACCAAACATTCATTCTCTTGACCACAAGTTAGTACAAATTTCCTATATGGTCGTTGAATCTTGTAACATAATTAGGAATCCTGAAATAATAATGAAAAATTGAGAAGTATGTTGGTTTTCACTGAAATCTGAGACATTGACTAAACTTTCATTCTCTATAATACAAGTTAGCCCAAATTGTGTATGTTCCCGTTCAGAGCCCAAGCGGTGACACTTTAAACAATGTTGGGCATTCTGGAATGCTCATGAAAATTGGAGAGGGTATGAGGGTGTTCACACAAATCCAACAGGCTGACCAAACTTTCATTTTCTTGACCATAAGTTATCCCAAATCGTGTATGTGTGACTGTTCTGGACAAAAAAAGATGAATCTCACATTCAGGTTGGGTATTCTAGAATCCTCTTAAGAAATAAAGTATGTTGCTTTTTACTTAAATTTTAGATATTAATTGAACTTCCATTCTTTGAACCATAAGTTAGCCCATAAGCGTAAGTTAGCCTATTCAGGTATGGTTAAGTTGGTTTTCATGCTATTCTGACATGTTAACCAAACTTTCATTGCTTAGACCACAAGTTAGACTATATCACATATGTTGCGGTTCGGTCCAGAAACGGATGAATATTGCATCAATGTTTGGCATTATGTAATCCTCATGAAAAATGGTAAGGGCATATGGGTTTTCACATTATTTTGAGACATTAACCAAACTATCATTCTCTTGACCACAGGTTAGCACAACTTGTGTATGTGACCATGAGGGCCCACATGGATAAATTTGCCAATAGAACCATTTTGGAATCCTTATGAAAAATAGAAAGGTTATGTGGGTTTTCATCCAAATCCAAAATGTCCATGAAACATTCATTCTCTTGCCCATAGTTAGCAACTCCATAGACCATATTGTTATCCTCATGAAAAATGGAATAAAAAGGAGAATATCCAAGCAATTCAAAGGCTTGTATGTAATATCCCGAATTTTGGTCCTAGGACTTTGAGGATGAGCCTATATCAGGCAGACTACTAAGCCCAGTTCACAAAGAATCCCAATAATATTGAGCAGTCATGATAGTAAAATATGAGTGTAGGTAGTCAGAGGAAAATTTACTCGAGGCCATAGGGCACAGAGCAAAATCTCGAGTATGCATTGATAAAGCAACTTTATTAAAGTAACTTTAATAAAGTAAGTAATAATGACTCATGATGACACATATGTTGTGTAGGCCAAGTAAGAAAATAACAAGTGTCCCATAATCTTTATAAAGTACAAGGCTACTTTTGTGTTGGCCAAATGAGGAGGTGACAAGTATCCCTCATCATTATACTTGCTTTATGCATTTTATGTGGGCATCTCCGAAGAGTGCCACCTAGTGCTTGAATCTGGGGAATCCACTAGTCCCCAGTCTGATCAGATACTAGACTTTTTCAAACACCGTGCCGGGAGTCCAGGGAAATTGTCAAGCATCTCCTTCCCTTGACCATTTATGCGCCACCTAAGAGAGAGAAAATGGAAGACCAATAGCTGCATGACATATGGCACTCTTAAGCCTTAATCATGTGACATAAGGTATGTTGACATGAGATCATTTTGTGAGATTAAATCACAACCATCCATGCTTAATTAAAGGCCAAATTTTTGGTCAAGTGAGGAAAGAGAAAAAAAATCTGAATTCAATTACTCAAAATAGATAAAGGAGAAAGGAAGTGTGAATAGTAACATTTCCTGAATAACGGAGCCAATTTTGACCCCAAAACGCCATTATCGTCTGGTAAGTCCTTCTGGAAACTTCTTCCACTCACTATAAGCTCAATTCTATATGGTCTCAGATTTCTTATATGAGGTGTTTTGTGTTAGTTAGTCGGCCAGAGTACTGCCAAAATCAAGAACTGGTTATAGAATCAGATAGAGGTACGTATAAGCTACAATTTGAACTGATTTGTTTGTTGTTTAGGTGAGTTTCATAAGGGTTAGAGTACTGTTCATTTTCATTTAGGGGGTATTTTTTATTTTTAATCATGTGTTTATGGTTAAATGATGATTTATGATGATTTTAGAAGTTTACATTAAAGTTGCCTGAATTCGTTTTCTTGAGGACGTCAATTTGTGCCAAGTTTTTGAATAAGAAGATCTTTTGTAAAGTTGAAGTAGACATCTTAAGCTTTAATTTGATATATAATACAGGTCATTTGGGCTTGTAGATTGTGAGATATGAATTTTTTAAATTAGGCATTGAATTTGGAATGTTTTTTAGACCAATTGTGCCGTTTGATGATTCTGAGAAAATTGTCCCAACAATTAGTAGTGGCTATTATTTTTTCCTTAAAATAAACTTAATAAGGGTTGCGTAGCAATTTGAATCACTATAATTTGATGTTTTTAGATTTAGTTATGATTTTTTAAAATTAAGTGAAAAATTTGCAAACTTGCTAGAATAGGCAAAAATAAGAAAGTAAGGGTAATTAGTAATTAATTTGACGTTCATGTTGGAAATTGTGCCCAAAGGGCCAATTATTGTACTTTAAAAATTATTAATTTAATGAAATTTTTCCATTATGTTATCATATTATTTGCATGTTAACTATGATAATTATATCCTTGAATAAATCATTAAGATTATCCTAAACTGTCCCTAGTCGGTAATCTATGAGGGAGCAAAAATGAAATAAGACCAGTATGACTTTGATAAGATATAAAGATACAAATCAAAGTCTTAGGCACTTGTAAGAGTACAAGGTGCTGGACCGACCCACTATGAGAAAGCTACATGCATCAAGTTATAAGCTTTTCTCTTGTAAAACCAAGTCACAATGCCCTTAAACCTAATGTCATCATGGATTCCTACATGAGAGTTGCTAAGTTTTGAACTAGTCAAAAGTCACTTTTGACTGGGTGATGATAAAGGCTATGATCGGGCTTGGTGGTTTTTCATGCAGAGGAATATGAATGATCTAGATGGAATTTATCCCTCACATTAGTAGAGAGATATTACTGGGCCCCTCGATGAGTGAGTCTGAGAAATGTATGACCATACTACAATGGAAAGGTGTTTCCATTTCTATTGTCAGGCTCCTCAAGAATTGAGAAAGTAATGGTCAGGAACAAGATGATGACATTATTATACCTTATCCTTGATCGATATATCGTGTGACAAAAGAAACGTGACATGGTTGTATGACAAGTTGCATTGTGATCACGATCCTCATATGAATTGGGTAGTCATAATGTCTTACTAAAGGTCGCTTGCGACTTTAGGGTTAGTACAGTTATTGGCCCACTGGCAACTTCATATGGGCCTATAGGGTCGCACACAAGAATGACCCAACATGAGATAATGTTTAATTTAGGGTGGACGAATTTTATATTGATATATATATAATATAAAATTCATTAATAATATTATATAGATATATAATTTTGAAATACATATCTTATATATATATGTATATAATGTAGGATCAGAAGTGTTGGAAATTGTGCCCTAAGGGCCAATCATTGTACTTTGAACATTATTATTTTAATGAAATTTCTCCATTCTGTTATCATATTATTTGCACGTTAACTGTGATAATTGTATCCTTGGATAATTCATAAAGATTGTCCTAAAATGTCCCTAGTCGGTCATCTATGCGGGAGCAGAGATGAAACAAGACCAGTATGACTTTGATAAGATATGGAGATATGAATCAAAGTCTTAGGCACTTGTAAGAGTACAAGGTACTAGACTGACCCACTATGAGAAAGCTACATGCATCAAGTCATAAGCTTTTCCTTGTAAAACCAAGTCACAATGCCCTTAAACCTAATGTCATCATGGATTCCTACATGAGAGTTGCTAAGTTTTGAACTAGTAAAAAGTCACTTCTGACTGGGTGATGATAAAGGCTACGATCAGGCTTAGTGGTTTTTCATGCAGAGGAATATGAATGATCTAGATGGAATTTGTCCCTCACATTAGTAGAGAGATATTACTGGGCCCCTCGATGAGTGAGTCTGAGAAATGTATGACTATACTACAATGGAAAGGTGTTTCCATTTCTATTGTCAGGCTACTCAGGAATCGAGAAAGTAATGGTCAGGAACAAGATGATGACATTATCTATGCCTTATCCTTGATCGATATATCATGTGACAAAAGAGACGTGACATGGTTGTATGATAAGTTGCAATGTGATAACGATCCTCATATGAATTGGGTAGTCATAATGTCTTACTAGAGGCCGCTTTCGACTTTAGGGTTAGTATAGTTATTAGCCCACTGCCAACTTCATATGGGCCTATATGGTCGCACACAAGAATGACCCAACACGAGATAATGTTTAATTTAGGGTGGACGAATTTTATATTGATATATATAATATAAAATTTATTAATAATATTATATATATATATTTTTGAAACACATATCTTATATATATATGTATATATTGTAGCATCGAAAATGTTGGAAATTGTGCCCTAAGGGCCAATCATTGTACTTTGAACATTATTATTTTAATGAAATTTCTCTATTCTGTTATCATATTATTTGCATGTTAACTGTGATAATTGTATCCTTGGATAATTCATAAAGATTGTCCTAAAATGTCCCTGGTCAGTCATCTATGTGGGAGCAGAGATGAAACAAGACCAGTATGACTTTGATAAGATATGGAGATACGAATCAAAGTCTTAGGCACTTGTAAGAGTACAAGGTGCTGGACCGACCCACTATGAGAAAGCTACATGGATCAAGTCATAACCTTTTCTAATGTATAACCACGTCACAATCCCCTTAGACCTGAGGTCATCATAGAATCCGACATGAGAGTTGCTAAGCTTTGAACTAGTCAAAAGTCACTTTTGACTGGGTGATGATAAAGGCTACGATCGGGCTTAGTGGCTTTTCATGCAAAGGAATATGAATGATCAAGATGGAATTTGTCCTTCACATTAGTAGAGATATATTACTGGGCCCCTCGATGAGTGAGTCTGAGAAATGAATGGCCATATTATGATGAAAGGAGTTTCTGTCTCTGTTATCAGGCTACTCAGGAATCGAGAAAGTAATGGTCAGGAACAAGAGGATGACATTATCCATGTCTTATCCTTGATCGATATATCGTGTGACAAAAGGGACGTGACATGGTTGTATGACAGGTTGCATCGTGATAACAATCCTTATATGAATTGGGTAGTCGTAATGTCTTGCTAGAGGCCGCTTACGACTTTTGGGTTAGTATAGTTATTGGCCCACTGCTAACTTCATATGGGCCTACAGGGTCGCACACAAGAATGGCCGAACACGAGATAATGTTTAATTTAGGGTGGACGAATTATATATATATAATATAAAATTCATTAATTATATTATATAGAAATATATATCTTATATATGTATATATATTATATGATATTATTATATTGTGTTAGTTTTAAATTTAATTTATTAAGATATATTAAATTTAATAACTAACATGATAGAGATATAGTATCTCAGATTTAATTTATGAAGATAAATTAAATCTAATGGCTCTTTATTTGGATTAAATAAATAGGTTAAATTAAAACTATTGGACAGATTTAATTTAAACTGAATTGATTTGTTAGTTCATCAAGATAATTAATTGTTAATTAATTTTGAAATTAATGATGATTAATTTTGAAATTTGAAATAGCCCTCATAATTATAAACTTGATAGAGCAAATATATTCATACACACATGAGAATTGAGAGCCGCAAGTGAAACCCTAGGAGACATTAGAGGCGCTAGCACGCAGTCTCGGTTGGTGAGCATTCATGTGGATACCAGTAGAGGGAGCAGACTTGACGTGTTGGCTCCTAGAGATCGTGAAAACTCTGAATCATCAAAAGGTATGAATCCTTCCAACTTGGTTTAAATGCCGTTGATAGTCCTCGATTAGGATCGGTGAAATTTTTAAAATTCTTCCGCTGTGCCTACTGATCCTAACAGGAAGGTACAGCGGAAAAACTATAAAAATTTTCACCGAAACTAATCAAGGATCTATCAACAGTGTTTAAATCAGGTTAGAAAGAACTCGTACCTTTTTCAAACTCAGGTCAAAGGGCATTATGACGTGGTTGTACATAAGAAAGGCTTATGACTTGATCTATGTAGCTCTCTCATTGTGAGTCGGTCTCGCACCTTATACTCTTAAAGTGCCTAAGACTTTGATTTGTATCTCCATATATCTTATCAAAGTCATACTGGTCTTGTTTCATCTATGCTCCCCATAGATGACCGACCAGGGACATTTTAGGATAATATTTATTATTTATCCAAGGATACAATTATCACAGTTATCATGCAAATAATATAGATCCAATGGCCGAGGCATATGGAACCTTACTCATGTGATCTCGCTGATAAGGCATAGTAGGACATAGATCCTTGCTAGGATGGATGCCATGAGCATGGGCATGTAACCCCTTTTTGAATCCTGCATACTGAACCTATGAAGTAACTTGTCTATGTATGTGCTCTGACTTAGGCCTATTAGTCTTTTGGATCTATCCCTATAGATCCTAATCCCTAGGATGTAGGTGGCTTCACCTAAGTCTTTCATTGAAAAGGACTTTTCTAACCAAGCCTTGACACTCTACAAGGTAGGAATGTCATTCCCAATGAGTAGGATGTCATCTACATAAAGCACTAGAAACACAACTGTGCTCCCACTAACCTTCTTGTAAACACAAGGTTCATCGATGTTTTGAATGAATCCAAACTCTTTAACTACTTCATCAAAACGATGATTCAAAGTTCGAGATGCTTGCTTCAATCCATAAATGGATCTTTGAAGCTTGCAAACTTTACCAGAGTCCTCTGGATGCATAAAACCTTCAGGTTGTGTCATGTACACATCCTCAAGGGGCTTTCCATTAAGGAAGGCTGTTTTGACTTCCATCTGTGATATTTCATAGTCATAATATACTATAATGGCAAGAAGGATTTTGATTGATTTGGCCTTTGCAACTGGTGAAAAGGTTTCATTATAGCCTACACCATGAGTTTGAGTGAATCCTTTTGCAACCAGTCGTGCCTTAAAGACATTTATATTGCCATCCATGTCAGTTTTCTCCTTGAAAACCCATTTACACCCGATGGTTTTTAGACATTTCTTAGAGTTTGGTCCTACTATGGCTTCTCGATAGGTGGTTGGCTCATTTTGCTAAATGAGCAACACATCATGACCTTTAGTAATCAGAAATCAAATCTCTGAGGTTGATGTCGTGTCCTAACAAATCTTCATGGACCTTGTGTTACTTGAGGAGGCTCAATAACTTGTTATGAGACTTATCTAATGTCCATATGTGATTCTGTACTATCTTGTGACTCTTGAACTTCTTTGAGATGTACCTTGTTCCCACTAGTTGTTTTAGAAACAAACTCTCTTTCTAGAAACTTACCACTTTGAATAATAAACACTTTGTTATCGGTGGGATTGTAGACATAGTATCCTTTCTTTTCTTTAGGATACCCCACGAAAAGGCATTTTGAGGATCTGGGCACTAATTTATCAGAGGCTTGTTGCTTAACATATACATCACATCCCCAAATCTTGAGAAAAGATAGACTTGGTTTCTTTCCGGTCCATATCTCATATGGTGTCTTTTCAATTGCCTTAGATGGAACACGATTTAGTGTGAACGCAACTGTCTCTAAGGCATGTCCCCAAAAGGACGGTGGAAATCTGTTTGGCTCATTATAGATCGAACCATATCTAATAGTGTTCAATTCCTCCATTCAGAAACGCTATTCCATTTTGGTGTTCCTGGAGGAGTTAATTGTGAGATTATCCCACAACTCCTAAGATGGTTAATGAACTCTTGGCACAAATATTCACCACCTCGACCAGACAAAGTGCTTTAATTGTTTTTCCAAGTTGATTTTTTACTTCATTTTGGAATATTTTGAACATTTCAAAAGATTCAGATTTATGTTTCATTAGATAGATATAGCCATATCTACTAAAGTCATCTATAAATGTAATGAAGTAGACATAACATCCTCTAGCAACTGTATTTAATGGTCTACATACATCTGTATGTATGAGGCCCAATAATTCAGTGGCCCTCTCACTTGCCCAGTAAAAGGTGCCTTTGTCATCTTTCCTAATAAGCAAGATTTGCATGTATCATATGATTCAAAATCAAATGAGTTAAGAAATCCATCTTGATGGAGTTTAGAAATGCATTTCTCATTTATATGGCCCAGACAATAATGCCATAGGTAGGTCAAATTCAAATCGTTTGATTTTATCCTTTTAGTAGTTACGTTATAGATATTCCTATTATTAGGATGTTCCAAATTTAATATATAATGACCAACATGCAAATCACCATCAGCATAGAAAATGTCATTACGATAAATAGAACATTTACCATTCCCCGTAATGGAAGTATAACCTTCCTTATCCAAATAAGAAAGAGAAACAATATTACTACTCAAAGCAGGAACGTAATAGCAATTGTTCAAAACTAACAAAAGCCCACTGGGCAGAACTAATTCATAAGTCTCTATGGCTAAAGCAGCAACTCTTGCTCTATTTCCAACTCGTAGGTCCACCTCGCCCTTCTTCAGCTTTCTACTATCCTTTAGACCCTGCACATTTGTACAAATATGAGAACCATATGCGGTGTTAGGTATCTAATACCCATGTAGAGGAAGTAGAAAAATGAATGTCTATAACATAAATACCTGAAGCGATAGTCTCGCTATCCTTCTTGTTCTTTTTCAGATCTTCCAGGTAGAGTTTGCAATTCCTCTTCCAATGACTGGCTTCATTGCATAAGTAGCAGGCTCCTTTCTTTGGAGGCTTTGCCTTCTTGTGTGCAGGCTTGGTTTCAGGCTTGTTTGAATCTTTAATCATACCACCTGAGCCATTACCCTTCCATTTTCCCTTCCCTTTCTTTTTCATACCCTTTCCTTTCTGAACCATCAAAACTATACTAGGCTTTTTCTTAATACTTTGCTGAACAGTTTTAAGCATCCCATGCAGCTCAGATATTGATTTCTCAATGTTGTTCATGTTGTAGTTCATGACAAACTGGTCATAACTCTCTGGGAGTGAGTTTAGGATCAAATCCATTGCTAACTCTTAGCTCATGGGAAATCTAATCCTCTCAAGGTGATTAATATACCCTTTCATCTTTAACATATGAGTACTAACTGATGCACCTTCAGCCATCTTGCAGGAATGTAAGGCCTTTATGGTCTCATACCTTTCTTGCCTTGCCAGTTGCTGGAACATTTCCTTAAGATAGACAATCATCTCACGAGCCTCTATAAGTTCCAGATCACTTTGGAGCTCTAGAACCATATTAGCAAGCATCAGGCAACCTATATCCACAGAGTCATCCTTATGCTTTATGCAATCATCTCTCTGACCTCTTGGAGCATTGGTTGCAGGCTCCTCAGGAATGGGTTGATATAGGACATAAGCCTTTCTTTCAAACTTGAGAACAATTCTCAAGTTCCTGAACTAGTCAAGAAAGTTTGTCCCGTTGAGTTTGTCTTTCTCAAGGACTAATCGCAACAATAGCGTAGCGGTATTACTGGTTGACATGATTCTACATTTAAAATATGCAAAGTGAGTTAGTAATCTCCCACTAAATTAACAACCCTCAAAATAATAATTAGTGGGCTAAGATCCATATTTGGCTTAAACTTAAGTCCGCTTTGGCAAGAAGCTTAAATTCAAGTTATTTACGTAGGTAAACTATTTACCAATTACATCACACTCTTAGATGTTTATGGGATTCAATCATCATATGATCTGGCATGTTTAATCCTATCTAATGCCTTAAGATCCAAAGCCGTTTTGTTAATCTCAATTAAGTCAAAAGAATAATAAATATTATGAGCAGCACCATTACTCATGCTTGTCTCATAAAGATAACTCAAGTGCATCCGTTTTGGTGGTTTCCACAATTGAGTGATCTAGGTTTTGACAGGTATTCATTAATTGACGACATTAAGACTTAAGATTTGATTAGAGGGCTCAATTAATTAGTCTTGTTTATATGAATGCAATCATGGTCATATCTCATACAGATAAATACATATAAACGTAAAAGTATTCATGCAATGATCTCTTCAAAAACATAATTTAAACGTGACATAACATGACTTACCTAACCTAAAATCCTCCCAAGCCAATGAGAGGACTTCTCTAAATATTGAAAGAAATACATTGAGAGAAACCTCATTTAAACATTCGAGGGGAGTGAGATAAGAAGAGAATGTACATCGAGAGTATTTAGAGAAAGGCATGGCACACAGGCTGTATTTAAATATTACAACCATTTGTAAAATTCTAAAGCCATATTGTTCACCACGAGCGGATAGCGGTCCCACGAGCAGTTAGCGGGCGGGGTCAAGGGGCAACGCCTGTGCGGGGTTTCAAGGGGCAGCGCCCTTGGAGCTTTTGAAAAAGGCATATTCCTTTTAAAAGAAATATTTGAAAAATTTTAAATTTTAAAAATTTCGGACTCAATTTTTAAAATATTTGTTTCAGTCCAGTTCTAAAGGGATTTCGACCCAGTTTCAAAACACAACAACGGCCCAGAACACTTCTGATCCGTATTGTCTTCCCCATAGTTTCAGATCCTTATTACCCGAATAGATATCCAACCTTAAACCTAATTGGATTGCTGCCAACTACGATCTTAGGTACCCTACCCGATTTCATGCAAGCCTAGGGTTTCGTACAAGCAAGATCCTTTTCAATTCAAAACAAAACCATAAATTCTGACTTCAGATTTAATCCATAATTGAAATTGCGTAACTAGCAGCTCATGTAATCGAAACAATATTTGGCAGATCATATATATGTAGTTAAATCCGGAAACAAAAATCACATATATGTTGAGACGTTTCTTATAAGCATCATGCATATCCCATATATCACATGTATAAGAATCATAAACTATATTTAAATGCATAATTGACCAGGCTCTGATACCACTGTAGGATCAAAAGGCACAGCGGAAGAATTATAAAAATTTTCACTGATCTTAATCAAGGATCTATCAACAGCGTTTAAATCGGGTTAGAAATAACTCGTACCTTTTTCAACTTAGGTTTTTCACAATCTCTAGGAGCCAACACCTCAGGTCTGCTCCCTCTACCGGTATCCCCATGAATGCTCTCTAACACGGACTACGTGCTAGCACCTCCAATGTCTCCTAGGGTTTCCCTTGCGGCTCTCAATTCTCATGTACCTTGAGTATCTCTACTCTATCAAGTTTATAACCTATGATGGCTATATTCAAATTTCAAAATTAATCATTATTAATTTTTAAATTAATCAAAAATTAATTATCTTGATGAGCTAAATAAATAAATTTAGTTTAAATTAAATATGTCCAACAGTTTTAATTTAACCCATTTATTTAATCCAAATAAAGAGCCATTAGATTTAAGTTAACTTCATAAATTAAATCTGAGATATTATATCTCTGTCATGTTAGTCATTAAATTTAATATATCTTAATAAATTAAATTTAAAACTAACACAATATAATAATATCATATAATATATATACATATATATATAGATTTATATACAAGATATGTATTTTGAAAATACATATCTATATAATATTATTAACGAATTATATTATATATATAAATATAAAATCCGTTCACCCTAAGTTAAATATTATCTCGTGTTGGGCCATTCTTGTTTGCAACCCTGTAAGCCCATATGAAGTTGGCAATAGGCTAATAACTGAACTAACCCACAAGTCATAAGCGGCCTCTAGCAAGACATCACGACTACCCAATTCATATAAGGATCGTTCATACGACGCAAACTATCATACAACCATGTCACGCCCCTTTTGTCACATGATATATTGGTCAAGGATAAGGCATGGATAATGTCATCCTCTTGTTCTTGATCTTTACTTTCTCGATTCTTGAGTAGCCTGACAAAATAAATGGAAACTCCTTTCTATCATAGTATAGCCATACATTTCTCAGACTCACTCATCAAGGGGCACAATAATATCTCTCTACTAATGTGAGGGACAAATTCCATCTTTATCATACATATTCCTCTACATGAAAAACCACCAAGCCCGATTGTAGCCTTTCTCATCACCCGGTCAAAAGTGACTTTTGACTAATTCAAAGCTTAGCAACTTTCATGTAGGAATCCATGACGACCTCTGGTCAAAGGGCATTCTGACGTGGTTGTACATGAGAAAAGCTTATGACTTGATCCATGTAGCTCTCTCATAGTAGGTCGGTTTAGCACCTTGTACTCTTACAAGTGCCTAAGACTTTGATTTGTATCTCTATATCTTATCAAAGTCATACTGGTCTTGTTTCATCTATGCACCCCCATAGATGACCGACCAGGGACATTTTAGGATAATCTTTATGATTTATCCAAAGATACGATTATCACTATTAACATGCAAATAATATGATAACAGAATGGAGAAATTTCATATAAATTAATAATGTTCAAAGTACAATGATTGGCTATAAGGGCATACTTTCCAACGTATATATTATCTGATATTATTATATTATGTTTTATTTAATTTAATCTATTAAGATATATTAAATTTAATAACTATCATGATAGAGATATAGTAACTCAGATTTAATTTTGAAGATGACTTAAATCTAATGGCTCTTTATTTAGATTAAATAAATAGGTTAAATTAAAACTATTGGACATATTTAATTTAAACTGAATTTATTTAATTAGCTCATCAAGATAATTAATTGTTAATTAATTTCAAAATTAATGTAGATTAATTTTGAAATTTGAATATAGCCCTCGTAGGTTATAAACTTGATAGAGTAGATATACTCATAGATGCATGAGAATTCAGAGACGCAAGGGAAACCCTAGGAGACATTTGGAGGCGCTAGCCACAGTCTTTGTTGGAGAGCATTCATATGGATACCAGTAGAGGGAGTGAACCTGAGGTGTTGGCTCCTAGAGATCATAAAAACCCTAAGTTGAAAAAGGTACAAATCTTTCTAACTCGATTTAAACGCCGTTGATAGATCCTCGATTAGGATCAAAAAAATTTTAAAAATTCTTCCTCTATGCCTACCCATCCTAACAGTGGCATTAGAGATAGGTCAATTGTTCTTTTAAATTGAGTTTATGTTCTTATACATGTGATATTTATGGGATATATATGTATGCTTATAAGAAGATGATCGAATATGTATCTTATTTAGGTTTCATTTTTGAGAGAGTCGAACCTATGTGATTTGGTGTTGTATGTTTACGCGATCTAGTGAAATTGTTTCGATTATATGCAATATGTTTACGTTTCAATTCTACCACTGGCTTCACGAATTCTGTTATGGGTTTGATCCGAAGTAGAATTCATCGTTTAGGTTTCGAATAGGTTAAACATCACAGCGTACGGACACATTAAGGTCTCTATTTGGGTATTAGGGATTCAAAATAGCGGGACCACCGTAACTACCTGTTCGTAGCGCAATATAATCTAATCATGACATTTATTGCTTTTCATATTGTATAAATTCTTGTTGTGGTTTATTCTTCATACTTGTTTGGGTATGGTGAACAACATGGCTTTAGAATTTTACAAAGGGTTGTAATATTTAAATACGACTTTGCATGCTATGCCTTCCTCTAAATACTCTCAATGTACATTCTCTTCTCATCTTATTACCCTTGAACGTTTAAATGAGGGTTCTCTCAATGTATTTCTTTTCTTATTTAGAGAAGTCCTCTCATTGGCTTGGGAGGATTTTAGGTTAGGTAAGCCATGTTGTGTCACGTTTAAATTATGCTTTTGATTAAATCATTGCATGAATACTTTTGCGTTTATATGTATGAGATACTTCCATGATTGCATTCATATAAACAAGAGTAATTAATTGAGCCCTCTGAATCAAATCTTAAGTCATAATGCCATCAATTAATGAATACGTGTCAAAACCTAGATCGCTTAATTGTGGAAACCACCAAAGTGGATGCACTGGAGTTATCTTGATGAAACAAGCATGGGTAATAGTGCTGCTTATAATATTCATCATTGTTTTGACTTAATTGAGATTAACAAAAAAATTTTGAATCTCAAGGTGTTAGATGGGATTAAACATGCCAGATCATATGATGTTCAAATCCCATAAACATCTAAGAGTTATATGTGATGTAATTGGTAAATAGGTTACCTACCTAAATAACTTGAATTTAAGCGTCTTGCCAAAGCGGACTTAAGTTTAAGCCAAAAATGGATCTTAGCCCACTAATTATTTTGAGGGTTGTTAATTTAGTGGGAGATTACTAACTAACTTTACATATTTTAATTGTAGAATCATGTCAACTAGTAATACTGCTATACTATCATTGTGATCGGTCTATGAGAAGGTTAAACTCAATGGGACAAGCTTTCTTGACTGGTTTAGGAACTTGAGAATTGTTCTCAAGAAGGAAAGAAAGGGTTATGTCCTAAATCAACTCATTCTTGAGGAGCCAGCAGCTAATGCTCCAAGAGCCCAGAGAGATGCTTACACAAAGCATAAGGATGACTCTGTGGATGTAGGTTGCCAAATGCTTGCCACTATGTTTCCAGAGCTCTAAAGAGATATGGAACTTATGAAGGCTCATAAGATGATTGTCCATCTCAAGGAAATATTCCAGCAATAGGCAAGGCAAGAAAGGTATAAGACCATAAAGGCCTTACATTCCTGTAAGATGGCTGAAGGTACATTAGTTAGTACTCTTATGTTAAAGATTAAAGGCTATATTGATCACTTTGAGAGGCTTAAATTTCCCATGAGCCAGGAGTTAGCTACGGATTTGATCCTAAACTCACTCCTGTAGAGTTATGACCAGTTTGTCATGAACTACAACATGAGCAACATGGAGAAATTAATTTCTAAGCTGCATGGGATGCTCAAAACTGTTGAGCAAAGCATTAAAAAAAGGCCAGTACTGTTTTGATGGTTTAGAAAGGAAAGGGTATGGAAAAGAAACGGAAGGGAAAATGGAAGGGTAATGTCTCAGGTGGTAAGACTAAAGAGTCAGACAAGCCCAAAACCAAGCCTGCATCCAAGAAGGCAAAGCCTCTAAAGAAAGGAGTATGCTACTTCTGCAATGAACCTGATCATTGGAAGAGGAATTGAAAACTCTCCCTGGAAGATATGAAAAAAAACAAGAAGGGTAGCGGGGCTATCGCTTCAGGTATTTATGTTATAGACATTTATTTTTCTACTTCCTCTACATAGGTATTAGATATTGCATGTGGTTCTCACATTTGTACAAATGTGCAGGGTCTAAAGGATAATAGAAAGCTAAAGAAAGGCCAGGTGGACCTACGAGTTAGAAATAGAGCAAGAGTTGCTTCTTTAGCCGTAGGCACTTATGAATTAGTTCTGCCCAGTAGGCTTTTGTTAGTTTTAAACAATTGTTATTATGTTCCTGCTTTGAGTAGTAACATTGTTTCTCTTTCCTATTTGGATAAGGAAGGTTATACTTCCATTACTAGGAATGGTAAGTGTTTTATTTATCATAATGACATTTTCTATACTGATGTTGATTTGCATGTTGGTCATTATACATTAAATTTGGAACATCTTAATAATGGGAATATCTATAACATAACTATAGGAAAGATGACAAAGGCACCTTTTACTGGGCATAGTGAGTCCGACCTACCTATTGAATCATATGATACATGTGAATCTTGCTTATTAGGAAAGATGACGAAGGCACCTTTTACTGGGCATAGTGAGAGGGCCACTGAATTATTGGGCCTCATACATACAGATGTATGCGGACTATTAAATACAGCTGCCAGAGGAGGTTATGTCTATTTCATTACATTTATCGACGACTTTAGTAGATATGGCTATATCTATCTAGTGAATTATGAATCTGAATCTTTTGAAATGTTCAAAATATTCCAAAATGAAATACAAAACTAACTTGGAAAAATAATTAAAGCACTTCGATCTGATCGAAGTGGTGAATATTTGAGTTAAGACTTTATTGACCATCTTAGGAGTTGTGGGATAATCTCACAACTGACTCCTCCAGGAACACCATAATGGAATATTGTTTCTGAATAGAGGAATCGAACACTATTAGATATAGTTTGATCTATGATGAGTTAAACAGATCTTCCAGCATCCTTTTGGGGACATGCTCTAGAGACAGCTGTATTCACAATAAATCGTGCTCTATCTAAGACAATTGAAAAGACACCATATGAGATATGGACAGGAAAGAAACTAAGTTTATCTTTTCTCAAGATTTAGGGACGTGAGGTATATGTTAAACAACAAGCCTCAAATAAATTAGCGTTCAGATCCTCAAAGTGCCTCTTTGTAGGGTATCCTAAAGAAACGAAAGGATACTATCTCTACAATCCCACTGATAACAAAGTGTTTTTTAATTAGAAACAGTAAGTTTCTAGAAAGAGAGTTTGTCTCTAAAACAACCAGTGGGAGCAAGGTATATCTCAAAGAAGTTTGAGAGTCACAAGATAGTACAGAGCCACAGATGGAAATTACAGAAGACTCACAATAAGTTGGTGAGCCGCCTCAAGTAACAAAAGGTCCACGAAGATCTGATAGGACATGGCATCATCATCAGAGATATGGATTTCTAATTACTAATAGCTGTTATATGTTGCTCATTGAGAAAATTAAACCAACCACCTATCGAGAAGCCATAGTGGGACCAAACTCCGAGAAATGGCTAAATTCCATGAAGTCTGAAATGCAATCCATGTACAACAATCAGGTATAGACCTTAGTCGATCCACCTGAAGGTGTAAAAACCATCGGGTGCAAATAGGTTTTCAAGGAGAAAACTGACATGGATGGAAATGTAAATGTCTTCAAGGCACAACTAGTTGTAAAAGGATTCACTCAAACTCATGGTGTAGACTATGATGAAACATTTTCCCCAGTTGTAATGGCCAAATCAATCAAAATCCTTTTGCCATTATAGCATATTATGACTATGAAATATGGCAAATGGATGTCAAAACAGCCTTCCTTAATGGAAAGCTCCTTGAGGATGTGTACATGACACAACCTGAAGGTTTTATGCGTCTAGAGGACTCTGGTAAAGTTTGCAAGCTTCAAAGATCCATTTATGGATTGAAGCAAACGTCTCAGAGCTGAAATCATAATTTTGATGAAGTAGTCAAAGAGTTTGGATTTATTCAAAACATCGATGAACCTTGTGTTTACAAGAAGGTTAGTGGAAGCACAATTGAATTTCTAGTGCTTTATATAGATGACATCCTACTCATTGGTAACGACATTTCTACCTTGCAGAGTGTCAAGTCTTGGTTAGGAAAGTCCTTTTTAATGAAAGACTTAGGTGAAGCCACCTATATCCTAGGGATTATGATCTATAAGGATAGATCCAAAAGACTAATAGGCCTAAGTCAGAGCATATACATAGACAAGATACTGCATAGGTTCAGTATACAGGATTCAAAAAGGGGCTATATGCCCATGTCTCATGGCATCCATCTGAGTAAGGATCTATGTCCTACTACACCTTATCAGCGAGATCACATGAGTAAGGTTTCATATGCCTCAGCTATTGGATCGATTATGTATCTCATGCATGTACTTGACCAGATGTCTCATTTGCCTTAAGTATGACTAGCAGGTACCAACAAGATACTGGTGAGGGTTATTGGACTGTGATCAAGAATATCCTCAAGTACTTAAGAAGGACTAAGGACCTATTTTTGGTCTATAGTGGATGGTTAATGAGCTCTGTGTAACTGGTTACATATATACAAGTTTCCAAACTGACCAAGATGACCTTAAATCACAATCTGGATACATATTCCTCCTGAATGGTGGAGTAGTGAGCTGGAAGAGCTCCAAGCAGAGCACTGTAGCAAATTGTACAAAAGAAGCTGAGTATATAGCAGCATCAGATGTAGCTAAGGAAGTTGTTTGGATCAAGTATTATAGATGGTTGGACTCATTTGGGCCTAAACAGACACATTTTAGGCTTCAAATGTTTTTTACATTTAGTTTAGTTTATTTGTGTGAGAATTGTTAATTAGTTGGCAAATTTGACTTTTGAATTCCCTAGTTCAATGTATTAAGTTCTAATTCTTATTTCCTTGGTTACATTTAATGCAATTAGGTTAGATTCCAAGACTTCACTACCTTCCCATTTATGCATGGTATGAGCCCATCAGTTAAAAAACGTTGCAATTAGACTTGGTTTTTGTGGAATAAAAAGCTGCTTTATGCACTTTTGAGTTGAGAGTGGATTCTCTCTAGGGTTCTTTACTAAACTAACATACTTATCAAGGCTTGATCAACCTTGTGGCATCTTCCAGCACTTTGGGTCCTTATTCTTTGTACTTAAGGGTTCAAGTAGATCATTGTTCTTTATTTAGCTTTCTTGGGATGAGTATATCTTAAATTGGTTATGGGTTCATGGGGTCTTTCCTTTGTGAGTTTGCACCAGCTTGGTATCAGAGCTTTAGATCTAAACTTAAGTAATATCTTTTTGTTCTTTGTTTCCATTTTTGTTTTGCATTTTATGCTTTGTCCTTGTGTCTGTTCATCTAGTTAGTTTTTTTTCATGTTCAAAATTATTGTTTCTATTTGTCCAATTTTTCTTTGACTCTTTTATTGTATAATAGGTCATTTTCATAGTTCAAAATCTTTCTTTCTACTTGGTTTGGGATCATTTCAATCCGATTTGTCATTTGTGAGTTCTATCAAGTTTAATCTAGTCGTGTTTTCTAGTGTTTCATGACCCTATTCATCTTCTACTGTTTTGTCCATCTCCAACTTTTTTGTCCTTGTTCAACCATTTTTCCTTTACGTTTTACAACATGTAATAGGTCATTCTTATTGTTTGGAGTCTCTTCTTTCTGCTTGTTTTGGAATTGCCTTAATTTGAGTAGCTTAATTAGAATGAGATGTATATTTTGAAAAGAACAAGTTTCTAAAATTTCTGGGTTAATCTTGGTTCTTTTCATCTAGTTAGGTTATTTTCCTTAAAAAAAAGGAAAGACAAAAAAGAAGAGTGTCAGAAAGAAAAAAGAGGGAAAACAAAGAAGTTCTAATTGTTCTGTTGGAAGTGTTCCGACTTAGTACTCATCTTCTTGCCCAGAATTTGCTACAATCTCTACAATCTTTATGTCATTTGAATTCTTGATTTCCTTGAACTCTTTTTCCCAATACTCACTTTGATATTTCAAATTTCCAAGTGTTGTATTGATTCTACAAATTGTTAAAGCTTTGATTAAATTGTTTAGTTCTTTAAAGAGTCTAAAGAGTTATTTAAGAGTAGAAAAAGGCAAGAGTGACATATATCAATTCAAAAATTTGAGTGAAATATGAGTGTAGAGTGACATTCTTGAGGGAAACACATGAGGAATTTGTGAGGAAATTTATTTCTCTAACATCTTTCTTACAAATTACAATGTCTAATACAGAAGAAACATTTGGTCGTATTCCAATAAATTTAGATAACCACCTTAGTGTAATGCAACAACAATTTGCATGTATAAATGTGGTTTTTGGAGAAATAAGGGATAAGATGGATAGGCAAGATAAAAGGATTGCAATTTTGTAAAAATTTTGACTAACTTCTAGAAGGCACAATAGGCAATGGTATGCTTCTATGGATGAATTTGAATCTAAAAATGATGAGGTTAGTGGTACTAGTAAGGAAGATTTTGAATCTGAAAATGAAGTGGGATGAACTAGGCTTAGAGGAGATAGATATAGGAGAAGCCATGGCAAAAATAATCCCAATGAGAGAAATAGAGTGGATGGGAACTTTAGAAGCATAAAAATAAAAATACCACCTCTCCAAGGTTAGAGTAAGCCTGAAGCATATTTGGACTGGGTAAAGAAGAGAGAAATGATTTTTGAGCGCCATAGTTATTCTGAGGATAAAAAGGTAAAGTTGGTAGCAATAGAATTCACTGATTATGCCATTATTGGTGGGATAAATTGGTTATTAATAGAATGAATCATGGTGATAGGCTTGTATCAACATGGAGAGAAATGAAAACTCTAACGAGGAAGAGATTTATTCATAACCATTACTATAGGGAGCTTTATCAAAAGTTGTAGACCCTTATACAAGGCTCTAAGAGTGCGAAGGAATATTATAAAGAGATGGACTTAGCTTTGATAAGAGCTAATGTTCAAGAAGATAGAAAGGTCATAATGACTCATTTTCTTAATGGGTTGAACAAAGAAATTGCTGACATAGTGAAATTGCATTACTATGGGGAGTTGGAGGACATGGTGTACATGGCAAGTAAGGTAGAAAAACAACTTAAGTGTAAAGGTGCCTTAAAATTACATTATGGATCACGTTCCTTACAAATATGATTTAGAAGAAAGGAGAAAGAGCTATCTAAAAGGAAGCAAATAAAGGCAAAGAAGAAGCTCCATCAAAGAGCAAAGATTAAGTTGATTCCCAAACTTCTAGAAATAGAGATATAAAATGTTTCAAGTGTTTTGGTACAGGTTATATAGCTTTTCAATGCCCCAAGAAGAGAGTCATGATTCTTAAAAATAATGAAGTTGTGACTGAAAGTGATAGTGATCATGATTCCATGCCCTCGCTTGAAGATCCTAGATATCTTGCTGCCACTGTAGATTTGGGAATATGGTATTCTAAGGGAGGAAGTGAATAGCTTATAGCATACTCAAATTCAGATCATGGTGGCTATAAGACAGATAGAAAAAGCACAAGTGGACAATGCCAATTCTTGGGAGGACCAATGGTTTCTTGGACAAGCAAGAAACAAAACAAAGTATCATTATCCTCAACAAAAGCTGAATATATAGCTGCCTCAAGTTGTTGTGCTCAAATACTATGGTTAAAATAGCAAATGCAAGTTCTTGGTATCTATATCAAAGAAATTCCCATATGCTGTGACAATACGAGCACCATTAGCTTGGCCAAAAATCAAGTGCAACATTCAAGAACCAGACACATTGATGTGAGGCATCATTTTATCAGAGATCACGCCCAAAAGAAAGATGTCAAAGTTGTATTTATTCCAACACATCTGCAATTAGCTGATATATTCACCAAACCTCTGGCAAAGGATCAGTTTCTTTATATAAGAAGGGAATTGGGATTGGTAAATCCCAATAAACTATAAGTAAATCTATATTTTATTCACTTATTTAATTAAATTTTGATGATAAATATTACTGACTTAAGCATAAGAGTTTCTAGTTATGTATTTTGCAGGATAAATTCTAAAGGAGAAATATGAGTAAAAGAAGAATTATTCGAATAATGATTACGGTATCCGAATACTCAATCAAGTTTTTAAAAGGATAGTATTCGAATACATAAATTACTATTCGAATATCACTCAGAGATTTTGGGAAGAAACTATCCTAATAACATAAGACTATTTGAATATTGCTCTGTCTTGTAAAAAACTATTCGAATATAGTAAGGGTTATTCGAATAATAAAGCACATTTGTCAAACAGAACTATTCAAATAAAAGAAATAATATTCGAATAACAATACAATTTTTAGAATATATGACCCATTATTCGAATACTCTTACTGTTATCTGAATACAAAAGGTAAGAATTTCAAAAGAACTATTTGAATAATCAATAGATTATTCGAATAAGTGCTATTCTTCTTCAGAGCTTAAAAGGGGAACTATCCGAATAACAGAGTCACTATCCGAATACTAAGTCAAGATTCAAATAGAAGTATTCGATTAGTGTATATATTATTCGAATAGTAACAAATTAAATCTAAGATTTCAATTTAAAAGATTATTCGAATACAACTCAAACTATTCAAATAGTGATAGTGATTATTGTTCACAAACTAATCGGAGACTCTAGTTACTATTCAAATAGAATTTTTTTATTCTAAGTATTCAATTAACCAAAGCTCTACTCGAATAAATTTGATTTTAACTATAAGTGATTATTCGAATAGTGGCAACTTGTATTCGAATAGATTACACTTTTCATATTTCACAGGTATGAAGTATATCCGAATACCAAAATCATTATTCAAATACAACTAAAAGCAAGGAACAGAGGATTATTCGAATAGCTGATGTACTATTCGAATAAAGCACATGAGTGTCTAACCAAAGAAGAATTATCTGAATACTACTCTTACTATTTGGTTAATTAGAGTTAGAGGACAACAGAGACTATTCGAATACTTGGACAACTATTTGAATAGTTATAGTCATCAGAGACAAGAATATTCAAATACCATCAGAACTATCCGAATGCAGGTATGCACATTTACCTTTTAGTATTTGAACAATTACTCGAGTATTCGAATAGAACCCCCTCTATTCGAATACACATGTAATTATTTGAATAATTTAAACCTAAATATAAGGGAACTAAGCTCAGTCTCTGATCATTATCCGAATACCACTTCATTTCTCTCCATATACAAACTCTTTCGACCCTCTTCGACTCTCCTTTACAATCAAAACCCTATGAAAATCTCACTATTTCCTAATCCAAATCTTCAAAAATCTCACAGTTTACCAGAAAACCTAAACCTTCGATAGACCTTAGAAAACCCAGAATGAGAACAAAGAAGGCTAATATTGAGAAAAGAGAAGTTATTCCTCCTCCAAAATCGTCCTCAAAGAAGACTTCAACCTAGAAAACTCCAAAGAAATTTAGACCCAAGGTAGCAGATACATCATTTAAAAGGCCTTCTCGAGCTAAAGGGGTTGTAATCGGAGAGCCAATGGAGACTAGGTCCATATCTAAAGCCACTGCAACCACTTCAAAATCTAAGGACAAAGACACTGCAAGTGCATCCTCCAATGATTCTTCTACTGAGAGTGATAGCTTGGATCAAACTATGAGGAAGGTTGTTAAAAGTTTTATACATAATGTTGAAGCTGGACCCAGTAAGACTCATCAAGTTCAGTCTCAAATGAGTATTCCTCAAGGATTCAAAGCTTGTTAGTGGAAAAAAAAAAAGCTAGACCTCCTACAACTTTCAATAATGGACCTCTTCTTCAACCTGATGAGAAAAAGAGGTACAGAGATCTATTCTCTTCCCGTCCATGTACCCTGTTATTTATCTGGACCTTATCGATTTAAGAGACAACCTTGGTTTCAATTTGCATGAGTACTTAGAACATTACCAGAGGTGGTTTCAGATAGATTTATCCTATAGTCCCTCTATAGTAAGGACCTTTTATTCTAATATGTACTCAGTCAAGATCAAAGGAAATAAAAAGGAATTAGTTGAGGAGAGACTTGAGTCCACTATGAGAGGCCAGAAAATGCAATTGTCTCCCTCTATCATGAATACTTATCTTGGATATGATGAAGATGAATTTGATGAAATTCTTGAGTATTCTAATGAACAAATTCATCAGATCGTAAAGCCAATAAGATAAGCAAAGAAGTTCTCTTCAATGTGTCTCAATAATAATGAACAAAGAATTCTGTGGTACATCTATACAAGAGCTATTGTCAACAAATTCCAGAACTTCAATTTCTTTTCATACAGAGACTTCCACTTTTTGGCCAGTCTATTATCTAAAGTGAAGCTGAATGTTGGAGAATTCATATACCAAGAAATTGAGAGGTACAAAGTGGGATCCAACAAAACTACTCCTGCTCCCTTTCCTCAACTTATCTCCTTGTTTCTCAAAATGAATAATATATGGTACCTAGAAGGAGAACAAGAGAGATTGGTAAGATTTGGAAAGACTCAAATTAGAAAAATGAAGATTCCTTTGCCACTAGATATACCTAAGGAACCCCAATCAAAAAGACAGAGAGTGGAGGCTGAGAACCCTAAGGCAGATGAAGCTCATTCCTCTAGAGCTGCCTCTCCCTTTCCCTTATTTTTTGGTACCTCCATTCAACTTCACATTCAGGAAGCCCTCAAACCTGTTGTTGGGCAACTAATAAGGTCCAATCAACAATTAAGGGAAGATCTTCAGAATCAAATTCAAGGCATCATCGGTGCAGTCAATGAGAACTTCAAGCCTATCTACAATCTTCAGGCCAATTACCTTCAACAACTTTGTGACGTCAGGCATAGACTTGACTGCTTAGAGACCTGTATTACTGGCTCTTCTCTCACCAGGGCCCCTGCACTTGCCATCCTTCCATATCCTAATATACCTTCTGCCCCTCCAACTCAGCCACCTCTAACCATATCTCCTCCACCTCTTAAGCCTACTAATGTTCTATATACTATTCAGGAAACCTCCACCTCTACCCTTGTTCATATCATTATGGAGCTAGTGATCTAGCCTGCTACTTCACCTTACCCTACTCTACAACCTCTCTCTAGCTCCTCTGGAGAGACTCATGAAGTGTCTAATCCTGAAAACACTACCCAACCTGAATCCTACAAACAACCTTGCCCTATTTCCTCTTCATCCATTTCTATAGCCACACCTACTGATATTCTTCCTACTTCACCCTCACTTACCATTGGTCCTTCCTCAGATCAATTCTATACTCCATCTAAAACCACTTTGCCCTCCACCTCCACTCCTCCTCCTGCTCCTACCAGAGAAGTCCCTTCTCCTTCTGATTTCACTCTTCCTCTTCCACCCAACCTTTCTGATAATGACAAAAAGGGGGAGAATAGTTCTCAGCCATCATCTCCATAACTCTCCAGTCACCAAACAACATGGTGAATCAACAATATGGTCAGACACTATAACCTTCTCAACCTTGTTGTTCATCCATCAAAATTTATCAGAGCTTTTGACAAATTTAGTTTCCTAAATATTTAGAATGTTTAGACTATTTATCTTAACTTATGTTGTTTAGCTTATTGAACCAGAGACTTTTGCATTAATACATATTGAAAGAGGCAAGCTTCACTTAAAAGGGGGGTGAATTGGGTGATGTGATAAATTTTTTTCCTTGATGTGGTGATATGAAAATAGTAGTAGAAAGAGTAGAGTTGAGAAGATTGGAACACAGAGAGTTATACTGGTTTAGCCTAAAAACCAGGCCTACGTCCAGTCCTCAAAGATCAAGACTTACTGAGATTTTCACTAATCTTCCAAGATTCAATGGGCTCTCAGAATGCCACAAAACAACAATTGTCCTCAAACGAACTACGAGCAGAAATATTCTCACACTAAGAAATTTCTCTCCCCCTTACAACAAGTCTTATGTGCAGAAAAATAACCTATGACCTTTCCCACTTGCTTACGTATACAAGTCTTATGAGCAGCAACGTTCTCTCCTGCTTACACCACTGTAAGTCTTATGAGCAGCAACATTCTCTACTGCTTGTATCTTATAAGTCTTATGAGTGGAAGGTTTAACTAGGAATTCTCTCAACTGCTTCTCTCGTAAGGATATCTACCCTCTTAAGGTCCCAATACCTTGAGATCAAATGAAAATAGAATTTAAAATATATATGTCTCTCTTATAGAGCAAGTATAATAAACACTGAAGATTAATATGAATACAGAGAAAATATGAATAACAGAGACTCGTGAATTTGCTTGTGAATTTTTTGTGCTTCGTTGTTTTTGATGATCTCTGAAACTCAGTATTTATAGACGTTCGGTTTTTGCCCGTTTGAATAATGATCATTGTAGAGCGGGGTATGTTACTGTGGAATGGCATGCTAAAGTTTGAAAACTTTGAATGTAGTAGGTACGTGCTTGTCATGATGTTGTCTGCCGTTGTTTGACTTCCTTCGTATCTGTTTATTTCAACGTTTATCCTCCTGTATCACACTTATAAAACATTCAAAATGATGTTAAATAATAATAATAAGTGATGATAAGATAAATAAATAACATTAAACCATATTCGGATTGAACGCTGTAAGACTGGTGTATTTAGTCTTCTGGCAGAATATCACTTGAGCATGGATAGGCTCACTTGAGTGATCTTACCATTTTTCTACTTGCTCTTCAGTTTTCTTCTTGCACTCGCTCAGGATTTCAGAGAGATAATTTTCTCACTCGCGAGTGATGTGGGGCCTCACTTAAGCACAAATCCTTCTGCTTGAGTGGCCTTGCATTTTACACTAGGAGACTCGTCTCTGGACAGCACTCGCATACCATTTTATCAAGAGTTAGATTTTGCACTCACAGGTGATATGGGTCCTCACTCGAGCACACATACTCCTGCTCGAGTGAGAAGAATATTCTCATGTAATATACCCTTGTTATCAACACTTGCATCAGAATTAGAGAGATTTAGATTTCTCACTCGCGAGTGCTGATGTGTCACTTGGGCACATGAAGTCTCACTCGGGGATACTTGTGCTTGTCTAACCTTCATGACTCTCGGCCAAACACTTGTAGTCCCTCACTCGCTAGTGCTCGAGTACAAAGTAGCTTCATGCTCGAGTATTGATTTCATTGCTCGAGTGCATTAAAGAAGAATGACAGGAATTGCTCTTGGCCAAGCACTCGTAGTCCCTCACTCGCATGTGCTCGAGTGAGAAAGACTGCTCGAGTGCTATCTCTAGTGCTCGAGTGCATCAGCAAAAATGACAGTAGTATGCTATCAGGCAAACACTTTCTGGTTATCACTCCCATCTGCTCAAGCATAAAAGAGTTCTATGCTCAAGTGCTAGTCTTGTGCTCGAGTACATCAGTCAGCAAACATCACAGAACTTTGCCATATGTATTTGGTAACTTTGTAAATATTCCTTAGACTTTTAAAACTATGATTTGCACACAATTCTCTTTTGTTATCATCAAAACTTGGGATCTAACACATATATGTCTGTTCTTGCCAGTTAGCTGTATTTTGACTTATATCACTTAGTTTTGTCATCATTAAAAGGGGAAGAATGTTAGATTCAGAATTTTGATGATAACAAACCTAAGTCTAGTTTAATTTGTCTCTGCATTCTCATTCACAAGATTTTTGCTCAGAGAGTATTAGAATAGTATACTTACTATTTGAATAGTGACACTCAGTTTTTATTAGATTATATTCTGATAAATTCCCAAACTATTCGAATAGACAGATAATTATCATGATAATGCATAAGCTATTCGAATAGAGATACAATGATACATAGTTGTATTATTCGAATAGTCTTTGACTATTCAATTAGTATAAACTAATAGAACAACTGGAAGTTTTCTAAACTAAAAGTATTCAAATAGCATGTACATTATCCGAATAGTACTTATATTTTCCAAAGTGAATTTTAAATGCATTCTCCGGATAATTGTATGACTATTCGAATAAGTCTGGTCACTATTCAAATAGTATAACCTCTATCGGAATAATCTTTGTACGCTTAAAAGGATTTCAAATTGTTCTATTAGAATAATATGAAGACTATTTGAATAGTGTAGTTAATATTCAAATAGTCTTTCAAAACCAAAATCAAGCCTATTAGATTGATATGAGAAATTATTTGAATAGCAAGGATACTATTCGAATAATATTGAAAGTTGGAAGGAAAGTATTTTCTGTCCAAAGTTGAAGCATGTATTAGAATAGCAAACAGAGTATCAGGATAACCATCTTGAAATTAAAGAGATCACTATTCAAATAGGTGTCTCAATTGTTCGAATAGTCTCAGTGTAAAATTGTAAATATTATCCCAATAGTGAATAAGGTATTCGAATAATATGTTATATATAAAGACTCAAATTATCCTGATAACTATGAGAGTATTCGAATACTTACCCTTCATGAAAAACAGAGCTTCAAATCTAAGTTTATGATTTCACAGTATCATTGAGTATTTCGATTAATCTTGTTTATTATTATTATTTTTTTCATGATTAATATGCTCAAGCAAGTTATAGGAGATTTACACTTCAGATATTTGATTTCCAAGAAAAGCAGATACTTTGTCAGAAACATTAAATGCTAAATTGAGCCTATACCAATACATTCACTTTATCACAACAGCTATATCCAAATAACATAAAGAATGTTCTTAGTAGTGCTTAGTGAGTAACGGGAAAATAGAATGTCTCCAACGGTCATTAAAATCTCTCCAACTATAAATAGCAAAGGCATTTAAAGCAGGAGTTAAGACGCTGAACTACCAAACTGACGAATATTCATTTCTGAGCTCTTATTGCCCTTTTGTATTAATATGCTTCATTGTTTATATTACCAACTCTGTGAGAGAGAACATTTATTGATTCAATACACTTGTTTAAGAGATATCTTAAGGTTGTGGGACCTTAAGGTAGGCAACTATTTATGTTGTGTAAGGGGGAGCGAGTATTCAAAGTGAGGAATAGATCGCTATGTACCAAGGTGGCAAGAACCCCCTGAATTTTGGAAGGTATAGTAAAGGCTCAAATTCTATCTGAGGACTGGATGTAGGTCATTGTGAATTAGACCGAACCAGTATAACTCCCGGAGTACACCTCGGTGAAACCTTCCTAACTCTTTAACTTTCTTCTTATCGGTTTCCAGCTTTATTTCTATCTTAAAATTTAATTATCACCCAATTCACCCCCCTCTTGGGTGAAACTCTTGTACTAACATATATGTCAATAATAGATATATTATGGGCTCCTTTAAAACTATACTTCCTCAATAGATTACCTTAGCCCTTACTTTCTCTTACATTACATGCAATTTTTTCTTTTTCTATCAGAGCTTTAATTATAACATTTGCAAAAAATTGATCCCACTTGCAAATTAAGTATATGGCTGAGAAAACTGTGTTTTTTCCATTTTTGGAAATTATGTTTAGTATACCTTTGCAATGGTCTCTTATCATAAATGGCATATCAGAATTACATTTTAGAATTACATTACTCATAGAAATGGCATATCAAGATGATAACTAAAAGGTTGCACAGAAAAGGAAGCCAACTTAATTTACCCCTCTCCCTAAGGATAATACAAAAC
Source organism: Inga laurina (assembly GCA_963855925.1). Lineage (NCBI taxonomy): Eukaryota > Viridiplantae > Streptophyta > Magnoliopsida > Fabales > Fabaceae > Inga > Inga laurina. The sequence goes on along the minus strand of OY979702.1, from coordinate 29,631,539 downwards.
AAATAAGCCTTCTCTTTCATTGAGAAGACAAAATAAAAAGAAAATGGTATTGAAGACAAAAGCATTTATAGAAATAATTGTCGAACTATTACTGATATGGTTTGAATCTCTTAGGTTTGGGCAATTGCAGATACTAAAAGACAAGGGTTTCTGGGTTTCGCCTAGTTTGTTACAGCATTGCAAGTTCTTGTGTGATTGAAATGCTTTTCCTGTCTATGCGATATGGTGTCATATGAGAATCTGACCTAAAAATTATGTTTATGACATCAAGCAGCTTGTTGCCATAGCTCAAACAGGATATGAACTTACCTTAGATATCTTTAAAACAAAGGAGCATAGAGATATTACAAATTCTGTTTCACTCAATTCTTCTAGAATCGACCAACCGATCAGTTAATGATATTAAGAGACGTTAGATTGAAGCACATTAGTATTGGAAAAACCTTCTTAACTATGTGGTAGAGCATTAGTTCACCTTGTGCGTAGCTACACTTGTCTCTTTGAAGATTCAAAGATGGATACACAAAAAGATGAACACAACCAAGCTAATTGTTTTCCCCTTCGTATCAACTTTGGTACTATGTTTCTTTCCCAGATGACATAATTTGTTATTTATTGCTACCTCTAAGATCATACCCTCTAAGATCTCTATTTTCATTATGAAAAATTCAGTAATTGTTGCTTGAATGGAAGGACTTGCAATATATAACTAAAAGACATGGCTAAAGGAAGAAATACTGTCAGATAGGGCTCTCAAATATCTTAGGACATTAATCAATGAAATCCCAGTTATCTATCTTTATCTCTTGATTTTTTTTCTAATATTTCATTGCAAATATTATATTTGAACATTTTGTACCATGTTAAAATATTATCTGCTTTATGTTACCCAAAAAAAAACGAATGATCTCCCTCTCTAGTTCAGCTTGCACGCAGGCAATAGTAATGAGTTCATTCTTCCTTAGAAAAGTGCTCTTTCACAAATTTTGCCAATTTTTAGAAATGTGTAGTTGTTAAGATACATGATGTTGTTTATTTCATTTTCATTTTCATTTACATGTATTTTGGCTCATGTTAGTTCATGTATGTAATTCATGAACCGTTGTATAATGAATAGTTGTTTGATTAAATTTGTTCACACTTTAATTGCAAGATTGAGACATTTTTTATTAATTATTGTTAAGCTTTTATCTTATGAGTTGTTGTTTTTCATCATTTACTTAAGGTTGTCATAGCTTACTTAAAAGTATGTTGTGGAAAAAAAATAGGACACGTTTTGTTTGGATTGGGGTGATTTTAAAATCCTTCCAATCCAAAAAAAGCCCTATTTATTTTCTTAGAAAGATGTCACTTTTTAGATCAATTATAGGAGAGATCAGGTCTAAAAAGTATGACTTTTAAGACCGGTTCTGTAAAATATGAGGTCTAAAAAAGACTTTTTAGACTGGTTTTTAAAATAACTAGTCTTAAAAGTATAACTTTTAAGAATGGTTATTAAAATGTGAGGTCTAAAAATCTTTTCTTAGATCGGTTTTCAGAATAACCAGTCTAAATAGTGATTTTTAAGACCGGTTGCTAACCAAGCTAAAAAGTAATATACTTTTTAGATTGGCTGTATCAAGAACTCATCTAGAACTGGTCTAAAAATCCATTTTTACCCAATCTAAAAAGTGATTTTACTACCATTGTAACAATCATTCAATCATATAAAATGTAAGATTACAAAGCAGCAACATAAACCATCATATCACAAGAGGCATCACAATAGCATCCAGCACATTAACATGCAGCACAACATCAAACACTAGACAGCTGGTCCTATACCAAAGAACTTGATCACACAGGTCTTGCAAACTAGGGCCTATTCCCCACACAAGATGCACATCGGGACTTACTGCTATCACAGTCTTACAACATAGGATCACTGCCCCATGTATACTTGCATGCTGGGTCTTACTATCTCAGGCATCCGCCCATCACATTTTGAATTCTTATAAAACAAATATACTTGATGGTAAAACATACATGTAGAGCATTACATAGTATATGAGAGAAAGAATTACTACCTATTAACCTTTCCTGTAACTTGTCTTGATCTACCAATTATTGGTCGGCAAAGGCAAAGGTCGAATCCTATAATTTCAAGTGCACGAATAGATGGGTCATTACTTGTCCTAATTCTATTGTCATAATCAAAGTTATGTTATTCTTTGACCTATCCCTCTTCTTGTCCTTTACTTGACTTTTGTTGGTTATCATTAACACTTCCCTCATTCTTTGTCTAACACATTATGTTTTTATTCCCTTGTGATTTTGGTATCTTAAGTGGTTACATTAGATTCTAAGGTATGACTCTACTCTTCATGATCTCACTTATCACAATTACCTTCAAATGCTACAAATCCACAGGTCATTCCTAAACTACCAGATTCATCAATCAACTGTGAAAATTCATGACTTAATCTAGGAAACTCCAAATGAGGTGGTTCAATTTCCTATGTAAAGATCTCGAAGTGCTATACAAAGGAAAAATATCTCCTAGTGCCAATTATAACCACAAAATTCCAAGAACCTCGACCAACATGACTGATCTAGAATTTATTCCAGATTTGATATCCAAACTTTAACAGATCATAACTTACAATCTACTAACCTAAATTGTGCATTCTACACCTCATTTTAAATATTAGAATATCTACTAATAACCTGTAAAATACCATAGTCATTGGACAAGATTTGGTCAATCAAAATCAACCCACAACCAACTTGACTCGAATCTGGCAGCATCTATCCTTAACAACCTTAAGTCCTAAAACCAGGGTTTTATATCCAATCATCCAAAAATCATAACCATAAGCTATTCTTACATAGTTTTTCCCATAAAATCCATTTACAACATCAAATTTACCAAAATCTAGCTCCTTACTTACAAACCATGCTTGGCCAAAACTTTAAGGTTTTTGGGCTAAAATCTGGTTTTTGATTCCGATGCTTCAGAAATCACTCTCTCACCTTTATCCTATACAATTTTTCATTCTAAACACATTGAACACCTCAAAAATACCAAAATCATGTTCCTTCGCTATTTTCCCACGTCTGGCCAAAAGTTACCCTAAGTTACCATAAAATAACTTCTTGCAACTACAACCACAAGTCTTGGTAAATATTGCTCTTATCATGTTCAAATCTTACCTAACATCATGTTCATGGTCTCAAGAACATCAAAACTTAATGTTACTTCTAGGCCAAAATTTAGGGCAGCTCAAGAATTCAAAACCTTAACGTTGCTTATGATACCGCTGTTTGGCTTGGTAGGCACAACAAAAAATTAAAATTCAAAAGTTTTCCAATCCTTACTACGGATCTATCAACGGCATTTAAATCGAGTAGAGATAAGCGTACTTTTCTTATGTGTTCAGACTTTCTTTTCTATCTCAAGGTGCTAACGACTCAGATCAACTCCCTCTACCAGCATCTACATGGATAGGAATCCATCAGGAATAGCGTGCTAGCGCCACCAACATCTCTCTCTAGAGTTTTCTTTTATCACGTTTCTCAATCTTGCTTTTTTTTCAATCACCCATAGAAAACCCTAGCTCACCCTTTTTAAATAACTAGTCATGGCTTTATATTTTATGATGGATATTGGATTTTTAAAATTAATCTTAATTAATTTCAAAATCCATATCATATCAATTAACACTTAATTGTCTTTTGATATCCAAATTAAATATATATGGTTTAATTAAATCTGTCCAACAATTTTAATTTAACCTATTTATTTAATATGAATAAAGAGCCAATAGAATTATATTTAATTTATATTTATAAATTAAATCCTAGATATTATATATTTATTAGGTTAGTTATTAAATTTAATTTATCAAATTAAGCTAAATTTAAAACTAACACAATATAATAATTTTATCATATATAATATATGGACATATATAAATATAAATATATGTATTTCGAAAATAAATATATGTATATATAATATTATTAATTTTCTTTTTGAATATATATATATATGTATATGTATATTCATCCACTCTAGATTAACCATTACATTCATTAAATCTAGACAGATCTTAGATTCAATGAATATGGGCATTAAAGTTCGTGTTGGGCTATTTTTGTGTACAACCCTGTAGGTCCATATGAAGTTGGCAGTAGGCCAATGACTATACTAACCCACAAGTCGTAAGTGGCTTCTAGCAAAACATTACAACTACCCAATTCATATGAGGATCGATAAAACCAATGCAACCTACATACAATCATATCACATCCCTTTTGTCACACTATATTTCAGTCAAGAATGAAGCATGGAGAATGTCATTCTCCTATTCCTAACCATTACTTTCTCAATCACAGAGTAGTTCAACTATAGAAATGAAAACTCCTTTCTAATGTAGTATGGCCATACACTTCTCAGACTCACTCATCGAGGGGCCCAGTAATATCTCTCTACTAATGTGAGAGACAAATTCCCTCTTGACCATTCACATTCCTCTACATAAAAACTATAACCCCCTACCTCAATAGCCATAATTATAGTTCGAAAATGTGTCATTACGTGAAATTAGAGACCAACAGATGATTTTAAACTTATTAAAAATCCTATCTTCAAGACAGGGTTTTCAAAAAATTTTAAAAAAACTGTTTGATGCGGTCTCACATTCACATTTTGAATATATTTTGCCTATGCAGTGCGGTTGCATTCATACATATCATAGTGTAACAAAAATTCCTGACGATAGTCAGATTTTATGCATTCATTCAAGGCTTTACGGGGGCATACATGCCCCTATCAATTTCCCATACTGGGGATTACATGAAACTATTCATATTTATAACATGTACAAAGTATACATTAATCCCAAAATGTAATAACCAACTACAAAAAACTAAAACTCCTAGTTATGAGCTCTAGTCGCCCTTCATCACCTGCTTTTCCTTTGAGCCACTTGCCCTAACTTTAGGCTAGTCAATGGAAAGAATGAGATTTAAAAGAATCCCAATAGTAACAAATCACTCATGCCGCATATAATCACATAACATGCAAGCGAATCACAACCAACAACAGCAGCAGCAATCATGATGATGTGTGACTTTTGTCACAAACGGTAGATCTCATAGCTATAACCACATGACAAGTGACTAGCATCACAAACGACATCACTCACGACTGTATACACATAATGCGTAACTAGCATCACAAATGATAGCACTCATGCCTATATACACATATCTTTCATAGCAACAAACACCATAGTATTGGCAACCAACACAATTCAATGATAAGACATACATATGATGCATTACGCATAGTATAAGAGAAAAAATCACTACCTTGCTCTTTTCGTTTAGGCTCTAGCACCGGTCTATCACGTATAAGGAAAATGTCGAATCCTATAACCATAATCAATGGCGAAGTGTCATTTCCTATTTCAATGCTTAACTTCAAAACATCTAAGGCTGGTTATCATTTAAGACCTTTATGTGGCTATTAGAAGCCCAAACAGGTGCCTAAAGGATAAGGAAAAACATAACCAAAGACCATCTTATAAAAGTTCAAAAATAGTTTTTCAAAACGTTGGCTACAACCAAGCCATAAACTGGCTACGACACATGGATGGTCAGAAAGATTTGCGCTACGTCCAGAATCTAATGGTCGTGGCCAAAATCACGTTAGAAACTTTTGGGTCATGGCCAAGAACTGGTCAAATGCTTTTGGATTGGGGCCCAAATGGGCAGCGATTGACCTGTTTTCTAGCTGATATTCAAATGGCCATAACTTCTTGCATAGACATCAAAATGACACAAACTTTATACCATTGGAAAACCTGCAATGTGAACTACAAGACTGAAAGATTTCCAAAACTTTGACCCCATTTACTATTTTAAAACCCTATGTAAAGTTGGTCCGCTACACAGAATTTTACACTTAACAATTTCCCAGAATTTTTTGTTTTTCACCAAAGTGTCCAACAGTTCCCAATATTCACAACAAAACCTATTCTCAAATAATTTTCAGCAAGGAATCCAATGGCAACATCAAAGCACCCAAAATCACATCCCATCTACAAGTTCTATTTTGGGGCAACATTACAATCAAAACCACAACTTTGCCCTACTTCACATTTAAGACTCCAAATCTATTCCATTGTGAAATGATATAACAAAACACCATTTTTAGCACAAAACACCATGAAATTCATTCAATCCTATATCACACAAAAATTAGGGCAAAAAATCAAAAATTCAAATTTTCAACAATAGCCACAACATATATATCAAAAGGTAGCTATCACTCATCTCTTTCACTTTACCAAACTTGTTTCTTGATTCTTCAACCCCAATTTCCTTGAACTCACAAAACACCTCATCTTGAAAATCTAAAACCATAGAGATAAAGCCTTCATCAAGGTGGCCAAGATTATTGAAGAGGATTCTAGCATTTGAGCTCAACAACTAAGTCAACATCTTACCCAACTTGGAATTTCTTTCTCTTTCTTCTTCTAAGCTTGGACGAACATGGAGTGTGAGAGCGAGAATAGAAGATGATGATTATGTAGATTTTTTGCCATCCTTTAGCTCCCTTAGCTGATTTGAGAAAGAAAGGGAAGAGAAAATGCAATTAAAAAAATTGCCAAGTTGACTTTTCAACTCTCTTGCTTCACCATTTGCATGTCACTTGTCATGATCTCATGGTTTCTTACACAAGGAATTCACCAATTAGTTACACTAACCAAGTTCATTAGCCCATTGTCACAACTCTTACTCTTTTAGTTGTTAGTGAATTTTCTCTTCGGTTACTGACTAATTAGCGGGTAACTTTTCTTTTTCCCATTTTGCCCCTGACTGTGGAGATTCCTACTGAATCACCACTTAACACATTTCATACCTCCATTGCATCATACCATACACCTTCCCCCTTATTTTATTCAATTTAAGTTTTAATACCACAATTGAGCTTAAATACAGGGTTTGGGCATTGATTACTACACATTTAGCTCATAATTCACATCGTATTCTCCGAAAGTGTTTGTTTAAGACTAATTACAGTCACTTTTGGAGTCATTAGCCCTTAATCATATTTTGGGGGATTACATTTCTCCCTTGGTACAATAAATTTCACCCTCAAAATTTGTTACACCACTTAAGCCATCAACTCCTGATAACGCTTCTACATATCAGCTTCTGCTTCCCAAGTTGCTTTCCTCTAAGACATTCCCTTCCAGATCACCTTCACAAACAGAATACACTAGTGTTTGAGCTATCTTTCTTCCCTATCAATGATTTGTTTTGGCTCTATCACATAGGTGAAGTTGTTCTGCAAGTCGACATATTCATATTCAACAATGTGCATTGGATCTTGTTGGTACTTCTTCACTTGGGAAACATGGAATACATTATGGTGCCTGCTCAAGTTCAGCGTTAGGGCTACTCGATAGGCTACAGGCTCGATTCTTACAAGAATCTCGAAAGGACCCATATACCATGAGATCAACTTCCTCTGATTGATTGCTCTCCTGATGCTAGTGATTGGAGACACTCTCAACAACACATGATCACCTTCTCTTATCAACACATGATCACTTCAAACTCTAGAGGTCTTCTCTTATCATAGTAGCTCTTCTATTAACTCTACGCTGTACGGAGCCTTATTCGAATGATTCACATATACTCTGTGGTTTGATCAATAAGATCCAGCCCATATAACCTTCTCTTAGACAGCTCTGTCTAGTATAAAGGTTATTGCACTTCCTCTCATACAATACTTCATATGGAGCCATTTGGATGCTCGCATGATAGCTATTGTTATAGGCGAACTCAGCAAGTAAAAGGAAGTAGTCCCAAATCCCTTCAAAGTATAAAACACATGACCTCAACATATCTTCCAGCATTTGAATGGCCTTTTTTCATTGTCCATCTGTCTATGGATGATAAGCCATACTAAACCTTAATTTCGTACACAGCTTCATGTAGAGCCCTCCAGAATCTCAAAGTAAAACGAGGATCTCTCAACATATCTTCTAGCTTCTGAATGTTCCTTTTTGAATGTCTATCTGTCTGGTGTAACCCCCTCCATAATTATATCTAAAATACACGATTAAAATGAAGTAGAGAACAATAATAAACAAAACTCATTTAAAATCCCATACTTTTTGAAATAGCATTTTCACAAATATCGTTCAAAATCTATTTCACCTGGTCTCGTATTCACGTTTGGAATACAATTACTATGCAAAGGTAAATCACATTCATATAAATACCAGAGTGCACAACATAATTCCCACCAATTCCAGGTTTTATACCTTCGCTAATGGGTTCAAAGGGCACATTAGCCTATATCAATACTTAAATGGGGATTACACAAATCCATTTGAATACATAATCAAATACTTATCCATAACATATACATTTCGAATATACATTCCAACCTATCCAACCATATATATATCAAAACATGTACAGTTATCCCAAAAACAATGATAACCAACTACCAAATTTAATACCCTAAGGAGTCTTCACCGCCCTTGGTTGCTTGATCCATCCTCGATCCACCTACCCTGTCTAAAATATTGGTAGAGGAGAGTGAGATTCGAGAGAATGCCAGTAGGAAAGTAATATCATTATGCATGTACGATAAATGTTTAATGCATGACATGCTTGCATTACATAACTTATGTTCACACAATGACAAATCTGTAAGATCAATGCTTCGAATAACATATTTATGTCCATAGCATAAATTGAAACATAGCTTCAAATCATTCATACATGTTGCACATAATCAAGAAAAGAAATAGCATTCATCAAAACACCAAAATAGATATCAAATATATGCTGGAGAGGTAAGTTCCCTACTCTTATTCTTTCCACGTATGCTCTAGCATCGGCTACTCGCGATTTGAGTGAATATCCAACCCTATAACCAAACCAATGACATAGGGTCAATCTCAATTCCAAATCCTTACTTCCACAATACTTAAAGTTGGTTACCATTCACAACCTTTAGGTGGCTATAATAAGCTCAATGAAAGTGTAAAGGATTTGGACGTACTAGGTTGGAAATCATCTTTCAAAATCACAAAGTGCTGATACAGGGTTTTGGCTATAGCCAAGAATCTTTGGCTGTGCCCAAAAACAGCACAGAAGGTTTTTTGGCTGCACCCAAGGATTTTCTGGCTATGGTCAAAACATGCACAAAAATTTTTGCGCTGTAGCCAAGGAAACTTCAGAAATTTATAACTAATTCCAGAAAAATCAAAATGAGGTGATCCTAAAGCCCATTGAAAGCTCTTTAAGTCCTTTTCATAGGAAAAATATGATCCATTACAAGAAATAACTACAAAATTCCAGATTTACATGAAATTCCCTTGCTGTTCCAGATTTGCACCCAATTTTAACATAAATTTTGGAAAACCATAACTCCCAGTTCACAAAATGAAATGGCATAAATTATATGTCCATTTTAAAGCTTGGAATGTGAACTGTATGATTGGAAAGTTTCATAATTTTTAGATACTATTTACCCATTCAAAACGTCTATACAAACAGACTACCTAGAGTAGAAATTCAATAGCAGATTTCCAGATGTTCACAATTGCTTCTAATAGTTCCCATTTTCACATCAAACACCATTCCCACACAAATTTTCACAAGGAATCCATTGGTAACACAAAATCAACCAAATTCACATTCCATTGACATGTTTCACCAATAATCACAACATGTAAACACAAGTCACAATTCAAACTCACATTGCAATTCTTTACTTTCCAAAGTTCCAAACTAATTCAAATGAACATATAACATAATAAGACACCAATTGCACCACATTACACCTTGCAATTCATGCATTTCAAAAATATCACAAAATCAGGGCAAATCCCAAAATTCTCAAAACTCAACCACAAGTCACAAAACTTAGATCAAAAGGCATCAAATACTTACATCTTCCTCTTTCCTAAACCACTTCCTTGATTCTTCATCTTTCCACTTTTCCTCAAGCATTCAAACACCTCCTTTCAAAAATCTAAAACCATAGAGATGAAGCTCTCATCACTATGAATAACATTAAAGAAGAGTGTTTAAGCTAAAGAGGACCATAACCAACCAAAACTCACCTTGTTCTTTTCTCTTTCCTCCTCCTCTTTGGACGACAATGGAGGTTGAAAAGAGAGAGATGAGAGGCAATAAAGATAAAGAGAGGTCAGCATTTTTGGTACCCAAAACTGACCTAATAGAGAGAGAAGAGAGGAAAATGAGTATTGACATTTTGACCAAGATCCAAGGGTCCATGTTGTGCAAAGTGTCAAGATCTTGCAACATCATCCATGAGTTCACATAGGCACAATTGCACATGATTCCACCCTTTATGATCTCTTAACATTCGGTCTTAACCATTGATCTTTAAGTTACCAATGAGTTTCCTCTTCGGTAACTGACCAATTGGTCAGTAACTTTACCGTTTTGCCCCTAATTATGGCAATTCCCTTGGAATCACCACCAAACACATTCTTATATAAAATCACATCATAATATCCAAAATGGTTATTTATCACTAATCACATCCTCTTTTGGAGTCATTTACCCTTAATTGAAACTTGGGATCCTGCTAAACCGATGCTTAGTATTCCACTTACTTTAGGCTTATTCTCAAGCTTCAAATATCAGAATTTGGGGTATTACATCTAAGATGATAGGCCATGCTAAATCATAACTTTGTACCCAGAGCCTCACAATCTCCTGTACATAAATTTCTGCTAGTCTGTCTAGAGAATAACTAGCATTGATCAATATGAAATGTGCCAACTTCGTTAACCGATCAACAATCACCCAGATCATATCATAGTAGCCTCACAATCTCCTGTACATAAATTTCTGCTAGTCTGTCTAGAGAATAACTAGCATTGATCAATATGAAATGTGCCAACTTCGTTAACCGATCAACAATCACCCAGATCATATCATAGTTCCTGATCCTGGGCAATCCCACAACAAGGTCCATGGTCACACTTACTCATTTCCATTCCAGAATTTCAGGACACTACAGTATTCCCGATAGCCTTTAGTATTCCATATTCACCTTCTGGCAAGTGAGAATAGACTGCAATTTCAAGTCATAGCCCAAATAAACTGCACCCGATCATCTTTTATTTCAGCCCTCAGATCACTTTCCCCTTGGAAAATACTGTACTTAGCATAAATGATCTAGTTTGACAAATTCAAGTCCCAGAAATCTTCTATCAACTTTACCTCTTGAATCATCAATGTTACAACTAGCACTGTCTTTCAACTATAAGCATCCATATGACATTTACATTACCCGGATGATATTTGATTTCCAGGTTGTAATATTTAAGCAACTTCGTCCACTGGTACTATCTCTTGTTCAATTCTTTCTGGTCGTACAGATACTTGATACTCTTGTGGTTATAGTATAATTCTACCATCACACTATACGAATAATGTTGCCATATTTTCAATGCGAACCAATTGCCGCAAGCTCCAGATCATAAGTGTGATCATTCATTTCATGTGATTTTAGCTATTGGGAGCCATAGGCCACCACACGTCCTTGCTACGTAAAGACACACCCTAACCCCTGCTTATTTATATCACTATACACAACATAAGTCAAGCTGGGATTAGGTATAATCAACACTGGTGCCATAGTCAACCTCTCCTTCAACTCAACAAAACTGTTTTCACAATGTTTATTCCACTTAAATAGTTAATCCTTCCTCATAAGCTTGGTCATTGGTAATGTAATATGGGAGAAATTCTGAATAAATCTCCAATAATAATCAGCAAGACCTAGAAAACTGCATATCTCAACTATAGTTTCTAGCTTCTTCCAGTCTAGACTACTTCCACTTTATTGGGATCCATTGAGACCCCTTCTTGCGAGATAACATGGCCTAAGAGTTTTACTTCTAGAAGTCAAATCTCACACTTACTCAACTTGGCATAGAACTTTTTTTCACACAATATCTCCAAAACAGTTCTCAAATGATGCTTGTGCTTCTCTTTGCTCTTGGAGTATATCAAAATGTCGTCAATAAACACCACTACAAATTGATCAAGGTACTCTCGAAGGACATGATTTATGTAATCCATGAATACTGCAGGTATATTGGTCAGGCCAAAGGGCATTACTAGAAACTCATAGTGCCTATACCTAGTCCTAAAAGCAGTCTTCGGTACATCTTCTACTTTCACATGTAGTTGATGATAACCCGACCTTAGATCAATCTTTGAGAATACATAAGAACCAGACAGTTGATCTAAAAGGTCATCAATTCTTGGGAGAGGATATTTGTTCTTGACAGTTATCTTGTTCAATTCTCTATAATCTATATACAACCCCAGAATCTTGTCATTCTTCTTGATAAATAATATTGGAGCTGCCTATAGCGAAACACTGGGTTGAATGAACTCTTTTTCAAGCTAATTAGCTCCGCCATTTCATTTTGGGCCATTCTGTATGGGGTCTTTGACATAGAACCAGCTCCAGGCACAATTTCAATTAGGAACTATACTTCCCTTTCTGGAAGTAATATGCTAAGATAGTCCGGAAACACCTCAGGAAACTCTCTTACCATGGGTATACTTTCTAGAGTTTCTTTTGTCTGTCCCTACATGGAAAAGAATACCATATACCTCTAGCAGCCCTTCTCTAGATATATCTCAGCTTCAGCTGTTGAGAGGAAGTTCAAGCTAGTATTCACATTATCATTATTCTAGGAAGTAGGACACATTATTCTCTTATTCCCATAATCAAGCAGCACTTTATTCACCGTCAACCAATAAAACCAAATATGACTTATAATTATAGAGTAGCAAGCAAATCGAATCAACGGTTATTACACAGTTTAAACAAGCCTCAGCCATCATAACCTTGACACCTATTAGCATCGACACAACCAAATCAAATGGCAGTTTATTCATATGAAATCTCTAGCGCTTTACACAGTCATAATCAATGAAGGAATGACTTGACCCAAATCGAATAATGCTTGTAGTAAACTACCATTAAGAAGAATTTTACCTTGAATCAGGTAGGGGGACTTCTGGGCTTCCTCATGTGTCATAGTGAACACCCTGCCCTGATTCTTATGTCTTTGCTTTACCTGTGGCCATTTGCATTTACTAGAAATATGTCTAGGCTGTTTGCAGTTATAATAGGTCACTAACCCCTGATATGTTTTGCCATAATGTGCCCTAGTATAACAAAGACATATCCATGCTATTGAGGATTTCTAGGGTTCGCGGTCTTTAGATTGATAAGACTTTTTACCACTGCCCTTAGATGAAGAGAATCCCTAGCCCTTTTCCTTCTAAGGAGTACTACCCTTATTGGGTTCACTATGACCTCCACCCTTAGTTGGGTTCAAATCCCTCAGATTATTTTCTGTGATTCTACGCTCCTCCACAACCATATTAAATTCAGTAAATTGGTGAGTGACCAACCTCTTCTTCAACTTAAGCCTCAAACCCCAAATCAGCATGTCAGAACTCTACTCCTCAACATCCATGCGTCGAAGGTAAGAGGAGTATTGAGCTAGCTGGATGAAGCAAGAAAGATAATCATCAAATGTATTTGCATCTCCCTGCTTGATGGATAGAAATTCATATTCCTTTTCAAGTCTTACCGACTTAGGAAAGTATTTATCATTGAACTTCTCTTAAAACAATTCCCAAGTTAGTGGCACATTCAAGTTCTTCAATCTTAAGGCATTATTTTGCCACCACTGGTCAAGATCCCCCTCCAGCTTGTAAATAGCTAATCGTGCCCTCACCTCAGTTGGGCAGTCAAGCAATTCAAATATTTTCTCCAAGCGGTTCAAGCAGTCTTCAGCTACTTGGGGATCAAACCTTCCCCTAAACACTGGAGGTAAATGTTTGCAGAACTTAGAGACCTAAAATTGTAGATCCCTCTAGTCTCTAACTGGTATCCCAAGTGATTCTTGGTTCGGTTCAGTGCGGAGTGGTGGCTTGGGAAGTCAGATTGACACTTCAGCTCTTTCTTTTTGGGCTATCTCTTCCTGAGTAGACTGGACCCGGTCTTCATTACGCTTGCCTTTTGCCTCCTTAAGCTCTGCCCTCAGCTTATTTATCATGTCTCGCTATTCCCTTATCATGCCCATAATCTCTTGCATGGGATCAGGCGGGTTGTCATGAATTTCTTCCACCTTTGGTTCTACTCGTCTAACTTTCAGGCAAACCATTGTGTCTTTTAACTCTACAACTCTACAAATGATTAACCACATCAATATCACAATAATGTATACACATATTCCTCAAAATTCATATATATCCGTAAATAGCAGGAACACTCATATGTATACAACAAGCAATAATAAGTCATCTTTTATCACTAAGCCAAAGAATTATGGTGACTATCCTAGCAAATCCTACCCTTACCAAGAATTACAGCTTTGATACAAAAAAATATAACCCCTACGTTAATAGATGCATTTATAGTTTGAAAATGAGTCATTACGTGAAATTAAAGACCAACGAATGATTTTAAACTTATTAAAAATCCCATCATCAAGACAGGGTTTTCAAAAAAATTTAAAAAAAACTATTCGATACGGTCTCTTATTCACATTTTGAATATATTTGGTCTGTCTAATATGGTTCCATTCACACATATTAGAGTATAACAAAAATTCAAGATGATACTCGGGTTTCATGCATTCATTCAAGGGTTTTTAGGGCATACACGCCCCTATCAATTTCCCATACTGGGGATTTGATGAAACTACTCATATTTATAACATGTACAAAATATACATTAATACCAAAATGGGATAACCAACTACCAAAAACTAAAACTTTTAACTAGGAGCTCTAGTCGTACTTCGTCACTTTCTTTTTCTTTGAGTTGCTTACCCTGGCTGTAGACAAGTCAATGGAAAGAATGAGATTCAAAAGAATCCCAGTAGTAATAAATCACTCATACCACATATAACAAGATAGCATGCAAGCAAATCACAATTAGTAACATCAGCAACAATCAAAGTGATGCATGACTTTCATCACAAATGACAACTCTCACGACTGTAACCACATGATACGTAACTAGCATAATGTTGGAAATTGTGCCCTAAGGGCCAGTCATTGTACTTTGAACATTATTAATTTATATGAAATTTCTCTATTCGGTTATCATATTGTTTGCATGTTAACTGTGATAATCGTATCCTTGGATAAATCATAAAGATTATCATAAAATGTCCCTGGTCGGTCATCTATACAGGAGGAGAGATGAAACAAGATCAGTATGACTTTGATAAGATATGGAGATACGAATCAAAGTCTATGGCACTTGTAAGCGTACAAGGTGCTGGACCAACCCACTATAAGAGAGCTACATAGATCAAGTCATAAGATTTTCTCATGTACAACCACATCACAATGCCCTTTGACCCGAGGTCATCATGGATTCCTACATGAGAGTTGCTAAGCTTTGAACTAGTAAAAAGTTACTTTTGATCAAGTGATGATAAAGGCTACGATCAGGCTTGATGTTTTTTCATGTAGAGAAATATGAATGATCAAGATGGAATTTGTCCCTCACAATAGTAGAGAGATATTACTGGGCCCCTCGATAAGTGAGTCTGAGAAATAGATGGCCATACTATGATGGAAAGGAGTTTCCATTTCTATTGTCAGACTACAAAGAAATCGATTAAGTAATGGTCAGGAACAAGAGGATAACATTATCCATGTCTTATCCTTGATCGATATATCGTGTGACAAAAGGGACGTGACATGGTTGTACGATAGGTTGCGTTGTGTTAATGATCCTCATATGAATTGGGTAAGTTGTAATGTCTTGCTAGAGGCCGCTTGCGACTTTTGGGTTAGTACAGTTATTGGGCCATTGCCTACTTTATTTGGGCCTATAGGTTCGTACACAAGAATGGCCCAACACGAGATAATGTTTAATTTAGGGTGGATGAATTTTATATTTATATATATTGTTAGGATAGGCAGGAACAGCGGAAGAATTTTAAAAATTTTACCGATCCTAATCGAGGATCTATCAACGGCATTTAAATCGAGTTAGAAAGAACTCGTACCTTTTTCAACTTAGGGTTTTCACGATCTCTAGGAGCCAACACCTTACGTCCGCTCCCTCTACCGGTATCCACATGAATGCTCTCCAACCGAGACTGTGTGCTAGCGCCTCCAATGGTTTTAGGGTTCCCCTTGCAGCTCTGAATTCTCATGCGCGTATGAGTATATCTGCTCTACACATATACCTATAATGGCTATATTCAAATTTCAAAATTCATCATCATCAATTTTGAAATTAATCAACAATTAATTATCTTGATAAGCTAATTAAATAAATTCAGTTTAAATTAAATCTGTCCTATAGTTTTAATTTAACCTATTTATTTAATCCAAATAAAGAGCAATTAGATTTAATTTATCTTCATAAATTAAATCTGATATACTATATGTCTATTGTGTTAGTTACTAAATTTAATATATCTTAATAAATTAAATTTCAAACTAACACAATATAATAATATCATATAATATATATATATATACACATATACATATATATATAATATATAAGATATGTATTTCGAAAATATATATCTATATAATATTATTAACGAATTTTATATTATATATATATAAATATAAAATTCGTCCACCCTAAATTAAATATTATCTCATGTTGGGCCATTCTTGTGTGCGACCCTGTAGGCCCATATGAAGTTGGCAGTAGGCCAAAACTATACTAACCCAAAAATCGCAAGCGGCCTCTAGCTAGACATTATGACTACCCAAATCATATGAGGATCGTTATCATGATGCAACCAGTCATACAACCATGTCACGTCCCTTTTCTCACACGATATATCGATCAAGGATAAGACATGGATAATCTCATCCTCTTGTTCCTGACCATTACTTTCTCGATTCCTAAGTAGTCTGACAATAGAAATGGAAACTCCTTTCCATTGTATTATGGCCATACATTTCTCAGACTCACTCATCGAGGGGCCCAGTAATATCTCTCTACTAATGTGAGGGACAAATTCCATCTTAATCATTCATATTCCTCTACATGAAAAACCACCAAGCCCAATCATAACCTTTATCATCACTCGGTCAAAAGTGACTTTTGACTAGTTTAAAGCTTAGCAACTCTCATGTAGGAATCCACGATAATCTCATGTCTAAGGGCATTGTGACGTGGTTATACATGAGAAAAACATATGACTTGATCCATGTAGATTTCTCATAGTGGGTCAGTCCAGCACCTTGTACTCTTACAAGTACCTAAGACTTTAATTTGTATCTCCATATCTTATCAAAGTCATACTGATCTTGTTCCATCTCTGCTCCCGCATAGATGACCGACCAGGGACTTTTTAGGACAATCTTTATGAATTATCCAAGGATACAATTATCACAGTTAACATACAAATAATATGATCACAGAATGGAGAAATTTCAGTAAAATAATAATGTTTAAAGTACAATGATTGGCCCTTAGGGCACAATTTCCAACATCCTCCCACTTGCCCTAGGTACAATCATTAATTTTCCTAATTCCTATTGCCCTAACATGACGCTCATGCTTTGCCTGTGCAAGTGGCTTAGTAAGAGGATCAGTAGCGTTATCTTTTCCTGCTACTTTGCATATCTTTATATCACCTCTATTATTGATTTCTTTAATAAGATGAAATCACCTCAGTATATGCTTGGTCCTTTGATGTGACCTAGGCTCCTTGGCCTGTGCAATAGCACTGCTATTGTCACAGAACAAATCTATTGGATTTGAGATGGTAGACACCACCCCTAGTACAGTAATGAACTTTTTTTATCCTAACGACTTCTTTAGCTGCATCCGATGCTGCTATATACTCAACTTCTGTTGTAGAATCTGCTACAGTGCTGTGCTTAGAGCTCTTCCTGCTTACTACTCCACCATTCAGGAGAAATACATATCCAGATTATGATTTAAGGTCGTCTTGGTCAGTTTGGAAACTTGCATCTATGTAACCAGTTACACAGAGCTCATCATCCAATCTACCATAGACCAAAAATAGGTCCTTAGTCCTTCTTAAGTACTTTAGGATATTCTTGACTGCAGTCCAATGACCTTCACCAGGATCTTATTGATATCTGCTAGTCATACTTATGGCAAATGAGACATCCGGTTGAGTACATAATATGGCATACATGATGGATCCAATGGCCGAGGCATATGGAACCTTACTCATGCGATCTTGTTGATCAGGTGTACTAGGACACAGGTTCTTGCTAAGATGGATGCCATGAGACATGGGCATGTAACCCCTTTTTGAATCCTGCATACTAAACCTATGCAGTATCTTGTCTGTGTATGTACTCTGACTTAGGCCTATTAGTCTTTTGGATCTATCCTTATAGATCCTAATCCCTATGATGTAGGTGGCTTCACCAAAGTTTTTCATTGAAAAGGACTTTCCTAACAAAGACTTGACACTCTGCAAGGTAGGAATGTCGTTCCATATGAGTAGGATGTCATCTACATGAAGCACTAGAAATACAACTATGCTTCCACTAACCTTCTTGTTAACACAAGGTTCATCGATGTTTTGAATGAATCCAAACTCTTTGACTACTTCATCAAAATGATGATTCCAGCTCTGAGATGCTTGCTTCAATCTATAAATGGATCTTTGAAGCTTGCAAATTTTACCAAAGTCCTCTGGACGCATAAAACCTTCAGGTTGTGTCATGTACACATCCTCAAGCAACTTTTTATTAAGGAAGGCCATTTTGACGTCCATCGGCCATATTTCATAGTCATAATATGATGCAATGGCAAGAAGGATTCTGATTGATTTGGCCATTGCAACTGGGGAAAAGGTTTCATCATAGTCTACACTATAAGTTCAAGTGAATCCTTTTGTAACCAATCATGCCTTGAATACATTTACTTTGCCATCCATGTCAGTTTTCTCCTTGAAAACCCATTTGCAACCGATGGATTTTACACCTTTAGCCAGATCAACTAAGGTCCATACCTGATTGTCGTACATGGATTGCATTTTAGACTTCATGGCATTTAGCCATTTCTTGGAGTTTGGTCCCACTATGGCTTCTCAATAAGTGGTTGGCTCATTCTGCTTAATGAGCAACACATCATGGCCTTCAGTAATAAAAAATCCATATCTCTGAGGCTGATGCCGTGTCTTATTAGATCTTCATGGACCTTTTGTTACTTGAGGGGGCTCAGCAACTTGTTGTGAGTCTTCTCTAATTTCCATATGTGGTTCTGTACCATCTTATGGCTCTCAAATTTCTTTGAGGTGTACGTCGCTCCCACTGGTTGTTTTAGAGACAAACTCTCTTTCTAGAAACTTATCATTTTGAATAACAAACACTTTGTTATCGGTGGGATTATAGACATAGTATCCTTTCGTTTCTTTTGGATACCCCAAGTAAAGGCACTTTGATGATCTGGGCGCTAATTTATTATAGGCTTATTGCTTAACATAGACCTCACATACCCAGATCATAAGAAAAGATAAACTTGGTTTCTTTCCAGTCCATATCTCATATGGTGTCTTTTCAATTGCCTCATATAGAACACGATTTAGTGTGAAAGCAGTTGTCTTTAGTACATGTCCCCAAAATGATAGTGGAAGATCTGTTTGACTCATCATAGATCAAACCATATCTAATATTGTTTGATTCCCTTGTTCAGAAATGCCATTCCATTGTGGTGTTCCTGGAGGAGTTAATTGTGAGATTATCCCACAACTCCTTAGATTGTCAATGAACTCTTGGCTCAAATATTCACCACCTCGATCAGATTGAAGTGCTTTAATTGTTTTACCAAGTTGGTTTTGTACTTCACTTTGGAATATTTTGAACATTTCAAAAGATTCAGATTTATGTTTCATTAGATAGATATAGCCATATCTACTAAAGTCATCTATAAATGTAATGAAGTAGACATAACCTCCTCTGGTAGCTATATTTAATGGTCCAAATACATATGTATGTATGAGGCCTAATAATTCAGTGGCCCTCTCACTATGCCCAGTAAAAGGTGCCTTTGTCATCTTTCCTAATAAGCAAGATTTGTATGTATCATATGATTCAAAGTCAAATGAGTTAAGAAATCCATCTTGATGGAGTTTAGAAATGTGTTTCTCATTTATATGGCCTAGACGATAATGCCATAAGTAGGTCAGATTCAAATCGTTTGATTTTATCCTTTTAGTAGTTATGTTATAGATATTCCCATTATTAGGATGTTCCAAATTTAATATATAATGACCAACATGCAAATCACTATCAGCATAGAAAGTGTTGTTACGATAAATAGAACATTTACCATTCCTAGTAATGGAAGTATAACCTTCCTTGTCCAAATAAGAAAGAGAAACAATATTACTACTCAAAGCAGGTACATAATAGCAATTGTTCAAAACTAACAAAAACCCACTGGGCAGAACTAATTCATAAGTGCCTACTACTAAAGCAGCAACTCTTGCTCTGTTTCCAACCGTAGGTCCACGTCGCCCTTCTTCAGCTTTCTATTGTCCTTTATGTTAGAATCGGTAGGCACAGCGGAAGAATTTTAAAAATTTTCACCGATCCTAATTGAGGATCTATCAACGGCGTTTAAACCAAATTGGAAGGATTCATACCTTTTGATGATTCAGAGTTTTCAAGATCTCTAGGAGCCAACAGTCAGGTCTGCTCCCTCTACCGGTATCCACACGAATACTCTCCAACCAAGACTGTGTGCTAGCGCCTCTAATGTCTCCTAAGGTTTCACTTGTGGCTCTCAATTCTCATGTGTGCATGAATATATCTGCTCTATCAATTTTATAACCTATGAGGGCTATTTTCAAATTTCAAAATTAATCATCATTAATTTCAAAAATAATAAACAATTAATTATCTTGATGAGCTAATTAAATAAATTCAATTTAAATTAAATCTGTCCAACAGTTTTAATTTAACCTATTTATTCATTCCAAATAAAGAGCCATTAGATTTAATTTATCTTCATAAATTGAATCTGAGATACTATATCTCTATTATATTAGTTATTAAATTTAATATATCTTAATATATTAAATTTAAAACTAACACAATATAATAATATCATATAATATATATACATACATATATACATATATATAAGATATATATTTCAAATATATATATATATATATATATAATATTATTAATGAATTATATATATATATAATTCGTCCACCCTAAATTAAACATTATCTCGTGTTGGGCCATTCTTGTGTGCGACCCTGTAGGCCCATATGAAGTTGGCACTGGGCCAATAACTATAGTAACCCAAAAATCGCAAGCGGCCTCTAGCAAGACATTACGACTACCCAATTCATATGAGGATCGTTATCATGATGCAACCTGTCATACAACCATGTCATGTCCCTTTTGTCACACGATATATCGATCAAGGATAAGGCAAGGATAATGTCATCCTCTTGTCCTAACCATTACGTTCTCGATTCCTGAGTAGCCTGATAACAGAGACAGAAACTCCTTTCATTATAGTATGGCCATACATTTCTCAGACTCACTCATCGAGGGGCCCAGTAATATCTCTTTACTAATGTTAGGGATAAATTCCATCTTGATCATTCATATTCCTCTGCATGAAAAACCACCAAGCCCAATCGTAGCCTTTATCATCACCCGATCAAAAGTGACTTTTGACTAGTTCAAAGCCTAGCAGCTCTCATGTAGGAATCCATGATGACCTCAGGTCTAAGGGCATTGTGACGTGGTTATACATGAGAAAAGCTTATGACTTGATCCATGTAGCTTTCTCATAGTGGGTTGGTCCAGCACCATGTACTCTTACAAGTGCCTAAGACTTTGATTTGTATCTCCATATCTTATCAAAGTCATACTGATCTGAAAGAGGCAAGCTTCACCCAAGAGGGGGGTGAATTGGGTGATGTTATAAATTTTTCGCTTGATATGGTGATATGAAAAATATAGTAGATAGAGTAGAGTTGAGAAGATTTGAACACAGAGAGCTATACTGGTTCGGCCTAACAACAAGGCCTACGTCCAGTCCTCAGAGATCAAGACCTACTGAGATTTTCACTATACCTCCAAGATTCAATGGGCTCTCAGAACGCCACAAAACAACAATCATCCTTGAACGGACTACGAGCAGAAATATTCTCTCACTAAGAAATTTCTCTCCCCCTTACGACAAGTTTTACGTGCAGAAAAACAACCTATGACCTTTCTCGCTTGCTTATGTATACAAGGCTTATGAGCAGCAACGTTCTCTCCTGCTTACACCTCTGTAAGTCTTACGAGCAGCAACGTTCTCTTCCGCTTGTATCTTATAAGACTTATGAATGGAAGGTTCAACAAGGAATTCTCTCAACTGCTTCTCTCGTAAGGAAAACTACCCTCTCAAGGTCCCAATACCTTGAGATCACATAAACATATAATTTTGAATTGTATGAAGACTCTCTTACAGAGCAAATGAATAAACACTGAAGATCAATGTGTATGCAGAGAAAAATAATGAATAGCAGCAACTTGGTATAAGCTTGTGAATTCTTGTGCTACGTTATTCTATCTTTGATTATCCTTGAATCTCTGTATATATAGTTGCTTCAGTTTTTGCCCGTTTGGGAAATCATCATTTGAGGAGCTGAACTTTTGCAACTGTAGAAGAACACGCGCATGTTTGAATAATCTGAATGCGGTAGGTGCGAACGTGTTTGTAATCATGTTGTCTGCCGTTGTTTGACTTTTCTCCGTAACAACAAATTTCAAACGTTCATCTTCCTGTCTTACACTTTTAAAACAATCAAAACAATGTTAAACAATGATAATAAGTAATGATGATATAAATAAATAACAATAAACCATATTCGGAATGAACGTTGTGAGTCTTAGCATTTTTGGTGGTCAAACAGGGCATCACTCGAGCATGAAAGGCTCACTTCGAGTGATCTCCTATTTTCCTTCATATACCTCTGTTATCGGGTTGTGCTTGCATAGAATTTCAGAGAGACAAAATCTTCACTCGCGGGTGAAGAGGGGTCTCACTCGAGCACAAAATCCTCTGCTCGAATGATCTTGCAATTTTCACAGGGAATGTCCTCTCGGGTCATCACTCGCACACCATATTGACAAGAGTGAGAATTTGTACTCGCGGGTGAAATGGACCCTCACTCGAGCACACATACCTCTGCTCGAGTGAGACGCATATTCTCAAGGAATATTCTCTCAAAACCATCACTCGCATCAAGATTTCAGAGGGATAGAATTTTCACTCGCAAGCATTGATGTGTCACTCGAGCATATACGGGTGTGCTCGAGCACACTTGCACTTCTCAGAACTTCATGACTCTCGGCCAGACACTCGCAGTACCTTGCTCGAGCACAAAATGCCCATGCTCGAGCATTGATGTCTCTGCTCGAGTGAATGAAGGAAGCATGCTATTACTTGCTCTCGGCCAAGCACTCGCAGACCCTCACTCGCATGTGCTCGAGTGAGAATGACTTCTCTGCTCGAGTGCATACCTTAGTGCTCGAGTGATCCAGTGAACATAATGAGAGAATGCCTCTCGGGTAGCATCTGCTCGAGCATAGAGGAGATCTATGCTCGAGTGCAAAATCCTTGCTCGAGCACTCCAGTGCAATTTCACAGCAGATATCAGAAAACATCAAATATGCATTTGGTAACTTGGAAACTTTTCTTAACCTTCTAAAAACATGTTATGCACATAATTGACTTATTGTTATCATCAAAACTTGGGATCTAACATTCTCCCCCTTTTTTATGATGACAAAACTCTTTGTGATGAAGGTTTAAGAGAAATTGATTGAAATTGAAAATTTTTGAAATTTCTTCAATGTTTCCAAATGCATATCAAGTTTAAGTTTCAAATTCAAGTTTTCCTGCAATGTTTCCTCTGGACACTTAACAGCCAAGATAAGTATAGTATGAGATATATAAGTTTTAATAGTAACTTGATAATCAAAATCATGAACAATTTGAAAACATGAAAAAGTTCAATCTTGAAACAAGTACATAATATCAATAACATCAAATCAAAATAACATCAAATTCCTACCCAATACAGAAATCTACCCAAACACCCATATACACCCTACAGAAGCTCAGAAAACATCACACATCCTTCTCCCCCGTTTTGTCAACATCAGAAGGGGGCTGTGGAGGTGGAACAAAGGATACCATGGCAGTGAGAGGGTCAATGGGTTGTGGTACAGAAGATGAGGGAGGTAGTGAAGGCGACCGATCAAAGGTAACATCTACATTAGACTCTGGATCAGTGAAAAGTACATGAGTCTGTGGATGAAGTGGTGAGGTATGAGTGGTCTCTGGAGGCACCCCGGAAGATGAAGAAGGAAAATGTGAGTGCAGGAAGGTCTCCATATTGGTGATCCTTTGTGACATCTCATCCTGAGTTTTGAACATCAGTTCAAAGTTAAGATTGGCCTTGTCTACCAAATTAATGACTTGTGCTTCCATTTTCTCCACAAGTTTCTCATACTCAATCACTAACTCCTTCTTCAAACTTGATACAGCTTGATTAATTACCTCAGTCAGATGATTGGACAGAGAGGCATTGAGAAAGGAAGGAGGAGGAATAGGACCTTGTGCAGATGATTGTTCCTCATCACCTCTGGATGGAGTGGCTTCCCTCTTGGATGTGGCTTTGGTCCGACTCACCTGAAGATTGATACCCATGTGAGTTAACTGAGTCTTACCAAACCTTAAGATGAGTACCCTTTCAGTTCCTTCCAAATACCAAATTTTGTTTTTCATCAAAATTAAGGAAACAAGTTAAGGGTATGGTATGGTTGTGGATCTTGTTGAAGAAAATCTAAACCTTCTCATCTCATTAAAAATAATCTCCCCTACATTCCTTTGTTGCCCAGCAACCAAAGAAGCCAAGAGATAGTAATCCTTTTGAGCAAAGTGGGTAAAATTCTTAGATTTATTGACTATGCTCCGGGAATATATATAATGAAGGACTCTGTGATTATCAGGCATATCAATAGGTTTGAAAATGAGGGGGCCAATTGGGTCTTTTGGTCTCAGAATTTTAAAAGCTTCATTGGCAGAGAAAGAGGGTGGATCAGAAGGAGGTGCAACATAACCAAGTAAGTCATTTATGATCTTGACAGAAATCATAATGAATTTTCCTCTAACAGTAGTAGACACTGCTTCTTCAATCAACTCACCAGATCTAGACTTAATATTATGAGTCTTCATGTTGCAATAAAAGGTTTTTACAACAGTGGGGGAATATGGCAAATGGATTTCTAGCCAGGGAGCATAGTAATGAAGGTAAGGGTACAAGTCCAAATGACAATTCTTTTTCAAATAATCCAGATCCACATATACTATAGGGCAGAAATGTCTATGTTTAAATTCATCATCATATACCTTCTGAGATAAAGCTTTAAGCTCTGTAACATTGAATCCCTCAGGAGGACTGGTGAGTTGGTCATCCACTGGTGCTTGAGACGCAGAAGGTGCTCCTGAAGCAGAGGCACTTGGTTGCTTATCTTGATGTGAACTTGAAGCACCGGCTTGAGAAGCAATTTTCCCAACTATCTTGTCAAGTTTGGATTTCTCTATTGCTTCCCGGAGTTGTCTACTTAAGGTATCACCAGAAGAAGAAGATGATTGGGGTTGCTCTGACTCCTTCTTCTTCCCTTTTCCTTGAACCTCTTTGGATTGAGACCGGGTGATTATAGGTTCCTTGAATACTACACCCTTTGGTTTCTTTTGAGGAGGTTGGTCTTTCTTTGAGAGTTGAGGCTTTGGGTGAGGTTTCTTAGCCGGAGTCTACTTTTTGGTCTTGGGTTTAGGAGGAGGTGACGGTGAGGAAGAGATTTTGGGAGATGGAGATGTAAGTTCAGGGGTTCCAGATTCACTGGCAGCAGAGTGAGTAGGAGAAGGAGAATGAGACCTTTGAGGAATAGAGGGTATCTTTGTTCTTGCCATTGTAGGGAAAGTGGAAGAAAAGTAAAAACTCTTGTTTTTGAAAGAAAGACAAATAGAGATTAGGGCACAAATGAGAAATGCAGAAGATAAGAATCACCTTTTATAGAAGATTGAAAGGTTGTAACGACGATTTGAAGCAGAAAGACGTGATTGAATGATGAGAGAATGGTTGAAGGTGAAGAGTTGTGTCTTTCGAGTGAGAAAACACTTCGAGTGAGAGCAGGAAGTGCGACGTTCTGAGCTCCCAGTAACTGATATAAGTGACAGTGCTCGAGCATGAACCCTAGTGCTCGAGTGATGTTCATACTATGCTCGAGTGTGTTCTATCTGTGCTCGAGTGATTTTCTGGAAAATATAATAAAACATGTAAAACATACCTGGATTGTAGATTTCTTGACTTATTTTGCGTCTTTGTACTCAAATCCTCCAAAATCATTTGAGTAACCATGTTTTGGATAGCTTTTGAAGAGAAATTCTTCTTCTTCACTCGAGCAAGCATTCCTCACCTCAAGCATGTTCATATCATGCTCGAGTGAGAATTCCTCACTCGCGAGTGAGTTCAATTCTCACTGTTATTTCTGATATATTCTCTTGGTATTCTTAACTCCTCTGTTAACCTCTGTTTTTCATGTCAAAGAGCAGAGTATCTTAAATAGTGCTGTGCTCGAGCAGAGCTGCTTGTGCTCGAGTGACACAGCTCATCACTCGAGCAGCACCTCCAGTGCTCGAGTGAGAATCCTGCAAAAACAAATTTTGAATACTCCGATGCTAAAGTCAGTATGGTTATCATCAAAAGAAACATTTAATTAAACTTTTTAACAAGAAAACTTACAACTCATTGGGATTAACCATTCCCAATTCTCTTCGAATATAAAGGAATTGATCTTTTGCAATTGGTTTTGTGAAAATATCCGCAAGTTGAAGATGAGTTGGTATAAATTCCACTTTGACATCTTTCTTTTGAACATGATCTCGAATGAAGTGATGTCGAATGTCTATATGCTTGGTTCTTGAGTGTTGTACAGGATTTTTTGCCAAGCTTATCGTGCTAGTATTATCACAATAGATTGGGATTTCTTTTAAATAAATTCCCAAATCTTGAAGTTGTTGTTTTAACCATAGCACTTGAGAACAGCAGCTTGCCACAGCTATATATTCAGCTTCAGTCGAAGATAATGAAACTGTGTTCTGCTTCTTGCTGAACCATGACACTAGAGAGCCTCCGAGAAATTGACATTGTCCACTGGTACTCTTTCTGTCAGTTTTATATCTACCGTGATCTGAATCTGAATATGCCATTAAATACTCGTTCCCTCTTTTTGGATACCAGAGACCAAGCTCTGAAGTATCTCCTAGATATTTGAAAATTCTTTTTACTGTCTCTGCATGAGATACCTTAGGATTGGATTGATACCTTGCACACATTCCCACACTGAACTGAATATCTGGCCTGCTTGCTGTGAGGTAGAGTAATGAACCAATCATTCCTCTATACTTTGTGATGTTGAAGCTAGGTCCCTTTACATCAGCATCCAACAATGTTGTAGAGCTCATTGGAGTATCAGCTCCATTAGCATTATCTAATCCATATTTCTTCAACAACTCTTTCAAATACTTTGTCTGAGATATAAATATGCCATTCTTCTTTTATTTGATCTGAAGTCCAAGAAAAAAGTTCAATTCTCCCATCATGGACATTTCAAATTCTCCCTGCATAATCTTAGAAAATTCTTGACACATAGATTCGTTAGTAGCACCAAAAATAATATCATCAACATAAATTTGAACTATTAGAATATCATTTTTGTTATGTTTGATGAATAAAGTTGTATCAACTTTACCTCTGACAAAACCTTGATCAAGAAGAAATTTGCTTAGTCTTTCATACCAAGCTCTGGGTGCTTGTTTCAAACCATATAATGCTTT
This sequence comes from Inga laurina, assembly GCA_963855925.1. Lineage (NCBI taxonomy): Eukaryota > Viridiplantae > Streptophyta > Magnoliopsida > Fabales > Fabaceae > Inga > Inga laurina. The sequence continues at coordinate 29,603,560 of OY979702.1, read as the reverse complement.
CTTAAGTTTGAAAACATAATCAGGTTTCGTTTCATCTTCAAAACCAGGAGGCTGTTCTACATATACTTCCTCCATAATATAACCATTTAGAAAAGCGCTTTTTACATCCATTTGATAAAGTTTAAAACTTTTGATGCAAGCAAAAGCTAAGAGTACTCGTATTGCTTCCAATCTTGCCACTGGAGCATATGTTTCCTCATAATCAATACCTTCTTCTTGATTATAGCCTTTGGCGACCAATCTTGCTTTATTTCTCACAATGATTGCTGATTCATCAAGCTTGTTTTTGAAAACCCATTTGGTCCCTATAACCGTATGATCTTTAGGTCGAGGAACTAAATCCCAAACTTGATTTCTTTGAAATTGATTTAGTTCTTCTTGCATAGCAATCACCCAATCATTGTCAGATAAAGCTTCTTCTATATTAGAAGGCTCAATTTCAGAAATAAAAGCTGAAAAAGTTACCTCATTGAGGATTCTATTTTTGGTTTTGACACCTTCATGAATATCTCCTATAACTTGATCAATTGGATGATCTTTCATATGTCTCCATGCTTTAGGTTGAGCATGATCATCGACATCTTCTATATTTTGAAAATCATTTGTTTCAAAATCATCCTGATTTGAAATAGATTTGTTTTTCTTGATTGAATCCATTTCTTCTTCATCATTAAGTTTTGTCTAAGATTCAATTTCATCAAACACAACATGAATAGATTATTCAATAGTACATGTTCTTTTATTGAAAACTCTATAAGCTTTACTTCTATTAGAATATCCTAGAAAAATACCTTCATCAGACTTTGAATCAAATTTACCTAAATTTTCCTTACCATTGTTATGAATGAAGCACTTACACCCGAAGATATGAAGATGAGCAATATTTGGCTTCCTTCCTTTGTAAAGTTCATATGGTGTCTTTCCAAGAGATTTGCGAATATATGCTCTGTTTGAAATATAGCATGCAGTACTCATTGCATCTGCCTAGAACACTTGTGACATTTCTTTTTCATTAAGTAATGCTCTTGCCATTTCTGTAAGCACTCTGTTCTTCCTTTCCACTACTCCATTTTGTTGAGGTGTTCTAGGGGCTGAGAAGTTGTGATCTATTCCTTTGTCGTTGCAATAATCTTCAAACAATTGATTATCAAATTCTCCTCCATGATCTGTTCTAATAGAGACAATAGGAATACCTTTCTCATTTTGAACCTTTTTGGCAAACATAATAAATTCAGCAAAAGTTTCATCTTTTGAGGCAATAAATATAGTCCATGCAAGTCTTGTAAAATCATCAACAATTACTAACGTATATAAATTTCCTCCAAAACTTTTTACTCTTGCAGGTCCTACCAAATCCATATGAAGTAATTGTAAAGGTTTTGAAGTAGAAATTTCATATTTTGTTTTAAAAGAAGATTTAGTTTGTTTGCCTTTTTGACATGCTTCACAAATCATGTCGTCTTTGAATTTGAGTTTAGGAAGGCCTACAACTAAATCTTTTCTAATCAATTTGTCAAGTTGATTCATATTGACATGAGCCAAACGCTTATGCCATAACCAACTTTCCTCTGATCGACTAAGAAAACAATTTTCAGAAGAATTTGAATTTAAATCAATAGTATAACAATTACCGTCCCTTTAAGCTCGGATCTTTGCTTTGATAGTTTCTTTGTTTAGGAGTAGATCTTTCTTGCTTACTATCAAGCATTCTTTCGAGTCAAAAATCACCCAGTTATCTTTGTCAGTGCTTTGGCTTACGCTTAAGAGATTGTGGCATAATCCTTCAACATAATATACTCCGTTGATTTGAATGCCATCGGTTCTTCCTACTTCACCAATTCCAGCAATACGTCCAGATTGATTTCCTCCAAATGTCACTTTTCCTCCTTCTCTAGTTTCAAACATGGTGAACTTATTTTTGTCACCAGTCATGTGTCTCGAACATCCACTATCAATATACCATTTGTTCGCTCGAGATGCTTTGAGACATACCTAGAATAAGATGATCAGGTTTTAGGTACCCACACTTTCTTGGGTCCTTTGTGGTTAGTATTTGAAATATGTGTCCCTTTCGGAACCCATTTATATGTTCCAACAACCTGTCCCTTTTTGAAATAACACGATGAAGTATAATGTCCTTTCCTATTACAATAATTGCATGATACAAATGGATTCGATGTATGAACAGAATTCCTGAAATATTTAAGATAGTCTCTACTATTCTTCTTATTCTTATTATGCATAGCATTATATCCAATTCCAGATTTATCAAATGAAACTTTCTGAGAATTTAAAATAACCTTGAGAGTTTCACTTCCTTTAGTAAACTTTTCAACAATCTTTGTTAAATCTTCTATTTTCTTATCTTTCTCTTTACACATTTCATATGATGATATGGCATTACTTTCTAATTCTTTTACTTTCTTCTTATAACTAACCATTTCTTTAGCAACTTTAATGAACTCTGTATGCAATGCATTATATTCAGATAACAATTCATCATAAGAGGGTTCAGAGTCACTTACCTCAGAGTCTGATTCTTCTTCCTTAGCTACCAAGCATAGATTAGCTACTTCGTCGTTGTCATTTTCTTCGTCTGACGAACTATCACGCCAAATAGATGATATATATGCTTTCTTTTTCTGCTTCTTTTTGTCTTTGTTTCTGAAGCATTCAGATTTGATGTGTCCTGGTTTCCCACATTCATAGCATACTATTTGTTGTTCTTTGTTTTCTTTCTTGCTTGGTCCACCTTGATAGTTCTTGAAATTCCTTTATCCTCTTCTGTAGAATTTCTTGAACTTTCTCACGATCATTCCCATTTCATCATCACTAGGAACATCTTCATTCTCAGAAGTTTCTTCTTCTTCTTTGATAGCTTTAAGTGCAACTCCCTTTTTCTTTTTATCATCGAATTCTTCAAGTTCCTTTTTGAATCTCAACTTACCTTCATATTCAGAAAGACTTCCAAAGAGAGCAGCTACGGATCTCATAGATTCTCCTTTGGCTTCTTCAATGGCTGTCACCTTTGCTTCCCACTCTTTCGTAAGAATATTAAGAATCTTTCTCACCTGGGAATTTTGATCAAACGACTTTCCAAGAGCAGATAATTGATTAACAAGATGAGTATACCTTAGTTCAAATTCTGATATACTTTCTCCAGATTTCATACGAAATAGATCATATTCTGTAATTAAAGTATTGATTCTATTTTCTTTGATTCCAGATGTACCTTCGTGAGCAATTTCAAGAGCATCCCACATATCTTTGGCAGTTGGTAGAGTACATATACGAAAGTATTCTTTTTGACTAAGAGTACTCTGTATCATTAGAATAGCTTTACTATTTAATGTCACTAACCTTTTGTCATTCTCGTCAAACTCATATGGGCTCTTTTTAACTGCTCTATCTTCGATTTTCTTCATTGGAACATAGTCACCATCTTGTATAACATTCCATAATCCGTACTCGTTGGCCAACATGAACACTCTGAATTTGGCTTTCCATAACGAAAAATGTTCTCCAGCAAAACCAGGAGGTCTAGTATTGAAGCTCCATCTGGAAGGATATTTTCACCCATTGTTGCCATTTGTCGGATCCTTCTCAAGCTGTTAGGCTCTTCGGAGAAGACGAGGCTCTGATACCAAATGAAAGAGGCAAGCTTCACCCAAGAGGGGGGTGAATTGGGTGATGTTATAAATTTTTCGCTTGATATGGTGATATGAAAAATATAGTAGATAGAGTAGAGTTGAGAAGATTTGAACACAGAGAGTTATACTGGTTCGGCCTAACAACAAGGCCTACGTCCAGTCCTCAGAGATCAAGACCTACTGAGATTTTCACTATACCTCCAAGATTCAATGGGCTCTCAGAACGCCACAAAACAACAATCATCCTTGAACGGACTACAAGCAGAAATATTCTCTCACTAAGAAATTTCTCTCACCCTTACGACAAGTTTTACGTACAGAAAAACAACCTATGACCTTTCTCACTTGCTTATGTATACAAGGCTTATGAGCAGCAATGTTCTCTCCTGCTTACACCTCTGTAAGTCTTACGAGCAGCAACGTTCTCTTCCGCTTGTATCTTATAAGACTTATGAATGGAAGGTTCAACAAGGAATTCTCTCAACTGCTTCTCTCGTAAGGAAAACTACCCTCTCAAGGTCCCAATACCTTGAGATCACATAAACATATAATTTTGAATTGTATGAAGACTCTCTTACAGAGCAAATGAATAAACACTGAAGATCAATGTGTATGCAGAGAAAAATAATGAATAGCAGCAACTTGGTATAAGCTTGTGAATTCTTGTGCTACGTTATTCTATCTTTGATTATCCTTGAATCTCTGTATATATAGTTGCTTCAGTTTTTGCCCGTTTGGGAAATCATCATTTGAGGAGCTGAACTTTTGCAACTGTAGAAGAACACGCGCATGTTTGAATAATCTGAATGCGGTAGGTGCGAACGTGTTTGTAATCATGTTGTCTGCCGTTGTTTGACTTTTCTCCGTAACAACAAATTTCAAACGTTCATCTTCCTGTCTTACACTTTTAAAACAATCAAAACAATGTTAAACAATGATAATAAGTAATGATGATATAAATAAATAACAATAAACCATATTCGGAATGAACGTTGTGAGTCTTAGCATTTTTGGTGGTCAAACAGGGCATCACTCGAGCATGAAAGGCTCACTTCGAGTGATCTCCTATTTTCCTTCATATACCTCTGTTATCGGGTTGTGCTTGCATAGAATTTCAGAGAGACAAAATCTTCACTCGCGGGTGAAGAGGGGTCTCACTCGAGCACAAAATCCTCTGCTCGAATGATCTTGCAATTTTCACAGGGAATGTCCTCTCGGGTCATCACTCGCACACCATATTGACAAGAGTGAGAATTTGTACTCGCGGGTGAAATGGACCCTCACTCGATCACACATACCTCTGCTCGAGTGAGACGCATATTCTCAAGGAATATTCTCTCAAAACCATCACTCGCATCAAGATTTCAGAGGGATAGAATTTTCACTCGCAAGCATTGATGTGTCACTCGAGCATATACGGGTGTGCTCGAGCACACTTGCACTTCTCAGAACTTCATGACTCTCAGCCAGACACTCGCAGTACCTTGCTCGAGCACAAAATGCCCATGCTCGAGCATTGATGTCTCTGCTCAAGTGAATGAAGGAAGCATGCTATTACTTGCTCTCGGCCAAGCACTCGCAGACCCTCACTCGCATGTGCTCGAGTGAGAATGACTTCTCTGCTCGAGTGCATACCTTAGTGCTCGAGTGATCCAGTGAACATAATGAGAGAATGCCTCTCAGGTAGCATCTGCTCGAGCATAGAGGAGATCTATGCTCGAGTGCAAAATCCTTGCTCGAGCACTCCAGTGCAATTTCACAGCAGATATCAGAAAACATCAAATATGCATTTGGTAACTTGGAAACTTTTCTTAACCTTCTAAAAACATGTTATGCTTATTATTGACTTATTGTTATCATCAAAACTTGGGATCTAACATGATCTTGTTTTATCTCTGCTCCTGCATAGATGAACGATCAAGGACATTTTAGGACAATCTTTATGAATTATCCAAGGATACTAATATCACAGTTAACATGCAAATACTATGATAACAGAATGGAGAAATTTCATTAAAATAATAATTTTCAAAGTATAATGATTGGCCCTTAGGGCACAATTTCCAACACTTTAGACCCTGCACATTAGTACAAATGTGAGAACCACATGTAGTATCTAATACCCATGTAGAGGAAGTAGCAAAATGAATGTCTATAACATAAATACCTGAAGCGATAGCCCCGCTATCCTTCTTGTTTTTTTCAGATCTTCCAGGTAGAGTTTGCAGTTCCTCTTCCAATGATCGGGTTCATTGCAGAAGTAGCAGACTCCTTCCTTTAAAAACTTTGCCTTCTTGGGTGCAGGCTTAGTTTTAAGCTTGTCTAACTCTTTGGTCTTACCACTTGAGCCATTACCCTTCCATTTGCCCTTCCCTTTCTTTATCATACCTTTTCCTTTTTGAACCATCAAAACTGTACTAGGCTTTTTCTTAATACTTTGCTCAGCAGTTTTGAGCATCACATGCAGCTCAGAAATTGATTTCTCCATGTTGTTCTTGCTGTAGTTCATGACAAACTAGTCACAACTCTATGGGAGTGAGTTCAGGATCAAATCCGTAGCTAACTCCTGGCTCATGGGAAATCCAAGCCCCTCAAGGTGATCAATATAGCCTTTCATCTTTAACATATGAGTACTAACTTATCCACCTTCAGCCATCTTGTAGGAATGTAAGACCTTTGTGGTCTCATACCTTTCTTGCCTTGCCTGTTGTTGGAACATTTCCTTGAGATGGACAATCATCTCATGAGCCTCCATCAGTTCCAGATCTCTTAAGAGCTCTGGAACCATAGTGGCAAGCATCAGGCAACCTACACCACAAAGTCATCCTTATGCTTGGTATAAGCATCTCTCTGAGCTCTTGGAGCATTGGCTGTAAGCTCCTTAGGAATGGGTTGATCTAGGACATAAGCCTTTCTTTCCTACTTGAGAACAATTCTCAAGTTCCTGAACCAGTTAAGAAAGTTTGTCCCATTGAGAAGGACTAATCATAACGATAGCGTAACAGTATTACTAGTTGACATGATTCTACAATTAAAATATGCAAAGTTAGTTAGTAATCCCCCACTAAATTAACAACCCTCAAAATAATAATTAGTAGACTAAGATCCATATTTGGCTTAAACTTAAGTCGGCTTTTGCAAGACTCTTAAATTCAAGTTATTTAGGTAGGTAACCTATTTACCAATTACATCACATGTAACTCTTAGTTGTTTATGGGATTTGATCATCATTTGATCCGGCATGTTTAATCCAATCTAACGCCTTGAGATTCAAAACTGTTTTGTTAATCTTAATTAATTCAAAACAATAATGAATTTTATGAGCAGCACCATTACTCATGCTTGTCTCATCAAGATAACTCAAGTGCATCCACTTTTGTGGTTTCCGCAATTGAGCGATCTAAGTTTTGATAGGTATTCATTAATCGACAGCATTAAGACTTAAGATTTGATTAGAGGGCTAAATTAATTAGTCTTGTTTATATAAATGCAATCGTGGTCGTATCACATACAGATAAATACATATAAACATAAAAGTATTCATGCAATGATCTTATCAAAAGCATAATTTAAACGTGACACAACATGGCTTACCTAACCAAAAATCCACCCAAGCTAATGAGTGGACTTCTCTAAATAAGAAAAGAAATACATTGTGAGAAACCTCGTTTAAACATTCGAGGGCAGTGATATGAGAAGAGAATGTACATTGAGAGTATTTAGAGAAAGGCACAGCACGCAGGCTGTATTTAAATATTACAACCCTTTGTAAAATTCTAAAGCCATGTTGTTCACTATACCTAAACAAGTATAAATAATAAACCACAACAAGAATTCATACAATATCAAAAGCAATAAATGTTTTGATCAGATTGTATTGTGCTACGCAGAGGTAGCCACGGCGGTCCCGCGAGCCAGTTAGCAGGCGGGATCAAGGGGCAACGCCCTCAGAGCTTTTGAAAAAGAGCACATTCCTTTTAAAAGAAATATTTGAAAATTTTAAATTTTCAAAATTTCGGACCCAATTTTTCGAAAATTCGTTTAGTCCAATTCTTAATGGATTTCGGCCCAATTTCAAAAAACAACAATGGCCCAGAACGCTTCTAATCCAGATTGTCTTCCCCATAGTTCGGATCCCTATTACCCGAATAAATATCCGAACTTAGACCTGATTGGATTGCCGCCAACTATAATCTCAGGTATCCTACCCGATTTCATGCAAGCCTATTCAAAACAGAAATCACGATGCCAATGGCAGAATTGAAAACATAACACAACGTATGTAATCGAAACAATTTCACCAGATTGCATAAACACACAGCTCTATCTAAAAACGCAAAATAACGTTGAACATATTCCGTTTGTTATTAACATATTTGGATGTTTTCTTATAACCATACATATATATCCAGTATATATCACATGTATAAGAACATAAACTCAATTTAAACACACAATTGATTTGGCTCTGATACCACTGTTAGGATTGGCAGGTACAGTGAAAGAATTTTAAAAATTTTACCGACACTAATCGAGGATCTATCAACAGAATTTTAATAACTAACATGATAGAGATATAGTATCTCAGATTTAAATTATGAAGATGACTTAAATCTAATGGCTCTTTATTTGAATTAAAGAAATAGATTAAATTAAAACTGTTGGACAGATTTAATTTAAACTAAATTTATTTAATTAGCTCATCAAGATAATTAATTGTTAATTAACTTTGAAATTAATAAAGATTAATTTTGAAATTCTAATATCACCCCCATAGGTTATAAATTTAATAGAGTAGATATACTCATACATGCATGAGAATTGTGAGCCGCAAGGGAAACCCTAGGAGACATTAGAGGCACTAGCACGCAGTCTATGTTGGAGAGCATTTGTGTGGATACTGGTAGAGGGAGCGAACCTGAGGTGTTGGCACCTAGAGATAGAAAACCTAAATTGAACAAGGTATGAATCCTTCTAACTCGATTTAAACACCATTGATCGATCCTCAATTAGGATCAGTGAAAATTTTAAAATTCTTCCGTTGTGCCTGCCAATCCTAACACATCACAAACGACAATATTCATGGCTGTATACACATATCTTACACAGCAACAAACACCGTAGCAGTGACAATCAACACAATTGAATGATAAGACAAACATACAATGCATTAGACATAGTATAAGAGAAAAAATTACTACCTTGTTTTATCCGTTCAAGCTCTGGCACTGATCTATCATGTACAAGGCGAATGTCAAATTCTATAACCATAATTAAGGATGAAGTGTCATTTCCTATTTCAATGCTAAACTTCAAAACAATTAAGGTTGGTTATCATTTGAGACCTTTAGGTGGCTACAAGAAGCCCATATAAGTGCCTAAAGGGTTAGGGAAAACTTAACCAAATAGTATCTTTCAAAAGTTCAAAAACAGTTTTTCAAAGGATTGGCCACGACCAAGCCATCCACTGGCCACAGCCCAGGGATGGTTAAAAAGATTTAGGTTACTGCTAGGATCCACTAGATGCAGTAAAAATCAGTTTAGAAACTTTTGGGCCGTGGCCAAAAACTAGTAAGATGCTTTTGGATTGCGGCCCAAACTCCTAGTTGTAACCCTCTTCCAACCAAGGCGGAGATTAAGTTCATAAATACGTGATTATGTGGAATTAGAGACTGTAAGATGATTTGGGACTTTTTGAAACATTCCTTTTTCCAAAAACATGGTTTTGAAAACTTTTCTAAAACTTGTTTGACACGGTCTTACATTCACATTACAAATATACACATAATCTGTACAATTTGATTCTATTCATAAATATCAGAGTGCTATGTAAATTCCTGACACACTTGGGTTCTATTAATCAATAAAGGGTTTACAGGGCACAAATGCCCATAAACAGTTTCCCGTAATAAGGGGATTACACAATTACTATTCTATAATCAAAAATATATCCAGAATGATAACCAAAATCCAAAATAAACACCTATCCCAAAGCTCTAACCGCCCTTCGTCACCTGCTTCTCTTTAGAACATCCATCCCTGTCTAAAATTTGTTTGGGAGAGAGTGAGATTCAAAGGAATCCCCGTAGTAACAAATCACTCATAGTATTCACAACCACAAAGCATGTAAGCAAATCACAACACAACACACAGCAACTACAACGGCAGTTATAGCGGCAGGGGCAGGTGTGACCACGTCATCCTTATCTCTGCTCATGTTGAATTGCTCATATTGTATTGCACAATCACATGTTCATATGACATATATCACCATAGATGGGATCTATATAAAATATTTCACATTACATTAAAGCCACACTGGCATATTCTCAAAGCACGAATCCACGATTCCATTATACAGCCTCGGCAATTACAATGGCAGATACAATAGCTGGGGTAGGTGTGATAATCATCACCCCCTATGATTGCTCATGCTGAACAACTTTAGCTGTAATGCCCTACGACAGATTACACATTCACAAGATCACAATGGCCTCATGCTCACAATTTCACAACATCAAGTTGTCACATGAAATATTTCACAATAACATAATGATAAGTCATGCATACCAAGCATCATACACAACATGAGAGAAAAGTCACTACCTTTGTCCTTCTGTGCACACTCTAGCACTAGTCTCTCACTAGTAAGGCAAATATCAAATCCTATAATTCATGATTTAGGATGAAGTGTTATACTCTATTCCAATACTCAAATGACTTCATATTACTTAGATTGGTTATCATTATTGTCCTTTCAGAAACTACAAATGCCTCTAACAAAAGTCATAAAGGGTTGAAAGAACTATCCAAAAGATCCCTTTTTAGAAGTATAACTGCTAATGTTTTACTATTTCACTCGAGTGAAGAAGGCCTCACTTTAATGGTGATGCACTTGCACTCAAGTCATAAAAATCACACTTATGGGAGTGCTTGACAGAAAGCAAGATAGAGACAATAAATGCCCGTAGCACTCGAGCATCAAGATCAACACTTGAGTGATAGCCTAATACTCACTCAAATTCTACAAAGTGTGGCACAGAAAGTGCTCACACGAGAGCAAAGGAAACATTCAAAGGAAAAGTACACTCGAGCATGGACCCTTGCACTTAAGTGAAGACTTAACACTTGCGAGTCTTAAGACTCACTCTTGAAAATTGGTTGGAGTAACAACCCGAGACACAAGTTTATAGTATTAAAAGAACCTGCACTCGAGTGAGACAAGGTACACCTGAGTGAGAACCCAAACACTCGCAAGTAAGGCAAATACTTTTACTTTTTACACAGGAGTACAACTAAAAAACTGGAGGGAAAAGAGAACATATCCTGCTGTACTCAAGTGAGGCTTATCAGAAGCAAAAAATGTAGCAGAGTTGACAGCATTTTCCAACTTTTACCCAAGTGTTTCTAATGATCCCAAATCCTAAATGAAGTCTTGTCCTACATAAAATTTTACAAGGAATCCAATGGAAACATCAAAACTACCAAATTCCTATTCCATTATCATACTTTGGTTTTAGGCAACATTTAACACAAAATTCTCAAAATCTTCAAACTTAACATTTCAACCTCAAACCACTTCTATTTATTCAGAAACACATACCAAAACACAATTCCATGACCATAGCATACCAAACTCTCCATGACCATAATTTTTAAAAATAAGGCCAAAATTCCCATAAATTCATAGCTTAATCATTTGGAACAAAACATAGATAGAAACGTTCATTTCACTTACCTCAAAAACTTTATCAAAGAGGTTCCTGTTAGGGCAAGCGTTTCACCCAAGAGGTGGGGTGAATTGGGTGATACTAAAAATTTTGTTGCAAATATAAACCTTGACGGTGAATATAAAGCAGTAAAGAGTAAGGAGAAATATCATCGAAGTATACACTGGGAGTTATATTGGTTCGGCCATAACCACTTTGACCTACGTCCAGTCCTCAGAGCTTCTCTGAGAGTTTCACTATAATTTTCAAGATTCAGTGGGTTCTTGGCACCTCGGTACAAGCAAGTTCCTTCGCCTGGACAATCGCTCCCCCTTACAAGTTGTAATCCAATCCCAACTCAATGTTCCATAACCTTAAGTTACCTCAATAACAAATAGAGTTTGAATAAAATATCTCTCTTACAGAGTGAATAAGAATCACTGAAGTACAGATTTACAAGTATGTGTAAAAACAGAGTATTGAACTTGAACTTCATAATGCGTTCGTGTGTGTTCTTGTTGTGATCTCTGTTTGGATGTTCCCATATATATAGATGTGTTGATAATTTCCATTAGAACATTTTCTTCTCACCCGTTAGAGTGTGCGTAGCCACTGTTGACTTTTCCAGATTTTGAAAAATATCTGTTTGCGGTAGGTGGCAGTAGGTAGCATTTGAACGTTGCATTTGACTTTCCTTATTTGGTAAGATCTCTTCATTGTTTTTCAGCGAATATGCTAAGAATACTAATACAATGAAAGGTTAATCATATAGGAAATAAATCAATAAACATTGGAATGATTTCTAAATTTCTGGACTTAGATACATTAGTGGTCCCTCGAGTGTTCATTAAGTTTACTCGAGTGGTTACTCGAGTATCTTCGTGAAAATAATGATAGAAAGCAAGTCAATAAATGAACATCACATCACTTGATTAGTGCATGGAGTAAACAGATTTACAAACCTTGGAAATACCTATTTACTCGAGTACTCACTGGAGTATTCTAAAATTTTCTTCACATGTTACTCGAGTGGCTACTTGAGTAGTCTTTCAAATAAATTGGCAAATTACTCGATGCTTCACTCCAGTAATGTTGGCAGGATTTCAAGCTGAGAGCACTTCAAGTTTTGCTTACCTGGTTACTCGAGTATCGCCTCGAGTGAACATCTATTTTCTGCATAGCTTACTCGGGTGGATACTTCAAGTGCATTGTAAATAATTCTGCAGATCACTCGATTACTGACTCGAGTAATCTCGTTCAAGTCTTTGACATAGAACACTTTCATACCTGCATACTTGAGTGGTGCCTCGAGTGAAGTGTGATAATAATATTTCAGATTAATCGAGTGTTACCTTCAAATTTTGTTTACCACAATGATTTACTCGAGTGGCTCCTCGAGTAACATTGGCAGGATTGAAATCCCGAGAGCAACATATTTCTTGAAGCAAGGGACTCAAGTACTGACTCGAGTAACGTTGGTAGGCCGAGAGCAACTGGAAGTGATTTCCCTGATTACTCGAGTGCTTACTCGAGTAACATTGGCAGGATTACATGGCCGAGAGCAACTCATTTCCTTGTGGCAGGTTACTCGGGTGTTGACTCGAGTAACTCCTCTTTTCACTTCATATTTCTTGTGTCGTTCCTCGAGTGATGTATCTGGCAGTGAGTTACTTGAGGTTCTGTGCTCTGGTTACTTCAAGTTTCTGTCTCATTACTCGAGTTCTTACGCGAGTAGCCCTTTAGAAATTGTGCCAGTGATGAAGTTTCTCAGCTTTCTCTCTTGGCCTTTCTTCATTACTCCAGTGCTTACTTCAAGTGATGATTTGCTCTGTCATTACTTTGTTCAAATCTTTTTCACACCTATTTTTGTTATCATCAAAACATGTAAGATCTAACATTCTCCCCCTTTTTGATGATGACAAAACTTGGTGATTTTGAACAAAGTTTTTGAAATTGAGTTTTCAAATAAACACTTCTTGAAATCAATTGTAACTTTGAAATCCTTTTTGAAATAACTTGTTAAGTGTCAATTCAAAGTGTTTTGGAAATTTTTGAAAACATAACATATTCACCTTGTATACATAATAAACTCATTAGTCCCACAATGTTATATAACTTAAAACTTAAATGAACTTGAATTGAAATTAAACTAGAATTGCATTACAAATATTAAAAGCATTATAAAATATGAAAAGCTCCCTAAATCCCATGTACACCCGAAATAAAAGAAGCTCAGTCAACCACAAAATCACTAAAGCTCTTCTCCCCCTTTTTGTCTTCACCAATCAAGTGGAGGACTGGAAGGCTTGGCTGCAGATATAAGCTTGACAGGAATGACCATGGAGCTATGTGAACCATCTAAACTAGAAGAATCAAAAGAGGATCTGGAAGATTCTGGTTCAGGAAGGTTAATTGGAGGAATATGAATGTCATCTCTTGGAGGAATTGGAGGTGACTGATATACAATAATAGAGGTGGTCTCAACCTCTTCTGTGGCTTCTGCAGAATGATGACCAGAGGATGAGGAAGAGATCTCCTCTGTATGAGTAAGGGAAGGAATAGGTGTAGGTGTGGGTTCAGGCTAAACTCTGGGCGGTGAATCCTCAATGGTGATGTGGATAGTCTCATTGGCTTCAGAATTATCCACTGAGCATAGAATATCTCTAGGAAGAATAATGGGGATTTTGAGTGCAGAGGGACTAGGTTCATAGGGTCTAAACTCTAGAGGTTTGGGAAAGGAGGTCTCAAGGATAGTTGGATCAACCTCAATATGATGATACTCTGAGGGGATGTTCTCTCGAGGTGAGAATGCCTCAGGAATAGATGATGGACCGACAGAAGGTCCAGGACCCATAGAGTACAATCTAGCTAAAATCAACCTCAGAGTCTCACCCTGGGCAGGCTACTCTGCTAACAACTCCTCGTGCCTCTTGTCCATCCTCTCAACCAAATCAGCCATCTTGTAATGCATATTAGTTACCAGCTCAGCATTTGTATTGGAGATGTCGATGTGAAAGCTCTTCAACATGTTCTGCATGAAGGTCTGTAGTGAGGCATTGAGGAATGAAGGTGAAAAAGTAGTGGCAGCTAGAGCAGAGGACTAAGTATCATCTATTCTGCTTGTCTCAGTCTTAGTCTTCTTCTTCTTCCTGGGGCCAGACTCCATAGGGCTCTTGAGGGGAATCTCAACATTACGCTTCTCAATCTGGTTTCTTCCAATTGGAGTGATCCTCTCAATGGCCTCCTTATTCTCCAGATACCATATCTTGTTTTTCTTTAGAATAAGAGAAATAATCTGAGGATATGGCATAGGAGTAGTTGATTTCCCTTCTATTTTGTACCTCTACATCTCAGAGAAATGTATTCTCCCAAGTCCTTTTATTCCTTCAGGAGTAGAGAAGCAAACCACCTATAGTCTCGATCAGAGAAATGGGTGTAGTTATTGGCTTTGTTCACAAGGGATCTAGAGTAATTATACCAAAGAACCCTATGATGGTCACACATGTCACTCGGTTTAAAGTTAAGAGGACCCACTAGCTCACCAGGTCTAAGGACAGTGAAAATCTGGTTAGGTTCAAGATTGGAATAGATGTCATCAGGGGGATTTTCTATTCCTAACCAAATATTGATCCTAGAGGGTGAGATAAGGATTTTCTGGCCTCTAACTGTTGTGGTCATTTCTTCCTCTGCAGAAGTCCTATTAGGTTCATCTATGATTTCTAGGTTGCAATAGAAATGAGTGACTATTTTAATGCAAAAGGAAGTTTAATTGACAGCTAAGGCATAAAGGGTTCAAGGAAGGGACTTAGGTTATACTTCAATACCTCCTGAAGAATCTTGAGATCTACACTGTGAGTTTTGCTTACTTTCATTCTTGAGAACTGTGTCAGGTACTTCTGAGATTCCTCCAATTTGTTAACACTGAATCCTTTTGGAGGTTTAGTGATTTTTGCTTCTGGCAATTTTGGCTTTTTAGAGGATTGGCCCTTCTCTAGTTCTTCAAGGATCCCAGCCATAGCTTTGGCAACATTCACATCATACTTTGGCTTTTTGGAAGGTTTCGGAGTAAAAGAGGGAGTGGAAGAATCAGAAGGTGAAGGAGAAGGTGATTTAGTGCTTTTTCCTCTCCCAGTTGAGATTCTTTTCTTTGATTAAGCCTTTGTGACCACTGGCTCTTTGATCACAACACCTCTCTCCTTTGGTTTAGGTTGAGGTTTCGGTTGGATTTTGTCCTGTGATCTTGGAGTGAGCTTTCGTCTCTTTCTAGGAGGAGAAGAAAGAGGGTAAGAGGGTTGTCGAGATTCAGAAGAATCTGTAGGAGTAAGATTCTTGGTTCTAACCATCTTGATTTAGAGAAAAATAGAAATATCAGAAAACTAGAGTGAGAAGTCACGAATTAGGGCAGAGAGATTCTGAGCAAAATAGGAAGTTTTTAGAGCTGAAATTTGATGGGTTTTGATGGAAATCAAGCAAGGAAGAGATTGTGAAAACTTTTTGTGACAGGACTGGGTGATTCATTCGAGGAGATTTTATGGAAATGACCAAGTTTGCGACTGTTAAAGACCTAGAACCCGACATTACTCGAGGCCCTACTCAGGTGATTATCAAGTTTACTCGAGTCCCTACTCGAGTGATCATATAGAAAATTCTAAAATAATTCATTTAAATTGCATACCTGGCATGAATAATATTGTAATTATTCTTGTATGTTCCCTCGATCATTTGATAGCCATTTTAGAATAGATTTGAATTGATTCTCATCGAATTTATGATCTGGACCTGCAGTCACTCGAGGCCTTACGCGAGTAAACTTTAAGTTGACTCGAGGCTTCCCTCGGGTAATCTGTCTTTTCTCCTCTTGACTGTTCCTTTCCTACCAAATGAGTTGTTTGATTTAAATTCCATGTGACTTGAGACTTCACTGCCAGTTTTTGAAGTCCATTACTCGAGTGCCCACTCGAGTAATGTGCCCATTTACTTCAAGTTGTCTCTCGGGTAATGCTGCACTGTCAGGCATTACTTGAAGTTGGCACTCCAGTGATGGTGTCGCCTATTAACCTCTGTTTTTATTTCTTAAAAATAGAGTTTCAATCTTCCTGCAAAACAAGTTTCTACATACTCCGATGCTTAAGTTAGTAATCATTAAAACATTACTAAATAACATTATCTAACATTATGAAAAACCAAAATAACTAACAATTCATTGGGATTTACCATTCCCAATTCTCTTCTAATATATAGAAATTGATATTTTGCAAGAGGTTTGGTGAAGATATTAGCTAGTTGAAGATGAGTAGGAATGAATATCACTTTCACATCTTTCTTTTGGACATGATCTCTGATGAAGTGGTGTCTGACATCAATATGCTTGGTTCTAGAATGTTGAACTGGATTCTTTTCCAAGCTTATCGTACTAGTATTGTCACAATAGATTGGTATTTCTTTAAGATAAATACCAAGATCTTGTAGTTGTTGTTTTAGCCATATCACTTGTGCACAACAACTTGAGATTGCAATATATTTGGCTTCTGCTGATGAAAGAGACACTGTATTTTGTTTCTTGCTGAACCATGATACAAGAGATCCACCAAGAAATTGACCTTATTCGCTGGTGCTCTTTCTGTCTGTCTTGTATCCTCCATGATCAGAATCTGAATATGCAACAAGATATTCACTTCTTCCATTACGATACCACAGACCCAATTCTGGTGTATCAGTAAGGTATCTAAAAATTTGTTTGACAGTTTCAGCATGTGATTCCTTTGGTGCTGATTGATATCTTGCACATATGCCAACACTGAATTGGATGTCCATTCTGCTTGCCGTGAGATAGAGTAATGATCCAATCATTCCTCTGTATTTTGTGATATTGTAGTCTTTCCCTTTGACATCAGCATCAAGCAACGTAGTTGAGCTCATAGGTGTGTCCGTTCCATTTGCTTCATCCATTCCATACTTCTTCAATAGCTCTTTCAAGTACTTTGTTTGAGATATGACGATTCCATTCTTTCTTTGTTTGATTTGCAAACTGAGAAAGAAATTCAATTCTCCCATCATTGACATCTCAAACTCTCCCTGCATTATCTCAAAAAATTCCTTACACAGAGATTCTTTAGTAGCACCGAAAACAATGTCATCAACATATATTTGAACAATTAAAATATCATAACGTTTTCATTTTGTAAAAAGGGTTGTATCAACTTTTCCTCTTACAAAACCTTGATCAATAAGAAATTTACTGAGCCTTTCGTACCATGCTCTAGGAGCTTGTTTTAAACCATATAAAGCTTTTCTAAGTTTAAAAACATGGTCAGGTTTGGTTATATCTTCAAAACCAGGAGGTTGATCTACATACACATCTTCCATGATATAGCCATTAAAGAATGCACTCTTCACATCCATTTGATAGAGTTTGAATTGTTTGATGCATGCAAAGGCTAAGAGTACACGTATAGCTTCCAATCTAGCCACTGGAGCATACATTTCCTCATAATCAATTGCTTCTTCCTAATTATAGCCTTTGGCCACCAATCTTGCCTTGTTTCTGACAATAATTTTGGATTCATCAAGTTTGTTCTTGAATACTCATTTAGTGCCAATGATCGGATGATCCTTGGGTCGGGGTACCAAATCCCAAACTTGATTTCTTTCACATTGATTTAGTTCTTCTTGCATTGCTATAGCCTAATCATTATCTGATAAGGCTTCATCAATGTTAGAGGGTTCAATCTCAGAAATGAATGCAGAAAAACTTACTTCATTGAAAATTCTATTTCTAGTTTTGATCCCTTCATTCACATCTCCTATGACTTGATCTAAGGGATGAATTTTATTGTATTTCCAGGCTTTAGGTTGTCCTAGTGACTGCTTTTCTTCCTTGGTTTCATCAACTTCTGGAATAAGAGATTTAGAAATAGATTGACCATTTTCTTGATTCAAAATAACTTCCTGCTCTTCATCAATGGTTTTGTCAGAGGATTCAAATTCATCAAATACAATATGAATTGATTCTTCAACAACACATGTTCTTTTATTGAAAACTCTATATGCTTTACTTCGGTTAGAATAACCTAGGAAAATTCCTTCATCAGTTTTAGAATCAAATTTTCCTAAGTTATCTTTACCATTATTATGAGTGAAACACTTACAACCGAAGATGTGTAGATGAGCAATGTTTGGCTTCCTTCCTTTGTATAGCTCGTATGGTGTCTTTCCGAGTTTTGTTCTAATATAGGCTCTATTTGAAATATAGCATGCTGTGTTTATAACATCAGCCCAGAAAACTTGAGACACATTCTTTTCATTTAAATTGCTCTAGCCATTTCAGTGAGCACTCTATTCTTACGCTCCACGACTCCATTTTGTTAAGGTGTCCTTAGAGCAGAGAAATTGTGATCAATGCCATTAGTATCACAATATTCTTCAAAGGCTTGATTTTCAAATTCTCCACCATGATCTGTCCTAATACCTGCAATGGACATACCTTTCTCATTTTGCACTTTCTTGGCAAAAACAATAAATTCTTTAAAGGTTTCATACTTAGATGATAGAAAAATAACCCATGTAAATCTGGAAAAGTAATCAACAATGACCAATGAATATAAGTTGCCACTAAAACTCTTTACTCTTGCTGGGCCAAGTAAATCCATATGCAATAGTTGTAGTGGTCTATTTGTTGAAATCTCATTTTTTAATTTGAAAGATGATTTAGTTTGTTTACCCTTTTGACATACGTCACAAATCAAATCATTTTTGAAATTTACTTTGGGTAATCCAAGAACTAAATCCTTTTTGAGTAGGTTGCCTAGTTGATGCATGTTGACATGAGCCAATCTCTTATGCCATAGCCAAGTTTCATCGGCATTACTCAGAAAACAGTTTTCAGATTCATTTATACTAATATCTAAAGTATAGCAGTTACCTTCCCTTTTTGCTCTAAGCTTAGCCTTGATATTCTTCTTATCAAGTAGTAAGTTTTTCTTGTTGACAATTAGACATTCCTCTGAGTCAAATATTACCTAGTTGTTTTTGTTTGCACTTTGACTCACACTCAGCAAGTTATGCACAATCCTTTGACATAGTATACGTCTTTGACTTGTATGCCTTTGTCATTTTTTATTTCACGAATTCTTGTTATCCTTCTAATTTGATTTCCTCCAAATTTTACCTTTCCACCTTCTTTAAGTTGCAATTTGGTAAAAATTTCAAAATCACCGGTCATATGTCTAGAGCATCCATTGTCTATGTACCACTTGTTGTTTTTGCATGCTTTGAGACATATCTGCAATTAAATACGATTAAGTCTTAAGTACCCACTTCTTTTTGGGTCCTTTTGGGTTAGTACAAGAAATTTTCGAAACATATGATCCTTTAGGTACCCATTTGTAGGTTCCTATCGTTCCTTTCTTCTTATGAATGTATGAAGAGGTATAATGACCTTTTCTATTACAGTAATTACAAAATGCAAAAGGATTTGATGTATGCACATAATGCTAAAAATAATTTAAATATGACTTACCTCCTGCTTTCTTTCTACCTTTCCTTCTATCTGATTTTGGATAATATCCAATACCAGATCGGTCATTTACTAATCGTTGAGCTTTTAAAATCATACTTAGCATCTCACTTCCTTTAGTAAATTTTTCAAGAGTTTTTGTGAGATCAGTGTTTTTCTTTTTCAAAGAAGAACAATTTTCACAATCCTTTTCTGAACTTTCTTTAAGTTCAATTTCAAGAACTTTGTTTTTCTTTTTGAAAACAACTAATTCTTTAACTACTTTGATGAATTCAGAATGTAAAGTATTATATTCAGAAAGTAATTCATCATAGGTAGGATCAGAATCATTTACCTCTTCTTCTTTTTCTTCTTGAGCAACAAAACATATATTGGCTAATTATTCTTCATCACTTTCTTCGTCAGAGGAACTATCACCCTATATAGCATATATGAAGGCCTTCTTTTTGTTGAATAATTTTCCTTTTCTCTTTTCTTTGCTCTTTTGGTTCAGCTTTGGACATTCTAATTTGATATGTCCTGGTTTTTCACATTCGTAGCAGATGATATGATCTTTACTGCTAGTTCCTCCTTTCTGAAAGTGTTTGAATCCTTGACCTTTCTTGTAAAACTTTCTGAATCGTTTTATGATTAGGCCCATTTCATCATCATCAAACTCCTCATCCTCATCTTGATTTTCTTCTTTTGCTTTTAGTGCTAGGCCTCTCTTCTTCTTGTCACCGATGTCATCTAGTTCCTATTTGAACTTTAGTTTACTTTCATATTCAGAAAGACTTCCAAATAGAGAAGCAACTTATCTCATTGATTCTCCTTTTGCTTCTTCTATCGCAGTGACTTTGGCCTCCCACTCTTTAGAAAGAATATTCAAAATCTTTCGTACTTGGGTATGTTGATCATAGACTTTCCCAAGTGCTGCAAGTTGATTAACAAGATGAGTATATCTAAGTTCAAATTCAGATATTGACTCACCTGATTTCATTCACAGTAGATCGAATTCAATGACCAAGGTATTGATCCTATTCTCCTTTATTCCTGAAGTTCCTTCATGAGCTATTTCCAGAGCTTCCCACATTTCCTTTGCTGTTGGAAGTGTACAAATTATGAAGTATTCACTCTGACTCAAAGCACTTTGTATCATCAGAATTGCCTTGTTGTTCAGAGTGATAATTTTCTTGTTGTTCTCATCATATTCCGCTGGCGTCTTGGGAATTTTTTGAGAATCTACAATCTTTATAGGTTGATAGTTTCCACTATCAACCACATCCCATAGCCTATATTCGGTAGCCATCACGAATACTATGAACTTTGCTTTCCAGAAAGAAAAGTGTTCGCCACTGAAACCTGGAGGTCTAGTGATGGATGCTCCGTCAGGAAGAATTCCTTCACCCATGCTTGCCATTAGATCTTCTTAGGTTGTTATACCTTAACAGGAAGACCTACGCTC
Organism: Inga laurina; assembly: GCA_963855925.1. NCBI lineage: Eukaryota > Viridiplantae > Streptophyta > Magnoliopsida > Fabales > Fabaceae > Inga > Inga laurina. The sequence goes on along the minus strand of OY979702.1, from coordinate 29,582,242 downwards.
TGATACCAAATATTAGGGCAAGCGTTTCACCCAAAAGGGGGTGAATTGGGTGATACTAAAAATTTCATTGCAAATATAAACCTTGACGGTGAATATAAAGCACTAAAGAGTAAGGAGAAATATCACCGAAGTGTACACCAGGAGTTATACTAGTTCGGCCACAACTACTTTGACCTATGTCCAGTCCTCAGAGCTTCTCTGAGAGTTTCGCTATAATTTCCAAGATTCAATGGGTTCTTGGCACCTCGGTACAAGCAAGTTCCTTCTCCTGGACAATCGCTCCCCCTTACAAGTTGTAATCCAATCCCAACTCAAGGTTCTACAACCTTAAGTTACGTCAATAACAAATATTGAGTTTGAATGAAATATCTCTCTTACAGAGTGAATAAGAATTACTAAAGTATAGATTTACAAGTATGTGTAAAAATAGAGTATTGAGCGTGAACTTGATAATGCGTTTGTGTGTGTTCTTGTTATGATCTCTATTTAGATGTTCCCATAGATATAGATGTGTTGATAATGTCCGTTGAAACATTTTCTTCTCGCCTGTTAGAGTGTGTACAGCCACTGTTGACTTTTCCAGATTTTGAAAAATATCCATTTGCGGTAGGTAGCATTTGAATATTGCATTTGACTTTCCTTATTTGGTAAGATCTCTTCATTGTTTTTCAGCGAATATGCTAAGAATACTAATACAATAAAAGGTTAATCATATAGGAAACAAATCAATGAACGTTGAAATGATTTCTGAATTTCTGGACTTGGATACTCGAGTGGTCCCTTGAGTGTTCATTAAGTTTACTCGAGTGGTTACTCGAGTATCTTCGTGAAAATAATGATAGAAAGCAAGTCAATAAATGAACATCACATTACTCGGTTAATGCATGGAGTAAACAAATTTACAAACGTTAGAAATACCTGTTTACTCGAGTACTCACTGGAATATTCTACAATTTTCTTCACAGGTTACTCGAGGGGCTACTTGAGTGGTCATTCAAATAAATTGGCAGATTACTCGATGCTTCACTCCGTAATGTTGGCAGGATTTCAAACCGATAGCACCTCAAGTTTTGCTTACCTGGTTACTCGAGTACCACCTCGAGTGAACATCTATTTTTTGCATAGCTTACTCAGGTGGATACTTTAAGTGCATTGTAAATAATTGTGCAGATTACTCGATTACTGACTCGAGTAATCTCGTTCAAGTCTTTGACATAGAACATTTTCATACCTGCATACTTGAGTGGTGCCTCAAGTGAAGTGTGATAATAACATTTCAAATTAATCGAGTGTTACCTTTAAGTTTTGTTTACCACAGTGATTTACTCGAGTGGCTCCTTGAGTAACATTAGCAGGATTGAAATCCCGAGAGCAACATATTTCTTGAAGCAGGAGACTCGAGTATTGACTCGAGTAACGTTGGTAGGATGAGAGCAACTAAAAGTGATTTCCCTGATTACTCGAGTGCTTACTCGAGTAACGTTGGCAGGATTACATGGCCGAGAGCAACTCATTACCTTGTGGCAGGTTACTCGGGTGTTGACTCGAGTAACTCCTCTTTTCACTTCATATTCCTCGTGTCGTTCCTCGAGTGATGTATCTGGCCGTGAGTTACTTGAGGTTCTGTGCTCTAGTTACTTCAAGTTTCTGTCTCATTACTCGAGTTCTTACGCGAGTAGCCCTTTAGAAATTGTGCCAGTGATGAAGTTTCTCAGCTTTCTCTCTTGGCCTTTCTTCATTACTCCAGTGCTTACTTCAAGTGATGATTTGCTCTCTCATTACTTTGTTCAAATCTTTTTCACACCCATTCTTTGTTATCATCAAAACATGTGAGATCTAATAGTTCCTTGATTCACCAATCCTTAGATTCCCTTGTGTGATCAAAACACCACCAATGGATAATCTAAGACCATAGAAATAGAGGCCTCAATCCAAGGAACAAGATTAATGAAGACTCCAGGCATATACCCCTGGCATCCCTTCTCAAGATATTTCTCAGCTTTAGCCATTGAAAGAAAATTCAAACTAGCATTCACCTCATTCTCCCTCTGTAAACTATAGTAAATTATCCTCTTACTGGCACAATCAAGTAGCACATTATTCACTGTCAGCCAGTCAAAACCCAAAATAACTTCTAGTTGTTGAAGCAGCAAGCAAATCAAATCAATCGTGGACTCAAGGCCCTTAACAACTATTACACAGTTTAAACAAGCTTCGGCCATCACAGCCTTGACACCCATCGGTGTCGACACAACCTAGTCAAATAAAAATTTAAGCACATGCAAACCCAGGTTCCTTACATAGTCATAGGAAATAAAAGAATGACTTGTACCTGAATCAAATAAAGCTTTTAACTCATTATCAATGGGAAGGATTCTACCTTAAATCAATTCAGGGGACTTCCGGGCCTCCTCATGTGTCATCGTGAACACTCGACCCCGATTCCTAGGCCTTTGCTCTATCAGTGATATGGGTACTGAGTAGAAATATGTCCCATTTGTTAATTGAAGCAAATCACTTGCCCCATGCAAGTTCTACCAGGATGATATTTCCTACACTAAAGGCATACTATTCCCGTTGGAGGTTTCTGATTACACAACCCTTAGATTGATAGGGCCTCTTACTATTGCCCCCAGATGAGAACCCTTATCTCTTATGCTTCTAGGAAGTATTTGCCTTACTAGTCTCATTACTTTCGTCCTTACCCTTAGTCGGGTACAACGCTCTCATATTGTTCTCAACTATTCTGCACTCTTCCACAGCTTACGCCTTAACCCCCAGCTCACGCCTCTTCCTCAGCTCACGCCTTAACCCCCAGATAAGCATATCAGAGCTCCACTCCTTATCATCCATACATCGGAGATAGGAAGAGTATCAAGATAGCCGAATGAAATGGGATAAGTATTCATCAAAGCTCTCCATATCAACCTGCTTGATAGCTAGGAATTCAGATTCCTTTTCAAGTCTCACTGACTTAGGGAAGTATTTCTCATTAAACTTCTCTTGAAACACCACCCAAGTTAGTGGTATGTATCGACTTCGCAGTGTCATGACGATGTTCCGCCACCACCTATCTGTATCCCTTTCGAGCTTGTATATTGCCAACTTTGCCTTCACCTCCGTTGGACACTCGAGGACTTCAATGATCTTTTACAACCGATTTAACCAGCCCTTAGCGGCTTGGGGTTCAAATCTCTCTCTGAACTACAAAACTTTGAAACCCAGAATTGTAAATCTCTACACTCTTGAACCGATACCCCTTATGACTCTTAATTTGGCATCGTGCAAGATGGTGTCTCTCGAGACCAATTGGACCCCTCAACTATCTCCTTATGATGAGTCTCTGCTGGAGTCTCCTCTTGGGTCTCCTCACGTGTAGACTAGACCCTTTCCTCATTGCTCTTGGCCCTTTCTTCTCTTAGCTCAGAAATCATGTCTCTTTGCTCTCTAATCAAGTTAATCATCTCTCAAATTAGATCAGGTGGATTGTCATTTAATTCCACCACCTCTAGATCCACTAGTATGAGTCTAGGACAAATGATTCACCATGCCAGTACTATAGCAAATGTATACACATAGCCTTTAAAACTTATATATATATCCACAATCAACAGAAATACTCATATGAATACAACAAACAATACTAAGTCATCATTTATGACTAAGGCAACAAATTATGGCAACTATCTAAGCAAATCTTACCCTTGTCAGGAACTACAGCTCTGATACCACAAATGTAACCCCCTTCCAACCAAGGCCGAGATTAAGTTCATAAATACGTGATTATGTGGAATTAGAGATCGTAATATGATTTGGGACTTATTAAAACATTCCTTTTTCCCAAAACATGGTTTTCAAAACTTTTCTAAAACCTGTTCGACACAGTTTCACAATCACATTACAAATATACAAATGACATATACAGTTTGATACCATTCATAAATATCAGAGTGCAATGTAAATTCTCGACACACTCGGGTTCCATTAATCAATAAAGGGTTTATAAGGCATAAATGCCCATAAACAGTTCCCCTTAATAAGGAGATTACATAATTACTATTCTATAATCCAAAATATCATGTACAATTATCCAGAATGATAACCAACATTAAAAAAAACTACTATCCCGGAGCTCTAACCGCCCTTCGTCACCTACTTCTCTTTAGAACCACCAGCCCTGTCTGAAATTTGTTTGGGAGAGTGAGATTCTAAAGAATCCTGGTAGTAACAAATCACTCATGGTATGCACAACCACAAAGCATGTAAACAAATCACAACACAACACACATCAACTACAACGACAGGGGCAGGTATGACCTACATCATCTTTACGTCTGCTGACACTGAATTGCTCATGTTGTGTTGCACAATCACATATTCATATCACATAAATCCCTACAGCAGGAATCCATATAAAATATTTCATATTACATCAAAGCCACACTAGCATATTCTCAAAGCAGGAATCCCTGATTCCGCAATACAGCCTTGGCAATTACAATGGCAGATACAACGGTAGGGGTAGGTGTGATAATCATCACCCCTACGACTGCTCACGCTAAACTGATCCTGTTGTAATGCCCTATAACAGATAACACATTCACAAGATCACAATGGCCTCATGCCCATAATTTTGCAATATCAAGTTTTTACATGAAATATTTCACAATAACATAATGATAAGTCTTGCATACCAAGCATCATACACACACATGAGAGAAAAGACACTACCTTGGTCCTTCCGTGCACACTCTGGCACTGGTCTCTCCCGAGTAGGGTAAATATCAAATCCTATAATACATGATTAGGGATGAAGTTTTACTCTATTCCAATACTCAAATGACTTTATATCACTTAGATTGGTTATAACTAATGTCTTTTAAGAAGCTACAAATGCCTCTAACAAAAGTCCTAAAGGGTTGGAAGAACTATCCCAAAGATCCCCTTTTAAAACTATAAGTGCTGATGTTTTACTATTGTATTCGAGTGAAGAAGGCCTTACTCGAGTCATGAAAATCACAATCGTGTAAGTGCTTGACAGAAAGCATAGATAGAGACAATAAATGCCCATAGCCTCAAGCATCAAGATCAATACTCGAGTGATAGGCTAATGCTCAACCGAGTTCTATAAAGTATGGTACAGAAAGTGCTCACCCGAGAGCAATGGAAACTTTCAAAGGAAAAGTACACTCGAGCATAGACCCCTTGCACTCGAGTGAAGACTTAACACTCGTGAGTGTTTAAACTCACTCTTGAAAATTGGCTGCAAGTGACAACGTATGACATGAGTTCATAGTGTCAAATACACCTGTACTCGAGTGAGAAAAGGTTCACCCAAATAAGAACCCACAACACTCACAAGTGAGACAAACACTTTTGCTTTTTACACGGGAGTACAACTAAAACACTGGAGGGAAAAGAGAACATATCATGCTACACTCAAGGAAGACCCGATATCACTCGAGTGAGGCTTATCAGAAGCCAAAAACTCAGTAGAGTTGATAGCATTTTCCAACTTTTACCCCAAGTGTTTCGAATAATCCCAAATTCTAAATCAAGCCTAGTCCTACATAAATTTGGACAAGGAATCCAATGGAAACATCAAGACTACCAAATTCCTATTCCATTATCATGCTTTGGTTTTAGGCAACATTAAACATAAAATTCCCAAAATCTTCAAACTTAACATTTTAATCTGAAAGCACTTTTATCTATTCAAAACATATACCAAAACACAATTCCATGACCATAGCATACCAAACTCTTCATGACCATATTTTTGAAAATAAGGCCAAAATTCCTAGAAATTCAGAGCTTAATCATTTGGCACAAAACATAGATAGAAAGGTTCATTTCACTTACCTCAACAGCTTTCTCAAAGAGGTTCCTTGATTCACCAACCCTTATATTCCCTTGTGTGATCAAAACACCACCAATGGACAATCTAAGACAATAGAAATAGAGCCCTCAATCCAAGGAACAAGATTAATGAAGTGAGTTTTTGCATTTGGGGTCATTATCTTACCTTAATACCAAGCTTTTCTTTCTCTCTCCTAAGCTCCCATGGCCACCGAAAATGGAGGAAAGAATGAGAGAAAGATGAGTGTGGAAGAAGATGAAATGATTATCACTATTCTATACCCATACCATTTTAACGAAAAGGAGGAGGAAAGAGAGAGAAAATGATAAACAAATGAGATTTGACACTCTCCACACTTTCTCTCCATACTAACTTGCCACATGTCCCCTTTCTATTGGTTCTCATAAAGTAAGTAACCAATTAGTTACTCTAACCACTCCATTAGCCATTTAGTTACACTTCTCATTTCTTCTTAGTTAGTAATTAATTTCTTCATTAATCACTAACTAATTAACCGACAATTTTCCATTCTTTCAAATTTTTCCCTGATTATGGCATATTCACTGAAATTGCCACAAAGCACATAATAACTCAATCTTTAATTCACAAATTATTCTCAATAATTATCATTAGCCCTTAATCAAAATTTGGGGCATTATACTAGCCACGGCCAGCGATTGACTAGTTTTTTTTGGTGATTTTCAAATGACTATAAGTTCTTGGACAGAGATCAAAATGACTCAAACTTTATACCATTAGAAAGCCTACAATATGAACTACAAGACTAGAAAATTTCACAACATTTTGACCCCATTTTATTTTTCAAAACCCTATAAAAAGTTGTCCCCTGCAAAGAATTTTACACTTGACCATTTTCTAGAATTTTCAGATTTTCACCAAAGTGTCCAGTGGTTCCTAAAATTCACAACCAAACCTGTTCTCACATGATTTTCCACAAAAAGTCCATTGGCATTATCAAAACACCCAAAATTACATCCCATCTATTAGTTCTGTTTAGGGACAACATTACAGCACAAAACCATAACTTTGCCCTACTTCACATTCAAGACTCTAAATCCATTCCATTATCGAAATGACATAACAAAACACCATTTTAAACAAAAAACGCCATGCAATTTATTCAATTACATATACCATGAAAATCAAGGCAAAAATCTAGAAATTTAAAGTCTTAACAATAGCCACAACATATATATCTAAAGGTAGCTACCACTCATCTCTTTCAATTACCCAAACTTGTTTCTTGATTCTTTAACCTCCAGTTTCCTTGAACTCACAAAACACCTCATCTTGAAAATCTAAAACAATAGAGATGAAGCTCTCAACAAGGTGGCCACGATTATTGAAGAGGATTTCAGCATTTTAGCTTAACAACTAAGTCAATATCTCACCTTAAACTTGGAATTTCTTTCTCTTTCCTCGTCTAAGCTTGGAAAAACATGGAGCATGAGAGAGAGAATAGAAGATGATGAAGATGCAAATTTTTGGCCTTCTTTTAGCTCCCTTAGCCAACTTGAGAAAGAGAGGGAAGAGAAAATGCAATTAAAAAAATTGCCAAGTTGACTTTCTAACTCTATTGCTTCATCATTTGCCTGTCACTTGTCATGATCTCATAGTTTCTCACACAAGGAATTTACCAATTAGTTACACTAACCAAGTTCATTAGCCTATTAGTAACAACTCTTACTCTTCAAGTTGTTAGTGAATTTTCTCTTGAGCTACTAACTAATTAGCCAGTAACTTTTCTTTTTCCCATTTTACCCCTGACTATGGAGATTCCTATTGAATCACCACTTAACATATTTGATACCTCCATTGCATCATACCAAATGCCCTCCCCCTTATTTTATTTAATTTAGGGTTTAATATCACAATTAAGATGAAATAGAAGGTTTAGGCATTGATTACTACACATTCTTCTCACAATTCACATCGCATTCTCTGAAAGTGTTTGTTTAACACTACTTAAATTCACTTTTGGAGTCATTAGCCATTAATCACATTTTGGGGCATTACAAAAAACTCTAAGCTTGAGCAAACCTTTATCATCACCCTATCAAAGGTGACTTTTGACTAGGTAAAAGCTAAGGGACTCTCATGTAGGAAATCATGATGATCTCAGGTTAAAGGGCATAGTGATGTGGTTATACATGAGACAAGTGTCATACCTTTATATTATTTCCATATTTTTTAGATTATTTACTCATAGTTCAGTGGGCACACATGAATAGCATAAATATACTGATAATAATTGCTTTTTTACAGGAATTCCCTATAGGGATTATATATAATTATTACAGATAATGTAGTCGTATAAGGCTACTAAGGTGTCAAAACCTATTACAATGAAAGGCAGGTACCATCCCGTCTTTGTTCCACCATTGCATTCCTCTTGTGCAGTTCTCTTCTTTATTCTCAACATGCCTCCTGTTTTCACTTGTCTAATGGTGAGGGTGAGATTTGGGGGCATCTCAGTAGTAAACAGTTACCATAATGCATGCAAGATACATTCTATGTGCATGACATGTTAGCTTTAACTAGATGCATGCCCCATAATAACATTCCTGCATGCTCGATGCTTCACATACTATACTCATGGCCATAGCATAAATAGAAACAGAGCTTGATTATTCAAATATGCTCTACACAATCAAGTAAAGCAATCACATACATCACTGCACATGCAAGTGGGTAAGTTTACTAGCTCTTATGTTGACTCCTCCACTTGTACCTTTACTCCAACCATTGAAGATGCTTCTTCCTTATCACCTCATCATCCTAGAAATATAACCATATGACTTGTTAGAGTCATGAAAGTAAGTCATGTCTTCAATTCCTACATTCCCCTTTAAATGTCACAATTTTTTAGGTCAAACCAAATCTACCAATTTTAACCCTCAACTTTGAAAAATCAAAACTTTTTCTTTAGAACTCCAAATAAGGTGGTTCAAAGTCTTAGATAAAGCTCTTTAAGTCTACATTAAGGGAAAAATATTAACCACTACCACTTATAGGGGTTATATTCCTAGAATCCTTGACCAACCTCACTAATCCAGAATTCATCCCATTTTCTATGACTCAATTTCCACAATTCATAACTTACTTTATAGACATCCAAATCATGTATTCTTAAATCATTTTAAAGCTTGGGATGTCTACTATTGTTTTGCAAAGTTTCATGATTTTTGAACAAGGTTTGATGATCCAAAACCTTGTTACAAAAACCTGACCAGAATCTGGCAGAGTTGACCTTAGTAACATTGAATTCCAATTTTAGGTTTTTCAATCCAACCCTTATAAAATCACAACTATATCATATTTTAGCATAATTGTGGCAAAGGAATCTCTTTGAAACCTCAAATTTGGCAAAATCATTCTCCTTCTACCTGCCTTGCATATAGCCTAAAATTAAGGGAAAAAAGGAAAAATGTGATTTCATGTTTAATCCATCAAAACACCTTCCTTTCTCTTATAATCCCATAATTAACCCTTTAAACACTTATATGTCATGATTAGTGGAAATTTGGGCAACATAACCCCTTAAGGTTTAAACATCTCAAATTACAAAATTAGCCAAACAAACCACCAAATAACCACAAATCAACCATAACCACAACAAACAACCTTGAATCAACAAGATAGCAAGGTTTATTGTGATTACCTTTGGTCTCTCTCTCTAGAGCTCCAAAACCATAACCTGTCTCTCCTCTTTATCTTGATTGTGTGCTGCTACACAAGAGTGTTTCATGAAAGCATAGATATTAGAGAGAGTTTTCATGAACTAGAGAGAAGAACAAGTGAGATTTGCTTTCAAATTACCTAGTTTGCCTCTTGAACCTTTGTCTCTCTTCATTTCTTCAAGTTGCTCTCTCTCTCTCTCTCTTTTGTTCTTGCTAGATTAAAATATGAGGGCTTGGGAAAGGATAATTATCCTTTCAAAATATCCAAATTCACCTCCTTACTTAATTGTTATTTTATTACAATTTCACCACATGTTTTCCTTTGACTTTTCCACCTTCATCTTTTTATTTTTGGCCATGAATATTTTCTCTTCCCTTTCTCTATTCACTTGGGTGAAATTTATGGCCCATTAGAAGAGTGAAATGCTTCTTGAATTATCCAAATTTTACCCCCTCAATATTACTTTTAATTTGCCTTCAATTGTTGACTTTTCCACATCTTTTTACTTGGCTACCATTTCACCATATTAGGCATAATTTGAACCAAGTAAATATTATTCCCTTATTGCCTCTTGCGTGTAGACGTCCCACACAAGAAAAATGGGAAAGATATTGGCTTTTAATTTTTATTAGTCAAATGACTATTTTGCCCATATATTTTTGCATTTTATTTGTGCAGTAGAGCAGAGCTAGTTCAGTTGATGGTGAATTTGACTACATGATCGAGGGTTCTTACTTGTAAGGGCACTTACCCATACATGGCTAGCATGGCTAGCCACCAGGTTGGTTGCACTGGTATTGACCCAAGGCCGAAAGGCAGTGCATGAAACTTGAGTCTGCTGCAAAGCTATGTGTATATTCATTTGAGTTGTATCGTCATGCCAATAGTCCTCCGATAGCTAACAACGATTTAGGTGATTGTAGTGTGCATCCCTAAGGGTAAAAGAGGAAGAGGGTAGGGTGTAATAATGTGTATTTCTATGCCAATAGTGCTTCGGTAGCTAACAATAGTTCGGGTGTTTGCAAAGTGCATCCCCGGTGGTGAAAGAGGATGAGGGTGGTGTTAGGAGTTTGAGACTCCTGGTAGGCTGCCTGGAAAGAAAAGATTGAGACTTTAGGTAAGCCGTTAAGTAGGGTGCTTTGGATAGAAGAGATTGAGATTCCGGAGTGGCCCGGTGTTATTGTTAATACCCAAAGTCCTGGTTATCACTAGCAAAGTCACTAGTGGGTATACAGGGAAGGGTAACGACGTAAAAGTTGATACAGTGAAGTGATATAGTTGTTAATGTCCAAAAGTCTTAGTTACTACTAGCAAAGTCACTGGTGGGTGTACAGGTAAAGGTAATGTTGTGAAGTTTTGCAAACAATGAAAGCTGTTGTTATACAGCACAAGCTGTCATTATTGTGATTACAGTGAAAGCTGTCGTTATATTGCAAAAGCTGTCATTATACAACGTAACCTATCGTTATTGTGAATATAGCGCAAGATGTCATTATACAGTGGAAGCTGTCGTTATTGTGATTACAGTGAAAGTTATCGTTATACAGCAAAAGTTGTCATTATACAACGCAAGCTATCGTTATTGTGAATACAATGCAAGCTGTTGTAATACAGTGCAAGCTATCATTATTGTGAATACAGTGCAAGCTGTTGTTATACAGTACAAGATATCGTTCTTGTGATTACAGCGAAAGTTGTCAATATACAGTGAAACATGTTGTTATTATAAATACAGCGTAAGCTGTCGTTATATAGTGCAAGCTATCAATTTTGTGATTACAACGAAAGCTATTGTTATACAGCAAAGTAGTCATTATACAATGCAAGCTATCATTATTATGAATACAGTGTAAGCTGTCATTATTGTGAGTACAACAAAATTTTTTGTTATACAACACAAACTGTCATTATTATGATTACAACAAAAGCTGTCGTTATACAGTGCAAGCTATCATTATTGTGATTACAGAAAAAGCTGTCGTTATACAATAAAAGTTGTCATTATTTCGATTACAGCGAAAGCTGTTGTATTGTGTATACAGTCGTGAGTGCTATCGTTTATGCATAGTGAACCTATGGTACTTTGAGTTACTCCCAGAAGGAGTGATTAGATTGACCAGAGTAGTGGCATATGCCTCCCAACTTCATGTAACTATTGTACTAATGCAATAAGGGTCTACGTGTAGTGATGGTGTTTTATCGCGATTGTGCACATTGGCGATTACTACTGGCGGCAATTGTGTTGTACGATAATAGTGTTTTGTGGCAATCTTACGATTTGACGATTGCATTTGCATGGCAATTGTGTTGTGTTGATATATATGTTATGGCATTGTTGCCATTAAGGGGTGGCGGTGGAGCAATATTGCAAAAGTCCCAAGTAGTATAACAAATTTCAAGGATGAAATTTATTGTACAGGGGAGAAATGTAATATCCCGAATTTTGATTAAGGGTTAATGACTTCAAAAGTGGTTGTGATGAGAATTTAGTTTATTTAGTGATTCCAATGGCTTCCTTATGAGAATTCATGTGGTGAGAGTGTTTGTTGTGAAATTGGAACCATTGGGAACAATTGTGCAAAAGTTGGAAATTCTGTCTTTTGAAACTCCGTACAGGACAGTCAGTTTGTATGAACGTTTTGAATGGGCAAATGGTGTCTAAAAATTCTAAAACTTTCCAGTCTTAAATTTCACATGCCAAGATTCAAAATGGACATATAATTTGTGTCATTTTGATTTGTGAGCTAAGAGTGATGATTTTCCAAAATTTGGGATTGAAACTGGAATCTGTTTTGGAGCAGTATGGACTTTTGTGCAATTCTGTATTTTTCTGGTTATGAACTGCTTTGATCCATATTTTTCCAGTAAAGAGGACTTAAATAGATTTCCATTGGCTTTGGGATCACCCCATTTCAATTTTTCTAGAATTAGTTATGATTTTTCAAAGCCAAATTTTGTAAAAATCTAAAATTGTTGGAAATTTAGTAAATAATTACAAAATAATATTATATCATAATAAATCATCATCCACCTCCTCCATCAACCCTAAAACCATGCCTAGTACTACAACAAGAGAGAGAAAGAGAAGAAATCTCACGAGGTAGGTCGATTTCTTCGGTGAATTCGTACCTAACAAGTATAACCTCTTTCCTAAGCTTCTCTTTCATGTATTGTAAGGTGTTGAAAGCACAAATTTGTGTGTTCTAAGGCTAGGGTTTTCAGGAATTTTGAGAAAAGCCAGAGGGAGCTTAAGGTAACTTCCAAACCTTCATATATTGACTATTCTGGTTGCCACGGACAATTTAATCGGTGAAATTTCACCAGATTGTCATTGGTTTGAATTTTTTGTAATGACATGGCCTAGGGTTTATGCTACCAAAATTATGTCCAAATGATAGTTGTAACCTAATTAAATAGTTAATAAAGTTGTTAGGAGTAGAAAGGAACAAGTCTGTGGAGTCGGATTTGGAAAACCCCAATTTTCCCTGGAGTTTCTAAGATTTTGTCCAATACTAGAAAATGGGCTTAGAGTTGGATTTTTAATGATTTGATAGTTCCATTGAGTTCAAGAGTGAAAATTAGATGGGGTTAAAGTTGGTCACTTTTTCGGAAAAGCCCAAAAAAAGCATAATTATGAAAACGCCCCTGAAACCCTGAAATAAGGGTTGTCAAGGGTATTTTTGTAATTTGACAATGAATTTGGTAATTCCGAGTCTAGAAATGGATTCCTTGGGCAAAAATATATAAGAATAGCCAATGTCAAAATTTTGAGAAAAGTACAGTCAAACCGGGTCGGCGAGACCAGGCAGGGTCCCAGGAGCATTTTGGTAAATTCTTATGAAAGACTCGTATAACCACCAAAACACTATGGAATTCTCTAAACTTGTACATTTGAAAATTTAGGACCAAGTTGAAAGCCTGAGGGATTGGCACATGAATCGAAGCACAGGTTCGAGGTAGAAAAGGTCAAAGGTAGGGAATTTACCTCTCCTGCATGTATTTGATATTTGTGCTGGTGTATTGATGCATATTATTGCTTTACTTGATTATGTGAAACAAATATGAATGATTAAAGCTCTGTTTCTGTTTATACTATGGCCATGGTTTTGTTGCATGAAACATTGAGCACTCAGATATGTCAATGTGTTAACATGTGTTTATGTAATACAAGCATGTCATGCATTAAGCATTTATCTTGCATACATATTGGTATCTGTTTCCTACTGAGATTATCTCGAATCTCACCCTCGCCTACCAACAATTTAGACAGGTGAAGACAAAATGTATGCTGAGATCGAAGAAAAGAACCGTACAGGGGATTGCGGTGGTGGAACGAAGATGGGAAGATGTCTCTGTTTCACTCGGATAGGTTTAGACACCCTGTAGCAATGTGCGGCTACATTGATAGTAATTATTATGTACGAACCCCTATGGTGAATTTCTGTAATCATGCACATATTACAAGTAAATTTATGCTATTCATGTGTTGCCCACCGACCGCATATCATTTTCCACAATACTCTAGTAAAGGTGAAATTAACATAAGGGCATGACATTACTATTGATCACTTATCTAGAAAAGTCTTAAAAAGCATAATAACCAAAACAACCCTGAACATTAAGTTAGGAGCTGCCAAGGGCATTCTGGTCTTTTGGCAGTAAATTTGGTAATTCTGAGGCCCAAAATAGATTCCTTACATAAAAATATGTCATAATAGTTGAGGTTAAAATTTTGGAAAATGTACGGTCGACCGAGTAAGTTCGGGGTCTTCGGGGGCATTTTGTTAAATTTTCACAATAGACTCATATAACCACTATGAACATATTGGAAATGCTTAAAATAGTACATGAATAGGTTTTAGCCTAATTCTTGTACATTTGACATTTTAGGACCGAGTTGAGAACCTAAGTTGTTGGCACGTATATCGAGGCACACACTTCAGAGGTGAAAAAGGTTTAGGGTAATGACTTTATCCTTCATGCATTATGCCATGGTTCATATGTTTTGTGGTTTGCCATTGTTTGTGCTTTCATTGATCAACATAGTATGCCGGGAAGGGGCAGTTGTTGGAAATTGTGCTCTAAGGCTAATTATTATACTTTGAACATTATTAATTTAATGAATTTCCTCTATTATATTATTGTATTATTCTCATGTTCACTATGACGAATGTATCCTTGGATAAATCATTAAGATTGTACTAAATGCCCCTGGTCGGTTATCTATGCGGGATCAGAGATGAAATAAGACCAGTATGACTTTGATAAGAAATGGAGATACGAATCAAAGTCTTAGCCACTAGTAAGAGTATAGGTGCTGGACTAACTCGCTAAAAGAAAGCTTCATCAATCAAGTCATAAGCTTATCTCATGTATAACCATGTCACAATGCCCTTTAACATGAGATCATCATGGATTCCAACATGAAAGTTGCTAAGCTTTGAACTAGTCAAAAGTCATGTTTAACTGGGTGATGATAAAGGCTATGATCAGGCTTGGTGGTTTTTCATGCAGAGGAATATGAATAGTCAAGATAGAATTTGTCCCTCACATTAGTAGAGAGATATTACTGGGCCCCTCGATGAGTGAGTCTGAGAAATGTATGGCTATACTATAATGGAAGGGAGTTTCTATTTCTATTATCAGACTACTCAGGAATCTAAAAGGTAATGGTCAGGAATAGGAGGATGACATTATCTATGCCTCATCCTTGACCGAAATATCTGTGACAAAAGGGACGTGATGATCTCATAGCGAGATCTCATAGCGAGATCTCATAGTTGTATAATAGTCGTAATGTCTTGCTAGACATAGTTGTATACTAGCAAGACATTGTGTTAATGATTCTTATATGAATTAGGTAGTCGTAATGTCTTGCTAAACGCTGCTTGTGACTTGTGGGTTAGTACAATTATTGGCCCACTGCCAATTTCATATGGGCCTACAAGGTCGCATAAAAGAATGGCCCAACATGAGACAATGTTTAATCTAGGGTGGACTAATATTATATTATATATAATATAAAATTCATAAAAAGGAAATTAATAATATTATATATAAGTATGATCAAAATACACATATATATATGATAATATTATTATATTATGTTAGTTTTAAATTTAATTTTATTAGATAAATTAAATTTAATAACTAACATGATAGAAATATAATATCTCAGATTTAATTTATAAGGATAAATTAAATCTATTGACTCTTTATTCGGATTAAATAAATAGGTTAAATTAAAACTGTATGACAGATTTAATTACACTGAATTTATTAATTAGCTCATCAAGATAATTAAGGGTTAATTAATTTTGAAATTTGAATATAGCCCTCATGGGTTATAAAAATTGATGGAGCAGAAAAACGCATGAATAGATGAGAATTTAGAGCCGCAAGAAAAAACCCTATGACACATTGGATGCGCGAGTACGTAGTCCATGTTCGAGTAATATTTGTATCGATATCGGTAGAGGGAGTTGATCGATGTATTGGCTCCTGATGATCAAAAACCAAGAACGCACGAAAAGAAAGGTACAATTCTTCCTAACTCTGTTTAAACGCCATTGATAGATCCTCGATTGGGATTAGTTAAATTGTCTAAATTCTTCCGCTGTGCCAGTCGATCCTAATAGTAGTATGCCGGGAAAGGGAAGCTAGTGCAGGAAGTGCACTCTTACCTAGTTGTTGAGTAACAACCCAACCAAGGTACACAGATAGTGGTGGTTAAGCCCTATCCCATGTATACTTATTTTTATATTGTTCATTAATTGGCACATTCATTGTGCATACCATATTTACTTAGCATTTAACATGAACGATTGTATTTTGCCACTAGGACTCCTTGGAATCTCATCCTTTTTCATAAATGATAATGTGCCAGTGGGTACCAGCGGACCCAAAGACAAGGTGATTGACATAGGAAACTGACGACGTCGACCATGATTCTTTATATATAGTCCTTATTTTTGGATATTTTGCGTAAATATTCTCAAATTCTGCACAGTTGATTCATATATGTAAAGAATTATTTTTATTAGTATAATTATACTTTTTCTGTATGCCTGTGGATCTAAGCCTTATTATTACTCTACTCGTATCAAAATGTAAACGGGTATTGTCACCATTCCATCTCTTTTGGATCTAAGTTAGGCTTTAGATCCTATTTGACTTTAGATATAGGGGTTGGGTATGATCCCTTGACTATTTAGAACTAAATCCCATACTTTAGTTTCCAAAAACTGGTCTCTAAAAGTCATTATGGCTCTTGGACATTCTTGGCACTCTTCTTGAATTGGGCTTAGTAGTCTACTTTATTCAGGCTTATTCTCTAGCCTTTAGTACTAAAATTTGGGATATTACTGTTAGAATCGGTAGGCACAATAGAAGAATTTTTAAAAATTTTCACCGATCCTAATCGAGGATCTATCAACGGCGTTTAAACCAAGTTGGAAGGATTCATACCTTTTTGATGATTCAGAGTTTTCATGACCTCTAAGAGCCAACACGTTAGGTCCGCTCCCTCTACCGGTATCCACACGAATGCTCTCCAACTGAGACTGCGTGCTAGCGCCTCTAATGTCTCCTAGGGTTTCACTTGCGGCTCTCAATTCTCATGTGCATATTAATATATCTGCTCTATCAAGTTTATAACCTATGAGGGCTATTTTCAAATTTCAAACTTAATCATCATTAATTTCGAAATTAATTAACAGTTAATTATCTTGATGAGCTAATTAAATAAACTCAGTTTAAATTAAATATGTCCAACAGTTTTAATTTAACCTATTTAATTAATCCAAATAAAGAGCCATTAGATTTAATTTATCTTCATAAATTAAATCTGAGATACTATATCTCTATCATGTTAGTTATTAAATTTAATATATCTTAATAAATTAAATTTAAAACTAACACAATATAATAATATCATATAATATATATACATATATATATAAGATATATATTTCGAAAAAATATATATATCTATATAATATTATTAAATATAATAATATCATATAATATATATATACATATATATATATATAAGATATATATTTCGAAAATATATATATCTATATAATATTATTAATGGATTTTATATTATTATATATATAAATATAAAAGTCGTTCACCCTAAATTAAACATTAACTCGTGTTGGGCCATTCTTGTGTGCGACCCTGTAGGCCCATATGAAGTTGGCAGTGGGCCAATAACTATACTAACCCAAAAGTCGCAAGCGGCCTCTAGCAAGACATTACGACTACCCAATTCATATGAGGATCATTATCACGATGCAACCTGTCATACAACCATGTCACGTCCCTTTTGTCACACGATATATCGATCAAGGATAAGGCATGGATAATGTCATCCTCTTGTTTCTGACCATTACTTTCTCGATTCTTGAGTAGCCTGATAACAGAGACAGAAACTCCTTTCATCATAGTATGGCCATACATTTCTCAGACTCACTCATCGAGGGGCCCAGTAATATCTCTCTACTAATGTGAGGGACAAATTCCATCTTGATCATTCATATTCCTCTACATGAAAAACCACCAAGCCCGATCGTAGCCTTTATCATCACCCGATCAAAAGTGACTTTTGACTAGTTCAAAGCTTAGCAACTCTCATGTAGGAATCCATGATGACCTCAGGTCTAAGGGCATTGTGACGTGGTTATACATGAGAAAAGCTTATAACTTGATCCATTAGCTTTCTCATAGTGGGTCGGTCCAGCACCTTGTACTCTTACAAGTGCCTAAGACTTTGATTTGTATCTCCATATCATATCAAAGTCATATTGGTCCTTTTTCATCTCTGTTCCTGCATAGATGACCAACCAGGGACATTTTAGGACAATCTTTATGAATTATCCAAGGATACAATTATCACAGTTAACATGCAAATAATATGATAACAGAATGGAGAAATTTCATTAAAATAATAATTTTCAAAGTACAATGATTGGCCCTTAGGGCATAATTTCCAACATCCTCCCACGTGCACTAGGTGCAATCATTAATTTGTCTAATTCCCATTGCCCTAACATGACGCTCATGCTTTGCCTTTATATCACCTCTATCATTGATTTCTCTAATATGATGAAATCGCCTGAGTATATGCTTGGTCCTTTGATGTGACCTAGGCTCCTTGGCCTGTGTAATACCACCGCTATTGTCACAGAACAAATCTATTGGATTTGAGATGGTAGGCACCACCCCTAGTTCAGTAATGAACTTTCTGATCCAAACGACTTCTTTAGCTGCATTTGATGCTGCTATATATTCAACTTCTGTTGCAGAATCTGCTATAGTGCTCTGCTTGGAGCTCTTCCAGCTTACTGCTCCACCATTCAGGAGGAATACATATCCAGATTGCAATTTAAGGTCGTCTTGGTCAGTTTGGAAACTTGCATCTGTGTAACCGGTTACGCAGAGCTCATCATCCAATCCACCATAGACCAAAAATAAGTCCTTAGTCCTTCTTAAGTACTTTAGGATATTCTTGACGGTAGTCCAACACCAGGATCTTGTTGGTATCTACTGGTCATACTTAAGGCAAATGAGACATCCGGTCGAATACATAACATGGCATACATGATGGATCCAATGGCCGAGGCATATAGAACTTACTCATGTGATCTCGCTGATCAGGTGTATTAGGACACAGATCCTTGGTAAGATGGATGCCATGAGACATGGGCATGTAACCCTTTTTTGAATCCTGCATACTGAACCTATGCAGTATCTTGTCTATGTATGTGCTCTGACTTAGGCCTATAGTCTTTTGGATCTATCCCTATAGATCCTAATCCCTAGGATATAGGTGGCTTCACCTAAGTCTTTCATTGAAAAGCACTTTCCTAACCAAGACTTGACACTCTGCAAGGTATTAATATCATTCCCAATGAGTAGGATGTCATCTATATAAAGCACTAGAAATACAACTATGCTCCCACTAACCTTCTTGTAAACATAAGGTGCATCGATGTTTTGAATGAATCCAAACTCTTTGACTACTTCATCAAAACGATGATTCCAGCTCTGAGATGCTTGCTTCAATCCATAAATGGATCTTTGAAGCTTGCAAATTTTACCAGAGTCCTCTAGACGCACAAAACGTTCAGGTTGTGTCATGTACACATCCTCAAGCAGCTTTCCATTAAGGAAGGCTGTTTTGACATCCATCTGCCATATTTCATAGTCATAATATGCTGTAATGGCAAGAAGGATTCTAATTGATTTGGCCATTACAACTGGGGAAAAGGTTTCATCATAGTCTACACCATGAGTTTTAGTGAATCCTTTTGCAACTAGTCGTGCCTTGAAGACATTTACATTGCCAACCATGTCAGTTTTCTCCTTGAAAACCCAATTGCACCCAATGGTTTTTACACCTTCAGGTAGATCGACTAAGGTCCATACCTGATTGTCGTACATGGATTGCATTTCAGACTTCATGGCATTTAGCCATTTCTCAGAGTTTGGTCCCACTGTGGCTTCTCGATAGGTGGTGGGCTCATTTTGCTCAATGAGCAACACATCACGGCCTTCAGTAATTAGAAATCCATATCTCTGAGGCTAATGCCGTGTCCTAACAGATCTTCATAGACCTTGTGTTACTTGAGGAGGCTCAGCAACTTGTTGTGAGTCTTCTCTAATTTCCATCTGTGGTTTTGTACCGTCTTGTGGCTCTTGAATTTCGTCGAGATGTACGTCACTCCCACTGGTTGTTTTTGTAATACCCCGAATTTTGAGACTCGAGGCTAGATAATAAGCCTGAGATTAGTGGATTACTAAGCCCCGGTTTAGCAAGATCCCAAATTGTGATTAAGGGTTAATGACTCTAAAAGTGGATGTGGTTAGTGATAAATAACCCTTTTGGAGAATATGATGTGATTTGGCACTCGAATATGATTCGTGTGTGTTGTGAGCAGCGCCGAAACCCTGTATTTGAGTTCAATTGTGGATTAAAATCCAAATTGACTTAGAATAGAGGGAAGAATTGAATGGGGTATTATGTTGGAAATGGTGTCATAGTGTGTTTTGATGTCATTGAAATTGGTTTGGAACTTTGGAATGAAAATGTTGCAATATTAGGTTTTGAAATGTGAATTGTGTTGACATGTTGAGATTGTTGTGAAAACATGTCAATGAGATGTGAATTTGATTGATTTGGTGTTTCCAATGGATTCCTTGTGAAAATTTATGTGGGAATGATGTTTGGTATGAAAATGGAACCATTGGAAGCAAAGATGTAAAATCTGAAATTCTGTCCAGTGAAACTCTATTCTGGGCAGTCTTATCGTGTGGATGCTTTGACTAGGCAAATGATGTCAGAAAATTATGAAACTTTCTAGTCTTAAATTTCACATCCCAAAATTCAAAATTGACATATAATTTGTGCCATTTCGTTTTGGGAACTGGGATATATGACTGTCCAAAGTTTGAGGTCAAAAATGGACTCTGTTTTGGGGCAGTGATGAAATTTGTGTAATTCTGGAATTTTGTGGTGATTCGGATAGTAGATCATATTTTTCCAATGAAGAGGACTTAAATACCTTTCTTTTGGCTTTGGAATCACCTCATTTCGATTTTTCTAGAATTAGTTATGATTTTTCAAAGTTTGGGCAGAAAATCTGCCAAAAAATCCGAAAATGGGAATTATGACATCATCTCAATAAAAGATGACATCAGCATGGAATTAAATATTTTCTCATCTTCTTCAGCTCTCATTTTCTGTCGTGCTGAACCAGCTGAAGCTAGTGAGAGAAAGTTGAGAGCTCTTAGAGAGAGAAAGAGGAGAAATCTCGCAAGGTAAGCCGATTTCTCCGACTATCTAGCTCCTAACGCGTATAACCTTGCTTCTAAGTTTCTCTTTCATGTTCTTTAAGGTGTTGGAACCTCATTTTTCATGGTTTAAAAGGGGCTAGGGTTCAGCCATATTAAGTAAAAGCCAGAGGGAGCTTGAGGTAAC
Source organism: Inga laurina (assembly GCA_963855925.1). NCBI lineage: Eukaryota > Viridiplantae > Streptophyta > Magnoliopsida > Fabales > Fabaceae > Inga > Inga laurina. The sequence continues at coordinate 29,560,694 of OY979702.1, read as the reverse complement.
TTCCGAAACATCAATCTTTGATTGTTCTGGCTACTGTGGTTGATTTAATCGGTGAAATTTCACCGGATTGTCTTTGTTTGTAAATTTGGAAAATGGGATGGCCTAGGTGTTATGCTACCCAAATTGATACTAAATGGTAGTTCTAACCCAAATATAATGATCAATAAAGTGGTTAGGAGTAGAAAGGAACGCATTTACGGAGCCGAAACCGAAAAACCTCAATTTTTCCCAGGGAATTGAGAATTTCGGCCAAGCCTAGTTTGGAGGGGTTAGAGATGGATTTTCAATGATTTGATGATTCCATTGAGTTCAGGAGTGAAAATTAGGTGGGGTTACAGTTGGTCACTTTTTCGGAAAAGGCCGAAAAAACATAATTACGAAAACGCCCCTGAAACCCTTAAAGTGGGGCTGCCAAGGGTAAATTTGTAAATTGATATTGAATTTGATAATTCTGATATGGGAAATGGATTCCTTGGGCAAAAATATGTAAGAATAGCCCATGTCAAAGTTTCAAGAAAAGTACAGCCGGACCGAGTACGGTGGGACCGGGCCCGGTCCCCGGAAGTATTATAGTAAATTTTCAATATAGCCTCATATAACCCCCAGAAACACTATGGAAGTGTCTAAATAGTACATTTGATATTGCAGGATTGAATGTGAAGCCCCGAGTTGCTGGCACGCAAATCGCGGAGAAAAGACTGGAGGTAGGGGACTTACCTTACTTGCATGTATTTGATATATTTGCTTGTGTAATGATGTATGTGATTGCTTTACTTGATTGTGTAGAGCATATTTGAATAAATGAACCTCTATTTCTGTTTTTTTTGTGGCCATAGTCTTGTTGTGTGAAACATTGAGCATGCAGAAATGTCATTATGGGGCATACATCTAGATAAAGCTAACATGTCATACACATAGCATCTATCATGCATGCATTATGGTATCTGTTTCCTACTGAGATTCTCTCGAATCTCACTCTCCCCTACCAACAATTTAGACAGGGCAAGTGGCTCGTGGATGGAGCGGCTAGGACTCCTTCGAGATGAGAATTGGTAGTTGGTTACCAATGAGTTGTGAAGACTGTATATGATTCGGTTGGATATATGGTTATGAATTTGAGATGAGATTGTGTAATCCCCATTTGAAAAAATGTAATGGGCAATTGTGCCCTGTGTATCTTTAGCGAAGGTATGTACCCGGGATTGTCGGGATGATTATGTTGTGCACTCTGATATTTATATGAATGTGATTTAACTTTGTGTAGTAATTGTATTCGAAATGTGAATATGAGACCAAGTTTATAAATGATTTCAAAAGGCATTTTTGAAAACCCCATCTTGTGATGGGTTAGTAAATGTTATTTGATTATTATTGGTCTCTATTTCATTTTAATCGCGTATTTCGGACATAATTACGAAGGGGGTTACAGTTTTAGAGACAAACTCTCTTTCTAGAAACTTGCCATTTCGAATAACAAACACTTTGTTATCGGTGGGATTGTAGACATAGTATCCTTTCGTTTCTTTAAGATATCCCACGAAAATGCACTTTATGGATCTGGGTGTTAATTTATCAGAGGCTTGTTGCTTAACATATAGCTCACATCCCCAGATTTTGAGAAAAGATAAACTTGGTTTCTTTCCAGTCTATATCTCATATGGTGTCTTTTCAATTGCCTTAGATAGAACAAGATTTAGTGTGAACACAGCAGTCTCTAGGGCATGTCCCTAAAAGGACGGTGGAAGATCTGTTTGACTCATCATAGATTGAACCATATCTAATAGTGTTTGATTCTTCCGTTCAGAAATGCTATTCTATTGTGGTGTTCCTGGAGGAGTCAATTGTGAGATTATCCCACAACTCCTAAGATGGTCAATAAATTCTTGGCTCAAATATTCACCACCTCAATCAGATCGAAGTGCTTTAATTGTTTTACCAAGTTGGTTTTGTACTTCATTTTGGAATATTTTGACCACTTCAAAAGATTCGGATTTATGTTTCATTAGATAGATATAGCCATATCTACTAAAGTCATCTATAAATATAATGAAGTAGACATAACCTCCTCTGGCAGCTATATTTAATGGTCCACATATATCTGTATATATAAGGCCCAATAATTCAGTAGCCCTCTCACTGTGCCCAGTAAAAGGTGCCTTAGTCATCTTTCCAAATAAGCAAGATTTGCATGTATCATATGATTCAAAATCAAATGAGTTTAGAAATCCATCTTGATGGAGTTTAGAAATGCGTTTCTCATTTATGTGGCCTAGACGACAATGCCATAGGTAGGTCGGATTCAAATCGTTTGATTTTATCCTCTTAGTAGTTACGTTATAGATATTCCCATTATTAGGATGTTCCAAATTTAATATATAATGACCAACATGCAAATCACCATCAGCATGTCATTACGATAAATAGAACATTTACCATTCCTAGTAATGGAAGTATAACCTTCCTTATCCAAATAAGAAAGAGAAACAATGTTACTACTCAAAGCAGGAACATAATAGCATTTGTTCAAAACTAACAAAAGCCCACTGGGCTGAACTAATTCATAAGTGCCTACGGCTAAAGCAACAACTCTTGCTCTATTTCCAACTCGTAGGTCCACCTCGCCCTTCTTCAGCTTTCTACTATCCTTTAGACCCTTCACATTTGTACAAAATGTGAGAACCACATGCAGTATTTAATACCCATGTAGAGGAACTAGAAAAATGAATGTCTATAACATAAATACCTGAAGCGATAGCCTTGCTATCCTTCTTGTTCTTTTTCAGATCTTCCAGGTAGAGTTTGCAATTCCTCTTCCAATGACCGGGTTCATTGCAGAAGTAGCAGACTCCTTCCTTTGGAGGCTTTGCCTTCTTGGGTGCAGGCTTGGTTTTAGGCTTGTTTGACTCTTTGGTCTTACCACCTAAGCCATTACCCTTCCATTTGCCCTACCCTTTCTTTTTCATACCCTTTCCTTTCTGAATCATCAAAACTGTGCTAGGCTTTTTCTTAATGCTTTGCTCAGCAGTTTTGAGCATCCCATACAGCTCAAAAATTGATTTCTCCATGTTGTTCATGTTGTAGTTCATAACAAACTGGTCATAACTCTCCGGGAGAGAGTTGAGGATCAAATCTATAGCTAACTCCTGGCTCATGGGAAATCCAAGCCTCTCAAGGTGATCAATATAGCCTTTCATCTTTAACACATGAGTACTAACTGATGCATCTTCAGCCATTTTATAGGAATGTAAGGCCTTTGTGGTCTCATACCTTTCTTGCCTTGCCTGTGCTGGAACATTTCCTTGAGATGTACAATCATCTCATGAGCCTCCATGAGTTCCAGATCACTTTGGAGCTCTGGAACCATAGTGGCAAGCATCAGGAAACCTACATCCACAGAGTCATCCTTATGCTTTATGTAAGCATTTCTCTAAGCTCTTGGAGCATTGGCTGCAGGCTCCTCAGGAATGGGTTGATCTAGGACATAAGCTTTTCTTTCCTGCTTGAGAACAATTCTCAAGTTTCAGAACCAGTCAAGAAAGTTTGTCCCATTGAGTTTGTCCCTCTCAAGGACCGATTGCAACGAAAGTGTAGCAGTATCACTAGTCGACATGATTCTACAATTAAAATATGCAAAGTTAGTTAGTAATCTCCTACTTGATTAACAACCCTCAATATAATAATTAGTGGGCTAAGATCCATATTTGGCTTAAACTTAAGTCCGCTTTGGCAAGACGCTTAAATTCAAGTTATTTATGTAGGTAACCAATTTACACAATTTCATCACATGTAACTCTTAGATCTTTATGGGATTTAATCATCATATGATCTGGCATGTTTAACCCCATCTAATGCCTTGATATTCAAAACCGTTTTGTTAATCTCAATTAAGTCAAAACAATAATGAATATTATAAGCAGCACCATTTCTCAAGCTTGTCTCATCAAGATAACTCAAGTGCATCCACTTTGGTGGTTTCCACAATTGAGCGATCTAGGTTTTGACAAGTATTTATTAATTGATGGCATTATAACTTAAGATTTGATTCAGAGGGCTTAATTAATTAGTTTTGTTTATATGGATGCAATCGTGGTCATATTTCATACAGATAAATACATATAAACGTAAAAGTAATCATGCAAAGATCTTATCAAAAGCATAATTTAAATGTGACACAACATGGCTTACCTAACCTAAAATCCTCCCAAGCCAATGAGAGGACTTCTCTAAATAAGAAAAGAAATACATTGAGAGAAACCTCGTTTAAACATTCGAGGGGAGTGAGATGAGAAGAGAATGTACATCGAGAGTATTTAGAGAAAGGCACGGCACGCAAGCCGTATTTAAACATTACAACCCTTTGTAAAATTCTAAAGCCATGTTATTCATCATACCCAAACAAGTATAAATAATAAACCATAATAAGAATTCATACAATATGAAAAGCAATAAATGCCGTGATCAGATTATATTGTGCTACGCAGAGGTGGTCACGGCGGTCCCGCTAAATATTTGTTTAAAATTTTAAAATTTCGGACCCAAAAATTTTAAAATATTCGTTTAGTCCAATTCTTAAGGGATTTTGGCCCAATTTCAAAAATGACGGCCCAGAACGCTTCTGATCCGAATTGTCTACCCCAAAGTTTTGAATCCCTAAATCCGATTAGAGACCCTAACGTGTCTGTATGCCATGTTCTTCACCTATTCGAAACCTAAATGATGAATTCTACTTCGGATGAAATCCAGAATAGAAATCGCGATGCCAGTGGCGAAATTGAAACTTAAACATATCGCATATAATCGAAACAATTTTACCAAATCACATAAACATACAGTACTATCTGAAAAACGCACATTAACATTGAACATATTCCTTTTTTATTTAACATATTCGGACGTTTTCTTATGAACACACATATATATCCCATATATATCACATGTATAAGAACATAAACTCAGTTTAAATGCACAATTGATCTGGCTCTGATACCACTGTTAGAATCGGTATGCACAGCGAAAGAATTTTTAAACATTTTCACTGATCCTAATCGAGGATCTATCAACGACGTTTAAACCAAGTTGGAAGGATTCATACCTTTTTGATGATTCAGAGTTTTCACGATCTCTAAGAGACAACACGTTAGGTCTGCTCCCTCTACCGGTATTCACACGAATGCTCTCCAACCAAGACTGCGTGCTAGCGCCTCTAATGTCTCCTAGGGTTTCACTTGCGGCTCTCAATTCTCATGTGCATATTAATATATCTACTCTATCAAGTTTATAACCTATGAGAGCTATTTTCAAATTTCAAAATTAATCATCATTAATTTTGAAATTAATTAACAATTAATTATCTTAATGAGCTAGTTAAATAAATTCAGTTTAAATTAAATCTGTCTAACAGTTTTAATTTAACCTATTTATTTAATCCAAATAAAGAGCCATTAGATTTAATTTATCTTTATAAATTAAATCTGAGATACTATATCTCTATCATGTTAGTTATTAAATTTAATATATCTTAATAAATTAAATTTAAAACTAACACAATATAATAATATCATATAATATATATATATACATATATATATATATAAGATATATATTTCGAAAATATATATATCTATATAATATTATTAATGAATTTTATATTATTATATATATAAATATAAAATTCATCCACCCTAAATTAAACATAATCTCGTGTTGGGTCATTCTTGTGTGCGACCCTGTAGGCCCATATGAAGTTGGCAATGGGCCAATAACTATACTAACCCAAAAGTCGCAAGCGGCCTCTAGCAAGACATTACGACTACCCAATTCATATGAGGATCGTTATCACGATGCAACCTATCATACAACCATGTCACGTCCCTTTTGTCACACGATATATCGATCAAGGATAAGGCATGGATAATGTCATCCTCTTGTTCCTAACCATTACTTTCTCGATTCCTGAGTAGCCTGATAACAGAGACAGAAACTCCTTTCATCATAGTATGGCCATACATTTCTCAGACTCACTCATCGAGGGGCCCAGTAATATCTCTCTACTAATGTGAGGGACAAATTCCATCTTGATCATTCATATTCCTCTGCATGAAAAACTACCAAGCCCGATAGTAGCTTTTATCATCACCTGGTCAAAAGTGACTTTTGACTAGTTCAAAGCTTAGCAACTCTCATGTAGGAATCCATGATGACCTCAGGTCTAAGGGCATTGTGACGTGGTTATACATGAGAAAAGCTTATGATTTGATCCATTAGCTTTCTTATAGTGGGTCGGTCCAGCACCTTGTACTCTTACAAGTGCCTAAGACTTTGATTCGTATCTCCATATCTTATCAAAGTCATACTGGTCTTGTTTCATCTCTGCACCAGCATAGATGACCGACCAGGGACATTTTAGGACAATCTTTATGAATTATCCAAGGATACAATTATCACAGTTAACATGCAAATAATATGATAACAGAATGGAGAAATTTCATTAAAATAATAATTTTCAAAGTACAATGATTGGCCCTTAGGGCACAATTTCCAACAATGACATGTTCCATAGCTCTAATGCCCTCCTAGTTAAAGGAAGACATAGAAGAAAAGGCTCTGACAAGTGCCATCCACTGTGCACTGAGTGATAGCATGCCACATGGTAAATATGTTCATGATACAAATCTTTCCTTCTCACTACAACCCATTACACATGCAAATGCAAATGCCATGACAATTATATCCAAACACTATTAAATATAGTATTAGTAAAAGTCTAAGTACAACAAATCAATTCTTTATTGATATGAATATCATTACATCACTTAATATAAATTTTAGAGAACACACACACACACACACACACATATATATATATATATATTTGCGTGTGTATGTGTGTATAATTTAGTCCTTATATATTCAAAACAAAAGATAGTTTACCATAATCCAATCATACATAATTTACATGCATATAGAAGAATTTGCAGAGTTGCCTGCTGCTCCTTAGCTTACAGGTAATAACACAATTCTACAATGTCACATAAACACAAAAACATCAATATGTAACTCAAAGCTACTAAAGAACTATCTTATATCTAGTTAGAGAGTTTTCTAAGGCTATTCTATGACCTTATATCTAATTTCAGGAAACCGATCACCCTTTTTTAAGCTTCTACCTCTTTATAATTTAATTATAAATTCTTGGTAATAATAATTTATGTGAAATTATATAATTTATTGAAACTCAAGACTTTGGTTATAGATATGATTATGTTTATAGGCAAAACATCGTTGACCAAGTTAGAGTAGTTTAAACCTTTATAATGGTTCGTAGGAGAGAGATTAAAGAAAAGAAACGAGAAATATAGAACAAATGGCATATTCACCCTTAACACAAGTGGTAGATTCACTATTAACCCTGCTCTCTTACTTCTTAATATAAATATTTATGAGTATATCTGTATTTAGTAATTTGACAAGAGATCATATGTACTAGCAAGAAGGAGAACATGAGGAAAAGGGAAAAAGGATGATAGGAGAGAACAATAGAGAAATTATGAAGAAGAAAGTTAAACATGGGTAGATTCTCACATTGATATGCCTATATGTTGCTAAAGGTAAAGTGAATGGATTTATATGGGTCAACCCGAACGCAAGAACTTTTGGGATTTACACGTGTGACAACTAGTAAGAGTGAGATGAAAAGGGGAATAGAGGCTAGGTTATATGTTATTTATAGGCTTGTTTCATTTAGAAACTCTAAATATAAATCTTTCTTATTTGATCATATATCTTTTTTTTTTGTACTCCTAATATCATTATTTGTAACATCCTAAATTTCGGTCATCAAACTTCCTTATATTCAAGGGAATAAAATAGTGAATATTCATGAACTTGGAATTTTAGAAATTAATAAATGTTCATTTTTAGGAATATTGAGTTAGAACAAATTATGGAGTTAATTCTTGGGTTTTCTAAAAAGCCCAATATTGAGGACTAAAATAGAGGAATACAAGAAAAGAATATTTGGACTAATATTAATGTTAATTTTGGTCATAGAAATTAAATATTGGAAATTGAAAGGTGAACCATGCTTCCAATGGAATTTCCTACGTGGTAGTGAGTTTGTCATATAGTTTTTGATGACCAAATGATGAGAACAATTATAAAATTTTATGGGGTGAAAGTAGACATCCTAAGCTTTAATTTGATAAGTCATAGATAATTTTTGAAGCTATATGTAAAAGTTGTGAATTTTTGAAGTTAGCCTAGAAAAATTGCCCATTTCCTAGAACAGCATCTAAAGAATTTAAATCTAGGAATTTTGTGCTTCCAATTGGCAAGGCTATATTTTTCCTTCAAACTACACTTAATAAGGGTTCTATAGTCTTTACAATCACTCCAATTCGATGTGTACAAATTTAGTTATAATTTTTCAAAATTTGGGCAGAAAATCTACCAGAATTTGCTTAAATCAGAATTTGAAAATTAATTAAATAAAATAGGAAATACTATAAAATATCATCCTCTTCCTTCCATCAGCCAAAATTGATGTCCATGAGTTGAAAAGGAGAGAAGGAGAAGAAATCTCACAAGGCAGGTTGATTTCTTCAGTGAATTCATACCTAATGTGTATAATCCTTCTCCAAAGCTTTTCTTTTATGTCATTGAAGGTGTTTAAAGTAGGAATTTTAGTGCTTCAAGGGTTAGGGGTTCGGCCATAGGAAGGAAGACCAAGAAGGAGCTAAAGGTAACTTCCAAAACTTCAAATATTGATTGTCCTTACAATTGAGAGTAATATAATCGATGGAATTCTGCTAGATTTTCTCTGTTTGTGAATTTGGGAAAATTTGTGTTCTAAATGTTATGCTGCTCAAATTGATCTAAATGGTGGTTTTAACATGATTAAATAGTTAATAAAATAGTTATGAGTAGAAAGGAGCAAGTATATGGAGTCAAAATTAGAAAACCCCAAATTTCCCCAAGGAACTCTTGGTATTGGCCAAGTCCAATTCAGAGAGTTAGGGCTGGATTTTTCATGTTCTGACGATTCCATTAAGTTCATGAGGGAAAATTAGATGAGTTATAGTTGAAGACTTTTCTAGAAAGGCTTTAAAAAGCATAATGACCAAAACGCCCCTGAAACCCTAAAATAGAGGCTGCTAAGGATATTTTGGTCTTTTGGTAGTAAATTTGGTAATTCTAAGTCCGGAAGTGGATTCCTTGGGCAAAAATATGTTATAATAGCCCAAGTAAAAATTTCGGAAAAAGTATGGTCAGACCGGGTATGGCATAAATTAGGGTAGCACCCAAGAATCCACAAAATTCAACCAAATCACAAGATGCTAAGTTCAAAACAAAGATGAAGCTTACCTCTTTCACTTTCTATGGCTTGTTCTTTGTTTCTCCAACTTTGGCTCTTCTTCGTAGCACCAAAACACCTTTTCTTGACAAACAAAAACCATAGAAATGAAGCTCTTAATGAGAGGAACAACATTTATGAAGACCTCAAGAGCTAGAGTGGTTATTTAGAAGGTCAAAATCACACAAGAAGAGCTTACCTTGTGCTTGGCTTCTTGATTTCTCTTTCTTTGGCCTCTTGGCCTAAATATTTGAGTGTTAGAGAGAGTGTTATGTTCTAATTTTTGTATTCCTTTGCCTCATAAAGACTTGGCTGAAAATTGCCAAAGGAAAAGCAAAAGTTGTGGCCATAAATTCTCCTGCTTGCACAAGCCAATTTTAGTTACCATATGTGGCAATTTTACCATGGTAATTGTGTTTACTCTCCTTTCCTTTTCTCTTCCTCTTTAGGAAGAAAATATGCTACCCAAATAGAGAGGAATTGTTGACTAAAGTGTGCATGAAATATTGCCTTTTGGTCAAACTTTCCAATCTTGAAATAATTGGAAAAGGCCTTAGCCACAATTGTTGACTTTTCTTCTTCCTTTTACTTGGCCAATATTGCCCCATTTTTTAAGTCCAAGTTCATGATTTCCCTCTTCCTTCCTATGTTTGGACATCCATGAGCACAAATTCAAGGAAAAACATGGGCTTTTAATTTTTATTAAGCTAATTGACTCTTTTGCCCTTACATTTTTGCCAATTGTTAAACTAAATTGTCGCTTTTTCCTTTTTTTCTTGTTTTGCTGAAACTTGTCATATTTATTGGGCCAATATTTGTGCTCTTTCATGCTCTAATTGGGGCTTCATCATTAAGCCTTCAATGGAACAAAACTACTTTATGACCAAGCTCAATCATATCGTGTGTGACTACTAATTGCAATGTTTGGTCATTATATGTGCACCATATTTCACTATTCTATTCCATTAAATGCCACAAAGTGTAAGGAATTTTGGTGAATACAATTTGGGATGTTACAATCTAATTGGTGTAGGAAAAGCACAAGTTCCATCCAGGGGGAAAAGCACAAGTACCGCAATGGCCCAAAGGGGATCCAGTTATGAAACACAGTGCCAAGAAGGTACATTGCCTAGTATGTGGTCTTGAGCCTAGCTAAGGTACGAATAAATCGGGGTTCCAATAATGGTTGGCCCTAAATATGTACGCCTACCAATTATGATGATTATAGTATTATTATTCTATTGCATTATATAGTGCTTGACATATTTATTTGTCGCATTTTATATGACTAATTGTATATTACTACTAAGATTCATTTGGATCTTACCCTTTTGAATATTTAAAAATATTCCAGTAGAAGTTAGCGGCCCCGAGTTTCATTTGGATTGCTTGTATTGTAAACAAGTACTCAATATTAGTATATTTGTGTTATTTTTGTATGCCTGTGGAACTATGCCTTTATTACTCTGGAAAATATTGAAATGTTAAGGGGCTTGACATTTTTTGTATCATAGCTAAAAGTGGTTTGGGTAACAGAATAGTATACTGATATGGTCTTGATTATACAGGATAAGAAATATGCATAGAAAGGGGTATCAGAGGAGTGAAATACCCTAGTTTGTAAACTAGCCTCAAGAGATCAATGAATACCCAAAGGGTAGCAAGTAGTGTGATACCAGACTGAGGATGATCTAAGGATATTATGAAACCTGAGGAAGTGGGTATGGCCAAGGCCAGTGTACAAACCACAATCAGTATTTAGTCAATCAAAGATAGTCACAATGACTCTGTGGAACAAAGATAGCCACAGGGTACTGGTAGTCAGAAGCAGATAGAGCCGATATCTACATTTTGGCACGAGTACACAAGTTAAGCATTATGAACCTAGGAAAATCTAAGGATGGGTAACCTCTTGGAAAGTTAAGTTGGTAGGGTTTTAGAGAATTGAGGAATAGTTATTGCCTTGAGATTTCTCCATGGCTAATAATCATCTTAGTTAGATGATTTAAAGAATACTTAGAAGCATAAAGATGATGATGATGATGTAAGCATTGATTTTAATTCGGAACATTTCTGTTGTAGTGAGATTTCTCCATGCTATATGATAATGTTAGTTAGTTATTACATATAGTACTAGATAGTGATTTTTAGTGTGTATGTTGGGTATGATTGAGGTAGAATGATCTTTGACTCAATTAATTTTGAGGTTATAGATCCAGCATAAAATTAAGAGTTAGATTGTAATCTAAGAAACAATGTTGGGCCTTAGGTTTGTACGAACACTGAAATGGTTCAAAGTTGTTTGAGGTATAAAATATAGTTAAGAATACCCCGGGGATAATTGGGCATGATCTTGAGATTATGAAGCAATGAAAGAATGTTATATCTTGCTTCTTTACCTAGAATGTTATATTATGATATCTGAGTAATGGTTTGAGGTGATTCGGGGTATTAAGAGAATGATTTAACAAATAGAATCTTGAAGCCTCTATGAGACAAATTGAGGTAGAAGAGTAGTGGTTAAGCCGTATATCAAACTTAGAGGATTCGATCTAATGATACTAAAGATTGAGGATAGGTTTGAATCTGATCTAAACAGAAATAGTGCTTAGATTAAAATGTGAATTAAGTTGCACTATGGTTCTATTTCATAAAAGAATTTGAAACTTGTAAACCTTGTGGATGAGGTTAAACCTTCAATAATGTTTTGAGGATATTACCCGAATATCGTGGAGGTTAGAATAAGCGCTATTGGTCATGATTCTTAGCATGCCTATTAGGTATAATTAAGGAAAGTGATTTCTAATCTGTGTGATGTTGAGGTTCTAGATTTAGTGTCGATATTTTGAGCTACTTAAGGAGTAGAGAAGAACATGAGAAGCACCTATGAGTGGTGCTAGGAAAACACTTATATGGTTTGTCTTTTAGAGCTTAAATTGTTGAATGGTGATTTCTTAAAGAATGAAATTTATCATATCCTAGTAAAATAGACACAACATTAGGTTGAAAAAGGCTAGAAAATGCCCTAAACTGATACAAGGTATGATTTACCTTAATGGCAATTCAGTACAAGTAATGTATGATTCAAGTACTGGTAATTTATTTAATACATATAACTATGTAAGACAGCTAGGCCAGAGTATACACAAATTTCCATATGACCTGGTTGTGTCTACACCTACAGGTGTTAGACTTGTCATAGCCGAAGTCTGTTTGAATTATAAATGCTAAGAGACATGAGTCAATAGTGGATCTGATCTATCTACTATTGTAAGGCTTAGCTATAATTCTCGGTATTGACTGGTTGATAGCAAACAATATGTTACTAGACTTCAAAAGAAAAAGGGCCATTTAGCCTAATCCGCAACCATATGGTGCTACAAAAATCAACCTTAACTTTCTTTCAGCAGTTGAAGCTAAGAGATGTCTGTATAAAGGTTGTCAGGGGTACATGGTGTTCTTCTTTATGCAATCAGAAGCTGGAACAACATTTAACAGTATCCTGTGGTGAATGATTTTCTAGAGGTGTTTCTAGAAGATGTCAATGGATTACCTCCAGATAGGAAACTGGAGTTTGCAATTGACCTTAGCCCTGAAGCAGGACCAATATCTAAAGCCCCATACAGAATAGCTTCAAATGAAATGGCTGAGCTAAAAAAAGCAGATTGAGGAGCTGCTAGAGAGGAAAGGGTTTGTTTAACCCAGTGTTTCGCCATAGGGAGTTTTAGTGCTCTTGTAAAAAAGAAAGATGGAAACATGTAATATCCCAAATTCTGAGACTTGAGGCTAGAGAATAAGCCTGAGATTAGTGGACTGCTAAGCCCTGGTTTAGCAGGATCCCAAATTGTGATTAAGGGTTAATGACTCCAAAAGAGAATGTCATTAGTGATATATGGACCCTTTTGGAGATTATGGTGTTATTTGGCACCCGATGTGATTCGTATGTGTTCTGAGTAGCGCCGAAACCCTATATATAAGTTCAATTATAGATTAACCTCTAAATTGACTTAAAATAGAGGGAAGGCGCATATTGTGGCTAAATGAAAAGATGTGAAGTGTTGGTGGTGATTCAATGAGAATTACCATAATCAGGGGCAAAACGGTAAAGTTACAGACCAATTGGTCAGTTACCGAAGAGGAAACTCATTGGTAACTTCAAGATCAATGGTTAGGATTGATTTGTGTATTAGATCAAGGGGTGGAATCTCATGTGGTGTGCTTATGTGGACTCATGGGTGGAAGGAACAAGATCTTGACAAGTGGCAAATTGTGGACCCTTGGATTTGGGTCAAATGTTCAAAGCTTTCCTTCTCTCCTCTCTTCCCTTTTAGGTCGGTTTTAGTGGCCAAAAAGCTGATTTACTTCATCATCTCATCATTCTCATCTCTCTCTTGTCCTCCATGAACGTCCAAAGCTAAGGGAAGGAAGAGAAAAGAGAAAGGTGATGTTTTGGCCTTGTTCTTGTCCTCTAATGTTCAAACACTCTTTATTAATGTTGTTCATAGTGATGAGAGCTTCATCTCTATGGTTTTAGATTCTTGATTGAAGGTGTTTGATGGCTTGAGGAAATTTGGAAAGATGAAGAATCAAAGAATTGGTTTGGGAAAGAGGAAGAGGTGAGTATTTGAAGCATTTTGACCTAAGTTTTGTGATTATTGGTTAAGCCTTGTAAATTTCGAATTTTTCCCTGATTTTCATGTGATTTTTGATTGGAGAATTGGATTGTGTTTTATGTTGGAAATGGTGCCATGTTGTGGTATTTGATCATTGAAATTGGTTTTGAATTTGAAATGGAAAGAGATTGTAATGTAGAGTTGGTATTGTGAATTGTGTGACATGTTGTATTCATTGTGAAACATGTCAATATAATGTGAATTTGGTTGATTTGGTATTTCCAATGGATTCCTTGTGAAATTTTGTGTGAGAATGATGTTTGATATGAAAATTGGACCATTGGAAGCCAATTGTGCAAATCTGGAATTTTGTCTTTTGTAAGTCTGTTCTGGACAGTCAGATGGTGTGGACGTTTTGACTGGGCAAATGATGTTGAAAAATTATGAAACTTTTCAGTCTTAAAGTTCACATCCCAAGCTTCAAAATGGACACATAATTTGTGCCATTTCGTTTTGTCTTCTGTGAGTTATAGCTGTCCAAAGTTTGAGGTTGAAAATGGATTCTGTTTTGGGACAGTCTTGAATTTTTTGGAATTCTGTATTTGTATGGTGATTTCCAGTATTGGCCAGTATTTTTCCTGTGTACAGGACTTGAATAGCTTTCATTTGGCTTTTGGATAACCTCATTTCGATTTTTTTGGAATTAGTTATGATTTTTTGAAGTTCAGCCAGAAACTGGATTTTCTTGGGCCGCAGCCCAAATGTTTCTGTGCGTCTCTGGACAGCCTTGGGCCGCAGCCCAAGGATTGTGGGCCACGGCCCACCCCCAAAAATCAGTGTTTTGCATTTTTGAAAGGTGATCTTTGGTCAAGTGTTTCCCAAGCCTTTAGGCATATGTTTGGGCTTTAATTAGCCTCCTAAAGGTCATGAATGATAACCAACTTAAGTGTTTGAGAGTTAAGGAATTGGAAAAGGGATTAACCCTATGTTCTTGTTTGGTTATAGGGTTTGGCGTTCGCCCTGATCGTGAGCAGCCGGAGCCGGAGCTTACGTGGAAAGAGTGTAGGGAACATATCTCTTCTGCTTGTATTTGATACATGTGTTAATGTGTTGATGCATGTCTTAGCTTTGCATGGTTATGTGTTATTGAAGCTATGTTTCAATTTATGCTATGGCCATTAGTATATTCTTAGAAGCATTGAGCTTACAGATTTGTCATCATGATAGTTATGTGATGCAAGCAAGTCATGCATTAAACATTTATCGTACTTGCATATTGATATTGTTTCCTACTGAGATTCTCTAGAATCTCACCCTCCCCTACTAACCTTTCAGACAGGGTAGTAGATTGAGGATGGAGCAGGCAGCCAAGGGCGATGAGGACTTCCTTCGGTAGTTGTTTTGGTAGTTGGTTATCATCCCAGATGGGATATTTGTATTTGGATGTAAATATATGTATGTGGATGAGGATTTGCGTATGTATTGGAAGAGAATTGTGTAATCCCCATATGAGGGCTTGTGTGGGCTAATGCGCCCTATGAAGCTTGAGTTAATAAATGGAATCCGGAATTGCCGGAATTATTACATTGCGTACTCTGATATATTGAATGTGATTTATCTTTGTGTAGTAATTGTATTTGGAATGTGAATGTGAGACCAGGTTGTGAATGATTTCGAAAGGTATTTATGAAAACCCCGTCTGGTAGATGGGTTTGTAAAATGTAGTTTTGTTTCTTATTGGTCTCTATTTCACTTTAATCGCGTAATCCGGATATAATTACGGTAGGGGGTTACAAAACATATGACTCTGTATTAATTATAAGGAGTTGAACAAGGTGACCGTTAAGAACAAATACCCACTTCATATAATTGATGATTTACTCAATCAGTTATCTGGTTCCTGTGTATTTTCAAAAACTGACTTGAGATGCTCAAGGTAAAAGCAAAAGACATACCAAAAACTGCTTTTAAGATCAGATATGGCCATTACAAATTTCTTGTAATGCCATTTGGGCTGACCAATACATTTGTCGTGTTCATGGACTACATGAATCAAATTTTCTATCCGTATCTGGACCAATTCATAGTAGTCTTTATTATTTTGGTATACTCATGAAGTAGTATAGAACATGAACAACATCTGAGGACGTTGTTGTATACATTGAGAGATAAGCAACTTTATGCCAATATGAGCAAGTGCGAATTTTGGCTTTCAGAAGTTAAATTTATGGGTCATGTAGTCCTACAACAAGGGGTCTCAGTAGATCCCAGTAAAGTAAAAGCAATACTAAACTGGAAGAGGCTAGAGACTATTTTTAAAATATGCAGTTTTCTGGCTCTTACCAGATATTACAGAAGATTGATACAGAATTTCTCTAGAATAGATTTGCCTCTGACAAAGTTAACACGAAAAACTCAACCTTATATGTAGGACCATGTAACACCCTTCGTTATACCCCTTTTATTATGCATGTGGAAGTCTTATACTCTTAAAGGGCATCATGATTATCATTATTAGAGTGATTCTTTTGGTACAATACTCTAGTGTAGCCACATAGGGCTACTATGGTGTCTAACCCGCACAATAAAAATTCGAACACATTTTCCTGTCTTCGATCCTCCACTGCATTCCTCTCATTCAATCCTCTTTTATGTTCCCAGAACACTTCCTATGTTCATCTGTCTAAATGGTTGGTTAGAAGGAGTGAGATTCGAGGAATCTCAGTAGCAAAATTTGCTAATTATGCATACAAGATACAAGCTTAATGCATAACATGCTTGCTTACATAAATTCATATTTGCATATTGGCTTACATCTGTTAGTGCAAACGTTTCACCCAATAGGGGGTTGAATTGGGTGATACCAGAAATTTCGTTGCGTATAAGAAAATTAACAGAATATTTAAAGCAGTTGAGAGCAAAGAGAAATATCACCGAAGTATACACCAAGAGTTATACTAGTTCGGCCACAACCACTTTGACCTACATCTAGTCCTCGAGCGTCTCTAACAGTCTTCACTATATTCTCCAAGATTCAGTGGGTTCTTGGCACCTCAGTACATAGCAAGTTCCTTCACCTGGACACTTGCTCCCCCTTACATGTTGTAATCAAATTCCCAACTCAAGGTTCCACAACCTTAAGTTGCCTCAATAACAAATATTGAGTTTGTAATGAAAAACTCTCTCACAGAGCAAATATATAATCACTGAAGAACAATAATGAGTATAAGAAAAGAGAGCACAAAGAGTACATTGATCGATGTGTGATTGCTTGTTCTCAGTTGTTGTACTCTGCTATTTGAATACTCTATATATATAGATGATTTATAGTGTCTATTGGAAGCAATTCAAACATGTCCATTAAAGTCACGCAGTAATGGTTGATTTTTTTTTAATTTGAAAACTATCCATTTGCCGTAGGTAGCGGTAGGTGAGATCTCATACGTTTTATTTGACTTTTCACTTATGGCATGATCCCTTCTTTGTTTCTCTGTAAACATTCTTAGAATACAAGTGCAATGAAGAGTTAATCATATAGATAACAAATCAATAAACATTCGATTAAAAATATGATTTCTGGACTGCCTTACTCGAGTGGCTACTCAAGTAATCATGCTCATTACTCGAGTAGTCCCTCGAGTAAACTATAAAAAACATGGCAAAGAGTAATTCAACATTTTTCATAAAATATTACTCAGGTAAGGCATGGAGTAAGATACATTGCAAACCTTGGCAATACCATATTACTCAAGTGCTTACTCAAGTGACCATGTCTTTTCTTCATAAGTTACTCGAGTAAGCCCTCAAGTAAATTTCAAATATGTTTGCAGATTACTCGATTACTCCCTCGAGTAATAGCATCAAATTCTTGGTCGAGAGTACCTGTTCTTTGCTTACCTGATTACTCGAGTAACCCCTCAAGTAACGCTTCAAATAACTCTGCAGAATGCCTTTCTCACCTGGGTACTCAAGTGGCTACTCAAGTAAATTGTTGCATTTCTTGACCGAGAGCTACTGGAAGATTTTCTCCCTGGTTACTCGAGTGGTGACTCAAGTAATGCCTTATGCTCATGTTGTTACTCGAGTGTATACTTGAGTAATGGTTCATAAAACTTTGCAGATTACTGGAGTGAACCCTCAAGTAACTACATCCAAATGCTAGCAGTGCTTCTCTGGATGATATTCTTCATGATTACTTGAGTGACCACTCGAGTAATAGTGTTCCTTACTCGAGTGCTCACTCGAGTAAACCTTTAAAGATTCTACCAGTGATGTTTTTCCTTTGCTCTGTCTCTTAGATCTTCTTCATTACTCCAATGCTTACTTCAATAAAAGCTTTTGCTTGCCATCTAGTTACTTTGTTCAAATTCATTTGTTTGTTATCATATCCTCTTTTATTATTAGTCCAATCTTTGTTATCATCAAAACATATGGGATCTAACAACATCATGCTCAATGCTTTACACATTATGCCTATGGCCACAACATAAATAAAAATAGAGCTGCAATTATTCATTCATGCTTCATACAACTTATCAAAGCAATTCAACACATCAATACACCTTATCCAGATTCAATGCCTAACTTCAATAAATCATAACTCCTAATGTACTAATCCAAATGGGAAATACTTTATTTGGAAGGATTCATGACAATTATTATTTGGAAGGATTCATGACAATTGGATAACATTTGGTCACTCAAAAACATGCCACAAGCAAACTGTTTCCCAGAAACCTAAATCTGTCAACACTATTCCTTTAACTTCAATTTTTGAGTTTTCAATCCAACCCTTCTAAAGTCACAACCACACCTTAATCCCACATAGTTTTGCCTAAGGAATCAATTAGAATCCTCAAAATCAACAAATTCATATTCTTTCCCTAAGATTCCAGGTGTGGCAGAAACTTAGGTGTTCTTGGGCCAAAATTCTGTTATTGATCCTAATGCTTCCAAGACCAGTTTCTTACCGCTATCCCATATATTTTTTGTGCTAAACCTATTGGAATCATCAAAACTAAAAAATCACACTCCTTCCCTATAAATTAGGATTTGGCCAAAAGAGGGCAGCACCATAACTCCAAAATTAACGAATCAAAACACAAGATATTAGGCTTAAATCAGAGCTTAAGCTTACCTCTAGTCGATGCCATGTCTGTTCTGGATTCCAATAGCACCTCCTCCTTATGATCAACACCAAACACCTCTAATAAAAAATTTAAAACTATAGAAATGTTGCTCTCACAAAGAAGAACAACATTAGAGAAGACTCCGAAAGCTAGAAACACTAATCGGAGGTGAAATCGGCTCTGAAGTTCAAGAACTTTCACTATTCATCTTCTTCTTTCCTCTTTCAATTTCTCATGAATTTCTCTATTTTTTTCTCTTTACTTATGGCCTGCATGAAATATATGGGCCTTGGGAGTGTTGTATTCACTTCATGATGTGTATCTAAGTGTACAAAATTATCTTAGGGTGCCTAATGCTCCTTTCCTCTGACTTAGTCAACCTAACCACTGAGAAATTCACTCGACATGCCTGAGCAACGTCAAGTTATAAAACATGTGCCAAAATATAATCATTCTTTTTCCTTTCTCCTCCTAGCCGTCCCCTACTGGTCAGGGAAGAAGAGGTTTGATGATTTCATTAGGCCTCTGAGTTTGTTGTTTGGGTAAGTCAGGTACGTGACCAGACTGGAGACCAGTAAGTTGTCCCAACTTGGATAAGTTTTATGGATTGAATCATGAAAACCAAAAATTTTCCTTTTCTTGGATAAGTTTTGGCCAGTCCTAGTGCAGGGGGTTAAGGCTGGAATTTGATTAATTTGACCTTACCATTATGTTTAGAATAGAAAATTGTTTAGGGTATATGTTAAGTGTAAAGTGTGAAAAGCATTAGAATGTGAAATGACAAAATGATCCCTAAAATCCTAAGTTAGGGGCTGCTAAGGGTAAAATTGTCTTTTAGAAGTGAATTTGGCAATTCTTAGGTAAAAAATGGATTCTACACACGAAATTGTGTAGAATTAACCTATTTCATAGTTTTTAGAAAAGTACAGTTGGACCGAGTTTAAAGGAACTTGGACTAGGTCCCAAGGGTATTTTGGTCATTTTCCAGTTTTAAGCTAAGATAACCAACAAAATGAGTTTAGAGTAGTACATAAATGATTAATAACTCAATTCTTGTAAATTTAAAATTTTAGGATATGACAGTTAGCCCGAACCAAAACTGACACTAGTACAAAAAAGGTGTTTTAGACCGGCACATTTAGACCGGTTGTAGTGAATAAGGTCTAAAAGAAATACGTAGTGGCATTTTCATAATTATAAACAAGTTGGGAGACCGGTTATTATATTAACCAGTCTAAAAAAATATTATTTAGACCGGTTCTACACTAACCGATCTAAAAAAATTAAGTCTTTTATTTTTTAGACCGGTTATTGACAAAATCAGTCTAAAAGATATTTATTTTAGACCGGTTAATACGATAACTGGTCTAAAAGAAAAGGATAATTTTAAGACTTGTTCTCCTAACAACCGGTCTTAAAATCCACTTTTAAGATCGGTTGTTAGGAGAACAAGTCTTAAAATTATCCTTTTCTTTTAGACCGGTTATCGTATTAACCGGTCTAAAAAGTTTTCCCCAATATAATTTTCGCGTCTCGCCTCACAGCTCCCGCCTTCTTTCATTCTGAAATCCCTTTTATTCTGAAATCCCTCCTAATCTTTTCTCTCCTTAACCGTCAACTCCCCGTCCGTCGTCGCTATCGGTCGCTGTCATATATTCTAAATCGAGTCCATCGTCGCTCTTCAGTCGCTATCATACACTGCTTCAACTACTCGTGGTTGTCATCGTGGGTACTGTCATCCGTCATTCTCTTCATTTCTAGGACGTCTTCTTCTTCATCCTCTTTTTTGAGGTATTCTTCATCATCCTCTACATTCCCCCTCTACAATTACTATATAGAAGTGTTACCTCCAGATTTGGTCATCATCCTAGGCTAGCAAGGGGCTCAACTAAACAGTAGTTTAATGTAAATTTTCTGGTGTGTTTGGTGTTTAAAACCCTCTCACAAAAATCTTGATTAGTTCCGGCAATGATTGTATGAGCAGAAGTTTTGGTGAAAACTGAATAGTTGTTTAGGATGCACAGGATTTGGTTTAGTGTATTACAAACTATTGTGTAATTAGTGAATTTATTGAATGCCAATGCCATTGCCTTACCTTAAATTTAACATGACTGTTTTTTGGCCTTGAAGTGCGAGTGTGATAGAAAATGATTATAACAGACAAGTCAAATTATAATTATTATGAGGGGATTATATACCAACACTGCTGTCTCTTCGTGGTGTTCACTGCACTATTAACAAGTGTTTAGTTTCTATAATTATATCCATAAACATTAGGGGTTAAGTCATAAGGCACGATTCTTCAATATGATTAGTTACATTAATCTAATTATTTTCTTGCAAGTGCTGGATCTAACGGGACCACTTATAGTTGTTTTATTAAAAAACTTGTTTTATGTTTTTGTGTACTACTTTTGGACTCATTATGATAAATAAAATATAGGAACATAAATAATTGGAAAGGATAGGAATATATCATATAGGTAATGATCTGGGTGTTATATTATTCATTATTTCTTTTTTATAAGCATATATAATGGAGGGATACGTACAAGGGCAATGCGACATGAGTTTGTATTCCTTTAATATTAGTTTAGTGCATACATGCCTTTAATTAATCAATTAGAATATTAATTATAAGAGCAATGTTGCCAGCTCTTGTCATCACACATTCAATATGCATGAATGGGATTAATCTCTGGAAGCAAGTTGTATCCGTGCATGCCAGTGAACACTGAAACAAAAGAGCCCCTCTTTGTCAACTAAGAGTGATGAGTGGGTTAGGACATACCCAACACCTACAGGACCTCTCCTAAAAAGAATTAGGACCTCTCTCTATATTTGATTTCTTAATAGATCACAACTAGTGAACCTTTTCAATCAACACAAGAAATTAGACACACCAACCCCTCTCCGTCGCTTTCAAATTGCCTCTTTAACTTTATTTTCTTTGATTACTTTCAATAATAAGACAAGTCTCAACTCAACTTGCAAGCCCACTTTATCATTATGTAGTAGTTAAACTAGGTTCTTAGGTGTAATGATTGCACGCTCTCATCATACTCCTGCCTTTTCCAGGGGAAAAAGTAGAAAATAAAAAAAAGGTGTTGGAATATATGGATCGTAGTTTGATACAAGCCAAATGAACGAGTGTTGAATATGATATTGGGGTGAGGGGTTTCTTAGACTTTGTAAAAAGAAATTCTGATGATGATAGTGGGATGTTTTATTGCCCTTGTGTAAAATGTTTGAATGAGAAGCGATTAAGTGCTGCAGATATATATACACATGTAATTTATGTAGGGTTTTTAAGACGTATGTAGTTTGGGTATCGCATGGTGAACAATTAGAAATGTCAAGTGCATCTCAATAGGGGGAAGTAACTTGTGATGATAATGACACGGATCTAGATGATCAAATAGAGGATATTATTCATGATGTAGGAGAAAAGGCTTTTGAATAATCACATGCATATGGTAATATGTGCAGTGATGCTGAGAAGCCGCTGTACCCAGGGTGTAAAAAATGCCAATTGCTGAAAGCTGTATTGAAATTGGTAAGCTTGAAAGCACGGCATGGATAGAGTGACAAGAATTTTTCAGAAACGCTTGAGGCCTTTAAAGACATGCTTCCTAATGATAATTTGTTGCCTTGTCGATACTATGATGCTAAGAAAATACTGTGTCCACTAAGGATGAAGCATAAAGAGATCTATGCTCGCCCTAATGATTGCATATTGTATAGAAAAGATCATGAAGAGAAGGAGCAATGTCTGATATGTGAAACTCCGAGGTATAAATCAAATAAGGGCCTTGTAAAAGTGTTGTGGTATCTTCCAATCATTCCAAGGTTCAAGCACCTGTTTGCCAATGAAATTGATGCCAAAAATTTGAGATGGCATGCAGATGAGAGGATTTCTGATGGAAAGCTTTGACATCCAGCTGATTCTTCTCAATGGTAGAAAACCGATCAATTATTTCCTAGCTTCGGTGAAAAACCTAGGAATCTCAGGCTTGGGCTTAGCACAGATGGCATGAATCCTTATGGTAGCCTAAGTAGTATACATAGTTCATGGCCTATTCCATTGGTAATTTACAACTTATCTCCTTTGTTATGTATAAAACAAAAGTACATTATGTTGTCTATGTTGATTTCAGGACTAAAGCAACCCAGAAATGACATAGATGTTTTCCTAGAACCCTTAATCAAAGATTTGAAAGAGCTGTGGGAAAAAGGTGTCGATGTTTTTTATGTGACAAGAAGGAGACTTTTAATATGGAGTAATGATCTTTTGTACTATAAATGACTTCCCTGCATATGGAAACTTGTCAGGATATAGTGTTAAAGGCCACAAAGCATGTCTGATATGTGAAGAAGGCACATGCTACCATCAACTTCAACATGGAAGAAAGACGGTTTACCTTGGCCATAGGTGATTTCATAGACAAAGCCACCCTTATCGTAGATTAAAAAAAGCTTTTTTCAGTGGCCAAGTATTTAAAGATGCTTTAGAGGCATTGACTGAGGAGAAAATTTATGAAAAGGTGAAAAATATCAATACTATCTTTGGTAAGTCATCAAAGAGTAGAAATGAGAAAAATATATGGAAAAAAAGGTTCCTCTTCTTCGATCTTCCATATTGGCGCAATCTTGACATCAGACACTGTATTGATTTCATGCATGTAGAGAAAAACGTATGTGATAGTATTGTTAGGACACTGCTCAACATACAAGAAAGTTCTAAGGATGGCGTGAAGGCAAGATTAGACTTGCAAGAAATGGGAATACAAGAAGATTTACATCCAAGGCCATATGGTAATAGCACTTTTTGCCCTCCAGCTGCTCATACTTTGTCTAAGGGTGAGAAAAGAAGCTTTTATGAGTGTTTACATGGCGTTAAAGTTCCCTCAGGGTATTATTCAAATTTTAAAAATCTTGTATCAATGAAAGACTTGAAGTTAATAGGGCTGAAGTCTCAAGATTGTCATGTCTTAATGCAACAACTACTCCCGGTAGCTATTCGAGGCATTGCCGAATATGATCTTCAACACATATTGACTAGACTTTGTTTCTTCTTTAATGCCATTTGTTGTAAAGTCATTGACACAAAAAGATTGCAGGAATTGGAAAATGAAGAATATATGATCTTGTCCCAGCTTGAGAAGCTTTTTCTTCCTTCTTTTTTTGACATCATGGTACACTTGATTGTTCATCTAGTGAGGGAGATAAAGTTGTGTAGGCCTATCTATTTCTGGTGGATGTACCCAATCGAAAGAACTATGAAAATCTTAAAAGGGTATGTGAAGAACCCCAACCGGCCTGAAGCATCTATTGTTCAAAAATATGTTTCTGAAGAAGCTATGGAATTTTGTCGATATTATTTGTCAAATGTATGACATATTGGCCTTCCTAAACATCATGATCAAGAAGGGAGTAGACATGGGGCAACAGTAAAGAGCATAGATGATGATGAATTGCAACAAGTCTACTTGTACATCTTGAACAATATTGATGAAGTTCAATATTACATGAATGCCCATAAAGAAGTTGTATGGAAACAAAATAGTCAAATGATTGAACAAAGGTTAATTAGAGAGCATAACAGAACTTTCGCATATTGGTTCAAACAAAATATTGACAGAGAAGAATGTGTTTCTGATACAATAAATTGGTTAGCATGTGGTCCTGAAGTTGATGTCATAAGTTGGACTTCATTTGTGATCAATGGTTATACCTTTTACACGAAGTTCCTAGATGATAAGAGTACCGTCCAGAATAGTGGTGTTGTATTAATGGATGAATCTATGCACTTTTCTAGTTCAAAAGATAAGAACCCTACTTTGGCTGCCATACCTTATTATAGGATGATTGAAGAGATTTGGGTGGTTGACTATGTTAAAATTAGATTTCCCATTTTCAAATGCAAGTGGGTTGATGTCAATAATGGTGTGAAGATCAATAGGTTAGGATTTATATTAATAGATCGAAATAGTAGAAGTTTTGGAGATGAACCTTTCATTATGGCCGATCAGGTGCAACATCTAACCCCCTTTGTAATTATGATTCGAAATACGTATTTTAAAATGAGATAGAGACCAATAATAATCAAACTCATTTACAATCCCATCCTTACAGAAGGGTTTTCACAAATATTTTTAAACTTTCTGCCTTACCCTGATCTCAAATTCCACAACTCGAATATAATTACCCTATGCAGTTACATCACATTTACATATCAGAGTGTACAACAAAATCCCGAAAACCCCCGAGTTTCATACATAAACTAAAGGTTTATAAATTCCCATTAGGGGATTACACCACTGTCTCCAAAACAACATTTATAAAATATACGTTGATCTCCCAACAAAACATGATATCCAACAATAAAATATAAATCTCCCTAAGGAGCCCTATCCGTCCTTGGTCGTCTCCTTTCCCTTAGAGCCACTTGCCCTGTCTGAAGGTTTGTCAATGGAAAGAATGAGATTCAAAAGAACCCCAGTAGTAACAAATCACTCATACCACATGTAATCACAAAGCATGCAAGAAAATCATCAAGCAGCATCACAGCATAAAGCATAGCACGCCGGCTGCCACATATGCACATAATCACATAATCTCATCCCCCATATTCCACCGCCCCGAAGTCACGGTCCTCCCACCGTCAACACCGATGGGCCGCGGGTGAAGGTTTCACAAATAGCCTTTCGGCTTTCACATATAGCCATACGGCTTTCACATAGTCTTATCCCCCAGATTGCACCACCCCAAAGGTATGATCCTCCCACCGTCAACACTGATAGGCCGCAGGTGATAGACTCACAAACAATGATCAAACAAACATACCATATATCACATATAGTATAAGGGAAAAAAGTCACTACCTTGTTCTTTCCGATTATACTGCTAGCACAGGTGGATCACAAACAGGGCAAATATCGAATCCTACAATTCCAAATGCACCATTTAGACACTTCCATAGTGTTTCTTGGGGTTATATGAGTCTATAATGAAAATTTACAAAAATGCCCCCGGGAACTCGGCCCGGGCCGCTGTACCCGGTCCGGTTGCACTTTTTTCAAAATTCTAATATGGGCTATCCTAACATATTTCCACCCAAGGAATCCATTTCCGAACTTAGAATTATCAAATTCAATGTCAAATTACAAATTTATCCTTGGCAGCCCTACTTTAAGGGTTTCAGGGGCGTTTTCGTAACTATGCTTTTTCGGCTTTTTCCAAAAAAGTGACCAACTACAACCCCACCTAATTTTTGCTCCTAAACTCAATGGAACTGTCAAATCATTGAAAATCCAAATCTAACCCCTCCAAACTAGTCTTGGCCGAAATTCTCAGTTCCCCGGGAAAAATTGGGGTTTTTCGGTTTCGGCTCCGCAGATGTGTTTCTTTCTACTCCTAATCACTTTGTTAACCATTACATTAGGTTACAAATAACATTAAGACCCAATTTGGGCAGCATAACCCCTAGGCCATATCATTTCCAAACTTTAAAACCACTGGCAATCTGGTGAAATTTCACCGATTAAATTGCCCACAGCAACCAGAATAAGCAATATACGAAAGTTTGGAAGTTACCTCAAGCTCCCACTAGCTTTTCCTCAAGGTGGCTGAAAACCCTAGCCTTACAACACCCAAATTTGTACTCCACATACCTTGAAGAACATAGAAGATGGCTTAGGAGCGGAGTTATATACGTTAGGTAAGGATTTACCGAACAAATCGACTTAACGTACAAGTTCTCTTCTCCTCTCTCTCTCTAGAATTTCTCACACCTTCTCTCTCTTGTTGCAGCTCAATGTCATGGTTTGGGCTGATGGAAGAGGTGGATGATGATTTAATATGATATAATATTATTTACTAAATTTCCATCAATTTCGGATTTTTACAAAATTCTGGTAGATTTCTGCCCAAACTTTGAAAAAATCATAACTAATTCTGGAAAAATCAAAATGGGGTGATCCCAAAGTCAATGGAAAGCAATTTAAGTCCTATTTATTGGAAAAATATGGATAACTGCATTTAATAACCTCAAAAGATACAGAATTGCACAAAAATCCATACTACTCCAAAACAGATTCCAGTTTCCATCCCAAACTTTGGAAAATCATAACTCTTAGCTCAAAAATTGAAATGACCAAAATTATATATCCATTTTGAATCCTGGCATGTGCACTTTAAGGCTGGAAAATTTCAGAATTTTTAGACACCATTTGCCTATTTAAAACGTCCATACAAATCGGCTACCCTGTATAGAGTTTCAATGGACAGAGTTTCCAACTTTTGCACAATTGTTCCCAATGGTTCCAATTTCACAATAAACACTCTCCCCACACGAATTTTTTACAAGGAAGCCATTGGAATCATTAAAACATCCAAATTCCCACCATCCATTCTCCAAAAGTGTTTATTCAACAATAATTACATTCACTTTTGAAGTAGTTAGCCTTAATTGTTTTTTGGGATATTACAGTTCTCCCCCCGAAAAATAAATTTTGTCCTCAAAATTTGTCACACTACTAGAGCCATAAACCCCGGATATCGCCTATGCATGTCTGCTTTCACTTCCCAAGTTGCATAGGTGAAGTTGTCTTGTAACTCGACTTCTTGATACTTAACAATGTGAGATGGATCCGGTTGGTACTTCTTCAGTTGGGAAACATGAAACACATCATGGAGTCTGCTCAAGTTTGGGGGTAGGGCTACTCGATACGCAACAAGCCCAATTCTTGCAAGAATCTCAAAGGACAT
Organism: Inga laurina; assembly: GCA_963855925.1. NCBI lineage: Eukaryota > Viridiplantae > Streptophyta > Magnoliopsida > Fabales > Fabaceae > Inga > Inga laurina. The sequence continues at coordinate 29,532,831 of OY979702.1, read as the reverse complement.
ATATACCTCGGGCTCAGCTTCTTCCGCTTGATAGCTCTCCCGATACCAGTGACTGGTGATACCCTCAAAAACACATGATCACCAACCTCAAACTCTAAAGGTCTTCCTCTCTTGTCAGCGTAGCTTTTCTGTCGACTCTGCGCTGTAAGGAGCCTCTTTCGAATGACTCGAATCTGTGCTGAGGTTTGATCAATAAGATCTAGCCCATAAAGCTTCCTTTCGTACAACTCATTCCAGCATAGGGGTGGTTGACACTTCCTCCCGTACAACGCTTCATACGGCGCCATCTGAATGCTAGCATAATAACTATTGTTGTAGGCAGATTCAGCAAGTGGAAGAAAGCGATCCCAATTCCCTTTGAAGTCGAGGACACAAGCTCGCAACATATCCTCTAATGTCTGAATGGTCCTCTCTAATTGTCCATCCGTCTGAGGATGAAAAGTTGTGCTGAATCTTAGCTGAGTACCCAATGCCCCATGTAAAGCTTTCCGAAATCTTGAAGTGAATCGGGGATCTCGATCGGAAATTATGTTCTTTAGTACACCATGAAGCTTCACAATTTCTCGAATGTAAATCTCTACTAGTTTGTCTTGAGAATAACCAGCATTGATTGATAGGAAGTGTGCTAACTTCGTTAACCGATCCATAATCACCCATATCGCATCATAATTCCTTATTCTGGGCAATCCCACAACAAGGTCCATGGTCCCACTTTCCCATTTCCATTCCAAAATCTCAGGACTTTAAAGCAAACCAGGTGGTCTCTAGTGCCCAATTTTTACCTTCTGGCAAGTGAGACACCTCGCTACATACTTTGTCACATCGCTCTTCAAACCTGACCACCAATACATGGACTTCAGATTATGGTATATTTTGGTCATACCAGGATGAAGAGTATATCAGCTCTTGTGTGCCTCATCCAGAATCTTCTGTCTCAACTAAGCCTTAAGTGGGACAGAGACTCTCTTCTGATAGCTAACCAATCCACTAGGTGATGATCATAGCCCTGAGCTTCTCCCCATTCAATCAGAGCTAGATTGCGCTGTATCCAGCCATCATGCCTCTAAGCTTCTTCAATCTCAACTCTCAAGTCACTTTCCTCTTGGGAAACAATGTGATTGGCACAGAGGACTTGATTTGACAGATTCAAATCTTGAAAATCTTCAATTAATTTCCCCTCTTGTATCATCATTACTGCTACAAGCACCGTCTTCCGACTAAGAGCATCAGCGACTACATTTGCCTTACCCGAATGGAATTTGATCTCCAACTTGTAGTCCTTAAGAAACTCCATCCAGTGACTTTGTCTCATGTTAAACTCTTTTTGGTCATACAGATACTTGAGACTCTTGTGGTCGCAATATAGTTCTACCATCACCCCATACAAATAAAGTCACCAAATTTCCAAAGCAAACACAATTGCCGTAAGCTCCAAATTATGGGTGGGATAGTTTATTTCATGAGGTTTGAGCTGTCGAGAGGCATAGGCCACCACACGTCCCTGCTGTATAAGGACACACCCTAATCCCTGCTTACTCGCATCACTATACACAACATAAGTCAAGCTGGGATCAAGTATAATCAACACAAATGCTGTAGTCAACCTCTCCTTCAGCTCCACAAAGCAATTTTCACATTTCTCCTCCCACACAAACGGCTGATCCTTTCTCGTGAGCTTGGTCATCGATAAAGCAATATGAGAGAAATTTTGGATGAATCTTCGGTAGAAACCAGCAAAACCCAGAAAACTACGTACCTCGGCAACAGTTTCTGGCCTCTTCCAGTCCAGTACTGCTTCCACCTTATTGGGATCCACAGAGACCCCTTCTTGCGAGATAACATAGCCTAAGAATTGTACTTCTTGCAACTAAAACTCGCATTTACTCAATTTGGCATAGAGATGCTTCTCACGCAAGATGTTTAACATAATCCTCAAATAATGCTATGCTCCTCCATACTCTTGGAGTATATCAAAATATCATCAATAAACACAACAACAAACTAATCTAGATACCGTCAAAAGACACGGTTTATGTAATCCATCAATACCGCAGGTGCATTGGTTAGCCCAAATGACATCACCAGAAACTCATAATGCCCATACCTAGTTCTGAAAGTAGTTTTCGGAACATCTTCTACTTTCACACGCAACTGATGATATCCTGACCTTAGATCAATCTTTGAAAACACACATGAACCAGAAAGTTGATCTAAAAGGTCATCGATTCTTGGGAGAGGGTACTTGTTCTTGACAGTAATCTTATTTAATTCTCTGTAATCAGTACACAAACATATACTCCTATCTTTTTTTTGGACGAATAACACTGGTGCTCCCCAAGGCGACACACTGGGTCTAATGAACCCTTTCTCCAGCAAGTCTTCAATCTGCTTCTTTAATTCCACCATTTCATTTAGGGCTATACGATATGGGGCCTTTGAAATAGAACCAGCTCCAAGCACAACCTCGATTGGGAATTGAACTTCCCTTTTTGGAGGCAATCCACTAAGGTCATCAAGAAATTCATTTACCACGGGTATACTGCTCAAAGTTTCTCCGGTCTCTCCTTGAATAGAAAAGAACACTATATACCCCTGGCAACCTTTCTCTAAATATTTCTCAACTTTGGCCGTTGAAAGGAAATTCAAACTACCATTCACATCCTCAACTCTTTGAGAAACATGATAAACTATCCTCTTATTCGCACAATCTAATAGCACATTATTTACCGTCAACCAATCAAAACTCAAAATGACTTCTAATTGATAAAGTGGCAGACAAATCAAATCAACAATGGATTGGTGCCCCTCCACAGTTATGACACAATTTAGGTAGACTTTGGAAGCTATAGCCTTGACACCCATTGGCATCGACACAACTAAATCAAAGGGCAATTTATGTACATGCATACCCAGGTGCTTCATGCAATCATAAGCAATAAAAGAGTGACTCGCACCCAAATCAAACAACGCTTGCAACACATTACCATCAAGGAGAATTTTACCTTGAATAAGATCAAGGGACTTCTCGGATTCCTCATGAGTCATGGCGAATACTCGACCCTGAGTCCTCAGTCGCTACTTTGCCTGAGGCCGCCGACAATCTCTAGAAAGATGGCCTGGTTGCTTGCAATTAAAGCATATCATTTCACCCCGATAATTTCTACCGTAGTATGGCTTGTTGCAATGGGGACATACCCATTCTGTCAAAGATTTATGGGGCTCCCAATCTCTGGGCTGGTAGGGCGTCTTACCAGTACCCCGGGACGAAGAGGATCCCTGGCCCTTCCGCTTTTGGGAAGTATTACCCTTATTAGGTTCACTGCGATTACCAGGAGCTTTAGCAGGATACAATTCCCTCAAATTATTTTATGTGATTCTACACTCTTCCACCGCCTTGTTAAAGTTAGTGAAAAAGTGTGTAGCTAACCTCTTCCTCAGCTCTCGTCACAGACAACGAATAAGCATGTCTGCACTCAACTCTTCATTATCCGCCTTCTGAAGATAAGAAGAATACCGAGACAAATGGATAAAATGGGACAGCTAGTCATTAAAGGTCTCCGTGTCCCCTTGTCTGATGTTCAGAAATTCAGTTTCCTTCTCGAGCTGCACTAATTTAGGAAAGTATTTCTCATTGAATTCTTGTTGAAACAATTCCCAAGTCAACGGTACATCTTTGCTTTTCAACGTTAGGGCAATGTTCCGCCACCAACGATCTGCATCCCCCTCGAGCTTATAAACTGCCAGATGTGGCTTCACCTCATCTGGGCACCCAAGGACCTCAAATATCTTTTCCAGCCTGTTCAACCAATCTTCAGTTGCTTGGGGATCAAACCTCCCTCTGAATGCCAGAGGCAAGTGCTTACAGAATCTTGAAACCCAAAATTGCAGATCTCTTTCCTCTCTAATTGGAACTCCATATGATTCTTGGTTTGGCCCAGCATGAGGAGTTGACTCAAGTGGCTGTGCCGACCCTTCCGCAGTTTCTTCTCTATGAGTCTCCTCCTGGGTCTCCTCTTGTGTGGACTGACCCCGGCCTTCTTTATTATTCCCTCTCTCTATTCTGAGCTCTTCTCTTAGCTTGGCAATCATGTCCCTTTGATTTTTAATTAGACCCATCAATTCTTGTATAGGGTCCGGTGGATTGTCATTGACCATCTCTACCTCAGGATCTACAAGCTGAGTATTGGGGCGTCCTCTAGTTTTCTTCATTATACAAATTACTCACCCTATTAATATAGCAGAAATAGTATGCACATATATTCATAAGTCTCGTATATACCCATATCAATAGAATGTACATATGCATACACAACAATTATTCGCAAATGATCTTCTATCCCTAAAGCTAACTAAGGGATCTATCCTAGCAACTCTACCCTTGCCAGGAACTACAACTCTGATAATAAAAATGTAACCCCCTTTGTAATTATGATTCGAAATACATTTTTTAAAATGAAATAGAGACCAATAAAAATCAAACTCATTTACAATCTCTTCCTTACAGAAGGGTTTTCACAAATATTTTTAAAGTTTCTGCCTTACCCTGGTCTCAAATTCCACAACTCGAATATAATTACCCTATGCAGTTACATCACATTTACATATCAGAGTGTACAACAAAATCCTGGCAACCCCCGGGTTTCATACATAAACTAAAGGTTTATAAATTCCCATTAAGGGATTACACCACTGTCTCCAAAACAACATTTATAAAATATACGGTGATCTCCTAACAAAACATGATATCCAACACCAAAATATAAATCTCCCAAAAGAGCCCTATCCACCCTTGGTCGTATCCTTTCCCTTGGAGCCACTTGGCCTGTCTGAAGGTTTGTCAATGGAAAGAATGAGATTCAAAAGAATCCCAATAGTAACAAATCACTTATACCACATGTAATCACAAAGCATGCTAGAAAATTATCAAGTAGCATTACAGCATAAAGCATAGCATGCCGGCTGCCACATATGCACATAATCACACAATCTTATCCCCTGTATTCCACCGCCCTGAAGGCATGGTCCTCCCACCATCAACACCAATGGGCCGCGGGTGAAGGTTTCACAAATAGCCTTTCGGCTTTCACATATAGCCTTACGGCTTTCACATAGCCTCATCCCCCGGATTCCACCGCCCCGAAGGTACGATCCTCCCACCGTCAACACCGATGGGCTGTAGGTGATAGACTCACAAACAATGATCAAACAAACATACCATATATCACATATAGTATAAGGGAAAAAAGTCACTACCTTGTTCTTTCCGATTGTGCTCTAGCGCAGGTGGATCACGAACAGGGCAAATATCGAATCCTACAATTCCAAATGCACTATTTAGACACTTCCATAGTGTTTCTTGGGGTTATATGAGTCTATAATGAAAATTTACAAAAAAGCCCCAGGGGACCCAACCTGGGCCTGTCGTACCCGGTCCGGTTGCACTTTTCCCAAAATTCTAATATGGGCTATCCTAACATATTTCCACCCAAGGAATCCATTTCCGTACTCAGAATTATCATATTCAATGTCAAATTACAAATTTACCCTTGGCAGCCCTACTTTAAGGGTTTCATAACTATGCTTTTTCAGCCTTTTCCAAAAATGTGACCAACTGTAACCCCACCTAATTTTTTCTCTTGAAGTCAATGGAACCATCAAATCATTGAAAATCCAAATCTAACCCCTCTAAACTAGTCTTGGCCAAAATTCTCAATTCCCCGAGAAAAATTGGGGTTTTTCGGTTTCAGCTCCGCAAACGAGTTTCTTTCTACTCCTAATCACTTTATTAACCATTACATTAGGTTACAACTAACATTAAGACCCAATTTGGGCAGCATAACCCCTAGGTCATATCATTTCTAAACTTTAAAACCAATGGCAATCCAGCAAAATTTCACCGTTTAAATTGCCCACAGCAACTAGAATAAGCAATATACGAAAGTTTGGAAGTTACCTCAAGCTCCCACTAGCTTTTCCTCAAGGTGGCTGAAAACCCTTGCCTTAGAGTACCCAAATTTGTGCTCCACAAACCTTGAAGAACATAGAAGAATGGCTTAGGAGCGGAGTTATACACGTTAGGTAAGGATTTACGAAGAAATCGACTTACCATATAAGTTCTCTTCTCCTTCTCTCTCTAGAATTTCTCACACCTTCTCTCTCTTGTTGTAGCTGAATGTCACGGTTTGGGCTGATGGAAGAGGTGGATGATGATTTAATATGATATAATATTATTTTCTAATTATTTACTAAATTTCCATCAATTTTGGATTTTTACAAAATTCTAGAAGATTTCTGCCCAAATTTTGAAAAATCATAACTAATTCTAGAAAAATCAAAATGGGGTGATCTCAAAGCCAATAGAAACCTATTTAAGTCCTATATATTGGAAAAATATGGATAACTGCATTTAATAACCTCAAAAATACAGAATTGCACAAAAGTCCATATTGCTCCAAAACAAATTCCAATTTCCATCTGAAACTTTGGAAACTTATAACTCTTAGCTCACAAATTCAAATGACAAACATTATATGTCCATTTTGAAGCTTGGCATGTGCACTTTAAGACTACAAAATTTTAGAATTTTTAGACACCATTTGCTTATTTAAAACGTCCATACAAATCAGCTGCCCTATACAGAGTTTCAATGGACAGAGTTTCCAACTTTTGTACAATTGTTCACAATGGTTCCAATTTCATAATAAACACTCTCCCCTACACGAATTTTTTTACAAGGAAGCCATTGGAATCATTAAAGCATCCAAATTCCCATCATCCATTCTACAAAAGTGTTTATTCAACAATAATTACATTCACTTTTAAGGTCATTAGCCCTTAATCATTTTTTGGGATATTACACAACAAGTGTTCTATATCACTTATCAGGAAAATAAAATGTGGTCTGTAGCTCTCTAAGGAAAAAGGGTCATTGATATTGATGAGAAAAGTCGCTCAAATTATGATCTTCTTGAGGCTCCCTCTTTTTTCAGGGGTCTACCAGAATTGAACGAAGAAGATGAAGTAGATAATGGGCACAACACAAGAAATGATCATCACGAGGGAATATGGGAGGATATCTCTTTATGATACTACTTTAAAGTTAACTAACTAAAGTAATTATGATTATGATTTATATCTGAAGAATATGTTTAGTTATTTTATCGATATAGTCTTCTCATGTTATAGCTTAGGATTTATCTTTCTTTGTTGTCGTTACAGGCAAATAACGAATCCCCAACATCCTAGTGTAGGGATCAGCCACCTACTATCCCTCTAAGTCAGCCACCTAGTGCTCAGGAGAGTCAACCAGCTAGTATTAATCAGGGCGAGCCTAGCAATGCTCGAAGCCAGGGCCATAATGAGCCCAGTAGCCAGTCTGTACGGAGGGGTAGATGTGGCACACAGTTGACAGACGTTTCCCTCAGTCGGAGTGCAGGCCAAAAGATACTGATTGAGTTTGATAGTTATTGGATTCCAATTGGGCCTAATGCAAGCCAATATAGGAGTTTTGTCAACCTCCTTGCATGCAACAAGCCGAGCATCTTGATAGAGGAGTGGAGAAATGTCGATGAAAATGTTAAGCAACATATTTAGGACACTATCTAGGTATACAATTTTCTTCTGTATGTAATTAATTATTATCAAATATGTCACAAATTTTTCACTTAATCCTTCATTGCATGCAGTCCAGCTTACCTACGACATTCCTCAGAGTGAGAACTTGTACAACAAGATAACAATGTATTGTTATGAGCATTGGAGCAAGTTTAAGACAAATCTGACAAACAATTACATTCATATTGAGGTGAAAGATGGTCAGCCTCGTCTTAATCCGTACGACAAGTATACATTTCTTGATCAAGCAACTTGGCAAGCATTTGTTAGGCTGCAGACTACTCCAGAATCTTTGGTTACTTGACTTATTTTTCATTTTATTTACTTAGCAATTATCTTAATTAATTATAACACTTTCCTTTTGTATAATTTCTTATTCGCAGGCAAAAAGGCAAAAAGCATAAGAGAGTGGTAGAAAGAATGATTGCCCACATACAATGTCTCATGGGGGTTATGCAAAGGCTGAAAGAGACTTGTTGTTGGCCAAACGGAAGAGATTGGAAGAAGCATCTCAATCCAATGCTTCTATTCTTCTTTCTCCACCATCTCCGATTGGTCGTGAAGAAAAATGGTTGTTTGCCCATCAAAAGAGGAGTGGGTCTTATATGAGTGAACAATCTCATATAGTAGGTGAAAGAATTGTAAGTATATATTGTTGCTATTATTAATTACATAAGAAACATACTTCGTTACTTATGTTTGTTATTTTGTATTATCTTACAGGAGGAACTTAGAAAAAAACAGGGATCTTTTAAGTCGGAGGATAGGAATGATATTCTAACTGTTGCTACTAGCAAACATGAGCATCCAGGCCGTGTTAAGGGAGTTGGAGGAGGGGTGGGGATAAGGGATTACTTAGGAGCCCCCGTACGCCATTCCTCAAATATCATGACTAGGGAGGAATTGGAGACTATGTTGGCCACTACAAGAGCAGAAGCAAAGGCTGAGGCTAAAGCATCATTTGATGTACTATTAGAGACATAGTTGAGCAAGATGAAAGAGGAAATGATAGTGTTTATGAGCTCAAGACAAGATACCAGTGATCCCCAGCCACAATCGATTGATCCTAATAAGTAGAACACGAAAAGGAGTTGTTATAACATCGGGCAGTCATCAGAGGGTCCTGCAAGAGAACTTATTGAGCATTATGATATTTTTGTCGAGGATCCTCTGAGACGGTTAGTTGCATGGGGTAGTGTACATAACCTGGGATCTACTGTCCACCACCAACAAATGGAAGCTGATCAAGCCTAAGTGTTAGTTGAAGAGGTGATTATTACAGATGCACCTATCCCTATCCCTTCTGATGAATTCAAGATCATAAGCGATGTCCTGGGTACATTCATCTTACAGCCAATGAACCTTGTTTCTATTAGAGCTGAGGAAAGTCCGATTAAAGCCCCACCAAGTCCAGCTCCCTTCACTCAGCAAGAAGTTTCATAGCCTCCATTGAATATCATGCAACAAGTGATTCTAATGGCCTATGATACATCCTTTAACACAAGATATTGGCCTACGGATTCAGTTATTGGATAGTTAGGGGTGACATGCTATCTTGAGAGGCATGATTTGATGTCTCTGGTAGCTCCTAGAAAAAATCTTAGGATTGGTATTGTCCAACTGTTCTTAATGTTAGTATCTTCTGTAATTCAAAGTAAATATTTTAAAACTTTCATCGTTTACCTTTGATTTATATGCTTGCATTATTATAGGTACATGCATCGTAGGTTGGTCTCCTCTAACAAAAGCAAAAAATTTGGATTCTTGTGCCCCCATCACATCTAAGAGAAAGGGACCACTGCTGCTATCAGACATAGATACTTATCAGATAGGCTTAGTGAAACTAGAACTGAGTGTTTCTTGACTCCATATGTGCATAGGTAAGCAACAAACTGATATTTTATAATTTATATAATGTTTTATGTTTACTTAATATTCTTCTCTTTTTGTTTCTGTGATCATTGGCAGTTGGTTCTTCTATACAAGAGTAATTACATTGTCATCCTCTTATGTTCCCTCCACTTCAAACCAGGGAATGATTTGAAAAAGACCATAAACTCGTTAGTTTTCTTGCATTATTACCTTTTGTGTGCAAAGTTTATGGAATTTGTGTAAAACCAATAACCTTTGTGATTGTGATGATCATAGGGCTATGCAGACATTCCTACACACTGCTTGTAGTAAGCATATTCATGACTTAAAGGACCCTACATTGATCATGCCAAATGTTAGTACATATTGATTTGTTTAAAGAATGTAATAAGCCATGCCTTTATATTTATTTTAATGATATCATGTTTTTTCTCAGAGTCGTAAGCAACCACAGGGGTCCAACTTATGTGGTTTTTATGTTTTGAGACACATTTATAATATTATCACTCTAGGCATGACTGATTTTACTCAACAGGTGAATTTATATTTCAGAACTTTTGTATTACTTTATTGTTTTTAAGTTACTAAGTTAATGTTTCGTCTGGTTTTGGTGTTACAAATGTTTGATCTTGCTGAACCCTTTCCTAAAGAAGATATTGATTTCATTCGCACATATTGTGCTGAATTCATCTATGAGCTATTACAAAAATAGTGACTTTTTAAATCCAACGTTACATTGTATATTGTTCTCATATGTATTGCTAACAAGGTTTATGTATCTGTTTAGGACAATTTTTGTGACATGGGTGATACAGGAGGCATGGGATTTAAGGAACTGACCTTTGTAATTTTTCTTCCCTTTGTATTCTGTAAAACTGAGGAATTTCTACTATTGCTTGTATCAACACTTGAATTTTATTGCTGCCATTGTCATTTCAAAGTTTTGCATCCATTTCTAAGCAAATTCGTTTTTTTGGACATTCCTACATGTTTTTAGTTTTAGACAACTTCATGTTGCACATTGAAATTGCAAGAAATGGAGTGAATTTGGAGTTCCTAGAATCTGATTTTAGCTTGTTACTTAAATTGTGACATTTGATCTCGAACCTTGTTCTACACTAATTACCATTTGTTGGAAGTTTAATCAAAAGTCACCTGGCTTACACCTTTATTGGTGCTTGTTGTTAATCTTGTTGTTGTCATTGCTTTTGTGAAATCTGTTATGTTGCTTCTGTGCAATCTGTTACTTACTTCATACTTAAGGAGTTGCATATAGATAGACAAATACATGCACTCTATTTCATCTGTTGCATTTTGCATTGTTCTCTATTACTTCAAGATTCATTACTGATGTCATTTAGTCCTCCTTACTGTCTAATTGCACTTTGGTGTTATGTAGTGCTAAACTAAGGTTGGTCATTACCTTTGACTAAATTCTTGACAAATTTGCTTGCACTCTACTGTAACTGGAATTACTGTCAAAGTTGTGCATTAAGCCGTCATGCATAGTTTCCTGAAGTCTGGGATTTAAATATATTTCTGCATCATTATGAAGCCTTTGCTGAAATTGAGCAAATCTGTTTGGCATTTTCTGTGCATTTGATATTAATTTCTTGTCATCTTTTTGTTTTGCAGGTTGGGTTAGGTCAAGGATTATCTTCATCTTAGTTTTGCTATACATTCTATTGCACTGGTCTACTATTAACATTGTCTGATATCATTCCTAGTTTTTCCCTATTTCTAGCCTCTGTTTGAAGTAAATGTTGTTTAAAACTTGGTGAAAATGTGCATTTGCACTTCATTTACCTTGCTGGAACAAAATTGAGTCTTTGGAAAGCTATCTTAGTAAAATAAATCTGTGAAATACTTTCCCAATCTGTTGAGTTAGGGACTAAAACTACAAGTGCATTTGTGCTAAAATTGAGCCAATGAAGTTTACATTACTTGCTGCCATATTTTCCATATTGTAATTAAAGTGTTGTAAATGAATCATCAATGTGTAACTGGCTTGTATGAAAATTTGTTGCTACTATAGACTGCTGCTTTTGTATATTGAAATTGAAATCTTTGATTGTTTTGTACTGCTGTTAAAATTGGAGCGTCCACTGCGTGTATATATATAAAAGGGACGTTTTTTTTAAAAAAATAGAACCTTTAAGACCGGTTATAGTCACAACCGGTCCTAAAAGTACTTTAAGACTGGTTCAAGGCACAACCGGTCTTAAGGTCCAACTGTAAGACCGGTTGTGACACACAACTGGTCTTAAAGGTCAGACCAACCGGTCTAAAAGGTGGACTTTTAAGACCGGTTGTAGGCAGAACAGAGCTTTAAGACTGGTTTTAGAAACAACCGGTCTTAAAAGTATGACTTTTAAGACCGGTTGAAACAACTAGTCTAAAAAATAACATACTTTTTAGACATGCTATAACAAAACCTAATTCACAACCGGTCTAAAAAGTCTTTTTTAACAAGTCTAAAAAGTCAATTTTCAACTAGTGAGAGTTTGGGAAAGTTTACAAGACAGAAAGGGGTTTAAGGTAGTAACTCTATCTTTCATACACTAAGTGAACTTGTATATGCTTTGTGTATGCCATTTTCTGTGATATCTATAATACACACAAATTATCAAACTGGTGCAGGAAAAGCATAAGTACCGTCCGAGGGAAAAGTACAAGTACCCCAACAGGTCAAAGGAGATCCAGTTATGACACACAGTGCCAAGAAGGTACATTGCCCATGTTAGATCCCATATTTTTTTTATGATAACAAAGATTGGAATGATCTTACAATAGATTTTGGTAATAGACAAATGAGTTTTTGAACAAAGGAACTAAGTACTTGGTGGCAGGCAAAGCCATCACTCAAGTAGGCACTTAAGTGATTAAGAATAAGTCATAAAATAATGGAAAGAACCTCTGGTAAATTTCAGAAAGGATCACTCCAGTGATGAACCTTCATCACTCGAGTGACCACTCGAGTTATGTGTGCCAGAAAGTCCTAGAAGCTTTCTACCAAGTTTTGCATGGTGTCACTCAAGTAATGATTAAGAACCACTCAAGTAACCACTCGAGTGATCAGGTAAGAATGATCCAGTGCCTCTGTGCCAAGATTTTGAAGGGATCACTCGAGAGACCACTCGAGCAACCACTCAAGTGATGTAGTAAAAATGTTGACTATATACTTTGCCCTGCTTTGGAAGGGATTACTTGAGTGCTCACTTGAGTGAAGGCCCTGAATCACTTGAGTAATGAAGTCCAAAATGCATGATTTTAATTAGTTGGTTATTGATTTTTATCTAAATGAATAATCTTTTATTGTGTTAGTATTCTGAGTATATTTACAGAGAAACAATGAAGAGATTATGCATTAAGATAAGTCAAACGTAACATCTGTAACATCTAAAATGCTCACCTACTACAATGGCTAGTTTTCAAATTCAAAGAATGATCAAATAAAGCTGCCCAACTCTAACGGACATGTTGAAATAGTTCCAACTGGTATCACAACACTTCTGTAAATATGGGAACATTCAACTTAGAACTGAGACAATAGAGAGCACATGAACATACTTCGATCAATATATTTGTAGCACTTTAAGTCTTATATTCTCATTCTTTGTACTTCAATGATTAAATACTTGCTCCATGAAAGTGATTTTTTATAACAAACTCAGTATCTATTATTGAGATAACTTGAGGTTATGGAACCTTGATTTGGGGATTTGTTTACATCGTGTAAGGGGGAGTGAGTGTCCAGTTAAGGAATTTGTTGTGTACTAGGTGCCAAGAACCTACTGAATTTTGGAAGATATAGTGAAACTATCAAACAAGCTCTGAGGACTAGACGTAGGTCAAAGTGGTTATGGTAAAACTAGTATAACTCCCGGTGTGTAATATCCCAAAAAGTGATTAAGGGCTAATGACTTCAAAAGCAGATGTAATTATTGTTGAATAAACACTTTTGAAGAATGTGTGATGGGAATTTGGAGATTTTAATGATTCCAATGGAGTCCTTGTGAAAATTTATGTGGGAATGATGTTTGGTATGAAAATGGAACCAATGGAAGCAAAGATGCAAAATCTAAAATTCTGTCCAGTGAAATTCTATTCTGGGCAGTCCGTTTGTGTGAACGTTTTTAATGACCAAATGGTATCTAAAAATTCTGAAATTTTCCAGTCTTATGGTTCACATCTCAAGCTTCAAAATGGACATATAATATGTGCCATTTCGTTTTGGGAATTGGGAGATATGACTGTCCAAAGGTTGAGGTCGAAAATGGACTCTGTTCTGGGGCAGTGATGAAATTTGTGTGATTCTGGAATTTTGTGGTGATTTATAATAATGGTCCATATTTTTCCTATAAAGAGGACTTAAATACCTTTCATTGGCTTTGGAATCACCTCATTTCAATTTTTCTAGAATTAGTTATGATTTTTCAAAGTTTGGGCAGAAAATCTGCCAGAAAATCCGAAAATGGGAATTATGACATCATCTCATTAAAAGATGATGTCAGCATGGAATTACATATGTTATCATCTTCCTCAGCTCATTTCTGTCGCACACAGCAGCTGAAGCAAGAAAAAAAACGTGGAGAGAGCTTGGAGAAAAGAGAGAAAAAGAGGAAGGAATCTCGCAAGGTAAGCCGATTTCTCCGACGATTTAGCTCCTAACGCGTATAACTCCGATCCTAAGCTACTCCTTTTTGTTCTTTAAGGTTTGGAAGCTCAAAATCTGTTGTTGAGCACTTAGGGTTTTCAGCAATATTTGGGAAAAGCTTGTGGGAGCTTGAGGTAACTTCCAAACTTTCATATATTGCTTATTCTGGCTGTTGTGGGCAATTTAATCGGTGAAATTTCGCCGGATTGCCATTGGTTTTAAAGTTTGGAAATGAGGTGGCCTAGGGGTTATGCTGCCCAAATTGGGTCTTAATGTTAGTTGTAACCTAATGTAATGGTTAATAAAGTGGTTAGGAGTAGAAAGGAACGCGTTTACGGAGCCGAAATCGTAAAACCCCAATTTTTCCCGGAGAACATGTATATTTCGGCCAAGGCTGTAAATGGGTCTTAGAGTTGGATTTTCAATGATTTGATGATTCCATTGGATTCAGTGGGCAAAAATAGGTGGGGTTACAGTTGGGCACTTTTTCAAAAAAGGCCGAGAAAGCATAATTACGGAAACACCCCTAAAACCCTAAAAGTAGGGCTGCCAAGGGCAATTTCGTAATTTGATATTGAATTTGATAATTCTGAGTACCGAAATGGATTCCTTGGGCGGAAATATGTTAGGATAGCCCATATTAGAATTTCGAGAAAAGTGCAACCGGTCCGGGTATGGCGGGCCCAGGCCGGGTCCCCGGGGGTATTTTTGTAAATTTTCATTATAGAGTCATATAACCCTAAGTAACACTATGGAAGTGTCTAAATAGTGCATTTGGAATTGTAGGATTCGATATTTGCCGCCCTCGTGAGCCAACTACGCCAGCGAACGTCAGAAAGGAACGAGGTAGTGACTTTTCTTTTGTACCATATATGATGCATTGTATGTGTGTTATATCGTTGATTTGTAATGAATTCGTATGCTGCGACATCTGTGGATTTGTGTTAGCACTGTCATTCCAATAGTCCCTGAGTAGCTAACAACGGTTCGGGTTAGGGCGGTGTGCCTTCCCGGCGGAGAAAGGGGATGAGGATGAGGTGTGATATATGTGATTATGTGAGCCGAAAGGCTATTTGTGGAGGCCGACGGGCCATTTGTGAAAGCCTAATAGCTGTATGGGCTATAAGGCTATACGTATGCACTGCCACGCCAATAGTCCCTGAGTAGCTAACAACGGTTCGGGATAGGCGGTGTGCCTTCCCGGCGGAGAAAGGGGATGAGGGTGGAGTGTGATTTGTGGTGTTGCTGCTGTATGATGATTTGCTTACATGCTGTGTGCTTATGTGTGGTATAAATGTTTTGTTACTACTGGGATTCTCTTGAATCTCATTCTTTCCTTTAACTAACCTTTCAGACAGGGCGAGTGGCTCTAAGGAGAAGCGTACGACCCGGAGCGGTTAGAATCCTGTAGGGACATTTATTTTGGTTATGTTGGTTAAACCTGTTGGACAGGGTGTCTGTATATTATGTTGGTTGTAAAGAATAGTTGAACGTAGTTGTGTAGTCCCCTATATGGAGGTTGTAAACCCTTTTTGTGTATGAATGGAACCCGGGGGTTGCCGGGATTGCTATTAGATATTCTGATATGAATGAATGTGAATTAACTGCACAGGTGATTATATTCGATAATTGAACTTGAGGCCGGAATAGGAAAGAAGTTTTGAAAATTTTATAAAGTCCCTACTTCACAGGGAGTTCTAAATGAGTTTTGAACTATTCGACGGTCTCTAAATCAATTTAATTACGTAATATCGAATTATAATTACGCTATTTAAGGCAGGGGGTTACACGGTGTACAATTCGGTGATATTTCTCCTAGCTCTTAACTTCTTTAAATTTCTAGTCAATTTTTATATATGAAACGAATCTTCTATGATCACCCAATTCACCCTTCTTGGGTGAAACGCTTGCACTAACATTTAGTATCAGAGCATAGGTCTTCTTGTTCAGGTATAACAATATAAGAAGGATCCAATCGCAGAGATAGCTCAAGCTCAGCTTCTTCCGCTTGATAGCTCTCCTGATACCAGTGACTAGTGACACTCTCAAGAACACATAGTTACCAACCTCAAAATCTAGAGGCAGTTTCCTCTTGTCAGAGTAGCTTTTTTGTTGACTCTGTGCTGCAAGGAGTCTCTTATGAATGATTCAAATCTGTGCTGAGTTTTGATCAACAAGCTCCGGCCCCTAAAGCTTCCTCTCAGATAACTCATTCCAACATAAAGGTGATTGGTACTTCCTCCCATACAATGCTTCATATGGAGCCATCTGGATGCTCGCATGATAGCTATTGTTGTAAGCAAACTCAGCAAGTGGAAGAAAGTAATTCCAGTTCCCTTTAAAGTCGAGGACACAAGCTCATAACATATCCTCTAGTGTCTGAATAGTCCTTTCTGATTGTCCATCTGTCTGGGGATGATAGGTTGTACTGAATCTCAATTGGGTACCCAGTGCCTCATGCAAAGCCCTCCAAAATTTTGAAGTAAATCGGGGATCTCGGTCGGAAATGTTATTCTTCGGTAAGCCATGGAGCTTCACAATCTCCTGTATGTAAATCTCTGCCATTTTATCTAGAAAGTCACTAGCATTGATCGGTATGAAGTGTGCCAACTTCATTAACCGGTTAATAATCACCTAGATCGCATCATAATTCTTGATCCTGGGCAATCCCACAACAAGATCCATGGTCACACTTTCTTATTTCTATTCTGGAATCTCAGGACATTGCAACAAACCCGATAGTTTCTGGTGCTTGATCTTTACCCTCTGGCATGTAAGACACTGCGCCACATATTTTGTCACGTCACTCTTTAGTCTCGGCCACCAATACACAGATTTCAAGTTATGGTACATTTTGGTCATTTTGGTGTGAAGAGTATCCCGGCTCTTGTGTGCCTCATCCAAAATCTTCTATCTCAGCTCCACCTTAAGTGGAACACAAATTCTCTTCTGATAACGAACTAGTCCACTAGGCGACAAATCATAGCCCTGAGCTTTTCCCTGTTCAATTCTCGCCAGATTATGTTGTATCCAACTATATTGTTGTTGAGCTTCTTCAATCTCAGCTTTTAAGTTACTTTACCCTTGGGAAACAGTATAATTGGCATAGATGATATGGTTAGACAGATTCATATCTCAAAAATCTTCTATCAAGTTCCCCTCTTGTATCATCATTGCTGCCACAAGCATCGTCTTTCGACTAAGAGCATCCGCGACTATATTTTCCTTACCTAAATGGTATTTGATTTCCAAGTTGTAGTATATCAGTAACTCCATCCAATGATGCTGTCTCATATTCAATTCTTTCTGGTCGTACAAATACTTGAGACTTTTGTGGTCGCAGTATAGTTCTAATGTCACACCATACAAATAATGCCACCAAATTTTCAAAGCAAACACAATAACCACAAGCTCTAGGTTATGGGTGGGATAATTCATTTCATGAGGTTTAAGCTGTCGAGAGGCATAGGCCACCACACGTCCCTGCTGCATAAGGACACACCCTAATCTCTACTTACTCGCATTACTATACATAACATAAGTTAAGCTGGGATCAAGTACAATCAACACAGGTGCCATAGTCAATCTTTCCTTCAGCTCCACTAAGCAATTTTCACATTTCTCGTCCTACACAAATGGCTGATCTTTTCTCGTGAGCTTGGTCATTGGCAAAGCAAATACGGGAGAAATTCTGAATGAATCTCTGGTAGTAACCAGCAGACCCAAAAAATTGCATACCTCAGCAACAGTTTATGATCTCTTCTAATCCAGTACTACTGCTTCCACCTTACTGGGATCCACAAAGACCCCTTCTTGCGAGATAACATGGCATACCTCAGCAACAGTTTACTTCTAGCAGCCAAAACTCGTATTTACTCAATTTGGCATAAAGCTGCAACTCACACAAGATGTTCAACACAATCCTCAAATGATGCTCATACTCCTCACTACTCTTAGAGTATATCAAAATATCATCAATAAATACAACAACAAATTGATCCAGATACTGTCGAAAGACACGATTCATATAATCCATGAATACCGCAAGTGCATTGGTTAGCCTAAATGGCATCACCAGAAACTCATAATGCCTATACCTCATTCTGAGAGCAGTTTTTGGAATATCTTATTCTTTCACATGCAGCTGATGATATCTCGACCTTAGATAAATCTTCGAAAACACACACGACCTGGATAGTTGATCTAAAAGGTCATTCATTCTTATGAGAGGGTACTTGTTCTTGACGGTAATCTTATTCAACTCTCTATAGTCAACACACAACCATAGACTATTGTCTTTCCTTTTAACGAATAACACTGGAGCTCCCCACGATGACACACTAGGTCTAATGAACCCTTTCTCAAGCAAGTCTTCAATTTGCTTCTTTAATTCCATCATTTCATTTGGGGCCATGCAGTATAGGGCCTTTGATATAGAACCAGCTCCAGGCACAATCTCGATTGGGAATTGAACTTCCTGTTTAGGAGGTAATATGCTAAGATCATCCGGAAATACCTCATGGAATTCTCGTACCACGAGTATACTACTCAAAGTTTCTTTGGTCTCTCCTTGTACAAAAAAGAACACCATATACCCCTGGCAAACCTTCTCCAAGTACTTCTCAGCTTTAGTCATCGAGAGGAAATTCGTATTGGCATTCACATCCTCAACACTTTGAGAAGCAGGATACACTATCCTCTTGTTTCCACAATCAAGCAACACATTATTTGCCATTAACCAAAAAAAACCCAAAATGACTTATAATTGATAAAGCGGTAGACAAATCAAATCCACAACGGATTTGTGCCCCCCACATTTATAACGCAATTTAAACAAGCTTCAGTGGTCAAGGCTTTGACACCCATCGGGGTTGAGACAATCAGATCAAATGGCAACTTATGCACATACATGCCCAAGCATTTCACACAATCATAAGCAATGAAAGAGTGACTTGGACCCAAATCAAATAACGCTTGTAACAAGTTACCATTGAGAACTATATTACCTTGAATCAGATCAGGGGACTTCCAAACTTCCTCGTGTGTCATGGTGAATACTCTCCCCTGAGTCATCGGTCTCTGCTTTGGTCGGGGCCATTTACATTCACTCAAAATATGCCCGAAAATTGAAAGAGGAAAGGAAGTGATTTAGAGTATGGATATTTTGATTCTTTTATAATAAGTGGCTATTTATTAAATATGATCAATGAAATTATTCCCTCCAACTGTTACTTCGTAATAAACATATTTTTAAAGCATAAATATCAATCCTAATCCCAATCCCAATCCTAATTCATAAAAAATCAATACCACATACCAAACAAGGCCTAAGGAGTATTTTTCAACTTGTTTCTAAGAGACAATTCAAAATTAGGAGCGGGTTCCAAGCCCAACTTCCTATTTGAGTGCAAAATTTGGGCTTTGGTCTGTTATGTCTCACCCTGACAGAGAGTGATTTTCTGGCTTCCGAGAAAATTAACCGAAAGGGGGCATAAGGTTAAAACAAATCCCCCAAGCAGCGATCTCAATTTGCAACGCACAAACTTGCGCACTATCTTACTTGCTCTGGTCGACGTAGCAGCACCGCAAGGTAGCGGCAATAGGATCATTCCTGAACGCTAATTGATATTTGCATTTGATTAGTGGACAAGGTAATGGCATTTTCAGTTCGTTACTATCTTTTCCCACTGTATTTTCTACGCTAAATGGTCAATGTTCTTGAGTTTTTACTTTTTGACCTTTGTAGATCTTAATTCTTTTTCCCGATTCTCTTTTCCTCTAATGTGCTCCCGAAAATTTCTTGTCAGAAACATCAGTTTTTGATTCCATGGAGTTGTTCTTCATTTTACGGTTTTTATTTGAATTTATTTGAATACTATGACTTGGTATTATTCAAAATTCACGGTTAAAAAAAAGGTATGGTTCAAATTTTAGGTTTTTGAATTCTCTCCTGGAAGACAATTTTTCCCTTTTAGCGCAAAATGTGTATGGGAAAGTAGAGTTATAGTCTTCTGGGCGGATTTTTAATCTATTATTGTGACCGGAGTAAACTTTATTTGGGCAATCTAGGTGTATCTGCATGTGGATTAATCTAGCTTAATGGCCGAAGTTCTTAGTGGTTCTTGCACGGAAGCTGTGCTTTTTAGGATTTATTCATGCTCCAGGGTATTCACGCCATAGATAGCTCCGTCATGAGCTCTTTGGATCACTAATATCAGTAATTGACAAGCCAATAAATCCATTGTGAATGGCTTATGCTGATTGCATATTGTATGAATGGCTTAGTCATTGTCCTTACTCAACTCAATGTTATTGTGAGGAGCATAAATGAGATTTGACAAACTTTGTGGCCAACGATAATTTTAGATATAATAGATTGGTTTGTTTGGAAGAGAAAAGCTATTGTGTTCAATTAATTCTTATTCTATTTTGGCTCTTAATTCCTTATTTTAGATAGAGTACTTGTAATGTGCAGGGTTATGGCGTCTAAGTTGCAGCAGTTGCAATCCAAAGCTTGTCAAGCTTCCCAGTTTGTAGCCAAGCACGGGAATTCTTACTACAAGCAGTTATTGGATCAGAACAAAGAATACATTCAGGAGCCCCGCACAATTGAGAAATGCCAGTTGCTGGCAAAGCAGCTGTTTTACACCCGCCTTGCCAGGTTGTATGTTCTTCAATATTTTTGTTTTTAAATTTGATATTGTTGATTTTAGAAGGATTCAATAGAAGATCTTTACATTCATTGTGGTCAAATTCATTTTTCTTTTTTTTGGTTTTGATGTTATTGGCTTTTAGCATTCTTGAGTGTTGGATGTTGCACATTGTCTGTGGTACCACTCTAAGGAAGCTGGGGAGGGGGGGATGCTAATTTAGTATCTACTTTATACTCATGTAGCACTGAGACTAAAAGAAAAAATGGGAAAAACAGATAGTCTTATGATCAAACATTTTCTAGCTTTTAGAACCTTATTTGGTACACCGGTTTTTTGTCAAATGGTGGGGAATCATTTCATCATTTTTCTTATCAGCTAGAAATCAGCAGCAAATATGGTTCTGAAAAAGGAAGTCAGCAGCAAGTTAACTTTTTTCCTTTTTTTGGGGAAGTTAATCTTGCGAGTTTCAGTGGAAATGACATAAACAGAAACAGGTTACTAGTGATTGATGTTTGTTACCATTAATAGCATTTCAATGGTTTTAATTTGCAACTCCTATATACATGGCTAACATGCTGACCAATTTTATTTGTGATGCATGTTCTTGCAATTGAATGTAATTGATAACGATAGCCAATATGTTACATTCTTGTTAATTACTCTGCATAGCTTCTTGTAGAATTTCCAAACCTGATGATGTGCCTATTTGGGACCTCTGCAAAAAATCAATTATTCATCAAAACCAAGGTTTTCACATGTTCAGAGCCAAACACCCTCTCTCAAGCTAAAATTGATTATTGGGCTCTAACCACAGTTTTCACATAAGCTCTTCATTCCAGCTTTTTCATTTTAATTTCTAGTCGTTGAATAATTGATTTTTTGCTGTGGTACCAAACAGGCTAAGATAAAGATTCTGCTAATGCTCAGTGCACACTACTATTTCATCCGTCTTGTTTATCATCTGTATCCACATTTTTTCTATACTAATAAGTAAAAATTGAATACAAATACAAATATTGGAAGAGTGTTGTTTTCATGTGTCAATTAAGTGCAACTGGAATTGAAACTGCATTTTAGATTTTTTTTAAAAAAATTGGCTCCTCCATATGAGCTCACATGATGCAATTCATCAATTTTTGGAGTTAAGAAAACTAAGAGAGGGAGAGATGTGAAGATTAGTTGGAATCATATTGATTTAAGACATTTGATTATCACTGTATGTTATATTTATCAAGTTTGACATTCTTCATGATGGTAAGATTTACTGTTTACATAAGAAATGAAAACAGTTGATCACCTACCTACTGAATAGTACCAGGTAGTTTGCCATCATTATACTAGCATATAACTTGGGATATAAATAATGTAAAGTAGCAGTACATTATAACCTGTATTGTTGTATTTGGTACAGAATAAAAGCAGCTTATCACCTTTACGTTTAGTGGATGTGATAAAGAATTGTAATTCTGTATAGAAAGAAAGAGAGAAAGAGAGGGAAAGAACCAGAAATAGAGGGATTCAAGAGAGAAGAAGACAGATGAATTGAGAGAAGAACCAAGAGATAGAGACAGAGCATTCAGAGTAACACTATTATTCCATCATCACAAATTTGAGAGTTACAATAAGGGGTATGCCTATTTATAAGGCTGGGGGTCATTTGGGCTAAACACGTAAGAGCCTAACTCACTAACTAATACACTAACGGCTATTTCCTAACCAACCTTCTAATCGACTTATGAACTGTTATTACAGTTACTTATCAATACCCCCTCCTAAAAACATCCTTGCCCTCAAGGATGGTTAACAACAAAACATACAAACAGAAATCAACAAAACTGAGACTTTAAAATTCTGAAAAACTTCTTAACAGTGTAGAATTCTCTGTCTTGAATGTTGCTACACCCTTTCTTGGTTCGATTGCTGTCCTTTCCATATGCTGTAGGACCCTGAATTATTATCCATATCACATTGTAGGGAACCAGAGCCAAGAAGCATTTTAATTAATCCTCCTTTGTACCACATGACATGAACAAATGAGTAAGGAGAAACAAAGTGAATGTAGCACTGTTCTGAAATAAGTTTGTAGGCCTCCTAATAGTGTCCAAAGACAGCAGAAACTTTGGGCCATTGTCATGAAAGAGAAAGCCCATGTACTCATCCGATATTAGAAAATCCAGTGGGTCATGAAAATATCTCTGACAATTAGATATAGGGGGAACCAGCTGTGAATTTGACTTTCCAAACTCACCCGCTTGCAGCCACGTAACCTTTTGTACCTGCCATATACTTTGGTGTATACTTCCTAAAGCAAGAGCATAATCGATGCTTTGCAAACTCCTTGGGCCAAGTGACTGAAACAGGGACAGCAATGAAGGAAATGAACCCAATGGTACGACGCAAACAGAAACAACTGCCTTCAATATAGCAGAAACAGTCAGCAACAAAGGGAGATGACTCGACAACAGAGAGCGAACAATAACGGTTGACGACGAGAGAGAAAGAGGAGATAGCGACGGTGCCGAGCATAAAGACGTCGCGTGCAACTTACCGAGAAATTTTGCAAGAGAGTCTAGATTCAAAGACCCATAAACTCTATTCGCCGTATTTGCATTTTCATCCTTCAGTGGTGCCTTCAGGAACGTGGCGTTGAGGGCTCAAAGCCAAAACCACTCGGGCTCGTTATCACTTCACTGGTTCTTTCCGTCGCAAAAGAACCCGTGGTCTCTATTCTTGCCCTGCGTGCCACTTCGGTGCTTGTGGCTTCTTGGGTCTTCTCAGCAACTCCCATGGTTCTTGCACTGTGACACATTCAACTTCATGATTGTCGTCATTTGTTTCTTGAGCAACAGAAGGTTCTTGCTTCTTGGGTTCAACTTTGGCAGAAGCCTCTTGATTAACAAAGCATTCTTGGGTGTCGTTCTTGACGAATAGAAACATCTTCTTGCTTTGATATTCCAAGTCTTTTCTTGCCTGCTTTGCTTTCTTGGCCCGCCATTGCAAAGATATCTCTTACACTCTTCCCAAGGATTTGTGCTTCACGTAGAGTGAGGGGGTTGAAAAGCTTAACCGATTCTGTACTCTCTTCCCTCAAGTGATAAACATATGCCTCAATGAGGTAATCCTCTAGTAAATCTAGATTGGCTGAGAGGGAATCAAACAAATAATTAAACTCAGCTACCGACCCCTGCTATTGAAGATGCCATAGCTGGAGTCGCCTCTCTGTTTGTTGAAGACACTTGGCTATTGGTCTTGAGAGGAATCGAGCATAATGTGTCCATTTATTTTTTTTCCTTTTTCTTCTATTTTCTTTTTGGTAATGTCGTGAAAGGGCCTAGGATTGAAGGGCTTTGATACCATTGATAAAGAATTGTAATTTTGTATAGAAAGAAAGAGAGAAAGAGAGGGAAAGAACCAGAAATAGAGGGATTAAAGAGAGAAGAAGACAGAGGAACTAAGAGAGAAAAACCGAGAGATAGAGAGACAAAGAATTCAGAGTAACATTATTATTCCATCATCACAAATTTGAGAGTTACAATAAGGCGTATGCCTATTTCTAAGGTTGGGGGTCATTTGGGTGAAAGAACCAGAAATAGTGGGATTCAAGAGAGAAGAAGATAGAGGAATTTAGAGAGAAGAACCGAGAGATAGAGACAGAGAAAATTCAGAGTAACACTATTATTCCATCATCACAAATCTGAGAGTTACAATAAGGGATATGCCTATTTATAAGGCTGGGCGTCATTTGGGCTAATCACATAAGAGCCTGACCCAGTAACTAATATATAACGGCTATATCCTAACTAACTTTCTAACCGATTTATTAACTGTTATTACAGTTACATATCAGGATGTTCCTTGCCTAGTAATTACATCCATCCTATTTGCATATGTCCAGATCTGTTTGTTTCTCAATATCGTATTCTGATCATGTTTGCACGTTGCATTACAATTATTTTTTGCATTACAATTAAAAACCTTTGGTCTTTTCTTTCATGTCATGAGCCCTTGCCAATGATAGACTAGTGATTTTTTATATCAGATATGGTCATGCTCCTTTGATTAAAGCATATATTAACATATTTCAATTTATTTCAGTATTCCTGGTCGAACCGAGTCTTTCTGGAAGGAGCTTGATTATGTCAAGAATTTATGGAAGAACAGGCAAGAACTAAAGGTGGAGGATGCCGGTATCGTGGCTTTATTTGGTCTGGAGTGCTTTGCATGGTTTTGTGCCGGTGAGATTGTAGGAAGGGGATTCACTTTCACTGGTTACCATGTCTGAGAAGAACCAGTTTTAGAAGTGTGGTAACACTTCTGCACTGTTGATTGATACATTGTAAGGAGCATCATGGGGCATTCTACAAGGCCAATTTTTGTTATTCTTTTAACAAAGGATGAGAAAACTAGTGGTCAACTTTGTTTGGTCTCAATAATCCCTTGAGTTGAAAGCGGGATGGACGACCTCTTGTTGCTTTGTTACTTCTGTTGAAAGTTAGTGGTACTCTGAGAATGATGATACTGCTGCAATTTTTATTGAGATCACTAGCGTATGAATTCTCATCAGTATTTTCTTTGATTAAAGCTAAATCATGTCAACGAACCCAGCTTAGTATGATATGATGTACTGTGAAATTTTGATATATGTTTGGGGAGTTGATCATTGATGTTGAATTACGATTAGGCACATGCGGTATGAGGCTCACCAACTTTTTGCGAGTATCTTTTACTCCTCAGGCACGTTTGACACTCAGAAGAGGTGGGAAGGGAAGGGAACATGAGCAAGTTTGTTGTTTGGAACACAATTTTGATTTAATCTTCCTAGAAATTCAAGTTCTTGGGCCTGCCAATGTTCCTTTAAAGGTGAGAAGATGAGATCCCGCTAAAATTGATGGGAATCTAAGTTCTGAATAGGAAGGAAGATCTGAAAGATAAATATGCCTCTGAAAAATTTAAATTAAAAAGGTGTGAATCCTGAAAATTTCTCATCGTGTATTTCTTGTACATCTAATTTTTTTTTCCATATTCCATTACGTTTTTCATTCTCTCACACTAAACCAAATGAAGCTTGTTTTGTATGAAACAAATTTGAAGGAATATTCCCTTGATTTTAAAAGATTAAAACTAAATTTGAGAACGTTACACACCGCTGCAAGAAGGAAGATTTAAGAGAATCCGGGGAGTTATGGTTGAGACAGCAAGTTAATTGATGATGAAAGCTTATCACATAATAAATTCGAATTTCATCAATAAAGTTGAATTTCATTCTATAGAAAAGAAATTTTAATTTCATTAATAAATAAAATAATTTTTTTTTTTATTTTAATTATAATTTATATTTTATTTAATTTTTAAATTATTGTCCTACTAATTAGTTAATGTATGAATTGAAATATAAATTTGATTAATAGATAATTATTAATTCATCTTAAGGGCAAAATGGGTATTTTCCTTTTTTCCCCCAAATTCCACCTCTCAATTTTTTTTCATGCTAAACAACACATCTTCCTTCTACCCATCTTCCATCACCCCTCACAATTTTCCCTTTCTTTCCCTCTTCAAATTTTCCTTTTACCAAACCAGCCCCTAGGAATACAAGGATGATTGCATGTTAGATATGATTACTTTTTAAGGTTAAAAAAGCCCATTTGTTGCATAAAACTTTGCAAATTATTTTGAACTTCAGGAAAAAAAGGGCATTGTTTCGGATCTCTCTGAGGAGCAGAAGCACCTTATTGACTTGTTACCAAAGTTAAAGATGACAGACGAGCGTCTTAAAGACCTTTGCCGGCCATGGAAGGATGCTTTGATCGTTACTCCAGTTGGGAAATCTATGACGTTGAGAATGTTAAAAGAGAGGATTGCCTGGATTCTAAAATCAAAGAACTTTGATTTTAGAGGGTGTACATGAACATTGTTTGATAAATGCGGAGAAATATGTGGAAATAGTAAGGGAATCAATACAAAAGGATCAAGTCTTAGAGATTAGCAAGGGGAAGGAGCATAATCATAACTTTCGTTTAGAGGGTACTATTTCATTAAGGGAGCAGCAGGAGGAAGCAAAGGACAAGGGACTAGAGGATGCTAATCACTCTGAGAAGGCAAATGGGAAACCCTGTACTCAGTAGAGACGCCAAACCTCTCAAAGAAACCAAGCGTCATATAAAGCCAAGCTTTTGGGTAGGGAAGAGGAGCTTTTCTCGCGAGAACTGGATGAAAAAATGAGTGAGCAGCTTCAGGAAGAAAAGGGCATTGACGCGGATCTCTCTAAGGAGTAGAACCACTTTATTGACTTGTTACCAAAGTAAAATATGACAGACGAGCATCTTAAAGACCTTTGCCGCCATGGAAGGATGCTTTGATCATTACTCTACTCGGGAAATCTGTGACATTGAGAATGTTAAAAGAGAGGATTGCCGGGATTCTAAAATGAAATAAGTTTGATATCATTGACCGACCAAATAATTATTTTGTTTTCTGAACAGAGAACCGAGATTTGATTTTGAAGTTATTGTTTGATGGTCCTTGGTTGATATAAGGGTACTACTTGGGGGTGCAGAGATGGAGTCCAAGTCCAAATTTCAACCCTTATTGCAACAAAGTTCGTAAGGTTGTTGTTTGGATACGAGTCCCTACTCTTCCTATGCATGTTTTCTCTGAAAAATGCTTGCTTGAAGTGGGAAAATGATAGGAAGGGCTCCCAAGGTGTATATTAATACTTTTGTTGTGTCAAGATCAATTTGTGGCAGTGGAAAAAGGGAAATTTGTTAGAGTAAGTGTAGAAGTTGATTTGAATCAATCTTTGAAATCATGGTTGTTATCAGATCCATGATTTACACAATTGAATACGAAGGCCTTGTATACATCTGATTTAAATGTGGTAAATATGGGCATTCTCAAGAGAAATGCCCATTAACTAATAACTCAGGAGAATGTTTGCCGGAAAGCAATGCACCGGCGGTAAGCGTCGGTCAGGCAAAAGAAAATGGAGAAAAAAGTCAGGGTCTAAAAAAGTCCTTGTTAAGCGTGCCAGGGGTCAACTCTGAAGATGAATTTGGGTGTTGGATGATTGCAAAAAACACATTTAAGGCCAGAAATCACGGTTCAGAGATAAGAAAGAAAAACGAAGAGGCACACAAAGGGAATAATAAGACCAAAGGGAAAAAGATGAAATCAGCATATAGTACTAGGTTTAGCGTGCTGCAGGAGATTGATGACCCTATCATATTCGTTGGTAATGAGCTTTAGAGCATGAAGAGAGGTCCTGTGAAAGAGTGGAGAAGGAAAGAGGGTCGTGCTCTTTCATATAATCAGGAAGGGTCGCTTACCGTTGACGGGCAAGAGAGAGAAAATGAATGCTTTGGAAGTGGGGAAATTGGTCACACCATGAAAGCAGGGGAGCAGGTCTCAGTTACAGTTGAGAAAGGGATGAGAAAGGAGGCACCGAAAGTGAAGGCAGGGAAGATGAGTTTTGTTGAAGTGTAGGAGAGAGAAAAAGAATGCTTGCAAAATGGGGAGAGGTTTTGCAGAGTCAGAAGGGGTGCAGATTTCGGATCTAATCGAGAGAAAGATGAGGAATGGGGCGTTGAAAGTAAAGGCAAGAAGCGCTAAGATTAATGGGAAGGGTGATGTGTCAAATGATAACCAAATGGGCCTGACTCTAGATGATGACCCAATACCTTCTCCTCTGCCCAAAGAAAAGAACAAGGCTGATTTTCAAACGAAGGGGATCACAAACGAGGCCGATTATTCTACCATCCATTATTAAAAGGCAAAACATTGCTAGAGCCCACCAGGTGGTATTTGGGTAACCCATGTGCTACATCCTTGGACTGTGAGGGAAAGAAGGAAAATGCGATGAAAGTGGAGAAGATAATTAAGCAAGCTAACCAATGGGAGTTGGTCCAAGTGGTAAGCAATTTGATTCCGTTTAAGTAAAGTCTCGGGTTCGAGCTTTGTGTATGCAGAAAATTCCCATTGGGAGACTCTCCCACCATAGCCAGATGCGTGATGCGGGTTGGATTCGGATATAGTCGGGGCAAAGCTCCGGTGAATCAGGTGGACAACAAAAAAAAAAAAAAAAAAAATTAAGCAAGCTTTGGTGCCATCTCCACAACGAATTGAGCCCAAGGAATTTAGTAGGACTAAAAATAGAAGCCTTAAAGCCGATCAGGAAGCACATCAAAGACCGCCACATATGCAAGAGAGGCAGGGAAGCTTTGGATAGTTAATAACATAATGTTCTCTTGTATGTGAACCAAATTGATGAACATGATGGTGCTGATGATGAGGGAGAAGGGACAGAAAAAGTGCCATCTTCGCTGTAACTCCTTTCTCCATTTTTTGATTTAATTAATATAAATATAATGTCTTGGAATTGGTGCTGCATCTAAACTATTTCCTAGCAGGCTTAGAGATTTAATTTGTGGGAAAGATATTCAAATTCTTATTTTGCTAGAAACAAGGGTTTGTGGTGTAAAAGCTGATTAAATTGTTAGGAAATTGGGTTTTAGTCATTGGATTTGACTGGAAGCTACTATTTATGTGGTGGTATTTGGATTCTTTGGCATGATGAGTGTGTCTCCATACCATATGTTTCTTCAACAACACAAATTAGTGCATGTGCAAGTAGCAGCTATAAGCTCCTTTAAAAAATTCTTGCTAACTTGTGTTTGTGTTGAGCCATGTTGCAATATCCCAAAATATGTTCAAGAGTTAAATGTATTGAATAGAAAGTGGTATTAATGACAGAATTGCCCTTGAAATTTGCTATGACTTTAGTTTCGATTAGCTAGAAGTAATTACCTAGTTTTTGCCTAAAGTCATAAATGATTGAAAATATAATTTGAACATAAGAAAGAAATGAAGTAGCACCATTTGGGAGAAGACTAAGGGAAATAAAAGAATTAGGAAATGGAATTGAAAGAATTAATGGCACAAGAAATAATATTGCCATAATTAAAGGTAAAAGAGGGAATTGCCGCTTGATTTTGAGGTTAAATTGGAAGACAAATTGAAGAGCTAGGATTTTCTCTTCAAAAGCAAGAAGCATGTATGGGAATGAAAAGCATTTCATCTCACTCCCTTAAGATCACAAAAAACGTCCAAAAAGGTATACCAAGAGAAAAGAGGATTAATCAACATATTTCACAAGAAGACTTGGTCAAAAATTGTGGCTAAGACATAAAGGAAGTAATAAGTGATTTTTTTTAGCCAACGTTTCTTCTCCATTTGGGCAGCCACTTTTGGTCAAAAAGAAGAAGGAGAGAGGAAAGGGAAAAAACTCAACTCAAATTACCTACTCATGCTAGTTAATTTACCATAAGTGTATGACCAAATGAAGTAATTTTCACCACAACTTTTCTCTAATTTTTGACCTATTTTCAGTTGGTTATTAAGGGATAAATGAAGCAAAAAAATCTGATCATTCATCACTCTTATTCTCTCTCCTTAAGTCGGTTGTGGTTGCCAAAAAGGTTGAGCAAGAAGAGTAAGGTTGAAAGGTGAGTTTGATCTTGATTTTTCACCTTCTTAACCTCATCTATGGCTTAAGTATCCTTCACAAACTTTGTTCCTATTGATGAGAGTTTCATTTCTATGATTTTAGAATTTCAAGAAGAGGTGTTTTGAGGCAATTTAGAGAATGTGTGGATCTTTCTTGGTTAATTGAAGTGGAATGCTCAAGGGATAAATACATATGGGAGAGAAACCTCATGAGGGAAAGTTAGATTGTGTTAGTGCAAGTGTTTTATCCAAGAGGATGGGGTAAATTGGGTGATTAAAAATATTTAAACTTAATAACGAGAATTAACAGAAATTAAAACAGAGTTGTGAGTTAGAAGAATTTCATCCAAGTGTACATCAGAGATTTACACTGGTTAGGTCCCAATATCTTTGACCTACGTTCAATCCTCAAATCACCTCTAAGATTTTCACTATAGCTTCCAAGATTCAATGGGTTCTTGGCACTTCAATACACAGCAAGTCCCTTTCCTGACACTTGCTTCCCCTTACAAGATGTAAACCAATACCCTACTTAAGGTCCCACTACCTTAAGTGATCTCATGAAGATGTATTGAGTTTTGGTGAATTTCTCTCTCAAGGAGTAAATGTATAATCATTAAAGTACAGAACAAAGGAGAATAGTGAGTATGAAATAGAGCACTTATGGCAGACTTGAATGATTTCACAGATCCATAGTTGATCTACTTTGAATGCTTCGTATTTATAGCTAGAATGAAATAAATGACCGTTGTGAGTATTTCGTTTGTCTGTTAGAGTACCGTTGCTTCCTATGAACATCCTTCTTGTATGGTATAGTAGCCATTGGAGTAGAGAGAATATCTTTGTTCAAAAACCGCTCACATTAAATGCTTCTGACACACGATTACTCTTTCATATCTTTACTTGATTTCTTCATCTTTTACCTGAGAAAGCTTTATACACTAAAGAAATAAGATGTTAGACTGAAAGAGAATCAAATATAATCATTTATATCATCATTAAGTGATTTTTGAAAATTAACAGAAAATGCTTTGCTTTTTTAGAAACCATCACTCGAGTGATCTTGACTTAGCATTTCTGAAGCATAACAAATCACTGGATGGATCACTCAAGTGTTGTTCTAGTGATCCTGTAAATTGCATCACTCAAGTGATTTGCAATGGATCACTTGATGGATCACTCGAGTGCTCTGCTAGTGATCCTCAACTTGATATATCACTCGAGTCCTCAGCTAGTGATCTCAGAAATGGGATCACTTGAGTGATTTGACTTTAGAAAGTTTTCAACAGAAGATCACTTTTAGAATCACTCCAGTACTATAATAGTGATGCCAATTATCTTATCACTCGAGTGGTCACTCCAGTGATCTAGGGCCATTACTCAATTGATCCTTCCAAAACTTGACAGAGAGCATCACTGAGAATAGAACATATTTTATCACTTAATCACTCGAGTATTCACTCGAGTAATGGCATTGTATGCCTTAGAAAACTCAGCTTGGTTACTCAAAAATCTTTTGTTTATTATTGTAATCTTTTATATTATCTTTTTAATCCTTTTGTTATCATCAAAACATGGGATCTAACATTCTCCTCCTTTTTGATGATGACAAAACTTGTTTATTTTTGAGCTAATCCTTTTAAGAAAATAATTTTGGCAAGTTGAGTCTATTTGAATTCAAAAATTATAATGCTTGAATAAATATGAGAACTAAAACCAATAAACAAGTTATAACCATGAGAACAAGAAATATCATTCATAATGCATTAACATATAAACAAGTTATAACCATGAGAAGACAAAATATCATTCATAATGTAAACAACATAATTACATTGATTAAATGAAGCCAAGACCCTCGTACACCCGTGCTATGCTATATTGGCCTAATAACACAATCACCAAAATCACTTTCTAGATCTTCTCCCCCCTTTTGACATCATCAGAAAGGGTGAACTAAGCAAGGGAAGTGGAGCTAGAGTTGGGTGATGAAGATGGGTCAATGGCTATAATAGGAGTGGCTGCGATAGGGGCAGATGCATTATCATGTATATCACCTTCTAGGCAGCAAAGGTGGGTGAATCAGAGGCAATGGGCTCTGGAAGGTAAAGTGGAGGGACCTGCATTGGATCCTCTGGATGAGGGCTATACAGGGGAGTATGCTGAGGTGGTGGCTGTAATACCTTGAATTTTGAGATTTGAGGCTAGAGAATAAGCCTAAAATAAGTGGATTGCTAAGCCCCAGTTTAGCAGGAGCCCACATTTATTCCCTAATGATTCTTATCTTTAGGGTATTAAAAAAAGTAAAATGGTGAATTTTGGAGAAAGTAATTATGTTTTTGGTGAAATCGCATATGAGGTAGTGAGCTTGTCATATAATTTTTTTATGATCAAATGATGAGGAAAAATTATGAAATTTTACAGGATGAAAGTAAACATCCTAAGCTTTAACTTGATAGGTCATATGACTCAATTATAGCTATATACAAAAAGTTATGAAATTTTGAATTCAACAAAGAAAAACTGTGAAATTTCTGGAACAATATGTTAAGGTTAAAAATCTGGGAATGATGTACTTCAAAATAGCAAAAGGCTATATTTTTTTTTCTTAAAACTAGACTTAATAAGGGTTCTATAGCCTTTAGAATCACTCCACTTTTATTTTTCTAGAATTAGTTATGAGTTTTCAAAGTTAGGGCAGAAAATCTGCCAGAATTCAGACAAATCTGAAAATGGGGAAATTTTGTGATGGCAACATGATAATTTTGGGATAAATACATCAGCCCATTTTTACTGATTTAAAGGACTCTTAGGATGTCATTTTGATGGGCCAAGAGAAGGAAAATATTAGTTGCATGTTGTTGGGCTTGATGGACAAGATTACATGTACATAGGGATTTATGTACATAAAGGCAAAATTTGTATTTTTGGAAAATAGATAATGGAAGTATTGTAACCCCCTCCGTAATTATATCCAAAATACGCGATTAAAGTGAAATAGAGACCAATAATAATCAAAACTCATTTAAAATCCCATCATTGAGATAGGGTTTTCACAAATACCTTTTAAAATCTAATAAACTTAGTCTCATATTCACATTTTGAATACAATTACTACGTGAAGATAAATCACATTCATAAAATATCAGAGTGCACAACATAATCATCTCGGCAATCCCTGGTACATACCTTCGCTAAAGATACACGGGGCACAATTGCCCATTACAATTCTTCAAATGGGGATCACACAATCTCATCTCAAATTTATAACCCTATATTCAACCGAATCATATATAGTCTTCACAACTCATTGATAACCAACTCTCATTTCGAAGGAGTCCTAGCCACTCCCTCCACCAGCCACTTGCCCTGTCTCCAGTCTTTTCTCCTCGATTTTTGTGCTAGCAACTCGGGGCTTCACATTCGATCCTCAAGCTCCTAATAGCTTCTCCTTGACTTGGTTGAAAACCCTAGCTTCTTGAACACCAAATTTGCATCTCAAACACCTTGTAAGTTCTCTTCTCTTTCTCTCTCTAAAAGCTCTCAAACTTTCTCTCTCTCTTGGCTTCTGGTTCAGCACGAAAATGAGAGCTGAAGATGATGAGAAAATGTTTTAATTTCCAGGCTGATGTCATCTTTTATTTTGATGATGTCATAATTCCCATTTTCGGATTTTCTGGCAGATTTTCTGCCCAAACTTTGAAAAATCATAACTAATTTTAGAAAACTCAAAATGAGGTGATTCCAAAGCCAAATGAAAGATATTTAAGTACTCTTCATAGGAAAAATATTGGCCATTACTTAATATCACCACACAATTCCAGAATTACATAAAACACATCACTGCCCCAAAACAGAGTTCAGTTTCCATCCCAAACTTTGGACAGTCATATCTCCTAGTTCACAAAACGAAATGGCACAAATTATATGTCCATTTTGAAGCTTGAGATGTGAAATATAAGACTAGAAAGTTTCAGAATTTTTAGACACCATTTGGTCATTCAAAAATTTCACACAATCTGACTGCCCAGAATGGAGTTTCACTGGACAGAATTTGAAATTTTGTATCTTTGCTTCCAATGGTTCCATTTTCATACCAAACATCATTCCCACATAAATTTTCACAAGGAATTCATTGGAAACACCAAATAAATCAAATTCAAATCTCATTGACATGTTTTCACAACAATCTCAACATGTCAACACAATTCACATTTCAAAACCTAACATTACAACTTTTCCATTCCAAAGTTCCAAACCAATTTCAATGACATCAAAACACACTATGACACCATTTCCAACACAATACCCCATTCAATTCTTCCCTCTATTCTAAGTCAATTTGGATGTTAATCCATAATTGAACTCAAATACAAGGTTTCAGCGCTGCTCACAACACACACAAATCACATTCGAGTGCAAAATCACATCATATTCTCCAAAAGGGTTATTTATCACTAACCACGTCCACTTTTGAAGTCATTAACCCTTAATCACAATTTGGGATCTTGCTAAACTGGGGCTTAGCAATCCACTAATCTCAGGCTTATTCTCTAAGATCAAGTTTCAAAATTCGGGGTATTACAAGTATATATGACATAGGCATAATAAAACATCACCTTCCTCCTCATATGCTCAAAACGGACATATTACTCCAGCTGAAAGAGGGAAAAATGTTGAGATCATTTAGAGGGAGAAGGAGAAGAAATCTCGTGAAGTAGGTCGATTTCTTCGGTGAATTCATACCTAATGCGTATAACTTTGTTCCTAAGCTTCTCTTTCAAGTTCTTTAAGGGGTTGGAAGCTCAATTTTTAGTGATAAGAAGGCTTGGGGTTCAGCCATATTGAGTGAAAGCTAGTAGGAGCTTGAGGTAACTTCCAAACTCTTATATATTGATTATTCTGGTCGTTGTGGACAATTTAGTCGGTGAAATTCCATCGGATTGTCATTGATTTTAATTTTTGGAAATGGGTTGGCCTAGGGTTTATGCTACCCAAATTGGTACTAAATGGTAGTTATAACCTAATGGAATAGTCAATAAATTGGTTAGGAGTAGAAAGGAACGTGTTTACTGTAAGCCTTAATTAGCGTAATTAAGATTCAATAATGCATACTAAAATCGATTAGAGACCGTTGGATAATTTACAACCTATGTAGAACTCCCTCCTTCTAGTAAGGACTTCACAAAATTTTCAAAACTTCTTTCTGATCCTGGTCTCAAGTTCAAACATCAAATATAATTATCTATGCAGTTATATCACATTTAACATATCAGAGTGTATAACTTAATCCTTGACAACCCTCGAGTTTCATCTATATATAAAACTATAGGGTTTCAGTTCCCAATTAGGGGATTACACCACCATGTATTCAAAAGTAATTTACAACTCAAAAATATCATACAGTAATCCCTATCCAAAATGAATAACCAACATGGCTCGAATCAAATTTCCCTACAGGGTTCTAACCGCTCTGGGTTGTTCGCTTTTCCTTAGAGCCACTTGCCCTGTCTGAAATGTTAGTCAAAGGAAAGAGTGAGATTCAAGAGAATCCCAATAGTAACAAATCATTCATATTACACATAAGTACACAACATGTAAGCAAATCATCATACAGCAGCAGCAGTAAAAATCACTCTCCACCCTCACCCCCTTTTACCGCTGGGAAGGCACATCATCCTAACCCAAACCGTTGTTAGTGACTCAGGGACTATTGGCGTGGTAATGCATACAAATAGCCTTACAGCTCACATATAGCCTTTCGGCCCACAATATAGCCCTTCGACCCACATAATCAAAAATATCACACCCCATCCTCATCCCCTTTTACCGCCGGGAAGGCGTTCAGCCCTTACCCAAACCATTGCCAGTGACTCAGGGACTATGGTATGGCGGTGCTTAGACATATCCACAATCATTGTAGCATTCGAATCCATCACAAATCAATGATATAACACACATACAATGCATCACATATGGTATAAAAGAAAGCGTCACTATCTTATTCCTTCCTGACGTTCGCTGGCACAGTGGGCTCACGAGGACAGCAAATGTCAAATCCTCTAAACCAAATTAGGGATAATAGATCAATCTCTTTTTCAAGTTCTTAATTCCATAATACTTTAAGTTGGCATACATATAAACTCTTTAGGCAGCTATTAAATGCCTAAACATATGCCTAAAGGGTTGGGATAACTACCCCTAAAGATGCCTTTTTGGAAGTAAAAGTATTGATTTTTGGTCGGCTTACTCAAGTGGAGATGACCTCACTCGAGTGATGACCCCCAAATTCACTCGAGTCCCCAAAAGTGCTACACTAGAAGTGTTTGCCCGAGAGCAAACCTCAATATGTCTTACACCTTCACTTGAGCATAGGAAACTGCACTCGAGTGATTACCTCAAATACATTCAAGCATCAAAAAGTAAGACACAGTGAGTGACTACCCGAGAGCAACTATAAATCCTAAAAGCATAAACTTACTCCCTCACTCGAGTGAAACCAAGATCACTTGAGTGATGACCTATATCACTCGTGAGAACGAAAGTGCACTCTTGAGCCTTGCCTGAGAATCCAAGCAAAACTGAAGGGGAAAAAAAGAAAATATCTCATAGCACTCGAGTGAACCCTCCCTCACTCGAGTGTTATTCATCAGAAGCCAAAAATCGCAGCAATTGACATATGTTCCCTGATTTACCCATTTAACTGCCAATGGTCCTAAAACTTGTGCCAAAGCTCATTCTCATTCATTTTGACACAAGGAACCTCTTGGTAACTACATAACAACCCAATTTCCACTCAATCAACACATTCTCAACTCTAGTTCACAAGGCCACACAAAACCACAATTTGCCAAACTTCCTTATTCAATTTTTAAATTAAAACTAATGACATTATAACACATCCTAATACCATCTTCTACACAACACCATTTCAAACTCTTTCATTATCCAATTCTCATGAAATTAGGGCAAAAATTCCAAAATTTACAAAGCTCAACCAAAAATTACCATAAATATACCAAAATGCATCAAATTCTTACCTCTTCAACTTGTAAGATCAAATCTCTATTTTCCCAACTTTTAAATTTATGCAAACACCAAATCACCACTTTTCAAAATTTTGGAAATATAGCAAAGAAGCTCTCAACCTCTTGAACAAGTTTAATGAAGAGGCTTTAAGCATAGGGAGATAATTACCTACTCAAAATCAAGCTTTTCTCTTTCTCTTTCTTGCTTGTACTTCAGTGAAAGTGGAGAATGATGAGAGAGAAATGAGATGAGAGGATGATGATTTAATTCCTTCCTTTTTCCCATGCACAAATCGACTTGGAGGAGAGAGTGAAGAGAAAATGAGTTTGAAATTTTGACTTTGATCCAAGGGTCCTTATGATGAAACTTGTCATGATCACATGCCTCTCTTCATGAATCCATATAATCCATGCACACTTGATTCCACCTCTTGCTTAATAAATCCTAGCCATTGATCTCTAGTTACCTATGAGTTTTCTCTTTGGTAACTGACCAATCGGTCGGTAAATTTACCATTTTACCCCTGATTGTCATAACATATGCTAAACCATCATCAAACACATTTGCATCACAATTCACCTCATATACTTTAAAAGTGCTTAATTAAAATTAATTACATCACTTTTGAGGTCATTATCCCTTAATTACAATTCATGATACTACATTTATGCAGTCAAAACCGTAAAATCCCAATTTTCCCTGGAGTACCTGTATATTTTGGCGATGACTATAAATGGGCCTTAGAGTTGGATTTTCAATGATTTGATGGTTCCATTGAGTTCATGAACAAAAATTAGGTGGGGCTACAGTTGGTCACTTTTTTGGAAAAGCTCGAAAAAGCATAATTACGAAAACGCCCGTAAAACACTGAAATAAGGGTTGCTAAGGGCAATTTCATCTTTTGGCAATGAATTTTGTAATTCCGATTCTGAAAATGGATTCCTTGGGCGAAAATATGTCAGGATAGCCCAGTATAGAATTTTGGGAAAAGTACAGTCGGACTAGGTACGGCGAGGTCGGGCTGAGTCCCCGGGGGCATTTTAGTAATTTTTCAACATAGACTCATATAAGCCCCTGAAACACTATGGAAGTGTCTAAACGGTACCTTTGGCATTGTTGGATCGAATATGAAGCCCGAGCTATTAGAACGCTTTATGAGGCACACGTTTCAAGGCGTAAAAGGATTAAGGTAGGGAACTTACCTTTCCTGCATGTGTTTGATATTTGTGTTGGTGTATTGATGCATGTTATTGATTTGCTTCATTTTGTGAAATATATATGAATGATTAAAGCTCTGTTTCTATTTATGCTATGGCCATAAGTATGTAGTTTGAAACATTGAGCTTGCAGATATGTCATTGTGTGAGCATGAGTTTTGTAATGCAAGTATGTCATGTATTAAACACTTATCTTGCCTGCATATTGGTATTATTTTCCTACTGAGATTCTCTTGAATCTCACCCTCCCCTACTAACAATTTAAACAGGGTAAGGGGATTGAGGAGGGAGCAAACAACCAAGGGCGACGATGACTCCTTCTGGATGTGAATTTGGTAGTTAGTTATCAGTTGTGGGTTGGGATAACTATATACATTTTGGAGGTATATTTGGTTATCTGGATATGTATCTGTTCGAATGAGTATTGTTTGGATATGTATTTGAAAAGGATATTGTGTAATCCCCGTATGTGAACTTGTATATGGGAAAATGTGCCTTTGAAACTCATTAATGAAAGGTATGAACCCGAGGTTGCTGGGAATTATGTTGTGCACTCTGATATTTATTTGAATGTGATTTATCTTCGTGAAGTAATTGTATTTGAAATGTGAATCTGAGACCAGGTGTATTAGATTTCGAAAAGTATTTGTGAAAATCCTATCTTAAGGATGGGGAATTGAAATGAGTTTTGTTTATCCGTTGGTCTCTAATTCATTTTAATCGCATATTTTAGATATAATTACGGTGGGGGTTACAGTGGCTAAGGAGAAGATGAAACCACTAACTCATCAGTATCATCATAATGCTGAGAGTGATGAGAGGGAGGTTGAGGTAGTGGCTCTGTGTCTATAGGTGGGCAGCAGGTGCAGGTGCTGGAAATGATCATTGTACTTTGAACATTATTATTTAATCAACTTCTCCATTTTGTTATCATTTTATTTGCAAGTTCGCTATGATAACTATCCTTGGATAAATTATAATGATTGTCCTAAATGTCTGTGGCCAGTCATCTATGTGGGAGCAAAGATGAAATAAGACCAGTATGACTTTGAAGAGGTATGGAGATACAAATCAAAGTCCCAGACACTTGTAAGAGTATAAGGTGTTGGACCAACCCACAATGAGAAAGTTGAATGGATCAAGTCATAAGCTTGTCTCATATATAACCACGTCACTATGCCCTTTGACTTGAGATCATTATGGATTCCTACATGAGAGTTGCTCATATTTGACCTAGTCAAAAGTCACCTTTAACCGGTCGTTGATAAAGGCTATGTTTGGACTTGGTGGTTTTCATGTAGAGGAATGTGAATGGCCAAGATGGAATTTGTCCCTCACATTAGTAGAGAGATATTATTGGGCCCCTCGATGAGTGATTCTAAGAAATGTATGGCCATACTACGATGGAAAGGAGTTTTCATTTTTATAGTCAGACCACTCAGGGATCAAGAAAGTAATGGTCAGGAATAGGAGGATGATATTCTCCATGCCGCATCCTTGACTGGAATATAGAGTGATAAAAGGGGCGTGATATAGTTGTATGATATGTTGCATCGGTTTATCTATCCTCATATAAATGGGTAGTCATAATATCTTGCTAGAGGTCACTTACAACTTGTGGGTTAGTATAGCCATTAATCCACTGCCAACTTCATATGGGCCTACAGGGTTGCACACAAAAATAGCACAACACGAGCAATAATGTTCAGATTCATTGAATATAAGATATGTCTAGATTTAATGAATATAATGGTTAATCTAAGGTCGACAAGTATATATATATTCAAAAAGAAAATTAATAATATTATATATACATATATGTATTTTTGAAATACATATATATATATATATGTATATATGTATGTACATATGATAATATTATTATACTGTGTTAGTTTTAAATTTAGTTTTATCTAATAAGTTAAATTTAATAACTAACATGATAAAGATATAATATTTATGATTTAATTTATAAAGATAAATTAAATCTATTTCTATTGGCTTTTAATTCAAATTAAATAAATAAGTTAAATTAAAACTGTTGAATATATTTTAATTAAACCATATTTATTTAATTTGCTTATCAAAAGACAATTAAGTGTTAATTGTATGATATGGATTTTGAAATTAATTAAGATTAATTTTAAAAATCAAATATCCATAATAACATAGAAACCCATGACTAGTTATTTAAAAAGGGTGAGCTAGGGTTTTCTACGGGTGATTGAAAAAAAGTAAGATAGAGAGCTGTGAGAAAAACAAAAACTCTAGAGAGTGACATTCGTGGCGCTAGCACGCTATTCATGTTGGATTCCTATTCATGTGGATGCTAGTAGAGGGAGCTTATACGGGTTGTTAGCTTTTTAAGATCGAAAAGAAAGACTGAACACATAAGAAAGATGCGCTTCTCTACTACTTGATTTAAATGTCATTGACAGATCCACAGTAGGGATTGGAAAACTTTTGAATTTTAATTTTCCGCTGTGCGTACCAATCCAAGCAGTGGTATCATAGCTAGGTCAATTGTGCATTTAAGTTGAGTTTAAGGTTTCATCTCGATTATAAATTGTATATGTGATATATTGGTTTGATTTTGATTGATGGTGATTAATCGAGAAGGATAGGAGACTAAGGTAAACCTGGCCTGCCTTTAGTACTATTATGTTGTGAGGTTATTAGATTCAAAATCTTATGGGTAGCATGTTAAGTAGAAACATGTGGGGATCTCTTACATGAAATGTTAAGGATGAATAAATTAAGAGGATTCATAACTGTTGTTGGAGACATGTGATGCCTTTACTGCTAGTGTTAAAAAGCTTGAAAATCAAGAAAAATATGAAGAAGATAGTATTATAGAAGAAGTTATTTTTTAATTAACAATTAGATAAGAGTTAGAGAAAAGAAAGTTGAGAGGATATAAAGGAAATTAAAGGACTTATCAATTTTCTACTCTAATCATATGGTCAGTTACTAATATGGGGAAAAAGCTCAGAGATACCCTTATAGTGGAATTAGGATCACCTGAACTATCCTCTAAATCACTCCCTATCTATTTCTTTTCATACCTCTTTTCTTAGAGGAGGACTGAGGAGCATAGGTTTGATAGTAGGACTGTCGTGGTTAACTATTCATGGCATGACGTAATCATAACATTTATTGCTTTTCATATTGTATGAATTGTTATTTGTTGTGGTTTTAATTTCTAAAATTGTTTGGGTATGGTGAACAATATGGCTCTAATTTTGCAAGGGTTGTAATTTTTTTAAATACGGCCTGCATGCTGTGCCTTCCTCTACATAGTCTAGATGTACATTCTCTTCTTATCTCACTCCCCTCATATGTTTAAACGAGGTTTCTCAATGTATTTTCTTTTCTTACTAGAGAGGTCCTCTCATTTTCTTGAGAGGATTTATACTAGGTGAGCCATATTGTGTCACGTTTAAATTATGTTTCTTTTGATTAGATTATTACATGCATATTTTACATCTATATGTATTTTTGTATAAGATACAACCGCGATATATGTATTCATATAAACAAAATAATTAATTATGGCCTTCAAATGAAATTTTAAGTCATAATGCCATCAATTAATGAAGAAATTTTAAGTCATAATGCTGTCAATTAATGAATACTTGTCAAAGCCTAGATCACT
The DNA here is from genome assembly GCA_963855925.1 of Inga laurina. Classification (NCBI taxonomy): domain Eukaryota; kingdom Viridiplantae; phylum Streptophyta; class Magnoliopsida; order Fabales; family Fabaceae; genus Inga; species Inga laurina. The sequence goes on along the minus strand of OY979702.1, from coordinate 29,490,633 downwards.
CAATTGTAGGTTTCACCAAAGTGGATACATTTGAGTTACCTTGGTACGACAAGCATGAGTAATGGTGATACTAAAAAATATTTATTATTATTTTGATGGGATAAAACATGCTGGATCATATTGTTAGTGCAAGTGTTTCACCCAAGAAGGGGGTGAATTGGGTGATACCAAAAATTTCGTTGCGTATAAGAAAATTGATAGAATATTTAATGCAGTTGAGAGCAAAGAGAAATATTACCAAAGTGTACACCGAGATTTATATTGGTTCAGCCACAACCACTTTGACCTACGTCCAGTCTTCAGAGTGTCTCTGAGAGTTTCACTATATTCTCCAAGATTCAATGGGTTCTTGGTACCTCAGTACATAGCAGGTTCCTTCACCTGGACACTCGCTCCCCCTTATACGTTGTAATCAAATCCCCAACTCAAGGTTCCATAACCTTAAGTTGTATCAATAACAAATATTGAGTTTGTAATGAAAAACTCTCTCACAGAGCAAATATATAATCACTAAAGTACAATGAATGAGTATAAGAAAATAAAGCACTAAGAGTGTGTTTATTAGTGTATGTTCGTGTGTTCTTGGTTCTTATTTTCTGCTCTTTGAATGCTTCATATATATAGATGATTTGTAGTGTCCGTTGGAAGCAATTCAAACATGTCCATTAGAGTCGCACAACAACGGTTGACCATTCTTCAAATTTGAAAACTATTCGTTTGTGGTAGGTACCAGTAGGTGAACGTTTGGACTTTTATTTGACTTTTCACTTTTGGCATGATCTCTTCATTGTTTTTCTGCACAAGTACTTAGAATACTAGTCCAATGAAGAGTTATTCATATAGATAATAAATCAATAATCATTTGATCAAAAACATGATTTCTGGACTTCATTACTTAAGTGGCTACTTAGTGATCATGCTTGTTACTCGAGTAGTCCCTCGAGTAAACCTATAAAAAATATGGCGTTGAGCAATTCAACATTTTTCATAAGATATTACTCGGGTAAGTCATGGAGTAAGATAAAGCACAAACCTTGAAAATACCTGATTACTCGAATGGATACTCGAGTAGCCATGTCTTTTCCTCACAAGTTACTCGGGTAGTCCCTCTAGTAATCTGATTACTCGAGTGATGGCTCGAGTGGCCATGTCTTTTCTTCAAAAGTTAATCGAGTGAGCTCTCGAGTAAATTTCAAATAAGTTTTCAGATTACTCGATTACTCTCTCGAGTAATGTCATTCAAATCTTGGCCGAGAGTTTGCCTACCTGATTACTCGAGTGACCCCTCGAGTAATTCTTAAAGTATCTCTATAGATTACTCGAGTGGTCCCTCGAGTATTACCTTTTTCTCACATGGTTACTCGAGTGACTACTCAAGTAAATTGTTGCATTTCTTGGCTGAGAGCTATTGGAAGATTTTAACTTGGTTACTCGAGTGGCTACCAGAGTAAAGGCTTTTCTCATCTGTTACTCGAGTGGCTACTCGAGTAATGGTTCATATAACTTTGCAGATTACTTGAGTGGCTACTCGAGTAACTTCTTCCAAATTTTGGTAGTGCCTTTGAAAACATTTTCTTTCAACCTTACTCAAGTTCCCACTCGAGTAACAGTGTTCCTTACTCAAGTGGTCACTCGAGTAAGCATAGACAAAAAATGCCAATGATGTTCTTCCTTTGCTCTTTCTCTAAGATCTTCTTCATTACTTGAGTGCTTACTTCAAGTAATGCTTTGTCTGACTTTTATTTACTTTGTTCAAATTCCTTTGTTATCATATCCTCTTTTATCATTAGTCCAATCTTTGTTATCATCAAAACATATGGGATTTAATACATATGATGGTTGAATCCTATAAAGATCTAAGAGTTATGTGTGATGTAATTGTAAAGAGGTTACCTACCTAAATAACTTGATTTAAGCGTTCTGCCAAAGCGGATTTAAATTTAAGTGAAATATGGATCATAGCCCACTAATTATTACATTGAGAGTTGTAATTTAGTCGGAGATTACTAACCAACTTTGTATATTTTAATATAGAATCATGTTGACTAGTAATGTTGCGATACTATCATTACGATCAGTCCTTGAGAAGGACAAACTCAATGGGACAAAGTTTCTTGACTTGTTTATAAACTTGAGAATTGTTCTCAAGTAGGAAAGAAAAACATATGTCCTTGATCAACCTATTCTGGAGGAGCACGCAGCCAATGCTCCAAGAGTTCCGAAAGAGGCTTACACGAAGCATAAGGAAGACTCTATAGATGTAGGTTGCTTGTGGCTTGTCACCATGGTTCCAGAGCTCCAAACTGATCTAGAACTTATGGAGGCTTATGAGATGATTGTGCATCTGAAGGAAATGTTCCAGCAATAGGCAAGGCAAGAAAGGTTTAAGACCATAAAGGCCTTGCATTCCTACAAGATGTTGAAGGTGCATCAGTTAGTGCTTATGCGCTAAAGATGAAAGGCTACATTGATAACCTTAAGAGGATTGGATTTCCCATGAGCTAGGAGTTAGCAACAAATTTGATTTTGAACTCACTCCCAGAAAGTTATGAATAGTTTGTCATGAACTACAACATGAATAACATAGAGAAATCAATTTCTGAACTGCATGGGATGTTTAAAATTACTGAGCATAACATTAAGAAAAAGCCCACTACTATTTTAAAGGTTAAGAAAGGAAAGGGCATAAAAAGGAAGGCAAGGGGAAGGGGAAGGGTAATGGCTCAGGTGGTAAGACCAAAGAGTCAAACAAGCCCGAAACTAAGTCTGCAGCTAAGAAGGCAAGCCTTCAAAGGAAGGAGTATACTTCTTCTGCAATAAACTTGGTCAATGGAAGAGGAATTGCAAACTCTACCTTGAAGATCTGAAGAAGAAGAAGAAGAAAAATGATAGTGGGGCTATCTCTTCAATTATTTATGTTATAGACATTCATCTTTCTACTTCCTCTAAATGGATATTAGATACTGCATGTGGTTCTCACATTTGTATAAATGTGTAGGGTCTTAAGGATAGTAGAAAGCTGAAGAAGGGTAAAGTGGACCTACAAGTTAGAAATAAAGCAAGAGTTGCTTCTTTAGTTATAGGTATTTAAGAATTAGTTCTACCCAGTGGGCTTTTGTTATTTTTGAACAATTGCTATTATGTTCTTGCTTTGAGTAGTAACATTGTTTCTCTTTTTTTATTTGGATAAGGAAGGTTATACTTCCATTACTGGGAATGGTAAATTTTCTATTTATCATAATGACGTTTTCTATGTTAATGATGATTTACATGTTAGTCATGATATATTAAATTAGGAATATCTTAATAGTAGAAATATCTATAACATAACTACCAAAAGGATCAAGTCAAACGATTTGAATCCGACCTACCTATGGCTTGTCATCTAGGCCATATAAATGAGAAATGCATTTATAAACTCCATTAGATGAATTTCTTAACTCGTTTGATTTTGAATCATATGATACATGTGAATCTTGCTTATTAGAAAAGATGACAAAGGTACCTTTTACTGGGCATAGTGAGAGGGCCATTAATTTATTGGGCCTCATACACACAGATGTATGTGGACCACTGAATATAGCTGCCAAAGGAGGTTATAAGTACTTCATTACATTTATAGATAACTTTAGTAGATATGGATATATCTATATAATGAAAAATAAATTTGAATCTGTTGAAAATATATTCCAAAATAAAGTATAAAACCAACTTGGCAAAATGATTAAAGCACTTTGATCTGATCAAGGTGGTGAATATTTGAGCCAAGAGTTCATTGACTATCTTAGAAGTTGAGAGATAATCTCACAATTAACTCCTCCATGAACACACTAGTAGAAAAATGACTTTTTAGACCGGTTAAAAATGACTTTTTAGACTAGTTCTGTATTAGGTCTTGATACAGTAGGTCTAAAAAGTCTTTTATTTTTTAAAGTTCACCTTTAAGACCTGTTCTGCCCGCAAGAGGTCTTAAAGGTCAGACATTTAAGACCGGTTGTGGGCACAACTGGTCTTAAAGGTTAGACATTTAAGACTGGTTGTAGGCACAACTGGTCTTAAAGTACTTTTAAGACCGGTTGTGACTACAACCAGTCTTAAAGGTTCAATTTTTTTAAAAACGTCCCTTTTATATATACACGCAGTGCATGCTCCAATTTTAACAACAGTATAGAACAATCACTAATTTCAATTTCAAAATTCAAAAGCAGCAGTCTATAGCAGCAACAAATGTTCATACAAGCCAGTACAGTCATACATTGATGATTCATTTGTAGCACTTTAATTACAGTATGGAAAATATGGCAGCATTTAATGTAAACTCTATTGGCTCAATTTCAGCCCAAATGCACTTGTAGTTTCAGTCCCTAAGTCACAAGAAGAGTGCAAGAAAATTTGTCAAGAATTTAGCCAAAGGTAATGACCAACCTTAGTTTAGCACTAAATAACAGCAACAGTGCAATTAGACAGTAAGGAGGACCAAATGACAACAGTAATGAATCTTGAAGCAACAGAGAACAATGCAAAATGCAACGGATGAAATGGAGTGCATATATTTGTCTATCTATATATGTACCCATCTCAGTGATGTTAGAGAGAGATATTGTTGGGTACTTGGGTTCATATCACCTTAAACTTACCCAAGCACGGTCTTTAGTGCAAAATTCATATGATCATTCTCATTACTTCCGAGTTAAATATTAAATGCCAACTCATTCCTTTATTCAATCTTGAGACATAGTTCAAAGAAAAGAACTCTTAATTCACATATCATAAATTTATGCAGATTAATAATGCAAAAGCCCCACCAATATTGAATCAGAATAAGTTTAACAATATCTAACACAACTCTCATCCAAAACTTCTTTTGAAGGAGTAAATAACTCATGCTCTGTTTTCTTTGCTTTGTTGTCATCTACAACCAACATGCTCATTTGTTAAAAGCAATTTATGTTATTTACCTGCAAATTGATTCATCGATAAGGAGTTTATATAATGATCATTTCCCTAGAATGGAGTTACTCAAAAAATAGAAAAAAAAAATCACGATTCACTCATCAAATGGAATCACGACAGGCTTCAATCATCCACGGAGCACTATATGCAACCTAAGTATGAAGTAAGTAACAGATTGCACAGAAGCAACATAACAGATTTCACAAAAGCAATGACAGCAGCAAGATCAACAACAAGAACAAATAAATTTCAAGTATTGATACAAGTAACGGCAGAAATTCCTCAACTTTACGGAATACAAAGGGAAGAAAAATTACAAAGGTCAGTCCCTCAAATACCATGCCTCCTGTATCACCCATATCACAGAAATTGTCCTACACAGATACATAAACCTTGTTAGCAATACATATAAGAACAATAATATACAATGTAACATTGGATTCAAAAACTCACTATTTTTGTAATAGCTCATAGATGAATTCAGCACAATATGTGCGAATGAAATCAATATCTTCTTCAGAAAATGGATCAGCAAGATCAAACATCTGTAACACCAAAACCAGACAAAACATTGACTTAGTAACTTAAAAACAATAAAGTAATACAAAAGTTTTGAAATATAAATTTACCTCTTGAGTAAAATCAGTCGTGCCTAGAGTGATAATATTGTAAATGTGTCTCAAAACATAAAAATCACATAAGTTGGACCCCTGTGGTTGCCTACGGCTCTGAGAAAAAACATGATATCATTAAAACAAATATAAAGGCATGGCTTATTACATTTTTTAAACAAATCAATATGTAGTAACCTTTGGCATGATCCATGTAGGGTCCTTTAAGTCACGAACATGCTTACCACAAGCAGTGTGTAGGAATGTCCGCATAGCCCTATAATCATCACAATGACAAAGGTTATTGGTTTTACACAAATTCCATAAACTTTGCATACAAAAGGTAATAATGCAAGAAAACTAACGAATTCATGGTCTTTTTCAAATCATTCCCTAGTTTGAAGTGGAGGGAACATAAGAGGATGATAGTGTAACTACTCTTGTATAGAAGAAGCAACTACCAATGATAACTGAAAAAAAGAAGAATATTAAGCAAACATAAAACATTATATAAATAATAAAATATCAGTTTGTTTCTTACCTATGCACATATGGAGCCAAGAAACACTTAGTTCCAGATTCACTAAGCCTCTCTGATAAGTATCTATGTCTGCTAGCAGTAGTGGTCCCTTTCTCTTGGATGTGATGGGGGCATAAGAATCCAAGTTTTTCGCTTTTGCCAGAGGAGACCAACCTACGATGCATGTACCTACAATAATGCAAGCACATAAATAAAAGGTAAACGGTGAAACTTTTAAAATATTTACTTTGAATTGCAAAAGCTACTTACATTAAGAACAGTTGGACAATCCCAATCGTAAGATTTTGTCTAGGAGCTACCAGGGACATCAAATCATCCCTCTCAAGATAGCATGTCACCCCTGACTGTCCAACAACTGAATCCGTAGGCCACTCTCTTGTTTTAAAGGATGTATCATATGCCATCAGAATCACTTGTTGCATGATATTCAATGGAGGCTGTGAAACTTCTTGCTGAGTGAAGGGAGCTGGACTTGGTGGGGCTTTGATCGGACTTTTCTCGGCTTGAACAGAAACAAGGTTTGTTGGCCATAAGATGAACGTGCCCAGGACATCGCTAACGATCTTGAATTCATCAGAAGGGATAGGGACAGGTGCATCTGCAATAATCACCTCGTCAAATAACACTCAGACTTGATCACCTTCCATTTGTCGGTGGTGGACAGTTGATCCCAGGTTATGCACACTACCCCGTGCAACTAACCGTCTTAGAGGATCCTCGACAAAAAGATCACAAAGCTTAGTAATTTTTGGGTTAGGACCCTCTGATGACTGCCCGATGTTGCAATAACTACCTTTAGTGCTCTGCTTATTAGGATCAATCGATTGTGGCTGGGGAGCACTGTATCTTGTCTTGAGCTCATAAACACTGTCATTTCCTCTTTCATCTTGCTCAACCGAGTCTCTAATAGTGCATCAAATGATGCTTCAGCCTCGGCCTTTGCTTCTGCTCTTGCAGTGGCCAACATAGTCTCCAATTCCTCCCTAGTCACGATGTTTGAGGAATGGCGTACGGGGGCTCCAAAGTAATCCCACATCCCTACCCCTCCTCCAACTCCCCTGACATAGCCTGGATGCTCATGTTTGCTAGTAGCAACTATTAGAATATCATTCCTGCCCTCTGACTTAAAAGAGCCCTCAACTTGTTTTTTTCTAAGTTCCTCCTGTAAGATAATACAAAATAACAAACATAAGTAATGATGTACGTTTCTTATGTAATTAATAATAGTAACGATATATCCTTACAATTCTTTCACCTACTATAAGAGATTGTTCACTCGTATAAGACCCACTCCTCTTTTGGTGGGCAAATTGCCATTTTTCTTCTCGACGAATCAGAGATGGTGGAGAAAGAAGAACAGAAGGATCAGATTGAGATGCTTCTTCCAATCTCTTCTGTTTGGCTGCCAACAAGTCTCTTTCAGCCTTTGCATAACCCCCACGAGATATTGTATGAGGGCAATCATTCTTTCTACCACTATCTTGTTCTTTTTGCCTTTTTTCCTGCTAATAAGAAATGATACAAAAGGAAAGTGTTATAATCAATTAAGATAATTGCTAAGTAAATAAAATGAAAAATAAGTCAACTAACCAAAGATTCCGGAGTAGTCCGAACCCTAACAAATGCTTGCCAAGTCGCTTGATCAAGAAATGTATACTGGTCACACGGTTTAGGACGAGGCTGACCATCTTTCACCTCGATATGAATGTAATTGTTGGTCAGATTTGTCTTAAACTTGCTCCAACGCTCATAACAATACGTCATTGTCTTATTGTACAAGATCTCACTCCGAGGAACGTCGAGGTGAGCTGGAATGCATGCAGTGAAGGAGTAAGTGAAAAATTTGTGACATTTGATAATAATTAATTACATACAGAAGATAATTGTATATCTGGATAGTGTCCCAAATATGTTGCTTCGCCTTTACATCGACATTTCTCCACTCCTCTATCAAGATGCTCGGCTTGTTGCGTGCAAGGAGGCCGACAAAACTCCTATATCGTTGTACATTAGGCCCGATTGGTTTCCAATATCTATCAAACTCAATCGGTATCTTTTGGCCTACACTCTGACTGAGGGAGACATCTATCAACCGTGTGCCACGTCTACCCCTCCGTACAGATTGGCTACTGTGCTTACTATGACCCTGGCTCCAAGCATTGCTAAGCTCGCCCTGATTAATACTAGCTGGCTGACTCTCCTGAGCATTAGGTGGCTGACTCTCTTGAGCACTAGGTGGCTGACTCAGAGGTGTAGTAGGTGGCTGAACCTCTGCATTAGGACGCTGGGAATTCATCATTTTCCTGTAACGACAACAAAGAAAGATAAATCCTAAGCTATGACATGTGAAGACTTTATCGATAAAAAAACTAAACATATTCTTTAGATATAAATCATAATCATAATTACTTTAGTTAGTTAAGTTCAAAGTAGTATCATAAAGAGATATCCTCCCATATTCCCTCGTGATGATCATTTCTTATGCCGTGCGCATTATCTGCTTCATCTTCTTCGTTCAGTTCTGGTAGACCCCTGGAAAAAGAAGGAGTCTCAAGAAGATCATAACTTGAGTGACTTTTCTCATCAATATCAACGACCCTTTTTTCTTGGAGAGCTACAGACCATATTTTATTTGCCTGATTAGTGATATAGAACACTTGTTGCTCCTGATCTGCCATAATAAAAGGTTCATCTCCAAAACTTCTACTATTCAGATCTACTAATGTAAATCCTAACCTATCGATCTTCACACCATTATTGACATCAACCCACTTGCATTTGAAAATGGGAAATCTAATTTTAACATAGTCAACCACCCAAATCTCTTCAATCACCTCATAATAAGGTATGGCAGCCAATAATTCAACACCACTGTTCTGGACGGTGCTCTTATCATCTAGGTACTTCGTGTAAAACGTATAACCGTTGATCACAAATGAAGTCCAACTTATGACATCAACTTCAGAACCATGTGCTAACCAATTTATTGTATCAGAAACACATTCTTCTCCGTCAACCTTTTGTTTGAACCAATGTGCGAAGTTCTGTTATGCTCCCTAATGAACCTTTGTTCAGTCATTCGACTATTTTGTTTCTGTACAATTTCTTTATGGGCATTCATGTAATATTGAACTTCATCAACATTGTTCAAGATGTAAAAATGTACTTGTTGTAATTCATCAGCATCTATACTCTTTACTGTTGCCCTACATCTACCCCCTTCTTGATTATGACGTTTAGGAAGGCCAATATGTCGTACATTTGACAAATAATGTTGACAAAATTCCATAGCTTCTTTAAAAACATATTTTTGAACAATAGATGCTTCAGACCGGTCGGGGTTCTTCATATACCCTTTTAGTATTTTAATAGTTCTTTCGATTGGGTACATCCACCGGAAATAGATAGGGCCACACAACTTTATCTCCCTCACTAGATGAACAATCAAGTGTACTATGATGTCAAAAAAGGAAGGAAGAAAAAGCTTCTCAAGCTGGCACAAGATCATATATCCTTCATTTTCCATTTCCTCCAATCTTTCCATGTCAATGACTTTACAACAAATGGCATTGAAGAAGAAACAAAGTCTAGTCAATATGTGTTGAAGATCATATTCGGCAATGCCTCGAATAGTTATTGGGAGTAGTTGTTGCATTAAGACAGGACAATCATGAGCCTTTAGCCCTATTAACTTCAAGTCTTTCATCGAAACAAGCTTTTTAAAATTTGAACAATACCCTGAGGGAACTTTAGTGCCATATAAACACTCACAAAAGCTTCTTTTCTCAACCTTAGACAAAGTGTGAGCAGCTGGAGGACAAAAAGTTCTATTACCATATGGCCTTGGATGTAAATCTTCTTGTATTCCCATTTCTTGCAAGTCTAATCTTGCCTTCACGCCATCCTTAGAACTTCCTTGTACGTTGAGCAGTGTCCCAACAATACTATCACATACGTTTTTCTCCACATGTATGAAATCAATACAGTGTCTGACGTTAAGATTGTGCCAATATGGAAGATCGAAGAAGACGGACCTTTTTTTCCATATATTTTTCTCATTTCTACTCTTTGATGACTTACCAAACATAGTATTGATATTTTTCACCTTTTCATAAATTTTCTCCCCAGTCAATGCCTCTGGAGCATCTTCAAACTCTTGGCCACCGAAAAAAGCTTTTCTTAATCTATGATAAAGGTGGCTTCGTCTAAGAAATTGTCTATGGCCAAGGTAAATCGTCTTTCTTCCATGTTGAAGTTGATGGTAGCATGTGCCTTCTTCACATATCGGACAAGCTTTGTGGCCTTTAACGCTATATCCTGACAAGTTCCCATATGCAGGGAAGTTATTTATAGTACAAAAGATCATTGCTCACATATTAAAAGTCTCCTTCTTGTTCGCATAAAAAACATCGACACCTTTATCCCACAACTCTTTCAAGTCTTCGATCAAGGGTTCTAGGTAAACATCTATGTCATTTTCAGGTTGCTTTGGTCCCAAAATCAACATAGACAACATAATGTACTTTCGTTTCATACATAACAAAGGAGATAAGTTGTAAATTACCAACAGAACAGGCCATGAACTATGTATACTACTTAGGCTACCATAAGGATTCATACCATCTGTGCTAAGCCCAAGCATGAGATTTCTAGGTTCTTCACCAAAGCTAGGAAATAATTGATCGATTTTCTGCTATTGAGAAGAATCAGCTGGATGTCGTAGCTTTCCATCAGAAATCCTCTCATCTGCATGCCATCTCAAATTTTTGGCATCAATTTCATTGGCAAACAGGCGCTTGAACCTTGGAATGATTGGAGGATACCACAACACTTTTGTAGGGCCCTTATTTGATTTATACCTCGGAGTTTCACATATCGGACATTGCTCATTCTCTTCATGATCTTTTCTATACAATATGCAATCATTAGGGCAAGCATGGATCTTTTTATACTTCATCCCTAGTGGACACAATATTTTCTTAGCATCATAGTATCGACAAGGCAACACATTATCATCAGGAAGCATGTCTTTAAAGGCCTCAAGCGTTTCTAAAAAACTCTTGTCGCTCCATCAATGCCGTGCTTTCAAGCTTACCAATTTCAATACAGCTTTCAGCAATTGGTATTTTTTACACACTGGGTACAACGGCTTCTCAGCATCACTGCACATATTACCATATGCATGTGATTGTTCAAAACCCTCTTCTCCTACATCATGAATAATATCCTCTATCCGATCATCCATATCTGTGTCATTATCATCACAAGTCACTTCCCCCTGTTGAGATGCATTTGGCATTTCTAATTGTTCACCATGCCATACCTATACTACATACGTCTTACAAAACCCTTCATAAATTAAATGTGTGTGTATATCTGTAGCACTTAATCGCCTCTCATTCAAATATTTTACACAAGGGCAATAAAACATCCCACTATCATCATCAGCATTTCTTTTTGCAAAGTCTAAAAAACCCCCCACCCCAACACAATATTCAACACTCGTCCGTTTGGCTTGTATCCAACTACGATCCATATATTCCAACACCTTTTTTTTGTTTTCTACTTTTTCCCCTAGAAAAGGCAGGAGTATGATGAGAGCATGCAATTATTACACCCAAGTACCTAGTTTAACTACTACATAATGATAACGTGGGCTTGCAAGTTGAGTTGAGACTTGTCTTACTATTGCAAGTAATTAAAGAAAATAAAATCAGAGAGGCAATTTGTAGGCGATGGAGAGGGGTTGGTGTGTCTAATTTCTTGTGTTGATTGAAAAGGTTCACTAGGTCTGATCCATTAAGAAATCAAATATAGAGAGAGGTCCTAATTCTTTTTAGGAGAGGTCCTGTAGGTGTTGGGTATGTCCTAACGCACTTATTACTCTTAGTTAACAAAGAGGGGCTCTTTTGTCTCAGTGTTCACTGGCATGCACGGATACAACTTGCTTCCAGAGCTCAACCCCATTCATGCATATTGAATGTGTGATGACAAGAGCATGGCAACATTATTGCTCTTATAATTAATATTTTAATTGATTAATTAAAGGCAATGCACTAAACTATCATTAAAGGAACACAAACTCATGTCGCATTGCCCTTGTATGTATCCCCCCATTATATATGCTCATAAAAAAGCAATAATGAATAATATAGCACCCGGATCATTACCTATATGGTATATTCCTATCCTTCCAAATTATTTATGTTCCTATATTTTATTCATCATAATGGGTCCAAAAGTAGTACACAAAAACATAAAACAAGTTTGTTAATAAAACAACCATAAATGGTCCCGCTAGATCCAGCACTTGCAAGCAAATAATTAGATTAATGTAACTAATCATATTGAAGAATTATGCCTTATGACTTAATCGCTAATGTTTATGGATATAATTATAGAAACTAAGCACTTGTTAATAGTGAGCTTTTCCTAAAAGAATGTTTCAATATAAAAATTAAATTTTCAATGCTCATCATCTCAATTTCATTGACTCAATATTCAATGTTTGGAAGTTGAAAATGGCAAACCAAATGGAAACTGATGCAGAACGGGGAATGGGAAAAAGGAGAAGAGAGAGAGAGATTTAGAGAGAAGAGAGAAACTCAGAGAGAGAAAGCAAGAAAAATTTTTATTCAATCATTTAAAGGTATTAAAAATGAGATGTGTTCAGAGCTATTTATAGCCTCAACTCTAACCCTAGAATTTAATAGTAGAAGGTTCTAGAATGCAATTACAATGATTAAAGATTTAAAATCAAAATTAAAATAAATTATCATGGTGATAATGATAATAAATCAACCTTAAGTTTGATGATATTCAAATCTTTAGCATTAAGTTTGATGATCTTCGAATTTTCAACATTAATATTAAGTGTGATGGTTTTCAAATCTTCGGGTATCCTAGCTTCTAATCTTCTTGACTAAGTTACTAACTAGTTATGCTACAATAAAAACTTGACCCAAATAGAAAAGTAAACAGGAAACGAAAATAAACATGATCCAAAACATAACACGAGACCCAAACTAATTGAGGTACACCACACCACACCAATACATAACAACAATAAAAACTAAAACAGCAAACTCAAAGAAAAGATAAAACACAAGAACTGTAGAGCCATCATATTGAGAGTTTGGAAGATGATGTCAAGATAGGAGAAAATCATCCTAGGAACTTGTAACATTGGTAAAAGGCAAGAACAAAAGCCATACAAATATATCTTTATAATAGACATGGCTATCTTATAGGATACTGAAAAGAGCTACTGGCAACATAAACTAGAAGTGGATCAGAGAGCAGCAATGCAGTTCATGAAATAGCACTATAGCTCGCGTAACAATGATCAAGGAATGAACATATGGACACAATAAACTATAAGACAGGGGGCCAATGGATACCAAACACCAAACACACCAGAAAATTTATATTAAGCTACTGTTTAGTTGAGCCCCTTGCTAGCCTAGGCCGATGACCAAATCTGGAGGTAACATCTTCTATATAGTAATTGTAGAGGAGGATGAAGCATACCTCAAAAAAGAGGATGAAGACGTGGACGATAGCGACCAACGAATTACGGACGACAGCACCAACAATGTCAACCATGAGCAGCTGAAGCAGTGTATGAAGGCGACCAAAGATCGACGACGGACTCGATTCAGAATATATGACAGCGACCGACAGTGATGACGGACAGGGAGTCGACGACTAAGGAGAGAAAAGATTGGGAGGGATTTCAGATTGGGAGAAGCGGGAGGAGGCGTGGTGCAAAAATCATATTAGGGAAAACTTTTTAGACTGGTTAATTAGATAACTGGTCTAAAATAAAGGATTTTAAGACCGGTTCTCCTAACAACCGGTCTTAAAAGTGGACTTTTAAGACGGTTGTTAGGAGAACCGGTCTTAAAACCATATTAAAATTATTTTTAAGACCGGTTTGTCTAACAACCGGTCTTAAAAGTCCACTTTTAAGACCGGTTGTTAGGAGAACCGGTCTTAAAACCATATTAAAATTATTTTTAAGGTCGGTTCCCTAACAATCGGTCTTAAAAGAGGACTTTTAAGATCGGTTCCCTAATAACCGGTCTCCCAAGTTGTTTATAATTATGAAAATGCCACCGCACATTTCTTTTAGACCTAATCCACTACAACCTGTCTAAATGGCCCGGTCTAAAATGCCTTTTTTGTTCTACTGCGTACGCCACAATCGCATGCATTTCTAAACAGAGGAAGTACACACTATTAGATATGGTTTGTTCTATGATGAGTTAAACAGATCTTCTACCATCCTTTTGGGGCCATGCCCTAAAGACAATTGTGTAAACACTAAATTGTGTTCCATCTAAGGCAATTGAAAAGACACAGTATGATATATGGACTGGAATGAAACCTAGTTTTTTCTTTTCTCAACATTTGGGGATGTGAGATATATGTTAAGCAATAAGCCTTAGATAAATTAGCGCCCATATCCTCAAAGTTCCTTTTCGTGGGGCATCCTAAGGAAATGAAGGGATACTATGTCTACAATCCCACTAATAACAAAGTGGTTGTTGTACAAAATAGTATGTTTCTAGAAAGAGAGTTTATCTACAAAAGAACTAGTAGGAGTAAGGTATATCTCGAAGAAGTTAGAGAGTCACAAGATAGCACACAACCATATATGAAAAACAGAGAAGACTTATAACAAGTTGCTGAGCCTTCTCAAGTAACACAAGGTCCACATAGATTTGATAGGACATGACATCAGTATAATATCCCAAAATTCATATAAGGGTTAAGAATCCTAAAAGCCAGTGTAAATGATATTAGCACAATTGCTTTGGGAATTTTGTTTGAAATTAATTTATGACTAATTTAGGAAAAAGATTTAATTCCTCTAAAAATGTGTCTAGTGAGTTACAAAACATAGTTTGAACCTAGAAAGAAAAGATAATGGCAATTCAATAAATATTGGCATGAAAGTGCAAAAGGAAAAATTGCCATTAAATCTTATGGTAAAAATTGGAACCCAAGATTAAGGACTAGGATTTACCCTTGAAAAGTAAAATAATTATGAGGCTTAAAATTTATAAATAAAGGTAGAGCCACTCTCGAAATTCCCATATACCCATTGTGTTATTCATGAAATCGAGAAGTTCGGATTTTAAAATACGAGTGTAAGTAGTCAGAGGAAAAATTCTTATGTGGCGACAGGAGACAGAGGGTCCATTTTTGAGATTTAAGGGATCAGGAGATAATAGGTGAGCCTCGATATGCGTGTCACAGTTCTGAGTTCCTAAGTAAGCAATGATGACTCATGAAGGGATAACTTTTGTGTTGGCCAAGAAAAAGGATGACAAGTATCCCTTAATCATTACAAAGGACAATGACGCTTTTGTACTGGAAGTGTAAGGAGGTGACAAGTGTCCCTTATCATTACACTCACCTTTATGCCTTTTGTGTTTGCATTCCCAAAGAGCACCACCTAGCGCTTGAGTCTGCGGAATCCATAGGTCTCCGGTTAAGTTGGGTACTTGACTTTCTTGAACTCTTAACCCGGGAGGTAGGGAACTCATCAATCTTCCTTTCACCTAACTAGAAAAAGGTGCCACCTAGGAGAGAGAAAAGGAAGATCAATTGCTTTGGACACATGGCAATCTTGCACTCTAATCTTGTGACACTTGGCAAGCTGAGGAAAGCTCAAATTCAAGTTCAAATCTCAACCATTCCCACCCTTTTAAGTTACATTTCAGCTAGTCTTGGAAAGAGAAGGGAAAATCAGAAAAAAAATTCACACAAAATAGAAACAAGAGAGAAGGAGGAGGAATAGTAATATTTCTTGAGTACTGGAGTCGATTCCTACCCTAAATCATGTTATCATCTGGTAAGCCTTTCAGGAAACTTCTTCTACTCACTGTAAGTTTCAATTCTATGATCTTAAATTTCTCATCTAAGGTATTTTGTATCAGTTAGTTAGCCCGAGTGCCGTTGGAATACCAAATCAGTTATAGAAACCTAAAAAGGTAAGCCTCTGCTTCCTTTTGAACCGACTACCTTATGTTTTCGTTGAGTTTTCTTGGCATTTGGTTTCCCTTAATATTTTGGCCAGAGGTGGCATTTTGAAGGAAAATTATTTTTAAATTGCATATAAGGTTATATATCACATTAATAATGTATTAGACTTGTTGGTGGTGAAAAACACAAACTTGATTTTTCTTGTGTTGAGGGATAGATTTCGGTCAGAGGTGAAAACTGGTAGAGGGAGTGTGATTTTAGAATTTCTAAGGTTTCCATTGGATTCTACATGAAAAATGGAGTAGGAATAGCTCCTAGTTATAATCTTGAACAATTTAGAAAGATAAATCAAAAGGTTGAAATTTTGTTATAGCAGCTGCCAAATTGCGTTTTGTCAGGCACATTTTCTGTGACAAAAATTTCACTATCCAACTTCATTTGTTGATGGTGATAATTTCCAAATTTATAGTAGACATAAGGAACTTTAAATTGATATGTAATATGAAGGATTTGGATTAGAACACTAGGAGTTATGAGTGTTTAAGTTAACCATTAAAATTGGAAAGATTTTCTAGCAATAAGGGAAAAAGTGGAAATTGGGAATTTTGCGTGGATAGGAGACTGTGGGAAGCATTTTTCCCTTAAACTAGACTTAATAAGTGATGCCGAGTATTTAACCACCCCAATTAGAGTGTCCTAGAAAAAGATATAAATTTTCAAAGTTATTGAAAATTTTGTCAGCTTTTGGGTAATTATGTGAAAATGAAAAAGTAATGTCATTTAGTAATAAAGTTGACTTCCAAGGGTTAAGACAAGCACTTGGAATTAGTATGGGCCTATTATTACACATTAGGCCTAGTGCAAAGACCCTAATTATAACCAACATAAGAGAATAATTTATAAAAGAATTGGATTAAGTAATAACTTGTAGTTCGTAAATTATAACTTAGAGGATTTGACATATGCTCGAGACACTCGAAGCACATCAACTGAGGTCAAAATTTGGAAAAACAATTGTCAAGTAGTAACTTATCCCTCACATACTATGTGATATGTTATATGCATGCTTGTACTATTGTGAATTTAAAGCATTCAGATGAGAAGGGCTCATACCCAGTAGAATTTCCCAACGCTGTGGTAAGGGATGGTTGTCCTTGAATTACCTAAACTTTATGCTTACTGCATAATGTGAATTAGTAAATTTATGCTTTATGCATATTATGAATTTATCTCTGAATGTTGAATATGCTGATTGTATTGAAACTTTGGTTGACATGGTATGTTATATGCATGCATCTTATATGAGTGATATCTATTAGTACTAAGATTCTTTGAATCTCACCCTATTTTTCCAAAAACAAATTTTCAGCTCGGGTATGTAGTTCCTTGGGCAAGAAGGTAATCACGAGTGAGTAAAGCAAAGTGTAACCATGACCTTACTAAGACCGTACTTAATGTTAAAACACGTGTCATAAATAAATAAGAGATCATGAATAACCAAAAACTTTTTACAAAACCTGTATAATAGAATCTCCGTTTATCTTTAAAAACCCTATTCGGTTCGGTTACATACTACAATATTAGAGTACTAGCAAAATTTGCGATATTCACCTGGGATATATTCATTAACTAAAGGGTTTTACAGGGCATCATTGCCCATCTAAGTTTCCCTTATTGGGGATTACAATACAAATACTATTCAGATCAATGTACTTGCTTGTCCATTGATCTGCTTGCCCTGGCTAAAAATTTGATAATTGGAAAGAGTGAGATTCAAAAGAATATCAGTAGTAATATTTCACATATATGATGCATAATTAAACAAAGCATGTAAACATATATCATAATTCAGTAACATAGCAATGTTCAATTATGACTTTGATCACAACCGTGAAAAGCATGACAATAAGCAATATTCAATCCTTACCATAATTACTTCTGTGATAGGCATGACAATAAGCAACAACATTCAAAGTCGAGCATAATATATCAAATTAATAGGACCGCCATAATAAGCAACAACATTCAAAATTTGGAAATTCATAACTTCCAACACACATATCAAAAGGACTGCCATAATATATCAAATGAAAGCTTGGCATGTGCAATATTAAATTGGTAAGTTTCATAATTTTTAACCACTATTTACCTATTCAAAACTTTCATGCAAACTGACTGCCTGCACAGAGTTTTCACTAACCAAATCTTGCAACTTTTAAACCTAATTTCCAGCAGTTCAAAATTCACATCCAACGCTACTCCTACAGAATTTTCCACAATGAATCCAATGGAAACATCAAAATAACCAAATTCTAAATCCTTTAACATGTTTTGTTTTAGGCAATAATCCAACACAAAATCCAAAATTGCCAAACTTTACATTCAAAGTTCAATTCACTTCCTTTTATCTAAGCTCAACAAAAGTACAATTTCCATGACCACAACCTACTTAACTCTCTAAGACCCTAATCCATGAAAAAGAGGGCAAAAATTCTCAAACAATGGCTACAAAGCATTTGTAGAATGTTTCCCTTAGTCACCTTTATCGCTTGAACAATCTTATTCCTTGATTCTCCGCCTTCTAGATTTTCTTGAGTGCACAAACCACCACCAATGGAAAATCTAAAACCATAGAATTGAAGCTCTCAACCCAAGGAACAAGATTAAAGAAGAGACTTTTGGCATTTGAGCTCATCTTGAGAGTCAAATAACTCACCTTAATCCAAAGCTTCTTCCTCTTTCCTTTTCTCTAATGGCATCCTAATGAGAAATCAAGGGAGAGAAGTGAGAGTGAGAAAGATGATGAAATAATGGTCTCTTCCTTGCCCATGATCTAGCAGCCAAATTGTAGGAAGAGAAAGGGAAGAAAAATGATTTAAAATGTTGCATTTGACTTTTCTATCTACTCCTTCTTTATCTAACCATGTCACTTGTCCCGATCTCCTTTCTTCTCGTAAAGTAAGTAACCACATGGTTATGCTAACTACTCCATTAGCCATTTAGTCACACTCCTTATTTCTTTTAGTTAGAAATTAATTTTCTTCATCAATCACTGACTAATTGACTGGTAAGTTTTCCATTCTTCAAATTTTTCCCTGATTATGGCACATTCACTTGAATTGCCACATAACACATATTTTAATTCCTTTCTTCTTCTTCATGTGCCATTTCCCTCTACTTTAGCCCAATAATTACTTTGCCATATAATTATACTAACATGCAGGGTTTTGGGCATTTCCAATAATTAATTCGAGTCACAAACCAACTTTATTTAACCGAAAGTGTTTTCTCACATTAATTACATTCTCAATAGAAGTCATTAGCCCTTAATCAAAAGTTGGGGCATTACAATTCTCTACCTTAAAGTGAATTTTCTCCCCAAAATTTGTTACACATCTTGGGGAATAAACTCCTAAAACTGCTTCTTTATGTCCGTTACTGCTTCCTAAGTTGCTTTGCTTGGAGGCATTCCCTTCCAGACCCCTTTCACAAATGATAAGCTTCGGTGTTTGAGGCACCGTTCTTCTCAATCGATAATTAACTCTGGCTCTACCGCATAGGTGAAGTTGTCTTGTAAGTCAACATCTTCATACTCAATGATATGTTTAGGGTCTGGTTGGTACTTCTTTAGCTGTGACACATGGAATACATTATGGAATCTACTTAAGTTTAAGGTTAGGGCAATTCGATAGGCCACAGGTTCGATTCTTGCAAGAATTTCAAATAGACCCATGTATCGTAGGCTCAGCTTCTTTTGCTTGATTGCCTTCCCAATGCCTGTAACCGGAGTTACTCTCAAGAATACATGGTCCCCCACTTTAAATTCTAGAGGTCTTTGCCTTACTCGATCATAGTTTAAATGGACTACGCTCGCTCATCTAGGCTTTGAGCCTATTTAATCTCGGATATTTAGTCACTTTCCCCTTAGGGAATACTATTAGCGTATATGATTTGATCGTGAAATCTAAATCTCAAATATGATCTATTATTACTGCAAAAATCTGTACCACCTTCCGACTAGACACATCCATGATGACATCAACATTATGTTAGTGCAAGTGTTTCACCTAAGAGGGGGTGAATTGGGTATAAGAAAATTAACAGAATATTTAATGCAGGTGAAAGCAAAGAGAAATACCGAATTGTACACCAGGAGTTATACTGGTTCAACCACAACCACTTTGACCTACGTCCAGTTCTCAGAGTGTCTCTGAGAGTTTCACTATATTCTCCAAGATTCAGTGGGTTCTTGGCACCTCAGTACACAACAAGTTCCTTCACCTGGACACTCGCTCCCCCTTACACGTTGTAATCAAATCCCCAACTCAAGTTCTATAACCTTAAGTTGTCTCAATAAAAATATTGAATTTGTAATGAAAAATCTCTTACAAAGTAAATATATAATCACTAAAGTATAATGAATGAGTATAAGAAAAAAGAGCACTAAGAGTGTGTTGATTAGTATATGTTTGTGTGTTCTCAGTTGTTGTACTCTGCTCTTTGAATGCTCCATATATATAGATGATTTGTAGCGTCCATTGGAAGCAATTCAAATATGTCGTTTAGAGTCGTGCAGCAACGGTTAACTATTCTTCAAATTTGAAAACTATCCGTTTGTGGTAGGTAGCGATAGGTGAGATCTCGGATGTTTTATTTGACTTTTCACTTATGGCATGATCCCTTCTTTGTTTCTTTATAAACATTCTTAGAATACTAGTGCAATAAAGATTTAATCATATAGATAACAAATCAATAAACATTCAATTAAAAACATGATTTATGGACTGCCTTACTCGAGTGGCTACTCGAGTGATAATCCTATCAAAAATATGGCAGAGAGTAATTCAATATATTTTATAAAATATTACTCAGGTAAGACATGGAGTAAGATTTATCACAAACCTTGGAAATACCTGACTACTCAAGTGGCTACTCGAGTGACTATGTCTTTTCTTCACAAGTTACTAGAGTGCTTTCTTGAGTAAGCTATAAAATAAGTTTGCAGATTACTCAAGTGGTGCCTCGACTAATGTCATTCAAATCTTAGTTAAGAGTTTGCTTACCTGATTACTCGAGTGACAGCTCGAGTAATGCTTCAAATAACTCTGCAGATTACTTGAGTGCTCCTTTGAGTAATGCCTTTTTCTCACCTAGTTACTTGAGTAGCTATTCGAGTAAATTTCTGCATTTCTTAGTCGAGAGCTACTTGAAGATTTCTCCCTGTTTACTTGAGTGGCTACTCGAGTAATGCCTAATGCACATGTTGTTACTCGAGTGGCTACTCGAGTAATGGTTTATATAACTTTACAGATTATTCAAGTAGCCTCTCGAGTAACTTCTTCCAAATTTTGGCAGTGCCTCTCTGAAACATTTTCTCCAACATTACTCAAGTGGTTACTCAAGTAACAATGTTCCTTACTTGAGTGCTCACTTGAGTAAACCTTTAAAGAATCTACTAGTGATGTTCTTCCTTTGCTCTTTCTCTCAGATCTTCTTCATTACTCCAGTGCTTACTTCAAGTAATGCTTTGTCTACCATTTATTTACTTTGTTCAAATTCATCTGTTTGTTATCATATCCTCTTTTATCATTAGTCCAATCTTTGTTATCATCAAAACATATGGGATCTAACATTCTCCCCCTTTTTATGATGACAAAATTTGGTGATTTTGAACAAATTTTTTGTAATTGAGTTTTCAAACATATGCTTCTTAGATACTTTTCATATGAAATCTTTTGTTCAATTTAAGCTTGAAAATTCTTTTGAAATAGCTTAGTAAAGATTTTTTCAAAGTTTTTGTTCTTATTTACTTGTTCACCTTGCATACACAATCAAAAACTCATTAGTCCCAAAATACAATATAACTTCAATGAAATTTAACTTTAATGGCATAAATAAACAAAATTGTATAAAGAAGAATTCATTACATAATTAAACTTAAAGTTCAAAATTAAAAGCTCCCTAAAGAATACAAGCCCCCTAAAGCCCTGTACACCCATATCCCAATACATTAACTCAACATTGATCACAAAATCACTCAGGCTCTTCTCCCCCTCTTTTTCTTCATCACAAAGGTGGAATCAATCATGAGGAGGAGTAGATGGCTTGGCTACTGAGATAGGAGTGAAAGGAAATGCCAAAGATTCATGTAAACCATATGAACTGGAAGGATATGAAGATGATGGTTCATGGTCAGGAAGGTTCATTGGGGGTGTCTGAAGATCCTCTGGAGGATTCATTGGAGATGATGGGTAAGGAACCATAGAAGTAATTTCTACTTCTTCTGCAGCAACAGGTGAAGACACAAGCACCTCCTCAGTGCGTGTAAGTGAGGCAATAGGAGTAGATATGGGCTCTGGCTTAACAGGCTGAGTTGGATCATCAGTGGTGATGTGGAGGCTCAGGCATAGAGAACAAGAGATTACTGGGTCCAATCTCAGAGGGTCTATGCTCAGTAGGTATAGAAGGTCCAGATTCAGAGACAAGTACTGGCTCAGGAGTAACAGAAGGACCAAGAATAGGGGAGCCAGATGCCATAGCATCAAGTCTGGTAATAATGGATCTCGGAAGCTCACCCTAGGCACGTTGTTCAGCTAACAACTCTTCATGCCTCTAATCCATTTTTTCCACAAGTTGTCCCATCTTCTCATTCATATGAGTTATCAACTCAGCATTGGTATTGGAAATGTCGATATGGAAACCCTTTAGAATGTTCTCCATCAATGTTTGCATTACAGCACCAAAGAAAGAAGGAGAGGATGTGTTGGCTGGAGCAGAAGACTATGTGTCATCCATTCGACTAGTTGCAGTTTCATTCTTCTTTTTCTTCTTGGGACTTGCTTCTAGAGGAGTCTTCAGAGGAATCTCAATGTTCAACTTCCCAATTTGATTTCTCCCAACTGGTGTTATCCTCTCAATTGGCTCCTTACTCTCCAAGTACCAAACCTTATTCTTCTTGAGAAATAAAGAAATAAGTTGAGGGTAAGGCATTGGAGTACTAGGTTTTCCTTCATACCTATATCTCTTGATCTCAGCAAAGATATATTCTCCCAAGTCCTTTTGTTCTTTGAGAATCAATGAGGCAAATTTTCTAAAATCCCTCTCAATAAAATGTGTGTAATTGTTGGATTTGTTCACTATGGCTCTAGAATAGATATACCATAGGACTCAATGAAAATCGCTCATATCACTCGGATTGAAATTTAGAGGTCCCACTATCTTACCAAGTCTTAGGATAAAGAATATCTAGTTTAAGTCAAGATTAGGGTAATTATTATTAGGAGGGTCCTCTATTCCTAACCAGGTATTGATTTTGGTGGGTGAGATTAGGATTTTCTGTCCTCTAACCTTATAAGTCATTTCTTCTTCCACATACTTTCTAATAGGATCATTAATAGGTTCAAGGTTGCAGTAAAAATGCCTCACAACTTTGGTGTAAAATAGGAGTTTAACAGACAGCCAGAGCATATAGGAATCAAGATAGGGACTCAGGTTGAATTTCAATAGCTCTTGAAGAACCTTGTAATCAATGTAGTGCATCTTGAACACATTTCTTCTTAAAAAGTAACTCAGGTACTTCTAAGATTCCTCAAGCTTGCAGATATTGAATCCCTGTGGAGGGAATGTGATTTCTTCATCCCTTTCTTCCTGGTTGAATTGAAGATTCTCCTTTCTTTGCTCCCTTAGATTGAAAGTCTTCTTTAAGCATGCCTACCATAACTTTAGTAATCTTTTCATCAATCATGGGCTTTTAAAGAGGTTTTAGAGAAAAAGTGGTGTGTTAGATAGGTCAGAAGGAGGAGGGGATGGTTCCTTTATTCCTTTGGCTCTTCCAGTAGATATGCTCTTCTTTGATTGAGCTCTTTTGGCAATGGACTCCTTAATCACAGCCCCTTTCACCTTTGGCATGGTTTGTGGTTTAGCTTTGACTTTAGATTTAGGAGAAAGCTTTCGTTTCTTGGTAGGTAGAGATGAAAGAGAATCAGAGGGTTAATATGGTTCAGAGGACTCAGAAGGAGTGCTAAGATTAGGAGATTTTGTCCTCACCATTGTGATTTGAGAAAGATAAAGATTTCTAGAAAAACAGGGTCGACAGTCATGATAAATAGGGCACAGGATTATGAGCAATCTGGGAGGTTTTTGTAAACAAAACTCAATGGGTTTTGACAGTTATGAGAAGAGAAAATGGTTGTGAAAAGTTTTTGTCAGATCACTAAGAGAATCACTCGAGGCGATTTTGTGAGAAATGACCGAGTAATGACTGAAATAGACCTAGGGCCCAACTTCACTCGAGGGTTTACTCGAGTAATCATCAGCTTCACTCGAGTGATCATACCAGAAATTTCGAAATGTAGTAATTTCAAGTGCGTACCTGGCATGAATAATATTGTAATTTTCCATGTATATGATGGCTCTTTAGGACAAATTTGAGCTGAAACTCAACACACTTGTGATCTACACCAAGATTCACTCGAGGCCTTACTAAAGTAACCTTTAAAGTTTACTCGAGGCCTCCCTTGGGTAATATGTTTCTTCACCTTTTGACTGTTCATTTCCAACTGTTGTGCCATTTCTTTTGAATTCATTTTGAATCAATGCTCCACTGTCATAATTTTCAGGTCATTCTTGAGTGGCTACTTAAGTAATCCATTCAATTAGTTCAATGTGTCACTCCATTAATGGTGGTTACTTGAAGTTGTCACTCCAGTAATGTTATCCTTTGTTAACCTCTGCTTTTCATACTCCAAAACAGAATATCATGATCCTGTAAAACAAATTACTAGAAACTCTGATGCTTAAGTTAGTAATCATCAAAACATCAATAAATAACATTATCTAACATTTTGTAAACACTAAATAACTTATAATTCATTGGGATTTACTATTCCCAATTCTCGTCTAAAATACAAAAATTGATCTTTTGTAAGAGGTCTTATGAAGATATCAGCTAGTTGAATATGAGTTGTGATGTGTGTTAGGATCGGCAGGCACAGCGAAAGAATTTTAAAAATTTTACCAGTACTAATCGAGGATCTATCAATGGCGTTTAAATCACGTTAGAAAGAACTCATACCTTTTCTTTTAACTTAGGATTTTCATGATCTCTAGGAGCCAACACGTTAGGTCCGCTCCCTCTACCGGTATCCATATGAATGCTCTCAAACAGAGACCATGTGCTAGCGCCTCCAAATGTCTCCTAGGGTTTTCCTTGCGGCTCTCAATTCTCATTCGCATATGAGTCTATCTGCTCTATTAAGTTTATAACCTATGAGGGCTATATTCAAATTTCAAAATTAATCATCATTAATTTCAAAATTAATCAACAATAATTACCTTAATGAGCTTATTAAATAAATTCAGTTTAAATTAAATCTTTCTAACAGTTTTAATTTAACCTATTTATTTAATCCAAATAAAGAGTCATTAGATTTAATTTATCTTCATAAATTAAATTTGAGATACAATATCTCTATCATGTTAGTTATTAAATTTAATATATCTTAATAAATTAAATTTAAAACTAACACAATATAATAATATAATATAATATAATATATATATACACATATATATAATATATAAGATATGTATTTCAAAAATATATATGTATATAATATTATTAACGAATTTTATATTATATATATAAATATAAAATTCGTCCACCCTAAATTAAACATTATCTCGTGTTGGGCCATTCTTATGTGCGATCCTGTAGGCTCATATGAAGTATGCAATAGGCCAATAATTGTACTAACTCAAAAGTCACAAGCGGCCTCTAGCAAGACATTAGGACTACCCAATTCATATGAGAATCGTTAACACGATGCAACCTGTCATACAACCATGTCACGTCCCTTTTCTCACACGATATATCGGTCAAGGATAAGGCCTGGATAATGTCATCCTCTTGTTCCTGACCATTACTTTCTTGATTCCTGAGTAGCCTGACAATATAAATGGAAACTCCTTTTTATCGTAGTATGGCCATACATTTCTCAGACTCACTTATCGAGGGGCCTACTAATATCTCTCTACTAATGTAAGGGACAAATTCTATCTTGATCATTTATATTCCTCTGCATGAAAAACCACCAAGCCTGATCATAGCCTTTATTATCAATAGGTCAAAAGTGACTTTTGACTAGTTCAAAGCTTAGCAACTCTCATGTAGGAATCCATGATGACCTTAAGTCTAAGGGCATTGTGATGTGGTTATACATGGGAAAGGCTTATGACCTGATCCATGTAGCTTTCTCATACTGGGTCGGTCCAGCACCTTGTACTCTTACAAGTGCCTAAGACTTTGATTCGTATCTCTATATCTTATCAAAGTCATACTGGTCTTGTTTCATCTCTGCTCCTGCATAGATGACCGACCAGGGACATTTTAGGACAATCTTGATGAATTATCTAAGGATACAGTTATCACAGTTAACATGCAAATAATATGATAACAGAATGGAGAAATTTCATTAAAATAAAAATGTTCAAAGTACAATGATTGGACCTTAGGGCACAATTTCCAACACCACTAACTTCTTGTAAACACAAGGTTTATCGATGTTTTGAATGAATCCTATCTCTTTGACTACTTCATCAAAATGATGATTCTAGCTCTGAGATGCTTGCTTCAATCCATAAATGGATCTTTAAAGCTTGCAAACCTTACCAGAGTCCTCTGGACGCACAAAACCTTCAGGTTGTTTCATGTACACATCTTTAAGGAGCTTACACTTAAGGAAGGTTGTTTTGACATCCATCTGCCATATTTCATAGTCAAAATATGCTGCAATGGCAAGAAGGATTCTGATTGATTTGACTAATGCAACTGGGGAAAAGGTTTCATCATAGTCTACACCATGAGTTTGAGTGAATCCTTTTGTAACCAGTCGTACCTTGAAGACATTTACATTGCCATCTATATCAGTTTTCTCCTTGAATACCCATTTGCACCTGATGGTTTTTACACCTTCAGGTGGATAGACTAAGGTCCATACCTGATTGTTGTACATGGATTGCATTTCAGATTTTATGGCATTTAGCCATTTCTCAGAGTTTGGTCCCACTATGGCTTCTTGATAGGTGGTTGGCTCATTTTTCTCAATGAACAACACATCACAGCCTTCAGTAATCAGAAATCCATATCTCTGAGGCTGATGCCATGTCCTATCAGATCTTCGTAGACCTTGTTTTACTTGAGGAGGCTCAGAAACATGTTGTGAGTCTTCTCTAATGTCCATTTATGGTTCTATACTATCTTGTGACTCTTGAATTTCTTCGAGATGTACCTTACTCCTACTGGTTGTTTTAAAGACAAACTCTCTTTCTAGAAACTTACCATTTTAAATAACAAACACTTTGTTATCGGTGGGATTGTAGACATAATATCCTTTCATTTCTTTAGGATACCCCAGGAAAAAGGCACTTTGATGATCTGGGCACTAATTTATCAGAGGCTTGTTGCTTAACATAGACCTCACATCCCCAGATCTTAAGAAAAGATAAACTTGGTTTCTTTCTAGTCCATATCTCATATGGTGTCTTTTTAATTGCCTTAGATAGAACACGATTTAGTGTGAATGCGGCTGTCTTTAGGGCATGTCCCCAAAAGGACGGTGGAAGATCTGTTTGACTCATCATAGATCGAACCATATCTAATAGTGTTCGATTCCTTCATTTAGAAATGTCATTCCATTGTGGTGTTCCTGGAGGAGTTAATTGTGAGATTATCCTACAACTCCTAAGATGGTCAATGAACTCTTGGCTCAAATATTCACAACCTCGATCAGATTGAAGTGCTTTAATTGTTTTGCCAAGTTGATTTTGTACTTCATTTTGGAATATTTTGAACATTTCAAAAGATTCAGATTTATGTTTCATTAGATAGATATAGCCATATCTACTAAAGTCATCTATAAATGTAATGAAGTAGACATAACCTCCTCTGGCAACTGTATTTAATGGTCCACATACATCTATATGTATGAGGCCCAATAATTCAGTGGCCTTCTCACTATGCCCAGTAAAAGGTGCCTTTGTCATCTTTCCTAATAAGCAAGATTTGCATGTATCATATGATTCAAAATCAAATGAGTTAAGAAATCCATCTTGATGGAGTGTAGAAATGCCTTTCTCATTTATATGGCCTAGACAATAATGCCGTAGGGAGGTTGGATTCAAATTATTTGATTTTATCCTTTTAGTAGTTATGTTATAAATATTCCCATTATTAGGATGTTCCAAATTTAATATATAATGACCAACATGGAAATCACCATCAACATAGAAAATGTCATTACGATAAATAGAACATTTACCATTCCTAGTAATGGAAGTATAACATTCCTTATCTAAATAAGAAAGAGAAACAATGTTACTACTCAAAGCAGGAATATAATAGCAATTATTTAAGACTAACAAAAGCCCATTGGGATGAACTAATTCATAAGTACCTACGGCTAAAGCAACAACTTTTGCTCTGTTTCCAACTCGTAGGTCCACCTCGCCCTTCTTTAGCTTTCTACTATCCTTTAGACCTTACACATTTGTACAAATGTGAGAACCACATGCAGTATCTAATACCCATATAGAGGAAGTAGAAAAATGAATGTCTATAACATAAATACCTGAAGTGATAGCCTCGCTATCCTTCTTGTTCTTTTTTAGATCTTCCAGGTAGAGTTTGCAATTCCTCTTCCAATGACCGGATTCGTTGCAGAAGTAGTAGACTCCTTCCTTTTGGAGGCTTTACCTTCTTGGGTATAGGCTTGGTTTCGGGCTTGTTTGACTTTTTGGTCTTACTACCTGAGCCATTACCCTTCCATTTTCCCTTCCCTTTCTTTTTCATACCCTTTCCTTTCTGAACCATCAAAACTTTATTGGGCTTTTTCTTAATGCTTTGCTCAGCAGTTTTGAGAATCCCATATAGCTCAAAAATTGATTTCTCCATGTTGTTCATGTTGTAGTTCATAACAAACTGGTCATAACTCTCTGGGAGTGAGTTCAGGATCAAATCCATAGCTAACTCCTGGTTCATGGGAAATCCAAGCCTCTCAAGGTGATCAATATAGCCTTTCATCGTTAACACATGAGTACTAACTGATACACCTTAGCCATCTTGCAGGAATGTAAGGCCTTTGTGGTCTCATACATTTCTTGCCTTACCTGTTATTGGAACATTTCCTTGAGATGGACAATCATCTCATAAGCCTCCATAAGTTCTAGATCTCTTTGGAGCTCTGGAACTATAGTGTCAAGCATCAGGCAACCTACATCCACAGAGTCATCCTTATGCTTTGTGTAAGCATCTCTTTGAGCTCTTGGAGCATTGGCTACAAGCTCCTCAGGAATGGGTTGATCTAGGATATAAGCCTTTCTTTCCTGCTTGAGAACAATTCTCAAGTTCCTGAACCAGTCAGGAAAGTTTGTCCTATTGAGTTTGTCCTTCTCAAGGCCGATCGCAATGATAGTGTAGCAGTATTACTAGTCGACATGATTCTACAATTAAAATATGCAAAGTTAGTTAGTAATCTCCCACTAAATTAACAACCCTCAAAATAATAATTAGTGGGCTAAGATCTATATTTGTCTTAAACTTAAGTCCGCTTTGGCAAGACGCTTAAATTCAAGTTATCTAGGTAGGTAACCTATTTACCAATTACATCACATGTAACTCTTAGATGTTTATGGGATTTGATCATCATATGATCCAGTATGTTTAATCCCATCTAATGCCTTGATATTCAAAATTGTTTTGTTAATCTCAATTAAGTCAAAACAATAATGAATATTATAAGCATCACTATTACTCATGTTTGTCTTATCAAGATAACTCAAGTGCATCCACTTTGGTGGTTTCTGCAATTGAGCGATCTAGGTTTTGACAGGTATACATTAATTGACGACATTAAGACTTAAGATTTGATTAGAGGGATTAATTAATTAGTCTTGTTTATATGAATGCAATCGTGGTCGTATCTCATACAGATAAATACATATAAAGGTAAAAGTATTCATGCAATGATCTTATCAAAAGCATAATTTAAACGTGGCACAACATGGCTCACCTAACATAAAATCCTCCCAAGCCAATGAGAGGACTTCTCTAAATAATAAAAGAAATACATTGAGAGAAAACTCGTTTAAACATTTGAGGGGAGTGAGATGAGAAGACAATGTACATTGAGAGTATTTAGAGAAAGGCACGGCACGCAGGCCGTATTTAAATATCACAACCCTTTGTAAAATTCTAAAGCCATGTTGTTCACCATACCCAAACAAGTATAAATAATAAACCACAACAAGAATTCATACAATATGAAAAGCAATAAATGTCATGATCATATTATATTGCACTACGCAGAGGTAGACACGGAGGTCCCACTAGCCTGTTAGCGGGCGGGGTGAAGGGGCAGTGCCCTTGCGGGGTTTCAAAAAAAGGCACATTCCTTTTAAAAGAAATATTTGAAAAATTTTAAATTTTTAAAATTTTGGACTCAATTTTTAAAATATTTGTTTCAGTCCGGTTCTAAAGGGATTTCGGCCTAGTTTCAAAACACAACAACGACCCAGAATGCTTCTGATCCGTATTGTCTTCCCTATAGTTTCAGATTCCTATTACTCGAATAGATATCCAAACTTAGACCTAGTTCTTCTCCAATATTTTGGATCCCTAAATTCGATTAGAGACCTTAATGTGTCCGTATTCCATGATCTTCAAACTATTCAAAACCTAAACGATGAGTTCTACTTTGAATCAAATCCAGAATAGAAATCGTGATGCCAGTGGCGGCATTGAAACATAAATAGATCATATGTAATTGAAACAATCTCACCAAATCGCATAAACATGCAGTACTATCCAAAAACACATAATGACATTGAACATATTCCTTTTTTGAATTAACATAATCAGACATTTTCTTATAAACACACATATATATATCCTCTATATATCACATGTATAAGAAAATAAACTCAATTTAAAAGCACAACTGACCTGGCTTTGATACCACTGTTAGGATCGACAGGCACAGCGGAAGAACTTTCAAAATTTTACCGATCCTAATCGAGGATCTATCAACGACGTTTAAATCGAGTTAGAAATAATTCGTACCCTTTTTTTAAACTTGGGGTTTTCACGAGCTCTAGGAGCCAACACGTTAGATCCACTCCCTCTACCGATATTCACACGAATGCTCTCTAATAGAGACCGCGTGCTAACACCTCCAAATGTCTCCTAGGGTTTTCCTTACGGCTCTCAATTCTCATGCGCGTATGAATCTATCTGCTCTATCAAGTTTATAACCTATAAGGGCTATATTCAAATTTCAAAATTAATCATCATTAATTTTGAAATTAATCAACAATTAATTATCATGATGAGCTAATTAAATAAATTCAGTTTAAATTAAATTTGTCCAACAGTTTTAATATAACCTATTTATTTAATCTAAATAAAGAGCCATTAGATTTAATTTATCTTCACAAATTAAATCTGAGATACTATATCTCTATCATGTTAGTTATAAATGTAATATATCTTAATAAATTAAATTTAAAACTAACACAATATAATAATATCATATAATATATATATTTACACACACATATATAATATATATAAGATATGTATTTTGAAAATATATATCTATATAATATTATTGACGAATTTTATATTACATATATATATATATAAATATAAAATTCATCCATCCTAAATTAAACATTATCTCGTGTTGGGCTATTCTTGTGTGCGGCCCTGTAGGCCCATATGAAGTTGGCAGTGGGCCAATAACTGTACTAACCCAAAAGTCGCAAGCGGCCTCTAGCAAGACATTACGACTATCCAATTAATATGAGAATCGTTAACACGATGCAACCTGTCATACAACCATTTCACTTCCCTTTTGTCACAAGATATATCGGTCAAGGATGAGGCATGGATAATGTCATCCTCTTGTTCCTGACCATTACTTTCTTGATTCCTGAGTAGCCTGGCAATAGAAATGGAAACTCCTTTCCATCATAGTATGGCCATCATTTCTCAAACTCACTCATTGAGAGGCCCAATAGTATCTCTCTACTAATGTGAGGGACAAATTCTATCTTGATCATTCATATTCCTCTGCATGAAAAACCACCAAGCCCGATCATAGCCTTTATCATCACCCTATCTAGAGTGCCTTTTGACTAGTTCAAAGCTTATAAACTCTCATGTAGGAATCCATGATGAACTCAAGTCTAAGGCATTGTGACGTGGTTATACATGAGAAAAGCTTATGACTTGATCCATATAGCTTTTTCATAGTGGGTCGGTCCAGTACCTTGTACTCTTACAAGTGCCTAAGACTTTGATTCGTATCTCCATATCTTATCAAAGTCATACTGGTCTTATTTCATCTTTGCTCCCGTATAGATAACCTACCAGGGACATTTTAGGATAATCTTTATGATTTATCCAAGGATACAATTATCATAGTTAACATGCAAATAATATGATAACAAAATGAAGAAATTTCATTAAATTAATAATATTTAAAGTACAATGATTGGCACTTTGCGCACAATTTCCAACAATGTGATCCATCAAGTTGTACCTTCAAATTCAAGTGATCCTTTGCAAATACTAAGTGGACCAATCATAAGAGCAAGAGGCAAACAAATTATGTAAGCATTAAATGGGCTAGTGTAAGATACTTGGACAAAGCAAGTAGCAATTGGATTAAAGCTGGACCAAAATGCTGAAAACGTCACTAACTTCATATGGAATACAAATGGAGATATTGATCAAGTTTTGGGCTTGCAGATTTGAAACTTAAGAGCTTAGGCCTAGTACTACAAATAGGAAGACTCATTTAGGCCTAAATAAGCATATTTGGAGCCTTAATTGTTGACTACATATTCTATTTTGGTTGTGCGAAAATCAAAGAGTAGTTGGCATATTTGACTTTTGGTTTCTTTAAGCATGTTCTATTTGATTTTTCAACTTTCTTCTAGATTGTATTAGACTTTTGTGTTCATTGTATTAGACATTTAGGTTTTCTAGCACATGGTATTAAACTTTGTATTTGCTATGTTCAAAGTTGCAATTAGTGCAACTAGGTCATATTTCCCTATAAATACTTGGTGCTTCTTCATTTGTAAGACACACAATTCAGATTTGAATGATAAATGAAAGTTGCACTTCTGCACTTTGTTTCTTGAGAGTGGATTCTCTCTAGGGATTTTAGAACTAACAGACTTATCAAGGCTTGATCATCTTTGTGGCGTCTTCCAACAATTTGGGTCCTTGTTCTCTCGTGTTCAAGGGTTCAAGTGGATCGTCGACTTGTTTTTAGCTTTCTTGGGGTGTGTATATTTCGGATTGGTTATGGGTTCATGGGATCTTCCCTTCTGGGTTCACACCAAGTTGGAATGAATATCACTTTGACATATTTCTTTTGGACATGATCTCTGATAAAGTGATGTCTAACATCAATATGCTTTGTTCTGGAATGTTGAACAAGATTCTTTGCCAAGCTTATCATGCTAGTGTTGTCATAGTATATTGGTATCTCCTTCAAATAAATACCAAGATCATGAAGTTATTGCTTTACCCATAATACTTGTGCACAACAACTTGAAGCTACAACATACTCAACTTTGGTTGAAGAAAGAGACACTGTATTTTGTTTCTTGCTAAACCATGATCCAAGAGAGCCTCCAAGAAACTGACTTTGTCCACTGGTACACTTTCTGTCTATCTTGTATCCTCTATTATCAAAGTTTGAGTATGCAACTAGATGTTCACTTCTTCCTTTGGGATACCAAAGACTTAATTCTGCCATGTCAGCAAGATATTGGAAGATACGTTTGACGGTTTCAGCGTGTGATGTAACCCCCTGACTTTTAACACGTAATGATATTCCGATAATGCATAATTAAGTCGGTTTAGAGACCGTCGGATAGTTTAAATTCATTTCAAACTTCCTACTATACCGTAGGGTTTTCACAAAAATATTTCAAAATCTTTCCCCTATCCTGGTCTCATTTTAAACATTCGAATATAATTACCTGTGCAGTTGATTTACATTCACATATCAGAGTGGATAGCTAAATCCCCAGCAACTCCCGGGTTCTATACATATATATAACCTGAGGGTTTATAAGTATTTACTAGGGGATTACACATCCAAAATTGAATATGATCTTCATGCTTCAAAATATACAGTAATCCCGAGTTTAAAATAGATAACCAACATCTCAAAAATCCTTAGTATCACTAAAGATCCTAAGTGCTCCGGGTTGGCAGCTTCTCTTTTGAGCCACACGCCCTGTCTGAAAGGTTAGTCATAGGAAAGAATGAGATTCGAGAGAATCCCAGTAGTAACAAACCACTCACACAATGTATAATTACAAAGCATGTATATAAATCACAACCAGCAACAACAGCAGCATCACATAGATACATGGTTTTCACCATAAACGACAGCACTCACGACTGTATACACAATACGACAGCTCTTGCTGTAATCAACATCACGACAGCTTACGCTGTAATCACAATAACGACAGCTTACACTGTAAACGACAGCTTGCGCTGTAAACGACAGCTTGCGCTGTAAACGACAGCTATCACCAGCTGTAACCGCAGCAGCATCAGAAATCATCATAAAACAGTGATACAACACACATACAGTGCATTACACAAAGTATAAGAGAGAGAGTCACTACCTGATCCTTTCCCGACGTTTCTTGGCACTGCGGGCTCCCGAGGGCGGCAAATATCGAATCCTACAATTCCAAATGCACCATTTAGACACTTCCATAGTGTTACTTGGGGTTATATGAGTCTATAATGAAAATTTACAAAACTACCCCCGGGGACCCGGCCCGGGCCCGCCGTACCCGGTCCGGCTGCACTTTTCCCGAAATTCTAATATGGGCTATCCTAACATATTTCCGCCCAAGGAATCCATTTCCGTACTCGAAATTATCAAATTCAATGTTAAATTACAAATTTACCCTTGGCAGCCCCACTTTAAGGGTTTTAGGGGCGTTTTCGTAATTATGCTTTTTCGGCCTTTTCCGAAAAAGTGACCAACTGTAACCCCACCTAATTTTCGCTCCTGAACTCAATGGAACCATCAAATCATTGAAAATCCAACTCTAAGACCCATTTCTAGAGCTGGCCGAAATTTATGAGTTCTCCGGGGAAAATCGGGGTTTTACGATTTCGGCTCCGTAAACGCGTTCCTTTCTACTCCTAACCACTTTATTAACCATTACATTAGGTTAAAACTAACATTAAGACCCAATTTGGGCAGCATAACCCCTAGGAAACTCAATTTCCAAAATTTAAAACCAATGGCAATCCGGCGAAATTTCACCGATTAAATTGCCCACAGCAGCCAGAATAAGCAATATATGAAAGTTTGGAAGTTACCTCAAGCTCCCACTAGCTTTTCCCAAATTTGGCTGAACCCTAGCCTCTTTGAAACACCAAATTTTGAGCTTCACAACCTTAAAGAATAAAGAAGAGTAGCTTAGAGTCGGAGTTATACGCGTTAGGAGCTAAATCGTCGGAGAAATCGGCTTACCTTGCGAGATTTCTCCTCTTTCTCTCTCTAAGAGCTCTCAACTTTCTCTCACTAGTGCAGCTGGTTCATCACGACAGAAAATGAGCTGAAGAAGATGAGAATATATCTAATTCCATGCTGATGTCATCTTTTAGTGAGATGATGTCATAATTCCCATTTTCGGATTTTCTGCAGATTTTCTGCCCAAACTTTGAAAAATCATAACTAATTCTAGAAAAATCGAAATGAGGTGATCCCAAAGCCAAATGAAAGGTATTTAAGGTCTCTTTATAGGAAAAATATGAGCCATTACCAGAAATCACCACAAAATTCCAGAATTATACAAATTTCAACACTGCTCCAAAACAGAGTCCAGTTTTGATCCCAAACTTTGAACAGACATATCTCCAAGTTCCCAAAACGAAATGGTACAAATTATATGTCCATTTTGAAGCTTGGGATGTGAAATTTAATACTGGAAAGTTTCATAATTTTTAGACACCATTTGGTCATTCAAAACGTTCACACAAACGGACTGCCCAGAATAGAATTTCACTGGACAGAATTTTAGATTTTGCATCTTTGCTTCCATTGGTTCCAATTTCACAATAAACACTCTCCCCACACGAATTTTCACAAGGAAGCCATTGGAATCATTAAAATATCCAAATTCCCATCACACATTCTCCAAAAGTGTTTATTCAACAATAATTACATCCACTTTTGAAGTCATTAGCCCTTAATCACTTTTTGGGATATTACATGTGACTCCTTTAGTGCTATTGATATCTTGCACACATACCCATACTAAATTGAATATCAAGCCTGCTTGCATTAAGATAGAGTAATGATTAAATCATTCCTCTATATTTTGTGATGTTGTAATCTTTTCCCTTGACATTAGCATCAAGCAAAGTAGTTGAGCTCATAGGAGTGTCCATTCCATTTGCTTCATCTAATCCATACTTCTTTAATAGCTCTTTCAGATACTTCATTTCAGATATGAAAATTCCATTCTTTCTTTGTTTGATTTGCAAATTGAGAAAGAAATTCAATTCTTCCATCATTGACATCTCAAACTCCCGCTGCATTATCTCAAAAAATTCTTTACACATGGTTTAGTTAGTAGCACCGAAAACTATATCATCAACATATATTTGCACAATTAAGTTATAATCATGTTTTCGTTTTGTAGAAAGTATTGTATCAACTTTTCTTCATACAAAACCTTGATCAATAAGAAATTTACTGAGCCTTTCATACCATGCTCTAGGAGCTTGTTTTAAACCATATAAAGCCTTTTTGAGTTTGAAAATATGGTCAGGTTTGGTTACATCTTCAAAACTTGGAAGTTGATCTGCATATACTTCTTCCATGATGTAGCTATTTAGAAATGCACTCTTTACATCTATTTGATAGAGTTTGAATCCTCTAGTGCATGCAAAGGCTAATAATACTCGTATAGTTTACAATCTTGCCACTGGAGCATACGTTTCCTCATAATCAATTCTTTCTTCTCGATTATAGCCTTTGGCCACCTTTCTTGCCTTGTTTTTGACAATGATTATGGATTCATCAAGTTTGTTCTTGAATACCCATTTAGTGCCCATGATCGGATGATCCTTAGGTCGGGGTACTAACTCCCAAACTTGATTTCTTTCAAATTGGTTTAGCTCTTCTTGCATTGCTACAATCCAATCATTGTCTGATAGGGCTTCATCAATGTTAGAAGGTTCAATCTCAGAAATAAAAGTAGAGAAACTAACTTCATTGAAGATTCTATTTCTAGTTTTGACTCCTTCATTCACATCTCCTATGACTTGATCTAGGGGATGACTTTTATTTTATTTCCAGGCTCTAGGCTGTCCTAGTGACTGATCTTTTTCCTTGGTTTCATCAACATTTGGAATAAGAGATTTAGAAATAGATTGACCATTTTCTTGATTTAAAACAACTTCTTGATTATCATCAATTGTTTTGTCAGAGAATTCAAATTCATCAAATACAATATGAATTGATTCTTCAACAACACATGTTCTTTTATTGAAAAATCTGTATGCTTTACTTCGGTTAGAATAGCCTAGGAAAATTCCTTCATCTATTTTAGAATCAAATTTTCCTAAGATATCTTTACCATTATTATGAATGAAATACTTACAACAAAAGATGTAATGAGCAAGGTTTGTCTTCCTTCCTTTGTATAGCTCGTATGGTGTCTTTCCAAGTTTTGTTCTAATGTAGGCTCTATTTGAAATATAGCATGTTGTGCTTATTGCATCGGCCCATAAAACTTGAGATGTGTTCTTTTCATTTAACATTGCTCTAACCATTTTAGTGAGCACTCTATTCTTATGTTCCACGACTCCATTTTGTTGAGGTGTCCTTGGAGTAGAGAAATTATGATCTATGCCTTAGTATCACAATATTCTTCAAAGGCTTGATTTTCAAATTCTCTACCGTGATCTGTCTTGATATCTGTAATGGACATCATTTTCTCATTTTGCACTTTCTAGGCAAAAATAATGAATTCTACAAAGGTTTCATCCTTCGATGAAAGAAAAACAGTCCATGTAAATCTAGAGAAATCATCAGCAATGACCAATGAATATAAGTTGCCACCAAGGCTTTTAACTCTTGCTGGACCAACTAAATCCATATGTAGCAATTGAAGTGGTTGATTTATTGTAATTTCATTTTTCAATTTGAAAGATGATTTAGTTTGTTTACCCAATGACATACATCACAAATCAAATCGTTTTTAAAACTTACTTTGGGTAATCCAAAAACTAAATCCTTTTTGAGTAGTTTGCCTAGTTAGTGCATGTTGACATGAGCTAGTCTCTTATGCCATAACCAAATTTCACTGGCATTACTCAAAAAACAAATTTCAGAAGCACTTATATTGATATCAAAAGTATAGTAGTTAGCTTCACTTTTTGCTCTGAGCTTTGCCTTGATATTTCTCTTATTAAGAGTATAGTAGTTGTCTTTATCTACACTTTGACTCACGCTTAGCAAATTATGATACAAGACTTGGAAAAAGAGGGGAAAGAGTAATGAGTTGAATCTTTGACCCAAGATCTATGGCTCACACCTTACCACTTGTCACCATCTTAATCCATCTTCCATGAGCTCACATACACACACATACACTTGATTCCACCCCTTGATCCCTTGTACAAATCAATCATAAGCATTGATCTTGAAGTTACCAATGAGTTTCCTCTTCAGTAACTGACCAATTGGCCTGAAACTTTACCATTTTGCCCTTGATTATGGCAATTCCTCTTGCATCACCACACTAACACATCATATCATTCCTTTTCTTCCACCACGCACCCTCCCTTCTATTTTAATTCAATTTAGATGTTAATCCATAATTGAACTTAAATACAAGATTTTGGCGCTGCTCTCAACATATTCCGATTTCAAATCACATCATAGCTCTAAAAGGGTCCATTTATCACTAATGACATCCACTTTTAGAGTCATTAACCCTTAATCACAATTTGTGATCTTGCTAAACCAGGGCTTAGCAATCCACTAATCTCAGGCTTATTTTCTAGCCTCAACTCTCAAAATTCTGGGTAGTACATCTAGCATTACTCCCACAAAATTTTCCACAAGGAATCCAATGGAAACATCAAAATAACCAAATTCTCAATCCTTTAATATGTTATATTTTAGGAAAGAATCCAACACAAAACCCAAAGTTGCCAAACTTTACATTCAAAGTTCAATTCATTCTATTTATCTAAGACTCAACGTATAGCACAATTTCCAAGACCACAACCTACCAAACTCTCTAAGACCCTAATCCACAAAAGCTAGGAAAAAAATTCTAGAAATTCAAACCTCAAACAATGGCTACAAAGCATATGTAGAATGTTTCGCTTAGTCACCTCTATCACTTGCACCAACTTGTTCCTTGATTCTCCACTCTCTAGATTTTCTTGAGTGCACAAACCACCACCAATGGAAAATCTAAAACTATAGAATCAAAGCTCTCAACCCAAGAAACAAGATTAAAGAAGAGAGTTTTGACATTTGAGCTCATCTTGAGGGTCAAATGACTCAACTTAATCCAAAGCTTCTTCCTCTTTCCTTTTCTCTAATAATAGCCAAATGAGAAAGCAAGAGGGAGAAGTGAGAGTAAGAAAGATGATGAAATAATGGTCTCTTCCTTGCTCATGCTCTAGTGAATTGTAGGAAGAGAGAGGGAAGAAAAATGATTTAAAATGTTGCATTTGACTTTTCTATCTACTCCCTCTTCATTTAACCATACCAGTTATCCCAATATCCTTGCTTCTCATAAAGTAAGTAACCACATAGTTACACTAACTACTCCATTAGCCATTTAGTCACACTCCTCATTTCTTTTAGTTAGGAATTAATTTTTCTTCATCAATCACTGACTAATTGGCCGGTAAATTTTCCATTCTTTAAATTTTTCCCTGATTATGGCACATTCACTTGAATTGCCACATAACACATATTTTAATTCCTTTCTTCTTCTCAATGCATCATTTCCCTCTATTTTAGTTCAATTATTACTTTACCACATAATTATACTAACATGCAGGGTTTTGGGCATTTCCAATAATTAATTCGAGTCACAAATCAACTTTATTTCACTGAAAGTGTTTTCTCACGTTAATTGCATTCTCAATAGAAGTCATTAGCCCTTAATCAAAATTTAGGGCATTACACGAAGGACCTAGAATTTATTCTATATCTAAGTGAAGTCAGTCATGTACTGGCAAATCAATAGACATATAAGCGAAGTGCCTGTATATATAGGCAACATATAGTAACATTTAAACTGGTAGTGGACAACTGTCCATCTAGGGCCGTTAAGTAATCATAGTAATTTGGGTTTGAGCAAAGAAAATATTAGTAAAAAAACTCTGATATAAAGAAATGAACCTAAAACAGATGTCTTAAAATGAGTCTTACAATAATAAGACCAAATTCGAAAATGATTTTCAAAAATATTTTTGAAAACCCACGCAGGTGCAACTTCACACTCTGCTTGAAGTTGGGACTCACTCTATTTATAAAAGATCACTGATCTCCCCTTTTAAAGATATTATTGCACTTAAGCCATCTATACGCTTTG
Organism: Inga laurina; assembly: GCA_963855925.1. NCBI lineage: Eukaryota > Viridiplantae > Streptophyta > Magnoliopsida > Fabales > Fabaceae > Inga > Inga laurina. The sequence goes on along the minus strand of OY979702.1, from coordinate 29,449,857 downwards.
AAAATGAGGGTGTTATGATGAACCTCAGATATATGGATTTCTAATTACTAAAAGTCATGATATGTTGGTCATTGAGCAAAATGAGCTGACTACCTATCGAGAAGCCATAGTAGGACCAAAATATGAGAAATGGCTAAATGCCATGAAGTCTAAAATGCAATCCATATACTACAATCTGGTATGGACCTTAGTCGATCCACCTAAAGGTGTAAAAACCATCAGGTGCAAATGGGTTTTCAAGGAGAAAACTGACATGGAGGGCAATGTAAATGTCTTCAAGGCACAACTGGTTGCAAAATGATTTACTCAAACTCATGGTGTAGACTATGATAAAACCTTTTCCCTAGTTGTAATGGCCAAATCAATTAAAATCCTTCTTGCTTTTGCAGCATATTATGACTATAAAATATGGCAGATGGACGTCAAAATAGTCTTCCTTAATGGAAAGCTGCTTGAGGACATGTACATGACATAACCTGAAAACTTTGTACGTGTTTAAAGGACTCTGATAAAGTTTGCAAGCTTCAAAGATCCATTTATGGATTGAAGGAAGTATCCCAGAGTTGGAATCATCATTTTGATGAAGTAGTCAAAGAGTTTGTATTCAGTCAAAATATCGATGAACCTTGTGTTTACAAGAAGGTTAGTGGGAACACAGTTATTTTTCTAGTTCTTTATGTAGATGACATCCTACTTATTAGGAGTGACTTTCCTACCTTGTAGAGTGTCAAGTCTTGGTTAGGAAAGTCTTTCGAAGGTTAGTGGGAACACATTTATTTTTCTAGGACTTATGTAGATGACATCCTACTTATTAGGAGTGACTTTCCTACCTTGTAGAGTGTCAAGTCTTGGTTAGGAAAGTCTTTCTCAATAAAATATTTAGGTGAAGCGATCTACATCCAAGGGATTAGGATCTATATATATAGAAATAAGGACTAATAGGCCTAAGTCAGGGCATATACATAGACAAGATACTGTAAAGGTTTGGTATGCAGGATTCAAAAAGGGGTTACATGCCCATGTCTCATGGCATCCATTTTAGTAAGGAGTTGTGTCCTAATACACTTGATCAGTGAGATCGTATGAGCAAGGTTCTATATGCCTCAGCTATTGGATCCATCATGTATGCCATATTATGTACTCAAACGGATGTCTCTTTTTCCTTAAGCATGACTAACAGATAGTAAGAAGATCCTGATGAGGGTCATTAGACTACTGTCAAGAATATCCTAAAGTACTTAGAAGGACTAAGGACTTATTCTTGGTATATGGTGGATTGGATGATGAGCTCTATGTAACTAGTTACACAGATGCAAGTTTCCAAACTGACCAAGATGACCTTAAATCACAATCTGGATACATATTCCTCTTGAATGGTGGAGCAGTAAGTTGGAAGAGCTCGAAGCAAAGCACTATAGTAGATTTTGCAATAGAAGCTGAGTATATAGCAGCATCGGATCCAACTAAAGAAGCCATTTGGATTAAAAAGTTTATTACTGAACTGGGGTTGGTGCCTACCATCTCAAATCTAATAGATTTGTTTTGTGACAACAATAGTGTTATTCCACAGGCCAAGGAGCTTTGTTCATATTAAAGGACCAAGAGTATACATAGGAGATTTCATTGTATTAGAGAAATCATTGATAGAGGTGATATAAAAATTTACAAAGTAGGAGAAGAAAATGTTATCGATCCTCTTACCAAGCCGCTTGCTTTGATAAAGCATGAATGTCATGTTAGGACAATGAGAATTAGGCAAATCAATGATTGTACCCTGTGCAAGTAGGAGGATGTTGGGAATTATGCCTTAAGGGCAAATCATTGTACTTTGAACATTATTATCCAATCAATTTCCCTATTTTGTTATCATATTATTTGCATTTCAATGTGATAACTATCCTTGGATAAATCATAATGATTAGCCTAAATGTCTTTGGTTGGTCATTTACGTGGGAGCAAATATGAAATAAGAGTAGTATGACTTTGAAGAGTTATGGAGATACAAATCAAAGTCCTAGGCACTTGTAAGAGTACAAGGTATTAGATCGACCTGCTATGAGAAACTTGCATAGATCAAGTCATTAGCTTGTCTCAAGTATAACCATGTCACTATGCCTTTTGACCTGAGATCATTATGGATAACTAAATGAGGGTCGCTTAGCATTGACTTAGTTAAAAGTCACCTTTGACTGGGTGATAATAAAAGTTACGTTTGTGCTTGGTTGTTTTCATATAGAGGAATGAGAATGGTCAAGATGGAATTTGTCCCTCACATTAGTAGAGAGATATTACTGGGCCCCTCGATTGGTGAGTTTGAGAAATGTATGGCTATACTACAATAGGAAAGAGTTTCCATTTTTATAGTCAGACTACTCAGGGATTAAGAAAGTAATGGATAGCAATAGGCGGATGACATTCTCCATGCCTCATCATTAACTGAAATATTGTATGAAAAAAAGGACATGCTACGACTGTATAATAGGTTGTATCGGTTTATCGATCCTTATATGAATTGGGTAGTCAACATGTATTGCTAGAGGCCACTTACGACTTATGGGTTAGTATAGTCATTGGTCCACTGCCAACTTTATATGGGCCAACAGGGTCATACAAAAAAATAGCACAACACGAGCTAGGGTGGACGAATCAAATGCACAAGCATACATATCAAGTACATGCATATTAGGTAAGTTATACTACCTTTTGGACTTATGTACCCGCTTGTCTCCTTTTTTTAACCATTAAAGTTGCATAGAGATTCTTCCATTCCTCTTCTTTGTCATCTTATGACCCTAGATATATAGCCACATCATTAGTATAATATCCTAAACTTTAGACCTAGAGACTTGAGGATAAGCTCCTTGTATCAGGTGGACAACTAAGCCTAGTTTGGGAAGATTACCAAGAATGTCCAAGAGCCATAATGACTTTTAGAGACTATTTTGGGAACTAATGTATGGGATTTGCCTCTAAATAGTCAGGGGAAAATACCTAACCCGTTTATCTAAAGTCAAATAGGACTTAAGCCTAACTTAGATCCGAAAAAGAGGGAATGGCATCTTGGAAGAAGAAAGGAAAAGGGAAATTTTGTCTAGAAAGAGTAAGAAAGTGAATTAAATGAATTATTGGTACAAAAAATAATATTGCCATAATTAAGGGCAAAAGTGACAATTGACACTTGATCTTGAGGTCAAAATTGGAAGACAAAATGAAGGGCTAGGATTTACTCTTCAAAAGTAAGAAGTAATTATGGGATCGAAAGGAAAATTAACCCTCCTTACATAAGGGTTAAATTTTGGACAACAAGCGCAAATAAAGAAGGAAGAAGAGGGATTTGGGGCCTTTCTACCCCTTTTCTGCTACCCTCTCTGCTACACCCCTCTTTTGGGGGCCTTCCCAAATGTATTTTTTATGGCTCATTAGATCATTAGATTATACATAAAATGAGTGAAATTTTGATATATTATAGGCAAAAATGGATATGTTGTCAATTTTTTATTATTTTCCAGAAAAAAGTGTTAAAGAGAAAAAAATTACACCATTTTTCTGAAAAATCTTTGAAACATCATAAAAAATTGAAAATAGATCCTCTTTTTGCCCATAATATCTCATACTTTCACTCATGTTATGTAGAATCTAAGGATCTAAAGAACCATAAAAAATACATTTGGGAAGACCCCCAAAATGGGGGCGCAGCAAAAAGTGCAATAGGAAGTAAAGGTTAACATAATTACCATTAGAATTTACCTCCATGGTACCTAATTTGGCTTATACAAAAAGGGTGAATTTATGGCCACATGTTTTGCTTTCTCTTGGCCATTTTCAGCCAAGCTTTTTAGTGTAAAGAGAAAGAGAAATAAGGACATATTCCTTCCTTTCTCATGTGCCCAAATTCATCCAAGAAGCTTAAGGAAAGAGGAAGAGGAAGACAACTTCAAGGTAAAAGCTTCTAGCTTAATTTTGACCTTTCAAATAACCTTTTTAGCTCTTGAAGTCTTCATCAATGTTGTTCCTCTCATTAAGAGCTTCATTTTTATGGTTTTTGTTTCTCAAGGAGAGGTGTTTTGGTGCCAACAAGAGGAGTCAAAGTTGGAGAAACAAAGAACAAGCCATAGAAAGTACAAGAAGTAAGCTTAAGCTTTGTTTTGAGCTTAGTATCTTGTGATTTGGTTGAGTAATTTGGATTCTTTGTTTCTACCATGATTTTCTGTCAAAAAGGGGAATTAGGGTTTCATAAAGCTTTATTTATATACATGTGATTATATGTTGTTCTGGAACCATATGAGCTAAGTTTGGTGGTTAAAATATGAATTGGTAACTTCTTGTGTCAAACCCTAATTTCTAATCTGAATATATTTAGAAGGAATGGGAATTTGATTATTTGGATGTTACCATTATGTTCTACAAAAAAAAACTATGTGGGAATTGTAATGGCCCAAAATATGATTAACGGCTAATAACTCCAAAAGTGGATGTAATTGAAGTTAAACAAATACTTTATCCCACGAAAGGATCTAAAAACAAAGATACAGAAGGAGAAAGGAAGTAAGGACCGACAGGAAGTCATTAGTTCATATGCAGATGCAGAAATATGCAAGAAATTTAAAGAAAAGAGATGAAGATTTATAAAATTGATATATTATTGAATCAAAATGATACAAACATAAAGAAATTACAAAGAAAGCAAGAAAACGATAAGGGTTATCAACCTAAAGGAGGAGGGGAGAGAGAGTTGAGATTGAAAGCTCTAAGTCTCAGTGTATCTAGCAACTGAAATAAAGTACCATTATATAGGTGTTTGGATCAGTCATTATTCACAATTTTACTCAAGGTAAAATTACTTTAACTAGAGTAGAAAACATGTTACTCGGGTAAAAGTACTTTACTTTTGCTTTTACATAAAGTAAAAGAAATTACATTATTTTGTCTGTTAAAGTAAAGACAAAGGTACAACTTTACAACAATAGAAATTTTGTGTCAGCTGGGTCTTGGACTCTTGTGCCGATGGATTTTTCTTTGGAATCAATCTTCATCAAGGCTAATGATCTCATCATCCAAATCCTGGCCAAAGTATTGGGCCGGATCTTCAGCTTCTGACCTATTTGATGATTGGGCCGACTGGCTGCTTTATGGTTCCTGGGTTTGGAGGAGCCCAAGAATTTCATGGAGCTGCTTGGTTAAGGCTTCTTTGTCTGTTGCCGTCACCAAACTGCTTTGATTTTTGCCTTCTAGTTAAGGAATACACTTGATTTGTGATCTCCTGCCATTAGGAATTTTGGATTTTGTCTAAACCATTTCTTGAGATTTGTTTCAGACACATTTTTGATATTTGGGAATTTTGCCCACCATTTGACTAAGGATGATCTCTGCAATGTGGGGAACAATTTTTGATATTAGGAAGCTCCATATTTGAAGCTCCATTTGAATACCTAGGCTAAACCAAATTTTGAAAAATAATGAAGATCTACTAGGAAGGGATCTTCACTAAGATTGATTCGACTTTTGAAATAGTCAAACCCAATTTTCACTGTGGTTGGTAAAATTTCTTGGATAGGACCAAAGAAATCCCACCATTGATTAAACCACAATAGAAATTGGTATTTTGTGTCATACGTCAACATAAAAAGCCAAGTATGACTGAAATTTTGGTTTTGGTATCAGAAGGTACACCACCATGCATTCAAGTAGTCCCAATAATTGAAACCAATTGGATCCACATCTTCGATGGAAAATCTTTTTCTTTTGTTCAGATCTTGACCCCAATCTTGAGGTAATAAAAATTTAGATATTCTAAATGTCGAATATCCATGAATATTTTTATTATCAGGATGGTCACGATCTGGAAAATGTCTTATTTCTGTAGATTTGGTATCTACAAGAATAAGTTCATTAAATTTTTTTTTGTTTTCTCTAAAGTTTTTGGTTTGAAGAAAAATCCTTTTGGAAAAATTTTTGTTGCCAAGGCAATTGGGTTTTTGTCACAGAATCCTGGTTCTGTTTGAGAAAGGTTTAAGACCTTTTCTGGTTTTAACACAAATGTGGTTTGTGTTGGTTGAGAGTATAAGGCTACTTCTTTTGATGAACCAGCCTTAGTAACCACTTGGGAAGATTTTTTGATGGCTAAGACAAGAGCCTTAGGGTCTAAATTAAATGGGGTAAGAGCCTTAGAATCTTCTTTGGCAATATCAGCCCAACTTTTGGTTGGCAATTTGGCCAAATTTTGGTTAGCTTGTAAGGCTAAGAATGTTTCAATTGGAAATTTATAATGGGAAGTGTAACATCCTGGATTTTAATCAAGGAATTATGACTTCAAATGATGTAATTAATGATAATTAATCATATTTGAAGTTTATGTTGTGTAATGTGATAACAAGATCATTATTCATGATTTAATAATTATTGTGCTAAACAGGGGTAAAACGGTAAATTTACCAACCGTCTGGTTAGTTATTGATGAGAAAATCCCTTAGTAATCAAGATCAATGGTTGAGATTGAAAGATCTAAGGGTGGAATCTTGTGTATGTGAGTCTAGGTGAGCTCATGTAAGGGAAGAGGGGGATGGTGACAAGTGGCTAAATGAGAGCCATTGGATGAGTCAAAATATTCAAACTCTTCTCTCTCCCTCTCAAGTCGGTTATGAGTGCATGGGAAAAAGAAAGAAGCTGATCATCATCATTCTCTCTCTATGCTCTCCATTTCCGGCGAGAAAGCAAGAAAGAGGAATTAAGGGCTTGAATTTTGTCAAGGTAAATGGTCCTATATGGTTAGTTACCCTTCATTAATGTTGATCAAGAGGTCAAGAGCATTATTTCTATGATTTCAGAATTTCCATTGGTGGTGTTTGATTGAGGGACAAATCTGAAAGTTGGTGGAATCAAGGGGTTGATTTCAGCAAGTTAAAGAGGTAGGTTTTTAATGCATTTTGATATATATGTCAAGATGTTTGCCTAATCAATGAGAATTCTGGAAATTTGACCTAATTATGATGTTAATTAAAGGGTAGGCTTGGAGTAGTGGGTCACTGTTCATTTGGTCAGTTTTGACATTTGGGAGTGATTAGAATTTGATTTGAAGTTGAATAAGGGAATTTGTTAGAAGGAGGTTTTGAGTGGTTTGATGATTTAGAGAGAGAATGTGTTGAATGAGTTGAATTTGGGTTGTTTTTGGTTGCCAATGGGTTCATTGTGTTGAAATGAGTGGTAATGAGCTTTGACACAAGTTTAAGAACCCTTGGAGTCCATTTGGTAGATTTTGGAGAAGTTTACCAGTTGCTGCGATCTGGTTTCTGAGGTGATTTCTTGAGTGAGAGAAGAACTCACTCGAGCACAGGATGAATGTGCTCGCGAGTGAGCATGTTGTGCTCGAGTGAGGGTGCCTGAAATCACTGGGGGTGAGCGTCTCGGGTGATCACTCGTGGGTGGTTACCAAGAGTGCGCTGGCACTCGCGAGTATTGGGAGCAAGCATTGGGAGATCACTCGAGCACTGGAGTTGTGCTTGAGTGAATCTGTTGCCTGGGAGTGGAGTTGCTCTCGGGTGGACACTCGCGGGACCGCACTTCCTTGTGCTCGCGAGCATTGAGGATCTGTGCCCGAGCACAGGTGTTTGTGCTCGAGTAAATGTGGAGGAAGTTGTTAAGAGATGCTCTCGGGTCGTCACTCGCAAGCCTCACTTCCGTGGTGCTCGGGTGCTGGCGAGGTCTCTGCTCGAGCACAGCCTCTTGTGCTCGAGTGAGAGTGTAGGTTTGTCGCGGGAGTTGCTCTCGGGCAAGCACTCGCTGGAGGTCATTCGCGTGTGTGCTCGAGTGAGAGCGGGAGTCATGCTCGAGCACGGCCTTCTGTGCTCGAGTGAAGAGCCCAAAAAGCAAAAGTTAGCCTTCTAAAGGGGGATCTTTGGGGATAGTTAACCCAACCCTTTAGGCATATGTTTAGGCATTTAATGGCCATCTAAAGAATCCAAATGAATACCAACTTAAAGTGTTATTGAATTAAGAATTTGGAAAAGGAAATTAACCAAATGTCCCTATTTGATTATAGGATTTGACATCTGCTATCCTCGTGAGCCTGCTGTGCCCAGAGACATCAGGAAGGGATCAGGTAGTGACTTTTCTTTTGTACCAAATATGATGCATTGCATGTGTGTTTTATCGTCGATTGGAAATGGATTTGTATGCTGCAACCTTTGTGGGTTTGTGTTAGCACTGTCATTCCAATAGTCCCTGAGTAGCTAACAACGGTTCGGGTGTAGGCAGTGTGCCTTCCCGGCGGAGAAAGGGGATGAGGATGAAGTGTGATATATGTGATATGTGAGGCCGACGGGCCATTTGTGAGAGCCGGATAGCTGTATGAGCTATAAGGCTATGTTTATGCACTGCCACGCCAATAGTCCCTGAGTAGCTAACAACGGTTCGGGTTAGGGCTGTGAGCCTTCCCGGCGGAGAAAGGGGATGAGGGTGGAGTGTGATATGTGCTGCTGCTGCATGATGATTTGCTTACATGTTATGTGCTTATGTGTGGTATAAATGTTTAGTTACTACTGGGATTCTTTTGAATCTCATTCTTTCCTTTGAACTAACCTTTCAGACAGGGCGACTGGCTCCAAGGAGAAGCGCGTGACCCGGAGCGGGTAGAGTTTTCCTAGGGACATTAATATGATTTTTGTTGGTCATTCATTTTGGATAGGGATTACTGTATAACATTTTGAGATGTATATAGTCTGAATACTTGGTTTTGTAATTCCCTAATCAGGAGATAGAACTCTATATATGTATGTAGTTGAACCCGAGGGTTGCCGGGATTTTGGTTATACACTCTGTCATACATAAATGTAGAAAAACTGCACAGGTGATTATATTCGGTAAATGAAAACGAGACCCGGATAGGAAAGAAGTTTCGAAAATTTTGGAAGGTCCTACTGCTTGGTAGGTAATTTAATACGTTTTGAACTATCCGACGGTCTCAAACCCCTTTTTATTATGCATTATCGAATATTAATTACAGTAATTAAGGCAGGGGGTTACAGGAAGGATCCATTATCATTCTGAAAGTTTTTTAAACAGGTTGTTCAGAAATTTTGGACCTCGAAGAGGATCCTTTTTGGTGGATTGATGACCCTTGGGTCAATGACCCTTGGGTCAATGACCCTTTTGATAGTTCAATTGCAACCTTAAGCTGCCTTGCTTCTTCTTTTACGATCCTTTCTGGATCAATTTTGATTTGGGCTTTGGCCTTTTCTTTTTCTTTTCTTTGTCACTCATTTTTTGGGTCGCCTTATTTCCCCTGCAAGAACTCTCTAGTTAGAAAATCTGGGAGAGAATTTGAAGTACCTTTGATAAAATCAATTTCAAAATCAAAGACACTTAAAATTGCTTGCCAACGGGCAAAAATATGTTTTGATGCTAAATTTTTAACATCTTTTTGCAAAACATCTTTTGTAGCTTTGCAATCAACTCTGATTGTGGTGTATGCACACATATGTTTTATTGATGTGGGTATCTATAAGCTTGTAACTATATGTGCATACCATTTCTGTTGAATTAATGGGGTAAGCTATTTGTAGAATGAAGAAGACTAGAGGACGCCCCAAAATTCCGCGTGTGGACCCTGTGGTGGAGGTTGATAATGAAAATCCACCAGATCCAATGCATGAGCTAATGGGTCTAATCAAGGATCAGCGGGATATGATAACTGAGCTAAGAGTAGAGCTCAGAGCTGAGAAGGCAAAGAATAGGGAAGTTCCGGCTCAGTCTACTGCGGAAGAAACTCAAGAGGAGACCCGATCTGAAGATACTGCTGAGGGGTCAACACGACCTCAGGAGTCCCCACCCCATGTTGCTCGGAATCGAGAGTCACATGGAATGCCACTCAGAGAGGAAAGAGATTTGCAATATTGGGTCACCAGATTCTGTAAGCATCTGCCTCCGGCATTCAGAGGAAGGTTTGACCCACAAGCGGCTGAAGACTGGTTGTACCGGCTGGAGAAAATATTTGAAGTACTTTGTTGTCCAGAAGATGTAAAGCCACGGTTGGCAGTCTACAAACTAGAGGGTGATGCGGATCGTTGGTGGCGGAATATCGCCTCCACATTGAAGAGTAATAAGACGCCGTTGACTTGGGAGCTGTTCCAACAAGAGTTCAACGAGAAGTACTTTCCCAAATCAGTGCGGCTGGAGAAGGAAACAGAATTCCTTAATATCAGGCAAGGGGACACAGAGCTTTGACGATTATTTGTCCCGTTTTGTTCGGTTGGCCCGATACTCCTCCTATCTCCGGTTTAAGGATGATGAAGAATGGAGTTCTAATATGCTTATTCGCGGTCTGAGGCGGAAGTTGAGGAAGCGCCTGGCTACGCATCAATTCACTAAGTTCAACAAGGCGGTTGAACAGTGCAGGATCACGGAGAATAACTTAAGAGAGTTGTATCCTGCCGGAGTCACTAGCCACCACAGTGAACCCAGTAAGGGTAACGCCGCCCCGAAGCGGAAAGGGCAAGGATTCTCGACATTCAAGGGCAGTGATAAGAAGCCCTATCAGCCCAGGGACCGTGAACCTCAGAGATTTGTGACTGAGGAGAAATGTCGCCGTTGCAACAAATCGCATTATGGGAAAAACTGTCAGGGAGAGATGGTTTGTTTCAACTGCAAGCGGTCAGGACATCTTGCCAAGGATTGTCAGCAACCAAGAGCCGAACAGAGGCCGAAGACACAGGGTCGAGTGTTTGCAATGACCCACGAGGAGGCCCGTAGATCTCCTGAGTTGATACAAGGTAAAATCTCTGTAAATGGCTATCTATTACAAGCATTGTTCGACTCAGGTGCCAGTCATTCCTTCATTGCGTATGATTGTGTGAAACGCCTGGGTATGCATGTGCATAAGTTACCATTTGATTTGGTAGTGTCAACTCCGATGGGTGTTAAGGCCTTGACCACAGAAGTTTGTCTAAATTGTGTTATAACTGTGGAAGGGCACCAGTCTGTTATAGACCTGATTTGTCTACCGCTTTACCAATTGGAAATCATTTTGGGTTTTGATTGGTTAACGGCAAACAACGTGTTACTTGATTGTGGGAACAAGAGGATAGTATATCCTACTTTTCAGAGGGCTGGAGTTGTGGAGTCTAGTATGAATTTCCTTTCTACAGCTAAAGCTGAAAGATATATTGAAAAGGGTTGCCAGGGGTATATGGTATTCTTCTCCGTTCAGGGGGAAACTGGTGAAACCTTGAGTAATATACCCGTGGTAAATGAATTTCCTGAGGTGTTTCCGGATGACCTTAGCGGATTGCCTCCTGAGAGGGAAGTTCAATTCCCAATTGACATTACACCTGGAGCTGGTTCTATTTCAAAGGCCCCATATCGTATGGCCCCAAATGAGATGGCGGAGTTAAAGAAACAAATAGAAGATTTGCTTGAGAAAGGGTTCATCAGACCCAGTGTGTCGCCTTGGGGAGCTCCGGTGTTGTTTGTAAAGAAGAAAGATGGGAGTCTTCGTTTATGTATCGACTACAGAGAGCTGAACAAAGTTACTATCAAGAACAAATACCCACTTCCTCGAATTGACGACCTTTTAGATCAGTTATCTGGATCGTGTGTATTCTCGAAGATTGATCTAAGGTCAGGGTATCATCAGCTGCGAGTGAAAGCAGAAGATGTTCCAAAAACTGCTTTCAGGACCCGGTATGGTCATTATGAGTTTCTGGTGATGCCATTTGGGCTAACCAACGCACCTGTGGTTTTCATGGACTACATGAACCGTATCTTTCGACAGTATTTGGATCAGTTTGTTGTGGTGTTTATCGATGACATTCTGATATATTCCAAGAGTATGGAGGAGCATGAGCATCATCTGAGAGTTGTGTTGAATATTTTGCGCTGGAAGCAACTATATGCTAAGTTGAGCAAGTGCGAGTTTTGGCTATCGGAGGTGAGATTCCTCGGCCATGTTATCTCGCAAGAAGGGGTCTCTGTGGATCCCAGTAAAGTGGAAGCAGTACTAGACTGGAAGAGGCCAGAATCTGTGGCAGAGGTACGCAGTTTTCTGGGTCTTGCCGGGTACTACCGGAGATTCATCCAGAATTTCTCCCGTATTGCGTTACCAATGACCAGGCTCACGAGAAAGGATCAGCCGTTTGTGTGGGATGAGAAATGTGAAAAATGTTTTATGGAGCTGAAGGAAAGGTTGACTACGGCACCAGTGTTGATTTTGCCCGATCCCAGTACGACATATGTTGTGTACTCTGATGCCAGTGGGCAGGGATTAGGGTGTGTCCTTATGCAGCAGGGACGTGTGGTGGCCTACGCCTCTCGACAGCTCAGGCCTCATGAATTGAACTATCCCACTCATGATCTGGAGCTTGCGGCCATTATGTTTGCTTTGAAGATTTGGCGTCATTACCTGTATGGTGTGACTGTGGAACTGTACTGCGACCACAAGAGCCTTAAATACTTGTATGATCAAAAAGAACTGAACATGAGACAGCGTCGCTGGATGGAATTGCTTAAAGACTACAACCTGGAAATCAAATATCATCCGGGTAAAGCCAATGTAGTCGCTGATGCTCTTAGTCGAAAGACTGTGCTCGTTGCAGCTATGATGATACGAGAGAAGAAACTGATTGAAGATTTTCGTGATTTGAATTTGACAAACCAGATCATCTGTGCCAATTACACTGTTTCTCAAGAGGAGAGTGATCTAAGGGCTGAGATTGAAGAAGCTCAGGGGCAAGATGACTGGATACAGCGCAATCTGACTCGAATTGAACGGGGAGAAGTCCCAGGTTATGACCTATCGCCTCGTGGATTAGTACGCTACCAGAAAAGAGTTTGTGTTCCACTTAAGGCGGAGTTGAGGCAGAAGATTCTGGATGAGGCGCATAAGAGCCGATACACCCTTCATCCTGGTATGACCAAGATGTACCATAATCTGAAATCGGTATATTGGTGGCCGGGTTTGAAGAGTGATGTGACAAAGTATGTGGCGAGATGCCTCACTTGTCAGAAAGTGAAGATTGAGCACCAGAGACCACCTGGATTACTCCAGAGCCCAGAGATTCCGGAATGGAAATGGGAAAGTGTGACCATGGATTTGGTTGTGGGCTTGCCCAAGATCAGAAACTATGATGCGATCTGGGTTATTGTGGATCGACTAACGAAGTCAGCCCACTTCATACCGATCAATGCTGGTTATTCTCCTGATAAACTAGCAGAGATTTACATTCGTGAGATTGTGAAACTCCATGGTACACCGAAGAATATCATTTCTGATCGAGATCCTCGATTTACTTCAAGATTCTGGAAAGCGTTGCATGAAGCCTTGGGAACTCAATTGAGGTTCAGTACGGCTTATTATCCACAGACGGATGGACAGTCCGAGAGAACAATCCAGACACTGGAAGATATGTTGCGAGCCTGTGTTCTCGACTTTAAAGGAAGTTGGGATCGCTTTCTTCCACTTGCGGAATTCGCCTACAACAATAGCTATCATGCGAGCATTCAAATGGCTCCGTATGACGCGTTGTATGGAAGACGGTGTCAATCTCCTTTGTGCTGGAACGAGCTATCCGAGAGGAAGCTTTACGGACCGGATCTTGTTGATCAGACCTCAGCACAGATTCAGATTATTCGTAAAAGGTTACTTGTAGCGCAGAGTCGACAGAAAAGCTACGCTGACAAGAGAAGACGACCCCTAGAATTTGGGGTTGGAGATCACATTTTTCTAAAAGTATCTCCTGTCACAGGCGTTGGGCGAGCGATCAAGAGAAAGAAGTTAAGCCCAAGATACATAGGTCCTTTTGAGATCCTTGAGAGGATTGGGCCTGTTGCTTACCGAGTAGCTCTACCTCTGAGCTTGAGCAGACTCCATGACGTATTCCACGTTTCTCAATTGAAAAAGTACCAACCAGATCCATCTCATATCATTGAGTATGAGGATGTCGAGTTTCAAGACAATTTCACATATGCAGTGGAGCCAGAGCAAGTTATTGATCGAGAGGAGCGACGGCTCAGGCACAGGAGCATTCCATATGTGAAAGTGATCTGGAAGGGAATGACTTCGAGGGAAGCAACTTGGGAAGCGGAGGAAGATATGCGAAGGAGATATCCGGCGTTTATGGCTCAAGCAGTGTAACAATTTCGAGGACGAAATTAAATTGTCGGGGGGAGAATTGTAACATCCTGGATTTTAATCAAGGAATTATGACTTCAAATGATGTAATTAATGATAATTAATCATATTTGAAGTTTATGTTGTGTAATGTGATAACAAGATCATTATTCATGATTTAATAATTATTGTGCTAAACAGGGGTAAAACGGTAAATTTACCAACCGTCTGGTTAGTTATTGATGAGAAAATCCCTTAGTAATCAAGATCAATGGTTGAGATTGAAAGATCTAAGGGTGGAATCTTGTGTATGTGAGTCTAGGTGAGCTCATGTAAGGGAAGAGGGGGATGGTGACAAGTGGCTAAATGAGAGCCATTGGATGAGTCAAAATATTCAAACTCTTCTCTCTCCCTCTCAAGTCGGTTATGAGTGCATGGGAAAAAGAAAGAAGCTGATCATCATCATTCTCTCTCTATGCTCTCCATTTCCGGCGAGAAAGCAAGAAAGAGGAATTAAGGGCTTGAATTTTGTCAAGGTAAATGGTCCTATATGGTTAGTTACCCTTCATTAATGTTGATCAAGAGGTCAAGAGCATTATTTCTATGATTTCAGAATTTCCATTGGTGGTGTTTGATTGAGGGACAAATCTGAAAGTTGGTGGAATCAAGGGGTTGATTTCAGCAAGTTAAAGAGGTAGGTTTTTAATGCATTTTGATATATATGTCAAGATGTTTGCCTAATCAATGAGAATTCTGGAAATTTGACCTAATTATGATGTTAATTAAAGGGTAGGCTTGGAGTAGTGGGTCACTGTTCATTTGGTCAGTTTTGACATTTGGGAGTGATTAGAATTTGATTTAAAGTTGAATAAGGGAATTTGTTAGAAGGAGGTTTTGAGTGGTTTGATGATTTAGAGAGAGAATGTGTTGAATGAGTTGAATTTGGGTTGTTTTTGGTTGCCAATGGGTTCATTGTGTTGAAATGAGTGGTAATGAGCTTTGACACAAGTTTAAGAACCCTTGGAGTCCATTTGGTAGATTTTGGAGAAGTTTACCAGTTGCTGCGATCTGGTTTCTGAGGTGATTTCTCGAGTGAGAGAAGAAATCACTCGAGCACAGGATGAATGTGCTCGCGAGTGAGCATGTTGTGCTCGAGTGAGGGTGCCTGAAATCACTGGGGGTGAGCGTCTCGGGTGATCACTCGTGGGTGGTTGCCAAGAGTGCGCTGGCACTCGCGAGTATTGGGAGCAAGCATTGGGAGATCACTCGAGCACTGGAGTTGTGCTCGAGTGAATCTGTTGCCTGGGAGTGGAGTTGCTCTCGGGTGGACACTCGCGGGACCGCACTTCCTTGTGCTCGCGAGCATTGAGGATCTGTGCCCGAGCACAGGTGTTTGTGCTCGAGTAAATGTGGAGGAAGTTGTTAAGAGATGCTCTCGGGTCGTCACTCGCAAGCCTCACTTCCGTGGTGCTCGGGTGCTGGCGAGGTCTCTGCTCGAGCACAGCCTCTTGTGCTCGAGTGAGAGTGTAGGTTTGTCGCGGGAGTTGCTCTCGGGCAAGCACTCGCTGAAGGTCACTCGCGTGTGTGCTCGAGTGAGAGCGGGAGTCATGCTCGAGCACGGCCTTCTGTGCTCGAGTAAAGAGCCCAAAAAGCAAAAGTTAGCCTTCTAAAGGGGGATCTTTGGGGATAGTTAACCCAACCCTTTAGGCATATGTTTAGGCATTTAATGGCCATCTAAAGAATCCAAATGAATACCAACTTAAAGTGTTATTGAATTAAGAATTTGGAAAAGGAAATTAACCAAATGTCCCTATTTGATTATAGGATTTGACATCTGCTATCCTCGTGAGCCTGCGGTGCCCAGAGACATCAGGAAGGGATCAGGTAGTGACTTTTCTTTTGTACCAAATATGATGCATTGCATGTGTGTTTTATCGTCGATTGGAAATGGATTTGTATGCTGCAACCTTTGTGGGTTTGTGTTAGCACTGTCATTCCAATAGTCCCTGAGTAGCTAACAACGGTTCGGGTGTAGGCAGTGTGCCTTCCCGGCGGAGAAAGGGGATGAGGATGAAGTGTGATATATGTGATATGTGAGGCCGACGGGCCATTTGTGAGAGCCGGATAGCTGTATGAGCTATAAGGCTATGTTTATGCACTGCCACGCCAATAGTCCCTGAGTAGCTAACAACGGTTCGGGTTAGGGCTGTGAGCCTTCCCGGCGGAGAAAGGGGATGAGGGTGGAGTGTGATATGTGCTGCTGCTGCATGATGATTTGCTTACATGTTATGTGCTTATGTGTGGTATAAATGTTTAGTTACTACTGGGATTCTTTTGAATCTCATTCTTTCCTTTGAACTAACCTTTCAGACAGGGCAACTGGCTCCAAGGAGAAGCGCGTGACCCGGAGCGGGTAGAGTTTTCCTAGGGATATTAATATGATTTTTGTTGGTCATTCATTTTGGATAGGGATTACTGTATAACATTTTGAGATGTATATAGTCTGAATACTTGGTTTTGTAATTCCCTAATCAGGAGATAGAACTCTATATATGTATGTAGTTGAACCCAAGGGTTGCCGGGATTTTGGTTATACACTCTGTCATACATAAATGTAGAAAAACTGCACAGGTGATTATATTCGGTAAATGAAAACGAGACCCGGATAGGAAAGAAGTTTCGAAAATTTTGGAAGGTCCTACTGCTTGGTAGGTAATTTAATACGTTTTGAACTATCCGACGGTCTCAAACCCCTTTTTATTATGCATTATCGAATATTAATTACAGTAATTAAGGCAGGGGGTTACAGGAAGGATCCATTATCATTCTGAAAGTTTTTTAAACAGGTTGTTCAGAAATTTTGGACCTCGAAGAGGATCCTTTTTGGTGGATTGATGACCCTTGGGTCAATGACCCTTGGGTCAATGACCCTTTTGATAGTTCAATTGCAACCTTAAGCTGCCTTGCTTCTTCTTTTACGATCCTTTCTGGATCAATTTTGATTTGGGCTTTGGCCTTTTCTTTTTCTTTTCTTTGTCACTCATTTTTTGGGTCGCCTTATTTCCCCTGCAAGAACTCTCTAGTTAGAAAATCTGGGAGAGAATTTGAAGTACCTTTGATAAAATCAATTTCAAAATCAAAGACACTTAAAATTGCTTGCCAACGGGCAAAAATATGTTTTGATGCTAAATTTTTAACATCTTTTTGCAAAACATCTTTTGTAGCTTTGCAATCAACTCTGATTAAAATTTTTTGATTTAGCAAATTACTTTGAAACTTGTTGATGCACAAAACAATTGCTAAAATTTCTTTTTTGATGGTGGAATAGTTCTGTTGAGCTCTATTCCAATGTTTTGAAGTAAATGCAATGCAATGCTCTTTACCATCAATTTTTTGTTTAAGAATGCCACCATAACCTATGTCAGAGGCATCAGTTTCAACAATTTTCAATGCTTGTGGATTTGGGAGATACAAGCATGGGAGATTTTTTATGAAGGATTTGATTTTGATAACCATAATAGTGTGATCATCAGTCTATGGAGGAGGAGTTTTATTAAGACACTCGTGAAGAGGCTTAATAATATTGTTTAGGTTAGGGATGAAATCACCTACGTAATTCAGACAACCTAAAAATCTTTAGAGTTGGGTTTTGTCCAAAATTTGGTCTGGAAATTTATCGGCAAATTGAATTGCACGATCAATTGGAACAATAGTTCCTTGGTATATATGATGACCAAGAAACCAAATTTTTGTCTGGAAAAGACTAATTTTGGTTTTAGAAACTGCTAAGCCATTGAACCTAGCAACATCTACAAAGATTTTGACATGTTTAAAGTGTTGTTCAACTGATTCTGAAAACACTAAAACATCATCAATGTAGACTATGATGAATTTTGTAAAAGGATTGAAAATTTCATTCATAACCTTTTGAAATTCATAGGGTTCATTTTTCAAACCGAAAGGCATAACATTCTATTCATATTGCCCAAATAGGACTGTGAATGCAGTCTTATATCTAACATTTTCTGAAATTTGGATTTGCCAAAAGCCGATTTCATATCAAAATTTGAAAACATTTTGGCCTGATGAAGGCGATTTAAAAGATCTTTTTTATTAGGTATTGGATACCTAATCCATTGAAGAACTTGATTGAGAGGCTTGTAATTAATTACAAGCCTCGGAGTTCCTCGTTCAAGTTCAGCATTCTTATTGACATAGAAAGCTGCACAAGACCAAGGACTTTGGCTCTTACGAATTAAACCTTTAGCAAGTAAATTTGTTATTTCTTTTTAACAATGTTCCAAGAGTTCTTGGTTCATTTGAATTGGTCGAGATTTCGTTGGGATTGCTCTTTCATTGAAATCCTTTTCATAAGGTAAATCAATTATATGTCTTTTTCTTTCCCAAAAAGTATTTGGAAAATCAAAACAAATTTTGTATTGAATATTTTTCAAAACATTTTGAATTTTCTATTTCAGAAAAGGTTTCTATAATTGATTTTCAATTGCTTTGTAAGAAACTTCTTCTTTTAGAAAATTAATTTCATTTTCCTTATATTCAATTTGATTCATAAATTTTGTATAAGGCGGATCAACAAATTTGAAGAAAATTCTTTTTCCCAAAGCATCAGTCTCAATTCCTTCATCAGTTGTTAAAAATGGTTTTAATTTACTGATAAAAGGAGCACCAAGAATTACATCTTGAGATAAAACTTTTGCTAGGATAAAAAGATTTTTAATTTCGATGCCATCGTTTTCAACTACTACATTTGAAAGCTTGTAGCTGACATCTAATGGTGATTTATTTGGTCCACAAAGATTTTCTATGGTTTTTTCATAAAATTTTGTTGGTATTAGACCTTTTCTGATACAGCATAGAGCTGCACCAGTGTCAAACAAAGCTATTGTTTTTAATAAAAAGTATTAGCAACAATTATTTTGATTGGCACATGTCATTGTTGGATCGAAATTTTTGATATAAGATTTAGGAAGTTCTTAGAAGTTTCTTTTCCATCACTAGGTGACGAATTGTTAACTTCCTCAACTTTCTCTTTTTCTTTATCAAGATTTTCTTCTTGAATTTGATTTAAAATAAGAGAATGGAATTCTTGAGTATTTTTCAGATTCCTTATCTCTTCTTTTAAATTGTTTATTTCATTTTGAAGGTCAGAAATTGAAATTGGTTTTGGATTAGACTGAAATCTTTTGATTATTTCAGAAAAATCATATTTTGTTTGCAAATTCTTTTGTAAATATTTTTGATTTGGTTTTGAAGAAGAAACTATTGTGCTTTCTCTCATTTTATTGAAAAATTTAACCTTTTCTTCATTAGTTGGAAGAGAGTCAATGATTTCAAAAACGAAATCTTCTTCAATGACATTTATTTGTAGATTTTCTTTCTTGGAACCAGTTAAAACCGATTCCTTGATTGGGTCATCAAGTACAGGATTTCCTAGACTCTCAATAAACTTGTCAAGACAATTTATTTGAAAATCATCTTCTTTAGATAAAGATGAAATGTCATCTAGTTGAAGTTCATTAACTTCTTCAGAGGATGATACTTCATATTCTTCTTCAGAAGAGGTTTCTTTAATCAAAAGATTGTTTAATTGTTGAAGAACTAGTTCTTCAAGTTGTAAGGTATTAATTCTTTTATTAAGCCTACAATATTTTGCCGTGTGACCTTCTTTGCGACAAAAAAAAACAAACACTTTTTCCTTTAGGAAGATCCATAGGAGGTTTTGATTTGAATTCGTTTTTTAAATTTTTGGGTTTGTTTGTTTTTGGTTTCTTCCAAGGTTTTCGATATTTTTGTAATATCTTTTAGCCTTGTGTTCTTTGTCTTCATGTCTGTGTTTAAGATTTTAGACTTTTTACAGGCAGGAAAACCAAATTGTTCAAAGAAAGTTCCCAAATCTTTCTGATTTGATGCTTTTTCTTTGGCAAGTTGATGTTGAAGTTTATCTTCTTGACAAATTTTTAAAGCAGTTTTTCGAACAATTGCAATTAACTATCCATATGTTAAGTTTTCGTAATGGATTTGACCATCACAAGTTTGGTTTCTTAATTTTTCTCTGATCTTATCTCCTAGAGACCAAGGAAGACTAGCAAGAAATTTTTCTTTCTAGATTGGATCATTTCCATCTTCTCTGGTCATTACTCTTAAGAGAAAATTATCTCTATACCATCTGAAGCTGGATAGAGTTTTGCATTTTAGGTTTAACAGAAGATCTGCCGATTTATCTCTCCATAGCGATCAATCACCAACAAAATGTGCTATGATATTAACTATGAGATAGTTAACAACATCAGACAATGGTTCACCATTACTATCAGTGATTATTATACCATCTTGAGTGGTCTTTTTGGTTTGAAGAATTAGATTTTTTTTTGTTCTTGAGTGAGATGAAAATTCCACCAACCTCTGAGTTGCCCAGTAAAGCCAGATAGCAGTACATGAACAACATCTTCCTTTTGACAATTGTTATATATTGCATAAGCATTATTGACCATCATCATTTGTTTGCAAATTTCCAAAATATTTGTTTCTGATTGGCCATCTATGTTCCAAACATAGATGTTGTATGTATTAAATTGTCAAAGAGCAGAATCCCTTTCTTTGAGCATTATATCCGGAGGAGTGGCTCTCAGATAATAAAATTTTGTTGGTTTTTTCCACTCTTCTTATTTTATTTCATGAATTTTTGGACAATCTTCACTTGAACTTGTTTGATTAACTTTTTTAATTCTTCGTTAATCCTAGTTTCTAGATTTCCTTTCCTTATTCTATACGAGCTAGTTGCAGGAATAACATAAGGTTTAAAAATTGGCTATGTACTTGTGGAGCTAAAGGAGATTTCCTTAGTTTTACTAGTAACATGTTTTTTCAAAATATGTTCTCCCAGAGTTTGCAGATACGAATTTGTATAATTATTTTGTTCCATAATATTTCTAATATCATCTGAAGTTGTATCTGTTTTGGGATTTTTTATTTTGAAAGGGGAGGCAATAACAGTTGCTTCACCTATTTTTGTACTAGGGACCTGGTAAGATTGTTTTGGAGGAAGATAAGATTCCATTCTATCTTTATTTTTTAAAATCCAAGAGGCATTAGCCCCTTCAAATGGTTTGAAAGGATAATCCTTTATATTCTGATCTTTCACATAGGTTTCAAACCAAAGAAAGAATGGAATATGAAGTTTATACCTTTCAAGCATTTTATAAAAATTTTCTTGAATTGGTTTTTGTAATTCTTCAGTTTTATATTTTTGGAAAAACCATTTTCGTCTTTTAGTATTTTGATCCGAATAAAAATCTTTTTGCATGAGTTTCTTATCTATTTCAAATTGTTACTCAATAACATTCATATCAGAATATGTTGAAGATTGGCAAGTTTGGGTTTCAATTTCCTCATCTTCAATGTTTTGGTAGACAGGTCTTACGACACTGGCTGACTCATTTAAGCCTTACATTACTGAAGGTGAAATTATTGGTTCTTTGACAGAAGAACTACAAGAATGCCTAGAAGGTTGTTCTAAAGTAGTCTTGAAGCTTTCTTGAATTGATGGAGTCCTAGAAACACCAAATGATCATCTCCGATCAAAAGTAATTCTAACATCTCCATTTTCATTTTGCCTAATTCTGTAAAAATCAGGTGCAGGTTTTGGGATGGGAGGAACAACTTTTACCATATCCCAATCATCAAGGAAAGTGATTTCATCCCATCTAACTGGTTTTGGAATTGTAACATTTTCTTTAGTAGCATTTGTTAGGAATAGACAAGTTTCTTTTCCATGATCAAACATTTTGACGTTTGAAGTGCATGAATTCATAACTTTATACTGGACCGTATAGATTAAAGCTATAGGTGAGACACCAAGTTTTAAGTTGAATCTATTCAGTTTCAAACTTAATTTCAAAGTTTTAAGGACAGGATCATCATGTAATGAAGCTGTCAAATTTGGGAAACAGTTAAAGAAAATTAGCCCATCATTTAGATCGGCTTCAACCATTCCAAAAATTGATTTGTTGTCTATAAATCTTTTACCAAGGGTTTTATGGCCACTTAAATTACATCCACTTTTAGAGAATAAAATGTGAATTATGATATGAAAGTGCAGTAGACAGTGCCCAAACCCAGTATTTAAACTTAATTAGGTTGTTAAGGCTTAAAATGAATTCAAAGTAGGGGAAAGGTGCATGGATGAGGAAATGGAATGAGAAAATATGTTAAGTAATGAACTAAAAGGAATTCCCATAGCCAGAGGCAAAATGGGAAGAAAGAAATTTTTTGGCCAATTAGTTAATTACTGAAGGGGAGATTCATTATTAGCTTAAAGATCAAGAGTTATGACTAATGGCTAAAGGAATTAGATAGAATAATCTCATAGTTGCATGCATTGGGAGGAGGCACAAGATATTAAGACATGGCACTATGGCTACCATTAGATTTGGTCAGAGTGTCAAACTACTCAAACCTCTTCCCTTTTCTCCTTAAGGTCAGCTAAAGCTTGTGGGAAGCCAAAAATATGATCACATGTCATCATTTCTCTTGCTTACTTCAGCCTCCATTGATGTCCAAGCGAGAAGAGGAAAGAGAAAGGAAAAATCAAGGTATACAAGCTCATTTGACCTAGTGAATGACCTCAAATGCCAAGAACCTCCTCTTTAATCTTGATCAACTTGATGAGAGCATCATTTCTATGGTTTTAGATTTTTAAGAGGTGTTTTGTGAGTTCAAGAAATGTTGGAGGTTGTAAAACCAAAGAACAAGCTTGGGAAAGTGAAAGAGGTGAGTAAAAACTACCTTTTGATTTATGTGTTGTAACAATTGGTTAAGACTCTTGAATTCTGGATTTTTGCCTTATTTTTTGTGTAATTAGGGTCTTAGAGGATTTATGGGATTTTGATTGTTGTAATGGTGTTTTAAAGTTGTGTTATGGATAATGGCATTGCTTAGAGTTTTGAAAATGAAATATTCTAAAAGATGAGATTTTTGTGTTGCATTGTGGTCAAAACATAACATGTTAAAGTAATAGGAGTTTGGGAGTTTTGATGTTTCCATTAGATTCCTTGTGGAAAATTGTGTGGGAGTAGCGTTGGTTGTGAATTTTGAACCTTTGGAAACATTTGTGCAAAAGCTGAAAATTCTAGAAAATTTGTCAGGTTAAAAGTTCTGTGCAGGGGACCAATTTTGCATAGTATTTTGAAATAGCATATGATGTCAAAATGTTATGAAACTTTCCAATTTTGTAGCACATATTGCAAGCTTTTCAATGATATAAAGTTTGAGTCATTTTGATAAGTGTGCAAGAAGTTATAGTTGTTTGAAAATAACTAGGAAATAGGCTAGTTGTTAGCCACGACCAATGGTTCTGGGCCGCAGCCTAAAAGCATCTGACCAGTTTTTGGCCGTGGCCCAAAACTTTCTTACCTATTGTTGGCTGCGACCAGTGGATCTTGGTTGTGGCCTAAATGTTATTGACTTGTTCTTAGCCATGGATCAAAAGTTTTTGACCTAATTTTGGCTACTGCTAGAGGATCTTGGCCTCATCCCAAATCTTTATGACCATCTCTTGGCCTCGGCCAGAGAATGGCTTAGTTGTGGCCAACCCCTTAAACACTGCATTTTGAACTTTTGAAAGATGGTCTCTGGTCCAATTTTTTCTAACCCTTTAGGCATCTATTTAGACTTCTAGTAGCTACCTAAAGGTCTCAAACAATAACCAACCTTACGTATTTTGGAGTTAAGCATTGGAATAGGTAATAACTCAGCATCCTTGATTATGATATATAGGATTTGAAATTTGCCTTGCATGTAACCCCTTGCCTTGAAATAGTAATTATAACCTGAAATCGTAATTAAAATGAAATCTGGACCAATAATCATCAAAAGATTCTTTTACAATCCCTTCCTTATGGGAGGGTTTTCACAAATTTTTTTAAAATTTCTGCCTTCCTTGGTCTCAAATTCCATAATCCAAGTGTAATTACCTATGCAGTTAATTGACATTTATATATCAAAGTATACAATAAAAATCCTAACAACCCCTAGGTTATATATATATACACTATCTAGCAGGTTTATAATTCCCAACTAGGGGATTACATACCATGTCCAAAATATTATTTACATTTCAAAACAATATACAGTAATCTCATTCTAAATTAGATAACCAACAGTCCAAATTAACATTCCCTTAAATCCTAGCTGCTCCCAGTTGTCCATTTCTCCTTGGAGCCTTTGCCCTGTCTGAAGGTTAGTCAATGCAAAGAGTAAGATTTAAAAGAATCCTAGTAGTAACAAATCACTTACACCACATATAATCACATAGCATGTAAGAAATCATCACACATTACAGCAGCATAAACACAGCAAACAAGTTGTCACATATACATGTTGCCTCACTAGCATACACATATCGCATCGCCTCTCTGCCAATGAACATAGCCACTCTGACTTTCATATTGCCTCTCTGGCATTAACATAGCACATTGCCTATTTGGCAATCACATTCAAAATCGTTGCAACACAATGATAAATCAAACATACAATGCATCATATATATTTTAAGAGTAGGAGTTACTACCTTGTTCTTTTCTGACATCCTTTAGTACAGTGGGCTCACGAGTATGGTAAATGTCAAACCCTATAACGAAGATCAAGGATGACATATCAATCTCTTTTCCAAGTTCTTAATTCCATAACACTTAAAGTTGGTTGTCATTTAAACTCATTAGGTGGCTAGTAGAAGCCTAGACATATGCCTAAAGGGTTGGAATACTACCCGCAAAGATCTCTCTTCTAAAAGAAAAATACTAATTTTTAGCTGCCTCACTTTAGTGAAGAAGGCCTCACTCGAGTGATGGATGTCTTGCACTCGGGTGAGGATAGCTCACACTCGCGAGTGCATGACAACGCACCTGATCCCATGCAACTGATAATGTGCATGATAATGGAGAAATGAGATATGATTAATAAGTTAAGGGAAAAGCTTTAAGAGGAGAAAAAAAAATACAATATTGATAGAATTCAATCGACCTAGTAAAAGACTTAAGAGGAAACACATCGAAGAGATAAGAGAAGGGTTGTTATGAGCTTAGGAGTCCCCACCTCATATAGTACCGAACCAGCTGTCACATGGGGTACCAACTTGTGACGAGAGAGATCTACAATATTGGGTCTCTAAATTCTGCAAATATCTACCTCTAGTGTTTGAGAGAAGGTTTGATCCCCAGCAGCTGAAGATTGGTTGAACTTCCTAGAGAACATCTTTAAAGTATTAGACTACCCAACCAATGTAAAGGCACGATTAGCTATTTATAAACTTGGGGGAGATGCCGACAGATAGTGGCGAAATATTGCTATGACGTTACACAATCGGAATGAGCCTCTGACTTGGGAGCTATTTTAGGAACAGTTTAATGGCAAGTACTTCCCAAGGTCAGTGAGAATAGAGAAGGCATCATAATTCCTATATATTAAGCAGGGTGATGTAGAGACATTCGATGACTACCTTTCTTACTTCATCCAGCTAGCCCTATACTCCTCCTAACTTTAACTCATGGATGATAAGGAGTAGAGTTTCGATATGCTAATCCAAGGCTTGCAGCGTGAGTTAAGGAAACGGTTGGCTTCCCACCAGTTTACTATTTTCAACAAGGTTATAAAGGAGTGCAAAATTACAAAAAATAATTTGAGAGATTTGAACCAAACCAATGGTGGAGGTCGTGGTAAACCCAATAAGGGTTGTACTCCTCAGAAGCGGAAGGGTTAAGGATCATCATCCAAAGGCGGTGGCAAGAAGCCTTATCAATCAGTGGATCGTAAGAACCAGAAATCCCCAATGGTGTGGATATATAATTGTTGTGGTAAGTCAGTTTACGACAAAACATGGCAAGTGATTTGTTATAACTGCAAACAGCCTGGACACATCGCTAATGATTGTAAAAGGCCGACAGCAGAGTAAAGACCAAGGAATTAGGGTAGGGTGTTGATAAAGCTCAATATTTATATATTTTTAGTAATTAATCTTGGGCTTTTGTGGGACTTCATTGAATATTTTGGGGTTAATCAAGTATTAAAATGAGATTTTAGCGAAAGGATAATTTAGGAATTATATTAGTTAAACTGTTATATTTTTAATTAATATTTGTCATTCCTATTATTCATTTTGGAGGTTAATGAAGGACAAGAGTGGAACATCACAACTGCAGAATTTATTTTCACATTTTTTTCTAAGAGGAGGTTAAATGAGTAAGGGCCTTGTTTAGTATATACAATTATATGCCTAATACCAAAACATATTTTTATCTCTTATCCAAATAAGGCACAACTCACTTTTAACCTAAAAATAATTGAATTGCAAAGAGAAATAGGGGATCATGGCTTAGAGAAGAGGTGGCGACTGGATGAAGTAAAAGGCAAGTAGGCCAAATTGAGTTAGGAGCAGTAAACCAAAATTGATAATGGAAAATGAAGACCGAATTGATGAATAGATGAGAAAAGAGGGAGTTGACCATGTGGAATGAAAATTGAAAAAAAAGAATAATAAAGAGAGGATGCTGCTAAACCCAAAAGAAAAGGAGAGGAAAGGCTGAACCAATGGAGAGAGCAGTCAAAATTATTGAATGGAAATAAGGGGCTGAACTGAGTTGGTAAATTGACAGAAAAAGGGGGTTGACCGAAAATGGGAATTGAAGGGATAGAGAAATAGCTGAGCCGACATTATGGACCAAGATAGGAAAATGAAGACAAAGGAAGCAGCTAGACCAAATGATTAAAAGGAAGAGCTGAAATGGTTGACTTGTTGAACCGAATGACTAAAGGAAATTAATGGAAAAGGATTAGACCGAATTGATATTGAGGATGGGGGAGGAGCGTGTGGCTGCTGGGTATGAAGGAAAGCATCGAATGAAATAAAAAGAAGGGCATCCGAAAGCAAGAGGAAGGAGAGGCGGCTGTGCAGGAATGGAACACGACTTGGAGGCGTTGCACAAATGAAATAGAGGAGGCATCGGTGCGAAAAGGATGGGGAGAGCTACTTAGTGTTCTTCTTTATTCTCTATGGTCAATCTCTTCATTATTTATCAAGCTTCATCTTCCTCCTCCTCTATGAGTAGCCAAGTCTTGGTGATTCCTTGAGTTGGGTAATGGTTTGAGCTTCTCAACTTCAATGGAATTCCTCAAGCTCTCTTTCTATTTCATAATTATATGGCTTGGTTAAGTATGTGATTATGATCTAGATTGTTCTATGCTAAGTGAATAACTTGGTGGTTGAGCTAGGAGTTGATTAATTAAGCTTTGTATGATTCATATTAGGAGTAGGTTAAGTTGTTTATTCTACTTGGTTAAGTGGATTGTAAATAACTAAACTAAATACTTTGAACTTTCGTAATGGTAATTACAAGCTAGAATTGGAAGTTGATTATTCATCTCCTTGAGTCTGAATCATTTGGTGGTATTCATTTAATTGCTTCGGTGGAATAAATTAAATGATTATTGCAAGTATGGAGCTAGTGGTAACTTAATTACATCCTCTTGACTCATATTATGGAATTCATATCATTAGCAAGCAAGGAAGACTAAAACCTCAACTCAAGGAAATCCCATTTCATTATTATTCTAGTTTATTAAATTTACTTTGTTGTTATTGTTAATTTCGATTTCATTTGCTTCTTTGTTTTAAAAACCAAAAAATACAAAAATATTGCTTTAACTTAAATTACTTCGTTAGTTTAAAGATGCAATTTCTCAAATGATTTCTCACAACTTTAAGGTATTTGTCACTTTACTATTTAGAAAGTTGGAAATTAATCTCCTCACAAGAACGACCTAGGTTAAGCTACTGCGCTACATTTTCAAACCTAGTTTTATTTTGAGAACTCACATGATATGGGTTTATCAGGTGTTCGCTATGACACATAAAGAAGCCCGAAAGTTCCCCGACCTGATTCAAAGTAACATCTTTCTTAATGGTAGTTTATTGCAAGCTTTATTTGGTTCAGGTGCAAGTCATTCCTTCATTGCATATGACTTTATGAAGCGCCAGGGATTGTATGTTCATAAACTACCATTTGACTTAGTTGTGTCGACATTGATGAGCGTCAAGGCTGTGATAGCTGAGGCTTATTTAAATTGTGTGATAACCATTGATGGGTACGAATCTACTATCGATTTGATTTGTTTTCCACTCTATCAATTAGAAGTCATATTGGGTTTTGATTGGTTGACGATGAATAATGTGTTGTTAGATTGTGGGCACAAGAGAATAGTGTATCCTACTTTACAGAAAGATGATAATGTGAGTACTAGTTTGAACTTCCTCTCACCGGCCAAAGCTGAGAAATATCTAGAGAAGGGGTGCCAGAGGGATATTCTATTCTTTCCGTACAGGTAGGGATAGAAGAAACTCTGAATAGTATACCTATGGTAAAAGAGTTCCCTGAGGTATTTATGAACAATCTTAGCGGATTGCCTCTAGAAAGGGAAGTAGAATTTCCAATTGAAATTGTGCCTAGAGCTGGTCAATATAGAAGGCCCCATATCGAATAACCCCAAATGAGATGGTAGAACTAAATAAACAAATTGAAGAATTGCCTGAGAAAGGGTATATTCGACCTAGTATCATGCCATAGGGAGCTCCAGTATTATTTGTTAAGAAGAAAGACGGGAGTCTCAGATTGTTTGTGGATTATAGAGAATTAAACAAAAAAACCATCAAGAACAAATACCCTTTCTCTAGAATCGATGACCTTTTAGATCAATTGTCTGGTTCTTGTGTGCTTTTGAAATTGATCTAAGGTTGGGTTATCATCAGCTATGAGTGAAAATAGAAGATGTACCAAATACTCCTTTCAAGATAAGGTATGGGCACTATGAGTTTCTGGTAATGCCCTTCAGGCTAACTAATATACCAGCGGTATTTATGGATTACATGAATCAAATCTTTTGACAATATCTAGATGTATTTATGGTAGTGTTTATTGATGACATTTTAATATACTCCAAGAGCAACGAGGAGCACAAGCATCATTTGAGAATAGTGCTGGAGATATTGCATGAAAAATAGGTCTATGCCAAGTTGAGTAAGTATGAGTTCTGGCTTTCAGAAGTAAAGTTCTTAGGCCATGTTATCTCGTAGGAAGGGGTTTCAGTGGATCCCAGTAAAATGGAAGTAGTACTTGACTAGAAGAGGCCAAAAACTGTTATTGAGATATGTAGTTTTCTGGGTCTTGCTAGTTACTACCAGGGATTCATTCAGAATTTCTCTCGGATCGCCTTATCAACAACTAAGCTCATATGAAAAGATCAACCGTGTAAGTGGCATGAACGTTGTGAAATAGTTTTGTAGAGCTAAAAGAGAGGGTAACTACAGCACTAATGTTGCTTATACATGATCCCATCTTGACTTCTATTGTGTATAGTGATGCGAGTAAGCAGGGGTTGGGGTGTGTCCTTATGCAGCACGGACAGGTAGTGGCCTGTCTCCCGATAGCTAAAAAATCATGAAATGTATTATACCACGCATGATCTGGAGCCTGCAGTGATTGTGTTTGCATTGAAGATATGGTGATATTACCTGTATGGTATGATGGTGGAACTGTATTGTGACCTCAAGAGTCTCTACTATTTGTACGACTAGAAAGAGTTGAATATGAGACAACATCGGTAGATGGAGTAGCTAAAAGACTACAACCTAGAGATTAAATATCATCCAGGCAAAGTTAATGTTGTCGCAGATGCTCTTAGTTGAAAGATGGTGCTAGTTGTAGAATGATGATACAGGAGGGAAAATTAATAGAAGACTTTCAGGACTTGAATTTGTCGAACTAGATCGTCTATGCTAATTACATTGTTTCTGAAGGGGAAAGTGATATGAGGGTTGAAATTGAAGAGGCTCAAAAGCAAGATGATCGGGTACAGTCCATTAGGACCATGATTGAGCGAGGAGAAACTTGAGACTACAATTTGTCGCTTTGTGGATTGGTTCGTTACAATAATAGAATATGTATTCCACTAAAGGCTGACTTGAGGCATAAAATCTTGGATAAGGCACACAAGAGTCTGTATACTCTTCACCCTGGAATGACCAAAATGTTTCACAGTTTGAAGTCTATGTATTGGTGGCCGAGATTGAAAACTGATTGACCAAGTATGTAGTGAGGTGTCTTACTTGTCAAAAAGTAAAGATTGAACACCAGAGGCTGCCATGATTACTGTAGAGTCTTGAGATTTCAAAATGGAAATGAGAAAGT
The DNA here is from genome assembly GCA_963855925.1 of Inga laurina. Lineage (NCBI taxonomy): Eukaryota > Viridiplantae > Streptophyta > Magnoliopsida > Fabales > Fabaceae > Inga > Inga laurina. The sequence continues at coordinate 29,419,503 of OY979702.1, read as the reverse complement.
GTGACTATAGATCTCGTTGTGGGATTGCCTAGGATAAAAAAATATGATGTAATCTGGGTAATTGTTGACCGATTCACGAAGTTGGTGCATTATATACCAATCAATGCTAGTTACTCTCCAGAGAAACTGGTAGAGATTTATATACGGGAGATAGTGAGCCTTCATAGCACACCGAAGAGCATCATTTCATATAGAGATTCTCATTTTACTTCAAGATTCTGGAGAGCTTTACATGAAGCTCTGGGTACAAAATTAAGGTTTAGTACGGCCTATCATCCACAGACAGACAGACAGTCGGAAAGGGCCATTCAAACATTGGAAGATATGTTAATAACAAGTGTCCTAAACTTTAAAGGGAATTGAGATTACTTTCTTCTACTTGCCAAGTTTGCCTACAACAACAGATATCATGCGAGCATTCAAATGGGTCTATATGAAGCGTTGTATGGGAGGAAGTACCAACACCTTTATGCAGGATAGAGTCATATGAGAGAAGGTTATATGGGCTGTATCTTGTTAATCAAACCACAGAGCATATTAAAATCATTTGAAAGAGGCTCCTTGTAGTGCAGAGTCGATATAAAAGCTACGTTGATAAGAGCAAATGGTGTCAAAATGTTATGAAACTTTCTAATTTTGTAGTACATATTGCAAGCTTTCCAATGATATCAAGTTTGAGTCATTGTGATAAGTGTGCAAGAAGTTATGGTTATTTGAAAATAGCCTGAAAATAAGCCAGTTATTGGCCGCGACTAGTTCTTCTAAGCTGTAGTCTAAAAGAATATGACCAATTCTTAGCTGTGGTCAAAAGGGTCTCGGCCACGGTCCAAAACTCTCTGACTTGTTCTTGGCTGTGGCCCAAGGGTAGTTGGCAAGCGCCCAACAGTTTCTGACTTGATTTTGGTTGCGGATAGAGGATCTTGGCCACAGCCCAAATCTTTCTGACCATCTCATGGCCGTAAAAAGAGAATGGTTTGGCCATGCTTAACCCCTCAAAAACTACATTTTGAACTTTGAAAGATGGTGCTTGGTCCAATTTTTCCCAACCCTTTAGGCAACTTTTTAGCTTCTAGTAGCCACCTAAAGGTGTCAAACGATAACAAACCTTAAGTGTTTTGGAGTTAATCATTAGAATAGGGAATAAGTCGTCGTCCTTGATTATGATGTATAGGATTTGATATTTGCCCTGCATGTGATAAACCTGTGCCAGAGCACAAGTAGAAAGAACAAGGTAGTGACTCTTTCTCTTATATTATGTGTAATGCATTGTATGTATGTCTTATCATTGATTAATGTTGATTGTAAATACTGTGGGGTATGTTGCTGTGAAAGCTTTATGTATACAACAATGAGTGCTGTCGTTTGTGACGAAAGTCACGTATCTATGGATATAGTCGTGAGTACTGTTGTTTATTATGCAAGTCATGCATCATGTGGATGCAATCGTGGGTACTGTTGTTTGTGACGAAAGTCACACATCACTATGATTGTTGCTGTTGTTGCTGCTTTGTGATTTGCTCACGTGCTATGTTATTATATATGATATGAGTGAATTGTTACTACTGGGATTCTTTTGAATCTCATTCTTTTCAATGACTAACCTACAGCTAGGACAAGCGGGTTAAAGGAGAAACAAGCGACCAAGGGCAGCTAGTACTCCCCTTTAGGAGTGTTATTTTTTTAGCTGGTTGTCTTAGTTTGGGATTACTTTATATATTGTAAATGTTGTAAATTAAGATAATGTTATGTAATCCCTAGTATGGGAAATTGAAAAGGGCGAATATGCCCGTAAACCCTTTAGTGAATTGATGAAACCCGTTTGTTGTAGGGAATTTTATTTATACTCTAATTTTATGAATGGAATCGAACTACATAGGCCACATATATTCAAAAATTGCATGTGAGACCATATTGAATAGGATTTGGGAATTTTGTTTTGAAAAATCACTTTATCATAAGACCAAACCTTGTCTTGAAGATGGGACTTTTAATAAGATTTGAATTATCTGTTGGTCTTTAATTTATCATAATAGCGTATTTTTGGACTATAATCGTGGTTTTAAGTTAGGGGCTTATAGGAATGGCCCTCAGTTATAAATTTTGGATCATTGGAACATAATTTGAAGAGTTGCAATGTTGCTGTCCAATAGGATTTCCTTGCATGACAGATTTTTTACATTATGCTTAAGTAACTGAATAATGTCCAATGCCTATGATATTTTCCAAAATTGAAAGTAGACTTATCAAGCTTTAATTTGATAGGTCATATAGGTCATTTAGACTTGTACATTGAGTTATGAATTGTTGAAGTTGGTTATGTGAAAACTGACATGTTTCAGGATAGTGTTCAATAACTGGTAATTATGGATTAATGTGCATCCAATTTGTTAGTGCAAATATTTCATCTAAGATGGGGGTGAATTGGGTGATGATAAAAATTTAATGAAATATAACAATTTAAACAGAATCAAAGAAAATAAATTAGAAGTTAAGAGATGGAGAAATATCACCGAAGTGTACACTGGGGATTTATACAAGTTTGTTCACAACTTAATTGACGTACGTCCAATCCTCAGAAATCCTGAGCTTTTCACTATATCTTCCAAGATTCAGTAGGTTCTTGGCACCTCATTAGACATAGCAAGTTCCTACTCTGGACACTCGCTCCCCCGTATACTATGTAAGCCAATGCCCAACTAAAGGTTCCATAATCTTAAGTTTTCTCTCAATGAAGTGTATTGAGTTTATAAAAAATCTCTCTCAAAGAGTGAATAATGATCATTGAAGTACAAATTACATAAAGAATGAAAAACATAACACTTTAATGCAGAATTGAATATTTTCAGTTTCATTGTTGCTCTGATTTGAATGCTCTCGTATTTATAGTTGGAGTAAATTCAATGACCATTGTGATCATTCCATTTGTTCGTTACTCAGTTAATACTTCTTTAGACATTCTTTGTGTTGTAAGAATATAGCCATAGGAGCAGAGAGAATGTGTTGGCTGAAGTTCTAGGTAGCATTTAATACTTCTGACACAAAATCTGCTTTTCTTGGTATTCAAACTTTTGGTGAAGAAAATCCCAGAAAATTGCTTAGAAAGATGTTAATCATGCAAAAGAATAATAATAAGCAAGATTGAAGGTTTCAACAAAATTTTCCTTGTTTTCCTGAATTATTGGTTTCATGCTCTATTTTCTGGAACAAACAAGTATTTGAATACTCTTCTTACTATTAGAATAAAATGGCTCTTTTCTAGTTTTACACTATTCGAAGAGTCTCTCTACTAGTCGAATAGTATGCAGTCAATTTGTACTTGTAATACTCGATTGTAATAACCCATATTCCTTGTAAATATTTATGGCATTCAACGAAATAAAATGGTGAATTTTGTAACACTTGGAATAACAAAAATACCTGTAGTTGAGGTTACATGACAATTGGGCTAATATAAGACATAAAGCATAATTTTTGTCTTCCAAAAATCCCATTATTAAAGTCCAACACAAAATAAAAGAACCTAAGTCTTCAGCCTAATTAATTGTGATTTTTTGCCAAATAGAGAGGAAAAGAAAAAATGGTCCAAATTTAAATGTGGTTGACTTCCAAATGATGAAGCAAAGGGAATGAATACTTGGGATAAATACAATAAGAGATTGAGGAATTTTATCCAAAGCAAAAAAATGTTGGAAAAGTCAACAATTGTGGGTAAAATAAAATATGTGAGGAGAGAACAAATTGTGATAATTCAAGGGGTATTTCAACTCCTCCAAAGCCCCGATATTTCGGCCAAGTTAATCGAGGGAGGGGAAAAACAATCTTTATGGCGAAACAAATAAAAGATAAAGCAAGAAAAAGTCAATTAAAACATATGGTAAAAAAGTTCAAAAAAATAATATTAATGGAAGAGGTGAATTTGGATATTTCTAAAAGGATAATACCCCCTCTAAAGAGATCATTTTTGGCCAACATTAGAAAATAGAGAGAGAGAGAGTTCGATGAATGTGAAAAGAGCAAGGGAACTTAAGTGGATCAAGTCCAATATTAAGGTAAGTTGATGAGTTTCATGTGTTTTTGGCTTTCAAATTCATGGCAAACCCTCCCTAACCTCTATGCCATCTTGAAATTAATGTTCACCAAGCTCAAAATCTAGAGGAGGAGAGAGGAAGTGGGACATCCTAGTGTAACCCCCTCCGTAATTATATCCGAAATACGCGATTAAAGTGAAATAGAGACCAATAATAATCAAAACTCATTTAAAATCTCATCCTTGAGATAGGGTTTTCATAAATACCTTTTGAAATCATTTATAAACTTGGTCTCATATTCACATTTTGAATACAATTACTGCGTGTAATATCCCAAAAAGTGATTAAGGGCTAATGACTTTAAAAGTAGATGTAATTATTGTTTAATAAACACTTTTGGAGAATGTGTGATGAGAATTTGGATATTTTAATGATTCCAATGGCTTCCTTGTGAAAATTCGTGTGGGGAGAGTGTTTATTGTGAAATTGGAACCATTGGGAACAATTGTGCAAAAGTTGAAAACTATGTCCATTGGAACTCTGTACAGGGCAGCCGATTTGTATAGACATTTTTACTTGGCAAATGATGTCAGAAAATTATGAAACATTCCAGTCTTAAATTTCACATCCCAAGCTTCAAAATGGATATATAATTTGTGCCATTTCGTTTTGTGAGCTAGGAGATATGACTGTCCAAAGTTTGGGATGGAAACTGAACTCTGTTTTGGGGCAGTGATGAGTTTTATATGATTCTGGAATTTTGTGGTGATTTTCAGTAATGGACAATATTTTTCCTATGAAGAGGACTTAAATATATTTCATTTGGCTTTAGAATCACCTCATTTCTATTTTTCTAGAATTAGTTATGATTTTTCAAAGTTGGGAAGAAAATCTGCCAGAAAATCCGAAAATGTGAAATTAGAAATTATGACATCATCATGTGGTAAGGTGACATCAGCATGATATTATAAATCACTTTTCCATTCTCTCTTCAGCCATTTCCGACGTCTTGAGCTTCAAAGAGAAAAGGAAAGTGATTTGAGATATCTAGTGAGAGAAGGAGCAAGAACTTCAAGGTAAGTTCGATTTCTTCGGTGTTTTAGCTCTTGACTTAAATAATCCTTCTCCTGAGCTTCTCTTTTACATGATTCAAGGTGTTTGAAGCTAGAATTTAAGTGTTGAGAAGGCTAGGGTTTTGGTTATCAAAGGGAAAAGCCAGAGAGAGCTGGAGGTAACTTCAAAACTTTCGTATATTGCTTATTCTGGTTGCTGTGGGCAATTTAATCAGTGAAATTTCGCCGGATTGCCATTGGTTTTAAAGTTTGGAAATGATATGGCCTAGGGGTTATGCTGCCCAAATTGGATCTTAATGTTAGTTTTAACCTAATGTAATGGTTAGTAAAGTGGTTAGGAGTAGAAAGAAATGCGTTTACGGAGCCGAAATCGTAAAACCCCGATTTTCTCCGGAGAGCTCATAAATTTCGGCTAGCTCTAGAAATGAGTCTTAGAGTTGGATTTTCAATGAATTGATGGTTCCATTGAGTTCAGGAACGAAAATTAGGTGGGGTTACAGTTGGCCACTTTTTCGGAAAAGGCCAAAAAAGCATAATTACGAAAATGCCCCTGAAACCTTTAAATAGTGGCTGCCGAGGGCAATTTTGTCCTTTGGCAATGAATTTGATAATTCCGAGTCCGAAAATAGATTCCTTGGGCGGAAATATGTTAGGATAGCCCAGATTAGAATTTTGGGAAAAGTGCAACCGGACCAGGTACAGTTATCAGAGCATACATACAATGACAAATTTATAAGCTCAATGATTCGAACGATACACATATGGCCATAGCATATATTGAAACATAGCTTTAAATCATTCATACATGTTCCACATAATCAATAAAAGCAATAACATGCATCAACACATTAATACAGTTATCAGAGCATGCAGGAGAGATAAGTTCCCTACCTCCAGTCTTTTCTCCTCGATTTATGTGCCAACAACTCGGGGCTTCACATTCGATCCTACAATGTCAAATATACTATTTAGATACCTCCATAGTGTTTCTGGGGGTTATATGAGGCTATGTTGAAAATTTACTAAACTGCCCCCGGGGCCCCGGCGCGGCCCCACCGTACCCGGTCCGACTGTACTTTTCCTGAAATTTTGACATGGGCTATTCCAATATATTTTCACCCAAGGAATCCATTTCTGGACTCAGAATTATCAAATTCAATGTCAATTACAAAATTACCCTTGATAGACCCACTTTAAGGGTTTCATGGGCGTTTTCGTAATTATGCTTTTTCGGCCTTTTCCGAAAAAGTGCCGAACTGTAACCCCACCTAAGTTTTGATCCTGAACTCAATAGAATCATCAAATCATTGAAAATCCAACTCTAAGACCCATTTCAAGTATTCTGGGGAAAATTAGGGTTTTTCGGTTTCAGCCCCGTAAACGCGTTCCTTTCCACTCCTAACCACTTTATTGACTATTCCATTAGGTTACAACTACCATTTAGTACCAATTTGGGCAGCATAACAGCCCCACACACCTTTTTTCTATTTTTGAAACCAATGACAATCCGGCAAAATTTCACCGATTAAATTGTCCACAGCCAGAATAGTCAATTCACAAGAGTTTGGAAGTTACCTTAAGCTCCCACTAGCTTTTCTCAAGAGCGGCTGAAACCCTAGCCCTTCTTAACCATGAAAATTGAGCTTCCAACACCTTAAAGAACATGAAAGAGAAGCTTAGGAGCAAGGTTATACGCGTTAGGAGCTAGATCGTCGGAGAAATCGGCTTACCTTGTGAGATTTCTCCTCTTTCTCTCTCTAAGAGCTCACAAACGTCTCTCTCTCTTTTCAGCTGAAACTCATGACAGAAATGAGAGAAAGAAGAAGTTGGGAAATATTTTAATTCCATGATGATGTCATCTTTTATTTTGATGATGTCATAATTCCCATTTTCTGATTTTCTGGCAGATTTTCTGCCCAAACGTTGAAAACTCATAACTAATTCTATAAAACTCAAAATGAGTTGATTCCAAAGCCAAATGAAAGATATTTAAGTCCTCTTCATAGGAAAAATATTGGCCATTACTAAAAATCACCACAAAATTCCAGAATTACATAAAATGTATCACTGCCCCAAAACAGAGTTCAGTTTCCATCCTAAACTTTGGACAGTCATATCTCCTAGTTCACAAAACGAAATGGCACAAATTATATGTCCATTTTGAAGCTTGACATGTTAACTATAAGACTGAAAAGTTTCAGAATTTTTAGACACCATTTGGGCATTCAAAACTTTCACACAAACGGACTGCCCAGAATAGAGTTTCACTGGACAGAATTTCAGATTTTGCATCTTTGCTTTTATTGGTTCCATTTTCATACCAAACATCATTCCCACATAAATTTTCACAAGGAATCCATTGGAAACACCAAATCAATCAAATTCACATCACATTGACATGTTTTCACAGCAATCTCAGCATGTCAACAAAATTCACATTCAATTCTTCCCTCTATTCTAAGTCAATCTGGATGTTAATCCACAATTGAACTCAAATACAGGGTTTCGGAGCTGCTCAAAGCACACACGAATCATATTTGAGTGCCAAATCACATCATATTCTCCAAAAGGGTTATTTATCACTAACCACATCCACTTTTGAAGTCATTAACCCTTAATTACAATTTGGGATCTTGCTAAACCAGGGCTTAGCAATCCACTAATCTCGGCTTATTCTCTAACCTCGAGTCTCAAAATTTGGGGTATTACACCTAGAGAGAGAAAGAAGGAGAAATCAAGGTGAGCTTAGAAACTTGTCTTATCTTGATGATTATGCCTTATTGTTGGTTATTGTGGTAGTTTGGTTGGATTTGTGGCTCGATTTTCATGGTCTTGTAAATTTTAGGGATACCAGACCCTAAGAGGTTATACTGCCCAAATTTACATTAATCATGTGTTGGATTCTATATTTTGATAATAACAAATGGTTTTACATATGATTTGATTAAACAAAGGTTTTTGTATAGAGAAATAGGGCTTTCTAAAGCATACAAAGCCATCACTCAAGTGAGTACTCGAGTTTTGAAGGAGGAAAACAAGTCACAAAACCAGGAATGAAATCTCTAACTAATTTTGCAAGGGATCACTCGAGTGACCACTCAAGTGATGTGTGCTGAAAATATATTCAATATCTTGGCCAGATTTTGAGAGGTATCACTCAAATGATCAATCGAGTGATGAACAAGTATCATTCGATTGATAAGATAAGACATGCAGACTGTAACTCTTTGTAAAGATATATAAGGGATCACTTGAGTGATGACCCTATATCACTCGAGTGACCACTTGAGTGATGGAGCTAGAATTGTTGGTTAAACGCTATGCCAAGTTCTGGAAGGAATCATTCTAGTTATCACTTAAGTGATGCAGTCTAGATTGCATGAGAATCATCTGTTGTTTATTGATTTTTTATCTATATGATTAATGTTGGAAATTGTGCCCTAGGGGCCAATCATTGTACTTTGAACATGATTAATTTAATAAATTTTCTTCATTATGTTATCATATTATTCGCATGTTCACTATGATGACTATATCCTTGGGTAAATCATAAAGATTATCTTGAATGTCCTAGTTAGTCATCTATATGGGAGCAGAGATAAAACAAGACTAGTATGACTTTGATAAGATATGGAGATACGAATCAAAGTCTCCGGTAGGCGCTTGTAACAGTATAAGGTGTTGGACCGACCCGCTATGAGAAAGCCACATGGATCAAGTCATAAGCTTATCTCATGTATAAACACATCACAATGCCCTTCGACCTAAGGTCATCATGGATTCCTATATGAGAGTTGCTAAGCTTTGAACTAGTCAAAAGTCACCTTTGACCGAGTAATGATAAAGGTTATGATCGGGCTTGGTTGTTTTCATGCAGAGGAATATGAATTGTCAAGATGGAATTTGTCCCTCACATTAGTAAAGAGATATAACCGGGCCACTGATGAGTGATTTTGAGAAATGTATGGCCATACTATGATATAAAGGAGTTTCCATTTGTATTTCAAACTACTAAGGAATCAAGAAAGTAATGGTCAGGAACAGGAGGATGACATCATCTATGCCTCATCCTTGAGGTAACATTCGTGTGGATACCAGTAGAGGGAGTTGATCGACTTGTTGGCTCCTGAAGATTGAAAACCAAGAACACACGAATAGAAAGGTACAATTCTCCTTAACTCTGTTTAAATGCCATTGATAGATCCTCGATTAGGATTGACGAAATTTTTAATTCTTCCGCCAAACCTGCCGATCCTAACAATTAACCTTTTATTGTATTAGTATTATAACTATATTTTTAGGGAAATAATGAAGAGATCATGCTAAGAAAAGAAGCCACCTTACGAAAAACATAACGTCTGTAATGCTCACCTACCGCAACTACTATTTTTCAAATATAAAGAACGGTCAAAAGAAGCTGCATAACTCTAACGAACATGTTGAAATGTTGACAATGTTTATCAAGTTAAACTAAGAAAACAGAGATACAACAACATACTAAGCCATCAACGATCAATCCTTACTTGCTCTATTTTCCATTCTTTATATACTTTATACTTTAATAATTTTATATATTCACTCTGTAAGAGAAATTTTCATTACAAACTCAATATCTGTTATTGAGACAACTTAAGGTTGTGGAACCTTGAGTTGGGGATTGGTTTACATCGTGTAAGGAAGAGCGAGTGTACAAAGAAGGAACATGCTGTGTACTGAGGTACCAAGAACCTACTGAATCTTGGAAGATATAGGAAAACTCTTAGAGGAACTCTGAGGAATGGACGTAGGTCAAAATAGTTATAGCTGAACCAGTATAACTCCTGGTGTATACTTCGGTGATATCTCTTATAGCTCTTAACTACACTTTAAATTCTATCAAGTTTTTATTTATGATTTGATTATTCTGTGATCACCCAATTCACCCCTTCTTGCGTGAAACGCATGTACTAACATTTAGTATCAGAGTGTAGGTCTTCTTGTTCAAGTATAATACCTAAGAAGGATCCAATGGCCAGTATGGGTGAAGGAATACTTCTCAATAAAGTTTCTATCAATGGCAAACACTTCTCCTTCTAGATAGTAAAGTTTAGAGTGTTTATGATGGCTAGAGAATACAGATTATGGGAGGTGATTTGGAATGGGAACTATGTACCTATGAAGATTGAAGATTCACAAAAGGTTCCCAAGTCACCACCAGAATACGATGATAACTACAAAAAGCTGGTCACTCTTAACAACAAGGCAATCCTGATGATTTAAAGTGCCTTAAGTCAAAATGAGTATTTCAGGATTTGCATGCTTCCAACAGCTAAGGAAATATGGCAAGCTCTTGAAATAGCTCACAAAGGAACTTCAGGAATTAAAGAAAACTGGATGAACACCCTTGTTATCGAGTTCAATCTACTTCAAACAAAAATAGGTGAGTCCATAGATGAATTTGAAATAAGATACACTCATCTTGTTAATCAACTTGCAGCTTTTGGGAAATTCTGTGATCAGAATACCCAAGTAAGAAAGATATTGAACATATTCTCTAAAGAATGGGAGGCCAAAGTTATGACAATCGAGGAGGCAAAAGACAAATCAATGTGATCCATAGCTTCTCTATTCAGATGCCTCTCAGATTAAGAAATCAAGCTAAAGTTTAAACAAGAACTAGAAGAAGTCAGTGACAAGACAAAGAAAAGCCTTTCACTAAACATAAAGAAGGAAACCCAAGAAGATGATGAAGATTTTAACGACAATGTAATGGGGTTGATAATAAAATGGTTCAGGAAGTTTTACAAGAAAGGCTAGGGATTAAGAAATCTTCAGAAGGGAGGAATGAGCGGTAGAAAAGAGAATGAGGAACACATCTTCTACTATGAATGTGGAAAGTTAGGCCATATCAAGTGAAAATGTCCAAAGCTAGTATAGAAAAACAAAGAGAAGAGAAAAGGGAAATTCTTCAACAAAGAGAAAGAATTTGTATCAACTATGTGGGGAGATAGTTCATTTAATAAAGATAGCAATAAAGAGAAGTAGCCATATCTGTCTGGTTGCTCAAGAAGAGATGAAAGAAGGTGAGGTAACTGATTTTGATCCTACCTACGATGAAATACTTTATGAATACAATGCTTTACATTATAAATTCATCAAAGTAGCTAAATAACTTGTGGTTTGCAAAAAGAAAAACAAAATTCTTAAAGAAAAGCTTAAATAAGTTTTGGAAAAAGATTATGAAAATTGTCATTCTTTGAGAAAGGAAAATATTGATCTCATTAAGACTCTTGAAAAATTCACTAAAGGAAGTGAGATGTTAAATGTCATTTTAAAAGCTTAACATTTTGTAAACGATCCATCTGGTATTAGATATGATCCAAAATCAAATAAAAGGAAAGGAAGAAAGAAAATAGGAAGTAAAACAAACTTGAATTATTTTCAGCATTCTATACACATATCGAAACCTTTTGCGCATTGTAATTTCTATAATAGGAAAGGTCACTACACTTCCTGTTGCCTTCATAAAAGGAAAGGAAGAAATAGGAACCTATAAATATGTGCCTAAAGATTGATTGTTCCAGAAAATAATTTGTACTAACCCAAAAGGAGCCAAAAAAATATGGCTACCTAAAACTTATTTGTATTTATTTGCAAATATGTCTCAAGGTATCCAGAATCAACAAATGGTATATAAACAGTAGAAGCTCCAGACATATGAATAGTGATTTTGAAAAGTTTACCACGTTAGAGCTTAAAAAAGATAGAAAGGTAAAATTTAGAGGAAATCAGCTAGGAAAGAGAGCAAGAATTGGTAAGAATAGAAGTGGTAAAGGTATTCAAGTCAAAGATGTTTTTTACATTGAAGGCCTCTGTCATAATTTGCTTAGCATGAGTCAAAGCACAGATAAAGACGATTGGGTGAAACTTGATTCTGAAGAATGTTTAATAATAAGCAAGAAAAATTTACAAATAGAGAAGAAACATCTTAAAGCAAAGCTTAGAGCAAAAATGAAAGGTAATTGCTATACCCTAGATATGAGTAAAAATATTTTTGAAAGTTGCTTTCTAAGTAACACCAATGAAAGTTGGTTATGGTATAAAAAACTAGCTTATGTCAATATGCACCAATAAGGCAAGTTACTCAAAAAGGATTTAGTAATTGGTTTACTCAAAGTGAATTTCAAAAATGATTTGATTTCTGATGTATGTCAGAAAGATAAACAAACAAAATCTTCTTTTAAATCGAAAAATGAAATCACAACTAACATACCACTACACTGCTCCTATTGTATAGGTTATATGGTGTTAAAGGTTTCCTTAACTACTGTAAATATATGTTGTATGATATATATGACATATTTATGTACCTGAGATTTTGTGAAATGACAAAAATGCCCTTATGTTCATATGAAATTTACTTCTTCACTCGAGTGGTTCTGTGGGTGTTGAGCTAAGTACAAATGTGGTGATAATGAGGTTCCTGATGTTAAAAATTATAGGAATTCATTACTCACGTGTAGAGGTATCTATGTGGTTTAGGGAAAATTCAAATCAGGGATTGGCAGGAGAATTGGGAATAGTTGATCTTCATCTTTTTAGTTTGAGAATTGATTAAAAATGAACATTCATCTCCTTAATATAGAACTAATTATGAAGGTAACACTGATTAGTCTGAGTGTGTGGCAGAAAATATCTTGGAAAGTAGTGAGTAGAATAAAAGGAAGATAGAATACCGGCTTCCTCTACAAGTCATTGATCGGATTGTTAGTATGCACCTACCTTGTAAGGAAAGAAGAGAGGATAAAATATAGTGGAAACCATCTACTGCTAGAGGAAGATAACTTATGGAAGATCCTATAGAGATGACTTATCCCATAGAAGATCAAAACTTTCATGTGGTTAGCTGCCCATGAGAGATCTTATAAATCCAAACTAAGGCAAAGATGATTGGAAATGTTTGCTACTTGCCCCTTTGATTGTGAGATGGAGGAAGATGTGATACACTTGCTGATGGACTAATCAAATGTCATCGAATGTTGGAAATATTTAATTAGATAAGATAAATAGGATATTTTCTTTTCCTTGGAGGGTACGGACTAGATCAAGTAGAACTTGACCCCCAAAATTAGAAGGAACTACACAAAGAAGGTTCCATGGTCAACTTTGTTTGGCTATCTACGTTGGTATGCATGGGTCTCACATTGTAATGAGCTCTTTGATAGTGAAAATTGAAATGTGGGGCTAAATGTGAACCATAGCTACCTTAGAGCTCACTCAAATAAGGACATTCTTAAAACAAGGGTTAGAGATAAGAGGTTCAATTTGTCTTCCACTATTTTGAACCTTTAAGAAGAAGATATCATTATGTTGGAAGTTTATAGCTCAATTTTGGAAGATGGATGAAGTGGTTGTGCAAGACATATTCGAGATCATAATAGCACATGCCTTAATGGGTTTAGCTATAAATTTTTGAATGTTCTTCCAAGTTTGTAGAATTAATTGGTTGTATCTAGGGCCTAGAAGTGTGTTGGTCCAAAGTTTATAGTAAGATTATTTTGTTTATTGATTATATAGAGGCTATACATTTTATATTGAATGGGTGTTATAGGGAACATCCTTTTAAGCATATTGTAGATGAGATTAGGTTGTTATTTCATAGAGATTGGCATGTTGTAGTTAACCATAATTATAGAGAGAACATAACTATTGCCGACCATTTAGTTAAATATGCTCACAGCATGGATGGTAATTGGTAATTTATGTTTCCTTGATCAACCTCCTCCTTTTCTCAAAGAGGAGGATGTTGATGAAAGGTAGGCTTCTTTAGCCTGATCATGATGTAATGCCTTTGATAAGATAGTGATTCTAGATTTATTCAAAAAAAAATCACATAGCACCTAATCTCCTTGGTCTTCTTGATAGACCTTCCACACCATCTCAATGTCAACTGCCCTTTTCATCTCTGCCTCCCACCATCTTTATCTTAGAGAAAACCATATGTCAACTCTTCTTTTGGTGATAGTGCAAATTTGAAACCAAGTAAACTAGATATGAAATTTGTAGGTTTTGGGCATACCTAAAGTGTTTTTTTGAACTCTTATCATACTCACGCGAACCGGATTACTAGGGCTCTGGCTATAAAACACAGCAAATAACACTGAGAGAGAAGAGAGAGTTTTATGTATGAAGTTTTTTTTTGCAATTGTTTTTAATCTGTGTAGTTTGTCTTTTTCATATACCGAACAACAAAACTGTTCCCTCCCAAAACATACGGGAAAACTGTTTCCACTTGTTTTTAATTTTGAACCCTTGGGGAATATTACCAAGTAATACCCCACATAAATTTAGGTATTTTATTTGGTCCTAAATCTAATGGGTTTGGGCGTAATCCACCAAGGGTAGACCAAGCCCAATTCCTAACATCTTCTACTCACACTTGGTGGATTGGATGCCATGAGGTTCGTCATAGGACCAGCACAAGACAACCTTTCTTTGTGTAGTTTGAATTTAATATTATGCCTTATATGTCCTAGATTTACCAATATACACTTTCATATGGTAGGTCTAATCCCTCTCAAGTCAAGATAAAACTTAGATATCCTTTTCATATACTTAGTATTTACACTAAGGAAATTACCAAGATTAATATCATAAGGGACATGTCTCAGACACCAACATAGGTATGTATTTTCCAAGTAATCTTCCTTTAGCTCATATATCATTTTGATATGTGTCAACTGCATTCTTAACATAAAACCTTGGATCATATCCAGGTAATCTTCCATTCACTTGCTTCCCATTTATGGTTCTTTCACACATGTGGCATGAATTACATGTTACGGGGTTACTCTTGCACTATAAGAGCATACGTTGTTTTAAATCTTATTATTGGCACCATATAGACATAACTTTAGATACTAAACCCAAATTCTTCTACTCCATTTATCTCTTATGTAGTTAATGTTGAAGAATTTGTTGTCTGGTAATAAGTATCATGGAAGCAGGTGTCCATGATTCGATCTATATTTATATTTGCATCTTATTGGATCTCATCTCAACATACTACACTCTTATCAAGGTGACATAGTTTTGTACTTCTTCTCTATCTATCATATCAGCATTCCTGCTATTTTACTGGTGACCACAACTGTCTCATCTTTGCATACTCCTCATGAGTATCAAAGGCGATTGCTCATGTGAGAAAGCCAACCTTACCTACCTATATGACATAATAGACATTATATACCTTTATATAGACACATAAAATTTTATGAAGAAACATTTCCATTAATCATAAACATATTATATAGTGACTGTAATTTTACATTTTGTGCATCCCAATAGCCTTCACATGTTTGTCATACATGTCCTTGGCTATGGGTTTAGTTAGAGGGTCTGTGACCATACTCTTGGTTGAAATATGTTGTATAGTAACAACATTTTGTGCCATAAAATCTCTCACAAAATTATCCTTTATATCTATATGTTTGGTCTTGCTATGATATTTGGGGTCTTTCATATAAGCTATTGCCGTAGTATTGTCACAATACACTAACACCGGATTTGTGCTTTCATTTCCAAATCCAAGATGTTCAATAAATCTCTTGAGCTATATAACATCTTGAACTGCTAAGGTACATGCCATGAACTCAACTTCCATAGGATGTAGGGCAATACATGCCTACTTCTTATTGCTCCAACATATGGCACCATTGTTTAGTAAGAAGGTATATCATAAAGTCGATCTTCGCTCAACTTCATCTCCACCTAAATTAGTATCAGAGTATCCAACCAAGCATAGATCACTCCCTTAATAGCATAGTGCATAATCTAATGTGCCCTTCAAGTATCTCAAAATCCTCTTTAGTGCTTTCCAATATTGCTCATCGGGATTTGATTGAAATCCACTAACCAGTCTAACTACATAACAAACATTTGGCGTTGTACACATCATTGCGTACATCAACTTCCAACAATACTAGAATAGGGACGCTTTCCATTTTCTTTTTTGTTGGCTCAGTTTTGGTACACATATCAAGACTCAAGGTTACTCCAGAGCTATTGGGGTATCTAAGGGATTGTAGTCTTTCATATTGAATCACTCAAGAATTTTCTCGATGTAATTCTCTTATGAAAGAGAGAGGCTTCTTTTAGAGTGATCCCTTTAGATCTTAACTCCAAGTATGTACTCTCCTTCACCCATGTCTTTCATCTCAAAATTCGATGATAGCCATTCTTTAATAGCTAAGACTGACTTTAGACTATTTCTAGACAATAGTATGTCATAAGAGGTTATCGCCTTGTGAGACTTCAAATTCCACTATCTGGATGATTGCTTCAGTCCATAAATGGGCCTCTTGAGCTTACAAACTTTTCTCGCCATTCCTTTTTAAAGAAACATAATGGTTGTTCCATATAGATTTCCTCATCCAGATCACCGTCTAGAAATATGGTTTTTACATCCATCTGATGTAGTTCCATATCTAAACTATTTACTATTACTAGAATAAGTCTTATAGAATTGAAACGTACAATAGGTGAGAAGGTATCCTTGTAATCTATACCTTCATGTGGTGTGTACCCTTTTGCAACCAATCGATCCTTGTATTTGTCAATTGATCCATCAACTTTTCTTTTTATTTTGAGAACCCATTTGTTCCCAATGGGTTTTCACCCTTTGGTAGATCAACTAGTTCCCAAACTGTATTTTTTTCATTGAATCAATTTCCTCTTCCATTGCATTCTTCCATTTATTCTTAGCAACACCTGATAAGGCTTCTTCGATAGAACGTGGCTCATCGTCTCCATCTGGAGTAACAATAAGTGCCTCTCCTTCTATGGAGAAGCATCTTGTCTCTTTTCTTCTCTTGCCTAGGCCTTTGTGAAGACCTTTCTAAGCTCCCACTCAAGTCAATGTATTGGGACAATTGAGGATCTTTAGTATGAGTTTATTTTGAACTGACTTTTTCTTATGTCTCATAAAGAGATACTGTATAATCAATATCTCCCCTGCTAGGAAATCCATTTTCTAGAAATACGGTATGTCTGGATTAAATTTTAGTCGCAGTTCCATCTTTGTTTTCACCTATAAAAACATATCCTTTTTATTGCCCAGAGTATCTTA
Organism: Inga laurina; assembly: GCA_963855925.1. Lineage (NCBI taxonomy): Eukaryota > Viridiplantae > Streptophyta > Magnoliopsida > Fabales > Fabaceae > Inga > Inga laurina. Next base: position 29,402,296 of record OY979702.1, on the reverse strand, counting down.
TAAAGATACACTTCTTTCCTCTAGGACCCAATTTCTAATATCTATGGGAATCATTATGAATGTACGCAACCAACCCCCAGGGTCTCAGGATGTTTAAATCTAGCTTGCATTTTGTCCATAACTCATAGGGTGTAGAAGTGACTGATTTTAAGGGCACATAGTTAAGAATGAAGGCAGTCATCAGTAAAGCATCACCCTGATATGAATTTGGCAGATTTGCTTGAGCTATCATTGACCTAACCATGTCTAGAAGAGTTCTATTTCTTCTTTTAGCAACTCCATTTTGTTGTGGAGTGCCATGGATTGTTAGTTGCCTAATTATCCCTTTTTCTTCATAAAGCTCCTTAAACTGATCAGATAAGTATTCAAGACCCTGATCAGTGCACAACACTTTAATTTTATAGTCTATTTGATTCTCTACTTCATTCATGTATTATCTGAAGCAATAAAGAGCTTTAGACTTGTGTGAGATCAAATACATATGACCATATCACGAATAGTCATCAATGAAGGTATGAAATACCAAGCTCCATGTCTCGCCCTCACACTCATTAGACCACATATATCAGAATGGATTAATTGCAATTGAACCTCAGCACTAGTTTCTTTTTCTGAAAGGTTTCCTAGTTGCCTTGCCAACTAGACAATTCTTACATAAGGACATTTCCATATTCAAAATTTCACCAAGCAATCCTTTTCTAGCTAGTTTATCTGTTGGAAATTGTGCCCTAAGGGCCAATCATTATGCTTTGAACATTATTATTTTAATGAAATTTCTCCATTATGTTATCATCCATTATGTTATTATATTATTTGCATGTTAACTGTGATAATTGTATCCTTGGATAATTCATGAAGATTGTCCTAAAATGTCCTTGGTCGGTCATCTATGCGGGAGTAGAGATGAAACAAAACCAGTATGACTTTGATAAGTTATGGAGATACGAATCAAAGTCTTAGGCACTTGTAAGAGTACAAGGTGCTGGCCCAACCCATTATGAGAAAGCTACATGGATCAAGTCATAATTTATTCTCATATATAACCACGTCACAATGCCCTTAGACCTGAAGTCATCATGGATTCCTACATGAGAGTTGCTAAGCTTTGAACTAGTCAAAAGTCACTTTTGACCGAGTGATGATAAAGGCTATAATCGGGCTTGGTGGTTTTTCATGCAGAGGAATATGAATGATCAAGATGGAATTTGTCCCTCACATTAGTAGAGAGATATTACTGGGCCCCTCGATGAGTGAGTCTGGGAAATGTATGGCCATACTACAATGGAAAGGAGTTTTTATTTCTATTTTCAGGCTACTCAGGAATCGAGAAAGTAATGGTCAGGAACATGAGGATGATATTATCCATACCTTATCCTTTATCGAAAATTGTGTGACAAAAGGGACGTGACATGGTTGTATGACAAGTTACATCGTGATAACGATCCTCATATGAATTGGGTAGTCATAATGTCTTACTAGAGGCCGCTTGCGACTTTTTGGTTAGTACAGTTATTAGCCCACTACCAATTTCATATAGGCCTACAAGGTCGCACACAAGAATGACCCAACACGAGATAATGTTTAATTTAGGGTGGACGAATTTTATATTTATATATATATAATATCAAATTCGTTAATAATATTATATAGATATATATTTTCGAAATATATATCTTATATTATATATATATATATGTATATGTATTATATGATATTATTATATTGTGTTAGTTTTAAATTTAAATTTAATTTATTAAGATATATGAAATTTAATAACTAACATGATAGAGATATAGTATCTCAGATTTAATTTATGAAGATAAATTAAATCTAATGGCTCTTTATTTGGATTAAATAAATAGTTTAAATTAAAATTGTTGAACAGATTTAATTTAAACTGAATTTATTTAATTAGCTCATCAAGATAATTAATTGTTGATTAATTTTGATATTAATGATGATTAATTTTGAAATTAGAATATAGCCCTCATAGGTTATAAACTTGATAGAGCAGATATACTTATATGCGCATGAGAATTGAGAGCCACAAGGGAAACCCTAAGAGACATTTGGAGGCACTAGCACACAGTCTTTATTGGAGAGCATTCGTGTGGATACCGGAAGAGGGAACGAACCTAACGTATTGGCTCCTGGAGATCGTGAAAACCCTAAGTTAAAAAGGTATGAGTTCTTCCTAACCCAATTTAAACGTCATAGATAGATCCTCGATTAGGATCAATAAAATTTTAAAATTCTTCCACTGTGCCTGCCGATCCTAACATTATCATTCTATTTTAGTTAATATCCCCTAGTCTAGCATGCCAGATATTCATATCAGTAGTTATATTGGAGGAAATAATGAAACAATCATCCACTTAAAAATCACCAACAATATCTATTACAAAGAACTTTCTAGAAAGGAAAGCTAAGCCATAAATGGTCTTGTTGCTAAAAATGTTTGCAACTTTGCCATGAAAGTTTACATCAAATCCATAATCTAAAAGACAAAGTACAGAAACTAAATTCCATTGGATATCAGATGCATGAAGAACATCATATAGGATCAAAGTCTTCCCACCACACAAAGCTAACTTACAGGTTTCAATTACTTTGACTTCGATCTTTGCATTATTGCCCATGTAAAGCCGTTTGCTTAGATGTGGCAACCAATAATATTCCATAAAGGATCCCTGATCCCTCATCATATGGTCTATTGAGCTTGAATCTAAAATCGAAGAAGAATAAACATGTTCTATTAGAAAAGAAGTACTTAAAACAAAAGAAATGTGTGAATTCACATAATCCACTAGTGCCTTTTCACAGTCGTTTCGCTCTGTATAGTCCCGTGTGAAGTGACCTATTTTTTGGCAGGCATAACACTTGACTTTATTCAGGTCAACTTTCTTCTTGTTGCCCTTCTTTCCTTTCTTCTTGAACTTCTTTTTTCCCTTTGAACTTAGAGTTATCCTTCTTGACCTTTTTGAAATCAGGCTTTGCATTAGAAGGATTAGAATTTTCAGTGTAGTAGCTTGTCTAGAAGCCTTATATGCCTCTAGGCATTCATCCTCGAGCTCAAGATATTTCACTATATCATCAAAAGTGACGATGTTGTCATTATGAGTCAAGTTCACTTTCATGTGCTCCCAACTAGAAGGGAGTGATCTGATCACATCCTGTACTTGCTGTTCATTAGTTAAGGTGTATCCAGCTTTCTAAAGTTCTCTAATCATGTTGTACATCTCTCTCTTATGCTGCTTCATAGGACTATTCACTATAAGCTTGAAGGTATCAAACTTGATTATCAACCTTATAAGCTTAGAGGTTTATGTGCCACCAAACTTATACTTGAGTGCAACCCACATAGCCTGAGTAGTTTGGTATTTCTCATATTGGTACATTAGGTCATTCTTTATAGTGCTCAATAAGGTGACTCTCGCAATGCTGTTCTTCTTTTTCCATAGTTGGTAAACTTCCAAGTTTCTCCTCTACTAAGTAGTCGTCCCAGCTTCAGGTTCCATCAAAATGGTGAACAGTGGCTCAACAGCCTCCTGTTCCTCTAAAATGTACTACACCTTATGGTGCCAGATGTCCTAGTTGTCGCCATTCAATTTGTCCCCCTTATTTAGTTTTGCAATGATGACTTTCGTGGCCATTTGTCAATTCTTGAGCAACGTTTGTCATATTTAGAAACAATATTCTCTTTAGGAGAACATAACCAAATGATTATATAGAACAACATGGTATACAATGTAACACCCATGTTTTGAAAACATATATATGGCATAAGTGTAGTAATATCTTTAAAACGGAGATTGGAAATCTTTTGTAAATGGCAAAAGTCCCAACTACAAGCAGAGTGTGCAGCTGCACTTAAGTGGGTTTTCAAAAATCTTTTTCCAGAAATCATTTTCAGATTTGGTCTCATTATTTTACGATTCATTTTAAGCCATCCATTTTCAATTCATTTCTTCATATCACAGTTTTTAGTAATAAGTTCTTTGTTGAAACCCAAACTACTATGTTTGATTAACGGCCTTAGGTGGACTGCTGTCCACTACTGGTTCAAATGTCGGTGTGTGTAACCCCCTCCATAATTATATCCAAAATACGTGATTAAAATGAAATAGAGACCAATAATAATCAAATAACATTTACTAACCCATCACATGACGGGGTTTTCATGAATACTTTTTGAAATCATTCATAAACTTGGTCTCATATTCACATTTCGAATACAATTACTACACGAAAATAAATCACATTCATATAAATATCAGAGTGCACAACTTAATCATCCCGGCAATCCCGGGTACATACCTTCGCTAAAGATACACAGGGTACAATTGCCCATTGCAATTCTTCAAATGGGGATTATACAATCTCATCTTGAAGGAGTCCTAGCCGCTCCCTCCACGAGCCACTTGCCCTGTCTAAATTGTTAGTAGGGGAGAGTGAGATTTGAGAGAATCTCAGTAGGAAACAGATACCATAATGCATGCATGATAGATGCTATGTGTATGACATGTTAGCTTTATCTAGATGCATGCCCCATAATGACATTTCTGGATGCTCAATATTTCATGTAACAAAACTATGGCCACAGTAAAACAGAAACAGAGCTTCATTTATTCAAATATGCTCTGCACAATCAAGTAAAGCAATCACATACATCACTACACAAGCAAAGATATCAAATACATGCAAGTAAGGCAAGTCCCCTACCTCCAGTCTTTTCTCCTCGATTTACGTGCCAACAACTCGGGGCTTCACATTCGATCCTACAATGTCAAATGTACTATTTAGACACTTCCATAGTATTTCTGGGGGTTATATGAGGCTATATTGAAAATTTACTAAAATACCCCCGAGGACCCTGCCTGGCCCTGCCGTACCCGGTCCAGCTGTACTTTTCTTGAAATTTTGACATGGGCTATTCTGACATATTTTCGCCCAAGGAATCCATTTCCGGACTCGGAATTATCAAATTCAATGTCAATTTACAAATTTACCCTTGGCAGCCCCACTTTAAGGGTTTAAAGGGCGTTTTCGTAATTATGCTTTTTCGCCCTTTTCCGAAAAAGTGACCAACTGTAACCCCACCTAATTTTTGATCCTAAACTCAATGGAATCATCAAATCATTGAAAATCCATCTCTAACCCCTCCAAACTAGGCTTGGCCGAAATTCTCAATTCCCTGGGAAAAATTGGGGTTTTTCGGTTTCGACTCCGTAAACGCGTTCCTTTCTACTCCTAACCACTTTATTGACCATTACATTGGGTTAGAACTACCATTTAGTATCAATTTGGGCAGCATAACACCTAGGCCAACCCATTTTCCAAATTTACAAACAAAGACAATCCGGTGAAATTTCACCGATTAAATCAACCACAGCAGCCAGAACAATCAAAGATTGAAGTTTCGGAAGTTACCTCAAGCTCCTAATAGTTTCTCCTTGACTTGGATAAAAACCCTAGCCTCTTGAACACCAAATTTGCTTCTCAAACACCTTAAACAACATAGAAGAGAAGCTTAAGAGAAGGATTATACGCGTTAGGTACGAATTCATCGAAGAAATTGACCTACCTCACAAGTTTTCTTCCTCTTCTCTCTCTAAAACTCCCTCCCTCTCTTTCTCCATGGTGATGCACGGTTTTTGGCTGATGGAGGAAGAGGATGATGACTTATAACATTTAGCTTATGTCATCTTTAATTATGATGATGTCATAATTCCAAAATTGACATTTCCGAATTTTCTGGCAGATTTTCTTCCCAATCTTTGAAAAATCATAACTAATTCTAGAAAACTCGAAATGAGGTGATACCAAAGCCAAATTGAAGATATTTAAGTCCTCTTCATAGGAAAAATATTGGCCATTACTAAAAATCACCACACAATTCCAGAATTATATAAAGCTCATCACTGCCCCAAAACAGAGTTCAGTTTCCATCCTAAACTTTGGACAGTTATATCTCCTAGTTCGCAAAACGGAATGGCACAAATTATATGTCCATTTTGAAGCTTGACATGTTAACTATAAGACTGGAAAGTTTCAGAATTTTTAGACACCATTTGGGCATTCAAAACTTTCACACAAACGGACTGCCCAGAATAGAGTTTCACTGGACAGAATTTTAGATTTTGTATCTTTGCTTCCATTGGTTCCATTTTCATACCAAACATCATTCCCACATAAATTTTCATAAGGAATCCATTGGAATCACCAAATCAATCAAATTCACATCACATTGACATGTTTTCACAACAATATCAACATGTCAACACAATTCACATTAAATTCTTCCCTCTATTCTAAGTCAATTTGGATGTTAATCCACAATTGAACTCAAATATAGGGTTTTGGCGCTGCTCACAACAGACACGAATCACATTCAAATGCCAAATCACATCATATTCTCCAAAAGGGTTATTTATCATTAATCACGTCCCCTTTTCAAGTCATTAACCCTTAATCACAATTTGGGATCTTGCTAAAATGGGGCTTAGTAGTCCACGTCTCTCAGGCTTATTCTCTAACCTCTAGTCTCAAAATTTGAGGTATTACAGTGTGCATTTGCTTATATACAGGCGCTTACATACATGTCAGTATGAGACTGACCACACTTAAATACAAATTAACTACAGTCCCAAAATAGATAAAAGACAGAAAAATTAATTCTAAGTCCTTTGTTTCATTCGCTTGTATTTACCTTCTTGCCTGAGGAACTACTTGCCCGAGCTGGAAAGTTGTTTTGGAAAAATAGGGTGAGATTCAATGAATCTCAGTAGTAAGATATATCACTCATATAAAATGCACATATATCATGTCATGTCAACCAAAGTTACAGTGCAACCAACATATTCAACATTCAGAGATAAATTCAAATTATGCAGAAAGCATAAAGTTACCAATTCAATGACAACCATCCCTTGCCATAGTGTTGGGAAATTCTAATGGGCCTTGGCCCTTCTCATCTGAATGTTTTAAATTCACAGTGGTACAAACATGCATATAACATATCACATAGTATGTGAGGGATAAGTTACTACCTGACAATTTTTCCAAATCTTGATCTTGATTGATGTACTTTCGACGTCCTGGGCAAGTGTCAAATCCTATAAATTATAATTTACGGGCAATGAGTTATTACTTAGTCCAATTCCATTGTAAATCATTCTCTTATGTTGGTTATCATTAGTGTCACTACATTAGGCCCCAATGAAGCTAATGAGCTCAAGCTACTCTAAATGTTTAACTTAACTCTTAAATGTCCAATTCTATTACAAAAACACTGTCTTTGAATTTTCGCACAACTACTAAAAGTTGGCAGATTTTTGAGTAAAATTTGAGAAATCATAACTAATTCTAGAAAAATCTAATCAGGGTGATACAAAATTCTATATGACCCTTATTAAGTTTATTTTAAGGGAAAAATACATTTAGTAGCCATCTGACCGCGCACACTTCCAAGTTTTTCTTTTCCCCCTGTTGCTAGAAAATATGGCCAATTTAATTGATATACTTCAAACACTTATAACTCCTAGTATAATTATTGAAATCCTTCATAATACCTATTAAATTAAAGGTCTTTAAGTGTAATTTAATTTTGGAAAATCTCATCATCACCAGATGAAGTTTGAATAGTGACATTTTTGCCTCAACAAAACTGCCAAACAAAAACGCACACTGGCAGCCAGTGTTGTGAGAGCCGGACCGGACTGGACGGTTGAACTGGTTCGATCGCCAGCCGCTCATCTTAACTGTTCGGCTAACATGTTTCACTCGTTTGAGGGTTTCAGCCGTTTCAAGCTGCCCTAAACCAACATTTGAGCCGGAAATCAGATTCGAGCCAAGACCCGGAACAATTTTCAGAAAACCGAACGGCCTAACTACTTAGAAAAAAAAAAGTACTGGGATCGAGTCCCACACTGAAGAACGATGATATTGAAGAAGAAAGGAAAATCTAGACAGAGTTACAACAAAAATGAAGGAGGAAAAAAATGAATAAAACTTACCAATAATATTTTCTTTCCTATCTTTCATGTTATTTGAAGGCCATGCCGGTTAAAGAAAAAAAAAATTATAGATTGAAAGCTTCACCGTCGAGTACTGGTAGAGCCGGAGAAGAGAGGAGAAAGGGAATAAAGTTTCTCATATTACTCAATTCTCTCTCATCACGTGGGATGAAAACAATTCAAAGTTTCAAACTGATGCATAGTAAACCATGTTAAAGTCTTTTCATCTTTTTATTTTGATTTTAATATTTTATTTTTTTGTCAGGTTTTAATATTTTATTAGTACAAGTTTTACCATTTTTTAGTTGTATGTACAGTATTTTGATGGCATATCCATGTAGGGGCATCGATTTCAACGTGCACATTAGTAAAAATACAAATTTCTTATTAAAAGTTACTCCTTTGTTTTTAAATATATAAAATTGGTTTTTTAGAGAAATTAAAAAAACTAATTAAATTATTTTAGAGTATTTATATTTATATTTTTTCTTTAAATTAATTTTATTCATTTTATTAATTTATTTTTTATTAAATTAATTTAAAAACAATTCATGTCTGTGACAAGTGGCAACAATTTCTATATGAATCATTATTTTATTAACTTTTTCTTATAATTTTTAGTAAAGACTAATTATTGTAATATATATATAAATATAATATTTTTAAATTTAATTATTACGTCACCGGTCTGGCTCAACAGCTCAACCGTTCCAACCGGTTGAACCTTGACCTGCTGACCTTTCCGGCTTAATGTCCGGTTCGGTTTTCAAAACATTGCTGGCAGCTTTGTTACACTAGCTAACTTAATTTCCAGTTTTTGAATCTTTAAACCAATCCATCAAAAATTATAACCAGAGCCTATTCCCACACAATTTTTCATGTAGAATCCAATGGAAAGATAAAAAGTTCCAAAATCAAATTCTTTCTACTAGATTTAGCCCCTAACCAAAATCTGCCTCCCAAAACAACAAAAATCCAACTGTGTTTTTAACTACCAACAAGTCTAATACTTCGACAAACATCATATGTCACATTAAACATGGTTAAAAAACATCTTCTTGATTCAATAACTCCCGTTGGTGAAAATTCAAAGGTGGCACAAGATTTAAGAAATACTCAACGAAAACACGAAGTAATCAGTTAAAAAGGAAGCCTACGCATACCTCTTAACATTTCTACAGGTGGTTTGGTATTCCTGCGGCATTGTGACAGACTAATTGGCACAAAACACCTCAGATGAGAAATCTAAGATAATAGAATTTAAGTTTATAGTGAGTAGAGGAAGTTTTCTGAAGGACTTACTAGACGATAGTGGCGAATCGGGGTCGAAATCGGCTTCAGTAGTCAGGAGAACTCACTATTCACTCCTTCTCTCGTCTGATGTTCTTAAGCTAAAGAAATTTGATTTCTCTTTCACTTTTGATGCTTGGATGAAATTTTTCCATTTATTAGCCATGGATGGTTGTGATTTAATCACATAAAATGATCTTATTTCATCTTGCCAAGTGTCACAAGTTTAAGGCTTAAGAGTTCTACATGTAATGCAACCATTGGTCTTCCATAAGGGATAAATGGTTAGGTGAAGGGGAGGCTTGACAATTTCCCCAAACTCCTGGGTTTAGTGCTCGACTCGTAAAGTAAGTGACCCGGGTGAAGACCGGTGAATTTCCCAGACTCAGACGCTAGGTGGCATACTTTGGAGATGACAACATAAAAGGCTTAAAGTAGGTGTAATGATGTGCAATGATGAGGGATACATGTCACCTCTTCATTTGGCCAACACAAAAACATGTTTTTACTTTGTAATGAAATCGGGACACTTGACATTTTCTTTTTTGGCTAACATGAAAGATGTGTGATCATGAGTCATAAAGAGCTATCAATACATACTTTATTGAAGTTTTTTTAATAAAGTTGCTCCATTGGTGCACTGCTCGGAATTCCATGTGGGACCCATATAGGACAGTGGCATGTATATCGAGGCACACCACGTAACGCCCGAATTCTTCTGATCTCGCAACTGACACCTCTGTGCCTTGCACCCACTGATGAATTTTCCTTTGACTTCATGCATTTGTATTTTTACAATATTGACTTCTCGATTTGCGTAAATGACATAATGGACATTTGGGAATTTTGAAAGTAACTATCTTTAATTTATAAATACCAGTATTTATTTTATTCTACTATTTCCATATTTACACATTTTTAGTATTACAAAATTTGGTATATTACAATTCTTCCCCTGTACAAGAAATTTCATGCACAAAATTTATTATGCATACTAAGACATAAATTTCAAGTAACGTTTCTTCATATCCTCTTCTTTTTCTATATTGCCTCTCTGGGAGATAAACCTTTCCAGACCACCTTCAAGAATGGTATACTTTGATTTTTGAGCCATTTCTCTTGTCAGTCAATGATTTGCTCTGGCTCTACTTCATAGGTATTATTCTCTCATACCTCAATTTCTTCATACTCGATCACGTGCTTGGGGTCGGTTGGTACTTCTTTAACTGAGAGACATAAAATACATCATGTAGTTTGCTCAGTTTTGGGGGTAGGGCTATTTTGTATGCCTTTGGTCCAATTCTCATAAGAATCTCAAAAGGACCAATATATCGCAAGCTTAACTTCTTTCTATTTATTGCTTTACCAATTCCAAAAACTGGAGATACTTTTAGGAATATGTGATCTCTAACTTCAAATCCTAGAGGTCCTCTTCTCTTATCAGTATAGCTTTTCTATCTGCTCTGTGCTACAAGGAGACTCTTTCTGATAGTTTTTATTTGTTCTGAAGTCTGATTAACCAGATCCGGCCCATACAATTTTCTCTCTGATAATTCTGTCTAGTAGAGAGGTGACTGACATTTCCTTTCACAGAATGCTTCATATGGAGACATTTTAATGCTCGCATGATAGGTGTTGTAAATGAATTTGGTGAGTGGAAGGAAAGGATCCCTATTCCCCTTGAAATCCATAACACATGCTCGCAACATGTCTTCCAGTGTCTGTATAGTCCTCTCTGACTGCCTATCTGTTTGTGGATGATAGACTATGCTGATTTTCAACTTTGTACCCAATGCTTTGTATAGAGCTTTCCAGAATTGAGATGTGAAGTAAGGATATCTATCAGAGGTAATACTCTTTCACATACCATACAATTTGATTATCTCCTTTATATAAATTTCTGCTAGCTTCTTAAGAGAATAACCAACATTGATAGATAGGAAATGAGCTGACATTGTAAACCGGTCACTAATTACCCATATTGCACTATAGTTTCTGAGCCTGGGTAATCCTACCACCAGATCCATGGTAACACTCTCCCACTTCTACTCTTGAATTTCAAGGCTTTGTAGAAATCTTGATGGTCGTTGATGTTCAATTTTACCTTTTGATAGGTAAGACATCGTGTAACATACTTGATTACATCACTTTTCAGTCCTAGCTACTAGTATTCTGATTTCAAGTTATGGTACATCTTGATTGCTCCTGATGAAGAGTATATTTGCTCTTATGTACCTCATCCAGAATTTTTCGCCTTAGGTCAACCTTTGGTGGAACATATACTCGCTTCTGGTATCTGACTAACTAAAAGATCATAGTTTGGATTTTCACCTGCTCTGATCATTTCTCGAATAAACATGGCCTGCTCATCTTGCTTATAAGCTTCTTCTATTTCTACCCTCAGACTATTTTCCTCTTGACTAACATTAATGTTAGCAATGAGTACTTCATGTTAGATCCCATATGTTTTGATGATAACAAAGATTGGATTAATAATATGAAAGGATTTGATAACAAACAAATGGATTTGAACAAAGTAGCATAGCATCACTTGGAGTCAGCACTGGAAGTAATCAGCATCACTTGCAGTCAGCACTGGAAGTAAACAACAAGTTTTAAGAAGGCTTACTCGAGTAGCCACTCGGGTAACAGAAGCCATTACTCTAGCAGCCACTTGAGTAAGCAAGCAAAATTTCATCCAGTGAGGCACTGCCAAATTTTGAACGACATTACTCGAGGGACCACTCGGGTAATTTGCATATTTATATAGACCATTACTTGAGTAGGCACTCTAGTAACCAGATTTTCACAGGCATCACTTGAGTAGCCACTCAAGTAACTAGGTCCAAAATCTTCCAGTGACTCTCGGCCAAGAAATGCAGTCCATCACTCGAGTAGCCACTCAAGTAACCAATGAGAAAAACAGCATTACTCGAGTGACAACCTGAGTTACCTGTAGAGTTATATGAAGTGCCACTCGAGTAGCCACTCGAGTAACCAGATAGTAAACTCTCTGCCAAGAATTTGATGTCATTACTTGGGAGAGTAATAGAGTAATCTGCCGTGCTATTTGAAAGCCACTCGAGGGATCACTCCAGTAAGGTGTGAAGAAATATGAAGCCCACTCGAGTAAGATGTTTACCATAGTGATCACCTGAGTAACCAATGAAGGTAAAGACATGGCCACTCGAGTAATCAGGTATTTTCAAGGTTTGTAATATATCACTCCATGTCTTACCCGAGTAATTCTTGATGCAAAATGTTGATTTGCTCACTGCCATATTTTTGACATGTTTACTCGAGGGACCACTCGAGTAACAAACTTGATCACTCGAGTAGCCACTCGAGTAAGGCAGTCCAGAAATTATATTTTGATCAAATATCTCTTGATTTGTTATCTATATGATTAACTCTTCATTGTATTAGTATTCTAAGTTCATTTGCAGAGAAACAATGAAAGAGTATGACAGATTTGAGAATTCAAATAAAAGTCCAAACGTTCACCTAACGCCACCTACCGCCAATAGATAGTTTTCAAATACGAAGAATAGTCAACTGTTGCTGCGCGACTATAACGGACAAGTTTGAAATTGCTTCCAACGGACACTACAACTCATTTATATATATGGAGCATTCAAAGAGAAGAAAACAAGTAGAAACGAACTGAGACCAGACATCGATCAATACACTTAGTGCTTTGTTTTCATATACTCATTCATTTGTACTTCAGTGAATATATATTTGCTCTTTGAGAGGGTTTTTCATTAAAAATTCAATATTTGTTATTGACACAACTTAAGGTAGTGGAACCTTGAGTTGGGGACTTGATTGCAACATGTAAGGGGGAGCGAGTGTCCAGGTGTAGGAACTTGCTGTGTATTGAGGTGCCAAGAACCCACTGAATCTTGGAGAATATAGTGAAACTCTCAGAGACGCTCTGAGGATTGGACGTAGGTCAAAGTGGTTGTGGTCGAACCAGTATAACTCCCGGTGTACACTATGGTGATATTTCTCCTTGGTCTTAACTGTTTTTAATATTCCGTCAATTTCCTTATATGCAACGAAATTTTTGGTATCACCCAATTCACCCCCCTCTTGGGTGAAACGCTTGCACTAACATTTGGTATCAGAGCGTAGGTCTTTTTGTTAAGGTTTAACAGCGTAAGAAGGATCCAATGGAAAGTATGGGTGAAGGCATTCTTCCTGATGGAGCTTCTATCATGAGACCTCCAAGTTTCAATGGCGAACATTTCTCATTCTGGAAAGCAAAGTTCAGAGTCTTCGTAATGGCTACTGAATATGGTCTATGGGATGTGTTTGCGAGTAGAAACTACAAACCTGAAAAGATTGTAGATTCACAAAGAGTTCCCAAGACTCCAGTAGAATATGATGAGAATGACAAGAAACTCATCACACTCAACAACAAAGCAATTTTAATGATTCAAAGTGCCTTAAGTCAAAATGAGTACTTCATAATCTGCACACTCCTAACAATTAAAGAAATGTGGGAAGCTCTGGAAATAGCTCATGAAGGAACTTCTAGAATAAAAGAAAACTGGATCAATACTCTGGTTACAGAGTTTGATTTACTTCGAATGAAGTCAAGTGAGTCGATAGCTGAATTTGAACTTAGATATACTCACCTTGTTAATCAACTTGCAGCACTTGGATCAATATTCTTTTCTCTGATTTCGCACAACCTATGAGTTCTTTCATTCCATAGCCTTATTATCTATATTATGAGGCTTTTGAATATACTAATACTCATAGAACCAAGGTATTACCATACAACTGTAATTGATAGAAAATAGATTGCATAGTAAATCACCAAAAAAGGAAACAAACAATGCAAGACTCAGACATATAAAATTTTATTCAAACACATGAATAGAAACTCAATCTCATATAGATATTCATATATTCATATATACTGAAAGTTTTCTGTAGGAAGGTTTTCATACATTCATGAACATAAAACTGATAGAGAAAAGTTTTTCCATATACCTATGCTTTCATGTTCAAGAACACAGATGTATAGCAGAAGCCACATTCAGGACTGATTAAAACCAAAATGCTCTTATGCTATTGTAGGTTTTGGGTGTACTTGAAGTATTGTTTCAAACTCTTACTTACCCACGTGAACCGGATTACCAGGGCTTTGGCTATAAAACACAGTAAATAACACTGAGAGAGAAGAGAGAGTTTTCTGCATGACGTTTTTTCTGCAATTGTTTTTCATCTGTGCAATTTGTCTTTTTCATATACAGAACAACAAAACTGTTTCCTCCCAAAAACATACGAGAAAACTGTTCCCACTTGTTTTTAATTTTGAACACTTGGGGAATATTACCAACTAATACCCCACATATATTTAGGTATTTTATTTGGTCCCAAATCTAATGGGTTTGGGCCTAATACACCAAGGGTGGACCAAGACCAATTTTCAACAAAATTAAAATAAGATTTAAGAAACCAAGAAAACTATATCAAAGTGAGGCTAAAGATTTTGATGGCCATCTATATGTAGGCTTTAAAAGATGATGAAGTGGACCCAATAAGGAAATTGCCCTAGAAAACCCAGAAATTATAGGAAAGGTTAGTAGATATGGAAGCAAATTATAACAACAAAGAGAATACAGAAATGATCTAAAAACTAAGAACCTTGTGAACACTCATTCTAGAGAACACTGAGTATATGAAACCCACCACCCAAAGAAACACGGCCCAAGAACTCCAAGTATAACACAAGAGTCAATCAACCTCTTATGCCTGATAGTATCCTCACAAGAATACAAGGAAGCAAGTTGCTTGAATAATTCTTTTATTGAAATCTAAAACCTGAATGTACAATACTTGACTTTAAAAAGGAAATAAGACTCAACATAAGCTAAAACCCTAAAAGCCTAAAAGCTCAATATAGTTAGGTCTAGAGGAGGTAAAAACATCACTTTAGTGATCATGGATGATTTAGGATGTTACTTTGGTGATTGGATGGAAGAACATCAGATATTGGTGAGATAATGGCTGAATATATGAAAATCAAATTTTTTTTGGATAAATGAATAATTTGACATCCTTTAAATGAGTTAAAGGATATGATAAAAGGATAGATATTTAGAGAATATGGTGATTAGAATCCATTTAAATTAGATATAGGTAGATTTAAATGAATCTAATGGATATTGTAGGATAATTGGGCTTTTTAAAGCTGATTCCTAATAACAATCTAATAATACCCTAATATGCTTTAATTAATTAATTAATGGCACTTAAAACCCTAATTAATGACTCTTGGCTCTTGGCCTTATTAGAAAAACGAAAATTACAAAATAAATAGAAAAAATGACTTAAACAGACTTAGCTGATTTGATCTTTAAATAATAGCTTCTCGACTAAACTCCTCCATATTGACATAGTTGCCCTTTAGATTTACATCATTCTCTTCCTCTTGAAAAAGTGTCATCCTCGACTCATGTAAGTCTTCAAGTTATGTCCGGAACTTAGTGATCATATTACCAATCTCTTGTTGCAGTTGCAAAAGTGAAATAAACCTACAAGGAAACATATAATTGAAGCTCTCACTCTCAATCAACATTTTTTTCTACCCTTTTTTGGCCCCTTTTTTTCAACTTCTTTTCTGCCACTTTTTTTTACTATTTTACAAGCATGAATTTGAACACCTAAGCGATACAGACCTACTAGACGACCTACTCTAGGAACCTAGAAATTACACTTGGAAGCCACACCCAAGAACTTCAAAATAAGCAAAGTTGTAAAAACAAAGAAATAGAAGTTAAAGGGACAAAAGGATAGCGACCGGCTTTGATACCAATCTAATGTAGATGCAATGAGGTACTTGCCCTATAAAACCCAGAAATTATAGGAAAGATTAGCAAATACAGAATCGAATTATAACAACAAAGAGAATACAGAAACGATATAGAAACTAAGAACTCTATGAACACTCATTCTAGAGAACACTGAGTATATCAAACCCAGCACCCAAAGGAAACATGGCCCAATAACTCCAAGTATAACACAAGAGTCGATCAACCTCTTATGCCTGATAGTATCCTTATAAGAATACAAGGAAGCAAGCTGCCTGAATAATTCTTTTATTGAAATCTGAAAACTAAACGTAAAATGCTTGACTTTAAATAAGAAATAAGACTCAATGTAAGCTAAAAGCCTAAAAGCCCAATATGGTTAGGTATGGAGGAGGTAAAAAACATCACTTTAGTGATCATGGTTGATTTAGGATGTTACTGTTGGAAATTGTGCCCTAAAGGCCAATCATTGTACTTTAAACATTATTAAAATAATGAAATTTCTCTATTCTGTTATCATATTATTGTCCTAAAATGTCCCAAGTTGTTCATCTATGCAGGAGCAGAGATGAAACATGACCAGTATGAATTTGATAAGATATGGATATATGAATCAAAGTCTTAGGCACTTGTAAGAGTACAAGGTGCTGGGCTAACCCATTATGAGAAAGCTACATGGATCAAGTCATAAGCTTTTCTCATGTATAACCACGTCACAGTGCCCTTCCCTTTGACCTGAGGTCATCATGGATTCCTATATGAGATTTGCTAAGCTTTAAACTAGAAGGAGCGGACCTGACATGTTGGCTCATAGATATCACAAATTTCTAACTTAGTTTAAACGCCATCGATACATCCTCGATTAGGATCGGCGAAAATTTTAAAATTCTTCTACTGTGCATAGTGCATGCTTCACTTCAGGAATAACTTCAGTAGTGCTCTTGCCATTGCTTGATCTTGGTCAGTAAAAACTATTTTAGGTCTCTTTTGCTTGTTTGCTTTTAAAAAAGTTTCCAACAACCACTTAAATGATTCTGTAGTTTCATTGTATAACAAAAATGCACCAAAAATGACAATGCCTCTATAATGATTAAGTCCTGAAAATATGGCAAGAGGCCTATGATTATTATTTGTGCAGTATGTGGTTCCACTAAAATTACATCTTCAAAATAAGCATAATCTACAAGCATACGAGCATTGGCCCAGAAAATATTTGTAATTTGATTTTCCATATCAAGTTGATATCAATGATAAAATGAAGGGTTTCTTAGTAATTTGTTCTTTAACATAATTCAATAACCACCCAACTTCCCCATCCCTCAAACTTTTTTTGACCTTTAAATAATTTTTCATATCAACTCGAGTGAAACCAAGATTAGCTCGTCGACCTGCTTGCTTACTCATAAGGTCAAAAGTCTCTTTTTATTGAAGTCCAGCATCCCTAGCCAAATCAATCTCGTCTGCTTGCGCATCTTGTATTTTCCATTGAGACCTCATCATATACACAGTTTCTTTAATATGTAATGGGTGATTATACTTCTCATAAAGCTGGTGATCTTAAATTTACCTTCTACCAAACTAACTGTCATTCCAACTTTACATTTGATCCTGGTCTCAGGATGATGGTTGGTGATCAATGTGCACCTTTTATCTAGCCTTCATTTGCCGTCTTTTGAACATGCATATCTATAGGCAATAATTGTCATTTTATCTTTCTTGCTCTTTGTCAACCCATTTTTTCTTGCACTAAAGCCTTCTTTACAAGTACATTCATTCCAAAACCTCCATGCTTCATCTAGATTATCAAATTCTTTTCCTAATCTAGGAGTCAAGTCAACTTCCATACATTGAAACCTACAAAATAAATCTATATTCACCAAACTGAGTTCTTGTACAAAATAGAAATTACAAGAATTAAAATAGAAATTACAAAAAACAATTCAAGGTAGAACTTAAAATTTAAAGTAACAACATCTTGTTTAAATGTTTGAAGGGTATGTGAGAAGAAACCCAAGCACCAAGATTAAATTATTAATCTTTCTACAGCCTCCGCACACAGCTCCTGGTGACATCGTTTCTAACAGGAAAAATAATTATTAGTCTTTCTCTTATATGAAGATAATATATAAATCTCTTCCAATATTAAGCAAGAACAATATACTCTCTTCTATGAATTTCATAGCAAAAGCCCTTCACTTTTTTGTTTTGCAGTACTACACTTTAAATTAAGAGAAATTTGCACATAAAAACCCCTAAAATAAAGTTTTTTGTGACATTAGTCATGAAAATCTCCACAAGATATGATCTTTTATGAAAAAAAACAGTTCTTTTTCTTACACCTTGCTTTTGATAGTATTTCCAGCCAACATCAACGTAGAAGTGCAGAAGGTGGTCCTCGTTGGGCAGAAGGTCTGGCGCCTTTTAGAAATAAAAACATGAATGGCTGTGATTAAAAGAAATCATGGTCAGATTGTGTTCTAAAGGTAAATAAATGGACGGCTATGATTAAAAGAAATAAACGGTCTAGATTTGGATGTTAAGGGATGCTGAGAATGTTGCTTCTGAGAGGATCCAGATGCCCACTCTCAATATAGGCTCTCTTTCTTTTCTCTCTTTGTTAGCTCTTGGTCTGATTATAGGTATAAGATCTGACCCCCAACAATAGTAATTGCCTCCTTCAACTTTCTCTAGTAGCTTGCTTTTTCTCTTTCTCTTTAAAACGATGTCGTCCTTTCTCATTTAGGTCTTTCCCCTTTTTTCCTTCATGCCCTGTCATTTTTGGCACTTGATGCTTAAACAAATAAAAAAATAAATAAAATTAATAATAATACTAACTACAATTTTTTTAAAAATTCAATTATTTCTATTTCTATTTAAAAATCTATGACATCTATATAAAATTCCATAAATGATAAACCAATTGCTTAGATAACTCTCGAAATTGCCTCAAAATTTACTTTAAATGTACAAAACATAAAGTGTTATCACGACAGTTAGAGATGAAATGAGACTTATTGAGAGAGGTGAAAGCTTCAATGTCACACAGGACCTTTAAACCCTCGAACCTTTGATGGTTAATGACGGAGGGCAAAGAAGCCTAAGTAGATAAAGATAGAGGGACGAACAAAGAAGTGACAATGGAAGTTAGAGATGAAGATGGTTGCCATCTTTGCGATGGTTGGGAAGGTCGATGAAGGCAAGGAGAATGGGTGCAAATGGTGTTTTGTAATCAAAAATAATTTTTAGTAAAATATTCCACTTGGATGCTCAGTCAGATCCATCCTAGAAAAATATGTCCAATTCTCTGCTAGCTCATTGTCAAGTAACAAATTTTTAACACCATTATGTTTTGTTTAACATATTTTAGCATTATGGACTAATAGATCTAACAGAGTAAACGTAAAGGACCTAATAAAAAATAAAAAAAATGTAAGAACTTGATTCGAAATAGGTAGAAACTATAAGGATAGACAAATGAATTTTTCCTATGTTTTCTATTATGATATTTAATTTGATTTTACATATGATATATTTTGATACAAGAGCAAGGGGATTTTTCCAGCAAAAAATTGGGTATTTTAGTTATTAAGATATCTGCTCATTTTCTTTCTCCCTTGTTTTCTCTCGTCCATCTAAACATAAGGAGTGACACACATTTTATTTTTAGTTTTATTTTCTTTCCTCGCAATTTTTCCTCCCATCCAAATGAAGTGAGGGTTAGGAAACTAAATGGAACCCCTCAATTTGATCAAATATATTTATAAAAGATGAAGAATATGGCAAGAGTAAGTCTAAGCTAGAATACCTAAAAACAACCCTTCACACACTCCTCAATTTTGGCCATGGGTCCCTCAAGATCCCATTAGAAAGAACGAGCATTAAAGAACTGTGTATCACAAGCAATAATATTGGCTTATTTAAGTAACAAGGGATGAGCTTCAACACAACATAGAAGGGAAAATTCTAGAAAAATACAAACAAAATTGAGAAAGGAAAACATGGTGCTACTAATTTTTCAAATCTTAAATCAGATTGTTAGTAAGAATCTAGGATTGAAAATTGTGATGAAAAGATGTGAATGTCCTAGGTGAAGTGCCAAGGAAAAGAAATAAGAAGGTGCACGAGTAAGAGGAAAGATACAGAAGCTGGCATGAAAATTTGACCATACCAAAAGAGGAAAAGTGATGAGAATGGAGAATTGACCCACTGGTAAGCAATTTTGGTATATAAATGAATTTTGTGTTATGATTCTTCAATCTACGTGGAAATTGGTTGTGGTTTATGATACTAGAGGTTTTGTTTAATGGGTAAGTAGGGTCTTAGGTAAAGTTAGAGAAAAGGTAGCAGCTTGAAGGTAATAGGAGAATGTTCATGGTTGTGTGATTGATTTCATTGTGTTTGGTTGCATTATTGTTGAAGATTGTACCTTTTTTGTTGTTGGCGAGTAATTAAGGGTTGAACGCTTAAGGGTTTTGCATCAATATAAACTTCGGCCATCAATAGTAAGGTTTAGGAAGGGTGTTGTTATTAGTGAAGATGGAGATGTGAAAAGATATGGTGTTGCTATTAATAGTAGGTGCATAGTGATGATATAGGGGGTTGTTGGTAATAGTGAAGATGGAGATGTTAAAATAGATTGTCTTGGTGTTAATAGTAGATGCAAGGTGATGTTATAGAAGGTGTTGTTAATAGTGAAGATGGAGATGCTAAAACATATAGCATTATTGTTAATAGTAGCTATTGGATGGCGATATAGGAAGTTACTTGGTTTAATAAACATTATGTCATAAGCTTATTGAATTGACATTATAATGAGTGGTGTAAGTTTTTTTTTGCAAGTTGGCAAACAAAATGACATGTAATAAAGGGTGATCATCTTTAAAGGAACTATTTTGTTATTTTCATGTTGGAGGGAAATTTGTGTGTAATGATGAAGGAAAAATTCAATATAATGGTGGTTCTATAAAGGCGAAGTGCCTAAAAGATGTGATAACACTTTTAGATTTGTGGTTGATGATATCATTATGGCTTGGTATGGATTGTAATATATGTGAGATGAAATATATAGTAAGCTTTGATGAGAGGATGTAATACTCGTCATTTATATCTCTTTATTACATAGTTGAAAGTGGTATAGCTCAGGGGAAACAATAGTTTAAGCCCTAAACCAAAACTTTCATATTCATTTTTGGGTTACTATTCATTTGGCAAAAACTATACTTTCCATTTTTCTTATCTTAAGTTAAACAAATTCATAACTTTTAATAACTAGTATCAGTGTTGTTTCTCTGCTTGTGAACTGAATGTTATGTCTTGTTAATAGGTCTTTATCGGTATTAATACCGTTGTTATATGCACTGATACCAGTACTCATTGATACCATTGATACCATCAAATACTGTTACTACTACTGGGTCTAGTTTAACATGCAAATTCATCTCACTTCTTCTTTTCCATATTGAAACATGCCATGGATTACATATCTAGCATCATTATTCAATTTGGCATGTTATACAATTAGTCAAAATATGCGATAATTCATACAAACATATTATCGCTTATTAATCTTCACTTCTCTATCACGTCTTCCTCTTGCACAACTTCATGTATTCCTCTTTTATGCTTACATACCTATATGGATGGATGAGGGAAGGTGAGATTGGAGAGAATCTTAGTAGCAAACATTATCAATTATGCATGCAAGATAAATACTTAATGCATGACATGCTTGCCTTACCTAAGTTCATGTTTACATAATGACTTATTTGCATGCTTAGTGTTTAATAGCATGAACAGAAATAGAGTTTCAATAATTCGTATATGTTCCATCACTACTACAGACAACACTTTTAACGTCCATTTTTTTAGCCCTTTTAGCATCTTAAAATGGGAGGACGCTTATGCCAGGGATATAGGAAACTCAGGATACGACATCCATTAAAAAAGGGACACCGAAAGTGCTCACTTACGACGTCCCTTTTTGAAAAAAGGGACTCTGTAAGTAGGCTACGACTTCTCTTTTTATAAAATGGGACACCATAAAGGTTCTTTTTTTAAAAAAAATCATTTATATTTTTCACTCTCCAGAAATTTAAACCTACAGAAACAGGATCGAACAATTCCTCATAAACCCAAATATCCTTACAAATAGTAAGGGAACACTAGTGGAAAAATGGCTTTTTAGACCAGTTAAAATTGAATATTTATACCAGTTTTGGATCAGGTCTTGATACAGCCGGTCTAAAAAATTTGATTTTTTTGAGACCAGTTTCTTAAGAGGTCTTAAAAGTCACACTTTTAGGACCAGTTGTATTGATAACTGGTCTTAAAATAAACCATTTTAAGACCGTTCGTCATGAGCATCGGTCTTAAAAGACCTCTTTTGTAAGCAATACTGAAACATTTTTAAGACCGGTTTTTCATATAACTAGTCTTAAAAGTTTAATTTTTAAGATCGGTTGTACATACATCCTAGAATTGCTACTTCTAATGCCATACTTATTAAGCACCATAAGGTGTTCATTTTGCTTCCACTTACCATTTACTTTTTCTTTAACCTTCTCACTAGGAACTTGTAACATAACATGCGCATTCATCCTCATGAAATGTGTTGTTTAAAACCATCATATATATGCATAATTCTTTAAAACACATGCAGGCCAATGACATGTCTCAAACTGATTCACATGTATAAATGCATAGTTTCACATAATCACAAAAACAACAAAAAGTCAATTCTTGCAACTAATGAGTTTTGCATAAAAGCTAAGGGAAGAAAAATTCCTCAATATATATAGAAAATTCCTTTGTTTTACAAGAACTCACTATTGTTATAAAAGTTCATAAATGAATTCAGCACAAAAATTGCGAATGTGATCAATATCTTCTTCTGCAAAGGGGTCAGCAAAATCAAACATCTGAAACACCAAAGCCAGGCAAAATATTAACTTGCTAACTTACAAAAGTGTAAAAGTAATACAAAATTTTTGAAATATATATACATTTACCTCTTGAGTAAATTCTGCCATGCCTAGGGTAATAATATTATAAATGTTTCTCTAAACATACAACCCACACAAGTTGGACCCCGGTGGTTTCCAACTTGTGTGGGTTGTATGTTTTGAAAAATAACATGATGTCATTAAAAGAAGTATAAAATTAAAGCATGGCTTATTATTGAATACATTCTTAAAACAAACCAATATGTAACTAACATTTGGTAAGATCTATATAGGGTCTTTTAGGCCACAAACATGCCTACCACAAGGAGCGTGTAGGAATGTCTGTATAGCCCTATATCATCAAATCACAAAGGTTACTAAATTTACACAAATTCCATAAATTTTGCACACGAAAGGTAATTAATAATGCAAAAAAACTTACGAGTTCACAGTCTTCTTCAATTCACTCCCTGACTTGCTGTGGTGGAGGGAGTATAAGAGGATGACAGTATAACTCTTCTTGCACAAAATAACCAATTGCCTATGATCACTGAAAAAAGGGAAGACTTTTAAGCAAATATAAAACATTATGTATATTATGAAATATAAATTTGTTTCTTACCCATACATAGATGGAGCCAATAAACACTCAAATGGGGTTTCACTAAACCTCTCTGATAAGTATGTGTGTCTAATATCAGCAGTGGTCCCTTTGTCGTGGAGTTGAACAGGGCATAGGAATCCAAACTTATCGCTTTTGCCAAAGGAAACTAACCTATGATTCATATACCTACAATAATGTAAGCACACAAATCAAAGTATAACGGCATAATTTGTATAATATTAACTTCCAATTGAGAAGATACTAACATTAAAAATAGTTGGACAATCAAAACCGTAAGCTATTGTCGATGAGCTACTAGGGACATTAAATCATCCTTCCCAAGATAGCATTGCACCCCTGACTTGCCAACAGCTGAATCAGTAGGCCAATCTCTTGTTTGAAAGTATGTATCATATGCTATTAGAATCACTTGCTGCATGACATTCAATGGAGGCTATGAAACATCTTGAGTTGAGGGAGGTGCAGGTGGTGGGCCTGTGATCGGGGATTCCTCTGCTCAATCAGAAACAAGGTTCTTTAGCCACAAGATGAAAGAGTTGAGGACATGACTCATAATCTTGAAGTCATCAGTGAGGATAGGGAGAGGTGCATCTATAATGATCACCTCTTCAACTGCCATTCTGACTTGATTATCCTTTATTTCTTGGTGGTGGACATTTGATCCCAAGTTGTGCATGATCGCCCATGCAACTAGTCGTCTTAGGGGATCCTCCACAAATAGGTCCAGGACCCTTTGATGATTGACAAATACAACTCCCTTTAGTGTTCTATTTAGGATTTAGGGAATGTGCTTTGGGAGCACTGGTATCTTGTCTTATGCTAGCCATGATAATCCATTCCTCCTTCATCTTGCTGAAACTTTCTTCAAATTGTGCATCAAATGATGCTTCTTCCTCAGCCCTAGCTTTTGCCCTCACAGTGGCCAATATATGCTCCATCTCATCCCTAGTCACCATACTACTTGAGGAACGGCGTGGGGGTGCTCCAAAGTAATCCCTTATGCCTACCCTGCCTCCAACTCCCCCAACATGGCCGAGATGCTTGTGTTTTCCTATAGCAACGGTCAAGATGTCATTCCTCCCATCTGACCTAAACGATCCCTCAACTTGTTCTTTTTAAGCTCCTCTATAAGACACGTAAGACAAATATAAGTAATGAATTTTTGTTTACTCACTAATTAATGACAACAAACATACTTACAATTTTTTCACCAACTATATGAGATTGTTCACTCGTATAAGACCTGCTCCTCTTTTGGTGAGTAAACTTCCACATTTCTTTGTGACGTATTGGAGATGGTGGAAAAAGAAGAACATAAGGATTGGATTAAGCTTCTTCTTCCAATCTCTTCCATTTTGCAGCCAACAAGTCTTTTTCAGCCTTCGCATAACCTCCATGAGAAATTGTATGGGGGCAATCATTCTTTCTTCCACTCTCTTGTGCCTTTTGCCTTTTTCCTGTGAATGAGAAAGGAAAAAAGGGTTAGAATCAATAAATTAAAGACAATTCATAAGTAAATAAAATACAAAAATATGTCAACTCACCAAAGCTTCTAGAGTAGTTTGAAGCTGCCTAAATTCTTGCCAAGTGTATTTGTCACTATAAGAATACTTGTCACACAGATTGGGATGAGGCTGACCTTCTTCCACCTCGATATTTATGTAATTATTGCCTAGAGTTGTCTTAAAGTTCCTCCAGCATTCATCACAATACATCATTGTCTTATTATACAAGATTTCACTCTCAGGAATGTGATAAGTGAGCTGGATAGTTTCCTAGATATGTCGCTTCACACTTTTATCCATATTTCTACACTCCTCTATCAAGATGCTAGGGTTGTTGTGTGTTAGGAGGCTGACAAAACTCTTATATCAGTTTGCATTAGGCCTGATTGGTTTCTAATATATATCAAACTCAATCAGAATATTTTCCCAGGTATTTAGATTAAAGGGAATATCTCTCAATCGGGTGCCTCTTCTATCCCTTCGTATGGATTGGTTATGTGGCTCACTTTGTTCCAGGCTTGGAGCATTTCTAGGCTCACTTTGATTAACATTACTTGGATCTAGAGTACCCTTACTATGACGCCTCATTATCCTCACTTTAAGTATAGTGATGTTTAGGAAAATTTGTAGAGGCTATAATGGTTTAAGGATAGTGAATAATTGGGGTCCTCTTGCTATCCTAATAAGACTCTACAACACTTAATAGCATAACAAGGCATACTCTAGAAATGCATCGATCAAAAGCAATTCCCAAGTTATGTAGACATGAACAAATAATTAATTGTAATGCATAAGTTGATAATCAATATCCAATACTTACTTTTTCAAACATATAGCACTTGAGCAATAAAAAACTACTATTAAAGTGACAATTCATAGACAAGTCGATAATTAATCGCAATACACAAGTTGATAATCAATAGCCAATACTTCCTTTTTCAAATATACAGCACTTCTAACTATATACTTTAGTAATGACAAAACTCTATATGAATCTCCCAATTAGAGATCTTGGCAATTCAGAGATCATGGCAATTCAGTCCACCAACAATGGCAAAACCAAGCGGAACTTAAAGTTAAATTAGAGATCATGGGAATTCAGTCTACCAGCAATTCAATCCGCCAATTGCATATGAAGGAAACAAGCCAACAATAATAATGCAACTCTTAATTAATTAAAAGAAATTGATTACAAATTTTGTCTGATTAAGTGAGAAATACCAAGAGTTCAAGCTTGAGGAACAAAATTAGGGGAGGTAAGCAACAGAAACGAGGTAATGCAATCCACAATACCCTTACATCAATTGGCAGTGTTGGTAAAGAATGGAGAAGAGACGTGGGAAGGAGGAGTTTAACTAAGAAACACAAGGGAGGCAAGAAAATGAAGTTGAGAAAGAAACAAATTGAAGGGAACAAACGTCAATCCTTACGGTAATGTATTCAACCGTACATATTCGTTAACGGCAGCAAAGGTCAAGAATAGAGGAGAGAAGAGGAAAGAGGAGCTGCTGCGAACTGAGGGATAGGTTTGCAAGACGTGCTTGAGTATCAGATTTTAGAATTGAAATTTAGGTCAGCTTTAAGACTAGTTATTCTAATAAATTGGTTTTAAAAGTAATATTTTAGGCTGGTTTTTACAAAATAACCGATCTTAAAAAATGAAACTTTTTAAGACCAGTTCTTATTAACAACCGGTATTAAAGTTTTAATATTTAAGATCAGTTTTTCTTTACAACCAGTCTTAAAATAATAAACATATTAATTTTTTAATTGCCTTTAATTTAGATAATATATTAGACCTGTTATATTTAAAACCAGTCTAGAAAATATATTACATATATTTATATTTAAAAATGGTTGTTTTTGTAGCCATTTTAGACCTTATTTCTATATAACCTATCTTAAAAGTTGATTGTAATTACAAAAATGCCACCGGTCATCTTTTTAAGATCTTATATGATATAACCGGTCTAAATGTGCCGGTATAAAAGCCCTTTTCTATACTAGTGGAACATCCAGCACTAGCTAATTAAAGTGTTTACTACCTCTAATACAATGTTCAATAATTACCACAGTGTCAAAAAGTGTTCTATACAACTACTAACTAATAAAAATGAACTTTACTGATCCAATGGTTGAAGAAGATGTCTAGACAAAAAGTCTCAAATCAAATTAATATCTTCGTGTAAGTAGGCAACTTCATCATCAAAATTTTGCAAATTGGAAAATAAGATTAGATAAAATCAATCAAGTGCATGAATTAATTAACAATTCAATTACAACACCAAAAATATTATTATATCATTTGAGAATAAAAAAGCGATTACCTGTTGGAAATCACTAGTAATTATGCTCTGGATGATGTTATATATATAAAGTATAACATACTATTTGCATTGAGTGCTCCCTGGTTGTCGAAGGCACTATGAATCAAAAGCAAATTGTTAAAATGAATAAAGGTATATATCTAAAGCGACCGTCAATGAATGAACTTGTATTGAAACTACTTACTTTAGGATAAAACCATTTCAGGTCTCTACTAATTTTTCCTTCGTGTGTCCTGCTAAGCATTATATATGTCTGAGTCCTACTTTCATTAAAATGAAAATCAATAGACACTAGAACAATTCATTTAAGTCATGAATCAATGAAATACAAGCAAGCTAACTTAAGTGTTGAAGATAGATTTTGTTTCTTTGTCTGTCTTGTAACCTAAGGAATCAAACTAATAGACGATGTTAATGCGAGGACAAGCAACACAAAAACTCCAATAGAGCTATAACAACATATACAGATTAAAATGAAGTTAGATGACAAGGCAGTTTATTCTTAAACATCTTAAATAGACAAAATTATAATACGTACCCTTTAACAATTGGTGCTAGATAACAAGGCAATTTAGTCTCTCCCATTGTGTAGCCCATATATCCAATCCTTACGTCCAAAGTATTATTATTCCTTGTCGCATTTGCAGGACATAAGAATCCATATAAACCGTTTCTTTCCATTTTGACGCATATGTGGTGGAAGGAGCTATAATAGAATTAAAATGATAAATGAATTATTAAATGTATAAAAACTAAAAACTACTACATTAATTGATGGAAAAAATGAAAAAAAAAACTTACCAGATTGCAATTTTAACCCATCCTACATCTATCTCCTCTAAATGGATGAACTCCTTAAGATCTTTCTTGTCAATCTTAAAGGGATACGTCAAATTTGGGCCCATAATCCTATAAGGCATCTGCAAGTCAATCTGGCTAATGCCTTTGTGGAGCTATTACAGTCATGCCAAGAAAGGCCTTTTTGTCGCATCTTGTTCATCTTATTTGAATACAACAAATAGATTATTAGTAGGAAGCCAATAAAACTCAAGTAATAGTAAGGTAGTTCCTACTAGTAAAGGTGTTGCCGATATGCCAATAAGATGTTAAGGCCAAAGAATAAAAGATCCTATCGCCTGACCTAGAGTGGCAACCTCTTTGTTAGGAACTAGATGGCTATAGCTTCTTCCCCCTATCGAACACACATCACATTAACCCTACGTACATGCTATGGAATTTGCTTATGATGGTGGGTGGTAGCTTGTGTGTGAACAAGAGCATCAGCGACAAGATGCACCAGTGGGTCATCTAAATTGAAGGTGCAAGCTTCTCTAGGCTTTGCAATAGGAGAAGGAGCGCCAAGTGGTACCTTCGGTGGATTATAAATTCCTTTGGTGTTGGGTAAGGCTAGGGATTCTTGAGTTCTACGTGACTTAAATTCCCTCTGCCACAAATCAAAGTATGATTTCATTTCACCATGTAGTGCCAAACCCCTTAATATTTTGACATTTATTAGAGTATTAAAGCGTAGTTCAATGGGAGAAAAGAAATATCATAAAATAATGATATAAAGTGCTTGATTATATTACAGGAATCCCCACAGAGTTTGTATGTAATATTTACATAACCCAACATAACATAAAGACTACAGATAACCAACACTATTGCCTGGATAGATTCGAGATCTTTAGTTGTTGGTATCTACTTCCTTGCCCTTACAGCTGCTATCTCTTGCCAAATAAATTTTTAAATATTTGGAAAGGGAAGAGATTCATACGAATCTCAGTAGTAACACACAATCAATCATATAAAATTTGATAAATAAACTTGCAATACACCATATAATATAACAGAACAAATATACTGTAAACATGTTTGTCTGTCCGGCATTCAGGATCAAAGGATTGTTTGTCCCTACTGACCACACTGTGCACACTATTCAGGATCAAATGACAGTTTGGGCCTAACTTGTAATGTTCTAGAGCAGAAAATTACCTATCCGTACTTGTCTCATTACCTCAGCTGGGTTCCAAATGAGCTTGATAGTACTTGTGCTTTTCCCATTAGGTGGTACTTGTGATTTTCCCACACCTCTTCTAGGTTTTGTAACAAACAATTCATATAACAAAACATGGCAATTCAAAGCATGTAAACAATCACATAGTTATATGAAAGATAGGGTCATTACCTGAAATCCTTTCTAACAACATAGCTACTCCGGTCTAATGATTCTTAGTCCGGCTCGAGCAACTATCAAATCCTAAAATTCTAAATTTATAATAAATGAGTTATTACTCTTTCATGTCTCATTCCTAAATTCATATGGTTGGTTACCTCTATCAAAGACACATAATTACCAAAATACCCTTAGGAATCCGGTCTAATTTCCCTTTATACTCGGTATAACTGTACTTTACCAAAAAATTATGACCCAGGCTATTCCAATACAATTTTATGTGTAGAATTCATTTTTTACCTCAGTTTTACAAAATCACACTCCATTTCCCAAATTACACTTGCAGACACATATGTTAAGGTCTTAGGGGTAAAATTGTTATTTCACACCCTGAAACCTCTATACTTCATTTTTCACATGTTCCTTATACAATTTTTCTTTCTAAACATAATCGGAACACCAAATTCCAGCCAAAACACAACATTTCCCCTTTGGCAAAAAATCAAGAAAAATTTGGGAAAATGAATTTTCATGTTTTCTTTCAACATAACACCTTCTTTTCACCTTAAATCACTTCTTGAACCCTTTAATTACACTTCCCACAAGATTAACCCAAATTTGGACAACACCTCCCCTTAGGGTTTATGCCTCCCAAATCACAAAATAATGACAACCAAGCCAAACAATCAACCAACTTATCAACAACAACAACAACCATGAATCAACAAGTAAGGTTTATTGAATTACCTCTTGATTCTCTCTTCTTTCCTTTGAAAACTGTCCTCTCTCCTTCTTGTTCTCCTTGATTTTCCTCTTATTTCATGTGATTTCAAGAAGGATATGAGGATTAGAAGAGGTTTCGAAGGATTTAGAGACAAGAACAAGTGAATTTTGCTTGTAAACTTACCTAGGTTTGCTTCTTCAATCCTTATCTCTTCTCTTTGTGTTGGTGTTCTTCAAACTTTGTGTTCTCTCTTCTCTATCTCTTTTGGCCAAAATTTTGGCCCCTTGGAAGTGTCTAAGAGCTTCTTGAAATATCTCCTTCCACCTCCTTAAAATAATAATAATTTAATGGAATTTTTGCATATGTCTTGAATATTTTATTCCTTTTTTTTGCACTTGGTTCCATAAGTTTCCACTTGGTTCCATAATTTAAAGAAGGAAGAGGCTTCTTGATTTATTAGCCAAATGACCATTTTGCCCTTACATTTCTTCAATTTTTGAATTAAATGTTGTCTTCCTTCTTTCTTTTCTATTCTTGGCTGAAAATTTCATATTAAATTGGGCCAAAAATTGTGCTCTTCCTTTCTCTATTTTGGACTACAAAATTAGGCCTTTAAGAAACCAAGAGTTGAACTTCTATGTCTTCACTTAGACAAATTTCATGTAACCTCTACTTCTAATATTTTGCTATTTTAGGAGTACCAAAAGTTATCATTTTATTGCATTTATTGTAACAAATGTACAAGGAATTTTGGTGAACAAAATTTGGGATATTACAGCTCTCCCCCTTAATAAAATTTTGCTCCCGAAATTTTATATATAAACATATTCATAAATTATGGGTAACGTTGTTCGCTTGTTTTACTTCATTTCACAGGCAGCTTCCCTAGGAGATAATCCCTTCCAAACTACTTGCAAGAACGGGATTCTTCTGTGCTTGAGTTGTTTCTCCGACCGATCAATGATTTGGTCAAGTTCAACATCATATGTAAGATAATTTCTCACATCTACATCTTCATATTCAATTATGAGCCCTGGGTCCGGTTGAAACTTCTTTAACTATGAGACATGGAAGACATCATGTAGTTTGCTTAGATTTGTGGGTAAAGCTATTTGGTATGCTACTAGCCTAATTCTTGCTAATATTTCAAGTGGCCCAATATACATAGGGCTTAACTTCTTCACCTTTAATGCCTTACCAATACTAGTGACATGTGAGACTTTCAGAAACATGTGATCTGCGATTTCAAATTCTAAAGGTTTTCGCCTCTTATCGGCATAACTCTTATTTCTGCTTTGAGTAGTTAGCAATCTCTGCTTTATCAATTTAATTTGCTATGTTGTACGATCTACTATATCTGGTCCATATAACTTCCTCTTGGATAGTTATGCCTAGCATAAGGGCGATTGACACTTCCTTTCATACAACAATTCATATAGAGCCATTTGAATGCTCAAATGATAGTTGTTGTATTATGCAAATTCTACAAGTGGAAGGAATTGATCCCAATTTCCTTTCAAGTCTAATAGTGTGTTTGGCTTCTTGTTCAAAACCTAAGTTTTGAATCAAAACCTTTGTTTGGTGCAAGAACACTTAAAATTTTTCCAAACCTAGGTTTCGGGTAAAGCTTTTTTTTTTTTTGCTTTTTCTCTTGTGTGGGCCCTACCCTCTCTCTCTCTCATTGGTTCTTTTTCCTTATATGGGCCCCATCCTTTCTCTCATTGGTCCTTTCTCATTATGTGGGTCCCACACCATGAAAAAAGCTATTCTGAACATAATACCCAAACACTCTCATTTTATCAAAATCACTTTTTTTCTCATAATCTATTTTGCTCAGAATCTATTCTCTAGAAGCTATTTTCTACTTTTTTCTAGAAGCTATTGTAACACCTATTCCTTGTACATATGCCCTTAATATATCTTCTAGCGTCTATTGTAACACCTGTTCCTTATACTTCTTTATTATGCATCGGAAGCGATATCTTTATTATTACAACTCAGAAGAATCAATAAATAAAACTCCTAGCCAAAATCTTACACCTTATTCTTGGGGCATTGTTCATTTCATAAAACCATATTTACCAAATTAATTAAATTTATTCATGGGGTTACTATTCAGTTTAACTTTTCAATTCTACCATTCATTATTATCAAGGTTTTTCTTGTCTTATCAATTCCTCGAATTACTTAACTATGGGCTTTTACTATATAATTACCCATTCCTAGTTCAATTTCATGCTTACAAACAATTCATCAGTCATGCAGATTATACAGTTAATTACTTCTAACGCTATTTTATACATGACGATTAGCACAAAATAATTTTCAATTCTTCTTAGCAACTTTTTCACCTGGCACATCATCCTTCACTCCTTTCCTGTGCTTACCTGCCTAAATGGTTGGTTGGGAGAGGGTAAGATTCAAGGGAGTCTTAGTAGTAAATAATATCAGTATGCATACAAGATATATATTTATTGCCTAACATGCTTGCCTTACATAAATTCATGCCAACATATTTACATATCTACATACTCAATCTTACAACATATTCATGGCCATAGCATAAATATAATAGAGCTTTAATCAATCAAATATGTCAACACAATTAGGCAAAGCAATCACATAAATCAATGCATAAACATACATATCAAATACATGCAGGTTAGGTAAGTTCACTAACTTTTGTCTTCAAGTCCCCTTTTGTACCTTTTCTTCTAACCATTGAAGTTGCTTCCATTATCTCTTCTTTGTTATCTCATGGCCCTAAATAAATGGTCATATTATTAGAGTCATGACAAATAAATGTCTAATGGGCTACATAGGCCTTCAACAACTTTAAGGGCCTAATCCTAACCCTTGGAGATCCTAATTATTACATTTATGCCATTAAGTCTTAAATTCCTATAAGACATAAAGCTAGCATATTTTTCACTGTACTTTGAAAAATCATAACTAATTCTAAAAACTCCAATTGGGATGGTTCCAAACTCAATGTGGTCCTTATTAAGTCCACTTTAAGGGAAAAATAGTTAGCACTACTAGTTACATGAACAAATTTCTAGAATTCTTAATTATTCACTTCTGTCACAAAATTTTACCCAGAATTAATGCCCAAATTCCAATAATCATAACTTTTTGTGTACTTATCCAATTAGTACAAATTACCCATAAAATTAAAGCATATTGGGTATAATTTATTTGTAAAAAAATTATTGGATATTGGAATTCATTTGGCCAGACAAAAACGTGTAACCATTAGTCTGCCATAGAACAACTTTTAAGTTCAATGCTCAATTTTCAAAAATCATAATTAATTATACCAAACTTCAACATGACTGATTCCAAGTAAACTGTAGACATCTTTAAGTTTACTTTTAAAGAAAAATATCATTTATTGGAAAATGAAGCCACACAATTTCCAAAAATTCGTTGAACTTGACTGTTCCAGAATTGATTCTAGAAATAGGGTCTAAGTTTGAAAAATCATAACTCTAAATCATTAGTCCAAAAATTACATTCTACCTATAAAAATGAAGCTCAAGATGCCCACTCTCATTATGGAAAGTTTCATAGCATTTGGACCAAGTTTGACTAATCAAAAACATGCCATAACATTATAGCCTTCAAGAAAATGAAATATAGCAGTACTACTCTTAAGTTCCAAATTTGTAATTTCTCATTTTTAAACCTTATTTAACACCATTTACAAGACCAAACTACCATGAACTCTAAGAATAACCATATAACTAAAAATTAGGGAAAAAATATCCATTCCACAAAGCTCCAAACTACACAGTATATGGTTCAAAAGGAAGCCCTTACTCACCTCTTGCTTCTTCTGGGCTTTATTCTTTGATTTAACCACTTTGGGTTTTGATAAATGCCTCAAAGCACCTCCGCTTGAAAAACTAAAATCATAGAAATGAAACTTGGGCTAAGAGGAATAATGTTCATGAAGACATTTTTGGTTAGAAAGGTGAGTAAGAATGTAATATCCCAAAAAGTGATTAAGGGCTAATGACTTCAAAAGTGGATGTAATTATTCTTGAATAAACACTTTTGAAGAATGTGTGATGGGAATTTGGATATTTTAATGATTCCAATGGCTTCCTTGTGAAAATTTATGTGGGAATAATGTTTGGTAAGAAAATGGAACCAATGGAAGCAAAGATGCAAAATCTAAAATTCTGTCCAGTGAAATTCTATTCTAGGCAGTCCGTTTGTGTGAACTTTTTGAATGACCAAATGGTGTCTAAAAATTATGAAACTTTCCAGTCTTAAAGTTCACCTCCCAAGCTTCAAAATGGACATATAATTTGGTGCCATTTCGTTTTGGGAAATGGGAGATATGACTGTCCAAAGTTTGAGGTCGAAAATGGACTCTGTTTTGGGGCAATGATGAAATTTGTGTAATTCTGGAATTTTGTGGTGATTTCTGGTAATGGCTCATATTTTTCCTATAAAGAGGACTTAAATATATTTCATTTGGCTTTGGAATCACCTCATTTTGAGTTTTCTAGAATTAGTTATGCTTTTTCAAAGTTTGGCCAGAAAATCTGCCAGAATTTCTGAAAAATCCGAAAATGGGAAATTAACAATTATGACATCATCATATTGTAAGATGACATCAACATGGAATTAAAAGCAATTCCACCATCTTCATCAGCCATTCCCGACCTCATTGAGAAAAAAAAAGACGTGAGAGAGAGCTTGGAGAAAAGAGAGAAAAAGAGGAAGAAATCTTGCAAGGTAAGCCGATTTCTCCGACGATCTAGCTCCTTACGCGTATAACTCCGACTCTAAGCTACTCCTCTTTATTCTTTAAGGTTGTGAAGCTCAAAATTTGGTGTTTCAAAGAGGCTAGGGTTCAGCCAAATTTGGGAAAAGCTAGCGGGAGCTTGAGGTAACTTCCAAACTTTCGTATATTGCTTATTCTGGTTGTTGTGGGCAATTTAATCGGTGAAATTTCGCCGGATTGCCATTGGTTTTAAATTTTGGAAATTGAGTTTCCTAAGGGTTATGCTGCCCAATTTTGGTTCAAATGGTAGTTATAACCTAATGTAATAGTGAATAAAGTGGTTAGGAGTAGAAAGGAACGCGTTTACGGAGCCGAAATCGTAAAACCCCGATTTTCTCCGAAGAGCTCATAAATTTCAGCCAGCTCTAGAAATGGGTATTAGAGTTGGATTTTCAATGATTTGATGGTTCCATTGAGTTCAGGAGCAAAAATTAGGTGGGGTTACAGTTGGTCACTTTTTCGGAAAAGGCCGAAAAAGCATAATTATGAAAACGCCCCTAAAACCCTTAAAGTGGTGCTGCCAAGGGTAAATTTGTAATTTAACATTGAATTTGATAATTCTAAGTACGGAAATGGATTCCTTGGGAGGAAATATGTTAGGATAGCCCAGATTAGAATTTCGGAAAAAGTGCAATCGGACCAGGTACGGCGGGCCCAGGCCGGGTTCCCGGGGGTAGTTTTGTAAATTTTCATTATAGACTCATATAACCCCAAGTAACACTATGGAAGTGTCTAAATGGTGCATTTGGAATTGTAGGATTCGATGTTTGCCGCCCTCGGGAGCCAACTGCGCCGAAGGACGTCATGAAAGGACAAGGTAGTGACTCTCTCTCTTATACTGTGTAATGCACTGTATGTGTGTTGTATCACTATTTTATGATGATTTCTGATGCTGCTACGGTTACAGCTGGTGATAGCTGTCGTTTACAGTGCAAGCTGTCGTTTACAGCGCAAGCTGTCGTGATGTTGATTACAGCAAGAGCTGTCGTATTGTGTATACAGCTGTGAGTGCTGTCGTTTGTGGTGAAAACCATGTATCTGTGAATTGCTGCTGCTGTTGCTGTTTGTGATTTATGTACATGCTTTGTGTTTATGCATTGTGTGAGTGGTTTGTTACTACTGAGATTCTCTCGAATCTCATTCTTTCCTATGACTAACATTTCAGACAGGGCGTGTGGCTCAAATGAGAAGCAGCCAACCCAGAGCAACTAGGACCCTTGGGGGTATATAGTTGAATTGGAAATGTTGTTTATGTATTTTGAACTCGGGATTACTGTATATTCTGAATCAGGAATACTACATTCGATTTTGGTTGTGTAATCCCCTAGTGTATACTTATAAACCTTCAGGTTTTTATGCATAGAACCCGGGAGTTGCCGGGGATGCGGTTATACACTCGATATGATGAATGTATATTAACTGCATAGGTAATTATATTCAAATATTGAAATTGAGACCTAGATGGGAAAAAGAGTTTTGAAAGTTTTGTAAAAATTTTACTGTGAGATAGAAAGTTTAAAACGAGGTTAAAGCATCGAATGGTCTCTAATCCAATTTAAATATGTGTTATCGAATTATAATTACGTGTTTAAAGTCAGGGGGTTACAAAGAAGGTG
Source organism: Inga laurina (assembly GCA_963855925.1). Lineage (NCBI taxonomy): Eukaryota > Viridiplantae > Streptophyta > Magnoliopsida > Fabales > Fabaceae > Inga > Inga laurina. The sequence continues at coordinate 29,365,452 of OY979702.1, read as the reverse complement.
AAATTCTAGAGAGAAGGTGCTTACCTTTCTTGAGCTCTTGAAAGTCCAAATTTGTCTTTCGCTCTCCTTACACTTGCTTTGGACGAATTTTGCGCAGCAAAATAAGGAGGATGAGGTGTTTTAAAGTTACTTATTGTCCCTTGTCAAGTGTTGGCTGAATGGGAGAGGAGAGAGAACACAACTCCTTCCTCTAACTTGGTTCAAAACTTCCAAGCACAAAAGAGAGGAAAAAAAGAAGAGCTTGGCCAACAAATCCTCACCTTTTTGTCAAAAATTGTGGCTAAGACATAAAGGAAGCAAGAAAGGAGAATTAGTCAACCTTAATGTCTTCTTTTAGGAGAGCATTTAGGTCAATATAAAGAGGGAAGGAAAGAGAAAAGATCAACTCACTTTAACCAAACCACCTTAGTTAATTTAATGAAGTAGCTTTTCAAGAAGTCACAATTAAGTGACACATGGACTTTTCCTTATTTCCTTAGACTAAATTATGGCCAAGTGTTTTCACAAAGGCAATATGGATATTAAATCATATCACTCACTCATTCAACTCTCAAATTCATCTAAAGAAAGAAGAAAAAGAAGGAAAAAATGAAAAAGGAAAGAGAAAGGAGATCTTGAAGAACAAAGAGAAGAGGTAAGGGTTCTTGACCCATTTTCACATTCCAACTCACCTTTTTAGCTCTTGAGGTCTTTGTAATATACCAAATTTTGTAATACTAAAAATGTGTAAATATGGAAATAGTGGAATAAAATAAATACTAGTATTAACAAATTAAAGGTAGAGTTACGTTGAAAATTCACAAATGTCCATTATGTCATTCACGGAAATCGAGAAGTCAAGATTGTAAAAATACAGGTGTAAGAAGTCGGTGGAAAATTCGTCAGTAGCGGCAAGGCATAAAGGCGTCAGTTGCAAGATCAGAGGAATTCCGATGTTGCATGGTATGCCTCGATATGCATGCCACGGTCCCATATAGGTCCTAAGTGGAATTCTGGGTAATCCACTAATGGAACAACTTTATTAAAAGAACTTCAGTAAAGCATGTAATGACAGCTCATGATGACTCATGATGTAACATCTTTATTGTTGGCCAAATAAGAAAATGACAAGTGTCCTGAAATCATTACAAAGTAAAAACATGCTTTTATGTTGGCCAAAAGAGGAGGTGACATGTGTCCCTCATCATTACACATCATTACACCCACTTTAAGACTTTCGTGTTGTTATCTCTGGAGTATGCCACCTAGCAGCTGAGTCTAGGGAATTCACCGATTTCCTGCCGGGTCGCTTGCTTTACCAGTCGAGCACCGAACCCAAGAGTCCAAGGAAATTCTCAGGCCTCCCCTTCCCCCTGACCATTTATGCCCCACCAAAGAAAGAAAAAGTGGAAGGCCAATAGTTGCACGACACGTGGCACTCTTAATCCTTAAACTTGTGACACTTGGCAAGATGAGATAAGATCATTTTATGTGATTAAATACAACTATCTAGGCCTAATTAAATACCAAAATTTTATGCAATCATGGAAAGAGAGAGAAATATGATTTCTTAAGCTTAAGAGCATAAGAAGAGAGAATGAGGAGTGAATAGTGAGTTCTCCTGAATATCGGAGTCGATTTTGACCACGAATCGTTGTTATTGTCCTGTAAGTCCTTTAGGAAACTTCCTCTACTCACTATAACATTCAATTCTATGGTCTTATATTTCTCATTTGAGGTGTTTTATGGCAATTAGTCTACCGGAGTGTCGTCGGAATACCAAACCACATATAGAAACATGAAAAGGTAAACGTAGGCTTCCTTTTTAACCGATTACTTCATGTTTGCTTTGAGTATTTCTTGACTCTTATGCCATCTTTGATTTTCAACCAAGAGGATTTTTTTAAGCAATATGACGTTTTTAATGATATTTAAGGTGATATATGATGTTTACGAAAGTATTAGACTTGTTGGTAGTTAAAAACACAAAGTTGGATTTTTGTCGTTTTGGGAGGCAAATTTTGATTAGGGGCTAAATCTAGTAGAAAGATTTTGATTTTGGAGTTTTTGATCTTTCCATTGGATTCTACATGAAAAATTGTGCAGGAATAGGCTCTGGTTATAATTTTTGGTTGGCTGGTTTAAAGACTCAAAAATTGGAAATTAAGTTTGCTTGTGTAACAAAGTTGCCAGTGTGTTTTTTTGACTTGCAGTTATGTTGTGGCGAAAATTTTACTATCTAAACTTCATATGATGATCATTTGATTTTCTAGAATTAAATTACACTTAAATACCTTTAATTTCATGGGTATTATGAAGGATTGCAATAAGTATACTAGGAGTTATGAGTGCTTGAAGTAGACCATTAAAACTGGTTAGATTTTCTTGCAGTGGGGGAAAACAAAAATCAAGAAGTGTGCACAGTCAGATGGCTACTAAAAGTATTTTTCCCTTAAAATATACTTAATAAAGATCATATAGAATTTTGAATCACCCCAATTTGATTTTTCTAAAATTAGTTATGATTTTTCAAAGTTCAATGAAAAATCTGCCAACTTTTGGTAATTGTGCGAAAATTCAAAGTGTTTTTGTAATAGAATTGAAAATTTAAGAGTTAAGTTAAGCATTTGAAATAGCTTGAGCTCATTAGCTTCATATTGGGACTAATGTAGTGACCTTAATGATACCCAATATAAGAGAATGATTTATAAAGAAATTGGACTAAGTAATAACTCATTACCCGTAAATTATAATTTATAGGATTTGACACTACCCAGGATGTCTACAGCACATCAATCAAGATCAAGATTTGGAAAAATTTCCAGGTAGTAACTTATCCCTCACATACTATGTGATATGTTATATGCATGTTTGTACCATTGTGAATTTAAAACATTCAGATGAGAAGGGTAAAGGCCTAGTAGAATTTCCCAGCGCAATGGCAAGGGACGGTTGTCCTTGAATTGGTAACTTTATGCTTTCTGCATTTGTGAATTTATCTCTGAATGTTGAATATATTGATTGTACTGTAACTTTGAATGACATGGCATGATAAATGTGCATTTTATATGTGTGATATCTATTGCCACTGAGATTCATTGAATTCTACCCTATTTTTTTAAAACAAATTTTTAGCATGGGCAAGTAGTTTCTCAGGCAAGAGGTAAACATGGGCGAATGAGGCAAAGGATTTAGAGTTTAATTTTTATTGGTTATCTATTTTGGAGATTACACTTAATTTGTGTTTACGTGTGGTCAGTCTCGTACTGACATTTATGTAAGCACCTGTATTTAAGCAAACATACAATGACATTCGAACTAGTAGTAGACAACAGTCCACATAAGGCCATTAATTAAACATAGTAGTTTGGGTTTCAGTAGAGAACTTATTAGTGAAAACTTTGATATGATGGAAAGAACCTAAAACGGATGCCTTCAAAATAAATCGTAAAATAATATAGACCAAATCTGAAAATGATTTTTGAAAATACTTTTGAAAACCTATTCACGTGCAACTCCACACTCTACTTGAAGTTGGGACTTCTGCTGTTTATAAAAGATTACCGGTCTCTTTTTTTAAGATATTACTACACTTATGCCATATACATGCTTTCGAAACATGGGTGTTACATTTATTGGTATCAGAGCATAAGTTCTTGGCTCTAGGATAAAGTTCTCTTCTTATGTTAGTATAATTAGTCAATTCTAACCCTTCGTTTGTTGCTTTATGCTATGAAACATGTTTGATAGGAAAAGACAAAGAAGTAGTTCACCCCCGTTAGTTAACCAACCTCCCCAAGAGCATTGTATGCCGGAGCATAAACTTTATGTAGTCATTAATAAAGGGGAGAGTAGTAGAGGGCATGGACCAAGTGTGGAATACAACAAGGAAAGGAGTTCCTAACCATATGACAATAATAATCAAGGCTAGGCAGGCTAGTCCTGTCATAGAGCCATCTATAGGTGATACTAGTGATCCCAAGAATGATGAGATTTTTTAGGGTGCTAATTCAGACACTGAGTCTACAGCCTCGGTGACTCAGTTATTCTTTGACCCACACCCAAACCATAAGCTGTGGGAGCTCTTAAAGGAATTATACTTGGTATTGTTCAATGAATTTATTTCCTCCATGATTCGATATATAGCGTTCTTCGGGCAAGTAAGGAACCTGTATATGTAAAGGGCCGAGCTTGGGTTAGTGTTTACCGATGATATCTAGATTCAAACTATACTAGCCTACCTTCCTGAATTTACTGCTTATATCAAAAAGAAGAATAAGATCATAATTTGGGGTCCTTTCGAGGTTAAAACTTTTCTGGATCACATAGAATCATACATGGTGCAGACATGGACTGGTAATGGTAGGGCCAACTAAACTAGCTATAATAGCATAGCAAAAGGCCACTTTTTTATGTAAATATTAAGCCACTTTAGTCGCTTCTTTTGTAAATATGACTCTTTAAGTATTAATATATGTATATCATGTTATACAATGGTATTTAAAGCTTCAGGAATACATATATATGTGATAAGTGTGATATTAATAGTGTGAATTTTTTTTGGTAATAGTGAAAAGTAATAATGGGGCGAGGTAAACCAAAGAAAAGACTTGCAGTGCTAGAAGTTGAGGAAGTAGGAAACCCACTAAACCCTATGCAATAAATTTTTGAAATGATTCAAGGTTTGAGGGAGGAAATTAGAGAACTGAAAGAAAAGCAAAATGAAGATAGGGTACAACCTGAAGACACTGAGGTAGATCTGGAGGAGGAACCGTCTGAGAATGCTAATTGATCACAGATACTGGAATCTAATAAGGGGATTCCTATTGTTCCTGCCTAAGAAGAAGACCACTAATACTGGATGCCTAAATTCATTAAGTACCCGCCTCCGATATTTAGGGGAAAATTTGATTCACAAGCTGCTGAGGAATAGTTAACAGGGCTGGAGAAAATATTTGAGGTGTTGGAATGTCCTACAAAGATAAAAGCTAGAATGGCCATATATAAATTGGAGGGAGACGCTGACCGCTGGTGAAAATACAACAATAATATTGAATGCAAGAAATATTCCATTGACTTGGGAGTCATTCCAACATGAATTCAACAAGAAATTCTTTCCAAGGTCCGTGAGGATCACAAAGGAGAAAGAATTCCTAAATATATCACAGGGTGATACTGAGACTTTCGATGAGTACCTGTCCTAGTTCACTCGGTTATCCCATTACTCCTCTTATTTGTAATTTAAAGATGATATGTTATGGTCAGAATAGATTTTTTCATTATCAAATTACTAAAAAGGACATAATTTTTTGTGATAATTACATGTAAGGGATAAATTTATATTTTAAACATTATTAAACATTAATTGTATAATATATACAAAAATTTTGAAATAAATGTAAAAAAAATTCATAATTATAAAATTAGTCAAATATATACTATCAAAAAATATATCTCTAATATGTTAGTTGGAGGACTGAAGTCCGAAAGGTAGGAGAAGCTAGTTGCCCAGCAATCTACCAAATTCAAAAAGGCAGTGGAAGTGTGCTGGCTTGCAGAGGGTAACTTGAGGAGGGTGCATATGAGCAAAAATGCAAAAAACCGAGGTGGATCTAGTTAGGGGAATACTTCTCAAAAATGAAAGGGATAAGGATTCTTTTCGAAGGGAAACAATACAAGGCCCTTTCAATCTGAGAAGAAAGGCTACCAAGTCCTCAAGCACAGCAACCATGTCCTCGATGTAGTACGACACACCCGGGTAGATCTTGTGAAGGGAAAAAAAATTGCCATTCTTATAGAAAGCCCAGATACTTTATCAAAGATTGTCCACAGTGAACAGCTGAGCCCAGGCCGTAGAACCAGAGAAGAGTTTTTGTCATGACACATAAGGAGGCCAAAAAATCACCAGAGATGATCCAAGGTACAATCCTCCTCTATGGTAATACTTTGCACTCATTGCTTGGCTCGGGTGCTAGTCATTATTTCATTTCATATGATTGTGCTAAACGATTGGAGCTAAGCATCTATAAATTATCGTATGACTTGACTGGATCAACACCTATGTGTGTCAAAACTGTGACAACTAATGTATGTCTAAGTTGTGCTATAAATGTTGAGGGGCATGAATCTATAATAGATCTAATTTGTTTGCCACTCCAACAACTGGAAGTCATACTAGATATAAACTGGTTGATGGTAAACAATGTGTTACTTGATTGTGGTAATAAGAGGGTAGTATTTCTAGAACCACAGATGAAACTTGATGCTAGTCTAAACCCAAACCTTCTTTCTGTAGTTGAAGCTGAAAAATGCCTAGAAAAAGGGTGTCAAGGGTATATAGTGTTTTTCTCTATTCAGGCAAAGACAAATTTAGCTCTTGAAATTATACCCATCGTGAATGAATTCCCTGAGATCTTCCCAGAAGACATTAGTAGGTTGACTCCGGGAAGAGAAGTAGAGTTCGCCATTGATATCATACCAGGAGCTGGATTTGTACTAAAGCGCCTTACATAATCACACCAAATGGAATGATATAATTGAAGAAGTAAATTGAAGAACTTCTAGAGAAAGGGTTCATCCGACCCAGTGTTTCACCGTGGGGAGCACTAGTATTGTTTGTCAGAAAGAAGGATGGAAGCCTAAGGCTATGCATTGACTATAGAGAATTAAACAAGGTAACCGTCAAGAACAAATATCGGCTTCCCCGAATTGATGACCTCCTTGATCAATTTTCTGGATCTAGTATGTTCTTGAATATTGACCTAAGATCAAGTTATCATCAGCTACGAGTTAAGGCTAAAGAATCTTGAAAACAACTGTCAGGACTTGAGATGGGCACTATGAATTTTTAGTGTTACCCTTTAGCTGACTAATGCACTTGCCGTGTTTATGGACTACATGAAGTAGATCTTTCAACATCACTTAAATTAGTTTGTAGTAGTCTTTATTGGAGACATCCTGACTTATTCCAACAATAGAGAAGAGCATAAGGAGTATCTGAGGATCGTGCTGGGCATTCTGAAGGGAAAACAACTCTTTGCCAAACTCGGTAAATGTGAATTCTAGCTATTAGAAGTCAAATTTTTGGGTCATGTGATTTCAGAAGAAGGGGTCTCTATTGATCATATTAAAGAAGAATTAGTATTAAACTGGAAGAGGCCAAAAACTGTTACAGAAATATGCAATTTTTTGTGTCTTACTAGTTACTATCGTAGGTTCATACAAAATTTTTCTAGAATTGCCATACCATTGACAAAGCTCAAAATAAAGAACCAATCATTTGTGTGGGATGAATGAAGTGTGAAAGAGCTTCATACAGCAGAAGGAGAGATTTATGAACACTCCAGTATTGATTATCCTAGATCGCCGTGAAACCTACGTGTCCTTATGCAATAGGATAAAGTAGTGGCATATGCCTCTCAACAACTGAAGACTTATGAATTGAATTACCCAACTCATGATCTGGAGCTTGCAGCAATTGTATTTGTTTTAAAGATATGGCGGCATTATTTGTATGGTACCACTATATAATTATACTACGATCATAAGAGTCTCAAGTACTTACATGAACAGAAAGAACTTAACATGTGGCAGCGGATATAGATGGAGTTGCTGAAAGACTATAACCTTGAGATTAAATATCATCCAGGGAAAGCAAATGTTGTTACTGATACTCTTAGTAGGAAGGCGGTACAGGTAGTAGTGATAATGGTACAAGAACAAAAATTACTAGAGGAATTCAGGGATCTAAATCTGTCAAATCAAGTATTCCTAAATATGAATATACCAAATGAAGTGCTCATTGCTAACATAAATGTTAGTCAAGAGAAAAGTAGTATGAGGGAAGAAATAGAAGAAGCTCAGAAACAAGATGAGCAGGCCATGCCTATTCGAGAAATGGTCAGAACAAGTGAAAATCCAAACTATGATCTTTCACCCAGTGGGTTAGTCAGATATCAGAAGCAAGTATATGTTCTACCAAAGGCTGACCTAAGGTAAAAAATTCTGGATGAGGCACATAAGAGTAAATATACTCTTCATCCAGGAGCAATCAAGATGTACCACAACTTAAAATCAGAATATTGGTGACCAGGACTGAAAAGTGATGTAATTAAGTATGTTGCATGATGTCTTATCTGTCAAAAGGTAAAAATTAAACATCAACAACCATCAGGACTTCCACAAAGCCCTAAAATTTTAGAGTGGAAGTGGGAGAGCATTACCATAGATTTGGTGGTAGGATTACCCAAGATTAGAAAGTAAGCTCATTTCCTACCTATAAATGCTAGTTATTCTCCTGAGAAGCTACATAAATTTATATAAAGGAGACAATCCGATTTCATATACGCCAAAGAGTATTATCTCTGATAGAGATCCTTGCTTCACTTCTCGATTCTAGAAAGCTCTAAATGAAGCATTGGGTATGAAGTTGAAATTCAGTACAGCCTATCATCTACAAACGGATGGATAGTCAGAGAGGACTATACAGACACTGAAAGATATGTTACGAGCATATGTTATGGATTTCAAGGGGAATTGGGATTATTTCCTTCTAGTTGCCTAATTCGCTTACAACAACAACTATTATGCGAGCATTCAAATGGCTTAGTATGAAGCACTGTATGGAAGAAAATGTCAGTCACCTCTTTGCTGGACATAATTATTGGAGAGAAAATTGTATGGGCCAGATTTGGTTGATCTGAATTTAGAACAAATAAAAGCTATCAAAAAGAGGCTCCTTGTAGCACAAAGCAGATAGAAAAGCTATGCTAATAAGAGAAGAAGACCTCTAGAATTTGAAGTTAGAGATCATGTATTCCTGAAAGTATCTCCAATCACTGGAATCAGTAGAGCGATAAAGAGAAAGAAGTTAAGCCCAAGGTATGTTGGTCCTTTTGAGATTATTACAAGAATTAGACTAATGGCATACAGAATAGCCCTACCCCTGAATTTAAGCAGACTACATGATGTATTTCACGTTTTTAATTAAAATAGTACCAATCGGACCCCAAGCACTTGATCAAGTATAAAGATATCGAGGTACGAGAGAATAATACCTTTGAAGTAGAGCTAGGCAAATCATTGATTGACAAGGGAAACAGCTCAGAAATCAAAGTATACCATTTATCAAGTGGTCTGGAATGGTTTATCTCCAAGAGAGGCAATATAGGAAGTAGAAGAGGATGTGAAGAAACGTTACCCGGAATTTATGTCTTAGGACGTGTAAAAAATTTTAAGGATGAAATTTCTTGTACGAGGGAAGAATTGAAATATACCAAATTATGTAATATTGAAAAAGTGTAAATATGGAAATAATGGAATAAAATAAATACTAGTATTTACAAATTAAAGGTAGGGTAACATTTGAAATTCCCAAATGTCCATTGTCTTATTCACAAAAATTAAGAAGTCAATATTGTAAAAATACAAGTGTAAGAAGTTGGAGGAGAATTTGTCAGTGGCTGCAAGGAGGCATAAGTTTTAAGATCGGAGGAATTCCAACGTTGCATGGTGTGCGTCGAAATGTGTGCCACGGTCCCACATGGGTCCCAAGTGGAATTTCGGGTAATGCACCAATGGAGCATCTTTATTAAAAGAACTTTAGTAAAGTATGTAATGACAGCTCATCATGACTCATGATGACACATCTTTCATGTTGGCCAAATAAGAAAATGACAAGTGTCCCGATATCATTACAAAATAAAAACATGTTTTTGTGTTGGCTAAATGAGGAGGTGACATGTGTCCCTCATCATTACGCATTATTACACCCTCTTTAAGCCTTTCGTGTTGTCAACTTCAAACTACACCACCTTATGGCTGAGTCTAGGGAATTCACCAGTCTCCGGTCGAGTCACTTACTTGAAGAGTTGAGAACTAAACCTAGGAGTCTGGGGAAATTGTTAGGCCTTCCCCTTCCCCTGATCATTTATACCCTACCAAAGAAAGAGAAAATGGAAGGCCAATGGTTGCACAACATGTGGCACTCTTAAGCCTTAAACTTGTGACACTTGGCAAGATGAGATGAGATCATTTTATGTGATTAAATCAAAGTCATCCATGCCTAATTAAATGCCAAAATTTCATGCAAGCATGGAAAGAGAGAGAGAAATATGATTTCTTAAGGTTAAGAGCACAAGAAGAGAGAAGGAGGAGTGAATAATGAGTTCTCCTGACTATCGGAGCCGATTTCAACCCCAAATAACCGTTATCGTCTGGTAAGTCCATAAGGAAACTTCCTCTACTCACTATAAGCTTTAAGTCTATGGTCTTAGATTTCTCATATGAGGTTTTTTGTGCCAATTAGTCTACCAAAGTGCCGCCAAAATGCCAAGCCACCTGTAGAAACACAAAGAGGTTAACGTAGGCTTCCTTTTTAATCGATTACTTTATGTTTTCATTGAGTATTTCTTGAATCTTGTTCCACTTTTGATTTTTGACAAAGGGGATTTTTTTAAGCAAGATGATATTTTTAATCAAATTGAAGGTGATATATGATGTTTGCGGAAGTATTAGACTTATTGGTAGTTAAAAACACAAAGTGGTAGTTTTGTTGTTTTGGGAGGCAAATTTTGGTTAGGGGCTAAATATGGTAGAAAGAATTTGATTTTGGTGTTTTTGAGCTTTCCGTTGGATTCTACACGAAAATTTTAGTAGGAATAGGCTCTGGTTATAATTTTTGATAGATTGGTTTAAAGACTCAAAATTGGAAATTAAGTCTATTTGTGTAACAAAGTTTCTAGTGTGCGTTTTTGTCTGGCAGTTTTGTTTTGGCAAAAATTTCACTGTCCAAACTTCATCTGATGATGATGAGATTTTCTAGAATTAAAATACACGTAAAGACCTTTAATTTGATAGGTATTGTGAAGGATTTCAATAAGTGTACTAGGAGTTATGAGTGTTTGAAGTAGACCATTAAAGCTGATCAGATTTTCTGGCAGCAGGGGGAAAATGAAAAACTGGGAATTGTGCACGGCCATATGGTTGCTGAAACTATTTTTCCCTTAAAATAGACTTAATAAGGGTCATATAGAATTTTGAATCACCCTAATTTAATTTTTCTAGAATTATTTATGATTTTTCTAATTTTAGGGAAAAATCTGCCAGCTATTGGTAATTATGCGAAAATTCAAAGTAAAGTGTTTTTGTAATAGAATTGGACATTTAAGAGTTAAGTTAAGCATTTGGAATAGCTTGAGCTCATTAGCTTCATATTGGGCCTAATGTAGTGACCTAATGATAACCAACATAAGAGAATGATTTATGAAGAAATTGGACTAAGTAATAACTCATTGCTTGTAAATTATAATTTATAGGATTTGAGACCTGCACAGGACTGATGAACCCATGTCGTGTGAGTTCACAAAATAAAACTAGGTTTGAAAATGTAGCATAGTTGCTCAACCTAGGTCGTTCTTGTGAGGAGATTAATTTCCAAGTTTCTAAGTAGTAAAGTAATAAAAACCTTAAAGTGTTGAGGAATCATTTTGAGAATTTGATTTTAAAACAAATGAAGTAATCTAATTTAATTCAATATGTTTTTATTTTTTGGTTTTCATGGCAAAGAAGCAAACATAATTGAAGTTAACATGAACAATAAGATAAATTTGATAAACTAGTATAATGATGAAATGAGATTCCCTTGAGTTGAGCTTTTGGTCTTCCTTGCTTGCTAATGATTTGAATTCCATAATGAGTCAAGAGAATGGAACTAAGCTACCACTAGTTCCATACTTGTAATAATCATTCTACCAAAGTAATTAAATGAATTCCACCAATTAATTGTGACTCAAGGAGATGAATAATCAACTTCCAATTCTAGCTTGTAATTACCATTACAAAAGTTCAAAGCATTCATTTAATCATTCAATTCCACTCAACCAAGTCAGAATAAACAATTCAATCTACTCCTAATATGAATCATACAAAGCTTACTTAATCAACTCCTAGCTCAACCACTAAGTTTATTCACTTGGCATAGAACAATCTAGATCACAATTACATACTTAACCAAGCTGCATAATTATGAACTAGAAAGAGAGCTTAAAGGAATTCCATTGAAGTTTAGAAGCTCAAACCATTACCCAACTCAAGGAAATCACCAACACTTTAGGTACTCATGGAAGAGGAGGAAGATGGAGCTTGATGAATGAAGGGAAAATTGGCCAAGAAATTGCAGCAGCCACCAAATCAAAATAGCTCTTCAATTTTGCACTAATGCCTCCTCTCTTTTTCTCTTATCTTATCGTGTAGCTCCCTTTTTCTTTTGTAGCTTCGATCCTTCCTCCTCACACACACAGCCGCCACCTTTTATTATTTCCATTCGGTGCTACTACCTCCCTCTTCTTTAGTGCCCTCCTTCTTTCTCTATTTGATTCGATTCAGCCCATTTCATTTCATTTCGGTCCATTCCTTTCCCAACTTTTTACAGTAGCTTCCTTTCCAATTCAGTTAATTCATGTGGTCCCCTCTTTGTCCAGCCCAATCTTCAATCTTCAATTCAATTGTTTTCACAAGTTTTCTTTTCTTCCCTTCTTACATCAGCCCTCATCTCTCTTTTCTCAATCTTTATCAATTCATATGATTGGTCAACACCTCCTCAGTCAATTCTTCAATTGCTCACATCGGTCCACCTTCTTCTTGGTCAACTATTTCGACTCAACACTTCCTTCTTCTTCAATTGTCTAGCTCGGTCTAGCTCCTACTCATGCTATTTCCTCTCTTGATTTTGGTTTAGCTTTATTCTTTAATCCATCGGTCCATTCCCTATCAATTTAGCTGGCTGCTCTCTTCTCTTCTTTATTCATTTTGTTTTTCCTTCTTTTGTTCAACTGCCACTCTATTCATTTCTGTAATATCCCAAAAAGTGATTAAGGGCTAATGACTTTAAAAGTGGATATAATTATTGTTGAATAAATATTTTTGGAGAATGTGTGATGGGAATTTGGATATTTTAATGATTCCAATGGCTTCCTTGTGAAAATTCATGTGGGGAGAGTGTTTATTGTGAAATTGGAACCATTGGGAACAATCGTGCTAAAGTTGAAAACTCTGTCCATTGAAACTCTGTACAGGGCAGCCAATTTGTATGGACGTTTTAAATAGACAAATGGTGTCTAAAAATTCTGAAATTTTCCAGTATTAAAGTTCACATGTCAAGCTTCAAAATGAACATATAATTTGTATCATTTTGGTTTGTGACCTAAGAGTTTTGGATTTTTGAAGTTTGCCCAGCGAAATTAATTATTTTCTGGAACAGTATGCAAAGATTGAAATTCTGGGAATCTTGTGGTGATTTGCAGTAATGGCCAATATTTTTTCTATTAAGAGGACTTAAATATCTTTCATTTGGCTTTGGAATCACCTCATTTAGATTTTTCTAGAATTAGTTATGATTTTTTAAAGTTTGGGCAGAAAAACTGTCATAAAATCCGAAAATGGGATTTATGACATCAGCATAATAAAACATGACATCATCCTAATGTTAAAACACTTTTTATTCATCATCTTCATCAGCTATTCCCGACGCCATTCTGCAGCCAAAGTAAAGAAAAAGAGTTGAGAGGGTTTTGGGAGAAAAGGAGAAGAGAACTCGCAAGGTAAGCCGATTTCTCCGACGATCTAGCTCCTAACGTGTATAACTCCGATCCTAAGCTACTCCTTTATGTTCTTTAAGGTTTGGAAGCTCCTCTTTTGGTGTTAAAACACCTAGGGTTTTCATTCAAGTCAAGGAAAATCTATTGGGAGCTTGAGGTAACTTCCAAACTCTTGTATATTGACTATTCTGGCTGCTGTGGGCAATTTAATCGGTGAAATTTCGCCGGATTGCCATTGGTTTTAATTCTTGGAAATGGGTTTTTCTAGGGGTTATGCTGCCCAAATTGATACTAAATGGTAGTTGTAACTTAATGAAATAGTCAATAAAGTGGTTAGGAGTAGAAAGGAACGTGTTTACGGAGCCGAAATCGTAAAACCCCGATTTTCTCCGAAGAGCTCATATATTTCGGTTAGGGGTCTAAATGGGTCTTAGAGTTGGATTTTCAATGATTTGATGGTTCCATTGAGTTCAGGGGCGAAAATTAGGTGGGGTTACAGTTGGGCACTTTTTCAAAAAAGGCCGAGAAAGCATAATTACGGAAACACCCCTAAAACCCTAAAAGTAGGGCTGCCAAGGGCAATTTCGTAATTTGACATTGAATTTGATAATTTTGAGTACGGAAATGGATTCCTTGGGCGGAAATATGTTAGGATAGCCCATATTAGAATTTCGGGAAAAGTGCAACCAGACCGGGTACGGCAGGCCCGGGCCGGGTCCCCGGGGGTAGTTTTGTAAATTTTCATTATAGACTAATATAACCCCAAGTAACACTATGGAAGTGTCTAAATGGTGCATTTGGAATTGTAGGATTCGATATTTGCCGCCCTCGGGAGCCCGCAGTGCCAAGAAACGTCGGGAAAGGATCAGGTAGTGACTCTCTCTCTTATACTATGTATAATGCTCTGTATGTGTGTGTTATCATTGTTATGTGATGATTCTTTGATGCTGCTGCGATTACAGCTGGTGATAGCTGTCGTTTACAGCGCAAGTTGTCGTTTACAGCGTAAGCTGTCGTTATTGTGATTACAGCGTAAGCTGTCGTGATTATTATTACAGCGAGAGCTGTCGTATTATGCATACAGCCGTGAGTGCTGTCGTTTGTGGTGAAAACCATGTATCTTTGAGATTGCTGCTGCTGTTGCTGGTTGTGATTTATATACATGCTTTGTGTTATGCATTGTGTGAGTGGTTTGTTACTACTGGGATTCGCTCGAATCTCATTCTTTCCTATGACTAACATTTCAGACAGGGCATGTGGCTCAAAGGAGAAGCGGCCAACCTGAAGCACTTAGGATCTTTAGTGATACTAAGGATTTTTGAGATGTTGGTTATCTATTTTAAACTCGGGATTACTGTATATCCTGAATCAGGAACACTACATTCGATTTTGGTTGTGTAATCCCCTAGTAGATACTTGTAACCTCTAGATTATATAAGTATAGGACCCGGGAGTTGCCGGGGATTTGGTTATACACTCTGTTATACATGAATGTAGATAAACTGCACAGGTAATTATATTTGAATTTTGAAATGGAGACCAGGAACAGGAAGAGATTTTGAATGTTTTGTGAAAACCCTACTACAAAGTAGGAGATTGAAATGAGTTTAAGTTATCCGATGGTCTCTAATCCGAATTAAATGTGCATTATCGAATTATAATTACGTGATTAAAGGCAGGGGGTTACAATTTCCATGGTCCCCACATGCCTTCTCATTTCTTCAATTGTCTTTAGGTTAAAATGAGTTGTGCCTTGTCATCACCTACAAAATTATATTCACAAAGGCAATATCTTTTGCTCATAATTAAATAATAATGGGAATAACAAATATTAATTAAAAATATAAAAATTTTAACAACTATAATTACCAAATTATCCTTTCACTAAAATCTCACATTAATACTTCATTATGCCCAAAATATTCAATTAAGTCCTACAAAAGCTTAAGATTAATTAATAAAAATATATAAATATTGAGTTCTATCAATTCCCCCACACTTAAGCTTTTGCACTCCTGAGCAAAACATTAACTCAACACTAGGCAAAGAGGAGTGAAAGTTTAAAGATTACCCAGAATCAAGATTCAAGAATCACACTTCATCAAATAACAAGGTATCCATCTATCCAAATTCAATGAATATACTAGAAATTGAAGTAGCTAAAGTAATGCCAGGTTTAATTATAATGAGCTTAAATGGAAACCCTAACTAGGATAAGTGTTTGCACTTTTCTCTCATGTAAGGTAGCTTTTCACTCACATTCACTTTGACCACACTCTACCATAGGCTTGTAATATTTCTAGGCTCTCCACTACTTGCAACAATGGTATAAATAAATCCAAAGGACTTTGTAGGGTTGTAATGTTGAATAGGCCAAATGATGGAAAATGTAACAAACATTATACTTGCAGCAAAAAATTTGCTAGATCACTTAGCACTATAGAACTAACTTAGTTCACTTATTTTACCATTGTGACTTTATTTCTTTCTTTGAATTTTTTTTGTATTCACACGTTTTCTCTTCTTTTTCTTCTTTTCTATTTTCTTTCTTTTGACTATTCACTTGGGTTTTTTTTCTTTTTCTAATATATAATAGTACAATCTCTATTTTTTTTCTTTTCAATAGTGCTAGAAAGAACTTGATAAAGGATGCAAACATAGCATTTGTATAATGAAATAGAAACAAATGCTCAACGCTCAAAGGGATAAACAAAGGTAAATGATGAATGGTTTATGTTTAGGTAAATGGGTGATGAAATGAATGCCAATGTCATCTCTATCCATACCATTACAAAATGTAGCCTCAA
Organism: Inga laurina; assembly: GCA_963855925.1. Taxonomy (NCBI): domain Eukaryota; kingdom Viridiplantae; phylum Streptophyta; class Magnoliopsida; order Fabales; family Fabaceae; genus Inga; species Inga laurina. The sequence goes on along the minus strand of OY979702.1, from coordinate 29,349,071 downwards.
TCAAGAAACAAAACAAATTCTAGAAAGCAATAATCTAGGTGGAAAAATCACACAATGAAATGAACAATTAGGCCTAAAACACCTTTCAACTAGGCTTTTAGTTCCCTAACAAACTCATCAAAATTAAACCATGCATCATTAAAACACTTGAATTTTGTGGCAATTCACTAATTTAAAGCAAGTTTCAACCATGAATCCAACTAAGAATAATTGTGATACTTGATCATGACTAAAGGCTTCAAAAATCTCAGTGAATTGGACCAAAAGTAGCAAAGGACACATGAAGGAGAGAGAGGCATATGATAACATAGTGAAATCCATCATGAAAATAAACTCACTTCCCCACAGTCAATCCTTACATTGCCCTCAATGTAATGCACAAAAACGTAGAACCTAGACGCACTTATCTCTTGGAAGAAGTGAATGTTTTGAAGTCCAATTCAAGATTGAAGCACAACACATCATCATCACAAGGAGAGAGAAAGACAAGACATAAGTGAAAATAGTTCTTAGAAATTAGGCATAAGGATATGGAGAAAAGGGTAGTAGTGGTTAAGGTCAAGCACATAGTATGATTCAAACTCGAGTTTATTCAATTCCTAGAAAAACAAACAAACTACTTTTTACTACTAATGAGTCCCTCCCCCACACTAGTTAAATAGCATATATCATCAAATAAAACAAGGAACAAGGTAAGGAAAGAGACTACCGTGTAATCATAGTGGCTTGTAGCTAGATAGGAAAATTAAAAGGAAGCTCAGTTTTTTGCTCCTCAATAGTTTAGGCCCAAGTAGGAGTAGAGGTTCCCAAATCCAAAGATAATAGGAATGAAGGCTAACACCAAGAGAATTAGCCTGTAAAGAATTAAAAAAAACAACAGCAGTACCTACTCCAAAGATGCCACATGAATCAAAATAATTAAATCCATAGAAAGCATTAGGACCAATAAAATGACATAATGGTGTGTGTAATGTGAGAAGACTAAAGTCAGGTGTATTTGATAACAAGTGCTTCTCACAACCAATAAAGTCAACTAGTGGCATACACCAAGCAACACTAGGTATCAAAGAATCAATTTGGATTTTAGTAATGGTAGTGACATAGTCAAGCACCACTTTATCATGTATAGCACAATCCAAATCAATAGAATCATTAGCACCATTAAATCCTAATATATCAGGAGGTAAATCACATGATAAGATTTGGGAATAGGAGTCATGAATATGCTTGACATCATCTAGTAAAGAAGTAAGATCATTACAAAGTACAAAAGTAAGTCCAAGCAATTCAAGTGAATCAAGGTGAATCTCACTTGCTAAATCAAAAGCACTGACAATTAAAACAATGGGTACATGCTTGTCATCATAAAATATGTGCACATTGAACTCTTGCAAACAAAGATTGACCTTAGAGTTAATGATCAATTGTGATTTAACAACTTCTTTATCTTTACTCTTGTGTGAAGTGGAAAATGCATAATCCAATATAGAATTGGAGTGCATCAAGTCACTTTCACAAGTAAGAGAGGGAGAATAAGGGAAAGAAAAAGGAGTTTGATTTTCAACATCATGCATGGCATGCATATCACTAAGTTCTAGAGGATAGTCATCTCTACTTCTATGCATTTCAACAAATTTAGGATATTTCTCATCAATGCAATCTATACACATTGTATTTTCATCACAAGAACATGTAATTTCAACACTAGCATCATCATTATCATCCAAATCATCACTCAAAGTGTCATGCAAAGGAGTAGAATCATTACAAGGCATAGGCAAATCCAATCTACCACTACTAGAATCAATAGGTTGAGCAATTACATGTTCAAGCATTAGAGGGAATTCAACAATTATTTCCTCATCCACCTCATTATCACTCAAATCATGAATTAGTTCTTCAATCAAAGTAGTAGGAGAGTCAAATTTTATAAGGATAGGATTGTTACCAAAGGGTAAGAAAAACTCTTTATTGCTATTTTGTACTTGCTTTACTTCTTGTGCTTCGATAGATGCATTGGATGGAATCATTGAAGGTTGAGAACTCTTCACATGTAAAGTAGCATAAAGCTATTGATTTTGGGTTCCTTGTTCCTCCTTTTGTAGGTCTTGAGGCCAATGGGTTCCAACTTTACCTCCTGTCTTTACCCATAACATGTGATCATAATATGCCTTGAAGAATTAATCAATATCTTTCAATTCTCTTCTGTCTCCTTAGAGCTAACAATTGTTCCTTGATACATGAGTAACTAAAGGTATTGCTCTTGGAGTGTCTCATACTTTCTTGTTAAGGCACTTGTTAGGCAATCCATGTTGTGAGAAGAGAAAATGGTATCCAATCCACTAGGTTGGGGGTCATGAAATGGAGGTGGAGGGTTAAGGTAGGATGGTGGGGAAGGTTCACAAAGTGGCAGGTGAAATAATTGGAATAAAGATTGAAATGAGGGTTGGTATGGGGAGTAAGAGGGTAGATGATGTAAAGGAGGTGGTTCATAGGGTGGTCCTTGTGGTGAAGGATAAGGTCAAAATTTAGGTTGTAGGGTGGGGAACAAAAGTCATGTTGAGGTCTACATGGGGGTTGTGGGGAGAATGATAGACTATAGAAGGCTCGGTGTGGTAGAAAAGATTGATGGAGGATAGGGTTCATGGTATAGGTTGTGGAAGGATGAATCATATTTTTGACTATTGGAACCTCTCTCTAGACACTCCAACTTGGCTTGAACAAGCTCTAATTATTGTTGTATGTCTTTAAAGCTTTGTGAAAGAGGATCTTCCATTTTAGTAGTATTACCAAGAGCTTCCTAAAGATGAAGAATGTAAAGTTGCTCTCCACAAAACAATAGTAAACCACACAATGGCCGCTAAGAACATGATAATAAAGTAGCAAAATGCAATTTTTTTTTCGGTTTTTTTAAAGATGAAAATGGAATGCCAAACAACTATGAATATGAAAGATGACTAAACCACTATCAAACACTTCAACAATTAACAACTAACTAAAAAAACTAAAAAACACACTAACAACCAAGCTAAGACACACTAAGACCACTAAAAAGAGCACTTAACTACTTAAAACATTGGCAATCATCCCCACGGCAACGGCGCCAATTTGATGAGCCCATGTCGTGTGAGTTCGCTAAATAAAACTAGATTTGAAAATAGCGTAGTAGCTCAACCTAGGTCATTCTTGTGAGGAGATTAATTTTCAAGTTTCTAATAGTAAAGTGATAAAAACTTTAAAGATGTGAGGAATCATTTTGAGAATTTGATTTTAAAACTAATGAAGTAATCTAATCTAATTCAATATTTTTTATTTTTCAGTTTTCAAGGCAAAGAAGCAAACATAATTGAAATTAACACTCAAAACAATATAAATTCAATAAACTAGTATAATGATGAAATGAGATTCCCTTGAGTTGAGGTTTTACTCTTCCTTGCTTGCTAATGATTCGAATTCCATAATAAGCCAAGAGGATGGAACTAACCTACCACTAGCTTCATACTTGTGATAATCATTTAATTCATTCTGTTATATATGATTAGTTTTGATGATGTCAAATATAGATGTGAAATGATAAGAGAATAAAGTTTATATAATGTATTTGTTTGACTAATTACTGTGTTTACGTTCAGCCTGACAGAGGTTCGGTATTTTGGCCATATCTCTCAAACCACATGTCGGATAGACCCAAAACTGGTGGCATATGAAAGAAGACTCACAACACGAAAAACATGTACCAAGATCATTTTTAAAAAGGCTGAGATGAAGGAGATATGATCCATGGAAGTTGACAGTGAAATCACCATCATTTTTTAAGACAGGTTCGGTATTTTGAACATAACTCACAAACGACACATTGGATTGAGACAAAACTAGTGCCATATGAAAATAGACTCAAAGAGATTTCCATGGAAAGGTAATTTACCTAATTTGAACTTATGTTCGAGGAGCTATGCCTTCTGGAAGTTGACACTTGTGGAGTCTAGTGCGATAGACACTCTTTCTATCATAACTTGCAGAATACAAGGAGTTTGGAGCTGATTCTTTCTACATTGGAATGCATATGGCAAGAGCTTTCTTATGATACATCATTAGGATTAAATAAATAAATTTTGTCTAACGTGGCCCCACATCACTCACGAGTGCAAAAACACACTCTTGAAAAAAGTTATGCGAGTGTTGTCCATAAGGGGCTGAAGTGTGGAGAAATTTAGCAACACTCGAGCATTGAACAACACACTCGAGTAATGATCAGAATTGCACTCGAGTCATGCAAGTGTTGACATGAAAGTGTTAACCTGAGAAGAAATATGACTAAAGAAATGTGAAGTGCACTCGAGGATGATTGGTAACACTCGAGCGAGGAGAAGGATTGCACTCGAGTCCTGCGAATGAAGAGCAGCAAGTGTTTGCCCGAGAGCAAGCCAGAACGTGAAATTATACATGCACTTGAGTGAGTCTTCTTTGCACTCGAGTGAAGTCCTGATAGAACCAACGCAGAAAGTTCAGACTCTCATAGCCATCAATCCAAACGTGGTTAAATGTTATACATTAATTATATTTTCACTTGTTATTATTCCTAAATGTTAACTAACATATATTTCAAATGTAAAATAGGAGATTAGACATTTGGATTGCATCTTCAAGAAGGGAGGTTATTAATGGCAAATTTTGTCACTCAACGTTATGAGTCCCAGAAGCCAAAAATTCAGCTTTTGACCAATGATCCAATATACCCATGACCAACACTTCATCATAGTAGTGATTAAGCATTTTGTAGTATGAAATAGGAAATTTAACGTTCGGATTACATATTCAAATGAAAGAGTCAATTATGGTGGGCGACATCATTACACACTGAGTATCGGCTACCTACCATGACAAAAGATTGACCCACTATGAATAAATATCTGAAACATAAACGCTCCACAACGTGACGTACAACTCAAAATGGATCATCCTGCTCTTCAACGAGATGCTTCACTCTGCAACGGACATTTCATAGTGGCTCGTTATTCAAATGCACTCAACGGTCAAACAAAGCAATGGGACTCCAACGGATGAATGCTTACAACGGTTATCTTCTACAACTCATCTACAAATATGGTAGCATTCAGAGAAGAGGAGTAGATCGATGAGAGAACAGAGCAACGACACCAACATGGAATGTTTTTGCAAATGTTTTTTATTTCAAACCAAGAAAGGATTGGACAGAAAGTGAAAAGAAAATGTTTTTGTTGAACATTAGAGCAATGAAAATTCTGTATAGTGCTTTAACCGAAAATGATTTTGAGAAAATTAGATTTTGTTCTAATGCTAAACATATCTGGGACACTCTTGATTCTATTTATGCTTCTAACAATTGTGTTGAAGTTGAAAGTGTTGACAGTTCATGTGAAACTACATGATGCGCATCTACTATGCATGAACAATTGGAAGTTGATGATGAAGATGGAGAAATCATATAACACTTCCATACAGTCAACATGGATAAACAAGAAGAAGAGGATTCCCGAAAAGAGCTTATTATGGATAGACATGAAAAATCACTCTTTGTAGCTCAAGATGAACTTAAGGTAAAAAGTTCCAATTCTTCTTGTGATTTTTGTAAAACTAATTTTTAGAATCTACATAAGATTGTTTTTCAACCAATTGTTGATTCTATCGAGAAAAGCAAAAATGTTTTCAAATATGCTGGAAAGTTTGTTGGGAAGAAAGAATGTTCAAATAAAATCCATTTGAATTTCTACTCTCATGATCGACATAATACTCGCATGATATCCCATAATGCATATCTTGATACAATTTGCAATTATTGTGGTAAATCCGGTCATATTTCTCACACATGCTATATTAGAAGAAATTCCCATGTGAGAAATAAGTATATTTGGGTACCGAAGAGACATGTAAGGATTAATACTAACAATCTAGGACCCAAGTATATGTGGGTACCAAAAAATCCATCTAGTACTTTATGTGTGCAGATTGATTATAAAAAGAAAGGACATAAGGGTACGGAGAAGATGAAGAAGAACCCAAGAGTTTCTCATGTGCAAATAAAGAGGCTTATATCGTTTACATCAAAATGGAGAACTCTCAGGGCACCCATTGCTGGAGCTACAGAGAATAACCAGAGAAAGAAACAACGGATATGTGTGTAATGTTTTTTGATGAACCCATGTCGTGTGAGTTCTCAAAATAAAACTAGGTTAGAAAATGTAGCATAGTAGCTCAACCTAGGTCATTCTTGTGAGGAGATTAATTTCCAAGTTTCTAAGTAGTAAAGTGATAAAAAGCATTAAAGTTGTGAGAAATCATTTGGAGGAAATGCATTCTTAAACTAATAAAGTAATCTAAGCTAAAGCAATATTTTTGTATTTTTTTCATTTCCAAAACAAAGAAGCAAAAGGAATTGAAATTAACACTAACAACAAAATAAATTCAATTAACTAATATAATGATGAGACGAGATTCTCTTGAGTTGGGGTTTTAGTCTTCCTTGCTTGCTAATGATTTGAATTCCATAATGAGCCAAGAGGATGGAACTAAGCTACCACCAGCTCTATACTTGCAATAATCATTTAATTCATTCAACCGAAGCAATTAAGTGAGTATTATCAATTAATAGTGACTCAAGGAGATGAATAACTAACTTCCAATTCTAGCTTGTAATTACCATTACAACAATTCAAAACATTCAGTTTAATAATTTAAATCCACTTAACCAAGTTGGAATAAACAATTCAACCTACTCATAATATGAATCATACAAAGCTTAATTAATCAACTCCTAGCTCAACCACCAAGTTTATTCACTTGGCATAACAATGTAGATCACAATTACATACATAACCAAGCTACATAATCATGAACTAAAAAGAGAGCTTAAAGGAATTCCATTGAAGTTTAGAAGCTCAAACCATTACCCAACTCAAGGAAATCACCAAGACTTTGCTACTCATAGAGGAAGAGCAGGATGAGGCTTGATGAAATGAGAGGAGGATAGTCATGGAGAACAAGGGAGAAAACACCAAAAAATAGTTTCAACTCTAGATGCACCAACGAATTCTCTTGTTCCCTTTCACACTTTCCAGCGCCACTTGCTCTCTATTCTCCCTTTTTCATTTCGGTGCTCCTTCTCTTTCTACACACCGGCCACCCCTTCCTTTTATTTCCGTAGCTTCCCCCTTCTCTCATTCGCTGCTCCTCTCTAATTTCGGTCCAGCCATCTCTAATTGGTCCAGCTCCTACCTCTTTTAATTCGGTCTAGCTTTTCTAATTTCTTGGTCAACCATTTCGGCTGCATTCCCTTTCTTTCAATTCGATCTCTTCTCCAATTTGGTCTAGCTTTTCTAACGTGTTTCAGCTTTGCTTAATTCAATCTGCACCTCCTTTAATTTCTCTAGCTTACTTCTCACCCAATCGGTCAACAATTTCGGCTGGGTTTTTTTCTCTATTTCTTCCCCACTCGGTTCAGCTGCCCTTATTCATTAAGTCATCTCTCTTCCTTTTCTCATCCAGCCGCCTCTTCCTTTTCTCTTTCCTTATTCTTTAGGTTAAAAGTGAGTTGTGCCTTGTTTGGATAAGAGTTAAAAATCTGTTTTAACACTAGGCATAAAATTGCAACCACCAAACAAGGCCCTTGCTCATTTAACCTCCTCTTAGAAAAAATGTGAAAATAAATTCTACACTTTTGATGTTCCACTTTTATCCTTCATTAAGCTCCAAAATATCATCTTTGACCTTAACCACTCAAGTTGTGCCACATCATCACCTACAAAATTATATTCACAAAGGTAATACCTTTTGCTCACAATTAAAGAATAATAGGAATAACAAATATTAATTAAAAATATAACAATTTAACCACTTTAATTCCAAAATTATTCTTTCACTAAAGTCTCATTTTAACACTTGATTATGGCCAAAATATTTAATTAAGTCTCACAAAAGCCTAAGATTAATTAATAAAAATATATAAATATTGAGCTCTATCAATTCCCCCACACTTAAGCTTTTGCACTCTTGAGCAAAACATTAAACTCATCACTAGGAAGAGAGGGATGAAAGTTGAAAAGATAGGCAAGATCAAGCTTCAAGAATTACACTTAGTCATATAACAAGGGATCCTATTATCCAAATCAAATGAACATACCAAAAATTGAAGTAGCTAAAGCAATGCAAAGTTTAATTACAATGAGCTTAATTGGAAACCTTAACTAGGACAAGTGTTTGCACTCTTCTCTCATATAAGGTAGTTTTTCACTCGTATCCACTTTAACCATACTCTACCATAGGCTTGTAGAATTTCTAGGCTCTCCACTACTTGCAACAATGGCATAAATAAATCCAAAGGACTTTGTAGGATTGTAATGTTGAATAGGCCAAATAATGGAAAATGTAACAAACACTATGCTTGCACCAAATAATTTGCTAGATCACTTAGCACTATAGAACTAAATTCACATATTTTACCATTGTAACTTTATTTCATTCTTTGAATTTTTTTTCTTCACACTTTTTCTCTTCTTTTTCTCTTTTTTGTTTTATTCTATTTTCTTTTTTCTTTTCTTTCTTTTGACTTTCACATGGCCAAATTTTTTTTCTTTCTCTTTTTTTTCGTAATAGTGCTATGAAGAACTTGATAAAGGATGCAAACATAGCATTTATATAATCAAATAGAAACAAAAGTGAAGGGTTCAAAGGGGTAAAAAAATGTAAATGATGAATGGTTTGTGTTTGGGTAAATGGGTGATGAAATGAATGCCAATGTCATCTCTATCCATACCATTGCAAAATGTAGCCTCAAGCAAGAAACAAAACAAGTTCTAGAGAGCAATAATCTAAGTAGATGAATCACACAATGAAATGAACAATTAGGCCCAAAATACCTTCTAACTAGGCTTTTTGTTTCCTAACAAACTCATCAAAATTAAACCATGCATCATTATAACACTTGAATTTTATGGCAATTCACTAATTCAAAGCAAGTTTCAACCATCAATCCAACTAAGAGTAATCAAAATACTTTATCATGACTAAAGGCTTCAAAAATCTCAGTGAAATGTACCAAAAACAACATATGACACAAGTAGGAGACAGAGGCATATGATATCACAGTGAAATCCATCATGAGAATAAACACACTCCCCCACACTCAATCCTTACATTGCCCTCAATGTATTGCACAAAAACATAGATCCTAGACGCACTTATCTCTTAGGTGAAGTGAATGTTGTGAAGTCTAATTCAAGATTGAAGCACAACACATCATCGTCACAAGGAGAGAGAGAGACAAGACATAAGTGGAAATAGTTCTCAAAAATTAGGCATAAGGATATGGAGAGAAGAGTAGTGCAGGATAAGGTTAAGCACAAGAGTATGATTCAAAATAGAGGTTCTTCAATTGAAAAATGAAATCTAACAAACTACTTTTTACTACTGGTAAGTTCCTCCCCCACACTTGTTCAATAGCATATATCATTAAATAAAACAAGGAACAAGGTAAGGAAAGAGACTACCATGTAATCATGATGGCTTGTAGCTAGATAGGAAAATCAAAAGGAAGCTCAGTGTTTTGCTCCCCAACAGTTTAAGCGCAAGTAAGAGTAGAGGTTACCAAATGGAAAGATAATAAGAATGAGGGCAACCACTAAGAGAATTAGCCTACAAAGAATTAACCAAAACAACAGTAGTACCTACTCTAATGATGCCATATGAATGAAAATACTTAAATCCATGGAAAGCATTAGGACCAATGAAATGACATAATGGTGTATGTAATGTGAGAAGACTTGCATCAGGTGCATTTGATAACAAGTGCTTCTTACAACCAATAAATTCAACTAGTGGCATACAGCAAGCAACACTAGGTATCAAAGAATTAATTTGCATTTCAGTAGTGGTAGTGACATAATCAAGCACTACTCTACCATCTATAGCACAATCCAAGTCAATAGAATCACTAACAACATCAAATCCCAATAAATCAGGAGGTAAATCACATGATAAGATTTGGGAGTATGATTCATTAATATGCTTGACATCATCTAGTAAAGAAGTATGATTATCACAAAGCACAAAACTAGGTCCAAGCAATTCAAGTGAATCAAGGTGAATCTTTCTTGCCAAATCAAAAGCACTGAGAATTGGAACAATGGGTACATGCTTGTCATCATAAAATATGTGCACATTGAACTCTTGCAAACAAAGATTGACCTTAGAGTTAATGATCAATTGTGATTTAACTTCTTTATCTTTACTCTTGTGTGAAGTGGAAAATGCAGAATCCAATATAGGATTGGAGTGCATCAAGTCACTTTCAGAAGTAAGAGAGAGAGAATAAGGGAAAGAAAAAGGAGTTTGATTTTCAACATCATACATGGCATGCATATCACTAAGTTCTAGAGGATAGTCATCTCTACTTCTATGCATTTCAACAAATTTAGGATATTTCTCATCAATGCAATCTATACACATTGTATTTTCATCACAAGAACATGTAATTTCAACACTAGCATCATCATTATCATCCAAATCATCACTCAAAGTATCATGCAAAGGAGTAGAATCATTAAAAGGCATAGGCAAATCCAAGCTACCACTACTAGAATCAATGGTTTGAGCAATTATTACATGTTCAAGCATTAGAGGGAATTCAACAATTATTTCCGCATCCACCTCATTATCACTCAAATCATGAATTACTTCATCAATCAAAGTAGTAGGAGAGTCAACTTTTATAAGGATAGGATTATTACCAAAGGGTAAGAAAGACTCTTCATTGCTCGTTTGTACTTGCTTCACTTCTTGTGCTTAGATGGATGCATTTGATGGAATCATTAAAGGTTGAGAACTCTTCACATGTGAAGTAGCATAAAGCTCTTGATTTTGGATTTCTTTTTCCTCCTTTTGTAGGTTTTAAGGCCAATGGGTTCCAACTTCACCTCCCATCTTTACCCATAACATGTGATCATAGTATGCCTTGAAGAATTCATCAATATCTTTCAATTGCTCTTCTCTCTCCTTAGAGCTATCAATTGTTCCTTGACGCATAAGTAACTGAAAGTATTGATCTTGGAGTGTCTCATACTTTCTTGTTAAGGCTCTTGTTAGGGAATCTATGTTGTGAGGTGAGGAAATGGTATCCAATCCACTAGGTTGTGGGTCATGAAATGGAGGTGGAGGGTCAAGGTAGGATGGGAAGGTTTACAAAGTGGTGGGTGAAATGATTGGAATGAAGATTGAAATGAGGGTTGGTATGGGGAGTAAGAGGGTAGATGTTGTAAAGGAGGTGGTTCATAGGGTGATCCTTGTGGTGAAGGGATGGGGTCAGAATTTAGGTTATAGGGTGGGGAACAAAAGTCATGTTGTGGTCTATATAGGGGTTATGGTGGGAATGAAGGAATATAGAAAGGTTGGTGTGGTGAAAAAGATTGTTGGAGATAAGGGTCATGATATTGGTTGTGGAAGGATGAATCATATTCTTGACCATTGGAACCTCTCTCTAGACTCTCTAACTGGGCTTGAACAAGCTCTAATTGATGTTGTATGGCTTCAAAGCTTTGTGAAAAAGGATCTTTCATTCTAGTCATGCACAGTAAAGAAACTCACATAGAAACACAACTTACAACAAAGTTATTGGTCAAATGGTCAATTGAAGAAGGGTTGTATACAGCAAAAATTAGCAACTTACAGCAAACCAAGTTAGCTAATCTTTGACAACCAAAAGAGTTAACCAAAACCAACAAAATTCAAGTATCTAAAGAGTAAGACCAGTTTCAGCAATAACAAGACAAGTGCAACACAATGTGACAAGAGGCAAATAGGAGTTGCAAGGTAAGAATTCACCTTTTAGGAGAACAAGTTGGTATATCAATGAAGTAGTACCTCAAACCGCAAGTATATAAGTAGAGTCATTGGAAGCACAACTTACAGAATGTGATAGCTACCTGGAATCTCAAGTTTCAATCAACAAATTTCCAAGGATGAAGAATGCAAAGTTGCTCACCACAAAACAATAATGAACCACATACTAAGAACATGATAGCAAAGCAACTAAATGCAAATTTCTTTTTGTTTTTTTTAATTGCAAATGGAATGCAAAACAACTATGAAAATGAAAATTAACCTAAACCACTACCAAACACTTCAACAACTAACAACTATCTAAGACAAACTCAAAAGCACACTAGCAACCAAGAAAAATCAAAGAAAACCCAAACAACAAACCTAATAAAAAACCTAGAAAAATACCAAAAAAGAAAGAAAATTCAGAAAAGTATAGCAACCCTTTGAATTTGGCTAAAATTTAGCAAACCTAATAGCTTATGATATTAGTCTTGCTTAGAATGTTGAAAAACTTTAACATGTCAAATTTCAGAATTTTCTAGGCACAAATATTTTAGTTCCAGCAAGACAGTGCTAATCAAAAATCAGAATTTCGCCAAAATTCAAATGAGTGCTACACACTTCCTACCAAACTAAGACACACTATGACAACTGAAAAGAACACTTAAGTACTTAAAACCTTGGCAATCTTCCTCCCCAGCAACAATGCCAATTTTGATGAACACATGTGTGTGAGTTCTTAAAATAAAACTAGGTTAGAAAATGTAGCATAGTAGCTCAACCTAGGTCGTTCTTGTGAGGAGATTAATTTCCAAGTTTCTAAGTAGTAAAATGATAAAAAGCATTAAAGTTGTGAGAAATCATTTGGGGGAAATGCATTCTTAAACTAATAAAGTAATCTAAGCTAAAGCAATATTTTTGTATTTTTATCGTTTTCAAAACAAAGAAGCAAAAGGAATTGAAATTAACACTAACAACAAAATAAATTCAATTAACTAATATAATGATGAGACGAGATTCCCTTGAGTTAGGGTTTTAGTCTTCCTTGCTTGCTAATGATTTGAATTCCATAATGAGCCAAAAGGATGGAACTAAGCTACCACGAGCTCCATACTTGCAATAATCATTTAATTCATTCAACCGAAGCAATTAAGTGAGTATTATCAATTAATAGTGAATCAAGGAGATGAATAACTAACTTCTAATTCTAGCTTGTAATTACCATTACAACAATTCAAAACATTCAGTTTAATCATTTAAATCCACTTAACCAAGTTGGAATAAATAATTCAACCTACTCATAATATGAATCATACAAAGCTTAATTAATCAACTCCTAGCTCAACCACCAAGTTTATTCACTTGGCATAACAATGTAGATCACAATTACATACTTAATCAAGCTACATAATCATGAACTAAAAAGAGAGCTTAAAGGAATTCCATTGAAGTTTAGAAGCTCAAACCATTACCCAACTTAAGGAAATCACCAAGACTTTGCTACTCATAGAGGAAGAGAAGGATGAGGCTTGATGAAATGAGAGGAGGATAGCCATAAAGAACAAAGGAGAAAACACCGAAAAACAGTTTCAACTTTAGATGCAACCATGAATTCTCTTGTTCCCTTTCACACTTTCTAGCGCCACTTGCTCTCTATTCTCCCTTTTTCATTTCGGTGCTCCTCCTCCTTCTACACACCAGGCGCCCCTTCCTTTTATTTCCGTAGCTCGGCCCTTCTCTCATTCACTGCTCCTCTCTAATTTTGGTTCAGCCATCTCTAATTGGTCCAGCTCCTACCTATTTTAATTCGGTCCAGCTTTTCTAATTTCTTGGTCAACCATTTCGACTGAATTCCCTTTCTTTCAATTTGATCTCTTCTATAGTTCGGTCAAGCTTTTCTAACGTGTTTCAGCTTTGCTTAATTCAATCCATACCTCCTTTAATTTCTCCAACTTGTTTTTCACCCAATCGGTCAACAATTTTGGTTGGGTTTTTTTCTCTATTTCTTCCCTACTCGGTTTAGCTGCCCTTATTCATTCGGTCATCTCTCTTCCTTTTCTCATCCAGTCGCCTCTTCCTTTTCTCTTCCCTTATTCTTTAGGTTAAAAGTGAGTTGTGCCTTGTTTGGATAAGAGTTAAAAATCTTTTTTAACACTTGGCATAAAATTGTAACCACCAAACAAGGCCCTTACTCATTTAACCTTCTCTTAGAAAAAATGTGAAAATAAATTCTGCACTTTTGATGTTCCACTTTTATCCTTCATTAAGCTCCAAAATATCATCTTTGACCTTAACCACTCAAGTTGTGCCACATCATCACCTACAAAATTATATTCACAAAGGTAATACCTTTTGCTCACAATTAAAGAATATGGGAATAACAAATATTAATTAAAAATATAACAATTTAACTACTTTAATTCCAAAGTTATTCTTTCACTAAAGTCTCATTTTAACACTTGATTATGCCCAAAATATTTAATTAAGTCCCACAAAAGCCTAAGATTAATTAATAAAAATATATAAATATTGAGCTTTATCAGAACTATAGAGAATAACCAGAGAAAGAAACAATGGATAAAAGGAGTATGCTCTACCTTAACGAAGGGCTATCATAATGTACCATTCAACTATCTTGAGAAGAACAAGAAGAGGAGGATCTCTCATTCACAAAGAAAAAAACTCTTGAAGTCTACATCACATGAGAAAGCTTTGCATAATCCCAAAGCCAAATATGCAAAAACAAAACTTCAAAGAAAGATGTAGTGGGTATGCAGAAGCAATCCTTCAAGAACCTAACGTAAAAGTAATCAATGGTAAAACCTCTTACAGTATCATTTTAATATTTATTGAGGTTTATACCTTGTTACTTGTTACCTTAGGTATGAGCATTGCACATATGTTTTCACAATCTTTAGAAAAATCATACATAAAGAGTTGCAATGTTCATTAGTCTAACTTGTTATGCATATACATACTTCATTAGAAAATAATGTTTATGCATAAAGTCATACTTAATTCATTATGTTCAATTTCTTTGAAGTGACTATATTCTTAGAGCTTGTGAATTATGATTCTTTCAAGCTAAGCATGAGTGGATCCAAGTAGAATTGGATACCCAAGGAAGAAAAATGGTTATATGATTTTTGCAGGAATAATTTGAAAAAGAAGCATGACACTCGAGTGCAGAAGTGAACACTCGAGTGCAAGTCATGTTAACACTCGAGTACTGGTTGGTTACTCGAGTATGGATTTGAATCCTATGCTCTGCTTTAAGATTGCAAAACAGGGATTAACAGAGTATGCAGAAACTCTACGGATACTCTCGAGTTCATCAAGAATAATGTCACACACTTGAGTGCATAAAGAACTCATTTGAAAGTACAGCAAGAACTCACGAATGCCACAAGTACAAATGCATGAATTAGCTTTAAAACATGGATTACTCAAGTGATCTTGGAGGACTTGAGTACAAAGATACAATGATATGGAAATTAACTTGGGTGTCTACAAGTTACACTCAAGCCAGGTACGTGTATCAGTAATTTCAAAACTCAACCATCGTACCCATTCTTTCCAACTCAATTTGAGTGGTAAATTCTTGCTCATTACTATATACCATTAGCAATCAATGATTTATGGTTTTCAAAATATTTCCAGATTGCTAAATGTATCGAAATAGAATTGTGCATAATTTTTCTATGCATTGGAAATTTGAAATGCACATTTCATAAATTTACTTGGATTTCAATTCATCTTGTCTATAAAAAGTATACACACATTATTTGAAAGTTATTCATATCTTGTTTGCATTCAAATCAATTTCAAAATTGGAAGTTAGTATTTTTGTATACTAAAAGTCAGAAATGCTTCAAATCCATCTACTAGAGTATTTTCCCATTGTTGACATATTGATCTTAAATGTGTTATCCAATACTTGAACTCTCTAGTCTTCATTCTCTAACATGCTAGACCTTACGTCTAACAAGTTAACCATCTATATGAGTTCCAAGTGTATTTCCTTAAAAAGAATTCAACTTGTGAAAGCCTTATGCCTGATGCAAAAATCTCTGGATGATTATGTTATTCCAAGCATTATAAATGTTTATTATTCCATTAAATGTTGATGCATTAACCATTATTATGGAATGACATACTGATATTCTAAAACTCTAGTCATTTGGACTAATGAGTATATGCCTCATCATCCATAAATCAATGTACTCATTTCGTTGCTCAAATACATTAATATTTGTCTTTCTCCTTTTTTTTTTGAGTAACAAGAATCTTGTACTTTAAGTCTTGCTGCCTTGAATATTCATCCATTTTAAGACGCAACTCTAAGAGGCAAGGTCATCTCTTGATTAATACTAAAGTCATCATGCTTATATATGTCAAGATAAGCCATTTTGGCTAATTCATTTTTCATATGACCTTTGTTCTTGGGAAAATTCTCCAACATGTTAACTCTTATAATTAACATGTTATCTTTGTTGAACTCCTTAGTGAAGTTTTCTGATATATATTTTATAATTGTTGACTTCCATTGTTTTTGGCATCAGCATTGATATTTAACAAACTTCATGAATGAGTTTTTATGTATTCAAAATCTTAATATCATAATGCATATTCATGATTCAAAAGAACCTTTAAGATTTTGAAATAATTCGCATATCTCATTATCATTTTTGAAAAACTTGTTTTCATTCATGATTTATCATTTCATAAAAGTTGGTCATTATGGATAGATTCTCTACTCTCTTTGATCCAACTTACATGGATTGCATAAAAAATCATATCAATGACATATTTTCTATATAAAACGTATTTATAAATTGTCATTGATCTTTGAAAATCACCATTCATTGATATCACTTATTCGTTACCCTTTATGATCTAATGGTTTAAATTTATTTAAGTGGGCAAAATTATATCTTGGTCTTTGTTGATTATTATACTCTTTCCTCAAATATCATATGTTTTAATTGTATAAGAGCATAATAGTTAACATGTCTAGTATTGTACGGACCCAAGAGAAGTTGGGTACCAAAGAACATATAATTATAATTTTGTAGGAATTGACCAAAATGCTCTACTTTCACATACAAAGATTAGAGGCTAACGGAAGAGGCATGATTGATAGTGTTGTAGTGTGAGTGAAAGTAGAATATGTGATATTGCTCAAATGACACCCCAGCACTAGCAAGTGACCAGCTATTGATCCAGTCAGAGAAACAGATGTTCAGAGGACGAAACGGTATTTTACCAGAACTGGTCCTCCTGATCCTTCAGTCTTTGGTTTATCTATTAGGGGCTATCCAAAAAAGGAGGTTCTATACTTTCACACTAAGCTTACTACAAACAATGCTGAGATCATCATTCAATGATGAGATGAAGTAGTTGTGTGACTTAGTGAACCAGAACTTCAAAGTTTTATTTGAGATGATGGATGACAAAATAAGGGTGCTATGTGCTATGGTGAAATTAAAATTTCTCAATGATGTTTGCTAAGCAAGGGGCACATACTAAGCCAATATGCGCATAAAGCCTTACTCCGAACTCAACTTGGTATCCTCAAGTAGCAACATAGATTACATCGTCTGATCACATATTCAAACAATAACTAGCCAACGATGTATCAATGGACCACAGAGGATTATGACTCGAGTGATTACGATATTACTCGAGTGAGGTATTGTATTCTTGCTTAATTCAAAATTCTTGAGTTGCATCACTTGAGTCAACAATCGAGTAATGGTCAAGTAGAATTACTCAAGTGACCGCTCGGTGTTATTGGGTTATACCACTTAAAATCCCTGATTAGCAATGTCATTTTTAAAATTTGATTTTGCTCCAAATCTTCATACTTTCAAAATCATTTTCTCTGTAAAGCTACCAATGGTTTTTCAAATCCAGGAGGGTAATTAACTATTTTTCCTAATAACGAATTTTTTTAAACCATGCATTAATTAAGGGGGAACGTCACATTCATATGTGTTTTATATCTTGAAAGCTCATCTCGTATTAGAAAGAAAATCCTTTTAATATACTCATCTATATTCACCATGTCTTGATTAGTTTTGATGATGAGTTACTCTTATACTGTTATTTTCACAATCATAATTTTAACATATCATATGGAAAGGAACCTTTTGTTTCTTGATTGAACTAATAATTCTCTTTGCAAAGAAAGATTTAAATTTGTGACAGGAGAATTTGATTTGTGGAATAACGTTCCTTAACGCACTACAAGAAGAAACTATCGAACTCAAGGAACGATGGTTTTAATGCTCAATCAAGGAAAATATATTGGTTGTAACATTCAGAGCAACAAATACATATGCCAATACAAATGAACATTGAGCATATTGAACAGAAGTTCAACTCAAATGGTGAACCTTGGCAACAACATGAACATACATCAGAGTTGTACAAAACACAACAGCATGAACCAGTATTGCCAAAGAAGCAACGAACTTCATGGAGCGCTTCATCATTTTTCCAAATCTACATGAGCATTTCTAAACCTTCTCTCTTTACATTTCAAGAATATGTTTCATATATTTCATTTATCTTGATTATAAAAGTTTTCTTGAAAACCTCTCCAATCTTTTTTAGTTCCCTCTCATTAAAAATAAAGTACTTTCACATAGGGGAGAGTCAATTGTTTTGTTGCCTTACTTCACAAGCCTTCCTTCTTTATATATTTCAAACTTTTTGTTGATGTCAAGTAGGGGGAGAAAAATGTATGAAAAATATGTATGTTGCATTATATATGTATATTGCACTTCATTCAGACATATTTTTATTAAAGGATTTGTCATCATCAAACAGGGGGAGAATGTTATATATGATTAGTTTTGATGATGTCAAATATAGATGTGAAATGATAAGAGAATAAAGTTTATATAATGTATTTGTTTGACTAATTACTATGTTTAATGTGAAATATCTTGTAGATTAATTAAGTTGAATTATGGAGGAAGAATGAGAAGACAAAATTATCAAATATACAAAGAAGTGATTGAATTGATGTGAATGAACAAAAGGAAGAAGAAGAAAGAAACTGAAGCTAGTCAAGGAGCTGCCTACTCGAAATGATTATCAAGAGGAAAATCAAAAAGAAAGATATTAAAGAAAGAAGAACTTGTAAGATCTTATGAGAATATCAAGATTCAAGTTATTAGAAGTGATTTTGGAGATTTCAGAAATTTGAGGCACTATTTGGCACTGTAGCGGCAGTACTGTAGAAATCACTCAAATGAGGCACCGTAGTGCTCGAGTGTGGCACTGTAGCATGCAGGCACTATAGCATGCAGATCACTGTAGCACTTGAGGTGCAGAATGAAAGTGCAAAATCACTGTAGCAAGTGTGGCACTATAGCACTTGAGTAAAGCAAGAACACACTCGAGTGTTGGGGCACTTTGTTCTACTCTGTTTTATGTTCAGCCTGACAGAGGTCCGGTATTTTGGCCATATCTCTCAAACCACATGTCGGATTGACCCGAAACTGGTGGCATATGAAAGAAGACTCACAAAACGAAAAATGTGCACCAAGATCATATTTAAAAAGGCTCAGATGAAGGAGATATGATCCATTGAAGTTGACAGTGAAATCAATATCACTTTTCAAGACAGGTTTGGTATTTTGAACATAACTCACAAACGACACATCGGATTGAGATGAAACTAGTGCCATATGAAAATAGACTCAAAGAGATTTCCATGGAAAGGTAATTTATCTAATTTGAACTTATATTCTAGGAGCTATGCCTTCTGGAAGTTGACACATGTGAAGTCTAGTGCGATAGACACTCTTTCTATCATAACTTGCAGAATACAAGGAGTTTGGAGCTAATTCTTTCTGCTTTGGAATTCATATGGCAAGAGCTTTCTTATGATACATCATTAGGATCAAATAAATAAATTTTGTCTAACGTGGCCCTACATCACTCACGATTGCAAAAACGCAGTCTTGAAAAAAGTCATGCGAGTGTTGTCCAGAAGCGGCTGAAGTGTGGAGAAATTTAGCAACACTTGAGCATTGAACAACACACTCGAGTGAGGATCAGAATTGCACTCGAGTCATGCAAGTGTTGACATGAAAGTGTTAACCTGAGAAGAAATATGACTAAAGAAATTTGAAGCGCACTAGAGCATGACTGGTAACACTCGAGTGAGGAGAAGGATTGCACTCGAGTCCTGTGAGTGAAGAGCAGCAAGTGCTTGCCCTAGAGCAAGCTAGAACGTGAAATTATACATGCACTCGAGTGAAGTTCTGACAGAACCAACGCAGAAAGTTCAGACTCTGATAGCCATCAATCCAAACATGGTTAAATGTTATACATTCATTATATTTTCACTTGTTATTGTTCCTAAATGTTAACTAACATATTTTTCAAGTGTAAAACAAAAGATTAGATATTTGGATTGCATCTTCAAGAATGGAGGTTATTTATGGCAAATATTATCACTCAACGTGATGAGTCCCAGAAGCCAGAAATTCAGCTTTTGACCAATAATCCAATATACCCATAACCAACACTTCATCATATTAGTGATTAAGCATTTTGTAGTATGAAATAGGAAATTTAACGTTCAGATTACATATTCAAATAAAAGAGTCAATTATGGTAGGCGACATCATTACACACTGAGTATCGGCTACCTACCATAACAAAAGATTGACCCATCATGAATAAATGTCTGAAATAGAAACGCTCCACAACATGACGTACAGCTCAAAATGGATCATCCTGCTCTTCATCGAGACACTTTACTCTGCAACGGACATTTCATAGTGGCTCGTTATTCAAATGCACTCAACGGTCAAATAAGGCAATGGGACTCCAATGGATGAATGCTTACAACGGTTATCTTCTACAACTCATCTACAAATATGGTAGCATTCAGAGAAGAGGATGAGACGATGAGAGAACAGAGCAACGACACCAACATGTGAATATCATGAGTCATCCACTTCCACCCAAACACTCTATGTTCTTATCTATTTTCTATATCATGTATATTTGAGAAAGTTAGTTATATTGTACTTCAGTGAGTATTATATCTACTCTGTGAGAGAGTCTGTAAACACTTTCATCTATATTTCTGAATTGATCTCAAGGTAGAGGGACCTTGAGAGGGTTGATCTCTTTACAGGGGAAGCTGTAGAGAGAATTGCGAGTAAGACATTCTGCTCGTAAGACTTACAAAGTGCAAGCAGTAGAGAACGTTGCTGCTCATAAGACTTACAGGGGTGTAAGCAGGAGAGAACGTTGCTGCTCGTAAGACTTGTATGAGTAAGCAGGAGAGGAAGATCTTCGGGATTGCTCTGCTTGTAAGACTTGCCGTAAGGGGGAGTTTTTCAGTGAGAGATTTGTAAAAGGTTTCACAAGTACCCGGCTAAACTTGTGGGATTGTAAAGGTTTTTCTTGTGCCCGGATTAAACAAGAAGATAGTGGATTTGAAAATCTGAGGAGGAGCCTAGGGACTGGACGTAGGCCATCACAGATTGGACCGAACCAGGATAAATCATAGTTTGCATATTCTCTTCCCTAAGCTCTTATATTTCCAGCATATATTATTTAATCTAACTGTTGATTTATAAACCTTCATACTTACCACTTTCGTTAAGATACGAAAAGATTTCTAAAGTTCTTAAGTTTTTATTATACACCCAATTCACCCCCCCCTCTTGGGTGATAGCCGGTTCTAACAAGATATACTCATACATACATGAGAATTCAAAGCCGTAAGGGAAACCCTAGGAGACATTTGGAGGCGCTAGCACGTAGTCTCTGTTGGAGAGCATTCATGTGGATAACGGTAGAGGGAGCGGACCTGAGGTGTTGGCTTCTAGAGATCGTGAAAACCTTAAGTTGAAAAAGGTACGAATCTTTCTAACTTGATTTAAACGCCATTGAAAGATCCTCGATTAGGATCAGTAAAAAATTTTAAAAATTCTTCTCTTGTGCCTGCCGATCCTAATAGTTTCCAAGATTTCTTCACAATGATCATTTCTTGTAGCATATTCTTTATCATCTACCAATTCTACTTCACTTGCTCGAGGTGGATTTGTTGTAAAAGGTGGTGTGTTGTCAAGGTTGAAGGTTGGATTACCATACTTCTGTTTCTTACTTTGAAGTACAATAGGCATTTTTTTATTTGCAGGATCTGTGACATAAAACACTTGTTTCACCTAGCTTGTTAGAATGAAGGACTCTTCTCTATAACCAAGTCTTCAAAGATCAACTGAGACAAATCCAAGTTATTGATCTATTACCAAAACATTATTGCTAACCCACTTACATTTGAATCAAGCAACTTTGAGCTTATTTTAAGTAATATTCCATATTTATTCAATAACTCCACAATAGATCATAGATGCTAATATAGGGTTTTTGTCTTTTGAACTGGAAAAGTGCATGGCTTCAACTTCTACCATCACCCCACTATTTTACATGGTACTTCTATCATCTTGGTCTTTTATGTAGAAAGAATACCCATTTATATCATAACTAGTCCAAGTAATGACAAGAAATGAAGGGCCCTAACCTAGCTACTCATTGTCTCAGACACAATGGTCTCATGCAAAACGTTTTCCTCGAACCACTCTATGAATGTCTTGTTTTTCTCAATAGCTATCTATTAGATCCCATGTGTATTGATGATAACAAAGATTGGATCAATGATATAAAAGGATTTGATGACAAACAAATGAATTTGAACAAAGTGGAAAAACATTACTTGAAGTAATCAGTAAATTCTGTGAAGGCTTACTCGAGTGACTACTCGAGTAAGGGAAACTGTTAATCAAGTAAGCACTCGAGTAATCACAGAGAATTTCATCCAAAGAAGCAATGCCAAAATTTGGAAGAAGTTACCCGAGGGACCACTCGAGTAATCTACACACTTATATAAGCCATCACTCGAGTAGCCACTCGAGTAACACATGAGAAAAGGCTTTACTCGAGTAACCAAGGCAAAAATCTTCTAGTGACTCTCGGCCAAGAAATGCACCAATTTACTCAAGTAAGCACTTGAGTAACCATGTGAGAAAAAGGCACAACTCGAGGGAGCACTCCAGTAATCTGTGGAGTTATTTGATCCATTACTCGAGGGATCACTCGAGTAACCTGGTAAGCAAACTCTCGACCAAGTTTTGAATGACATTACTCAAGGGAATAATCGAGTAATATGCAAAGTTATTTGGCATCTACTGAGGGAGCACTCGAGTAACTTCTGAAGAAAATACATGGCCACCCGAGTAACCAGTCGAGTAATCAGATTACTAGAGTCAGCACCCGAGTAACATGTGTAGGAAAGACATGGCCACTCGAGTAGCCACTCGAGTAATCAGGTATTTTCAAGGTTTGTGATGTATTATACTCCTGGTCTTACCCGAGTAATATCTTATAAAAAATGTTGAATTACTTACTGCCATATTTTTGATAGGTTTACTTGAGGGACTACTCAAGTCATGAGAATGATCACTCGAGTAAGGCAGTCCAAAAATTATGTTTTTAATCTAATGTTTATTGATTTGTTATCTATATGATTAACTCTTCATTGCATTAGTATCTTAAGTACATTTATAGAGAAACAATGAAGAGATCATCTAGAAGAGAAAAGTCAAATAAAGTGTCCGAGATATCACCTACCGCTACCTACCGCAAACGGATAGTTTTCAAATTTGAAGAATAGTCAACTGTTGCTACTCGACTCTAACAGACATGTTTGAATTGCTTCCAATGGACACAACAAATTATCTATATATATATGGAGCATTCAAAGAGCAGAACACAAGAACTGAGAACACACAAACATGCACTAATCAACACACTCTTAGTGCATTGTTTTCTTATATTCATTCATTGTACTTCAGTGATTATATATTTGCTCTGTGAGAGAGTTTTTCATTGTAAACTCAATATTTGTTATTGAGACAACTTAAGGTTGTGGAACATTGAGTTGGGAATTTGATTACAACATGTAAGGGGGAGCAAGTGTCTAGGTGAAGGAACTTACTGTGTACTGAAGTGCCAAGAACCCACTGAATCTTAGAGAATATAGTGAAACTCTCAAAGACGCTCTGAAGAATGGATGTAGGTCAAAGTAGTTGTGGCCGAACCAGTATAACTCCTGGTGTATACTTCGGTGATATTTCTCTTTGCTCTCAACTGCTTTAAATATTCAGTTAATTTACTTATAAGCAATGAAATTTCTGGCATCACCCAATTCACTCCCCTCCTGGGTGAAACGTTTGCACTAACATTTGGTATCAAAGCGTAGGTCTTCTTGTTAAGGTTTAACAGCCTAAGTAGGATCCAATGGCAAGCATAGGTAAAGGCATTCTTCCCGACGGAGCTTCTATCACAAGACCTCAGCGTTTCAATGGCGAACACTTCTCATTTTGGAAAGTGAAGTTCAGAGTCTTCATAATGGCTATTGAATATGGGTTATAGGATATGATTGAGAGTAGAAACTACAAACCTAAAAAGATTGTAGATCCACAAAGAGTTTCCAAGATACCAGGAGAATATGATGAGAATGACAAGAAACTCATTACACTCAATGGCAAAGCAATTCTAATGATTCAAAGTGCCTTGAGTCAAAATGAGTATTTCAGAATCTGCACACTCCCAACAGATAAAGAAATGAGGGAAGCCTTGGAAATAGCCCATGAAGGAACTTCAGGAATAAAAGAAAACCGGATCAATACTCTGGTTACTGAGTTTGATTTACTTCAAATGAAATCAGGTGAGTTGGTGGCAACTTATATTCATTGGTCATTGTTGATAATTTCTCTAGATTTACATGGACTATTTTTCTGTCATCAAAGGATGAAACCTTTACAGAATTCATTGTTTTTGCCAAGAAAGTGCAAAATTAGAAAGGTATGTCTATTGCAGGTACCAGGACAGATCACGGTGGAGAATTTGAAAATCAAGCCTTTGAGGAATATTGTGATACTAATGGCATTGATCATAATTTCTCTGCTCCAAGGACACCACAACAAAACGGAGTCGTGGAACATAAGAATAGAGTGCTCACTAAAATGGCTAAAGCAATGCTTAATGAAAAGAACATGTCTCAAGTTTTCTGGGCTGATGCAATGAGCACATCATGCTATATTTCAAATAAAGCCTACATTTGGACAAAACTTGGAAAGACACCATACAAGCTATACAAAGGAAGGAAGCTAAATCTTGCTCATTTACACATATTCAGTTATAAGTGTTTCATTCATAATAATGGTAAAGAAAACTTAGGAAAATTTGATTAAAGAACAGATAAAGGAATTTTCCTAGGCTATTCTAACCGAAGTAAAGCATACAGAATTTTCAATAAAAGAACATGGGTTGTTGAAGAATCAATTCACGTTGTATTTGATGAATTTGAATCCTCTGACAAAACCATTGATGATGAGCAGGAAGTTGTTTTAAATCAAGAAAATGGTCAATCTATTTCTAAATCTCTTATTCCAAAAGTTGATCAACAAAGGAAGAAGATTAGTCACTAGGACAACCTAAAGCCTAGAAATACAATATAAGTCATCCCCTAGATCAAGTCATAGGAGATATAAATGAATGAGTCAAAACTAGAAATATAATTGCATTCATTTCTGAGATTGAACCTTCTAATATTGATGAAGCCCTATCAGACAATGATTGGGTTATAGCAATACAAGAAGAACTAAACCAATTTGAAAGAAATCAAGTTTGGGATTTGGTACCCCGACCTAAGGATCATCCGATCATAGGCACTAAATGGGTATTCAAGAAGAAACTTGATGAATCCGTAATTATTGTTAGAAACAAGACAAGATTGGTGGCCAAAGGCTATAATCAGGAACAAGGAATTGATTATGAGGAAACGTATGCTCCAGTGGCTAGATTGGAAGCTATACGAGTACTCTTAGCCTTTACATGCATCAAAGGATTCAAACTCTATCAAACGAAAAGAACAAAATAGGTTTTTTTCTCTTATATAATATATAATGCTTTGTATGTTTGTACTTATCATTGAATTGTGACGAATGTGAATATAGCAAAAGCAATCATGAATGTAACGATTGTGTATACAGCTGTACAAGCTATCATTTATACCTATGAAAGCTGTCGTATATGGCTGAGAAAGTAGTTGTATATAGCTGTGTAAGCTGTCGTATATTGCTATGAAAGCAGTCGTGAAGGCCACGTGGTGTGACGAATGTGTATACAGCCATGAGAGTTGTCATTATTGTGAATACATCTAAAGTTGTCATGAAGGCCATGTGGTGTGACGAATTTGTATACAACTATAAAAGTTGTCATTAATGTGAATACAGCAGTAAGAGCTGTTATTGATGTGATGAAAGTCACAGATGTCAATGGTATTATGATTGCTATGATGGGTGATGCTTTGTGATAATTGCTTACATCCTTTCTTATATTATATATCATATGAGTGAAAATGTTACTACTGAGATTCCTATAAATCTCATTCTTTCCAATGACTAACCTATAGCCAGGGCAAGAGAAGAAAAAGAAAAGAAGATAGACAAGGGCAGCTATTCTTCACATCGGGGAGATTAGTTTTGTGTTAGTTATCATCTTTTGGATAAATGTATAAGTTGTACATGATGTACATGTAATATCAACATAGTAGAGGTAGGTGTATCTACTGTAGATTTGTAAATGTTCATGTAATCCCCAGTATGAGAACTTAACGGGCGATTATGCCCTGTAAACCTTATTAGATATTAGAATATCACCTAAGGGATTCATTAGGAAATTTTGTTAAGCATTATATATTATGAATGGAATAGGACAGAATAGGCCAAATAGATTGAAAAAAGTGAAAGTGAGACCATATCAAACAGGTTATGAAAAGTTTTTGAAAGCCTACTTTATAACAAGACCGAATCCTATCTTGAAGTTAGGACCTTTAATGAGTTTTGAATTATCCGTTGGTCTCCAGTTTAACTTAATGAAATGTTTTTAAACCTTATCAATGACTATCAAGGAAAGGGGTTATATTTTTGTTATCAGAGCTGAAGTTTCTGGCAAGGGTAGGTTTTGCTAGGTTAGTTACCATAGTTCCTTGTCTTATTGATAATAGATAACCTATAATTTTTTG
Organism: Inga laurina; assembly: GCA_963855925.1. Taxonomy (NCBI): domain Eukaryota; kingdom Viridiplantae; phylum Streptophyta; class Magnoliopsida; order Fabales; family Fabaceae; genus Inga; species Inga laurina. The sequence continues at coordinate 29,322,097 of OY979702.1, read as the reverse complement.
TTGTATACATATAAATGTTCTTGTTATTTATTCGTATGTGAGTTTTAAGGAATAGGTGTATACATTCAATATGGTATTGATGTGGTGAATCATTTGTAGAGTGAAAGAAGATATGGTTCGACCAAAGATTAGATGGGCAAAACTAGAGGTATAAGAGATAAATGACAATTAAACTGATCCTATAAAACAAATGATAGGCATACTGATGGAATAATAAGATATGATATATGAATTAAGGGACGAAGTCTAAGAGGTGAAAGCAAAACATAATATAGATAGAGTCAATCAACCCAAGAAGACATGACTTATAAAGAAACAACATAAAGGTTAGCTCGACCTCTAGAGTCACCACCGTATATTAAACCAAACCAGTAGTCATATGAGGTGCTAGCCAAAAATTATAAAGATCTGTAGTTCTAAACAAATTCTGTAAGCATCTACCTCCAGTGTTCCAGGGAACATTTGATCCCCAAGTAGCTTAAGATTAGCCAGTTCGACTTAATAAAATCTTTAAACTGCTAGAATGCCTGACCGAGGTAAGGGTGTGATTGGCCATATACAAGCTTAAGGGAGATGCTGACAAATAGTGGCAAAACATTGCTATGACGTTGCAAACTTATAATGTGCCATTGACCTGGAAGTTGTTTTAAGAAAAATTTAATGACAAATACTTTCCCAAGTCAATGAGGCTCGAAAGGGAATCAGAGTTCTTACTGATTAAGTAGAGTGGTGAAAAGACTTTTGATGATTACCTATCTCGATTCATCCAATTGGCTTGATACTCCTCCTATGTGCGACGCATGGATGATAAAGAGTAAAACTCTGACCTGTTGATCCAATGCTTGAGGCTCTAGTTGAGGAAAGGTTTAGCCACTGGACAGCTTACTGAATTCAATAAAGCTATGGAGGAGTGCCGAATCACAGAGAACAATCTGAGGGATCTGTACCCAGCTAAGGGTGGTAGCGGTCATAACGAGCCTAGTTAGGGAAATTCTTTCCAGAAGCAGAAGGGTCAAGAATCCTCATCTAATGTTGGCGATAAGAAACCCTATCAACCTGCCGATTGCGAGCGCCAGAGACCCCCAACGACATGGTCATGTCCTCATTATGTCAGGGCACATAGTAACATAACGTATTCAGGCCAATTCATTTGTTATAACTGTAGGTAGATAGGACAAATGGCCAGTGAATGTAAGTAACGGGTGGTAGAGTAATGGCCCATGAATCAGGGCAGGGTATTGCCATTTGATTTGGTTATGTCAATGCTGATGGGTATCAAGGTTATGACTGCTGATGCTTGCTTGAATTGTGTGATAACCGTTGAGGGGCATGAGCCCACAGTTGACTATTATGTGTGCCGATTTATCATTTAGAAGTCATACTGGGCTATGATTGGTTGATGGTGTATAATGTGTTGCTAGATTGCAGGAACAAGAGAATAGTGCTGGAAATCTTGCGTGAAAAGCAACTCTATGCCAAAATTGTGTAAGTTCGAGTTTTGGTTTTGGGAAGTAAATTTCTAAGCCATGTTATCTCATGAGAAGAGGTCTCGGTAGATCCCAATAATGTGGAACAGTATGGGATTAGAAGAGCCCAAAAATTGTGCTTGAGATACATAGTTTTCTGGGTTTTACTAGTTATTATAGGAGATTCATTTATAATTTTCTTGGACTGCCTTGTTGATGACCAAGCTCACCATAAGTATCAATCATTTAGGTGGGATGATTGATGTATAAAGAACTCACGGAACTAAAACCAGTGTAAAGTATACCCGATTCTAGCTTGAATTGTGTTTGTATTGTGATGTAAATAAGCAAGTATTAAGGTGTGTCCTATGCAGTAGGGTAGAACTAGTTCAACTAATGGCGAATTAGACTACATGATTGGGGGTTCTCACTGGATGATGTGAGGAAAAAAGTATTGGCTTACCCCGACATGGCCAATATGGCTAGCCACCAACCTAGTTGCACCAGTGATAACCCTAGGGCAAGAGGCGGTGTATAAAATTTGAGTCTGTGGTACCTTGAGTAATTCTCAAAGGGGCTGACTAAATTGAGTAAAGTAGTGGCCTACGCCTCCCGACAGCTGAAGTCTCATGAAATGAACTATCCCACCCATGATCTAGAGCTTGTGGCGATTGTGTTTGTGTTAAAGATATGGCGACATTGCCTATATGGTGTGACTGTAGAACTGTATTGTGACCACAAGAGTCTCAAGTATTTGTTGATCAGAAAGAGTCAAATATGAGACAGTGCTAGTGGATAGAGTTGCTAAAAGACTCCAACCTAGAATCAAATATCATCCAAGTGAAGCTAATGTCATTGCGAATGTGCTTAGTCAAAAGGCGGTGCAGGTTGCAGTAATGATGATAGAAAATTTTTGGGACTCAAACTTATTGAACTTGATCTTATATGGTAAGTATAGTGCTTTTCAAGGGGAAAGTATTTGAGGTCTCAGATTGAAAAGGCTCAAAGCCGGGATAAACAAGTGTAGCCCATCTGAACCACGATCGAATGATGATAAGACCTCTAGTGTTTGAAGTCAAAGATCATGTGTACTTACTCAAGTCAAAGGAAACAATAAAGTGATCGAGAGAATGAAGCTCAACCACAGTACATTGGTCCTTTTGAGATTCTTGTGAGAATCGGACCTATAGCATCCCAGATAGCCTATCCCTAAACTTGAGCAAGCTCTATGACATGTTTATGTCTCAAGATGTGTAACAAATTTCAGGGATGAAATTTATTGTACGGGGGGAGAATTATAATGTCCCAAAATGTGTATAAGAGCTCATGACTCCAAAACGGGATGTAATGAACGTTAGAGAAATACTTTTAGAGAATAAAGTGTGAATTATAACCCGAATTAGCAGCAGAAAGTGCCCAAACCCTATATTTAAATTTAATTATGTGGCAAACTAATTTAATTTTATGCATCAAAGGAGCATCAAATTAAATAATTGAACATATGGCAATCTAACTAAAATTGCCATAGTCATGGGCAAAATAGGAAGAAATAAATTTATCAGCCAATTAGTCTGCTACCAAAGAGGAAATTCACTATCAATTAAAAGAGTAAGGGCTGTGACTAAATGGCTAATAGAACTAGTTAGAGTAACTAGATTGTTACTTGTTTTTAGAGGAGCTATAAGGAGATGACACATAGAACCATTGGACTTTGGCAATTAATGAGATATGGTAAAAATTTCAAACTCTTTTTCTCTCTCTCTTTCAAGTTAGCTAAAAGGGCTTGAGGGGCTAAAAAATCTGATCCATCATCATCTTTTACTCTCTCTCTTTCAAGCTCATAGACGACCAAATTGGAGGAAGAAAGGGAAAGAAGAATCATGGTGAATGTGAGATTTTAACCTTGAAGATGACTCCTATTGCTAAAAACCTCTTCTTTAATCTTGATCATCTTGATGAGAGCTTCATACCTATTGTTTTAGATTTTCAAGAAGAGATGTTTTGTGTACTCAAGAAAAGCTAGAGATTGAGGAATCAAATAACAAGCTAGAGAAAGTGATAGATGTGAGAAAGAGCAATCTTTTGATATATATATATATATTGTGGCTATTGATTGAGAGTTTTGATTTCTGAATTTTTGCCCTAATTTTCATGTATATAGGATTTTAGTGAGTTCATGGTGTTTTGTTAATGATAATGGTGTCTTGTGTTGTGGCATGGATAATGGAATCGATTTTGGACTTGATTAGAAAGTTTTGAAATTTCAGGATTTTTGTTTAAACTTCTACCCAAAATAGAGCTTGTAAAAGGAATACGAATTTGGTTTTTTTGATATTTCTATTGGATTCTATGCAAATAATTGTGTAGGGAGTAGACCCGGTAGTGAATTATGACCTTTAGAAACATTTGTTGAAAAACTGGAAATTCTGTCAAGTGAAATTTATGTGTAGGGCAGCTTGCTTGCATGGCCGTTTTGAATAAGTAAATGATGTATAAAAATTCTGGCACTTTCCATTCTAATAGTACACATGCCAAAATTTGAAAGTTCAGCCAAGAAACAAGGATTTTTTTGGCCGTGGCCTAAAAGTTTCTTACCAATTTTAAGCTACTCCCAACACCCTTATTTCAGTATTTTGAACTTTTGAAAGGTGGTTTCTGATCTAGCTCTTCCCAACCCTTTTGGGATTTTATTTGAACTTATCATAGCCACCTAAAGGACCCAAATGATAACCAACCCTAAGTGTTTTGTAGTTATTTAAGAATGCGAATAGGGAATAACTTGTCATCCTTCATTCTGAATGATAAGAGTTGACATCTGCCCTAAACATGAGAAACATGTGCCTGAGCATGAATGGAAAGAACAAGGTAGGACTCTTTCTCTTATATCATGTATAATTCTTGGTATGTTTGTGCTTATCATTGAATTGTGACGAATGTGAATACAATAAAAGCAATCATGAACGTGATGATTGTGTATATAGCTACACAAGCTATCTTTTACAATTGTGAAAGTTGTCGTATATGGCTGAGATAGCCATCGTATATAGCTGCACAAGCTGTCGTATATCACTATTAAAGCAGTCTTTAAGGCCATGTGGTGTGATGAATGTTTATACAGCCGTGAGATATGTCATTATTGCGAATACAGTGAAAGCTGTTGTGAAGGCCACGTAGTGTGACAAATATGCACACAGCTATGAAAGCTATCTGTTATAGGCTTTGTTAAATTATATATCATATGAGTGAAAATGTTACTAGTGAGATTCCTATGAATCTCATTCTTTCCAATGACTAACCTACAGCCAGGGCAAGCAGAGTAAAGGAAAAGCAAGTATATAAGGGCGGCTTGTGTTTGTGGCTAAGAGGTCAGTTTTGTGTTGGTTATCATCTTTTAGATAAATGTATAAGTTATGCATGATGTATATGTAAGATCAATATAGTAGAGGTAGGCGTATCTACCATAGATTTGTAAATGTTCATGTAATCCCTAGTGTGGGAACTAAACAGGTGACTATGCCTTGTAGACCTTTTATATATTGGAATATTACCCTTGGGATTTGTCAGGAAATTTTGTTAAGCACTCTAATATTATAGATGGAATAGAATTGAAAGGGCCAAATATATTCAAAAAGTAAAAGTGAGACCATATTAAATAGTTTATGAAAATGTTTTGAAACTCACTTTATCATAGGACCGAATCCTGTCTTGAAGTCAAGACCTTTAATGAGTTTTGAATTATCCGTTGGTCTCCATTTTAACTTAATGACACATTTTCAAACCTTATTAATGGCTATCAAGGATGGGCATTACACAAGTACCAATTTAGAGTTATAGATAAGGGAATGTCGATGTTGTTGGAATTATTATAAGATATATTTCTCGACATGGAGATTCCCACATCATTCTACGGGGCCAAGAAGATTATTAACAGATTGAGCTTAAACTACCAAAAAATTAATGTATGCCCTAAGGATTGTATACTGTATTGGGTTGATAATTCTAGTAGGGTGACTTATAAGCACTGTCACACCTCGAGGTATAAGACAATTTAGAAGGGGAAAAGTAGAAGAAGAAACTTGTAAAGATTCTAAGATACTTCCCTTTAAAGCCTCGCTTGCAAAGATTGTTTATGTCATCCAAAATAGCGGAGCACATGAGGTGGCGTAAAGTTAATAACAATGAAGATGGTAAATTAAGACATCTATGGAATGCATAAACCTGGAAAGTGTTTGACTCAGACTTGTCCCTTGGATGTGCATGAAACAAAGGTCCTTCATTTTGTCTATGATCATTATAAGTAAAAAGTAAAAAGGTAGCAGATAATAACATTAATGTATATCTCTAACTGCTTATTGTGGAATTGCTGGACTTGTGAAATGTAGGCATCGATACATGTGACATGTATGATAAGTCACAATTCAACTTATGTGCAGCCTTGATGTGGATGATAAGTGGCTTTCCTGGTCTTGGAACATTATCTGGGTGGAATGTGCATACTAAGACAGTTTGTCTTGCTTGCACTTTTGACTCCAACTTTGTATGCCTTTCCCACAGTCGAAAATAGTGTTTTCTCAGTAGTAAGCATAAGTTTAGATTGCAACGGAATCGTTTTAATGGTAAAACGGAAAAGAAAGGACCTTCTTAGATTTTAACAGGTGCAAATATCTTACAGCAACTTTAAGATGTTGAATTCGAGTTTGGAAAAGGTGACGATGCAGCAAAAGCAGGACAAAATACTACCATGACTTCTACTTATATGCATCATTAATGGCAGAAAATAAGCATTTCCTTTACTCTGCCAATTAGGAATACCATTTACTTTGACATAGTCTTGATGTCATGCACATTGAAAAAAATGTATGTGACAATGTGCTATACATGCTGCGTAACAAACCCAGTATGTCAAAAGATTATCTTCAAGCAAGGAAAGATTTACGGGCCATGGAAATTCATGAAGATTCGTGGCCAAATGAGCATGGCAAATTTTGCCCGACAAAATTCACCCTCACAAAACTAAACAAGGAAGTTTTCCTCTCGACATTGAAGAATATAAAAGTTTTTTATGGGTATTCAAGAAACATTTCATGATGTATTGACATGCAGGCTTAAAAGGTTGCTAGGAAGAAGAGTCATGACTTACATGTTCTTATGTAACAGTTACTTCCACTAGCTATAAAGAATACACTACCTCTTGATGTGTCCATCATTTTGGTTGAGCAATGTTCCTTCTTTCAGAAGTTGTGTTTGAAGGTTTTGATCGTTAAGGAGCTCGATAAGCTGCAATATAAATCAATCTTATGCTTTGTCCTTTAGAGATGATCTTTCCTCTATCCTTTTTCACAGTGATGGTTTACCTGATAGTCTACCTGTTGGAAATTGTGCCCAAAGGGCCAATCATTGAACAAAGAACATTATTAATTTAATGAAATTTCTCCATTCTGTTATCATATTATTTGCATGTTAACTGTGATAATTGTATCCTTGGATAAATCATAAATATTATCCTAAAATGTCCCTGGTTGGTAATCTATATGGGAGCAAAGATGAAACAAAACCAGTATGACTTTGATAAGATATGGAGATACAAATTAAAGTCTTAGGCATTTGTAAGAGTACAAGGTGCTGGACCAACCCATTATGAGAAAGCTACATGGATCAAGTCATAAGCTTTTCTCATGTATAACCACGTCACAATGCCCTTAGACGAGGTCATAATAGATTCCTACATGAGTTGTTAAGCTTTGAACTAGTCAAAAGTCACTTTTAAGCGGGTGATGATAAAGGCTACGATCAGGCTTGGTGGTTTTCATGCAGACGAATATGAATTATCAAGATGGAATTTGTCCCTCACATTAGTAGAGAGATATTACTGGGCCCCTCGATGAGTGAGTCTGAGAAATGTATGGCTATACTATGATAGAAAGGAGTTTCCATTTCTATTGTTATGCTACTCAGGAATCGAGAAAGTAATGGTCAGGAACAAGAGGATGACATTATCCATGCCTTATCCTTGACTGATATATCGTCTAACAAAAGGGATGTGACATGGTTGTATGACAGGTTGCATCGTGTTAACGATCCTCATATGAATTAGGTAGTCGTAATGTCTTACTAGAGGCCGCTTGCGACTTTTGGCTTAGTACAGTTATTGGCCTACTGCCAACTTCATATGGGCCTACAGGGTCACACACAAGAATGACCCAACACGAGATAATGTTTAATTTAGGGTAGTCAAACTTTATATATATATAAAATATAAAATTCGTTAATAATATTATATAGATATATATTTTTGAAATACATATCTTATATGTGTGTGTGTGTATATTATATGATATTATTATATTGTGTTGGTTTTAAATTTAATCTATTAAAATATATTAAATTTAATAACTAACATGATAGAGAAATGGTATCTCAAATTTAATTTATGAAGATAGCTTAAATCTAATGGCTCTTTATTTGGATTAAATAAATAGGTTAAATTAAATTTGTTGGACAAATTTAATTTAAACTGAATTTATTTAATTAGCTCATTAAGTTATTTAATTTTTGATTAATTTTGAAATTAATGAAGATTAATTTTGAAATTTGAGTATAGCCCACATAGGTTATAAACTTGATAGAACAGATATACTCATACATACATGAGAATTCAGAGCCGTAAGGGAAACCCTAGGAGACATTTGGAGGCGCTAGTACGCAATCTCTGTTGGAGAACATTCGTGTGGATACCGGTAGAGGGAGTGGACCTAAGGTGTTGGCTCCTAGAGATTGTGAAAACCCTAAGTTGAAAAAGGTACGAATCTTTCTAACTCGATTTAAACGCCGTTGATAGATCTTTGATTAGGATCGGTAAGAATTTTAAAATTCTTCCACTGTGCTTGCCGATCGTAATACTACCTTGTTCATTAAACAAAGCTCACTGGCCCAATTCAATATCGATGGATGTATCCTATCGAGAGGTATACATTTTACATGTGCGTCAGCATTACTTTATACATTTGCTATTCGCCCTTTTAAGCATACAGTGTCATTCTTCCTTCTTGACTTTATAGGTTTCTTGGGAAATTGAAATCTTACTTAAGGAATAAGGCGTGGCTAGAAGTTTCTATAGCTGAAGGTTATATAAAGGATGAGGTCCTGTATTTCTACTTTAGGTACTGTGATGACATTGAGACAGCTTTCAACCGACCATGTCATGTAGACAATTGTCCTGAACCTAAGCCATCATCAAGAAAGTTGTTAATCCCTCGTGTTGGTAAATAGTTTGGAGGTAGTGACAACTTAAAACTAATGCAACTGAGAAGTTGCAAGCACATAGACATATCTTGATTAATTGCACTCAATTTAAACCCTTCCTTCTATAAGAATGGTAAACCCATATGTTTTTCTATATCTTTGCAGACATTTTGTATTTACATTTCATGATCGCCTTTTGAAGATTAATTACAGGAATTCAGAAGTCGTGTGAAGCGTCAACTCAGGATTCGTATACAAACATCCTTTGAAGTGAACGAAAAAGTCCACAGAGAATTCCCAAGTTGGTTTGCAAGCATAATACTAAATGATCACAACCCACACTCACCAGATTTTAGAGCTCTTGCAATCGGCCCTCTTGACCATACAAAAAGGTTTATAGCATACATTGTTAATGGTTTCAACTTTTGCATGGTGTCACAAGATCAAGGATTAAAAACTCAAAATTTGAGTGTTTATGGCACCTTGGGGCAAGGAGTTATGCGAGCAACAGTAATGGCAACATACAATTTGGAGGCCTCCCTTACTATGGAAAACTTCTTGATGTTGTCAAACTAAATTACCAAGGCTATTTCACCGTGGCACTGTTCAAGTGTTTGTAGGAAAATATGGCAACTTCTCGGGGACTCACAACTAAAAATTTAGGCATCACATCTGTCAATTTCTCCTAGCCAATTCATACTAGTCAATCTGAAGATGATTAGCCATATATTCTTACCTCAGAGTCACACCAGGTTTATTATGTCTAGGACGAAATGCATAGGGATTGGAATATGGTGGTTCACTTAAAGCCTTGAGACCTTTATGACATGGGTGATGGTGATAGCATCACCTACGAGAGTGAGCCATTCCAGCTTGCCAATTTAGAAAACTTCTTCCATGAAGGTGATGACAATTTACCTATAGTTTGGTGCATTTTTATAAGTTTCATCTTTTAAATTTAATTTTTGTACAAAATATAAAAAACCATACTAACATTTTCTTTACACAATTTTGGTACAGATGGCAATGAAGAATGATTAAACAAATTATACTTTTGTTCTTGAAAACCTTAATGTATAATTTTTTTTAAAAGAATTCAAACCAATATTTGTAGCGGTTTTATAACCACTATAAAATCAACCAAAACCGCTACAAAGAACATCACAATAACCACTATAAATATCTACCGCTACAAAACATGTTACATTAACTACTATAAGTACTATCAGACCCCTATAAATGCTCCCACCACACCTCATTTCAAACACTCCTCCACTTCTTTCAACCCTTATTCTCTTTTGTTTTTTCTCATTTGGAAATTTTTTAAGAGCTGAGGAGCTTAACAAGGTAACCAAATATGGTAAAAAAAATTTAATTCTTTTATTTCAACATTTTTCCCCTCTCATAATATTTATTCTCATTAGTTTTCTTTTTTCCATAAATTGAAAGACAATTCGTCACTGTTTTCAATATACCTTCCCCATAATGATAACCATATAGTTGACAACATAATAAATTCTTATTACCAACATTTCTTCGATAATATTACCTATATAGAGTTTATACCTATCCAACTTAATTTAATCATTTTTTAAATAATAACTACTGTTAGCTAAGCTACTTAAATAATAAACTATTTAATCTAGTATTATAAAAATGAAGTCAAATAATTGTATACTATTTTTAAAAATTTCACAAAATTTTGTAGCGGTTTCAAATTTAAAAACAAAATGGAATTAAATTTTTGGTGCTACTTTTGAAATTTCATATGATATTAGTAGTGTTTTAACAACCACCACAAATGTTTGGTGCCATTTTTTAAAAATTACTATTTCAATTTATTAGCGATTCTGTAACTTCTATAAAAAGGGAGCTAAATTTTCATTTTCATTTCGCACCACGTGAAATTGTGGCACTAATAATTGTAGCGGTTATATAACCACTACAATTTTGACAAATAATGTATTATCAACAGTAAGATGTTGTTGCGGTTGGAATGAACTGCTATAAAATACCAATTGTGTTACTTGAGTAGCGATTATGTTAAGCCAATACAAATCCATTTTGCAACAGTGGATTTTGTAGTTGTTTTGGCAACCACTACTACTGTCGCTTATAGCGGTTAAAACTGGCACAAATATACCTTTTTAACCACTACTAAACCATATTTTTTTGTAGTGCAAGCAAGAAAGTAATGTCATTAATGTAGGATATGGTGTTGTTAATATAGAGATAGGAGTTGTTATTGGCCCTCCATCTGGTTAATTGCACACTTTTCACTGGACATGTCTTGGACTGTCAAATAGGAAGTTCTCAGGAAATAAAGTCATGTCATTAATATAGAATACGGTGTTGTTAATATAAAGAGTGTTGTTATTGGCCCTCTAACTGGTTAATTTCATACTTTTCGCAGGGCATGTCTTAGATTGTCAAATAGGAAGTTGTTGCACATGAAAGAAATGTCTTTAAAGTATAATGTGGTGTTGTTAAAATAGAGAAAGGTGTTGTTATTAGCCCTCCACCTGGTTAATTTAACACTTTTCTATGGTCGTGTCTTGAATTGTCAGATAGGAACTTGTGAAATAAGAAAGCCAAGTCGTTAAAGTAGAATATGGCCTTGTTAATATAAATATAAGTATTGTTATTGGCCCTCCAACTAGTTAATTTCACACATTTCATATGGCATGTCTTGAATTATCGGATAGTAAGTTGTGCAACAAGAAAGTCATGTCATTAAAGTAGAATATGGTCTTGTTAATATAGACATAAGTGCTGTTATTAGTCTTCCAACTAGTTAATTTCACTAATTTCATTGGCATGTCTTGCATTGTCAGATAGGAAGTTATGAAACAAGAAATTCATGTCATTAAAGTATAATATGGTCTTGTTAATATAGACACAACTGTTGTTATTGGTCCTCCAACTAGTTAATTTGACACTTTTTGCTGGGCATGCCTTGGATTGTCAGATAGGAAATTGTGAAACAAGAAAGCAATGTTATTTTTTAGAATATGGTGTTGTTAATATAGAGACAAGCCTTATTATTGACCCTTTAACTGGTTAATTTCAAACTTTTTGCTGGGCATGTCTTAGACTATCTTATAGGAAGTTGTAAAACAGGAAAGTCATGTCATTAATTTAGAATATAGTCTTTCTAATATAGAGACAAGCGTTGTTATTGGCCCTCCAACTAGTTAAATTCACACTTTTTGCCGAGCATGTCTTGGTTTGTCAGATAGGAAGTTGTCTAACAAGAAAGTCATGTCATTAATATACAATGTGATGCTATTAATATAGAGACATGAGTTGTTAATATAGAGATAGGTATTGTTATTGCCCTCCAACTGGTTAATTTCACACTTTTTGCTGGATCTATCTTGGATTGTCAAGTAGGAAGTTGTTGTAAAATAAAGTCATGTCATTAAAGTAGAATATGGTGTTGTTAATATAGAGACAGTCCTTATTTTTGGCCTACCAGCTGATTAATTTCACGCTTTTCACTAGACATGGCTTGGATTGTCGTATAGGAAGTTGTGAAACAAGAAAGTCATGTCATTAATGTAGAATGTGGTGCTACTAATATAGAGACATAAGTTGTTATTGGCCCTTCAACTGATTAATTTCATACTTTTTGCTGGGAATGTTTTGGATTGTTGGATAGGAAGTTCTGAAAGAAGAAAGTCAAGCCCATAAAGTAAAAATGGTGCAGTTAATATAGAAATAGGTGCTGTTCTTAGCCCTCCAACTGGTTAATTTCAAACTTTTCATTGGGCATGTTTTGGAATGTTAGATACGAAGTTGTCAATAAGAAAGTCATGTCTTTAAAGGAGAATATGGTGCTGTAAAGTTATAGACAAGTGTTGTTATTAACCCTCCACCAAGTTAATTTAGCACTTTTCACTGGGCATGTCTTGGATTATCGGATAGGAGGTTGGGGAACAAGGAAGTCATGATGTTAAAGTGGAGTATGGCCTTTTTAATATAGACACAAACATTGTTATGGGCCCCCTAACTGGGTAATTTCATACTTTTCACTAGGCATGACTTGGATTGCCATATAAGAAGTTGGGAAATAGGAAAGTCATGTCATTAATGTAGACCATAGCATTTTTAATATAGTGACAGGTGTCATTATTAGCCTTCTAACTGGTTAATTTCACAATTTTTGCTTGGCATGTCTTGGATTGTCATGTAGGAAGTTATGAAATCAAAAAGTCATGTCATTAAAGTAGAATATAATGTTCTTAATATAGAGACATGTGTTATTATTGGACTTCTAATTGATTAATTCCACACTTTTCATATAGGAAGTTGTGAAATAAGAAAGTTATGTTGTTAAAGTAGAATATGGTCTTGTTAATGTAGATAGAATTATTATTATTGGCCCTCCAACTTGTGAATTTCACACTTTTCACAGGGCATGTCTCGGATTGTTAGGTAGGAAGTTGTGAAACAAGAAAGTCATGTCGTTAAACTATAATATGGAGTTATTAATATAGACACAAGTGTTGTTAATAGCCCTCCATGTGGTTAATTTCATACTTTTCACTGGGCATGTCTTTGATTGTCATATACAAAGTTGTCAAACAAGAAAGTCATGTCTTTAAAGTAGAATATGATGCTGTTAAGATTGAGAAAGGAGTTGTTATTGACCCTCACCTAGTTATTTTATACTTCTCATTGGGCATATCTTAGATTGTTTCATAGGAAGTTATGAAACAAGAAAGTCATGTCGTTAGAGTAGAATATGGTCTTGTTAAGATAGACACAAGTATTGTTATTGGCCCTCTAACAAGTTAATTTCATACTTTTTAGTGGCATATCTTTGATTGTTAGATATGAAGTTATTAAACAAGAAATTTATGTCTTTAAAGTAGAATATAATGCTGTTAAGATAGAGATAGGTATTGTTATTTACCCGCACCTAGTTAATTTAGCCCTTTCACTAGGCACATCTTGGATTGTTAGATAGAAAGTTGTGAAATAAGGAAATCATGACGTTAAAGTAGAAAATGGTCTTGTTAATATAGACACAAGTGTTGTTATAGGCCGTCCAAATGGTTAATTTCACATTTTTCGTTAGGAATGCCTTGGATTGTCAGATAGGAAGTTGTCAAACAAGAAAGTCATGTCATTTTTGTAGAATATAGTGATGTTAATATAGAGGCAGGGCATGTTATTGGCACTCCAACCGGTTAATTTCACACTTTTCCCTGGGGTTGTCTTGGATTCTCATAGAGGAAGTTGTGAAATAGGAAAGTCATGTCATTAATGTAGAATATAGTGTTTTTAATATACTGGCAGGTGTTGTTATTAGCCCTCCAACAGGTTAATTTCACAATTTTTGCTGGGTATGTCTTGGATTGTCATATAGGAAGTTGCAAAATAGGTAAGTCATGTCATTAATGCAGAAAATGTTATTCTTAATATATAGACAGGTGTTGTTATTGAATTCCAATTGGTTAATTCCACACTTGTCACTGTGCATTTCTTGGTTTGTTAGATAAGAAGTGTTAGAGCAAGCGTTTCACCCAAAAGGGGGGGTGAATTGGGTAATCTTAAAAATTTTGTTGCAAATATAAAATTTGACGTTGAAATTAAAGCAGGAAAGAGTAAGGAGAAATATCACTGAAGTGTACACCGGGAGTTATACTGGTTTGGCCACAACCACTTTGACCTACGTCCAGTCTTCAAAGCTTCTTTGAGAGTTTTACTATAACTTCCAAGATTCAGTGGGTTTTTGGCACCTCAGTACAAGCAAGTTCCTTCGCCTGGACACTCACTCCCCCTTACAAGTTGTAATCCAATCCCAACTCAAGGTTCCACAACCTTAAGTTACCTTAATAACAAATATTGAGTTTGAATGAAATATCTCTCTCACAGAGTGAATAAGAATCACTGAAGCATAGAATTACAAGTATAATGCAAAACAGAGTAATGAACTTGATGATTCGTTCGTGAGTGTGTTCTTATTCTTTTCTCAATTTGGATGTTCCCATATATATAGATACGTTGGTAATGATTGCTGGAACATATTTCTTCATGCCTGTTGGAGCGTGCACAGCCACTATTGACTTTTCCAGTATTTGAAAAACATACGTTTGCGGTAGGTGGCAGTCGGTGACATTTGAGCGTTGCATTTAACTTTCCTTATTTGGTAAGATCTCTTCATTGTTTATCTGTGGATATGCTAAGAATACTAATATAATGAAAGGTTAATCAAATAGGAAACAAAACAATGAACGTTGGAATGATTTCTGAATTTCTGAGTTTGCATACTCGAGTATTCATTAAAGTTTACTCGAGTACTTACTCTAGTATCATCGTGAAATCTTTGATGGGACTGCAAGTCAACAAACAACTATAAGATTACTCGGGTAGTGCATGGAATAAACAAAATATCAAACCTTTGGAAATGCTTGTTTACTCGGGTACCTACTCGAGTAATGCACTCTTTTCTTCATAGGTTACTCGGGTACCAACTCGAGTAAACCTTCAAATAAACTTATGTTACTCGATGCTTTACTCCAGTAATGTTGGCAGGATTTCAAGGCTGAGAGCACTTCAAGTTTGATTACCTTGTTACTCGAGTACAAACTCGAGTAAACTCAATTTATGTTCATAGCTTACTTGGGTAATGACTTGAAGTTTTCCTTCAAAAAATAACTCTACATACTCGAGTAATCCACTTAAAATGAGTTAATAAATACCTGCAAACTTGAGTAGCACCTCGAGTAAAGTATGATAAAAATAGATAAAGTTATTCGAGTACTACCTTGAGGTTTTGGCTTAACACAGTGAGTTACTCGAGTACATACTCGAGTAACGTTGGCAGGGTACAACATGCCGAGAGCAACACATTTTCTGAAACAGAGTAACTTGAGTACATACTCGAGTATCATTGGCAGGCCGAGAGTAACTTGAAAAATTTTACCTGGTTACTCGAGTAACATTGGCAGGCCGAGACCAACTTAGAAACATTTACACTATTACTCGAGTACTTACTCGAGTAACATTGGCAGGTTACTGGAAGGTATCTCTGGTAACTTCAAGTTTTGTCTCATTACTCGAGTACATACTCGAGTAATGTCTTAGAAAACTTACTTCTCATCAAGTTTCTTAGCTTTTTCTCTTGGCCTTTCTTCATTACTCCAATGCTTACTTCAAGTGATGCTTTTCCCTGTTATTACATTGTTCAAACTTATTTATTCATTAAATCTTTTTCATAATATTATTTGTTATCATCAAAACATGAGATCTAACAGGAAGTTGTGAAACAAGAAAGTGATGTCGTTAAAGTAGAATATGGTCTGGTTAATATCGATAGAATTATTATTATTGGCCCTCCAATATATGGATTCCACAACTTTCATAGAGCATCTCTCGGATTGTTAGGTAGGAAGTTGTGAAACAAGAAAGTCATGTCGTTAAACTATAATATGGTGTAGTTAATATAGACACAAGTGTTGTTAATAGCCCTCCATGAATATAGAGACAAGTATTGTTAATAGCCCTCCATGTGGTTAATTTCACACTTTTCACTGGGCATGTCTTTGATTGTCATATACAAAGTTGTCAAACAAGAATGTCATGTCTTTAGAGTAGAATATGATACAGTTAAGATCGAGAAAGGAGTTGTTATTGTTCCTCACCTAGTTTTTTTTCGCTTCTCGTTGGGCATATCTTAGATTTTTTCAAAGCAAGTTGTGAAACAATAAAGTCATGTCGTTAGAGTGGAATATGGTCTTGTTAAGATAGACACAGGTGTTGTTATTAGCCCTCCAACATGTTCATTTCAAACTTTTTAGTGGCATATCTTTGATTGTCAGGTATAAAGTTGTCAAACAAGAATTTTATGTCTTTAAAGTAGAATATAATGCTGTTAAGATAGAGATAGGTGTTGTTATTGGCCCATACCTAGTTAATTTAGCCCTTTCACAAGGAACATCTTGGATTGTCAGATAGGAAGTTGTGAAATAAGGAAATCATGACGTTAAAGTAGAATATGGTCTTGTCAATATAGACACAAGTGTTGCTATGTGCCGTCTAACTGGTTAATTTCACACTTTTTGCTAGGCATGCCTTGAATTGTTAGATAGGAAGTTGTCAAACAAGAAAGTCATGTCATTTTTGTAGAATATGGTGATGTTAATATAGAGGCAGGCCATGTTACTGGTACTCCAACCGGTTAATTTCACACTTTTCCCTTGGGCTGTCTTGGATTCTCATATAGGAAGTTGTGAAACAAGAAAGTCATGTCGTTAAAATATAATATGGTGTTGTTAATATAGACACAAGTGTTGTTATTGTCCCTCGAACATGTTAATCTCATTCTTTTCAATGGCATATCTTTGATTGTCAGATATGAAGTTGTCATACAAGAAAGTTATGTCTTTAAAGTAGAATATAATGTTGTTAAGATAGAGATAGGTGTTGTTATTGACCCACACCTAGTTAATTCAGCCCTTTCAATAGGCACATCTTGGATTGTCAGATAAGAAGTTGTGAAATAAGGAAATCATGATGTTAAAGTAGAATATGGTCTTGTTAATATAGACACAAGTGTTGTTATGGGCCCTCCAACTGGTTAATTTCACACTTTTCGCTAAGCATTCCTTGGATTGTCAGATAGGAAGTTGTCAAACAAGAAAGTCATGTCATTTTTGTAGAATGTGGTGATGTTAATATAGAGCCAAGCCATGTTACTAGCACTACAACTGGTTAATATCACAATTTTCCCTAGGGTTGTCTTGGGATTCTCATATAAGAAGTTGTGAAATAAGAGAGTCATGTTTTTAATGTAGAATATAGTGTTTTCAATATAAAGACAGGTGTTGTTATCAGCCCTCCAACTGGTTAATTTCACAATTTTTACTTGGTATGTCTTAATTTGTCATATAGGAAGTTGTGAAATAGGTAAGTCATGTCATTAATATAGAATATGTTATTCTTAATATAGAGATAAATGTTGTTATTGGGCTTCCAATTGGTTATCGCTGCATATTTTTTGGTTTGTCAGATAGGAAGTTGTGAAACAAGAAAGTCATGTCGTTAAACTATAATTTGGTGTTGTTAATATAGACACAAGTGTTGTTAATAGCCCTCAATGAATATAGAGACAAGTATTGTTAATAGCCCTCCATGTTGTTAATTTCACACATTTCACTGAGCATGTCTTTGATTGTCATATACAAAATTGTCCAACAAGAAAGTCATGTCTTTAAAGTAGAATATGATGCTGTTAAGATCGAGAAAGGAGTTATTATTGACCCTCACCTAGTTATTTTGCGCCTCTCATTGGGCATGTCTTAGATTGTTTAATAGGAAGTTGTGAAACAAGAAAGTCATGTCATTAGAGTAGAATATCGTCTTGTTAAGATAGACACAAGTGGTTTTATTGGCCCTCTAATAGGTTAATATCATACTTTTAAGTGGCATGTCTTTGATTGTCAGATATGAAGTTGTCAAACAAGAAATTTATGTCTCTAAAGTAGAATATAATGCTGTTAAGATACAGATAGGTGTTGTTATTGACCCGCACCTAGTTAATTTAGCCCTTTCACTAGGCACATCTTGGATTGTCAAATAGGAAATTGTGAAATAAGAAACTCATGACGTTAAAGTAGAATATGGTCTTGTTAATATAGACACAAGTGTTGTTATGGGCCGTCCAACTGGTTAATTTCACACTTTTCGCTATGCAAGCCTTGGATTGTCAGATAGGAAGTTGTCAAACAAGAAAGTCATGTCATTTTTGTAGAATATGGTGATGTTAATATAAAGGCAGGCCATTTTACGTGGACTCCAATCGGTTAATTTCAAACTTTTCCCTAGGGTTGTCTTGCAATCTCATATAGGAAGTTGTGAAATAGGAAAGTCTTGTCATTAATCTAGAATATGTTATTCTTAATATAGAGACAGGTGTTGTTATTGGCCTTCCAATTGGTTAATTTCACACTTTTCGATGCGCATTTCTTGGTTTGTCAGAGAAGAAGTTGTGAAACAAGAAATTTTTGTCGTTAAAGTAGAATATGGTCTTGTTAATATAGATTGAATTATTATTATTGGCCCTCCAACTGGTGAATTTCATACTTTTCACAGAGCATGTCTCAGATTGTTAGGTAGGAAGTTGTAAAACAAGAAAGTCATGTCGTTAAACTATAATATGGTGTTGTTAATAGCCCTCCATGAATATAGAGACAAGTATTGTTAATAGCCCTTCATGTGGTTAATTTCACACTTTTCACGGGCATGTCTTTGATTGTCATATATAAAGTTGTCAAACAAGAAAGTCATGTCTACAAAGTAGAATATGATGCTATTAATATCGAGACAGGTGTTGTTATTGACTGTCATCTAATTAATTTAGTGCTTTTCTTTGGGCATATCTTGGATTGTTTGATAAGAAGTTTTGAAACAAGCAATTCATGTCGTTAGAGTAGAAAGTGGTCTTGTTAATATAGACACAAGTGTTGTTATTGGCCCTCCAACAGGTTAATTTCATACTTTTAAGAGGCATATATTTGATTGTTAGATATGAAGTTGTCAAACAAGAAAGTCATGTCTTCAATATAGAATATAGTACTATTAAGATAGAGATAGGTATTGTTATTGACCCACACCTAGTTAATTTATCCCTTTCACTAGGCACGTCTTGGATTGTCAGATAGGAAGTTGTGAAACAAGGAAATCTTGATGTTAAAGTAGAATATGATCTTTTTAATATAGACACAAGTGATGTTATAGGCCCTCCTACTGGTTAATTTCACACTTTTCGCTAGGCATGCCTTTGATAGTCAGATAGGAAGTTGTCAAACAAGAAAGCTTTGTCATTTTTGGAGAATATGGCGATGTTAATATAAAGACAGGCCATGTTATTGGTACTCTAACTGGTTAATTTCACAGTTTTCCCTTGGCTTGTCTTAGATTCTCATATAGAAAGTTGTTAAATAGGAAAGTCATGTCATTAATGTAGAATATAGTGTTTTTAATATAGATACAGGTGTTGTTATTAGCCCTCCAACCAGTTAATTTCACAATTTTCGCTGCGCTAGTCTTGGATTGTCATATAGTAAGTTGTGAAATAGGAAAGTCAGGTCATTAATATAGAATTAGTTGTTCTTAATAGAGACAGGTGTTGTTATTGGCCTTCCAATTGGATAATTTCATACTTTTCATTGGGCATTTTTTGGTTTGTTAGATAGGAAGTTGTGAAACAATAAAGTTATGTCCTTAGAGTAGAATATGGTATTGTTAATATAGACATAATTGTTATTATTGGACCTCTAATTGGTGAATTTCACACTTTTCACAGGGCATGCATTGGATTGTTAGGTAGGAAGTTGTGAAACAAGAAAGTGATGTTGTTAAAGTAGAATATGGTCTTGTTAATATAGATAGAATTATTATTTTTGGCCTTCCAACTGGTGAATTTCACACTTTTCACAGTGTATTTCTCGGATTGTTATATAGGAAGTTGTGAAACAAGAAAGTCATGTCATTAAACTATATATGGTGTTGTTAATATAGAGACAGGTATTGTTATTAGCACTTCATGTGGTTAATTTTACAATTTTCACTAGGCATGTCTTTGATTATTAGATACAATATTGTCAAACAAGACAGTCATGTCATTAAAGTAGAATATAATGCTGTTAAGATTGAGACAAATGTTGTTATTGACTTCCCACCTAGTTAATTTAGTAATTTTCCTAGGCATGTCTTGAATTGTCAGATATGATGTTGTGAAACAAGGAAGTCATGTCGTTAAACTATATATGGTGTTGTTAATATAGAGACAGGTGCTGTTATTAGCCCTTCATCTAGTTAATTTCACACTTTTCACTGGGCTTGTCTTTGATTGTTGATACGAAGTTGTCAAACAAGAATGTCATGTCATTATAGTAGAATATGGTGTTGTTAAGATCTAGACAAGAGTTGTTATTGACCCCCACCTCGTTAATTTAGCACTTTTCATTGGGCATGTCTTGGATTGTTGGATATGAAGTTGAGACTCAAGAAAGTCATGTCGTAAAAGTAGAACATAGTCTTGTTAATATAGATACAAGTGTTGTTATGGGTCCTCCAACTTGTTAATTTCACACTTTTCACTGGGCATGTCTTTGATTGTCAAACAAGAAAGTCATGTCTTTAAAGCAGAATATAGTGATGTTAAGATAGAGATAGGTGTTGTTATTGACCCGTACCTAGTTAATTTAGCACTTTTACTGGGCATGTCTTGGATTGTCAGAGAGGAAGTTGTGAAACAAGAAAGTCATGTCATTAAAGTGGATTATAGTCTTGTTAATATAGACACAAGTGTTGTTATTATCCCTCCAACTGGTTAATTTCACACTATGCGTGTCTAGGATTGTCGAATTGAAAGTTGTCAAACAAGAAAGTCATGTCGTTAATGTAGAGTATAGTGTTGTTAATATAACAGTAGGTGTTGTTATCAAATCTTCAATGTGCTTATTTTGTACTTCTAGTTAGGCATATCTTGGATTGTTAGATAGGAAGTTTTCACAAAAAAAAGTCATGCCGTTAATGTAGAATATTGTGTTGTTAATATACAGACATGTGTTGTTATTGGCCCTTTTCACTGGGCATGTTTTGTATTGTCAGATAGGAAGTTGTGAATCAAGAAAGTTATGTCATTAAAATAATATATGGTATTATTAATATAGACACAAGTGTTATTATTGGCCCTCAAACTGGTGAATTTCTCACTTTCGCAAGACATGTCTTGGATTGTCAGGTAGGAAGTTGGCAAATAAGAAAGTCATGTTATTATTTTAGAATATGGTGTTGTTAATATAGATACTAGCCTTGTTATTTGCCCTCTAACTAGTTAATTTCACAATTTTCACTGGGCATGTGTTGAATTGTAAGATACAAAGTTGTGAAACAAGAAAGTCATGTCTTTAATGCATAATATAGTATTATTAATATAGAGACAAGTGTTGTTATTAGACCTCCAACTAGTTAATTTCACACTTTACGTTGGCCATATCTTGGATTGTCAGATAGGAAGTTATCAAACAAGAAAGTCATGTTGTTAATGTTGAATATGGTATTTTAATATAGAGACAAGTCTTATTATTGGTCCTCCAACTAGTTAATTTCACACTTTTCGATGGGCATGTGTAAGATTATTGTAATATTATGAATTTTTAGCCTACCAGCTTTGGAATAAGCCTAAGTCTAGAAGACTACTACACCTAGTTTGGTAAGAGTCCCACGGATAAAATGAGGTTTATAGGACTATAAGATTCACCCTTTAGGTTGTGAATGAGTATCCATATTATATGAGGCTGAGTATGTGTTCGTAGTCGGATAAAATATGCCAATGTATGGGCACTTTGGCATATATGGTGCCATTTTGGTGACACCCAGAGGCATGTGTGGTGCCACTTGAGACTGACATGTATAAAGAAGCTTTTAAGTTGGTACAATGAGAAGTGGCTATGTGTGTATTTGGTTGAGTGAAAGTTATCGGTGTCTATTTATACTCGGTGTGCTATAAGACACATAGGTTTACATGTGGCAGGTTTTGAGGTATGTGACGCCATCTTATTCCATGAATGTACATATATGGCACATTCTTGAAGGCATAGAGATATATGGCTAATTAATTGGATAAAATATGTCAATGTGGGTGTACACATGGCATTCTCAGGGCTAGTGCATGTACCTTGCATTTTTGAAGAGACATTGGCTTGGTGTCAGATGTTTGGGACACTCAGGGGTAGGTATCACCATCTAATGGTCACTAGGGACATATGTCATCCTCTGGGTAGTCTCCAGGATACATGGAAGAAATCAGGAAGGAGTATGACACATGTTGTAAAACCAAGCAGCCCCGTATCAAAAAATACTTTTGTTAAAGTAGCTTTATTAAAGTATCTATTGACTTTCTCCTGTAAGTAGTCATTTATATGCCAACATCTGTTGTTGGACATCTGATACAGGTGAAAAAGACAGTACAACTCACTGGTCTCCGATCTGGCTACATATTCGATTTTCCAGAACATTATACCAAAAGTTGGTTGAATCCATTGGATTCCCTCTCCCTTGACAATTTAATTCACCTAAACTTGTTAGAGGTAAAAAGGAAGACAAATTTGAGGAGGTGCACCTAGTGCCCTGCAATGTAAAGAAAGAACATCCAATACACAAGATCGCCAGTTACCCGATAATTTCCAAAAAGAGTACCTAGCACCCTATATTTTTAAGTATGTGACACAGAATAAAAAAATCATCAAAAACCTCCATACTTCATTAAATTTGTGCAAAACCCTAAAAATAGGAAGAAAAATAAAAACAAATCTAACAAAAAGAAAGAATAGTGAAGTTTTCATGTTCTTGTGTTCTATAGGCAATTCGAAGCCTGAGATCGTGTTTCCAGCCTTCGGAGCCTTCATAAATCTTCTTCTACTCATTGAAAGCTATGTTTTTACAATTTTGGATTTCTGATATGAGGTGTTTGGTGACACATTGTTGGTAGAAGTACTACTGGAGTCAAGAACCGATTGGGGAAACGAGTAGACGTAATAGTAAGCTTCAAATTGAGTATAGCATCTTGTTGTTTTGATGAGTAATTTTGGAGTTGTATAACCCCTAGGGTTACAATGAAGAAGGGTATTTAGAACTTTAATAGGATTTTGATAATGAGCATGATGTTGTTAATTAAGGGTTTATGATGGTTAAAAACATGTATAAAGGTTGAAATTGTAAGAACACAATTTGTGTTCCTTAGGGGTCAGATTTGGCTAGATTTTGTTCTTGGGGTTAGAGCTGGATTTTGATCAATCTAATATTATAAATGGATTCTATGGCCAAAATTATGTACGGATAATATGTAGTTATAATTTTTGGATGATTGGTTAGAAAACCCTAATTTGGGAGTCCAAAGTGTTGATGTTGAATCTGCCAGATTCTAGGCAGTCTAATTGTAAGGTGGTTTTAAATAGTTAAACCTTGCCTAATGATCATGATTTTTTGTAGGTTGAAAGTAGATATCTTAAGCTTTAAATTGACATATAATATGTATCATTTGGTTATTAGTACCCGAACATGGTATTACTGCCAAGATGCCGGTGCTCATAGTGACTTATTTTGCACGTATTCAAATGAATTCCAAAATAACTCATAAGTTTACAATAAAAGAAATTAGGTATTACATTTTTGGTATCAGAGCAAAGATTTTGGAACAACGCTAGTATTCTTTGCTTCTGTTGATACTTTGTTAGTAACACCGTGACCAGAATGGGTTATTAGGTGATATGCAAACCCAAAATGTTAATCTCCTCTATCTGTTAAACAACCAGCCAAAGGAAAAAGGCAGAGTTATATATATGGGAAGAAGTGGAACAATGATGATGTGTAATTGAGGAAATGCTATGAGCTTTGCAACAATGGTTTTGGTGGTGTCTTGTCCTTGTATAGATTTTTTCGTCAGTAAGATTAAGGCTCTAGAGATAAATGAGGTAGCACAGGATTTAGATTTTGTTGCTAACTTTAGGACTCTTGTTATTGAATTAGAGTATGATTTAGATCCCTACATTTTGTTACAAGAACTGGTACTATTTATATTTCCATGTGGGGACAATATTTAGCATTTCTTGGGAGGATAATGCAATATACTGAGATCGAAATATATATCAGATATTGATGCCAAGTGAGATGCCTAGAGCATATGGATCTAGACTGCCCTAATGCACCAAAACCCATCAGAACTCTAGTTAATTGTGCTCAGACGAGAGTAGTCCTAGGATGGGTAATTCCCTAGGAAGTTATCATGTTGAAACCTTTAACTAAAGCTTATAGTGTATGAAGGATGTGTTGAATTAAGGTGTTATTGATAGATGATTTAAAGAATGCTTAGAAGCATAGAGATGATGATGTAAGTATTGATCTTTAATTCATAATATTTCTATTGCATTGAGTGCTACCTAGAAATGTTTATTTGATGGGGCTTTGGAAACTTGAGGCCTAATGGTTATTTTGAAGCTTCTCCATACTAGATGAATTATGATGCTATGAGGAAACATTATTGTAGAAAACACTTTTAACATCCGTTTTACACCCTTTAGACGACTATTTTTAGGGGGACACTTATATGAGTGTCATTGAAAATTCAAGAAAAGACAACTATTGTTAAACAGTTTTAGTAACAGAGTTAAAACAACTGTTTCGCTAAAATAGTCATTATTTCTCAGACATAAACAATTACAGCGGTTGTTTTTATTAAAATAGTTATTGAACTATATGTTTTTTTAATAAATTTATGTTTTACTCCTTACAATGCCATTGGAAAACCACTAACCCAAACAATTATATTTTGAATCTTCAAACTTCTATCATGACATATAGCACAAATTGTTAGGATCGGCATGCACAGTGGAAGAATTTTAAAATTTTACCAATCCTAATCGAGGATCTATCAATGGCATTTAAACCAAGTTGGAAGGATTCATACCTTTTATGATTCAGGGTTTTCACGATCTCTAGGAGACAACACATCAGGTTCGCTCCCTCAACCGGTATCCACACGAATGCTCTCCAACCGAGACTGCGTGCTAGCGCCTCTAATGTCTCCTAGGGTTTACTTGCGGCTCTCAATTCTCATGTGTATATCAATATCTCTGCTCTATCAAGTTTATGACCTATGAAGGCTATTTTCAAATTTCAAATTTAATCATCATTAATTTCGAAATTAATTAACAATTAATTATCTTGAAGAGATAATTAAATAAATTCAGTTTAAATTAAATATGTCCAACAGTTTTAATTTAACCTATTTATTTAATCCAAATAAAGAGCCATTAGATTTAATTTATCTTCATAAATTAAATTTGAGATACTATATCTCTATCATGTTAGTTATTAAATTTAATATATCTTAATAAATTAAATTTAAAACTAACACAATATAATAATATCATATAATATATATACATATATATATATAAGATATATATTTTTTGAAAATATATATCTATATAATATTATTAATAAATTTTATATTATATATATATAAAATTTGTCCACCCTAAATTAAACATTATCTTGTGTTGGGCCATTCTTGTGTGCAACCTTGTAGGCCCATATGAAATTGGCAGTTGGCCAATAACTATACTAACCCAAAAGTCGCAAGCGGCCTCTAGCAAGACATTACGACTACCCAATTCATATGAGGATCGTCTCAGGATGCAACCTATTATACAACCATGTCACGTCCCTTTTGTCACATGATATATCGATCAAGGATAAGGCATGGATAATGTCAACCTCTTGTTCCTGACCATTACATTCTCGATTCCTTAGTAGCCTAATAATAGAGACAAAAACTCCTTTCATCATAGTATGGCCATACATTTCTCAGACTCACTCATCGAGGGGCTTAGTAATATCTCTCTACTAATGTGAGGGACAAATTCCATCTTGATCATTCATATTCCTCTGCATGAAAAACCACCAAGCCCGATAGTAGCCTTTATCATCACCCGGTCAAAAGTGACTTTTGACTAGTTCAAAGCTTAGTAACTCTCATGTAGGAATCCATGATGACCTCAGGTCTAAGGGCATTGTGACGTGGTTATACATGAGAAAAGCTTATGACTTGATCCATGTAGCTTTCTTATAGTGGGTCGGTCCAGCACCTTGTACTCTTACAAGTGCCTAAGACTTGATTTGTATCTCCATATCTTATCAAAGTCATACTAATCTTATTTCATCTTTACTCCTGCATAGATGACCGACCAGGGATATTTTAGGACAATCTTTATGAATTATCCAAGTATACAATTATCACAGTTAACATGAAAATAATATGATAACAGTGGAGGAAAAAAACAGAATGGAGAAATTTCATAATAATGTTCAAAGTATAATGATTGGCCCTTAAGGCACAATTTCCAACATCCTCCCACTTGCCCCAAGTGCAATCATTAATTTGCCTAATTCCCATTGCCTTAACATAACGCTCATGCTTTGCCTGTGCAAGTGGCTTAGTAAGAGGATCAGCAACATTATCTTCTCCTGCTACTTTGCATATCTTTATATCACCTCTATCACTGATTTATCTAGTAAGATGAAATCTCCTGAGTATATGCTTGGTCCTTTGATGCGACCTAGGCTCCTTAGCCTGTGCAATAGCACCACTATTGTCATAGAACAAATCTATTGGATTTGAGATGGTAGGCACTACCCCTAGTTCAGTAATGAACTTTCTAATCCAAATGGCTTCTTTAGCTGTATCTGATGCTGCTATATACTCAGCTTTTATTGTAGAATCTGCTATAGTGCTCTGCTTGGAGCTCTTCCAGCTTACTGCTCTACCATTCAAGAGGAATACATATCCAGATTATGATTTAAGGTCGTCTTGGTTAGTTTGGAAACTTGCATCTGTGTAACCGATTACGCAAAGCTCATCATCCAATCCACCATAGACCAAAAATAAGTCCTTAGTCCTTCTTAAGTACTTTAGGATATTCTTAACAGTAGTCTAATGACCCTCACTAGGATCTTGTTGGTATCTGCTAGTCATACTTAAGGCAAATGAGACACCGGTCGAGTACATAACATGGCATACATGATGGATCCAATGGCCGAGGCATATGGAACCTTACTCATGCGATGTCACTGATTAGGTGTACTAGGACACAGATCCTTGCTAAGATGGATACCATGAGACATGGGCATGTAACCCCTTTTTGAATCATACATACTGAACATATGCAGTATGTTGTTTATGTATATGCTCTTACTTAAGCCTATTAGTCTTTTGGATCTATCCCTATAGATCCTAATCCCTAGGATATAGGTGGCTTCACCTAAGTCTTTCTTTGAAAAGAACTTTCCTAACCAAGACTTGACACTCTGCAAGGTAGGAATATCATTCCCAATAAGTAGGATGTCATCTACATAAAGCACTAGAAATACAACTATGCTCCCATTAACCTTCTTGTAAACACAAGGTTCATCGATGTTTTGAATGAATCCAAACTCTTTGACTAACTTATCAAAATGATGATTTCAACTCTGAGATGCTTGCTGTAATCCATAAATGGATCTTTGAAGCTTGCAAATTTTACCAGAGCCCTCTGGACACACAAAACCTTCAGGTTGTGTCATGTACACATCCTCAAGTAGCTTTCCATTAAGGAAGGCTGTTTTGACATCCATCTGCCATATTTCATAGTCATAATATGCTGCAATGGCAAGAAGGATTTTGATTAATTTCGCCATTACAACTGGGGAAAAGGTTTCATCATAGTCTACACCATGAGTTTAAGTGAATCCTTTTACAGTCAGTCATTCCTTGAAGACATTTACATTGCCATCTATGTCAGTTTTCTCCTTGAAAACCCATTTGCACCCAATGGTTTTTACACCTTTAGGTGGATTGACTAAGGTCCATACCTGATTGTCGTACATGGATTGTATTTTAGACTTCATGGCATTTAGCCATTTCTCAGAGTTTGGTCCCACTGTGGCTTCTCAATAGGTGGTGGGCTCATTTTGCTCAATAAGAAACACATCACGGCCTTCAGTAATCAGAAATCCATATCTCTGAGGCTGATGACGTGTCCTATTAGATCTTTCGTTTCTTTAGGATACCCAATGCAAAGGCACTTTGTGGATCTGGGCGCTAATTTATCAGAGGCTTGTTGCTTAACTTATACCTCACATCCCCAGATCTTAAGAAAAGATAAACTTGGTTTCTTTCCAGTCCATATCTCATATGGTGTCTTTTCAATTGCCTTAGATGGAACACAATTTAGTGTGAATGCAGCTGTCTCTAGTGCATGTCCCCAAAAGGACGGTGGAAGATCTATTTCACTCATCATAGATCGAACCATATCTAATAGTGTTCGATTCCTCCGTTCAGAAATGCCATTCCATTGTGGTGTTCCTGGAGGAGTCAATTGTGAGATTATCCCATAACTCCTAAGATGGTCAATGAATTTTTGGCTCAAATATTCACCACCTCGATCAGATCGAAGTTCTTTAACTGTTTTATCAAGTTGGTTGTGTACTTCATTTTGGAATATTTTGAACATTTCAAAAGATTCAGATTTATGTTTCATTAGATAGATATAGCCATATCTACTAAAGTCATCTATAAATGTAATGAAGTAGACATAACCTCCTCTGGCAGCTATATTTAATGGTCCATATACATCTGTATGTATGAGGACCAATAATTCAGTGACCCTCTCACTGTGCCCAATAAAAGGTGCCTTAGTCATCTTTCCTAATAAGCAAGATTTGTATGTATCATATGATTCAAAATCAAATGAGTTTAAAAATCCATCTTGATGGAGTTTAGAAATGCGTTTTTCATTTATGTGGCCTATATGACAATGCCATAGGTAGGTCGGATTCAAATCGTTTGATTTTATCCTCTTAGTAGTTACGTTATAGATATTCCCATTATTAGGATGTTCCAAATTTATATATAATGACCAACATGCAAATCACCATCAGCATAGAAAATGTCATTATAATAAATAGAACATTTACCATTCCTAGCAATAGAAGTATAACCTTCTTTATCCAAATAAGAAAGAGAAACAATGTTACTACTCAAAGTAGGAACATAATAGCAATTGTTTAAAACTAACAGAAGCCCACTGGGCAGAACTAATTCATAAGTGCCTACTGCTAAAGCAGCAACTCTTGCTCTATTTCCAACTCATAGGTCCACCTCGCCCTTCTTCAGCTTTCTACTGTCCTTTAGACCCTTCACATTTGTACAAATGTGAGAACCACATGTAGTATCTAATACCCATGTAGAGGAAGAAGAAAAATGAATGTCTATAATATAAATACCTGAAGCGATAGCCTCGCTATCCTTCTTGTTCTTTTTCAGATCTTCCAGGTAGAGTTTGCAATTCATCTTCCAATGACCGAGTTCATTGCAGAAGTAGCAGACTCCTTCCTTTGGAGGCTTTTCCTTCTTGGGTGCAGGCTTGGTTTCGGGCTTGTTTGACTCTTTGGCTTACCACCTGAGCCATTACCCTTCCATTTGACCTTCCCTTTCTTTTTCATACCCTTTCCTTTCTAAACCATAAAAGCTATTCTGGCTTTTTCTTAATGATTTGGTTAGCAGTTTTGAGCATCCCATGCAACTCAGAAATTGATTTCTCTATATTGTTCATGTTGTAGTTCATAATAAACTGGTCATAACTCTCCGGGAGTGAGTTGAGGATCAAATCTGTAGCTAACTCCTGGCTCATAGGAAATCCAAGCCTCTCAAGGTGATCAATATAGCCTTCCATCTTTAACACATGAGTACTAACTGATGCACCTTCAGCCATCTTGTAGGAATGTAAGGCCTTTGTGGTCTCATACCTTTCTTGCCTTGCCTGTTGCTAGAACATTTCCTTAAGATGGACAATTATCTCATGAGCCTCCATGAGTTCCAGATCTCTTTGGAGCTCTGGAACCATAGTGGCAAGCATCAGGCAACCTATATCCATAGAGTCATCCTTATGCTTTGTGTAAGCATCTCTCTGAGCTCTTGGAGCATTGATGCAGGCTTCTCAGGAATGGGTTGATCTAGAACATAAGCCTTTCTTTCCTGCTTGAGAATAATTCTCAAGTTCCTGAACCAGTCAAGAAAGTCCCATTGAGTTTGTCCCTCTCGAGGACCGATTACAATGATAGTGTAGCAGTTTTACTAGTTGACATGATTCTACAATTAAAATATGCAAAGTTAGTTAGTAATCTCCTACTAAATTAACACCCTCAATATAATAATTAGTGGGCTAAGATCCATATTTGGTTTAAACTTAAGTCCGCTTTGGCAAGACGCTTAAATTCAAGTTTTTTAGGTAGGTAAACTATTTACCAATTACATCACATATAAGTCTTAGATCTTTATGGGATTTAATCATCATATGATCCATCATGTTTAACCCTATCTAATGCCTTGAGATTCAAAACCGTTTTGTTAATCTCATATAAGTCAAAACAATAATGAATATTATGAGCAGCACCATTACTCAATCTTGTCTCATCAAGATAACTCAAGTGCATCCACTTTGGTGGTTTCCACAATTAAGCGATCTAGGTTTTGACAAGTATTCATTAATTGACAGCATTATGACTTAAGATTTGATTCAAAGGGCTTAATTAATTAGTTTTGTTTATATGGATGCAATCGTGGTTGTATCTCATACAGATAAATACATATAAATGTAAAAGTAATCATGCAATGATCTTATAAAAAGCATAATTTAAACGTGACATAACATGGCTTACCTAACCTAAAATCCTCCCAAGCCAATGAGAGGACTTCTCTAAATAAAAAAAAGAAATACATTGAGAGAAACCTCGTTTAAACATTAGAGGGGAGTGAGATAAGAAGAGAATGTACATCGAGAGTATTTAGAGAAAGGCACGGCACACAAGCCGTATTTAAATATTACAACCCTTTGTAAAATTCTAAAGCCATGTTGTTCACTATATCCAAACAAGTATAAATAATAAACCACAGGAAGAATTCATACAATATGAAAAGCAATAAATGTCGTGATCAGATTATATTGTGCTACGCAGAGATGGTCACGGCGGTCTTGCTAACGTGTATAGATAATGGCCCAAAACACTTCTGATCCGAATTGTCTACCCCAAAGTTTCGAATCCCTAAATCTGATTAGAGACCCTAACGTGTCTGTACTCCATGTTCTTCACCTATTCGAAACCTAAAAGATGAATTTTACTTCGGATCAAATCTAGAATAGAAATCACGATGCCAGTGGCAAAATTAAAACTTAAACATATCACATATAATCGAAACAATTTCACCAAATCGCATAAACATATAGCACTATCTGAAAAACTCACATTAACGTTGAACATATTCCTTTTTTATTTAACATATTCAGAAGTTTTCTTATGAACACATATATATATCCCATATATATCATGTGTATAAGAATATAAACTCAATTTAAGCGCACAATTGATCTGGCTCTGATACCACTGTTAGGATCGGCAGGCACAGTAGAAGAATTTTAAAATTTTACCAATCCTAATCGATAATCTATCAATGGTGTTTAAATCAAGTTGGAAGGATTCGTACCTTTTATAATTTAGGGTTTTCACGATCTCTAGGAGCCAACACGTCAGGTCCGCTCCCTCACCGATATCCACACGAATGCTCTCCAACCGAGACTGCATGCTAGTGCCTCTAATGTCTCCTAGGGTTTACTTGCGGCTCTCAATTCTCATATATATATCAATATCTCTACTCTATCAAGTTTATGACCTATGAGGGCTATTTTCAAATTTCAAAATTAATCATCATTAATTTTGAAATTATTTAACTATTAATTATCTTGATAAGCTAATTAAATAAATTCAGTTTAAATTAAATATGTCCAACAGTTTTAATTTAACCTATTTATTTAATCCAAATAAAGAGCCATTAGATTTAATTTATCTTCATAAATTAAATCTGAGATACTATATCTCTATCATGTTAGTTATTAAATTTAATATATCTTAATAAATTAAATTTAAAACTAACACAATATAATAATATCATATAATATATATACATATTAATATATAAGATATATATTTTTTGAAAATATATATCTATCTAATATTATTAATGAATTTTATATTATATATATATATAATTCGTCCACCCTAAATTAAACATTATCTCGTGTTGGGCCATTCTTGTGTGCATCCCTGTAGGCCCATATGAAGTTGGCAGTAGCCAATAACTATACTAACCCAAAAGTCGCAAGAGGCCTCTAGCAAGACATTACGACTACTAATTCAGATGAGGATCGTTATTATGATGCAACCTGTCATACAACCATGTCACGTCCCTTTTGTCACACGATATATCGATCAAGGATAAGGCATGGATAATGTCATCCTCTTGTTCCTGACCATTACTTTCTCGATTCCTAAGTGGCCTGATAATAGAGATGGAAACTCCTTTCATCATAGTATTACCATATATTTCTCAGACTCACTCATCAGGGGCCCAGTAATATCTCTCTACTAATGTGAGGGACAAATTCCATCTTGATCATTCATATTTCTCTGCATGAAAAACCACCAAGCCCGATCGTAGCCTTCATCATCACCCGGTCAAAAGTGACTTTTGACTAGTTCAAAGCTTAGCAACTCTCATTTAGGAATCCATGATGACCTCAGGTCTAAGGGCATTGTGATGTGGCTATACATGAGAAAAGCTTATGACTTGATCCATGTAGCTTTCTCATAGTGGGTCGGTCCAGCACCTTGTACTCTTACAAGTACCTAAGACTTTGATTCGTATCTCCATATCTTATCTAAGTCATACTAATCTTGTTTATCTCTGCTCCCGCATAGATGATGTACCAGTGACATTTTAGGACAATCTTTATGAATTATCCAAGGATACAATTATCACATTTAACATGCAAATAATATGATAACAGAATGGAGAAATTTCATAATAATGTTCAAAGTACAATGATTGGCCCTTAGGGCACAATTTCCAACACATATATTATCATAACATCATTTTAATGTTCAAACTTCAACTTTCAATATAAATCAGACAATCATATGGCCAAAGAGATAACATGCTTCCATGAAATCCCTATGCTTTATCATCATTTTCAAAAATGTTCTCTATAAAGCATAATGCCTTAACAGATTCAAAGTACTCATAATAAAAAACTATGAAAGTAACAGGAGGAAAAGTATTCGAATATGCAAACTTATATAGCACTGTAAAAAACCATTGCGCTATGTAAAAAGACCTCTACACATCATCACCCCTCTATGTGTTGTAGAAGATATCCTGACAAAAGGTCTTGGATTAAAAGAATGTCTTCAATTGTGTAAGAGTCCTGATTACAAAAAAGCTGAGCTCAAAATGGAGAATATGTTAACATAAATCAATAAATTGAAAGAAATGAAATTCAGTTGAGAATCAAGAAATGATCACCTATTCAAAATTAGTAGTAAGGCCACTGAAAATGATGTTATACATATATAGTATAACATAGAAGCCACACTCAGTTTTCTCTGATTGCCGAGGGCACTATACATCAAAAGCAAATGGTAAAAAAGAATAAAGGCATATATAAAGCAATAGTCAATCAAAGAACTTGAATGTAAACAACTTACCTTTGGCTAGAACCATAGAAGCCACACTCAGTTTTCCCACCCATTATATGATATGTCTTCAATGCACCGTAATAATTAAAATGATAAAACTAGGCATTAAAACAATTGAGTAAAATCAAAAATCAATTATTGACAAACAAATTAGCTTACATGTTAAAAATGGTTTTGATATCTCAATCTGGCTTGCAACCCAATGAGTTAAACCAAAAGATGACATTGATCAAGGAATAAGGAAGACAAAGACTCCAAGGATAACTATAATCACATATATAGATTAAAATGAGGTTAGATAACATGATACTTCTTATCAAAGTGAATGTGTATAAATATATCAAATTAAGTTACTTGCCTTTCAACATTGGTGCTAGATAACAAGGCGGCTGAGTCTGGCTTATTTATAGCCTACATAGCTCATATGATCTTCCAACCTTTGGTTATTATGCCTTGATAGATTGCCAGGACATAAGAAGCCATATGTAGTATTGAGCTCTCGTTCGACACACATTTTATGGAAGTAGCTACTACATAAATGAAATGAGAACTGACTCAGTAAATGTAGAAACCTAAAACTCCTAAATATCAGTGCATTAATTAAAGTTAAAAATTATAAATAAACTTACATGATTGCAAATATGACCCATCTTGTGTCTATCCCCTGTAAAGATAGGAACTCTCTATTATCTTTGTTATCAGTTCCAAAATTATACAAGATTGCTTGACCTACAATCCTATAAGGCATATGCAAGTTGAATTTGTTAATTTGTTTATGAATATTTTGCAGTTGTGCAAATAAGGGAAATTTTGTCATTTCTTCTTCATCCTAGTAACACACAAAATAACGATTATAAGTAGGATGTCAAGGATCAAGTAACAATAAGGTGTTTCCTACTATTGGAGGGGCTAGCACAGTCTAAACAAGATATTGAGGTCACAAGATGAAAGATCCTATTGCCTGACCTAGTCTAGCAACCTCTTTATCAGGGAACAAGACATCTACACCTTCCTCCCCCAGTCGAACACTTATGACATTGACCATACATTGATCATCCTAGATTTTGTTATTATGGTAGGTGGTAGCATGCATATATACAACAGCATCAACAACAACACGCAGGTACGGGACATCCAAATACAGAGTGCAAGGTTCTCTAGGCTCTAGTTCTGCTTGAATTTCCTCTCAAACCCTAGCTACAAACTCCTTACTCATTTCACCCTGTCTATAAGGTTGTGAACTTCCTCTAAAGTATCTTAAGATACCAACTTCCCTTAGCCCCCCCTCTAACTTTACCAGGGTGATCTAGCTTCCTATGCACCATTTCTAAGATGTCTATCCTTCCAGTTGAGTGAAGGGACCCTGGCTACTATGCTCTTCAAGTTCATCCTGTAGCATACAACAAATAAATAAAAGTAATTACATGAAATCTTGTTAGGAAAATTAAAAACACTTAAATATAATTGTTATTAAATACTGACAATCCTGTTAGCGACATTAGCAACAACTAGATTTATATATTTTTCTCCCTTCATCCTCTCTACTTTCTATTTTTTGTGACATGTGGGAGGAGGGGTGTAATATCCCAACAAGTGATTAAGGGTCAATGACTTCAAAAGTGGATGTGATTATAGATAAATAAACACTTTTAGAGAATGCGATGTGAATTATGATTTGAATGTGTTATGAATAGTTCCTAAACCCTGTATTTAAGTTCAAATATGGATTAACATCTAAATTGAATTGAAATAGAGGGAAGGCGCATATTATGGTGAAATAGAAAGTTAGGCAATTTGGTGGTTGTGTTGCATTGTGGTTCAAAACTAAATATGTTTAGATATGATGAGAATTTGGTTGTTTTAGTGATTCCAATGGCTTCTTTATAAAAATTCGGTTGGGGAGAGTGATTATTGTGAAATTGGAACCATTGGGAACAATTGTACAAAAGTTGGAAATTCTGTCCATTAAAACTTTGTACAGGGCAATCCATTTTTATAGAAGTTTTGAATGGGTAAATGGTGTCTAAGAATTCTAAAACTTTCTAGTCTTAAGTTCATATGCCAAGCTTCAAAATGGACATATAATTTGTGTCATTTCAATTTGTGAGATAAGAGTTCTGATTTTCCAAAGTTTGGGATTGAAACTGGAACTTGTTTTGGAGTAGTATAGACTTTTGTGCAATTCTGTACTTTTTGTGGTTATGAACTGTAGGGATCCATATTTGTTCAGTAAAGAGGACTTAAATAGCTTTCCATTGGCTTTTGGAATCACCTAATTTCTATTTTTCTAGAATTAGTTATGATTTTTCAAAATTTGGGCGAAAAATCTGCTAGAATTTCTGAAAAATCCTAAAATAGGAATTATGACATAAGCAAACACAATGATGACATAAGCATAATGTATTAAAATATATTCCATCATATTATTTAGCCATTTCACCTCATTTTTGGCTAAAAATAGAGAGAGAAAGCTTGAGAGAGTTTAAAGAGAGAAAGGGAAGAAAACTTACAAAGTAGATCGATTTCTTCGGTGAATTCGTACCTAACGCATAGAACTCTGCTTCTAAGCTACTCTTATATGTGATTCAAGGTTTTGGTAGCTTAAATTCAGTTCTTGGGAAGGTTAGGGTTTTGGCTTAAAAGAAGAAAAGCAAGAAGGAGCTTAAGGTAACTTTCAAAACTTCAATCTTTGATTGTTCTAGCTGTTATGGACAATTTAATCGGTGAAATTTCGTTGTATTGTCTTTGATTTGAAATTTGAAATTTGAATTGGCCTAGGGGTTATGCTACCAAAATTGAGTTCAAATGGTAGTTATAACCTAATGTAATACTTAATGAAGTGGTGAGAAATATAAAGGAACACGTTTGCGGAGTCAGATTTCAAAAACCCTAATTTTCCCCAAGAATGTGATAATTTTGGCCAGCTCTAGAAATGGGCCTTAGAGTTGGATTTTCAATGATTTGATGGCTCCATTAAGTTTAGGAGCAAAAATTAGGTGGGGTTACAATTGGTCACTTTTTCGAAAAAGGCTAAAAAGCATAATTACGAAAACGGCCTTAAAAAACTTAAAGTAGGGCTGCCAAGGGTAATTTTGTAATTTGACATTGAATATGATGATTCTGAGTCTGGAAATGGATTCTTTTGACGTAAATATGATAGGATAGCCCAGGTTAGAATTTCGGGAAAAGTGCAGCCGAACTAGGTACTGCTGCAGCTCGGACCAGGTCCCTAGGGGCATTTTTGTAAATTTTCATTATAGACACATATAACCCCCAGAAAAAATTTGGAAGTGTCGAAATGGAGCATTTGGAATTGTAGGATTCGATATTTGCCCTGAACGTGAGCAACCTGTGCCGAAGCACACTTGGAAAGAACAAGGTAGTGACGCTTTCCCTTATACTATAAGTGATGCATTGTATGTATGTTTATCATGCTTTGAGATGATTTCTGATGCTGCTGTGAATACAGCTAGGGATAGTTGTCATTATACAGCGGAAGCTGTCCTTATTGTGAATACAACGCCAGCTGTCGTTATTGTGATTACAGTGAAAGCTGTCGTATTATGTATACAATTGTGAGTGTTGTCGTTTGTGGTGAAAGTCATGCATTATTATGCTGCTATTGTTGTTGCTGCTATTGATTTGCTTACATGCTATGTGCTTATATATTGTATAAGTGATTTGTTACTACTAGGATTTTCTTGAATCTCTTTCTTTCCATTGACTACCCTACAGACAGGGCAAGTGGCTCAAATGATACGCAGACAACTAAGGGAAGATAGTTCAGATTTAGGTTGTGGTTGGTTGTCATATTTTTATTAGGGATCACTGCTTATTCAGTAAATACTATTTTTGTTACAGTTATGTAATCCCCTAATTGGGAATATGTAAACCCTTAGTTGATATATGAAACCCGAGGGCTGTCGGGATTTTGTTGTACACTCTGATATATAAATGTTATTTAACTGTGCAATAGCATTTAAAATTTGAATATGAAACCAGATGAATTGGATTTTGAAAGCCATTTGAGAAAACCTTATCTCAAGGATCGGATTGTAGAATAAGCTTTGATTATCTTTTGGTCTCTAATCCATTTTAATTACGTATTTCGAATCATAATTACAAAGGGGGTCACAAGGTGGCCCTACACAACATTACTAGGATCT
Source organism: Inga laurina (assembly GCA_963855925.1). NCBI lineage: Eukaryota > Viridiplantae > Streptophyta > Magnoliopsida > Fabales > Fabaceae > Inga > Inga laurina. The sequence continues at coordinate 29,284,080 of OY979702.1, read as the reverse complement.
GCTTACGCTGCTTCCTCTAATTTTTTGCAATTCAGCCTGCACTATCATCTTTTACAGCTTCCGATAACCCACATGCGACATGTAATACAGATAATTGTTTTTAGCTCACCTTTCTTTGTTTGGTTGACTCAATTATTATAAAACAGAGAATAAAGAAAACTGAGTTAGTGAGGTCAAGTAAGTTCAAGTAAAATGTTTTACACTAAGATGAACAAAATATATATACCAGAAATTAGGGATCCTGGCGCGATACTGCAAACAATCTCCAATCATTTGGAGAGAGAAACGAATACTCTTTACAAGGATCCTCATTGCTCTTTGACCCTTGAATGTACTTGGTTGTGGGAGTGGACTTGAAATCTTTCCATCGACTCCGAACTTGCCCTATTCAATGATTGTACATCTACCTCATGTTGGGGACATCATAGGTTTACTACAAAGCAAAATATATAATAGTTATATATGAATAAATAGAAATAAAGACAGAGAAGAATATAGAACTTAATTTATATACCAAAAGTTGTTCCTAAATCATAGCCTTCGTGTGCTTTAAAACTTCCCTCTAGCTAGAAATTAGAATGCTAACTTTGCTTGGACCCAAAAAGCCAACATAACTAATTAACATGTCTCCATCTTCACCGAGTGGCTTCAAATCAGCATCAAATTCCATATGAACCCTCTCCTTTTGTTCCTCATGACGTTTGACCAATGAGCATAACTTTGTACTTCCTCTAAAATTTTTCTTAACAGGGGAGCCACTTGAGTCACCCGAATATGTACTTGCCATATTCCTACTAAGAAATAAAGGTAAGATATGATAAGTAAATTGCAATTAAATGAATACTTTAAATAATGCAAAGTCTTACTTTATGCCTTTTTCCTAAATTCCTTCACAATGATCAATTCTATATGCATATTCATCATCATCTACCAATTCCACTTCAGTTGGTCTAGGTGGATTTATAGTGAAAGAAGGTGTGTCGTCAACATTCAAACTTGGATCACCATCCTTCTGTTTTTTACTTTAGAGTACAATGACAATTTCTCATTTGCTAGATCAATGACATAAAATACTTGTTTTGCCTAATTTGCTAGAAAGAATGGCTCATCTTTATAACCAACTCTATCAAGATCAACTAAGGTACATCCAAATCGATCTATTTCAACAACATTATTGTTAACCTACTTGCATTTGAATATATGGACTCTCAACTTAGTGTAGCTTATCTACCATATGTCTTCAATAACTCTACACAAACTATAGATGCCAATATAGGGTTCTTATCTTTCAAACTAGAAAAGTGCATTGCTTCGGCTACCACCATCACCCCACTATTTTGCACAGTACTTCTATTATCCTGGGCTTTTGAGTAGAAAGAATATCCGTTTATATCAAAACCACTACAAGTTATGACCTCAAAAGAAGGTCCCTAAGCTAACTATTTAATTGTCTTAGACACATTGGTCTAGTGCGATACCTTTTCCTTGAACCACTCTATGAAAGTCTTGTTTTGCTCATTAGCTATCTGTATGTCATTTTTTCTTGGATATACCTCCTTCAAACTCTTTCTGTGTTCATCTAAGTAAGGTTGAACTTCATCTGTATTATTCAAGATATACAAGTGTGCTTGCAACACCTCTTCATAACACATACTTTTACTTTGAGCCCCTGTGTTCCCTTACTTGCACCCTTTTCATGATGAGATTGGGCCTTCGACCTTGAAGATATTCTTTGCAAAAGTCCACACCTCTTCAACGATATATCTTTCGATAATTGAGGATTCAGGTCAATACGGATTTTTTGAACAACCCTTTAAGTTCTTCATATATTGCTCAAAAGGGTATATCGACCTTAGATAAACTTTGCCACATAGTCTTATCTCCCTTACCAAATGAACTATTAAATGCACCATTATATCGAAGAATACGGGAGTAAAATGCATCTCTAGTTAGGAAAGAATAGTATAACCCTAATTTTGTACTTCATCTAACTTTACAAAGTCAACAACTTTACTACAAATAATATTAAAGAAATTGCACAACCTTGTTATCGTGCTTTACACATCATCTTTCATAATGCCTCTAATAGCTACTAGTAATAGTTATTGCATTAAGACATGACAATCATGGGATTTCATTCCTACTAACTTGAAATCTTCTATTGACACAAGCATGCTCACATTAGAAGAATACCCTTATGGCACTTTAATGCCATGCAAACACCTACACAAACTTCTTCTCTCAGCTTTTGACAATTATTACGCTGCTGGCTCCATATACGCCCTCTTACCATTATCTCTTAGTTTTGGATGTAGTCATTCTCTTATTCCCATTTCAACTAAGTCTAGCCTCGCACTAATTCCATCTTTAGTCTTACTTGGTATGTGCAAAAGCGTACCAACAAGGCTATCACATACAATTTTCTCCACATGTATCACATCAATACTATGTCTTACATCCAGACTATGCCAATATAGAAGATCAAAGAAAATTGACCTCTTCTTCCATATGTTTTTCACACCCAAAGTCCTCTGATTCTTACCAGAAGTGACATTGATTTTTTCCACCCGACTATAAACCTCATCTCTAGTTAATGCCTTCGATGCCATTCCATTCTCTGGTAAACCGTTAAAAGTCTTCTTTATCCTATGATACAGGTGGAACCGAGGAAGAAATCGTCTATGACCAAGTTAGAATATTTCTCTACCATGCTTAAGTTGATGGAAGCGTGTGCTTGCTTCACATATCAGACATGCTTTATGACCCTTCACACTATAACCTGACAAGTTCCCGTATGTAGGGAAGCAATTAATCGTGGTGAAAATCATTACACGTAGCTTAAAGAACTGTTGGTTTTATTCATCAAACACATCTACGCCATCCTCCCATTACTTCTTTAAGTCCTCTATCAAAGGTGCCAAGTAGACATCGATATCATTCCCTGGCTATTTTGGTCCCGAAATCATCATAGAAAGCATCATATACTTGCGTTTCATACACAACTAGGGAGGTAAGTTGTAAATCACTAGTAGAACTGGCTATGCACTATGTGTACTACTAAAAGCACCATAAGGATTGATTCCATCTATGCCAGGCCCAAGCTGAAGGTTTCTTGGTTCGCTGAAAAATCCAGGATTCATTTCATCTATTTTCTTCCATTATAAAGAGTCAATCGGGTGTCGAAGGTATTTTGCAACACATATTCTATCATCATAATGCCATCTCAACTTCTTCGCTTCTTTCATATTAGCAAACATTTGTTTAAACTACAAAAAGATTGGAAGATACCACAAAACCTTTAAAGGTTTCTTTTTACTTGTCTCACCACCACACCCAGTACCTTTCTTTACTTTGTATCTGGAAGTTTTACATTTAAGACACTCACTTAATCCTTCATACTCATTTATGTACAATACACAATCATTAAGGCAAGCATGTAACTTTTTATACTCCATACCCATCGTAGACAAGATTTTGTTGGTCTCATACATGCGATTTAGAAGTACATTATCCTCTGAAAACATATCACACAACAATTCAAGTAACAATGTAAAACTACTATCGGTCAACCCACAAGTTGCCTCTAAGTTGACCAAGTGCAAAATACTTGACAAGCATGCATACTTAATACACTTAGCATATAAAGGTGTCTCTACTTCACTCTACACACTATCATATACAGGCATTTGTGCAAAACATTCTACCTCAACATCATGAATCATTTTCTCCATTCTATTATGGAACCCAAAAACAAGAAGATAAGAAAACCAAGGTTGCAGCTATAAGAAGTTTCATACATTGTGCCTCTTATAACTACTATACAATTTAAGTGTCTTAGAATAAGTCTACCTAAGGTTGCAGCTATAATGAATAACTATTGACTATAATAAAAAAAACAAGAAGATAAGAAAACCATAAAGTGTTAATATAAAACTATAGCGGAATAAAATAAAGGTCTAGCATACATGAGAGCATGTTCAAAACCATTCAAGTCTACCGAAGGAATATAATTGTAAAAGACTTTGTACCAACCACAAAACTCAATTTAGGAACATTTAAGGAAGATAAAATAAACTTCAATTCAACAATTTAGGTGATTATTACTAGTTTTGCAACCATATGTAGTATAAAGTACCATAAATAAGTATAGGTGCTAAGTTATATGCCTTGAAATTGCATGTAGGGCCTGACTTGTCACACTACCCTTGACAAGGTACGAACACCATGGTCACAAGTAAAAGGATTACTTTGAAAATGCAATGATAAAAAGCTTTTGAAAGAATCTTATATTCATTTTGATTTTAAGTTGTTACGTCCTTTTAGTGGCTAGCTGACAAATATGTAGAAGGTTTTGAAAAGCATTTAAGTGTTCAAATCCTTTCTTTATGTGAATTTGAGTATTGTTCAAATCCTTCTAATATAATAAAAACTATATTTTTTTTTCTTAAAAAATTATAAAACTTTTAATGAAGTATGAATGTTTCAGTTTCATATCTCCCAATATTTTATGCCCCAATCAATTTGATTCACCTATATGTTAAAGTGGTAAACCAACATGCATGTGAGTGACTTGTTGGCCTATTCAAAATAATTAGTTTACGAATTAAAGTGATCATGTCTGGTGTCTAACAAAATTACCAAAATGAAAAAACAATGAACCTATACTGGTCTACAAAAAAATTTATCCCTATAATATTATTGTTATATACTAAGCTTTGTAAGGAGGGATTCAACTTGCACATTTGTTAGAGAAGAGGGGTTTGATAAAAGCAGTGATACATCAATGAATTGAAAAAAGGATCAAATGCAATGATAAAAAAATGAAGATTGCTGATAGCCTAATAAATATTTCCCCTTCTTCAATTTTGTGTGTGAGTTAATAAATTGCAGCATGTCAGGAGTAATAAAAGGGAATTAAATGACAAGAATCTATTTAAAACCAACTTTCTAAAGTCTATTACATACCTAACCAAGCAATTTGATAAATGAAGCAATTAACCTAAGCACAAATGCACGTTGTATGCAATTAAACAAAAGGAAATTAAAATAAATGCAATGTGGCTAACCTGAACCGAAGAGGTAAGAGAGGGGAGTTGCAAAACCAAGATGAATGGAGGACTGAGAAGAGTACAGCACTCCTGAACCGAAGAATGCAAGCAATTTGACAAAACAAGCAATTAACCTAACCACAAATGCACGTTGTATGCAACAAAAAGAAAAGGAAAGTAAAATAAATGCAGTATGGCTAACCTAAACCGAATAGGTAAGAGAGGGGAGATGCATAACCAAGATGAATGGAGGACTGAGAAGAGGAGATAGCACACCTGAACCAAAAAGGGAAAATAGGGTAGCTACAAACCCACACTAATGGAGGATGGTGACAACTGTGACAACATGAGAGGGGGAGGGAGAAGGATGCACCATAGAGAAAAAATAGCTAGCCACCACTTGTGACTTACGACTTATGAGGAACAAGTTATAAGGAAAAGTGAGGGAGGGTAGTCAGAGATTGGGTAGGAGAAGGAGGCGCGAATTGAAGATCATAAGGGGAAAATGCGGAACAGAAGGCGTACGGGGGATTTTAGGCTGACTTACAACATCCGTTCTCCAAAAACGGTCGTTGTAGAGCTGAGTTACAATGATCGTTTCAAAGAACGGTTGTTGTATGTTAGATACAATGACTATTATTGGAAACGTTCATTGTAACCTTGCTACCAACAACCGTTTCCAATAACGGTCACTGTAACACGGCCTTCAACAACCACTTGGATAAAAATAGTCACTGAAAGGTTAGCCGGACTCCTCCCTATACCTTCTTACTTATGTTTTCTAGAAAATGGATGTTCATTACTGACATTAAATGTACTATATATGGTAGTGAAGTTAGATTGAATATTATTATCATGATGACTCTCAGTATGCCTGTTGGGTATAACTGAGAAAATCATTTCTTGACTCAGGTGATGTTGAGGTTCTAGATTTAGTAGATCAAATATTCAATACAATGAATGAACTGTAACCTAAGAATCAATCTCAATGGTTGAATTGATTCTCTAGGAATTTGAAATGGCTTAGCAATTTGAGGTACTAAAATCTGTTAAAGATGTGTATCATATTTTTTTTGAAGGTTGCTAGTTGCTAATCTAGCAAGAGAAATATCTTGATCATGGAATATTCCATTAACGAGATTGATTGAAATTTTGTTCCCTATAGAAAAGGGTAGCCATGAGTCATGACCTTATGATTGAGATAGATAATAGAAGTTATACCAGTAATTTACTGAAGAATACCTTAGTGACGCAATTTGAACTTATGATTATGCCTGGAGCTATATCAATATCAAGAGTCTAAAAAGAATGATTGATAAATCCTAAATTTTATATATTTTATCCCACCTTATTCTTTTATTTTGGGATAATTTGGATTTATTAGATAATATTTGGATTATTAGCCAATTATAGGAAATAATATAAATTTGAATTGATTATGATATTATTGGCTTAAATTGATAATATTTTAATTATTATCTTGTGATTGGATAATATTTTCAAATATATGATAGATCACAATTTTATTTGATTCTTGCAGAGTAAGGAAAAGGAGATTGAAAGATCCTACGGTGCAGAATGTTTCTTAGAAGCTAAAAGAATATCCAATGGTTGAATATTATTAGGCTTCTTGAATTTTAATGGGCTCAAGATTGGATCCCAAAAATTCTCTTTACCTTCCATAAATTAACCTAGCCGCCACAGCACCCAGAGACATGAACTGACATTGACGGACTGACACTGGAGAGAGGCAAAGACGCACTCACAGAGAGGGACACAGTTGCTGGAATTGCTTCGGCAAAGGACGTTGACTATACTGAGGGAATTCATCGTCAATTCCCAACCTTTTCTCCATTCACGAGTCCCACCTCCATTCCATACACATATACTTAATCTCCAACATCAACCTTATCATTCAAGAAGGATGGACATGAGTTTCATGAAGGAGTCAAAGGAGAAAAATTCCATGGAGGCTTGAGCTATTTGGGAAGGCAACTTGGGAGGAGCATGGAGGAAGCTAGAGCCTAGGAGCTTACACTTGAAGATTACAAGGGAGTGTCTTTCTTTTATCTCTTTGATTCAAGACTTAAGATTATTTAGTTTCAAATGATTTTTGAGTTGTGATAATTGAGAACAATCTAGTTTTAGATTGTAGACTTATTATTGATTTGGATTGAATTGATATTTTGGATTTAATTTGTTCTTAATTGATTGTTGGGATTTTTGTTTGCAAACCCTTAATTGTCAATTAGATTATTAATTGAGTTTTCACTATTAATTTAATTGGCAATTTAGGTTTAATCTCTTGATTGTTTAATGAGGTGATTAATTGTCGAATTGTTTAATCAAGAAATTGTGAACATAATTTCCAAACCTATCTTAAACAATTGTGGTTGGTTTTTAATGGATTTAATTAACCACCGCTTTTTCCATTATGAGTTTTCTAGTGGATTAGGTGTTATTGAGCTTGAGGGTTTCCCATGTCTTAATTAGGTGATTAAATTTATTAATTCCAATTTTCTATGAACCTCCCTTTGGTTTAATAAATTGAATGGCTAAGAAAGCTAATTCCATGTGAATCTTAAGTTGTCCCCTTCATCATCGTAACTAAACTAAATCTTTGTTGTTTGCCTTGCTTTTCACTAGTCTTTTGCTTAGGATTTTAATTCCCCTTTCATAAAAAACCCCAAAAATTGCATTCAAATTCATATAGATTAGTCTCATTTTCATAGAGTTTTTAGAGTCAATTGCATTAGTACATTTAGTTAGTTTAATTGTATTTAGGTAATAGTGTTTCGCATTCTAGTTTAGGTCCATTACGTTGCATCTTTTATAACTTAAAACTCAATCCTAAAGAAAACCCATAGCTTGCTCCTTGGGAGAATGAACTAGGTTGACCTTAAACTGCATAATAATTTAGGACCTAGTTTAATTGATTGCTTTAGCGACAGAAGCACGCATCAATGACCCCAGATGAGATGGCAAAATTAAAGAAGCAGATTGCACCACTGCTAGAAAAAAGACTTGCTCTAGTTACAATGGTACTGGCATTGAAAGACGGCTAACTGGAGAGGACTACCTATGGAGGGTTTCAACTAGGGTGTTAACCAGTTAGTGATTGTGTAAAGTGCCGAGGACGTGCCTTAAAGTAAAGCCACAAGGATGTCGAACAGTAGAGTGGAGCCACTAGGATGTCAATTTTTTAGAGATGGGTTCATTGTAACAAGTCCTACAAAGGATGGATTTCCTTGGAAGAAGGGTTTATATGACCTAATGTTTAGTCATAGGGTGCTATAGTACTATTTGTTGAAAGGAAGACGAAAAAGAGACAAAGACAAAAATGGCTCAAGGAAAGTCAGCAACTCTTTCTCTCATATATTATTTGATTTTGCGTATGTATATTATACCATTAGCCTATTTGTGATATGAGCATTCAAAATATGACCGATGAATGCCCATGTGACAATGAGACTGTGAGTCTATAGGACCAAGTGTCTTGTGTTGACATTATGCTATTTATGATGGGCGGATACCCGTGTGACAATGTTACATTAAGACTGGTATGCAAATTTGCATGGGGAGTTATGAACTTTTTAATTTATGTCATGAAAACTAGGTTGAATTATAGCAATGTGCAATACATGACAATTCTGGGAATGTTGTGCATCCAACTGGCTGTGGGTGGTATTTTTTCTCAAAAATATATTAAATATAGGTCACATTATGTAACCCCCTCCATAAATATATCTGAAATACACGATTAAAATAAAATAGAGACCACTAATAATCAAACCTTAATTACAATCCCATCCTTGAGATAGGGTTTTCTCAAATACGTTTCAAAATCTAATACACCTAGTCTCATATTCACGTTTCAAATACAATTACATCACACGGAATATCACATTTATACAAATATCAGAGAGCGCACAATAATATCATCCCGACAACTCCTGAGTTCATACCTTTACATAGGATTCATAGGGCACATTCGCCCTTTACAATTTCTCAAACAGGGATTACACAAAGTCATCTCAAATATATATCCAAATACTCATCCCAAATAACCAAATATACATCTAAAACATGTACATATCCAAATATACATAATCCCAACCATATTGATAACCAACTACCAAATTGACAACCCAAAGGAGTCCTTGCCGCCCTTGGTTGCATGCTCGATCCTTGATCCACCTGCCCTGTCTAAAATGTTGGTAGGGGAGGGTGGGATTCAAGAGAATCTCAGTAGGTAAACATTACCAATATGCATGCAAGATAGATGTTTAATGCATGACATGCTTGCATAACTCATGCTTACACACAATGACAAATATGTAAGCTCAATGCTTCGAACAACATACATATGGCCATAGCATAAATTGAAACAAAGCTTAAAATCATTCATACATGTTTCACATAATCAAGCAAAGCAATAACATGCATCGATACTAACACAAATGTCATATACATGCAGGAGAGGTAAGTTCCCTACCCTTATTCTTTCCACGTATGCTCCAGCATCAACTACTCGTGATCCGAGTGAATATCCAACCCTATAACCAAATCAAGGACATAGGGTCAATCTCTAATCCAAATCCTTACTTCCATATTACTTAAGGTTGGTTATCATTCACACCCTTTAGGTGGCTATAATAAGCTCAACGAAAGCCTAAAGGATTGGGAAGTACTAGGTTGGAAATCACCTTTCAAAATCATAAAATGCTGAAAATGGGGGTTGGCTGCAGCCAAGAATCCTCTGGCTGCAGTTAATACGTGCATAGAAGGTTTTTGGCTACAGCCAAGAATTTCTGGCTGCGGCCAAAACGCACATAGAAACTTTTGTGCTGCAGCCAAGGAAACTTCAGAAATTCATAACTAATTCTGGAAAAATCAAAATGAGGTGATCCTATAGCCTATTGAAAGCTCTTTAAGTCCTATTTATAGGAAAAATATGAGCCATTACCAAAAATCACTACATAATTCCAGAATTACACGAAATTCCCTTATTGTTCCAGATTTACACCCAGTTTTAACGTCAAACTTTGGAAAACCATAACTCCTAGTTCACAAAACGAAATGACACAAAGTATATATCCATTTCGAAGCTTGGAATGTGAGCTTTAAGACTGGAAAGTTTCAGAATTTTTAGACACCATTTGGCCATTCAAGACTTTTGTACAAGCAGACTGTCCAGAATAGAGTTTCAAAAGACAGAATTCCATATTTTGTACACTTGCTTCCAATGGTCCAATTTTCATATCAAACATCATTCTCACACAAAATTTCACAAGGAATCCATTGGAAATACCAAATCAACCAAATTCACATTCCATCAACATGTTTCACCAATAATCACAACATATCAACACAAGTCACAATTCAAACTCACATTGCAATTCTTTACTTTCCAAAGTTCCAAAGATCCATGGCTCACACCTTGCCACTTGTCAACATCTTAATCCATCATCCATGAGCTCACACACACGCACACATACACTTGATTCCACCCCTTGATCTCTTGCACAAATCAATCATAACCATTGATCTTGAAGTTACCAATGCGTTTCCACTTCGTTAACTGACCAATTGGCCTATAACTTTACCGTTTTGCCCTTGATTATGGCAATTCCTCTTGCATCACCACACTAACACACCATATCATTCCTTTTCTTCCACAATGTGACCTCCCCTCTATTTTAAGTCAATTTAGATGTTAATCCATAATTGAACTTAAATACAGGGTTTTGGCGCTGCTTACAACACATTTTTATTCCAAATCACATCATAGTCTCTAAAAGGGTCCATTTATCACTAATGACATCTACTTTTGGAGTCATTAACCTTTAATCACAAATTGGGATCTTGATAAACTGGGGGTTAGCAATCCACTAATCTCAGGCTTATTCTCTAGCCTCAAGTCTCAAAATTCGGGTATTACACATTGCCTTTGGAATTACTACAATTTGATTTTTGTACATAATGATATGATTTTTCAAAGTTGATGAAATATTCTGCTAGATTTGGTCACTTGTGCGAAAATTGAAGATGTAATGGTATAATATAATATGGTTGAACTTTGAGGTTAGAAATTGGTCTTTTAGGTTATTTGCCACTTTAAATCCTTAGTTGACTTGATTAAATGTCCCTAATGATAACTAACTTGAGTGTTTGAATTAAAGAAGAATTGGATTAAATAATCACCTATCGTCCTTAATTCTAATTATAGTATTTAATATCTGCCCTGACCGCAAGAAATATGTTCAAAAACAAGACTTGAAAGACCAAGCTTGTGACTATTTCTCTTATATCATGTATAAAGCTTTGTATGTATGTGTTTATCATTGAACTTTGATGAAAGTGGTGAATGTCAAGAAAGTAAATGCTACTATGATTGTTGTTGTGAATGCTGTTGTGTGACGAATGTCATGAATGTGTATATAGATGTGAAAGTCATCATATACAGTTGTGAAAGCTATCGTATACTGCTGTGTGAGCTATCGTATACAATTGTGAAAGCTATCGTAAATGACACGAATTGTGACAAATATGATGAAGGTCATGAATGTGAATGCTGCTGTGTGTGCTGCTGTGAATGCTATTGCAAATGCTGCTTTATGATAATCACTTACATGCTTTATTAATTACATATCATATGAGTGAAATGTTACTATTGAGATTCATATGAATCTTACTCTTTCCAATTACTAACATATAACTAGGGCAAGAAGATCGAAGGAGAAGTAGGTAACGAAGGGCGGCTAGTGATCCCAATTAGGAGACTAGAGTTTTGTATTGGTTATCAGCTTTTTTGGGATAAATGTATATATTGTATATGATGAAAACTTGTGAATTTGTATGTAATCCTCGGTTTGGGAACTAAAATGGGTGATTATTCCCTATAGACCCTACTAGTTTGAGTATAACTCGAGAGTTCGTCTGGAAATTTTGTTGACCACTCTGATATTAATGAATAGAATCAAACTGAGTAAGCCAAATATGTTTAGTAAAGCATAAATAAGACCACATTAATTATGTGTTGAAAAGTTTTGAAAACCCACTTTATCACAGGACCAAATCCTATCTTGAAGTCGGAACCTTTAATGAGTTTTAAATTATCTTTTAGTCTCCCATTTATTACATAACATGTTTTCAAACCATATTAATGACTTCCAAGGAAGGGGTTACATTTTTACTATCAGAACTAAAGTTCCTGGCAAGGGTAGGTTTCGCTAGGATAGTTGCAATAGTTCCTTGTCTTAGTGATGGTAGTTAACCTATAATTGTTTGTTGTATAAACATAAATGTTCCTGTTATTTGCTGGTATGTGAGTTTTATGGAAACTATGTATACATTTAATGTGATATTGACATGGTGAATCATTGTGGAGTAAAAATAAATAATGGTTTACCTAGAGATTCGACGTGTAGAACTGGAGGTGGAAGAAATAAACCATAACCCACCTGATCCTATACAACAAATGATGGGTGTATGAATGAAGCATCAGGATATGATTTATGAATTAAAGGATGAACTCTGAGAGGTGAAAACAAAACAGAAAGAAGACAGAGTCTAATCGACACAAGGATAGATAAATCATAAGGAAATAGCAAAGGGTCAACTCAACCTCTAGAGTCACTACCGCATACTAACCCAAATTAGGAATCATATAAGGTGCCAACCCGAAAGGAGAGAGATCTACAGTTCTGGGTCTCCAAATTCTGTAAGCATCTGCCTCTGATATTTACGGAATGATTTGATCCCCAAGTAGCTGAAGATTGGCTAGTCTAGTTAGAATAGAATGCCTGACTAAGGTAAGGGAAAGATTGGCCATCTACAAGCTTGAGGGAGACGCTAACAGGTAGTGGAAAAACATATCTTTGACACTGTGAACCTGGAATATGCCTTTGACTTGGGAGCTATTCCAAGAAAAATTCAATGAGAAGTACTTTTCCAAGTTTGTGAGGCTCGAGAAGGAATTAAAGTTCTTGTCAATAAAGGAGGGTGGTGAAGAGACTTTTAATGATTATCTGTCTCAATTTATCCAACTGGCCCATTACTCCTCATACCTGCACTACATAGATGATGAGGAGTAGAGCTTTGATATGCTGATCAAAGAATTGAGGCTCAAAATTAGAAAAAGGTTAGCCTCCCGGCAGTTTACTGAATTCAATAAAGTTGTGGAGGAGTGTCAAATCATAGAGAACAATATAAGGGATCTATACCCAGCTAAGGGTGGTAGTTGTCGCGATAAGCCTAGTAAGAGGAATACTTCCCAGAAACAGAAGGGGTAAGAATCCTTATCTAAGGGTGGTGATAAGAAACCCTACCAACCTAAGGACATGAGAATCATAAACCCCTAATGACATGGTTATGTCCTCATTATGTCAGGGCATATAGTGGCTGCATGTGTTCAGGGCATGTGATTTGTTATAACTGTAGGTAGATAGGACACATGGCCAATGAGTGCAAGCAGCAGCTGGTAGAGCAATCAGGGTAGGATGTTTTCTATTACACATGTAAAAGGACAAAAGTCTTCCAACTTGATTCAAGGTAAACTCTTCTCAATGGTAGTTTACTGGGAGCTTTATTTGATTCGGGTGCTAGACATTCATTCATTGCCTATAATTATGAGAAACACCTAGGATTGAATGTTCATAAAATGCCATTTGACTTGGTTGTGTTGATGCTGATGGGTGTCAAAGCTATGACTATTGATGTTTGCTTAAATTGTGTGACAATCATTGAGGAGCATGAGTCCACGGTTGACTTGATTTGTTTGCTACTCGATCAATTAGAAGTCATACTAGGTTTCGATTGATTGATGGCAGGGTTTTGATTGATTAACAGTAATGCACCTATTGTATTCATGGATTACATGAATCGTGTCTTCTAACAGTACTTTGAGCAATTCTTGGTGGCTTTCATCAACCACATCTTGATATACTCTAAGAGTAATAAAGAGCGCGAGCATCATTTATAAATAGTGCTAGAGATCTTAAGTAAAAAGTAACTATATGCTAAATCGAGCAAGTGCAAGTTTTAGCTTCCGAAAGTAAAACTTCTGGGCTATGTCATCTCGTAAGAAAGGGTCTCAGTGGATCCTAGTAAAGTGGAAGTAGTGCTGGACTATAAGAGGCCAAAAACTGTTGCTAAGACGCATAATTTTTGAGTATTATGGTTATTACCTAAGGTTCATTCAGAATTCCTCCCCGATGTCCTACCGATAACCAAGCTCATATAAAAGGATAAGCAGTTTGAGTAGGATGAATGATATGTAAAGGGCTTCACTAATCTGAAAGTGAGATTGATGACGGCACTGGTGTTGATTATACCCGATCCTAGCTTGATTTATGTTTATACAATGATGCAAGTAAGCAGGGATTGGGGTGTGCCTTATATAGCAAGGCATTTACCCTTTGATCTGAGGATAAGAATAGAAACAAAAATGAAGGGCCAAGATTGGTCAATTGAAAAGTAAGAGCAATATGAGGGTTAAAAAGAAAATTAACACCCTCCCTCATATTGTTAAAAACGTCCAAAAAGGGTAAAGGAGGCAGAAAGAGGGATTTGGTCAAAATTTCAACTCTTTTACAAGAAGACTTTGGTCATATTGATCACATATACCTTTAAGCAGGTGGTCAATATTCCTTGTGTTTTTATTAAAACATTTCTGTTAAGACCAAGGGAAGGGAAGAGGAACTAAATTAAAGCAAGTCCATACTCATTGACCAAGTCAAAAAGAAAGAAAAGAAGAAAGGAAGAAAGTTCAACAATTGTGGCTAGGCTTGAAAGGCAAGCTTTAGCAAAGCAAAATTGGTTAATATTTTCTCTCCATGTTGAAGCATTTTTTTGGTGTAAAAGAATAAGAGAAGAGGAAAGATAAAGCTTCATCAAAAGTAAATTAACCATACATCATCACTCAATCACCAACTTGTGCAAGAAGCTAAAATATTAGCCATACATTATTTCTCTTCTTTCTCTTTGCTAATTTTCGCGCCAAGTGATTTCAAGAAGCCAAGGAATGAATATTAAAACATATCTCACCCCCTTACACTCATTAAAAGTTGGCCAATTTGGGAAAAGAAAGAGGAAAAAGTGAAAGAAAAGGACAAGGAAAGCGAAAGGGAGCATTTGAAGAACAAAGAAGAGATGTAGATGTTTTTGGTCACTTTTCACTTTCCAAATCACCTCTATTGCTCTTGAGGTCTTTATGAATATTGTTCCTCTACCTAAGAGCTTCATTTCTATGATTTTAGAATTTTAAGAGGAGGTGTTTTGAGCCATCTTGTAAAATAAAAAATTGAAGAACTAAAGAAAGAACCTAAGGAGAAGCATAAGGTGAGTACTAGCTTTAATTTAAGCTATGGGTTGTGTAGGTTGAATGAGTATTTTGACATGTGTAATTCTGATTAATTTTGTCCAAGCTAGGGTTTTAAATAGTCCTGGTGATTTGATTATGTTTATGGTTTTTTATGATGCTTAAAGGACATATGAAGCTGTTAGGGGCTTAAATTGAAAGTATGGTAATTGTTGGAATTTTTGTTGAATTTTTGCCCAAAACAAGTCATGGGGAATGAGTGAGAATTTGTTCAATTTGATATTACAATTTTGTTCTATAAGAAAAATGGTGTGGGAATGGCCTCAGGTTGTGAATTTTGGATCATTGAAACTTAAAATGCAAAACTAGATTTTTTGCCAAATAGGATTACAGCGAGGTACCCTAATTTTATGGTGTTTTTGGATAAACAAACGATGTTTAATGGAGGTGAAACTTTCCAGAATAAAAGTAAACATACCAAGTTTAAATTTGAAGGTCATTTGTATCATTTCAAATTGTACACTGGGAGTTATGAATTTTTTAATTTAGGTCATGTAAACTGGGTTGAATTCTAGCAGTGTGCAATAAATGACAATTCTAGGAATGCTATGCATCCAACTGGCTATAGGTGATATTTTTCCTCAAAATTAGACTAAATAAGGGTCACACTTTCTTTGGAATCACTACAATTCAATTTTTGTACATAAAGATTTTGTAAAGTTGATGAAAAATTCTGGCAGGTTTGGTCACTTGTGCAAAATTGAAGATGTAATGGCATAATGTAATATTGTTGAACTTTGAGCTTAGAAATTGGTCTTTTGGGTTATTGACCACTTTAACTCCTTAGTTGACTTGATAAATGTCCCTAATGATAACTAACTTGAGTGTTTGAATTAAAGAAGAATTGGATTGTCATTCATAATTCTAATTATTGGATTCAATATTTGCCATGAATGCAAGAAATCTATGCAAGAACAAGACTGAAAAAACTAAGGTAGTGACTCTTTCTCTTATATCATGTATAATGCTTTGTATGTGTGTGCTTATCATTGAATTGTGACAAATATAATGAATATCATGAAAGTGAATGCTGCTATGATTGTTGTCATGATTGTTGCTATATGACAAATGTCACGAATGTGTATATAGCTATGAAAGCTACCATACATGGCTTTGAAAACTGTCGTATATAGCTATGAAAGCCGTCATATATAGCTGTGAAAGCTATCATATATAGGTGTGAAAGTTGTCATATATAGTTGTGAAAGCCATCATGAATGTCACAAATGGTGACAAATGTGACGAAAGTCACGATTGTGAATGCTGCTGTGTATACTGCTGTGAATGCTGCTTTGTGATAGTTGCTTACATACCTTGTTAATTATATATCATATGAGTGAAATGTTACTATTGAGATTCATATGAATCTCACTCTTTCCAATGACTAACTTACAACTAGGGTAAGCAGATCAAAGAGAAGCAAGTAATGAAGGGTGGCTAGTGCTCCCAGCTTGGAGACTAGAGTTTTGTATTGGTTATCAGTTTTTTGGGATGAATGCATGTATTGTATATGATGTAAACTTATGAAGTTGTATGTAATCCTTGTTATAGAAACTAAAACAGGTGATTATTTCCTCTACCCTACTAGTTTGAGTATAACCCGAGAGTTTGTCAGGAAATTTTGTTGAGCATTCTAATATTAATTAATGGAACCGAACTGAGCAAGTCAAATATGTTTCGCAAAGCGGAAATGAGACCACATTGATCATGTTTTGAAAACCCACTTTATCACAGGACCAAATCTGTCGGAACCTTTAATGAGTTTTAAATTATCCTTTGGTTTCCTGTTTATTCCATAACATGTTTTCGAACCATATTACCGGCTTCCAAGGAAGGAGGTTACACATATCATATCAGTTAACACTTACTTGTTTTTTGATAAGAAAATTAAATAAATATGTTTAATTAAAATATGCCCAACAATTTTAATTTATCCTATTTATTTAATCTGAATAAAGACCCAATGGAAATATATTTAATTTGTCTTTATAAACTAAATCCTATATATTATATCTTTATCATGTTAGTTATTAAATTTAATTTATCAGATAAAACTCAATTTAAAACTAACATAATATAATAATATTATCATATATAATATATAAACATGAGTAGTCTGACCATTACTTTCTCTCGATCCCTAAGTAGTCTGACTATAGCAATGGAAACTCGTTTCCATCATAGTATGACCATACATTTCTTAGACTCACTCATCGAGGGGCCCAATAATATCTCTCTACTAATGTGAGGGACAAATTCCATACTGACTATTCACATTCCTCTACATGAAAACCACAAAACCCGAACATAGCCTTTATTATCACCTGGTCAAAGGTAACTTTCAACAAGGTTAAAGCTGAGCGATTCTCATGTTGAAATTCATGATAATCTCAGATAAAGGGTACAGTGACGTGATATACATGAGACAAGCTTATGAGTTGATCTATGCAGCTTTCTCATAACGGGTCAATCCAATACCTATGCTCTTATAAGTGCCTAGGACTTTGATTTGTATCTCCATATCTCTTCAAAGTCATAGTGGTCTTATTTCATCTTTGCTCCTACATAGATGACTGACCACAGATATTTAGGATAATCTTTATGATTTATCTAAGGAAGTCAAACAAGAAAGTCATGTTGTTAATATAGAATATGTTGTTGTAAATATAGAGACTGGTGTTGTTATTAGACCTCTAACTGGTTAAGTTAACACTTGTCACTGGGCATTTCTTCGATTGTCAAATAGGAAGTTGTCAGAAAAGAAAGCAAGTCATTGATGTAGAATATGGTGTTGTTAATATAGATATGGGTGTTATTATTGGCCCATCAACTGGTTAATTTCACACTTTTTGCTGGGTATGTCTTGGATTTTAAGATAGCAAGTTGTCAAACAAGAAAATCATGTCGTTAATGTAGAATAGATTGGTGTTAAAATAGAGATAGGTGGTTTTATTGGCCCAATAACTTGTTAATTTCACACTTTTCGTTAGGCATGACTTGAGTTTTCATATAGGAAGTTGTGAAACAAGAAAGTCATGTCGTTGATTTAGAAAATTGTGTTGTTATTGGCCAGTAACCTAGTTAATTTAACAAATTTCACTTGCCATGTCTTGGATTATCAGATTGGAAGATGTGAAACAAGAAAGTCATGTCCTTGATATACAATTTGGTGTTATTAATAGAGAGACAAGTGTTGTTATTGGCCTTCCAACTAGTTAATTTCACCCTTTTCTCTGGGCATGTCTTAGATTGTAAGATAGGAAGTTATCAAACAAGAAATTCATATCGCTAATATAGAATATGTTGTTGTTAATATAGAGATAGGTGTTGTTTTTGAACCTTCAATTGGCTAATTTCATACTTTTCGTGGGCATGTCTTGGATTGTTAGATAGAAAGTTGTTAGAAACAAAATTGATGTCACTAATGTAGAATCTGGTGTTGTCAATGTTGAGATAGGCATCATTATTGGCCCTCCAGCTGGTTAATTTCACCCTTTTCGCTAGGCATGTTAAATAAGAAAGTCAAGTCGTTAATGTAGAATATGTGGTTGTTAAAATAGAGACAGGTGTTGTTATTAGACCTCCAGCTAGCTAATTTCACACTTTTCGCAGGGCATGTCTTTGATTGTCAGATAGAAAGTTGTTTGAAAAGAAAGTCATGTCATTAATGTAGAATATGGTATTGTTAATATTGAGACAGGTGTCATTATTGGCCCCCCATTGGTTAATTTCACCATTTTCGTTTGGCATGTTTATTATTGTAAGATAGGAAGTTGTCAATCAAGAAAATCATATAATTAATATAGAATACGGTGGTGTAATATAGAGATAGAGGGTTTTATTGGCCCTCCAACTTGTTCATTACACACTTTTCATTTGGCATGTCTTGGGATTTTATATAGGAAGTTGTGAAAAAGGAAAGTCATGTTGTTGCAGAAAATCGTGTTGTTAATATAGAAACAGGTGTTTTTATTAGCCATCAACCTTGTTCATTTATCACATTTTGTTTCGCATGTCTTGGATTGTTAGATAAGAAGTTGTGAACAGGAAAGTCATGTCATTTATTTTAAATTTGGTGTTGTTAATATGGAGAGAGATGTTATTATTTGCAATCCAATTGGTTAATTTCACACTTTTTACTAAGCATGTCTTGGATTGCACAAAGGAAGTTGTCAATCAGGAAAGTCATGCCATTACTGTAGAATATGCTGTTGTTAATTTAGAGACATTTGTTTTTCTTGAAACTCCAACAGGTTAATTTCACAATTTTCACTGGGCATGTCTTGGATTGCACATAGGAAGTTATCAATCAGGAAAGTCTTGCCCTTAATGTAGAATATGTTGTTATTAAATTAGAGGTAGTTGTTGTTATTGGACCTCCAACAGGTTAATTTCACACTATTCATGAGGCATGTCTTGGATTCTCAGATAAAAAGTTGTCAGGAAGGAAAGTCACGTCGTTAATGTAGAATATAGTGTTGCTAATATAGAGAAAGCTGTTGTCATTAGCCCTCTAACTGGTTAATATCACCCTTTATGCCAGGCATGTCTTGGATTGTAAGATAGGAAGTTATCAAACAAAAAAGTCATGTTGTTAATGTATGTTAATGTTAATATAGAGACAGGTGTTGTTTTTGAACCTCCAATTGGTTAATTTTACACTTTTCGTAAGGCATGTCTTGGATTGTTAGATAAGAACTTGTCAGAAAAGGAAGTCATGTCGTTAATGTAGAATATGGTGTTGTTAATATCGAGATATGTTTTGATAGTGTCCCTCTAACAAGCTAATTTTACACTTTTTGTGTGCATGTCTTGGATTGTAAGATAGGAAGTTGTCTAACAAGAAAGTCACGTCATTATATTAGAATATGGTGGTGTTAATAGAGAAACATGTCGTTTTATTGATCCTTTAACTTGTGAATTTCACACTTTTAGTAAGGCATGTATTGGATTTTTGTATAGGAAGTTGTGAAACATGAAAGTCATATCATTAATGTAGAAAATGAATTTAATGTAGAGACAGGTGTTGTTATTGCCCCTCAACCTAGTTAATTTAACACTTTTCACATGGTATATCTTGTCGGATGGTAAGTTGTTAAACAAGAAAGTCATGTAGTTAATGTTGAATTTGGTATTGTTAACATAGAGACTGGTGTGTTGTTATTGGAACTCCAACTGGTTAATTTCACACTTTTCACTAGGCATATATTGGATTGTCAGAAAGGAACTTGTTAATTTAATGTACAATATTGTGTTGTTAATTTAGCGACAGTTGTTGTTATTTGCCCTCAAATTTGTAATTTCAACATTTTCGCATCTAGAGTTATGAAACAAGAAAGTCATGTCATTAATATAGAATATGGTGTTGTCATTAGCAACTTTTTGGTGGGCATGTCTTGGATTGTTAAATAGGAAGTTGTCATACAAGAATGTCATATTGTTAATGTAGAATATGAGATTGTTAATATAGAGACAGGATGTTACTGGCCCTCCCATTAGTTAATTTCACACTTTTCGTAAGGCATGTCTTGGATTGTCAGATAGGAAGTTGTCAAAATAGAAGATTATGTCGTTAATGTAACATCCCGATTTGTGATTAGGGCTAATGACTCTGATAATTATTGTAATTAGTGTAATAAAGCACTTTTGGAATTAATGTAATTTGATTTTGGGAATTTATGTGTGTGGTATTTAAGATCAAGGGTTGTGATTCCTTGACCATGGGTCGGGATCCTATGTTTTGCGGTTATGTGAGCTCTTTGATGGAGTGCTTGAGATGTGGACATGTGGCATTGTGGTAGTGGTTGGATGAGGCCACAAGAAGACAAAACCTCACTTTTTCCCTCATTCTCTCTCACCTGGTGGAGTGTGTGTGTGGGGGAGGATGAGTTGACTTCTCATCATCATCATTCCATCTCTCATCTCTTCTCCCTCTCTCTCCATTTTCACTGGATCAAACAAGAAAAGAGGAAAGAAAAGCTTTGATTTGTGTAAGTAATTGTCTTCCTTTGCTCAAACACCATTCATAAATGTTGATCTTTGAGTGATAAGCTTCATTTTGGTGGGTGTAGCTTGTCCATTGGTTGTGATTTGAGTTTTGGGCGAATTTGAAAGTTAGAGAATCAAGGTTCCGGATTGAACAAAGTGAAGAGGTAGGCATTTAGAGCATTATGAAGTATTGTTTGTGATTTTTGGCTAAGTTTGGTAAAATCTGGAAAATCTGCCCTAATTATGCCAAATGTTGAAAATGTGGATTTTATGGTGTTTGATAGTGGAAATGGTTTAATGATAGGTTATTTGATTGTTGGATAAGATCTGGAATGTGGGAAATGTGTTAAGGGAAATTTGGATATTGTGTATCATAGAGACCTTAGTGTTTGATTGTGGTCAAATTGGTTTTTGGAATGTTTTTGGAGTTGCCATTGTGTTCCCTAGTTAGTGCTTGAAATGTGTGAGCTTTGAGAAGAGTTTGAGAACCATTGGGCATAATTATGACCATATGGCGTTTTCTGGTTTTTCTGCATTTCTGGGTCTCTGATGCACATCACTCGAGCAGAGGAAGAACGTGCTTGAGTGATGCGAGAGTTTTTCCTTTTGTGCTTCGAGTTCGTCTGGATTTTTATGAATAATGCTCGAGTGCATCGCTATGTGCTCGAGTGAGGGAAGAACATGCTCGAGTGAGCTTGGGTCTGCTCGAGTGATGGTGTAAGTTCTGAGTGAAGGGTTGCTTTCAGGTCTTTACTTGCTGGTGGATGCCACGAGTGTGCTCTGACACTCACGAGCATAGCCTTCTCACCCAAGCACTGGGGATCATGCTCGAGTGAGATTGTGCCTCAGGTGGGAGTGGTGCTTTCGGGTTCTCACTCGCGAGTAAGGTGCTCGAGTGTGCCTTCTCACTCGCGGGTATATGGTGTGTGCTCGAGTGCATATGGTTGTGCTCGAGTGATCCAGTTCTTGGAGAGCTTTGTGTGCTCTCGGGTCCTCACTTCCTGAACTTCACTCACAGGTGCTCGAGTGAGGCATTTGGCCTTATGCTCGAGTGAGGTTCAGCGTGCTCGAGTGAGCCAGTTCCTGAAAGTTTCTTTGTGCTCTCGGGTGCTCACTCGCAGTCTCACTTTCTCTTGTGCTTGAGTGATGTCCGTACTTGTGCTCGAGTGAGAGCATCTGTGCTCGAGTGAAACTGTCAAAAATCAGTATTTTGCCTTCGAGAAAGGGGTCTTTTAGGTAGTGTCTTCCAACCCTTTAGGCATATGTTTAGGCCTCTAATAGTCACCTAAAGAGTCCTAAATGATAACCAACTTAGAGTATTATTGAAATATACCTATGGAAAAGAGATTGATTGGTTGTCCCTAATTGATATAGGATTTGACATCTGTCGTCCTCGTGAGGCCAAGGTGCCGGAGCCAGTCAGGAAAGATACAGGTAGTGACTCTTTCTTTATATCTTATGTGATACATTGTATGTGTTCAATGTCATTGAGATGAAATGGGTTTTCGTATGCTGCATGTTTGTGAAAATTGTGGATGCACCGCTATACTAATAGTCCCTGAGTCGCTAACAACGGTTCGGGTAAGGGCTGTGTGCCTTCCCGGCGGTAAAAGGGGATGAGGTTAGGGTGTATATATGTGATTATGTGGGCCGAAAGGCTGATTGTGGGCCGAAAGGCTATTTGTGAAGGTCGATGGGCCATTTGTGAAAGCCGAAAGGCTATATGTGAGCCGTAAGGCTATTCGTATGCACTGCCACGCCAATAGTCCCTGAGTCACTAACAATGGTTCGGGTTAGGACGGTGTGCCTTCCCGGCGGTAAAAGGGGATGAGGGTAGAGTGTGATTCATGTTGCTGATATGAGATGATTTGTTTACATATTATGTGATTGCATGTGGTATGAAAAAGTTGTTACTACTGGGATTCTTTAGAATCTCACTCTTTCCATATGACTAACCTTTTCAGACAGGGCGAGTGGCTCGAAAGGGAAGCGGACAACCAGGAGTAATTAGGATTACTCTGAGATTTAGAGTAGTTGGTTATCCTTATTTTGGTTTTGGGTTTACCAAGTGTATATGAGTTGTAAATGAATATTTTGGATATGTAATCCCCATTTTGAGAACTTGTAAACCCATGATACAATTTTATGTAGATGAACCCGGGGTTTTGCCGGGATTTTGGTTTCCGTACTCTGATATTTCTTATGTGATTTGTTTTCTCAAGTAGTTATATCCGTACGTGAATGTGAGACCAGGATTAAGTACGTTTTAGAACTGATTTTGAAATATCCCATCTCTTGGATGAGGGATCATAAATGGTTATTTTGTTTTATTGGTCTCTATTTCACTTAAATTTCGTAATCCGGATGTAATTACGGTGATGGGGTTACAGTTAACGTAGAAGTTGGTATTGTTAATATAGAGACATGTCTTGTTATTGGTAATCTAAATGGTTAATTTCACACTTTTCGTAGGGCATGTCTTGGATTATAGGATAGGAACTTCTAAAACAAGAAAGTCCTATTGTTAATGTAGAATATAGTGCGGTTAACATGGACACAGGTGTTGTTATTTTCCCTCAACCTTGTTAATTTACCACATTTCACTTGGCAAGCCTTTGATTGTCAGATAAGAAGTTGTGAAACAAGAAAGTCTTGTCATTAATGTAGAATATGGTGATAGGTGTTGTTATTAGCCCTCCAACTGGTTAATTTCATACTTTTCATTGTGCATATCTGAGATTGATGCAAGGAAGTTGTCAAACAAGAAAGTCATGTCATTCATGTAGAATATGTTGTTGTTAGTATAGAGATACGTGTTGTTGTTGGACCACCAACTGGTTAATTTCACACCTTTCTCTATACATGTCTTGGATTGTTAGATAGGAAGCTGTCAGAAATGAAAGTCATGTCATTAATGTAGAATATGGTGCTATTAATATATAGAGATAGGTGTTGTTATTGTCCCTCCAACAGGTTAGTTTCACCCATTTCACTGGGCATGTCTTGGATTCTAAGATAGGAGATTGTCAGATAAGAAAGTCATGTTGTTAATGTAGAATATATCAGTGTTAATATAAAGACAAGTGGTTTTATTGGCATTCAAACTTTGTTAATTTCACACTTTTCATTGGGAATGTCTTGGATTTTCATATAGGAAGTTCTAAAACAGGAAGGTCATGCCGTTAATGTAGAAAATGGTGTTCTTATTATAGAAACAGGTGTTTTTAATGGCCCTCAGCCTGGTTAATTTAACACTTTTTGCAGGGCATGTCTTGGATTGTCTAATAAAAAGTTGTCAAAAAAGAAAGTCATGGTATTAATGTACAACATGGAGTTGTTAAGATAGAGACAAGTCTTTTTATTTGCCATCCAGATGGTTAGTTTCACACTTTTTGCTGGGCAAAGCTTGGATTGTCAAATATGAAGCTGTCAAACAAGAAAGTCATGTCGTTAAAGTATAATATAGAGCTTTTAACA
This sequence comes from Inga laurina, assembly GCA_963855925.1. Classification (NCBI taxonomy): domain Eukaryota; kingdom Viridiplantae; phylum Streptophyta; class Magnoliopsida; order Fabales; family Fabaceae; genus Inga; species Inga laurina. The sequence continues at coordinate 29,259,186 of OY979702.1, read as the reverse complement.
TGGACATAGGTGTAGTTATTTGCCCTCAATATAGATCAAATAACTCATTTCACCTGGCATGCCTTTAATTCTCGGATAGGAAGTTGTGAAACAAGAAAGTCATGTCGTTAATGTAGAATATGGTTTTGTAAATATAGAGATAGGTGTTGTTATTGGCCACCTAGCTAGTTAATTACACATTTTGCGTTGGGCATATATGGGAATGTCATATAGGATGTTGCCAAACAAGAAAGTCATGTCTTTAATGTAGAATATGTTGTTGTTAAAATAGAGATAGGTGTTGTTGTTGGACCTCAAACTAGTTAATTTCACACCTTTCGCTAGGTATATGTTGAATTTTCATATAGGAAGTTGTCAGAAACACAAGAATGTCGTTAATGTAGAATATGTTGTTGTTAATATAGCGATAGGTGTTCTTGTTAGCCCTCAAGCGAGTTAATTTCACCCTTTTTTCTGAGCATATCTGGGATTGTTACATAGGAAGTTGTGAAACAAGAAAGTCATATTATTCATCTAGAAAATGGTGTTGTTAATATAGAGACTGGTGTTGTTATTGGACCTCCAACTGGTTAATTTCACACTTTTCATTAGGTGTGTCTTTGATTGTCAGATAGGAAGTTGTCAAAATAAAAAGTCACGTCGTTAACATAGAATTTGGTGTTGTTAATAGAGAGACAAGTCTTGTAATTGGCCCTCCAACTAGTTAATTTCAAACTTTTTGTAGTGCATGTCTGGGATTGTCGAATAGGAAGTTGTCCAATAAGAAAGTCATATTGTTAATGTAGAATCTGGCGTTGTTAATATAGATACTAGTCTTGTTATTCACCCTCCAACTGGTTAATTTCACAATTTTCATTGGGCTTGTCTTAGATTGTTAAAAAGGAAGTTGTTAATCAAGAAAGTCATCACGTTAAAGTATAATATAGTGCCTATTAAGATAGACACAAGTATTGTTATTAGTCCTCAATCAACCCTATTAATATAAGACATTTCACTTGGCATGCCTTTGATTGTCAGATAGGAAGTTGTGACACAAGAAAGTCATGCTGTTAATGTAGAATATGGTGTTTTTAATAAAGAGACAGATGTTGCTATTGGCCCTCCAACTAATTAATTTCACACTTTTTACTAGGCATATCTGGGATTGTTACAAAAGAAGTTGTCAAAAAAGAAATTCATATTGTTAATGTGGAATATGTCATTGTTATAATACAGAAAAGTGTTGTTATTGGACCTCCAACAGGTTTATTTCACACATTTCACTAGGCATATGTTGAATTGTCAAATAGAAAGTTGTTAGAAAAGAGAGTTATGTCGATAATTTGGAATATGTTGTTGTTAATATAGAGATAGGAGTTCTTGTTGGCTCTCAAATGGGTTAATTTCACCCTTTTCACTAGGCATATCTGGGATTGTTACATAGGATGTTGTGAAAGAAGAAAGTTATGTTGTTAATGTAGAATATGGTGTTGCTGATGTAAAGACTGGTATTGTTTTTAGACCTCTAACTGACTAAATTCTTAGTTTATGTTGGACATGTCTTGGATTGTCTAATAGGGAGTTGCCAAACATGAATGTCATGGTGTTAATATAGAATATAGATTGTTAATAGAGAGAAAGTGTTGTTATTGGCCCTTCAACTAGTTAATTTCATACTATTTGTTGGGCATGTCTTGGATTGTCGATATGAAGTTGTCAAAATAAAAAGTCATGTCGTTAACTTCGAATTTGGTGTTGTTAATAGAGAGACAAGACTTGTTATTGGGCTCCCTAACTAGCTAATTTCACACTTTTCATAGGGAATGTCATGGATTGTAAGATAGAAAGTTGTTTAACAAGAAACTCATCTTGTTAATGTACAGTATGGTGTTGTTAATATAGACACATTTCTTGTTATCCACCCTCCAACTGGTTAATTTCACAATTCTCATTGGGCATGCCTTAGATTGTCATATAGGATGTTGTTAATCAAGAAACCATCTCGTTCAAGTATAATATGGTGCTATTAGAATAGACATTGGTGTTATTATTGGACCTTAACCTGGTTAATTTAACACATTTCACTTGGCATGCTTTTGATTGTCAAATAAAAAGTTGTCAAACAAGAAAGTCATGTTGTTATTGTAGAATGTGGTGTTTTTAATAGAGAGACAGGTATTGTTATTAACCTTCTAATTGGTTAATTTCACACTTTTTCGCTTGGCATATCTAGGATTGTCACATAGGAAGTTATTAAATTAGAAAGTCATGTCGTTAAAGTAAAATATGTTATTGTTAATATAGAGATAGGTGTTGTTATTAGACCTCCAACTAGTTAATTTCACACTTTGGACTGGGCATATATGGGATTGTCACATAGGAAGTTGTCAAACAAGAAAGTCATGTCGTTAGTGTAGACTATGTTGTTGTTAAAATAGAAACATGTGTTGTTATTAGACCTCCAACTAGTTAGTTTCACACTTTTTGCTATGCATATGTTGAATTGTCAAATAGAAAGTTGTTGGAAAAGAAAGTCATGTCAATAATATAGAATGTGTTGTTGTTGATATAAAGATAGGTGTTCTTATTAGCCCTTAAACGGGTTAATTTCACCCCTTTCACTGGGCATATATGGAATTTTTAATGTAAAGTATGTTGCTGTTAATGTAGACACAAGTCATATGATTCACCCTCCAACTAGTGTATTCCATAATTTTCATTGGGCATGGCTTAGATTGTCATATAGGAAGTTGTCAATGAAGAAAGTCATTCCGTTAAAGTATAATATGTTATTATTAACGTAGATATTGGTGTTGTTATTGGCCCACAACCTAGTTAATTTAACACATTTCACTTGGCATGCATTTGATTGCCGAATAGAAAGTTATGAGACAAGAAAGTCATGTTGTTATTGTAGAATATGATGTTTTTAAAAGAAAGATAGGTATTGTTATTAGCCCTCTAACTAGTTAATTTCACACTTTTTGTTGGGCATATCTGGGATTGTCACATAGGAAGTTGTTAAACCTGAAAGTCATATCTGAAATGTAGAATATATTGTTGTTAATATATAGACATGTGTTGTTATTAGACCTCCAACTAGTTAATTTCACACTTTAGGCTGGGCATATTTGGGATTGTCATATAGGAAGTTGTCAACCAAGAAAGTCTCATGTCGTTAATGTAGAATGTGTTGTTGTTAAAATACAAACATGTGTTTTTATTAGACCTCCAACTAGTTAATTTCACACTTTTAGCAATGCATATGTTGAATTGTCAAATAGAAAGTTGTTCGAAAAGAAAGTCATGTCATTAATGTAGAATATGTTATTGTTAATATAGAGATAGGTGTTCTTATTAGCCCTCAAATAGGTTAATTTCACCCTTTTCAATGGGCATATCTGGGATTGTTGAATAGGAAGTTGTGAGACAAGAAAGTCATGTCATTTATGTAGAATATGGTGTTGTTGGTATAGAGACTGATCTTGTTATTAGAACTCCAACTGCTTAATTTCACACTTTTCGTTGGACGTGTCTTGGATTGTCTGATAGGGAGTTGTCAAACAAGAATTTCATGTTGTTAATGTAGAATATGAGATTGTTAATAGATAGACAGTGTTGTTATTAGCCCTCAAACTAGTTAATTTCATACTATTCACTGGGTACGTCTTGGATTGTCATATAGGAAGTTGTCGAAATAAAAAGTCATGTCGTTAACATCAAATTTGGCGTTGTTAATCTCCCCAACTGGCTAATTTCACACTTTTCACAGCGAATGTCATGGATTGTCGGATAGAAAGTTGTCCAACAATAAAGTCATCTTATTAATGTACAGTATAGATATTGGTCTTGTTATTCGCCCTCCGACTAGTTATTTTCACAATTTTCGTTGGGCATGTCTTAGATTGTCATATAGGATGTTGTCAATAAAGAAATTCATCTCATTCAAGTGTAATATGGTGCTGTTGACATAGACACTGGTGTTGTTATTGGCCCTTAACGGGGTTAATTTAACATATTTCACTCGGCATGCCTTTGATTGTCAGATAGGAAGTTGTGAAACAAGAAAGTCATGTTGTTAATGTGGAATATGGTGTTTTTAAAAGAGAGATAGGTGTTGTTTTTGGCCTTCCAACTGGTTAATTTAACACTTTTCATTGGGCATATCTAGGATTGTCATATAGGAAGTTGTCAAACAAGAAAGTCATGTGTTTAATATAGAATAAGTAGTTGTTAAAATATAGACAGGTGTTGTTATTGGACCTCTAACTAGTTAATTTCACAATTTTTACTGGGCATATGTGAATTGTTAGATAGAAAGTTGTTAGAAAAGAAAGTCATGACGTCAATGTAGAATATGTTATTGTTAATATAGAGACAGCTGTTCTCATTGGCCCTCAAACGGGTTAATTTCACCATTTTCGGTGGGCATATCTGGGATTGTTATGTAAGAAGTTGTGAAATAAGAATGTTATGTCGTTCATGCAGAATATGGTGTTGTTGATATTGAGACTAGTGTTGTTATTGGACCTCCAATCGATTAATTTCACACTTTTCATTGGACATGTATTGGATTGTCTGATAGGGAGTTGTCAAATAAAAATGTCATGTTGTAATGTTGAATATGGGATTGTTAGCAAATAGATAGTGTTGTTATTGGCCCTCCAATTGGTTAATTTCACACAATTCATTGGGCATGTCTTGGATTGTAGATAAGAAGTTGTCAAAATAAAAAGTCATGTCGTTAACTTGGAATTTGGTGTTGTTAATAGAGAGACAGGTTTTGTTATTGGTCCCCCAAACTGGTGAGTTTCACACTTTTCATAGGGCATGTCATGGACAGGTCTTGTTATTCACCCTCCAACTACGTTCTTTCATAATTTTTGTTGGGCATGTCTTAGATTGTTACATAGGAAGTTATCAATCAAGAAAGTCATCCTATTAAAGTATAATATGGTGCTATTAACATAGACACTAGTGTTGTTATTGGCCCCCTAGTAAATTTAAAACATGTCACTTGGCTTGCCTTTGGTTGTGTGATAGCAAGTTGTGAAACAAGAAAGTCATATTTTTAAAGTAGAATATGGTGTTTTTAATAAAGAGACAGGTATTGTTATTGGCCTTCTAACTGGTTAATTTCACACTTTTCGCTTGGCATATTTGGGATTGTCACATAGGAAGTTGTTAAACAAGAAAGTCATGTCATTAATGGAGAGTATGTTTTTCTTAATATAGAGATAGGTGTTGTTATTATACCTCTAACTAGTTAATTTCACACATTGCGCTGGGCATATCTGGGATTGTCATATAGGAAGTTGTCAAACAAGAAAGCCATGTTGTTAATGTAGAATATGTTGTTGTTAAAATAAAGATAGGTGTTGTTATTAGACCTCCAACTAACTAATTTCATAGTTTCTGCTATGCATATGTTGAATTGTCAGATAGAAAGTTGGTAGAAAAGAAAGTCATGTCAATAATGTAGAATATGTTGTTATTAATATAGGGATAGGTGTTCTTATTGGCCCTTAAATGGGTTAATTTCACCCTTTTCGCTTGGCATATCTGGGATTGTTTCATAGGAAGTTGTGACAAAAGAAAGTCATGTCATTCATATAGAATATAGTGTTGTTGATATAGAGACTGGTGTTGTTATTAGAACTCCAACCGATTAATTTAAGACATTTCGTTGAAATTTCTTAAATTGTCTTATAGGGAGTTGTCAAACAAGAATGTCATGTTGTTAAAGTTGAATATGTGATTGTTCATAGAGCGATAGTATTGTTATTGGCCCTCAAACTGGTTAATTTCACACTAATCGCTGAGCATGTGTTGGATTGTCAGATAGGAAGTTGTGAAAATAATAAGTCATGTCATTAACATCTAATTTAGTGTTGTTAATAGAGAGATAGGCCTTGTTATTAGCCCCCCAACTGGTTAATTTCACACTTTTCGTTAGGCATATGTTGAATTGTTTGATAGAATGTTGTTAGAGAAAAAAGTAACGTCATTAACATAGAATATGTTTTTGTTAATTTAGAGACAGTTATTCTTATTGGCCCTCAAACAAGTTAATTTCATCCTTTTTACTAGGCATAATAGGGATTGTTACATAAGAAGTTGTGAAACAAGAAAGTCGTGTCGTTCTTAAGAATATGGTGTTGTGGATATTGAGATTGGTGTTGTTATTGCACCTCCAATGGATTAATTTCACACTTTTCATTAGACGTGTCTTGAATGTCTGTTAGGAATTTGTCAAACAAGAATGTCATGTTGTTCATGTAGAGTATGGGATTGTTAATAGATAGACAATGTTGTTATTGGCCTTGCAACTAGTTAATTTCACACTATTAGCTTGGCATGTCCTGGATTTTCGGACAGGAAGCTGTCAAAATTAAAATTTATGTCGTTAACATCGAATTTGTTGTTGTTAATAGAGAGACAAATCTTGTTATTGGCCCTCCAACTAGCCAATTTCACACTTTTCACAGGGCATGTCATGGATTGTCAAATAGAAAGCTGTCCAACAAGAAAGTCATGTTTTTTATGCTAACTATGGTGTTGTTAATATAGACACTAGTCTTGTTATTCACCCTCAATAGGTTTATTTCACAATTTTTGTTGGTTATCTCTTATATTGTCTGATAGGAAGTTATGAATCAAGAAAGTTATCCCATTAAAATATACTATGGAGCTATTAACGTAGACACGACTTTCTTGTCAGCCATAGGAATCACCCCTTGTGGCCGCAGGTGAGAGACTCACAATGCACAATTGCAACAAGCTGGAACCAGGCATTTTAATAATTCCACCCACCACAAATTCTTTTCACCAAACTAGGATCCTTCAAGACCCCTTTTTCCATAAAATAATCTGGACTTCGAAGTTTTACCTCCCGAAGCCATGATTAACACATCATTCTCACGGTAACCTCGAGCTTCTGCTCAACACAATTCTCAAACATATCACATTCATCACGCTTCCGCTGCACACTCTGAGGTCAATCTCCTCATCTGTACTTTAACAATGTCAAGTTGATTTATCAGGAGTCCCATAGGAATCTCCCACCACAACTGACAACATTCACAACATATATTCATCTGCGTCAGACCTTAGCCCGATTCAACTTGAATCATTCAAAGCCACAACCAGCACTTCGTTGAGATCCCATACTCCCAACATTCCCAGAGCTCTATTCTACGATTCAACGTCATGGCGAGTGCACACTAAGGTTCGTCATCACGGCAGCTGCACACTAGGGTTTGTCATCACGGCGGCTGTCACAAATTTTTTTTTTATATATATATATTGTCACACCCCTTCAGAGTGCCTACCCCCCTGGTCAGCTACGTACCAGGGCTTCGCTGGCCGGCCCTTACACTGAGCCTGGCAGGCAGCTAGGTTACTCACATTTCACCCAGGACTCACATATCCCCCGTATAACCACCGCCCCGAAGGCACGGTCCTCCCACTGTGTGCCATACACACCCCCAGTGGGCCGCAGGTGATAAACACACAAATAGCCTCTCCGATCAGACGTCACCGTAGGTAGCCCTCTCTGATCAGAACTCCCCATAGGTTGCCTTCTCCACTCCGAATCCTCGTAGGTAACTCTTTCAAATTCAAATTCTCTGCAAAATCACTTTTCCCTGTGCTAGATTAACACTAGCAACCTCAGGATACCTTATACACATTTCAATTCCAATCTAGTACCACATCCTGGTACCACAGACCATATAGGTCATATCAAACTCCTAAGGACCAGCTTGACTATTGAGTCTGATCCTTGGATCACAATTCATCTTTCAAACCTTCAACCTCATTTGAACCAGGGAATCACTTCCCTCAAATCCACGGAGCATCATCCATTCTAGCCTAAACTCAAACATCTCCGCCAGCCTAAGGCACCTTAGCCCCCTAGGTCTTAAGGCCTTTAAACACACAAATTCAGGATAACCAAATAATGTATACACATAATCCACAAATCCCTGATATCCACAACACCAGGGATATAAATGTGTATACCATAAACAACCAAAATCACAAATCATTGCCTATTCCTTAGGCAATCATAACTCATCACTCATTCCCTAGCTTCGCCTAAGGGAAATATCCTAGCAAAATCCATCTTTGCCAGGAACCAGGCTCTGATACAAAAAATGTAACCCCCTCCGTAATTATATCCGAAATACACGATTAAAATGAAATAGAGACCAATAATAATCAAATAACATTTACTAACCCATCACATGATGGGGTTTTCAAAAATACCTTTTAAAATCTAGTTAACTTGATCTCATATTCACATTTCGAATACAATTACTACGCGAAGATAAATCACATTCATATAAATATCAGAGTGCACAATATAATATCCCGGCAATCCCGGGTATATACCTTCGCTAAAGATACATAGGGCACAATTGCCCATTACAATTCTTCAAATGGGGATTACACAATCTCATCTCGAAGGAGTCCTAGCTGCTTCCTCCACAAGCCACTTGCCCTGTCTAAATTGTTGGTAAGGGAGGGTGAGATTCGAGAGAATCTCAGTAGGAAACAAATACCATAATGCATGCATGATAGATGCTATGTGTATGACATGTTAGCTTTATCTAGATGCATGCCCCATAATGATATTTCTGTATGCTCAATATTTCATGTAACAAAACTATGGCCACAGTAAAACAGAAACAGAGCTTCATCTATTCAAATATGCTCTACACAATCAAGTAAAGCAATCACATACATCACTACACAAGCAAAGATATCAAATACATGCAAGTAAGGTAAGTCCCCTACCTCCAGTCTTTTCTCCTCGATTTACGTGCCAGCAACTCGGGGCTTCACATTTGATCCTACAATGTCAAATGTACCATTTAGACACTTCCATAGTGTTTCTGGGGGTTATATGAGGCTATATTGAAAATTTACTAAAATACCCCCGGGGACCCGGCCCGGCCCCGCCGTACCCGGTCCGGCTGTACTTTTCTTGAAATTTTGACATGGGCTATTCTAACATATTTTCATCCAAGGAATCCATTTTTGTACTCAGAATTATCAAATTCAATTTCAAATTACGAAACTGCCCTTGGCAGCCGTACTTTTAGGGTTTTAGGGGCGTTTCTGTAATTATGCTTTCTCGGCCTTTTCCGAAAAAGTGCCCAACTGTAACCCCACCTATTTTCGCCTACTAAATCCAATGGAATCATCAAATCATTGAAAATCCAACTCTAAGACCCATTTACAATTCTGGCCGAAATATATGGGTTTTAAGGGGAAAATTGGGTTTTTTCGGTTTCGGCTCCGTAAACGTGTTCCTTTCCACTCCTAACCACTTTATTGACTATTCCATTAGGTTACAACTACCATTTAGTATCAATTTGGGCAGCATAACAGCCCCTACAACCCATTTCCATAAATTAAAACCAACGGCAATCCGGCGAAATTTCACCGATTAAATTGCCCACAGCAGCTAGAATAGTCAATATACAAGAGTTTGGAAGTTACCTCAAGCTCCTTCTAGCTTTTCCCCAATATGGCTGAAAAACCCTAACTTTCAAAACACCAAATTTGAGCTTTCCAAACCTTAAAGAATAAAGAGGAGTAGTTTAGAGTCGGAGTTATACGCGTTAGGAGCGAAATCGTCGGAGAAATCGGCTTACCTTGTGATTTTTCTTCTCTTTCTCTCTCTAAACTCTCTCAACTTTCTCACACTATGTTCAGGTGCTGTGCGTGAATGAGCAGCTGAAGATGATGAGAAGATGTTTTAATTCCATGCTTATGTCATCTTGCCTTTTGATGATGTCATAATTCCCAAAATTGGCATTTTCGGATTTTCTGGCAGATTTTCTGCCCAATCTTTGAAAAATCATAACTAATTCTAAAAAAATTGAAATGAGTTGATTCCAAAGCCAAATGAAATCTATTTAAGTCCTCTTTATAGGAAAAATATTTACCAATACTAGAAATCACCACAAAAATCCAGAATTACACAAATTTCATCACTGCCCCAAAACAGAGTCCATTTTCGACCTCAAACTTTGGACAGTCATATCTCCCAGTTCCCAACATGAAATAGCACAAATTATGTGTCAATTTTGAATCTTGGGATGTGATCTTTAAGACTGGAAATTTTCATAATTTTATGACATCATTTACCTAGTAAAAACGTCCACACGAGAAGACTGCCCAGACAGAATTCACACTGGACAGCATTTCCAATTTTTTTGCAACCAATGTGTCCAATCCAATTTAAATCAATTCCAATGATTAAATACCACAACATGACACCATTTCACAATATCCCATTCAATTCCTCCCTCTATTCTAAGTCAATTTGGATGCTAATCCACAATTGAACTCAAATACAGGGTTTTGGCGTTGCTCATAACACAAGCGACTACAATCCACTTTATATTCTCTAAAAGGGTTCATTAATCACTAACCGCGTCCACTTTTGTAGTCATTAAACCCTAATCACAATTTGGGATCTTGCTAAACTGGGGCTTAGCAATCCACTAATCTCAGGCTTATTCTCTAAGCTCAAGTCTCAAAATTCGGGGTATTACACAAGTGATGCTTATTCCTGTCATTACTTTGTTCAAGCTTATTTATTAATCAATTCTTTTTCATACCATTCTTTTGTTATCATCAAAACATGAGATCTAACAGTTAATGTAGAATATGTTGTTGTCAATATAGAGACAGATGTTGTTATTGGACCTCCAACTGGTTGATTTCACACTTTTCAATAGGCATATGTTGAATTGTCAGATAGGAAGCTATCAAAACAGAAAGTCATGTTGCTAATGTATAATATGTGGTTGTTAATATAGAGACAGGTATTCCTATTGGGCCTCAAACAGGTGAATTTCACCCTTTTTGCTGGGCATATCTAGACTAGGATTGCCACAAAGGAAGCTGTGAAACAAGAAATTCATGTCGTTCATGTAGAATATGGTGTTGTTAATATAGAGACTTGTGTTGTTGTTAGACCTCCAACTAGTTAATTTCACACTCTTAATTGGGTGTATCTTGGATTGTCTGATAGGAAGTTGTCAAACAAGAATGTCTTGTTGTTATTATAGAATATGGGATTGTTAATATGGATACAAGGATATTTTGGGCCCTCCAACTTGTTAATTTCACACTTTTTCGCTGGGTATGTCTTGGAATGTTCGATAGGAAGTTGTCAAAATAAAATAATCATGTCATTAACGTACAATTTGGTGTTGTTAATAGAGAGCCAAGTCATGTTATTAGCCCTCTAACTGGTTAATTTCACACTTTTCACAAGGCATGTCTTGGATTGTCGGATAGAAAGTTGTCGAACAAAAAAGTCATTTTGTTAATGTAGAATATGTTATTGTTAATATAGAAACTGGTTTAGTCATTTGCCCTCTAATTGGGTAATTTCACAATTTTCATTAGGCATGTCTTAGATTGTCAGATAGGAAGTTGTCGATCCAGAAAGTCATCGCATTAAAATATAATATGGCAAAGTTAACATATACACAGGTGTTGTTGTTGGCCCTCAACCTTGTTAATTTAACACATTTCACTTTTCATGCCTTGGATTGTCGCGTATGAAGTTGTGAACCAAGACAGTCATATTGTTAATGTAGAATATGGTCTTGTTAATGAGATATAGGTGTTGTTATTGGTCCTTGAACTGGTTAATTTCACATTTTTTGCTGGGCATATATGGGATTGTCAAATTGGATATTGTCAAAAAAGAAAGTCATGTCATTAATGTAGAATATGTTGTTGTCAATATAGAGACAGGTGTTGTTATTAGAACTCCAACTTTTTAATTTCACACTTTTCATTGGCCATATGTTGAATAGCCAAACTGGAGTTGTCAGAATAGAAAGTAATGTCGCTAATATAGAACATGGTGTTGTTAATACAGAGATAGGTGTTCTTATTGGTCCTCAAATGGGTGACTTTTACCCTTTTCACATGTCTTATTTGGGATTGCCACATTGGAAGTTGTGAAACAAGAAATTCATGTCGTTCATGTAGAATATGGTATTGTTAATATAGAGACTTGTGTTGTTGTTGGACCTCCAACTAGTTAATTTCATACTCTTTATTTGGTGTGACTTGGATTGCCTAATAAGAAGTTGTCAAACAATAATGTTTTGGTATTAATATAGAATATGGGATTGTGAATATGGAAACAATTTGTTTTTGGCCCTCCAACTTGTTAATTTCACACTTTTTGCTAGGTAAGTCTTGGAATGTCAGATAGGAAATTATCAAAATAAAAAAGTCATGTCGTTAACGTAGAATTTGGTGTTATTAATAGAGAAACAAGTCTTGTTATTGGCCCTCCAACTGGTTAATTTCACACTTTTCGTAGGGTATGTCTTGGATTGTTGGATAGGAAGTTTTTGAACAAGAAAGTCATTTTGTTAATATAGAATATGGTGTTGTTAATATAGACACTGGTCTAGTTATTCACCCTCCAACTAGGTAATGTCACAATTTTCATTGGGCATGTCTTAGATTGTCAAATAGGAAGTTGTCGATCAAGAAAGTCATTACATTAAAGTATAATATGGCAAAGTTAACATACACACAGGTGTTGTTGTTGGTCCTCAACCTAGTTAATTTAAAACATTTCACTTTTCATGCCTTTGATTGTCAGGTAGGAAGTTGCGAAACAAGAAAGTCATGTTCTTAACGTAGAATACGGTCTTGTTAATAGAGATATAGGTGTTGTTATTGGCCCACGAATAGGTTAACTTTACAATTTTCGCTGGGCATATCTGGGATTGTCACATAGGATATTTTCAAAAAAGAAAGTCATGTTGTTAATGTAGAATATGTTGTTTTCAATATAGAGACATATCTTGTTATTAGACCTACAACAAGTTAATTTCACACTTTTTGCTGGGCATATATTGAATTGTCTGATAGGAAGCTGTCAGAATAGAAAGTCATGTCACAATGTATAATATGCAGTTGTTAATATAGAGACATGTGATCTTATTGGCCCTTAAACGTGTGAATTTCACCCTTTACGCTGGGCATATCTAGGATTGCCGCATTGGAAGTTGTGAAACAAGAAAGTCATGTCTTTCATATAGAATATGGTGTTATTAATTTAGTGAATTATGTTGTAATTGGACCTCTAACTAGCTAATTTCACACTCTTTGTTAGGGTATGTCTTGGATTGTCTGATAAGAAGTTGTCAAATAATAATGTCATGTTGTTAATGTATAATATGGGATTATTAATATAGAGACAATGTTGTTTTTGGCCCTCCAACTAGTTAATTTCACCCTTTTTGTTGGGTTTGTCTTTGAATGTCAGATAGGAAGTTGTTAAAATAAAAAGACATGTTGTTAACATCGAATTTGGTGTTGTTAATAGAAAGATAGATCTTGTCATTGGCCTCGTAACTGGCTAATTTCAAAATTTTAATAAGGCATGTCATGGATTGTTGGATAGAAAGTTGTCCAACAAGAAAGTCATTTTGTTAATGTACAGTATGGTGTTGTTAATATAGACATAGGTCTTGTTATTCACCCTCCAATTGGTTAATTTCACAAATTTTGTTGGGCATGTCTAAGATTGTCAGATAGGAATTTGTCGATCAAGAAAGTCATCTCATTAAAGTATAATATGGTGCTATTAACATAGACATAGGTGTTGTTATTGGCCCCCAACTTGGTTAATTTAACACATTTCACTTGGCATTCCTTTGATTGTCATATAAGAAGTTGTGAAATAAGAAAGTCATATTGTTAATATAGAATATAGTGCTACTAATATAAAGATAGGTGTTTTTATTGGCCCTCAAACTGGTGAATTTTACAATTTTAGCTTTGCATTTCTAGGATTGCCACATAAGAAATTGTTAAACAAGAAAGTCATGTTGTTCACATAGAATATGGAGTAGTTAATATATGGAACTATATTGTTATTAGACCTCCAACACTTAATTTCACAATTTTCATTGGGTTGTTCTTAGATTTTCAAATATGAAGTTTCGATAAAGAAAGTCATCTCGTTAAAGTATAATATAGTGCTGTTAATATAGAGATAGGTGTTGTTATTAGACCTTCATCTAGTGCATTTCACACTTCTAGCTGGGCATATGTTGAAATGTCCGATAGGAAGTTATCAGAACAAAAAATGATATCGCTAATGTAGAATATGATGTTGTTAATACAGAGATAGGTGTTCTTATTGTACCTCAAATAGGTGAATTTTACTCTTTTTGCTGGGCATATCTGGGATTGCCGCATAAAAAGTTGTGAAACAAGTCATGTCGTTCATGTAAAATATAGTGTTGTTAATATAGTGAATTGTGTTGTTATTGAACCTCCAACTAGTTAATTTCACACTCTTCACAGGGCATATGTTGATTTGCCAGATAGGAAGTTGTCAGAAAAGAAAGTCATGTTGTTAATGTAGATTATGGTATTGTTACTAAAGAGACTAGTGTTGTTTTTGTCCCTCTAACTAGTTAATTTCACACTCTTGGTTAGGTATGTCTTGGATTGTTTGATAGGAAGTTATCAAATACGAATGTCATGTTGTTAATGTAGAATATGGGATTGTTAATATAAAGACAATGTTGTTTATGGCACTCCAACTTCTTAATTTCACACTTTTTGCTGAGCATGTCTTGGAATGTCAAATAGCAAGTTGTCAGAATAAAAAGTCATGCCGTTAACATAGAATTTGGTGTTGTTAATAAAGAGATAGGTCTTGTTATTAGCCTTCTAACTGGTTAATTTTGCACTTTTTGTAGTGCATGTCATGGATTGTCTGATAGGAAATTGTCTGACAAGAAAGTCATTTTGTTAATGTCGAATATGGTGTTGCTAATATAGACACTGGTCTTGTTATTCACCCTCCAACTGGTTAATTTCACAATTTTTATTGGGCATTTCTGAGATTGTCAGATTGGAAGTTGTCGATCAAGAAAGTCATCTCATTAAAGTACAATATGATGCTGTTAACATAGACATAGGTGTTGTTATTGGCCCTCAACCTGGTTAATTTAACACACTTCACTTGGCATGGCATGGAAGCTATGAAACAAAAAATCATGTTGTTAATGTAGAATATGGTGTTGTTAAATAAAGGCAAGTGTTCTTATTAGCCCTTAAACGGGTGAATTTCACCCTTTTTATTGGGCATATCTGGGATTGCCATATAAGAAGTTGTGAAACAAGAAAGTCATGTTGTTTATGTAGAATATGGTGTTGTTAGCATATAGACTTGTGTTGTTATAGGACCTCCAAAAGGCTAATTTCACAATTTTCATTGGGCATGTCTTAGATTGTCAGATAGGAAGTTGTCAATTGAGAAAGTTATCTCATTAGAGTATAATATAGTGCTACTAACATAAAGACAATTGTTATTATGGGTCCTCCAATTAGTTAATTTCACACTTTTTGCTACGTATATGTTGTATTATCAGATAGGAAGTTGTCATAAAAGAAAGTTATGTTGATAATGTAGAATATGGTGTTGTTAATATAGAGACATGTTGTTATTGGCCCTCTAACTAGTTAGTTTCACACTTTGCACTGGGCATATCTGGTATTGTCATATAGGAGTTATCAAATAAGAAAGTCACGTCATTAATGCAGAATATATTATTGCTAAAATACATACAGGTGTTCTTGTTGGATCTCCAATAGGTTAATTTCTCACCCTTTGCTGGGCATTTGTTGAATTGTCAGATAGGTATTTGTCAACATAAAAAATCATGTCTTTAACATAGAATTTGGTGCTGTTAAGAGAGAGACATGTCTTGTTATTGGCCTTTCAATTGGTTAATTTCACACTTTTCACTCAGCATATCTTGGATTGTCAGATAGGAAGTTGTCCAACAAAAAAGTCATGTTGTGAATATAGAATATGGTGTTGTTTATATAAGTACCGGTCTTGTTATTCACCCTCTAACTGGTTAACTTCACAATTTTCATTAGGCATGTCTTACATTGTTAGATAGGAAGTTGTCAATCAACAAAGTCATATCTCAGATAGGAAGTTATCAATCAAGAAATTTATGTCATTAAAGTATAATATAGTGTTGCTAAAATAGAGACATGTATTGTTTTAGATCTAAAACTAGTTAATTTCAGGTATTTTGATTGGCATATATTGATTTATCTTATAGGAATTATCAGAAAAGAAAGTCATGCTATTAATGTAGATTATGGCATTGTTACTATAGAAACTGGTGTTGTTATTGGCCCTCTAACTAGTTAATTTTACACTTTGCACTAGGCATATCATAGATTGTCACATCGAAAGTTGTCGAACTAAAAAGTCATGTCGTTAATATATAATATGATGTTGTTAATATAAAAAGAGGTGTTCTTATTGGCCCACAAATGGGTTAATTTCACCCTTTTCACTGGGCATATCTTGGATTGTTACATAGGGAGTTGTGAAACAGGAAAGTAATGTCGTTGATGTAGATTACGGTGTTGTTAATATAGAGATTTGTGTTGTTATTGGAACTCCAACTGGTTAATTCACACTCTTCGTTGGGTATTTCTTGGATTGTCTGATAGGAAGTTGTCAAACAAGAATGTCATGTTGTTAATGTAGAATATTGGACTGTTAATATAGAGACGATTTTGTTTTTGGACCTCCAACTAGTTAATTTCACACATTTTGCTGGGCATGTCTTGGATTGTCAGATAGGAAGTTGTTAAAATAAAAATTCGTGTCATTAATGTAAAGTTTGGTGTTGTTAATAGAGAGACAGGCCTTATTAGTGGCCCTCCAACTGTTTAATTTCACACTTTTCGCAGGGCATATTTGGATTGTCGGATATGAAGTTGTCCAACAAGAAAAACATGTTGTTAATGTTGAATATGGTGTTGTTAAGATAGACACTGGCCTTGTTATTCACCCTCCAACTACTTAATTTCACAATTTTCATTAGGCATGCCTTAGATTGTCAGATAGGAAGTTGTCGATCAAGAAAGTCATCTCTTTGAAGTGTAATATGGTGCAGTTAACATAGACACAGGTGTTGTTATTGGCCCCCAACTTTCTTAATTTATCACATTTCACTTGGCATGCCTTTGATTGTCGGATAGGAAGTTGTGAAACAAGAATGTCATGTTGTTAATGTGGAATATGGTTCTAATAGCCCAAAATGTAGTCAAGGGCTAAATGTACAGAATAGAGGGTGGGATTTGTGACACAGTTACCCGAAAAATTTTGTTAAGACTTTAGTTCCGATTAAATTGAGATAACAACTTAGTCTTTTCGCCTAAAGTCAAAAATGACCAAAGGACTAATTTGAACATAAGAAGAAGGAGAAAATGGTATATGGAAGAGAAATATGAGGAAAATATTTAGTTGGCCATAATATGAGACACATGGAAGCATTTTTGGCCAAGTAAAAAAGGATGACGACTTTAGTCAAGTTTCTCATGCAAAAATTGGCAATTAAATACTATATTGCAAGTTGATATCTTATAAGATCATCATCTACTTCAAAGGGCCATGAATGATGTATGACAAGAGGAAAAAGCAAGAGAAAATACATATTGGCTATTAAATAAGACATATAGAAGGAATTTGACCAAGTTATAAAAAGATGAAGACTTCATCAACAATCTCATGCTAATTGGTGAATTAATTTTATTATTCAAGGTGATATTACAAAAGATCATCATCTCTTTTCCTAGGCTCCATTTTCATATAACATGAGGCAAGAAAGAGAACCAATTATATGACCAATTAAAAGGTGAAGATTTGGTCAACAATTTCAACTAAAAAGTAACATATGTGATTAGGTAAACTAAAATAGCTGAAGAAGGCTTCCTTTAGCCCCTTTTGGTAATTATTTTTGGTCAACAATTGAAGGCCAAATAAAAGATTATAACTTGAATGAAAAGGGCTATATATTTGTATGGAATCAAGAAAGAGAGTAAAAAGATAATGTAAAGGTTTATTGGCACATATCTCTCTAAGAGCATCATTCCTATGATTTTTATTTCTTGAAAGGAGGAGTTTTGAGCCATATTGTAAGAGCAAAAATTGAAGAACTAAAGAAAGAACCTAAGGAGAAGCAAGAGGTGAGTATTAGCTTCAATTTAAGCTATGGGTTGTGTAGGTTGAATGAGTATTTTGAAATATGTAATTCTGCCCTTATTTTGTCCAAGTAAGGGTTTAGAGAAGTCATGGTGTTTTGGTTATGTATTTGGTGTTTTGTGATGATTAGAAACCATATGACACAAGTTTGATGCTCAATTTGGGAGTTTGGTAATTTCTAGAATTTTGCTGATTTTTCTGCCAAACATGATGTAGGGAACGAGTGAGAATTTGTTCATTTTGATATTACCATTATGTTCTACATGAAAAATTGTGTAGATATAGCCCCAGGCTGTAAAGTTTTTGTCATTGAAACTCAAAATGCAAAACTGGATTTTCTACCAAACAAGATTCCATCGAGGTACCTTGATTGTGTGGTGTTTTTGAATTGCCAAATGATATCAAAAAATTTTGAAACTTTCCACTTTTGTAGTAGACATTGCAAGCTTTAAATTGATATATATATATATATATATGGGTGTTATTTTGATATGTGTGCTGGGAGTTATGCATTTCCAAAGTTCGAGGTTGAAACTTAGATCAATAGCAAGAAGATGTGTTTAATTCTATATGTTTGTGGATATAGATGGCAGTGATTTATATTTTTCCTATAAAGAGGACTTAAAAATCTTCAAGAAGGACTTGGAGTCACTCTATTTTTATTTTTGTAGAATTAGTTATGATTTTTTAAAGTCTGGAGAAATTTCTGGCAGATTTGGTTCAAGTGTGCGAAATTTCAGAGGTAATAACTCATGGTAATAACTATGAACTCTAAGGTTAGAAAATTGGTCTTTTGGGTTAATTGACTACTTTAGCTCCTTAGTTGAGTTGATTAAATGAATATAGTCATAACCAACCCAAATATTATGAGTTATTAGAGAATTAAAATAGGTAATAACTCTTCGTCTTTATTATGATTTATAGGATTTGACATTTACCCGGCTATAAGAAATCAGTGTCCGAGTAGGAACAGAAATAACAAGGTAGTGACTCTTTCTCTTATATTATGTATAACACATTGTATGCATGTCTTATCATTGAATTATGATGAACCGGAATGCCACCGTTTATGCCATGTGAATATAAGAAAGTTGTTGTAAGAATGCTATTGTAAATACAATGAAAGTTGTCATGCCATTATTACGGCAAAAGCTGTTATGAATATGATGAAAGTCACGCATATCACTGCCATTGTGAATTCCATTTGTTGTAATGCCGTTGTGAATGTCGTTGTTGTACTGCCACCATGAATGCCATTGTTGTGTTGTTGTTTGTGATTTGCTTTTATGCTTTGTGACTGTATAGGTTATCAGTGAATCGTTACTATTGGGATTCTTTTGAATCTCATTCTTTCCATTGACTAACCTACAGTCAGGGAAAACAGTTTGAAGGAGAAACAAGTGACAAAGGGTGGCTAGAGCTCTTAGTTAGGAGTGTTAGCTTTGGTAGTTGGCTGTCATGTTTTTGCGATTATTGTACATGTTGTAAATATTGAATCGTGTTATGTAATCCCTTGTATGGGAAACTGGAAATAGGCAAATATGCCTTGTAATGCCTTCAATGAATGAATAAAACCTGAATGTTGTCGAGGATTTTTGATACACTCTAATATGTATGAATAAAACCAAACTGCATAGACTAAATATATTCAAAATGTAAATAAGAGACCATTTCAAATAGGTTTTGGAAACGTTTTTGAAAATGCACCTTATTACAAGACTGTATCTTGTCTTAGATTTAGGACTTTCAATAAGTTTTAAATTATTGGTTGGTCTCTAATTTAACATAATGATGCATTTTTGAACTATAATTATGGCTATTAAGGTAGGGGTTACATTTTTGATATCAGAGCATTAGTTCCTAGCAAGGGCAGGTTTTGCTAGGATAGTTGCCATAGTTCTTTAGCTTAGTAATAGAAGATGACCCATGATTGCTTGTTGTATACATATGAATGTTCCTATTGTTTATTGAAAGATGAGTTTTAAGGAATATTTGAATAAATTTACTGTGATATTGACGTAGTGAATCATTTGTAGAGTTAAATGACATAATGGTTCACCCGAAAGTTAGACGAGTAGAACAAGAGGTGGAAGAAATACATGACAACCTACCTAATCCCATATAAGTGATGGTGGGTATGTTATTGGAATAGCGAGATATGATTAATGAGCTAAGGGAGGAAAAGCAAAAAGGTAACAAAGACCGGGTCCAGTTTACTCAAGAAGAGACCCAAGAGCAGACACATCATGAAGAGACAGCGGAGGGTCGATTTGAGCTTAGGAGTCCCCATCTTATACTACACCGAACCAAGAGTCGCATGGGTTTCCGGCCCGAGAGGAAAGTGATCTGCAGTATTAGGTCTCCATATTCTTTAAACATCTACCTCCAATATTTAGGGGAAGGTTTGAACCCCAAGCAGCTGAAGATTGATTGAACCACTTAAAGAAGATCTTTGAAGTACTAGACTGCCTAATTGAGGTGAAGGCACAGTTAGCTGTGTACAAACAAGAGGGGGATCTGACTGGTGGTGGCGGAATATTGCCCTGACATTACGGAATAGGAATATGCCACTGACCTTGGAGCTGTTGTAAGAAAAATTCAACCATAAATACTTTCCCAAGTCAATGAGACTTGAGAAGGAATCATAATTCCTATCAATCAAGTAGTGTGATGTGGAGACTTTTAATGATTACTTGTCATGCTTCATTCAACTAGCCAGATACTCCTCTTATTCGCATCGTATAGATGATAAGGATTGGAGTTCCAATGTGCTGATTTGAGGGTTAAGACGTGAACTGAGGAAAGGATTAGCTACCCATCAGTTTTGTAAATTCAACAAAGTAGTAGAGGAGTGCATAATCATTTAAAGCAATCAAAGGGATCTGTACCCGCCAAGGGTGGTAATAGCCGCATCGAGCCTAGTAAAGGGAATACTTCCCAAAAGCAGAAGGGCCAGGGATTCTCATCCAAAGGTGGCAACAAGAAGCCCTACCAATATGATGATTGTGATAATCAGAAACCCCCAATAGTAATTACATGCACTCATTATGGGAGGGAATATCCTGGCAAAATGTGTACGAGGTAAGTAGTTTGTTATAATTGCAAATAGCTAGAACACATTGCTAACAAATCAGATGGCCACCAATAAAGCAAAGGCCTAGGTATCAGGGTAAGGAGTTTGCAATGACACATGAGAAAGCTCGGAAGTCCGCCGACCTGATTCAAGGTAAAATCCTTATCAATGGTAATTTACTGCAAGCTTTATTCGATTCGAGTGCAAGTCATTCCTTCATTTCCTATGACTACGTAAAGCGCCTGGGATTGCATGTTCATAAATTGCCATTTGATTTGGTTGTGTCGACGCCAATGGGTATTAAGGCAATAACAGCTTAGGCTTGTTTAAACTGTGTGATAACCGTTGAGGGGCATGAGTCTACTGTTGATTTGATTTTCTTGCTAATCCACCAATTAGAAGTCTTATTGGGTTTTGATTGCTTGACAGTGAATAATGTGCTACTTGATTATGGAAATAAGAAAATAGTTTATCCTACTACACAGAGAGAGGATGATGTGAATACTAATTTGAATTTCCTCTCAATGGCTAAAGCTAAGAAATATCTCGAGAAGGGGTACCAGGGGTATATGATATTCTTTTCTATTAAGGGAGCGATGGAAGGAACTCTAGAAAGTATACCCATAGTAAGAGAGTTACCTGAAGTATTTCCGGACGATCTTAGCGGATTGCCTCTAGAAAAGGGAGTGCAGTTTCTAATTGAAATTGTGCCTAAGGCCAGTTCTATATCATAAGCCCTATACCAAATGGCCTTAAATTAAATGGCGGAGCTAAAGAAGAAGATCATAGACTTACATGAAAAAGGGTTCATTCAACCCAGTGTTTCGCTATGGGGAGCTCCAGTATTGTTTGTCAAGAAGAAAGACGAGAGTCTGAGATTGTGTGTAGATTACAATGAATTGAACAAGATAACCTTCAAGAACAATATCCTCTCCCAAGAATCGATGACCTTCTAGATCAATTGTCTAGTTCTTATGTATTTTTGAAGATTGATCTAAGGTCGTGTAATCATCAGTTGCGGGTGACAACAGATGATGTACTGAAGACTACCTTCAGAATGAGCTATGGGCACTATGAGTTTCTAATGATGCTCTTCGGGTTGACTAATGCACCTGTGGTATTCATGGATTACATGAATAAGGTCTTTCAACAGTTTCTAGATTAATTTGTAGTAGTGTTTATCGATGACATTCTAGTATACCCCAAGAGTAGAGAGGAGAATGAACGTCATTTGAGAATAGTACTGAAGATATTGCACAAAAAGAAACTCTATGCCAAATTAAGTAAGTGCGTGTTCTGGCTTTTGAAAGTAAAGTTCCTAGGCCATGTTATTTCATGAGAAGGGGTCTCAGTAGATCTTAGAAAGTGGAAGCGATGATGCACTAGAAGAGGCCAGCAACTATTTCTAAGATACGTAGTTTTCTAGGTCTTGCTAGTTACTACAAGAGATTTATTCAGATTTTCTCTCAGATTGCCTTGCCGATGACTAAGCTCACGTAAAAAGATCAACCATTTAAGTGGGATGAACATTGTGAAAATAGTTTTGCTGAGTTGAAGGAGAGGTTGACCATGACACCGACATTAATTATACCCGATCCTAGATTTACTTATGTTGTGTACAGTGATGTGAGTAAGTAGGGGTTTTGGTATGTTCTTATACAGTAGGGATGAGTGGTGGCCTAGCCTTCTGATGCTAAAGCCTTATGAAGTGAACTATCCCACTCATGATCTGGAGCTTGTGGCTATTGTGTTTGTATTGAAAATATGGCCACATTATCTTTATGGTGTGACGGTATAACTGTACTACAACCACAAGAGTCTTAAGTATTTGCATGATCAGAAAGAGTTGAATATGAGATAGCACCATGGATGGAGTTGCTAAAAGATTACAACCTGGAGATCAAATATCATTTGGGTAAAGCTAATGTCATGGCAGATGCTCTTAGTCGAAAGATGGTACTAGTGGCAGCAATGATGATCTAGGAGGGAAAATTGATAGAAAATTTTTAGGATTTGAATTTATCAAACCGGATCTTATGTGATAATTACAATATTTCCTAAGGTGAAAGTAATCTGAGAGCTGAGATTGAAGAGGCTCAGAGGCAAGATGATCAGGTGCAGCCTATTTGGACAATGATTAAGTGAGGAGAAACTTGGGATTATGATTTGTCACCTAGTGAATTGGTTTGATACAAAAAGAGAATTTGTGTTCCACTAAAGGTTGAGCTAAGGTAGAAAATTCTGGATGAGGAACACAAGAGTTGGTATACTCTTCACCCCAAAATGACCAAAATGTACCATGATTTGAAGTCTATGTTTGGTGGCCAAGACTGAAGAGTGATGTGGCCAAGTATACTGCATAGTGTCTTACTTATCAGAAAGTGAAGAATGAACACCAGAGGCCACTGGGATTACTGCAAAGTCATAAGATTCAAGAATAGAAGTAGGAAAGTGTAACTATGGACCTTGTTATTGGATTGCCTAGGATTAGAAACTATGATGTGATCTCAGTGATTGTTGACCGACTCATGAAGTCGGCGTATTTTATACCAATCAATTCTAGCTACTCTCCAGTGAAAATGGCAGAAATCTATATTTGGGAGATAGTAAGACTTCATGGCACACCAAAGAGTATCATTTCAAATAAAGATCCTCATTCCACTTCGAGATTTTAGAGGGCTCTACATAAAGCTTTGGGGACAAAATTGAGGTTTAGCACGACCTATCGTCCGCAGACAAACGGACATTCAGAAAGGACTATTTAGATGCTAGAAGACATGCTAAGAGTATGTGTCCTAGACTTTAAAGGGAATTGGGATTACTTTCTTCCACTTGCTGAATTTGCCTACAATAATAGCTATCATGCAGGCATCCAGATGGCTCCTTATGAAGCATTATATGGGAGGAATGCCAATCACCTTTATACTAGATAGAGTTGTCTGAGAGAAGGTTGTATGGGTTGAATCTTGTTGATCAAACCACAAAGCATATTAGAATTATCAGAAAAAAGCTCCTAGCAGTGCAGAGTTGACTGAATAGTTATACTGATAAAAGGATAAGACCTTTGGAGTTCAAAGTCAGAGATAACATGTTCTTAAGAGTGTCTCTGATCATGGGAATTGGTAAAGTAATCAAGTGAAAGAAGTTGAGCCTGTGGTACATTGGTCCATTTGAGATTCTTGTGAGATCGAACCTGTACCATACCAGATAGCCCTACCGTGAAACTTGAGCAGACTCTATGACATTTTTCATGTCTCAAAATTGAAGAAGTACTTACTAGACCCTATGCATATTATCGAGTATGAAGATGTCGCCATGCAAGATTATTTTAGTTATACGGTGAGCCAGAATAAATCATTGAAAGATAAGAAAGACGGCTCATACACCGAAGTATACCATTTGTGAAGGTGGTCTGGAAAGGGCTATCTCCGAGGGAAGCAACTTGGGAAGCGAAGTAAACTTCAGGAAACATTATCCAGAGTTCATGTCTTAACAGGTGTAACAAATTTTGAGGATGAAATTTATTGTACGGGGCAAGAATTGTAATACCTTAAAATGTACTCAAGGGCTAAATGTATAGAATAGAGGGTGGGATTAATGACAGAATTACCCCAAAAAATTTGTTATGACTTTAGTTTTGATTAAATTGAGATAACTACTTAGTCTTTTCACCTAAAGTCAATGTAAAAATTTTTGGGCTTACCTGGAATTCAATAGACTCGCTGATGTACCTGTACAAAACTAGAGCACCAATGATAACCCCAATTACGGTACACAACAAATACACTAAAGAGAGAAAGAGAATAGAACATTCTTATGAGAAAATCTTTTAGAAGGAGAATTGTGTATTATATCATCATTAGCCTTCTCCCATAATTTTACACCTTATATTATATATATAGTATACATATAGTTACATAGGAATATATGCAACCCTTAAACGTATGGTTACATAGGAATAGATGTAACCTTCAAAACATAAAGGGTCTCACTCTTTATAACCCGTGGCTCTCTATGAAGCCCTTCTTGAATTGGGCTTAGACCCTAATCCACCAAGGGTGGACTAGTATATTCCAACATCTCCTACTCATACTTGGTAGATTAGATGTTATGGGTCAAGTCTCTTTCTCTTAATTCTTTCATACTAGGTGTTTTGCCGTGACCGTGTGGGCATGATGTCTCCATTTGGGTACTTTTGTACTATAAATCCCTTTTTACAGAGATCAGCATAAGACAACCCTGTAGTGCATCTCAATATTGATATAATGCCCAAATGTCCTAGATTTACCAATATACACTTTACTCATGGTCAATCTGATCCCTCTTAAGTCAGTATAAAACTCAGATTGCATTTCTCATATGCATAGTGTCTACACTTATGAAACCACAAAATAATATCATAAGGGACCAGTTTCAGACACTAGCATAAGCGTGTATATTTTAGGTAATAATTTTTCTTTCACCCATATATCACTTTGATGTGTATCAACCGCTTTCCTAACATAATGCCTTTAGCTCGCATCAATCATGATCTTAGGATAAAATGCTAAAGTAGCAAATGTTAAAACATATTTCCATGATAATGTCAAGGTCAAAGGACATTATTGAAGGGGTAACATTTTTGGGATTCACATAGCAATGAAGCATGGATATATTCACTTGCTTCTATTTGTAGTTCTTTAGCACATGTGATATGAATCACATGCTACAGTGTTACTCTTATACTTTAAAAGTGTATGTCATTTTGATTATATTATTAACACCCTACAGACTTAAGTCTGGACACTCTCAGTATCAAAACGCAAATTCCTCAACTCCACTCACATTACATGACGTTATTTTAAAGAATTTGTTATCTAGCAATAGGTATCATGGACATGGGTTTCCATGATTCGATCCATATTTATAATCAAGGATCTCATCTAGACTTACTGCACTTTAAGTTGAGGCGACATAGTTTGTGTTTCTTCTCTGCCATATCAACACTCCTCCTGAATGTCAAAGGCGATCACTTGTGTAACCCCCTGCCGTAATTAATATCCGGATTCCGCGATTAAAGTGGAATAGAGACCAATCATTCAAAACAACATTTTTAAATCCATTAACCCGACGGGGTTTTCACAAATACATTTCGAAATCATTCTAACACACGGTCTCATATTTACACTCCGAATATAATTACTATGCGAAGATAAATTACATTTATATAATTATCAGAGTACGCAATATAAATTCCCGGCAATCCCGGAATCATATCTTCTACCATTTAATCATAGGGCACATTAGCCCATACAACTCCACCAACAGGGATTACACAATGATTCTCGAATACATACTCACATATTGATCCAATTATACAATTCATATTCTCAATTGCACCATGATAACCAACAACCAAGCTCTCACCCAGAAACGAGTCCTCTTCGTCCTTGGATGCTTACTTCATCCTCAATCTTCCTTCCCTGTCTAAAATGTTGATAGAGGAGGGTGAGATTCTGGGGAATCTCAGTAGGAAACAGGTACCAATATGCATGCAAGATAAGTATTTAATGCATGACATGCTTGCATCACAATAACTCATGTTCACATCATGATATATCCGCATGCTCAATGTTTCACAACATACTCATGGCCATAGCATAACTAGAAACAGAGCTACAATCATTCATACATGTTTCACATAATCACGCAAAGCAATAACATGCATCAATACACAAATACAATTATCACTACATGCAGGAGAGGTAAGTTCCCTACACTCTTATTCCATGTAAGCTCCAACTCCGGCCGCTCATGATCAGGGTAATCATCAAATCCTATAACAAAAATCAAGGACATAGGATTAATCCCTTTTCCAATTCCTTAACCTTTAGACACTCAAGTTGGTTATCATTACTGCCCTTTAAGTGCCCTCAAACACCTCAATCCATAGCTCTAAAGGGTTGGAAGACTATCCCCAAAGATCCCCTTTTGAACACTTAAACTTGATATTTTTCACTGCCTCACTCGAGCACAGATGCTCTCACTCGAGCACAAGTACGGACATCACTCGAGCACAAATGCTCTCACTCGAGCATTGGTACGGACAGTACTCGAGCACAAGAGAGTGAAGACAGAAAGCACATGCCCAAGAGCACAACCCTCACCTGAGGTACAAGCTCACTCGAGCACACCAACCTCACTCGAGCACAAGGCCAAATGCCTTACTCGAGCACCCGCGAGCACAACGCCACGAGTGACAACCCGAGAGCACCACTCTCACCTGAAGCACAGGCTCACTCGAGCACAGCCATATGTGCTCGAGCACATTCCCCATACCCGCGAGTGAGAAAGCACACTCGTGCCTCTTTCCCGCGAGCATCCACCCGAGAGCAATCCTCAACTCTGGGCTTACACCTTCACTCGAGCAGAACCCAGCTCACTCGAGCATGTTCTTCGCTCACTCGAGCACAAAGCGATGTGCTCGAGAATTACTCATAAAAATCCCAGGTGCAACTCGAAGCACGACAAGGGAAAACTCACATATCACTCAAGCAGGATCTCCCTTACTCGAGCAATGTTCCTCCTTCACTCGAGCACACCCATGTCTGCTCGAGTGAATCCATCAGATTCCAGAAAACGCAGCAAACATACCACATTTTCCTAACTCTTGCCCAATTGATCCAAATGGACCCAAAACTTCTACCAAAGCTATTCCCACACAAAATCACTCACTGAATTCAATGGAATCAACAGAATTACCCAATTCCCATTCCATTTACATGCTTTGGTCTAGGGCATCAAAATCATCATTTTCCAAAATCACCAACCTTACCCAATTCCATCCCAAATCCATTCTATCTATTCAAAACTCATACCAACATACCACTTCCATAACCATAACATGCCAAACTACCCATTTACCCATATTTTCGAAATTAGGGCAATAATTCCAGAAATTCCAAACTTAATCATTTGGCATGAAACATAGATAGAAAGATTGGGTTCACATACCTTAACAACTTTCTCAAAGACACTCTTTGATTCTCCAAACTTCATATTTTCGTGATCCTCAAATCAACACCAATGGAGAAACTACAACCACCAAATTGAAGCTCTCATTCTAAGGAACAATATTTATGAAAAGGATTTGAACAAAGGAAGCCATTTTCCTTACCTTTTCTCAAGCTTTTCCTTTCCCTTTTTCCTTCCACCATGACCGAATAAGAGAGAGAATGAGAGAAGGAGAGATGGAGTGAGAAAGTGAACATAATGATACTCCCTCCATGCTTCAGCGAAAAGAGAGGAGAGGAATAGAGAAAATCACCAAAATAACCCCATTTGACTTTTCCACACACATCTCTCTTCACACCCACTTTTGCCACATGTCAATTTGCTATTGGCTCACCCAAAATAAGTCACCAATTAGCCATTTAATCCCTCCATTAACCATTTTAATCCCTTAATCACAATTTGGACTCTTGCTAAACCAGGGCTTAGCAGTCCACTAATCTCAGGCTTAATCTCTAAGCTCAAGTATTAAAATTCGGGATATTACAACTTGTGTAAGAAAGCCGATCTCACCAACCTGTATGACATACTACACATTTTATACTTACACACACGTTAAAAGCCAAAATGAAGTATCATTACTTCATTCCATATGTATGTGAAAGGACTAAACATGTTTCTCATACATGTCCTTGTTCATTAGGCTCAGTTAGGGGACTTTACATATGAATACGTTGTTCGACAACAAACTTATATGCTATAGCATCTCTCATTTAGCTATACATTTGCATTTAGTCTATCATTATACTTAGGGTCTTTTATTTTGGCAATGGCTACATGCACTCACAATACTTTGACACTAGATTTGAATTCTCATTTTCAAAATCTCTCATGTTCTGTGAACATTACCAACTATATAGCCTCTTGTACTATCACAACACATACTTTGAACATGCATAATCAAGATACTCTACAAATATATTAGGACCCTTCTATGAAACCATCTAATGTCCTCACAATGGTTAGACTAGTACCAAATTACAAGTCATATTATGAGCATATATATAGTCTTGTATATATCATTGAATACATCACACTACTAACAATATTTATATAGATATTCTTTTTCATTATCTTTTTGGTTGGTTCAGTCAGAGAAATTTATCAAGACATAAACACACTCTTAAAGTCACTGGGATATCCATGAGATTGCATTTACTTAATTTAAACCACTTAAGAATCTTCTTAATGTAATTATCTTGTAAAAGAGAGGAGACATCTAAAGCTGTCTCTTTAAACTATGTATGGCCAATAGTATATCTTCCACTTAAAGGAATAATATCACAAATCATTTATCAATGGTTTTCTTCAACCATTCAAAAACCACATTGGTTTACCGCTCTTTAAAAGCATTAAACATCACTATTTGGATGATTGCATCAATTCATAAATGGGCTTCTACAAAAACACATGAAGTCACCACGATGTGAAACTTCAAATATTGCTTTTAGTGAAATCTAATAGTCACTGCATATAGATTTCTTCACCTAGATCATCACTCAAAGTGTAGGTTTTACATACACATGATGTATATTTAAATCCAAATAGTTAATTATCGCCATATTAAAACTAATTTAATTCACAACAAGTGAGAAAAATGCCTTCCTTTTATGCATACCCCTCTGTAACAAGTCTTGTGCATGTCAATTGATTTACCCACTTTTCACCTAAACCTATAGGACTTACTAGTTCTTAATATCCCTTTTGACTTGGTAGTATATCAACTTGATTCTTTCTCAAAGAATTCACTTCCCTTTCCATTGCTTTCTTCCATTCTCCCTTGACATGGCCTCTTATACAAAATGTGACTCATCATCCTCCTTTAGAATAATCATGAACAATTTTCTTAGTTGTCCCATTTCTCATGAGCTTTTTGCATTTCATATTTATTTTATTTGGTCTCTTTATTAACCATTCTAATCTCCCACTCTCAAAAACAATTGAGGATTATTGGCATGTTCTGTACTGCCTTGTCCTTACGTCTTACAAAGAGATGCAATGTGATTAGTTTCACCCTAATTGAAAACTAATTAACAACAAATGTGGTATCTTTCAATTCCTTTTGGTCATAATTCTATCATTATTTCACTCTTAAAAGCGTAACCCTTCTGAGCACCCACTTACAACCATTAAGGGAATTTGCAACGGACCATTATGGTCTATGAAAATTTAAATTTGACTTTTATTTAGTCGAACATTAATAGGGTATGATATTGACTACTTTAAAGGGTATATGGTTAAGGTCAAGTCCACATAACTTGACAAAACCAAGGATGTGTCATGTGTACTAATCCACCAAAAGTGGACTAGATAATATTCTCCCACTCATATTTGGTGGGTTAACATGAGCTATAATATGTTTAATGATGTCTAATAGCATTCCATTATGCCTTTATAAACTCATTTTTGGCGATGGAGTTCTTTAGATAGTTATCTATTTATTTATCCCTTTATTTTCACAGAGCTAACTGAAATTTGTCAAATAGATGCTCACTTTTTTGAACAGTTTATGGAACCTTTAAAATTCCTATCCAATTGGTTTTCGGAATTCATTCATATATTTTCTATAGTAAAAATCTTCAGACTTGTGTGAAATTAAGTAATAACATGAGAAATCATTAATAAAGGTAATAATTTACCCAGCTATGTGTCTTACCCTTAAACTTATAGAACCATATGAAACAAAATAGAATAATTGCAATATAAACTCAGTTCTAATATCTTACTAATAAAAAATTTTCATTACGCTATTTCTAGAAGCAAATTCTATATCTTTGACTAGTAAGACATATTTAAGTCAATACTTAAATTAGAAGAAATGACAATGCAATTATGTATAAAGAACTTAACAACCAAAGAAAGATTGAATCACAACTGCACAATTTTATAGGGCAATTCATACTATCTTGTTTCCATTATCAAGCCATTTATGTCTCGTAATCTTTTCTATACTAAGCTGACATTTCAACTTCAATACTACCATGACCGTTTGTCAATGGCTTGACAATGAATTATTTTTATAAATACCAGATATTTTGATTGTCCCCATTTAGCTTACAAATTATATTCTTGGTAGCCTCTCATGGCTTAGCCACTCAAATTATCCTACTCACAGGGTTATTTAAAATCTATTTAATCCAATAACTCATTAATAATTTAACACATTGAAGTATACTACATCATATACTTGTATTATTCTTGACTAGAAAAGTAACAATGTTATTGGGTCTACGATCAGGAGAATACGTTTGTATCTCCCATCACACAGATCCAACTATGCCATTATTGTCTATCAAGAATTTCATACAAGTACCTTAAATAACATACTCAATTATTACACTCAAAAAACTTGTTCTCTAAGAGCTCCCAATTAGATAGAGTATATGACGCTCTTGAAAGACTTATTTTCCAAGAGCTTTCACTCATGAAGAGTATTTTGACTCTTACTTCTTTAGGCTTTCATCACATTATATTCATAATATCCTGTTAATCTCTTATATAGGGGTTGAGAAAAATTAATAGTTCTTTTAAGTTCTCTATATATTTCATTTATGCACATTTTAATTTCCAGTGAAAAATATTTCTTCTAAAAGGTTAAGTCTCCATGCTTCTCATACATAGTTTGACAGGTTCTCAACAATTATTTTTCTAAAGTTGCAAGAATTTTGTGTCTCCTATTATTTCAACAATATTTCAAATTTTCGAAAAGAAATATCCCATATATCTTATTCAAATTATACTTGTTTCCTAATAGAAGCATTTTGTATTTCTTTTCGAAGGATTTAGACTGGGCTTTGGACTTTATTCTTCCCTTAAGATGGGCCTTCACTTACTTAAAGAGTGATATTTCCATGAACTCCACCATGATTCAAAGGTTGGACTTATTAGGAAATCGCTATATTTTGAGATTTTTCAAAAAAAAAAAAAATCAACTTCATTTTAGGTCACCACTTATCTTGATCATATATCAAGATATTCTCCTTCTAAGTCACCACTTATAATTTCATATTCAAATGGGCAAATCCCTATCTTATTCATTACTCAAAAATTCACATTCCTCTAAATTATTTATGTTTGGATCATTGTTTAAAGGCTTTAAGTGAGAAAGTTCTTTCTAATTCAAAGCCATCAAGTTCATGTTTAGATATATGTTTTTCAACCAAAAAAAAACTTTATTCAAAAGACAAAAATAAATTTTATTTCAGTGCTTTTTAAAAAAAAAACAAAATCTCTTAATTCATTTTATTTAAACAAATGATATAAATCATTGTAAATATTGAAAATATTTTAAACACAATAAAAATATATAAAATAGCACTATAATAATTTTAAAAAAAAATCCAAACATATTGCCAAAATAAACAAATTATATGCCAAAATGTATATCATGAATTTAGTGATTTTTAGAAATAAACCATGCATCAATCTGAGTTCAAATGCCTCCTCACGTGCTTCTAGAAGAAGGAGGAATTGAAAAATTCTAAAAAAAATTGAAATAAAAAACTGAAGCCCACATCTTTTTTTTATCAACCCAGAAAAACACCTTTTGAGCCTAGAAGCTTTTTTTTTCGGATTTGGTAACCAACAACCAACCAACCTCATCTTACTCATTTTTTAATGTGAAACCAATCCACTCCAGCCCAAGTCCAAAATTTTTTTTAATGTACTAAAGCCTAAGAAAAATGTTGTCTAGCCCAGACTCGTTTTCTTAAAATATAACAACCTAATGGCCTAACAGTAATAAGCAAAGAATGTTTTTTTTCCGGTCTAAAGCCTACTAAGCCCGACACTAATTTTTTATTACTTTAAATTAAACGGTGTTGTTTAAGGCTGGAGGATGTCTTCTTCAACCTACAGCCAGGTCGCCTCTGACCCAACTGGAGTATAGGTCAGGTCTATCGGATGCAACTATTCTCTCCTCCATAACCGGCGTTTTTGACGTTGGTTTTTCATGTTCTTGGTGTCTATCTTTTCGTTTTCTCAAGTTATGCCCAAATAAACTAATTTCATGAACTAAAAATGCTTTTTTCTTGTGACCCAATTTTAGAAAGAGAACTTCCTTGATTTCTGTTACTCGAAGCTTCTTGTGGGGATTCTTTATAGTTTTGGGTTGTTCTTCTTTGTTTTTTTAATATTATCCTATCTTAAAGATCAAACTTTCTCAGTATTTCATGCTCTTCCACTAACTTTCATTTATTATGGGATTCTATAAATATATTCTATGTCTATAAATGCATATACAGTAAGATGAGAAACATATATCATGAACAGGATCACTGCATACATGTGTGAACAAAAGAAGAGCAAGTTTATTCAAAAGTTAAAGCACGCTATCTCAATGCAAGTAGGAGAGACACAACTCATATGAACCCAGAATTAAATTTTATCAATTACTAAATCAAACACAGTAACTCATACGCAGTTAAAACAAAAATATAAGATTATCTTACTCCTCTTACATATTCATTCGTGAAGCAAAAAAATCATCTTTTGGAGAATGAAAGTATTGAGATCATAACATCATAATATTATAATATGGCCATTAAATATCATACTATGATAATATAAAGACCATAATTAAATAAACAAATGTTTTGCATATTCATATGGGAATAAAAATTTGCCTAGGAAAATCATGACCAACCGCGACAATTATTTTAGTAATATATAGCGCGTGTGTACATAAGCACATGGGGAGATAAGACTGAGCAAAAACAAACTTAACCATATAAACATGCATATTCCAAAAGCAAACTCCACCATAAATCCCTTGAGAAAAGCTAACCTAGCTCTGATACCATGTAAGAATTTTTGGGCATGCCTGGAATCTGATAGACTTGCTGAAGTACCCACACGATACTAGAGTACCAATATGAACCCCAATTACATTACACAGCAAATACACCAAAGAGAGGAAGAGAAGAGAACATTCTTATTAGAAAATCTTTTAGAGGGAGAATTGTGTATTATATCATCATTAGCCTTCTCCCTTAATCTTACACCTTATATATATAGTGTACATATAGTTACATAGGAATATAAGCAACCCTTAAATGTATAGTTACATAGGAATAGATTTAACCTTTAAAACATAAAGGGTATCACCCTTTATAACCTGTGTCTCTCTATGAAGCCCTTCTTGAATTAGGCTTAGGCCCTAATCCTCCAAGAGTGGACTAGTATATTCCAACAATAAAAAATGACCAAAGAACTAATTGAACATGAGAAGAAGGGGAAAATGGCATATAGAAGATAAAAATGAGGAAAATATTTATTTGGCCATAATATGAGACCCATGGAAGCATTTTTTGCTAAGTAAAAAAGGATGATGACTTTAGCCAAGTTTCAAGTGCAAAAATGGGCAATTAAATACTATATTGCAAGATGATATTTTAAAAGATCATAATCTCCTTCAAAGGGCCATGAATGGCGTATGACAAGAGGAAAAAGCAAGAGAAAATACATCTTTGCTATTAAATATGACATTTGACCAAGTTATAAAAAGAAGAAGACTTGGTCAACAATCTCATGCTAATTGGTGAATTAATGTTATTATTCAAGGAGATACTACAAAAGAGCTTCATCTCTTTTCCCAGGCTCCATTTTTGTATAACATGAAGCAAGAACGAGAAACAATTATATGACCAATTAAAAGGTGAAGACTTCGTCAACAATTTCAAATAAAAAGTAACTTATGTGAGGAGGTAAATTAAGATAATTGAAGAAGGGTTCTTTTAGCTCCTTTTGGTCAGTATTTTTGGTCATCAATTATAGGCCAAATAAAAGATGATAACTTGAATGAAAAGGGCCACATATTTCATATGGCTTTAAGAAAGAAAGAGAAAAGATGAAGTCAAGGTTTGTTGACACATGTTTCTTGCAATTAAAGTGCTCTCTCTCTCTCTCTCACATACTTAAACCGACTTAAGTTCTACATGAATGCTTGGCTATTTAATTAAAAACATTCTCTTATCTTATTCATTCATTTCAAGTTGGCCAAGTGCAAAAGAAAAGGAGAGAGAAAGAGCTAGACTAAAAGTTGAAAGCCAAGGGGAACAAGAAGGAATGGTAAGCATTTATACCTTCAAGATCCCATTTCTATCTCTAAATGCCTTCATAAACCTTGTTCTTCTCTCTAAGAGCATCATTCATATGGCTTTTACTTCTTGAAAGGAGGAATTTTGAGCCATCTTATAAGAGCAAAAATTGATGAATTAAAGAAAGAATCTAAGGAAAAGCAAGATATAAGTATTAGCTTCAATTTAAGCTATGGGTTGTGTAGGTTGAATGCGTATTTTAACATATGTAATTCTATCTTGATGTTGTCCAAGTTAGGGTTTAGAGAAGTTATGGTGTTTTGGTTATGTATTTGGTGTCTTATGATGATTAGAAACCATATGACACAAGTTTGATGCTTAATTTGGGAGTTTGGTAATTTCTGGGATTTTTTTGATTTTCTAACAAAATGTGATATGGGAATGAGTGAGAATTTGTTCATTTTGATGTTACCATTATGTTCTACACAAAAAATTATGTCAATATAGCCCAAGGTTGTGAATTTTGGGTCATTGAAACTCAAAATGCAAAACTGGATTTTCTACCAAACAGGATTCCAGCTAGGTACCCTGATTGTGTGGTATTTTTTGATAAACAAACGATGTTAAAAAATTTTGAAACTTTCCAATTTTGTAGAAGACATTGCAAGCTTTAAATTGATAAATTATAGGTGTCATTTTGATGTGTGTGCTGGGAGTTATGCATTTCCAAAATATGATTATGAAACTGGGATCAACAGCAAGGAGATATGTTCAATTCTTTATTTTTGTGGTTATAGATGATAGTGATTCATATTTTCCTATAAAGATGACTTAAAAAGCTTCAAGTAGGACTTGGAGTCACTCTATTTCAATTTTTGTAGAATTAGTTATGATTTTTCAAAGTCTGGAGAAAATTCTAGCAGATTTGGTTCAAGTGTGTGAAAATTCAAAGGTAATAACACATGGTAATAACTATGAACTCTAAGGTTAGAAAATTGGTTTTTTGGGTTAATTGACCACTTTAGATCCTTAGTTGACTTGATTAAATAACCATAGTGATAACTAACCCAAGTATTATGAGTTATTAAAGAATTAGGATAGGTAATAACTCATCATCCTTATTATGATTAATAGGATTTGACATTTGCCCTGCACAAAAGAAACTAGTGTCTGAGTAGGAACGGAAAGAACAAGGTAGTGACTTTTTCTCTTATATTATGTATAGCACATTGTATGCATATCTTATCATTGAATTGTTATGAATGGGAATGTTGTTGTTTATGCCGTGTGAATATAAGAAAGTTGTTGTAAGAATGTCATTGTGAATACAATGAAAGATGTCATTCTATGATTAAGGCACATGCTATTGTTAATGTGATGAAAGTCACGCATGTCACTGCCTTTGTGAATGTTGTTGTTATACTACCATCGTGAAAGCTGTTGTTGTATTGTTGTTTGTGATTTGCTTACATGCTTTGTGATTGTACATGTTATGAGTGAATTGTTACTACTGGAATTTTTTTAAATCTCATTCTTTCCATTGACTAACCTACAGCCAGGCAAGCGGTTTGAAGGAGAAATAAGTGATGAAGGGCGGCTAGAGCTCCTAGCTAGGAGTGTTAGCTTTGGTAGTTGGTTGTCATATTGTTAGGATTATTGTATATGTTGTAAATATTGAATAGTGTTATGTAATCCCCTGTATAGGAAATTGAGAATGGGCAAATATGCCCTGTAAACCCTTCAATGAATGAATGAAACCCGAGAGTTTTCTGGGTTTTTTTAAACTATAATATATATGAATGAATCCAATCTACACATGCTAAATATATTCGGAATGTAAAGAAGAGACCGTTTCAAATAGGTTTTGGAAAAGTTTTTGAAAACCCACTTTATTGCATATCACATCCTATCTTGGAGTTGGGACTTTCAATAAGTTTTAAATTATCAATTGGTCTCTAATTTAACATAATGGATTTTCAAACTATAATTACGACTATTAAGGTAGGGGTTATAATGGTGTTGTTAATAGAGAAAAAGGTGTTGTTATTGGCCTTCAAACTAGTTAATTTCACAATTTTTGTTAGGCATATCTGGGGTTGTCACATAGGAGGTTGTCAAACAACAAAGTCATGTCGATAATGTAGAATATGTTGTTGTCAATATAGATATCGGTGTTGTTATTAGACCTCCAACTAGTTAATTTCACACTTTTCACTAGGTATATGTTGAATTGTCTAATATGAAGTTGCTAGAATAACAAGACATATTACTAATGTATAATATGGTATTTTTAATATAGAGACAAGTGTTCTTATTGGCCCTCATACGGGTGAATTTCACCCTTTCCACTCAGTATATCTGGGATTACCATATAGGAAGTTGTGAAATAAGAAAGTCATGTTATTCATGGAGAATATGGTGTTGTTAATATGTAAACTTGTGTTGTTATTGGACCTCCAACTAGTTAATTTCACAATTTTCTTTGGGCATGTCATAGATTGTCAGATAGGAAGTTGTCAATCAAGAAAGTCCTCTCGTTAAAGTATAATATGGTGCTGCTAATATAGAGACAGGTGTTGTTATTGGACCTCCAACTAGTTAATTTCACACTTTTTGTTGGGCATATGTTGATTTGTTAGATAGGAAGTTGTCAGAAAAGAAAGTTATGTCGTTAATGTAGAATATGGTGTTGTTAATATAGAGATGGGTATGGTTATTGGCCTTTTAACTAGTTAATTTCACACTTTGCGCTGGGCATATATGGGATTGTCACATAGAAAGTTGTCAAACAAGGAAGTCATATCGTTAATGTAGAATATGTTGTTCTTAAAAAATGGACAGGTGTTGTTATTGGACCTTTAACTAGTTAATTTCACCCTTTTCGCTAGGCATACATTGAATTGTCAGATAGGAAGTTGTCAGATCAGAAAGTCATGCCGTTAATATAGAATATGGTGTTGTTAATATAAAGACAGGTGTTCTTATTGGCCTTCAAATGGGTTAATTCACCTTTTTTACTGGTGTATCTAGGATTGTTACATAACAAGTTTTTAAACAAGAAAGTCACGTCGGTTATGTAGAATATGTTGTTGTGAATATAGATACTTGTGTTGTTATTAGACCTCCAACTAGTTAATTTCACACTCTTAGTTGGGCGTGTCTTGGATTGTCTTATAGGAAGCTGTCAACTAAGAATGTCATGTTGTTAATGTAGATTATGGAATTGTTAATATTGAGACAATGTTGATATTGGCCGTCCAACTGGTTAATTTCATACCTTTCACTAGGCGTGTCTTGGATTGTCAGATTGGAACTTATCAAAATAAGAAGTCATGTTGCTAATGTAGAATTTGGCATTGTTAATAGAGAGACAGGTCTTGTTAATGGCCCTCCAACTAGTTAATTTCACACTTTTAGCAAGGCATGTCTTGGATTGTTGGATAGAAAGTTGTTGGAAATTGTGCCCAAAGGGCCAATCATTATACTTTGAATATTGTTAATTTAATGAAATTTCTACATTCTGTTATCATACTATTTACATGTTAACCATCATAATTGTATCCTTGGATAAATCATAAAGATTGTCCTAAAATGTCTTTGGTCAGTTATCTATGCGGGAGCAGAGATGAAATAAGACAGTATGACTTTGATAAGATATAGAGATACGAATCAAAGTCTTAGGTACTTGAAAGAGTACAAGTTGCTGGACTGACCCATTATGAGAAAGCTACATGGATCAAGTCATAAGCTTTTCTCATGTATAACCACGTCATAGTGCCCTTTGACCTGAGGTCATCATGGATTCCTACATGAGAGTTGCTAAGCTTTGAACTAGTCTAAAGTCACTTTTGACTGGGTGATGATAAAGGCTACAGTCAGGCTTGGTGGTTTTTCATGTAGAGGAATATGAATGATCAAGATGGAATTTGTCCCTCATATTAGTAGAGAGATATTACTAGGCCCCTCGATAAGTGAGTCTAAGAAATGTATGGCCATACTACGATGGAAAGGAGTTTCCATTTCTATTGTCAGACTACTTAGGTTTCGAGAAAGTAATGGTCAGGAACAAGAGGATGACATTATCCATACCTCATCCTTAACCGATATATCGTATGAAAAAATGGACGTGACATGGTTGTATAACAGGTTGCATCGTATTAACGATCCTTATATTAATTGGGTAGTCATAATGTCTTATTAGAGGCCGCTTACGTCTTGTGGGTTAGTACAGTTATTGGCCCACTGCCAACTTTGTATGGGTCTACAGGGTCACACATAAGAATGACCCAACACGAGATAATGTTTAATCTATGGTGGATGAATTTTATATTATATATATAATATAAAAATTCATTAATGATATGATCTATATATATATGTATTTTTAAAATACATATTATATGTATATATATTATGATATTATTATATTGTGCTAGTTTTAAATTTAATTTTATTAAGATAAATTAGATTTAATAACTAACATGATAAAGATATAATATCTCATATTTAATTTATGAGCATAAATTAAATCTAATGGCTCTTTCTTTGGATTAAATAAATTGGTTAAATTAAAACTGTTAGACAGATTTAATTTAAACTGAATTTATTTAATTAGCTCATCAAGATAGTTAATTGTTAATTAATTTCAAAATTAATAAAGATTAATTTTGAAATTCAAATATAGTCCTCATAGGTTATAAACTTGATATAGTATATAGACTCAAACATAAATGAGAATTCAGAGTGGCAAGGGAAACCCTAGGAGACATTGGAGGTGTTAGCAATCAGTCTCTATTGGACAGCATTCATGTAGATACCAGTAGAGAGAGTGGACCTAACGTGTTGGCTCCTAGAGATCAAAAACCCTGAATTTGAAAAGGTACAAATCTTTCTAACTTGGTTTAAATGCCGTTGATAGATCCTTGATTAGGGTCGGCAAAAATTTTTAAAATTCTTCCACTGTGCCTCTCAATCCTAACAGTAGCATCAAAGGCAGGTCAATTATGCGTTTAAATTGAGTTTATGTTCTTATACATGTGATACATATGCGATATATATATATGTATGCTTATAAGAAGATGATCGAATATGTATCTAATTTATGTTTCGGTTTTGAGAAAGTCTAACCTATGTCATTAAGTGCTATATGTTTATGCGATCTGGTGAAATTGTTTCAATTATATGCGTTATGTTTACATTTCAATTCCGCCAGTGACATCACGATTTCTATTCTAGATTTGATCTGAAGTAGAATTCATCATTTAGGTTTCGAATAGGTTGAAGATCACGACATACAGACACGTTAAGGTCTCTAATCGGAGTTAGGGATTCGAAATCTTGGTGAAGAACCAGGTCTAAGTTAGGATCTCTATTTGAGTTGTAGGGATTTGAAACTTTGGGGAAGACAATTCAAATCAGAAGCATTCTGGGCCGTTTTCATAAACTGGGTCAAAATCTTATGAATTGGATTGAAACAAATATTTTAAAACTTGGGCCAAAAATTATAAATATTTTAAATTTTCAAATATTTCTTTTAAAAGGGCACTGCCCCTTGACCTCGCCCACTAACCGGCTAGCAGGACCACGTGACTACCTGTTCGTAGCGTGATATAACCTAATCACGACATTTATTGCTTTTCATATTGTATGAATTCTTGTTGTGGTTTATTCGTCATACTTGTTTGGGTATGGTGAACAACATGGCTTTCGATTTTTTACAAAGGGTTGTAATATTTAAATATAGCCTGCGTGCTGTGCCTTCCTCTAAATACTCTCAATGTACATTCTCTTCCCATCTCACTCCCCTCGAATGTTTAAACGAGGTTTCTCTCAATGTATTTCTTTTCTTATTTAGAGAAGTCATCTCATTGGCTTGGGAGGATTTTAGGTTAGGTAAGCCATATTGTGTCACGTTTAAATTATGCTTTTGATTGGATCACTGCAAGAATACTTTTGAGTTTATATGTATTTATCTGTATGAGATACGACCACGATTGCATTCAAATAAACAAAACTAATTAATTGAGCCCTCTAAATCAAATCTTAAGTCATAATGCCATCAATAAATGAATACTTATCAAAACCAAGATTGCTCAATTATGGAAACCACCAAAGTGGATACACTTGAGTTATCTTGATGAGACAAGCATGAGTATGGTGATGCTTATAATATTCATTATTGTTTTGACTCAATTGAGATTAACAAAACGGTTTTGAATCTCAAGGCATTATATGAGATTAAACATGCCCAATCATATGATGATCGAATCCTATAAACATTTAAGAGTTACATGTGATGTAATTGGTAAATAGGTTACCTACCTAAATAAATTGAATTTAAGCGTCTTGCCAAAGCGAACTTAAGTTTAAGCCAAATATGGATGTTAGCCCACTAATTATTATATTGACGGTTGCTAATTGTTGAGTTAATGTATTGGGGATATGGGTGTATAGGGCTTTAGGGAGCTTTTAATTTTGAATTCTATGTGTTTATTATGTCATGAATTATTCCTTATACAATTTGTTTGCAATTAGTTTCTTTATGCTAGTGAAGTTATATTGCATTGTGGGACTAATGAGTTTTCGATTGTATATGCAAGGTGAACAAGTAAATAAGAACAAAAACTTTGAAAAGATCTTTACTAAGCTATTTCAAAAGAGTTTTTCAAGTTTAAATTGATCTAGTTTTTCAAGAAAATTTTCCAGTAGCTCTTGGCCAAGAAATGCAACAATTTACTCGAGTAGCCACTAGAGTAACCAGGTGAGAAAAAGGCATTACTCGAGGTAGCACTCGAGTAATCTGCAAAGTTATTTGAAGAATTACTCAAGGGGTCACTTGAGTAATCAGGTCAGTAAACTGTTGGCCAAGATTTGAATGACATTACTCAAGGGACCACTTGAGTAATGTGCAAACTTATTTGATAACTTACTTGAGGGAGTACTCGAGTAACTTGTGAAGAAAAGACACGGCCACTGAGTAGCCACATGAATAATCAGGTATTTCTAAGGTTTGTGATGTATCCTACTCTATGTCTTACCTGAGTAATATTTTATGAAATATATTGAATTACTTTCTGCCATGTTTTTTATTGGATTACTCAAGGGACTACTCGAGTAATGAGCATAATCATTCGAGTAGCCACTCGAGTAATGAAGTCCAGAAAACATATCTTTAATCCAATGTTTATTGAATTGTTTTCTATATGATTAATCATTCATTGTATTAGTATCCTAAGTACATTTGTAGAGAAACAATAAAGAGATCATGCCAGAAGGAAAAGTCAAATAAAACGTACGAACGATCACTTACCACTACCTACTGCAAACGAATAGTTTTCAAATTTGAAGAATGGTCAACCGTTGCTATGCGACTCTAATGGACATGTTTGAATTGCTTCTAACAGACCCTACAAATCATCTATATATATAGAGCATTCAAAGAGCAAAGTACAACAACAACTGAGAACACACGAACATGCACTGATCAACACTCTCTTAATGCTCTATTTTCTTATACTCATTCATTATACTTCAGTGATTATATATTTGCTCTTTGAGAGAGTTTTTCATTACAAACTCAATATTTTTTATTGAGACAACTTAAGGTTGTGGAACTTTGAGTTGGGGATTTGATTAAAATGTGTAAGGGGGAGCGAGTGTCCAGGTGAAGGAACTTGCTATGTACTGAGGTGTCAAGTGCCCACTAAATCTTTGATAATATAATAAAACTCTAAGAGATGCTCTGAGGACTGGATGTGGGTCAAAGTGGTTGTGGCTGAAC
Source organism: Inga laurina (assembly GCA_963855925.1). Classification (NCBI taxonomy): domain Eukaryota; kingdom Viridiplantae; phylum Streptophyta; class Magnoliopsida; order Fabales; family Fabaceae; genus Inga; species Inga laurina. Next base: position 29,216,182 of record OY979702.1, on the reverse strand, counting down.
CAGTATAACTCATGGTGTACACTTCAGTGATATTTCTCTTTGCTCTCAACTGCTTTAAACATTTTGTTAAGTTTCTTATACGCAACAAAATTTATGGTATCACCCAATTCACTCCCGCTATTGGGTGAAATGCTTGCACTAACATTTGGTATCAAAGCATAGGTCTTCTTGTTAAGGTTTAACAGCCTAAGAAGGATCCAATGGCAAGCATGGGTGACGGTATTCTACCCGACGGAGCTTCTATTACAAGACCTCCAAGTTTTAATGGAGAACACTTCTCATTCTGGAAAGTGAAGTTCAGAGTCTTCATAATGGCTACTGAATATGGGCTGTGGCATATGATTGAGTGTAATATCCCAAAAAGTGATTAAGGGCTAATGACTTCAAAAGTATATGTAATTATTGTTGAATAAACACTTTTGGAGAATGTGTGATGAGAATTTGGATATTTTAATGATTCCAATGGCTTCCTTGTGAAAATTCATGTGGGGAGAGTGTTTATTGTGAAATTGGAACCATTGGGAACAATTGTGCAAAAGTTGAAAACTCTGTCCATTGGAACTCTATACAGGGCAGCCGATTTGTATAAACGTTTTTACTAGGCAAATGATGTCAGAAAATTATGAAACTTTCTTGTCTTAAAGTTCACATCCCAAGCTTCAAAATGGATAAATAATTTGTGCCATTTCGTTTTGTGAGCTAGGAGATATGACTGTCCAAAGTTTGGGATGGAAACTGAACTCTGTTTTGGGGCAGTGATGAGATTTATATGATTCTAGAATTTTGTGGTGATTTTCAGTAATGGCCAATATTTTTCCTATGAAGAGGACTTAAATATATTTCATTTGGCTTTAGAATCACCTCATTTCGATATTTCTAGAATTAGTTATGATTTTTCAAAGTTGGTAAGAAAATCTGCCAGAAAATCCAAAAATGTGAAATTAGAAATTATGACATCATCATGTGGTAAGGTGACATCAGCATGATATTATAAATCACTTTTCCATTCTCTCTTCAGCCATTTCCGACGTCTTGAGCTTCAAAGAGAAAAGGAAAGTGATTTGAGATATCTAGTGAGAGAAGGAGCAAGAACTTCAAGGTAAGTTCGATTTCTTCGGTGTTTTAGCTCTTGACTTATATAATCCTTCTCCTAAGCTTCTCTTTTACATGATTCAAGGTGTTTGAAGCTAGAATTTAAGTGTTGAGAAGGCTAGGGCTTTGGTTATCAAAGGGAAAAGCCAGAGGGAGCTGGAGGTAACTTCCAAACTTTCGTATATTGCTTATTCTGGTTGTTGTGGGCAATTTAATCGGTGAAATTTCGCCGGATTGCCATTGGTTTTAAAGTTTGGAAATGATATGGCCTAGGGGTTATGCTGCCCAAATTGGGTCTTAATGTTAGTTTTAACCTAATGTAATGGTTAATAAAATGGTTAGGAGTAGAAAGGAACGCGTTTACGGAGCCGAAATCGTAAAACCCCGATTTTCTCTGGAGAGCTCATAAATTTCGGCCAGCTCTAGAAATGAGTCTTAGAGTTGAATTTTCAATGATTTGATGGTTCCATTGAGTTCAGGAACGAAAATTAGGTGGGGTTACAGTTGGCCACTTTTTTGGAAAAGGCCGAAAAAGCATAATTACGAAAACGCCCCTGAAACCTTTAAATAGTGGCTGCCGAGGGCAATTTCGTCCTTTGGCAATGAATTTGATAATTCTGAGTCCGAAAATGGATTCCTTGGGCGGAAATAAGTTAGGATAGCCAAGATTAGAATTTCGGGAAAAGTGCAACCGGACCGGGTACGGCAGGCTCGGGCTGGGTCCCCGGGGGTATTTTTGTAAATTTTCATTATAGACTCATATAACCCCAAGTAACACTATGGAAGTGTCTAAATGGTGCATTTGGAATTGTAGGATTCGATATTTGCCACCCTCGGGAGCCAACTGCGCCGAAGGACGTCAGGAAAGGACAAGGTAGTGACTCTCTCTCTCTCTTACACTTTGTGTAATGCACTTTATGTGTGTTGTATCATGTTTTATGATGATTTCTGATGTTGCTGCGGTTACAGCTGGTGATAGATGTCATTTACAGCGCAAGCTGTCGTTCACAGTGTAAGCTGTCGTTATTGTGATTACAGCATAAGCTGTCGTGATGTTGATTACAACAAGAGCTGTCGTATTGTGTATATAGCCGTGAGTGCTGTCGGTTGTGGTGAAAACCATGTATCTGTGAATTGCTGCTGCTGTTGCTGTTTGTGATTTATGTACATGCTTTGTGTTTATGCATTGTGTGAGTGGTTTGTTACTACTGAGATTCTCTCGAATCTCATTCTTTCCTATGACTAACATTTCAGACAGGGCGTGTGGCTCAAAGGAGAAGTAGCCAACCCGGAGCAATTAGGACCCTTGGGGGTATATAGTTGAATTGGAAACGTTGGTTATGTATTTTGAACTCAGGATTACTGTATATTCTGAATCAGGAACACTACATTCGATTTTGGTTGTGTAATCCCCTAGTGTATACTTATAAAACCTTCAGGTTTTTATGCATAGAACCCAGGAGTTGCCGGGGATGCGGTTATACACTCTGATATGATTGAATGTATATTAACTGCACAGGTAATTATATTCGAATTTTGAAATTGAGACCAGGATAGAGAAGAGTTTTTGAAAGTTTTTGTGAAAACCCTACTATAGTGTAGGAACTTGAAATGAGTTTAAGCTATCCGACGGTCTCTAAACCAATTTAATTATGTAATATCGAATTATAATTATGTGGTTAAAGGCAGGGGGTTACATTGAGGGTGGAAACTACAAACCTAAAAAGATTGTAGATTCACAAAGAGTTCCTAAGACACCTGCAAAATATGATGAGAATGACAAAAAACCTATCACACTCAACAGCAAGGAAATTCTAATGATTCAAAGTACCTTGAGTCAAAATGAGTACTTTAGAATCTGCATACTCCCAACAACTAAAGAAATGTGGGAAGCCTTGGAAATAGCTCACGAAAGAACTTTGAGAATAAAAGAAAACTGGATCAATACTATGGTTACTGAGTTTGATTTACTTCGAATGAAATCAGGTGAGTTGATAGCTGAATTTGAACTTAGATATACTCACCTTGTTAATCAACTTGCAGCACTTGGAAAAGTCTATGATCAATATACCAAAGTATGAAAGATTCTGAATATTCTTTCTAAAGACTGGGAGGCAAAATTCACTGCAAATTGAGGAAGCAAAAGGTGAATCAATGGGATTGGTTGCTTCTCTATTCAGAAGTCTTTCTGAATATGAAAGTAAATTAAAGTTTAAATGAGAACTAGATGATATTGATGACAAGAAGAAAAAAGGTCTAGCACTGAAAGCAAAAGAAGAAGAACAAGATGAAGATAAAGAGCTTGACGATGATGAAATGGGCTTAATCATAAAACAATTCAGAATGTTTTACGAGAAAGGCAAAGGATTCAAAAACTTTCAGAAAGGAGGAACAAGTAATAAAGAACACATCATCAGCTATGAATGTGGAAAGCCAGGACATTTCAAATCAGAATGTCAAGAACTGATTCAGAAGAATAAGGAAAAGAAAAAAGGCAAATTCTATAACAAGAAGAAAGCCTTTGTATCTGACATATGGGTATATAGCTCTTCTGACAAAGAAAGCGATGAAGAGGAAGTAGCCAATATCTGTCTAGTTGCTCAAGAAGAAATAGAAGAAGAGTTAATTGCTACTGATCCTACTTATGATAAATTACTTTCTCAATATAATGCTTTACATTCTGAATTCATCAAAGTAGTTAAAGAACTAGTTGTTTTTAAAAAGGAAAACAAAGTTCTTGAAATAGAACTTAAAGAGAATTTTGAAAAAGATTGTGAAAATTGTACCTCTTTGAAAATGAAAAACACTGATCTTACTAAAACTCTTGAAAAATTCACTGAAGGAAGTGAGATGCGAAATGTAATTTTAAAAGCTCAACGATTTGTGAATGACCGATCTAGAATTGGATATGATCCAAAATCAAGTAGAAGGAAAGGAAGAAAGAAAGCTGGAGGTAAATCATACTTGAACTATTTTCAGCATTCTATGCATACATCAAATCCTTTTGCATACTATAATTATTGTAATAGAAAGGATCATTATACTACATATGGATTCATAAGAAGTAAGGAAAGATAGGAACCTACAAATGGGTACCTAAAGGTTCATATGTTCCAAAAATCTTTTGTACTAACCCAAAAGGACCCAAAAATATGTGGGTACCTAAGACTTAATCGTATTTGATTGCAGATATGTCTTAAAGCATCCAAAAACAAAAAATGGTACATAGACAGTGGATGCTCTAGACATATGACTAGTGATTTCAAAAGTTTTACAATATTGCAACCTAAAGAAGGTGGAAAGGTAAAATTTGGAGGAAATCAATTCGAAATGATAGTAGGAATTGGTGAAATCAAAAACGACAAAGGAATACAAGTTAAAGATGTATATTATGTTGAAGGCTTGTGTCATAATTTGCTGAGCGTGAGTCAAAGTACAGATAAAGACAACTGGATCATATTTGATTTAGAGGAATGTCTAATTGTCAACAAGAAAGACTTACAACTTGATAAGAAAAATATCAAGGCAAAGCTTAGAGCAAAAAAGGGAAGGTAACTGCTATACACTTGATATCAATAGAAGTGATTTTGAAAATTTTTTTCTGAGTAATGCCGATGAAAGTTGGTTATGGCATAAGAGACAAGCTCATGTCAACATGCATTAACAAGGCAAACTACTCAAATGGAATTAGTTCTTGGATTACCCAAAATAAGTTTTAAAAACTATTTGATTTGTTATGCATTTCAAAAGGGTAAACAAACTAAATCATCTTTCAAATCAAAAAATGAAATTACAACAAATCGACCACTTCAATTGCCACATATGGATTTAGTTGGTCCAATAAGAGTTAAAAGCCTTGGTGGCAACTTATATTCATTGGTCATTGTTGATTATTTCTCTAGATTTACATGGACTATTTTTCTGTGATCAAAGGATGAAACCTTTGCAGAATTTATTGTTTTTTCTAAGAAAGTGAAAAATGAGAAAGAAATGTCCATTACAGGTATTAGGATAGATAATGGTGAAGAATTTGAAAATCAAGCCTTTGAAGATTATGATATTAATGGCAAGATCACAATTTCTCTACTCCAAGGACACCTTAACAAAATGAAGTCGTGGAATGTAAGAATAAAGTGCTTACTAAAATGGCTAGAGTAATGTTGAATGAAAAGAACGTGTCTCAAGTTTTTAGGCCCATGCAATGAGCACAGCATGCTATATTTCAAATAGAGCCTACATTAGAATAAAACTTGGAAAGACACCATACGAGCTATATGTAATACCCTGAATTTTGAGACTCAAGGTTAGAGAATAAGCCTGAGATTAGTAGATTGCAAAGCCCTGATTTAGCAAGATCTCAAATTGTGATTAGGGGTTAATGACTACAAAAGTGGACGTGGTTAGTGATTAATGAACCCTTTTAGAGAATATAAAGTGGATTTTAGTCGCTTGTGTTATGAGCAACGCCAAAACCCTGTATTTGAGTTCAATTGTGGATTAACATCCAAATTGACTTAGAATAGAGGGAAGAATTGAATGGGGTATTGTGATGGAAATGGTGTCATGTTGTGGTATTTAATCATTGGAATTGATTTAAATTGGATTGGACACATTGGTTGCAAAACTGGAAATGCTGTCCAGTGTGAATTCTGTCTGGGCAGTCTTCTTGTGTGGACATTTTTACTAGGCGATGTCAGAAAATTATGAAACTTTCCAGTCTTAAAGTTCACATCCCAAGCTTTAAAATGGACATATAATTTGTGGCATTTCATGTTGGGAACTAGGCGATATGACTGTCCCAAGTTTGAGGTCGAAAATGGACTCTGTTTTGGGGCAGTGATGAAATTTGTGTAATTATGGAATTGTGTGGTGATTTCTAGTATTGGTAAATATTTTTCCTATAAATAGGACTTAAATAGCTTTCATTTGGCTTTGGAAATGACCTCATTTTCATTTTTCTATGATTAGTTATGAGTTTTCAAAGTTTGGGCAAAACATCCGAAAATGGGAATTATGACATCACCAAAATAAAAGATGACATCATCATGGAATTAAAATATTTCCCATCTTCTTCTTTCTCTCATTTCTATCGTGAGTTTCAGCTGAAAAGAGAGAGAGAGAGAGAGACGTTTGAGAGCTCTTAAAGAGAGAAAGAGGAGAAATCTCACAAGGTAAGCCGATTTCTCCGACGATCTAGCTCCTAACGCGTATAACCTTGTTCCTAAGCTTCTCTTCTATGTTATTTAAGGTGTTTGAGAAGAAAATTTGGTGTTCAAGAGGCTAGGGTTTTCAGCCAAGTCAAGGAGAAGCTATTAAGAGCTTGAGGTAACTTCCAAACTTTCGTATATTGCTTATTCTGGCTGTTGTGGGCAATTTAATCGGTGAAATTTTGCCGGATTGCCATTGGTTTTAAAGTTTAGAAATGACATGGCCTAGGGATTATGCTGGCAAAATTGGGTCTTAATGTTAGTTATAACCTAATGTAATGGTTAATAAAGTGGTTAGGAGTAGAAAGAAACACGTTTACGGAGCCGAAACCGAAAAACCCCAATTTTCCTTGGAGTACTTGTATATTTTGGTTATGGCTATAAATGGGTCTTAGAGTTGGATTTTCAATAATTTGATGGTTCTATTGAGTTCAGGAGTGAAAATTAGGTGGGGTTACAGTTGGTCACTTTTTTGGAAAAGGCCGAAAAGGCATAATTACGAAAACGCCCCTGAAACCCTTAAAGTAGGCCTGCCAAGGGTAAATTTGTAAATTGACATTGAATTTGATAATTCCGAGTGTGGAAATGGATTCCTTGGGCAAAAATATGTCAGAATAGCCCATGTCAAAATTTCAAGAAAAGTACAACCAGACTGGGTACCGCCGGGTCGGGTCCACGGGGGTATTTTAGTAAATTTTCAATATAGCCTCATATAACCCCCAAAAACACTATGGAAGTGTCTAAATAGTACATTTGACATTGTAGGATTGAATGTGAAGCCCCGAGTTGCTGGCACTCAAATCGAGGAGAAAAGACTGGAGGTAGGGAACTTATCTCTCCTGTATGCTCTGATAGTATTAATGTGTTGATGTATGTTATTGCTTTGCTTGATTATGTGGAACATGTATGAATGATTTAAAGCTATGTTTTAATATATGCTATGGCCATATGTGTATCGTTCGAAGCATTGAGCTTATAGATTTGTCATTGTATGTGTGCATGAGTTATATGATGCAAGCATGTCATGCATCAAACACTTATCTTGCCTACATATTGATAATGTTTAGCTACTGAGATTCTCTCGAATCTCACCCTCCCTTACCAACAATTTAGACAGGGCAAGTGGCTCGTGGAGGGAGCGGCTAGGACTCCTTCGAGATGAGAGTTGGTAGTTGGTTATCAACGAGTTGTGAAGACTGTATATGATTCGGTTGAATATATGGTTGTGAATTTGAGATGAGATTGTGTAATCCCCATTTGAAGAATTGTAATGGGCAATTGTGCCCTGTGTATCTTTAGCGAAGGTATGTACCCGGGATTGTCGGGATGATTATATTGTGCACTCTGATATTTATATGAATGTGATTTATCTTCAAGTAGTAATTGTATTCGAAATGTGAATATGAGACCAAGTTAATTAGATTTTAAAAGGTATTTTTGAAAGCCCTATCTCAAGGATGGGATTTTAAATGAATTTTGAATATTATTGGTCTCTATTTCATTTTAATCGCGTATTTCGGATATAATTATGGAGGGGGTTACACTATACAAAGGAAGGAAGCCAAACCTTGCTCATTTACACATCTTTGGTTACAAGCGTTTCATTCATAATAATGGTAAAGATAACTTAGGAAAATTTGATTCTAAAATAGATAAAGGAATTTTCCTAGGCTATGCTAACCGAAGTAAAGCATACAGAGGTTTCAATAAAAGAACATGTGTTGTTGAAGATTCAATTCATATTGTATTTGATGAATTTGAATCCTCTGACAAAACCATTGATGATGAGCAGGAAGTTGTTTTAAATCAAGAAAATAGTCAATCTATTTATAAATCTCTTATTCCAGATGTTGATGAAACCAAAGAAAAAGATTAGTTACTAGGACAACCAAGAGCTTGGAAATACAATAAAAGTCATCCCCTGATCAAGCCATAGGAGATGTGAATGTAGGAGTCAAAACTAGAAATAGCATTTTCAATTAAGTTAGTTTTTCTGCTTTTATTTTTGAGATTGAACCTTCTTACATTAACAAAGCTCTATCAGACAATGATTGGGTTATAGCAATGCAAGAATAACTAAACCAATTTAAAAGAAATCAAGTTTGGGAGTTGGTACCCTATCCTAAGGATCATCCGATCATTGGCACTAAATGGGTATTCAAGAATAAACTGATGTTCATTGTCAGAAACAAGGCAAGATTGGTGGTCAAAGGCTATACTCATGAAGAAGGAATTCATTATGAGGGAACGTACGCTCCAGTAGCTAGATTGGAAGCTATACGAGTACTCTTAGCCTTTGCATGCATCAAAGGATTCAAACTCTATTAAATGGATGTAAAGAGTGCATTTATAATTGGTTACATCATGGAAGAAGTATATGTAGATCAACCTCCGATTTCGAAGATGTAACCAAACCTGACCATGTTTTCAAACTCAAAAAGGCTTTATATGGTTTAAAACAAGCTCCTAGAGCATGGTACGAAAGGCTCAGTAAATCTCTCATTTATCAAGTTTTTGTACGAGGAAAAGTTGATACAACACTTTTTACAAAATAAAAATGAGATGATATTTTAATTTTGCAAATATATGTTGATGATATAGTTTTTGGTACCACTAACGAAACCTTGTGTAAGGAATTTTCCAAGACAATGCAAGGGGAGTTTTAGATGTTAATGATAGGAGAATTGAATTTCTTTCTTGGTTGGTAAATCAAATAAAGAAATAATGGAATTTTCATATCTTAAACGAAGTATTTGAAAGAGCTATTGAAGAAGTATGGAATGGATGAGGCAAATAGAATGGATACGCCTATGAGCTCAACCACATTCTTGATGCAGATGCCAAAGGAAAAGAATACAATATCACAAAATATAGAGGAATGATTGGATCATTACTCTATCTCACTGCAAGCAGACCTGACATTCAATTCAGTATGGGTATGTGTGTAAGATATCAATTAGCACCAGAGGAGTCAGACGCTGAAATTGTCAAATGTATCTTCTGATAGCATGCTGACACGGCAGAATTAGGTCTCTATTATCCTAACGGAAGAAGTGAATATCTAGTTGCATACTTAGAATTTGATCATAGAGGATGCAAGACAAACAAAAAGATTACTAGTGGACAAAGTCAGTTTCTTGGAGGCTCTTTTGTATCATGGTTTAGCAAGCAACTAAATATAGTGTCTCTTTCATTAACGGAAGTTGAGTATGTTTCAGCTTCAAGTTGTTGTGCACAAGTATTATGGCTAAAGCAACAACTCCAGGATCTTGGTATTTATTTAAAAGAGATACCAATATGCTGTGACAACACTAGCATGATAAGCTTGGCAAAGAATCTTGTTCAACATTCTAGAACCAAGCATATTGATTTTAGACATCACTTCATTAGAGATCATGTCCAAAAGAAAGATATCAAAGTGATATTCATTCCAACTCATCTTCAACTAGTTGATATATTCATAAAACCTCTTGCAAAAAATCAATTTTTGTATATTAGAAGAGAATTGGGAATGGTAAATCCCAATGAATTTTAAGTTATTTAGTCTTTACAAAATATTAGATAATGTTATTTATTGATATTTTGATGATCACTAACTTAAGCATCGAAGTTTCTAGCAATTTGTTTTGTAGGATCATGATATTATGTTTTGGAGTAAGAAAAGCTGAGGTTAACAGAGGACAACATTACTAGAGGGACAACTTCAAGTAACCACAATTACTAGAGTGACACCTTGAAGTAATTGAATGGATTACTCAAGTAGCCACTTGAGTAATGATCTGAAAATTGTGACAGTGGAGCATTAATTCAAAATGAATTCAAAAGAAACGGCACAATGGTTGGAAATAAACAGTTAGAAGGTGAAGAAATAGATTACCCAAGGGAGGCCTTAAGTAAACTTCAAATGTTACTCTAGTAAGGCCTCGAGTGAACCTGGGTACAGATACAAATTTGCTGAGTTTCAGCTCAAATTTGTCCTAAAGAGCCATCATATGATCAAGGAAAATACATGGATAATTACAATATTATTCATACCAGGTACGCACTTAAAATTGCTGCATTTTGAAATTTCTAGTATGATCACTGGAGTAGCTACTCGAGTGAAGCTGATGATCACTCAAGTAAGCCCTCGAGTGATGTCGGGCCCTAGTACTATTTCAGTCGCTACTCAGTCATTTTTCACAAAATCACCTCGAGTGATTCTCCAAGTGCTCTCACAAAAACCTTTCACAATCATTTTCTTTTGTCATTTCCGTCAAAACCCATTAATTTTTGTCTTAAAAAATCTCCCAGATTGCTCAGAATTCTGTGCCCTATTTCTCGCGACTGTCGACCCTATTTTCCAAAAATCGTTGTCTTTCTTAAATCAAAATGGTGAGGATAAAATCTCCTAATCTTAGTACTCCTTCTGAGTCCTCTGAACGATATCAACCCTCTGATTCTCTTTCATCTCCACCTACCAATAAATGAAAGCTTTCTCCTAAAACTAAAGCCAAAGCTAAACCACGAACCAAGCCAAAGGTGAAAGGGGTTGTGATTAAGGAGCCCATTGCTACAAGAGCTCAATCTAAGAAGAGTTCACCTCCTGCAAGAGGCAAAGGAACAAAGGAACCTTCTCTTCCTCCTTATGATTCATCAACTCCCACTTTTTCTCCAAAACCTCTGAAAAAGCCCAAGATTGATGATAAGATTACCAAAGTCATAGTAGGTATGCTTGAAGAAGCTTTTTAGTCTAAGAGAGTAAAGAAAGGGCAATCTTTAAAGCAACCAGATGAAAAGGATGAAGAAATCACATTCCCTCCTCAGGGATTCAATGTGAGCAAACTTGAGGAATCTCAAAAATACCTGAGTCACTTTGCAAGATGAAATGTGTGCAAGATGCACTACATTGACTACAAGGTTCTTCAAGAGGTATTGAAATTCGACCTGAGTCCCTATCTTGATTCCTATATGCCCTGGCTATCTGTTAAACTCCCATTTTACGCCAAAATTGTGAGGCATTTTTACTATAACCTTGAACCTATAAATGATCAGAGAATCATAATCTCACCTTCGAAAATCAATACCTGGTTAGGAATAGAGGACCCACCTGATGATGATTACCCTAATCTTGACTTAAACTAGATATTCTCTATCCTAAGACCTGGTGAGATAGTGGGACCTTTAAATTTCAATCCAAGTGATATGAGTGATTTTTATCGAGTCCTATGGTATATCTATTCTAGAGCATAGTGAACAAATCCAACAACTACACACATTTCATTAAGAGGGATTTCAGAAAATTTGCCTCATTGATTCTCAAAGAACAAAAGGACTTGGGAGAATATATCTTTGCTGAGATCAAGAGATATAGGTATGAAGGAAAACCTACTACTCCAATGCCTTACCTTCAACTTATTTCTTTATTTCTCAAGAAGAATAAGGTTTGGTACTTAGAGAGTAAGGAGCCAATTGAGAGGCTAACACCAGTTGGGAGAAATCAAATTGGGAAGTAGAAAATTTAAGATTCCTTTAAAGACTTCCCTAGAAGCAAGTCCTAAGAAGAAGAAGACTGACACTACAACTAGTCAAATGGATGACACACAGTCTTCTGCTTTAGCCAACACATCTTCTCCTTCTTTCTTTGGTGCCACAATACAAACATTCATGAAGAACATTTTGAAGGGTTTCCATATCGACATTGTCAATACAAATGTGGAGTTGGTAACCCGTATGAATGTGAAAATGGGACAACTTGTGGAAAGAATGTGTAAGAGGCATGAAGAGTTGTTAGCTGAACAATGTGCCTAGGGTGAGCTTCTGAGATCCATTGTTGCCAGACTTGATGTTATGGCAACTGGCTCCCCTATTCTTGGTCCTTATGTTATTCCTAAGCTAGTACCTGTCTCTAAACCTGGACCTTCTATACCTACTGAGCATAGACCCTCTAAGATTGGACCAGTAATCTCTTGTTCTCTATACCTGACCCTGACACATATGAGCCAATCCACATCACTATTGATGATCCAGCTCAGCTTGTTCCGGCGGAGCCCATATCTACTCCCATTGCCTCACTTGTATACATTGAGGAGGTGCTTGTGTCTTCACCTGTTGCTATAGAGGAAGTAGAAATTACTTATCTGGTTCCTTACCAATCATCTCTAGTAAATCCTCTAAAGGATCTTCAGACACCCCCAGTGAACCTTCCTAACCCTGAACCATCATCTTAAGATTCTTCCAATTCAGATGGTTCACATGAATCTTTGGCATTTCTCGTTACTCCTATCTCAGTAGCCAAGCCATCTACTCCTTCTCATGATTGATTCTTCCTTTGTGATGAAGACAAAAAGGGGGAGCAGAGCCTAAGTGATTTTGTGATTAATGGCTGAGTTAATGTATTGGGGATATGGGTGTACAGGGCTTTAAGGAGCTTTTAATTTTGAATTCTAAGTTTGATTATGTAATGAAATATTCCTTATGCAATTTGTTTGCAATTTGTTTCTTTATGCCATTAAAGTTATATTGCATTGTGGGGCTAATGAGTTTTTGATTGCGTATGTAAGGTGAACAAGTAAATAAGAACAAAAAATTTGGAAAGATCTTTACTAAGCTATTGCAAAAATGTTTTTTGAGTATAAATTGAATAAAAGATTCCATATGAAAAGTATTTAAGAAGCATATGTTTGAAAACTCAATTTCAAAAACTTTGTTCAAAATCACCAAGTTTTGTCATTATAAAAAAGGGGGAGAATGTTAAATCCCATATGTTTTGATGATAACAAAGATTGGACTAACGATAAAACAGGATATGATAACAAATGAATTTGAACAAAGTAAATAAATGGCATAAAAATCTTGACTTCAAGTAAGCACTGGAGTAATGAAGAAGATTTGAGAGACAGAGCACAGGAAAAACCTCACTGGCAGTTTTTGTCTATGTTTACTCAAGTGAGCACTCAAGTAATAGAACACTGTTACTCGAGTGAGCACTCGAGTAATGTTGAAGAAAATGTTTCAGAAAGGCACTGTCAAAATTTGGAAGAAGTTACTCGAGGGGTCGCTCGAGTAATCTGCAAAGTTATATGAAACATTACTCGAGTAACCACTCAAGTAACACATGAGAAAAGGCATTACTTGAGTAGCTACTCGAGTAACCAGGAAGAAAATCTTCCAGTAGCTCTCAGCCAAGAAATGCAACAATTTACTCGAGTAGCCACTCGAGTAACCAGGTGAGAAAAAGGCATTACTCGAGGGAGCACTCGAGTAATCTGCAGAGTTATTTGAAGAATTACTCAAGGGGTCACTCGAGTAATCAGGTAAGCAAACTCTCAGCCAAGATTTAAATGATGTTACTGAGGGACCACTCGAGTAATCTGTAAACTTCTTTGATATCTTACTCGAGGAAGCACTCGAGTAACTTGTGAAGAAAAGACATGGCCACTCGAGTAGCCACTCAAGTAATAAGGTATTTCCAAGGTTTGTGATGTATTTTACTCTATGTCTTACCTGAGTAATATTTTATGAAATATATTGAATTACTTTCTTCCATGTTTTTGATTGGATTACTCGAGGGACTACTTGAGTAATGAGCTTAATCACTTAAGTAGCTACTCGAGTAATGAAGTCTAGACAACATATCTTTAATCCAATGTTTATTGAATTGTTTTCTATATGATTAACCATTCATTGTATTACTATCTTAAGTACATTTGTAGACAAACAATGAAGAGATCATGGCAGAAGTCAAAAGTCAAATAAAAGGTACGAACACTCACCTACCGCTATCTACCTTAAACTGATAGTTTTCAAATTTGAAGAATGGTCAACTGTTGTTGCGTGACTCTAACGGACATGTTTGAATTGCTTCCAACGGACACCACAAATCATCTATATATATGGAGCATTCAAAGAACAGAGTATAATAACAACTGAGAACATACAAACATACAGTGATCAACATATTCTTAGTGCTCTGTTTTCTTATACTCATTCATTGTACTTTAGTGATTATATATTTGCTCTGTGAGAGAGTTTTTCATTACAAACTCAATACTTGTTATTGAGACAATGAAGGTTGTGGAACCTTGAGTTGGGGATTTGATTACAATATGTAAGGGGGAGCGAGTGTCTAGGTGAAGGAACTTGCGGTGTACTGAGGTGCCAAGAACCCACTGAATCTTAGAGAATATAGTAAAACTCTTAAAGACGCTTTAAGGACTGGATGTAGGTCAAAATGGTTATGGCCGAACTATTATAACTCCTGGTGTACACTTCGTTGATATTTCTCTTTGCTCTCAACTACTTTAAATATTTTGTTAATTTTCTTATACGCAACAAAATTTCTAGTATCACCCAATTCACCCCCCCCTCTTGGGTAAAATGCTTGCACTAACAATATGAAATGCAATCTATGTACGACAATCAAGTATATACCTTAGTTGATCTACCTGAAGGTGTAAAAACCATCAGGTGCAAATGGGATTTCAAAGAGAAAACTGACATGGATGGCAATGTAAATATCTTCAAGGCATGACTAGTTGCAAAAGGATTCACTTAATCTCATAGTATAAACTATGATGAAACCTTTTCCCCAGTTGCAATGGCTAAATCAATCAGAATCCTTCTTGCTATTGAAGCATATTATGACTATAAAATATGCCATATGGACATCAAAACAGCCTTCCTTAATGGAAAGCTCCTTGAGGATGCGTATATAACACAACCTGAAGGTTTTGTACATCCAGAGGACTTTGGTAAAGTTTGCAAGCTTCAAAGATCCATTATAGATTGGAGGAAGCATCTCAGAGCTTGAATCATCGTTTTAATGTAGTCAAAGAGTTTAGATTCATTCAAAATATTGATGAACCTTGTGTTTACAAGAAGGTTAGTGGGAGCACAATTTTATTTCTAGTGCTTTTGTAAATGACATCCTACTCATTGGGAACGACATTCCTATCTTGCAGAGTGTCAAGTCTTGGTTAGGAAAGTCTTTTTCAATGAAAGACTTGGGAGAAGCCACATACATCCTAGGGATTAGGATCTATAGAGATAGATCCAAAAGACTAATAGGCCTAAGTTAGAGCACATAAATAGACAAGATACTAAATGTCCCTAGTCGGTCATGTATGCGGTAGCAGAGATGAAATAAGACCAGTATGACTTTGTTAAGATATGGAGATACAAATCAAAGTCTTAGGCACTTGTAAGAGTACAAGGTGCTAGACCGACCCACTATGAGAAAGCTACATGGATCAAGTCATAAGCTTTTCTCATGTATAACGACGTCACAATGCCCTTTGATCTGTGGTCATCATGGATTCCTATATGAGAGTTGCTAAGCTTTACTTTTGACTGGGTGATGATAAAGGCTACGGTCGGGCTTGGTGGTTTTTCATGCAGAGGAATATGAATGATCAAGATGGAATTTGTCTCTCACGTTAGAAGAGAGATATTAATGGGCCCCTGGATGAGTGAGTTTGAGAAATGTATGGCTATACTATAATGGAAAGGAGTTTCCATTTCTATTGTCAAACTACTCAGGATTCGAGAAAGTAATAGTCAAGAACAAGAGGATGACATTATCCATGCCCCATCCTTGATCGATATATCATGTGACAAACGGAACGTGACATGGTTGTATGACAGGTTGCATCGTATTAATGATCCCCATATGAATTGGGTAGTCGTAATGTCTTGCTAGAGGCCACTTGTGACTTATGGGTAAGTACAATTATTAGCCCACTGCCAACCTTGTATGGGCCTACAGGGTCACACACAAGAATGGCCTAACATGAAATAATGTTTAATCTAGGGTGGATGAATTTAATATTTATATATATATAAATCTTCTAATCTCGGGTCATCAGAGGAGGGAAGAATATGATGTAAAGAAAAGTAAGAAAACTGAATATTTTATTTAAAACATAAAACTTACAAGTAAAAGAGGAAGAAGTAGGAAGAAGAAGGCTAACTCGCCGGAGGGAGGAGAGGCAGGAGACTCGTCGAACCTCAGAGCTTCTCTCTCTAAGTGCCTAACTGAATCTACCTCAAAATGAAACTAAATCTGCTTTAAATAGACGAGCGAGGTTATAGTTTAACGGTGACTGTAACCAGTTGTGACCTGTACTATTTTCACAATTCCGGTGAATAAATGACCATTACCTTGTTACTTTTTAAATAGTTCCGGTTGGTACTATTTGCACAATACTACCGACACTAAAGTGATACTGTTTGACACATGTGTTATAGTACTATACAGTGAAAGCTACTATGGTGTATAGTGCTACAGTGCTTTCGTATGTTTACATCGAAAACCTAAAAATAATTCTAAGTCTTCGAGAGTTTAATCTTCATCTAAATTACAACAAATTCTTCTTCTTCATCCTCTTGATTGTCTGAGGTTGCTGAAGAGACAAGTTGGCTGGTCGAAGCCGTTTGTTCTTGTTGTTGTAGAATTTGTAACATAGAGCTGAGTTGATTGATAAGATTAGCCTTATTGTGGTTCCTGCTAGGATAGACGTAATCCTTGATTTTCTATTCAGGAATTTGCTTTGTTCCGTCACACAAAGATATTGAGGATTTTCCTTGAACCATTTATCAACTGCTCTACTGTCGATTCTGCCAATGTCAAAGTTGGCCCACCATCTTACTGAAGGAAGTCTTTGTAGAGTTGGTAAGAGAGTAGACCCTTGGTTTGTTGGATAAAATCTATAATTCTAGGCAAATACCCAGGATACAGATAATTTTGAAAAATAGTGAAGATCAATTGGAAAGGGATCTTCACCAATGTTGAATTTTTGTTTAAATAATTCAAAGGCTTGTACAACTTTTGGGGGTAATATTTCTATTACTGGACCAAATAATCCCCACCAATATACGAACCATTGAGGAAAATCATACTCATTTTTTGTTTTAAAGTAGATAAACCAAGTATGTGAAAAAAGTTCATTTTGATCTCAAAAGACATTGGACCATGCATCAACATAATCCTAATAAGTATATCCTTTAGGCTCATATTTAAGTTCCCAAAATTTTGGTTTGAATAAATTTTGTCCCCACTAGGAAGGGGTAAGAACTTTCAAAATTTGTAGAGAAGAATGAGTAATCATTGGTCCAGTCCTTTTGTCCTTTTTTCTTTTAACAAGAATGAACCCAGAATAAACTAGTATTAGCTCATACCATTCTCTAGTTTTCCTTAAATCAGAAGGCCTGAAATGAAATCCCAGAGGAAAGACATTTAAAGCTACATGATTTGGATTTTGGTGAAAACACTCTGGTTCCACATGTAGAATGTGTTTTGCATAAACATCTTTATGGGAATAAAGGGTATACGTGCTAGCTTGTGTTTGGGTTTAACTAACAATTGCTTTGGATGAAGAAGCTACAGTTGTCAGTTGTTTTTAAGGAAAAGTAGAAGGTCTTGGCCAAACCTGTAGACTTTGGGGTGCTTGGTTTAACCTGTCATACTCTTGTTTAGTCATTTGGGAAAAAGGTACAAGGGCTGTGTTTTTCCCTTTTTTTATTACTTGTTCCCATGTTTGGTTTGGAAGCTGTAACCCCCTTCGTAATTATATCCGAAATACGTGATTAAAATGAAATAAAGACCAATAATAATCAAATAACATTTACTAACCTATCACATGATGGGGTTTTTACAAATAACTTTCAAAATCATTTATAAACTTGGTCTCATATTCACATTTCAAATACAATTATTACGTGAAGATAAATTACATTCATATAAATATCAGAGTGTAACACATAATCATCCCGGCAATACCAGGTACATACCTTCGCTAAAGATACACAGGGCACAATTGCCCATTACAATTCTTCAAATGGGGATTACACAATCTCATCTCAAATTCATAACCCTATATTCAACCAAATCATATACAGTCTTCACGACTCATTGATAACCAACTACCAACTCTCATCTCGAAAAAGTCCTAGCCGCTCCCTCCATAAGCCACTTGCCCTGTCTAAATTGTTGGTAGGGGAGGGTAAGATTATAGAGAATGTCAGTAGGGAAACATTATCAATATGCAGGCAAGATAAGTGTTTAATGCATGACATGCTTGCATCATATAAC
This sequence comes from Inga laurina, assembly GCA_963855925.1. Taxonomy (NCBI): domain Eukaryota; kingdom Viridiplantae; phylum Streptophyta; class Magnoliopsida; order Fabales; family Fabaceae; genus Inga; species Inga laurina. The sequence goes on along the minus strand of OY979702.1, from coordinate 29,197,813 downwards.
TCATGCACACATACAATGACAAATCTATAAGCTCAATGCTTCGAACAATACATATATGGCCATAGCATATATTGAAACATATCTTCAAATCATTCATACATGTTTCACATAATCAAGCAAAGCAATAACATGCATCAACACATTAATACATTTATCAGATCATGCAGGAGAGATAAGTTCCCTACCTTAACACTTTTATGACTCGAAACGTGTGCCTCAATCTACGTGCAAACAGCTCGGGGCTTCATATTCGATCCTACAATGTCAAATGTACTATTTAGACACTTCTATAGTGTTTCTAGGGTTTATATGAGGCTATATTCAAAATTTACTAAAATGCCCCTGGGGACCTGACCCGGCCAACCGTACCCGATCCGGCTGTACTTTTCCTGAAATTTTGACATGGGCTATTCTAACATATTTCCACCTAAGGAATCCATTTCCAAACTTGAAATTATCAAATTTAATGTCAATTACAAAATTACCCTTGGTAGCCCAATTTTAAGGGTTTTAGGGGCGTTTTCGTAATTATGCTTTTTGGCCTTTTCTGAAAAAGTGCTCAACTGTAACCCCACCTAATTTTCACTCCTGAACTCAATGGAATCATAAAATCAATTAAAATCCAACTCTAAGACCCATTTCTAGAGCTGACCAAAATTCTCAAGTATTCCAGGGAAAATTGGGGTTTTTCGGTTTTGGCTCCGTAAACACGTTCCTTTCTACTCCTAACCAATTTATTGACTATTCCATTAGGTTACAACTACCATTTAGTACCAATTTGGGCAGCATAACAGCCCTATACACCTATTTTCCATTTTTGAAACCAATGACAATCCGGTGAAATTTTACCGATTAAATTGTCCACAGCAGCCAGAATAGTCAATACACAAGAGTTTGGAAGTTACCTCAAGCTCCCACTAACTTTTCTTAAGAGTGGCTGAAACCCTAGCCTATCTTAACCATGAAAATTGAGCTTCTAACAGCTTAGAAAACATGAAAGAGAAGCTTAGGAGCAAGGTTATATGCGTTATGAGCTTGATAGTCGGAGAAATCGGCTTACCTTGTGAGATTTCTCCTCTTTCTCTCTCTAAGAGCTCTCAAATTTCTCTCACTAGTTTCAGCTGGTTCAGCATGTCACAAATGAGAGCTGAAGATGATGAGAAAATATTTAATTCCATGCTGATGTCATCTTTTATTTCGATGATGTCATAATTCCCATTTTCGGATTTTCTGGCAGATTTTCTACCCAAACTTTGAAAAATCATAACTAATTCTAAGAAAATTGAAATGAGGTGCTTTCAAAGCCACATGAAAGGTACTTAAGTCCTATTTATAGGAAAAATATGGGCCATTACCTAAAATTACTACAAAATTCTAGAATTACATAAAACGCATCGCTGCCCCAAAACAAAGTTCAGTTTCCATCCCAAACATTGGACAGTCATATCTCCTAGCTCACAAAACAAAATGCACAAATTATATGTCCATTTTAAAGCTTGGGATGTGAACTTGAAGACTAGAAAGTTTCAGAATTTTTAGACACCATTTGGTCATACAACACTTTCACACAAACTGACTTCCCAGAATAGAGTTTCACTGGACATAATTTCAGATTTTGCATATTTGCTTCCAATAGTCCCATTTTCATACCAAACATCATTCCCACATAAATTTTCACAAGGAATCCATTGGAAACACCAAATCAATCAATTCACATCATATTGACATGTTTTCACAACAATCTCAACATGTCAACACAATTTACATTTCAAAACCTAACATTGCAACTTTTCCATTCTAAAGTTCCAAACCAATTTCAATGACATAAAAACACACTATGACACCATTTCAAACACAATACCCCATTCAATTCTTCCCTTTATTCTAAGTCAATTTGGATGTTAATCTATAATTGAACTCAAATACAGGTTTCGGCGCTGCTTACAACACACACGAATCACATTCGAGTGCCAAATCACATCATATTCTCCAAAAGGGTTATTTATCACTAACCACATCTACTTTTGGATTCATTAACCGTTAATTACAATTTGGGATCTTGCTAAACTGGGGATTAGCAATCCACTAATCTCAGGCTTATTCTTTAAGCTCAAGTCTCAAAAGTTGGGGTATTACAGAAGCTTCTTTTTGGGGTATGCCTGTTCATAAGATTCTAAAATATATTTTGTAGAAGATGCTTCTGTTTGAGGTTTCTAAATTGATGACCCAGATGGAGTGGATGACTCTGTTTAAGATTGCTTCTACTGTCGGGATCTTTATGTTTGGGATCCATATTGTTGTAGAAGTTGTTGCATGATCACCTTTAGACTCGTACTAGAGACTGTTTGGTTTTGGGCATCTTGCATGACACCCTGGAGTTTATCACTCTTTTGTTTATTATCACGTTCTTTCTTTTTTTAGGGCATTTTGTTGGTTCACTCACACTACTTACCCAGAAGAAACTCACGGGCAAGAAAATCTTGTAAGGAGTTTGAAGTGCCTTTGATAAATTCAATGTCAAAATAAAAAACACTTAGAATGGCTTGCCATTGGGCAAAAATTTGTTTAGATGCAAGGTTTTTAACATCCTTTTGTAAAACATCTTTTTCTGATTTATAATTAATGCGTTCTAAAAACCTTTGGTTTAAAAGATCATATTGATATTTGGAAATACATAAAAAAATTGTCAAAATTTCTTTTTTAATTGTAAAATAATTCTTCTGTGCAATATTCCAATGTTTAGACATAAAGGACCCAATTTTTTCTTTGTCGTCTATATGCTGTTTAAGAATGCCACCATAACCAATGTCAGAGGCATCATTTTCAACAATTTTGTAAGTAGAGGGATCAAGATGGCTAAGAGAAGGAAGTTCCTTAACCTAGAGTTTAATCTACTTAACAACGTTTGAATGAACATCCGTCCAAGGGGGATGATTTGTTTTAAGACACTGGTGAAGTGGTTTAATGAAATTGTTAAGATAAGGAATAAATTCAGCAACATAGTTTAAACATCCCAAAAATTGTTGAAGTTGAGTTTTATCAATCATTTGATTGGGAAATTTATTGGCAAATTGAATTGCCTGTTCAATAGGTGTTATGGATCCTTGGTAAATCCAATGACCAAGAAACCTAACCTTAGTTTGAAAGAGACTAATTTTGGATTTAGAAACTACTAAATCATTTGTTTCTGCAATTTTAATAAAATGACTAACATGTTTAAAATGTTGTTCTATCGAATGAGAATAGATCAAAACATCATCAATGTATACAATGATGAATTGGCTATAATCGTTAAAGATTTCATTCATGATTCTCTGGAATTCAAAAGGAGCATTTTTTAAACCAAAAGGCATAACATTCCACTCATACTGACCAAAAGGCACAGTAAAAGCAGTTTTATACCATTCTTTTTCAGAAATTTGAATCCACCAAAATCCAGATTTCATGTAAAATTTTGAAAAGATTTTTGCAGAACACAAACGTTTAAGTAGATCAGATTTGTTTGGAATTGGATATCTAATCCATTGTAATGCATGGTTTAAAGGTTTGTAATTGATTAAAAGTCTAGGAGCTCCACACTCAATTTCTACATTTTTATTTACTTAAAAAGCAATACAAGACCAAGGGCTTCTAGATTTACGAATCAATTTCTTGATCAAAAGTTCTTGAATTTCCTTTTTACAAGCTTCAAGAAGTTCTACAGTCATTTGAATTGGTTGTGCCTTTGTTGGTATTTGTTTTTCAAAAAAACATGTTTCATAAGGCAAGTCAACAACATCTTTTTGTGATTCCAAAACGCATTTGATAAATCCAATCAAATTGTTTGATGGATTTTCGCAAGACAAGTTTGAATTTGTTGTTTAGTTTGTGCTTGACATAGCTGAATTTCTATATATTTAAAAGAGATATCTTCCATCAAAAAATTAACTTCTTGTTGTTTTGAAGAAAGAAGATTTAATTCTTTATCTATAGGTTTTTGAGTAAAAGGAAATAACATTATTTTACCCAAATGTTCTTTTGAAATTCCATTTTCATCGGTCATATATAGGAATAATAACCTTGTAAATGGCGCCCCAAGAATAACCTGGGTTCCCATAACTTTGACTAATATAAATGGGGTTTGAATCTTTAAACCTTCATTTTCAATAACAACATTTGAAACTTTGTATTTGACATCTAGACGTGAGCCATTAACGCCATTAAACCTTTTGGTTGTTTTCTCAAAATACTTTGTAGGAATGATCCCTTCTTTAAAACAATTAGAATCAACTCATGTGTCAAACAAACAGTTTGTTCCAAGATAAAATCACCATTAATAATAATTTTGGCATGGGCATAAAACTTTTGAATAGATATTTTAGAAATCAAGTTTCAAAATGGTTCAGAAAGATCATTGTCTTCTTGATCGGATGGTGTTTTTGGTTGCCCTTCAGTTTGAGTTGCAAGTTGAATATCCTGTATTTGAAAAATATAGAAGGTTTAGAGTTTGAAGAACTCTGAGTTTGATTTAGAATTTCTCTTAGTTTGAACAAATATTCTCCTTTATCAGAATCTAGAAGTTTGTTAATGATATCAAGAAGTAAATCTTGTTCCTTCGTGATAACATTAATTTATGAAGAAGAGTTTTCTAGAAGATCTTCATTTTGAATTTGGTTAAGATCCTCAGAAGAACTACTTTCAGATTCAGATTCAGAAGTTTCAATCAAAAGATTGTTTATTTGCTCTAGAAGAGGCTCTTCAATATTTTTAATCTTTTTCAATTTTTGAGTCAAATGACAATATTTGGGAATATGACTCGGTTTACCACATTTAAAACAAGTAACTTTTGTTTGTTTAGGAAAATCAACTTTTGGTTTAGAGCGAAATTCCTTTTCAAGTCTACGGGGTGGTGTATTCGGTTTATACTTTTGGTATACATGTTTTTAATTTTGTGGTATGATTTACGGTGAGGTTTGGATTGTTTACATGGAGGAAAACCAAATTGTTCACAAAAGGCCCTAACTCTTTTCTGCCTCTGGCCTTTTCATTTGCATGTTGACATTGGATTTTGTCATCCAAACAAATCTTAAGAGCAATTCTTTGGACATAAGAGATCAATTGACCATATCTCAAATGCTCATAAGGGATGTTGCCATCATTTTGGTTTCTAAATTTTTCTCCAACTTTATCACCTAAAGATTTAGGTAATCTAGCTAGGAATTTTTCTTTCCAAAATGGTTGATTAGCATCATCTCTAGTGAGTACTCTAGTAAAAAAAGTATCTCTATACCATCTGAAATCAGATAAGGTTCTGCATTTAAGATTTGAAAGAAGTTCAGCCGATTTATCTTTCCAAATAGATGGATCTCCAACAAAATGTTTAATAATTGTAAATATGAGAGTGTTTACAGAATCAAGGATAGGATCGCCATTGTTTGTAATGGGTGTTCCATCAGATTCAGTTTTACAGATGTAAAAATGATATTGTTACCTTCAGAAGAAAGATAATTATCCCACCAACCTTTAAGTTCTCTAGTAAAACAAGAAACTAAAAGATTAGTGATTATTTCATCCGTAAAATCGTTTGTCGTTTGGTAGGCTGTACTTACCTTGATCATTTGTTAAAGAATTTGGAGGATGTTTGACTCACTTTGACCATCTATGTTCCATTCATAGATATTTCAACGTTAAAAGATTTGAAGTTTTGGTTTATTCTTTCTTCAACTAGAATATCCAAAGGGATGGCTCTATGGCAATAGAGTTTTGAGGGCTTTTTCTAGTATTGATGGTTGATTTGGAGTTGTGACTCAAATGGTTAGAGTCTATGTCTTCAATTTGTGAATCTTTTTCAAAAGTCATAACATCTTTTGATTTGGTTGATGATGTTTGAGGTGTCTCTGGGACAGTTGTAGATTGAAGTTGTTAGAGCAAGCGTTTCACCCAAGAGGGGGGTGAATTGGGTGATACTAAAATTTCGTTGCAAATAAAAACTTGACGGTGAATATAAAGCAATAAAGAGTAAGGAGAAATATCACCGAAGTATACATCGAGAGTTATACTGGTTCGGCCACAACTACTTTGACCTATGTCCAGTCCTCAGAGCTTCTCTGAGAGTTTTACTATAACTTCCAAGATTCAGTGGGTTCTTGGCACCTCAGTACAAGCAAGTTCCTTTTCCTGGACACTCGCTCCCCCTTACAAGTTGTAATCCAATCCCAACTCAAGGTTCCACAACCTTAAGTTACCTCAATAACAAATATTGAGTTTGAATGAAATATCTCTCTCACAGAGTGAATAAGAATCACTGAAGCATAGAATTACATGTATAATGTAAAACAGAGTAATGAACTTGGTAATACGTTCGTGTGTGTGTTTTTGTTCTCTTCTCTGTTTGGAGGTTCCCATATATATAGATGTATTGGTAATGATTGTTGGAACGTTTTTCTTCATGTCCATTAGAGCGTGCACAGCCACAGTTGACTTTTCCAGTATTTGAAAAATATCCGTTTGCGGTAGGTAGCGGTAGGTGACATTTGAACATTGCATTTGACTTTCCTTATTTGGTAAGATCTCTTCATTGTTTATCTGTGAATATGCTAAGAATACTAATACAATGAAAGGTTAATCATATAGGAAACAAATCAATGAACGTTAGAATGATTTCTGAATTTCTGGACTTGCATACTCGAGTAGCTACTCGAGTAGTCATTTAAGTTTACTCGAGTATCATCGGGAAAACTTTGATAAACTGTAAGTCAATAAGCAAACATAACATTACTCGGGTAGTGCATGAAGTAAACAAAATTTCAACCTTTGGAAATACCTATTTACTCGGGTACTTACTCGAGTATTGAACCCTTTTCTTCATAGGTTACTCGAGTAGCAACTCGAGTAAACCTTCAAATAAACTTTAGGTTACTCGATGCTTCACTCCAATAATGTTGGCAGTATTTCAAGGCTGAGAGCACTTCAAGTTTGATTACCTTGTTACTTGAGTAAAGATAATTTTTCTACATAGCTTACTCGGCTAATGACTTGAAGTTCTATGTCAATAAATCTACATATTACTCGATTACTTACTCGAGCAATCCAGTTTTAAATAAGTGATTAAATACCTGTATACTTGAGTAGTGCCTCGAGTGAAATGTGATAAAACCAGATCAAGTTATTCGAGTACTACCTTCAGATTTTTGCTTACCACAGTGCGTTGCTCGAGTAGCTCCTCGAGTAATGTTGGCAGGGTTGAAAATGCCGAGAGCAACATATTTCTTGAAACAGAGGAACTCGAGTATAGACTCGAGTATCATTGGCAGGCCGAGAGCAACTCCAAGTTATTTACTTGGTTACTTGAGTGGCTACTCGAGTAACGTTGGCAGGCCGAGAGCAACTTGAAAACTTTTACCTTATTACTCGAGTATCATTGGCAGGTTACTCGAAGGTGTCTCTGGTTACTTCAAGTTTCTTTCTCTTTACTCGAGTACTTACTCTAGTAATGCCTTAGAAAACTTGCTTCTGATCAAGTTTCACCAATTCCTGCTATCCTTTCGGTTTGATTTCCTCTAAATTTTACCTTCCCACCTTCTTTAGGTTGTAATTTGGTAAAACTTTTGAAATCACCGGTCATATGTCTAGAGCATCCACTGTCTATGTACCATTTTTTGTTTTTGGATGCCTTGAGACATATCTACAATAAAATGACTAAGTCTTAGGTACCCACATCTTTTTGGGTCCTTTTGGGTTAGTACAAATAGTTTTCTGAACATATAAGCCTTTAGGTACCCATTTGTAGGTTCCTATGTTTCCTTTCTTCTTATGAATACATGAAGAGGTATAATGACCTTTTCTATTACAGTAATTACAAAATGCAAAAGGATTCGATGTATGTACAGAATGCTGGAAATAATTCAAATATGACTTACCTCCTGCTTTCTTTCTACCTTTCCTCTTATCTGATTTTGGATCTTATCCAATTCCAGATCGGTCATTTACAAATTGTTGAGCTTTTAAAATAACATTTAGCATCTCACTTGCTTGTGTAAATTTTTCAAGAGTTTTTGTAAGATCAGTGTTTTTCTTTTTCAAAGAAGAACAATTTTCACAATTCTTTTCTGAACTTTCTTTAAGTTCAATTTCAAGAACTTTGTTTTTCTTTTTGAAAACAATTAATTCTTTAACTACTTTGATGAATTCAGAATGTAAAGTATTATATTCAGAAAGTTATTCATTATAGGTAGGATCAGAATCATTTACCTCTTCTTCAGTTTCTTCTTGAGCAACGAGACATATATTGGCTACTTCTTCTTCATCACTTTCTTCATCAGAGGAACTATCACCCCATATAGCAGATACAAAGGTCTTCTTTTTGTTGAAGAATTTTCCTTTTCTCTTTTCTTTGCTCTTTTGATTCAGCTCTGGACATTCTGATTTGATATGTCATGGTTTTCCACATTCGTAGCAAATGATATGATCTTTGCTGCTAGTTCCTCCTTTCTGAAAGTGTTTGAATCCTTGTCCTTTCTTGTAGAACTTTCTGAATCGTTTTATGATTAGGCCCATTTCGTCATCGTCAAACTCCTCATCCTCATCTTGATTCTCTTCTTTTACTTTTAGTGCTAGACCTTTCTTTTTCTTGTCACCAATGTCATCTAGTTCCCTTTTGAACTTTAGTTTGCTTTCATATTCAGAAAGACTTCCAAATAGAGAAGCAACTACTCTCATTGATTCTCCTTTTGCTTCTTCTATCGCAGTAACTTTGGCCTCCCACTCTTTAGAAAGAATATTAAAAATCTTTCGTACTTGGGTATGCTGATCATAAACTTTCCCAAGTGCTCCAAGTTGATTAACAAGATGAGTATATCTAAGTTCAAATTCAGATATTGATTAACCTGATTTCATTCAAAGTAGATCGAATTCGGTGACCAAGGTGTTGATTCGATTCTCCTTTATTCCCGAAGTTCCTTCATGAGCTATTTCCAGAGCTTCCCACATTTCCTTTGCTGTTGGAAGTGTGCAAATTCTGAAATACTCACTTTGACTCAAGGCACTTTGTAACATCAGAATTGCCTTACTGTTGAGAGTGATAAGTTTCTTGTCATTCTCATCATATTCCGCTGGCGTCTTAGGAATTTTCTGAGAATCTACAATCTTTGTAGGTTGATAGTTTCCACTCTTAATCACATCTCATAGCCCATATTCAGTAGCCATCACGAATACTTTGAACTTTGCTTTCCAGAAAGAAAAGTGTTCGCCACTGAAACCTGGAGGTCTAGTGATGGATGCTCCGTCGCGAAGAATTCCTTCACCCATGCTTGCCATTGGATCTTTCTTAGGTTGTTATACCTTAACAAGAAGACCTATGCTCTGATACCAAATGTTAGAGCAAGCGTTTGACCAAGAGGAGGGGTGAATTGGGTGATTCTAAAATTTCGTTGCAAATAAAAACTTGACGGTGAATATAAAGCAATAAAGAGTAAGGAGAAATATCACCGAAGTGTACACCGAGAGTTATACTGGTTTGGCCACAACCACTTTGACCTACGTCCAGTCCTCAGAGCTTCTCTGAGAGTTTCACTATAACTTCCAAGGTTCAGTGGGTTCTTGGCACCTCAGTACAAGCAAGTTCCTTCGCCTGGACACTCGCTCCCCCTTACAAGTTGTATCTAATCCCAACTCAAGGTTCCACAACCTTAAGTTACCTCAATAACAAATATTGAGTTTGAATGAAATATCTCTCTCAAAAAGTGAATAAAAATCACTAAAGCATAGAATTACAAGTATAATGTAAAACAGAGTAATGAACTTGGTAATACGTTCGTGTGTGTGTTCTTGTTCTCTTCTCTGTTTGGAGGTCCCCATATATATAGATGCGTTGGTAATGATTGTTGGAACGTTTTTCATCATGTCCGTTAGAGTGTTCTCAGCCATAGTTGACTTTTCCAGTATTTGAAAAATATCCGTTTGCGGTAGGTGGCAGTAGGTGACATTTGAACGTTGGATTTGACTTTCCTTATTTGGTAAGATCTCTTCATTGTTTATCTGTGAATATGCTAAGAATACTAATACAATGAAAGGTTAATCATATAGGAAACAAATCAATGAACGTTAGAATAATTTCTGAATTTCTGGAATTGCATACTCGAGTAGTCATTTAAGTTTACTCGAGTACATACTCGAGTATCATCCGGAAAACTTTGATAAATTGCAAGTCAATAAGCAAACATAACATTACTCGGGTAGATATATTAAATTTAATAACTAACATGATAGAGATATAGTATCTCATATTTAATTTATGAAGATAAATTAAATCTAATGGCTCTTTATTTGGATTAAATAAATAGGCTAAATTAAAACTGTTGGACAGATTTAATTAAAACTGAATTTATTTAATTAGCTCATCAAGATAATTATTTTTAATTAATTTCAAAATTAATGATGATTAATTTTGAAATTTGAAAATAGCCCTCATAGGTTATAAACTTGATAGAGCAGATATATTCATACACACATGAGAATTGAGAGCCGTAAGTGAAACCCTAGGAGACATTAGAAGCGCTAGCACGCAGTCTCGGAGAACATTTGTATGGATACCGGTAGAGGGAGCGGACCTGACGTGTTGGCTCCTAGAGATCATAAACACTCTAAATCATCAAAAGGTATGAATCCTTCCAACTTGATTTAAATGCCGTTGATAGATTCTCGGTTAGGATCAGTGAAAATTTTTAAAATTCTTCCGCTGTGCCTGCTGATCCTAACACTAATACCTCCTGTTAATGACCAAACAATAGTCTTTTTATCAGATGAACAAAAAGCAAACTTGACCTTTCCAAAAACAATTATGTGGGATAATGTAGAATTACCAGATGATTAGACAAAAGATAAGGCCACAAAACCTATTCCTAAACCAATATCTCAGGTAAGCAAAATCATTCAAACATTAGATGGAACTGTCAAACTGTCATTCGATAGACCAAGAAGATCTTGTAGGCGAGCTACAAGAACCGAGCCTTCATTATATGAAGACTGTAGCTCTATTAAATCTGAATCTTCAAGAAATTATTGTTCTTCTTTACCTAAACCACTATCTGTCATCTACATGTCTACCCCCAACACATCAACCCCCTAACAAACCTTACCAAAGGTACCATAAGTCATTTATGCACCAACACCACCTACGGTAATCCCACAAACAACAAAAAATGTTTCAATTCAATGAGTTGACAATGCTTTAAATATCCCACAAACAAGTTATGAAAAGGATGATGACTTGAAATAAATCGAGTCTCCAACCTATTCGTCTCTTGGGGAACCAGGGGAACCTTTTGTTATAAACATTTTAGAAAATCTTTTCTAAATATAAAAACAAACTTTGCAAAAGGAATTTTCCCTAAAAAATATACCCTTCAGAGAGAATGGTTTCTACGAAATTTCAAAAAATTTGCTAGAAAAGAAATTCAAGAAAAATTCTACAGATTTCTTGAAAAGATACAAGAAAATATTCCATTTTTTGATTGGTTTAATGCTTATGCAGAAGATCAAATTTTGGAATATCCTTTCTTGCAAACCATTAATATGACAAAAAAACAATGGAAAACTTCTGAAGGCTAAACTATTTCTTCTGAGTTTCCTCCTCCAAAACCAGTACAAATACCACAATTGGCAGACGATAAATGTCAACCTATTATGGGTGTACCTTTCAAATTTAAAAATATTGAAAAACCCATTTACTTAAGGGATATTAAGAACATTATTGAACAAAATAATTCTACAAATCAGTACCTTCAAGTACTAGGTGATTATTTTGTTTAAACACCAGTTTCTTCAAGAAAGGTAGAAATTAGAATTGAAAGACCACTTTTTAAACCATTTCAAATCAACCAAAAAATTAAGTCGGATTTTCAAAGTAAAAGATCTGATTTATTACTAAAAGTTAATCAAGAAATTAGCCAACTTCAAACTACACTGTCCCAGAGACACCTCAAACATCATCAACCAAATCAAAAGATGTTATGACTTTTGAAAAAGATTCCCAAATTGAAGACACAGACTCTAACCATTATGAGTCACAACTCCAAATCAACCCTCAACACTAGAAAAGCCCTCAAAACTCTATTACCATAAAGCCAACCCTTCAGATATTCTGGTTGAAGAAAGAATAAACCAAAACTTCAAATCTTTTAACTCTGAGAATATCTATGAATGGAACATAGATGGTCAGAGTTAGTCAAACATCCTCCAAATTCTTGAACAAATGACCATGGCAAGTACAGCCTACCAAACCATAAATGATTTAACGGATGAAATGATCACTAATCTTTTAGTTTCTGATTTTACTAGACAACTTAAAGGTTGGTAGGATAATTATCTTTCTTTTGAAGATAAAAATATCATTTTTACATCTGTAAAAACTGAATCTAATGGAACACCCATTACCAACAATGGCGATCCTATCCCTGATTTTGTAAACACTCTCATCTTTACAATTATTAAACATTTTGTTGGAGATCTATCTATTTGGAAAGATAGATCGGCTGAACTTCTTTCAAATCTTAAATGCAGAACCTTATATGATTTCAGATGGTATAGAGATACTTTTTTTACTAGAGTACTCACTAGAGATAATGTTCATCAACTATTTTGGAAAGAAAAATTTCTAGCCAGATTACCTAAATCTTTAGGTGATAAAGTTAGAGAAAAATTTAGAAACCAAAATGATGGCAACATCCCTTATGAGCATTTGACATATGGTCAATTGATCTCTTAGGTCCAAAGAACTACTCTTAAGATTTGTCAGGATGACAAAATCCAACGTCAACTTGTAAAAGAAAAGTCCACAAACAGAAAAGGGTTAGGCACGTTTTGTGAACAATTTGGTTTTCCTCCATGTAAAGAAACCAAACCTCATTGTAAATCATACCACAAAAAGAAAAAACATGTCTACCAAAAGTATATACCCAATACACCTCCCCATAGACTTGAAAAGGAATTTTGCTCTTAACCAAAAGTTGATTTTCCTAAACAAACAAAAGTTACTTATTTTAAATGTGGTAAACCGGGTTATATTCTCAAATATTGTCATGTGACTCAAAAATTGAAGAAGATTAAGAGTATTAAAGAACCTCTTCTTGAGAAAATAAACAAACTTTTGATTGAAACTTCTGAATCTGAATCTGAAAGCAGTTTTTCTGAGGATCTTAACCAAATTCAAAATAAAGATCTTCTAGAAAACTCTTCTTCAGAAAATAATGTTATCATGAAGGAACAAGGTTTACTTATTGATATCATTAACAAACTTCCTGATTCTGATAAAGGAAAATATTTGTTCAAACTAAGAGAAATTCTAAATCAAACTCTGAGTTCTTCAAAATCTAAACCGTCTGTATCTTTGAACAAATATGATCTAACAGATGTTTTAAACAAGTTCAAACATTCTCTTAAACCAACAACTCTCTAAGACCTTCGGTACGAGGTGAATAACCTCAAAACTGAAATCAATCTTATTAAACTTCAACAAGACACCCATGCAAATGCTATATCTTAAATACAGGATATTCAACTTGCAAATCAAAATGAAGGGAAACTAAAAGCACCATCCGATCAAGAAGACAATGATTTTTATGAACCATTTTTAAACTTGATTTCTAAAATATATATTCAAAATTTTTATGTCCATGCCAAAATTATTATTAATGGTTATTTTGTCTTGGAACAAACTGTTTTGTTTGACACAAGAGCTGATTCTAATTGTTTTAAAGAAGGGATCATTCCTATAAAGTATTTTGAAAAAACAACCAAAAGGTTTAATGGCCTTAATGGCTCACGTCTAAACGTCAAATATAAAGTTTCAAACGTTGTTATTGAAAATGAAGGTCTAAAGATTCAAACCCCATTTATATTAGTCAAAGATATAGGAACCCAGGTTATTCTTGGGGCACCATTTGCAAGGTTATTATTCCCACATATGACTAATGAAAATGAAACTTCAAAAGAACGTCTGGGTAAAACAATCTTATTTCCTTTTACTGAAAAACACAGAGTTAAAGAATTAAATCTTCTTTCTTCAAAAGAACAAGTTAAATTTTTGAAGGAAGATATCTCTTTTAAACATATAGAAACTCAGTTATGTCAAGCACAAATTAAATAACAAATTCAAACTTGTCTTGCAAAAATCCATCAAACAATTTGTTTGGATTTACCAAACGCATTTTGTAATTGCAAAAAACATGTTGACTTGCCTTATGAAACAAGTTTTTCTGATAAACAAATACCAACAAAGGCACGACCAATTCAAATGACTGTAGAACTTTTTGAAACCTGTAAAAAGGAAATTCAAGAACTTCTGAACAAGAAATTGATTTACAAATCTAAAAGCCATTAGTCTTGTGCTGCTTTTTATGTAAATAAAAATGCAGAAATTGAGTGTGGAGCTCCTAAACTTATAATCAATTACAAACCTTTAAACGAAGCGTTACAATGGATTAGGTATCCAATTCCAAATAAATCTGATCTACTTAAACATTTGTCTTCTGCAAAAATATTTTCAAAATTCGACGTGAAATCTGGATTTTGGTGGATTCAAATTTCTAAAAAAGATAGGTATAAAACTGCTTTTACCGTGCCTTTTGGTCTGTATGAGTGGAATGTTATGCCTTTTGGTTTAAAAAATGCTCCTTTTGAATTCCAGAGAATCATGAATGAAATCTTTAATGATTATAGCCAATTCATCATTGTATACATTGATTATGTTTTGATCTATTCTCATTTGATAGAACAACATTTTAAACTTGTTATTCATTTTATGAAAATTGCAGAAACAAATGGTTTAGTAGTTTCTAAACCCAAAATTAGTCTCTTTCAAACTAATGTTAGGTTTCTTGGTCATTGGATTTACCAGGGATCCATAATGCCAATTGAACGTGCAATTCAATTTGCCGATAAATTTCCCAATCAAATAATTGATAAAACTCAACTTCAATGATTTTTGGGATGTTTAAACTATGTTGCTGAATTTATTCCTGATCTTAATAATTTCATTAAACCACTTCACCAGCGTTTTAAAATGAATCCTCCTCCTTGGATAAATGTTCATTCAAATGTTGTTAATCAGATTAAACTCTAGGTTAAGGAACTTCCTTGTCTTAGCCTTCATGATCCCTTTGCTTACAAAATTGTTGAAACTGATGCCTCTGACATTAGTTATGGTGGCATTCTTAAACAGCGTATAGATGACAAAGAAAAAATTGTGTCCTTTACATCTAAACATTGGAATACCACATAGCAGAATTATTCTACAATTAAAAAAGAAATTTTGGCAATTGTTTTATGCATTTCCAAATTTCAATATGATCTTTTAAACCAAAGGTTTTTAGTACGCATTGATTGTAAATCAGCAAAAGATGTTTTACAAAAGGTTGTTAAAAACCTTGCATCTAAACAAATTTTTGCTCGATGGCAAGCCATTCTAAGTGTTTTTTATTTTGACATTAAATTTATCAAAGGCACTTCAAACTCCTTACCAGATTTTCTTACCCGTGAGTTTCTGCAGGGTAGGTAGTGTGAATGAACCAACAAAATGCCCAGAAAAAGAAAAGAACCTGATGATAATTAGAAGAGTGATAAACTCCAGGGTGTCATGCAAGATGCCCAAAACAAAACAGTCTCTAGTACGAGTTTGGAGGAGATCATGCAAATACTTCTACAACAATATGGATCCCAAACACAAGGATCCTGACAATAGAAGCAATCTCAAACGAAGTCATCCACTCCATCTAGGTCATCGATTCAGAAACCTCAAACAGAAGCAACTTCTACAAAAGAGATTTTAGAATCTTATGAACAGGCATACACCCAGAAGTAGCTACCGAACCAAACATGGGAACAGGTAATAAAAAAAGGGAAAAACATAGCCCTTGTACCATTTTCCCAAATGACTAAACAAGAGCATAACAGGTTAAACCATGCACCCCAAAGTCTACAGGTTTGGCGAATACCTTCTACTCCTCCTTAAAAACAACTGACAACTACAGCTTCTTCATCCAAAGCAATTGGCAGTCAAACCAAAACACAAGCTAGTACGCATACTCCTTATTCCCATAAAGAGGCTTATGCAAAACACATTCTACAGGTGGAACCAGAGTTTTTTCATCAAAATCTAAATCTGGTAGAATTAAATGTCTTCCCTTTGGGATTTCATTTCAGGCCTTCTGATTTTAGGAAAACTAGAGAATGGTATGAGCTAATACTGGTTTATTCTGGGTCTATTCTTGTTAAAAGAAAAAAGGACAAAAGGATAGGACCAATAATTACTCATTCTTCTCTACAAATTTTGAAAGTTCTTACCCCTTCCTGGTGGGGACAAGATTTATTCAAACCAAAATTTTGGGAACTTAAATATGAGCCCAAAGGATATACATATTAGGACTATGTTGATGCATGGTCCAATGTCTTTTGATATCAAAATGAACATTTTTCACATACTTAGTTTATCTACTTTAAAACAAAAATTGAGTATGATTTTCCTCAATGGTTCGTATATTGGTGGGGATTCTTTTATCCAGGAATAGAAATATTACCCCCAAAAGTTGTACAAGCCTTTGAACTATTTAAACAAAAATTCAACATTAGTGAAGATCCCTTTCAATTGATCTTCACTATTTTTCAAAATTATCTGTATCCTGGGTATTTTCCTAGAATTACAGATTTTCTCAAGCAAACCAAGGGTAAACTCTCTTACCAACTCTATAAAGACTTCCAACAGTAAGATGGTGGGCCAAATTTGACATTATCAAAATTGACAGTAGAGCAGTTGATAAATGGTTCAAGGAAAATCCTCAACATCTTTGTGTGACGGAACAAAGTGAATTCCTGAATCAAAAATCAAGGATTACATCTATCCTGGCAGGAACCATAGATAAGGCTAATCTTATCAATCAACTCAGCTTTATGTTACAAATTCTACAACAACAAGAACAAACGGCTTCGACTAGTTAACCTGTCTCTTCAATAGCCTCAAGTAATCAAGAGGATGATAAAGAAGAATTTGTTGTAGATTTAGATGAAGATTAAACTCTCAAAGACTAAGAATTATTTTTAGGTTTTTGATGTAAACATATGAAAGCACTGTAGCACTATACACCATAGTAGCTTTCACTGTATAGTACTATAACACAAGTGTCAAATAGTATCACTGTAGTGTCGGCAGTACTGTGCAAATTGTTAGTGCAAGTGTTTCACCCAAGATGTGGGGTGAATTGGATGATACTAGAATTTCGTTGCGTATAAGAAATTTAACAGAATATTTAAAGTAGTTGAGAGCAAGGAGAAATATCACCGAAGTGTACACCGAGAGTTATACTAGTTCGACCACAACCACTTTGACCTACGTCCTGTCCTCAGAGTGTCTCTGAGAGTTTCACTATATTCTCCAAGATTCAATGGGTTATTGTCACCTCAGTACAACAAGTTCCTTCATCTGTATACTCGCTCCCCCTTATACGTTGTAATCAAATCCCCAACTTAAGGTTCCACTACCTTAAGTTGTCTCAATAACAAATATTGAGTTTGTAATGAAAAACTCTCTCACAGAGAAAATATATAATCACTGAAGTACAATGAATGAGTATAAGAAAACAAAGCACTAAGAGTGTGTTAATGTTCGTGTGTTCTCAGTTCTTGTGTCTTATTTTCTTTTCTTTGAATGCTCCATATATATATAAATGATTTGTAATGTCCATTGGAAGCAATTCAAACATGTCCCTTAGAGTCGCGCAACAACGGTTGACTATTCTTTGAATTTGAAAACTATTTGTTTGTGGTAGGTAGCGATAGGTAAACGTTCGGACACTTTATTTAACTTTGCTCTTCTTGTATGATCTCTTCATTGTTTCTCTACAAATGTACTTAGAGTACTAATGCAATGAAGAGTTAATCATATAGATAACAAATCAATAAACATTCAATTAAAAATATAATTTATGGACTACCTTACTCGAGTGGCTACTCGAGTGATCAAGTTTGTTACTCGAGTAGTCCCTTGAGTAAACCTATCAAAAATATGGCAGCGCGTAATTCAACATTTTTCATAAGATATTACTCGGGTAAGACATGGAGTGAGATATATTACAAAACTTGGAAATACCTGATTACTTGAGTGGCCATGTCTTTACCTTTACACGTTACTCGGGTGCTGACTCTGGTAATTTGGTTACTCGAGTGGCCTTCGCTTTTCTTCACACCTTACTCGAGTGGTCCCTCAAGTAGATTTCAAATAACCTGGCAGATTACTCGATTACTCCCTCGAGTAATTGCATCAAATTCTTGGCTGAGAGTTTGCTTTCTAGTTACTCGAGTTGCTACCTGAGTAATGCTTCAAATAACTCTACCGATTACTCAGGTGGTCCCTCGAGTAATGCCTTTTTCTCACATTGTTACTCGAGTGGTTACTCGAGTAAATTGTTGCATTTCTTGGCCGAGAGCTACTAAAAGATTTTTACCTTGGTTACTCGAGTAATGCCTTTGCAAATCATGTTACTCGAGTGGCTACTTGAGTAATAGTCTATATAACTTTATAGATTACTCGAGTAGTCCCTCTAGTAACTTCGTCCAAATTTTGGCAGTGCTTCACTGGATGAAATTATCTGTGATTACTCGAGTAATGGCTTCCTTTACTCAAGTGGCTACTCGAGTAAGCCTTCACAAAATTGGTTAATCACTCCAGTGCTTACTCCAAGTAATGCTTTGCCACTTTGTTCAAATTTAGTTGTTTGTTATCAAATTCTTTTATATCATTGATCCAATCTTTGTTATCATCAAAACATATGGGATCTAACATTCTCCCCCTTTTTATTGATGACAAAAGTTGGTGATTTTGAACAAAGATTTTGAATTGAGTTTTGAAACATAGGCTTCTTAAATTCTTTTCATATGAAATCTTTTGTTGAATTTAAACTTCAAAACTCTTTTGAAATAACTTATTAAAGATCTTTTCAAAGTTTTTTGTTCTTATATTTACTTGTTTACCTTGCATACACAATCAAAAACACATTAGTCCCAAAATGCAATATAGTTTTAATGAAATTTCATAAAGGAACAAATTGCATAATGAAGAATTTAATACATAATCAAAGGTAGAAAGCAAAAAGCACCTTAAAACCCCATACACCTAAATCCCAATCAACTCAGCCATTCATCACAAAATCACTCAGGCCCTTCGCCCCCTTTTTATCTTCATCACAAAGGTAGAATCAATCATAAGGAGGAGTAGATGGCTTGGCTGCTGAGATAGGAGTGACAGGAAATGCCAATGACTCATATGAACCATCTGAACTTGAAGGATCTGAAGATGATGGTTCAGGGTCAAGAATGTTCACTGGCGGTGTCTAAAGATCCTCTGGAGCATTTACCAGAGATGAAGGGTAAGAACAAGAGAAGAAATTTCTACTTCCTCTGTAGCAACCGGTGAAGACATAAGCACCTCCTTAGTGTGTGTTGGTGATGCAATGGGAGTAGGTGTGGGCTTTGGGTAAACAGATTGAGGTGGATCATCAGTGGTGATATAGATAGGCTCGAATGTGTCATGGTTAGGCATAGAGAACAACACATTGCTAGGTCCACTCTCAGAGGGTTTATGCTTAGTGGGTATAGAGGGTCCAGGTTTAGGGACAGGTATGGGTTCAGGAATACCATAAGGACCAGGAGTAGAGGATCCAGATGCCATAGCATCAAGTTTGGCAACAATGGATCTCAAAAGCTCACCCTGGGCATGTTGTCCAGCTAGCAACTCTTCGTGCCTCTTATCCATCTTATCCACAATTTGTCACATCTTCTCATTCATATGGGTTACCAATTCCGCATTGGTATTTGCAATATCAATATGGAAACTCCTCATGATGTTCTCCATGAACGTTTGCATTATGGTACCAAAGAAGGATAGAGAAGATATGTTGGCTGGAGCAAAAGACTGTGTGTCATCCATTCGGCTTGTTGTCGTGTCAGTCTTCTTCTTTTTCTTGGGATTTGCTTCTAGAGGTGTCTTCAGAGGAATCTCAATATTCAACTTTCCAATTTGATTCCTTCCTACTGGTGCTAACCTCTCAACCAACTCCTTACTCTCCAAGTACCAAATCTTATTATTCTTGAGAAATAAAGAAATAAGTTGAGGATAAGGCATTGGAGTAGTAGGTTTTCCTTCATATCTATACCTCTTGATCTCATTGAAGATATACTCTCCCAAGTCCTTTTGCTCTTTGAGGATCAATGAGGCGAATTTCCTGAAGTCTCTCTCAATAAAATGAGTAAAGTTATTAAACTTGTTCACCATGGCTCTAGAGTAGATATAGCATAGGACTCTATGAAAATCACTCATATCACTCAGATTGAAGTTGAGAGGTCCTACTATCTCACCAGGTCTGAGGATAAAGAATATCTTGTTTGAATCAAGGCTAAGGTAATCATCATCAGGAGGATTTTCTATTCTTAACCAGGTATTGATTCTGGAAGGTGAGATTAGAATTCTTTGTCCTCTAACCTTAGAAGTCATTTCTTCTTCCATAGACTTCCTAATAGGATTATTAATAGGTTCGAGGTTACAATAAAAATGTCTCATTACTTTGGTGCAAAATGGGAGTTTGACAGATAGCCAGGGCATATAAGAGTCAAGATAGGGACTCAGATCGTATTTCAATGTAGTGCATCTTGCACACATTTCTTCTTGCAAAATGACTTAGGTACTTCTGAGATTCTTCAAGCTTGCTCATGTTGAATCCCTTTAGTGGAAATGTGATTTCTTCATCCCTCTCTTCTATTGCCTTGAGGATTACCCTTTCTTTGCTTCCTTAGATTGGAAAACTTCCTCAAGCATGCCTACCATGACTTTGGTAATCTTCTCATCAACCTTAGGCTTTTTCAGAGGCTTATGAGAAAAGGAAGCTATGTCGGATGAATCAGAGCAAGGAGGATATGGTTCTTTTGTTGTTTTGCCTTTTCCAGGGGGTGAACTCTTCTTGGATTGATCTCTTGTGGAAATGGGCTCCTTAATCACAACCCCTTTCACCCTAGGCTTAGCTTGCAGCTTGGTCTTAGATTTTGATTTGGGAGAAATTTTCCTTTTCTTGGTAGGAAGAGAGGAATGTGAATTAGAGGGTTGATATGGCTCAGAAGACTTAAAAGGAGTGCTAAGATTGGGAGATTTTGTCCTCACCATTGTGATTTGAGAAAATCGAATATTTTAGAAAAACAGAGACAAGTGTCGTGAGCTTAGGGTAGATGATTCAGTGCAATCTAAGAAGTTTTTGAAGGTGTAAATCATTGGGTTTTGACGGTTATGGGAAGACAAAAAGATTTTGAAAAGTTTTTGTGAGAAATGACCGAGTATCGAGTTGAAATAACCTAGAGCCCGACATCACTCGAGGCCTTACTCGAGTGATTATTAGTATCACTTGGGTAGCTAATTGAGTGATCATACAAAAAATTTTAAAATACAGCAAATTTGAGAGCGTACCTGGCATGAATAATATTGTAATTATCCATGTATATTCCCTCGATTATTTGATGACTTTTTAGAACAAATTTGAACTGAAACTCAACTGATTTAAAATTTGGACCTAGGTTCACTCGAGGCCTCCCTCAGGTAAGCTGTCTCTTCACCTTCTGACTATTCATTTCCAACCGTTATGCCATTTCATTTGAAATTAATGTTTCACTGGCACATTTCCAAGTTCATTACACGAGTGGCTACTCAAGTAATGCATCCATTACTTCAAGGTGTCAGTCCAGTAATACTCATTACTTGAAGTTCTCACTCTAGTAATGATCATTACTTGAAGTTGCCCCTCTAGTAATGTTGCCCTCTGTTAACCTCTGCTATTCATACTCCAAAACAGATTATTATGATCCTGCAAAACAAATTCCTAGAAACTCTGAAGCTTAAGTTAGTAATAATCAAAACATCAATAAATAACATCATCTAACATTTTGTAAATACTAAATAACTTACAATTCATTGAGATTTACCATTCCCAATTCTCATCTAATATATTAAAATTGATATTTTGCAAGAGGCTTTGTGAAGATATCAGCAAGTTGAAGATGAGTTGGAATGAATATTACTTTAACATCTTTCTTTTGGACATGATCTCTGATGAATAATGTCTAACATCAATATGCTTGGTTCTGGAATGTTGAACAGGATTCTTTGCCAAGCTTATCGTGCTAGTGTTGTCATAGTATATTGGTGTTTCTTTCAAATAAATACCAAGATCCTGGAGTTGTTGCTTTAGCCATATTACTTGTGCACAACAACTTGATACAGCAACATACTCAGCTTCTGTCAACAAAAGAGACATTGTAGTTTGTTTCTTGCTAAACCATGATACAAGTGAGCCTCCAAGAAACTGGCCTTGTCCACTTGTACTCTTTATGTCCGTCTTGTATCCTCCACAATCAGAGTCTGAGTATGCAACTAGATATTCACTTATTTCTTTGGGATACCAGAGACCCAATTCTGGCGTGTCAGCAAGATATTAGAAAATTAGTTAGACGGTTTTAGCATGTGACTCTTTTGGTACTAATTGATATCTTGCACACATACCCACACTGAATTGAATGTCAGGTCTGCTTGCAGTGAGATAGAGTAATGATCCAATCATTCCTTTATATTTTATGATGTTGTAATCTTTTCCCTTGACATCCGCATCAAGCAATGTGGTTGAGCTCATGGGTGTGTCTATTCCATTTGCTTTATCCAATCCATACTTCTTCAATAGCTCTTTCAAATATTTTGTTTGAGATATGAAAATTCCATTCTTTATTCATTTGATTTGCAAACCAAGAAACAAATTTAATTCTCCCATCATTGACATCTCAAACTCCCCCTTCATTATCTCAGAAAATTCTTTGCACATAGTTTCATTAGTAGCACCAAAAACTATATCATCAACATATATTTGCACAATTAATATATCATCACGTTTTCGTTTGTAAAAAGTGTTGTATCAACTTTTCCTTGTACAAAACCTTGATCAATAAGAAATTTACTGAGCCTTTCATACCATGCTCTAGGAGCTTGTTTACCATATAAAGCCTTTTTGAGTTTGAAAACATGGTCAGGTTGGGTTACATCTTCAAAACCTGGAGGTTGCTCTACATATACTTCTTCCATGATGTAGCCATTTAGAAATGCACATTTTACATCTATTTGATAGAGTTTGAATCATTTGATGCATGTAAAGGCTAAGAGTACTCGTATAGCTTCCAATCTAGCCACTGGAGCATATGTTTCCTCATAATCAATTCCTTCTTCCTAATTATAGCCTTTGGCCACCAATCTTGCCTTATTTCTGACAATAATTATGGATTCATCAAGTTTGTTCTTGAATACCCATTTAGTGCCTATGATCGGATGATCCTTAGGTCGGGGTACTAAATCCCAAACTTGATTTCTTTCAAATTAGTTTAGTTCTTCTTGCTTTGCTATAACCAATCATTGTATGATAGAGCTTCGTCAATGTTAGAAGGTTCAATCTCATAAATGAATGCAGAAAAACTTACTTCATTAAAAATTTTATTTCTAGTTTTGATTCCTTCATTCACATCTCCTATGACTTGATCTAGGGGATGACTCTTATTGTATTTCTAGGCTTTAGGTTGTCCTAGTGACTGATCTTCTTCCTTGGTTTGATCAACTTTTGGAATAAGAGATTTAGAAATAGATTGACCATTTTCTTAATTTAAAACAACTTCTTGCTCATCATCAATGGTTTTATCAGAGGATTCAAATTCACCAAATACAACGTGAATTGATTCTTCAACAACACATGTTCATTTATTAAAAATTCTATATGATTTACTTTGGTTAAAATATCCTATTCATTTACTTTGGCTAAAATTGAGACTCGTTCTTTTCATTTAGCACTGCTCTAGCCATTTCAGTGAGCACTCTATTCTTACGTTCCATGACTCCTTTTTGTTGTGGTGTCCTTTGAGTAGAGAAATTGTGATCAATGCCATTAGTATCACAATATTCTTTAAAGGCTTGATTTTCAAATTCTCCACTGTGATCTGTCCTGATACCTGCAATGGACATACCTTTCTCATTTTGCACTTTCTTGGCAAAAATAATGAATTCTACAAATGTTTCATCCTTTGATGTCAGAAAAATAGTCCATGTAAATCTTGAGAAATTATCAACAATGACCAATGAATATAAGTTGCCACCAAGTCTTTTAACTCTGGTTGGACCAACTAAATCCATATGTATCAATTGAAGTAGTCGATTTGTTGTAATCTCATTTTTCGAATAGAAAGTTGATTTAGTTTGTTTACCCTTTTGACATGTGTCACAAATCAAATCATTTTTAAAACTTATTTAGGTAAACCAAGAACTAAATCCTTTTTTAGTAGTTTGCCTAGTTGGTGCATATTGACAAGAGCTAGTCTCTTATGCCATAACCAACTTTCATAGGCATTAATCAGAAAACAATTTTTAGAATTATTTCTATTTATATCAAGTGTATAGCAGTTACCTTCCCTTTTTGCTTTGAGCTTTGCCTTAATATTTTTCTTATCAAGTTGTAAGTCTTTCTTGTTGACAATCAGACATTCCTCTGAATCAAATATTATCCAGTTGTCTTTATCTGCACTTTGACTTATGCTCAGCAAATTATGACACAAGCCTTCAACGTAATATACATCTTCGACTTGTATTCCTTTGTCATTTTTTATTTCACCAATTTCTACTATTTTTCTGGATTGATTTCCTCCAACTTTTACCTTTCCACATTCCTTAGGTTGTAATATGGTAAAACGTTCGAAATCACCGGTCATATGTCTAGAGCATCCACTGTCTATGTACCACTTATTGTTTTTGGATGCTTTAAGACATATCTGCAATCAAATACGATTAAGTCTTAGGTACCCACATCTTTTTTGGTCCTTTTGGTTTAGTACAAAATTTTTTTGAAACATATGAACCTTTAGGTACCCATTTGTAGGTTCCTATATTTCCTTTCTTCCTATGAATGCATGATGAAGTATAATGACCTTTTTTATTACAATAATTACAATGTGCAAAAGGATTTGATGTATGCACAGAATGCTGAAAATAATTCAAGTATGATTTACCTCCAGATTTCTTTCTTCCTTTCCTTCTGTATGATTTTGGATCATATCCAATTCCAGATCGATCATTCACAAATCGTTGAGCTTTTAAAATCACATTTAGTATTTCACTTCTTTTAGTAAATTTTTCAAGAGATTTAGTAAGATCAGTGTTTTTCATTTTCAAAGAAGTGGAATTTTCACAATCCTTTTCAAAATTCTCTTTAAGATCTACTTCAAAAGCTTTGTTTTTCTTTTTGAAAACATCTATTTCTTTAACTACTTTGATGAATTCAGAATGTAAAGCATTATATTCAGAAAGTAATTCATCATAGGTAGGATCAGAATCAGTTACCTCTTCTTCTGTTTCCTCTTGAGCAACTAGACAGATATTGGCTACTTCCTCTTCATCGCTTTCTTCGTTAGAAGAACTATCTCCCCATATGGCAGATACAAAGGCTTTCTTCTTGTTGTAGAATTTGCCTTTTCTCTTCTCTTTATTCTTCTGAATCAGTTATTGACATTCTAATTAGAAATGTCCTGGCTTTCCACATTCATAACAGATTATGTGTTCTTTATTGCTTGTTCCTCCTTTCTAAAATTTTTTGAATCCTTGGCCTTTCTTATAAAACTTTTTGAATTGTTTTATGATTAGGCCTATTTCGACATCATCAAGCTCTTCATCTTCATCTTGTTTTTCTTCTTTTGCTTTTAGTGCTAGACCTCTTTTCTTCTTGTCGCCAATATCATCTAGTTCTTGTTTGAATTTTAATTTGCTTTCATATTCAGAAAGGCTTCTGAATTGAGAAGTAACCGACCGCATTGATTCACCTTTTGCTTCCTTAATTGCAGTAACCTTTTCCTCCCAGTCTTTAGAAAGAATATTTAAAATCTTTCATACTTGGGTATATTGATCATAGACTTTTCCAACTGCTGCAAGTTGATTAACAAGGTGAGTATATCTAAGTTCAAATTCAGCTATCGACTCACCTAATTTCATTCGAAGTAAATCAAACTCAGTAACCAGAGCATTGATCCGGTTTTCTTTTATTCCTGAAGTTCCTTCATGAGCTATTTCCAAGGCTTCCCACATTTCTTTAGCTGTTGGGAGTGTGCAGATTCTAAAGTACTCATTTTGACTCAAGGCACTTTGAATCATTAGAATTGGTTGCTGTTGAGTGTAATGAGTTTCTTGTCATTCTCATCATATTCTGCTGGTGTCTTGGGAACTCTTTGTGAATCTACAATCTTTTCAGGTTTGTAGTTTCCACTCTCAATCACATCCCGTAGCCCATATTCAATAGCCATTACGAAGACTCTAAACTTTGCTTTCCAGAATGAGAACTGTTCGCCATTGAACTCTGAACTCGGGTGCTGACTCTTGTAATCTGGTTACTCGAGTGGCCTTTATTTTTCTTCACACCTTACTCGAGTGGCCCTCAGTAGATTTCAAATAACGTGGAAGATCACTCGATTACTCCCTTGAGTAATTGTATTAAATTCTTGGGCGAGAGTTTGTTTTTTGATTACTAGAGTTGCTACTCGAGTAATGCTTCAAATAACTCTACAGATTACTCAGGTGGTCCCTCGAGTAATGCCTTTTTCTCATATGGTTACTCGAGTGGCTACTCGAGTAAATATTTGCATTTCTTAGCCGAGAGCTACTGAAAGATTTTTACCTTGGTTACTCAAGTGGTTACTCGAGTGATGCCTTTGCAAATCATGTTACTCAAGTGGCTACTCGAGTAATGGTCTATATAACTTTACAGATTACTCGAGTGGTCCCTCGAGTAACTTCGTCCAAATTTTAGCAGTTCTTTACTGGATGAAATTCTCTATGATTACTCGAGTGGTGACTCGAGTAATGGCTTCACTTACTCGAGTGGCTACTCGAGTAATGGCTTGGTTCATCACTCCAGTGCTTACTCCAAGTAATGCTTTGCCACTTTGTTCAAATTTATTTGTTTGTTATCAAATTCTTTTATATCATTGATCCAATCTTTGTTATCATCAAAACATATGGGATCTAACACAAATAGTACCAACTGGAAATGTTTAAACAATAACAAGTTAATGATCAATTGTTCACCAGAATTGTGCAAACAGTACAGGTCACCAGAACTATGCACATTCTAATCCCTTGATTCTATCTTCTTTATTACTTTGTATTTGACATGAAGCAATAGGCTTCTGTGAAACATCCATAACTCATGTGAATTGCTACTTTTTCAACCCTTAAGGATTATCAATATAGCTTTTTCATCCTTGCAGAAACCATTTGACCTCATCTAGGTCAAGTTTACCTCACAAGTTTCTTGCTCTTAGGATTAGAGGATGAATCCTCCCACTCTTTAGCTAAGTTCGTCTTACTGATGGATGTTAGATCCTTCAGTCTTTCACACTTAATTTCAATATGGAAAATCACATTTCTGAAGGTCACAATATGCATATCAGGAGTAGTATTTGCTTTCGTATACGCCTACTTACTAGAAGACGTGCCTTACTTCCACTCACTAGGCGACATAACTTACTGCCACTCACTGGAAGACATCTGGTCACAACATACACTTGTTGTTTGTTAGAATAAACATGGCATTTAGTTTGTCTCAACTTCTTAGTTTGACATTTGCCTCAAGTATTACCTAAACAACATGTTAAGACTTAATACATTATGCTAAAAATTAACTTAGTTTTAACTTTTTGGAAGAATATCATCTATTTCACTATCTTCCAATACTATCCACATAACTTGCATAAGGTTACATTGCTAGTACCAACATAAGTTTGAGCAATGTTGTTCTTTCTATGCTTTATAACATAAACCTTTTGGATCATTCAGTTGCTTTAGCCACTAAATACTAAAGACTAGTTGGTAGGATGTCCCTGACATCTCATTCTTCCTGAATGAAAAGAGATTTGAGAGTTTCTAACTCCATAGATATCTCTATTGAGCTTGTCTTCATAAGCTCGGTCAAATAGACTTGGTCATAATTGGTCACTTAGACGATTATGGTATACAAATCATATTTGTTCAAATAAGACAAAGGATAATTAGATAATAAGTTCACTAGTTTCATGTTTAGGAGACAACTATATTGACTCCCATCCCAATCATACTAGTTAGATCATCACCCTTTTAACCATAGTCTTCCTTGAACACATTCCCCTTTTGGATTTCTAGACGTATTCCAGAAAACCCCACTCAATCAAAGATAGTTATTCAAAGAAGATAATACAATATCATCTAATCAACATGAATGTTTACGAAAACTAGAAGAGAATATGCTTAATTCAATTCTAAAGAGAGAGAATTTAATCATAAATTCAATGATAAAGAACATTCAAAAACTTTTTTTGCCCTTGTTTTGTTGTCTCTTAACTAAGTTCTCCCTCTCATAGGCCCTTCTGACCATATGAACTCATGTAGCATCTAGCTATAATGTCCAACTCCTCTTTGCCATGTTTACATCCACTTACTTGGATGTAATTGCAGCATACCTCCCACTTGATGAGATGATTCTCGCATCTCTATCTGTTTGTCCTTTGTCACAACATTTGTGATAAAAGGTTGACTTTTAAAAGTCATTGCTTTAATCCTAATTGATTCAATGTGGTTAGAAGCATGGGAAGGCTTCTTATTATTCAATAATTTCAAGTTGCTGCAATTTTCAAGTTTTATCTCTAAAAGTTTGAGTCAAGGTTGGATAAGATATTATATTCAAAAAACCCATTTGAATAATTACTCACTTTAAAGAATCTTTTAGCATTAATCTTATGTTGCAGTTGAAAAATACTCTCAATAAGTAAGCCAACCTATCTCAAAAACAATAGAATCATCATTGACGCAATTTCAATGTTTTTGGGAATCTCTAAAGTACATATAAGCACCTTTTTAACTCAAAACACATCCAAACATGCTTCAACTATATAAAAATTATATATCAAATTGAAGCTCTCGAATTTAGGGATTTTTAGGAATAAACCACATCTCAATCGGAGGTCCCACATGCCCACACATGCCCTAGAAGGTGTCTGGATTGAAAAGCCCTAAAAAATTAGAAAATTCCAATGTTGGCTACTCTCGATGGTGGCTCGTGACCTCCACGCGCCACCTTGTGGCTGTCCGCCTGTGACATACGCCGGCTCAAAAGACTCCACACGTCATCCTCTCTCCGACAGTACTTGCCACGGGTCAAACCCTTATGGTCCCTACACGCCATATGTAAGTTTCCTTCTTTTTTTAACGGTTAGCGCTTGACTGAGACCTACTGACATGGCGCGCTCTCATTCGCACCACATGGCTTGGGTTGACCAATGATGTGGCATTGACTGCCACGTCATCGTCTTAAACCTCCAGCCGGGTCAACCCGACCCGATTGGAGCTCCGGCGGGTCATCGCGATCTGCCAACTTCGGGAAGCCATATCTCCCTCGTTTTAGCTTCATTTTTCACGTTCTTGGTGTTGTTAGAATTGTAGTTCATCGAACTACAAATCCATGGCCTTTATTTGATCTTAAAACCTCTATTTCATTGATCAAATTGCAAGTAAAGTGGTAGTGATGACTAACGACCTGCCAACTTCTTTCCTTCATTTCTCCCTCATCCAAACTCTGTTTGACGCGTTCTAAGCATCTTTGGAATCGTCTCTTTGAGATCTACACATGCATAGCCTTATTTTGGGCAAAAACACTCAGTTTCAAACACCCAATTTTCGCTTGGCATTGAGAGTGCTGCATAATGCGACCTGGATGTATGTCCTCTGTGTTTCAAAAGTTTTCTTACCCTCTGAGGGTTAAAGTCTCTTGTTTTTGGTTTATATAGGTCTCAAAGACTCACCTTTAATCATATCGAAGATATGAGGAAGAAGAGGAAGCATAAATATGTATATATGAAAAATGAACAGAGGAGCAAACATATTCAACCAATAATCATGAACCCAGTATTATTTGTGTGCATTTAGAGCTCAAGTCGAATGGCAAATCTGGCAAAAAGAATAGAAGCACACAGAACATAGCACACAGAACATAGACGCATGTATTGTTCAATATATACATTTATGTCACAATTTCATATTCATGTGGAGGCAAAGACAGAAGCATCGAAGAGACGTGTGGTAATATAAACCAAAGTTATTTGCAGGTTCCCTAACCAATTCAATTAACGCATATGTCTCTAAAAACAAATGCTCATAGCAATGCTGGATAGTACATTCATATATAAAAATCATATATATGTGATTACCTAGCGGAAATTCATCTCATATTGACAACCAAACAATCATACCCTGAATTATGATTTAGCGCAGTGGAAAATAATAAGCATGATAAAACATATAAATAATTATATTACAGAATTATTCACATAGAAAAATCACAGCCACAAGATCAACAAGCTCTGATGCCAATATAGGAAAAAATAAGAGGGAAGAGAGAACTGGCATACCAAGGCGAATCCATGTTCGGATCTGGGTTAAAGCTCCAATGCTCCATAATTGTGTCCACACAAATATTAAACTACTAAAGCCTAATTGTGATTTACACAGCAGATCAACAGAACCAGAAATATGGTAGGAGAGAAGAGATTGTTAGAAAACTCAATGGCGGGGTGAATTGCAATTGAGGAGGCACACCCTATTTATAATAGTTTATGGAGGCCACTAATTAGGAAAGGTGTGCACTCCTTCTTTCCCTCCAAGACAGCAATTAAATTAATTGATTCTCAATTAATTTTCCTAATTATGGTGATTTGTTCCTCAATTAACAATCCTATAATTAATACTGACTTATTCCCTAATCTGCAATTAATGCTGATTTTATTCTTATTTTGATTAGGCTACTTACGTCCTAATCAAATAGTCTGGCCTATCAAGGGCGGACTTGGACCCAAAGTCCAACATTAACTGTTGATTTATGATTCATTACTTTCATATTTATTGCTTCCTCTAAGATGCAAAAATATTTTCAAAGTTCTTAAGATTTTTATCTTACACCCAATTCATCCCCCTCTCGGTGGTTAGCCGGTTCTAACATTTGATATCAATGCTAGACTCTTGTTTAAAGGACTTAACCGTCTCAAGAGCTTATAATGGTTGATTTTGGGTGTTATATGCTTTTTGAAGGTTTTGACTATATAATTCCACCTATATTGAAATATATTGATTTTTTGTTTTGGAAAGCTAGAATGACTAATTTTATAAAAGCATATGATTTTGATATGGGGAATGTTTTTACAAATGCCTTTGATTTCAAATCGAGAAAGGATTGGACAGAAAGAGAAAAGAAAATGTTTTCATTAAACATTATAGCAATGAAAGTTCTATATAATGCTTTAACCAAAAATGATTTTGAGAAAATTAGATTTTGCTCAACTACTAGAGATATTTGGGATACTCTTGATTCTATATATACTTCTAACAAGTGTGTTGAAGTTAAAAGTGTTGATGGTTTATGTGAAACTACAAGCTGTGCATCTACGATGCATGAACAATTGGAAGTTGATAATGAAGAAGGAGAAATCATAAGACACTTCCATACAGTCAACATGGATAGACAAGAGGAAGAGGATTTCTGAAAAGAGCTCATTATAGACGAACATGAAAAATCACTCTCCAGATCATAAGAAGAACTTAAGGTAAAAAGTTGCAATTCTTCTCGTGATTCTTCTAAAACAGATTTCAAATTCTACATAAGATTGTTTTTCAACCAATTGTTGATTCTATTGAGAAAAGAAAAAATGATTTCAAAATGCTGGAAAGTTTGTTGGAATGAAAAAATGTTCAAATAAAATCCATTTGAGTTTAAACTCTAATGACCTTCTCAATACTTGCATAAAATCTCATAATGCATATCATTCTATCATTTGGAACTATTGTAGTAAACCAGGTCATATTTCTCACACATGCTATATTAGAAGAAATTCTAATGTGAGAAATAAATTTGTTTGGATTCCTAAAACACAAGTAAGTTCAAATGCTAACTTTCAAGGACCCAAAGCAAAGTGGGTACCAAAATGTCCATATGGTGTTTCATGTGTGCAGATTGATCCTAGAAAAAATGGATAAAAGGGTACTAAGAAAATAAAGAAGATTCCAATAACTCCTAATGTACCTAAATGGAGATTCATATGAATTAAGAGAACTCTCGATCACCCATTGCTGGAACTATAAAGTTTAATCACAAAGCAAGGCAATGGAGAAAAGAAGTACGTTCCACCTTAAGAATGGACTACCATAGAGTACCGTTCAACTATCTTGAGGAAAACAAGAAAAGGAGGATCTCTCAAGTATCAAATAAAAGACTCCTGGAGTCTATGTATTTTGAGAGAAGATTGCTAGTACCCAAAGCAAGATATTCAAAGTATCAACATCATATAAAGATGCAATGGGTAAGCAAAAGCAATCCTCCAAGTATTTAAGGCAAAGATATACAATGATAAAGCCTCCTATGCTATTGTCTGTAATATTTATTGAGGTTTTATATTTTGGAACCTTAGGAATAAGCATTGCAAATTATTTTGAAATTATGTTTCTGTATCCCTTCAAAATCCATTTAATAGATTTATTTATAAAGGGATTGTAATGCTCAACAAGTTAGTTCTTTATGCATATATAATGATTTGAAAAGAGAATATTTCTTTTATGCATAAAGACATGTTTAATTCATTATGCTCAATTGCCTTGAATTGATTATATTCTTAGAGTATGTGAATTTTACCTTGTTTCCTATAAGTTAGCAAGAAATGGATCCAAGCAAGGTTGGATACCATGAAGAAAAAGAAATTTATACAGTTTTGTAGGATAAGAAAAAGCTTCTCAAGACTATAGCCACACGAAAACAAATTCATATCTTGATGATACTGAATTATGAAGTTTTGATTTTGGTGCTATGTGTGCAAAGGAGGAAAATCAATATTATTCCACCAAAACCAAGCAAGCTATCGCAAGGACAAGAAGAATTACGGTGATATCTAATCCTTACTCTATATCTTTTCATATCATGTGCTTATATGAACTAAATTGGGTAATGAATACTTGCTCATTATTGCATACCATTAGCAATCAATCATTTATAGTTTTCAAATTGTTTTTAGATTACTAAATGAACTGAAAGTGAAATTGTACATAATCATTTGATGTATTTCAAAATGCACATTTCAAAAATATACTTAGATTCCAATTCATCTTGTTCATAAAAATGCATACACATTATTTGAAAATTTTTCATATTTTTTTTGCATTCAAATCGGTTTCAAAATTGGAATTTAATATTTTTGTATACTGAAAGTCAGAAATGCTTCAAATCCATCCACTAGAGTTTTTCTCATCATTCACATATTATTTCTTGATCTTAAACTTATTACTGCTTGAAATCCTCAACCTTTATTTTCTAATAAGTTAGACCTTATGTCTAACAAGTTAACTATCTATATGAGTTTCAAGTGTATTCCCTAAAAAAGAATTCTATGTGTGAAAGCCTTGTGCCTAATGTGTAAATCATTAGTCGGCTATGTTATTCCAAGCATTATGAATGTTCATTAGTGTATTGTGTAACCCCTGCCTTGATCAGTGTAATTATGATTCGACAACGCATAATTAAAATGGTTTAGAGACCGTCAGATAATTCTAAACTCGTTTTAATCTCTGTCTGACAATAGGGTTTCCACACAAAATTTCAAAACTTTTCCATATCATGTTCTCAATTTCAAATTTCGAATATAGTCACCTGTGCAGTTAGCCAAATTCCTGGCAATTCTTGGGATTTACACATATATAAACTAAGGGTTTATAAGTCTCAACTAGGGGATTACATGACTAAAACCAAATGTAGCATTTTCAACCTCAAATTTACAGTAATCCCAATTCAAAAATAGATAACCAATATCCCAAAATTAAATATTCCCCCAGAGGGGCCCTAATCCTCCTGGTTTCCCTCTTTTCTTTAGAGCTACTTGCCCTATTTGAAATGTTAGTCATTAGAAAGAATGAGATTCAAGAGATTCCCAATAGTAACAAATCACTCATAAAGTGCATAAACACATAGCATATAAGGTAATGTTAGCAACATCACAATGTATCATGGCCCACATCACATGCGACAACACTCATGGCTGTAAACTCTATTCGTCAGCTTTCGCTATGATTTCTATGTATCATAAATTATCACTATGCATAAGCTTTCACTGCAAACTTAAAGCATCACAATGTATCATAAAGTATTCACAATACATGACAAACGTACATATAATGTTTCACATAGAGTATAAGAGAAAGAGTCACCACCTTGTTCTTTCTTGACATTCCTCGGCACAGTAGGCTCACGTAGGCGGCAAATGTCAAATCCTATAAACCAAATTAGGGACACCCGTCAATTTCTTTTCCAAGTCCTTCATTATGTAGTACTTTAAGTTGGTTATCATTTAAACTCTTTAGGTAGCTATTATAGGCCTAAATATATGCCTAAAGGATTGGGAGAAACTACCCCAAAGATCCCTTTTTTAGAAGAAGAACACTAATTTTGGGCTGACTTACTCGAGTGAAGAAGGCCTCACTCGAGTGTTGCCCCCAATCGCACTCGAGTCCCAGCAAGTGAGACACAGAAAGTGTGTACCCGAGAGCACCAACACCTCTTAGAGTGGCTAGTGCACTCGAGCATTCACGTAGGCACTGGAGTGATGACACCTAGTCACCCGAGTCCCAATGAGTGAGGTGTAGGAAGTGACAACCCAAGAGTAACAAAGGCTCCAAGGCCACAAGTGCACTCGAGTACTAGCCCTAGCACTCGAGTGACTTCCCATTGCTCGTGAGTGCTCACATGTACTCTTGACAATTTGCTTGTGAGTGTTAACCCGAGACACACGCCCATAGTGCTACATGCATATGCAATCGAGTGATAACGTACGACACTTACTCTCACTTCCTAAAAACTTAACCAAAACACTGAAAATATCATTCTGCACTCGAGTGAGACCCTACCTCACTCGAGTGAGGCTTGCCAGAAGCCAAATCGTAGCAACAGATATAACTTTCCAGATTTACCAAAACTGGCTCCAATGGTTCCAAAAATTATACCAAAACCCATTTGCACCTAAAATTCCCTAAGGAATCTATTGGTAAACTCAAAACACCTAAATTCCTTCCCAATCAACATGTAATATCCCAAAAAGTGATTAAGGGCTAATGACTTCAAAAGTGGATGTAATTATTGTTGAATAAACACTTTTGGAGAATGTGTGATGGGAATTTGGATATTTCAGTTATTCCAATGACTTCCTTGTGAAAATTTGTGTGGGGAGAGTGTTTATTGTGAAATTGGAACCATTGGGAACAATTCTGTAAAAGTTGAAAACTCTGTCCATTGAAACTCTGTACAGGGCAGCCGATTTGTATGGACGTTTTAAATAGGCAAATGGTGTCTAAAAATTCTGAAATTTTCCCGTCATAAAGTTCACATTCAAGCTTCAAAATGGACATATAATTTGTATCATTTTGATTTGTGAGCTAAGCGTTATGAATTTTTGAAGTTTGCCTAGGGAAATTAATTATTTTCTGGAACAGTATACAAAGATTGAAATTCTGGGAATTTTGTGATTCCTTACAGACAAATTCTATATTTTTCCTGAAACCTAGACTCAATAAGGGTTCTATAGGCTTTGGAATCACTCCATTTTGACTTTTCTAGAATTAGTTACGATTTTTCAAAGTTAGGGCAAAAAATCTGCCAGAAATCTCATTAAGTCCGAAAATAAAGAAATTATGTGATGGAAAGTTTTGAAATTGAGGTACATGGAAAACTTATTTGGGCTGATGGAAGTACCTTCTTGGACGTCTTTACCATGGGCCAAGAAGAGAAAATATTATGCACATGTTATTTGGGCGTACAACATTATATTTATGTACATAAAGTGTGATTTTTGGAATTTTACTTTAATGAATAATTAAAGTAAGACATAAAATATTATAAAATCATTTTTCCATCTTCTTCCTTAGCTCATTTTCGTGCTGAACCAGTAGCCAGAGAGAGAGAGAGAGAGAAAGTTTGAGAGCTTTTAGAGAAAGAAAAAGAAGAAAACTTACAAGGTAGGTCGATTTCTTCGGTGAATTCGTACCTAATGCGTATAACCTTGTTCCTAAGCTTCTCTTCTATGTTATTTAAGGTTTTTGAGAAGCAAATTTGGTGTTCAAGGGGCTAGGGTTTTTGGCCACTCTTGAGAAAAGCTAGAAGGAGCTTGAGGTAACTTCCAAACTTTCGTATATTGCTTATTCTGGCTGCTGTGGGCAATTTAATCGGTAAAATTTCGCCGGATTGCCATTGGTTTTAAAGTTTGGAAATGATATGGCCTAGGGGTTATGCGGCCCAAATTGGGTCTTAATGTTAGTTTTAACCTAATGTAATGGTTAATAAAGTGGTTAGGAGTAGAAAGGAACGCGTTTACAAAGCCGAAATCGTAAAACCCTGATTTTCTCCGGAGAGCTCATAAATTTCGGCCAGCATAAGAAATGGGTCTTAGAATTGGATTTTCAATGATTTGATGGTTCCATTGAGTTTAGGAGCGAAAATTAGGTAGGGTTACAGTTGGTCACCTTTTTGGAAAAGGCGGAAAAAGCATAATTACAAAAACGCCCCTAAAACCCTTGAAGTAGAGCTGCCAAGGGTAAATTTGTAATTTTACATTGAATTTGATAATTATGAGTCCGGAAATGGATTCCTTGGGCAAAAATATGTTAGGATAGCCCAGATTAGAATTTCAGGAAAAGTGCAACCGGACCGGGTACGGCGGGCCCGGGCCGGGTCCCCGGGGGCATTTTTGTAAATTTTCATTATAAACTCATATAACCCCAAGAAACACTATGGAAGTGTCTAAATGGTGCATTTGGAATTGTAGGATTTGATATTTGTCCTGTTCGTGATCCATCTGTTAGATCTCATGTTTTGATGATAACAAAAGAATGGTTTGAAAAGGAAATGTTTAATAATCAAGCTTGAACTAAGTAATGACAGGAATAAGCTTTACTTGAGGAAAGCATGGAAGTAATGAAGAGAGGCCAAGAGATAAAGCTGAGAAACTTGATCAGAAGCAAGTTTTCTAAGGCATTACTCGAGGCGGTACTCAAGTAATGAGACAAAACTTGAAGTAATCAAAGACAACTTCCAGTAACCAGGCAACGTTACTCGAGGAGCTACTCGAGTAACAGTGTAAAAGTTTTCAGGATGCCATTGATACTCGAGGAGCTACTCGAGTAACCCTGTTTCTAAAAATGTGCAGCTCTCGGCATTTAGTACTACTGCAACATTACTCGAGGAGCGACTCGAGTAACAATGTGAAATACTTCCAGTTGCCTTCAGGTTGACAATGATACTCGAGGAGCTACTCGAGTAACTCTGTTTCTGAAAAGATGGAGCTCTCGGCACTTTGTACCACTGCAACATTACTCGAGTAGGTACTCGAGTAACGCACTAAGATTCCTCGAGTAGGTACCCGAGTATGCAGAATAATTTCAAAGACAACTTCAAGTCTTTACCCGGGTAAGTCATGGACAAAAAGCACAGTTACTCGAGGTGGTACCCGAGTAACCTATGGAACAATGAGTGCATTACTCGAGTACGTACTCGAGTAATGAGGTAAGTGCTCTCGGCATTGAAATCCTGCAACATTACCCGAGTAGAGTATCGAGTAACCAAAAGTTTATTTCAAGGTTTACTCGAGTTGGTACCCGAGTAACTCATAAAGTTGTGAGTGTATTACTCGAGTAGGTACCCGAGTAAACATGTATTTCCAAAGGTCTGAAATTTGGTTATTCTAGGCACTACCCGAGTAATCTTATGTTTATTCATTAACCTGCAATTGATCAAAGATTTCCCGAGGTTACTCGAGTAGGTACTCGAGTAACATTCAAGCAATACTCGAGGAGGTACTCGAGTAAGCTTACCCAGAAATTTTGAAATCATTCAAACGTTCATAGATTTGTTTCCTATATGATTAATCTTTCATTGTGTTAGTATTCTTAGTCTATTTACAGATGAACAATGAAGAAATCATTTCAAGTAGTGGAAGTCAAATGAAACGTTCAAATGTCACCGACCGACACCTACCACAACGTATGTTTTTCAAAAACTGGAAAAGTCAATAATGGCTGCGCACGCTCCAACGGACATGAAGAAATACGTTTCAGCAATCATTACCAATATATCTATATATATGTGAACAACTGATCAGAGAATATACAAGAACTCACTCACAAACGAATCATCAAGTTCTTTACTCTGTTTTCAATATACTTGAATTTATATGCTTCAGTGATTCTTATTTACTCTGTGAAGAGAGATATTTCATTCAAACTCAATATTTGTTATTGAGGTAACTTAAGGTTGTGGAACCTTGAGTTGGGATTAAATTACAGCTTGTAAGGGGGAGCGAGTGTCCAGGTATAGGATCTTGCTTGTACTGAGGTGCCAAGAACCCACTGAATCTTGGAAGATATACTGAAACTCTCAGAGAAGCTCTGAGGACTGGACGTAGGTCAAAGTGGTTGTGGCCGAACCAGTATAACTCCCGGTGTACACTTCGGTGATATTTCTCCTTACTCTTTCATGTTTTAATTTCAACGTCAAATTTTATATTTGCAACGAAATTTTTAAGATCACCCAATTCACCCCCCCTCTTGGGTGAAACACTTGCTCTAACATTTGGTATCAGAGCGTAGGTCTTCTTGATAAGGTATAACAACCTAAGAAGGATCCAATGGCAAGCATGGGTGAAGGAATTCTTCCCGACGGAGCATCCATCACTAGACCTCCCGGTTTCAGTGGAGAACACTTTTCCTTTTGGAAAGCAAAATTCAGAGTGTTCGTGATGGCTACCGAATATGGGCTATGGGATGTAATTGAGAGTGGAAATTATCAACGTACAAAGATTGTAGATTCTCAGAAAATTCCAAAGACGCCAGCGGAATATGATGAGAATGACAAGAAACTTATCACTCTCAACAGCAAGGCAATTCTGATGTTACAAAGTGCCTTAAGCCAAAGTGAATACTTCAGAATTTGCACACTTCCAATAGCAAAGGAAATGTGGGAAGCTCTGGAAATAGCTCATGAAGGAACTTCGGGAATAAAGGAGAATCGCATCAACACCTTGGTCACTGAATTCGATCTACTTCGAATGAAATCAGGTGAATCAATTTCTGAATTTGAACTTAGATATACTCATCTTGTTAATCAACTTGCAGCACTTGGGAAATCTTATGATCAACATACCCAAGTACGAAAGATTTTGAATATTCTTTCTAAAGAGTGGGAGGCCAAAGTCACTGCGATAGAAGAAGCAAAAGGAGAATCAATGAGATCAGTTGCTTCTCTATTTGGAAGTCTTTTTGAATATGAAAGCAAACTAAAGTTCAAACGGGAACTAGATGACATTGGTGACAAGAAAAAGAAAGGTCTAGCATTAAAAGCAAAAGAAGAAAATCAATATGAGAATGAAGAGTTCGACGATGACGAAATGGGTCTAATCATAAAATGATTCAGAAAGTTCTACAAGAAAGGACAAGGATTCAAACACTTTCAAAAAGGCGGAACTAGCAGCAAAGATCATATCATTTGCTACGAATGTGGAAAACCAGGACATATTAAATCAGAATGTCAAGAACTGAATCAAAAGAGCAAAGAAAAGAGAAAAGGCAAATTCTTCAATAAAAAGAAGGCCTTCGTATCTGCTATATGGGGTGATAGCTCTTCTGACGAAGAAAGTGATGAGGAAGAAGTAGCTAACATATGCCTCGTTGCTCAAGAAGAAACAGAAAGAGAGGTAAATGATTCTGAACCTACCTATGATGAATTACTTTCCGAATATAATGCTTTACATTCTGAATTCATCAAAGAAGTTAAAGAATTGATTGTTTACAAAAAGAAAAACAAAGCTCTTGAAACTAAACTTAAAGAAAAGGATTGTGAAAATTGTTCATCTTTGAAAAAGAAAAACATTGATCTTACAAAAACTCTTGAAAAATTTACACAAGGTAGTGAGATGCTAAATGTTATTTTAAAAGCTCAACGATTTGTAAATGATCGATCTGGAATTGGATATGATCCAAAGTCAGATAAAAGGAAAGGTAGAAAGAAAGCAGGGGGTAAGTCATATTTGAATTATTTCAAGCATTCTGTGCATACATCAAATCCTTTTGCATTTTGTAACTACTGTAATAGAAAAGGTCATTATACTTCTTCATGCATTCATAAGAAGAAAGGAACAATAGGAACCTACAAATGGGTACCTAAAGGTTCATATATCCAGAAAATTATTTATACTAACCCAAAAGGACCCAAAAAGATGTGGGTACCTAAGACCTAGTCATTCGATTGCAGGAATGTCTCAAAGCATCCAAAAATAACAAGTGGTACATTGATAGTGGATGCTCTAGACATATGACCGGTGATTTCGAAAGTTTTACCAAATTGCAACCTAAAGAAGGTGGAGAGGTAAAATTTGGAGGAAATCAAACCGGAAGAATAGCAGGAATTGGTGAAATCAAAAATGACAAAGGAATACAAGTCAAAGATGTATATTATGTTGAAGGCTTGTGTCATAATTTGCTGAGCGTAAGTCAAAGTGCAGATAAAGACAACTGGGTAATATTTGACTCAGAAGAATGCTTAATTATCAACAAGAATGACTTACAACTTGATAAGAAGAATATCAAGGCTAAGCTCAGAGCAAAAAGGGAAGGTAACTGCTATACTCTAGATATTAGTAGAAATGAATCTGAAAATTGTTTCCTGAGTAATACTGATGAAAGTTGGTTATGGCATAAGAGATTGGCTCATGTTAATATGCATCAATTAGGCAAATTACTCAAAAAGGATTTAGTTCTTGGATTGCCCAAAGTGACTTTCAAAAATGATTTGATTTGTTATGCATGTCAAAAGGGTAAACAAACTAAATCATCTTTTAAATTGAAAAATGAGATTTCGACAAATAGACCACTACAACTATTGCATATGGATTTAGTTGGTCCAGCAAGAGTAAAGAGTCTTGGTGGCAACTTATATTTATTGGTCATTGTTGATGATTTCTCTAGATTTACATGGGTTATCTTTCTATCATCAAAAGATGAAACTTTTGAAGAATTTATTGTTTTTGCTAAGAAAGTGCAAAATGAGAAAGGTATGTCCATTGCAGGTATTAGGACCGACCATGGCGGAGAATTTGAAAATCAAGCATTTGAAGAGTATTGTGACACTAATGGGATTGATCACAATTTCTCTGCTCCAAGGACGCCTCAACAAAATGGAGTTGTAGAACGCAAGAATAGAGTGCTTACAGAAATGGCTAGAGCAATGTTGAATGAAAAGAACGTGTCTCAAGTATTTTGGGCTGATGCTATGTGTACAGCATGCTACATTTCAAATAGAGCCTATATCAGAACAAAACTTGGTAAGACACCATACGAGTTGTACAAAGGAAGAAAGCCAAACATTGCTCATCTACACATCTTCGGTTGTAAGTGTTTCATTCATAATAATGGTAAAGATAACTTAGGAAAATTTGATTCTAAAACTGATGAAGGAATTTTCCTAGGTTACTCTAACCGAAGTAAAGCATATAGAGTTTTCAATAAACGAACA
Organism: Inga laurina; assembly: GCA_963855925.1. NCBI lineage: Eukaryota > Viridiplantae > Streptophyta > Magnoliopsida > Fabales > Fabaceae > Inga > Inga laurina. The sequence continues at coordinate 29,156,123 of OY979702.1, read as the reverse complement.
TGTGTTGTTGAAGAATCAATTCATATTGTATTTGATGAATTTGAATCCTCTGACAAAACCATTGATGAAGAACAGGAAGTTGTTTTAAATCAAGAAAATGGTCAATCTATCTCTAAATCTCTTATTCCAGAGGTTGATGAAACTAAGGAAGAAGAGCAATCCCTAGGTCAACCTAGAGCTTGGAAATACAATAAAAGTCATCCCCTAGATCAAGTCATAGGAGATGTGAATGAAGGGATCAAAACTAGAAATAGAATTTTCAATGAAGTAAGTTTTTCTGCATTTATTTCTGAAATTGAACCTTCTAATATTGATGAAGCCCTATCAGACAATGATTGGGTTATAGCAATGCAAGAAGAACTAAATCAATTTGAGAGAAATCAAGTTTGGGATTTGGTGCCTCGACCCAAAGATCATCCGATCATTGGTACTAAATGGGTATTCAAGAACAAACTCGATGAATCCGCAATTATTGTCAGAAACAAGGCAAGATTGGTGGCCAAAGGTTATAATCAGGAAGAAGGGATTGATTATGAGGAAACGTATGCTCCAGTGGCTTGATTGGAAGCTATACGTGTACTCTTAGCGTTTGCATGCATCAAAGGATTCAAACTCTATCAAATGGATGTAAAGAGTGCTTTTCTAAATGGTTACATCATGGAAGAAGTGTATGTAGAACAACCTCCAGGCTTTGAGGATGTTACTAAACCTGACCATGTTTTTAAACTCAAAAAGGCTTTATACGGTTTAAAACAAGCTCCTAGAGCCTGGTATGAAAGGCTCAGTAAGTTTCCCATCGATCAAGGTTTTGTACGAGGAAAAGTTGATACAACACTCTTTATAAAACGAAAACACAATAATATTTTAATTGTTCAAATATATGTTGATGACATTGTTTTCGGTGCTACTAATGAATCTATGTGTAAAGAATTTTCTGAGATAATGCAGGGAGAATTTGAGATGTCAATGATGGGAGAATTAAATTTCTTTCTTGGTTTGCAAATCAAACAAAGAAAGAATGGAATCTTCATATCTCAAACAAAGTATGTAAAAGAGCTATTGAAGAAGTATGGAATGGATGAAGCAAATGGCTCGGACACACCTATGAGTTCAACTATGTTGCTTGATGCTGATGTCAAAGGGAAAGACTACAACATAACAAGATATAGAGGAATGATTGGATCATTACTCTATCTCACAGCAAGTAGACCCGACATTCAATTTAGTGTTGGCATATGTGCAAGATATCAATCAGCACCCAAAGAATCACATGCTGAAACGGTCAAACGAATCTTTAGATACCTTGCTGACACACTCGAATTGGGTCTGTGGTATCCCAAAGGAAGAAGTGAATATCTTGTTGCATATTCAGATTCAGATCATGGAGGATACAAAACAGATAGAAAGAGCACCAGTGGACAAGGACAATTTCTTGGAGGATCTCTTGTATCATGGTTCAGCAAGAAACAAAATACAGTGTCTCTTTCGTCAACGGAAGCCGAATATGTTGCAGTCTCAAGTTGTTGTGCACAAGTAATATGGTTAAAACAACAACTACAAGATCTTGGTATTTATCTCAAAGAAATACCAATCTATTGTGACAATACTAGTACGATAAGCTTGGCAAAGAATCCAGTTCAACACTCTAGAACCAAGCATATCGATGTCAGACATCACTTCATCAGAGATCATGTGCAAAAGAAAGATGTGAAAGTGATATTTATTCCTACTCATCTTCAGCTAGCTGATATCTTTACAAAACCCCTTGCAAAAGATCAATTTCTTTATATTAGAAGAGAATTGGGAATGGTAAATCCCAATGAGTTATAAGTAATTTCAGCATTTCATAATATTAGATGAAGTCACTTGTTAAAGTTTTGATGATTATTAACTTAAGCATCAGAGTATATAGAAATTTGTTTTGCAGGAAGGTTGAAACTCTGTTTTGTGAAATAAAAACAGAGGTGATCAGAGGACATATTTACTGGAGTACCAACTTGAAGTAATGTGTGATAGAAGCAATACCCGAGGAACAACTTGAGGTAAAGTAGCATGTTACTCGAGTATGTACTCGAGTAATGGACGCCAAAACTGGAAGTAACGGATCAAGTTACTTGATTTTCAAACATAACGGCTCAGTTTTCGAAGAAATGAAGAGTCAGAAGTTGAAAAGATGGTTACCCGAGGCGTGCCTCGAGTAAACTTGAACATTACTCGAGTAAGGCCTCGAGTACAGTCGGAGTCCAGATTTTCAAATTGATGAAAAATGACTCAAATCTGATCAGAATGGGTTATAAATGATCGAGGGAACATCCATGGATAATTACTATATTATTCATGCCAGGTACGCAATTTAAATGAATTATTTTTGAATTTTTCTGTATGATCACTCGAGGAAGGCCTCGAGTAAGCTTGAATATTACTCGAGTAAGGCCTCGAGTAATGTCGGGTGTTAGGTCTTTATCTTGCGCAAACTCGGTCATTTTCACAAAATCTCCTCGAGTAAATCACTATACACCCTTTCAAAAATTTTTCCCAATCGATTCTTTGCCTCATTTCTGTCAAAACCCAACCGATTTCAAGTCCAAAAACTTCCTATTTTGTTCAAAATCCTTCTGCCCTAAACTCGCGACAGTTATCCTATTTTTTCTGATTCTTGATTTTCTGTGTCTCAAGAAGATGAGAACCAAGAATATTACTCCCATAGACTCTTCTGAACATTCTGATCCTCTTTCTTCTCCTCCTAAAAAGAGAAGAAAGTTAACTCCGAGACCAAAAGCAAAAATCCCTCTTCAATCTCAACCAAAAGCCAAAGGAATTGTTATTCAGGAGCCTATTGTGACTAGGGCTCAATCCAAAAAGAGCACATCTACTGGAAGAAGCAAAGGAGCCAAAACTCCCTCACCTTCTCATTCTGATTCCTCTACACCCTCTTTCACTCCTAAGCCACTCAAGAAGCCAAAGTATGACAAAAATGTGGCTAAGGCAATGGCTGGGATCATTGACCAAATGGAGAAGGGTCAATCTTCCAAGAAGTCCAAGATTCCAGAAGCAGAAATCACTTCCCCTCCAAAGGGATTTAATGTGGGCAAACTGGAGGAGTCTCCCAAGTACTTAACTCAATTCTCCAGAAGGAAAGTGTGCAAGACACACTATGTGGATCTCAAGCTACTTCAAGAGGTAGTGAAGCACGATCTTAGTCCTTATCTAGATCCTTTTATGCCTTGGTTGTCAATTAGATTACCTTTTTGCACAAAGGTAGTCACTCATTTCTATTGCAACCTAGAGATAATAGATGAACCTAACCGAACTTCAGTAGAGGAAGAGATGACCACAACTGTGAGAGGTCAAAAAATTTTGATTTCACCTTCCAAAATCAACTTGTGGTTAGGAATAGAGGACCCCCCTGATGATATATATCCTGAGCTTGAGCCAAATCAGATTTTCACTATCCTAAAGCCCGGTGAGTTAGTTGGCCCCCTAAACTTTAAACCGAGTGATATGTGTGATCACCATAGGGTCCTTTGGTACATATACTCTAGGTCCCTAGTAAACAAAGCCAACAACTATACCCACTTCTCGGATAGGGACTATAGATGGTTTGCTTCATTTCTCTTGAAGGAGCAAAAAGATCTGGGTGAATATATTTTCTCGGAGATGAAGAGGTACAAGGTGGAAGGGAAGGCTACTACTCTAATGCCATATCCCCAAATTGTGTCTCTTATCTTAAAAGAGAACAAAATATGGTACTTGATAGTAAGGAGCCAATTGAGAGGATGATCCCAGTGGGGAGGAACCAGATTGGTAAACTAAACATCGACATCCCTCTTAAAGGCCCACTGGAGTCTGGGTCCAAGAAGAAGCGAAAGACTACTGAGGCAGAGACCAGTAGAATGGATGACACTCAGTCATCGGCTCCAGCTGCTACCACTTCTTCACCATCCTTCCTAAATGCCACTCTCCAGCACTTTATGGAGAATATGCTCAAAGGTTTCCATGTGGATATCTCCAATACAAACACCGAGTTGATCACCAACACTAACTTCAAGATGGGGGAGTTGATTGAAAGAATCGACAAGAGGCATGAGGAATTGGTTGAGAGAATGGACAGAAGACATGAGGAGTTGCTAGCAGAGCAACGTGCCCAGGGAGAGACACTGAGATTGATATTGGCACGCTTGGACTCTTTGGGTCCCGGACATTCAGCCGGTCCCTCCTCGTTTGCACTACCACCTCCTCTTGTAGACCCTCCTTCTGACACTCCTATCCCTGAGGATGAACCATCTACCCCTCTGGTTTCTAATCCACTTGAGCCCCAAGGCAAAGAAATTCTATTCACAGTGGATGATCCTGAAACCCATGAGACCACTCACATCACCATTGATGATTCACCTCCCAAACCTCAACCAGAAACTGCTCCTAAACCAACTCTATCACCTGCTCCCACAGAGGAAATCTCTCCTTCCTCATCCTCCTCTGAACATCTTACTCCCACGGCTGAGACGACCCCTGAGAATCAGACCACTCCAGGAGGAGATACATCTACCATGGTTGTCTTCCAACCCTCTCCTCCAGGCGATGACATCCAAGTCCCTCCAGTTCATCTACCTGACCCTGTCCCATCTAGCTCTTTTGACTCTTTGAGCTCAGATGGTTCTCCGGTTCTTCCAGTAACACCCATTTCCATGGTCAAACCTCCTAGCCCTCCACTTCATTGATGACGCCAAAAAGGGGGAGAAGAGCTTGAAGTGATTTTGTGAACATGTCCTAGTTTAATTTGGGATATTTGGTTGTATATGGGCTCAAGGGTGCATTTTGTTATTAGCTTTCTTGAATTTATCTTGTAATTTTTTAAGATTAATGCAAGTATGTTATGATTTCATTTTAAGTTCATTTTTAGCTTTGAATTATAATACATGTTTTGGACTAATGAAGTTATTATGTATGCAAGTTATATGATATGAATTCAAACTTAATATGACATATTTATAATTGAAAATTCAATTTGAAAAACCATGTTCAAAATCACCAAGTTTTGTCATCATCAAAAAGGGGGAGAATGTTAGATCTCATGTTTTGATGATCACAAAAGAATGGTTTGAAAAGGAAATGTTTAATAATCAAGCTTGAACTAAGTAATGACAGGAATAAGCTTTACTTGAGGAAAGCATGGAAGTAATGAAGAGAGGCCAAGAGATAAAGCTGAGAAACTTGATCAGAAGCAAGTTTTCTAAGGCATTACTCGAGGCGGTACTCAAGTAATGAGACAAAACTTGAAGTAATCAAAGACAACTTCCAGTAACCAGGCAACGTTACTCGAGGAGCTACTCGAGTAACAGTGTAAAAGTTTTCAGGATGCCATTGATACTCGAGGAGCTACTCGAGTAACCCTGTTTCTAAAAATGTGCAGCTCTCGGCATTTAGTACTACTGCAACATTACTCGAGGAGCGACTCGAGTAACAATGTGAAATACTTCCAGTTGCCTTCAGGTTGACAATGATACTCGAGGAGCTACTCGAGTAACTCTGTTTCTGAAAAGATGGAGCTCTCGGCACTTTGTACCACTGCAACATTACTCGAGTAACGCACTAAGATTCCTCGAGTAGGTACCCGAGTATGCAGAATAATTTCAAAGACAACTTCAAGTCTTTACCCGGGTAAGTCATGGACAAAAAGCACAGTTACTCGAGGTGGTACCCGAGTAACCTATGGAACAATGAGTGCATTACTCAAGTACGTACTCGAGTAATGAGGTAAGTGCTCTCGACATTGAAATCCTGCAACATTACCCGAGTAGAGCATCGAGTAACCAAAAGTTTATTTCAAGGTTTACTCGAGTTGGTACCCGAGTAACTCATAAAGTTGTGAGTGTATTACTCGAGTAGGTACCCGAGTAAACATGTATTTCCAAAGGTCTGAAATTTGGTTATTCCAGGCACTACCCGAGTAATCTTATGTTTATTCATTAACCTGCAATTGATCAAAGATTTCCTGAGGTTACTCGAGTAGGTACTCGAGTAACATTCAAGCAATACTCGAGGAGGTACTCGAGTAAGCTTACCCAGAAATTTTGAAATCATTCAAACGTTCATAGATTTGTTTCCTATATGATTAATCTTTCATTGTGTTAGTATTCTTAGTCTATTTACAGATGAACAATGAAGAAATCATTTCAAGTAGTGGAAGTCAAATGAAACGTTCAAATGTCACCGACTGACACCTACCACAACGTATGTTTTTCAAAAACTGGAAAAGTCAATAATGGCTGCGCACGCTCCAACGGACATGAAGAAATACGTTTCAGCAATCATTACCAATATATCTATATATATGTGAACAACTGATCAGAGAATATACAAGAACTCACTCACAAACGAATCATCAAGTTCTTTACTCTGTTTTCAATATACTTGAATTTATATGCTTCAGTGATTCTTATTTACTCTGTGAAGAGAGATATTTCATTCAAACTCAATATTTGTTATTGAGGTAACTTAAGGTTGTGGAACCTTGAGTTGGGATTGAATTACAACTTGTAAGGGGGAGCGAGTGTCCAGGTATAGGATCTTGCTTGTACTGAGGTGCCAAGAACCCACTGAATCTTGGAAGATATACTGAAACTCTCAGAGAAGCTCTGAGGACTGGACGTAGGTCAAAGTGGTTGTGGCCGAACCAGTATAACTCCCGGTGTACACTTCGGTGATATTTCTCCTTACTCTTTCATGTTTTAATTTCAACGTCAAATTTTATATTTGCAACGAAATTTTTAAGATCACCCAATTCACCCCCCCTCTTGGGTGAAACACTTGCTCTAACATTTGGTATCAGAGCGTAGGTCTTCTTGATAAGGTATAACAACCTAAGAAGGATCCAATGGCAAGCATGGGTGAAGGAATTCTTCCCGACGGAGCATCCATCACTAGACCTCCCGGTTTCAGTGGAGAACACTTTTCCTTTTAGAAAGCAAAATTCAGAGTGTTCGTGATGGCTACCGAATATGGGATATGGGATGTAATTGAGAGTGGAAATTATCAACCTACAAAGATTGTAGATTCTCAGAAAATTCCAAAGACGCCAGCGGAATATGATGAGAATGACAAGAAACTTATCACTCTCAACAGCAAGGCAATTCTGATGTTACAAAGTGCCTTAAGCCAAAGTGAATACTTCAGAATTTGCACACTTCCAACAGCAAAGGAAATGTGGGAAGCTCTGGAAATAGCTCATGAAGGAACTTCGGGAATAAAGGAGAATCGCATCAACACCTTGGTCACTGAATTCGATCTACTTCGAATGAAATCAGGTGAATCAATTTCTGAATTTGAACTTAGATATACTCATCTTGTTAATCAACTTACAGCACTTGGGAAATCTTATGATCAACATACCCAAGTACGAAAGATTTTGAATATTCTTTCTAAAGAGTGGGAGGCCAAAGTCACTGCGATAGAAGAAGCAAAAGGAGAATCAATGAGATCAGTTGCTTCTCTATTTGGAAGTCTTTTTGAATATGAAAGCAAACTAAAGTTCAAACGGGAACTAGATGACATTGGTGACAAGAAAAAGAAAGGTCTAGTACTAAAAGCAAAAGAAGAAAATCAAGATGAGAATGAAGAGTTCGACGATGACGAAATGGGTCTAATCATAAAATGATTCAGAAAGTTCTACAAGAAAGGACAAGGATTCAAACACTTTCAAAAAGGCGGAACTAGCAGCAAAGATCATATCATTTGCTACGAATGTGGAAAACCAGGACATATTAAATCAGAATGTCAAGAACTGAATCAAAAGAGCAAAGAAAAGAGAAAAGGAAAATTCTTCAATAAAAAGAAGGCCTTCGTATCTGCTATATGGGGTGATAGCTCTTCTGACGAAGAAAGTGATGAGGAAGAAGTAGCTAACATATGCCTCGTTGCTCAAGAAGAAACAGAAAGAGAGGTAAATGATTCTGAACCTACCTATGATGAATTTCTGAATATAATGCTTTGCATTCTGAATTCATCAAAGAAGTTAAAGAATTGATTGTTTACAAAAAGAAAAACAAAGCTTTTGAAACTAAACTTAAAGAAAAGGATTGTGAAAATTGTTCATCTTTGAAAAAGAAAAACATTGATCTTACAAAAACTCTTGAAAAATTTACACAAGGTAGTGAGATGCTAAATGTTATTTTAAAAGCTCAACGATTTGTAAATGATCGATCTGGAATTGGATATGATCCAAAGTCAGATAAAAGGAAAGGTAGAAAGAAAGCAGGGGGTAAGTCATATTTGAATTATTTCAAGCATTCTGTGCATACATCAAATCCTTTTGCATTTTGTAACTACTGTAATAGAAAAGGTCATTATACTTCTTCATGCATTCATAAGAAGAAAGGAACAATAGGAACCTACAAATGGGTACCTAAAGGTTTATATATCCAGAAAATTATTTATACTAACCCAAAAGGACCCAAAAAGATGTGGGTACCTAAGACCTAGTCATTCGATTGCAGGAATGTCTCAAAGCATCCAAAAATAACAAGTGGTACATTGATAGTGGATGCTCTAGACATATGACCGGTGATTTCGAAAGTTTTACCAAATTGCAACCTAAAGAAGGTGGAGAGGTAAAATTTGGAGGAAATCAAACCGGAAGAATAGCAGGAATTGGTGAAATCAAAAATGACAAAGGAATACAAGTCAAAGATGTATATTATGTTGAAGGCTTGTGTCATAATTTGCTGAGCGTAAGTCAAAGTGCAGATAAAGACAACTGGGTAATATTTGACTCAGAAGAATGCTTAATTATCAACAAGAATGACTTACAACTTGATAAGAAGAATATCAAGGCTAAGCTCAGAGCAAAAAGGGAAGGTAACTGCTATACTCTAGATATTAGTAGAAATGAATCTGAAAATTGTTTCCTGAGTAATACTGATGAAAGTTGGTTATGGCATAAGAGATTGGCTCATGTTAATATGCATCAATTAGGCAAATTACTCAAAAAGGATTTAGTTCTTGGATTGCCCAAAGTGACTTTCAAAAATGATTTGATTTGTGATGCATGTCAAAAGGGTAAACAAACTAAATCATCTTTTAAATTGAAAAATGAGATTTCGACAAATAGACCACTACAACTATTGCATATGGATTTAGTTGGTCCAGCAAGAGTAAAGAGTCTTGGTGGCAACTTATATTCATTGGTCATTGTTGATGATTTCTCTAGATTTACATGGGTTATCTTTCTATCATCAAAAGATGAAACTTTTGAAGAATTTATTGTTTTTGCTAAGAAAGTGCAAAATGAGAAAGGTATGTCCATTGCAGGTATTAGGACCGACCATGGCGGAGAATTTGAAAATCAAGCATTTGAAGAGTATTGTGACACTAATGGGATTGATCACAATTTCTCTGCTCCAAGGACGCCTCAACAAAATGGAGTTGTAGAACGCAAGAATAGAGTGCTTACAGAAATGGCTAGAGCAATGTTGAATGAAAAGAACGTGTCTCAAGTATTTTGGGCTGATGCTATGTGTACAGCATGCTACATTTCAAATAGAGCCTATATCAGAACAAAACTTGGTAAGACACCATACGAGTTGTACAAAGGAAGAAAGCCAAACATTGCTCATCTACACATCTTCGGTTGTAAGTGTTTCATTCATAATAATGGTAAAGATAACTTAGGAAAATTTGATTCTAAAACTGATGAAGGAATTTTCCTAGGTTACTCTAACCGAAGTAAAGCATATAGAGTTTTCAATAAACGAACATGTGTTGTTGAAGAATCAATTCATATTGTATTTGATGAATTTGAATCCTCTGACAAAACCATTGATGAAGAACAGGAAGTTGTTTTAAATCAAGAAAATGGTCAATCTATCTCTAAATCTCTTATTCCAGAGGTTGATGAAACTAAGGAAGAAGAGCAATCCCTAGGTCAACCTAGAGCTTGGAAATACAATAAAAGTCATCCCCTAGATCAAGTCATAGGAGATGTGAATGAAGGGATCAAAACTAGAAATAGAATTTTCAATGAAGTAAGTTTTTCTGCATTTATTTCTGAAATTGAACCTTCTAATATTGATGAAGCCCTATCAGACAATGATTGGGTTATAGCAATGCAAGAAGAACTAAATCAATTTGAGAGAAATCAAGTTTGGGATTTGGTGCCTCGACCCAAAGATCATCCGATCATTGGTACTAAATGGGTATTCAAGAACAAACTCGATGAATCCGCAATTATTGTCAGAAACAAGGCAAGATTGGTGGCCAAAGGTTATAATCAGGAAGAAGGGATTGATTATGAGGAAACGTATGCTCCAGTGGCTAGATTGGAAGCTATACGTGTACTCTTAGCGTTTGCATGCATCAAAGGATTCAAACTCTATCAAATGGATGTAAAGAGTGCTTTTCTAAATGGTTACATCATGGAAGAAGTGTATGTAGAACAACCTCCAGGCTTTGAGGATGTTACTAAACCTGACCATGTTTTTAAACTCAAAAAGGCTTTATACGGTTTAAAACAAGCTCCTAGAGCCTGGTATGAAAGGCTCAGTAAGTTTCCCATCGATCAAGGTTTTGTACGAGGAAAAGTTGATACAACACTCTTTATAAAACGAAAACACAATGATATTTTAATTGTTCAAATATATGTTGATGACATTGTTTTCGGTGCTACTAATGAATCTATGTGTAAAGAATTTTCTGAGATAATGCAGGGAGAATTTGAGATGTCAATGATGGGAGAATTAAATTTCTTTCTTGGTTTGCAAATCAAACAAAGAAAGAATGGAATCTTCATATCTCAAACAAAGTATGTAAAAGAGCTATTGAAGAAGTATGGAATGGATGAAGCAAATGGCTCGGACACACCTATGAGTTCAACTACGTTGCTTGATGCTGATGTCAAAGGGAAAGACTACAACATAACAAGATATAGAGGAATGATTGGATCATTACTCTATCTCACAGCAAGTAGACCCGACATTCAATTTAGTGTTGGCATATGTGCAAGATATCAATCAGCACCCAAAGAATCACATGCTGAAACGATCAAACGAATCTTTAGATACCTTGCTGACACACCCGAATTGGGTCTGTGGTATCCCAAAGGAAGAAGTGAATATCTTGTTGCATATTCAGATTCAGATCATGGAGGATACAAAACAGATAGAAAGAGCACCAGTGGACAAGGACAATTTCTTGGAGGATCTCTTGTATCATGGTTCAGCAAGAAACAAAATACAGTGTCTCTTTCGTCAACGGAAGCCGAATATGTTGCAGTCTCAAGTTGTTGTGCACAAGTAATATGGTTAAAACAACAACTACAAGATCTTGGTATTTATCTCAAAGAAATACCAATCTATTGTGACAATACTAGTACGATAAGCTTGGCAAAGAATCCAGTTCAACACTCTAGAACCAAGCATATCGATGTCAGACATCACTTCATCAGAGATCATGTGCAAAAGAAATATGTGAAAGTGATATTTATTCCTACTCATCTTCAGCTAGCTGATATCTTTACAAAAACCCCTTGCAAAAGATCAATTTCTTTATATTAGAAGAGAATTGGGAATGGTAAATCCCAATGAGTTATAAGTAATTTCAGCATTTCATAATATTAGATGAAGTCACTTGTTAAAGTTTTGATGATTACTAACTTAAGCATCAGAGTATATAGAAATTTGTTTTGCAGGAAGGTTGAAACTCTGTTTTGTGAAATAAAAACAGAGGTGATCAGAGGACATATTTACTGGAGTACCAACTTGAAGTAATGTGTGATAGAAGCAATACCCGAGGAACAACTTGAGTTAAAGTAGCATGTTACTCGAGTATGTACTCGAGTAATGGACGCCAAAACTGGAAGTAACGGATCAAGTTACTTGATTTTCAAACATAACGGCTTAGTTTTCGAAGAAATGAAGAGTCAGAAGTTGAAAAGATGGTTACCCGAGGCGTGCCTCTAGTAAACTTGAACATTACTCGAGTAAGGCCTCGAGTACAGTCGGAGTCCAGATTTTCAAATTGATGAAAAATGACTCAAGTCTGATCAGAATGGGTTATAAATGATCGAGGGAACATCCATGGATAATTACTATATTATTCATGCCAGGTACGCAATTTAAATGAATTATTTTTGAATTTTTCTGTATGATCACTCGAGGAAGGCCTCGAGTAAGCTTGAATATTACTCGAGTAAGGCCTCGAGTAATGTCGGGTGTTAGGTCTTTATCTTGCGCAAACTCGGTCATTTTCACAAAATCTCCTCGAGTAAATCACTATACACCCTTTCAAAAATTTTTCCCAATCGATTCTTTGCCTCATTTCTGTCAAAACCCAACCGATTTCAAGTCCAAAAACTTCCTATTTTGTTCAAAATCCTTCTGCCCTAAACTCGCGACAGTTATCCTATTTTTTCTGATTCTTGATTTTCTGTGTCTCAAGAAGATGAGAACCAAGAATATTACTCCCATAGACTCTTCTGAACATTCTGATCCTCTTTCTTCTCCTCCTAAAAAGAGAAGAAAGTTAACTCCGAGACCAAAAGCAAAAATCCCTCTTCAATCTCAACCAAAAGCCAAAGGAATTGTTATTCAGGAGCCTATTGTGACTAGGGCTCAATCCAAAAAGAGCACATCTACTGGAAGAAGCAAAGGAGCCAAAACTCCCTCACCTTCTCATTCTGATTCCTCTACACCCTCTTTCACTCCTAAGCCACTCAAGAAGCCAAAGTATGACAAAAATGTGGCTAAGGCAATGGCTGGGATCATTGACCAAATGGAGAAGGGTCAATCTTCCAAGAAGTCCAAGATTCCAGAAGCAGAAATCACTTCCCCTCCAAAGGGATTTAATGTGGGCAAACTGGAGGAGTCTCCCAAGTACTTAACTCAATTCTCCAGAAGGAAAGTGTGCAAGACACACTATGTGGATCTCAAGCTACTTCAAGAGGTAGTGAAGCACGATCTTAGTCCTTATCTAGATCCTTTTATGCCTTGGTTGTCAATTAGATTACCTTTTTGCACAAAGGTAGTCACTCATTTCTATTGCAACCTAGAGATAATAGATGAACCTAACCGAACTTCAGTAGAGGAAGAGATGACCACAACTGTGAGAGGTCAAAAAATTTTGATTTCACCTTCCAAAATCAACTTGTGGTTAGGAATAGAGGACCCCCCTGATGATATATATCCTGAGCTTGAGCCAAATCAGATTTTCACTATCCTAAAGCCCGGTGAGTTAGTTAGCCCCCTAAACTTTAAACCGAGTGATATGTGTGATCACCATAGGGTCCTTTGGTACATATACTCTAGGTCCCTAGTAAACAAAGCCAACAACTATACCCACTTCTCGGATAGGGACTATAGATGGTTTGCTTCATTTCTCTTGAAGGAGCAAAAAGATCTGGGTGAATATATTTTCTCGGAGATGAAGAGGTACAAGGTGGAAGGGAAGGCTACTACTCTAATGCCATATCCCCAAATTGTGTCTCTTATCTTAAAAGAGAACAAAATATGGTACTTGGATAGTAAGGAGCCAATTGAGAGGATGATCCCAGTGGGGAGGAACCAGATTGGTAAACTAAACATCGACATCCCTCTTAAAGGCCCACTGGAGTCTGGGTCCAAGAAGAAGCGAAAGACTACTGAGGCAGAGACCAGTAGAATGGATGACACTCAGTCATCGGCTCCAGCTGCTACCACTTCTTCACCATCCTTCCTAAATGCCACTCTCCAGCACTTTATGGAGAATATGCTCAAAGATTTCCATGTGGATATCTCCAATACAAACACCGAGTTGATCACCAACACTACCTTCAAGATGGGGGAGTTGGTTGAAAGAATCGACAAGAGGCATGAGGAATTGGTTGAGAGAATGGACAGAAGACATGAGGAGTTGCTAGCAGAGCAACGTGCCCAGGGAGAGACACTGAGATTGATATTGGCACGCTTGGACTCTTTGGGTCCCGGACCTTCAGCCGGTCCCTCCTCGTTTGCACCACCACCTCCTCTTGTAGACCCTCCTTCTGACACTCCTATCCCTGAGGATGAACCATCTACCCCTCTGGTTTCTAATCCACTTGAGCCCCAAGGCAAAGAAATTCTATTCACAGTGGATGATCCTGAAACCCATGAGACCACTCACATCACCATTGATGATTCACCTCCCAAACCTCAACCAGAAACTGCTCCTAAACCAACTCTATCACCTGCTCCCACAGAGGAAATCTCTCCTTCCTCATCCTCCTCTGAACATCTTACTCCCACGGCTGAGACGACCCCTGAGAATCAGACCACTCCAGGAGGAGATACATCTACCATGGTTGTCTTCCAACCCTCTCCTCCAGGCGATGACATCCAAGTCCCTCCAGTTCATCTACCTGACCCTGTCCCATCTAGCTCTTTTGACTCTTTGAGCTCAGATGGTTCTCCGGTTCTTCCAGTAACACCCATTTCCGTGGTCAAACCTCCTAGCCCTCCACTTCATTGATGACGCCAAAAAGGGGGAGAAGAGCTTGAAGTGATTTTGTGAACATGTCCTAGTTTAATTTGGGATATTTGGTTGAATATGGGCTCAAGGGTGCATTTTGTTATTAGCTTTCTTGAATTTATCTTGTAATTTTTTAAGATTAATGCAAGTATGTTATGATTTCATTTTAAGTTCATTTTTAGCTTTGAATTATAATACATGTTTTGGACTAATGAAGTTATTATGTATGCAAGGTATATGATATGAATTCAAACTTAATATGACATATTTATAATTGAAAATTCAATTTGAAAAACCATTTTCAAAATCACCAAGTTTTGTCATCATCAAAAAGCGGGAGAATGTTAGATCTCATGTTTTGATGATCACAAAAGAATGGTTTGAAAAGGAAATGTTTAATAATCAAGCTTGAACTAAGTAATGACAGGAATAAGCTTTACTTGAGGAAAGCATGGAAGTAATGAAGAGAGGCCAAGAGATAAAGCTGAGAAACTTGATCAGAAGCAAGTTTTCTAAGGCATTACTCGAGGCGGTACTCAAGTAATGAGACAAAACTTGAAGTAATCAAAGACAACTTCCAGTAACCAGGCAACGTTACTCGAGGAGCTACTCGAGTAACAGTGTAAAAGTTTTCAGGATGCCATTGATACTCGAGGAGCTACTCGAGTAACCCTGTTTCTAAAAATGTGCAGCTCTCGGCATTTAGTACTACTGCAACATTACTCGAGGAGCGACTCGAGTAACAATGTGAAATACTTCCAGTTGCCTTCAGGTTGACAATGATACTCGAGGAGCTACTCGAGTAACTCTGTTTCTGAAAAGATGGAGCTCTCGGCACTTTGTACCACTGCAACATTACTCGAGTAGGTACTCGAGTAACGCACTAAGATTCCTCGAGTAGGTACCCGAGTATGCAGAATAATTTGAAAGACAACTTCAAGTCTTTACCCGGGTAAGTCATGGACAAAAAGCACAGTTACTCGAGGTGGTACCCGAGTAACCTATGGAACAATGAGTGCATTACTGAAGTACGTACTCGAGTAATGAGGTAAGTGCTCTCGGCATTGAAATCCTGCAACATTACCCGAGTAGAGCATCGAGTAACCAAAAGTTTATTTCAAGGTTTACTCGAGTTGGTACCCGAGTAACTCATAAAGTTGTGAGTGTATTACTCGAGTAGGTACCCGAGTAAACATGTATTTCCAAAGGTCTGAAATTTGGTTATTCCAGGCACTACCCGAGTAATCTTATGTTTATTCATTAACCTGCAATTGATCAAAGATTTCCCGAGGTTACTCGAGTAGGTACTCGAGTAACATTCAAGCAATACTCGAGGAGGTACTCCAGTAAGCTTACCCAGAAATTTTGAAATCATTCAAACGTTCATAGATTTGTTTCCTATATGATTAATCTTTCATTTTGTTAGTATTCTTAGTCTATTTACAGATGAACAATGAAGAAATCATTTCAAGTAGTGGAAGTCAAATGAAACGTTCAAATGTCACCGACTGACACCTACCACAACGTATGTTTTTCAAAAACTGGAAAAGTCAATAATGGCTGCGCACGCTCCAACGGACATGAAGAAATACGTTTCAGCAATCATTACCAATATATCTATATATATGTGAACAACTGATCAGAGAATATACAAGAACTCACTCACAAACGAATCATTAAGTTCTTTACTCTGTTTTCAATATACTTGAATTTATATGCTTCAGTGATTCTTATTTACTCTGTGAAGAGAGATATTTCATTCAAACTCAATATTTGTTATTGAGGTAACTTAAGGTTGTGGAACCTTGAGTTGGGATTGAATTACAACTTGTAAGGGGGAGCGAGTGTCCAGGTATAGGATCTTGCTTGTACTGAGGTGCCAAGAACCCACTGAATCTTGGAAGATATACTGAAACTCTCAGAGAAGCTCTGAGGACTGGACGTAGGTCAAAGTGGTTGTGGCCGAACCAGTATAACTCCCGGTGTACACTTCGGTGATATTTCTCCTTACTCTTTCATGTTTTAATTTCAACGTCAAATTTTATATTTGCAACGAAATTTTTAAGATCACCCAATTCACCCCCCTCTTGGGTGAAACACTTGCTCTAACACCATCCGCGCTAGAGCACAATCTGAAAAAACAAGGTAGTAACTCTTTCCTTATACTGTGTGTGAAACATTGTATGTATGTTTGTCATGCATTGAGAATACTTTATGAATACATTGTGATGCTTTGAGTTCGCAGTGCAAGCTGATGCATAGTGATACTTTGTGATACATAGAGATCGCAGCGGAAGCTAACGCATAGAGATTACAGCCATGAGTGCTGTCGTTTGTGGTGAAAGCCATGATACATTGTGATGCTGCTTAACTTGATCATATATGCTATGTGTTTATACACTGTATGAATGATTTGTTACTACAGAGATTCTTTTAAATCTCATTCTTTCCATTGACTAACATTTCAGACAGGGCAAGTGGCTCCAAGGAGAAACGAACCACCAAGAGCGGCTAGAATCTTGTAGAGATGTGTTGTTAGGTTATTGGTTATCTATTTTGGACTTGGGATTACTGTTTATTTTTTTTAAATGTAGATATTATGTTGATGTTGGTCATGTAATCCCCTAGTTGGAACTTACAACCCTTAGTTTATACATGTATGAAACCCGGGAGTTGCCGGGAATTTGGCTATGCACTCTGATATGTATGAATGTGATTGATCTGTGTAGAGTAATTAGATTCAGAAGATGAATATGAGACCATGTTGAACGAATTTTAGAAAAGATATTTGAGAAAAACGTAATCATCGATCTCTAATTCCTTTAAATTATGCATTTTTGAATCTTAATTACGATTATCAAGGTAGGGGATTACATAATCAACACATACCTTGTTTTTACCCAAAATGCAACCCAAAACCATTAATAACCAATCTCACTCCCACAATTTCCCAATCACTTCTAATGGCCCAAGGTCATAGTTTGGTACCAATTCTACCATAACACTCTATGAAATTCTTACATTCTAAATTAACACTATATTTAGGGCAAACTTCCAGAATTCACAAAACCTGACCAAAAATCACCATAAATATACCAAAATGCATCAAATGCTTACCTCTTTCTCTCCCCAATGTGGTTCCTTGATTCCACAACTTCCAAGTTTTCACCAATTCTCAAACACCACTAATCAAAAATCTGAAACCATAGGAATGAAGCTCTTGACACTATGAACAAAATTAATAAAGAGCACTTGAGCATATGAGGACATTTGCTTACCAAAACTCAAGCTTTTCTCTTTCTCTTTCTTCCTTGGTTCTGCCAGAAATAGAGAATGGTGAGAGAATGAGATGAGGATAATGATAATCTGATTTTCCCCTTTTTCCCATGCTTTAACCAACTTGGAGGGAGAGAGGAAAGAGAAAAATGAGCTTTAAATATTGACTTGATCCAAAGGTCCAGGTTTTGCCACTTGTCATGATCTAGCTCTTTCTATCTTGGATTCACATAAGCTCATTACACATGATTCCACCCACTTAACCTCTCAACATTAAATACTAACCATTGATCTCAAGTTACCTATGAGTTTCCTCTTCAATAACTGACCAATTGATTGGTAATTTACCATTTTGCCCCTGATTATCACAATGTTTATTAAACCATCTTCAAACATATCTATAGCATAATGCACATCATATTCTTCAAAAGTGTTTATTCATTAATAATTACATCACTCTTGAAGTCATTAGCCCTTAATTACAATTCTGGATATTACACATTGAATCTTAATGCATTAACCATTATAGTGGAATAACTTACTAGGATGATATTCTAGTACTCTAGTCATTTGGACTAATGAGTATATGCTTAATCATTCATAAATTATTATACTCATTTTGTTTCTCAAATACATGAACCATTGATATTATATATCTCTGAGTAACTAGTGTCTTGAATTTGAATGTTTAAGACATAAGAGTCAATATTATCTCTTGGCCAATAGCAAAGTCATGATGCACATATATGTCTATCAAGCTAATCCTCTTGGTTATCCATATGACTCTTACTCTTTGGAAAATTCTCTAACATGTTAACTCTGATGATTAACATATTATCTTAGCTAAACTTTAAAAGAGAAGCTTTCTGCTATATATATATTTAAACTATTGACTTCCACCATTTTCAACATGAACATTGATTATAAACATATTTCAAAGATAAGTTTTGCATATATTCAAAATTTGAATTTTACAATGCATTGTTATGATTTGAAATTACATATGAGATTTGAAACAATTTGCATATCTCATTATCATTCTTGGAAAACTTGATTTCATTCATAATTTATCCTTTCATAAAAATTGGTCATCATGGATAGATTCTCTATTCTTTTGATCCTGAATTGCATGAAAATCTTAGCAATGACATATTTTTTAAAGTGTATTTACAAATTGTCATTGATCTTTGAAATCATGATTCTTGATATTATTTTTACGTTACCCTTTATGATTCAATTGCTTGAATTTATTTAATTGGGTAAAATTATATTCTAGTCTTTGTTGATTATTATACTTTTTGCTCAAATATCATATAATTCAATTGTATAAGAGTGCAAGAGTTATAATGTCTAATACTATATGGACCCAAGAGAAAGTTGGGTACCAAAGAGCATTTATTTATACTTTTGCTGGAATTGATCAAAATGCTCTACTTTCGAATACAAATATCGGAGACTAACAGAGGAGGCATGACTGGCAGCATTGCAAATGTGAGCAGAAACAAAATCTATGGTATCACTCAAGTGACACCACATCACTAGCAAGTAACTAGCTAGTGATGCAGCTAGAGAAAGAGAAAGAAGAGGAAAATTTCTTAAATGAACCTAGATTCATCTCAAAGCAGCTCAAGGCTAAGAATAAGCTGAGCTAATATGAATCTTTGTTGCCCACTCACCTTCCTTATCGTTCCAAGGTGATCAGACATTTTCACATCATATGGAGCCGATAGAGATATTTAGAGGAAGATGTTGAGATGCACAGAATCATCAAGCTTGATGAGCCTATGAGGATTCTCAACTACCATCCTAGCTCTATGTCTAATCTTCACTCACTTTATTGAGAAGAATTATCATACAATGGCCTATATTATTAGCAAGAAGGAAAGGAACACTTGGAGATCATGTCTTTCAGAGAACAAGAGGTATATATATACTTCTACAGGACTTACTCCAAGTAAGTTGAAATTACTCAAGTAGATCTTCAAGTAATAAGCAATTACTTCAAGTAGAACTTCAAGTAATCTGTAATTACTTTAAGTAGGCCTTCAAGTAATTTGCAATTACTCCAAGTCTGAATCTCACTTCAAGTTAACACAAGAGGCATAGAGGATGAGAGCTGAGACTTCAAGAATAAATGAGAGACAATACTTTACTAGAGTTGGTCTCCCTGAACCTTCATTCTTTGGACCATCTGTCCAAGGCCATCTAAGAGAGGAGCTCAACAATCACACAGAGCTTGCCACAAACAATATTAAGTTCATCACTTCTGTGAATGGCAATATTAGAAACTCTGTGATTTGATCAACCAAAACTTCAAGGCCTTATTCTAAGCTCATCTTGGTATCCTAAAGTGCTTATAGAAGACTATACTTCAGAATCTCTCAGTACTGATCACATCATCATATAGTGACTATCCAATAATGCAACCAATGGACTTCAGAGGATTATGGCTTGAGTGATTACGATATTACTTGAGTGAGGTATTGTATTCTTAATTAAAATTCTCTGAGTTACATCACTCAAGTGATGGTTGAGTGGAATTACTCGAGTAACTACTCAAGGGATATAGGGTTACAAGCTTAAAACCCTTACTAGCATCATCATGTTCAAAACTTGATTTCTCTCTAATCTTCATATTTTCATACTCATCCTCTCTACAAAATTTTCAATGGTTTTACAAATCTAGGAGAATTATCAACTATATTTCTTATAATGCTTTTTTTAAGCCATGCATTCATTAAGGGGGAGCTTCACATTCATACGTGTTTTATATGTTAAAAAGCTCATCTCCTTTATTTACTGAAAATCATTATAACATACTCATATGCATTAACTCTCAATTGATTAGTTTTGATGATGAGTTACTTTTATATTTTCCTTTCATGATCTTAATTTCTAACATACCATATAGAAAGGATAACTTTGATTTGTACAATAAATGTAATACTTGATTGCACGAACCATTCTCCTTGCAAGAATGCTTTTACTTATAGCAGGAGAATTTGATCTATACAAGATCGTTCCTCAACACACTAAAAGGAGAATATATCAACTTTGAGGAAAGATGATTTAACATTGGTTGTAACACTCAAAACAATAAAAGGCACAAATCAGGATGATTTTGTAGCATTCTAAGGAAGTCTATTCCTGAGCTTCCTATTGAGCACACTTTAGAGTCTACCACTAAGCCAGCTATAGTGCACTCCTATGAACTTGATCCATCAAAGTTGCACATAGAAAGTACGGTGAATACAACATCATGGATCCAACACGAAAAAGAAAAGAAGGAAATAGACTTCATAGATCAATCATTAGCTTGTTGAATCTAAATAAGCATTTCTAAACCCTCTCTTTATATTTCAGGAATACTTTTCATATCTTTAATTTCATTTTGCTTTTATTATAAAAGTTTTCTTGAAAACATCTCCAAATTGTTTCAAATTTGTTTTCATGAAAACCATTTTTCATTAGCATCAAGTTACCTTCAAAATAGGGGAGAGAAAACTACTTTCTTGACATATTTATTTTGATTGTCAAAGAGAAAGGTATTTCTAATTTGGTTTTATATTTGCTTCTTTAAGAGCTTTTCCTATTTACGCTTCAAAATTTTTGCTGATGTCAAATAAGGGAAGAGAAAGGCAAGAAAAATATGTTGCTCTTACTTTGCTTTTATAAATCATACATATTGTTTCTTAAAGGATTTTCTATCATCAACAAGAGGGAAAAATGTTAGATACGATTAGTTTTGATGATGTCAAATATAGATATCAAATATTAAGAGCAAAAAGTTTGCATAATATACTTATCTTCTACATTCACTAACTACTTATTTAATGTTGTATTTCTTGTAGACTAGTCATAAAACCAACGGTGGGTTGATGTTATAATGCCTCATATGTGGAGAATGATCATCAAAAAGAAAATCAAGAGGCAAGGGATTGAAGAAAGAAGGTATTGCAAGAACTAATGGGAATATCAAGCAAAGAATGAAGAAGATTGAAGATATTCAAGAAGATATCTAATTGGGCTATGAAGAATGATCATCAATTCAAGAAGATATCTAGTTAGATAATAAAGAATGATCATCTAGAGGAAAAACAAGAAGAAAGAGATTAAAGAAAGAAGAAGAAATATTGAAGAAAGAGATTGAAGAAATAAGAACTTGCAAGATCAAAAAAGAATATGCAGATTTAAGCTCTTAGAAGTGATACCGGAGGTTGGAATGGGTCAATACGAAGTTAAAATGACATATACGGAAGTTATGTCACCTCAATAGATTATCACTCAATTAATATGGAACTGCCTCATTTTAGAGATGATTACTCGAGGGCTTACTCGAGTAATCTGCAAAGTTACTTAAAGATTACTCAAGGGCTCTCTAGAGTAATGCCACTCTATTTTCATGTGGCAGAACAGAAGTTCAGTATTTTGGTGATATCTCTCAAACCACATGTTGGATTGAGCTGAAACCAGTGGCATATGAAACTAGACTCCCAACATGAACTATGGACACCAATACCACATTAAAAGGAGTTCATGTGAGAGAGCTATGATCTGTTGAAGTTGACACATGAATCAGCGTCTTTTACTAGAACAAGCTTCGGTATTTTGCATATAACTCTCAAATTATACTTCGGATTAAGATGAAATTGGTGCCATAAGAAAATAGACTTAAAGATATTTCTATAGATATATAATTTGTCACATTTCAAGTTATATACAAAGATTTATGCCTTCTGGAAGTTGCTGCTTATGATTTTAGACATTGTCTAAGTGTAGTAGACATTTGTTGGATCATGACTTTCTGTATACAACGAGTTTAGAGGTGATTCTTGTTGTATTAGAATGTAGATGATGAAAGCTTTCTGATCACATACAATTTGCCATGTTTTGAAGCAAAATCAAGAATTCACTTGAGGGACCACTCGAGTAATGTGTGAGAATTTGTTCCTGTAAGCTCTCTGTCAAGAATTGAGTAAGATTACTCGAAGGGATCAATCGAGTAATCTACAGAGTTATTTGAGACTTTACTTGAGGGGCCACTAGAGTAATTAGAGAAGAAATCATCTAGTAGCTCTCGGCCAAGATTTGCATGACATTACTTGAGGGGTCACTCGAGTAACCAGTGAAGAAAAAGCATGCTTACTCGAGGGAGCACTCGAGTAACCAAGCATTTAAAGGTTTTGTGAAGTAAGTTACTCCATGTCTTAATCGAGTAATGTGGTAAGAAAATATTGATTTACTCTCTACCAGAATTTTAATGAGATAACTCAAGGGATTATTCAAGTAATGAGTATGATCACTTTATAGCCACTCGAATAATAAAGTACAGAAAACATGATTTTAATCTAACGTTCATTGGTTTATTATCTATATGATTAACCTTTCATTGTATTAGTTTCCTGAGTATACTTGCAGAAAAACAATGAAGGAATTATGCAAAAAGAGAGAAGTCAAATATATCGTCCACAACATCCGAAATGCCTACCAACCACTACGGCTAGAATTTAAAATTGAAGAACGGCCAAAGGAAGCTACACCACTTTAACAGATAGGTTGAAATGCTTCCAACGGCTATGAAAACTCATCTATAAATATGGGAACATTCAATGAAGAACAAAAACAATAAGAACACAACGACATAAACATGCTTATATCATAAGCTATCCATCTCGACCCAAACACTCTTTGTTCTTATCTATTTTCTATATTATGTGTATTTGAGAGAGTGATTGATTGTATTGTGCTTTAGTATTCATCTATTCACTTCTACAAGAAAAGATTGATTGTAATCTTTCATCATCAAGGTTGTATCCTTACGAGGTGTGTAAGGGAGAGTAACTCGATTGTAACCTTAAGGTGTGTAAGAGGGAGTAACTCGGTGAGAGATTTGTAAAAGACTTCGCAAGTGCTTGGGTAAACTTGTGGGTTGTAAAGGCATTTCTTATGCCTAGATTAAACAAGAAGATAGTGCATTTGAAAATCTCAGGAGGAGCCTGGGGACTGGACGTAGGCCATCGCAGATTGAACCAAATCAGGATAAATCACAGTTTACATACTCTCTTCCTTGAACTCTTATATTTTTAGCATATATTAACTGTTGATTTATCATTCATTACTTTCATATTTATTGCTTCCTCTAAGATGCAAAAAGATTTTCAAAGTTCTTAAGATTTTTATCTTACACCCAATTCACCCTCCTCTTGGGTGTTAGCCGGTTCTAAAACTATACAGTAAAATTTGCTATGGTGTATAGTACTACAGTGCTTTCGTATATTTACATCGAAAACCTAAAAATAATTCTATGTCTTCAAGAGTTTAATCTTCATCTAAATCTACAAACAAATTCTTCTTCATCAGGCTTTTGATTGTCTAAGCCTACTCAAGAGATAGGTTGACTAGTCGAAACCGTTTGGTCTTGTTGTTGTAGAATTTGTAACATAGAGCTGAGTTTGTTAGATCTCATGTTTTGATGATAACAAAAGAATGGTTTGAAAAGGAAATGTTTAATAATCAAGCTTGAACTAAGTAATGACAGGAATAAGCTTTACTTGAGGTAAGCATGGAAGTAGTGAAGATTGGCCAAGAGAAAATGCTGAGGAACTTGATCAGAAGTGAAACTTCTAAAGCATTACTCGAGGCTCTACTCGAGTAATGAGCCAAAACTTGAAGTAACCAAGGAAAACTTCCAGTAACCTGCCACTATTACTCGAGGTGTTACTCGAGTAACCAGGTAAAATTTTAAGGTTGCTCTCGGTCTGCTAATGTTACTCGAGGAGGTACTCGAGTAACCACGTGAAAACTTCCAATTGCCTTCAAGTTTTCCTAAGGATACTCGAGGAGCTACTCGAGTACTTGTGTTTCCTAAAATGTGGACCTCTCAGCAGTTTGTACCACTGCAACATTTACTCGAGTAAGTACTCGAGTAACCATGGGGAAAACTTCCAGTTGCCATCAAGTTTAAAAACGATACTCGAGGAGTTCCTCGAGTAACCCTGTTTCTGAAAAATAATGCTCTCGGCACTTTGTACCACTGCAACATTTTACTCGAGTAGCTACTCGAGTAACGTACTGAGATAAGTGAAAACTTGAAGGTGGTACCCGAGTATGCAGAAATATATTCAAAGGAAACTTCAAGTCATTACCCGGGTAAGTCAAGTTCATCAAGTACAGTTACTCGAGTCCGTACCCGAGTAATGAGGTAAGTGATCTCGGCATCTAAATCCTGCAACATTACTGGAGTAAAGCATCGAGTAACCAAAAGTTTTTGTAAAGGTTTACTCGAGTTGGTACCCGAGTAAGACATAAAGTTGTGACTGCATTACTCGAGTAGATACCCGAGTAAACATATATTTTCAAAGGTTTAAAAATTGGTTATTCCATGCACTACCCGAGTAATCTTGTATTTGTTCATTGACTTGCAGTTAATCAAAGATTTCCCGATGATACTCGAGTAAGTACTCGAGTAAACTTCATGTGATACTCGAGTAGCTACTCGAGTAAGCAAACCCAGAAATTCAGAAATCTTTCAAACGTTGATTATTTTGTTTTCTATATGATTAATCTTTCATTGTGTTAGTATTCTTAGCCTATTTTCAGATGAACAATGAAGAAATCATATCAAGTAGTGGAAGTCAAATGAAATGTTCAAATGTCACCGACCGTCACCTACCACAACGTATGTTTTTCAAAAACTGGAAAAGTCAATAATGGCTGCGCACGCTCCAACGGACATGAAGAAATACGTTCCAGCAATCATTACCAATGTATCTATATATATGTGAACATCTGAACAGAGAAGAACACACAAAAACACACTCACGAACGTATCATCAAGTTCATTACTCTGTTTTCATTATACTTGTGTTTCTATGCTTCAGTAATTCTTATTTACTCTGTTAAGAGAGATATTTCATTCAAACTCAATATTCGTGATTGAGGTAACTTAAGGTTGTGGAACCTTGAGTTCGGATTGAATTACAACTTGTAAGGGGGAGCGAGTGTCCAGGTGCAGGAACTTGCTTGTACTGAGGTGCCAAGAACCCACTGAATCTTGGAAGATATAGTGAAACTCTCAGAGAAGCTCTGAGGACTGGACGTAGGTCAAAGTGGTTGTGGCCGAACCAGTATAACTCCCGGTGTACACTTCGGTGATATTTCTCCTTACTCTTTCATGTTTTAATTTCAATGTCAAATTTTATATTTGCAACAAAATTTTTAAGATCACCAAATTCACCCCCCTCTTGGGTGAAACGCTTGCTCTAACATTTGGTATCAGAGAGTAGGTCTTCTTGTTAAGGTATAACAACCTAAGAAGGATCCAATGGCAAGCATGGGTGAAGGAATTCTTCCCGACGGAGCATCCATCACTAGACCTCCCGGTTTCAGTGGAGAACACTTTTCCTTTTGGAAAGAAAAATTCAGAGTGTTCGTGATGGCTACCGAATATGGGCTATGGGATG
This sequence comes from Inga laurina, assembly GCA_963855925.1. Lineage (NCBI taxonomy): Eukaryota > Viridiplantae > Streptophyta > Magnoliopsida > Fabales > Fabaceae > Inga > Inga laurina. The sequence goes on along the minus strand of OY979702.1, from coordinate 29,129,913 downwards.
TAATTGAGAGTGGAAATTATCAACCTACAAAGATTGTAGATTCTCAGAAAATTCCAAAGACGCCAGCGGAATATGATGAGAATGACAAGAAACTTATTACTCTCAACAGTAAGGCAATTCTGATGTTACAAAGTGCCTTAAGCCAAAGTGAATACTTCAGAATCTGCACACTTCCAACAGCAAAGGAAATATGGTAAGCTCTGGAAATAGCTCATGAAGGAACTTCAGGAATAAAGGAGAATCGCATCAACACCTTGGTCACTGAATTCGATCTACTTCGAATGAAATCAGGTGAATCAATTTCTGAATTTGAACTTAGATATACTCATCTTGTTAATCAACTTGCAGCACTTGGGAAATCTTATGATCAACATACCCAAGTACGAAAGATTTTGAATATTCTTTCTAAAGAGTGGGAGGCCAAAGTCACTGCGATAGAAGAAGCAAAAGGAGAATCAATGAGATCAGTTGCTTCTCTATTTGGAAGTCTTTCTGAATATGAAAGCAAACTAAAGTTCAAACGAGAATTAGATGACATTGGTGACAAGAAAAAGAAAGGTCTTGCACTAAAGGCAAAAGAAGAGAATCAAGATGAGGATGAGGAGTTTGACGATGATGAAATGGGTCTAATCATAAAACGATTCAGAAAGTTCTACAAGAAAGGACAAGGATTCAAACACTTTCAAAAAGGTGGAACTAGCAGCAAAGATCATATCATTTGCTACGAATGTGGAAAACCAGGACATATCAAATCAGAATGTCCAGAATTGAATCAAAAGAGCAAAGAAAAGAGAAAAGGCAAATTCTTCAACAAAAAGAAGGCCTTCGTATCTGCTATATGGGGTGATAGTTCTTCTGACAAAGAAAGTGATGAGGAAGAAGTAGCTAACATATGTCTCGTTGCTCAAGAAGAAACAGAAAGAGAGGTAAATGATTCTGAACCTACCTATGATGAATTACTTTCCGAATATAATGCTTTACATTATGAATTCATCAAAGTAGTTAAAGAATTGATTGTTTACAAAAAGAAAAACAAAGCTCTTGAAACTGAACTTAAAGAAAAGGATTGTGAAAATTGTTCATCTTTGAAAAAGAAAAACATTGATCTTACAAAAACTCTTGAAAAATTTACACAAGGTAGTGAGATGCTAAATGTTATTTTAAAAGCTCAACGATTTGTAAATGACCGATCTGGAATTGGATATGATCCAAAGTCAGATAAAAGGAAAGGTAGAAAGAAAGCAGGAGGTAAGTCATATTTGAATTATTTCCAGCATTCTGTACATACATCAAATCCTTTTGCATTTTGTAACTACTGTAATAGAAAAGGTCATTATACTTCTTCATGCATACATAAGAAGAAAGGAACGATAGGAACCTACAAATGGGTACCTAAAGGTTCATATATCCAGAAAATTATTTGTACTAACCCAAAAGGACCCAAAAAGATGTGGGTACCTAAGACCTAGTCATTCGATTGCAGGAATGTCTCAAAGCATCCAAAAATAACAAGTGGTATATTGATAGTGGATGCTCTAGACATATGACCGGTGATTTCGAAAGTTTTACCAAATTGCAACCTAAAGAAGGTGGAGAGGTAAAATTTGGAGGAAATCAAACCGGAAGAATAGCAGGAATTGGTGAAATCAAAAATGACAAAGGAATACAAGTCAAAGATGTATATTATGTTGAAGGCTTGTGTCATAATTTGCTGAGCGTAAGTCAAAGTGCAGATAAAGACAACTGGGTAATATTTGACTCAGAAGAATGCTTAATTATCAACAAGAATGACTTACAACTTGATAAGAAGAATATCAAGGCTAAGCTCAGAGCAAAAAGGGAAGGTAACTGCTATACTCTAGATATTAGTAGAAATGAATCTGAAAATTGTTTCCTGAGTAATACTGATGAAAGTTGGTTATGGCATAAGAGATTGGCTCATGTTAATATGCATCAATTAGGCAAACTACTCAAAAACGATTTAGTTCTTGGATTGCCCAAAGTGACTTTCAAAAATGATTTGATTTGTGATGCATGTCAAAAGGGTAAACAAACTAAATCATCTTTTAAATTGAAAAATGAGATTTCAACAAATAGACCACTACAACTATTGCATATGGATTTAGTTGGTCCAGCAAGAGTAAAGAGTCTTGGTGGCAACTTATATTCATTGGTCATTGTTGATGATTTCTCTAGATTTACATGGGTTATCTTTCTATCATCAAAAGATGAAACCTTTGAAGAATTTATTGTTTTTGCCAAGAAAGTGCAAAATGAGAAAGGTATGTCCATTGCAGGTATTAGGACCGACCATGGCGGAGAATTTGAAAATCAAGCATTTGAAGAGTATTGTGATACTAATGGGATTGATCACAATTTCTCTGCTCCAAGGACACCTCAACAAAATGGAGTTGTAGAACGCAAGAATAGAGTGCTTACAGAAATGGCTAGAGCAATGTTGAATGAAAAGAACGTGTCTTAAGTATTTTGGGCTGATGCTATGTGTACAGTATGCTACATTTCAAATAGAGCCTATATCAGAACAAAACTTGGTAAGACACCATACGAGCTGTACAAAGGAAGAAAGCCAAACATTGCTCATCTACATATCTTCGGTTGTAAGTGTTTTATTCATAATAATGGTAAAGATAACTTAGGAAAATTTGATTCTAAAACTGATGAAGGAATTTTCCTAGGATATTCTAACCGAAGTAAAGCATATAGAGTTTTCAATAAATGAACATGTGTTGTTGAAGAATCAATTCATATTGTATTTGATGAATTTGAATCCTCTGACAAAACCATTGATGAAGAACAGGAAGTTGGTTTAAATCAAGAAAATGGTGAATCTATCTCCAAATCTCTTATTCCAGAGGTTGATGAAACTAAGGAAGAAGAGCAATCCCTAGGTCAACCTAGAGCTTGGAAATACAATAAAAGTCATCCCCTAGATCAAGTCATAGGAGATGTGAATGAAGGGATCAAAACTAGAAATAGAATTTTCAATGAAGTAAGTTTTTCTACATTCATTTCTGAGATTGAACCTTCTAACATTGATGAAGCCCTATCAGACAATGATTGGGTTATAGCAATGCAAGAAGAACTAAATCAATTTGAGAGAAATCAAGTTTGGGATTTGGTTCCCCGACCCAAAGATCATCCGATCATTGGTACTAAATGGGTATTCAAGAACAAACTTGATGAATCTGCAATTATTGTCAGAAACAAGGCAAGATTGGTGGCCAAAGGCTATAATCAAGAAGAAGGGATTGATTATGAGGAAACGTATGCTCCAGTGGCTAGATTGGAAGCTAAACGTGTACTCTTAGCCTTTGCATGCATCAAAGGATTCAAACTCTATCAAATGGATGTAAAGAGTGCTTTTCTAAATGGTTACATCATGGAAGAAGTGTATTTAGAACAACCTCCAGGCTTTGAGGATGTTACTAAACCTGACCATGTTTTTAAACTCAAAAAGGCTTTATACGGTTTAAAACAAGCTCCTAGAGCCTGGTATGAAAGGCTCAGTAAGTTTCTCATAGATCAAGGTTTTGTATGAGGAAAAGTTGATACAACACTCTTTATAAAACAAAAACACAATGATATTTTAATTGTTCAAATATATGTTGATGACATTGTTTTCGGTGCTACTAATGAATCTCTGTGTAAGGAATTTTCTGAGATAATGCAGGGAGAATTTGAGATGTCAATGATGGGAGAATTGAATTTCTTTCTTGGTCTACAAATCAAACAAAGAAAGAATGGAATCTTCATATCTCAAACAAAGTATTTAAAAGAGCTATTGAAGAAGTATGGAATGGATGAAGCAAATGGCACAGACACGCCTATGAGTTCAACTACATTGCTTGATGCTGATGTCAAAGGGAAAGACTACAACATAACAAAGTATAGAGGAATGATTGGATCATTACTCTACCTCACGGCAAGTAGACCGGACATCCAATTTAGTGTTGGCATATATGCAAGATATCAATCAGCACCAAAAGAATCACATGCTGAAATAGTCAAACGAATCTTTAGATACCTTGCTGACACACCCGAATTGAGTCTGTGGTATCCCAAAGGAAGAAGTGAATATCTTGTTGCATATTCAGATTCGGATCATGGAGGATACAAAACAGACAGAAAGAGCACCAGTGGACAAGGACAATTTCTTGGCGGATCTCTTGTATCGTGGTTCAGCAAGAAACAAAATACAGTGTCTCTTTCGTCAACGGAAGCCGAATATGTTGCAGTCTCAAGTTATTGTGCACAAGTGATATGGTTAAAACAACAACTACAAGATCTTGGTATTTATCTCAAAGAAATACCAATCTATTGTGACAATACTAGTACGATAAGCTTGGCAAAGAATCCAGTTCAACACTCTAGAACCAAGCATATCGATGTAAGACATCACTTCATCAGAGATCATGTTCAAAAGAAAGATGTGAAAGTGATATTCATTCCTACTCATCTTCAACTAGCTGATATTTTCACAAAACCCCTTGCAAAAGATCAATTTCTATACATTAGAAGAGAATTGGGAATGGTAAATCCCAATGAATTGTAAGTTATTTCAGTATCTCATAATATTAGATGAAGTCACTTATTAAAGTTTTGATGATTACTAACTTAAGCATCGGAGTATATAGAAATTTGTTTTGCAGGAAGGTTGAAACTCTGTTTTGTGAAATAAAAACAGAGGTGATCAGAGGACATATTTACTGGAGTACCAACTTGAAGTATTGTGTGACAGAGAAAATTTACCCGAGGAACAACTTGAAGTAAAGAAGAACTTTACTCAAGTATGTACTCGAGTAATGGCCCCCAAAACTGGAAGTAACGGATCAAGTTACTTGATTTTTAAATATAACGGTTCAGTTTTCAAAGAAATAAAGAGTTAGAAGTTGAAAAGCTAGTTACCCGAGGCGAGCCTCGAGTAAACTTGAAGCTTACTCGAGGAAGGCATCGAGTAATGTCAGAGTTCAGATTCTCAAAGTAATGCATAATGACTCAAATCTAACCCAAATGGACTATGAATGATCGAGGGAACATCCATGGATAATTACTATATTATTCATGCCAGGTACGCAATTTAAATAAATTATTTTTGAATTTTTCTGCATGAACACTCGAGGAAGGCCTCGAGTAAACTTGAACCTTACTCGAGTAAGGCCTTGAGTAATGTCGGGTGTTAGGTCTTTATCTTGCGCAAACTCGGTCATTTCCATAAAATCTCCTCGATTAAATCACTATACACCCTTTCAAAAACCTTTCCCAATCGATTCTTTGCCTCATTTCCGTCAAAACCCAACTGATTTCAAGTCGAAAAACTTCCTATTTTGTTCAAAATCTTTCTGCCCTAAACTCGCGACAGTTACCCTGTTTTACTGTGATTCTTGATTTTTTGTGTTTCAAGATGGTTAGAACCAAGAATCTCAACTTCACTGATTCCTCTAATTCACAACAAAACCCTGATCTCCTTTCTCCTCCTCCAACAAAGAGAAGAAAGTTAATCCCAAGATCAAAAGCCAAAACCCCTCTTAAACCTCAATCACCACCGAAAGCAAAAGGGATTGTATTCAATGAGCCTATTGTCACTAGGGCTCAATCCAAGAAGAGTACCTCAACCGGAAGAGGGAAGAGTGCCAAAACTCCCTCACCTCCTCACTCTGATTCCTCTACACCCTCCTTTACTCCTAAGCCACTCAAAAAGCCAAAATATGAAAAAAATGTGGCTAAGGCAATGGCTGGGATCATTGACCAAATGGAGAAGGGTCAACCTTCCAAGAAGTCCAAGATTCCAGAAGCAGAAATCACTACCCCTCCAAAGGGATTCAATGTGGGCAAACTGGAGGAGTCTCCCAAGTACTTAACTCAATTCTCCAGAAGGAAAGTGTGCAAGACACACTATGTGGATCTCAAGCTACTTCAAGAGGTAGTGAAGCACGATCTTAGTCCTTATCTAGATCCTTTTATGCCTTGGTTGTCCATTAGATTACCTTTTTGCACAAAGGTAATCACTCATTTTTACTGTAACCTAGAGATCATAAATGAGCCTAACCGAACCACAGTTGAGGAAGAGATGACCACCACTGTGAGAGGTCAAAAGATATTAATTTCACCCTCTAGGATCAATTTGTGGCTAGGGATAGAGAACCCCCCTGATGATATCTATTTTGAGCTTGAGCCAAATCAAATTTACACTATCCTTAAGCCCGGTGAGTTAGTTGGCCCCCTCAATTTTAAACCGAGTGATATGTGTGATCATCACAGGGTCCTATGGTACATCTACTCTAGGTCCCTAGTGAACAAAGCCAACAACTATACCCACTTCTCCGATAGGGACTTTAGGTGGTTTGCTTCACTGCTTCTAAAGGAACAGAAGGATCTGGGAGAATATATCTTTTCCGAGATGAAAAGATATAAGGTGGATGGGAAAGCTACTACACCAATGCCATATCCACAGATTGTGTCATTAATCTTGAAAGAAAACAAGATATGGTACTTGGATAGTAAGGAGCCAATTGAGAGGATGACCCCAGTGGGTAGAAACCAAATTGGGAAACTGAACATCGACATCCCTCTCAAAGGCCCTCTGGAGTCTAGGTCCAAGAAGAAGCGGAAGGCCACTGAGGCAGAGACCAGTAGGATGGATGACACTCAGTCATCGGCTCCAGCTGCTACCACATTATCGCCATCCTTCCTCAATGCCACTCTCCAGCACTTTATGGAGAATATGCTCAGAGGTTTTCATGTGGACATAGCCAACACTAATGCAGAACTCATAACCCACATGAACACCAAAATGGGAGAATTGGTTGAGAGAATGGATAGAAGGCATGAGGAGTTGCTAGCAGAGCAACGTGCCCAGGGAGAGATATTGAGACTGATCTTGGCAAGATTGGATTCCTTGGGTCCTGGACCTTCTTCCGGTCCCTCCTCATCTGCACCACCACCACCTCCAGAGAACCCTCCTATTATTGATCCTACTCCTAAGGCAGAACCATCTACCCCTCTGGTTTCTGATCCACTTGAGCCCCAAGGCAAAGAAATTCTATTCACAGTGGATGATCCTGAAACCCATGAGACAACTCACATCACCATTAATGATTCACCTCCCAAACCTCAACCAGAAACTGCTCCTAAACCAACTCCATCACCTGCTCCCACAGAGGAAATCTCTCCTTCCACATCCTCCTCTGAACATCTTACTCCCACGGCTGAGACCACCCCTGAGAATCAGACCACTCCAGGAGGAGATACATCTACCATGGTTGTCTTCCAACCCTCTCCTCCAGGCGATGACATCCAAGTCCCTCCAGTTCATCTGCCTGACCCTATCCCATCTAGCTCTTTTGACTCTTTGAGCTCAGATGGTTCTCCGATTTTTCTAGTGACACCCATTTCCGTGGTCAAACCTCCTAGCCCTCCACTTAATTGATGAAGCCAAAAAGGGGGAGAAGAGCTTGAAGAATGATTTTGTGGAAGTGTCCTAGTTTAATTTGGGATATTTGGTTGAATATGGGCTCAAGGGTGCATTTTGTTATTAGTTTTCTTGAATTTATCATGTAATTTGAAATTCTTAAAGTTTAATGCAAGCGTGTTTAAATTATGACTTCATTTGATATCATTTAAGTTTTGAATTATGATACATGGTTGGACTAATGAAGTTGTTATGTATGCAAGGTATATTCAACCTTAATAAGAAATAATTAATTAAGAATCCAATTTGAAAAACCATGTTCAAAATCACCAAGTTTTTGTCATCATCAAAAAGGGGGAGAATGTTAGATCTCATGTTTTGATGATAACAAAAGAATGGTTTGAAAAGGAAATGTTTAATAATCAAGCTTGAACTAAGTAATGACAGGAATAAGCTTTACTTGAGGTAAGCATGGAAGTAGTGAAGATTGGCCAAGAGAAAATGCTGAGGAACTTGGTCAGAAGTGAAACTTCTAAAGCATTACTCGAGGCTCTACTCGAGTAATGAGCCAAAACTTGAAGTAACCAAGGAAAACTTCCAGTAACCTGCCACTATCACTCGAGGTGTTACTCGAGTAACCAGGTAAAATTTTAAGGTTGCTCTCGGTCTGCTAATGTTACTCGAGGAGGTACTCGAGTAACCACGTGAAAACTTCCAGTTGCCTTCAAGTTTTCCTAAGGATACTCGAGGAGCTACTCGAGTACTTGTGTTTCCTAAAATGTGGACCTCTCAGCAGTTTGTACCACTGCAACATTTACTCGAGTAAGTACTCGAGTAACCATGGGGAAAACTTCCAGTTGCCATCAAGTTTAAAAACGATACTCGAGGAGTTCCTCGAGTAACCCTGTTTCTGAAAAATAATGCTCTCGGCACTTTGTACCACTGCAACATTTTACTCGAGTAGCTACTCGAGTAACGTACTGAGATAAGTGAAAACTTGAAGGTGGTACCCGAGTATGCAGAAATATATTCAAAGGAAACTTCAAGTCATTACCCGGGTAAGTCAAGTTCATCAAGTACAGTTACTCGAGTCCGTACCCGAGTAATGAGGTAAGTGATCTCGGCATCTAAATCCTGCAACATTACTGGAGTAAAGCATCGAGTAACCAAAAGTTTTTGTAAAGGTTTACTCGAGTTGGTACCCGAGTAAGACATAAAGTTGTGACTGCATTACTCGAGTAGATACCCGAGTAAACATATATTTTCAAAGGTTTAAAAATTGGTTATTCCATGCACTACCCGAGTAATCTTGTATTTGTTCATTGACTTGCAGTTAATCAAAGATTTCCCGATGATACTCGAGTAAGTACTCGAGTAAACTTCATGTGATACTCGAGTAGCTACTCGAGTAAGCAAACCCAGAAATTCAGAAATCTTTCAAACGTTGATTATTTTGTTTTCTATATGATTAATCTTTCATTGTGTTAGTATTCTTAGCCTATTTTCAGATGAACAATGAAGAAATCATATCAAGTAGTGGAAGTCAAATGAAACGTTCAAATGTCACCGACCGTCACCTACCACAACGTATGTTTTTCAAAAACTGGAAAAGTCAATAATGGCTGCGCACGCTCCAACGGACATGAAGAAATACGTTCCAGCAATCATTACCAATGTATCTATATATATGTGAACATCTGAACAGAGAAGAACACACAAGAACACACTCACGAACGTATCATCAAGTTCATTACTCTGTTTTCATTATACTTGTGTTTCTATGCTTCAGTAATTCTTATTTACTCTGTTAAGAGAGATATTTCATTCAAACTCAATATTTGTGATTGAGGTAACTTAAGGTTGTGGAACCTTGAGTTGGGATTGAATTACAACTTGTAAGGGGGAGCGAGTGTCCAGGTGCAGGAACTTGCTTGTACTGAGGTGCCAAGAACCCACTGAATCTTGGAAGATATAGTGAAACTCTCAGAGAAGCTCTGAGGACTGGACGTAGGTCAAAGTGGTTGTGGCCGAACCAGTATAACTCCTGGTGTACACTTCGGTGATATTTCTCCTTACTCTTTCATGTTTTAATTTCAACGTCAAATTTTATATTTGCAACGAAATTTTTAAGATCACCCAATTCACCCCCCCTCTTGGGTGAAACGCTTGCTCTAACAGAGTTAACTAATAAGATTAGCCTTATTTGTGGTTCCTGCCAGGATAGATGTAATCCTTGATTTTTGATTCAGGAATTTGCTTTGTTCAGTCACACAAAGATGTTGAGGATTTTACTTGAACCATTTATCAACTGCTCTACTGTCAATTTTGCTAATGTCAAATTTGGCCTACCATCTTACCGTAGGAAGTCTTTGTAGAGTTGGTAAGAGAGTAGACCCTTCGTTTGTTCGAGAAAATCTGTAATTCCAGGAAAATACCTAAGATGCAGATAATTTTGACAAATAGTGAAGATCAATTGGAAAGTGATCTTCACCAATGTTGAATTTTTGTTTAAATAATTCAAAGGCTTGTACAACTTTTGGGGGGTAATATTTCTTGTACTGAACCAAAGAATCCCCATCAATATACGATCTATTGAGGAAAATCATACTTAGTTTTTGTTTTAAAGTAGATAAACCAAGTATGTGAAAAAAGTTCATTTTGATACCAAAAGACATTGGACCATGCATAAACTAATCCCAATAAGTATATCCTTTTGGTTCACATTTAAATTCACAAAATTTTGGTTTGAATAATCTTTTCCCCATGGGAAGGAGTGAGAACTCTCAAAATTTGTAGTGAAGAATGAGTAATCATTGGTCCATCCTTTTGTCCATTTTTCTTTTAACAATAATGGACCCAGAATAAACTAGTATTAGCTCATACCATTCTCTAGTTTTCCTCAAATCAGATGGCCTGAAATGAAATCCCTAAGGAAAGACATTTAAAGCTACCTGATTTGGATTTTGGTGGAAAAACCCTGGTTCCACCTGTAGAATGTGTTTTGCATAATCTTTGTTATAGGAATAAGGGGTATGCGTACTAGCTTTTGTTTGTGTTTTACTAACAATTGCTTTGGATGAAGAAGCTGCAGTTGTCAATTGTTTTTAAGGAGGAGTCAAAGGTCTTAGCCAAACTTGTAGACTTTGGGGTGGTTGGTTTAACATGTTATACTCTTGTTTAGTCATTTGGGAAAATGGTACAAGGGCTGTGTTTTTCCCTTTTTTTATTACCTGTTCCTATGTTTGGTCCGGAAGCTGCTTTTGGGCATATGCTTGTTCATAAGATTCTAAAATCTCTTTTGTAGAAGTTGCTTCTAGTTGAGGTTTCTAAATCGATGTTCTAGATGGATTGGATGACTCTATTTGAGATTGCTTCTGCTATTAGGATCCTTGTGTTTGGGATCCATATTGTTGCAGAAGTTGTTGCATGATTGCCTCCAGACTCTTACTAGAGACTGTTTGATTTTGGGCATCTTGCATGACACTTTGGAGTTTATCACTCTTCTGTTTATCATCAGGTTCTTTCTTTTTTCTGATGCTAATCTTATCAGTCAACTCAGCTTTATTACAAATTCTACAACAACAAGACTAAATGGCTTTGACCAGTCAACCTGTCTCTTCAGCAGCCTCAAGCAATCAAGAGGATGATGAAGAAGAATTTGTTGTAGATTTAGATGAAGATTAAACTCTCGAAGACTTAGAATTACTTTAGGTTTACGATGTAAACATACGAAAGCACTGTAGCACTATACACCATAGTAGCTTTCATTGTATAGTACTATAACACACGTGTCAAACAGTATCGCTGTAATGTCATCTACACTGTCTCAAAATGACCCAAACTTTATATCAATGGAAAGCTTGCAATATGAACTACAAAACTGGAAAGTTTCAAAACATTTAAATACCATTTTCTATTTGAAATCACAATGCAAAGTTGGTCCCTTGCATAGCATTTTACACTTAAAATTTTTTCCTGACTTTCCGGTATTCAAAATGTCCAATTTGACCACATTGCAACACAAAACCACAACATGATGTCATAACATTACCAAACTTCCCATTAAATGTTCTATACCAATTCCATTGTTCAAATAACACAACAACACACTCTTTCCATCACAAAACACCATGCAATTCATGCAATCCCATGCCACATGAAAATCAGGGCAAAATCCAAAAATTCCAAAGCTCAACTAATAGACACAACACATATGTCAAAAGGAAGCTTTCACTCACCTCTTTCACTTTCCCAAACTTATTCCTTGATTCTTCAAACTTCAAATTTTCTCAAGCACAAAAAAACCTCCTCTTAAAAATCTAAAACCATATATATGAAGCTTTCATCAAGGTGGTCATTATTAATGAAAAGGATTTAAGCATTCATAGCCATTCACAAGGTCAAAATACAATAAAATACCAAGTATTCTTCTTTCTCTTTCCTCCTCCTTCAATGGTGAAATGAGAGCTTGAGAGAGAGAAAATAGAAGATAATGAAGCAGATTTTCAGCACCTTCCTCACCACTTAACTGACTTGAGAGAAAAAAGGAAGAGAAAAGTGAGATTTGAATATTTGACTTTATTCCATGGCTCATGTTATGCCATGTGTCAACATCTTGGAGCTCCTTCCATGAGCATGCAACTATGGGATTATGCTCCCTTATTTATCTTGACAATTAGACACTCCACTCACTCTTTAAGTGATTAGTGAATTCCCTCTTCGTTTGCTGACTAATTAGTCAGTAACTTTTCTTTTTTGACCATTTTGCCCCAGACTATAACAATTTCCTTTTGAATCACCACTTAGCTCATTTTCTCATTCCATTACACCATTCATGCGCCCTCCCCTTATTTTTATTCAATTTATATTTAAATACCACAATTGAGGTCAAAGATAAGGTTTGGGCACTGATCGTTTCACATTCAGATAATAATATACACTATATTCTCTAAAAGTGTTCGTAGACACTAATTACATTCACTTTCAAAATCATTAGCCCTTAATCATATTTTCGGGGCATTACAATTCTCCCCAATAAAATAAAATTTGCCCTCAAAATTTGTCACATAACTTGAGCCATAAACTCCGAATAACGTCTCTGTATGTCCACTTTTACTTCCCACGTTGTTTCATTTTATGACATTCCCTTCTAGACCACTTTCACAAATAGAATGCTGTGATGTCTGAGCCTTCTTTCTTCTCGATCAATTATCTATTCTGGCTCTACCACATAGGTGAAGTTCTCTTATAAATTGACATCTTCATACTCAATAATATGTGTTGGATCCGGTTGGGAAATATGGAACACATCATGGAGTCTACTCAAGTTTGGGGGTAGGGCTACTCGATAAGCTATAAGCCCAATGCTCGCAAGAATCTCAAATGGACATATATACCTCAGGCTCAATTTCTTTCACTTGATCGCTCTCTTGATGCTAGTGACCGGAGATACTCTTAAAAACACGTGGTCTCCCACTTCAAACTCTAGTGGTCTTCTCCTCTTATCAACACAGCTTTTTTGTCAACTCTAAAGGAGCCTATTTCAAATGATTGTAATCTGTTGTGGTTTGATCAACAAGATTTGGCCCACACAACTATCTCTCAGCAAATCTGTCCAGCACAAAGGTTATTGGTTTTTTCTCCTATACAATGCTTCATATAAAGCCATCTGAATGCTTGCATGATAGCTATTGTTGTAGGTGAACTCAGTTAGTAGAAGAAAGTCATCCCAATTTCCTTTAAAATCAAGGACACACGTTCATAACATATTTTCTAGCTTCTAAATGGTCCTTTTTGACTATCCATCAGTCTAAGGATGATAGGCCGTACTAAATCTCAACTGTGTACCCAGAGCTTCATGTAAAGCCTTCCGAATCTCAAAGTAAACCAGGGATCTTTGTTAGAAATGAAGTTCTTTGGTGTGCCATGAAGCCTTGCAATCTCCTGTATATAAATTTCTGCCAATCTATCCAGAGAGTAACTAGCATTGATTGGTATGAAGTGTGCCGACTTCATTAACCGGCCAACAATCACCCAGATAGCATCATAGCTCCTGATCCTGGGCAATCCTACAACAAGGTCTATGTTCACACTTTGCCATTTCCATATGGAATCTCAAGACTCACCAATAATTCCAGCACCATTTAGTGCTCAATTTTCACCTTTTGGCAAGTAAGGCACCACGCCACATACTTTGTCACATCACTCTTCAATCTTGGCTACCAATATATAGACTTGAAACCATGGTACATTTTGGTCATTCAGGGGTGAAGAGTATACCAACTTTTGTGTGCCTCATCCAGAATCTTCTTCCTCAAGTCTGCCTTTAGTGGAACACAGATTCTCTTTTGTAGCGAACCAACCCACTAAGTGACAAATCATAGTCCCAGGCTCCTCCAAGCTTAATCATAGCTCAAATAGACTGCACCTGATCATCTCACTTATGAGCTTCTTCTATTTCATCCCTCAAATCACTTTCCCCTTGGAAAAAATTATAATTAACACAGATGATCTGGTTTGACAAATTCAAATCTCACAAAACTTCTATCAACTTCCCCTCTTGTATCATCATTGTTGCCACAAGCACTGTCTTTCGACTAAGACCATTAGCAATGACATTTGCTTTACCCAGATGGTATTTAATCTCCATGTTATAATCTTTCACAACTCCATCCACCGGCCCTTTCTCATGTTCAATTCTTTCTAATCGTAAAGATATTCGAGATTCTTGTGATCATAGTACAGTTCTACCGTCACACCATACAATTAATATTGCCATATTTTCAATGCAAACACAATTGCTGCAAACTCTAGATCATGAGTGGGATAATTCATTTCATGTATTTTTAGCTGTTAGGAGGCATAGGCCACCATACGTCCCCACTGCATAAGGAAACACCCCAATCTCTGCTTACTTGCATCACTACACACAACATAAGTCAAGCTAGGATCAGGTATAATCAACACTGATGCCATAGTCAACCTCTTCTTCAGCTTAACAAAACTATTTTTACAATGCTCATCCTACTTAAACGGTTGATCCTTCCTTATGAACTTAGTCATCGGCAGGGCGATAAAGGAGAAATTTTGGATGAATCTCTGGTAGTAACCTGCAAGACCCAGAGAAACTATGTATCTTAACAAAAGTTTCTGGCCTCTTCCAGTCTAGTACTACTTCCATTTTACTGGGATCCCTCGAGACCCCTTCTTGTGAGATAAGATGGCCGAAGAATTTTACTTCCAAAAGCCAAAACTCGCACTTACTCAATTTGGCATAGAGTTACTTTTCAGTCAATATTTCTAACACAATTCTCAAATGACACTCATGCTCTTTGCTACTCTTGGAGTATATCAAAATGTCATTGATAAACACTACTACAATTTGATATAAGTACTATCAAAATACGAGATTCATGTAATCCATAAATATCGTAGGTGCATTGGTCAGTAGAGAGGGCATTACCAGAAACTCATGGTACTCATATCTCATTATGAAAGCAATCTTTGGTACATCTTCTGCTTTCACAAGCAGCATATGATAACCTGACCTTATATCAATCTTCAAGAATACACAAGAACCAAACAATTGATCTAAAAGGTCGCTGATTCTCAAGAGAGGATATTTATTCTTGACGGTTATTTTGTTCAATTCTCTGTAATCAACACGCAATCAGAGACTCCCGTTGTTATTCATGAAAAAAATACTGGAGCTCCCAACGGTGAAACACTGGGTCTAATAAACTTGTTTTCAAGTAAGTCTTCAATCTGCTTCTTTAACTCCGCTATTTCATTTAGGGCCATTTTGTATGGGGCCTTTGATATAGAACTAGCTCTAGGCACAATTTCAATTGGGAACTACACTTTCCTTTTTGGAGGTAATCCGTTAAGATCGTCCAGAAACACTTCAGGGAATTCTCTTACAACAGGTGTATGACTCAGAGTTTCTTCTGTCTCTCCTTGTATGGAAAAGAACACTACATACCCCTAGTACCCCTTCTCTAGATATTTCTTAGCTTTAGTCGTTAAGAAGAAATTCAAACTAGCATGTACATTACTATCGTTCTGTGAAGCAGGATACACTATTCTATTGTTCCCATAATCAAGCAACACATTATTCAATGTTAACCAATCAAAACCTAAAATGACCTCTAATTGGTGGAGCGGTAGACAAATAAAATCTACAGGAGACTCACCTCTCAACAGATATCACACAGTTCAAACAAGCTTCAACCGTTATAGCTTTGAAACCGATTAGCGTTGACACAACCAAATCAAATGGTAATTTTTTAACATGCAAACCCAGGCACTTCACGCAATCATAGGCAATGAAAGAATGACTTGCACCCAAATCGAATAAAACTTGCAATAAATTACCATTAAGAATAATTTTACTTTGAATAAGGTTAGGGGAATTTTGAGCTTCCTCGTGTGTCATAACAAACACCCTACCCTGATTCCTGGGCCTTAGCTCTATCAGTGGTTGTTAGCATTGAGTAGAAATATGTTTTGATTGCTTATAGTTAAAATGGAGCACTTAAACCCGACATGTTCTACCATAATATACCCTACCACAATAAGGACATATCCATACCGTTGGGGATTTCTAAGCTCGTGGTCTCCGGATTGATAGGGCTTTTTACCACTACCCTTAGACAAGGAGAATCCCTGACCCTTTAGCTTTTGGGGGGTACTACCCTTACTGGGTTCACTAAGGTTGTTACTACCCTTAGTAGGGTACAGATCCATCAAGTTGTTCTCAGTGATTCTGCACTCTTCCACCACTTTACTGAATTTAGTAAAATGGTGGGTGACTAACCTTTTTCTCTATTCACATCTCAACCCATGAATCAGCATGTCAGAGCTCCACTCCTCATCATCTATACGACGCAAATAAGAGGAATACCTAGCCAATCGAATAAAGTGAGACAAGTAATCATCGAAGGTCTCTGTATCTCCTTGCTTGATCAATAAGAATTCAGTCTCCTTCTCAAGCCACACTGACTTGGAAAAATATTTTTCATTGAATCTTTCTTGGAACACTTCCTAGGTTAATGGCACATTTGTGTTTCATAACGTCAGGGTGATATTCTAGCACTAACGATCAGCATCCCCCTCCAACTTATATACAACTAAAAGTGTCTTTCCTCTGTTGGGCAATCAAGCACTTTAAAGATCTTTTTCAAACGGTTCAACCAATCCTTGGCTGCTTGGGGATCAAACCTCCCTTTAAACACCAAAGGTAGATGTTTACAAAATTTTGAGACCCAGAATTATAGATCTCTCTCATCTCTGACTGGTACCCCATATGACACTTGGTTTGGGGCAATATGAGGTGGGGATTCCCGAGATCGAATAGACCCCTAAGCTATTTCTTCATGTCATGTTTCCTCTTGGGTCTCTTCTTAGGTAGATAGGGCTCGATCTTTATTGTGTTTTGCCCTTTCTTCTCTGAGCTCTTTTCTCAGCTCATTAATCATATCTCTTTGTTCCCTTATCAGACCCATCATCTCTTGTATCGGATTAGGTGGGTTATCAGGGATTTCCTCCACCTCTGGGTCTACACATCACACTTTGGGGTGAACTATTGTTTCTCTTTACTCTATAAATGATTCACCATGCCAATATCATAGCAAATGCATACACATATTCCTTAAAACTCATATTACAACCATTATGGACATTCATGTGTATACATAATAAGCAATCATAAATTATCTTCCATCACTAAGGCAAAGAACTATGGGAGCTATCCTAACAAAACCTACCCTTTCTAGGAACTACAACTCTGATACCAAAAATGTAACCCCCTGCCTTAATATCTGTAATTATAATTCGACAATGCATCATTAGGATAAATTAGAGACCAATTGATGTTAAAAGCTCCAACTTCAAGATAGGGACCTACCTTGTATAGAGTGGGTTTTCAAAATTTCTTTCAAAACCTATTGAACCTAGTCTCACATTCACATTTCAAATATAGTTGGCCTGCGCAATTTGGTTTCATTCATACATATCAAAGTGTAAACAAAATTCCTGACCACACATGGGTTCTATTCATTAACTAGCCGCCCTTAATTGCTTGTTGCTCCTTCAAGCCACTTGCCCTGGCTGTAGGTTATTCAATAGAAAGAATGAGATTCAAGAGAATCCAAATAGTAACAAATTACTCAAACAATAATTAATCACATAGCATATAAGAAAATCACTACGCTACAACAATCATAGTGATGCGTGACTAGCGTCACAATCGACAGCATTAATGGCTGTATACATTAGCTTTCGCAGCATGTACATAGCCTTCACGGTATACACATAACTTTCACAGCATACACATAGCTTTCGTAGCATATACATAGCCTTCATGACATACACATAGATTTCACACCGTTGTCATAGCATCCACATAGCCTTCACAATTTAATGATAAGACATACATACAATGCATTACACATAGTATAAGAGAAAGCGTCACTACCTTGTTCTTTCCGGGTATGCTCTGGCACTAGTTGATCACGTGCAAAGCAAATATCAAATCCTAAAACCATAAGTAAGGACAATATGTTAATCTCTATTCCAAGTTCTTAATTCAAAAACACTTAAAGTTGGTTATCATTTGAGATCTTTAGATGGCTACAAGAAGCCTAAACACATGCCTAAAGGGTTGGGAAGAATTTTACCAAAAGACAACCCTTCGTAAATTCAAAATGTTATATTTAAAGGGTTGATTGTGGCCAAGCCAACCACTGGCTTGGGCAACAGATGGTCATAAAGTTTTGGGCAACGGCCAAGATCCTCTTATCGTAGCCAAAAATAGGTTAAAAATTTTTGGGCTGCAGCCAACATCCTTGGGCCATGGCTAGAAATAGGTTAGAGAGTTTTGGGCAGTGGCCAACACCATTTGGGCCGCGACCAAGAACTAGTCAAAAGGTTTTTGGCCACGACCAACATCTACTAGCCAAGGCCAACCTTTGGCCTGTTTCTTGTCTGATTTTCGAACGACCATAACTCTTTGCACAGACATCAAAAGGACCCCAACTTTATATCAATAGAAAGCTTTTAGTGTAAGCTACAAAACTAGAACGTTTGACAACATTTCAATATCATTTGCTATTTCAAATCACTATGGAAAACTGGTCCCCTACACAGCATTTTACACTTAAAATTTTTTCCTGAATTTCCAGTTTTCAATCAAAGTGTCCAATGGCTTCAAAATTAACAACCAAACCTATTCCCACATAGTTTTTCACAAGAAGGAAACCAATGTAAAAACTAAAACATCCAAATTCACATCACATCTACACATGTCCTATTTTTACCACAATACAATACTAAACCACAACATGATGTCACATTATTGCCAAACTTCCCATTAAATATTCCAAACCAATTCCATTGTTCAAATAACACAACAACACACTCTTTCCATCACACAACACCATGCAATTCATACAACCCCATGCCACAAGAAAATCAAGGCAAAATCCAAAAATTCCAAAGCTGAACCAATAGTCACAACATATATGTCAAAAGGAAGCTTTCACTTTCCCAAACTTATTCCTTGATTCTTCAACCTTTAAATTTTTTTCAAGCACAAAAACACCTCCTCTTGAAAATCTGAAACCATAGAGATGAAGCTCTAATCAAGGTGGTCAAGATTAATAAAGAGAATTTAATCATTTAAAGCCATTCACAAGGTCAAAGTGCAAGAAAATACCTAGTATTCTTCTTTCTCTTTCCTCTTCCTTCAATAGCAAAATAAGAGCTTGAGAGAGAAAAAATAGATTATGATGAAGTAGATTTTGCAACCCCCTCCTTACCACTTGATCGACTTAAGAGTAAAAAGGAAAAGAAAAGTGAGCTTTGAATGTTTGACTTTGTTCCATGGCTCATGTTATGCCATGTGTCAACATCTTGGAGCTCCTTCTATAAGCATGCAACCATAGGATTATGCTCCCTTGTTTCTCTTGTCAATTAGACACTCCACTCACTCTTTTAGTGAATAGTGAATTCCCTCTTTGATCGCTGACTAATTGGTCATAACTTTTCTTTTTCCCTATTTTGCCCCTAACTATAACAATTTCCTTTTGAATCACTACTTAGCTCTTTCTCTCTTTCTATTACACCATTCATGCGCCCTCCCCTTATTTTTGCTCAATTTAGGTTTGAATACCATAATTGAGGCTCAATACAGGGTTTAGGCACTAATTGCTGCATATTCATCAAAATCTATATCGTATTCTCCAAAAGTGTTCGTTTACACTAATTACATTCACTTTTGAAATAATTATCCCTCAATCATATTTTTAGGGCATTACACCAAAGCTCTAGGAAAATCATTATTCACACACCTTCTCATTTCTTTCTATTTTCTCTCTATTTTTCTCCACGGTTTTCTCTATTTTTTTCCTTAGCTGACATTTTAAAGAAGAATAAAGGGTTAGGATTCAATCTTGAATTTTGATAGCCTCCTTGTGTGCCAAGTGTCAAAGGATTAAAGCACAAGATGACGTGAGTCAATAAAGCATCTTGTCTTGTCTTTGTCTCTCTCTTGATCATCCTTTTTCTGTCAGAGAAAAGAAAAGGCCTGACAATTTCCCCAGACTCTAAGGTTCGGTGTTTCGAAAGTCAAGTACACGACCAGACCAATGACTGATGGATTACTTAGACTCAGGGGCTGGATATCACCTTTCTAAGTGCCACCTCAATCGGTAAACATTTAGGACAATTGTCACTCTCTTTTAAGGCCAACAAAAAAGGCACTTGGTATGTAACCCCCTACCTTAACAGCCATAATTATAACTCAAAAATGCGTCATTATGTTAAATTAGAGACCAACGACTAATTCAAAACTTCTTAAAAGTCTCAGCTTTAGGACAGGGTTTAGCCTTATGATAAAGTGAGTTTTCAAAAACCTGTGTAGTTCGGTTCCATTTAGGAATTTCAGAATGTATAACAAAATTGCCAATGACTCTTAGGTTTTATCTATTTACCATAAGGGATTATAGGGCGTTCACCCGTATCTATTTCCCATATTTGGGATTACATCACACTAACCAAATTTGCCACATTTATAATATGTACAATCATCCCAAAAATACAATAACCAATAAACAAAACACAAATCTCCTAGCTGGGAACTCTAGCCGCCCTTAGTCACTTGTTTATCCTTCGATCCACTAGCCTTGGTTGTAGGTTAGTCATTAGAAAAAGTGAGTTTCTAAAGGATCTCAGTAGTAACAGTTCACTCATATGATATATAATAACAAAGCATTTAAGTAATTATCACAATGCAACAGTGCAAATACAACATTCACAGTAATGGTACACTAATGGCATTCATGATAGCGGTACAACAACAACATTTTCAACCATAATACAACAACGACATTCACAACAATGATACATTAATGACATTTTCAATCACATTACAACAATGGCATTCACTTTCACGGAAATTCAATAATAAGTACAAACATACAATGCAATATATATGATATAAGAGAAACGATCACTACCTTGTTATTTCTGCCCATTCTCTGGCACCATTTTATCACGCGCAGGGTAAATGTCAGATCCTATACATCATAATCAAGGATGATAAATTATTTCCTATTCCAATCCTTAACTCCAAAACAATTAGGGTTGGTTATCATTTGACACCACTAGGTGGCTACTAGAAGCCTAAACAGATGCCAAAATGGTTGGGAACAACTAGACCAAAGACTATCTTTCAAAAGTTCAAAATGCAATTTTTGAGAGGTTGGTCGCGGCCAAGCCATTCTCTGGCCGCATCCAAGATATGGTCAGAAAGATTTGGGCTGCGGCCATGATCCTCTAACTGTGGTGAAAATCATGTCAAAAACTTTTGGGTCGCGACTAAGATCCATTGGCCGCAGCCAAGAAGATGTTAGAGAGTTTTGGACTGTGGCCAAGAACTAGTTAGATGGTTTTAGGTTGTAGCCAAAACTCCTAGCCATAGACAACAACTAGCCTATTCCCTAGCTGTATTCAAATGACCATAACTTTGTGCACACTTATCAACATGACACAAACTTTATATCATTGGAAAGCTGCAATGTCTACTACAAAAATGGAAAATTTCACAAAATTTTGACACCATTTACAATTTCAAAACACCATGCAAAATCGGTGCCCTACACAGAATTTTAACTAAACAGAATTTTTTCAGAATTTCTAATTTTTGCATAAATGTTTCCAAAGGTTCAAAATGCACAACCAACGCTACTCCCACACAATTTTTCACAAGGAATCCAATAGAAACAACAAAAATACCCAAATTCACACTACTTTCTAATGTTCTATTTTGACCACAAATTCAACACAAAACTCAATTTTACCAAACCTCACATTCAAGATTCCAAACAATTTCATTGTCCAAAAGACACAACAAGACACCATTTTCATCAACAAAACATCATGACACTCCACAACCCAAATACACAAGAAAATTAGGGCAAAAGGTAGCTTTTGCTCACCACTTCTACTATCTCTAGCTTGTTCTTTTATTCTTCACCCTTCAACTTTCTTGAACTCACAAAACACCTCCTCTTGAAAATCTTGACTTGATTCCACTTTCTCTTTCCTCCAACCACTATGGATGATCGAAGAGCTTGAGAGAGAGAATTGAAGATGATGATGAAGTCAGATATTTAATTCCCTACCAAGCTTTGGCCGACCTAAAGAGAGGGAGGGAAGAGAGTTAAGTTGAACTTTTTGACTTTGATCAATGGACCATGTGTTGACGAGGTTATGATCTTGCAACCCTTTCATGTGGATGCTACCATATGATTATTGTCTCTTATTCACTTGGCAATTAATCACCCCACTTAATCTTTAAGTTATTAGTGGATTCCTTCTTCAGTTGTTGACTAATTGGCCAATAAATTTCTTTCTTCCCATTTTACCCCTGGTTATATCAATTCCTACTGAATCACCAATAAACACATTATATAATTCCATTTCTTTATGTCATATACCTTCCCTTCTCTTTTAATTCAATTTAGGTTTTAATACCACAATTGAGATTAAATACAAGGTTAGGGCACTGAGTATTACTAATTCGGATCATAATTCTCATTATATTCTCCAAAAGTGTTTGTTTAACATTAATTGCAATCACTTTTAGAGTCATTAGCCCTTAATCATACATTACTTACTTTATTAAAGCTGTTGTCTCATTGCTTACCCATGTTAGGATCAATAGGCAAAGTGGAAGAATTTTAAAAATTTTCACCGATCCTAATTGAGGATATATCAACAGTGTTTAAACCAAGTTGGAAGGATTCATACCTTTTATGATTCAGGGTTTTTAAGATCTCTAGGAGCCAACAGTCAGGTCCGCTCCCTTTACCGATATCCACACGAATGCTCTCCAACCGAGACTACATGCTAGCACCTCTAATGTCTCCTAGGGTTTCCCTTGCGGCTCTCAATTCTAATGTGTATCTCAGTATACCTGCTCTATCAAGTTTATAACCTATGAGGGCTATTTTCAAATTTCAAAATTAATCATCATTAATTTCAAAATTAATTAAATATTAATTATCTTGATGAGCTAATTAAATAAATTCAGTTTAAATTAAATCTTTCCAACAATTTTAATTTAACCTATTTATTTAATCTAAATAAAGAGCCATTAGATTTAAGTTATCTTCGTAAACTAAATCTGAGATACCATATCTCTATCATGTTAGTTATTAGATTTAATTTATCTTAATAAATTAAATTTAAAACTAACACAATATAATAATATCATATAATATATATACATATATATATATATAATATGTATTTCGAAAATACATATATACATATATATATATATAAATATAAAATTCTTCCACCACAATTAAACATTATCTCGTGTTGGGCCATTCTTGTGTGCGACCCTGTAGGCCCATATGAAATTGGCAGTGGGCCAATAACTGCATTAACTCGCAAGTCGCAAGCGGCCTCTAGTAAGACATCACGACTACCCAATTCATATTATGAGGATCGTTAACACGATGCAGCTTGTCATACAACCATGTCACTTCCCTTTTGTCACATGATATATCGATCAAGGATAAGGCATGGATAATGTCATCCTCTTATTCCTGACCATTACTTTCTCGAGTCCTGAGTAGTCTGACACTAAAAAAAGAAACTCCTTTCCATTGTAGTATGGCCATACATTTCTCAGACTTACTCATTGAGGAGCCCAGTAATATCCTCTACTAATGTGAGGGACAAATTCCATCTTAATCATTCATATTCCTCTGCATGAAAAACCACCAAGCCCGATTATAGCCTTTATCATCACCCGGTCAAAGGTGACTTTTGACTAGTTCAAAGCTTAGCAACTCTCATGTAGGAATCCATGATGACCTCAGGTCAAAGGGCATTGTGATGTGGTTATACATGAGAAAAGCTTATGACTTGATCCATGTAGCTTTCTCATAGTCGGTTAGTCCAGCACCTTGTACTCTTACAAGTGCCTAAGACTTTGAATCATATCTCTATATCTTATCAAAGTCATACTGATCTTGTTTCATCTCTACTCTCGCATAGATGACCGACCAAGGACATTTTAGGATAATCTTTATGAATTATCCAAGGATAAAATTATCACAGTTAACATGTAAATAATATGTTAACAGAATGGAGAAATTTCATTAAATTAATAATGTTCAAAGTACAATGATTGGCCCTTTGGGCATAATTTCCAACAACCCAGGTTTTACTCGGGACTTACTCAGGATTTCTTCACTATACTAAAGCCCTCCAAAAGAAACCAGGTCAGAGTAAATATGTGTAGGCCATGTATGGAGCCACACACTGGTGACTATTTCAAAAAACGCAGGGTGCACATGTCTACCTTAAAAATGTCACATACATACCTATACTAGAGTATTTTGCTCGATCAATCAACCCCATACCTCATGAAAAATCTAGGTGGCGTCTTTCTACCAACCTAATGCCACCGTATATGTGTCATGTGCACATATGCACCAACACTTTGATCCTACTACCTATGCATCTTAGGCCCTCTGCCTGGTAGGGCTAGATCATATAGTCCCTAAGATTCTTTTTATCTCTCGATATTCTTTGGATTCTTCCCAAACTGCGCTTAGTCATCTTCCTAATATAGGCTTATCCTTAAGTCTCTAAGCCTGAAATTCAGGATATTACATTATTCGTACTCCAACAGATTAATTTTACACTTTTTGTTGGGCATGTCTTGGATTGTCAGATAGGAAGTTGTTAAACAAGAAATTCATGTCGTTAATATAGAATATATTGTTATTAATATAGAGACAGGTGTTGTTATTAGCCCTCCAACTGGTTAATTTCACACTTTTTGCTAGACATATCTGGATGGCCACTTAGGAAATTGTCAAACAAGAAAGTCATGTCTTTAATATAGAATATGTTGTTGTTAATATAGATACAGGTGTTGTTATTGGACCACCGATTGCTTAATTTTACACTTTTCGTTGGGCATGTCTTGGATTGTCAAATAGGAAGTTGTCAGAAAAGAAAGTCATCTCATTAATGTATAATATAGTGTTGTTAATATAGAGATAGGTACTTTCAATGGCCCACTAATAAGTTAATTTCACCCTTTTTTCTGTGCATGTCTTGGATTGTAAGATAGGCATTTATTAAACAAGAAAGTCTAGTTATCAATATATAATATAGTGGTGTTAATATAGAGACAGGTGGTTTTATTGGCCCACCAAATTGTTAATTTCATACTTTTCGTTAGGCATGTCATGGATTTTCATATAGGAAGTTGTGAAACAAGGAAGTCATGTTGTTAATGTAGAAAATTATATTGTTAATATAGAAACAGGTGTTGTTAGTGGCCCTTAACCAAATTAATTTAACACTTTTCACTTAGCATGTATTGGATTTTCGAAAGGAAGTTGTGAAACAAGAAAGTCATGTCGTTAATGTAGAATATGGTGTTCTTAATATAGGGACAGATGTTGTTATCGGCCCTTCGATTGGTTAATTTCACCCTTTTCACTGGGCATGTCTTGGATTGTAATATAAGAAGTTGTCAAACAAGAAAGTCATATTGTTATTAAAGAATATAGTGATGTTAATATTGATACAGGTGTTGTCATTAGCCCTCAAAGTTGTTAATTTCACACTTTTCATTGGGAATTTCTTGGATTGTCTAATAGAAAGTTATCAAACAAGAAAGTCATGTTGTTAATGTAGAATATGGTGTTGTTAATATAGAGACAGGTCTTGTTATTAGCCTTCTAACTTGTTATTTCATACTTTTCACTAAGCATGTTTTGTATTGTAAGATAGGAAGTCGTCAAACAAGAAAGTCATGTCATTAAATTACAATAAGGTGCTATTAACATGGACACATGGTTTGTTAGTGGCCCTCAACCTAGTTAATTTAGCATATTTCACTTGACTTATCTTTAATTGTCAAATAGTAAGTTGTTAAATAAGAAAGTTATGATGTTATTATAGAAAGTGGTGTTGTTAATGTAGAGACAGGTGTTGTTATAGGCCCTCCTACAACTAAATTTCACACTTTTCACTGGCCATGTTTGGGATTGTCACATATAAAGTTTTCAAACAAGAAGGACATGTCATTAATATAGAATATGATATTGTTAATATAGAGACATGTCTTGATGTTGGCCTTCAATTGGTTAATTTCATATTTTCCGTCGGGCATGTAGTGAATTGTAAAATAGGAAGTTGTAAAATCAGAAAGACATCTCGTTATTGTAGATTATGGTATTCTTGATATAGAGACATGTATTGTTATTAGCCCACAGACTGGTTAATTTCACCCTTTTCATGGGCATGTCTTGGATTGTAAGATAAAAAGTTGTCAAAAATGAAAGTCATGTCGTTATTATAGATATTGTAGTGTTAATATAGAGATAGGTGTTGTTATTGGCCCTCTAACTGTTAATTACACATTTTTCATTGGGCACGTCTTAATTTGTCATATAGGAAGTTGTCAACAAGAAAGCTATGTCGTTAGTGTAGAATATTCTTTTGTTAATATAGAGACAGGTGTTGTTAGTGACCCTCCAACTAGTTAACTTTACAATTTTTGTCTAGCATGTCTTGGATTGTAAGATAAGATGTTGGCAAACAAGAAAGTCATGTTGTTAATGTAGAATATAGTGGTGATAATATAGAGACATGTGTTGTTATTGGCCTACAAACTGCTTAATTTCACACTTTTCCTTGGGCATGCCTTGGATTTTCATATAAGAAGTTGTGAAACAGGAAAGTCATGTCCTTAATGTAGAATATAGTGTTGTTAACATAGAGACAAGTTTTGTTATTGGCCCCTTAACTGGTTAATTTCACACTTTTAGCATGGGATGTATTGGATTGTCAGATAGGAAGTTGTGAAATAGGAAAGTCATGTCGTTATTGTAGAATATTGTGTTGTTAGTATAGAGACAAGTTGTAATATCCCAAATTTTAGGACTAAAGGCTGGAGAATAAGCCTAAATAAAATAGACTACTAAGCCCATTTTAGAAAGAGTACCAGGAATGTCCAAGAGCCATAATGACTTTAAGAGATTAGTTTAGGAACTAAAGTATGGGATTTATTTCCAAATAGTAAGGGAAACTACCCAACACCTTTATCTATAGTCAAATAGGATCTAAAGCCTAACTTAGATCCAAAATAAAGGGAATGGCATCTTAGAAGAAGAAAGGAAAAGAAAACTAGTGTCTAGAAAGAATAAAGAAAGAGAATTAAGTCAACATGGTTTCACCTTTGGTCAATAATTATGGCTAGGCATAAAAGAAAAGGAGGGAGAGACTTGAGTCAACAATTCCTCTTCCTTTTTAGGTGATGATTTTCGTCTAAGTTAAGGAAAGGCAAGGAAAGGGAAAGTGTTACCAATAACCAAATGAACTTAGGTTAATTAACCCTCCAACCTTTCAAGACTTCACACAAATTTGACATATGGAATTTTCTCATTTTCTTGCATTCATTTTTGTCCAAGCAAATTGAGTGCTGAAGATAAATAAAATACATATATTAAATACTCTCTCACACAACTATAAAGTCAGCCAAGTTAAGGAATGAAGAAAGAGAAATAGCCAAGGTGAAAAACAAGAGTTTAGGTAAGAGTTCTAGATCAAATTTCACATTATAAATTACCTCTTGAGCTCAAACTTCCTTCTTAAACTTTGCTCTCCTCTCTAAGAGCTTCATTTTTATGGTTTTAGAATTTCAAGGGGAGATGTTTTGAGTCTTCTAGCAAGAGTAAAAGTTGGACAATTAAGAAAAGAGCTCAAGAAAGAGCAAGAGGTGAGATTAGGCTTTAATTTGAGTCATATATTGTAATGTTTGGATGAGTTTTGTGGAATCTTCTTGCTGCCCTAATTTTTTATCACTAAGGGTTTGTAGGGTTTCAACGTGCTTTGCTCATATACATATGGTTATATGAGGTTTGGGAAGCATATGAATTTACTATAGTGAATAAATTGTGAATTATTGCCTTGTGACCTAATTTTTTGTCAAAATAGGACATGAAGAAGGAGCATGATTTTGCTATTTTTGAGGTCTCCAATAGATTCTTTGGGCAAATTTGTGTAGGAATTGGTGGTTGGCACAATTTTATAACGAATGGATTTGAATTCCAAAAACTAGCAATGATTCTACCAATTAGGGTTTCCTACGTGGCAACTAGAATGTGTTGTATTTTTTGGGTAATAGAATGTTGTCCATTTTAAGATTGGCATGCACAATGGACATTTAAAATTGCAAACTTTCACCAATCCCAATTGCAGATCTAACAACAGCATTTAAATCGAGTTAGAAAGAATTGTCCCTTTTATGTGTTTTAGGCTTTTGATTTTTAGGAGCCAACACCTCATATAAGCTCCTTCTACCAGTATCCACACGAACACGACTCCAACATGAACTACGTGCTAGCACCTCCAATGTCACCTTAGGATTTTTCTTGCAGCTCCTTATTTCTCATCCATCCTCAGAGTATACAGCCCCTTCATTTTATAATTAATAAGGGCAATATAGAATCTTTCAAAATTAATCTTAATTCACTTTAAAGTCAATTAACACTTAATTGTTTTGATGAACTAATTAAATAAATACAGTTTAATTAAATTTATCCAACAATTTAAATTTAACCTATTTATTTAATCTGAATAAAAAGCTAATAGAATTAGATTTAATTTATCTTTTATAAATTAAATCTGAGATATTATATCTCTATCAATGTTAGTCATTTAATTTATCAAATAAAATTAAATCTGAAGCTAACACAACATAGTAATATTATTAGTATTCGTATAACGAATTTTATATCATACATATATGTTGGAAATTGTGCCCTAAGGACCAATCATTGTACTTTGAACATTATTCACTTAAAAAAATTTTCTCCATTATGCTATGATGTTATTCACATGTTCACTATGATGACTGTATCCTTGGATAAATCATACAAATTATCCTAAATGTCCCTGGTCGGTTATCTATGTGAAAGCAGAGATAAATAAGACCAGTATTGTTAGAGCAAGCGTTTCACCCAAGAGGGGGGGTGAATTGCGTGATACTAAAAATTTCGTTGCAAATATGAAAACTTGACGGTGAATATAATGCAGTAAAGAGTAAGGAGAAATATCACCGAAGTGTACACCGGGAGTTATACTGGTTCGGCCACAACCACTTTAACCTACGTCTAGTCCTCAGAATATTTCTGAGAGTTTCACTATAACTTCCAAGATTCAGTGGGTTCTTGGCACCTTAGTACAAGCAAGTTCCTTCGCCTGGACACTCACTCCCCCTTACAAGTTGTAATCCAATCCTAACTCAAGGTTCTACAACCTTAAGTTACCTCAATAACAAATATTGAGTTTGAATGAAATATCTCTGTCACAGAGTGAATAAGAATCACTGAAGTACAGAATAACAAGTATATGTAATACAGAGTATTGAACGTGAACTTGATAATGCATTCATGTGTGTGTTCTTGTTATTTTTCTCTGTTTGGATGTTCCCATATATATATATATAGATGTGTTGGTAATGACTATTGGAACATTTTCTTCTTGCCCGTTAGAGTGTGCACAGCCACTGTTGACTTTTCCAGTATTTGAAAAATATCCGTTTGCGGTAGGTGGGGGTAGGTAGCATTTAAACGTTTCATTTAACTTTCCTTATTTGGTAAGATCTCTTCATTGTTTTTCTACAGATATGCTAAGAATACTAATACAGTGAAGGGTTAATCACATAGGAAACAAATCAATGAACGTTGGAATGATTTCTGAATTTCTGGACTTGCATACTCGAGTATTCATTAAGTTTACTCGAGTACTTACTCGAGTATCATCGTGAGAGTAATGATAAAAAGTTAATAAATGAACATCACATAACTCGAGTAGTGCATGAAGTAAAAAAATTACAAACCTTGGAAATACTTGTTTACTCGGGTACATACTCGAGTATGGTACAGTTTTCTTTATAGGTTACTCGAGTAGCTACTCGAGTAATCTCTCAAATAAACTTCTGGTTACTCGATGCTTTACTCCAGTAATGTTGGCAGGATTACAAGGCTGAGAGCACTTCAAGTTTGCTTACCTGGTTACTCGAGTACTTACTCGAGTCAACATCAATTTTCTGCATAGCTTACTCGGGTAGATACTTTAAGTTCCGTGTAAATAACTCTGCAGATTACTCGATTACTGACTCGAGTAAACTAGTTCAAATATTTGACAAAGAATAATTGAATACCTGTATACTTGAGTAGTCCCTCGAGTGAAGTGATAATAGCATTTCAGGTTATTCGAGTATTACCTTCAGGTTTTGCTTACCATAGTGCATTACTCAAGTAGCTCCTCGAGTAACATTGGCAGGATTGAAAATGCCGAGAGCAAAACATTTCTTGAAGCAGGGGACTCGAGCACAAACTCGAGTAAAGTTGGCAGGCCGAGAGCAACTGGAAGTCTTTTACCTAATTACTTGAGTACTTACTCGAGTAACATTGGCAGGCTGAGAGCAACTGGAAGTGATTTACCTGGTTACTCGAGTGCATACTTGAGCAACGTTGGTGGGCCGAGAGCAACTGCAAGTCTTTCTCTTGGTTACTCGAGTACTTGCTCGAGTAACATTGGCAGGTTACTTGAAGGTCGACTCTGGTTACTTCAAGTTTTTGTCTCATTACTCGAGTACTTACTCGAGTAACCCTTTAGGAATTTTGCCAGTGATGAAGTTTCTCGGCCTTTTCTCTTGGCCTTTCTCCATTACTTTAGTGCTTACTTCAATTGATTATTTGCCCTGTTATTACTTTGTTCAAACTTATTTGTTTATCAAATCTTTTTCATACTATTCTTTGTTATCATCAAAATATTTGAGATCTAACAAGTATGACTTTGATAAGATATGGAGATATGAACCAAAGCCAAAGGCACTTGTAAGAGTACAAGGTGTTGGACCATCCTACTTGAACAAAGCTACATGGATCAAGTCATAAGCTTATCTCATGTATAACCACGTCACAATGCCCTTTGACTTAAGGTCATCATGGATTCCTATATGAGAGTTGCTAAGCTTGGAACTAGTCAAAAGTCACCTTTGACTAGATGATGATAAAGAGTATGATCGGGCTTAGTGGGATTTCATGCATAGGAATACGAATGGTCAAGATAGAATTTGTCCCTCACATTAGTAGAGAGATATTACTGGGCCCCTCGATGAGTGAGTCTAAGAAATGTATGGACATACTATGATAGAAAGGATTTTCCATTTCTATTATCAAACAACTCAAGGAATCAGGAAAGTAATTGTCAGGAACAGGAGGATGACATCATCCATACCTCATCCTTAACTAAAATATAGTGTGACATGGTTGTATGACAAGTTGCATCATGTTAACAATCCTCATATGAATTAGGTAGTCATAATGTCTTGCTAGAGGCTGTTTGCGACTTATAGGTTAGTACAATTATTAGCCCACTGCCAACTTCATTTCGGCCTATAGTGTCGCACACAAGAATGGCCCAACATGAGACAATGTTTAATCTAGGGTGGACAAATTTTATATTTATATATAATATAAAATTCGTGGAAAAGAAAATTAATAATATTATATATATATGTATTTTTGAAATACATACATACATATATATAATAATATTATTATATTGTGTTAGTTTTAGATTTAGTTTTAGTAGATAAATTAAATTTAATAATTAACATGATAGAGATATAATATCTCAAATATAATTTATAAGGATAAATTAAATCTATTCGTTCTTTATTCGTATTATATTAATAGGTTCAATTAAAACTATTGGATAGATTTAATTAAATTGAATTTATTTAATTAGATCATCAATATAATTAAGGGCTAATTAATTTCAAAATTAATCAAGATTAATTTTAAAATTCCAACACAGCTCTCATGGGTTATAAAAAGTTGGAGCAAAAAAAACTCATGTACAAATGAGAGTTTAAAGCTGTAGGGAAACCCTAGGACACATTAGAGGTGCTAGCACTCGGTTCGTGTTGGAGTAACATTCGTGTGGATACCGATAGAGGGAGTTGATTGATGTGTTGGCTCTTGAAGATCGAAAACTCATAATGAAAAGAAAGGTATGATTCTTTCCAACTCGGTTTAGATGCCTTCGATAGATCCTCGATTGGGATTGGTAAAAATTTTAAATCCTTCCACTATGCCTATTAATCCTAACAATATATATATGTATGTATGTATAAATTTCATCCACCCTAGATTAAACATTATATTCATTGAATCTTAGACACATCTCAGATTCTATGAACCTATGCTCATGTTGAGCTATTCTTATATGTAACCCTGTAGGCCCATAAGAAGTTGGCACTAAGCCAATAATTGTACTAAACCATAAGTCGCAAGTAGTCTCTAGCAAGACATTACAACTACCCAATTCATATGAGGATCATTAACTTAGCAACATATCATACAACCATGTCACATCCCTTTTGTCACATGATATTTTAGCCAGGGATGAGGCACAGATAATGTCATCCTCCTGTTCCTGACCATTACTTTCTTGATTCTTGAGTAGTTTGACAATAGAAATGGAAACTTCTTTCTATCGTAGTATGGCCATACATTTCTCATCCTCACTCATTGAGGGGCCCAGTAATATCTCTACTAATATGAGAGACAAATTTCATCTTAACTATTCACATTCCTCTACATGAAAACCACCAAGCTTGATTGTAGCCTTTATCATCGCCTAGTGAAAGGTGAATTTTAACTAGGTTAAAGCTTAGCAATTCTCATATAGGAATCCTTAATGATATCATGTTTAAGGGGATAGTGATATGGTTATACATGATATAAGTTTTTGACTTGATCCATGCAGCTTTCTCATAGTGGGTTGGTCCATCACCTTGTACTCATACAAGTGCCTAAAACTTTGATTCATATCTCTATATCTTATCAGAGTCATACTAGTCTTACTTCATCTTTGCTTTTACGTAGATAACCTACCAAGGACATTTAGGGCAATCTTTATGTTTTATTTAAGGATACAGTTACCATAATGAACATGTGAATAATATGATAATAAAATTGAGAAATTTATTAAATAATAATGTTTAAAGTACAATGATTGGCCCCTAGGGCATAATTTTCAACAGTCTAATGGCCATGAAATGTTCTAGAATAATCCTGGACCAGTGTGGCTTTAGTCGTGATTCTAGAATTCTATTTCTATAATTGGCTTTGTGTAATATTTTATCTTTAAAATAGGCTCAAAGAGCCTTAAGTAGGAATTTGAGCCACCCCAATTGGAGTTCTATAAAATTAATTATGAGTTTTCAAATTTTGGTCTAAATATTGGTAGCTTTTAGCTACCATGAGAATTTAAGAAAGAAAAGGGCCAAATGTAATTAGTATGAATCCAAGGGTAAAAGTAAGCCTATGAGACTAAGGGAGCCTCAATGTGCATTCATTTGTCATGCCACTAATAATGTGATATTTATTTAGGGTCATAAGAAGTCAAGAAAGAAAAAGAATAGAAGATTTCCAAAAAGCTTCAATGGTTGGAAGAAAAGGGGACAAGAAAAGGACACAAGTCCAAAAGATATGTGTATACTTGTGTGATGATATGTGTCATTGCTTTGATGAATTGTATGGAACATATGTGAGTGATTAAAGCTTTGTTTGTACTTATGGTATTGCTCTGAGTGTATTGTGAAGATTGAGCATGCAAATGTCATTATATTGGCATGAATTTATATAAGCAAGCAAATCATGCACTAAGTATTATCTTTCATATATAGTTAGCATTGTTTTCTACTGAGATTCCCTTAGATCTCACCCTCCTCTAACCAACCATATAGGTATAAATCATAGAAAAGTTATGTATGAACTTAAATTAACACATTTCACAGAGCATGTCTTAGATAGTCAGATAAGAAATTATGAAACAAGAAAGTCATGTCATTAATATAGAATATGGTGTTGTTAACATAGACACAGGTGTTATTATTGGCCCTTCAACCGATCAACTTTCTCACTTTTCACTGAACATGTCTTGGTTTGTCAGATAGGATGTTCTCAAACAATAAAATCATGTCATTAACATAGGATATAGTGTTGTTAATATAGATAAAGGTCTTGCTAATGGCCCTCTAATTGGTTAATTTCACATTTTTTTGTTGGGCGTGCCTTGGATTGTCAAATAGGAAGTTGACAAACAAGAAAATCATGTTGTTAATATCGAGACAGGTTTTGTTATTGGCACTCCAACTTATTCATTTCATATTTTTTGTTGGGCATGTCTTGGATTGTCAGATAAGAAGTTGTCAAACAAGAAAGCCATGTCATTAATGCAGAATAAGGTGTTGTTAATATAGAGACATGTGTTGTTATTAACCTTCCAACTAGTTAATTTCATACTTTTCACTAGCCATATATAGGGTTGTCATGTAGGAGTTGTCAAACAAGAAAGTTATGTTGTTAATGTAGATTATTGTT
Source organism: Inga laurina (assembly GCA_963855925.1). NCBI lineage: Eukaryota > Viridiplantae > Streptophyta > Magnoliopsida > Fabales > Fabaceae > Inga > Inga laurina. The sequence continues at coordinate 29,095,485 of OY979702.1, read as the reverse complement.
TTATTAATATAGAGACTGGTGTTGTTAATGGCCCTCATCCTAGTTCATTTAACACATTTCATATGGCATGTCTGGGATTATCACATAAGAAGTTGTGAAACAAGAAAGTCATGTCCTTAATGTAGAACATAGTATTGTTAATATAGAGACAAGTATTCTTATTGATCCTCCAACTGGTTAATTTCACACTTTTCACTAGCCATATATGGGGTTGTCATATAGGAAGTTGTCAAACAAGAAAGTCATGTCGTTGATATAGAACATGGTGTTTTTAATATAGAGATAGATGTTGTTATTGGCCCTCATCCTAGTTAATTTAACACATTTCACATGGCATGTCTGGTATTGTCAAATAAGTGTAAGGATCGGCAGGCACAGTGAAAGAATTTTAAAATTTTACCGATCCTAATCGAGGATCTATCAACGGCATTTTAATTAGGTTAGAAAGAACCCGTACCTTTTTTTTAACTTAGGGTTTTCACGATCTCTAGGAGCCAACATGTTAGGTCCACTCTTCTACCGGTATCCACACGAATGCTCTCCAACCGAGACTGCGTGCTAACGACTCCAATGTTTTTAGGGTTTCCCTTGCGGCTCTGAATTCTCATGCGCGTATGAGTATATCTGTCTATCAAGCTTTTAACCTATGAGGGCTATATTCAAATTTCAAAATTAATTATCATTAATTTTGAAATTAATCAATAATTAATTATATTGATGATCTAATTAAATAAATTTAGTTTAAATTAAATCTATCCAATAGTTTTAATTTAACCTATTTATTTAATCCAAATAAAGAGGCAAGAGATTTAATTTATCTTCATAAATTATATCGAGGGGCCCAGTAATATCTCTCTACTAATGTGAAGGACAAATTCCATCTTGATTATTCATATTCCTCTGCATGAAAAACCACCAAGCCCGATCATAGCCTTTATCATCACCCGGTCAAAAGTGACTTTTGACTAGTTTAAAGCTTAACGACTCGTATATAGGAATCCATGATGACCTCAGGTCTAAGGGCATTGTGACGTGGTTATACATGAGAAAAGCTTATAACTTGATTCATGTAGCTCTCTCATAGTGAGTCGGTCCAGCACCTTATACTCTTACAAGTGCCTAAGACTTTGATTTGTATCTCCATATCTTATCAAAGTCATACTGATCTTGTTTTATCTTTGCTCACGCATACATGATCGACCAGGGACATTTTAGGACAATCTTCATGAATTATCCAAGGATACAATTGTCACAGTTAACATGTAAAGAGTATGATAACATAATGGAGAAATTTCATTAAAATAATAATGTTCAAAGTATAATGATTGGCCCTTAGGGCACAATTTCCAACAATAAGAAGTTGTGAAACAAGAAAGTCATGTCATTAATATAGAATATGGTGTTGTTAATATAGAGACAGGTGTTATTATTGGCCCATCCGACCGATTAATTTCATACTTTTCGTTGGGTATGTCTTGGTTTGAAAGATAGGATGTTGTCAAACAAGAAAGTCATGTTGTTAATATAATATCCCAAAATACATCTAAGGGCTAAATGTAATAGACAATAACATAAAAGGATTTAATGGCACCTTAATTAATTTTGTCATGATCAACAGTTAATTGCTTCTTGATCTTGAGGATAGATTTGGGAAATAAAATGAAGGGCCAAGATTTGCTCTTATAAAGTAGAAGTAATAATAAAGACAATTAAAGCAATTTCCTTATCTTTTCCTCATATTTGGACACAAGGCACATGCAAGACCAAGTCAACACACTCACTTCCCTTTTTCTACAAGAAAATCATCCCCTCCTTGCTCTATTTTCATACAAGAATAAAATAATATATATGCTTCCCTTTACTCCAACATTCTGTCCAAGCATCAAAGAGAAAATGAGAGGAAGAGTTTAATGAATATATTCCTTCCTTATCTAGTCAACAAAATCAGCCAAGACCAAGAAGAGAAAGAAAGAGAATTGAATCAAATAAATTCCTCACCTTTTTGCTCAATCAAGTTGACAACATGTAATATTGTAAGAAGGGAATAGGTCAACAAAAGTTGGTTTATTTTGGAGGAGAATTTCGGTTGCCATAAAAAGAGAAAGGAAAGAGAAAACTTGTAGCAATTACACTTAGTTAAGTTATGATAAATGTGTGACCAAAGGAGTAATATTTGTTAGAACAGGCTGACACCTAAGAGGGAGTGAATTGGGTGTATTATAAATACTTAACAACTTTGAAATTCTTTTCACATCTTATGAAATCAATAAGTATGTAAGTAATGAAATATAAAACCATAACCAGTTATTGAAATCATATATGTTGGAAATATAAGAGTTTTTGGAAGAAAAGATGCAAACTATGATTTATCATGGTTCGGTCCAATTCATGATGACCTATGTCCAATTCCCAGGCTCCTCCTGAGATTTCAAGCTACTATCTCCCTCAAGTTTTACAGGGTACTTGAGAACCACTACAATCCCACAAGTTTAATCCAGGCACTTGTGAAGCCTTTACAATTCTTGTACTGAGACAAGGACTCCCCCTTACACAATGTAAGGATGCAATCTATTTCCCGCTCAAGATTCCTCAATCTTGAGTAACTCTGACAAATATAGAATGATTACAATGAAAGATTACTTCTCTCTATATGAAGTAGATAATGATTAACATTGAAGTACATGGTGGGAGTATTATTACAGAGCTTCGATCAAGTAAGATTAAGAGTAATAGCATATCAACATGTAGGCATGGGCTCTCTTCTTTGTTCATTTTGAATGACTCTCCTTTTATAGTTGATGAAGAGAAATTGACCATTTGAGCTTTTCTTCTTCTCGTTGAGGCTTAAAATATTACTGTTGAACTAGCCATTAGAAGCTTATGACACAAAAGTGTTTTCTCTATCTTATTTGTTAATCCTTATTTGATCACCTGGAAAATGCTTAATCACTAATATAATGAAGTGTTAGAGTGATTAGAATCAATAAGAACATGTCACACAAAATTTTAATGATTTCAGAAGTTTCAAGGTAATACTCTGTTTTCTGGAAAATCAGTTATTCGGATAACATCTGTTGTATTCGAATGGCCTTCTTTGATAATAAGTAATCCTTATTCAAATACTTTGTCCTCTATTCAAATAAACTTTTAGAACTTGAAGTGTATTCGAATAATGAATTCCTTATTTGAATAGCTCCCTTGTAAAACAAATGATCTTATTTGAATAGTGCCATTGTATTCGAATAATATTCTCTCATAATGAACTTTCATATTCAAATAGACCAACCCATATTCAAATAGTCTCTTACAAAAAATATATGCTATTATTCGAATAGTACTTGCTCTATTCGAATAGTGCACCTTTGATAATGAATCTTCACAAACGAATACTGCAACCAATATATTTGAATAAACTTCTAAGGGTAAACTTTTTGGATATAAATCCATGGCAAATGAACTATCCCTATAAAATTATTTTAAGTCTTCTTTGCACAGCAACTGGAATCAATCACAAATACTTTATATTTCAAAAGTTATGATTCAATGTGTATCGATTGGTCTGGAACATAATAGAACTAGAATTCAATCACCAACTTCTAGAAGGCATATTTCTTTGAAGATAACTCTAAATATGACCCATGACCTATCCATGAAAATATCTTTAAGTCTAGTTTCATAAGGCACCCGTTTCATCTCAATCCGATGTGCAGTTTGAGAGTTATGTCCAAAATAATGAACCTGTTATGAAATATGATGGTGATTTGAATGTCATATTCCAAAATTCATATCTCATTCATATCAGCTCCTTTTAACTTGATTTTTGTGTTAACAACGATGCATTAGGAGTCTAGTTTCATATGCTACTAGTTTCACCTCAATTCGAGTTGTGGTTTGGGAGATATGACCAAATTACTGAACATTACTGATGCTAAAAGAAGCAAAGTCTACTGTTGCTATTCGAATAGCACTTCTTCTATTTGAATAAAATCACCCTTTTTTATTATAGACTATTCGAAGAGTCACTTCACTATTCAAATAGTATTTTATCATTTTGCATTGAGACTATTTTGATAGTTCCATTACTATTCTGATAGTCTTGTAGTATTCAAATAGTATTTGATAATTTGCATTGAGACTATTCTGATAGTTCCATTACTATTCGAATAGTCATCTTTGAAGTATGTCAAATACTATCCTGATAGTCTCTTTACTATCCTGATAGTAATCATACTATCTTGATTGTCTTGTAGTATTGGATGTTGAAATTCATAAAAAACATATTCGGATAATCATCACACTATTTGAACAGTGCCCTTACTATTCGAATAGTTATCCTGCTATCCAAATAACATATTTAGAAACAGAGTTTGAAATCACAATGACTATTCGGATAGTGCCTTGATTATTCGAATACTTTTTCACTTGAATTTTTCTTAGATCAATTTGTTAGGCATGTTATTCGAATACTAATGTTCTTATCCGAATACTTTCAACTATTAACAGTTCTCCTCTATTCGAATAGCATTTTCATTATTCGAATAATACTTTGTTTACTAGGATAAATTGAGAGTTATTCGAATAGATCTTAACCAAAAATAAGTTTTACTATTCGAATAACAATTTGACTATTCGAATAATCAGCAATATTAAATCACATGAATCTTTTCAACCCAACTTGATATCTTCTTTCATTGCTTGAATAATCTACAAGATATTTCACATTAAGCATAGTAGTTAGCCAATATAGAAGATAAATACATTATGTAAACTTTTTGCTCTCAATATTTAACATCTATATTTGACATCATCAAAACTAATCATATCTAACATTCTCCCCCTTTTTGATGATGGCAAATCCTTTACAAAAAATATGTATGAGTATGAAAACATATTAGAAGCAACATGTTTTTCATGCAGTATCTCTCCCCATATTATACTACCTCGAATTTTGAGACTTAAGGCTAGAGAATAAGCCTGAGATTAGTGGATTGCTAAGCCCTGGTTTAGCAAGATCCCAAATTGTGATTAAGAGATAATGACTCCAAAAGTGGATGTGGTTAGTGATAAATAAACCCTTTTGGAGATTATGGTGTGAGTTGGCACCCGATGTGATTTGTATGTGCTGTGAGCAGTGCCAAAACCCTGTATTTAAGTTCAATTATGGATTAACCTCTAAATTGACTTAAAATAGAGGTAGGGCACATAATATTGTGTAAACGAATGAGAAAATGTATTTGGTGGTGATTGAGTGAGAATTACCGTAATCAGGGGCAAAACGGTAAGGTTACCGACCAATTGGTCAGTTACCGAAGAGGAAACTCATTGGTAACTTCAAGATCAATGGTTAGGATTGATTTGTGCAATAGAACAAAGGGTGGAATCAAGTATATGTGTGGGTTTGTGAGCTCATGTGAGGTTTGTCAAGATCTTGACACTTGGCATCTTTTGAGCCATTGGATTGGGTCAACATGTCAAAGATCTTTCCTCTCTCCTCTCCCTCTCTTTAGGTCGGTTTTGGGGCTCTAAAAACTGACTTGCCTCATCTTCATCATCATCTCTCATCTCTTTCTTGTCCTCCATGATCGTCTAAGCTAAGGGAAGGAAGAGAATAGAATAAGGTGAGATTTGGCTTGTTTCTTGTCCTCTAATGCTCTAATACCCTTCTTTAATATTGTTCATAGTGATGAGAGATTCATTGCTATGGTTTTAGATTCTTGATTGAAGGTGTTTGATGGCTTGAGGAGATTTGGAAAGATGAAGAATCAAAGAATTGGGTTGGGAAAGAGGAAGAGGTGAGTATTTGAAGCCTTTTGATCTAAATTTTGTGATTTATGGATGAGTTTAGTGAATTTCGAATTTTTCCCTGATTTTCTTGTGATTTTGGATTGGATGAATTGGGTTGTGTTTTATGTTGGAAATGGTGCCATGTTGTGGTATTTGGTCATTGGAATTGATTTGGGAACTTGAATTGGAAGAGTTGTAATGTTGTGGTTTGAATTGTGATTTGTGACATGTTGTGGTAACATGTCAATATGATTTGAATTTGATTGATTTGGTGTTTCCAATGGATTCCTTGTGCAAATTTATGTGGAAATGGTATTTGGTGTGAATTTGGGAACCATTGGAATCATTGGTGCAAAACTGAGAAATCTGTCCCTTGAAGTTTTGCTTTGGGAAAGTCTGGTTGTGTTGACGTTTTGACTGGGCAAATGGTATCTGAAAATTATAAAACTTTTCATTCTTAAATTTCACATCCCAAGCTTCAAAATGGACATATAATTTGTGTCATTTCGTTTTGGGAACTGGGATTTATAGCTGTCCAAATTTTGGGGTCGAAAATGAACACTGTTTTGGGACAGTCTTGATTTTTGGGGAATTCTGTATTTGTGTGGTGATTTCTAGTAAAGGCCAATATTTTTCCTGTGTAGAGGACTTGAATATCTTTCATTTAGATTTGGGATCACCTCATTTCAATTTTTTTTGGAATTAGTTATGAATTTCCTAAGTTGCCTTGGCTGCAGTAGAAAATCCTGGCTGCAGCGCAAAAGTTTCTGTGCAAGTTTTGGCCGTAACTAGAAATTCTTGGCTGCAGCCAAAAACCTTTTGTGCGTGTTCTGGCTACAGCCAGAGGATTCTTGGCTGCAACCAAACCCTATTTTCAGCATTTTGAGATTTTGAAAAGTGATTTCCAACCTAGTACGTCCCAATCTTTCAAGCTTTTGTTGAGCTTATTATTAGACACTTAAGCAACTCAAATGACAACCAACTTTAAGTGATATAAAAGTAAAGATTTGGAATAGAGAATAAACCTATAACCTTACTTTGGTTATAGGTTTTATGTTCGCCCTGAACGTGGTTCGATATTCACCTGGTCGTGAGTAAGCGGTGCTGGAGCTTACGTGGAAAGAACAAGAGTAGGGAACATATCTCTCCTGCATGTATTTGAAATCTATTTTAGTGTGTGTTGGTGCATGTCTTTGCTTTGCATAATTATGTGTGATTTGAAGCTATGTTTCAATTTATGCTATGGCCATAGGTATATTGTTCGAAGCATTGAGCTTGCAAATTGTCATTGTGTTATCATGAGTTGTGTGATGCAAGCATGTCATACATTAAATATTTATCGTACGTGCATATTGATATTGTTATCCTACTGAGATTCTCTCGAATCTCACCCTCCCCTACCAACATTTTAGATAGGGAAGGTAGATCAAGGATGGAGCAAGCATTCAAGGGTGACAAGGACTCCTTCGGGTTGTCAGTTTGGTAGTTGGTTATCGATTCAATAGTTGGGATTATGTATTATGGTTGGATAGGTTGTGATGTGTATTCGGATAAGATATTTGGTTATGTATTTGGAATGAGTTATTGGATATTTGTATAAGTATTCGAATTGGATTGTGTAATCCATATTTGAGTAATTGTAATGGGTTAATGTGCCCTTTGAAACTCAATAGCGAAGGTATGAACCTGAGAGTTGCCGGGATGATATTGTTGTACACTCTGATATTTGTATAAATGTGATATTCCGCGTGATGTGATTATATTCAAAATTGAATATGAGACCAGGTTATTAGATTTCGAAACGTATTTGTGAAAACCTCGTCTGGTAGATGGGTTTGTAAATGTTATTTAATTGTTATTGGTTTCTATTTCACTTTAATCACATATTTCGGATATAATTACGGAAGGGGGTTACACTATTTGACATCAGCAAAAAGTTTGAACAATATAGAAGAAGTGCTTGAGGGGAGGCAAATATGAGAACAAAGAAGAAATGCATGTGAAAGGTGTTCAAGAACACAAACCCCATTTTTTTAATCAAAAGAAATGTGTCAAGAAAAACAATTTTCTCTCCCCCTATTTGAAAGTATTTTCATTTTGATGCAAATAAAAGTGATGAAAATAAATTTGAAAAATATTGAAGAGGTTTTCAAGAAAATTTTTATGATCAAAGTATATTCAAGATATTCTCAAAACATAAAGTGGAAGGGTTTAGAAATGCTCATACAGATTCGATAAGCTGATGATAGGTCCATGAAGTTCAGTTCACCATGCTTTTGCTGTGCAACCATGATGTATATTCAAGTTGTCTCCAAGATGTTCTTTTTGAGTTGAGCTTCTACTCCATATAATGTTCCTTTGTATTGGCATAGGTATTTGTTGCTTTGAATGTTGCAGCCAATATATTTCCCTTGATTGATCGTTAAAGCATATGTCCTCAAAGTTGCTATATCTCCTTTTAGTGTGTTGAGGAATGATCTTGCATAGAGCAAATTCTCCTACTATAAGTAAAAGCATTCTTACAAGGAGAGTGGTTAGTGCGATCAAGTATCAAAAGTTTCTTTTCTAAAAAATATATGCAAATTAAGATCATGAAAAGAAGATATATAAGTAACTTATCATCAAAACAAATCAATTGAGAGTGAACACAGATGACTATATTGTAATGATTTCCTTTAAATAAAGGAGATAAGCTTTTTAAGATATAAAACACATGTGAATGTGAAGCTCCCCCTTAATGAGTGCATTGCTTTTAAAAAAAATATTATATGGAATAGAGTTAAAAACTCTCATGGATATGAAAAACCATTGGAAAACCTTTGTAGAGAAATTGAGTATAAAAGTCAGAAGATTTAGTGAGAAATCATGTTTTGAAAATGACGATGCTATCCAGAGGTTTTAACAACTATACACCAATATCACTCGAGTCATCGCTCCAGTGTTCGAACACAGATGAGTATGTTGTAATGATTTCCTTTAAATAAAGGAGATAAGCTTTTTAAGATATAAAACACATGTAAATGTGAAGCTCCCCCTTAATGAGTGCATTGTTTTTAAAAAAAATATTATAAGGAATAGAGTTAAAAACTCTCATGGATCTGAAAAACCATTAGAAAACCTTTGTAGAGCAATTGAGTATAAAAGTCAGAAGATTTAGTGAGAAATCAAGTTTTGATAATGACTATGCTATCCAGAGGTTTTAACAACTATACCCCAATATCACTCGAGTCATCGCTCTAGTATTCATTTTGAGTGATGCAACACGGATAATTTGAATTCATAAAGAATACAATACCTCACTCGAGTAATGTTGTAATCACTTAAGTTATAGTCCTCTGTTGTCCATTGATGCATCGTTAGCTAGTCACTATTAGGTTATGTGATTGGTACTGAGGGATTCTGAAGCTAATCTCTGTGGACACTTAAGGATACCAAGATGAGCTTGAAATGAGGCCTCATGTGCATTCATCAACTTAGTGTGTACCCCTTTACTTATCAACCAACCATAGCACATAAATTTCTCACACTGCTAGCTTGCTTCTGTAGCATCCTATTCTGAGCTTCTTGCTATTTAAATAAGGCCTTGAAGTTCTGATCAAGCCACAGAGTAATATAATCTTGCCATTCACAGAAGTGATGAACTAAGTCTTCTTTGTATCAAGCTCAATATGTCATTGTTGAAGCTCCTATTTTTTTCATCAGGTTGTTGCAAAGGTTTTGTGTTAAACTCAGGGAGTGGTCCTGCAACTTCTTCTATCAAAGTCCTTGATTGATCTTATTGGCTTCCTTATGATTGACTATGCTAGGTCCAGCTTCAAAATTTTTGGCAATCTCTTTTACAACATTACTAATTATTCTATCAAGATCCTTACTCTCAGTGGATGGATCATAAGATGATGTGTTTGTTGATCCCTTGTCTTTTTCCTTGATCTCTTCAACTATTTAAATAGTAGATAGAGTATTTGAATAGTCTCTATTGATTTGTAACTCTTGTTATATGAATAAAAGGAGTAGTATTCAGATAGTTTCTTTAGATCCATTCACCCATTTGTTTTATTCGAATAGTATACCATTATTCATATAGTATTCTATCTTTGGCTTCTTGGTGTATTCGGATAGAAACTTCAGTATTTTGATACACTTCCTTCCCTGTGAATACCTATAGTTTATTCTATTCGAATAGGGAGTTTATTATTCGAATAGTTGTTTAGAAATTTAACAGAGATTATTCGAATAGAAGATTCATTAATCGAATACATTTTTAAGAAACAACATTATTTGAATAGTTCTCAGAGTATTCGGATAGTTTATCAAAATATAAATTGTCTCTATCCAAATAGCTTAAGTAGTATTCAAATAGATCCCTAAAGTAACATTTGAAGATAGTCTTCTACTATTCGAATAATAAGTACACTATTTGAATACCTTCACTGTAAAACTTATTTTTGTATTCTGATAGTGACTCTGTTATTCGAATAGGTTTTGTATGCATTGTAAAAATCATCCTACTATTCGAATACTCTATTCATTATTCAGATAGTTTCTTTGTAAAATTTATTTTTGTATTCGAATAGAGAATCAGTTATTCAAATAGTTTTCTGAAAACTTTATACTATTCAAATAGTTTGCTATTTATTCGAATAAAGTTGTTGCAAAACCTTTCTTTTGTATTCAAATAGTTACTCCACTATTCAAATAGTTGTCAACAAACAGGTTGAGATAGTAATATTTATATTTGAATAAATAGTTTCTATTTGAATAAAATCCTTTTAAAAACTTCTTTGGGTATTCAAATATAGTGGTTAATATTTGAATAACACTTCTTTTCTCATAGCATCCTTCTTATAGACAATCATGCAAAAATATAAATATATATTCTTTCCACCCAACTTTTCTTGGGTCTACTCAATATTAGACATAACAACTATCTTGCTCTTAAATGGAAAATATGTCAATAAAAATATTCTCATGCAATCCATGTAAATTGGATAAAAGAGAGTAGAGAATCCATCCATAATGACCAACATGTATGAAATGATAAACCATGAATTGAATCAAGTTTGCAAATTGTTTTAAATTTCAAATGCTATTTTAAATCATGATAATGCATTGTAAAATTGAGATTTTGAATATATGCAAAACTTATTTTTGAACCATGCTTAAGATCGATGTTCAAGTTAAAAATGGTGGAAGTCAAACAGTTTAAAAATATATCAGAATGCTTCACTCGGAGAACAATTAAGATAACATGTTAAACATTAGAGTTAACATATCTGAAAGATTTCCCAAGAGCAAAAGTCATATGGAAAAAGAATTAGCCAAGAAGGCTTAGCTTGATAGACATATATAGCACAATGACTTTGCTATTGACTAAGAGATAAGGTTGACTCTTAGAGTTTTGTCTTGAAGAATCAGAACATTCAACTCAAAGATTCAAATACATGGCACTTGTTATTCAAAGATAGATCATATCAATAGTTAATATGTTTGATCAACAAAATAAGTACAAGGATTTATGAATTATGAAGTACAGACTCAATCCAAATGACCAGAATTCCAAAATATTATTCGAGTAAGTTATTCCACTATAATGGTTAATGCAGTAATGAATATTCATGATGCTTGGAATAACTCCACCAATAAAAATTTATGTATTAGGAACAAGGCTTTTCATCAATTGAATTCTTTTCTTGGAGATAAGCTTGACACTCATATAGATGATCAACTTGTTAGACATGAGGTCTAACTCATTAGAGAATAAAGACTAAGGAGTGCAAGCGCTATATAACACATTTATGATCAATAATGGGAAAACCCTAGTGGTCATATTTGAAGCATTTCTGACACAAAATATTAACTTCCAATTTTGAAACCAATTTGAATGTAAACAAAATATGAAAATTTTTTATACCATGTGTATGCACTTTTATAAACAGGATGAATTGAAACCAAAATACAATTTTGTATTGTGCACTTCAAAACATGAACCAATAGAAAAACTATGCACAGTTTCACTTTTAGTTTATTTAGTAGTCTGTAAATAATTTAATGATCATTAAAGATTGATTGCTAAAGGAATGCAATAACGGACAAATATTCATTACCCAAATTAAATCATTCATATAAGCATAGTATAGGGTAAGGATTAGATATCACCGTAATTCCTCTTGCCCTTGCAATAGCTTGCCTGATTTTGGTAGAGTAATATTGATTTTTCTCCTTTGTACACCCAACACCAAAATCCAAACTCCACAATTTAGCATCATTAAGATATGAATTTATTTTCATGTAGCCATAGCCTTAAGAAGCTTTTTCTTATCCTATGAACTGTATAAATTTCTTTTTCTTCTTGGTATCAAACCTTGCTTGGATCCATTTCTTGTTAGCTTGTAAGAATCAATATAAAATTCACATGTTCAAAGGATAATTAAATCAAACCAATTTGAGCACAATGAATCAATCAATGACTTTATGCATAACAGGGGATATTTTTTAAATATGCATATATGCGTAAGAACTAAACTTTTGAACATTGCAATTCCTTCATAAATAAATTTATAAAATAAGTTTTCTAAGGGATGTGAAAACCATATTTCCAAGAGTGCAGGAGGTTTTACCATTATATACCTTACTTTAGGTACTTGGAGGTTGCATTTTCTTACCCAATGCATATTTTTCTTATGTTTGACTTTTGAATTCCTAGCTTTAGGTGCATGCAATACTCTCTCATATACTAGGTTTACTATTCGAATAGATCTTTTCCAAAAACAAGTTTTACTATTTGAATAATCCACAATATTAAATCACTTGAATCTTTTCAACCCAACTTGATATCTTCTTTCTTTTCTTAACTAATCTAGAAGATATTTCACATTAAGCACAGTACTTAGCCAATGTAGAAGATAAATACATTATGTAATTTTTTTGCTCTCAGTATTTAACATCTATATTTGACATCATCAAAACTAATCATATCTAACAATATTAACCAAAACTTTTACCTTCTTTTAGACCATATTTTTTTACTGGACTTTAAGAGATAAGAGGGACCAAAAATCTGATCATTAAATCACAATTTACTCTCTTCTCAAGTCGGGTTACAGCTACCATATGAAGAGCTTGAAGAATCAAGTTTAGGTGAGCTCTTTGATCTTGATTTTCACTTTCTTAACCTCATCTTTGGCTCAAGTGTCCTTCATAAACATTGTTCTTCTTGATATGCTTCATTTCTATGGTTTTAGAATTTCAAGAGGAGGCATTTTGAGTCATCTTCTAAGAGCAAAAGTTGTAGAATTAAAGAAAGAACTTAAAGCAAGAGGTAAGTATTGGCTTCAATTTGAGCCATTGGTTATGTTGGTTGAATGAGTATTTTGGCAAGTATATATCTACCCAAATTTTGTCCAAGTTAGGGTTTGAGAAGTCATGGTGTTTTTGTTATGTATTTGGTGTTTTATTATGATTAGAAACCATATGACACAAGTTTGATGCTCAAGTTGGGAGTTTGGTAATTTCTGGAATTTTGTTGATCTTTTTGCCAAACAAGATGTGGGAAATGAGTAAGAATTTGTTCATTTTGATGTTACCATTGTGTTCTACACAAAAAATGTGTGGGTATAGCCTCGGGTTGTGATTTTGGGTCATTGAAACTCAAAATTCAAAACTGGATTTTCTATTGAACAGGATTCTAGTGAGGTACTCTGATTGTGTGGTGGTTTTGGATAACCAAATAATGTTAAAAAAATTTAAATCTTTCCATTTTGTGGTAGACATTACAAGCTTTAAATTGATATATTATGGGTGTCATTTTGATGTGTTTGCTAGGAGTTATGGATTTCCAAACTTTAAGGTTGAAACTAGGATCAATTATAGAACAACAAGGAGATTTGTTGAATTATGTATTTTTGTGGCAATAGATGGCTGTGATTTGTATTTTTCCTATAAAGAGGACTTAAAAAGATTCAAGTAAGACTTGGATTCACTCCATTTTGATTTTTGTAGAATTAGTTATGATTTTTCAAAGCCTGGAGAAAATTCTAGCAGATTTGGTTCAAGTGTATGAAAATTCAAAGGTAAATGACACATGGTAATGACTATGAACTCTAAGGATAGAAAATTGGTCTTTCAGGTTAATTGACCACTTTAGCTCCTTATAATTTACTTGATTAAATGTCCCTAATGATAACCAACTTGAGTGTTTTAATTAAAGAAGAATTGGATTAAGTAATAACCTGTCATCTATAATTTTAATTATAGGATTCGATATCTACCCTGAGCACAAGAAATCTGTGCAAGAACAAGACTGGAAAGACCAAGGTAGTGACTTTTTCTCTTATATCATGTATAATGCATTATATGTTTATGCTTATCATTGAATTGTGTCGAATGCGGATGCTGCTGCGAATACAGCTGTGATAGCTGTTGTTATTGTGACTACAGTGAAGATGTCGTTATTGTGAATATAGTGAAAGCTGTCATTAAGTGATTACAGCGAAAGCTGTCGTTATTGTGTTTACATGTGTATATAGCCATGAGAGCTGTCGTTTATGTGGTGAAAGTAACTAATGTGATTAATGTTAAAGATGCTAGTGTGATGCTACTTTGTAATTTGCTTACATCCTTTGTTATTATATATCTTATGACTGAATTGTTACTACTAAGATTCATATGAATCTCACTCTTTCCAACGACTAACATACAGCCAGGGCAAACAGATTCAAGGAGAAGCAAGTAACCAAGGGTTGCTAGTGCTTATGGCTAGGAGTTTAGAGCCTTATGTTGGTTATCAATTTTGTGATGAATGTATATTTTGAATATAATGTAAACTTGTTAAGTTGTATGTAATCCTCGATATAGGAACTGAAAAGGGCAAACATACCCTATAGACCCTATTAGTGAATAAATGAAACCTGAGAGTTGTCGGAAATTTTATTATACACTCTAATATTCTTTAATAGAATAGTATCGAACAAGCTAAATAGATTTGAAAATGAAAGTGAGATCGTATTTAGCAGATTTTGGAATTTTTTAAAAACCCACTTTATCACAGGACTAAACCCCATCTTGAAGTTAGGACCTTTAATAACTTTTACATTTACTGCTAGTCTCCAATTTAATTTAATGACATGTTTTCGAACCAAATTAATGGCTTTTAAGGTCGTGGGTTACAATTAACATAGAATACGGTATTTTTAGTATAAAGACAGGTCTTGTTAATGGCCCTCTAACTGGTTAATTTCACACTTTTCGTTGAGCGTGTCTAGGATTGTTAGAAAGGAAGTTGTCAAACAAGAAAGTCATGTTGTTAATATAGAATATGGTGTTGTTAATATAGAGACAGGTCTTGTAATTGGCACTCTAACTGGTTAATTTCACACTTTTTACTGGGCATGTCTTGGATTGTCAGATAGCAAGTTGTCAAACAAGAAAATCATGTCATTAATGCAAAATATGGTCTTGTTAAAATAGAGACAGGTGTTGTTATTGGCCCTCCAACTTTTTAATTTCACACTTTTCACAGGGCACGTCTTGGTTTGTAAAATATGAAGTTTTCAAGAAAGAAAGTTATGTTGTTAATATAGAATATAGTATTATTAATATAAGGGCAGTTGTTGTTATTGGCCTTCTAATTGGTTAATTTCATATTTTCCGTTGGTCGGGTCTTGGATTGTCACATAAGAAGTTGTCAAACAAGAAAGTCATTTCGTTAATGTAGAATATGGTATTGTTAATTTAGTAACAAGTCTTGTTATTGGCCTT
The DNA here is from genome assembly GCA_963855925.1 of Inga laurina. Classification (NCBI taxonomy): domain Eukaryota; kingdom Viridiplantae; phylum Streptophyta; class Magnoliopsida; order Fabales; family Fabaceae; genus Inga; species Inga laurina. Next base: position 29,079,945 of record OY979702.1, on the reverse strand, counting down.
CCAGCATGTAAATTCTACACTTTTCGTTGGGCATGTCTTAGATTGAAAGATAGGAAGCTATCATATAAGAAAGTCATATCGTTAAAGTAGAATATGGTGCTGTTAACATGGAGACAGGTGTTGTTATTGGCCCTTAGCCTCATGAATTTAACACATGGCACTTGGCATATCATGGATTGTCAGATAGGAAGATGTGAAACAAGAAAGCCATGTCATTAATGGAGAATATGGTGTTGTTAATATAGAGACAGGTATTGTTATTAACCCTTCAACAGGTTCATTTCACACTTTACGCTAGGCATGTCTGGGGTTGTCACATATGAAGTTGTCAAACATGAAAGTCAAGTCGTTAATATAGAATATGGTGTTGTGAATATAGAAATAGGTGTTGCTAATGGCCCTCTATTGGAAATTGTGCTCTAGGGGCCAATCATTGTACTTTGAACATTATTAACTTAACAAATTTTCTCAATTATGTTATCATATTATTTGCATGTTCATTGTGATGATTGTATCCTTGGATAAATTATAAAGATTGTCCTAAATATCCCTAGTCGGTCATTTATCAAGAGCAAAGATGAAACATGACCAGTATGACTTTAATAAGATATGGAGATACGAATCCAAGTCTTAGGCTCTTATAAGAGTAAAAGGTGTTGGACTGACCCACTATGAGAAAACTGCATGGATCAAGTCATAAGCTTATCTCATGTATAACCATGTCACAATGCCCTTCGACCTGAGGTCATCATGGATTCTTACATGAAAGTTGTTAAGCTTTGAATTAGTCAAAAGTCACCTTTGATAAGGTGATGATAAAGGCCATGATCAGGCTTGGTGGTTTTTCATGCAGAGGAATATGAATGGTCAAGATGAAATTTGTCCCTCTGAATTAGTAGAGAGATATTGCTAGGCCCCTTGATAAGTGAGTCTAAGAAATGTATGGCCATACTACAATAGAAAGAAGTTTCCATTTCTATTGTCAGGCTACTTAGGAATTGGGAAAGTAATGATCTGGAACAGGACGATAACATCATCCATACCTAATCATGACCGAAATATCATATGAGAAAGGGACATGACATGGTTGTATGACAGGTTGCATCATTTTAACGATCCTTATATGAATTGGGTAGTCGTAATGTCTTGCTAGAGGTCGCTTGCGACTTGTGGGTTGGCATCGTTATTGGCCTACTGCCAACTTCGTATGGGCCTACAGGATCACACACAAGAATGGCCCAACGTGAGACAATGTTTAATCTAAGGTGGATGATTTTATATTTATATATATAATATAAAATTCGTGAAAATAAAATTAATAATATTATATATATGTGTGTAATTTTGAAATACATATTGATATATATATATGATAATATTATTATATTATGTTAGTTTTAAATTTAATTTTATTAGATAAATTAAATTTAAAAACTAACATGATACAAATATAATATCTCAGATTTAATTTATAAGGATAAATTAAATCTATTGGCTCTTCATTCGGATTAAATGAATAGGTTATATTAAAAATGTATGGCATATTTAATTAAACCAAATTTATTTAATTAAGGGTTAATTAATTTCAAATTTTAATTAAGGATTAATTAAGGGTTATTTAATTAAGGGTTTATTAATTTCAAAATTGAAAGTGGCAAGCTTCACCCAAGAGGGGGGTGAATTGGGTGATGTGATAAATTTTTTGTTTGATATGATGATATGATAGTAGTTGCAAATAGAGTAGAGTTGAGAGGATTAGTACACAGAGAGTTATACTGGTTCGGCCTAAAAACTAGGCCTACGTCCAGTTCTCAGAGATCAAGACCTACTGAGATTTTTACTATGCTTCCAAGATTCAATGGGCTCTCAAAATGCCACAAAACACAAATCATCCTCGAATGGACTACGAGCAGAAATATTCTAACACTAAGAAATTTCCCTCCCCCTTACGACAAGTCTTACATGCAAAAGAACAACCTATGAGCTTCCTTACTTGCTTACATATACAAGTCTTATGAGCAGCAATGTTCTCTCCTACTTACACCACAGTAAGTCTTACTAGCAGCAACGTTCTCTACTGCTTGTATCTTGTAAGTCTTTTGAGTGGAAAGTTTTACTAGGAATTCTCTCAACTCCTTCTCTCGTAAGTATATCTACCCTCTCAAGGTCCCAATACCTTGAGATCAAATGAAAATAGAATTTGAAGTGTATATAGACTCTCTTACAGAGCAAGTATGATAAACACTTAAGAACGATATGAATAACAGAGACTCATGAATTTGCTTATGTGAATTCTTGTGCTTCGTTGCTGTTGATAATCTCTGGAGCTCTGTATTTATAGATGTTCGATTTTGCCCTTTTGAATAATGATCATTGTGGAGAGGGGCATGTTACTGCGGAACGACATGCGTATGTTTGAAATCTTTGAGCTCGGTAGGCACGTGCTTGGATGGTCGTAATGATGCTGTCTGTCGTTGTTTGACTTCCTCTGCGTCTGTTTATTTCAAATGTTCAAACTCCTGTATCACACTTATAATACATTCAAAATGATGTTTAACTAATAATAAGTGACAATAAGCTAAATAAATATCATTAAACCATATTCGGATTGAACGTTGTAAGACTGGTGCATTTTGTCTTCTGGCAGAGTATGACTCGAGCACTGAGGGGGCTCACTTGAGTGAACAAACATATTTTCTCCTTTTGCTTCAGTTTTACACTTGCACTTCCACATGATTTGAGAGAGTGCATTTTGTCACTTGCGAGTGATGTGGGTCCTTACTCGAGCACTACTCCTCTTGCTCGAGTGTCCTTGTAATTTACACTAAGAGTTGTGTCTCTGGACAACACTCGCATACCATTTTAGACAGAGTGTGATTTTGCACTTGCAGGTTATGTGGGCCCTCACTAGAGCATACATAATCCTACTCGAGTGAGAAGAATATTCTCCTATAATATACTCTTGTAATTAGCACTTGCATAAAAATTGAGAGAGTTAGATTTCTCACTCACGAGTGCTGATGTATCACTCAGGCATATGAACTCTCACTCGGGCATACTAGTGCTTCTCTATTCTTTATGACTCTCGGACAAACACTTGCAGTCCCTAACTCGCTAGTGCTCGAGTGCAAACTAGCTTCATGCTCGAGTGTTGGTTTAATGCTCGAGTGCATCAGTAAGATTGACAGTAATTGCTCTCAGCCAAACACTTCTTGTCCAACACTTGCATGTGCTCAAGTGAGAAAGAGCCTGATACTTGAGTGCTATCTCCAGTGCTTGAGTGCATCAGTAAGATTGACAGTAATTTGCTCTCGGGCAAACACTTTCTGTCCAATACTCACATCTGCTTGAGCAAAAGAGCTTCATGCTCGAGTGCTAGCTCTGTTGCTCGAGTGCATCAGTTAAATCTAACAGCGGACATTACAAAACTTTGCCATATACATTTGGTAACTTTGTAATCATTATTTAGACTTGTAAAACCATACTTTGCATACAATTACCTTTTGTTATCATCAAAACTTGGGATCTAACATTCTCCCCCTTTTTGATGATGACAAAACCTTTATGATGAGTTTTAAGAAAAGAAAAAAAATCTTGATTAGAGTGAAAATTTTAAAAAATCAACATCAATGTTTCCAAATGCATATCTTCACCAAAGTTTAGATTCAAGTTCAGATTTTTGCACTTATCTACACATGTTTCTTGCAATACTTCTACTGGACACTTAACAACCAAGATAAGTCATAGTATCTCAGAAACAATTTAAACTAAATAGAAAACTTAATAAACTTGAAAATAACCATTAGTAAACTAAAAAAGTACAATATTAAGTTTGAATCATCATCTACCCATAAAGCCCATATACAACCATGTTAGCAGAAACAGAAATAAACCCAAAAATAACAGTAATCATCATAATCCTACCCCAATACACAAAAACTACCCAAACACCCAAAATGCTCCATGAAAGCTTAGAAAAACATCACACATCCTTCTCACCCGTTTTGTCAATATCAGAAGGGGTCTGAGGAAAAGTGAGATCGGATGATAGGACAAAGGTCACCATAGCAGTGGAAGGGTCTACTGGCATGAGCTCAAAAGGTGTAGATGATGACTGAGGAACAGAGGCTGAGGGTGGTGGTGAAGGCGACCGATCATAAGTTATATCAACTTTAGAATCCAGATCGGTGAAGAGAACATGCGTTTGTGGATGAAGAGGTGAAGTCGAGGTAAGAGTGGTCTTAGATGGCACCTTAGAAGATGTAGCTGGAAAGTGAGAATGTAAGAAGATCTCCATGTCAATGATTCTTCTTGACATATCATCTTGAGTCTTGAACATCAAGTCAAAGTTGGTATTAGCCTTGTCTACCAACTTTAAGACTTGTAACTCCATTTTGTCCACCAACTTCTCATACTCAGTTATCAATTCCTTCTTTAAACCAGACACAACTTGATTGATCGCTTCAGTCAGATGAGTGGAACGTGATGCATTCAGGAAAGATGGAGGGGGAACCTGACCTTGAGCAGACGACTGAGCCTCATCACCCCTTGATGGAGTGGCTTCTCTCTAAGATGTAGCCCTGGTTCGACTCACTGGAAGATTGATACTCATATGAGTCAGTTGAGTCTTATCAAACCTTGGAATGATTACCCTCTCAGTTCCTTCCAAGTACCACATTTTGTTTTTCATCAGGATGAGGGACACAAGTTGAGGATATGGTATAGTCGCGGTTTTTGATGAAGAAAATCGAAATCTTCTCATCTCACCAAAAATAATCTCCCCCACATTTCTTTGTTGTCCAACTAGGAAAGAAGCCAGCAGATAATAATCTCTCTGAGCAAAATGGGTATAGTTTTTGGACTTGTTAACCATGCTACGAGAGTATATGTAGTGAAGGGCTCGATGAGAATCAGGCATGTCAATAGGCTTCAAAATTAAGAGGGCCTATCGAGTCATTTGGTCTTAAAAACCGGAAGGCTTCAATGGCTGAAAGAGTGGGTGGATCTGGAGGTGGTACAACATACCCAAGTAAATCATTAATGATCTTAGGAGATATCATAATGGATTGACCTCTAACAGTGGTAGATACTGCTTCCTCAATCAATTCTCTAGCCCTAGATTTAATATTATGGGATTTCATGTTGCAATAAAAGGTTTTCACAACAGAGGGTGAATAAGGAATGTGAATATTCAGCTAGGGAGCATAGAATACAAGATAAGGGTATAAATCCAAATGACAATTCTTTTTCAGATAATCTAAGTTCACATAAACTATAGGACAGAAATGTCTATATGCAAACTCAGTATCCTATACCTTCTGTTGTAGTAGCTTCAGTTCCGCAACATTGAAACCTTCAAGAGGACTTGTGACTTGTTCTTCTTCTAGAGCCTGTGATGTAGAAGGTACCCTTGAAGCAGCTGCACTGGACTGACCAACATGGTGTAAACTTGAGACACCGGCTTGAGAGGCAATTTTGCCAACCAACTTGTCAAGTTTTGACCTCTCCATTGCTCCCGAAGTTGCATATTGAATGTGTCATCGAAGGAAGAAGAGGATTGTTGTGATTGCTCAATGTCTTTCTTCTTTCCTCTTCCTTTGACCTCTTTAGATTGAGATTGAGTAATAATTGGTTCTTTGAAAACCACACCCTTTGGTTTCTTTTGCGGAGGTTGATCCTTCTTCGTAATTTGAGGCTTAAGATGAGGTTTCTTGGCCGGAGTTCTCTTTTTGGTTTTGGGTTTAGGAGGAGGTGTTGGTGAAGAAGACATTATAGGAGATGAAGGTGTTGGTACCAGAGTTCCTGAAGAACTAGCAGCAGAATGAGTGGGAGAGGGTGAATGAGATCTTTAGGTGATAATAGGAATCTTAGTTCTAGCCACGAAAAGAACAAGAATCACAGATTTACTGAAGATTGAGTGAGAATATTTCAGAGAGTTAGGGCACAGAGTGAGAGACTCTGAGGTTAAATCTCACCTTATAAAGAAGATTGAAGAGTTGTAACGGTGATTTGAAGCAAAATGAGACGTTTGATCGATGGGTAACGGTTGGAGGTGAAGAGGGACGACCTTCGAGTGACGCAACGCTTCAAGTGAGGTAGGAAGTACGACGGACTAAGCTATCACGTAACTGATATAAGTTGCAACACTCGAGCAATAACCCTAGTGCTCGAGTGTGATCATACTGTGCTCGAGTAACATTCAGATAATTTTGATAAAACATGTAAAAGCATACCTGGTTTAAGTATTTCTTGCTATATTTTTCATCTTTGTACTCAAATCCTCCAAAATCATTTGAATAACCATGCTTTGAATAAGCACTTGTAAGAATTCCTTCCTTTCTACTCAAGTGCTCTTACTTCACTTCAAGCATGCTCATACTATGCTCGAGTGAGGATCTCTCTCACCCGAGTGAGAATAATTATAACTGTTGCACTTCAAATAGTCTCTTGGTATTTTTATCTCCTCTGTTAAACCCTGTTTTACATGCTTAGAAAAAGAGTATATTCAATAGTTATGTGCTCGAGCAATGTTGACTGACTCGAGTGAGTATGAGCGAGTCACTCGAGTGACACTTCCTGTGCTCGAATGACAGGCCTGCAAAAACAACTTCTAATACTCTGATGCCAAAGTCAGCATGGTTATCATCAAAAACACATTTAAGTAAAATAATTAACAAGAAAAACTTACAATTCATTGGGATTAACCATTCCCAATTCTCTCCGAATATATAGGAATTGATCTTTAGCTATTGGCTTTGTGAATATGTCAGTAAGTTGAAGGTGTGTTGGTATGAATTCTACTTTGACATCCTTCTTTTGCACGTGATCTCAAATGAAATGATGTCGGATGTCTATGTGTTTGGTCCTTGAATGTTGCATGGGATTCTTGGCTAAGCTTATGGTGCTAGTGTTGTCACAATAAATTGGAATCTCATTTAAGTATATCCTCAAATCTTGAAGTTGTTGTTTCAACCATAATACTTGAGAGCAACAACTTGCTACAGCTATATATTCAACTTCAGTTGAGGATAACGAAACTGTGTTCTACTTGCTGAACCATGATACCAGTGAGCCTCCAAGGAATTGACATTGACCACTAGTACTTTTCCTATCAGTTTTATATCCTCCATGATCTGAATCTGAATATGCCATTAAATATTCATTTCCACTTTTTGGATACCATAAGCCAAGTTCTGAAGTGTCTCCTAGATATTTGAAGATTCTTTTCACTGTCTCTGCATGTGATACCTTAGGAGCATATTGATACCTCGCACACATTCCAACGCTGAACTGAATTTCTGGCCTGCTTGCTGTAAGATAGAGTAATGAACCAATCATTCCTCTATATTTAGTGATGTTGAAACTAGGACCTTTTACATCACAATCCAACAACGTTGTAGAACTCATTGGAGTATCAGCTCCATTAGCATTATCCAATCCATACTTCTTCAACAACTCTTTCAAATACTTTGTTTGAGACACAAATATCCCATTCTTCTTTTGCTTGATTTGAAGTCCAAGGAAGAAGTTTAATTCTCCCATCATGGACATCTCAAACTCTCCCTGCATAATCTTAGAAAATTCTTAACACATAGATTCGTTAGTAGCACCGAAAATAATATCATCAACATAAATTTGAACAATTAGAATATCATCTTTATTATGTTTGATGAAAAGAGTTGTATCCACTTTTCCTCTGACAAAATTTTGATCAAGAAGAAACTTGCTTAGTCTTTCATACCAAGCTCTAGGTGCTTGTTTCAAACCATATAAAGCTTTCTTAAGTTTGAAAACATGATCAAGCTTTGTTTCATCTTCAAAACTAGGAGGTTGTTCTACATATACTTCCTCTATAATATAACCATTTAGAAAAGCACTTTTCACATCCATTTGATAAAGTTTAAAACCTTTAATGCAAGCAAAGGCTATGAGTACTCGTATTGCTTCCAATCTTGCCACTGGAGCATAGGTTTCCTCATAATCAATACCTTCTTCTTGATTATAGCCTTTGGCCACCAATCTTGCTTTGTTTCTCACAATGATTGCTGATTCATCAAGTTTATTTTTGAAAACCCATTTGGTTCCTATAACCGTATGATCTTTAGGTCGAGGAACCAAGTCCCAAACTTGATTTCTTTGGAATTGGTTTAATTCTTCTTGCATAGCAATCACCCAATCATTATCAGATAAAGCTTCTTCTATATTAGAAGGTTCAATTTCAGAAATAAAAGCAGAGAAAGTTACCTCATTGAGAATTCTATTTCTGGTTTTGACACCTTCATGAATATCTCCAATTACTTGATCAATTGGATGATCTTTAATATGTCTCCATGCTTTTAGTTGAGCATGATCATCGACATCTTCTATATTTTAAAAATCATTTGTTTCAAAATCATTATGTTTTGAAATAGTTTTTTTTTCTTTATCAAATCCATTTCTTCTTCATCAACATGTTTCTTCAGAGAGTCAAGTTCATCAAACACAACATGAATAGATTCTTCAACTGTACATGTTCTTTTATTAAAAACTCTATAAGCTTTACTTTTATTAGAATATCCTAGAAATAAACCTTTGTCAGACTTTGAATCAAATTTACCCAAATTTTCTTTACCATTGTTGTGAATAAAGCACTTGCATCCGAAGATATGTAGATGAGCAAGATTTGGCTTTCTTCCTTTGTAGAGTTCATATGGCGTCTTTCCAAGTGACTTGCGAATATATGCTCAATTTGAAATGTAGCATGCAGTACTTATTGCATCTACCCAGAATACTTGTGACATTTCTTTTTCATTAAGTATTGCTCTCGCCATTTCTGTGAGGAATCTGTTCTTCCTTTCTACTACTCCATTTTGCTAGGGTGTTCTAGGTGCAGAGAAGTTGTGATCTATTCCTTCGTTGTTGCAGTAGTCTTCAAAGGGTTGATTATCAAATTCTCCTCCATGGTCTGTCCTAATAGAAACAATAGAAGTACCTTTCTCATTTTGGACCTTTTTAGCAAACGTAATAAATTTGACAAATGTTTCATCTTTTGAAGCAATAAATATAGTCCATGTAAATCTTGTAAAATCATCGACAATTACTAAAGTATATAGATTTCCTCCAAAAATTTTTACTCTTGCTGGACCTACCAAATCCATATAAAGTAATTGTAAAGGTTTGAAAGTAGAAATCTCATACTTTGTTTTGAATGAAGATTTAGTTTGTTTGCCTTTTTGACATGCTTCACAAATCATGTTATCTTTGAATTTTAGTTCAGGAAGACCAACAACTAAATCTTTTCTAATCAGTTTGTCAAGTTGATTCATATTAATATGAGCCAGAAGCTTATGCCATAACCAACTTTCCTCTGATCTGCTAAGAAAACAATTTTTAGAAGAATTTGAATTTAAATCAATAGTATAACAGTTACCGTCCCTTTGAGCTCGGATCTTTGCCTTGATAGATTCTTTGTTAAGCGACAGATCTTTCTTGTTTACTATCAAGCATTCTTTTGAATTAAAGATCACCCAGTTATCTTTGTCAGTGCTTTGACTTACACTCAAGAGGTTGTGGCATAATCCTTCAACGTAGTATACCTCGTCAATTTGAACACCATCGGATTTTCCCACTTCACCAATTCCAGCAATATGTCCAGATTGATTACCTTTAAATGTTACCTTTCCTCCATCTTTGGTTTCCAACATGGTGAACTTATTTTTGTCACCAGTCATGTGTCTTGAACATCCACTGTCAATATACCACTTGTTTGCTCGTGATGCTTTGAGACATACCTAGAGTAAGGTGATCAAGTTTTAGGTACCCATACTTTCTTGGGTCCTTTATGGTTAGTATGTAATACATATGTCCTTTTCGGAACCCATTTATATGTGCCAATAACTTGTCCTTTCTTAAAATAACATGATGAAGTATAATGTACTTTCCTATTACAATAGCTACATGATGCCAACGGATTTGATGTATGGACAGAATTCTTGAAATATTTAAGATAAGTTCTACTGCTATTCTTCTTATTTCATCTATTCTTATCATGATCGAACCAATATCCAATTCCAGATTTATCAAAGGAAACTTTCTGAGAATTTAGAATAACTTTAAGAGTTTCACTTCCTTTAGTAAATTTTTCCACAGTTTTTGTTAAATCTCTTATTTTCTTATCTTTCTCCTCACATACTTCACACGATGATATGACAGTATTTTCTAATTCTTTTACTTTCTTCTTATAACTAACCATTTCTTTAGCTACCTTGATGAATTCTGTATGCAATGCATTATATTCAGATAAAAACTCATCATAAGTAGGTTCAGAATCACTTACCTCAGAATCTGATTCTTCTTCTTTGGCTACCAAGCATAGATTTGCAACTTCATCATTGTCGCTTTCTTCATCTGACGAACTATCACCCCAGATAGATGATATGTATGATTTCTTTTTTTTGCTTCTTTTTGTCTTTGTTTCTGAAGCATTCAGATTTGATGTGTTCAGGCTTTCCACATTCATAGCATACTATCTATTGCTCTTTGTTTCCTTTCTTGCTTGGTCCACCTTGATAATTTTTAAAGTTCTTTTGACCTCTTCTATAAAACTTCTTGAATTTTCTCATGATCATTCCCATATCATCATCATTAAGAACATCTTCATTTTCGGAAGATTCTTCTTCCTTGATAGCCTTAAGTGCAACTCCTTTTTTCTTTTTATCATCGAACTCCTATAGTTCCTTCTTGAATCTCAACTTTCCTTCATACTGAGAAAGACTACCAAAGAGAGCAGCTACGGATCACATTGACTCTCCTTTAGCTTCTTTGATAGATGTTACCTTCACTTCCCATTCTTTCGTAAGAATATTAAGAATCTTTCTTACCTGGGAATTTTGGTCAAAAGATTTTCCAAGTGTAGATAGTTGATTAACAAGATGAGTATACCTGAGTTCGAATTCTGATATTCCTTCTCTAGGTTTCATACAAAATAGATCATACTCTGTAATTAGAGTACTGACTCCATTTTCCTTAATTCCGGATGTACCTTCATGAGCGATTTCAAGAGCATCCCACATATCTTTGGCTGTTGGTAGAGTGCAGATTCGAAAATATTCCTTTTGACTGAGAGCACTCTGTATCATTAAAATAGCTTTACTATTTAACGTTACTAACCTTTTATCATCTTCGTCAAACTCCTCTGGGCTCTTCTTAACGACTCTATCTTCGATTTTCTTCATTGGAACATAGTCACCATCTTGTATTACATTCCATAAACCGTACTCGTTAGCCATCACAAACACTCAGAACTTAGCTTTCTAGAATGAAAAATGTTCTCCAACAAAACCAAGAGGTCTAGTGATTGAAGCTCCATCTGGAAGAATGTTTTCACCCATTGTTGCCATTTATCGGATCCTTCTCAAGCTATTAGGCTCTTCGGAGAAGACCTCACTTTGAGATAAAATGAAAGAGGCAAGCTTCACCCAAGAGGGGGTGAATTGGGTGATGTGATAAATTTTTCATTTGATACGGTGATATGATAGTAGTTGTAAATAAAGTAGAGTTGAGAGGATTAGTACACAGAGAGTTATACTAGTTCGGCCTAAAAACTAGGCCTACGTCCAGTCCTCAGAGATCAAGACCTACTGAGATTTTCACTATGCTTCCAAGATTCAATGGGCTCTCAGAATGCCACAAAACACAAATCATCCTCGAATGGACTATGAGCTGAAATATTCTAACACTAAGAAATTTCTCTCCCCCTTACGACAAGTCTTACATGTAAACGAATAACCTATGACCTTTCTCACTTGCTTACATATACAAGTCTTATAAGTAGCAACATTCTCTCCTGCTTACACCACTGTAAGTCTTACAAGAAGCAACGTTCTCTACTACTTATATCTTGTAAGTCTTTTGAGTGGAAAGTTTTACAGGAATTCTCTCAACAGCTTCTCCAGTAAGGATATCTACCCTCTCAAGGTCCCAATACCTTGAGATCAAATGAAAATAGAATTTGAAGTGTATATAGACTCTCTTACAAAGCAAGTATGATAAACACTAAAGAACGATATGAATACAGAGAAAATATGAATAACAGAGACTCATGAATTTGCTTATGTTAATTCCTGTGCTTTGTTGTTGTTGATGATCTCTGGAGCTCTGTATTTATAGACGTTCGATTTTTCCCGTTTGAATAATGATCATTGTGGAGCGGGGCATGTTACTGTGGAACGGCATGCGTACGTTTGAAATCTTTGAACTTGATAGGTACATGGTTGGATGGTCGTAATGATTCTGTCTGCCGTTGTTTGACTTCATCTGCGTCTGTTTATTTCAAACGTTCAAACTCATGTATCACACTTATAATACATTAAAAATGATGTTAAATAATAATAATAATAAGTGACAATAAGCTAAATAAATATCATTAAACCATATTCGGATTGAACGCTGTAAGACTGGTACATTTTGTCTTCTGACAGAGTATCACTTGAGCACTGAGAGGGCTCACTTGAGTGAACAAACATATTTTCTCCTTTTGCTTCAGTTTTACACTTGCACTTCCACATGATTTGAGAGAGTGCATTTTCTCACTTACGAGTGATGTGGGTCCTCACTCGAGCACTACTCCTACTCGAGTGTCCTTATAATTTACACTAAGAGTTGTGTCTTTGGACAACACTCGCATACCATTTTAGCAAGAGTATGATTTTGCACTCGCAGGTGATGTGGGCCCTCACTCGAGCATACATAATCCTACTCGAGTGAGAAGAATATTCTCCTATAATATACTCTTGTAATCAGCACTTGCATCAAAATTGAGAGAGTTAGATTTCTCACTCGTGAGTGCTGATGTATCACTCAGGCATACTAGTGCTTCTCTATTCTTCATGACTCTCGGCCAAACACTTGTAGCCCCTCACTTACTAGTGTTCGAGTGCAAACTAGCTTCATGCTTGAGTGTTGGTTATAATGCTCGAGTGCATCAGTAAGATTGACAGTAGTTGCTCTCGACCAAACACTTCTTGTCCAACACTTGTATGTGCTCGAGTGAGAAAGAGCCTGATGCTCGAATGCTATCTCCAGTGCTCGAGTGCATCAGTAAGATTGACAGTAATTTGCTCTCGGGCAAACACTTTCTGTCCAACACTGGCATCTGCTCAAGAAAAAGAGCTTTATGCTCGAGTACTAGCTTTATTGCTCGAGTGCATCAGTTAAATCTGACAGCAGACATTACAAAACTTTGCCATATGCATTTAGTAACTTTGTAATCATTCTTTAGACTTGTAAAACCATACTTCGATACAATTACCTTTTGTTATCATCAAAACTTGGGATCTAACAAAAATTAATCAAGATTAATTTTGAAATTTGAATATAGACCTCATGGGTTATAAAAAATGGTGGAGTAGAAAAATTCATCTACGGATGAGAATTTAGAGTCACGAGAAAAACCCTAGGACATATTGGAGGCGCTAGCACGTAGTCCGTGTTGGAGTAACATTCGTATAGATATCGATAGAGGGAGTTGATCAACATGTTTGCTCCTGAAGATAAAAAACCAAGAATGCACAAAAAGACAGGCACGATTCTTCCTAACTCTATTTAAACACCATTGATAGATCCTCGATTGGGATTGGTGAGTTTTTTTTTTAATTCTTCCATTATGCCAGCCAATTCCAACAATGGCATCGAGCTAAGTCAATTATGAGTTTAAATTGAGTTTAAGTTCTTATACATGTGCTATATATAGAATAATATGTGTGTTTATAAGAAAACGTCCGAATATCTATCTAATATGGTTAATACAAAAAGGAATTGTTTCGAAAGATTTGATCTTGAAATCAATTTTTTGATTTTCATTTTCAAAGGAATATGTTCTACGTCAATTATTCATTTTAGGACAGTGATGTATGTATATGCAATTTGATGGAATTTTTTCAATTATACGCGATATGTTTACATTTCAATTCCGCCGCTGGTGTCACAATTTCTACTTTGGATTAAATTCGAAATTGGAATTCATTATTGTTGGTTTCAAATTAGTTAAAGCTCATGTCTAGTGAAGATGATTTAGACTAAAAGTGTTCTGGGCCATTTTTTAAACTGGGCCTAAATCCTTTTGAAGTAGACTGAAATAAATATTTTAAAACTGGGCTAAAATTTTTTAAATATTTTTAAATTTTCAAATATTTCTTCTAAAAGGAATGTGTCCTTTTTCAAAAGCTCAGGGAGCGCTGCCCCCACCCACTAACCGACTGGCAGGACCTCTATGACTTGTTAGTGCAAGCATTTCACCCAAGAGGGGGGGTGAATTGGGTGATTATAGAAAAATTGTTTCATATATAAAAATTGACTTGGAATTTAAAGAAGTTAAGAGCTAGGAGAAATATATCCGAAGTGTACACCAGGAGTTATACTGGTTCGGCCACAACCACTTTAACCTATGTCTAGTCCTCAAAGTTTATCTGAGAGTTTTATTATATCTTATAAGATTCAGTGGGTTCTTGACACCTCAATATATAGCAAATTCCTTCACCGGACACTCGTTCCCCCTTACACGTTGTAATCATTTTCCCAACTCAAGATTCTAACCCCTTAACTAGTCTCAATAACAAATATTGAGTTTCTAATGAAAATCTCTCTCACAGAGCAAAAATATAATCATTGAAGTACAAAGAGTGAATGTAAGAAAAATAGAGCACTAAGAATATGATGATTGATGTATGTTCGTGTGATCTTAGTTGTTGTGTTTGTTCTTAATTGAATGTTCCCATATTTATAGTTGAATTTGTAATAGCTATTAAAACCATTTCAACTTGTTTATTAGAGTTGTGTAGCTTTGTTTCACTATTCTTCAAATTTGAAAACTAGTCGTTTGCAGTAGGTGAGCGTTTCAAACATTGCGAATGAAATATTTGACATTCCTCTCAAAGCATAATCTCTTCATTGTTTCAATGCAAATACATTTAGGAAACTGATATAATGAAATATTAATCATATGGATAACAAATTAATGGACAATAGATTAAGATCATATTCTCTATATTGCATTACTCAAGCGGCTACCCGAGTGATCATGGTCCATTACTCGAGTGGCTACTCAAGTGGGCCATTGAAAAACTTGGTAGATAGTTAAGTCAAGGAATTTGACCTAATCACTAGAATGGCTACTCAAGTGATTCAGAGGCATCACTCGAGTTACTACTCAAGTGATCCTATCAAAATATTGGATGACCTTTACTGCCTCAAAACTTTCCTGGTCACTCGAGGGGTCCCTCGAGTAATCACTCCTCATTACTCGAATGACACTATTAAAAAGTTGGCAGAAACTTCTCTAGATAATTATTGTACACATTACACGAGTGGTTACTCAAGTAAGGATAGTTCATCACTCAAGTGGTTACTTGAGTGATACTTTTAGAAATCTGCTAGAAAGCTTTCTTCTATTCAGCAACTGTTTGTTCTTCTTCATCACTCGAGAGGCTAGTCGAGTGATAGCTTTCCCTGCTACAAAGTACTTAGTTGCTTTATTCAAATCTCTTTTGTTTATAATCAAAACCTTCTGTAGAATCAATCCATTCTTTGTCATCATCAAAACATATAGATCTAACATTCTCCCCCTTTTTAATGATGACAAAACTTGGTGATTTTTGAACAAGATGTTTGAAAGCATTTGAGATTTTTCTTTAAGATAAAATTCTTGACCTCTTTTCAAATATTATTTGAAGAGTATTACAAAAAGCTTCTTTTAATTCAAATGACTTATAATTAATCTAAAAATACTTTTAAGTTCAAATCTATGTTTTTGAACCTTTTGTTTGAAATTTTTTTGAAATCA
Organism: Inga laurina; assembly: GCA_963855925.1. Classification (NCBI taxonomy): domain Eukaryota; kingdom Viridiplantae; phylum Streptophyta; class Magnoliopsida; order Fabales; family Fabaceae; genus Inga; species Inga laurina. Next base: position 29,064,128 of record OY979702.1, on the reverse strand, counting down.
ACAACTTTAAGATTCCTATAACTCAGGTCCAGGTTCAGAAGTTGGTACTGACTCGGGCTTAGAAGTTATTACTAACTCAGGTGCAATAGTAGACATAGATAGACCAGGAGTAGATGAGTTGCATCAAGTCTGGCATGAAGTGATCTCAGGAGGTCACCTTGGGCTCGTTGTTATGTCAATATCCCCTCATGCCTCTTATCCATAATCTCTACAAGCTCTCCCATCTTGTTGATCATGTGAGTGATGAGTTCCGCATTGGTGTTACCTATATCTACATGAAATCCTTTCAGAATATTTTCCATAAATGTCTATAATATGGTTCCAAATAAAGAAGGAGGAGCAGTAGTAGAAGCAGAAGCAAAGGATTAGGTATTATCCAACCTACTGAATCCAGCCTCGATCTTTTTCTTCTTGGGGCTAGACTTAAGTGGCTTCTTGAAGGAATGTCAATGTTCAATTTCCTAATTTGATTTCATCCCACTTGAGTTAGCCCCTCAATTGGTTCATTCTTCTCCAAGTACCAAATTTTATTCTTTCTCAAAAATAAAGATAAGCCGAGGATAAGGTATTGGAGTGGTTATTTTTCCTTCAAACCTATATCTCTTAATCTCATCAAATATGAACTCACCCTAGTCCTTTTTTCTCCTGGCGAAGAATGGAGGCAAATTTTCTAAAATCCTTTTCATTGAAATGAGTGAAATTGTTGGATTTATTTACTATGGCTCCAGAATAGACATACCGTAGAACTCGATAAAGATCTCACTTATCATTCGAGTTAAAACTAAGGGCTCACACTATCTCACCGAGCCTTAGAATTAAAAATAGCTGGCTTAAGTCAAGGGTAGGATAAATATCTTCAGGGGGTCCTCTATCCCTAACAAAGCATTTATTTTGGAGGGTGAAATTAGGATTTCTTTTCCCCTAACCTAGACCATTTCTTCTTCAAGAGAATCTCTAAGGGCATCAATGACAGGTTCTAGATTGCAATAGAAATGGCTAACTATTTTTATGTAAAAAGGAAGTTTAATTGATGCTAGGGCATATAAAACTTTAGATAAGGATTGAGGTCGAATTTCAATACCTCTTAAAGAAGCTTGTGGTCAATGAAGTGCATCTTGCACACTTTTCTCCTTGAAAAGTGATCCATGAATTTCTATGACTCCTTAATCTTCTTTATATTGAATTATTTTGGAGGAAATGTGATTTCTTCTTCCTTCTCTTCTGGTTCCTTTGAAGATTGTCCTTGCTTTCCTACTTGAGACTTGGAAGCCTCATCTAGTATACTTGCCATGACTTGAGCAAGTTTTATGTCATACTTGGCTCCTTTAAAAGGTTTCCTAGACCAAAAAGGAGAGTCAGACAAATTTAAAAAGGAGGGGATGGTGCTTTATTTCCCTTGACTCTGCCAGAAGAAACGGCCTGCTTTGTTTAAGCCCTTGTGGTAATGGGTTCTTTGATCACAACTCCTTTTACTTTGGGTTTGGTTTGAGGCTTTAGTTTAGCTTTAAGTTTAGGAGATAACTTTTGTTTCTTGGTTGGAGGAGATGAAGGAAACTCAGAGGGTTATTGAGGTTTAGAAGACTCCAAAGGAGTATTAGGATTAGGAGATTTGATTCTAACTATAGTGATTAAGAGAAGAAGTGAATTTCTGGGAAAAGAGTGCCGACAATGGTGAGTTTAAGCTAATAGATTTTGAGAAATCTGAGAGGTTTCTGAAGGCACAAATCAATGGGTTTTGACGAATATGAGGTTAAAAAGTGTTTTTGAAAAATTTTTAGAAGAGCACTAGGAGAATTACTCAGAGATTTTAAGAAAAAAGACTAAGTTGCGATAGATAAAGCCTTAGCGCCTGACATCTCTTGAGCGGCTACTCGAATGATCTTGAGGCATCACTCGAGTAGCTACTTGAGTGATCATACCAAAAATTCAAAAATAAAGAAAATTAAAATGTGTACCTTGCATGAGTATTATTGTAATTACCCATTTATATTCCTTTGGTGATTTGATGATACTTTAAGGCATATTTAAGTTGAAACAAGGTTGATTTGTGATCTACGATCATGATCACTTAAGGGCTTACTCGAGTAACCCTGAGACATTACTCAAGTGATTAGTCTTTTCACCATTTCACTGTTCATTTTCAACACTTAGGGGTTTCCCTTTGAATTCATGCTTCACTGCCTTATTTTCAAGGTCATCACTCGAGTGGTCACTCAAGTAAAGCTTATCATCACTTCTAGTTATCACTTGGGTAATGTAGTTTACGTGAAGTTGTCCCTTAAGTGATATAGTACTCTGTTAACCTCTGCTTTTCATACCCTAAAATAGAATTTCAAATTCCTACAAAACAAATTACTAGAAACTCTGATACTTAATTTAGTAATCATCAAAAGATCACTAAATAACATCATCTAACATTTTGTAAATACTAGATAACTTAAGTTCATTGTGACTTACCATTCCTAATTCTCTTTTAATGAACAGGAATTGATCTTCACAAGGGGTTTCATAAAAATTTCAGTTAGTTGAAGATGAGTTGGAATGAATATCACTTTAACATCTTTCTTATGAACATGATATTTGATAAGGTGATGTCTAACATTGATATGCTTAGTTCTTGAATGTTGAACTGGATTCTTTGCCAAGCTTATCGTATTAGTGTTGTCACAACTGATAAGTATCTCCTTCAAGAATATACTAAGGTCTTGTAGTGTTGTTTCAGCCATAACACTTGTGCAAAACAACTTAACGCTGCAACATACTCAACTTCTGTTGATGAGAGTGATACTGTGTTTTGTTTCTTGCTAAACCAAGATACAAGTGAGCCTCCTAGATACTAGCATTGCCTACTAGTACTCTTTCGATCAGTTTGGTATCCTCTATGATTAGAGTCTGATTATGAAACAAGATATTCATTTCTTCCTTAGGATACCAGAGACCTAATTCTACTGTGTCAGCAATATATCTAAAGATATGTTTAACGGTTTTAGCATGTGACTCCTTTGGTGCTGATTGATATCTTGCATACATGCCAACACTGAATTAGATAATAGGTCTGCTTACTGTGAGATAGAGTAATGATCCAATCATTCTTTTATATTTTATGACGTTATAATCTTTTCCCTTGACATCGACATCAATGTAGACTATGATGAATTTTGTAAAAGGATTGAAAATTTCATTCAAAACCTTTTGAAATTATGAGGGTGTGTTTTTCAAACCGAAAGGCATAACATTCCATTCATATTGCCCAAATGGCACTATGAATGCAGTCTTATACCTATCTTTTTCTGAAATTTGGATTTGCCAAAAACCAGATTTCATATCAAATTTTGAAAATATTTTGGCCTGATGAAGGCAATTTAGGAGATCTTTTTTATTAGGTATTGGATACCTAATCCATTGAAGGCTTGGTTGAGGGGCTTGTAATTAATTACAAGTCTTGAAGTTCCTCATTCAAGTTCAGCATTCTTATTGACATAGAAAGCTGCATAAGACCAAGGACTTTGGCTCTTACGGATTAAACCTGTAGCAAGTAAACCCATTATTTCTTTTTGACAATGTTCCAAGAGTTCTTGGTTTGTTTGAATTGGTTGAGCTTTCATTGGGATAGCTCTTTCATTAAAATCCTTTTCATAAGGCAAATCAATTATATGTCTTTTTCTTTCCCAAAAAGCATTTGGAAAATCAGAACAAATTGTGTCTTGAATATTTTTCAAAACATTTTGAATTTTCTGTTTTAGAAAAGGTTTCTCCAATTGAATTTCAATTGCTTTGTAAGAAAATTCCTCTTTTAGAAAATTAATTTGATTTTCCTTATACTCAATTTGATTGATAAACTTTGTATAAGGTGGATTAGCAAATTTGAAGAAAATCCTTTTACCCAAAGCATCAGTTTCAATGCCTTCATCAATTGTTAAAAAAGGTTTTAATTTGCTGATGAAAGGAGCACCAAGAATTACATCTTGAGATAAAATTTTTGCTAGAATAAAAACATTTTTAATTTCAATACCATTGTTTTCAACTATTGCATTTGAAAGTTTATAGCCGAAATCCAATGGTGATTTATTTGGTCCACAAAGATTTTCTGTGGTTTTTTTAAAAAATTTTGTTGGTATTAGACCTTCTCTGATATAGCTTAGAGTTGCACCAGTATCAAATAATGCTATTGTTTCTAATACAAAGGTATTAGCAACAATAATTTTTACTGGCACATGCCATTGTTGGATTGAAATTCTTGATACAAGATTTAGGAAATTCTTAGAAGTTTTTTCATCATTGGTTGATGGATTGTTCACTTCCTCGACTTTCTTTTCTTTATCAAGATTTTCTTCCTGAATTTGATTTAAAATAAGAGAATGGAAATCTTGAGTATTTTTCAGGTTCCTTATCTCTTCTTTTAAATTGTTTATTTCATTCTGAAGGTCAGAAATTTTAACAGGATTTGGATTGGTCTGAAATCTTTTGATTATCTCAGAGAAATCATATTTTGTTTGCAATTCTTTTGCAAATATTTTTTGTTTGGTTTCGAAGAAGAAGAAGCTGTGCTTTCTCTTAGTTTATTGAAAAACTTAACCTTTTCTTCATTAGTTGGAAGAGAGTTAATGATTTCAAAAACCAAATCATCTTCAATAACATTTATTTGTAAATTTTCTATCTTGGAATTAGTTAAGACCGATTCCTTGATTGGATCATCAAGTACAGGATTCCCTAGACTCTCAGCAAACTTGTCAAGACAATTTATTTAGAAATCATCTTCTTCCGATGATGATGAAATCTTATCAAACTGAAGTTCATTAACTTCTTCAAAGGATGATACTTCATATTCTTCTTCAGAAGAGGTTTCTTCAATGAAAAGATTGTTTATTTGTTGAAGAGTTGATTCTTCAAGTTGTAAGGCGTTAATTCTTTTATTAAGCCTACAATATTTTGCCATGTTACCTTCTTTGCCACATCGAAAACAAACAATTTTCCCTTTGGGTAAATCCATTGGAGGTTTTGATTTGAATTCATTTTTTAGATTTCTGGGTTTGTTTGTTTTTGGTGTTTTCCAAGGTTTTTGATACTTTTTGTAATATCTTTTAGTCTTGTTCTCTTTGTCTTCATGTATATGCTTACATTTTTTAGAACTTTTACAGCCAGGAAAACCAAATTGGAATTGTCCTTGTGTTTAGATCTAAATATGCAAAGTCATTCTTATAAGAAGTGGTCTAAAAAGTCATTCTTTTAGACCAGTTATTTAATTAACCAGTCTAAAATGTATGACTTTTTAGAACGGTTATTTAAATAACCGGTCTAAAAAGAATGACATTAAGAACTGTTATTTCAATAATAGGTATAAAATGTCATTATTTTTAGACCAGTTGTATAAATAAGCGATCTAAAAACTTATTTTTTAGACCTTTTTCTTAACTGGTCTAAAAGCAGCAGACTTTTTAGAAGACTATACCAAGACCACATCCAGAACTGGTCTAAAATGTCATTTTTACCCGGTCTTAAAGGTGATTTTCCACTAGTGACAAGTATAAAAGCATGACTTATTGAATACATTCTTAAAACAAACCAATATATACTAACCTTTGGCATGATCAATGTAAGGTCTTTTATGTCACGAACATACTTACCACAAGCAGCATGTCAGAATGTCCTCAAAGTACTATCATCAAAATCACAATGATTACTTATTTTGCACAAATTCCATGAATTGCCAACAATAGTTCATGCAAGAAAACTTACGATGTTATGGTCTTCTTCAATTCATTCCCTGGTTCATAGTAGAGGGAGCACAAGAGGATGATAGTATAACTCTTCTTGCATAGAAGAACCAATTGCGAATGATCCATGAAAATAAAGGATGACTATATATGAAGCAAATATAAAGCATTATATATATTATGAAATATATATTTCTTTCTTACCCATACACATAAGGAGCCAAGAAACATTTGATTGCAGTTTCACTAAGCCTCTATGATAAGTATGTCTGTCTAATAGCAGTAGTTTTTGTTGTGGATTTGAACTGGGCACAAGAATCCAAATTAATCGCTTTTGCCAGAGGAAACCAACCTAAGATTCATGTACCTACAATAATGCACGCGCACAAATCAAATTTTAATGACTTAATTTGTAAAATATTTACTTCCAATTAAAGAAGATACTTACATTAAAAATAGTTGGACAATCAAAACCATAAGTTGTTGTCTAGGAGCTACCAGAGACATTAAATCATCCCTCTCAAGATAGCATTGCATCCCTAACTTGCCAACAGTTGAATCCGTAGGCCAATCTCTTATTTGAAAGGATGTATCGTATGCCATCAAAATCACTTGTTGCATGACATTCAATGGAGGCTGCGAAACTTCTTGAGTGGAGGGAGGTGCAGTTGGGGCTATGATCAAGGTTTCCTCAGCTCTATTAGAAACAAAGTTCTTTGGCCACAAGATAAAAGAATTGAGGATATCGCTTACAATCTTGAAGTCATCAATCGGGATAGGGAGTGATGCATCTGCAATGATCACCTCTTTAACTACTACTCTAACTTGATCATTTTTTATTTGTTCACTAGTAGAAAAATCCCTTTTCAGACCGCCACATTAAGACCGGTTTTGGCGGATAAGGTCTTAAAAATTTGCACGGTGGCCGTTCTGTAATTATATTGAACTTCTAAGACTGGTTCTAAAAAAACAGTCTTAAAAAATTTATTTAAACCGGTTATAAATAGAACCAGTCTTATAATATTAAAATTTTTAAGAATTTAAAATGTTTTAACATTTAAGACCGGTTTATATAAAACCCGGTCTTAAATGTAAAAGATTTAAGACCAATTTGTACAAAACCCGGTCTTAAATGTAAAACATTTAAGACCAGTTTGTATATCAACTGATCATGAATATGTTAAATTTAAGATGGGTTTTTATAAAATCCGGTCTTAAATTTGAAATTTCACTCTTTTTAGACCGGTTTTTATTGAAAATCGGTCTAAAAGGTAAGATTTTTTACCTGTATTTTTACTCCCGCGCCCAGATCATGCACTCTATGAACCTTTTCTTTTCTCCATTTCTTTGTGAGCTCTTTCTGTGCTTGTTTTGAACTCGTCCATGGTGTCCCGTCCCTCATTTGCTCAACTCTCCTCCATTATTATCGTTGTCGTTTATTTGTTCATCGTAGCTATTCTTTAATTATCGTCAGTCTTCTTCGCCGCTACCTCTATTCTCTGCAGTGACCATTCTCCTCTGCCTTGACTTCTGTTTGTCAGTGCCGTGAATTTGAAGACTTCATTTTAACCTCAGTCGATGCCATCGTGAGTTTGGGTTGAAGCTCACTCCTTAGTCTGCAATCAGGTTAGTGTTCGATCTGTTATTTAGTTGTACATTGTTCAATAATTAATAATGTTCTATGAAAAAAAGGTTCTTATTGTTTTTAGCACTTAAACGTAATCTGGAAAAAATTAAATCTGCACATTCTTGTTAGATATATGCTCTGACTTTTAATTACATCCCTGTGATATTTGGCTTGAAGTAATACCACTCTATGTTTTGTTTTTATTTAGTGTGATTATATTGTTTGATTATTATCAGTGTTATTGGTTTGTTAAAACAATACTAGTTTCAAATTGTGCATGTTAATTTCGTTAAAATCTCTAAAACTCTATTGTTGTTGGATATAGGGTGCTAGAAGTGCTGAGATATATATGGATCATAATTGGATAAACGCTAAACGAATGAGTGCTGAATATGATAATGGGGTGAGGGTTTTTTAGACTTCGCTAGAAGAAATACTGATGATGGTAGTAGGAAGTTTTATTGCCCTTGTGTAGTATGTTTGAATGAGAAGCGACTAAGTACTGCAGATATATATACACATTTAATTTGTGAAGGATTGTGTAAGAGTTATATAGTGTGGGTACGGCATGGTGAAGAATTAGAAATGCCAAGTTCATCTTAACAAGGGGGAGTGAACTTTGATGATAATGACATGGATACGGATGATCAGATAGAGGATATTGATATTATATGTGATGTAGAAGAAGAGACTTTTGAGCAATCACATGCATATGGTAATATGTACAGTGATGCTGAGACGCCGTTATACCCAGGGTGTAAAAAATACCAATTATTGAAAGCAGTATTGAAATTGGTAAGCTTGAAAGCACGGCATGGATGGAGCGACAAGAGTTTTTCATAAACGCTTGAGGCTTTTAAGGACATACTTCTAGATGATAATGTGTTGCCTTCTCGATACTATAATGCTAAGAAAATACTGTGTCCACTAGGGATGAGGTATACAAAGATCAACGCATGCCCTATTGATTGTATATTGTATAGAAAAGAGCATGAAGAGGAACAACAGTGTCCGATATGTGAAACCCTAATGTACAAATCAAATAACACTCCTGTAAAATTATTATGGTACCTTCCAAGTATACCAAGGTTCAAGCGCTTGTTTGCTAATGAAAACGATGCAAGAAATTTGAGATGGCATGTGGATGAGAGGATATCCGATGGAAAGCTTCGACATCCAGCTGATTCTTCTCAATGGAAGAAAATCAATCAATTATTTCCTGCCTTCGGTGAAGAGCCTAGGAACCTTAGGCTTGGGCTTAGCACGGATGGCATGAATCCTTTTGGTAGCCTGAGCAGTATACATAGTTTATAGCCTGTTCTGTTGGTAATTTATAACTTATATCCTCTGTTATGCATGAAACAGAAGTACATCATGTTGTTTATGTTGATTTCAGGACCAAAATAACCCAGAAATGACATAGATTTTACCTGGAACCCTTGATCAAAGACTTGAAAGAGTTGTGAGATGAAGGTGTTGATGTTTTTTACGCGAACAAGAATGAGATTTTTAAAATGCAAGCCATGATCTTTTGTATTATAAATGACATTCCTACATATAGAAACTTGTCAGGATATAGTGTTAAGGCCATAAAGCATGTCCAATTTGTGAAAAAGGAATATGCTACCATCAACTTCAACATGGAAGAAAGACAGCTTATCTTGGCCATAGGAGATTTCTTAGACGAGGCCACCCATATCTCAGATTAAAGAAAGCTTTTTTTGGTAGACAAGAGTTTGAAGATGCTCTGAAGGAATTGACTGGGGAGCAAGTTTATGAAAAGGTGAAAAATATGAATGTTATCTTTGGAAAGAATACAAAGAATAGTAATGAGAAAAGTAAATGGAAAAAAGAGGTATGTCTTTTTCAATCTTCCATATTGGCCGAAGCTTGATGTGAGACACTGTATTGATTTCAGGCATGAAGAGAAAAACATTTATGATAGTATTGTTGGGACACTACTTAACATACAAGGTAATTATAAGGATGGCGTGAAGGCAAGATTAGATTTGCAAGAAATGGGAATACAAGAAGACTTGCATCCAAAGCCATATGGTAAGAGAACTTTTTGTCCTCCAGTAGCTCATACTTTGTCTAAGGATGAGAAAAGAAGTTTTTGTGATTGTTGACATGGCATCAAAGTTCCTTCACGGTATTCTTCAAATGTTAGGAAGCTTGTGTCGATGAAAGACTTGAAGTTAGTGGGGCTAAAGTCTCATGATTGTCATGTCTTAATGCAACAATTACTCCCAGTAGCTATTCAAGGCATTGCCGAATATGATCTTCAACATATTTTGACCAGACTTTGTTTCTTCTTCAATGCTATTTGTAGTAAAGTCATTGACACAAAAAAATTGGATGAATTAGAAAATGAATGATATCTGATCTTGTGCTAGCTTGAGAAGCATTTTCTTCCTTCTTGTTTTGACATCATGGTACATCTAATTATTCATCTAGTCAAGGAGATCAAGTTGTATGGCCCTATCTATTTACGATGGATGTACCCAATTGAAAGAACTATGAAAATCCTTAAAGGGTATGTGAAGAACCCTAACCGGCTTGATGCATCTATTGTTCAGAAATATGTTTCTGAAGAAGCCATGGAGTTTTGTCAAGATTACTTGTCAAATGTAGGATACATTGGACTTCCTGAACGTCATCATGAAGAAGGCGGTAGACGCGGGGCTTTAATAAAGAGTATAGATCCTGATGAATTGCAACAAGTCCACTTGTACATCTTGAATAATGTTGATGAAGTTCAAGATTACATTAATGCTCAAAAAGAAATTGTACGGAAAGAAAATAGTCGAATGACTGAACAAAGGTTAATTAGGTAGCATAACAAAAATTTTGCACATTGGTTCAAACAAAAGGTTGATGGCGAAGAATGTGTTTCTGATGCAATTAAATGGTTAGCACGTGGTCCTGAGGCTAATGTCATAAGTTGGACTTCATTTGTGATCAATGGTTATATGTTTTACACAAAGTCCCTTAATGATAGGAGCACCGTCCAAAACAGTGGGGTTATGTTAATGGCTAAATGAATGCACTTCTCTAATTCAAAAGATAAGAATCCTGGATTGGCAGCAATACAAGTGGGTTGATGTCAACAATGGTGTAATAATTGATCAGTTGGGATTTACATTGGTTGATTTGAATAGTAGAAGTTTTGGAGATGAACCTTTTATTATGGCATATCAAGCGAAACAAGTGTTCTATGTTACTGATCAGGCAAATAAAATGTGGTCTGTAGCTCTCCAAGGAAAAAGGGTCATTGATATTAATCAGGAAAGTCATTCAATGAATGATCTTCTTGAGACTCTTTCTTTTTCTAGGGGTTTACCAAAATTAAATGAAGAAGATGAAGCAAACAATGAACACGGCACAAGAAACGATCATCATGAAAGGATATGGGAGGATATCCCTTTGTAAAACTACATTGAAGGTTAGTTAGCTAAAATAATTATCATGAACTATATTTGAATTATGTATATTGTTATTGGTGTATATCTAAAACTACTTTTTTTGTTGTCGTCATAGGAAAATGAAGAATATAAGGTGTACGTCTTAGTGTAAATTTTTTGAAGCCAGTCCAGCTAGTGATCATCAGCCTAAGAAGAGTATGTATAAAGTATTTTGGCCATAATGAATAACAGCATTGTCATTAATGTAATTTAATCTTTGATGTATGTATGTAAGTAAAAAGCTAGGGAACTTGGTAAAAATAGCATTATCATGGTTGTATGATTTCCTTGCATTATAATTCTGTCTATGATTGTGAGTTTATTATTCATGGTTGTTTTCCTTGCTTCTGTTTCAGCCAGCATTGTTTAAGCACAAGGGAGTTGAGTTTTAATATGTTCCAATAAGTTTTGAGTCTCTGACATGTCATTTTAAGATGTTAGTTATAATCTGTAAGAGAAGATTTATTTGAATGTCGTTGAACTGGCTGCTGCTTGCTGAGTGAAATGTTTTAACAGGGGAAATGGCTTGCTAAGTAAATGTTTTAAACAAAAATTAAAAAAAAAACTACTTTTAAGAACGATTCTCTCCAAAATCGGTCTAAAAAGTACATTTAAGACCCATTTTGGAGAGAACCGGTCATAAAAATGTTACTTTAAGATCGGTTTACTATAAAACTGGTCTTAAAAGTATTACTTTAAGACTGGTTTACAAAACCAGTCTTAAAATTATAACTTTTTCGACCTATTTTTTTTGAAAACCAATCTAAAATTTGAACATTTTAGACCGGTTCCTCTGATAACCGGTCTACAAATATTTATTTTTAGACCAATTTTATAATAACGGTCTTACAATGTTTTTTTAAGACCAGTTCCATAACCAGTTTAAAAAGTAGCAAACTTTTAAGACCGACTGTACAAGACCGAATCGAGAACCAGTCTAAAATATCTTTTTTAGCCGGTCTTAAAAGTGATTTTCCTGTAGTGGTTGGTAGTGGACAGTTAATCCTAAGTTGTGCACACTCCCTGATGCAACTAATCGTCTCAGAGGATCCTCTACAAAGAGATCACAAGCTCACCAATTTCTTTTCTAGGACCCTCTGATGACTGACCAATATTGCAGTAACTCCCTTTAGTGCTTTGTTTAGGTGTAAGCAAATGTGCATGGGGAGCACTGGGATCTTGTCTTGTGCTTACAATTATAATCATTTCCTTGTTTATCTTGCTCAACCTTTCTTCTAATCGTGCATCAAATGATACTTCTGCCTCAGCCCTTGCTTCCACCCTTCCAGTGGCTAATATATGCTTTATCTCTTCCCTAGTCACCATCTTCATGAATGGCGTGGGGGTACTCCAAAGTAATCTCTTATGCCTACCCTCCTTCAACTCCCCTGACATGGCTGGGATACTCGTGTTTTCCTGTAGCATTGGTTAGGATATCATTCCTTCCATCTAACCTAAATGATCCTCATCTTGTTTTCTTTAAAGCTTCTTCTGTAAGACATAGATGACAAACATAAGTAATGAAATTTGTTTACTAAATAATTAATAACAATAACAATACTTACAATTTTTTCACCAACTATATGAAATTGTTCACTTATATAAGACCCGCTCCACTTTTGGTAAGCGAACTTCCACATTTCTTTATGACATATTAGATATGGAGGATAAAGAAGAACAGAAGGATCGAATTGAGGTACTTCTTCCAATCTCTTCTGTTTGGCAGCCAACAAGTCTTTTTAAGCCTTCCATAACCCCCACGAGACATTGTATGGGGGCAACCATTCTTTCTATCAATCTCTTGTGCCTTTTGCCTTTTTGCCTGTGAATAAGAAATCAAAACTAAGGTTGCAATCAATAAAGAAAATTTATAGGTAAATAAAATGCAAAATAAGTCAACTCCCAAAGCTTTTGGAGTAGTCCGAAACCGTCTAAATTCTTGCCAAGTGTGTTCATCAATATAAGAATACTTGTTGCATGGATTAGGATGAGGCTCACCATCTTTCACCTATATATGAACATAATTGTTGGCTAGACTTATCTTAAACTTCCTCCAATATTCATCACAATATGTCATTGTCTTCTTATACAAGATGTCACTCTGAGGAATGTCGTAAGTGAGCTATAATGCATGCATTGGATAGTTAATGACAAATTTGATAATTCAACCATACAAATTTGATAGTTGGTGAGGGTAATCATTTTATACCTAGATAGTTTCCCAAATATGTTGCTTTACATGTTCATCCACATTTATCCACTTCTCTATCAAGATGCTAGGCTTGTTGCGTCTCGGAGGCCAACAAAGCTCCTTTACCGGCTTGCATTAGTCCCGATTAGTTTCCAATATCTATCAAACTCAATCAAAATATTTTCCCCAATATTCCAATTAAGGGGAATGTCTCTTAATTGGGTGCCTTGTCTACCCCTTCTTCGTATGAATTGGTTATGGGGTTCACTTTGATTCTGGCTTAGAGCATTACTAAGCTCGCTCTGATTAACACTAGTTGGTGGCTCTGGAGTATCCTCACTACGATGCCTCATTATCCTCACTTGAAATTGAATGAGCTAATTTATATTCCTCTATAGTCATGACACTTTAAATTTCAGCCTCCAATTTTCATTTCAAGCACTATATTAACATTCTAGACTTTGTTATATCCTTGTTGGCACTTAAGTATCAAACATAGCATCAAAATACCCAATTCTAAATAAATTTCCAACTTTTTATAATTCTCTCAATTACTCCAAACAATTCCTCTTTAAAATCTGGAATTTTCAAGCAACTACATATAATTTAATTGTCTCTAACTTTGCTCTTGCAACTTTCATTTTAACTTAGTTGGAATATGGTATAGTTAATATAGAGACAGGTGTTGTTATTGGACCTTAAACTACTTAATTTCACACTTTTTTCTAGCCGTGTCTTGGATTTTCATATAGAAAGTTGTCAAAAAAAGAAAGTCATGTCGTTAATATGGAATAAAGTGCTGTTAATATAGATACGGATGTTGTTATTTTAACTCAAACTGCTTAATTTCACACTTTTTGCTGGGCGTGTCTTTGATTGTCAAATAGAAAGTTGTCAAACAAGAATGTCACGTCATTAATATAGAATATGGTGTTGTTAATATAGAGATAGGTGTTGTTATTGGCCCTCCAACTTGTTAATTTCACACTTTTCTTTAGGCATGTCATGGATTATCATATAGTAAGTTGTTAAACAAGAAAGTCATGCAGTTAATATAGAATATGGTGTTGTTAATATAGAGATATGTGTTGTTAATGGCCCTCCAACTTGTTAATTTCACACATTTCACTGTGCATGTCTTGGATTGTCAAATTGGAAGTTGTCAAACAAGAAAGTCATATCGTTAATGTAGAATATGATATTGTTAATGTAAAGAGATCTATTGTTATTGGCCTTCCCTAAGTTGTTAATTTCATACTTTTCCCTACGAAGTTTTTAACCAAGAAATTCAAGTCATTAATATTGAAGATGGTGTTGTTGATACATAGAGAGTTGTTGTTATGACCTCCCCCAACTTCTTAATATCACGTTTTTCCTTACGAAGTTGTTAAAGAAAAAACTCAAGTTATTAATGTAGAAGATGGTGTTGTTACTATAGAGGGGATTGTTGTTATTGGCCTCCCCTGTAACCCCCTTCGTAATTATGATTCGAAATACATATTTTAAAATGAAATAGAGACCAATAATAATCAAACTCATTTACAATCCCTTCCTTACGAAAGGGTTTTCACAAATATTTTTAAAATTTCTGCCTTACCCTGGTCTAAAATTCCACAACTCGAATATAATTACCCTGTGCAATTACATCGCATTTACATATTATAGTGTACAAAAAAAATCCCGGCACCCTCGGCTTTCATACATAAACTAAAGGTTTATAAATTCCCATTAGGGGATTACAACACTGTCTCCAAAACAACATTTATAAGATATACGGTGATCTCCCAACAAAACATTATAACCAACACCAAAATATAAATCTCCCTAAGGAGCCCTATCCGCCCTTGGTCGTCTCCTTTCCCTTGGATCCACTTGCCCTGTCTAAAGGTTTGTCAATAGAAAGAATGAGATTCAAAAGAATTCTAGTAGTAACAAATCACTCATACCACATGTAATCACAAAGAATGCAAAATAATCATCAAGCAGTATCACAGCATAAAGCACAGCACGTAGGCTGCCACATATGCACATAATCACATAATCTCATCCCCCGTATTCCACCACCCCGAAGGCATGGTCCTCCCATCATCAACACTGATGGGCCGTGAGTGAAGGTTTCACAAATAGCCTTTCGGCTTTCACATATAGCCTTACGGCTTTCACAGAGTCTCATCCCCCGGATTCCACCACCCTAAAGGTACAATCCTCCCACCGTCAACACCGATGGGCCACAGGTGATAGACTTACAAACAATGATCAAACAAACATACCATGTATCACATATAGTATAAGGGAAAAGAGTCACAACCTTGTTCTTTCCGATTATGCTCTAGCGCAGGTGATTCACGAACAGACAAATATCGAATCCTACAATTGAAAATGCACCATTTAGACACTTCCATAGTATTTTTTAAGGTTATATGAGTCTATAATGAAAATTTACAAAAATGCCCTAGGGGACCGGCCCGGGCCCGCCGTACCCAGTCCGGTTGCACTTTTCCCGAAATTCTAATATGGGCTATCCTAACATATTTCCGCCCAAGGAATCCATTTTTAGACTTAGAATTATCAAATTCAATGTCAAATTACAAATTTACCCTTGGCATCCCTACTTTAAGGGTTTCAGGGGTGTTTTCGTAATTATGCTTTTTCAGCCTTTTCCGAAAAAGTGACCAACTGTAAACCCACCTAATTTTCGCTCCTGAACTCAATGGAACCATCAAATCATTGAAAATCCAACTATAACCCCTCTAAAACTAGCCTTGGCCAAAATTCTCAGTTCCTCAAGAAAAATTGGGGTTTTTCGGTTTCGGCTTCGCAAACGTGTTTCTTTCTACTACTAATCACTTTATTAACCATTACATTAGGTTACAACTAACATTAAGACCCAATTTGGGCAGCATAATCCCTAGGCCATATCATTACCAAACTTTAAAACCAATGGCAATCCGGCAAAATTTCACCGATTAAATTGCCCACAGTAGCCAGAATAAGCAATATACGAAAGTTTAGAAGTTACCTCAAGCTCCCACTAGCTTTTTCTCAAGTTGGCTGAAAACCCTAGCCTTAGAACACCCAAATTTGTGCTCCACAAACCTTGAAGAACATAGAAGAATAGCTTAGGAGCGGAGTTATATGCGTTAGGTAAAGATTTACCGAAGAAATCGACTTACCGTACAAGTTCTTTTCTCCTTCTCTCTCTAGAATTTCTCACACCTTCTCTCTCTTGTTGCAGCTGAATGGCACGGTTTTGGGCTGATGGAGGAGGTGGATGATGATTTAATATGATATAATATTATTTTCTAATTATTTACTAAATTTCAATCAATTTTGGATTTTTACAAAATTCTAGCAGATTTCTACCCAAACTTTGAAAAATCATAACTAATTCTAGAAATATCAAAATGGGGTGATCCTAAAGACAATGGAAATCTATTTAAGTCCTACTTATTGGAAAAATATGGATCACTGCAGCTCATAACCTCAAAAATACAGAATTGCACAAAAGTCCATACTGCTCCAAAACAGATTCCATTTTCCATCCCAACATTTGGAAAATCATAACTCTTAGCTCAAAAATTAAAATGACATAAATTATATGTCCATTTTGAAACTTGGCATGTCAACTTTAAGACTGGAAAATTTCATAATTTTTAGACACCCTTTGCCTATTTAAAACATCCATACAAATCGACTGCCCTGTATAGAGTTTCAATGAACAGAATTTCCAACTTTTACACAATTGTTCCCAATGGTTCCAATTTCACAATAAACAATCTTCCCACACGAATTTTCACAAGAAAGCCATTGGAATCATTAAAACAACCAAATTCCCATCACACATTCTCCAAAAGTGTTTATTCAACAATAATAACATCCACTTTTGAAGTCATTAGCCCTTAATCGCTTTTTGTGATATTACATCCCCCAACTTGTTAATTTCACACTTTTCTCTATGAAGTTGTTAAACAAGTCAAGTTGTTGAAGTAGAAGATCGTGTTGTTAATATAGAGAAATCTATTGTTATTGGCCTCCTCCAAGTTGTTAATTTCACACTTTTCCCTACACTTGTGAATGTCTAAAGTGAAATAAGAAACATGCGCCACCTGCATGAATATTAAACTGCCGCTAACTGTAACACCATATTTTACCAATAGTTGAATGAGTTTCAAACATATAATGAATTCAAACATGAGACAGAGTTCTTTTATAAACTGTAAAGGTTCTAACTTAAATACTGGGTTCAAACCTACACTTAAGTGGCTTTCCAAAAACTTTTTAATTTACTTAATGTGTAGTCTCAATCTGGTTTGCAGATTCATTATAACTTACCAGTTCTTAATCCTTTTATTTTAAATCAGAGCGTTCTTCTGGCAAAAGCCCGCATATTAGTGATTAACCTGTAGGCGTTGAGTGTTTAGTCACCTCGATCTAACTTACTTAGCACATTCAAATTACAGCATGTGCATTGATATGCTAATCTATGACTTACAGCTATCGCGATTATCATTACTGCTAATTCTACTGCTACATATATTCCTACTTAGTTACATTTACAATTTATACAGTTATCCAAAATGAAAGATAACCAAAGGATCTTGACAATACGACATGCACTTCACCTATCCGTGGCTACCTTCTTGTTCTTGGAGGTACTCACCTTTACATAAAGTATTGGTTGGAAAGAGTGAGATTTAAAAGAATCCCAGTAGTAGCACAAACCACTCATATGATATGCAATATACTAAGTATGTAAAGAAAATCATCAAACAAAACACTTACAGTTAAACAAAAGGCCTAACCGGTCCCTTATCATAGAACCACACCTCTTAGTGACATGAACTGGCAGCCCAAGGCCTCTGACCCATACAAGATATGTGGTCTAGGGTAACCCCCTATGGTGCAGCCTAAGTTAACTCCTTATGCAACTTGTACTTACATGTCTTACCGCCTAGGGACTAACTGTCCCACACATAGCAGATGATAGGGAAATCATACAAAGCAACACATGATATAAGGGATAAGTACTACCTAGTAGCCTTTCCAAGTCTGGTTCTTGTTCCCAATCTCTTGGGCTTCTCAGAAAAATGTCAAATCCTATAAGTTAGAATTCAGAGATAGTGAATTATTACTTGTCCCAATTCTTGATATCTCATAACACTTATGTTGGTTATCTTTAAGTATAGTACATTATGTAACATAGTTAGTCAATTGGTCAACACTAGCTTTATGTGCTTGATTCTACCCTTGGAAGTTAACTTTATTACCAATTGCTCTAAATAGTTCATTTTTGCCTAATAGCCTATTCTGCCATAATTTTCAACAAACTTTGAAAATTCATATCTTTTTCCAGGAATGTCTAATTGTTGTGGTTCAAAGTTCTATGTGACACTTATTAAATCTATTTCAAAGAAAAAATATATCCCTCAGCTAGTTACACACAAAGAATTCCAAAACCATAAATCAATTCACACTGCCACAACATTCATTCCAGTTTCAATCCTTAAGTTTAATAAATCATAACTCTATTTATACAAATACAAATGGTATAAATGATCTTCCAAAAACATGCTACATTCCAACTGTCTCACAGGAAACCTAAACTAGCAGCTTTGTGTTAAATTCCAGTTTTCAGAATTTCATTCCAATTACCCAGAATTTATAGTCAAAGCAATTCCTACACAGTTTTACATGTAGAATCTATTAGTGAACTTAAATTTTTCAAATTCTCACCCCTTCTACATACCTTGTTCTGACCAAAAATTGCAACACAATCCAACAATCACCAAGTTTCCAATTTACTCACCAAACAAGTTTCATATGTTCTTTAAACATCATATGACATCATGTATATAATCAAAACAACATGGAACCCTAAATTCACGTATCAACTAAATTTTAGGGAAGCCAAAAAAATTCCATAATACCCAACCAATCACAGAATATATAGTTTAAACTGAAGCTCTAACTCACCTCTATCACTTTCCCAAGCTAGTTCTTTGATTCTCCAACTTGGCCCTTCTTTGACAATCCAAAAAACCTCCTCTTAAAAAACAAAAACCATAGAATTTAGAGAGGTGAACAATGTTAAAGAAGAAACTTTGAGCTCGAGAGGTGATCATCAAGGTGAAAATCAAGCTAGAAAGCTCACCTCTCCTCTTGAACTTCAAGTTTGCTCTTTCTCTTTCCTTTTCCTTTTTCTCTTCTTTTTTCTCTTGTTTTTTGTTTGGCTAAATTTTTAAGAGTGGAAGAGAGAGTGTATGGTTTAATATTCATTTATTGGCTTCTTGCAATTGCTTGGCCAAAATTTGCCTATAGGAGCAAGAAAAATCCATGTGCCACAATTATGTTGCTTCTTGTAAAGTGACTTGGTTAATTAACCAAGTGTAGGTTGTGTTAGTTGAGTTAAGCTTTCTATTTTCTTGTCTCTATTTAACTTGGTCAAAAATCACAATGAGAGAGGAAGGGAATTTGTTGACCAATTCCTTCTTGAAATGTTGCGTTTGTGGTCAAACTTTCAACTTGATCAAAATAAAGACCATTTAACTTTTCCTTCTTCTTTTCTCTTCTTGCTTTTTTTAGCTTGGGCAAAGGATGTAAGATTGCTTCAATTACATGTTCTCTTTCTCTTTTCCTTGGGGCTTGACCAAAATTGAAAAAGCAAAAAGGGAGAAAATGTGTTTACCATTTGACCTCATATGTGTGTGATCACATTTGACCTTGGTCTTCTTGAGAAAGGTTGACACTTTGACCAATTTTCCTCTTCCCTTTTTGCCTCACTTAACTGAATTTTAACCCTTATGGAAAGGGAGTTAATTTTTGTTTTGAACTCATGATTACACTTGCTTTTCATGAGCCAATCCTAGCCCATCATTTTGTCTTCCAATTTTAACCTCAATATCAAGTGGCAATTATCTCTTTTTCCCTTAATCATGGTAATATTAATTGTTTTTCCATTAGCTCTTTTATTTCCCTTTAATCACTCTTGCTAGATGCCATTTCCTCTTCTTTTTAAGTTCAATTTAGGCTCTACATCATTTCTAGCTTTTAGTAAAGGCATTAGGTACTTTCCTTTAGTCAATTGGAACTAAGTTCCTTATCAAATTCCCAAAGTGGTTTCTAACATTATTTAAATTTGCTTTTAGGACATTTAGCTCTTAAGTACATTTTGGGATATTACACTAACTGCAGAACAAAATTGGCAATAAAAGGCACAACATATGCATAAAAGTATGATGATATTGACAATTGCAAATTAACATAACCCATTACACAAAGTTGTATGACATGTTGCGAGACAAGTGGACACAAAGCCTATAAACTACTACGTTGATCATTGACATTTGCTCCTTTGGTCTAACACAAGACTAAGAGCATCAAGTTTGATGAACTTCAAAGGTGATTTACCAGCCATCACAACATATCCTGCCTATATTGTTTAACTTGATCCTGTAGACATGGCAAACATCAACTTCAGTAGATTGTACAACCAAAAGAAAACAAAATTTGACATGAGTTTAAAGAGAATTAGTTACATTTGTGTAAACAATTGTCACATTTGGACTCCATTGAAACAACCATATCAAAATGGGGACATTACAGTATTTCCTACAACTACAAACAACAATCACTTCCTTTTTAACACAAGTAAAACCCATCCATGTCTTCTACACAAAATATTAGTTAAGTCTTACAGATTAATTTGTTGAGGTATGGGAAGTCAAATTATATCACTCTTTGGCTTCTTCCTATGCTGATTGTGACTAACAAATCGAACTATATCATGAAACTAGTCCCAGTGCACACACAAAAATACATTTAGGTTAGTAGAATTGTGAACATCAATTATTCAATTAAAGTTAATGGTCAATGATAAACACCGTACATGTTTCGACTTTGAATAATTGGGGATTTTCTAAGGTGCTATTTTTCTTAGTCTTCTTTGTCAAGTCAACTGTGGGTTTCATAGAGTTCAAAATATAGAAATTAATGGTTTTTGGCTCTAAGGCTAAACAAAACCAATGTTCCCACACAAGTACAAGTTCAACTATCAAATCACAATATGCTATATTGTAGCCTATTTGATTTGGCACTAATTGACCCTTGCAATATGGAGCTCTTCAATTTTTTCCTTTTCCAACAATGTGCAACTACAAAATATTACTTATCAGTGCCAATAAAACAATAAATATATGTTGCTATCATTATTGTTAGTTGACCATAAAGTTGGCATAAAAAATATGCCTCGTAATTGCTCCTGGCTCTTTCATATCTGCTATCAATGCCTTGCAAACAAGTGACACTACTTGCAATTCACAAGGATATGATCAAACCATGCCAATTTACTCAATAAGATACAGCCTACTCAAGCCTTCAAAATATTGACCCAATTATTAACCTTATGAATTTCACTCAGAGAATATAGCTCTTCTCGAGTGACATATTCCCATACATCGTGACCATTTCCCTATAATAGTATTTAATATAAGTCTAAAATAAAATAGACTTTAGACCAAGATTATTTAAATGTACTAAAATACAAGTCCAAAATAACACTCACTTATCTCCACCTATGCTTGGGGGGAACTGGGAAATTATATGAAAAAACCTTTCCTTTTCATCAAGTTCCTTCTTTTTCTGCTTAATATCCTTAGGGATAATATAGGGATATTCAATTTTCTTTTCTTTTCTAACCCTACATGATCTATGTAACACATGACCCATATCAACATCTTCCTCCTCAACAATATCCCCTCCTTTCTTTCACTATCAGATACATCAATGGGAGAGGTGGGTACAATGTATAAGATGCACTATTGCCTCCTTCCCCTTTACTATCTGATTCCTTTCCACTTGCATCTAATTAACCCTTAGATTTTTCATCACTTTTTCTCCTTTTGTAGTAAGCACTTTATCATCATCATCTCCATGATCCTCTATTTTATTTGTATGAATTGTCTGTACTTCTATATTCTGTTATCCCCCTCTCTTTACTTAGACCATTATCAACTTCTATACAATCATGCTCATCAACCGTTTATACATGTCCTACAAGTCCTACTCACAAACAATGAAATTTTCACACACAACACTTACTAATGCACAGAAATAGTAAGAAAGAAACACATACCTGGTCTAGATGATCAATTCCAATGTTTTCCTCTGCATCACATCCGCTTGAAATGCCCTTCCTATAAATAATATGCCCATGTTGTTGTCCCTCTCTTATTTAAACATTTCTTTTAATCTCTGCTTAGTCTAGTACTTAACAATATCGGCATATTCATGTTTTTAAGTTGTCATCATTGCAAAGCGCACACTGAAATATATCAGTCAAACTAATAGCATGACATGAAGTCAAACACTTGCCAATTAAATCATACAAAAACAAAATTAATTATAAATACATACCAACAATAAGTACATGCATCCACTGACATTGGAGTTGTCAATCTTCTTCTTCGAACATCTCTTAAATAGTCTTCCATCACTTTCCACAAGTCTTTTATGATGAAGGTCACCCAATGAAATTTCGCAAATCCCTCCATGGTCGACCTTATGACCTTTAGTAACTGATCACTAACCTTTAGCTTGCAGTGGGAGATAGAAAAGTTCCAAGTGTGTGCAATATAAACAAAAACTCAAAATTATCATTCTCTACCCCCTCTACAATGGCCTTAAAGATCTTGCTATAAAATCATTTTGAATAATCACTCTTCAATTTTGTGTACACTAGTTCATCATCATCCATATTAGCACTAACCACTTCCCCACAGTAGGGGACCCAAGTAATTGCTTCATATCTACCACTAAAATTTCATGTGTCTTGCCCCTAATTCAGAATTATCGAGTTGGTGGATCATATCAACGAAGTATTGAAACAATAAGATATTTTGGGAGTATCTTGCAACCTCTATCCTCAAGCAACTTGTTGAATCCTAATCTCTTACCCTATCCTTCAAACTTTTGTGTTTGTTTATAAAGTTAACCAATTGCTTGAATTGGTGAATTGAGCTACACATGATAAAAGCTGCTTTTCTCTTTGTACTCTTCTTCTTTGGTCTTGATTTTTTTGCATTCTCAGTATATTTAGCCTCTCGTAATATTCCTTCCTCTCTTAGTCACTTAATGCTCTCCATGCTTTTAGCATATCATTGTTATTCATAACATATTTGTTATGTCAACACCCATTTACATTTCGATATTTGTAGAGTAATAAAGGCACAGTTCCACGGGCATAAAAAAATTACAAATATACTGATACAGTTATTTGTTTACATACAGTAAATCATCCCCCACAGGGTTTGATGTAATTTATAGAATTTTCCAAAAGTAATCAAAGACTAATTATATAACCATCGGATCAGCTCTTATAACTCGTACACCTCAGTTGGCAGGCTCTATTGCCTTGCCTTTGGATGTGCTAGTTCCCGCTGGCACATTTATCATTTATGAAAAAGGATGAGATTCCAAGGAATCCCAGTAGCAATATATAATCAATCATATAAAATGTGAGAATCTAAATATGCAATGCACTATATAATGTAAAATGAAAATTCATATCATAATGTGTGTGTACACAATGCTCAAGGCCAAATGACTATTTGGGTCCCCTTTGTGTGCCTTAGCTAGGCACCTAACCACAACTAGGTAATATACCCCAGGTGTACCTCAGCTGGGCACTTAACCATAGCTAGGTAACATACCTCAGTCACCGTGTTCATATCACAAAATACAGCAACATCTAGTATATCAATAATCACATAGTGTATGAAAGATAATAATTACTACCTTAAGTCTTTTTCTTCATGCAACTTGTGCCTCAATTTGCGTGCCAATAACGGGCTCTCAACTTGATCTTAGAACGTCAAATGCATAAGATGTAGGTTAAAACCTATTCATGTAATATTTTAGCCACTTTCATAGTGGTTTTAGTGGTTAATTCTTCTGCTATGCCTGTCAATCCCAACACAAGGGCGATTGACACTTCCTCCTATACATTGCCTCATATTAAGCCATCTAAATGCTCAAATGATAATTGTTTTTATAGGCAAACTCTGCTAATAGAAGGAATTTGTCCTAGCTACCTTTGAAATCAAGCATGTATACCCTTAAAATATCCTCAAGTGTCTGTATAGTTTACTCTGTCTACCTATCTATCTGAGGATCATTTGTCATGCTGAAGTGGAGCTTAGTACCAAAGCTTTATGGATCACCTTCCAAAATTCAGAAGTAAATTGAGGATCTTGATCTGAGATAATGTTCATTGGAGTACCATGTAACCTCATAATCTCTTTAATATAGATTTTTGCAAATTTGATAGGAGAATAGTGGACACTGATATGCAGGAAGTAGGCTATTTTTGTGAATCTGTCAACATTAGCTATAATACATCGTGGTTCCTAACCTTGGGTAACCTTAACATGAAATCCATAGTAACGTTTTCCCACTTCCACTCAGGAATCTCATGGTTTTGCAGAAGTCTTAATGGTCTCTTATGTTCAACTTTCATTTTCTGGCATGTTAGACAACGAGCGTCAAACTTAGTCACCTCTCTTTTCATCCCTTACCACTAGTATTGGGACCTCAAGTCATGGTACATTTTCATAACCCCTAGATGCAAAGTATATTTTCTAAGCAAATACAATACCACCAACTCAAGCTCGTGAGTAGGATAGTTCAATTCATAAGGTTTCAGCTGACAGGATGCATATGCCACTACTTGGCCATGCTGCATCAACACATATCATAATCCATGCCCACTGGCATCTGAATACACAATGTACTTAAACTATGACTTGGGATTATCAGCACTGGTGCTGTTGTTAACCTCTATTTCAACTCCATGAAGCTCTTCTCATAATTCTCATCCTACACAAAATGTTATGTTTTCTATATGAATCTTCTGTAATACCTGGAAAACTGTGCACTTCAAATACAGTCTACAGGCTCTTCCAGCTCAATATTGCTTCCTCCTTGCTAGGATCAATAAGACCCTTTGCTATGTAACTACATGGCCCAAAAACTTTACCTTTATAAGCCAGAATTCACACTTACTTAGCTTGGCATAGTGTTACTTATCCCTCATATATTCAACACAGTTTTCAGATGCTGCTCATGTTTGACTTTACTTCGTAAGTATACCGGTATATCATCAATGAATACTACCATGAACTAGTCCAGAAACAGACGAAAGATTTGATTCATGTAGTCCAAAACACTGTAGTTGCATCAGTTAGCCCAAATAGCATCACCAAAAACTCATAGTGGCCATATCTAGTCGTGAATGCAGTTTTTAACACATCCTCTGCTTTAAGTTTCAACTGGTGGTATCCCGAGAATACATAGGAACCACATAACTGATCGAGTAAATTTTTGAATCTAGGGAGTTGATACTTGTTCTTGACGGTCACCTTATTCAATTCTTGGTAGTCAATATAGAAACACAGGCTTTAGTCTTTTCTAGACAAAGAGAACTGGAGCACCCTAGGGTAAGACACTGAGTCGTATAAACCCTTTCTTAAGTAGCTCCATAATCTGCTTCTTTAGTACCGCCATTTTCGCTCAGAGCTAATCGATTTGGGGCTTTAGATATTAGACCCACTCTAGGCCTAAGGTCATTCAAGAACTCCACTTCCCTATCTGGAGGTAATCCATCGATCTCCTCTAAAAACATATCAGGAAACTCTTTTTCTATAGGGATACTTTCTAAGGCTACACTGGCCTCTGACTGCATAGAGAAACCACTATGTACCCCTTAACAAACTTTCCGTAAGTATTTATCAGCCTCAGCTACAGAGAGAAGATACAAATTAATTTTTGTACCTGTATGCCATTGTAAATCAAGATATATAAACTTCTTCTCTTTGCAATCCAGTAATACACCATTAGCAGTCAAAAGTTAATCCCATAATCACCTTTAACCCTTACAATGGCAAGCAGAGTAGATCTACAATTGCTTCATGCCACTCAACATTCACCACACAATTCAAACTAATGTCGACCATAACAATTTTAGTACCTATGGTCATAGATACAACCAAGTCATACTATGTATAGTTAAGTTCAACTGCCTCACACAGTCGTATGCAATGAATGAATAACTGGTGCCCGAATCATACATGATATGTATTAGATTACCGTTAAGAGAAATCATACCTTGTATTAATTTTGGAGAATTTTTGGCCTCATCTTGTGTCAAGGTACAGACCCTACCTGGTACCCTAAGCCTAGCCTCCTCCGGCTGACATTTCTAGGGGCAATCTCTATACATATGCCTTGGTTTTCCATATATGAATCAAATAGGTTGTCCACTAGTATCCTTTCTCAATGGAGTACCATTAAAGCTTTACCAAGGTGGAATGACTTGTGACAATGCCAACAAGTTCTGCTTCTAGAGAAACCCTAGCCTCCCCGGCCCTCAGTCTGATTTAGTCTTTATTATCCACCTTAGTCCTTTCATTTCTTTGATGAACCACTAATTCTAGATGCACCCTTACTATATACATAAATCTCTATACAAGATCAGCCATATGCTATAGAAACGTAAAGATGTTCCTGTTCGGACCCCGCTTCATAATATTGATCTTCTGCCGATTCCAAAAAGCAGAGTTTGTAAAGAAGTTCATTGTCGTATACACCAAGAACTTGTTAAAAAGCTCAACATCTAGCTATGCCTGAATCTTGTACAGGAACTCAAAACCAGTTAGGAACGCGAGTTAATGATCTACAAAAGTGGTCTGAGTTTCGAATGACCTGCAGTATCTACGTAAATGTAGTCCCATAGCTCTATGTTTGGCTATAGGTCATACTCCACCTCTACTGGCTTAGCTTGGGACTCACAATTACTCGATTGTCCTTCGGGATCTCTTCCAGATCGTCCTCCTCTAGGTCATAATCCTGCCAATAACCCTATCGGCGATACTAGTCTCATAGGGTACCTCCCTGTGCAAGAGTTGTCCATCTGGAATGCGTTGCTCTAGAGAAAGCTAGTTTACCGATGCCTCTGACCCCTCACGTGACTCGCTAGAGCTGCTCATGATATCTTATCTTCGTGCAAACAATACCATATTAGTATACCATTTTGATAATGCCAGAACCGCTTTAAAACTCTTGTACCAAAAATTTCAACACTTATTTATGTTTCAATATTTGTAGAGTAATAAGGGCATAGTTCAACAGGCATATAGAAAAGTACAAATATACTGATACAATTATTTGTTTACATAGAGGAAATCATCCCCGCAGGGTTTGATGTAATTTACAAAATAGTCCAAAAGTAACCAAAGACTAATTATATAACCACCGGATCAGCTCTTGTAGCCCGTATGCCTTAATTAGTAGGATCTGTTGCCTTGCCTTTAGATCCGCTAGTTCCTGTTGGTACATTTATCATTTATGAGGATGAGATTCCAAGAAATCCCAATAGCAACATTTAATCAATCATATAAAATGCAAGAATTTAAATATGCAATCCAATGCACCATATAATGTAAAATGAAAATTCATATTATAACGTGTATGTACACAAAGCTTAGGGCCAAATGACTGTTTAGGTCCCCTACATGTACCTTAGCCGGGCACCTAACCACAACTAAGTAATATACCCCAGGTGTACCTCAGCTGGGTACCTAATCACAACTAGGCAACATACGTCAGCACCATGTTCATATCACAGAATACAGCAACATCTAGTAGATCAATAATCACATAGTGTATGAGAGATAATAGTTACTAACCTAAGTCTTTTTCTTCATGAAACTTGTGCCTCAATTTGCGTGCCAACAACAGGGCTCTCAACTTGGTCTTAAAATTTCAAATGCACAAGAATTAGGTTAAAATCCATTCATGTACTATTTTAGGCACTTCCATAGTGATTTTAGTGATTATGATTTTATACTTAAAAATTACTAAAATGCCCCTAGGAACCTGGCCTGGCCCGGCCCACCTTACCTGGTCCGACCACGCTTTTCCCAAAATTTTGACCTGGGCTATTCTAACATATTTTTGGCCAAGGAATCCATTTTCAGCCACAAAAATACCAAATTTATTTCTAAAAGATTGGAATGCCCTTAACAGCCCCTAATTCAGGGTTTCATAAGTGTTTTGGTAATTATGCTTTTTAAGGCTTTTCTGAAAATGTGTTCAACTGCAACCCCACCTAATTTTCCCTTCTAAACACAATTGAATCATTAGATTATCAAAAATCTATCCCTAACCCCTTGCTACTGACCTGCCCGAAACTTATAGGTTCTTCAGGAAAAGTTGGGTTTTTAAATTCCAACTCGCAGACTTACTTATTTCTATTCCTAACCACTTTATTAACTGTTATAACTACCATTTAGACTCAAATTGGGCAACATAATGTTTAGGACACAACTTTTCCCAAATTTAAAATCAGAGCAAATCCATCAGAAATTCACTGATTAAATTACTCACAACACCAAAACAACCAATATTCAAAGTTTCAAAGTTACCTTAAGCTCCTTCTTGCTTTTCCTTCCTATGGCCAAAACCCTAACCCTTGAAACACTAAAATTTCTACTTCAAACTCCTTCAATAAGATAGAAGATAAGATTAGGAGAAGGATTATACACATTAGAAACAAATTCATCGAAGGAATCGACTTACCTTGTGAGATTTTCCACATTCTCTCTCTAGAATTCTCTCAAACTTTCTCTCTCTATTTTGCTACACTTGGTCATCGGAAATGGGCATGGGAGGAAGAGGATGATGATTTAGCATTATATCCCATAATTTACCAAATTGTTAAATTTCCAAAATTCTAAAATTTGGAATTTTTGTGTACATAAACTTTATGTGCATGTAATGAATCATAAAGCCCAATTGTAATTCAACTAACTCTTCCTGCTTCTTGTTACATATAGGAAACGCCTAGGGGTCCTTCTCTTTGGTCTCAATTGGCCTACAAACTTGTTCAAGTTACGTGTACACTTTTAAGTCACAATTTTGGTCAAATTTATACTTTTGCTCCAAATTTCCATAAATTCATATTATTTGACCAAAATACTCCAAATATATATATATATTTTTATTTTCCTTAATTAATTGAAATTAACTTCAATTAATTGGAAAATATTTAATTTTGTGCTAAAATGGCAAAATTATGAAATTGTCATTACCTTTTTAATTTAATTCTTTTTCTCCTTTTTATTTGGCCAATTTCTATTTATTATTGGACCAAATATTTTATTCTATTATTTCCCCATTTTTGGTCCTTAATATTGGCCTTTTTAAATTACTCAAATTAATTCCATAATTATTTTTGCCTAATTTTCATGAAGGTCAAAATTTATAAAATCTATAAATTCCAAATTGATGAATATTCACCATTTTATTGAATTTCTCAAATAATTACTTTACATTTGGTGAATAAAAATTTGGGGTATTACATGTTAGATTTCTCCAACTTAAATTTCTTGAAAAAGTTTATTCTAAACAACAGCAACCCATTATTCAACACTTTAAATCTATCCCCTTTTTGCACTGCCTTGTTCTCTTCTTCGTCTAAGTTCTGCCATTCTTCCAGGACCTTATGCCCTTCTTGAACCATCTTATGCCCTTCTTCACCAATGTTCTGTAATATCCCTAATTTTGGGATTAGAAGCTTGAAAATAAGTTTGAATCAAGCAGCTTGCTAAGCCCTTGTTTAGTAAGAGTTCCAAGAATGTCCAAGAGCCATAATAACTTTTAGAGACAAATTTGGAATTAAGTATGGGATTTAGTTCTGATTAGACAAAGGAAAACACACAATTCCTTTATCTAAAGTCAAATAGGATATAAAGCCTAACTTGGATCCAAAAAGAAGAAGAAATGGTGCCTTGCAAGAGGAAATAAAATGGAATAAAAGAACTAATGGCAACTTAGTTAATGTTGCCATAATCAAAGGCAAAAAAAAACATTTGCCATCTTATCTTGAGGATAGAATTGGAAATCAAGATGAAGGGCTAAGATTTGCCCATGAAAAGCAAGAGTAATCATGAGTTTGGAAAAAAATTAACTCCCTCCCTTCATGATATAAAAAATGTCCAAGAGGGCAAAATGGGAGAAGGAAAGAGTTTGCTCAAAGTTTCAAAGCACTTTGCAAAAGGACTTTGGTCAACTTGAACTTATATGCCAATAGGCATTTCATCAACATTTCTCCTTCCTTTTTGATGAAACATTTCGGTCAAGATCCTCAAAGGGAAAGAAAGAGAAAATAGTTAAAGCAAATCCATGTCCATTGACCAAGCCAAAAAGAAAGGGAAGAAAAAAGGAAGAAAAGTCAACAACTCTTGGATTATGATTCCACTTGGAAGGTTCACCCAAAAGCAACACTTCAAGGAGAAAATTGGTCAACAAATCCTCCTCCTTTTTGAATGATAATTTCAGTCAAGACAAGCCAAAAAGGGATAGAGAAAATATCAACTCACTTAACCAAACCAACCTTAGTTAGTTAGCTAGTCTACTTTTCAAGACACCATAACTTGGTAACACCTCATCCTTTCTCCTAATATTCTCAAAATTTTGGCCAAACAATTTAAATGGATGAGGATTAATGAAACCAATAACACTCTCTAATTTAACTCATCTGGATGGTGAAAAAGGAGAAAAAAGAAGAGAAAAAGAGAAAGGAAACAAAAAAGGAACAAGTAGCAAGGTAAGAACCTGTAGCTGCCTTCCTCTTCTTCACTGGCCTAGATTGTCCTTCCCTTCTAATTCTTCTCTACACCAACTAGCCCTTTGCCCCTTTTTGTAATAACCCAATTTAAGATTAGGGGCTAATAACTTCAAAATTGATTGTAATTAGGTAATTAAGCACTTTTGGATAAATATGATGCAAATTTGATATAAATGTTCATGGTGATGATTTAATAATCATAGTGAAAATCAGGGGGAAAATGTAAAATTGGAAATTTACCGACCAATTGGCCAATTACCAAAAAGGAAACTCATTGGTGACTAAAGATCAATGGTTGAGATTCATTGTGTATGGGTCGAAATCATATGCTATGCACCTATGTGATATCATGGAGGAAGTGAGTTAAATTATGCCAAGTGGCATTATATGGGCTAAAGGATCATACAATTGTCAACCACTCACTTTTCTCTCCCTTCTCTCTCCCATTCGGTTTTGAGCTTTGGGAAAGGCGAAAAATATGCTTGCTTCATTATCATCATCACCATATCTCATCATCTCTCTCCTCATTCTCTAGTTCTGGTGACTTTGAGAAGGAAAGAGAAAGAGAAAGTTTGCTTTTTAGATGAGTAATGGTCTTCCAATGCTCAAACACTCTTCACTAATCTTATTCATAGTGTTAAGAGCTTCATCTTGATGGTTTCAGAATTTTGAAAGGTGGTAGTTTGGGTATTGAAGCAGATTTAAAATTTGAAGAATCAAGGTTTTGGCTTTAGCAAAGTGAAGATGTGAGCATTTAGATCATTTTGGTATATTGATTTTGATTTTTGGTTAAGTTTGATAAATTCTGGAATTTGCCTTGGTTTTATGCCAATTTTTGAATGCATGAATTACATGATGAATGATGTTGGGATTGGTTCGTTGTGAAGTTATTTGAGTATTGGATATGGTTTTGAATTTTGGAAATGGGTTGAATGAATTTGGGTATTGTGTGTTATAGAGACCCAAGAGTATAAATTGTTGTTAGGATGAGTTTTTGAGTGTTTTGGAGGTTACCAATGGGTTCCTTATGAAATTTTAAGTGGGAATAAGCTTTGTGTTGAGTTTGGGAACCATTAGGATCAGTTTTGGCAAATCTGGGAATTTCTATATTTTGCTGCGATCTGGCAATCTGATAAACCTCACTCGAGTGAGGATGAATCTCACTCGAGTATTGTGCATATTTTTGCCCAAGTTCTTTCAGTTCTTGTTGCACTTCCATGCCAAAAGTGAGAGTACACTTATTAACCCGCGAGTGATATTGGTGATCACTTGAGTGAGCATGGGTTCACTCGAGTGCAGGTGTGAGTTCATTTTGTAAGGCTGCATCTTGGGTTGTCACTCGCTAACCAATTTTCAAGAGTGTGTTCTAACACTCGCAGGTGTAGTCTTCTCACCCGAGTGCCAAAGGTTGTACTCGAGTAAGCCTTTTCCTCTGAAGTTGTCTGTGCTCTCGGGTAAGCACTTTATGTGTTGTACTTTCGGGGACTTGAGTGAATTTGGAGCTATCACTCGAGTGTGATCCCTCATGCTCAAGTTCTGTGAGCACTTTCTGGCCATAGTTGCTGCTTGCTATCAAACACTCGCGAGTGAGAGACATTCTCACTCAAGTACAAGTCTCTCTTCACTCGAGTGAGTCAGCCCACAAAAATCAATGTTTTGCTTCTGAAAAAGGGGTCTTCGAGGTAGTTTCTTCCAACCCTTTTAACATGTGTTTAGGCCTCTAATGGTCATCCTAAAGAGTTCGAATGATAACCAATATAGAGTATTATAGAAATAAGCATTCGGAAAAGAGATTGATCGGTTGTCCCTAATTTGGTTATAGGATTTGACATTTGCCAGACTCGTGAGCCCACTGTGCCAAGGAACGTCAGAAAAGAACAAGTAGTGACTCTTCTCTTATACTTTGTGTAAATGTATTGTATGTATGTTGTCATGCATTGTTTTGTTGCTGCTGCTTTGTGACACCTTGTGGAGCTTTATGATGCTTTATGCCTTGTGATGCTGCTGCATAGTGTTTACCATGAAAGCGGGCATAGTGATTACAACAAAAGCTGGCATAGTATTTACCACGAAAGTGGGCATTGAGATTACAGCGAAAGCTATCACATTGTGATTACAGCCGTGAGTGCTGTCGTTCGTGGCGTGAGTCATGAATCATTGAGATGCTGCTGAACATAATCTTATATGCTATGTGTTTATATATTGTATGAGTTATTTGTTACTACTGGGATTCTTTTGAATCTTATTATTTCCAATGACTAACATTTCAGACAGGGCAAGTGGCTCAAAAGGAAAGCGGACAACCCAGAGCGGTTAGGATCTCTTAGAGACATTTTATTTGGTTGTTGGTTATCTGTTTTGGATTTGGAATTACGGTATATATTTTGGGTTGTAAATATTATTTTGGAGATGTAATCCCCTATTTTGGGAAACTATACGACCATTTTATATATACATGTAACCTGGGTTTGCCGAGATTTTAGTTGTGCACTATGATATTTATGAATGTGATGTAACTGCACAGGTAATTGTATTCGAATGTGAATGTGAGACCAGATTAGTTAGATTTTTGAACTGTTTTCTGGACACCTCATCTTGAAGATGAGTGATTTTAAACGTTGTTTTTGTTTTATTGGTCTCTATTTCACTTGAATTTCATAATTCGGATATAATTACGGGCAAGGGGTTACACTTTCCACTCTTAGATTTTTCATCCCTTCTTAGTTACTCTTCCTTCAGCCAGCCAACCAACCCTTCAAAACACGACACAATTTTAGCCATCCCTTTTTTTTTTTTTTTTGATTTAACTCAGGACATTTTTGTCTTTTGGCCACAATTTCAAATCACAATTCCTACTAATGTTCTAATTTAGGATTTTAGCAATTCATAGCATCATTTTGTCCTTTCCCATTTTTATTTGTATTTTAATGGGATTTTCCCAAAACAAAATTGTACAAGATCTAATCAAATAAGATCTAACAAAATTGAACATACACAAAAGAAGGGAAAGGGGAGGAAAGAATAGAATGAGCCTCAAGCGTATCAAATAAGATGAAAACAAAATTGGACAAAGATGTTATGTTATTGCGCAGACCAAAAGATACTATTTTCTCTTGTACTTAATATAAGAGTTAGAGTTAAGGTGCTCAAATAACCTTCAACTTTTATCACAAGTGTAAAAGTAATCATAAACTATTTTTTTGAGCAAAAGTAATCATAAACTTTCAAAATTTGAGCAAAAATGTTAAACCTAACTAATTCCATTTATTACAATAAGGAAAATTAATCTCGTGGCCCTCAAAGTTTTGACTGACTTATAACTCAATTCTTGAACATTTGACTCACTTGTAACTCAGTCTCTAAATGTTTGAGTCATTCTATATAGCAAAAAATTGTTAAATACTATTAGAAATTGCTTAGGTGAATTTTACATTAAAAAAATAAAAAACAGTGTCCCGGCTGTTTCTCATAGTTGTAACAATAATGCTTGTAATGTTTTGTGGCCTATATTTACAGCTATGTTTTTGCTTCTGAACAAATGTTGAGCCCACCCAAACAACTCCTCTTTCTCAAACACTAGCACTCAAAAAATTAAGGTGTCTGATTTGTTAGAAATTGGAAGTGCATGAATTTGTTGTTTCTTAGAAGAATTCAATAAAGTATGGGAATATAATATCTCATTTTCATTATTTATAAGTATTGGAAGAATTTATTTATTTATTTTTAGGATATAGATGTTTAGAACATTTCTTAAGCAACATATTCAATCTCTATTGGGATTATAGGGGGTCTTATTGAAACGTTTTACTCTGTATTCTTTCAAATAAGAAAGTGTTTTCTTTACTGCATTTTGGCCAAGTTTGAGGGCAAAATATAGTTTACTACTTTGGGGTATGTTCCATTTCTTTTTTTTTTCTGTTTTTTTTTTTTTTTTTTTTTGCCTGCGGGGTATGTTCCATTTCACTAAAACTGAAAACTATATTCCCATACTTTCTCTATGTTTGGATGGAGAGAAAATTAGAGGAGAAAGAATGTTATAAAATGATTAGTACACATTATTTTTAAACTTAAAACTATATTAGAATAAATCTTGTTTACTAATTTACCCCTCTGTATGCTGAATCCCTAATTTATCCTTTAATACTAATATTTATTAATTAATGATCAATTTGATGTTTTTACTAAATTTAGAAAGAAAAAAAATTTACACAATGCTCATTGCATTTATTACTCTTTTGTTAGATGGCCGACTTATCTGCTTTAGAAACAAGAACAAATTTTGAAGAGTATAAAAGACTTATACATCAACTACAAGGTCGTCTAGCCAATAAAGAATTCCAAGTGATTATAGGAGAGGAATTATGGAAAAAATTATACAACACTATCCTTATAATACTTCTTTTTCTGATATAAAGGAAAACGTTTCTCGTCTTCATCAGACCAAAAGAAACTGAGTCTCCCTACTCTCCAAGGCCTATTACAAATTAAAATAGTTTAATTTAGACTTCGAAGAGTTTCCAGAAAATGATACTTATTTAGAAAAATCAAATCCAGAAACTGAAACAGTGAAACCCATTTAGAAAATTCAAATAAAGTACCTAGCTAGCAAAGTGAAGCAACTCACTCAAGTGAGAGACGAGGATGAGACCGAGCTCCGCTTCCAACTTCAACTTTAGAGGAGAGGTAGATCGTAGTCATAGATGGTAAATAAGGCTGAGTGAGAGTGAGAGGTGAGTGTCGACGTTGTCCAATCAAGTTCTGTCCGAGTGAGACAAGACGTGCAGCGCAAGCGACAATGGCCGACAGGCGATGACTCCATGAGAGTTGAGTTTAGAGCATGCCTGAGTGAGAGATGGGGTTCAGCTATTAAGTGTGTCAAGATTTTAGTCCTTTTCATTGGGCGCCTTTATTCTTCTCTCCAGTAACACTGTTTGGCTCGAGAAGGAAGGGGAAGGTAGGTATAGAGGGCATGAGAGAGAAGGGGAGGTAAATGAGAGTTTTTATTGATCCTTTGTTATCCTTTGTTTAGATTGATTTGAGAGAAGGGGATGGGTAGAAATTTGATAATACCTTATTTGGCTTATGAGGATAAGGGACGGGAGCTAATAAGAAATTGGCTATTTTATACCTGTAAAATTTAAATGGATTTTTCTCTCTTTTCTTTTTATGAGTATATAGATATGTTTGATAAAATTTATCAACTTTGACATGCTATAGTAGAAGTTATATTTGATATCTTGTTTAAAGAAACTTGTACAAAATACAAACTTGATGCCAATTTGTGCTTTCTAGCATGTTTTTAGAATTTTGATATGTAAAAAAGAGCATTCCTACAAATTTTACTAAACAAATCCCATGAGTAGAAGAAAATACAAAAGCTTCTCATAATTTATTTTCTAATTTGAATCAAATGTTTTGCAGCATAATATTAGGATGAAAGAGTCGTGAAAGTACCACTTTAGGTGTAAATTGCAACTCCAATAAAGTTCCTTTATCTTATTTTTAGTCAGAATTCTAATCATTTTCACAGTTATTACTCTATGCTTGTGAATGCAACTGTGTGCATTGGAAGCAAACTTGTTTTTGATAAAAATCTAAGAAAAATCTGCAGTACATTCATGTGTATGAAGGATACAAAAGAATTTGAATAATTCTATAAGGCTAATTATATAATAAAACATTTTTTCTCTCGTCTCCCTTTCAAAATAAAAACCAATTTTTTAGGGGAAGCTAAAAGGGTCACCCCTTCCTTCTTTAAAATTTGTGTTATCTAAATGAAGGAAGGGGATCAACATGCCCTTCTCTCAACAAATTTTCGAGCCAAATGCGGGAAGGGGAGTAACCGCCCTCCTCTTCCCTCCCATTCCCCTAAAAAAAATTCATTCCTAACACAGCATAATAAACCATTTTGCATGTTCTTGTATTTTTTTACTTTTTTTAAATTTTCAATAGGTAGATGTTGGTGATGGTTGCTAAGGATTTGCTGGAGTTTAACCCATTCCATTTCCTTCTTTTTTTTTTCTCAAACTACTCATTTCAACTTTAAGATTAAAATTGTGAGCATTTCAAATTTAATGTTTTCTAAAATTACTAATAAAATATCAAATTTAAATTTTGGTCATGATAATTTCAAACTGCAAGAAAAAATATGAAACAACATAGGATTTAAATCTTGCTCATGATAATTTTAAAAAATATTTTTAGAAAACATAAAAACCGAACCGATTAAAAATCTCAAAAATTTTAATCAAAAGGTTAAGATGAGTAGTGGTAGAAGCGGAGGGGAAGATGATGGTAAGAGTAGATGAGGAAAGCCCAATCCAGGTGAACACTGAACATAAAAAAATATCTTTATTTGTCTGTAATGGTATATTTGTCCTTTTATTTTTATTTGTATTAGTTAAATATGGATAATAGATTTAAGGAAGAATTACATTCAGGTCCCAAAAAAGAAGAGAAATAAAAAAATGGTCTCTAGAGATTACAAAATAAAAAAATGTCCCATGAAGTTGTCAATAGAGACTCTTGGAGTTATTAACGAGTTGTTAATACAGCCTCTCGGAGTTGCTAATGGGACCATTTTTTTATTTTACAATCTTCAGAACTATTTTCTTTTTTTCTTTTTTTTTTTTTTTTTTTGAGACAATCTCCCTAAATTGAATTATATCGTCCTTGTTGTACCCTGAATTTCACTATTTGGCCCTTGCGTTGGACTTGGACGCGGTTTCTCTCCTACTCTTCGTTCTCCTCAACCTCAAATCTTTGAAAAAATCAGGAGACATTATACAACCGGCGGGTGGAGACTCCGATTTCTTTCACGTCGGAGTGATCGATGACGCTTCGCAGCAACGCTCCACGCACCTCCGCAGCAATCTGTGTTTTCCTGATTTTCCTCGTCAACGTCGCTGAGTGCGCCGATCAATCCTGGGTAAGGCTTCAATCCCATACAGATTTTCCAGAAAATGCTGCTTTACCGCTCAATTTCTCTTTCTCTCTTTGATTTTTCTGGATTACATATTCCCAATTTTCTACGGTTTTATCGACAATCTTGACCCAGTCTCCCTCATCATCGCTCCTCCAATTCTCGCTTTCTATTTTGTTAGGGTTAAGATGGAAATTTAATAACAGCATATGATATAATTATGTTTTGAAAAGGGTAAAGATAACAACCAATAATAAAAAATGATGTAAATTTATCAAAGACCTAACGGTAACTGTGTTAAATTATAAGGAAAGAAAATATCTAATATTGTTAGATAAAATTTAACGGTTTTTGTTAAATTTGTATCCTTATTGTTATTTTTACCCTTCTAAAATATAATTGTATCGTTGTTATTAAATTTAAGCATGTATGATGTAACCCTTCTTTCTATTTGTATTATCTTTTTTATTCTTAAAATTTTTTCGCTTATTTTGGAGCAGAGCAAATGCAGTAGGACATGTATGGCACAGCAATGCGATAGTAAGACATATCTTCCGCTCTAATTACTGCTTGTTCTGTGTTTCTCCATTGATTGGATATAAATCTCGTTGTCTTTCGTAACTTAGATATTGGAATCAAGTACGGGAAATATTGTGGATTGGGTCATACGGGTTGCCCTGGCGAGAAACCATGCGATGACGTCGATGCTTGTTGTATGAAGCATGATGACTGCGTTGGAAAATACGGTATTTCTCTTTGCCATCCTCATTCTTTTATTATTTCTTGGAGCCATTTTATCATTATGAAACTATATATAAGAGTAATAGACGCTATCCGTAGTTTTGATGTTAAAGAGCTTTTCTAGCCATACAGATCATATCTACCAACACATTTTTTCGAGTGAAAATTGTAGATATTCAACCAATATGTACAAATGTTACAAAACACTACCATATAAGCATTAGTGACCAACAATTGAAGGAGAACACTAGCCTTAGTGGTGTGAGTTACAAGTGTTCAAACCGACATGAGAACAGCATCAGAGGACAAAGACTCATGCATGAAAATACATTTATGTATGTGGGGAGACTAATTTCTTCTTTACTGATTGGATGGAGATCTAAGAGTAGTTTATTAGGATGATTTTGGCCTCGAACATTCGGTATGTGATGGATTCTTTGAGATTTTCTTGAGTAATACTTTTCACTTTCTGTGTTTCAAATCTGCATTAACAGACACCATAGGGAGCAGTGATACTGAATTTCAATGTAATCATGTAATAAAGATAAATAGATATTTGTATGTCGGATGCTTGAAAGATTTTTGGTGCTTTCTGCTATCAGAAATGT
Source organism: Inga laurina (assembly GCA_963855925.1). Classification (NCBI taxonomy): domain Eukaryota; kingdom Viridiplantae; phylum Streptophyta; class Magnoliopsida; order Fabales; family Fabaceae; genus Inga; species Inga laurina. The sequence goes on along the minus strand of OY979702.1, from coordinate 29,025,181 downwards.
GTTCTTTGTCGGACTGCATTATTAGGCATTTTTTTTAGGTACTCCCTCTAATTATAAATGCAGGAGTTTGATGTGTTTATTTTCCTAAAAGTACTCTTTTAATAATTTGCATTAAAATTCCTCTCATTGATGAAAAGCCCCTTTTGATAATTTGAGGAAAAAATTATAAATTTTGAATACAAAGTAAATAAATTGGGGTTTATATTTATAACTAAAACAAACCCCTCAGCTAGATCCTACATTAAGACTAGAGGGTGTACTATTTATATCCCTATATATTTTTCAATATATTAAAATGTCATTGATATTTTTATCTAGTTTAGTCATTTATTGTTGCTTAATTGTGCTTTGTTTTACTCTATAAGATGGATCCTGAAACAAATATACCCACAATATCCATAACAAAGAATTTCCTTGAAATGAAAGTTAAACCAAAAAAGTTGTTCCATTAAAAATATCTGCAACCTTGTCTTGAAAATTTACAATAAACCCATAATCCAAAAGGCAGGAAATAAAGGAAAAAAAAAAAGTTCTGTCAGATGTCCCGTGCATGCAATACATCATGCAGAATCAATAGATATTTGTTTGTGCATGGGATGCTTGAAAGATTATTGGTGCAGTTTGCTATCAGAAATGTGTTCTTTTGCTATCTACATCATTAGGCCTTTGTGGGGGAAAAGGGTGCTATTTGTATCCCCATATATTTTTTGGTGTATTATTTTATCTAGTTTAATCATTTATTGGTGCTCTGCTTTGTTTTAATCTATAAGATGGATGCTTTCTTACCACCTAATGGGTACAAACAGATGTCAGCCAATGTTGTTTACCAGGATATCTCTGATCTTGTATCCAGATTTATTTTCAAGCAAGTTTATTTCTCATTAGTTATTGGTGGCATGAATCTTAGTTTCTTCTGGAATTGCCACACTTTCGGCTGAAATGTAATGCATTTTACTGATGTACTCATTTTTCATTTACATACATTTGACTTTCATTAAAACAAAATCTATAAGATGGATACCGAAACAAATATACTTCCTTGAGATGAGGTACAAGAACCATTAGCTAGTTCATATGTATGCGAAGATGCCACTATCATAACTATTTCCCCTCATCATCCTCTATGACTTTCTGGATTATTAGGTGTATAGTTTGAGAAATGCCATGTCATGGAAAATTAGTCTGATTTACCTCGTCACAAAATTGCAGACTAATAAGAAGTGGTTTTACAGGTATGACTCGTGTGAAGTGCCATGAGAAATTTAAGAATTGTCTAAGAAAAGTACTGAAATCTGGGAAAGCTGGATTCTCGAAGGAGTGTCCCTATAGTATAGCTGCGCCTACTATGATAAGAGGCATGGATGTGGCCATCACGCTGAGCCAAATGGGTCAAAGCACCATTGATTTGTAACAGAACTTGAATACCTCATATATGCTCCACTTGCAACTTCAATTTATCCTGAGAAGGCATTTAATTATTGATCCTAATGAACTTCATTATTTATCACTTGGTCTAACAAATCCTAGGTGTATTTTTTTTCTTTATGGGATCTTTTTTATTTTAAATATAGAGAGACCTCTTGCATAAGCTTCGTTCTGGGTAGCTGAAAGTGAATATTGTTTTCTTCATTTCGTTTTTGTGTAATATATTGAGATATGATGGACGATGGGGGATGAAGCATTTGGGACAGATTTTTTTTTTCTTACTTGATCTCTTATTTACGGAAGTTGATCTTTCTCTGCCTCATAATTCGGTGAGCTTATATGATTGAGATAGAGCAATATTCATATATTACGCAGATGTTTCGCTGTTGACCTGGTGTACTGGTCACATGCGGGACAAGTAAACTTAATGGGAGGTGATTCATTGGTGCTAATTTATCGTTAATTATTTCCTAGTAACTAGAAGCCGGAAACAACCAATGCAATTCGTTTTTTTTTTAAATCTGCCCAAAAAGCAATTAACGGCGAACAGCAACCCAAAAAAAATAACTCAACAATGACATTACAAATGTAGAAGCGTTGAGGCAGTATTTGTAGGTTACCAGATCAATGACAGCGACAATAGATTACCCATATGATGGCTTGGTCCTCCATCCACAGCATAGTCGCAACTCCTTAAAGAGAGGCATCAATATCAGATCGGCGAGGAAAAAATCTGTTCCGGAGCTCCGACTTACAGAAGAAATTGGGAAAAGTAAAGGCAAGTTCTGTGAGTATATTGACTAAAGAGAGGGTAAAGGCATCAACTTTCGAATAGAGAAGGTCTTCACCAACACCACTATGACCTCCAGATTTCAAAAGCAATGAATCCGACTAGAAAGAGTGTATTGGGAAAGCAAGAACTTGACCAACTCCTTACAAATGTCAGAAAATTTACTACTGGATAAGACACAATAAAGTGATGCCTTTACCACATTTGCACTCACATGTAGGAAAAAATTTAAAAAAAAACGGAGACTTGATTATTGAGAGGAGCTATAGCATCAAGCCTTTGTAGTGATGAATCGATTGCATGATAAAATAAACAACGTGTAACAACAAAATAGGAACGAAAAAGCCGAACAGAGCAAAAGCAGAAGCAGGAAAAAATTAAAAAAAAACGGAGACTCTACTCTTTATGAAATACCCGAATGATGACCTGCGCTTCCTTCCACAGCACCCACCCAGATCCTAGAACAAAGACATCTCAATCCGGCAAGAGCTCAATCTCCTTTCTTCGCACAGAGACCGGACGACGTTGAAGGAAAGAAGTGGAAAGAGGTGGCTTCGATTTAGGGAAGTGAGTAAATGCTTGACCGACTTCACATGTTTTCTCTAACTTTCCCTGCTCATATTCAATGACTGACGATGACATTGACACTTGAAGAAGCAGATATGATGTGACGTTGGGCTGGGAAGGACTTGCTGCAAAAAAGCACTGTTTTGTTTAAGTTGTAAATGAACGAAGCCACATACATTGAAGGCGGCTTGAGGAAGTAGCCGTTACTGTTGTTGTGAATAGTAAAATGTGAGAGGAAAGTCGGAAATAAAAAAGGCACGGCTTATTCTCCTATTACTATTAAGTATATATTGATATATGGATTAAGTGGTTAGTAGAGGGGGGCGCTGTCGATTGACAGTATAGCATGCTTCATTCCCATAGAAATCCAAAAAAAAATTATAAGGGCGACAAAAAAGCAAGTAAACTTGTTATGAGAATATACATATATACAAATGAAATATGGAGTGATCATGATCATGACCGTGACCACGACAAAGATCTGTTCAAAGCACTCACTCCCCCAAAAAGTAAACAAGTAGGAGAAAAACAGAGCTATATACAAAGCATATAGATGTTTAAATATCATTCTGACATCCTGAAGCACTATTTCATAGTTGAAACAACAATACATAGAAGAGAAGAATGCTATTTGTGAACAATCATCTAGTTTCTTCCAACGTTGTCTGCTTTGCTTTGCCAAGCCATTCGCTGAAAACTTTTCAACAAACTTAACTAAAATTGTGTCCATGTCCAAATTTGTCTATGGCCACATAGAGTTGCAATAAATATTTTATGTCTTTCCCTTATACAAATGTACACACTAAACTAGTTGGCATCAGAGACCCAAGTATCCTTAATTCCTTCTTTCCATATACCTAATCTCCATCTAACTCTAGAACAATAGCTTCTGCACCTAGACATGAGATTGCTAGCAAGCAGAGTATCAACATCATGATGAATAAGCAGAGAAACATTTGATAACTTTGTACAATTGTCCAGGACAGGGAAAATAAAAGCAAGGGAAGATTCAATTACGTGGACCATTATATACGCAACAAGTTCTTTATTTCAAACCTCCCATACAGAAAGAAGTCTCCATGTCATGCCAAGCTCCGGGCCTAAATCTAGATAGCTTAACAATGGGAAAGACTCAAATAACGTTTCAAAGCCAAGGTTGTCGTCACTTTATTGTGTTCAGATTTGCTCGCTAAATCCACCTTGAGCCTCTTAACTGTTTTGCAGCTTCGAAACAAGCTAGAGAGACAAGTGAGATTAGGAGATTCAAACTGAAGGTATTCTATACTGTGACAATTTATCAACTTGAACTCATCTGTATCCTGAAGAGAAAAATCAAAAGCGGTGAGTGATTTTAAAAGGGTTTAAACATAATTTTGTTGGAAATTCATCTAAGATATATAGTTGTCTTGAGTCCATTTTTTAAGAGGAAAACATATAAGCTAAGTCACTGTCCTCAGTCATGTACCCATCATGTTATCCATCTCTTCTAATTGACTTCACTATATTAATCTGTTTGCCAGATTAAATTACCCACTTCTACTTTATATTCTCTAAAAGTGTCAAATGATACTACTTGATTACAAAGCAAAAGATGTTCAGGTATTTGAAGAGTCAACTAAATCAGGATGAATTATTTCATCTATTAGAACAAAACTAATGGCAAGTGTATATCCACTACTACCTCCAATCAAGCCACTAATCATAGATAGATTAAACTTGATATGTTTATTACTTTATGACTTTAGGGTTAGTAGCTTGAAAGCTTTCATTTAAAATCTCATGCTTTTCAAAAAAGGAGCAAAACTTATATATGTACAGTTACAATGAATACTTAATATCCATGCATGTATTCATGAAAAGGAGTAATAAATCATGAGATAATAAATAGAAGATCTATTCCACCAAGATCAATAGAGACATCTTATCTTATAATGGAGAATCACTTAATAGTCAACAAAACAATGCAATAACATTTATGAGAATTTCTAAACATGTCCCTCAGCTTATCAACAACCATTGACTTTGTTCTATTCTTCATGTCCTTATGATAACCAGCTTTTAACTGAGATTACTTTATTGAGACAATAATGTTATCTCATTTCTCATGCTAGTATTATAAATAATAGAACTTTTCTTAATGTCAATTTTATCCTAATGGTAGGAGTTCTCCTTATAGGCTTAATTGTGTCTAATAAATTATATCAAACTGAACAATTGAACAGATAACAATCATGCTGCAAAGTTAAAATTAAATCATGCTTACAAAAATACTATAAGGGGCAAGCAACCATCACATATAGGCGTATGTTTACCAATGTAAATCATAAAATTATAAATTCATATCACTAAAGTCTACCTGTGGGCAAAGGCATTAGCATAGCATTAATTTATCTCAGATTGGTGAAACTGGAATGCAATTATATCCCCTAATACTTGTAGGCTACTTAAAAAATATAATGTCGTTCCATTCTACCCTAATTAAAACTATTATTATAATTATCTACCTGTAGGCAAAGATTAATTATAACCACACATTTAATTACAATTGATGTCTTTAAATCTTCATGTGTTGTTATTTGTTTGTTAGAACAAAATAGAGCGTATGTACCTAATGAGAATGTTGTGGCTACTCCTCAATTCTACATTCTTATCACAAAGGCATCACATCATTGTGTATACTAATTGTACATATGATCATAATTTGATATGGTAAAACCTTATGTAAATAAATATGTATACAACATGTGCATAAAAATTCTGTAGCTATTTCTTATACAAAATATGTATGCTAATCACTAATATCAAATATGTACAATTTTTCTTTTGATAGAAAATGATATTCTACAAACACATCATAAGCTATCATCCTGAGTCAACATGCAATTTCATCTTGTTTACATCATTCATTAAAAAGGTGGTAATAGTATCAGGGGGCGAATCTGTGATATGAAGATCAATCGCCATCTTCCAAGCTTCTTTTGCCATAGTGTCTGCAACTATGTTAACATCCCAAGCGCAATGTGAAATTTCTACTTCCCAATCTCTATCCAGCAGCGTGTGAACCTCCACAATAAGTTGAAAATCAGGGTGTTCCTGAGATATCTTGCCTTGAATTAGATCCATGACTTTACTACAATCAGACTCAATCATGATTTTTCTGTATCTTCTATCCTATGCAAATTTAAGTCCCCACAAAACACCCCAAGCTTCCGCAGATACTATCATTCCTTGCCCAATCTGGTACATAAACCCCATCAAAAACTCACCATTGTGATCTCTCAACACACCTCCACACGTGCAAATCCCTAAGTTGTCATTCCTAGATCCATTGGTATTAATCTTCACCCACCCAAGCGGTGGTGGCATCCAATAGGGCTGATTCCTTTATGCACTCTTATTTTGAAGCAAGCTTGTATTACCCCATGTTAAACACATACTAGCACGAGCTAATATGGCCTGTCTACTCCAATTATTTTTATTAAAACATCTGTCATTGCGAGCCAACCCGATATACCGACATAGTACCGTAAACCAAAGATGAAACTCGAATCCCTGTATTACGTCTTTTCTCCCCACATACCATGTAAGCCAGTCATTCCTCTCAAACATGCCAAAAAATTGATCATGCCAATCTGGCGGTAAGAATCCTTTTCATAATTGAGAAGTGAATGGACAATCCTGCAAAACGTGGAGTACTAACTCGCATGAGTTATGGCATATATCACAAGTACCCGTAGGATGACTACCACGATGGTAACGTATCATGTTTGTCATTAGTTGACCATGAAAGCACAGCCACAAGAAAATACGGTACCTTTGAGGGACTTTCAATTTCCAAACACATCTCCACCAGTTCCTACTGTGAGGTTATGGGGTGCCCACCAGGTATTTGTAAGCGGATCTGATGGTGAAAATTCCATCTGAAGACCATCTCTATACCCAAAAATCCTCCCCTTTCAACCAATTGATATTACCATGTGCAATAGTTGTACATACTTGGCTTAGAAGTAGGTGATTAAACTTGCTCATATCCTACTGTCCGGATGAAGTGATATGTAATACCCCAAATTTTGAGACTTGAGCTTAGAGAATAAGCCTGAGATTACTGGACTACTAAGCCCTGGTTTAGCAGGATCCCAAATTTGGATTAAGAAATATGAAAATGAGTTTGATGGTGATTCCAAGGGAATTACCATAATCAGGGGAAAAATGGTAAAGTTACTGACCAGCTGATCGGTTGCCGAAGAGGAAACTCATTGGTAACTCAAAGATCAATGGTTGAGATTGAATTGTGCAATAGATCAAGGGGCAGAATCCTATGTGCTTGTGTGTATGTGAGCTCATGGGAGATGTGGGGAGATCATGACAAATGGCAACATTTGAGCCCTTGGATTTTGGTCAAACTTTCAAACCATTCCCTCTCTCCTCTCTTCTCTCCAAGTTGGTGGTATGTGTGTGTGGGGAGCCAAAATCTGATTCATCTTCACCATCCACTGATCTCTCTCTCAACTCCATTTTTGTTGAGCTTGAGGGAGGAAAGAGAAAGTGAAAAGGTAAGATTTGGTTAGCTTCTTGTCCTCTTTAGCTTAAATCATCTTCTTGAAAGTTGTTCATAGTAATGAGAGCTTCATTGCTATGGTTTTAGATTTGGGAAAGAAGGTGTTTTGGGAGCTTGAAGAATCTTGAAAGATGAAGAATCAAGGATTAGCTTTGAGAAAGAGGAAGAGGTGAGTGATATCTCCCTTTTGATCTATATATTGTGATTGTTTGATGAGATTTGTGATTTGTAGTTTTTTCCCTAATTTGGTATAATTGTGGAATGGTGGTGTATTGTGGTTAAAATGATGCCATAGTGTGTTTTGGTGTCATTGGAATTGATTTAGAGCATTGGGAGTAAAGTAGTAAAATTTGGGTAATGTGTGTGATAATTGCGACCGAAAGGGGAAAATGTTATTATGATGTGATTTTGGATGGTTTGAGGTTTCCAATGTGTTCCTTGAGCGAAATTATGTGGAAATAGCCTTGTGTTAGAGTTTGGGAACCATTGGAGACATATTGGTTAAGTTTGGGAGAATTCTGGTTTTCTGTGTTTTTCTAGGTTCTGATAAGCATCACTCGAGTGAACATGGGTCTCATTTGAGTGCAGCGTGATGTTTTCCCTTTTCCCTTCAGTTTTGGTTGCACTTGTTCATGAAGAAGCAAGAGTGCACTTCCTCACATGCGAGTGATATAGGTCTTCACTCGAGTGCACTATGGCTCACTCGAGTGAATGTGTGTTGTGTGGTAAGAGGTTGCTTTTGGGTTGTTACTCATAGTTGGTTTGTCAAGAGTGTGAGCTAGTACTCGCAAGTGTTGAGCTATCACTCGAGTGAGGGTCGTTGTGCTCGAGTGCACTTTTGACTTTGGGATTTTTGTTCTCTCGAGTAAGCACTTTTGGAGCTTCACTTGGTAGGACTCGGGTGCTTGAGGAGGTATCACTCAAGTTTTGAGGTTATCACTTGAGTGAAAGGCATCCATCACTCGAGTACTACAGTCAAAAAGGGGATTTTGAGGATTCAAAAGATGGTCTTTGGTTAAGTATTTCCCAACCCTTTAGGCATGTGTTTAGGCTTTGAGTAGCCACCTAAAGGTCGTGAATGATAACCAACTTCAGTGTCTAAAAGTTAAGGAATTGGAAAAGGGATTAACCCTGTGTCATTGTTTTAGTTATAGGGTTTGGTGTTCGCCCTGATTGTAAGCAGCCAGAACTGGAGCTTACATTGAAAGAGTGTAAGGAACATATATCTCCTGCATGTATTTGATATCTGTGTTGGTGTGTTGGTGCATGTCTTAGCTTTGCATGATTATGTGTAATTTGAAGCTATGTTTCAATTTATGCTATGGCCATCAGTATATTGTTCGAAGCATTGAGCTTACAAATTTACCATTGAGTTAGCATGAGTTATGTGATGCAAGCATGTCATGCATTAAACATTTATCGTACATGCATATTGATATTGTTGTCCTACTGAGATTCTCTTGAATCTCACCCTCCCCTACTAACCTTTCAGACAGGGTAGTGGATCGAGGATGGAGTAAGTAATCAAGGGTGGCAAGGACTTCCTTCGGGTTGAAGATTCGGTAATTGGTTATCATAGTTGGGAGTATATGGATTTAGATGTGTATATATGTATGTGGATGAGGATTTTTTATGTACTTGAGATGGATTTGTGTAATCCCCATATGAGGGCTTGTAATGGGCGAATGTGCCCTATAAAGCTTGAGTTAATAAGTGGAACCTGGGATTGGCCGGGAACTATTTTGCGTACTCTGATATTTATATAAATGTGATTTATCTTCGTGTAGTAATTGTATTCGAAATGTGAATGTGAGACCAGTTTATAAATGATTTCGAAATGTATTTATGGAAACCCCATCATGTAATGGGTTAGTAAAATGTTATTTGATTGTTATTGGTCTCTATTTCACTTTAATTGCGTATTCTGAATATTAATTAAGAGAGGGAGTTACATGATACAATCAGCTACTCTCCATTCAGTAACATCTCTAGGCAGTTCTCTGATTACCAAACTCTGAAGCTTGTCAAAATGCGGTACCCATATGTCATTCCAGAAAGAAGTGTTCTGTCTATTAGTAACTCTCCATGTTAAACTATCTTTGATCCTGTCCCAACAGTTACAAATACCCCTCCATGTACTAGACTCTGACCGACGCTTCTCAACTTTAGGAATATTATCATTGCCGGCTTTATATTTTTCTCACAAAAATCTGACCCAGAGCGAATCTCTTCTATTAATCATACTCCATCCAAGCTTCATCATGAAAGCCTGGTTCTGGTAACGAGACAACCTAAGACCTAGGCCTCCATCCTCCTTACGTGCACACATGAGGTCCCAGGAGACTAGATGAGGTTTTTTGCTGGCTAAGCTACTACCCCAGAGGAAGTTACGACAAATTTTGTCAATATCATCACAAATCCCCAAAGGAAGAGGCACTATCTACATAGCATAAGTTGGCATAGCTGACATAACAGACGACACAAGAGTATGCCTGGCAGCCATCGATAACATGTTAGACTTCTAATTGGCTAGCCGAGCATCCATCTTTTTCAGGAGAAAACTATACATTGCCTTTGAACTCTGTTCATGTAAAATAGGCATTCCCAGATATTTCCCCAGATTTGACGTCGGAGTAAAATTCAAAAACTCGTTGATTTCTTTGCATTTAATATGATTCACGTTCTTTGAGAACTAAACTCTTGATTTTCCAGCATTTACTTTCTGGTCCGAAATGTCATAGAAGTCATCCAGGATAGCCTTAATAACCCCTGTGTTATCTAGATATGCTTCTGCAAAAAAAAAATGAGATCATCAGCAAAAAAATATATGAAAGGCAGGAGTACCTCATTTGGAGAGCCTAAACGGTTGCCAAACACCCTTTTCAATTGTCGTTTGGATAAGATGCCCCAATCTTTCCATCATGATAACAAAAAGATACGGTGATATTGGGTCACCTTATCTAACCCCTCTGAAGGGCAAAACATATTAGTAGCCTCTCCATTCCAAAGCAATTGCAAATGAGACGTCGACATACAAGCTTGAATAACTTTAAAAAGATATTTAGGAATGTTGAGTTCTTTTAGACAGTCGTAGACAAAATTCCATCTCACACGATCATAAGTCTTCTCTAAATCAATCTTAATGGCCATGAAACCCTTTTTCCTTTTTAAGGACTTCATAGAGTGAATGATCTCCTGCACAAGTATAACATTATCTTAGCTTTGACGCCCTTTAACAAAACTGTACTGATTCGGGGCTATCACCAAAGGCATGATTGCCTTGAGTCTGTTTGATATAACCTTCGTAACAATCTTGTATACAACATTACAAAAACTTATAGGATAAAAATCATGAAACGTCTCTGGATGTTCCACCTTCGGTATGAGTACAATTTGAGTCCTAATGATTTGTCGTATCCACATCGGATCATTGAAAACTCTTTTCACTAATTCAATCACTAATGGTCCTAGAGTTTCCCATTGGTTTTGGTAAAATAATGGATTGAATCCGTCTGTCCCTGGTGCTTTCAACGACCCTATATCAAACAAAGCTATTTTAATCTCTTGATCTTCAACCGATCTCCCTAGAATATGCAAATTTGCATCATCAATTTTAGGATAAATGTAATATCCCGATTTGTGATTAGGGCTAATGACTCTGATAATTATGGTAATTAGTGTAATTAAGCACTTTTGGAATTAATGTAATGTGAATTTTGGAAGTTGTGTGTGTGGTATTTAAGATCAATGGTTGTGATCCTTTGACCATGGGTCGGGATCTTATGTTTTGCGGTTGTGTGGGTTCATAGGAGAGTGACTAAGATGATGACACGTGGCATTATGTGAGCTATTGGATGGAGCCACAAAAGGACAAAATAACACTTTTCTCTCTCCTCTCTCTCTCCAATTCGATTGAGTGTGTGTGTGGGAGGATGAGTTGATTTCTTCATCATCATCATCTCCTCCATATCTCATTTTCTCTCTCTTCCTTCCTCCATTTTTCGCTGAACAAGCTTGGGAAAGAGAAAGTATAGAGCTTTGATTTAGGTAAGAAAATGCCTTCCTTTGCTCAAACACCATTCATAAATGTTGATCTTTTAGTGATAAGCTTCATTTTGGTGGGTGTAGCTTGTCCATTGGTTGTGATTTATGATTTGGGCGAATTTGAAAGTTGGAGAAGTAAGATTTCCAGATTGAGCAAAGTGAAGAGGTGGGCATTTAGAGCATTTTGGTATATTGTTTGTGATTTTTTGGCTAAGTTGAGTAAAATCTGGAAAATTGCCCTAATTATGCCAAATGTTGAAAATGTGGATTTTATGGTGTTTGATGTTAGGAATGAGTTATTGTGGAGTTATTTGAGTATTGAATATGATTTGGAATGTTGGAATTAAGTGTAATGAAATTTGGATATTGTGTATCATAGAGACCTTTTTGTTTGATTGTGGTCAAAGTGGTTTTTGGGGTGTTTTTGGAGTTGCCATTGTGTTCCCTAGTTAGTGCTTGAAATGTATGAGTTGTGAGAGGAGTTTGGGAACCATTGGGCATGATTTTGACCATCTGGCGTTTTCTGGTTTTTCTGCATTTTTGGTCTCAGATACACATCACTCGAGCAGAGGAAGAACGTGCTCGAGTGATGCGTGAGTTTTTCCCTCTTCTGCTTTGAGTTCGTCTGGGTTTTATGAATAATGCTCGAGTGCATTGCCTTGTGCTCAAGTGAGGGAAGAACATGCTCGAGTGAACTTGGGTCTGCTCGAGTGATGGTGCGAGTCCAGAGTGAAGGGTTTCTTTCGGGTCTTCACTCGCTGGTTAATGCCAAGAGTGTGCTCTGACACTCGCGAGTATAGCCGTCCCACCCGAGGACTGGGGGTCATGCTCGAGTGAGCTTGTGCTTCTGGTGTGGGTGGTGCTTTCGGGTTGTCACTCGCGGGTAAGGTGCATGAGTGTGCCTTCTCACTCGCGGATATGGGGTGTGTGCTCGAGTGCATATGGGTGTGCTCGAGTGATCCTGATCTTGGAGAGCTTTATGTGCTCTCGGGTGCTCACTCGCTGTCTCTCACTCTCTTGTGCTCGAGTGATGTCTATACTTGTGCTCGAGTGAGAGCATCTGTGCTCGAGTGAAATTGTCAAAAATCAGTGTTTTGCCTTCGAAAAAGGGGACTTTTGGGTAGTGTCTTCCAACCCTTTAGACATATGTTTAGGCCTCTAATAGTCACCTAAAGAGTCCTAAATGATAACCAACTTAGAGTATTATTGAAATATACATATGGAAAAGAGATTGATTGGTTGTCCCTAATTGATATAGGATTTGACATCTGTCGCCCTCGTGAGGCCACGGTGCTGGAGCCAGTCAGGAAAGATACAGGTAGTGACTCTTTCTTTATATCTTATGTGATACATTGTATGTGTTCAATGTCATTAAGATGAAATGGATTTCGTAAGCTGCATGTTTGTGAAAATTGTGGAAGCACCGCTATACCAATAGTCCCTGAGTCGCTAACAACGGTTCGGGCAAGGGATGTGTGCCTCCCGGCGGTAAAAGGGGATGAGGTTAGGGTGTGTATATGTGATTATGTGGGCCAAAAGGCTAATTATGGGCCGAAAGGCTATTCGTGAAGGCCGAAGGGCCATTTGTGAAAGCCGAAAGGCTATATGTGAGCCGCAAGGCTATTTGTATGCACTGCCACGCCAATAGTCCCTGAGTCGATAACAATGGTTTGGGTTAGGACGGTGTGCCTTCTCGGTGGTAAAAGGGGATAAGGGTGGAGTGTGATTTGTGTTGCTGATATGAGATGATTTGTTTACATATTATGTGATTTCATGTGGTATGAAAAAGTTGTTACTACTGGGATTCTTTAGAATCTCACCCTTTCCATATGACTAACCTTTTCAGACAGGGCGAGTGGCTCGAAAGGGAAGCGGACAACCAGGAGTAGTTAGGATTACTCTGAGACTTAGTGGTAGTTGGTTATCCTTATTTTGGTTTTGGGATTACCAAGTGTACATGAGAATGTAAATGAATGTTTTGGTTATGTAATCCCCATTTCGGGAATTTGTAAACCCATTATGTTTATGAAGTAACCCGGGGTTTTGTCGGGATTTTAGTTTCCGCACTCTGATATTTCTTATGTGATTTGATTTCTCAAGTAGTTATATCCGCCCGTGAATGTGAGACCACCAATGAGTATGTTTTGGAACTGATTTTTTTAAATACCCCATCTCTTGGAAGTGGGATTATAAATTGTTATTTTGTTTTATTGGTCTCTATTTCACTTAAATTTCGTAATCCGGATGTAATTACAGTGAGGGGGTTACAATAAGTGCATCCGAATACCAAAGATCCATTATAATTATGGGTTTATGTATACAAATTTTCAAAGAATTGGCTTCTCGATCTCATAATTTCCGCTGCATTATATATCCATTCCCCAGATTCAAGCTTTAATGCTTTAATTTTATTCCTTCTTCGTCTACCATTAACCACTGAGTGGAAGTATTTAGTATTATGATCTCCATCCACATACCAATTAGCCTGAGAGTATTAAAGCCACATGACTTCTTCCTGTGCCAAGAGCTTCTCAAGCTCTCCCCATAACACCTGGGTCAATAGGGTTGGAGGCTTCTAGATGAACAGCAGGGGAATTGGAATCTATTTTCATAACGTTCTTCTTTCTTCCTGACCCCACTTCCCCACTTAAATTACAAGACGTTCCAGCTTCTCGTGTTTTCTCCGTACTCAATATTTCTTGGGAAGGTCCCTCCTCAACCAACACTATTCACAACATCACAGTTAATCTCCTTTTTCCTTACATTTGAAATATCCAATCCATTATTACCCTTGCTCCCTTTATTTAATACAGGTAGATGACCAGCTTTCCCTTTAGTTTCACGCGACCTATCTTCTGCCTTTGAACTAACACGAATCTTCCCTTGATATGTGTTATCACCAGAACCGCCATCAATAATTGTCATGTCTTCAACATTTAGAGCCTCAAAGCGAGATCCTCCTCCCATATTTCGAGAATGTAAATCACGCCTAGGCTCACGACTATAATTGACGTTCCTTGCATTTGAGATCTATTGCCCCCTTCTCCGATGTGGCACCACCATCCACTCCCCATACATTCCAGCAATTATTTTGGAGGATGTGGGCGATGGTGTTGTAGCCGTAGAAGCCGACATGTTAGCCGTGCATGATGACTTTGATGTATTTGTTACTTGATTATTTAGGCAATGTTCAGTATCATGGCCATACCACCCACATGAGAAGCAAATCAAATACAGACCATCATAAACAATCTTCTTTTCTTTCCCATTAATCATCAAAGATGGAAGCAAAGGTGCATTCAAATCAACCTCAACACATATACGGGAAAAACGCCCTTTGGTTTGCCTAAGAGTATTAGTGTCCAATTTTAGAACCCTTCCAATTTGGTTACCAACCACATATACAATACCCTTATCATAGAAATCAACTGGGAATTTAGGAATTCTTACCCATGCTACAATTTTGGAAACCTCACCAAAATCGGGATCAAACTCTGACTTCCATGGTTGAACTGCTAGGTAATGATCCATGTATAACCAAGGGCCTCTTGTTAATGCAAAATCATAGTCCTCCTCATTGCTCATACGAACCATAAAATACCTGGAGCTTATCTCAATAGTTTTAACCTGCCCTCTACGTCCCCATAATTGTTGCAGTTTCTGACCCAATTGATCCTCCCGCACCATCCTGCCAAGTAGTCTAACGAATAACGACGTTGACCATTTCCATGCTAGCTTCATTCTAAACTCTGGAGACATAATGATATTTGGACCCTTCTTCGTTATCTCCACCTCAATTATGGACTTCCATCTGTCCCCTCTCCACCATTCTTCTTCTTCATCTGAACATTCCTCCCTTGTCTGATCTTCAACACATGTATCCTTGTATGACCTTTTTGGTGCTTTAGGCATAATGGTTTCTATTAGTGCAAGTGTTTCACCCAAGAGGGGGGTGAATTGAGTTATCTTAAAAATTTCGTTGCAAATATAAAATTTGACGTTGAAATTAAAACAGGAAAGTGTAAGGAGAAATATCACCGAAGTGTACACCGGGAGTTATACTGGTTCGGCCACAACCACTTTGACCTATGTCCAGTCCTCAGAGCTTCTCTGAGAGTTTCACTATAACTTCCAAGATTTAGTGGGTTCTTGGCAACTCAGTACAAGCAAGTTCCTACGCCTGGACACTCGCTCCCCCTTACAAATTGTAATCCAATCCCAACTCAAGGTTCCACAACCTTAAGTTACCTCAATAACAAATATTGAGTTTGAATGAAATATCTCTCTCATAGAGTGAATAAGAATCACTGAAGCATAGAATTACAAGTACAATGTAAAACAGAGTAGTGAACTTGATGATACGTTCGTGAGTGTGTTCTTGTTCTTCTCTCTGTTTAGATGTTCCTATATATATAGATACGTTGGTAATGATTACTGGAACATATTTCTTCATGTCCGTTGAAGCGTGCGTAGCCACTATTGACTTTTCCAGTTTTTGAAAAACATACGTTTGCGGTAGGTGACGGTTGGTGACATTTGAGCGTTGCTTTTGACTTTCCTTATTTGGTAAGATCTCTTCATTGTTTATTTGTTGAAATGCTAAGAATACTAATATAATGAAAAGTTAATCAGATAGGAAACAAAAACAATGACCGTTGGAATGATTTCAAACTTTCTGGGTTTGCTTACTCGAGTATCCCTTAAAGTTTACTCGAGTACTTACTCGAGTATCATCGGGAAAGCTTTGATTAACTTCAAGTCAATAAACAAATATAAGATTGCTCGGGTAGTGCATGGAATAACTAAATTTCAAACCTTTGGAAATTCATGTTTACTCGAGTACCTACTCGAGTAATACATTCACAACTTCATAGGTTACTCGGGTACCAACTCGAGTAAACCTTCAAATAAACTTTTGATTACTCGATGCTCTACTCTAGTAATGTTGGCAAGATTTCAAGGCTGAGAGCACTTCAAGTCTGATTACCTTGTTACTCGAGTACCTACTCGAGTAAACTTACTTTTTGTACATAACTTACTCAGTTAATGACTTGAGGTTTTCCTTCAAATATAACTTTGCATACTCGGGTATATACTCAAGTAATCCACTTAAAATAGAACATTAAATATTTGCATACTAGAGTAATGACTCGAGGAAAGTGAGATAAAATTAAATCAAGTTATTCGGGTACTACCTTCAAGTTTTTACTTACCTCAGTGTGTTACTCGAGTAGCTACTCGAGTAACATTGGCAGTGGTATAAAGTGCCGAGAGCAACACATTTTCAGAAACAGAGTTACTCGAGTACTTACTCGAGTATTATTGGGAGGCCGAGAGCAACTGGAAGATTTTCATATGGTTACTCGAGTAGCTCCTCGAGTAACGTTGGCAGGCCGAGAGCAACTCCAAGTATTTACCTGGTTACTCGAGTAGCTACTCGAGTAACCTTGGCAGGCCGAGAGCAACTTGAAAATACTTATTCTATTACTCGAGTAACGTTGGCAGGTTACTGGAAGGTGCTTCTGGTTACTTCAAGTTTTGTCTCGTTACTCGAGTACGTACTCGAGTAATTCCTTAGAAAACTTGCTTCTGATCAAGTTTCTCAGCATTTTCTCTTGGCCTTTCTTCATTACTCCAATGCTTACCTCAAGTGATGTTTATCCCTGTTATTACTTTGTTCAAACTTATTTATTAATCAATTCTTTTTCATACCATTCTTTTGTTATCATCAAAACATGAGATCTAACAGTTTCCTCTTCAATATCCTTGTCACTCATCCAGTCCTCAACCCGTGGGGCTAAGGATTGCTTACTTGTGAACTCTTCATTACCATCTCGAATTTTCTTTGTATTACTTTCCAAGGCATCACTCTTCTTCATCATCGGCTTCGAAACCATTCTCTCAAGACTACATTCTCTCTCATGTTCAATCATGTCTAGCAACTCCAAAGCCGTCCAGACGATGAAAATGTTCAATCCTGCACAGACTTAAAAAAAACTTCTTATTCTCAGCTCTCCCTCACCGACGGTCCAGCAACCAGCAACAGTGTAGGATGACGGCAAAGATGAACTAGGTGGTGCTTGGGAGTTCACGGCGATGCTCTTGCAGATGTGCGAGTGTGACTTCCAGACAAAGAAACGCTCATGATGACTGTAGGTTCAAGGCCTGGTATTTATACACAATGCCAATGAGAATCTTAATTTAATTAATTTAATCAACTAAATCATGGATGTGAATTAAATAATATTTACTCACCTTCAAAAGATTGATATTCTAAAATCCATATGTGATTATTTATGCATGTTGTAAGAGGGTGCTATAGCTACCACTCTAGCATGCAACTTAATCATAAATATCAATCATGCGCACTTAAATTTTGTATATGCACAGCTTTATGGAAAACTTAACCAATTAATTTAATCAACATAAGTAACTAAATACCAAGGTATTAAAACCCAGACTGGGTACTAAATTGGTCGGGGTACTGGGTTAAGGGTCAGTAGGTCAAATAGGAGCAAAACTGGAGCCAAACCAGGACAAAACGGGTGAGAAATTAAAAATTTTAGACTTATTAATATAAAATTCTAAAGAATTTTTTTTAAACAGTGACCTGGACCGAACCTTGAACCAGACTATTTTTTGGTTGGTTCATCGGTTTCAGGGCCGGACCGACCGGTTTGGTCCGGGTTCATTAACATTGCTAAATACAATCCTCCTACTTGGATTAAATTAATATTACCCATTACATAGAGTTGATATTTTTGAATACATAAATGATTATATACACATACAACGGAGGATGTTGTAGCTAATCCTCAAGGTGCATGTTAATCACAAATACCAACATTGTGCATTCAAATTACAAATATGCACAAATCCTTAATAAGAATTTATTTAATAGATTAATTTAATCAACAACATGTGACTAAATAATCAAAAAAATAAATAAATTCTACCACTATTTTGTTCATCCAAATTCTGTATATTCACAACTTCATGAAGGACTTAACAAATTAATTTAATCAACATAAGTGACTAAATACAATCCTCCCACTTTGATTAAATTAATATTACCCATTACATAGAGTTGATATTTTATTATGCATAAATGATTATATACACATACAATAGAGGATATTGTGGCTAATACTCAAGGTGCATGTTAATCACAAATACCAACTTTGTGCATTTAAATTACAAATATGCACAAATCTTTAATGAGAATCTATTTAATAGATTAATTTAATCAACAAAATGTGACTAAATAATAAAAATAAATAAATTCTATCACTATTTTGTGCATCCAAATTAAATCTAATATGTGCACTTATTGATGAAGGGATTAATTAATTAATTTGATCAACAAGGTCCCTAGATAATTAATTAGAAACCCTCCCACTGTTTTATGTATCCAAAAAAATTGTTTAAAGAATTAATTTTGACATTTTTCAATTTAATTAAGCTTTACAAAATTTGAATAGTTAGATAATTGCCTAAAGTTAATTTTTCCAAATGTTTAGACAATTAAATAACTCAAAATAATTTCGTGAATTTTTCAGTATGTGAAAATTGTCAAAATTAATCCTTTTCATTAATTTAAATAATTTAATGTGATATAATAAAAAAAATGTACATAAAACAGAAGTCAATGTGAGCAAAATGTTTATTTATCCAAAAATATCTTTTCTGGAAACTCAAAATCATAGCTTAGGAAAATCAAAACATAATAGGGCCCTGAAGATTTGTTCATATAATTAACAATTCTGTTTAGGAAATTCGAAAACCCAAACTTGAAGGCCCACTTCAGAAATATTTCTAAACTTTCAGAAAAGAAATAGTTACATATGTACAGCCCCAAAACTGTTTAAACAAGACCTAAATACACCACAAAAGGTCTCGGCCCAGTTTGCTACAATGTTAAATCAGCTTCAAACCCAATTCGCTTCGCCCTAGAACGAGGGGGGGGGGGGAGAAACTTCGCGAGCCCAGAAAGGCCTTAGCCCAGATGTGCAGCAGTCCATGTCCCTGTATAAGTGAAATGGTGAGTTTTCACTTTGATCGCAGCGACGTCGTTTTGCGTAATGGAGGGACACAGCGTCCATAGTGCAAAACGACGTGTCGTTTTGCTTGTCTTCCTCCCCAGCCGAATCCCTACCCAACCCGACATCCACCGTGACCCGAAAACCCAGCCGCTGGAGTGAGAAAACTCCAGAAGGAGATTGCCAGCTATCCTTATGCCATTTTTTGTCACTCTTCATGGCGGTGAACTCGAAAAATCGAGCACAGACATCATATGGGCATTAATCTTGCATATAGTCAAAAATCAAGAACGAAACAAGGCGAAACTAAACGGATTTGAATCTTGATTCTGACGACAATCGAGAGCTCGAAGACAAGCAATAATCATGGAAACAAACTCACATGATTTAACTAAACCGTATAAAAATCAAAAGAAATGACATGGATTCAATTGGAAAGGAAAAAAAAATTCTGCACTTTCGGACCCATCGATTTCCGATGATGACGGGACGGAGATCTTTGAAGAACAATCAAGTTCTTCTCTTCATTCCTTATATCCGATGGAACTCAAACACACTCAAAAAGGAAAATTCGAAAGCCAGATTCACAGAACGATTAAGCACAGGTTAAGTTTATCAATGCATTGATGAACAGGAGCATTAATCATATCAGACAAAGTGAATACATATGTTAAATAATCAAGAAACGAAAACAAGACAAGAACTAGAAAACCCAGATCAAAATGACCAATGACCAACCACAAATAAGATCGATCAAAACCATTCATCAGACAAAAGGCAATTGAATCAATTAAAGTTACAAAACATGAAATCGGATCCCATGGCGATGACTCATTGGAAAAGTTTATCCCCTTGTTCCAAACACAGATGAATTAACTCACAATAATAATATAATTCATCTAATTGAAGAATTCAAATTCTAACTCAAGCTATGGAACTCGAAGTTAATTTAATTTCATGTTTAGATCATCCCCGTCAAAGAGTAGAAGGCAAAGGATAAGAGAGTATGACTTTGATACCACATAAAACTCATGTATATATAAATAAATCATAAATCAGAGTATATGAATTTTCTTATATCAGTAGAGGAAGACTTCTAAGAATTACCTCTCGACATTGCTAAGCTTTGATCAGATAGAGAACTCACAAATCCCGATGAAAAAGAGCTGCAAAAAGAATTAGAGACATAAGATAATTGTTAGGTTTCTTTGTGACTGGTTGTAGGGCACAACGATGACAATTGAGTTAAGAGCTATCGTCAGTTAGGGAACCTTATGTTGGAAATTGTGCCCTAAAGGTCAATCATTGTACTTTGAACATTATTATTTTAATGAAATTTCTCCATTCTGTTGATAATTTATAAAGATTGTCCTAAAATGTCCTTGGTTGGTCATCTATGCGGGAGCAGAGATAAAATAAAACCAGTATGACTTTGATAAGATATGGAGATACGAATCAAAGTCTTAGGCACTTGTAAGAGTACTAGGTGCTGGACCGGCCCACTATGAGAAAGCTACATGGATCAAGTCATAAGCTTTTCTCATGTATAACTACGTCACAATGTCCTTAGACCTGAGGTCATCATGGATTCCTACCTGAGGTCATCAAAATTGCTCAATCTTTTATAACACGTGAACAATTTTTTAGCTATTATTTATCTCCAATACTATTACTTGATCCACTTGTAAACAATAGTGATAATAACATACATATATTTACACACAATCACATATATAAAACAATTAATTTAGGATTTAAGGGTGGTATATGTCATTTAATATCGAGTACAATTTTCTAATACCTTATTAATGTGTAGAATAATTTAAAAGATAGTATTTCTCATAAATGATTATATACTCTAGGGCCTAGGCCATAATTGACTCAGCCAAAAAAAAAAAAACAAAAACAAAAACAAAAGATGTTACATTTAGCGATAACTGCAATTTTGGAAATTCGTTTGTTTTTTAATTGCAAATTAATAAAGATTATGGTCATTTTCATGGCATTGCAGTAATTAGAGATCTTTAATTGTAGTAATTCAACTTTGGAAGGAGAAAAAAGTTGGGGTGAAAAACAATGCGAAGAAAGAAAATAAAGAGAAGAGAAAACATGAGAGATGATGAGCCGGGTTGATTTTCTGTTTTAAAATAGTTTTTTTTGTTTTGAAAAAAAATATAAAAAAGTATGTTTGAAAATGTGTTTTATGTTGTGTTTTGAGGGACAAAAAAGTTAAAATTTGTTCTCAGAGACAAAAAAAAAAAAAGGATAAAGGAGCAAAAATACTTGTTATCTTTTTGAAAAAGAGTTGTTAGTGCTACAATCAAATTTTGGGTGCAAAACTACACACAAACTTTTCAAAATAGAGCAAAATTCCACCTCCGTTAACTTTGTTAAACATCCGTTTCTTTTTCAAAACATCTTTTTGTAAATGTGCAAAAATACCTATAATCTTTTTCAAAAAGTTCTCATGCCACCATAATTGAACCCTATGTGCAAAAGTGCCTATATCATATTAATCCTTCATGTCACCTTCTCTCTCATATATATAATTACATCACTTTTAATTAATTTTAATATTATTCAAAAAGAATTTATCTTTCTCTTCTCTTGATCTTCTTTGCCTCATTTGATGAGTTCTCTATTGTCTTCATCAAACTTATCTCCATTATCATCATGTGCCACATTATCTGAACTCTGACCTATCAAAACACAACACCTCACTTAATTTTAATCCTACTTGTGACGAGGAATAGGAGGGTGGTGACGATGAAGGCAAGTTGTTAGGATGAGTGCAACAGATATAAAATCTTCCAAATGAAAAGGATTGTATAGAGTCAACAAAAGTAGAAAATAAAAAGAGCAACAAAATAATAAATAGAGATGCAAGAATTTAATGTGGAAAAATCTCTACGTCAATGTGAGTGGAAGCAAACGACCATGGCTCAAAGTGAAAAGATTCCACTCTCTTTAAAAGGAATATAATGTTCAATGCTCCAATACAATGCTTAACTATAGGATACAACAAATTCACCTATCCACAAAAACCACCAAAGGATTATATCAATAAAATAGAAGTGTAGATAGAGCAATAAAGTACATATCTCTTGGGCAAAGATACACTCTAAGTGTGCCGAAAATCACCAAACGTAAAAGCTACAGTCACAAAATGTATAACAATGTTCACGCAAAATCTAGAGAAGGTAAGAAGATCCAATCCATAAACCCACTGTTCATATCTAAGAACTATACTTCTTGAACACCTCCACCAAATTTCAAGTCAATCGGACTGGAAATGACCATCTGATCGTTGCCTGGATCAAAGTAGCTCAGAAAACTCTACTACAGACATGAATGGAAGTTCACAAACATTCTAGGGAAACTAAAAGACTCTAATAGATGATCTGACCATACAAAATGAAGTTCTATGCATGTAGAACCTCCACAAAAATAAATTCAAAACAATCCAACAAGAAATTGCCTTCTGATCATCACCTAGATCAAAACTGCACTCAAGCTAAAAACTACAGAGAATATTCTCTTCCATAAAGAGCTACCAAGAAACTTCCCCTTTATTTCCCCACAAAAAATATGATAGCCTTCCACAACCCTTATTAGGGTTCTCTATTTATTTCTTTCCTTTTTTACTCTTTTCATAAAATAGGAAACACATAAAAAAATGAAACATACAAAATAGGAAATACATAAAATAAGAAATAAATAAAACTAGACAGTTAGAAGTTGGGCTTCACATAGGAGTGATACCTTATGACCCAACAAAGCTCCCCCTCATGACTAGGTGGAGAGGTTCGCCATTCCGACGATCAATCTGTGAGTCTCAAGTTTCCCCCTCCATAATGGTTTTGTAACATATCAGCACCATTATCATCTGTATGAACTTTCTCAAGATACAATTGCTTAGCTTCCTTATAACACTTGGTTCCCCTACATCAGTAAGTAAAACATACTCATGTACAAAGTATCTAGAAGAAGGTTGACGAGTTCTAGTACTCCTTCTTAACGTGCCCTCAGGAATCTCTGTTTGAGCATTCTCATGTTCTATTCTCACTTTAAGAATAGGAACATCAGTATTAACTTTACCTTGTTGACTATTTTGGGTATCATGGGGAACTATATCAAATTCATTTGACGCACAACTGTGATGATTTCTCTTCTTCATGTGACGCACAACTGTGATGATTCATTTGACTCCCTGAAGACAACTTCTCTACTTCTAACTATCTTTTTACTAGCAGGATCATGCAACCTTTAACCAAGCTCATCCATACCATAACCAAGGAGGATACAATTTTTAGTCTTTATATCAAGCTCTGTTCTCTCATCTTTAGGAACATGAATAAAAGCTTTACAACCAAACTCATGTAAGTGATTATAAGAAACATTCTTACAATACCAAATTTTATTCGGCACCTCAAACTTCAAAGCAACACATGGCAAGAGATTAACAATATGAGTTGTAGTACGCAAAGCTTCAACCTAAAAGAATTTTGGTGATCGTGAATGCATACATCTAATTCTTTCAACAAGTGTTCTATTCATTCTCTCAGCCAAACTATTCAACCGTGATGTTCTTAAGGGACTTTTTTTATGTCTAATTCTATTCTCTCTACAATAAACATCAAATGAACCTAGGTATTCACCACCATTGTCATTATGTATGCACTTCAATTTCTTTCCAGTTTCTTTCTCAACTGAGGCTTGAAATTGTTTGAAAACAGATAACACTAGATCTTTTGATCTCAAGGTGTAGACTCTTACCTTTTCTGGAATGATCATCAATAAAAGTCACAAAATAATAATCTCTTCCTTGAGATATAGTCTTTATAGGACCACAAATGTTAGAGTGTACTAAATCTAATACTTTAGATTTTCTTTTTTGTGGGTAGCTTTTAAATGACACTCTTTTTTGCTTTCTTGCTAAACAATGATCACACTTATAAAAATTCACATCTTTTAAGCCAGACAACAAATTCCTCTTAGCTAACACTGTAACTCCTTTCTCACTCTTATGACATAACCTTTTATGCCAAACCTCAGCTTTATCATCTAATTCAACTAAATTAACAATTTCTCTGTAGATCTTAGCTTAAGTAAGATATAAAGTGGAATGCTCCTTACCTCTATCCTTGACCATTAAACCTTTAGAGAGGTTCCAGTTATCACATGAGAAAAGCTGTCAAAATCATCATCACAAAACTTACCTATAAAAAGAAGGTTGAGTTGAATATCTAAGATATGCTTGACATAATTAAGAATTAATTTGGATCCATTGGAAGTTGCAATATCCAAAATGTACTCAAGGGCTAAATGTACTAAATAGATAGTGAAATTAATGACAAAATTGTCCCTGGAAATTTTACAATGACTCTAGTCAAGATTAGCAGCAGCAATTACCTAATTTTTTTTCCTAAAGTCAAAAATGACTGAAAACCTAAATTGAACATTTGAAAGAAAGAAAGTGGTGCCATTTATGTGAAGACAAAGGGAAATAAAAGAACTAATCGCATACTAACTAATTTTACCATGATCAAGGATAAAAGAGTCAATTGCCACTTGATCTTAAGGTTAAAATTGGAAGAAAAAATGAAGGGCCAAGATTTGCTCTTTAAAAGTAAGAAGTAATTATGAAATCAAAAAGCAAACTAACGCTCCTTATACAAGGGTTAATTTTTGGTAAACAAGGGGCAAAAAAGGAAGAAGTTTGCTCAAAGTGTCAACACTTTCTAATAAGACCAAGGTCAAAATGATCACATGCACATGTGGTCAATTGGTGAACAATTTCTTCTCTCTTTTGGGTGTTAATTTTTTGTCAAGACAATCAAA
This sequence comes from Inga laurina, assembly GCA_963855925.1. NCBI lineage: Eukaryota > Viridiplantae > Streptophyta > Magnoliopsida > Fabales > Fabaceae > Inga > Inga laurina. The sequence goes on along the minus strand of OY979702.1, from coordinate 28,999,917 downwards.
AAGGGAAGGAAGAGAATTTACATGAAACCATAAGCATTGGTTAGTCAAAAAGCAAAGAAAGAAGAAGAGAAGAAAAGTCAACCAAACTTGTAATTGGAATTCAACTTGATATGTTGTCCAAAAGGTAACCTTGTAAGAGCATGAAGGTCAACATTTCCTCCTTCATTTGGAGGCAATATTTCAGTCGAAAAGAAAAAGAGAAGATGAAAGAGAAAAGTCCAACCAAATTCAATTACCACACATGGTTAATTAAGCTTGAGCATGTGCAATCTTAGCCACATGTTATTATTCATTTTTTCTCTCTCTTTTTGGGCCAACATTCGGCCAAGTAATAAGAGATAAGGGAAGGTAAATTTCAGAACATATTCCTCTCTCTCTCTCTCTCACTTGTCTCAAAGTTGGCCAACAAGCAAAGGAAAGAGAAAAAAGAAGACACAAGCAAGGTAAGCACTTCTTGCTTGATTTTGACCTTCTAACGAACTTCTATGGCTTAAATACTCTTCATAAACATTGTTTTCCTTGATGAGAGCTTCATTTATATGATTTTAGAATTTCAAGGGGAGGTGTTTTGAGTCATCTAGCGGAGTCAAAGTTCAAGAACCAAAGAAAGAACCTAGGAAAGTGAAAGAGGTAAGCAAGAGCTTCATTTTGACATATATATGTTGTTTTGATTGGTTGAGGATCTTGGCATGTGAATTTTTGGCCTATTTTTGGTTAAGCTAGGGTTTTGAAGTTTCATGGTTTTTTGATTGTTTAAATGGTGTATTGTTGTGTTTAATAAACATGTGAAACTAGTTTGAGGCTTAAATTGAAAGTTTGGTAATTGTTGGAAAGTATGTCTAAATTATGCCAAAATAGGACATCTAGAAGGGGTTGGAATTTGATAAATTTGATGTCACCATTATGTTATACATGAAAAATTGTGTGGGAATAGCCCTTGGCTAGGAATTTTGGATCATTGGAACAAAATACCTAAAGCTGGATTTGCTGCCCGTTTAGGGATTCTGTGTGGCATTCCAAAAGTAATGTGTATTTTGATAAGTGATTGTTGTCCAATAATTATGAAATTTTCCATAATAAAAGTATACTAATCAATCTCTAATTTTATAGGTCATATAGGTCAATAGGATCTGTAAACTATGAGTTATGCATTTTTGAAGTGGGTCATATAAAATTGGCATGTTTCTGTAACAGTGTGCAATGAATGGTAATTTTGGAATGTTGTGCATCCAATTGTTTAAGGGAAATATTTTTCCCTGAAACTAGACTTAGTAAGGGTCACATATCCTTTTGAATCACTACAATTGAACATTTGTACAAAAAGATATGAATTTTCAAAGTTTGATGAAAATTCTGACAGTTTTAAGTTAATGTGCAAAAATAAAAAGGTCATGGCACGATGTAATTACCTTGAACTCCACGGGTAAAATTAATCACATAGGGATAGTTTGACCACATTGGCTCTTTCTTTAACTTAGTGTATTAACCCTAATGATAAAGGTTTTGAAACCCGAACCGGTCACTGGACCAGTTGGGATACTGGGTCAGTGGGTTAGACCGAAGTCAAACTAGAGCTAATCTGAGGTCAAACTAGTGAGAAATTGAATATATTTAGCTCATTAATATGAAATTCTAACAAAAAATATAAAAAAATTGATTTTTTTAAAAAAATAAGAAAAAATCCAGGACTAAACTGGTTACTGGTCGATTGGCTAGTTCTAGGTCTGGACCAGCCAGTCCAGTCCAGGTTTAAGAACACTGTTAATGATAACCAACTTAAGTGTTTGAATTATGAAAGAATTGGACTAAGTAATAACTTATCATCCGTAAATTCTAATTATAGGATTCGATATCTATACTGAGCGCTAGAAGTAAGACAAGTACAAGACTGAAAAGACTAAGGTAGTAACTTTTCCCTCATATTCTATGTATCTTGTTTCATACATACTTTTGCCATTATGAATACTTAAAGTTTGAATATGAATTGGGCAGAATTGCCCGTTAAGCATTTAGATGAGAAAGGCTTTGGTCCAGTAGAATACCCAATGCTATGGGAAGGGACGGTGAGTCCTTGAAAAGAATTATTTGCTACATAAGAACATCTCTGAATGTTGATGAGTATTGAATTGTCTGGTATGTGATAGTTGATATGGCATATTTCTTTATATGCATTTTTTATGAGTGTTATCTGTTACTACTGGAATTGTTTTGAATCTCACCCCTTGCCAATAACTAATCTGCAGCACGGGCAAGTAGCTCACATGGGAAGAAGGTAGCTACAAACAAGTAGAATAGAAAACTAAAATTTTAGTTTTTGTTGGTTATCTAGTTGTTAAAGATCTGTATATGATATGTATAAGTATACTATAATAGTAAAACTAGTACTCGTACTGTAGTGCATCCACTTGTTGTAAACTCAAACACTAGTATATAAATGCAATAAATGAACTAGAATAGGGTAACCATACAATGTAGACCCTTTAGTTAACAAACTTAACCAGAATATCCATTCAGAACTTCAGTAAGTACTTTGATATTAATAAATGGAAACAAAACCAAATGAGTAAAACATATTTGAAAAACAAAAATTGGACCACAATGAAAGTATTTTGAAATTATTTTTGAAAACTCACTTAAATATAGGATGGAACCCTATATTGAAGTTGTGATCCCAAATGGGTTGAAAACTATTTTTGGTCTCCGGTTTGACTTTATTTCACGTTTTGAACTGCTTTAAATGCTCTAAAGTTATAGTGTTACAGTTTTTGTATAAGAGTAAAAGTTCCTGTCATTAGTTAGGGTTTCCTTGCTATGTAGGTATATTGACCTTGGATAGTGCCTTTGGATAGGAATTATGCCTAGGAAAAGGCAAAGGAGTAGATCACCTCGATCAGTCAACCAACCCTCAGAAGATAAGCGCATACCAGAAGGTAAGCACGTGTTGGTGTATTTTATAAAGGGCGAAACTAGGATGTTGCGTACCGCCAGGAAGACAATCCTTATCTTGGTGATGGTTAAGTTAGGGTATAGTCCTAGTGTAGATTCTTTTATCAGGGATAAAGATGACCAAGTAGTTGATGAGGTGGTGTAGGATACAAACTCTAACACTAACTCCAGGGCTTCAGAGGTCGATTTAGCCTATGATCCACATCCTAACACTGAGTTGTGTGAGCATTTTAGGAGGACATACTTGAGGGCTTATAGTGACTATGCTTTCCCGATAGCATAGTATACAACATTCCTGGCTAAAGTAGAGACGCTGTATGAGAGGTAGGATGAGTATAGGTTGTGGATGACCAAGAATGTTTGGATTAAAACTATACTTGTCTTCTTCCCTGATAATACTTTTTGGACCCGAATAAAGAAAGAGATCTTAGAACAGGGTCCCTATGAGTTTCTTCCTTCATTACACTTATGTATGAGCATGTGGTGAACCATATGGAATGACTGTAGTATTGGTATGAACTTGTCTGGATAGGATAATATAGTAGTGGCTACTTTTATTGTAAATATAAAGCCATCTTGATGTAAATATGACAACTTGGGATAATATATGTATATTCCTGTTGTGCGTAAATGTTTAAGCTTAAGGAATATATACATATATTAAATATGATATTGATGGTGTAAATCTCTTCCTTAATAATGAAAAGGAATAATAGTTTGATTGAGGAATAGACCAGTAGAAATGGAGATTGAGGAAGTTATGGTAGAGGAAGAGGTGAATCACAACCCACTTGATCCAATACAGCAGATACTTGGAATGCTGACGGAACAGCGGGCCATGATCCATGAACTTCAAGAGGAACTCAGGGAAGTAAAGAAAAATAGAATGAAGATAGAGAAGAAACAAAGAGTATTGAAGTGAATGTGGAGAAAGAACAAATGTAGCCAACAGTTCTCAGTCTCAAATAGAACCAAGTCAGGGCTCTTACAAAGAACTAGCTCAAGAACAAAGAAACTTACAATATTGGGTTACAAAATTCGGTAAACATAAACCCTTGGTGTTCTAAGGATGATTTGATCCCCAGGTTGTTGAAGATTGGCTGGCGAGATTAGAGAAAATATTCCAAATAATTGAATGCTAACTAAAGTGAAGGCGCAAATGGCCATATATAAGCTTGAAGGGGATACAGATCGCTAGTGGAAGAATACATAAATGACCCTACAGACCTGAAATATTCTCGTCACTTGAGAATATTGGAACAAGCGTTTCACCCAAGAGGGGGTGAATTGGGTGATACCAAAAATTTCATTGCATAAATAAAAATTGATTGGAAATTTAAAGTAGTTAAGAGCTACGAGAAATATCACTAAGTGTATACTAGAAGTTATACTGGTTCAGCCACAACCACTTTGACCTACGTCCAGTCCTCAAAGCTTCTCTGAGAGTTTCACTATATCTTCTAAGATTCAGTGGATTCTTGACACCTCCGTAGACAGTAAGTTCCTTCACTGGACACTCGCTCCCCCTTACACGCTGGAATCAAATCCCCAACTTAAGGTTCCATAACCTTAAGTTATCCCAATAACAAATATTGAGTTTGTAATAAAAAACTCTCTCACAGTGCAAATGTATAATCACTAAAGTAAAAATAATGAATATAAGAAAATAGAGAACAAATAATATATTGATCGATGTGAGTTTTTGTCCTTAGTTGTTGTGTTCTGTTCTTTGAATGTTCCATATATATAGATGATTTGTGATATCTGTTGGAAGCATTTCAAAACATGTTTGTTAGAGTCATGCAACTTCTTTTGACTGTTCTTCGAATTTGAAAACTAACCATTTGCCGTAGGTAGGTGTTTCAGACGTTGTAGACAATATATTTTCCTTCTCTCTTAATGCATGATCTCTTCATTGTTTCTCTATAAATCATATAGATAACAAATCAATGAATGTTGGATCAAAATCATGCTTTCTGTACTACATTACTCAAGTGGCTACTCGAGTGTTCATGCTTCATTACTCGAGTTGTCTCTCGAGTATCTTCATAAAAAATAAGCCAGAGAGTAAGTCAATGTTGTCTGGCTAGATTACTAGGGTAAACTATCTGTAACTCATCTTACAATACTTGGCAGACTTGCTTACTTGAGTGATCCCTCGAGTAATATTTCAAATAAGTTTACAGATTACTCGAGTAATCCCTTGAGATAATGTCATTAAAATCTTGGCCGAGAGCAACTTCAATTATGCTTACTTGATTACTTGAGTAATCCCTCAAGGAATGCTTTCATTTCATTTCAACTTACTCGAGTGATTACTAGAGTAAGGTAGCTTTTTCACATTAGGTTACTCGGTAATGTCTGTCATTTCTTGGCCGAGAGCTACTGGATGATTTCTGCTCTGGTTACTCGAATAATCCCTCAAGTAAGCTTTTCAAATAACTTTGTAGATTACTCGAGTAATCCCTTCGAGTAATCCTATGGAATTTTTGACAGAGAGTTTCTGGAACATTTTTTCAAACATTACTCGAGTGATCCCTCGGGTAATGAAGGTCATTACCTGAGGGCTCCCTCGAGTAATCCTTCAAAATATCTCACAGTGCTCCTTTCTCCTGTACTATGTCTTTCATTTCCTTTTCATTACTTGAGTAGTTACTTCAAGTAATGCTTTTGCCTGCAACCAAGAACTTAGTTACTTTGTTCAAACCTTTGATTTAAAAATTTTATAATATTAATCCAATCTTCATTATCATCAAAACATATGGGATCTAATATTCTCCCCCTTTTTATGATGACAAAACTTGGTGATTTTGAACAATGTTGTTGAAAGCTTTTCATATGCAATCGTTTGTTCCATTTAAACTTAATATGCTTTTGAAATAAATTGATAAAGATCTTTTTGAATTCAAATCTAATGATCTTGAGAAATTTAGCTTTTGAAACCTTTTTGAATCCAATTGTAATGAAGTTAAAATCAAAAGCCTATAATTTTGAAGGTATGTTCTAATTCTCCATTCATTCATCTTGCATATACAATCAAAAGCTCATTAGTCCACAATGTAATATAACATCAATCAAAATTGCAGAAAAGAGTTCATGATATCAACATAATCAAACTTAAAACTAATAAAGTTCCCTTAAACCCTATACACCCATATCCATATGCATAGCCCTATTAAACAAATATCATATAACATCATTTCACAAAATCACCTAAGTTCTTCTCCCCCTTTTTGTCTTCATCATAAGGGTGGGATCAATCAAGAGAAGAAGAAGGACCAGATGGCTTGATTGGAGAGATAGGTTTGACAGGAAGAGGTGTGAAGCCAGAGTAATCTAAACTTGAAGAAGCTGAAGAGGAGCTAGAAGGTTCAGGGTCAAGACGTACCAAAGGAGGAGCCACAATAAGATCCTTTAAAGGACTTTGTGTGACTTTAACCTGAGAAGAAATCTTCACTTCCACTGTTCTTTCAAGTGATTGATGATTACTAGAGGAGACAACCACTTCCTCAGTGCCGGTTAGGGATGCAATGGGTGTTGGCTTAGGCTGAGTTGGCTAAATAGGATCATTGATTGTGATGTCTATGTGCTCAAAGATAGATGATGGGTCAGTCATAGATAATAAAAGATTGCTTGGAGAAGGATGGATGAGGGTCCAGGCTCAGAAGGTCCAGGCTCAGAAGCTGATACTGGCTCAGTAGTAGTAGGCATAAATAACCAGGAGTGGATGAGCCATATGCCATAGCATCAAGTCTGGCATGGAGTAATCTCAGGAGCTCACCCTGAGCCTGTTGCTATGCTAACATCTCTTCATGCCTCTTATCCATTTTCTCTACAAGTTCTCCTATCTTCACATTCATGTTGGTTATCAAGTTAGTATTTGTATTTGCAATGTCGATATGAAAACCTCTAAGGATGTTCTCCATTAAAGTTTGCAATGAGGCACCAAAGAAGGAAGGAGGAGATGTGGATGCTGGAGAAGAAGACTATGTTTCATCTAAACGACTTGTTGCAGTCTCAGTTTTCTTCTTCTTCTTGGGACTTGTCTCGAGTGGGTTCTTCAGGGGTAATGCAATATGTAGATTTCCAATTTGATTTCTTCCCACTGGAACCAGCCTCTCAAATGGTTTACACTTCTCCAAATACGAAATCTTGTTCTTTTTGAGAAATAGGGATGTAAGCTGAGGATAAGGCATTGGAGTGGTGGATTTTCCTTTAAATATATATCTTTTGATTTCAGTAAAGGTATACTCTCCCAAGTCCTTTTTCTCTTTAAGAAGAATTGAGGCAAATTTTTTGTAATCCCTCTCTATGAAATGTGTGTAATTAAGTTCTTTGTTTACTATGGCGCTTGAATAGATATACCATAGGACTTTGTGAAGATCACACAGATCATTCAGATATAAACTATGGGGTCCTACATCTTACCAGATCTTAAAATAGAAAACAGTTAGTTTGAATCAAGATTAGGATAATTGTTCTTAAGTGGGTCTTTATTCCTAGCTAGATGTTGATTTTGGAGGGTGAGATTAGGATTTCTTGCCCTTTTACCTTGGAAAACATTTCTTGTTCCAGAGAGTCTCTAAGTGGATCATTAATAGGTTCTAAATTACAATAGAAATGTCTCACAATCTTAGAGCAAAATAGAAGTTTAACAAAAGCCAAGGCATATAGAACTCAAGATACAAATTGAGGTTGAATTTTATAACCTCTTGAAGAACATTGATGTCAATAGAGTGCATCTTACATACTTTTCTCCTTGAAAAGTGATCTCTGAATTTTTTCGATTCCTCAATATTCTTCATGATGAATCCCGTTAAAGGTAATGTAATTTCTTCTTCCCTGACATCTAGTTCCTTTGTAGATTGACATTGCTTCCCTCTCTAGACTTGTGGGCTTCATCTAATATACTTGCCATGGCTTGGGCAATTTTTCTATCAAACTTAGCCTTTTTTGATGGCTTCTCAGAGAAAAATGGAGTGTCAGAGGTATTAGTGCAAGTGTTTGACCCAAGAGGGGGGTGAATTTGGTGATACTAGAAATTTCGTTGCGTATATAAAAATTGACTGGAAATTTAAAGCAATTAAGAGCTAAGAGAAATATCACCGAAGTGTACACCAGGAGTTATACTGGTTCGACCACAACCACTTTGACCTAGTCCAGTCCTCGGAGCTTCTCTGAGAGTTTCACTATATCTTACAAGATTCAGTGGGTTCTTGGCACCTCAAAACACAGCAAGTTTCTTCACTGGACACTCGCTCCTCCTTACACATTGTAATAAAATCCCCAACTTAAGGTTCCATAACCTTAAGTTGTCTCAATAACAAATATTGAGTTTGTAATAAAAAAACTCTCTCACAGAGCAAATTTATAATAACTGAAGTATAAAGAATGAGTATAAGAAAATAGAACACAAAGAATATAATGATCGATGTAAGTTTATGTGTTCTCAATTGTTGTGCTCTATTCTTTGAATGCTCCATATATAGAGATAATCTATGGCGTCCATTAGAAGTATTTCAAACATGTCCGTTAGAGTCGCCTAGCTTCATTTGACCATTCTTTGAATTTGAAAACTAGCCGTTTGTGGTAGGTAGGTGTTTTGAATGTTACAGATTATATGTTTGACTTCTCTGTCAATGCATGATCTCTTCTTTGTTTTCCTGCAAATCTACTTAGGAAACTAATACAATAAAAGGTTAATCACATAGATAACAAATCAATAAACATCAAATTAAAATCATGCTTTCTGTACTTAATTACTCGAGTAGTTACTCGAGTGATCATGCTCATTACTGGAGTAGTCCCTCGAGTAACTTAATTAAAATTGAGCCAGAGAGTAAATCAATGTTGTCTGACCAGAAGACACCTTGCTTACTCGAGTAATCCCTCAAGTAAGTTTTCCTTTTCTTCTGATTACTCGAGTGGTCCCTCGAGTAATGGTACAAATAACTTTGGAGACTACTCGAGTGATCCCTCAAGTAATGACATGAAAATCTTGGCCAAGAGTAAATTCTATTAGACATACCTGATTACTCGAGCGGTCACTCAAGTAATGTCTTTCAATTTTTAGCCGAGAGCTACTTGATGGTTTCTTCTCTTATTACTCGAGTGATTACTGGAGTAATGTCTCAAATAACTGAACAGATTACTTGAGTGTTCTCTTCGAGTAATCCTACGCAATGTTTGACAGAGAGCTTACCGGAATAATTTTTCACACATTACTTGAGTGGTCCCCAAGTAATAAGGTCATTAATTACCCAAATACTCACTCAAGTAATGTCTTCAAAACTCTCACAGTGTTCCTTTTTCCTGTGCTTTATCTTTCACTTTATCTTCATTTCTTGAGTGGCCACTCGAGTAATGCTTTTCCCTGTCACGATAAACTTAGTTACTTTGATCAAATTATTATGTTTAATTATCAAATCCTTTTGTTTGATTCATCCAATCTTTGTTATTATCAAAACATATGAGATCTAACATTCTCCCCCATTTGATAATGACAAAACTTGATGATTTTGAACAAAGCTTTTGAAATTGAGTTTTCAATCGTATGCTTCTTATTAACTTTTCATTTGGAATCTTTTGTTAAATTCAAATTTGAGAAGTCTTTTGAAACATCTTTGGGAAGATAATTTTGAATCCAAATTTAATGATTTTGATAAACTTATCATTTGAAACCTTTTTGAATCCAAATTTGATGATGTTAAAATCAAAAACTCATAATTGTGTATATGTTCTAATTATTTCACCTTGCATACAACCAAAAAACTCATTAGTCCACAATGTAATATAACTTCAATTAAGATTGTAGAAAGAGTTCATAATCATTGATAAAAATCCCTTAAACCCTATACACCTATATTCATATCAATACATCACATCATTAATCACAAAATCACCCCAAGTTCTTCTCCCCTTTTTTGTCTTCATCACAAGGGATAGGGTTGACAGGAAGATAGAGAAGATTGCTTGACTGCAGAGATGGGGTTGATAAGAAGAGGTGTGAAGCCAGAGCTATGTGAGTCATCTGAACTGGAAGAATTTGAAGAGGAGCTAGAAGGTTCAGGGTCAGGAAGTACTAGAGGTGGAACCACAATGAGAGCCTTTGAAGGACTCTATGAGACTGGTACTTGAGAAGAGATGTCTACTTCTATTTTTCTTTCAGGTGATTGATGATTACTAGAAGAGACAACCACTTCCTCAGTGCCGGTTGGGGATACAATAGGTATGTGCACTGGTTCAGGCTGAACTGACTGGTCTGGAGGAACTGAGTTATCTATGTTGATGTGAGTGGGTTTGGATGCTTCTGGGTCTGGATCAGGCATAGAGAATAGGATGTTTGGAGGAGAGATGGATGAGGGTCTACACTTAGAAAGTCCAGGTTGAGAAGGTCTAGGCTCAGAAGCCGGTGTAGGCATAGATAGACCAGATGAACTAGATGCCATAGCATCAAGTCTGGTATGTAGTGATCTTAGAAGTTTTCCCTATGCTCGCTACTTTGCCAACATTTCCTTATGCCTCTTATCCATTCTTTCCACAAGCTCTCCCATCTCCATATTCATATAGGTTATCAACTCAGTTAGTTCACCTTCTCTAAATACCAAATCTTGTTCTTTTTGAGAAATAGAGATATAAGCTGAGGATAAGGCATAGGAGTAGTGGATTTTCCCTCAAATCTATATCTTTTGATTTCAGTGAAGATATATTCTCCCAAGTCCTTTTTCTCTTTGAGGAGAACTAAGGCAAATTCTCTGAAGTCCCTTTCTATGAAATAAATGAAGTTGTTGGATTTGTTGACTATAGCTCTCGAATAGATATACCATAAAACACGATGAAAATCACACATATAACTCGGGTTGAAATTTAGAGCTCACATAATCTCTCCAGGTCTTAGAACTGAAAACAACGGGCTTGAGTCTAGGGTAGGATGAATATCTTCAGGAGGATCCTGTATTCCTAGCTAGATGATTATGTTGGAGGGAGAGATAAGGACTTCTTGACCACTAACCTTGTAACCATTTCTTCTTCTAAGGCATCTCGAAGAGGATCATTCACAGTCTCAAGATTGCAATAAAAATGCCTCACTATCTTGGTGCAAAAAGGAAGTTTAATTGAGAGCCAAGGCATATAAGATTCAAGGTAGGGCATGAGATTAAACTTCAATACCTCTTATAGACGCTTGGAGTCAATATAGTGCATCTTGCACACTCTTCTTCTAGAAAAGTGATCTTTGAATTTTTGAGACTCCTCAATCTTCTTCACATGGAACTCCTTTGGTAGGAATGTGATTTCTTCTTCCTCTGGTTCTTTTGGGGATTGGCTATGCTTCTCTCTTCTAGAGTTGTCAACCTCATCCAATATATTTGCCATGGCCTAAGCAAGGTTTTTGTCAAACTTGGCCTTTTTCGTTGCCTTCTTAGAAAAGGTTGGTGTATCAGAGGAATCAGAAGGAGGTAGAGATAGTGTTTTAGCCTCTTTGCCTCTTCCAATAGGAACATCCTTCTTAGATTGAGATTTTGAGGCAATGGGTTTCTTGATCACTACCCCCTTCACCTTAGGTTTTGCTTGCGATATTGCTTTAGCTTTGAATTATGGAATAATCTTTTATCTTTTAGTTGGAGGAGATGGATTAGATTCAAGTGATTGCTGAGGATTAGAAGATTCAGAAGGAGTTCTAAGAGTGGTAGTTTTGGTTCTGACCATTTTGAATGAAAAATCAAGATTTTCTGAAAATTTCTCTTGTGACTGTCGAAGATTAGGGCGGGCAATTTTAAGAGATTTGAGAGTTTTTTTAAGTGAAATTCAATGGGTTTTAACGGAAATGGACTGAGAAAGAATTTGTGAAATTTGTTTAGGAGAGCAATAGGAGATTTTTATGAAAAATGACCGAATAGCGACAGTTAAAGCCTTAGCGCTCAACATCACTCGAGGCCCTACTCGAGTGATCTTAAGCTTACTTGAGTAGCTACTTGAGTGATCATATGAAAAATTTTAAAATGAAGCAAATTTAAATGCGCACCTGGCATGAATAACATTGTAATTACCCATGTATATTTCCTTGATCATTTGATAGTACTTTAAGGCATAATTGAGTTGAAAACAAGTTGATTTGAGATCTGCCTTCATGTTCACTTAATGGCATACTAGAGTGACTCTGTGGCATCACTCGAGTAGCTACTCGAGTGATCAATCTTTTGAGCAGATGACTTGTTCACTTTTAACCGTGTTGCCTTTTTCCTTTGAATTGATGCTTCTCTGCCTCATTTTCAAGGTCATCACTCGAGTGGTTAGTGGTTACTCGAGTGACGTTTACTATCACTTCCAGTTATTACTCAGATAATATAAATTACTTGAAGTTGTCCCTTGAGTGATATAGTACTCTGTTAACCTTTGCTTTTCATACCCCAAAATAGAATATCAAGATCTTACAAAACAAATTGCTAGAAACTCCAATGCTTAAGTTAGTAATCATCAAAAGATCAATAAATAACATCATTTAACATTTTATAAACACTAAATAACTTACAATTCATTAGGATTTACCATTCCCAATTCTCTTCTAATATATAAGAATTGATCTTTTGCTAGAGGTCTTATGAAGATAACAGCTAGTTGAAGATGATTGGAATGAATATCACTTTGACATCTTTCTTTTAGACATGATCTCTGATGAAGTAATGTCTAACATCAATATGCTTGGTTCTGGAATGTTGAACTGGATTCTTTGCCAAGCTTATCATGCTAGTGTTATCATAGTATATTGGTATCTCCTTTAGATAAATACCAAGATCTTGTAGTTGTTGCTTTAGCCATAACACTTGTGCACAACAACTTGATGCTGTAACATACTTAGCTTTTGTTAACGAAAGAGACACTGTATTTTGTTTCTTGCTAAACCAAGACACAAGTAAACCTCCAAGAAACTGGCTTTGTCCACTAGTACTCCTTCTTTGTCTTGCATCCTCCATGATCAGATTATGAGTATGCAACTAGATATTCACTTCTTTCTTTAGGATACAAGAGACATAATTCTACCGTGTCAGCAAGATATTAAAAGATACACTTAATGGTTTCAGCATGTGACTCCTTTGGTGTTGACTAATATCTTGCACATATACTGTAATATCCCAAAAAGTGATTAAGGGCTAATGACTTCAAAAGTGGATGTAATTATTGTTGAATAAACACTTTTGAAGAATGTGTGATGGGAATTTGGAGATTTTAATGATTCCAATGGAGTCCTTGTGAAAATTTATGTGGGAATGATGTTTGGTATGAAAATGGAACCAATGGAAGCAAAGATGCAAAATCTAAAATTCTGTCCAGTGAAATTCTATTCTGGGCAGTCCGTTTGTGTGAACGTTTTTAATGACCAAATGGTATCTACAAATTCTGAAATTTTCCAGTCTTATAGTTCACATCTCAAGCTTCAAAATGGACATATAATTTGTGCCATTTCGTTTTGGGAATTGGGAGATATGACTGTCCAAAGGTTGAGGTCGAAAATGGACTCTGTTCTGGGGCAGTGATGAAATTTGTGTGATTCTGGAATTTTTTGGTGATTTCTAATAATGGTCCATATTTTTCCTATAAAGAGGACTTAAATACCTTTCATTTGGCTTTGGAATCACCTCATATAAATTTTTCTAGAATTAGTTATGATTTTTCAAAGTTTGGGCAGAAAATCTGCCAGAAAATCCGAAAATGGGAATTATGACATCATCTCATTAAAAGATGATGTCAGCATGGAATTACATATGTTATCATCTTCCTCAGCTCATTTCTGTCGCACACAGCAGCTGAAGCAAGAAAAAAAACGTGGAGAGAGCTTGGAGAAAAGAGAGAAAAAGAGGAAGGAATCTTGCAAGGTAAGCCGATTTCTCCGCCGATTTAGCTCCTAACGCGTATAACTCCGATCCTAAGCTACTCCTTTTTGTTCTTTAAGGTTTGGAAGCTCAAAATCTGTTGTTGAGCACTTAGGGTTTTCAGCAATATTTGGGAAAAGCTTGTGGGAGCTTGAGGTAACTTCCAAACTTTCATATATTGCTTATTCTGGCTGTTGTGGGCAATTTAATCGGTGAAATTTCGCCGGATTGCCATTGGTTTTAAAGTTTGGAAATGAGGTGGCCTAGGGGTTATGCTGCCCAAATTGGGTCTTAATGTTAGTTGTAACCTAATGTAATGGTTAATAAAGTGGTTAGGAGTAGAAAGGAACGCGTTTACGGAGCCGAAATCATAAAACCCCAATTTTTCCCGGAGAACATGTATATTTCGGCCAAGGCTGTAAATGGGTCTTAGAGTTGGATTTTCAATGATTTGATGATTCCATTGGATTCAGTGGGCGAAAATAGGTGGGGTTACAGTTGGGCACTTTTTCAAAAAAGGCCGAGAAAGCATAATTACGGAAACACCCCTAAAACCCTAAAAGTAGGGCTGCCAAGGGCAATTTCGTAATTTGATATTGAATTTGATAATTCTGAGTACGGAAATGGATTCCTTGGGCGGAAATATGTTAGGATAGCCCATATTAGAATTTCGAGAAAAGTGCAACCGGTCCGGGTATGGCGGGCCCAGGCCGGGTCCCCGGGGGTATTTTTGTAAATTTTCATTATAGACTCATATAACCCTAAGTAACACTATGGAAGTGTCTAAATAGTGCATTTGGAATTGTAGGATTCGATATTTGCCGCCCTCGTGAGCCAACTACGCCAGCGAACGTCAGAAAGGAACGAGGTAGTGACTTTTCTTTTGTACCATATATGATGCATTGTATGTGTGTTATATCGTTGATTTGTAATGAATTCGTATGCTGCGACATCTGTGGATTTGTGTTAGCACTGTCATTCCAATAGTCCCTGAGTAGCTAACAACGGTTCGGGTTAGGGCGGTGTGCCTTCCCGGCGGAGAAAAGGGATGAGGATGAGGTGTGATATATGTGATTATGTGAGCCGAAAGGCTATTTGTGGAGGCCGACGGGCCATTTGTGAAAGCCGAATAGCTGTATGGGCTATAAGGCTATACGTATGCACTGCCACGCCAATAGTCCCTGAGTAGCTAACAACGGTTCGGGATAGGCGGTGTGCCTTCCCGGCGGAGAAAGGGGATGAGGGTGGAGTGTGATTTGTGGTGGTGCTGCTGTATGATGATTTGCTTACATGCTGTGTGCTTATGTGTGGTATAAATGTTTTGTTACTACTGGGATTCTCTTGAATCTCATTCTTTCCTTTAACTAACCTTTCAGACAGGGCGAGTGGCTCTAAGGAGAAGCGTACGACCCGGAGCGGTTAGAATCCTGTAGGGACATTTATTTTGGTTATGTTGGTTAAACCTGTTGGACAGGGTGTCTGTATATTATGTTGGTTGTAAAGAATAGTTGAACGTAGTTGTGTAGTCCCCTATATGGAGGTTGTAAACCCTTTTTGTGTATGAATGGAACCCGGGGGTTGCCGGGATTGCTATTAGATATTCTGATATGAATGAATGTGAATTAACTGCACAGGTGATTATATTCGATAATTGAACTTGAGGCCGGAATAGGAAAGAAGTTTTGAAAATTTTATAAAGTCCCTACTTCACAGGGAGTTCTAAATGAGTTTTGAACTATTCGACGGTCTCTAAACCAATTTAATTACGTAATATCGAATTATAATTACGCTATTTAAGGTAGGGGGTTACATTTTGGTATCAGAGCTGTAGTTCCTGGCAAGGGTAGAGGTTGCTAGGATAGATCCCTTAGATAGTAGTAGGGATAGAAGATTATCTGTGAATGATTGTTGTGTATGCACATGTATGTTTATTGATGTGGACATATATGGGTTTTATGACTATTGTGCATACTATTTCTGCTGAAGTAATGGGGCAAATTGTTTGTAGAATGAAGAAAACTAGAGGACGCCCCAATATTCCGCGTGTAGACCCTGAGGTGGAGGTTGTTAATGAAAACCCACCGGATGCAATGCAAGAGCTTATGGGTCTAATTCGGGATCAGAGAGATATGATCACTGAACTGAGGGAAGAGCTCAGAGCTGAGAAGGCGAAGAACCAGGAAGGTCCGGTTCAATCCAATCCGGAGGAGACTCAAGAAGAGACTCGACATGAGGACACTGCAGAAGGATCAACACGACCTCTGGAATCCCCACCTCGTGCCACCTTGAATCAGGAATCATATGGGATGCCACCCAGGGAGGAAAAAGACCTTCAGTATTGGGTCACCCGATTCTGCAAGCATATGCCTCCGGCGTTCAGAGGAAGGTTTGACCCTCAGGTAGCCGAAGATTGGTTGTACAGACTGGAGAAGATATTTGAGGTTCTGTGTTGCCCAGAGGAGGTGAAGCCACGGTTGGCAGTGTATAAACTCGAGGGGGACGCGGATCGTTGGTGGCGGAATATCGCCCTGACATTAAAGAGCAATGAAACACCATTGACTTGGGAACTGTTTCAACAAGAGTTCAATGAGAAATACTTTCCCAAATCAGTGCGGCTCGAGAAGGAGACAGAATTTCTCAACATCAAACAAGGGGATACAGAGAGCTTTGACGACTATTTGTCCCGTTTTGTCCGGTTGGCTCGGTACTCCTCTTACCTCCGGTTTAAAGATGATGAAGAATGGAGTTCTGATATGCTCATCCGTGGTCTGAGGCGAGAATTGAGAAAGCGATTAGTTACGAACCAATTCACTAAGTTCAACAAGGCTGTGGAGCAATGTCGAATTACGGAGAATAATCTGAGGGAGTTGAATCCTACCAGAGCTATTGGCCATCGCAGTGAACCCAGTAAGGGTAATGCTTCCCAGAAGCGGAAAGGCCAAGGATCCTCTTCATACAAGGGCGGTGATAAGAAGCCCTATCAGCCCAGAGACCGTGAGCCTCAGAGGGCTGTGACTGAGTGGAAATGCCCTCGCTGCAACAAAACGCATTATGGCCAAAATTGCCGGGGAGAATTGGTTTGTTTTAACTGTAAGCAGCCAGGACATTTTTCCCGAGATTGTCAACGACCACGAGTCGAGCAGAAACCGAGGACACAGGGCCGAGTGTTCGCTATGACCCACGAGGAAGCTAGTAAATCTCCTGAGTTGATACAAGGTAAAATCTCTATTAATGGCCATCTGTTGCAAGCATTGTTCGACTCAGGTGCAAGTCACTCCTTCATTGCTTATGATTGCGTGAAGCGCCTGGGATTGCATGTACATAAATTACCATTTGATTTGGTAGTGTCAACCCCGATGGGTGTTAAGGCTTTAACCACAGAAGCTTACTTGAATTGTGTCGTAACTGTGGAAGGGCACCAATCTGTTGTAGATTTGATATGTTTGCCGCTTTACCAATTGGAAGTCATTTTGGGTTTTGATTGGTTAACGGCAAATAATGTTTTGCTTGATTGTGGAAATAAGAGGATAGTATATCCTGTTTCTCAGAGGGTTGAAGCTGTGAATGCCGGTATGAATTTTCTTTCTACGGCTAAAGCTGAAAAGTATCTTAAAAAGGGTTGCCAGGGGTATGTAGTGTTTTTCTCAGTGCAAAGGGAAACTGGTGAAACTTTGAGTGATATACCCGTGGTAAATGAATTCCCTGAGGTATTTCCGGATGATCTAAATGGATTGCCTCCGGAGAGGGAAGTTCAATTTCCAATTGACATTATTCCTGGAGCTGGTTCTATATCTAAGGCCCCATACCGCATGGCCCCAAACGAAATGGCGGAGTTAAAGAAACAAATAGAAGACTTGCTTGAGAAAGGGTTCATTAGACCCAGTGTGTCGCCTTGGGGAGCTCCAGTGTTGTTCGTAAAGAAGAAAGATGGGAGTCTTCGATTGTGTATTGATTACAGAGAATTGAATAAGGTTACTATTAAGAACAAGTACCCTCTTCCCCGAATCGATGACCTATTAGATCAACTCTCTGGTTCGTGTGTGTTTTCAAAGATTGATCTAAGGTCAGGGTATCATCAACTGCGAGTGAAAGCAGAGGATGTTCCGAAGACTGCTTTTCGGACCCGGTACGGTCATTATGAGTTCTTGGTGATGCCATTTGGGCTAACCAATGCGCCTGCGGTATTCATGGATTACATGAACCGTATCTTTCGACAATACCTGGATCAGTTTGTTGTTGTGTTTATCGATGACATTCTGATATACTCCAAGAGTATGGAAGACCATGAGCATAATTTGGGAGTTGTATTGAATATATTGCGTGAGAAACAATTATATGCTAAATTGAGCAAGTGCGAGTTTTGGCTATCAGAAGTGAAATTCTTAGGCCATGTTATCTCGCAAGAAGGGGTCTCTGTGGATCCTAGTAAAGTGGAAGCAGTACTGGACTGGAAGAGGCCAGAATCTGTGGCGGAAATACGCAGTTTTCTGGGTCTTGCTGGTTATTATCGGAGATTTATCCAAAATTTCTCCCGTATTGCGTTGCCGATGACCAAGCTCACGAGAAAGGATCAGCCGTTTGTGTGGGATGAGAAATGTGAAAACTGTTTTGTGGAGCTGAAGGAGAGGTTGACTACGGCACCTGTGTTGATTTTGCCCGATCCCAGTTTGACATATGTTGTGTATTCTGATGCCAGTGGGCAGGGATTAGGGTGTGTCCTTATGCAGCAGGGACGTGTGGTGGCCTACGCCTCTTGACAGCTCAGACCTCATGAATTGAACTATCCCACTCATGATCTGGAGCTTGCGACCATTGTGTTTGCTTTGAAGATTTGGCGTCATTACCTGTATGGTGTGACTGTGGAACTGTATTACGACCACAAGAGTCTCAAATACTTGTATGATAAAAAAGAACTGAATATGAGACAGCGCCGCTGGATGGAATTGCTTAAGGACTACGACCTGGAAATAAAATATCATCCGGGTAAGGCAAATGTAGTCGCTGATGCTCTGAGTCGAAAGACTGTGCTCGTTGCCGCTATGATGATACGAGAGAAGAAACTGATTGAAGACTTTCGTGATTTGAATTTGACAAACCAGATCATTTGTGCCAATTACACTGTTTCTCAAGAGGAAAGTGATCTGAGAACTGAGATTGAAGAAGCTCAAAGGCAAGATGACTGGATACAGCGTAATCTGACTCGAATTGAGCGGGGAGAAGTTCCAGGATATGACTTATCGCCTCATGGATTAGTTTGCTATCAGAAGAGAATCTGTGTTCCACTTCAGGTGGAGTTGAGACAGAAGATTCTAGATGAGGCACACAAAAGCCGGTATACTCTTCATCCTGGTATGACCAAGATGTATCATAACCTGAAATCTGTGTATTGGTGGCCGGGATTGAAGAGTGATGTAACCAAATATGTTGCAAGGTGTCTCACTTGCCAGAAGGTAAAGATTGAGCACCAGAGACCGCCTGGGTTACTTCAGAGTCCTGAGATTCCGGAATGGAAATGGGAAAGCGTAACCATGGATTTGGTTGTGGGATTGCCCAGGATCAGAAACTATGACGCGATCTGGGTAATTGTGGATCGGTTAACGAAGTCGGCGCACTTCATACCAATCAATGCTGGTTATTCTCCTGATAAACTAGCGGAGATTTATATCCGAGAGATTGTGAAACTCCATGGTATACCAAAGAACATCATTTCCGACCGAGATCCACGATTTACTTCAAGATTCTGGAAAGCATTGCATAAAGCTTTAGGTACTCAACTGAGATTCAGTACGGCTTATCATCCTCAAACGGATGGACAATCTGAGAGAACAATCCAGACATTGGAAGACATGTTGCGGGCATGTGTTCTCGACTTTAAAGGAAGTTGGGATCATTTCCTTCCACTTGCTGAGTTCGCCTACAACAATAGCTATCATGCGAGCATCCAAATGGCTCCGTATGAAGCATTGTATGGAAGACGGTGTCAATTACCAATATGCTGGAATGAGTTATCCGAAAGAAAGCTTTATGGGCCAGATTTGGTTGATCAAACCTCTACACAGATTTGGATTATTCGTAAGAGGTTGCTTGCAGCGCAGAGTCGACAGAAAAGCTACGCTGACAAGAGAAGACGGCCTCTAGAGTTTGAAGTTGGTGACCATGTGCTTCTGAGAGTATCTCCTGTCACCGGCATTGGGCGAGCAATCAAACGAAAGAAGTTGAGCCCAAGATATATAGGTCCTTTTGAAATCCTTGAGAGGATTGGGCCTGTTGCTTATCGAGTAGCCCTACCCCCAAACTTGAGCAGACTCCATGATGTGTTTCATGTTTCCCAACTGAAGAAGTATCAACCAGATCCATCTCACATTGTTGAATACGAAGAAGTCGAGTTGCAAGACAACTTCACATATGCGATAGAGCCAGAACAGATCATTGATAGAGAAGAACGATGGCT
This sequence comes from Inga laurina, assembly GCA_963855925.1. Lineage (NCBI taxonomy): Eukaryota > Viridiplantae > Streptophyta > Magnoliopsida > Fabales > Fabaceae > Inga > Inga laurina. Next base: position 28,979,652 of record OY979702.1, on the reverse strand, counting down.
TAGACACCGAAGCATTCCCTTTGTGAAGGTGATCTGGAAGGGAATGACTCAGAGGGAAGCAACTTGGGAAGCGGAGGCGGATATGCGAAGACGTTATCCAGAGTTTATGGCTCAAGTTGTGTGACAAATTTTGAGGACGAAATTTATTTTACGGGGGGAGAAATGTAATATCCCAAAAAGTGATTAAGGGCTAATGACTTCAAAAGCGGATGTAATTATTGTTGAATAAACACTTTTGAAGAATGTGTGATGGGAATTTGGAGATTTTAATGATTCCAATGGAGTCCTTGTGAAAATTTATGTGGGAATGATGTTTGGTATGAAAATGGAACCAATGGAAGCAAAGATGCAAAATCTAAAATTCTGTCCAGTGAAATTCTATTCTGGGCAGTGCGTTTGTGTGAACGTTTTTAATGACCAAATGGTATCTAAAAATTCTGAAATTTTCCAGTCTTATAGTTCACATCTCAAGCTTCAAAATGGACATATAATTTGTGCCATTTCGTTTTGGGAATTGGGAGATATGACTGTCCAAAGGTTGAGGTCGAAAATGGACTCTGTTCTGGGGCAGTGATGAAATTTGTGTGATTCTGGAATTTTGTGGTGATTTCTAATAATGGTCCATATTTTTCCTATAAAGAGGACTTAAATACCTTTCATTTGGCTTTGGAATCACCTCATTTCAATTTTTATAGAATTAGTTATGATTTTTCAAAGTTTGGGCAGAAAATCTGCTAGAAAATCCGAAAATGGGAATTATGACATCATCTCATTAAAAGATGATGTCAGCATGGAATTACATATGTTATCATCTTCCTCAGCTCATTTCTGTCGCACACAGCAGCTGAAGCAAGAAAAAAAACGTGGAGAGAGCTTGGAGAAAAGAGAGAAAAAGAGGAAGGAATCTTGCAAGGTAAGCCGATTTCTCCGACGATTTAGCTCCTAACGCGTATAACTCCGATCCTAAGCTACTCCTTTTTGTTCTTTAAGGTTTGGAAGCTCAAAATCTGTTGTTGAGCACTTAGGGTTTTCAGCAATATTTGGGAAAAGCTTGTGGGAGCTTGAGGTAACTTCCAAACTTTCATATATTGCTTATTCTGGCTGTTGTGGGCAATTTAATCGGTGAAATTTCGCCGGATTGCCATTGGTTTTAAAGTTTGGAAATGAGGTGGCCTAGGGGTTATGCTGCCCAAATTGGGTCTTAATGTTAGTTGTAACCTAATGTAATGGTTAATAAAGTGGTTAGGAGTAGAAAGGAACGCGTTTACGGAGCCGAAATCGTAAAACCCCAATTTTTCCCGGAGAACATGTATATTTCGGCCAAGGCTGTAAATGGGTCTTAGAGTTGGATTTTCAATGATTTGATGATTCCATTGGATTCAGTGGGCGAAAGTAGGTGGGGTTACAGTTGGGCACTTTTTCAAAAAAGGCCGAGAAAGCATAATTACGGAAACACCCCTAAAACCCTAAAAGTAGGGCTGCCAAGGGCAATTTCGTAATTTGATATTGAATTTGATAATTCTGAGTACGGAAATGGATTCCTTGGGCGGAAATATGTTAGGATAGCCCATATTAGAATTTCGAGAAAAGTGCAACCGGTCCGGGTATGGCGGGCCCAGGCCGGGTCCCCGGGGGTATTTTTGTAAATTTTCACTATAGACTCATATAACCCTAAGTAACACTATGGAAGTGTCTAAATAGTGCATTTGGAATTGTAGGATTCGATATTTGCCGCCCTCGTGAGCCAACTACGCCAGCGAACGTCAGAAAGGAACGAGGTAGTGACTTTTCTTTTGTACCATATATGATGCATTGTATGTGTGTTATATCGTTGATTTGTAATGAATTCGTATGCTGCGACATCTGTGGATTTGTGTTAGCACTGTCATTCCAATAGTCCCTGAGTAGCTAACAACGGTTCGGGTTAGGGCGGTGTGCCTTCCCGGCGGAGAAAGGGGATGAGGATGAGGTGTGATATATGTGATTATGTGAGCCGAAAGGCTATTTGTGGAGGCCGACGGGCCATTTGTGAAAGCCGAATAGCTGTATGGGCTATAAGGCTATACGTATGCACTGCCATGCCAATAGTCCCTGAGTAGCTAACAACGGTTCGGGATAGGCGGTGTGCCTTCCCGGCGGAGAAAGGGGATGAGGGTGGAGTGTGATTTGTGGTGGTGCTGCTGTATGATGATTTGCTTACATGCTGTGTGCTTATGTGTGGTATAAATGTTTTGTTACTACTGGGATTCTCTTGAATCTCATTCTTTCCTTTAACTAACCTTTCAGACAGGGCGAGTGGCTCTAAGGAGAAGCGTACGACCCGGAGCGGTTAGAATCCTGTAGGGACATTTATTTTGGTTATGTTGGTTAAACCTGTTGGACAGGGTGTCTGTATATTATGTTGGTTGTAAAGAATAGTTGAACGTAGTTGTGTAGTCCCCTATATGGAGGTTGTAAACCCTTTTTGTGTATGAATGGAACCCGGGGGTTGCCGGGATTGCTATTAGATATTCTGATATGAATGAATGTGAATTAACTGCACAGGTGATTATATTCGATAATTGAACTTGAGGCCGGAATAGGAAAGAAGTTTTGAAAATTTTATAAAGTCCCTACTTCACAGGGAGTTCTAAATGAGTTTTGAACTAATCGACGGTCTCTAAAGCAATTTAATTACGTAATATCGAATTATAATTACGCTATTTAAGGCAAGGGGTTACACTAATGAGTGACGGAAAATTCCATCGCTAATTAGAGACTGAATTTAGGGACGAAATTTTCCGTCACTAATCTGTCACAAATTAGTTACGGAATTTAAAATTCGGTCACTAATTAATTAGTATAGGTCTTTTTACCGACAGAACATATTTCATCTCTAATTCCGTCACTAAGCTGGTTTCATCGCTAATCCGTCGCTAATTTCCATCACTAAACTGATTAGTGACGAAAATTCCGTCACTAAATTCCATTTCTAATTTCATGTGTTTTTTGTAGTGTATGGAGAAGGCTACCCTAGAAGAGTCATGTATAAACAAAATGTGCTTTATAAGTTTAAATGGCTCTACTTCCTAATAGGTTATCTAGATGTTTTTGTTTTGCACATTTCTAAATGTCTATCATGAGTCCCCCCACCAAGAGGATCACCTTGAAAGAGGATTCCTACAAGACTTTGGTTCCCAATTTTAATAGGTATTTTTTGGGGGTGTGTGTTTTCCCCCAGACTTAATACCCTTACAATATAATATCTACATATTGTATATTTGCTTGTGAATATAAATTATTATGGTACTAGATATTTGACTTGGATTGATGGGCTACAATGTTTGTTGCTTTATAACAATATTTGCAATTTTTTCTTAATTTTAAAATTAATAGATTCTAATAAACAATTTTATCACAAAAATGCCTTGCCGTATAAGGTACAAGACGGATTTATAACTATTATATTACTCAATTAGTGAAGAATTCCAGTGCAATATATAACTGTTATAACATGTACGTGTTGCAGTGAGTACATAAGATCGTTGATGCTATAAATAATTTACATTTTAGGGCAACAAAATGGCATGCATATAAGTTCCAAATTTCTCTCACCAAGTACATTTTAGGTCCAGGTTTGATAACCTTACTTCTAATACTCAATCAGCATAATGGCATAAACATACATGCAGCAATTAATAATCAATCACATAAAAGAAAAAAGGTTACTATTTCTTGTGCTTTCTTCCGATTTACCTTTTTCTTGATTCTTTTCTTGATGATTTCTCGTTGGGTTTAGGCACAAATCAAATCCTAACATTTATATATATGTAAGGGTAGGTTAATGCATGCATGCATACATACATATATATATACACATACATACATACATGTTTATATATGTGTATGTATATCAAAGGCAAAAGCAATCTTTCTCAAATCCCATCTCTAAATTCATAATTTTAACTTATTCTCATGCCATTATTCTTTTTTTTTTAAACCATTCCTATCCTCTTTAAGCTTATTGACTGAATACGAAATAAAAGCACAGTTCCTATTATTATTACCAATCTTCTATGGTTTCTTATACTATAGGCATTTTAATTAAGTACCTAAAATATATGGTTTATCATCTTGAACCCTTGATTCCACATTAAAGTTATCAAACAACAAGCCTAACCCATACTTTCCAGATTTTTAAATCACACGCCAAAACAATTTATACTTATTTTGTTTCAAGCTTCATCATTTGGATTGCACCTCTCTTGGTTCTGAAAATTTCTAGCTTTAATAGTGTTGGAAAATAGCCTAGTCCACCCTTGGTGGATTGGGCCCAAGCCCAATAGGATTGGGGTCAAAGTATAAATAACATAAATGCTTGGGTCGATATATGTAATATTTTTCAAAATGTTATGAGTCATGTTTTTTATCCGATGCAATATGACTCTCCAAGTGGTATTGTTTCACTGAAACAATATATCTCTCAATCGAAAGGATATCTTGTTTCTCTGATGGAAGGACATGTTAGTAGAAGAGGAAGGGGTACTTAAAATCCTATAAATAGGCGTAAAGGGATTCAGTTGAGAAGACATTCGAAATAACATACAGAAGCTCTGTCAAACTGACTCCCCATTCCCTCTATTATATTTATCTCTTCTTCTTCCTATCGTGGTGTATTTGCTGTGCGTCATAATTGCTTCCGCTACTGTGATACGATTAGCGTGGGTATAAGAGATAAACGGTCGCACTCCAGGTACGCCCAATTATTCTTACATGGTATCAGAGCCAGGTTGGCTTGTAGGAAATTATGATCTCTAATTATGATAATATGATATGCATATTATTATTTTCAAATATCTATATATATTATCATGTTGCTTCTGCTGTGTGTATGTTTTCGGTTTCTTTCGTGAGTTTGAAAGAAAATATATTGGTGTTTGTGTGAGTATATATGGTTCTTTATTTTTTCTTGATCTCTGTGATTGTGGTGGTTAGCGTTTTTTTCTTTCTCTAGATATATTAATGTGCGTGTAAAGAAAAAAAAAGGAAACAGAGACCCAATCGCATGTACGTACATATATACATACATATATATAGTTTTGGTTCATGCTTATATATATATATAGTTTTCTCCAGTTCCTACTTATATGTTTTAAATGTAAACTCCATAAGCCTAGAACCATAAAACAAAAGAACTTAGAGAGAGAAAGCATGAAAAACGAAATTGTTTTTGGTATTGGGTCATTTTAAAATCAGAGAATTAGGATTTAAAATTAGTCCCATTGTGTAGATCTCAAAAAATAGATCGAAAATGACATCAAGAACGCCCAAAACGGACATCGGACGGAGTAGATACAGAGGAGAGAAGTTTCCGGTTGACGGACCTGACCCACGCTTGCAACCGGGTCAGGGTCGACCCGGCTGGAGGTTGAAGATAACCTCCAGTCTCCAAAAACGACGTTGTTTCGGTGTTTTAAAAAAACAATTTTGTTTAAAGGTGTATGGGCCAAAGAATTTAAAGGAAAAAAAAATTATTTTGGGCCCAAACTTCAGGTCAAATGTGTGAGGGCCGAAGCACAAAAAAAAAATTCAGTCCAGGACCAAAAAGTGAGGCCCAAACTGCTGAACCTGAATCCTGAAACAAAAAAAAGGCCCGAAAAAGAAAAAAAAAGCAAAACAATTTTTTTTGGCAGAAAAGCCACGTGGTGTGTGAGGCCACGTGGCATATTATTTTGACACGTGGTGGACACCATCAGACAGTCCTCGGCGCGTGGAAGATGATGAGCCGACGCGTATCGCTGGATTGTTCCCGGAAGGTGGCGCGTGGTGTACACGTGCCACTGTGTGTGTGTGTGTGTGTTTCTGTGTTTTTTTTTATTTTCTTAGGCTTTTGTCTTCTTTCGGCGCGTGCGGGCTCATGCCTAAGTCGAATGAGACGTGGTTTGCTCCTAAAAATTCCTAAATTCATGATCTTTAATATGATATGCTATTTGATTAGTTTTGACATTAATTAATATATGTTTATGATATTCTAAGTGCGTTTATGAATGTTTTAAATCATTTTAAAACTTCTAAAATTCATTTGTTGATTTCAATATTTTTCTGTTATATTTAAATGTTGTATAAACATGTTTTCATATATTATAGAGTGAATATTGTCTTATTTATATTATAATGAAGCATGATTTAGTTGATAATTCATTATATTATTATATGTTTTTGTTAAGTGGGAGCTTTTAGGAGTTATTGGTCATAAAAGTTAGAGTTGTTAAAGTACATATATATAATTCTTGATAGAATTTTAGTAATGTTACTAATATTTATGTGATGGGAGATACAAATGTATACTCCTGATCATGAATTTAGTAGTATTACTATTTTTTCTGGTTAAGAATAATATAAGTACATGACATTGTATACTATGTCGTGCTATATATGGTCGATGATATGTTCAATAGTTTAATTCCTTTAGAGAGACATATTGAATGTGGAATAGATTTGTTCCAGAATTGAAAATGGCAACTAAGAACATCATCGTTGAGTTAAATAAAGGGGACAAATTAAATGGTGACAATTGGGATATCTGGCACCGCAAAATCCAATATATTTTGGAGGAACAAGAGGCAATGGAACCTCTAACAACAGTTGTAGCACAGCCTGCTGCTGGGAATACTGCCCAACACAGGAGAGACCAAGAGGTATATGAGGGTTGGAAAAAGAAAAATAGCATTGTAAGAATTACATTGCTGAGTATAATGGCAGATGACCTCATGTGTGAATATGAGAAAAATGAAACAGCGCAAGCCATATGGGCAGCGTTGAAAGACAGGTTTGGTGGTACATCCACCTCTAAGCTTAAACGATTAACTATTAAGTTTGATACGTATAAGCTTAGGCCAAATACTTCCATGAAACAACATCTAAGAGAAATGGCAAATATGATTAGAGAATTGAAGGAAGCTGGGCATACTATGTCTAATGAACAACAAGTTCAGGCAGTGATAAGATCATTGCCATCTAGTTGGAAACACATGAAGGTTAATCTAACCCATAATGAAGGCATTAAAAATTTTAATGATGTGGCTAAACACTTGGAACTTGAGGACGAGTGCTTGGAGGCATACAAGTCCTCTGGCCATGCCTACTACACAGAAGGTGTAGGTCTTTCTAATACAAAACCCGATTCCAAGAAGGGGAATAAACTCCAAAAGAATGGAAAGAAGGATATTGTAAAAGGAAAAAAGGAATTCAAGAAGAAAGGGAAAAAGGGCGGGAAGAAGAAGAAAAATGACTTAAAGAAGGTCAAATGCTTTGCCTGTCAAAAGATTATGGGATTGCAGTGAGTGAAATAAGAGTGAAAAGGTACTAGTGGATTATGTAAATTCACATGTTTCGTATGTTTCTAGCACTGTTTTCCTAACAGAGAATATATGTTCTTCTTGGATTTTGGACTTAGGTTCAACAGACCACGTGACGAGGGATCGAGGATCCTATGTAGAATACCGTCAGCTGCTTGACAAATGTAAGTGGCTTTATGTAGGAAACAATAAAAAGATTGAAGTTAAAGGCATTGGAACTTGCAAATTAACTTTGCGTAATGGAAAGCCTTTGATCCTACATGATGTACTTCATGCTCCTGACATCCGACGGAATTTAGTTTCTGTAAAATGTCTTGTAAACTATGGGTTTAATGTAAACTTTCATGATAAAGTTGCATACATATTTTATAATTTTTTATTTTATGGTTTAGCTTTCCTTTCAAAGAAGTTCTTTGTAATGGATATTATTGATGATTATAATATACATGATTGCTTTGCTACTTCTTCTGATTTAATTGTTGATATGGCTATTTGGCATGCTAGACTAGGGCATATTAATCAAAATAAAATGATTAAACTAGCAAAAGAAGGTTTGCTAGGATCCATATCCAATATGGAAATGTCCTTGTGTGAAAGTTGTCTAGTAGGTAAGGCAACTAGAAAACCTTTTGGTAAGGGAACCAGATCAGAACAACCATTGTAAATAATTCATTCTGATATTTGCGGTCCTATGAGTGTGAGGGCAAGGCATGGAGCTTGGTATTTTATCACTTTTATTGATGACTATTCACAATACGGTCATGTCTATTTGATCACACATAAGTCTGTGGCTCGTGAGTGCTTTAGACGATACGTAAATGAAGTTGAAAATCAAATGGACAATAAAGTTAAAGTATTACGTACTGATTGAGGACGTGAATATTTTTTGGATCAATTTAAAGAGCTCTATGAAGAAAAAGGGATAATTAGGCAACTAACTATCCCTAGCACTCCCCAACAGAACGGAGTTGCTAAAAGAAGAAATAGAATGCTTCTAGACATGGTTAGGTCAATGATGGCAAAATTAAATCTACCAATTTCATATTGGGGTGATGCTTTAATAACTGCTACCTTCATACTTAATCGTGTGCCCTCAAAATTGATTACTTCAACACCTTATGAGTTATGGACAAAATGCAAGCCGGATCTTAGTATCCTTAGGCCATGGGGGTCAGCTGCATACATTCATGATAATTCTCATAAGTATGGAAAGTTAGGTCCTAGAGGAAAGAAATGTATCATTATAAGGTACTCTGAACAATCCAAAGGATACGTCTTCATAGGTGAAAATGAAGATGGAACAGTGACTGAAATTGAATCTAGAGATGCTACATTTTTAGAAAATGAATTCCCTAATAGGGGAGACATTGACCGCACTGTATCTCTTTATGAGACACAGGAACAAACAAGTATAGAACATGTTGGTATGCATGAATCATCCCAAAATGTCGATTTAAGTGGGAGCTTAGAAAGGTCAACACAAAGACCTAGACAAAAGAAAAGACAAAGGCAAGAAGCTCCTACAAGAAAGAGTAACAGGGAAAGTATACCTAAAAGACGCTTCCAAATAGAAAGTGAAGCACTTATTGTTACTCCTGATGGGGATGATGAACCACGTTCGGTACTAGAGGCCTTATCCAGTCCTGCTAAAGATGAATGGAAAAAGGCAATGGATGAAGAAATGAACTCAATGAGAAAGAATAAAGTTTGGGAATTGGTTGACCTACCAAAAGGGCGAAAAGCCATTGGGAACAAGTGGGTTCTCAAAATTAAAAGAAAGGTGGATGGGTCAATTGATAAGTATAAGGCACGATTAGTTGCAAAGGGGTATACACAGCAAGAAGGTATAGATTATGAAGATACCTTCTCACCTGTGGTACGTTTTAATTCTATAAGAATTATTCTAGCAATAGTAAACAGTTTGGACTTAGAATTACATCAAATAGATGTTAAAACTGCATTTCTAAATGGTGATCTGGATGAGGAAATCTATATGGAACAACCATTAGGTTTCATTGAAAAAGGAAAAGAGAATAAAGTTTGTAAACTTAAAAGGTCTATTTATGGATTGAAACAATCATCCAGACAGTGGTATTTGAGTTTTCATAAAGCAATAACCTCTTATGATTTCCAAATGATTGAAGAGGACCATTATGTCTACATCAAACGGTTTGAGGGTAATTTTGTTATATTATCCTTATATGTAGATGATATACTATTAGCTGGAAATAATCTAAATTCAGTTGTAGCTATTAAAGAATGGCTTTTATCGAATTTTGAAATGAAAGACATGGGTGAAGCAGAGTATATATTTGGAGTTAAGATCCAAAGAGATCATTAAAAAAGAATCCTATATCTTTCACAAGAACATTACATTAAAAAGATTCTCGAACGATTCAACATGAGCAACTGCAATTTCTTGGATACCCCAGTGGCTTTTGGTGTAACCTTAAGCAATAAGATGTGCCCTAAAACTGAGTCTGATCAAAAGAAAATGATGAAAGTTCCCTATGCTAGTGCTGTTGGTAGTTTAATGTACGCAATGATATGTTCAAGGCTAGATATCTGCTTTACTATAGGATTGGTAAGTAGGTTCCGGTCCAACCCAGGTGAGCATCACTGGAAAGCAGTAAAAAGGATCATGAGATACTTAAAAGGCACCTCTGATGGACCCATGTCTTGTGAGTTCTCAAAATAAAACTAGGTTGAAAACATGGTCAGGTTTGGTTACATCTTCAAAACCTGGGGGTTGATCTACATACACTTCTTCCATGATGTAACCATTTAGAAATGCACTTTTTACATCCATTTGATAGAGTTTGAATCCCTTGATGCATGCAAAGGCTAAGAGTACTCATATAGCTTACAATCTAGCTATTGGAGCATACGTGTCCTCATAATCAATGCCTTCTTCCTGATTATAGCCTTTGGCCACCAATCTTCCCTTGTTTCTGACAATAATTGTGGATTCATCGAGTTTGTTCTTGAATACCCATTTAGTGCCAATGATCGGATGATCCCTAGGATGGGGTACCAAATCCCAAACTTGATTTATTTCAAATTGATTTAACTCTTCTTGCATTGCTATTACACAATCATTGTCTGATAGGGCTTCTTCAATGTTAGAAGGTTCAATCTCAGAAATAAAATCAGAGAAACTAACTTCATTGAAAATTCTATTTCTAGTTTTGACTCTTTCATTCACATCTCCTATGACTTGATCTAGGGGATGACTTTTGTTGTATTTCCAAGCTCTAGTTTTGAGCATTTTCTTGATTTAAAAAAACTTCTTGCTCATCATCAATAGTTTTGTTAGAGGATTCAAATTCATCAAATACAACATGATTTGATTATTTAACAACACATGTTTGTTTATTCAAAACTCTGTATGCTTTGCTCCAGTTAGAATAGACTAGGAAAATTCATTCATCTGTTTTAGAATCAAATTTTCCTAAGTTATCTTTACCATTATTATGAGTGAAATACTTACAACCAAAGATGTGAAGATGAGCAAGGTTTGACTTCCTTTCTTTGTATAGTTTGTTTGGTGTCTTTCCAAGTTTTGTTTTGATGTAGGCTCTATTTGAAATGTAGCATGCTATCCTCATTACATCGGCCCTAAAAACTTGAGACACGTTCTTTTTATTCAGCATTGTACTAGCCATTTCAATGAGTACTCTGTTCTTTTGTTCCACAACTCCATTTTGTTGAGGTGTCCTTGGAGTGGAGAAATTGTGATCAATGCCATTAGTAACACAATATTCTTTAAAAGCTTGATTTTTAAATTCTCCACCATGATCTGTCTTGATACCTGCAATGGACATACCTTTCTCATTTTGCACTTTCTTGGCAAAAACAATAAATTCTCGAAGGTTTCATCCTTTGATGATAGTCCATGTAAATCTAGAGAAATCATCAACAATGACTAATGAATATAAATTGCCACCAAGACTTTTAACTCTTGCTGGTCTAACTAAATCCATGTGTAATAATTGAATTGGTCTGTTGGTTGTGATCTCATTTTTCAATTTGAAAGATGATTTAGTTTGTTTACCCTTCTGAGATGCGTCACAAATCGAATTGCTTTTGAAATTTACTTTGGGTAATCCAAGTACTAAATCCTTTTTGAGAAGTTTGCTTAGTTTATGCATGTTGACATGAGCTAGCCTCTTATGCCATAACCAACTTTCATCGGCATTACTTAGAAAACAATTTTCAGAAACATTTCTACTGATATGAAGAGTATAATAGTTACCTTCCCTTTTTGCTCTAAGCTTTGCCTTGAGATTCTTCTTATCCAATTGTAAGTCTTTCTTGTTTATAATTAGACATTCCTCTGAGTCAAATATTATCCAGTTGTCTTTATCTGTACTTTGACTTACGTTCAGCAAATTATGGCACAATCCTTCAATGTAATATTTATCTTTGACTTGTATGCCTTTACATTTTTTATTTCACTAATTCCTACTATCTTTTTGGATTGATTTCCTCCAAATTTTACCTTCCCACGTTCTTTAGGTTATATCGTGGTAAAATTTTTGAAATCACCGGTCATATGTCTCGAGCATTCGTTGTCTATGTACCACTTATTGTTTTTGGATGCTTAAGACATATCTGCAATCAAATACAATTAAGTCGTAGGTACCCATATCTTTTTGGATTCTTTTGGGTTAGTACAGAATATTTTCTAAACATATGAACCTTTAGGTACCCATTTGTAGGTTCCTATTTTTCCTTCCTTTTTATGAATGTATGATGAAGTATAATGACCCTTTCTAGTATAGTAATTGCAATATACAAAAGGATTTGATGTATGAATAGAATGCTAAAAGTAACTCAAGTATGTCTTACCTCCTGCTTTCTTTCTATCTGATACCAGATCGGTCATTTACAAATCGTTGAGCTTTTAAAATTACATTTAGCATCTCACTCCCTTTAGTGAATATTTCAAGAGTTTTTGAGATCAGTGTTTTTCTTTTTCAAAGACAAACAATTTTCACAATCCTTTTCTAAACCATCTTTTAGTTTTTTTAGGATTTTTGTTTTTCTTTTTGAAAACAACTAATTCCTTAACTATTTTGATGAATTCAGAATGTAAAGCATTAAATTAAAAAAGTAATTCATCATATGTAGGATCAGAATTAGTTACCTCTTCTTCTTCTGTCCTTCTTGAGCGACTAAACATATATTGGCTACTTCCTCATCATCTCTATCTTTGTCAGATGAACTGTCTCCCTAGATAGCTTGAATGTGATCATTGTGTTGCACAGCTTGTAAGCCTAAACATGCTAAAAGGGATGGATTGAGGATACAATTTAATGAACGGGGGGATAAATGTAATATCCCAAATTTTGGGATTTAAAGGCTTGAGAATAAGCCTAAATCAAGTGGACTACTAAGCCCTGTTTAGCAAGAGTCCGAGGAATGAGGACTTGCTGCTAGTGAAAATTTCCTATGAGGTAAGGATATTGTTATATGTTTTGGATGATCGAATGATGTCTAAAAATTGTGGAATTTTACAAGTTGAAAGTAGACATCCTGAGGTACAATTTGATAGGTAATGGGTAATTTTTGGAGTTGTATAAAAAAAGTTATGAATTTTTTAAGTTAGCTCATAAAAACTGTCTATTTTTTAAAACAATGTCCAAAAACTTAAATTCTGGGAATTTTGTGCTTCCAATTGGAAAAAGACTATATTTTTCCTTGAAACTATACTCAATAAGGGTTTTATATCCTTTGGAATCACTCCAATTTGATGTCTACAAATTAAGTTATGATTTTGCAAAGTTTGGGCAGAAAATCTGCCAGAATTGTTACAAATCAGAAAATGGAAAAATTGGTGATGGAAAATGATGTAATCTTGAGATAAATTCACATCAAGCCAATTTGGCTTCTCACATGGGCGTGGGACATGATTATGGATAGACCAAGAGAGGAGGAATTAGTTGTGTCTTAATAGGCTTTATGCCAACATTACATAGAGATAAAGTTGTGTACATAAAGTTAACATTTTGGGAATCTATTAAATAAGGATATTAAGGGAAAAATTGGGATATTTTATAAAAAAAAATCCCTTCATCTGTTTCCTTCATTTCAACTAAATAAAAAGAGAAAGAGAGAGAGAGAGAGAGAGAGAGAGAGAGCTTTATACATTTTAGAGAGAAGGAGGAGAAAAAAATTCAAGGTAAGGTTAATTCTCCTTGGTGTTTTGGCTTCTAGCTTGTGTAATCCTTCCTCTAAGCTACTCTTTTCCATGATTCAAGGTATCTAGGAAGCAAAATCTTAGGGTTTGTGGAGGTTGAGTTTCGGCCAAGAAAGAGGACAAAGGAGAAATTAAAGGTGACTTCATAAACTTCAAATCATGGTTGCTATTGTTGTTGTTGTTGTTAGATTGGTTGGTGGTTGTGTGGTTGATTTATTGTGATTTGTAAATTTGGGATATGTCAAACCCTAGCTGTTATGCTACCCAAATTTAGTCTAAATCAGGTTTAGAATGTGAATAAGTAGTTAATCAAGTGATTAGGAGTAGAAAGGAATAAGGATTTGAGGTTGAAAATCAAAAACCATAATTTTCCCTTTTATTTCTTAAGTTTTGGCCAAGTGTAAAAGTGGGGCTAGGAGTAGATTTTCATGAAATTAATGGTTTCATTTTGTTCAGAAGGGAAAATTAGGCAGGGTTAGTGTTGAACACTTTTTCAGAAAAGCTCTAAAAAGTGAAATGACCAAAACACCCCCGAAACTCTAATTTGGGACTGCCAAGGGCAAAACTATATTTGGAAGTGATTTTCTGAAAAATGAAGCCATAAATGGATTCCTTGGGTGGAAATACATAAGAATAGCCTGGATCAAAATTTTGGAAAAAGTACAGTCAGACAGGGTACAAAAGGGTCGGCGGGTCCCAGGGGCATTTTGGTAATTTCTTAGTTTAGACTAATATAACCAACAAAAATGCTTTGGAAGTGTTTAAAATAGTACATTAATGGGTTTTAACCTAATTCTTGTACATTTGGAATTTTAGGACCGAATTATGAGCTCGAGCCGTTGGCACGAATTTTGACGAACACTTTACGAAAAGAAAAGGGTTTAAGGTATTAACTCTATCATTCATACACTATGTGAATGTTTATATGCTTTGAGTATGGCATCTTCTGTAATATGTATGATACAGAGTGCCTACGGGTACACTGATGAATAGCCTACGGGTACACTGATATGCCTAGTCGAGGATTGAGGTACGGAATGTGAAAGGGTTGCAATAACGGTTGGCTATGAACTCATTTCTGACTAAATTGAGTTATGTGTTAGTATAATATTGAAATATCTGGTATTGAATATATTTATTTATCACATCTTCTATAAATGATTATCTATTACTACTGAGATTTGTTTGAATCTCACCCGTTTTCAAATAAATAAATATTCCAGCAGAAGCTAGTGGCTCCAAGAGCAAAGTAGTAAATACGGGAAATGGAAGGGTACGGATTTCAAGGTCAAAGCTGTTTGGTTATATGTAGTCTATTTTTGAATATTTTGGATATTTTGGGCAAAATTGTATATATATTATCAAACTCTGAGAGGAAAACTTGTAATGTAATCAAGTACCATGCATCAATATATCAGTATATTTATGATATTCCTATGTTGCACACCAAACTACGCTCATGTACTCTGATTAATATCAATGATAAGTGGTATGTAAGATGGGGTCTTACATCCTACCTCCATCAACTATTTTAACATCACCAAAATCACTTGGTGAATAAGTTGATAAAACTTCTCATGAGCTAAAATACTACTATAAACCACCCAAGTGATTACATGCTGAACAAGATTTGCTGAGTCATGTAATGTCATCCTTCAAAGCCTTTAGATGAGTTTAAACAGATAATGACTTCAAACTAGAGACTAGTAATCGTTTGTAAATAGTTGAGATCCCAACTCCAATACATGGTTTGAACCTATACTTGAGTGGGTTTTTTCAAAAACATTTTAAAATCTTTTTCATGTGCTCTAAAGTTGGTTTGCGATTCCATTATAACTTATCAATTCTTAGTTCTATTTATTAATATCAGAGTGTTCTTTACTGAAAACCTACGGGATGTTCGTTAGCTAATAGGCCCATAGCATACGGTTGCCCGATTCTAATTCATTTATCGTGGTTAAAGTACTAATGTTCAATGTAACAGTTATCATGTCTATTGCTACTGCTAGTACTGGTCTTACTATAGTTACATACACATCATATACCAATTCCAAAAATAAATAACCAACAGAAACGTAAATCTTCGAGGCTTGTTCTTTACTCGTCTGTGATCACCTTCTTGCCTTTGGAACTGCTTTCTCACATTGTAGATTAGTTATTAGGACGGGGTGAGATTCAAAAGACTCTCGATAGTAATAGGTATCACTCATATAAAATGTAGATTCATAAAACATGCTAGGTAAACCATTATATCACAATACATCGCATTCAACATTCAGTTCAATTCACAACATTCAGTTCAATACATCGCATTCAACATTCAGTTCAATTCACAATATACAGCAGACACTACATTAATAAGACACACTAGTCCATTCCCACAACACTAGGTATTCTACTGGGCCTCTGGCCTTCTCAATCAAAATGCTTAATAGGCCTTACTGCTCAGGGACATGCTAGTCTAATAGGCCTTTTTGCCTATCTCCTTCACAACACAAGGAATCACAATATTAAAAGCATGCATGTAAAAGAATACATAGTATGTGAGAGAAAAATTACTACATGATAGCCTTTCCAATGTACAAACTTGATTATTAGTCCCTTAGTCATCTCGAGTAAATATCGAATCTTATAAGGTGGAATTCATGAGCGAACAAGTTATTATTTGTCCCAATTCTTTGATAACTCAAGACACTTGAGTTGGTTATCTTTAAGATTAGTGCATTATGCCAAATGAATAGTTAATGTGCCTATACTAGGCCCAAATACTTAACTCTACCCTTGGACTTCAAATTTATTGAGTACAATTTACCTTAAATATCTTAATTTGTCATGTCAAGCCTATGCTGCCAGAATTTTCATATAACTTTGAAATTTCATAACTTTGTCTAGAAATCTCTAATTAGGGTGGTTCAAAGTCCTATGTGACACTCTTTAAGTCTATTTTAAAGGAAAAATACCTCTTACTCCCAATTAGATGCACACAATTCTAGAAACCTCAATCAATCCTCAATTCACAAAAATCATTCTAGATTCAATGCCTAACTTCAATAAATCATATCTTACAATATACTAATCCAAAAGGGATATATTGTATATCAAATTAAAACTTAAGAAGTCTACTATTATTTTGGAAAATATCATGACTATTAGATATGATTTAGCTATTCAAGAATATATCACAAGCAGTCTGCCTCCTAGAAACCTCAATTTGGCAGCACTATGCCTAAGTTCCAATTTTTAAAGTTTTCATTCCAATAATCCAAAATTCATAATTAGAAGCTATTCCCACATAGTGTTTCTTATGGAGTCCGTTAGTGACCTTAAATTCATCAAAATCACACTCCTTCCTATTGCCCTATGTAATATCCTGAATGTTGGGCATAGAAACTTGAGGATAAGCCTATACCAGGCAAACTACAAAGCCTAGTTTGGGAAGAGTCCCAAGAGTATTGAGAGATAGAAAGCCTCTCGGGGACTATATGATTTAGCTTTCTGGAAAGAGAATGGTTCTCTTGCTGATTTGAGAGCTCAGAGGTTATAGTTAGTCAAAGAAATAGACCGACACATGTACTTAAGTACATGTGGCCTTAAGGGTAGAAGGCCGCTTGGTGCCATTTTGAATGGCAAACATAAGTATTTATGGGCCATGTAGGGCCTTTGACTATGTGATTTGGCTCCTCAGGGTATAGAACAAGTCTCTGATTTATAAAGGGGCCTCAGTGGGTGCAATTAGATGGATAAAATATGTTAGTAGAGGTGTGCACATGGCATTTTTAGGGCAGGTACATATACCTTGCGTTTTTGAAAAGGAAGAAGAGATATAGGCCATGTGGGTCCCACATGTAGACACACTGACACATATACTTAGCAATCTCCTAAGGCGGCACATATGGTGCATTCTGGAAGACACAGACTTATGTGGCATGGTCTGACTGTAACCCCCTCACCATAATTACATCCGGATTACGAAATTTAAGTGAAATAGAGACCAATAAAACAAAATAACAATTTATAATCCCACATCTAAGAGATGGGGTATTTAAAAACAATCAGTTCTGAAACATACTTAATCATGGTCTCACATTCACGTGCAGATATAACTACTTGAGAAATCAAATCACATAAGAAATATCAGAGTGCGGAAACTAAAATCCCGACAAAACCCTGGGTTCATCTACATATATTTATATCATGGGTTTACAGGTTCCCAAAATGGGGATTACATATCCAAAATATTCATTTACATTCTCATGTACATTTGGTAATCCCAAAACCAAAATAAGGATAACCAACTACCACTAAGTCTCAGAGTAATCCTACCTACTCCTAGTTGTCCGCTTTCCTTTCGAGCCACTCGCCCTGTCTGAAAAGGTTAGTCATATGGAAAGGGTGAGATTCTAAAGAATCCCAGTAGTAACAACTTTTTCATATCACATGCAATCACATAATATGTAAACAAATCATCTCATATCAGCAACACAAATCACACTCCACCCTCATCCCTTTTACCGTTGGGAAGGCACACCGTCCTAACCTGAACCGTTGTTAGCGACTCAGGGACTATTGGCATGGCAGTGCATATGAATAGCCTTGCGGCTCACATATAGCCTTTCGGCTTTCACAAATGGCCCGTCGGCCTTGCATAAATAGCCTTTCGGCCCACAATTAGCCTTTCGGCCCACATAATCACATATACACACCCTAACCTCATCCCCTTTTACCGCCGGGAAGGCACACAGCCCTTACCCGAACCGTTGTTAGCGACTCAGGGACTATTGGTATAGCGGTGCTTCCACAATTTTCACAAACATGTAGCATACGAAATCCATTTCATCTCAATGACATTGAACACATACAATATATCACATAGGATATAAAGAAAGAGTCACTACCTGTATCTTTCCTGACTGGCTCCGGCACCGTGGCCTCACGAGGGCGACAGATGTCAAATCCTATATTAATTAGGGACAACCAATCAATCTCTTTTCCATATGTATATTTCAATAATACTCTAAGTTGGTTATCATTTAGGACTCTTTAGGTGACTATTAGAGGCCTAAACATATGCCTAAAGGGTTGGAAGACACTACCCAAAAGACCCCTTTTTCGAAGGCAACACACTGATTTTTGACAGTTTCACTCGAGCACAGATGCTCTCACTCGAGCACAAGTACAGACATTACTCGAGCACAAGAGAGTGAGAGACAGCGAGTGAGTACCTGAGAGCACACAAAGCTCTCCAAGATTAGGATCACTCGAGCACAACCATATACACTCGAGCACATACCCCATACCCGCGAGTGAGAAGGCACACTCTTGCACCTTACCCGTGAGTGACAACCCGAGAGCACCACCCCCACCAGAGGCACAAGCTCACTCGAGCATGACCCCCAGTGCTCGGGTGAGACGGCAATGCTCGCAAGTGTCAGAGCACACTCTTGGCATCAAACAGCGAGTGAAGACCCGAAAGAAACCTTTCACCCTGGACTCGCACCATTACTCGAGCAACCCAAGTTCACTCGAGCACAAGGCAATGCACTCGAGCATTATTCATAAAACCCAGATGAACTCGAAGCAGAACAGGGAAAAACTCACGC
Organism: Inga laurina; assembly: GCA_963855925.1. NCBI lineage: Eukaryota > Viridiplantae > Streptophyta > Magnoliopsida > Fabales > Fabaceae > Inga > Inga laurina. The sequence continues at coordinate 28,960,513 of OY979702.1, read as the reverse complement.
ATCACTCGAGCACGTTCTTCCTCTGCTCGAGTGTTGTGCATCAGAGACCCAAAAACGCAACAAAAACCAGAAAACACCAGATGGTCAAATCCTCACCCAAAGGTTCCCAAACTCTTCCTAATACTCATACATTCTAAGCACTAACTAGGGAACACAATGGCAACTCCAAAGACACCCCAAAAACCACTTTGACCACAATCAAACACTAAGGTCTCTATTATACACCATATCCAAATTTCATTCCACTTAATTCCAACATTCCAAATCATATTCAATACTCAAATAACTCCACAATAACTCATTTCTAATATCAAACACAATGAAACTCCTAAAATCCACATTTGGTGCAAATTAGGGCAAATTCCCAGATTGTCACAAACTTACCCCAAAATCACAAACTTTATATATATAAATGCACTAAAGGCCTACCTCTTCACTTTGCCCAAACTAGGATCTTGATTCTCCAATCTTCCAATTTCGACTCACACACAAATCACCACTTCTCAAGATTCTACAACCATCATAATGGAGCTCTCAATGAGATACACAATATTAGAGAAGAGGTTTTGAGCAAAGGAGGAGCATTACTTACTCAAAATCAAAGCTTTATACTTTCTCTTTCCCAAGCTTGTTCAGTGAAAAATGGAGGAAGGAAGAGAGAGAAAATAAGATATGGAGGAGATGATGATGATGAAGTCAACTCATCCTCCCACACACACACTCAACCGAATTAGAGAGAGAGAGAGGAGAGAAAAAGTGCTATTTTATTCTTTTGTGGCTTCATCCAATAGCTTACATAATGCCATGTGTCATCAGCTTAGTCACTCTTCTATGAACCCACGCAACCGTAAAACATAGGATCCCGACCCATGGTCAAGGGATCACAACCATTGATCTTAAACACCACACATATTTATTCCAATATTCACATTACATTAATTCCAAAAGTGGTTAATTACACTAATTACCATAATTATCAGAGTCATTAGCCCTAATCACAAATCGGGATATTACATTGACCCCTATACAGATAAAGTGCTTTACTAAAGTAACTTTATTAAAGTATATTTAATAAAGTAAGTAATGATGAGTAATTGTGGTATTTACTTTTATGTTGGACAAGTAAGAAGATGACTCTTATCCTTTTATCATAAGGTATACTAATTAGCTTTTATGTTGGTTTGATAAGAAAGTGCTAAGTGCCCCCATGATTGCACTTACTTTTTGACTTTTGAGTTGACATCCTAAAAGGTGCCATGTAGCAGAGGAATCCATCGGTCTCCAGCCCAGTCATGTACTCAACTTTCCCTAACACCAATCTTGAGAGTCAAGGGAATTCATTAGGCTTCCCTTCCCCTAACACATAAAGCACACCTAGGAGAGAGAAAAGAAAGGGATGATGATAAAAAGGGACACTTGTCACTCTATGGTTTAATCATTGGACATATGGCACAATAAGAGGCTATCAAATGCAATATTAAATCCTAGCCATCCAATTCTCTTTAAGGTTCAGCCAAGTAAGAAGTAAGAGGGAAATAGTAGGAAAAATTCCAAGCAAAATAGAAAAGAAGAGAAAGAAGATGAATAGTTAGAACATAAAGTATTCTTACCCCAATTTGAATAAGTGTTTCCAGCTAGGAGAGCCTTCACCAATGTTGTTCCTTTCAGTGAGAGCAACATTTCTACGGTTCTAGATTTCTAATAATAGGTATTTGGTGCTACCTACAAGGGGGAGGTTCTACTGAAATCAAGAACAAACTATGGCACTGGATAGAGGTAAGATCAAGCTTTGATTTAAGCATGATATCTTATGGTTAAAGTTACAAAATCAGCTTGTTGGGCCTTAAGATGATTTTTTGTTAGACTTGGATCTTAGGGAAGGATTGTGATTTTGGTGGTTTTAAGGTTAGAAATGGATTCTACACACGAAACTGTGTGGGAATTGGTTGTGATCATAATTTTAGAAGGGTTGGATTGAAAACCCAAAGATTGTGTTAAAGTAGTGTTACTGCCAGATTGAGTTTTCTGGAAGGAAGTCTTGTCATTTAAAGTCAACAAAATCATCCAAGCCTAACAGAAGGAGAGAGAGAGTGTGTGTAGCTAATATATTTTCCCACTTTAGACACCTAAAGTTGGTTAAGATCAAGAATAGAAAGAGACGGGATGTAGTCTAAATCATTCTTCACCTTTTTTCTCATTAAAGTTGACCAAAAAGCATGAAGAGAGAAAGAAGAGAAAAGTCAACATAACCTCCTCTCCTCAAGTCAATTATTTCGGCCAAAAAAAAATAAAGAGGAAAAGAGTAAATATTGATCAATTAATTCATTACCTTTTGCCAAGGAAAAGTCAGCTAACAATTAAAGAGAGAAGAGAACTTAGTTAACATACACATTTTCTCCTCTCTATTCACCTTTTTAGTTATTTAATTAAAGAACTCTCTCTCACCACACACAATTGACCAAGACTTTAAGTGCACACTTAGCCATTTAAATAAAATGCTCTCTCACCCTCATCCATTAGTTAAGGTCAGCCAAGGAAAGAAAATAGAAGGAAAAAGAAAGTGAAAGCATCAGTTTTGGAAGACAAGAAGTGGAGGTAAGAATTCTTGAGCTATTTTCACCCTAAGAACCCATCTCTAGCATAAATGGTTTTCATAAACAGTGTTCTCCTCTCTAAGAGCTACAATTGTATGGAATTTGTTTTTTAAGAGGAGATTTTTGAGCTACCAATCAAGAGCCAAAGTTGAAGAAATCAAGAACAAGCTTTGGAAAGTGAAAGAGGTGAGCGTGAGCTTAAATTTGAACCTAATATCTTATTGATTGGTTGATTATTGTGAATTGTCTTGGCTACCCTAGAATTCGGTCATATGGGGTTCTTAGGGTTTCATGATGCCATGTCCATATACATGATGTTATAAGATGTTTAAGAAGCATATAAGACTAGCTGAGTGAGAAATTTGCAAACTTAGTTGATTGTTAGCTTGAGTAGTTAATTTCAGTTAGATTCAGGGCATGAAGAAGGAATGGGAATTTGGTAATTTTGATGTCACCAATGGATTCTAATCGAAAAACTATGTAGGAATATCCTCTGGCCATGAATTCTAGATTATTGGAATGAAATACTAAAAATTTGAAATTAAACACAATGCTGCCAGTTTAGAGTTGCTGCGGGACAGTAAGAATGTGGTGTGTTTTTAAATAATCAAATGTTTTCCAATAAATGTGATATTTTCTAGAACAAAAGTAGACATGTCAAGCTTTAATTTGATATGTTATGTTCACTATTTGGATCTATACACTAAGAGGTATGCATTTTTGAAGAAAAACATTTAAAACTGGAATATTTCTATGACAGTGTGAATTGAATTGTGGTTCAGGAATTCTATACATGTAACTGGCTGAGGAAGATATTTTTGTTGAAAATAGACTTGAGAAGGATCACATAAGATTTTGAACCACCTGAATTGGGTAATCCTAGACTAACATATGAATTTTCAAAATTGGTTGAAAATTATGCCAGCTTTTAGCTATTGTGCAAAATTATGAGAATAAGGGTATCATGTAATAAGCTTCAACTTTAAGGGCAAAGTTGAGCATTTTGGGTGTAAACACATTGACTCTTCATTTGACTTAGTGCACTAACCTTAAAGATAATTAACTCAAGTGTTTTGAGTTATTAAAGAATTTGAACAAGTAATAACTCGTCGGTTTGTGAATTCCAATTTATAGGATTCAGTAGTTGCCTAAGACAATCAGAAGTCGGAAAAATCCAATCAGAATGTTGGAAAGGAAAAGGCAGTCAAGTAGTAACTTTGTTAGGAAAAAGTATTTAGTAATAGAAGGGAAGAAGTCGACAGAATATCCAACACTGTAACAATGGACCCGTGTGTCCAACTAGAATGTGCTTTTGTGGCATAGAATAATTGAATATTGAATGTGTATTATTTTATTGAACTGATGGCATGCCTATCATGTGTTATGTATGTATTTTATCTAAGTGGTATCTATTACTATTGAGATTGTTTTGAATATCATCCCTTTCCAATAACCCATTTTGCAGCACAGGCTAGCAGTTCCAAGAGCAATAATGTAACTGCGAATGAGTAGGGAACAAGATAGATAGAATTTACCTTCTGTTGGTTATTTGATTTTGGAAAACTGTATAATTTGTATATAAAATTGTAGTAAAACTTATACTAGTTATAGCAGTAGAAGTAGTAACTATGCCCTGAATAGTGTACTTAAAGGCTATAAATGAACTAGCAACGGGCGACAATATAGCGTGGGCCCATTAATTAACAAATAAACTGTGGGTTTTCAGCAGAGAACACTTTGAGGCACACTCCGGTATTAATAAATGGAATCATACTTTGATGAGTCAAAATGAACCCGCAAACCATTTTAAGACTATTTCAAAGTAATTTAAGAAGTTTTTGAAAAACCCACTCAATGGCAAGTTCGAATCTTATGTTGAAGTCAGGACTTTAACAGTTTACAATAGAACACCATCTCAAGTTTGTAATCTGTTACGAGTGTAAATGGTCTATTAGAAAGTGCAAGTGTACACTATCGTCAACAAGTAATGTAGAAGTGAGTAGAGTATCGTTCCCTCGAAGATTGATCACTAAGTACATAAATGAGTAATTTTAACTCTATTTAGTCAAACAATTAGTTGGTGATTGAGAGTACAAAATAAAAGATAAGTAAATATGAATACAAGTGATATGAAACAACTATTGAGAAAAAGCCCTAGGGGTCATATTTTACTTAACAAATTCCAAATTGAATCACTTATATATTCTAGCCTAATTTATTCCACATGATTGATAGTCGAGTTTCCCTAAATTAATTACTAGCCTCTTCCATGGTCAAGCAATTCTATAATTAATTGCTAATCCAATATATTCCTATATAAATTTAAGCAATTAATTATGCATTAAATTTATGGAACTCTATAAGACTACACAACTCATATGAATATATTCCTATTTCATATCAATTTATGGTTTTAATTATAGGGTCTACACACATGTATCTCCTTCTAGTCTCAACATATATATTGAAATCATTCAAAAGATGGCCAATCAAATGAAAGCATTAAGAATAATAATTCAAACTCAATCATGAAGGAAAAATTAAAACTAGATTTAATAAGTTAAGATTCAAACCGTTATTAGCAAGCTACGTCATCAACCTTGGAAAATGAAATTTTAGCTCATGATAAAATTAAAAACAAAACAAAAATAAATTGACATTATATAAAACTAGAATGAAATCCTCATAAATATTGCATAAAACTTGAATATTAAATTCTCAAACATAAATATACAACCAAAAGATGCATGAAAAATGGAAAAATCTAGCTGTCCCTTTAAGAGGTAAAACCTTCCATGTAGGTGATATGCAAAAAGTAATACAATCCTATGCCTTCCAAGATAGAGGCATGCAAAAAGTAATACAATGCATAAATTAACTCTAAAATGGTGTATGTGGAGAGGAGAGGAAAGTAATGGATATGAAATAGTTGTAAGTGAAGAAAAGAGTAGAGAGTAATGTATATGAATTGGTGTGTCAAATGTGAAGGAGATGGTGGCTATATATAGGGAAGAATAAAGTAGGGTAGATGAAGTGGTAGATAAAATAGTAGATAGAATGTTGTAGATGAAGTAGTAGGTGAAAAGAAAGATGAAGTAGGAGAAGAAATGTGGTAGATAGAATGTTGTAGATGAAGTAGTAGGTGAAAAGAAAGATGAAGTGGTAGATGAAATGTGGTAGAAGAAGTAGTAGGTGAAAAGGAAGATGAAATGTTGGTGGAATGGTAGATGATTCCCGCTCTCAACTTCTAAGCAAAATTTGAAACCCTTGGAGATAGAACTGAATTTTGGTCTCAACATAAAAGTTGTAGAGCTCTTTCTTAGCTTTTTATCCATATAAAGAATATCCCAATCTGACATCTAGAGCTCTAGATATTGCTTGAAAACTTAAAGAGGGTCTAATTTAGTATTTTTCAAGAAATTCTATTTTATGCCTAAATCATTATTTATTTATTAATTACACCCAAATTTATTAAATTGAGTTCAAATATCATCCACAAAATCATCATATAAGGGAAAATTAATATGCAAATATTTTACTTATCATAATCATTACATGTTTTGAACTCATATGAAGGCTTTGAAATAAGGTGTTACAAGTTCCCTTAGTTTGGTCTGCTACGAGTATTAGCATTCTTCACCCCATTGAGATTCATCAGGTTGCTTTCAGTAATTTGTTATTCTTCCACCGCCTTATTGAACTCAATGAATTGCTGAGAAACTAGCCTTTCTTTTAGCTCATGCTTCAACCCTCTTACTAGCATATCCGAACTCCAACCTTCATCATGCTTGTACCACAGATATGAGGAGATTGGGATAGATGGATGAATCATGAGAGATACTCATCAATGGTCTCGTGATTCACCTGTTGGATTGCCATAAATTCCACCTCTTTCTTGATTCTAATGGACCTTGGGAAATATTTTTTTGTTGAATTTGTCTTGGAATAATTACCAAATAAGGGGAATATTCATAGCCTACAAGATCATCTCTATGTTCCTCTACCACCAATCCGCATCCCCTTCCAGCTTATATATAGCCATTTATGCTTTTTCCTCGGTAGGGTATTCCAGTACCTTGAATATTTTCTCTAGCCTGGCCAACCAGTTTTTACCGATCTAGGGATCAAACTTCCCTCTGAATACAGGCGGCTGGTGCTTGCAGAATTTTGAGACCTAAGTACTGTAGATTCCCTTTGTCTGGGGCTAGTACATCAGGAGGTCTTTGGCTTAGTTTTGACTACAATTATGCTCTACTTCATTATTCTCTAGTTGTTCCCTATCTTCATTATGTTTAGCTTGCACTTCCTTGAGTTCCTTTTGAAGTTCATGAATCATGGCCTGTTGCTCAGTCAATATGCCTAGGATTTGTTGATAAGATCAGGTTTTTACCTATGGTTTGGTTATGGTTGTGGTTCTATGTTTCTTTTGCTCAGTCGTATCATCGTTCCTTTTCACTATTAAAAAGGAATCATACCATTAACATTGCACTTGACATGTGTATATATATATTCCTTATACTTAAAATCAACACAAAATTCAAATATACATATATTATTCCAAGCAGTCATATTTTGTATTTACATCAAAAGAAGCCTTTACTACATTATCATTATAAGACAAGTTCATACTAGTCTTACATCCATCACATATAGTCCAACACATATTCATACATTTACTCAACAAAAGGTAGAAACCCAAAAGGACCACGTTCTATGATCTCATTCTTCTTTCGGGTCTAGAAAGTGATGTCAGGAAAGAAGTACAGTGTGGTTTTAATCCATATATAATTAGTCATCCACAACCCATATATGTCCCGTTTCCTATATAATGTTTCCACCTTACACTAAAACACTAAATACTATACCAAGGTGGAAACTTGGTCATTATAAGCCTTTAGGTATAGCTCCTTGATACATTCCCATAGCTTGTGTTTAGGATGCAAATCATATGCCAATTCAATGTATGGAGCCCTGGATTTGGAAGTAGAGTCTGAGTCTTGCACTACTTCTTCCACATCTAGGTTATTATGGTCACCTGTGGAAGACTCACCAGGGCATATAGGAATCAAGGTAGGGACTTAGATCGAATTTCAATACCTCTTAAAGCACCTTGTAATCAATGTAGTGCATCTTGCACACATTTCTTCTTGCAAAATGACTCAAGTACTTCTGTGATTCCTTAAGCTTTCTTACGTTAAATCCCTTTGGAGGGAATGTAATTTCTTCATCCCTCTCTTCTGTTTGTTTTGAAGTTTGCCCTTTCTTTGCTTCCTTAGATTGGAAAGCTTCCTCAAGCATGCCTACCATGACTTTAGTAAGCTTCTCACTGACCTTAGGCTTTTTCATAGGCTTAAGAGTAAAGGTAGGTGTGTCAGATGAATCAGAGGAAGGAGGAGATGGCTCTTTTGTAGTTTTCCCTTTTCCAGGGGGTGAACTCTTCTTAGATTAAGCTCTTGTGGCAATGGGTTCGTTGATCACAACCCCTTTCACTTTAGGTTTGGCTTGCAGCTTGGTCTTGGATTTTGGTTTGGGAGAAAGTTTCCTTTTCTTGGTAGGAGGAGAGGAATGTGAATCAGAGGATTGATATGGTTCAGAAGACTCAGAAGGAGTGCTAAGATTTAGAGATTTTGTCCTTACCATTGTGATTTTAGAAAAATAAAAATCTCAGAAAAATAGAGACGAGTGTCACGAGTAGGGCATATGATTCAGTGCAGTATGAGAGGTTTTTGAAGGTGTAAATCACTGGGTTTTGACGGTTATGGGAAGAGAAAGAGATTTTGAAAAGTTTTTGTGAGAGCACTAGGAGAATCACTCAAGGAGATTTTGTGAGAAATGACCGAGTATCGAGTTGAAATAACCTAGAACCCGACATCACTCAAGTGCCTACTCGAGTGATCATTAGCTCCATTCGGGTAGCTACTCGTGTGATCATACTAAAAAAAATTCAAATGCAGCAAATTTGAGAGCATACCTAGCATGAACAATATTGTAATTATCCATGTATATTCCCTCGATCATTTGATGATTCTTTAGAACAGATTTGAGCTTAAAATCAGCAAATTTGAAATCTGTACCCAGGTTCACTCGAGGCCTTACTCGAGTAACGATGAAGTTCACTCTAGGCCTCCCTCGGGTAAGCTGTCTCTTCACCTTCTGACTGTTCATTTCCAACCGTTGTGCCTTTTCATTTGAAATTAATGCTTCAATGGCATATTTCTAAGTTCATTACTCAAGTAGCTACTCGAGTAATGCATCCATTACTTCAAGTTGTCACTCCAGTAATGCTCATTACTTGAAGTTGTCACTCTGGTAATGCTCATTACTTGAAGTTGTCACTCCGATAATGCTTATTACTTGAAGTTGGCACTCAAGTAATGTTGTCCTCTGTTAACCTCTGCTATTCATACTCCAAAACAGATTATTATGATCCTGCAAAACAAATTGCTAGAAACTCCGGTGCTTAAGTTAGTAATAATTAAAACATCAATTAATAACATCATCTAACATTTTGTAAACACTAAATAACTTACAATTCATTGGGATTTACCATTCCTAATTCTCATCTAATATATAAAAATTGATCTTTAGCAAGAGGTTTTGTGAAGATATCAGCTAGTTGAAGATGGGTTGGAATGAATATCACTTTGACATCTTTCTTTTGGACATGATCTCTGATGAAGTGATGTCTAACATCAATATGCTTGGTTTTGGAATATTGAACGGGATTCTTTGCCAAGCTTATCGTGCTAGTGTTGTCACAGTAAATTGGTATCTCTTTTAAATAAATATCAAGATCCTGGAGTTGTTGCTTTAGCCATATTACTTGTGCATAACAGCTTGATACTACAACATACTCAGCTTCTGTTGACAAAAGAGACACTGTAGTTTTCTTCTTGCTAAACCATGTTACAAGTGAGCCTCCATGAAATTGGCCTTGTCCACTCATACTCTTTTTGTCAGTCTTGTATCCTCTATGATTTGAGTCTGAGTATGCAACTAGATATTCACTTCTTCCTTTGGGATATGAGAGACCTAATTCTTGCGTGTCAGCAAGATATTAGAAGATTCGTTTCACGGTTTCAGCATGTGATTCTTTTGGTGCTGATTGATATCTTGCACACATACCCACACTAAATTGAATGTCAGGTCTACTTGTAGTGAGATAGAGTAATGATCCAATCATTCCTCTATATTTTGTGATATTGTAATCTTTTCCCTTGACATCCGCATCAAGCAATGTGGTTGAGCTTATGGGTGTGTCTGTTCTATTTGCTTTATCTAATCCATACTTCTTCAATAGCTCTTTCAAATATTTCGTTTGAGATATAAAAATTCCATTCTTTTTTTGTTTGATTTGCAAACTGAGAAAGAAATTCAATTCTCCCATCACTGACATCTCAAACTCCCCCTGCATTATCTTAGAAAATTCTTTGCATATAGTTTCGTTAGTAGCACCGAAAACTATATCATCAATATATATTTGCACAATTAATATATCATCACGTTTTCATTTTGTAAAGAGTGTTGTATCAACTTTTCCTCTTACAAAACCTTGATCAAAAAGAAATTTATCAAGCATCTCGTACCATACTCTAGGAGCTTATTTTAAACCATATAAAGCCTTTTTAAGTTTAAAAACATGGTCAGGTTTGGTTACATCTTCAAAACCTGGAGGTTGCTTTACATAAACTTCTTCCATGATGTAGCCATTTAGAAATGTACTTTTTACATCCATTTGATAGAGTTTGAATCCTTTGATGCATGCAAAGGCTAAGAGTACTCGTATAGCTTCCAATCTAGCCACTGGAGCATATGTTTCCTCATAATCAATCCCTTCTTCCTGATTATAGCCTTTGGCCACCAATCTTGCCTTGTTTCTGACAATAACTACGGATTCATCAAGTTTGTTCTTGAATACCCGTTTAGTGTCAATGATCGGATGATCCTTAGGTCAGGGTACCAAATCCCAAACTTGATTTCTTTCAAATTGGTTTAATTCTTCTTGCATTGCTATAACCCAATCATTGTTTGATAGGGCTTCGTTAATGTTAAAAGGTTCAATTTCATAAATGAATGCAGAAAAACTCACTTCATTGAAAATTCTATTTCTAGTTTTGATTCCTTCATTTACATCTCCTATGACTTGATCTAGGGGATGACTCTTATTGAATTTCCAGGCTTTAGGTTGTCCTTGTAACTTATCTTCTTCCTTGGTTTGATAAACTTCTGGAATAAGAGATTTAGAAATAGATTGACTATTTTCTTGATTTAAAACAACTTCCTGCTCATCATCAATGGTTTTGTTGAAGGATTCAAATTCATCAAATACAACATGAATTGATTCTTCAACAACACATGTTCGTTTATTGAAAATTCTATATGCTTTACTTCGGTTAGAATATCATAGGAAAATTCCTTCATCTGCTCTAGAATCAAATTTTCCTAAGTTATCTTTACCATTATTATGAATAAAACACTTACAACTGAAGAGGTGTAAATGAGCAAGATTCGGCTTCCTTCCTTTGTATAGCTCGTATGGTGTCTTTCAAAGTTTTGTTCTAATGTAGGCTCTATTTGAAATATAGCATACTGTGCTCATTACATTGGCCCAGAAAACATGAGACAAGTTCTTTTCATTTAGTTTTGCTCTAGCCATTTCAGTGAGCACTCTATTCTTACGTTCCACGACTCCGTTTTGTTGTGGTATCCTTGGAGTAGAGAAATTGTGATCAATGGCATTAGTATCACAATATTCTTCAAAGGCTTGATTTTCAAATTCTCCACCGTGATCTATCCTGATACCTGTAATGGACATACCTTTCTCATTTTGCACTTTCTTGGCAAAAACAATGAATTCTGTAAAGGTTTCATCCTTTGATGACAGAAAAATAGTTTATGTAAATCTAGAGAAATCATCAACAATGATCAATGAATATAAGTTACCACTAAGGCTTTTAACTTTTACTGGACCAACTAAATCTATATGTATCAATTGAAGTGGTCAATTTATTGTAATTTCATTTTTTGATTTGACAGATGATTTAGTTTGTTTACCCTTTTGACATGCATCACAAATCAAATAGTTTTTAAAACTTACTTTGGGTAATCCAAGAACTAATCCTTTTTGAGTAGTTTGCCTAGTTGGTGCATGTTGACATGAGCAGTCTCTTATGCCATAACCAACTTTTATCGGCATTACTCAGAAAACAATTTTCAGAGTTATTTCCATATATATCAAGTGTATAGCAGTTACCTTCCCTTTTAGCTTTGAGCTTAGCCTTGATATTTTTCTTATCAAGTTATAAGTCTTTCTTGTTGACAATCAGACATTCCTCTGAATCAAATATTATCCAGTTGTCTTTATCTGCACTTTGACTTACACTCATTAAATTATGACATAAGCCTTCAGCGTAATATATATCTTTGACTTGTATTCCTTTGTCGTTTTTTATTTCACCAATTCTTGCTATATTTCTGGATTGATTTCCTCTAAATTTTACCTTTCCACCTTCCTTAGGTTGCAATGTGGTAAAACTTTCAAAATCACCGGTCAGATGTCTAGAGCATCCACTGTTTATGTACCACTTATTGTTTTTGGATGCTTTAAGACATATCTACTATCAAATACAATGAAGTCTTAGGTACCCACATCTTTTTGGGTTCTTTTGGGTTAGTACAAAATTTTTTTGGAACATATCAATACTGGAAAAAACCCTTTTTAAACCGCCATATTTAGACCTGTTTTGGCGGATAAGGTCTTAAAAATTTGTACGGTGGCAGTTTTGTAATTATATTGAACTTCTTAGACCGGTTCTTAAAAAAACCTGTCTTAAAGTCTTAAAATTTTACGCATTTAAAATTTTTTAACATTTAAGACCGGTTTATATGTAAACCGGTGTTAAATGTTAAAAATTTTAAATTCAAAATTGGATAACTTTCCAACAAGCAGTTGTGTGGACAACCGGTCTTAAATGTGTTACATTTAAGACCGATTTTTGTACAAACCGATTTTAAATGTGAATTTTCCCTCTTTTAAGATCGGTTTTTAATAAAAACTGGTCTTAAAGGTAAGATTTTTCACACTTATTTTTCCTCCTGCGCCCAGATCGCGCGCTCTGTGAACCCTTTCTTCTCTATTTCCCATTTCTCTGTGACCTCTGTCTGTGCTTGTTCTGAACTCGTCCATGGCGTCCCGTCCCTCATTTGCTCAAGTTTCCTCCGTCATTACCGCTTCTGTTACTGTGTTCGTCGTCGCTGTTCTTTGATTATCGTCAGTCTTCTCCTCCGCGACCTCTAATCTCTACAGCGCAGTGACCATTATCCTCTGATTTGACTTCCCTTTGTCAGTGCCGTGAATTTAAGGACTTCATTTTAACCTCAGTTGACGCCACCGTGACTTTGGGTTAAAGCTCACTCCTTGGCTTCATTCAGGTTAGTGTTCGATCGATATGTTATTTAGTTGTACGTTGTTTTATAATTAATAATGTTCAATGAAAAGTTCTTGTTGTTGCTTTAATTTGAGCACTTAACCGTAATCTGGAAAAAATTAAAGTTCTTGTTGGTGCTTTAATTTGAGCACTTCTTGTTGTTTTATAATTCATATGCTCTGACTTTTTGAATTAATACCACTTTATATTCTGTTTTAGTTGTTTGATTATTGTCAGTGTTATTAGTTTGTTAAAACAATACTAGTTTCAAATGGTGCCTGTTAATTTCGTTGAAATATCTAAAACTCTATTGTTTTTGTTTTTTTGTCTATCCTTTTGTTGTTGGATATAGGGTGCTAGAAGTGTTGAGGTATATATGGATCATAGTTGGATAGGCGCTAAATGGATGAGTGTTGAATATGATAATGGGGTGAGGGGTTTTTAAGACTTCGCTAGTAGACATGCCGATGATGGTAATGAAAAGTTTTATTGCCCTTGTGTAGTATGTTTGAATGAGAAGCGACTAAGTACTGCAGATATATATATATATATACATTTAATTTGTGAAGGATTTTGTAAGAGTTATACAGTGTGGGTATGGCATGGTGAAGAATTAGAAATGCCAAGTTCATCTCAACCGGGGGGAGTGAACTTTGATGATAATGACACGGATACGGATGATCGAATAGAGGATATTATTCGTGATGTAGGAGAAGAGAGTTTTGAGCAATTACATGCATATGGTAATATGTGTAGTGATGCTGAGACGCCGTTGTACCCGGGGTGTAAAAAGTACCAATTGTTGAAAGAAGTATTGAAATTGGTAAGCTTGAAAGCACGCCATAGATAGAGCGACAAGAGTTTTTTAGAAACGCTTGAGGCTTTTAAGGACATGCTTCCAGATGATAATGTGTTGCCTTCTCGATACTATGATGCTAAGAAAATATTGTGTCAACTAGGGATGAAATATAAAAAGATCCATGCATGTCCTAATGATTGTATATTGTATAGAAAAGAGCATGAAGAGGAACAATAGTGTCCCATATGTGAAACCCTGAGGTACAAATCAAATAATGCTCCTAGAAAAGTATTGTGGTACCTTCCAATCATACCAAGGTTCAAGCGCTTGTTTGCTAATGAAAACGATGCAAGAAATTTGAGATGGCATGTGGATGAGAGGATATCCGATAGAAAGCTTTGACATCCGGCTGATTCTTCTCAATGGAAGAAAATCGATCAATTATTTCCTGCCTTCGGTGAAGAGCCTAGGAACCTTAGGCTTGGGCTTAGCACGGATGGCATGAATCCTTTTGGTAGCCTGAGCAGTATACATAGTTCATGGCCTGTTCTGTTGGTAATTTACAACTTATCTCCTCTGTTATGCATGAAACAAAAGTACATCATGTTATCTATGTTGATTTTGAGACCAAAACAACTCAGAAATGATATAGATGTTTACCTGGTGCCCTTGATCGAAGACTTGAAAGAGTTGTGGGATGAAGGTGTTGATGTTTTTGTACTATAAATGACTTCCCTGCATATGGAAACTTGTCAGGCTATAGTGTTAAAGGCCATAAAGCATGTCCGATTTGTGAAGAAGGAACATGCTACCATCAACTTCAACATGGAAGAAAGACAGTTTATCTTGGCCATAGGAGATTTCTTAGACGAGGCCACCCGTATCACAGATTAAAGAAAGCTTTTTTTGGTGGACAAGAGTTTGAAGATGCTTTGAAGGCATTGACTGGGGAGCAAGTTTATGAAAAGGTGAAAAATATGAATGTTATCTTTGTTAAGACTACAAAGAAAAGTACTGAGAAAAGTAAATGGAAAAAGAGGTCTATCTTCTTTAATATTCCATATTGGTCGAAGCTTGATGTAAGACACTGTATTGATTTCATGCATGTGGAGAAAAACGTTTGTGATAGTATTGTTGGGTTACTGTTTAACATACAAGGTAGTTCTAAGGATAGTGTGAAGGCAAGATTATATTTGCAAGAAATAGGGATACGAGAAGACTTGCATCCAAAGCCATATGGTAAGAGAACTTTTTATCCTCCAGTTGCTCATACTTTGTCTAAGGATGAGAAAAGAAGCTTTTTTCAATGTTTACATGGCATCAAAGTTCCTTCAGGGTATTCTTCTAATGTTAGGAAGCTTGTGTCGATGAAAGACTTGAAGTTAGTGGGGCTAAAGTCTCATGATTGTCATGTCTTAATGCAACAACTGCTCCCAGCAGCTATTCAAGGCATTGCCGAATATGATCTTCAACATATTTTGACTAGACTTTGTTTCTTCTTCAATGCTATTTGTAGTAAAGTCATTGAGACAGAAAAATTGGATGAACTGGAAAATGAAGGATATCTGATCTTGTGCTAGCTTGAAAAGCTTTTTCTTCCTTCTTTTTTGACATCATGGTACATCTAATTGTTCATCTAGTCAGGGAGATCAAGTTGTGTGGCCCTATTTATTTACAATGGATGTACCCAATTGAAAGAACTATGAAAATCCTAAAAGGGTATGTGAAGAACCTTAATCGGCCTGAAGCATCTATTATTCAGAAATATATTTCTGAAGAAGCCATGGAGTTTTGTCAAGATTACTTGTCAAATGTAGGACAGATTGGACTTCCTGAACGTCATGACGAAGAAGGCGGTAGACGCGAGGCTTCAGTAAAGAGCATGGATCCTGATGAATTGTAGCAAGTCCACTTGTACATCTTGAATCATGTTGATAAAGTTCAAGATTACATTAATGCTCATAAAGAAATTGTACGTAAAGGAAATAGTCGAATGACTGAACAAAGGTTAATTAGGGAACATAACAAAACTTTTGCACATTGGTTCAAACAAAAGGTTGACGGCGAAGAATATGTTTCTGATACAATTAAATGGTTAGCACGTGGTCCTGAGGCTGATGTCATAAGTTGGGCTTCATTTGTGATCAATGGTTATATATTTTACACAAAGTCCCTTAATGATAAGAGCACAGTCCAGAACAGTGGGGTTATATTAGTGGCTGAATCTATGCACTTCTCTAGTTCAAAAGATAAGAATCCTAGATTGGCAGCAATACCTTATTATGGGGTGATTGAAGAGATTTGGGTGGTTGATTATGTTAAAGTTAAACTTCCCATTTTCAAATGCAACTGGGTTGATGACAACAATGGTGTGATGATTGATCAGTTGGGATTTACATTAGTTGATTTGAATAGTAGAAGTTTTAGAGATGAACCTTTTATTATGGCATATCAAGTGAAACAAGTGTTCTATGTTATTGATCAGGCAAACAAAATGTGGTCTGTAGCTCTCCAAGGAAAAAGGGTCGTTGATATTAATCAGGAAAGTCATTCAATGAATGATCTGCTTGAGACTCCTTTTTCTAGAGGTTTACCAGAATTGAACGAAGAAGATGAAGCAGACAATGAACACGGCACAAGAAATGATCATCATGAAGGGATATGGGAGGATATCCCTTTATAAAACTATATTGAAGGTTAGTTAGCTAAAATAATTATCATGAACTATATTTGAATTATGTATATTGTTATTGGTGTATATATATAACTACTTTTTTTGTTGTCATCAAAGGAAAATGAAGGATATGAGGTGTACGTCTTAGTGTAGATTCTCTGAAGCCAGGCCAGCTAGTGATCATCAGCTTGAGACGAGTGTGATAATCATTAAGGTAATTTAATCTTTGATGTATGTATATGTAAGTGAAAAGATAAGGAACTTGGTCAAAACAGTATTGTCATGGTTGTTTATTTCCTTACATTATGATTCTGTCTATGGTTGTGAGTTTATTATACATGGTTGTTTTCCTTTGCTTCTGTTTCGGCCAGCACTGTTTAAGTACAAGGGAGTTGAGTTTTAATATGTTCCATAGAGTTTTAAGATTTATTTATTTCAATGTCGTTGAACTGGCTGCTGCTTGCTGAGTGAAATGTTTTAACAGGGGAAATGACTTGCTGGGTATACTTTTAAATGAAATTTTTTTAAAAAAAAATTCAACTTTTAAGACTGGTTCTATCTAAAACCGGTCTGAAAAGTATATTTAAGACTGGTTTTGGAGAAAATCGGTATGAAAATTTGACTTTTTAGACCGGTTTATAAAGAACCGGTCTTAAATGTGATACGTTTTAGACCGGTTCTTTATAAAACAAGTCTAAAAAGTCAAATTTTCAGACCTTTTCTCCATAAGAACCAGTCTAAAATTTTATTAATTTAGATCGGTTCCTATTATAATCAGTCTAAAAATATTTATTTTTAGACCGGTTTTATAATAACCGATCTTAAAAAGTTTTTTTAAGACCGGTTCCATAACCGGTCTAAAAAGTAGAAAACTTTTTAGACTGGCTGTATCAAGACCGGATTGAGAACCGGTCTAAAATGTCTTTTTTAACCGGTCTTGAAAGTGATTTTTCCAGTAGTGTATGAACCTTTAGGTACCCATTTGTAGGTTCCTATATTTCCTTTCTTCCGATGAATGCATGATGAAGTATAATGACCTTTTCTATTACAATAATTACAATGTGCAAAAGGATTTTATGTATGCATAGAATGCTAAAAATAATTCAAGTATGATTTACCTCCAACTTTGTTTCTTCCTTTCCTTCTGTCTGATTTTGGATCATATCCAATTCCAGATTGATCATTCACAAATCGTTGAGCTTTTAAAATTACATTTAGCATTTCACTTCCTTTAGGGTCCGTTTGGTACACTGGAATTGATTTTGATGGATATGGAAATGGATATGGATATGGAAATGGAAATGGATATGGATATGGAAATTGAATTTAAAAGTGTGCTTGGTATGTACATGGAATTCAGATATTATTTTTATTTAATATTTATATTTAAAATATGAAATTACTAATATACCCTGTCGATGGAGTGAGGAGCAAGGTATTAAAACCCGGACCGGGTATTGAACCGGTCGGGGTACTGGGTTAAGGGTCAGTGGGTCAAACCAGGGCCAAACCGGAGCTAAACCAGGATCAAACCGGTGAGTAATTGAAGATTTTAGGCTTATAGTAAGGAAAAAAGTTAATTTTTTTTTAAATTGGGACCCGGACCGGTCTACTGACCGGTTCGGCGGGTTTCGGGCTGGACCGGCCGGTCCGGGTCCGGGTCCAAGAACCCTGGTGAGGAGGCTAATTGACGGAAATGTGGAGGTGGAATTACAAATCTTAACTTCTAGGATGGAATTCATTAGGGTGGAATTGGCTAATTTGGCTTCCATGTGGAATTGGAATTAAGAGCCAATTCCATCATACCAAACAAACCCCTTCATGGAATTGAGACCCAATTCCATTTCCACCTCCTCCAATTCCAGCATACCAAACAGGCCCTTAGTGAATTTTTCAAGAGATTTAGTAAGATCAGTGTTTTTCTTTTTCAAAGAAGTACAGTTTTCACATTCCTTTTCAAAATTCTCTTCAAGTTCTACTTCAAGAGCTTTGTTTTTCTTTTTGAAAACAACTAGTTCTTTAACTACTTGATGAATTTGGAATGTAAAGCATTATATTCGGAAAGTAATTCATCATAGGTAGGATCAGAATCAGTTACCTCTTCTTCTGTTTCTTCTTGAGCAACTAGACAGATATTGGCTACTTCCTCTTTATCGCTTTCTTCATCAGAAGAACTATCTCCCCATATGACAGATACAAAGGCTTTCTTCTTATTGTAGAATTTTTCTTTTCTCTTTTCTTTATTCTTCTGAATTAGTTCTTGACATTCTGATTTGAAATGTCCTGGCTTTCCACATTCATAGCAGATGATGTGTTCTTTAGTGCTTGTTCCTCCTTTCTGAAAGTTTTTGAATCCTTGGCCCTTCTTGTAAAACTTTCTGAATCATTTTATGATTAGGCCCATTTCATCATCGTCAAGCTCTTCATCTTCATCTTGTTCTTCTTCTTTTGCTTTTAGTGCAAGACCTCTTTTCTTCTTGTCACCAATATCATCTAGTTCTCATTTGAACTTTAATTTGCTTTCATATTTAGAAAGGCTTCCGAATAGAGAAGCAATCGATCACATTGATTCACCTTTTAGCTTCCTCAATTGTAGTGACTTTTGCGTCCCAGTCCTTAGAATGAATATTTAAAATCTTTCGTACTTGGGTATGTTGATCATAGACTTTTCCAAATGCTGCAAGTTTATTTACAAGGTGAGTATATCTAAGTTCAAATTCAGCTATCGGCTCACCTGATTTCATTTGAAGTAAATCAAACTCAGTAACTAGAGTATTGATCCGGTTTTCTTTTATTCCCAAAGTTCCTTTATGAGCTATTTCCAAGGCTTCCCACATTCCTTTAGCTGTTGGGAGTGTGCAGATTTTGAAGTACTCATTTTGACTCAAGGCACTTTGAATAATTAGAATTGCTTTGCTGTTAAGTGTAATGAGTTTCTTGTTATTCTCATCATATTCTACTGGTGTCTTGGGAACTCTTTGTGAATCTACAATCTTTTCAGGTTTATAGTTTCCACTTTCAAACACATCCCATAGCCCATATTCAGTAGCCATTACGAAGACTCTGAACTTTACTTTCCAGAATGAAAAGTGTTCACCATTGAATCCCAGAGGTCATGTGATAGGAGCCTCGTCAGGAAGAATTCCTTCACCCATGCTTGTCATTGGATCGTTCTTAGGCCGTTAAACCTTAACAAGAAGACCTACGCTCTGATACCAAATGTTAGTACAAGTGTTTCACCCAAGAGGGGGGTGAATTGGGTGATACCAGAAATTTCGTTGTGTATAAGAAAATTGACAGAATATTTAAAGCAATTGAGAGCAAAGAGAAATATCATCGAAGTGTACATCGGGAGTTATACTGGTTCGTCCAATAGCACTTTGACTTACGTCCAGCCCTCAGAGCGTCTCTGAGAGTTTCATTATATTCTCCAAGATTTAGTGGGTTCTTGGCACCTTAGTACACAGCAAGTTCCTTCACCTGGACACTCGCTCCCCTTTACACGTTGTAATCAAATCCCCAACTCAAGGTTCCACAACCTTAAGTTATCTCAATAACAAATATTGAGTTTGTAATAAAAAACTTTCTTGCAGAGCAAATACATAATTACTGAAGTATAATGAATGAGTATAAGAAAAACAAAGCACTAAGAGTATGTTGATCAATGTATTCTTAGTTCTTTTGTCTTGGTTTCTTTTCTTTGATTGCTTCATATATATAGATGATTTGTAGTATCCGTTGGAAGAAATTCAAACATGTCCGTTAGAATCACGCAGCAACGGTTAACTATTCTTCGAATCTGAAAACTATCCGTTTGCGGTAGGTAGCGGTAGGTGAACGTTCAGACTTTTATTTGACTTTTCACTTCTTGCATGATCTCTTCATTGTTTCTCTGCAAATGTACTTAGGATACTAATGCAATGAAGAGTTAATCATATAGATAAAAATTTAATAAACATTCGATGAAAAGCATAATTTTTGGACTGCCTTACTCGAGTGGCTACTCGAGTGATCCAGTTTCTTACTCGAGGAGTCCCTCGAGTAAACCTATAAAAAATATGGCAGTGCGTAATTCAACATTTTTCATAAGATATTACTCGGGTAAGACATGGAGTGATATATTACAAATCTTGAAAAATACCTGATTACTCGAGTGGCTACTCGAGTGGCCATGTCTTTACCTTCCAAGTTACTCGGGTGCTGACTGTGGTAATCTTGTTACTCGAGTGGTTACTCGAGTGGCCTTCATTTTTCTCAATACCTTACTCAAGTGGTCCCTCAAGTAGATTTCAAATAATTCAGTAGATTACTCGATTACTCCCTTAAGTAATTGCATCAAATTCTTGGCTGAGACTTTGCTTCTAATTACTCGAGTGGCTACTCGAGTGATGCCTCAAATAACTCCGCAGATTACTCGGGTAGTCCCTCGAGTAAATCATTTTTCTCACCTGGTTACTTGAGTGGCTACTCGAGTAAAGTGTTGCATTTCTTGGCCAAAAGCTATTGGAAGATTTTTGACCTTGTTACTTGAGTGGCTACTCGAGTAATGGTCTATATAACTTTGCAGATTACTTGAGTACTTCCTCGAGTAATGCTGTCCAAATTTTGGCAGTGCTTCACTAGTTGAAATTTTCCTTGGTTACTCCAGTGGCTACTAGAGTAATTGATTCTCTTACCCGAGTAGCTACTCGAGTAAGCCTGTATAGAATTGGCTCATCACTCCAGTGCTTACTCTAAATAATGCTTTGCTACTTTGTTCAAAATTCATTTGTTTGTTATCAGATCTTTCTATATCATTGATCCAACCTTTGTTATCATCAAAACATATGGGATCTAACAGAAGGAATACTCAAACAACAAGTACTATGCATGCACAAATGTGTACAATAACACCTCTCTTTTTTTTAACTTTAGGCTGAAATAACCACATCTCCTTGCCAATCAAAACAAATGCCCTATTTTTTTTATTTCTTCTTTTCTTTTCTTTTTCTTTATACTTTTTTCTATATTTTTTATGATATTTTTTCTTTCTTTTCTCTTTTTCTTCATGCTTTTTGTAACCCCTTTTCTTAAAAACCGTTAATATGGTTCGAAAATGGTCATATAATAAACAAGAAACCAACGGTTAATTCCGAACTTATTAGAAGTCCCGACTTCATGACAGGATTCAAACTTGAAGTGAAGTAGGTTTTTAAAAAATTTTCAAAACATGATTAATACGGTCTCACTTCTACTTTTTGAATATATTAGGTATGTTCGGTTTTGTTCCATTCATAATATCAGAATGCATAATAAAATTTCCCAGTGGACTCTTGGGTTATACTCAAACTAGCATGGTCTATAGGGCAAAGTCGCCTATTTAGTTCCCACACTGGGAATTACAAGAACATTTACAAATCTATGATAGATACACCTATGTCTCATTGATCTTACATATACATCATGTACAACTTATACATTTATCCCAAAAGATGATAACCAACACAAAACTAATCTCCAAGCCTCGAACACTAGCTGCCCTTGTATACCTACTTCTCCTTTGCTCCGCTTGGCCTGGCTGTAGGTTAGTTATTGGAAAGAATGAGATTCATAGGAATCTCAGTAGCAACGTTTTCACTCATATGACATATAATTTAACAAAGCATGTAAGGAATTATCACAAATCAGCATCCACAACAGCAATCACAGCAGCATTCACTTTCATCACATTGCTCTCATTGTTGTATTCACAATAACGACAGCTTTAATAGCTGTATACACATTCATCACACCACGTGGCCTTCATGACATCTTTCGATGTATTTGTTAGATCTCATGTTTTGATGATAACAAAAGAATGGTATGAAAAAGAATTGATTAATAAATAAGCTTGAACAAAGTAATGACGGAATAAGCATCACTTGAGGTAAGCATTGGAGTAATGAAGAAAAGCCAAGAGAAAATGCTGAGAAACTTGATTTGAAGCAAGTTTTCTAAGGCATTACTCGAGTACGTACTCGAGTAAAGAGACAAAACTTGAAGTAACCAGAAGCACCTTCCAGTAACCTGCCAAAGTTACTCGAGTAAGTACTCGAGTAATAGTGTAAGTGTTTTCAAGTTGCTCTCGGCCTGCCAATGTTACTCAAGTAGCTACTCGAGTAACCAGGTAAAATTTGAAGTTGCTCTCGGCCTGCCAACGTTACTCGAGGAGCTACTCGAGTAACCATATGAAAACCTTCCAGTTGCTCGACCTGCAAATGATACTCGAGTAAGTACTCGAGTAACTCTATTTCTAAAGATGTGTTGCTCTCGGTACTTTGTACTACTACCAATGTTACTCGAGTAGCTACTCGAGTAACGCACTGAGGTAAGTGAAAACTTGAAGGTATTACTCGATAAACTTGATTTTATTTTATCTCACTTTCCTCGAGTCATTACTCTAGTATACAAGTATTTAATGTTCTATTTTAAGTGGATTACTCGGGTATGTACCCGAATATGCAAAGTTATGTTTGAAGGAAAACCTCAAGTCATTACCCGAGTAAGTTATGTACAAAAAGTAAGTTTACTCGAGTAGGTACTTGAGTAACAAGGTAATCAGACTTGAAGTGCTCTCGGCCTTGAAATCCTGCCAACATTACTGGAGTAGAGCATCGAGTAATCAAAAGTTTATTTGAAGGTTTACTCGAGTTGGTGCCCGAGTAACCTATGAAGTTGTGAATGCATTACTCGAGTAGGTACTCGAGTAAACATGAATTTCCAAAGGTTTGAAATTTAGTTATTCCATGCACTACCCAGGTAATCTTATATTTGTTTATTGACTTGAAGTTAATCAAAGCTTTCCTGATGATACTCGAGTAAGTACTCGAGTAAACTTCAAGGGATACTCGAGTATCTACTCGAGTAAGCAAACCCAGAAAGTTTGAAATCATTCCAACGGTCATTGTTTTGTTTCCTATTTGATTAACTTTTCATTATATTAGTATTCTTAGCATTTCAACAGATAAACAATGAAGAGATCTTACCAAATAAGGAAATTCAAAAGCAACGCTCAAATGTAACCGACCGTCACCTACCGCAAACGTATGTTTTTCAAAAACTTGAAAAGTCAATAGTGGCTGCGCACACTCTAACAGACATGAAGAAATATGTTCCAGCAATCATTACCAACGTATCTATATATATGGGAACATCTAAATAGAGAAGAGAATAAGAACATACTCACGAACGTATCATCAAGTTCATTGCTCTGTTTTACATTGTACTTGTAATTCTATGCTTCAGTGATTCTTATTCACTCTGTGAGAGAGATATTTCATTCAAACTCAATATTTGTTATTGAGGTAACTTAAGGTTGTGGAACCTTGAGTTGGGATTGGATTACAACTTGTAAGGGGGATCGAGTGTCCAGGCGTAGGAACTTGCTTGTACTGAGGTGCCAAGAACCCACTGAATCTTGGAAGTTATAGTGAAACTCTCAGAGAAGCTCTGAGGACTGGACGTAGGTCAAAGTGGTTGTGGCCGAACCAGTATAACCCCCGGTGTACACTTCGGTGATATTTCTCCTTACTCTTTCCTGTTTTAATTTCAACGTCAAATTTTATATTTGCAACGAAATTTTTAAGATCACCCAATTCACCCCCTCTCTTGGGTGAAACGCTTGCTCTAACAGTACTCATAATAACGACAGTTCTCACTACTATATACACATAAGTTACACCATGTGGACTTTACAACCACTTTCACAGCTGTATATGACAGCTTTCACAGCCATATACAATAGCTTTCACTGTATTCACATTCATCACCTTCACGACAGCTTTCACTGCATTCACATTCGTCATAATTCAATGATAAGCACAAACATACAAAGCATTATACATGATATAAGAGAAAGAGTCACTACCTTATTCTTTTCGTTTGTGCTTGGGCACAGGTTTCTCACGCTCATGGAAAATGTCAACTCCTATCAATCATAATTATGGACGATGAGTTATTTCGTATTCCAATTCTTAAATAACTACAAAACACTTGGGGTTGGTTATCATTTGGGTCCCTTAGGTGGCTACGATAAGCTCAAACAAAAGCCTAAAAGGGTTGGGAAGAGCTAGATCACAAACCACCTTTCAAAGTTCAAAATGCTAAAATTGGGGCTTGGCCGTGGCAAAAAACAAGTTAGAATCTTTTGGCCAAGAAAATTCCTGTTTATTGGCTAAACTTCCAAAAATCATAACTAAATCTATAAAAATTGAAATGGAGTGATTCTAAGTCATACTTGAATATTCTTAAGTCCTCTATATAGAAAAAATATGAACCACTATCATTTACAACACCAAAAAATACAGAATCCAATGAATTCCTATACTATTCCAGAATAGCTTCCAGTTTCAACCTCAAACTTTGGAAATACATAACTTCCAGCACACAAATCAGAATTACACCCATTTTATGTCATTTTAAAGCTTGGCATGTGCACTATTATATTAGAAAGTGTCAAAATTTTTAGACATCATTTACTAATTCAAAACTGTCATGGAAATAAGCTGCCCTGCACAGAATTTTCACTTAACTGAATTCCAGCTTTTCAATAAATGTTTCCAAAGGTCAAAATTTACTACTGGGGCTACTCCCCAGACAGTTTTTCACATAGAATCCCATGGAAACATCAAAACAACCAAATTCACATTCTTTTAACAAGGTCTATTTTGGACAGAAGTTTAAACACAAATCCAAAAATTTCCAAACTTTCCAATCAAGTCCCAAATCAATTCCATTATCCAAACCACAACACAAGACACCATTATCATTAACAAAACACCATGAACTCTGATAAGTAAAATATTTGCATATTTATTTTCCCTTATATGATGATTTTATGGACGATATTTGAGTTTAATGTAATAAATTTGGGTGTGATTGATAAATAAATAATGTTTTTCGAATAAATAGTATTTAAAAAAATAAAAAATTGAAAGTACTGTAGCAACTGGATCACTGTAGCATATGGTTACACTGTAGCAGACGAAAGTTACACTAGCGGATGGAAGCACTGTAGAACCACCATACACTGTAGCTGTTGCCGACAGTCACTATAGCAGCCGTGCTGTAACCCCCTTCATAATTATGATTCGAAATACGTATTTTAAAATGAAATAGAGACCAATAATAATCAAACTCATTTACAATCCCTTCCTTATGGAAGGGTTTTCACAAATATTTTCAAAGATTCTGCCTTACCCTGGTCTCAAATTCCACAACTCGAATATAATTACCCTATGCAGTTACATCACTTTACATATCAGAGTGTACAACAAAATCCCGGCAACCCTCGGGTTTCATACATAAACTAAAGGTTTATAAATTCCCATTAGGGGATTACACCACTGTCTCCAAAACAACATTTATAAGATATACGGTGATCTCCTAACAAAACATGATATCCAACACCAAAATATAAATCTCCCTAAGGAGCCTTATCCGCCCTTGGTCGTCTCCTTTCCCTTGGAGCCACTTGCCCTGTCTGAAGGTTTGTCAATGGAAAGAGTGAGATTCAAAAGAATCCCAATAGTAACAAATCACTCATACTACATGTAATCACAAAGCATGTAAGAAAATCATCAAGCAGCATCACAACATAAAGCACAGCACGCAGGCTGCCACATAAGCACATATTCACATAATCTCATCCCCCGTATTCCACTGCCCCGAAGGCACGGTCCTCCCACCATCAACACCGATGGGCCGCGGTTGAAGGTTTCACATTTGGCTTTCACATATAGCCTTACGGCTTTCACATAGTCTCATCCCCCGGATTCCACCGCCCCGAAGGTATGATTCTCCCACCGTCAACACCGATGGGCCGCAGGTGATAGACTCACAAACAATGATCAAACAAACATACGATGTATCACATATAGTATAAGGGAAAAGAGTCACTACCTTGTTCTTTCCTGACGTGTGCCGGCACAGGTTGCTTGCGATTAGGGCAAATGTCGAACCCTATAAACCAAAGTCAAAGATGACAAGTTATTCTCTATTCCAAATTCTCACATTCAGAACACTTAAAGTTGGTTATCACTTGGACTCTTTAGGTGGCTACTAGAAGTCTAGACACATGCCTAAAAGGTTAAGAGTACTATCTCAAAGACCACCTTTTAGTGTGCATCGTAAAATGTGCTAACCACTGGGCTCACAACTTGGTCCTACAATTCCAAAATACAATTTAGACACTTCCATAGTGTTTCTGGGGGTTATATGAGGCTATTATGAAAATTTACAAAAATGCCCCTGGGGACTCGGCTCGGCCGTACCCGGTCCGGCTGTACTTTTCCTGAAATTTTGACATAGGCTATTCTGACATATTTTCGCCCAAGGAATCCATTTCCAAACTCAAAATTACCAAATTCAATGTAAAATTACAACATTACCCTTGGCAGCCCCACTTTAAAGGTTTTAGGGGCGTTTTCGTAATTATGCTTTTTCGGCCTTTTCCGAAAAAGTGACCAACTGTTACCCCACCTAATTTTCGCTCCTGAACTCAATGGAACCATCAAATCATTGAAAATCCAACTCTAACCCTCAGATCTAGCCCTGGCCGAAATCTTGGCATACTTTGGGAATAATCGGTGTTTTTCGGTTTCGGCTCCGTAAACATGTTCCTTTCTACTCCTAACCACTTTATTAATCATTACATTAGGTTACAACTAACATTAAGACCCAATTTGGGCAGCATAACCCCTAGGCCATATCATTTCCAAACTTTAAAACCAATGGCAATCCGGTGAAATTTCACCGATTAAATTGCCCACAGCAGCCAGAATAAGCAATATATGAAAGTTTGGAAGTTACCTCAAGCTCCCACTAGCTTTTCTTCAAGGTGGCTGAAAACCATAGCCTTAGAAAACCCAATTTTTTGCTCCACAAACCTTGAAGAATATAGAAGAATAGCTTAGGAGCGGAGTTATACGCGTTAGGTAAGGATTTACCGAAGAAATCGACTTACCGTACAAGTTCTCTTCTACTTCTCTCTCTAGAATTTCTCACACCTTCTCTCTCTAGTTGCAGCTGAATATCACGGTTTTGAGCTGATGGAGGAGGTGGATGATGATTTAATATAATATAATATTATTTTCTAATTATTTACTAAATTTCCATCAATTTCGGATTTTCACAAAATTCTGGCAGATTTCTGCCCAAACTTTGAAAAATCATAACTAATTCTAGAAAAATCAAAATGAGGTGATCCCAAAGCCAATGGAAAGATATTTAAGTCGTTTTTATTGGAAAAATATGGATCACTGCATTTAATAACCTCAAAAATACAGAATTGCACAAAAGTCCATACTGCTCCAAAACAGATTCCAGTTTCCATCCCAAACTTTGGAAAATCATAACTCTTAACTCAAAATTTGAAATGATACATATTATATGTCCATTTTGAAGCTTGGCATGTGAAATTTAAGACTGAAAAATATCAGAATTTGTAGACACCATTTTCCTATTTAAAACGTCCATACAAGTCGACTGCCCTGTACAGAGTTTCAGTGAACAGAGTTTCCAACTTTTGCACAATTATTCCCAATGGTTCCAATTTCACAACAAACACTCTCCCCACACGAATTTTCACAAGGAAGCCATTGGAATCATTAAAACATCCAAATTCCCATCACCCATTCTCCAAAAGTGTTTATTCAACAATAATTACATTCACTTTTGAAGTCATTAGCCCTTAATCACTTTTTGGGATATTACACGTGCGAACACTGTAGCAGTAATGTAGCGCACCTTTTTTTCCCATATAAATAGAGATCAAGGCCAAGCTCAAAGGAAGAGGAGAGGAAGAGAAGCAGAGGTTTGCTTCTCCGACAGGGAGAGGTCCTTCTCTGATCGGGAGAGATCTTTCTCTAACATTTCTGAGTTTTTTGTGTTGTTTTTTAGATTTAATTTCATGCATTGTATGCCTCCATCTTGGAAGGCTTTGGATTGTATTACATTTTGCATGCCTCCGTCTTGGAAGGCTTAGGATTGTATTATATTTTGCATGCCGCCTACAAGAAGGGTTTTATCTCCTAAATAGACGGCTAGATTTCTTCATTTTTCATGCATCTTTTGGTTGTATATTTATGTTTGAGAATTTAATATTCAATTTTATGTAGTATTTCTGAGGTTTTCATTCTAGTTTTATATAATGTCAACTTATTTTTATTTTGATTTTAATTTCATTATGTGCTAAACTTTCATTTTCCTAGGGTGATGACATAGCTTACTAATGACGGATTAAATCTAAACTTATTAAATCTAGTTTGAATTTCTTCTTCATGATTGAGTTTTAATTATTATTCTTAATGCTTTTGATTGACTAGCCATCTTTTGAATGATTTCAATATGTATGTTGAGACCGGAAGGAGATAGATGTGTGTAGACCCTATAATTAAAACCATAACTTGCATATGAAATAGAAATATATTCATATGAGTTGTGTAGTCTTACTGAGTTCTATAAATCTTAATGCATGATTAATTGCTTAAATTCATATAGGAATATATTGGATTAGCAATTGATCATAGAATTGCTTGACCTTGGAAAAGGCTAGTAATTAAATTAGGGAAACTCGACTATTAATCATGTGGAATAAATTGGACTTGAATAGATAAGTGATTCAATTCGGAATTTGTTAAGTGAAATCTAATCCCTAGGGTTTTTTCTCATATTTTCTTTCATATCATCTGCATTCATATTTAGTTGTCCTTCTTTTATTTTGTACTCTCAATCACCAATGAATCGATAGACTAAATAGAGTTAAAATTGCTCATTTTGGTACTTAGTGATAAATCCTCATGGGAATGATACTCTACTTACTTCTATAATACTTGATTACAACAATATACACTTGTACTATTTAATTGATCATTTGCACATGTATCAAACTCTTTAAAACCCTATATACACAAAAATTAGGGCAAAAATTTGGAAATCAAAGTTCTCAACCAATGGCCACAATGTATATATATATATATATCAAAAGATTGCTCTTTCTCACCTCTACCACTATCTCTAGCTTGTTCTTTGATTCTCAACCACTAACTTTTCTTGAGTACACAAAACACCTCCTCTTGAAAATCTAAAACCATACAAATGAATCTTTCATCAAGAGGAACAAAGTTAAAGAAGTGGTTTTGGGCAATAGGAGTCATCTACAAGGTCAAATCTCAAGAAGAAGAGCTTGATTTACCTTGATTCCACTTTCTCTTTCCTCTTCTATGGCTTGGACGACTTGGACCTTGGAAAAAGATGGAAAAGTGATGAATAATCATATTTTTCAACCTCCCATATGCTCTTAGCAAACTTAAAAGAGAGAGGGAGGAAGAGTTTGAAATTTTTAACCATTTGACAATTTGACTTCAATAAAGTAGTGCTAAGTATCAAGATCCAATGGCTCCATTCAAAAAGGCATGTAACCATGTAGTTACCCTAACTAATTACATTAGCCACTTTGTCACACCTCTTGCTCTTTTAGTTGGTGGTGAATTTCCTCTTCGATAGCTGACTAATTGGCTGATAAATTTTCTTTCTTCTCGTTTTGCCCTTAACTATGGCAATTTCAGCTAGCTTGCCACTTGGGGAATTTTCTACTTTTATTTCCTCCTTCCATACGCCATTCCCTTCACTTTTAATTCAACTTATTCTTTGTCACTATGATTGAGCTTAAATATAGGGTTTGGGCACTTTTTGCTTCTAATTTAGGTCATAATTTGCACTTTATTCTCCAAAAGTGTTTGTCTAATATTAATTACATTCACTTTTGGAGTTATGAGCCCTTATACACATTTTAGGGCATTACACTTTTTCTTCTAATTCTTTTTTTAATACAATGATGTTTGGATGTTAATCTCATGCAAATGGGATGCATACATAGTGCCTGTTAATAAATGATAGATACTGGAATGTGAAGGGCTCAAAGGGGGTTCACAATAGATTAGTGTATAGGGTTTGTGTTTGGGATAAAGGGTGATGAAATGAATGCCCCTATCATGTTCATTAATCTAAATGCAAATGTGATTTTGAAAAAGAATTTAAACAAGTTCTAGAGATACACTAGAATAGGTGGAAAACACACATTAATTAATGGAAATTAGGCTCAAAATCCTTTCAACAAAGGTTTTCTTCTCAAATGCACATTCACAAAGATTAATCGAACATTAGTCTAATTAAAATACATTAACTCAACTAATTCAAATGCTACTCTAAGAGCAATAATAAATCAATTCATTACAAATCAACCAAGAATGTAACATCCCAAATTTCAGTCATCAAAATTCCTTTACACCTTTGTGGAATTAAAGGGAATAAAATGGTGAATATTGACACACTTAAATTAGCCAAACAGTTCAATTAGTGGTCACACAAATTTTGGGCCACAATAAGACATAAAATTTAATTTATGTCTTCATAAATGACCATTTTTGTAGCCCAAAATGGGATAATGGAATAGCACAATTTTTGAGCCCAAATAATAGGGAATTTCAGCCAACAACGAATGAAAAGAAGAAGGTCCAATTTAATACAAACATGCAAGGGAAAAATGGTCATTTGGCTATAAAGCAAGAAGCTTTTATTTTTCCCTTTAATTAGGGACATTTTTTTGGTCAAAAAGAAAATAAAGGGAGGAAAAATATTTATTTGGCTACAAATTATGCCATGTGGGAAGAATATTAGCCAAGTGAAAAAGATGAAGACTAAAGTCAAATTTCACATGTTGATTTGCAATTAAATATTATTAGTCTAGGAGATGGATAATAATATTTCAAGAAGCCCTTTTAGTTATTTCAAGGGCCATATTTCGTATAACATGAGAAAGAAAAGAGAAAGTAAATATGTGAACTTAATTGGTGACCTTTGGAAACCATTAGAGTCAAGTGGAAAAAGATGATGGTTTTAGTCAATTTTCACATGCAAAAATTACAATTAAATAATATATTTTAAGGAGGTGGATGATGATATTTTAAAAGCTCTTATCTTCTTTTCAAGAGGCCATTTTCTGCCAAACACCAAGAATAAGAGAGAGAGAGAGAGAGAGAAATAGAGAGAGAGAGAGAGCGCTTGAAGAAAGATTAAGAACAAGAGACAAAAACAAGAGTTCAAGAAGCAATCAAGGTAGGTTTCAAGTGATTTTCACTTGTTTATGCCTTCTAATTCATGACAACTCTCTCTAATCTCTATGTCTTCTTGAAATACACTTGTAGTAAGAAGAAAATCAAAGGAAAGAGCAAGAGGAGGGTCAGAGTTTTGAGTCTAGAGAGAAAAAGCAAAGGTAATCACAAATAACCTTCTTTCATGTTGAATTTAAGTTGTATATTGTTGTGGTTGAGATTTGTTTGGTTGATTTTATAATTTGGGAATTCCTAGCCCTTAGTGGAGGTGTTGTCCAAATTTGGATTAATCAAGTAGAAACTGTAATTAAGTGGTTAAACAAGTGATTTAAAGTGAAAAGAAGGTGTAAGGTGGATTGAAATTATAAAACTTCATTTCCCTTAAAATTCTATATTTTCGGCTAGCTATATATAGGGAACATGTAAAATATGAAGTGTGAAGGGTTTATGGTGTGAAATGACAATTTTACCCTTAAAACCATAACATTGTGGCTGTCAAGGGTATTTCTATAATTTGGGCATGAATTTGACTAATATAAGGCCAAAAATGGATTCTACATGCGAAATTACGTAGGAATATCTCGAGTCATAATTTTTGATTAAGTACAGTTAGACCAGGTATAAAAGGGCTTAGACCGAGTCTCTAAGGGCATTTTAGTCAATATGTGATTTTGAGTCAAGATAACCAATAATGAGTTTAAAATAATACATGAATGAGTAATAACTCATTTATTATAAATTT
This sequence comes from Inga laurina, assembly GCA_963855925.1. Classification (NCBI taxonomy): domain Eukaryota; kingdom Viridiplantae; phylum Streptophyta; class Magnoliopsida; order Fabales; family Fabaceae; genus Inga; species Inga laurina. Next base: position 28,928,149 of record OY979702.1, on the reverse strand, counting down.
GGGATTTTAGGATCGAACAGTAGCTCAAGGCGGTTAGAAAGTATTGGACCGATAGATAGGCAAGGAAAAGGAAATCCACGTAGAGTCGGTAAAATGGGCTAGCCCACGGGCTAGGCAGTACAGGCCAGTGCGGGCCGCACTTGTAATGACCCAAAAATGGGATTAAGGGCTAATGACTTCAAAAGTGAATGTAATTAATGATAATTAAACACTTTTAAAGAATAAGATGTGAAACTCGCTTTGAATGTGTTGTAATTAGCGCCTAAACTCTATATCTAATTTTGATGGTGGATTAACATATAAATTGAGTTAAATAAGAGGGAGGGTGCATGGTTGAGTGATATAAACCCTAAAAATGTGTTCGGAGGTCATTTGGTAGAGATTGCCTTAATAAGAGGAAAAATAGGTAAAAAGGAAAGTTACCGACTAGTTGGTCAGTTACTGAAGAGAAAACTCATTGGTAATTGGAGATCAATGGTTAGGATTGATTGATCAAGGGGTGGAATCTTGTGCAATTAAGTTAATGTGTAACATGGAAGAGGAGAACAAGATCTTGCCAAGTGTCAAAGCATGAGCTATGGGATCCAAGTCAAACATTCAACTCATTTTCTTTTCCCTCCCATTCTTTTAAGTCAGCAAAATGGGCTTGTAGAGGCCAAAAATCTGATTTCTCATATCTTCATCATCATCTTCACTAACTCAGCTCATCTCTCTCCTCTCCTCCATTTTTGTTGAAGCTAAGCAAGAAAGAGAAAGAAGAAGCTTGGGTTTTAGGTAAGAAAATGACTTTGAATGCTTAAATATTCCGCATTAATATTGTTCATGATGTCAAGACCTCTATTTCTATGGTTTCAGATTTTTGATTAGTGGAGTTTGAGAATTTGTGGGAATTTAAAAGTGGGAGAATCAAAGAAATAGCTTTGGGAAGAAGTTAAGGTGAGTATTTGATATCTTTTGGTATAATTATTATGGTCATTGGTTTGGTTTTGAGAATTTTGAATTTGTGCCATGATTTTTGGCCTAATTTGAATGCTTGAATTGATTAGTGTGTTGTGTAGAATGTGGTGTCAAATTGTGTATTTGTGCCATTGGAGTTGGTTTGGAATTTTGGAATGGAAGGAATTGTATTGTGGTGGATTGTGTGTATTTTGTGTTGACATGTTGAGATTTCTGTGGAACATGTCTACGTGGATGGAATTTGATTGTTTTGATGGTTTCAATGGATTCCTTGTGCAAAATTGGTGTGGAAATGGTGTTTGTTAAGAATTTTGAACCGTTGGAAGCAAATTGCATAAAACTGAAATTCTGTCTCTTAGAACTCTGTATAGGGCAGTCAGGTTGTCTGGAATTTTTGAATGGGCAAATGGTGTCTAAAAATTTTGAAACTTTCCAGTCTTAAAGTTCACATTCCATGCTTCAAAATGGACAAATAATTCATGTCATTTCGTTTTATGTGCTTGGAGTAATGACTGTCCAAAGTTTGGGATTAAACCTGGAATCTGTTTTGGGGCAGTGGTGAATTTTGTGAAATTTGGTAATTTTGTGGTGATTTCTGGTAATGATCCATATCTTTCATATAAAGAGGACTTAAATATCGTTGTGAATCACCTCATTTCGATTTTTCTGGAATTAGTTATGATTTTTGGAAGTTCAGCCAAGAAACAAGAGTTTCTTGGCCACGGCCCAAATGTTTTTTACTTGTTTTTGGCCATGGCTAGTGGATTCTTGGGCCGCGGCCAACCCCCAAAAATCAGTATTTTTCACTTTTGAAAGGTGGTTTTTAGTATGATCTTTTCCAACTTTTTAGGTATATGTTTGGGGCTTTTAATAGCCACATAAAGTATCCAAATAATAATCGACTTTAAATGTGATAAAAGTAAGAATTTGGTGTAGAGAATTAATCCGCCGTTCTTGACTTTAATCTATAGGGTTCAACATTTTCCCTGATCATGAACGACCCGTGGTAGAGAACGTTCGGAAAGAACTAGGTAGTGACTCTTCTCTTATGCTATATGTAAATGTATTGTATGTATGTGTATCATTATTTTGTGATGATTTCTCATGCTGCTGCCTATACAGTTGGTGATAGCTGTCGTTATCCAGTGCAAGCTGGAGTTATACATCGCAAGCTGCCGTGATTATGTATATAGCCGTGAGTGCTGTCGTTTGTGGTGAAATCCATGTATCAATGTGTTGCTGTTGATGGTTTCTTACATGCTATGTGTTTATATATTGTATGAGTGATTTGTTACTACTGGGATTCTTTTGAATCTCATTCTTTCCATTGTTAAACCTATAGACAGGGCAGGTGGTTCCACAGGGAAGCAGACAGCCAAGAGCGGTTAAGACTCCTTTGAGATATTTTATTTTGGTTGTTGGTTATCCATTATGATTTGGAATGTAAATACTATTTTGGATATAGTTATGTAATCCCCTATATGGGAAACTGTAAACCCTTAATGAACGAATGAAACCCGAGGGTTGCCGGGATTTTCGTTATACGCTGTGATATATAAAAATGTGATTTAACTGCACAGGGTAATTATATTCGAATTTGAAATGGAGACCAGGATAGGGAAAGAATTTTTGAAAAAGTTTGTGAAATGAGTTTTATTTATCCATTGGTCTCTAATCCATTTTAATTACCCATTTTGAATCATAATTATGGTTATCAAGGCAAGGGGTTACAACACTTCTACGGGTTGGGAAATCCCTAACCCTAACCCGCAAGTGCGAGTTCACAAGCTAGCCCGCACTTTTTTTTAGGTTTTGCATTACACAAGTCTGGACCAAAGAACCTCTTAAAGTCCAAATCCAAAAAAGAAACCAACAACCTAGAAAAGAACCTCCCAAAGTCCAAATAAAAAAAAACTATCCCCCTAAGCCAAAACCTCAACTATAACAGCCCAACATGGTATCCATGTAAAAAAAAGTCTAGCCCACCAAAGTCCAAGCAAGGCATCCATGTAAAAAAAATATGCAGGCTAGCCCGCATCAACCTGTGGGTTGAGCGGTGTGGGCCTGTATGGCCTATATCTTTATGGGACGAAAAAACCCAACCTTAACCCTATTCCAACCTACGGACCTATAGGTTGAGCCCTCGAGTTGGGCCCGTTTTACTGGCTCTATATCCAGGTAGTAACTCTATCTCTCATAAACTATTCGGTGCTATATACATGTTGTATGTTGCTATATTATGCGATATGAATAATGAACACACTATCTAGCTGTGGTGCTTGAAAAACACAAGTACTGTCCCAATGGGAAAGCACAAGTACCATTCGGCCAAGTGAGGACCCAACTATGATACACAGTGCCTGGGGCACATTACCTAGTTGTGGTCTAAGACTCAGCTGAGGTATACAGACAAGTAAGGGAATTGGCCCAAAGTAGTGTGCACACTTCAGTTTATAATGTTGTTATATTTACTCTATGTAGTGCATTGCATATCTATTTATCACATTTTATATGATTGATAACTTGTTACTACTAAGATTCATATGAATCCCACTCTTTCCATAAATGCATAAAGTTTTTTGCAGCAGGTAATGGCTTAAGGGGCAAAAGTGTAATTACTAGCATCTAGAGGTTTCGGGCCAGTATAGGTAGGATAGTTGGTTATCCAAAGGCCTTTCTATTATTTTAAAGTTTGTAAATATTATGAACACATCCTATAGGGAATACCTGTAATATAATCAAGCACTTTGTATCAATATATCAATATATTTATGCTATTCCTGTGTAGCCACTGAATTGTGCATTAGCATTCCGCACAGTGTCAAAATAAAGAAGAGGTTTGACAACCAAGAACATATGCAATTCCCATAAGTATTTAGACAAATTTCTAAAACAAGAAGTGTCAAAATTTGAAAAGTGTGGTTTGAACCAAGAATTTTCTAATACTTGTTTTTGAAAATGACACATTTTTTGCAATTAGGCACAATAAAGCACATAATACCCAAATCCTAACCCCTCCCCCATACTTAAATCTTGTATTGTCGTCAATGCAAAGCCTAAATACAAAGGAATGACAAAAGCTTAAAGCCTAAGCGGTGGGAGAATAAAAATAAATCTACCTTTTAGTACTGAATTTTGTCCTTCCCCCACACTTATCTTCCTCATACAACAACTAAGCTCAAAGAATCATAAAAATTAGGAAGAAAACATGTGAGGAAAGAGACAACCTTTATTAGAATCTTTTAAGGCACTTGCAAGAGAAGTTCTTATCCAATATGAGAAACATGATGGTCTTCATGGTGCACACTTCTCTTTGCTCTTAGGTGGTGGTAGTTTGGGATCAATCGGAAGGTAGGTACCATAAAGGACCCTTCCAATTGTATGCATGCAAAGAAGACAATTCAAAAGCAGTACCCATTCCATAGATATAAACATGTAGAGATCTAGAGTATTGTGAAAACATGTTAAGAACAAAACTCTTAATGTAGGAATTACACCCAAGAAAATCAAGTAGTCATAGTTTCAAAATCTTTTTGTGTTTGCAATAGAAAAAATACGGAATCCAACTTAGTATTGGAGTGCATTACATCACTTTTGCAATCACAAGAGTTGGGAGGTAAAAGAATGGATGAAGAAAGAGAGTTGATCAAAACATTAACAGTACCCCGCTCTCTTGAAAACCCATCCAAACAACAAACCAATCAGTTCAAAATGAAGCCCACACTTACATCTACATATTTTCGCAACCGGTTTTAAAATCCAACAGTATTCTGGTAAGCGAAATAGCACCAAACACCTTTAAATGAAAATCCAAAACCATATAAATGAAGCTTTGGATGAGTAGAAGAAGGTTCATGAAGGGTATTTTGGGAAAAAACACTGATTCGATAGTGTTTCATGGATCAAAGTTAGGAAATTTTACTATTCACTCTCTATGTCTCCTTTACCATTTTTCCATGAATTTTCTTATTTTTCTTTGATTTTTTGGGTTGCTGGCCAAAATATATGGCAAGAGGGAGTCTTGAAAAGTTATGCCACATGTCAGATTCCTATGGTGCCATTTGTCCAATAATCCAATAGTTTGGTGACATGTGTCACTTGCTTTAATAAAGTGGGTCCCTCTTCCTTTCTTAGTCCTCTAGCCATCAAAATTGTCAGGGAAAGTGAGTGTATAATGCTTTTCCCTGACTCCTAGGTTCGGTGTTTAGGAAAGTTAGTCGGGTGGATTTCCCCGACTTAGGGTGAGGTGGCACCCTCCGGTGATGACAATTCAAAAAGTAAAGTGACTTTATCATTATAAGGGGATAAACGTCATCTTTTGGTTGGTCAACCCATAAAGTAAAAAGCAACTTCATCAATGAGAGGACATGTGTCACTTGGAGATTGCACCAACAAAAAAAGTAAAAAAGCACCTTATTGACCTTCCACCATAAGATGGAGCCATGTGTCCACTTTATTAGGGGGAGGAAAAGTCAGGGGATTTCCCTGGGTCAACCTATGAGGTGTCATCTTTCGTGGTCCCCATATAAAGTAAAATTAATTTATTCAATTATTATTTTATGAATTAATAAACAGAATTTTTTCAAATGCCCATTTTATTGGAAAATGGTGTCATACATACATACTTGGCATCGGTGAATTTTCTTCCAACTAATCATATTTACAAGCAATATCAGGTGCTCATATTCTAGTATGCCCCCCACCCCGATACAACAAATTTTGTCTCTGAAATTTGTTACATGTTCTAAAACATAAATTCTAGGTAGCGCTTCCACAAGTTGTCTTCCACTTCTTAGGTTGCCTCTCCAAGTGATAACCCTTTTTAAACCACCTTCACAAATGTAATACTTCTATGCCTGAGCCATCTTTCCTATCACTCAATGACTTGTTCTGGCTCAACCTTATATGTAAGATTATCTTGCATATCCATATCTTCATACTCTACACCATATTGGGAGTCTAGTTGATACTTTTTCAGCTGTGAAACATGAAAGACTTCATGCAATCTGCTCAAGTTCGAAGGTAGAGCAATCCGGTATGCTACTGGCCCAATTCTTAATAGAATCTCAAATGACTTGATGTATCAAGGGCTTAGCTTCTTCCTCTTTATTGCTTTGCCAATACCGGTGACAGGTTAAACCCTAAAAATACTTGATTATTGACCTAGAACTCTAGCAGTCTTCTTCGCTTGTCGGTATACCTCTTTTACCTACTCTGGCTTGCAAGCAGTCTTTACTTGATGAGTTTGATCTGTTCAGTCATTTAATCTACTATATCTGGCCCATACAACCTTCTTTCTGATAACTCAATCTAGTAGAGAGGGGACTGACATTTCCTTCCATAAAGTGCTTCATACGAAGCCATCTGAATGCTCGTATTACTATTATTATAGGCTAATTCAGCAAGTAAAAGGTAGTGATCCTAACTTCCCTTGAAGTTCGTCACACACGATTTCAGCATATCTTCCAGCATTTGTATGGGTCTCCCTGTTTGTCCATTGGTAGGCTGTACTGAATTTCAGTTTAGTGCCTAGAGCTTCATGCAGAGATCTCCAAAATCTTGAAGCAAAGCAAGGATCACTAACAGAAATTATACTCTTTAGCATCCCATGAAGTCTCATTATTTCCCTGATGTATATCTCTACTACCTTTTAGGAGAATAGTCAGCATTGATTAGTATGAAATGTGCTAACTTGGTGAAATGATCAACAATCACCCATATCACATCATGATTCAGGATTTTGGGTAACCCTGCCATAAGATCTATGGTCACATTCTGCCACTTGCACTATATAATCTCAAGACCTTGAAGTAGTCTTGGTGGTTTTTGGTGTTCAATCTTTACCTTTTGACAGGTAAGACACCGTGCTACATATTCAGTTACATCCTTCTTCAATCAAGGCCATTAATACATCGCTTGCAAGCTGTGGTACATCTTCACCATCCCTGGGTTAAGGGTATATTGACTCTTGTGAGCCTCATCTAGGATTTTCTGCCTCAAGTCAGCCTTTCATGGAACATAGATTCTCTTCTTGTATTGAACCAGTCTACTAGGTGAAAGATCATAGCCCTGAGTCTCGCCTCGTCCAATCATAGTTCGGATGGATTGTGCCTGTTCATCTTGCATTTAAGCTTCTGCAATCTCAGCCTTCAGGTCACTTTCCTCTTGATTAATGCCATAACCAGTAGCGGATTTGATTTGATAGGCTTAGATCTCAAAAATCTTCTACTAATTTCCTCTCCTGTATCAACATAGCTGTCACTTGCATTGTCTTTCAACTAAGAGCATCAGCGATGATCTTGGCTTTACTTGGGTGATACTTGATTTCTAAGTTGTAGTCTTTTTGTAACACCATCCACCTACACTATCTCATATTAAGCTCTTTCTAATCATACAGATTGTAATATCCCAAAAAGTGATTAAGGGCTAATGACTTCAAAAGTGGATGTAATTATTGTTGAATAAACACTTTTGGAGAATGTGTGATGGGAATTTGGATATTTTAATGATTCCAATGGCTTCCTTGTGAAAATTCATGTGGGGAGAGTGTTTATTGTGAAGTTGGAACCATTGGGAACAATTGTGCAAAAGTTGAAAACTCTGTCCATTGAAACTCTGTACAGGGCAGCCAATTTGTATGGACGTTTTAAATAGACAAATGGTGTCTAAAAATTCTGAAATTTTCCAGTATTAAATTTAACATGTCAAGCTTCAAAATGAACATATAATTTGTATCATTTTGATTTGTGACCTAAGAGTTTTGGATTTTTGAAGTTTGCCCAGCGAAATTAATTATTTTCTGGAACAGTATGCAAAGATTGAAATTCTGGGAATTTTGTGGTGATTTTCAGTAATGGACAATATTTTTCCTATGAATAGGACTTAAATATCTTTCATTTGGCTTTGGAATCACCTCATTTCAATTTTTCTAGGATTAGTTATGATTTTTCAAAGTTGGGCAGAAAATCTGCCAGAAAATCCGAAAATGTGAAATTAGAAATTATGACATCATTATGTGGTAAGGTGACATCAACATGGAATTAAAAGCAATTCCATCATCTTCATCAGCCATTCCCGACCCATTCCAGAGGGGAAAAACCGTGAAGAGAGCTTGGAGAAAAGAGAGAAAAAGAGGAAGAAATCTCGCAAGGTAAGCCGATTTCTCCGGCGATTTAGCTCCTAACGCGTATAACTCCGACTCTAAGCTACTCCTCTTTATTCTTTAAGGTTTTGAAGCAAATAATTTCTGGTTCAAAGAGGCTAGGGTTCAGCCAAATTTGGGAAAAGCTAGTGGGAGCTTGAGGTAACTTCCAAACTTTCGTATATTGCTTATTCTGGCTGCTGTGGGCAATTTAATCGGTGAAATTTCACCGGATTGCCATTGGTTTTAAAGTTTGGAAATGATATGGCCTAGGGGTTATGCTGCCCAAATTGGGTCTTAATGTTAGTTTTAACCTAATGTAATGGTTAATAAAGTGGTTAGGAGTAGAAAGGAACGCGTTTACGGAGCCGAAATCGTAAAATCCCGATTTTCCCCGGAAAACTCATAAATTTCGGCCAGCTCTAGAAATGGGTCTTAGAGTTGGATTTTCAATGATTTGATGGTTCCATTGATTTCAGGGGCGAAAATTAGGTGGGGTTACAGTTGGTCACTTTTTCGGAAAAGGCCGAAAAAGCATGATTACGAAAACGCCCCTAAAACCCTTAAAGTGGGGCTGCCAAGGGTAAATTTGTAATTTAACATTGAATTTGATAATTCCAAGTATGGAAATGGATTCCTTGGGCGGAAATATGTTAGGATAGCCCAGATTAGAATTTCGGGAAAAGTGCAACCGGACCGGGTACGGCGGGCCCAGGCCGGGTCCCCAGGGGCATTTTTGTAAATTTTCATTATAGACTCATATGGAACCTATTCTAAGTGTTTGAAAGTAGGAATTGGGGGTAGGAAATTAATCCATCATTCTTGATTTTGTTTATAGGCTTTGATATTTGCCGCCCTCGTGAGCCAACTGAGCCAGCAAACGTCAGGAAGGAACGAGGTAGTAACTTTTCTTTCGTACCATATGTGATGCATTGTATGTGTGTATTATCATTGATTTGTGATAAACTCGTATGCTGTGACATTGTGAATATGTGTAAACACCGTCATACCAATAGTCCCTGAGTAGCTAACAACAGATCGGGCAAGGGTTGTATGCCTTCCCGGCGGAGAAAGGGGATGAGGATGAGGTGTGATATATGTGATTATGTGGGCCGAAAGGCTATTTGTGAAGGCCGACGTGTAATATCCCAAAAAGTGATTAAGGGCTAATGACTTTAAAAGTGGATATAATTATTGTTGAATAAATACTTTTGGAGAATGTGTGATGGGAATTTGGATATTTTAATGATTCCAATGGCTTCCTTGTGAAAATTCATGTGGGAAGAGTGTTTATTGTGAAATTGGAACCATTGGGAACAATCATGCTAAAGTTGAAAACTCTGTCCATTGAAACTCTGTACAGGGCAGCCAATTTGTATGGACGTTTTAAATAGACAAATGGTGTCTAAAAATTCTGAAGTTTTCCAGTATTAAATTTCACATGTCAAGCTTCAAAATGAACATATAATTTGTATCATTTTGATTTGTGACCTAAGAGTTTTGGATTTTTGAAGTTTGCCCAGCGAAATTAATTATTTTCTGGAACAGTATGCAAAGATTGAAATTCTGGGAATTTTGTGGTGATTTTCAGTAATGGCCAATATTTTTCCTATGAAGAGGACTTAAATATCTTTCATTTGGCTTTGGAATCACCTCATTTCGATTTTTCTAGAATTAGTTATGATTTTTCAAAATTTGGGCAGAAAATCTGCCAGAAAATCCGAAAATGGGAATATGACATCATCTCATTAAAAGATGATGTCAGCATGGATTATTAATCAAATTGCTCATCTTCTTCAGCCATTTCACGCCATTTCCAGCTGAAGATAGTGAGAGAAAGTTGAGAGCTCTTAGAGAGAGAAAGAGGAGAAATCTCGCAAGGTAAGCCGATTTCTCCGACGATTTAGCTCCTAACGCGTATAACTCCGACTCTAAGCTACTCCTCTTTATTCTTTAAGGTTGTGAAGCTCAAAATTTGGTGTTTCAAAGAGGCTAGGGTTCAGCCAAATTTGGGAAAAGCTAGTGGGAGCTTGAGGTAACTTCCAAACTTTCATATATTGCTTATTCTGGCTACTGTGGGCAATTTAATCGGTGAAATTTCGCCGGATTGCCATTGGTTTTAAAGTTTGGAAATGATGTGGCCTAGGGGTTATGCTGCCCAAATTGGGTCTTGATGTTAGTTGTAACCTAATGTAATGGTTAATAAAGTGGTTAGGAGTAGAAAGGAACGCGTTTACGGAGCCAAAATCGTAAAACCCCAATTTTTCCCGGAGAACATGTATATTTCGGCCAAGGCTGTAAATGGGTCTTAGAGTTGGATTTCAATGATTTGATGATTCTATTGGATTCAGTGGGCGAAAATAGGTGGGGTTACAGTTGGGCACTTTTTCAAAAAAGGCCGAGAAAGCATAATTACGGAAACACCCCTAAAACCCTAAAAGTAGGGCTGCCAAGGGCAATTTCGTAATTTGACATTGAATTTGATAATTCTGAGTACGGAAATGGATTCCTTGGGCGGAAATATGTTAGGATAGCCCAGATTAGAATTTCGAGAAAAGTGCAACCGGTCCGGGTATGGCGGGCCCAGGCCGGGTCCCCGGGGGTATTTTTGTAAATTTTCATTATAGACTCATATAACCCTAAGTAACACTATGGAAGTGTCTAAATAGTGCATTTGGAATTGTAGGATTCGATATTTGCCGCCCTCGTGAGCCAACTGCGCTGAAGGACGTCAGGAAAGGATCAGGTAGTGACTCTCTCTCTTATACTATGTGTAATGCTCTGTATGTGTGTGTTATCACTGTTCTGTGATGAATCTTTGATGCTGCTGTGGTTACAGCTGGTGATAGCTGTCGTTTACAGCGCAAGCTGTCGTATTGTGTATACAGCCGTGAGTGCTGTCGTTTGTGGTGAAAACCATGTATCTTTGAGATTGATGTTGCTGTTGTTGCTGGTTGTGATTTATATACATGCTTGGTATTTATACATTGTATGAGTGGTTTGTTACTACTGAGATTCTCTCGAATCTCATTCCTTCCTATGACTAACCTTTCAGACAGGGCATGTGGCTCAAAGGAGAAGAGGCCGACCCGAAGCACTTAGGACCCTTAGGGGTATAGTTGATTTTGGAATGTTGGTTATATCTTTTGAATTCGGGATTACTGTATAATCTGAAATATGAATAGTATATTCAATTTTGGATGTAATCCCCTAGTGGATACTTAAACCTCAGGTTATATATGTATAGAATCCGGGAGTTGCCGGGGAATTGGTTTTACACTCTGTCATACGTGAATGTAGATAAACTGCACAGGTGATTATATTCGAATTTTGAAATGGAGACCAGGAACAGGAAAGAGATTTTGAATGATTTTGTGAAAACCCTACCACAAAGTAGGAGATGAAACGAGTTTAAGTTATCCGAAGGTCTCTAATCTACTTTAATTATTTAATATCGAATTATAATTACATGATTAAAGGCAGGGTGTTACATTTTGGTATCAGAGCTGTAGTTCCTGGCAAGGGTAGAGGTTGCTAGGATAGATCCCTTAGATAGTAGTAGGGATAGAAGATTATCTGTGAATGATTGTTGTGTATGCACATGTATGTTTTATTGACATGGATATATATAAGAGTTTTGTGACTATATGTGCATACTATCTCTGCTAAATTAATGGGGCAAGTTGTTTGTAGAATGAAGAAAACTAGAGGACGCCCCAATATTCCGTGTGTAGACCCAGAGGTGGAGGTCGTCAATGATAATCCACCAGATCCTATGCAAGAGCTGATGGGTCTAATCCGGGATCAAAGAGATATGATAACTGAGTTGAGAGAAGAGCTCCGAGCAGAGAAGGCGAAGAACAAGGAAGGTCCAGTTCAGTCCACTCCGGAGGAAACTCAAGGAGAAGCCCGTCATGAGGACACTGCTGAAGGGTCAGCACGACCCCTGGAGTCCCCACCTCACATTGTCCCAAATCAAGAATCACATGGGATGCCGCTTAGAGAGGAAAGAGACCTTCAGTTTTGGGTCACCAGGTTCTGCAAGCATTTGCCTCCTGCGTTCAGAGGGAGGTTTGACCCTCAAGCAGCCGAAGATTGGATGAACAGACTGGAGAAAATATTTGAGGTGCTTAATTGTCCGGATGAGGTGAAGCCACGACTGGCCGTTTACAAACTCGAAGGGGATGCAGACCGTTGGTGGCGGAATATCGCCCTAACCTTGAAGAGCAACAAGATGCCATTGACTTGGGAATTGTTTCAACAAGAATTCAACGAGAAGTATTTTCCCAAATCAGTGAGGCTCAAGAAGGAGACAAAATTCCTGAATATCAGGCAAGGGGACACGGAAAGCTTCGATGATTACTTGTCCTGTTTTGTCCGATTGGCTCGATACTCCTCCTATCTCCGGTTCAAGGATGATGAAGAATGGAGTTCTGATATGCTTATTCGCGGTCTGAGGCGAGAGTTGAGGAAGCGCTTAGCTACTCATCAATTTACCAAGTTCAAAAGGCGGTTGAACAGTGCAAGATTAGAGAGAACAACTTGAGAGATTTGTATCCTGCCAGAGCTACTATCCACTGCAATGGACCTAATAAGGGTGCTACCTCACAAAAGCGAAAGGGGCAAGGATCTTCGTCTGGAAGTGGTAAGAAGCCCTACCAGTCTGGGAGCCGTGACCAGCAAAGAACATATTCTGGACCATGGATTTGTCGTCGGTGTAACCAACCACATCAAGGCAAAACTTGTGATGGCAAAATAATATGCTTCAATTGTAAGCGTGTGGGGCATACTTCTGCTGAATGCAAAGAGCCACGACCAGACCAGAGACCGAGGACACAGGGCCGAGTATTCACTATGACCCATGAGGAGGCCCGCAAATCTCCTGAGCTAATACAAGGTAAACTTCTACTTCATGGCCATCTGTTGCAAGTTTTATTTGACTCGGGTGCAAGTCACTCCTTCATTGCCTATGATTGCGTGAAGCGCCTGGGATTGCATGTGCACAAACTGCCATTTGAATTAGTAGTGTCAACTCCAATGGGTATTAAGGCCTTGACCAAAGAAGCTTGTTTGAGTTGTGTCATAACTGTGGAAGGGCATCAATCTATTGTAGATTTGATATGTTTGCCTCTTAGTCAATTAAAAGTCATTTTGGGTTTTGATTGGTTAATAGCAAATAATATATTGCTTGATTGTGGAAACAAGAGGATAGTATATCCTGTATCTCAGAGGGTTGAAGATGTGGATGCTAGTATGAATTTTCTTTCGGCAGCCAAAGCTGAAAAGTATCTTGAAAAGGGTTGCCAGGGGTATGTAGTGTTTTTCTCTGTGCAAGGGGAAAATGGCGAAACCTTGAATAATATACCCGTGGTAAATGAATTCCCTGAGGTGTTTCCGGACGATCTGAGCGGATTACCTCCAGAAAGGGAAGTTCAGTTCCCAATTGACATTGTACCTGGAGCTGGTTCTATATCCAAGGCCCCATACCGCATGGCCCCAAACGAAATGGTGGAGTTAAAGAAACAAATAGAAGATTTGCTTGAGAAAGGGTTTATTAGACCCAGTGTGTCGCCTTGGGGAGCTCCAGTGTTGTTTGTAAAGAAGAAAGATGGGAGTCTTCGCTTGTGTATCAACTACAGAGAGCTGAATAAAGTTACTATAAAAAACAAGTACCCTCTTCCCCGAATTGATGACCTATTAGATCAACTCTCTGGTTCGTGTGTGTTTTCAAAGATTGATCTAAGGTCAGGGTATCATCAGCTGCGAGTGAAAGCAGAAGATATTCCAAAGACTACTTTCAGGACCCGATATGGTCATTATGAGTTCTTGGTGATGCCATTTGGGCTAACCAATGCGCCTGCGGTTTTCATGGATTACATGAACCGTATCTTTCGGCAATATCTGGATCAGTTTGTTGTTGTGTTTATCGATGACATTTTGATATATTCCAAGAATAAGGATGAGCATGAGCATCATTTGAGAATCGTATTGAATATCTTGTGCGAGAAGCAATTATATGCTAAATTGAGCAAGTGTGAGTTTTGGCTATCAGAAGTGAAATTCTTAGGCCATGTTATCTCGTAAGAAGGGGTCTCTGTGGATCCCAGCAAAGTGGAAGCAGTACTGAACTGGAAGAGGCCAGAATCTGTGGCGGAAATACGCAGTTTTCTGGGTCTTGCTGGTTATTATCGGAGATTTATCCAAAATTTCTCCCGCATTGCGTTGCCGATGACCAAGCTCACGAGAAAAGATCAGCCGTTTGTGTGGGACGAGAAATGTGAAAACTGCTTTGTGGAGCTGAAGGAGAGGTTGACGTCGGCACCTGTATTGATTTTACCCGATCCCAGTGTGACATATGTTGTGTATTCTGATGCCAGTGGGCAGGGATTAGGGTGTGTCCTTATGCAGCAGGGACGTGTGGTGGCCTATGCCTCTCGACAGCTCAGACCTCATGAATTGAATTATCCCACTCATGATCTGGAGCTTGCGGCCATTGTATTTGCTTTAAAGATTTGGCGTCATTACCTGTATGGTGTGACTGTGGAACTGTACTGCGACCACAAAAGTCTCAAATATCTGTATGATCAAAAAGAACTGAATATGAGACAGCGCCGCTGGATGGAATTGCTTAAGGACTACGACCTGGAGATAAAATATCACCCGGGTAAGGCAAATGTAGTCGCTGATGCTCTTAGCCGAAAGACTGTGCTTGTTGCAGCTATGATGATACAAGAAAGGAAATTGATTGAAGATTTTCGTGATTTAAATTTGACAAATCAGATCATCTGTGCCAATTACACTGTTTCTCAAGAGGAGAGTGATCTAAGGGTGGAAATTGAAGAAGCTCAGAGTCAAGATGACTGGATACAGCGCAATCTGACTCGAATCAAACAGGGAGAAGTTCCAGGCTACGACATATCGCCTCGTGGATTGGTTCGTTACCAGAAAAGAGTCTGCGTTCCACTTAAGGCAGAGTTGAGGCAGAAGATTCTGGATGAGGCACACAAGAGCCGATATACTCTTCATCCTGGTATGACCAAGATGTATCAGAGTCTGAAATCGGTGTATTGGTGGCCGGGTTTGAAGAGTGACGTGACCAAATATGTTGCAAGGTGTCTCACTTGTCAGAAAGTGAAAATCGAGCACCAGAGACCGCCTGGTTTACTTTAGAGTCCTGAGATTCCGAAATGGAAATGGGAAAGCGTGACCATGGATTTGGTTGAGAGATTACCCAGGATCAGAAACTATGATGCAATCTGGGTAATTGTGGACCGATTAACAAAGTCAGCCCACTTCATACCAATCGATGCTGGTTACTCTCCGGATAAGCTAGCAGAGATTTATATCCGAGAAATTGTGAAACTCCATGGTGTACCGAAGAATATCATTTCCGATCGAGATCCACGATTTACTTCAAAGTTTTGGAAAGCATTGCATGAAGCCTTAGGTACTCAAATGAGATTCAGTACGGCTTATCATCCTCAAACGGATGGACAATCTGAGAGAACAATTCAGACGCTGGAAGATATGTTGCGAGCTTGTGTTCTCGACTTTAAAGGAAGTTGGGATCGTTTCCTTCTACTGGCTGAGTTTGCTTACAACAATAGCTATCATGCGAGCATCCAAATGGCTCCGTATGAAGCGTTGTATGGAAGACGGTGTCAATCACCTTTATGCTGGAATGAATTATCCGAAAGGAAGCTTTATGGGCCAGATTTGGTTGATCAAACCTCAGCACAGATTCAGATTATTCGTAAGAGGCTCCTTGCAGCGCAGAGTCGACAGAAAAGTTACGCTGACAAGAGGAGAAGGCCTCTAGAATTTGAGGTTGGTGATCACATATTCCTGAGAGTATCACCAATTACGGGCATTGGGCGAGCCATCAAGAGGAAGAAGCTGAGCCCGAGATATATAGGTCCTTTTGAAATCCTTGAGAGGATTGGGCCTGTTGCTTATCGAGTAGCCCTACCCCCAAACTTGAGCAGACTCCACGATGTGTTTCATGTTTCCCAACTGAAGAAGTATCAACCGGATCCATCTCATATTGTTGAATACGAAGAAGTTGAGTTACAAGACAACTTCACATATGCGATAGAGCCAGAACAGATCATTGATAGAGAAGAACGACGACTCAGACACCGAAGCATTCCATTTGTGAAGGTGATCTGGAAGGGAATGATGCAAAGAGAGGCAACTTGGGAAGCGGAGGAAGATATGCGAAGACGATATCCGGAGTTTATGGCTCAAGTTGTGTAGCAATTTCGAGGACGAAATTTAATTTTCGGGGGGAGAAATGTAATATCCCAAAAAGTGATTAAGGGCTAATGACTTTAAAAGTGGATATAATTATTGTTGAATAAATACTTTTGGAGAATGTGTGATGGGAATTTGGATATTTTAATGATTCCAATGGCTTCCTTGTGAAAATTCATGTGGGGAGAGTGTTTATTGTGAAATTGGAACCATTGGGAACAATCGTGCTAAAGTTGAAAACTCTGTCCATTGAAACTCTGTACAGGGCAGCCAATTTGTATGGACGTTTTAAATAAACAAATGGTGTCTAAAAATTCTGAAATTTTCCAGTATTAAATTTCACATGTCAAGCTTCAAAATAAACATATAATTTGTATCATTTTGATTTGTGACCTAAGAGTTTTGGATCTTTGAAGTTTGCCCAGCGAAATTAATTATTTTCTGGAACAGTATGCAAAGATTGAAATTCTGGGAATTTTGTGGTGATTTTCAGTAATGGCCAATATTTTTCCCATGACGAGGACTTAAATATCTTTCATTTGGCTTTGGAATCACCTCATTTCAATTTTTCTAGAATTAGTTATGATTTTTCAAAGTTTGGGCAGAAAATCTGCCAGAAAATCCGAAAATGGGAATTATGACATCATCTCATTAAAAGATGATGTCAGCATGGATTATTAATCAAATTGCTCATCTTCTTCAGCCATTTCACGCCATTTCCAGCTGAAGATAGTGAGAGAAAGTTGAGAGCTCTTAGAGAGAGAAAGAGGAGAAATCTCGCAAGGTAAGCCGATTTCTCCGACGATTTAGCTCCTAACGCGTATAACTCCGACTCTAAGCTACTCCTCTTTATTCTTTAAGGTTGTGAAGCTCAAAATTTGGTGTTTCAAAGAGGCTAGGGTTCAGCCAAATTTGGGAAAAGCTAGTGGGAGCTTGAGGTAACTTCCAAACTTTCATATATTGCTTATTCTGGCTGCTGTGGGCAATTTAATCGGTGAAATTTCGCCGGATTGCCATTGGTTTTAAAGTTTGGAAATGATGTGGCCTAGGGGTTATGCTGCCCAAATTGGGTCTTGATGTTAGTTGTAACCTAATGTAATGGTTAATAAAGTGGTTAGGAGTAGAAAGGAACGCGTTTACGGAGCCAAAATCGTAAAACCCCAATTTTTCCCGGAGAACATGTATATTTCGGCCAAGGCTGTAAATGGGTCTTAGAGTTGGATTTCAATGATTTGATGATTCTATTGGATTCAGTGGGCGAAAATAGGTGGGGTTACAGTTGGGCACTTTTTCAAAAAAGGCCGAGAAAGCATAATTACGGAAACACCCCTAAAACCCTAAAAGTAGGGCTGCCAAGGGCAATTTCATAATTTGACATTGAATTTGATAATTCTGAGTACGGAAATGGATTCCTTGGGCGGAAATATGTTAGGATAGCCCAGATTAGAATTTCGAGAAAAGTGCAACCGGTCCGGGTATGGCGGGCCCAGGCCGGGTCCCCGGGGGTATTTTTGTAAATTTTCATTATAGACTCATATAACCCTAAGTAACACTATGGAAGTGTCTAAATAGTGCATTTGGAATTGTAGGATTCGATATTTGCCGCCCTCGTGAGCCAACTGCGCTGAAGGACGTCAGGAAAGGATCAGGTAGTGACTCTCTCTCTTATACTATGTGTAATGCTCTGTATGTGTGTGTTATCACTGTTCTGTGATGAATCTTTGATGCTGCTGTGGTTACAGCTGGTGATAGCTGTCGTTTACAGCGCAAGCTGTCGTATTGTGTATACAGCCGTGAGTGCTGTCGTTTGTGGTGAAAACCATGTATCTTTGAGATTGATGTTGCTGTTGTTGCTGGTTGTGATTTATATACATGCTTGGTATTTATACATTGTATGAGTGGTTTGTTACTACTGAGATTCTCTCGAATCTCATTCCTTCCTATGACTAACCTTTCAGACAGGGCATGTGGCTCAAAGGAGAAGAGGCCGACCCGAAGCACTTAGGACCCTTAGGGGTATAGTTGATTTTGGAATGTTGGTTATATCTTTTGAATTCGGGATTACTGTATAATCTGAAATATGAATAGTATATTCAATTTTGGATGTAATCCCCTAGTGGATACTTAAACCTCAGGTTATATATGTATAGAATCCGGGAGTTGCCGGGGAATTGGTTTTACACTCTGTCATACGTGAATGTAGATAAACTGCACAGGTGATTATATTCGAATTTTGAAATGGAGACCAGGAACAGGAAAGAGATTTTGAATGATTTTGTGAAAACCCTACCACAAAGTAGGAGATTGAAACGAGTTTAAGTTATCCGAAGGTCTCTAATCTACTTTAATTATTTAATATCGAATTATAATTACATGATTAAAGGCAGGGTGTTACACGACGGGCCATTTGTGAAAGCCAGATAGCTATATTAGCTATAAGGCTATGTGTATGCACTGCCACGCCAATAGTCCCTGAGTAGCTAACAACGGTTCGGGTTAGGACAGTGTGCCTTCCCGGCGGAGAAAGGGGATGAGGGTGGAGTGTGATTTGTGCTGCTGTTGTATGATGATTTTCTTACATGCTGTGTACTTGTATGTGGTATAAATGTTTTGTTACTACTGGGATTCTTTTGAATCTCACTCTTTCCTTTAACTAACCTTTCAGACAGGGCAAGTGGCTCTAAGGTGAAGCGTACGACCCGGAGTGGTTAGAACCCTATAGAGACATTTACTTTTGGATGTGTTGGTTAAACCTGTTGGACAGGAATCTTGTAAATTATTTTTGGGCTGTATTTAGTAACAGATCATAGTCGTGTAATCCCTTATATGGGAATTAAAACCCTATAGTGAATGAATAGAACCCGGGGGTTGTCGGGATTACTATTAGATATTCTGATATGTTTAAATGTAAATTAACTGCACAGGTGATTATATTCGATAATTGAATTTGAGACCGGAATAGGAAAGAAGTTTTGAAAATTTTGTAAAGTTCCTATTATAAAGGGAGTTTTAAATGAGTTTTGAACTATTCGACGGTCTCTAAACCAATCTAATTAAGTAAAATCGAATTATAATTATGCTAATTAAGGCAGGGGTTACACAGATACTTGAGACTCTTATGGTTGTAGCATAGTTCCACAATCACACCATATAGATAATGTCACCAGATTTTCAACCCGAATATAATTACTACTAGCTCTAGATCATGTGTGGGATAATTCATCTCATAAGGCTTCAGCTATCGAGAGGCATAGGCCACCAATCTACCTTGCTGTATTAGGATACATCCCAGTCCTTGCTTACTAGTATCACTGTAGACCACGTAGGTCAACTTGGGATCAAGGATAATCAACACGTGTGTAGTTGTCAACCTCTCCTTCAGCTTAATGAATCTCTTCTACCATCAATTGTCCCACTTAAATGGATGATCTTTTTGCATGAGCTTGGTATTGATAAGGCAATTTGAGAGAAATTCTGAATGAATCTTCTATAACAGCTATCAAGACCCAGAAAATTGTGTATCTCAATAACAATTTCTAGACTTTTCCAGTCTCGTACTGCTTCTACCTTACTGGGATTCAGTGCAACCCCTTCTTGTGAGATAACAAGGCCCAGAAATCTGACTTCTAAAAGCTAAAACTCACACTTGCTTAGCTTGATGTAGAGTTCCTCTTTCATAAAATACCCAGCACAATCCATAAGTGCTCCTCGTGTTCTTCTCTACTTTTAGAGTATATCAGAATATTGTCGATGAAGACTATCATGAATTGATCTAAATATTGATGAAAGATGAGGTTTATGTAATCCATAAACACGGTAGGTGTATTGATTACTCCAAAGGGGATCACTAAAAACTCATAGTGCCTATACATATTAGGGGAAGCGGATACTTATTCTTGATGGTCACCTTATTCAACTCCCTATAATCAATACTTAGCCTTAGGCTTCCATCCTTCTTTTTAATAAATAGCACCGGAGATCCCCACAGTGAGATACTCGGTCGAATGAACCATTTCTCAAGTAATTCCTTGATCTATTTCTTTAGCTCTGCATCTCATTTGGATCTATTCTATATGGGGATTTCCAGCTCCAGGCATGATCTCAATCACAAATTCTGCTTTCCTTTCTGGAGGCAAACTACTAAGGTCGATTGGGAACACCTCAGGAAATTCCCTTATAACCCGTATATCTTCCAAGGTTATTTCTATCCCCACCTGCATGGAAAAGAACATGATATATCCCTGGCATCCCCTCCTTAGGCATTTCTCAGCTTCCACCAATGAGAGGACGTTTAGATTAGCATTTACTTTATCATCCTTCTGCTGGGTGGAATATACTATCTTCTTGTTCTCACAATCTAGCATCAAAATATTTTCCATTAGCCAATCAAAACCCAGTACAACCTCAAGTTTTTAGAGCGGCAAGCAAATCAAATCAATTGTAAACTCATGTCCCTTAACATTTACCACACAATTCAGACAAACATCGCAATCATAGTCTTGACACCCATCATGTAACATCCCAAATTTCAATCATCAAAATTCCTTTGTACCTTGTGCCATTAAAAGCAATAAATGGTGAATTATGGAGCACTTGAAATGGCCAAATAGTGCAATTGGTAACCACACGAATTTCGGGCCACAATAAGATATAAAATTAAATTTGTGTCTTCATAAAAGCCCATTATTGGAGCACAAATTGGTTAATGGAAGAACAAAATTGTTGGGCCCATTTAATAGTGAATTTTGGCCTAACACAAGAAAAAGGAAGAGCCCAATTTAATTACAAAAATTTTAGGGCAAAAAGGTTATTTGGCCAATAAAGCATGAAGCTTTTATTTCTCTCTTTTCTTTGTGATATTTTCAGCCAAAAAGAAAATAAAGGGAGGAAAAATATTTATTTGGCTATAAATTATGCCATGTAGGACGGATATTAGCCAAGTAAAAAAGATGATGACAAAAGTCAATTTTCACATGTTAATTGGCAATTAAATATAGTATTTTGAGGAGGTGATATTATGATAATTCAAGAAGCCTTTTTGCTCCTCCAAAGGCCAAGTTTCGTCCAAGCAACGGAAAGAGAGGGAAATAAAATACTTAGTGCAAATTAAGCAAAAGAAGAAGCAATATGGGCCGAGAAAAATAAGTTGAAAAGCCAAAAAGCTAACATGTGGTTAGTTAGCATTAAAATACTATTGTTTAAGGAAGTGGAATAGGATATTTTTAAGAGCTCTTATCCCATTCTTAGAGCTCATTTTTATGCAAAAAGAAGAGGCGAGAGAGAGGGGGGGCTTGAAGAACACAAGAACAAAGGATAAGCTCAAGTATTTAAGAAGCCAAATCATGGTAAGTTGGTGATAATTTTCACTTGTTCTTGCCTTCAAATTCATGGAAATCTCTCCTAATATTTATTTCCTCCATTAAATATACATGTAGCAAGATAAAATCAAGGGAATGAAGGAGAGAGATGGGACATTTTATAGAGAGAAAGAAGAAGAAATAAAGGTAAGCTTGGAAGCTTGTCTTATCTTGATTATCTATGCTTATTGTTGGTGTTTTGGATGGTTGTTGGCTTTGTTTTCATGATTTTATGATTTTGGGAATGCCAAACCCTAAGAGGAGGTGCTGCTTAAATTTTGATTAATCATGATTAAGATGGTATTTATGAGGTGAAAAGAGGTTTTATGATGATTTTGGATGTTTGTGTTTAAATCTTCCTGAATTCATTTTTTGGAGGCAAAGAACTTGCAACATGCTTTTGATAAATCAAACTTGGTTCAAATGCTATGAAAGTTTACAGGATTAAAGTAGACATCCTAAGCTTTAAGTTTATAGGTAATATAGGCCTTTTGGACTAGAAGATTGAAAGTTATGATTTTTCAAAATCTGACCTTGATTCTGGAATGAAATCTGTAACAGTCTAAGTTTGACGAATTTTTGGGAAATGTGTGGATGTCATTGCTGCTTTATGATATTTTTCATTGAAAGAGAACTTTAAGAGCTTTGTATAGAACCTAGAACCAACCTATTTGGACTTTTTTAGAATTAATTATGAATTTCCAAAGTTTGGTCAACAGAACTGCAGATTGGGCTAACCTACGAGTTTATGGCAATTGTGTTAAATTGTCATAATTATTGGGCCAAATATAAGAGACATGTCCTAAAGGCCCTTGTAGTCCCATTAGATACTAAATTATCATGAATTTAATGATATGATTAAATATTTAGGGTCATCAGGTGACAAAGAAGAAACATCTTCAATAGTTGGAGTAAAGGCACAAGAGGAGGACTCAAAGACAAGAGGTAGTGAACTTACTTAACTTGCATGTATTTGATGTGTTTACTGTGTATTGATTTACAATATTGCTTTGCTTGATTATATGAAGTATGTATGAATAAAGCTTTATTGCTATTTATATTGTGTTATAGAAATGTTGCATGAAACATTGAGCATGCAGAAATGCCATTATGTGAATATGAGTCTATGTAAAGCAAGCATATCATGCACTAGCATTCATCTTGCATGCATTATTAGTATTGTTTGCTACTGAGATTCCCTCTAATCTCACCTTCCTCAACCAATCATTTAGACAAGTGAAAGCAGACAAGAGAACTGCACAAGAGTAATGCAGTGGTGAAATGAAGACGGGAAGATGTTTGCGTTTCATTATTATGGGTTTAGATATCTTAATAGCCCTGTATGGCTGTTATTTGTAATTATGATGTACAATCCCTATTTGAAATTTCTGTAATCAAGCACTTATTATTAGTATATTTTTACTATTCTTGTGTGCCCATTGAACTGTGAACAAAAACTCTAAAAAAATTGGAAATAAGATAAAGGTTTTACATATCGGTGTTGGTACAACCAAATCAAAATGGAAGTTTGTGCACATGCAATCCTAGGTGCTTTACACAGTCATAAGTAATGAAGCAATGAGTAGCAGCCAAATCATATAAAGATGGCAACGAACTACCATTGAGAAGAATTTTTCCTTAGATCATCTTCGAAGACTTCTTTACCTCTTCACGTGTCAAGGCAAAAACTTAGCTTTGGTTCATAGGTCTTGGCTTGGCTACTCCTGGGAACAGTTTACTATAAAGTGGCCTAGCTTTTAGTAGGCATAGCAGATTATTTGGCTTATAAGGACATGGCAAAGTTATCCCGAATACGACCTACCACACTGAGGGTATGTTTAAGATGTCAGGGGTTTTTTATTGCCATGGTTCCTAGATTGAAAGGGCTTCTTGTTGTTCCCTTTTTGTGAGAACCCTTGTCCCTTATGCTTGTACAAAGTATCACCCAGACTAGGTCCACCTCAATTGTTGACATTTTTATTCATACGCATCCTACTCAAGTTACTCTCTATCAACTGGTACAGTTCTACTGCCTTGTTGAATTCAGTGAACTGCCAGGTAACTAGCTTCTCTTCCATCTCATGCTTCAGTCTTCCTTGAATTTCAAATAGGATGAGTAACGGGACAATTGAATTAACTGGGACAAGTAATCATCGAAATTCTCATTGTCACTCTGTTGAATAGCTAGCAATTTTTTTTCCTTTTCGATCTTCAGAGACCTTGGGAAATATTTCTCATTAAACTTTTCTTGAAAAATCTCCCAGGTCAATGGAATGTATTGGCCCCTTAGATTTGATGTTGTATTCCTCTACCAGCAATCAGCATCTCCTTCCAGCTTGTATATGGCCATTCAGGCTTTCATTTCTATGGGATACTCCAATCTTCAAACATTTTCTTTAGTCAAATTAACTAGTCTTCAGTAGCTTGTAGATCAAATCATCCTCTTAATGCCGAAGGCTTGTACTTAATGAATTTCAGCATCCAGTATTAGAGATTTTGCTCTTCTTGGACCAGAACAATAGGAATCTCTTGATTAGATCAAAGTGTCTGTGATTCCTCATCATCCTTAAGATGTTCTCCTTCTAGACCACACCGCATAATCAAAATGTATCAGACATTTCATGATGAATCCATAAAACATGCAGTGTATCTTATAACATATCAAAGATAAGGTTACTACCTGGTTGTTTCCCTTGAGCAATATCAAACCGTTTCTATAAGCTTGGGTAAGTCTTAAGCTCTGGACAGTTGTTAGGTCCTATAATTAGAATTTGTGGATGACAGGTTATTATTGCATCCAATACTTACATAATCCAATTAGTCAAGTTGGTTGTCATTAAGGCTAACACACTAAGCCAAAAGCAAAGTCAAAGTGGTCCAACTACCCCAAGTTGGTTAACTTCACTCTTAAAGTTCCACTTAATTACCTAGTGCCATTACCTTTTTATGTTTGCACTTGTACTCAAATCTACTAGAATTTTCTTTAATCTTTGAAAATTCATAACTAATTGTACAAATGTCCAATTGTGATGATCCTAAAGGCTATGACCCCTACTCAATCTAGTTTCAGGAAAAACTATAGCCATTACACTTCTGGATGTATATCAATACAGTATCTCACTTAATTGATCACTGCCCCTAGAATTTGTCAATTTTCCAGACCAAACTTTGAAAATACAGAACTCCGAGCACACACATCTAAATGACACAAATTGTAACCCCCGCTGTCATCAAGGCCGTGATTAGTGTTTAAATACGTTTTATAGTTGAATAAGATATCCGAGATAATTAAAAACATTTTGCAACACTTGTACAACATGATCTCCATTCATTTTTAAATAAAAAAAATTGGCCTGTTTGGTTTGTCATATATATAATATCAGAGTATCAGCACAATTCCCGACGTTCACCTGGAATAATAACATTAATCCAATAGTTCATACAAGGCATCATTGCCCATCTCAATATCCATACCAGGGATTACGCAAAACTATAATACTATAAATCCATTCAATATATACATTAGTCCAAAATGATAACCAGTTCAATATAAAACCAAAATATCTAACTAAGACTACTACCGGCAGTCTTAATCGTCTATTGCCACTTGCTTGCTCTTCAATCCACTTGCCCTGTCTAAAAATGTTATTTGGAAAGAATGAGATTCTAGAGAATCCCAGTAGCAACAGTTTACGTATATGATGCATATATACAAAGCAAGTAAACATATATCACAATGCAGCAATCAATATTTAAGACCGGGCTTTCGCCACGTTCCCTTCACTATATACAAGGCCGGGCTTACACCACACCCCTTCACTTTATTTGTATTCGAGTCCGGGCTTTCGCCACGTCCCCTCACTGTATCTGTAATCAAGGTCGGTCTTTCACCATGTCCTTTCACTGTAACTATATTCAATGACTAATGCAAACAAGCAATGCAATATACATGATATAGGATAAAGTGTCACTACCTTGTTCTTTCCGTCCTTGATCAGGTGTAGGCCTTCTACGATTCGGGCAAATATCGAATCCTATAGTCATAATTAAGGACGACGCGTTATCACTTATTCTAATACTCAAATGAAATCAAAACACTCAGTTTTGGTTATCATTAAAGTCCCTTGAGTAACTATGAAAGTCTCTAACAATCGCCTAAAAGGATTGGGAAGTACTATCTCAAAGACCACCCTTTTTAGTGTGCCTCTTAAAATGTGCCGCTTCCGGCTTCCGACTCAGTTCTAAAGTATTAAATGTACAAGAAATAGGTCATAACCTATCCAAGTATCATTTTAGACTCTTCCATAGTGTTTCTTATTGTTATATTAGCCTATGGTGAAAGTTTATTAAAGTGCCCCTGGACCCCGGCTTGGCCCCGCCGTACCCGGCCTGATGGCACGTTTTCCCAAAATTTTGACCAAGGCTATTCTAAAGTATTTTCACCCAAGGAATCCATTTCCGGGCTCAAAATCACTAAATTCACTATCAAAATACGAAAATACCCTTGACAGCCCCTATTTAGGGATTTCAGTGGCGTTTTCGTAATTATACCTTTTCGGCCTCTACTGAAAAAGTGCCCAACTGTAACCCCACATATTTTTGCCCACTGAGTCCAATGGAACCATTTATTTCATGAAAATCCAACTCCTACTACCAGATCTGGTCCTGGCCAAAATATTGAAGGAAAAATAGAAAAAATGGAGCTTTGTGTTTTAGCTTCCAAAACTTGTACTTTTCCACTTCTAATCCTTGATTAACTCACTTAAACACTTCTTAACCATGATTCAAAGAAATTTGGGCAGCATAACCCCTTAGGATTAGGACTTTCCAAATTTACAAAATCAACCAACCAATACCAAACCAAGCCAAGAACAACAATAGCAACGACAATAAACCACAAGAGTTGATGTTCTTGAGATTACCTTGGTTTGCTTCACTTCCTTTCTCTAAAAAACTGTCCTCCCTTTCTCCACTAAACCTTGAGATTTTGCTTGCTAAACCATGTTTTCCATGAAGATCAAAAGGTTAGAGGAGCTATTTGACAAAAAGGGAAGCTTAATCACAAGATCTACAAGACTTACCTTTGGATTTTGCTCCTTCTTCTCTCTAGCTTTCCTAAACTTCTTCTTGAAGCCTCTCTTTCTCTCTCTCTCTTTCTCTCTTTATATTTGGTCATGTAATGAGAATGAGAAAGATGAAGCATTAGCTTCATAAATATCTTCCTATTTTTACTCAATTTATTTTACTTCCAAAATTAAGTTTTATGACCTCACCTTGTACTTTGATCTTATCCTCTTCCAACTTTAGCAATTATAATTTTAATCTCTTGGCTTTGGATGATGCCACTTGGCATATTTATCTTCCAAGTAAATATTTCCCTTCTCCTAAATATCCACCAATAAAAATATGGGCTTTTACTTTATTCCACAAATCTTAATTTATTCCACCAAGAAAATTCAATTTATACATTTTCCTTTATTTTCCTTAATTAATTGAAATTAACTCCAATTAATTGGAAAATAATTAATCTTGGGCTAAATTGGCAAAATTATGATTTTGCTATTACCTTTGTAATTTAATTCAATTCTTAAATTTATTTGTCTATTTCCTTATAAATACGAATATTTCAAAATTCACAAGATCTAATTTCCATGAATATTCACTATAATCATCATTAGCCCTTAATCAAAATTTGGGACGTTACACAAATGACATATCAAATTAATACTGGACATATCTACTTTTAGACTGGAAAGTTTCACAATTTTTGGCTATCATTTAACCATTCAAAAATATCATATAAAAAGATTGTCCTGTATAGAACACATGTTAGCAGGACTACGTTTTTACAGTATATCTTTGTTGCAGTCCAAAATTTACAATGAGGGCTATTCCCACACAGTTTTCCATTCTAAATATAATGGCAATGTCAAAAACATCAAAATCACAAAGCTTCAGCCCCTTATAGCACTGATCGAACATACCCATTTCAAGCAAAAATTACCAAAACAAAATTTTGTCCAACAACTTAGTCCATATAATCATAAATCACTATCTAACTATAATTACATGATTAAACCATGATCAAACCTTAAAAATACCCCCTGGCCAAAACATGAACAGCACCCTACCCTCATAAAACTCATTGAAACAGCAAATCAATCGGTTCAAAATAAAGCACACGCTTACCTCTACATGTTTCAGCAACCTATTCAAAAATTCGGCAGTACTCCAGCAATCGAGACGACACCAAACACCTCCAAGTAAAAATCCAAAATTGTATAAATGAAGCTTGGGATGAGTAGAAGAAGGTTGGTGAAGGGTATCGGGAGAAAAACCCGATTCGGTAGTGTTTCGGTGGATCAAACTCAAGAAATTTTACTATTCACTCTCTATCTCTCCTTTACCTCTTTTCCATGATTTTTTTTGAATTTTATTTGATTTTTGGGCAGCTGGCCGAAATATATGGCCAAGAGGGAATCTTGAAAAGTTATGCCACGTGTCAGATTCCTATGGTGCCATTTGTCCGGTAATCTAATAGTTTGGTGACATATGTCACTTGCTTTAATAAAGTGGGCCCCACCCCCTTTCTTGGGCCTTTAGCCATCCAACTTGTCAGGGAAACCGAGGGTTTGATGGTTTTCCTCAGCTTCTGGGTTCACTGTTCGGGAAAGTTAGTCAGGTAACTGGATCAGAGATCAGTTGATTTCCCCGGCTTGGGGTGAGGTTGTTAGGATCAGCAGGTACAGTGGAAGAATTTTAAAATTTTATTGATCCTAATCAAGGATCTATCAACGGTGTTTAAATCGGGTTAGAAAGAACTCGTACCTTTTTTAACTTAGGGTTTTCATGATCTGTGGAGCCAATACGTTAGGTCCGCTCCCTCTACCGGTATCCACAGAAATGCTCTCCAACCAAGATTGCGTGCTAGCGCCTCTAATGTTTTTGGGGTTTCCCTTGTGGCTCTGAATTCTTATGCGCGTATGAGTATATCTGCTCTATCATGTTTATAACCTATAAGAGCTATATTCAAATTTCAAAATTAATCATCATTAATTTTGAAATTAATCAACAATTAATTATCTTGATGAGCTAATTAAATAAATTCAGTTTAAATTAAATCTGTCCAACAGTTTTAATTTAACCTATTTATTTAATCTAAATAAAGAGCCATTAGATTTAATTTATCTTCATAAATTAAATCTGAGATACTATATATTTATCATGGTAGTTATTAAATTTAATATATCTTAATAAATTAAATTTAAAACTAACACAATATAATAATATCATAATATATATATACATATATATAATATATATAAGATATGTATTTTGAAAATATATATGAATATATCTATATAATATTATTAATGAATTTTATATTATATATATATAAATATAAAATTCATCCACCCTAAATTAAACATTATCTCGTGTTGGGCTATTCTTGTGTGCAACCCTGTAGGCCCATATGAAGTTGGCAGTGGGCCAATAACTATACTAACCCAAAAGTTGCAAGCGGCCTCTAGCAAGACATTACGACTACCCAATTCATATGAGGATCGTTATCACGATGCCACCTGTCATACATCCATGTCACGTCCCTTTTGTCACACGATATATCGATCAAGGATAAGGCATGGATAATGTCATCCTCTTATTCCTGACTATTACTTTCTCGATTTCTAAGTAGCCTGACAATAGAAATTAAACTCTTTTCCATTGTAGTATGGCCATACATTTCTCAGACTCACTCATCGAGGGACCCAGTAATATCGCTCTACTAATGTGAGGGACAAATTCCATCTTGATCATTCATATTCCTCTGCATGAAAAACCACCAAGCCCGATCATCGCCTTTATCTTCACCTGGTTAAAAGTGACTTTTGACTAGCTTAGCAACTCTCATATAGGAATCCATGATGACCTCAGGTCTAAGGCATTGTGACATGGTTATACATGAGAAAAGCTTATTACTTGATCCATGTAGCTTTCTCATACTTTCTCATAGTGGGTCAGTCCAGGACCTTGTACTCTTACAAGTGCCTAAGACTTTGATTCATATCTCCATATCTTATCAAAGTCATACTGGTCTTGTTTCATCTTTGCTCTCGCATAGATGACCGACTAGGGACATTTTAGGACAATCTTCATAAATTATCCAAGGATACAATTATCACAGTTAACATGCAAATAATATGATAACAAAATGGAGGAATTTTATTAAAATAATAATATTCAAAGTATAATGATTGACCCTTAGGGTACAATTTCCAACAGAGGTTGCATCCTCTGGTGATGACCACTTAAAAGGTAAAGTGACTTTATCATTATAAGGGGACAAGTGTCATCTTTTGGTTGGTCAAGCCATAAAGTAAAAGCAACTACATCAATGAGAGGACATGTGTCACTTGGTGATTGCACTAACACAAAAGCCAAAAGCACCTTTTTTCCCTTCCACCATAAGATGTCGCCATGTGTCCACTTTATCAGGGGAAGGAAAGTTAGGGGATTTCCTTGGATCCACCTATGAGGTGTCATCTTTCGTGGTCCCCACATAAAGTAAAATTAATTTATTTAATTATTACTTTATGAATTAACAAATAAAATTTTACCAAATGCCCTTTTTATTGGAAAATGGCTCATACACACATACTTGGCACCGGTGATTTTTCTTTCGACTAATCATATTTACAAGCAATACCAGGCACTCATATTCCAATATGTTACATATAGGATGGTTTCAAATTAAATTCTCTCTCTTTTCTTGGGTTCAACCAAAATTTAAGAGTCCTTTAGAAGAAAATATTTGTTGGCCAAAAGCTCTTATGTTCTAGTCACAATATTTGACCAAAGGGTGAGAACTTGTTGACGAAACTCGTCTTTTTCCCTTCCTTGCCCTCTTTGGACGCTTTTAATTGCATGAGGGAGGGAATTAATTTTCTTTTTCATCTCCATCATTACGCTTGCTTTTCAAGAGCAAATCCTAGCCCTTCCTTTTGTCTTCCAATTTTAACCTCAAGATCAAGTAACAATTGTCTCTTTTGTCTCTAATTATGGTGATATTATTTCTTATGCCATTAGTTCTTTTAAGTCTCTTTCTTACTTCTTTCTGAACACTACTTCCCTTTTCCTTTGGGTTTGGGTTAGGTTTAATGTCATTCTGACATACCCTAAAGGAATTGAGTATTTTCTTTCGACAAATTCACACTAAAATTCATATTCTATTATGAGCGTGATTTCTACAATTCATTTTGTTTCTTATACATCCCTAGGACTCTTACTAAACTAGACTTAGTAATCTACTTTATTCATGCTTATTCTCAGGCCTATAGTCCCAAAATTCAGAATATTATAGTAGAAGCTAGGTAGAATGTCGTCGGCGACAGAGAAGCTTAGTGGAATGTGGGAAAGATGAGGTTCAAAGGTTTGAAGGTTCTCCCTCTTTGCTTCATTTGTGGCCATTCTCTACACTCTGAAATAGTCTAGCTTTCTGACCTCATCCATTGTTCCAAAAACATTGTAGCTTTGTCGAATACCAAACTGTCCTTTTGCAAATTTGTGGGACTAAACTTTCATTTCTGAAATTTGAGCCCTAAACTGCCATTCTCATTTTAGTTTTGTCTTCCATCTCTCTCCGCAGTTTTGCTTTTATATAAATTCAAATATATGAGATATGAGTATTATTCACATATAAATTTCAAACATAAATAATGATAGGATACATATATATTGTAATTAAATTAGTTTACATATATACTATAAGTAAATTTGTTTTATGTGACATTTGAGAGAAAAAGATAAATCATATATTTATCACAACTATAGAAGCACACATATATAATACTTAATAAATAACGGTTATAGCGAATAAACATCATATGTCTGGTGGAGGTCGAGTAAGAATATATAACGCTAAAACATGACAGTTAAATATGTGTATTGTCATGTATTAAGAGGTGGAATTTGCGAAAACAAAAATATAACTGTTATAATTATTAATTGTCATATATTTACTAACAAAAATGACAGGTCTTACAAAATAATCATCATGCAAGATTTTCAAATGATTTGTTTTCCAACCTTATATAAGCAAAAATAAAAATATAATAGTTATTATAACAAGTAATCATAAAGTATGATTTCTAAAAACATAATGGTTAAAAATGATAACCGTCATATACAAGAAGGTGGGATTATGAAAAATTTTTATTTGACAATATTTGACAGTTCTTCACAAAGAGTTGTTATTTTTCTTTGAGAATACTGAATGGTTAAAATGATAACCGTTATATATAAGAACACAAGATTTCAAAAAAATAAAATATAAGAAGACAAGATTCTGAAAAAAATTATTTGACAATACTAGATGGTTCTTTACAAAGAACTGTTATTTATTCTTTAAGAACACTTAATGGTTACAAATGATAATCATTATATATAAGAATGCGAGATTCTGAAAAATTCAAGGATAAGGAGATAGGATTCTACAAAATTTATTTGACAGTACTTTCTGGTTCTTCACAAATAACCATTATTTATTCTCACTACTATAAAAAATCACAATATATGATGGTTATTAATTGCCATACATCACGGTTCTGAACCATCATATAAGCGGGCGCTATAAAAGTTCGGTGCAAATACATTACAGTTATGAACTATTATTTATTCTAGTCCTATTATAATGGTTATAATATAACACCCGTTATGTATTAAGGCTTTGTGAGGCCTTGATATGTCCATTGCTGTGATAATATTAACCAGTATACGTCAACAACCGTCATAATATATGGTAATGATTGCATCATAACGGTTCTGCTTTAATAACCGTTATATATAGTTGACATAAATAATGGTTTTTAGATAACAACCATGATTTTAGTGAAATACATAACTGCTCTACTTTAACAACCATTATATATAGTTGGCATAAATAACGGTTGTTAGATAAAAATTGTGATTTATCAAAGTTAATTTTCTTAAAAAAATTTAGGGGGGTTCTACTCTCGATATCCCCCTACATATACATTTGTACAGAATGAATCACAATATATATTTACATTCATTCATGTAAATATATACACTATTAAAATCAAAAGTTTAAAACCAACAAATCAATAGTATCTAGAAATTTATAGTCATACTATGTATTATTTACTCTCCTAGTGATGTTGTACAAATGTCACCAACTCTTCAGCAACTTCTTCCATTTGTAAGTTGCTAAACATTATGGAAGAGACGTCAAAATATTGTGTGCAAAAGGAAACAAGATGGCAGTCAAATATTGTAATATATAGTTGACCAAATGTAGATATGAACTAATTAAGCATATAATATACCTTTGTTGTATTAATATTTTCATGACCGTGGGTGACACTGTCCTTCATGTACTGCATCACGTAGTACCCACAATCGTTGGTCTTGTCTGTTGCTTTGGGAATTATAAAGAAATGAGAAGAAACTTTTATGAGTCAGTTATATATATAAACTATATCGTGTGCTTCATCAATTTATTAATATTATATTCATTGATGAATAATATATATACATTCGGACACAGCCATTAGAAAATTTTTTGTTGCACTCAAGACCATTTTGTGTGCAGTAATTATAGATAGCTCTTAGAAGATACAATATAAAATTATAGGGTGAATGTGCAAAAATGCCTATGATCTTTTCCCAAAAAAGCATCTGGCACCACAAACAAATTTTGATTTAAAAATAATGCTCCAAAATTTAAGTAAGCACCGCAAGTGTACCAGCTGTGAAAATAGTATAATAGCAAATCAAGATCATCCTAGAGAGATTTAATCAAACTAGTGATTAGGCAATAAATTTATCATTTTTATTTAAGTTGAGCAAATCAAATAAGGATGATTGAAGATAAATTTAATTAGAAACCAAAAATACTAAATTTAGTGTTTAAAAGATTTAAAATGATAAAACAATCTAAAATGGCTACAGCATGTAATCACCCAAAATAAACGTGCTTAATATTAATTTATTAATCTAAGTATTAATGAATAAAAGTATCTCCCGATCACTCATAGCCTTCTCTTAAGTTAAAATTGTTATTCCTAACTAATTTATTCGAGTGGCTATAAATGTCCAATTTCACTCTATTAGGATTATAAGGGTCTAATAGGTATATTCTTAACCTATTGACAAACTAGAATAAATTCTAATCCCACATTACTTAATCTTAATGTCTAATTAGGATCCCTCTCCCAAAGCTAAATTAAATTCCCCAAATTTTTACTTATTAGTGATCAAATACTAAGTAGACAAAACAGAACAAAATTAAGTAAACAAAAATAGCATTAATCACAATTAAATAGTTCGTACAAGTTTAAATCCTCAAATCAAAATTCATAGCTACTCTAGGTTCTATAAAATCTAGCCACTCATTGCTTTAATCAATATCAAACCAGCAATTCAACAATAGCAAATTCAGAGTTCAAAACCAAAATGAAAATCAAATTGAAGCAGTGAAATGAAAAAAATGAACAAGCTTCCTCCAATTTTTTCGCTATTGCCACTTGCTTAATATTGAAGGTGATAGATAGTTTCCCAAAATAGCAGTAGCTTCCTTTTCCTTTGGTTCAGTCGTTGGCTAAGCACTGCTCTCTGGTTTAGATGACATCAGCAAAGAAGAGATAGAGCAACAGTGTAAACAGTGATAAAGAAGAATGAATAGTGAGCCACACCCCTCTAATCTCTTTGTCAACCCTCTGAACTGGTTTAGATTGAAGAAAGCAATAAAGATAGAGCTAATTGAAGATCTTTCCTTGCTCACTCGCTCCTTCGCCTCTCTGACCACTCCGGTGCTGACGGATGCTTCTTTTTCCTTATACTCCAATTTTGCTCCTTCTCTGAATCAACTCCAAGAAGACGATGGTCCAAACCATAGTGCCAACCGACCTCCTTCTCCGATTTAGATTTCTTTCGTTTAAAGGTCTCTCTCCTTCTCAAGGTTGAGGATGATCCTAAGGAAGATGATTGTAATGCCTCAAAATATAATTAAGGGCTAATGACTTTAAGAGGTGTGGCAATTGTCTAGTGTTATAAAGGGAGTTTACTAATTACTTGAAGATTTTATGGAGTGCTTAGTTACTTAAGAGATTTGTTAGATCTCATGTTTTGATGATAACAAAAGAATGGTATGAAAAAGAAGTGATTAATAAATAAGTTTGAGCAAAGGAATAACAGGGATAAGCATCACTTGAAGTAAGCATTGGAGTAATGAAGAAAGGCCAAGAGAAAAAGCTGAGAAACTTGATCAGAAGCAAGTTTTCTAAGGCATTACTCGAGGCGGTACTCGAGTAATGAGCCAAAACTTGAAGTAACCAGAGGCACCTTCCAGTAACCTGCCAACGTTACTCGAGTAAGCACTCGAGTAATAGTGTAAGTATTCTCAAGTTGTTCTCGGCCTGTCAATGTTACTCAAGTAGCTACTCGAGTAACCAGGTAAATACTTGGAGTTTCTCTCGGCCTGCTAATGTTACTCGAGGCGCTACTCGAGTAACCATGTGAAAAACTTCTAGTTGCTTTCAAGTTGCCAATGATACTCGAGTAAGTACTCGAGTAACTCTGTTTCTGAAAATGTGTTGCTCTCGGCACTTTGTACTACTGCCAATGTTACTCGAGTAGGTACTCGAGTAACACACTGAAGTAAGTGAAAACTTCAAGGTGGTACCTGATTAACTTGATTTCTTTTTATCTCATTTTCCTCTAGTCATTCCTCTAGTATGCAAGTATTTAATGTTCTATTTTAAGTGGATTACTCGAGTAGGTACCCGAGTATGCAGAGATTTTTTTCAAGGAAAACCTCAAGTCATTACCCGAGTAAGTTGTGCCCAAAAAGTAAATTTACTCGAGTAAGTACTCGAGTAACAAGGTAAGTGCTCTCGGCCTTGAAATCCTGCCAACATTACTGGAGTAAAGCATCGAGTAACCAAAAGTTTATTTGAAGGTTTACTCGAGTAGGTACCCGAGTAACTCATAAAGGTGTGAGTGTATTACTCGAGTAGGTACCTGAGTAAACACACATTTCCAAAGGTTTAAAAATTGATTATTCCATGCACTACCCGAGTAATCTTAAATTTGTCTGTTGACTTGCAGTTGATCAAAGTTTTCCCGATGATACTCGAGTAAGTACTCGAGTAAACTTCAAGGGATACTCGAGTAGCTTCTCGAGTAAGCAAACCCAGAATTTTAGAAATCATTCAAACGTTCATTGATTTACTTCCTATATGATTAATATTTCATTGTATTAGTATTCTTAGTCTATTTACAGATAAACAATGAAGAAATCATATCAAGTAATAGAAGTCAAATGAAACGTTCAAATGCCAACCACCGCCAACGGATATTTTTCAAAAACTGGAAAAGTCAATAGTGGCTGCGCACTCTCCAACGGACGAGAAGAAAATGTTCCAACGGTTATCACCAACATATCTATATATATGGGAACATCCAAACAGAGACACACAAGAGAAAAAAAACAAATACAACAACAAGATTACACTTAAACTTATCATTACTCTGTTCTTATGTTGTATTAGAAACTCTATGCTTCAGTGATTCCTATTCACTCTTGAGAGAGATATTTCATTCAAACTCAATATTTGTTATTGAGGTAACTTAAGGTTGTGGAACCTTGAGTTGGGATTGGATTACAACTTGTAAGGGGGAGCGAGTGTCCAGGTGTAGGAACTTGCTTGTACTGAGGTGCCAAGAACCCACTGAATCTTTGAAGTTATAGTGAAACTCTCAGAGAAGCTCTGAGGACTGGACTAGGTCAAAGTGGTTGTGGCCGAACCAGTATAACTTACGGTGTATACTTCGGTGATATTTCTCCTTACTCTTTCATGTTTTAATTTCAACGTCAAATTTTATATTTGCAACGAAATTTTTAAGATCACCCAATTCACCCCCCCCTCTTGGGTGAAACGCTTGCACTAACATTTGGTATCAGAGCGTAGGTCTTCTTGTTAAGGTTTAACAGCCTAAGAAGGATCCAATGGCAAGCATGGGTGAATGAATTCTTCCCGACGGTGCATCTATCACTAGACCTCCAGGTTTCAGTGGCGAACACTTTTCTTTCTGGAAAGCAAAATTCAGAGTATTCGTAATGGCTACTGAATATGGTCTATGGGATGTGATTGAGGGTGGAAACTATCAACCTACAAAGACTGTAGATTCTCAGAAAATTCCCAAGACGCCAGTAGAATATGATGAGAATGACAAGAAACTTATCACTCTCAACAGCAAGGCAATTCTGATCTACAAAGTGCCTTGAGTCAAAGTGAGTATTTCAGAATTTGCACACTTCCAATAGCAAAGGAAATGTGGGAAGCTCTGGAAATAGCTCATGAAGGAACTTTGGGAATAAAGGAGAATCGAATCAACACCTTGGTTACTGAATTCAATTTACTTCGAATGAAATCAGGTGAATCAATATCTGAATTTGAACTTAGATATACTCATCTTGTTAATCAACTTGCAGCTCTTGGGAAAGTCTATGATCAGCATACCCAAGTACGAAAGATTCTAAATATTCTTTCTAAAGAATGGGAGGCCAAAGTTACTGCGATAGAAGAAGCAAAAGGAGAATCAATGAGATCAGTTGCTTCTCTATTTGGAAGTCTTTCTGAATATGAAAGCAAACTAAAGTTCAAACGAGAACTAGATGACATTGGTGACAAGAAAAAGAAAGGTCTTGCACTAAAGGTAAAAGAAGAGAATCAAGATGAGGATGAGGAATTTGACGATGATGAAATGGGCCTAATCATAAAACGATTCAAAAAGTTCTACAAGAAAGGACAAGGATTCAAACACTTTAAAAAAGGTGGAACTAGCAGCAAAGATCATATCATTTGCTACGAATGTGGAAAACCAGGACATATCAAATTAGAATGTCCAGAACTGAATCAAAAGAGCAAAGAAAAGAGAAAAGGCAAATTCTTCAACAAAAAGAAGGCCTTTGTATCTGCTATATGGGGTGATAGCTCTTCTGATGAAGAAAGTGATGAGGAAGAAGTAGCTAACATATGTCTTGTTGCTCAAGAAGAAACCGAAGAAGAGGTAAATGATTCTGAACTTACCTATGATGAATTACTTTCCGAATATAATGCTTTACATTCTGAATTTATCAAAGTAGTTAAAGAATTGGTGGTTTTCAAAAAGAAAAACAAAGCTCTTGAATTTGAAATTAAAGAACGTTCAGAAAAGGATTGTGAAAACTGTTCTTCTTTGAAAAAGAAAAACAATGATCTCACAAAAACTCTTGAAAAATTTACACAAGGAAGTGAGATGCTAAATGTTATTTTAAAAGCTCAACGATTTGTAAATGATTGATCTGGAATTGGATATGATCCAAAATCAGATAGAAGAAAAGGTAGAAAGAAAGCAGGAGGTAAGTCTTACTTGAATTATTTCCAGCATTCTGTGCATACATCAAATCCTTTTGTTTTTTGTAACTACTGTAATAGAAAAGGACATTATACTTCTTCATGTATTCATAAGAAGAAAGGAACAATAGAAACTTACAAATGGGTACCTAAAGGTTCATATATTTAGAAAATTATTTGTACTAACCCAAAAGGACCCAAAAAGATGTGGGTACCTAAGACTTAGTAATTTGATTGCAGGTATGTCTCAAAGCATCCAAAAATAGCAAGTGGTACATAGATAGTGGATGCTCTAGACATATGACCGGAGATTTTGAAAGTTTTACCACATTGCAACCTAAGGAAGGTGGAAAGGTAAAATTTGGAGGAAATCAATCCGGAAAGATAGCAGAAATTGGTGAAATCAAAAATGACAAAGGAATACAAGTCAAAGATGTATATTATGTTGAAGGCTTGTGTCATAATTTGCTGAGCGTAAGTCAAAGTGCAGATAAAGACAACTGGGTAATATTTGACTCAGAAGAATGCTTAATTATCAACAAAAATGACTTACAGCTTGATAAGAAGAATATCAAGGCTAAGCTTAGAGCAAAAAGGGAAGGTAACTGTTATACTCTAGATATTAGTAGAAATGAAT
Organism: Inga laurina; assembly: GCA_963855925.1. Lineage (NCBI taxonomy): Eukaryota > Viridiplantae > Streptophyta > Magnoliopsida > Fabales > Fabaceae > Inga > Inga laurina. The sequence continues at coordinate 28,889,386 of OY979702.1, read as the reverse complement.
CTGAAAATTGTTTTCTGAGTAATGCCGATGAAAGTTGGCTATGGCATAAGAGATTGGCTCATGTCAATATGCATCAACTAGGCAAATACTCAAAAGGGATTTAGTGCTTGGATTACCCAAAGTAAATTTCAAAAATGACTTGATTTGTGATGCATGTCAAAAGGGTAAACAAACTAAATCATCTTTCAAATTGAAAAATGAGATTTCAACAAATAGACCATTACAATTATTGCATATGGATTTAGTTGGTCCAGCAAGAGTAAAGAGTCTTGGTGGCAACCTTTATTCATTGGTCATTGTTGATGATTTCTCTAGATTTACATGGGTTATTTTTCTATCATCAAAGGATGAGACCTTTGAAGAATTTATTGTTTTTTCCAAGAAGGTGCAAAATGAGAAAGGTATGTCCATTGCAGGTATTAGGACTGATCATGGTGGAGAATTTGAAAATCAAGCCTTTGAAGAATATTGTAATACTAATGGTATTGATCACAATTTTTCTGCTCCAAGAACGCCTCAACAAAATGGGGTCGTGGAACGCAAGAATAGATTGCTCACATAAATGGCTAGAGCAATGTTAAATGAAAAGAATGTGTCTCAAGTGTTCTGGGCTGATGCTATGAGTACAGCATGCTACATTTCAAATAGAGCATATATCAGAACAAAACTTGGAAAGACACCATATGAGTTGTACAAAGGACGGAAGCCAAACATTGCTCATTTACACATCTTCGGTTGTAAGTGTTTCATTCATAATAATGGTAAAGATAACTTAGGAAAATTTGATTCTAAAACAGATGAAGGAATTTTCCTAGGATATTCTAACCGAAGTAAAGCATATAGAGTTTACAATAAAAGAACATGTACTATTGAAGAATCAATTCATATTGTATTTGATGAATTTGAATCCTCTGACAAAACCATTGATGAAGAACAGGAAGTTGTTTTAAATCAAGAAAATGGTCAATCTGTTTCTAAATCTCTTATTCCAGAGGTTGATGAAACTAAGGAAGAAGAACAATCTCTAGGTCAACCTAGAGCATGGAAATACAATAAAAGTCATCCCTTAGATCAAGTCATAGGAGATGTGAATAAAGGGATTAAAACTAGAAATAGAATTTTTAATGAAGTCAGTTTTTCTGCATTCATTTCTGAGATTGAACCTTCTAACATTGATGAAGCCCTGTCAGACAATGATTGGGTTATAGCAATGCAAGAAGAACTAAATCAATTTGAAAGAAATCAACTTTGGGATTTGGTACCCCGACCCAAAGATCATCCGATTATTGGTACTAAATGGGTATTCAAAAACAAACTCGATGAATCTGCAATTATTGTCAGAAACAAGGCAAGATTGGTGGCTAAAGGCTATAATCAGGAAGAAGGGATTGATTATGAGGAAACGTATGCTCCAGTGGCTAGATTGGAAGCTATACGTGTACTCTTAGCCTTTGCATGCATCAAAGGATTCAAACTCTATCAAATGGATGTAAAGAGTGCTTTTCTAAATGGTTACATCATGGAAGAAGTGTATGTAGAACAACCTCCAGGTTTTGAGGATGTTACCAAACCTGACCATGTTTTCAAACTTAAAAAGGCTTTATATGGTTTAAAACAAGCTCCTAGAGCCTGGTATGAAAGGCTCAGTAAGTTTCTTATTGACCAAGGTTTTGTACGGGGAAAAGTTGATACAACACTCTTTATAAAACGAAAACACAATGATATTTTAATTGTTCAAATATATGTTGATGACATTGTTTTCGGTGCTACTAATGAATCTCTGTGTAAGGAATTTTCTGAGATAATGCAGGGAGAATTTGAGATGTCAATGATGGGAGAACTGAATTTCTTTCTCGGTTTACAAATCAAACAAAGAAAGAATGGAATCTTCATATCTCAAACAAAGTATTTAAAAGAGCTATTGAAGAAGTATGGAATGGATGAAGCAAATGGCACGGACACGCCTATGAGCTCAACTACGTTGCTTGATGCTGATGTCAAAGGGAAAGACTACAACATAACAAAGTATAGAGGAATGATTGGATCATTACTCTATCTCACGGCAAGTAGACCGGACATCCAATTTAGTGTTGGCATATGTGCAAGATATCAATCGGCACCAAAAGAATCACATGCTGAAACAGTCAAACGAATCTTTAGATACCTTGCTGACACACCCGAATTGGGTCTGTGGTATCCCAAAGGAAGAAGTGAATATCTTGTTGCATATTCAGATTCAGATCATGGAGGATACAAAACAGACAGAAAGAGCACCAGTGGACAAGGACAATTTCTTAGAGGATCTCTTGTATCATGGTTCAGCAAGAAACAAAATACAGTGTCTCTTTCATCAACGGAAGCCGAATATGTTGCAGTCTCAAGTTGTTGTGCACAAGTAATATGGTTAAAACAACAACTACAAGATCTTGGTATTTATCTCAAAGAAATACCAATCTATTGTGATAATACTAGTATGATAAGCTTGGCAAAGAATCCAGTTCAACACTCTAGAACCAAGCATATCGATGTCAGACATCACTTCATTAGAGATCATGTTCAAAAGAAAGATGTGAAAGTGATATTTATTCCTACTCATCTTCAACTAGCAGATATTTTCACAAAACCTTTGCAAAAGATCAATTTCTATACATTAGAAGAGAATTGGGAATGGTAAATCCCAATGAATTGTAAGCTATTTCAGTTTTTTCATAATATTAGATGAAGTCATTTGTTAAAGTTTTGATGATTACTAACTTAAGCATCGGAGTATATAGAAATTTGTTTTGCAGGAAGGTTGAAACTCTGTTTTGAGAAACAAAAACAGAGGTGATCAGAGGACACATTTACTGGAGTACCAACTTGAAGTATTGTGTGACAGAGAAGCAATACCCGAAGAACAACTTGAAGTAAAGAAGCACTTTACTCGAGTATGTACTCGAGTAATGGACTTCAAAACTGGAAGTAACGGATCATGTTACTTGATTTTCAAATCTAACGGCTCAGTTACAAAGAAATGAAGAGTCACAAGTTGAAAACTCAGGTTACCCGAGGAAGGCCTCGGGTAAACTTGAAGATTACTCGAGTAAGGCCTCGAGTAACTGCAAGTCCAGATTTTCAAAATTGATGAATAATGACTCAAATCTGCTCAGAATGGATTATAAATGATCGAGGGAACATCCATGGATAATTACAATATTATTCATGCCAGGTACGCATTTTAAATAATTCATTTTAAATTTTTTCTGTATGAACACTCGAGGAAGGCCTCGAGTAACGTCGGGTTCTAGGGCTTTATCTGTCACAAACTCGGTCATTTCCACAAAATCTCCTCGAGTAAATCACTATTCTCTCTCACAAAAATTTTTCACAAGTGAGTCCTTGCCCCATTTCCGTCAAAACCCAACAATTTCCATTCCTAGAAACCTCCTATTTTGCTCAAAATCCCAGTGCCCTAAATCGTGTCTGAGTCTCTGTTTTTCTGAAGATTTTAGTTTTCAATCATTCAGAAAGATGAGAACTAAAAATCTTACTCCCATAGACTCCTCTGAATCCCAACAACACTCTAATCCTCTTTCTTCTCCTCCCAAGAAAAGAAGAAAACTCACTCCAAGACCAAAAGCTAAAATTCCTCTATCTTAATCAAAACCCAAAGGTGTGGTGATTAAAGAGCCTATTGCTACAAGGGCTCAATCCAAAAAGAGTACCTCAACCGGAAAAGGGAAGAGTGCCAAATCTCCCTCACCTCCTCCCTCTGATTCCTTTACCCCCTCTTTCACACCAAAGCCTACCAAAAAGCCTAAATATGATAGGAATGTGGCTGCAGCTATGGCAAACATCATTGATCAAATGGAGAAGGGACAATCTTCCAAGAAGTCTAAAGTGCCGGAAGAAGAGATCACCAACCCACCAAAGGGATTCAATGTCAGCAAGTTGGTGGAATCTCTGAAGTATCTGTCTCAATTCTCCAGGAGGAAAGTGTGCAAGACACACTATGTGGATCTCAGGCTACTTCAGGAGGTATTGAAGCACGACCTTAGTCCATATCTAGATCCTTTTATGCCTTGGTTATCCATTAGATTGCCTTTTTGCACAAAGGTGATCACTCACTTTTATTGTAACTTAGAGATCATAGATAAGCCTAACCGAACCTCAGTTGAGGAAGAGATGACCACCACAGTTAGAGGCCAAAAGATACTTATATCGCCCTCTAGGATTAACTTGTGGTTAGGAATTGAGAACCCCCCGGATGATATTTACTCCCAGCTTGAACCAAACCAAATCTTTACTATCCTTAAACCCGGAGAGTTAGTTGGCCCTCTAAATTTCAAGCCCAGTGATATGTGTGATCATCATAGGGTCCTTTGGTACATTTACTCTAGGTACCTAGTGAACAAAGCCAACAACTATACCCACTTCTCCGATAGGGACTTTAGGTGGTTTGCTTCACTTCTCCTGAAGGAGCAGAAGGATATGGGAAAGTATATCTTTTCTGAGATGAAGAGGTATAAGGTGGATGGGAAGGCTACAACACCAATGCCATATCCTCAGATTGTGTCTCTAATCCTGAAAGAGAACAAAATATGGTATTTGGATAGCAAGGAGCCCATTGAGAGGTTGACTCCAGTTGGGAGAAACCAGATTGGGAAATTGAACATCGATATCCCTCTCAAAGGCCCTCTGGAATCTGGGTCAAAGAAGAAGAGGAAGACCACTGAGGCAGAGACCAGCAAGTTAGATGACACTCAGTCATCTGCTCCAGCTGCTACCACATCATCGCCATCTTTCCTCAATGCCACTCTCCAGTATTTTATGGAAAATATGTTGAGAGGTTTCCATGTGGATATCGCCAACACGAATGCCGAACTAATAACCCACATGAATACCAAGATGGGAGAGTTGGTTGAGAGAATGGACAAGAGGCATGAGGAATTGCTAGCAGAGCAACGTGCCCAGGGTGAGACTTTGAGATTGATTCTGGCACAACTGGACTCCTTAGGTCCCGGACCTTCTGCCGGTCCATCTTCATCTGCACCACCACCTCCAGTGAACCCTCCTTCAGACACTCCTATCACTGAGGATGAACCATCTACTCCTCTGGTTTCAAGTCCACCTGAGCTTCAAGCCAAAGACATCCTTTACTCAGTGGATAACCCAGAAACTAACGAGACCGTACACATCACCATTGATGATTCCCCTCCAAAACCTCAGCCAGAAACCGCTCCTAACCTGACTCCATCTCCTACCCACACTGAGGAAATATCTCCCTCATCCTCCTCTGAACATCATACACCAGAGACTGAGACCACACCTGAGATACAGACTACTCCTGAGATAAAGACCACTCCAGAAGGAGAAACCACCACTATGGTTGTCTTCCAACCCTCTCCTATTCCTCCCAGCGATGACATCCATGTCCCTCTAGTCCATCTACCTAAACTAGCCTCCTCTAGCTCATTTGATTCTTCGGATTCAGATGATTCTATGGTTCTTCCAGTGACACCCATTTCCATGGCCAAGCCTCCTAGTCCTCCACTTGATTGATGAAGCCAAAAAGGGGGAGAAGAGCTTGAGAGTGATTTTGTGGATGTGTCCTAGTTTCTTTTGGGTATTTGGGTGTATATGGGTTCTAGGGAGCATTTTGGAACTTGTTATTTCTTTTTAATTCTAAACTTATTATCTTGTAATATGCAATTTAAGTTTAATACAAGTGTGTTTAAGTTATGATTCCATTTCAAGTCCATTTAAGCTTTAATTTATGATACATTATTGGACTAATGAAGTTTATTATGTATGCAAGATGAATGTGTTATAATCATTTTATAAAGATAACAAAGTTTATCAAAAGACTTTCAAGATATGTTTATTTGTGAACTTATTTTCAAAAGATGTTCAAAATCACCAAGTTTTGTCATCATCAAAAAGGGGGAGGATGTTAGATCTCATGTTTTGATGATAACAAAAGAATGGTATGAAAAAGAAGTGATTAATAAAAAAGTTTGAGCAAAGGAATAACAGGGATAAGCATCACTTGAAGTAAGCATTGGAGTAATGAAGAAAGGCCAAGAGAAAAAGCTGAGAAACTTGATCAGAAGCAAGTTTTCTAAGGCATTACTCGAGGCGGTACTCGAGTAATGAGCCAAAACTTGAAGTAACCAGAGGCACCTTCCAGTAACCTGCCAACGTTACTCGAGTAAGTACTCGAGTAATAGTGTAAGTATTCTCAAGTTGTTCTCGGCCTGCCAATGTTACTCGAGTAGCTACTCGAGTAACCAGGTAAATACTTGGAGTTGCTCTCGGCCTGCCAATGTTACTCAAGACGCTACTCGAGTAACCATGTGAAAAACTTCCAGTTGCTTTCAAGTTGCCAATGATACTCGAGTAAGTACTCGAGTAACTCTGTTTCTGAAAATGTGTTGCTCTCGGCACTTTGTACCACTGCCAATGTTACTCGAGTAGGTACTCGAGTAACACACTGAAGTAAGTGAAAACTTCAAGGTGGTACCCGATTAACTTGATTTCTTTTTATCTCATTTTCCTCGAGTCATTCCTCTAGTATGCAAGTATTTAATGTTCTATTTTAAGTGGATTACTCGAGTAGGTACCCGAGTATGCAGAGATTTTTTTCAAGGAAAACCTCAAGTCATTACCCGAGTAAGTTGTGCCCAAAAAGTAAATTTACTCGAGTAAGTACTCGAGTAACAAGGTAAGTGCTCTCGGCCTTGAAATCCTGCCAACATTACTGGAGTAAAGCATCGAGTAACCAAAAGTTTATTTGAAGGTTTACTCGAGTAGGTACCCGAGTAACTCATAAAGGTGTGAGTGTATTACTCGAGTAGGTACCTGAGTAAACACACATTTCCAAAGGTTTAAAAATTGATTATTCCATGCACTACCCGAGTAATCTTAAATTTGTCTGTTGACTTGCAGTTGATCAAAGTTTTCCCGATGATACTCGAGTAAGTACTCGAGTAAACTTCAAGGGATACTCGAGTAGCTTCTCGAGTAAGCAAACCCAGAATTTTAGAAATCATTCAAACGTTCATTGATTTACTTCCTATATGATTAATATTTCATTGTATTAGTATTCTTAGTCTATTTACAGATAAACAATGAAGAAATCATATCAAGTAATGGAAGTCAAATGAAACGTTCAAATGCCAACCACCGCCAACGGATATTTTTCAAAAACTGGAAAAGTCAATAGTGGCTGCGCACTCTCCAACAGACGAGAAGAAAATGTTCCAATGGTCATCACCAACATATCTATATATATGGGAACATCCAAACTGAGACACACGGGAAAAAAACAAATACAACAACAAGATTACACTCAAACTTATCATTACTCTGTTCTTACGTTGTATTAGAAACTCTATGCTTCAGTGATTCCTATTCACTCTTGAGAGAGATATTTCATTCAAACTCAATATTTGTTATTGAGGTAACTTAAGGTTGTGGAACCTTGAGTTGGGATTGGATTACAACTTGTAAGGGGGAGCGAGTGTCCAGGTGTAGGAACTTGCTTGTACTGAGGTGCCAAGAACCCACTGAATCTTGGAAGTTATAGTGAAACTCTCAGAGAAGCTCTGAGGACTGGACGTAGGTCAAAGTGGTTGTGGCCAAACGAGTATAACTCACGGTGTACACTTCGGTGATATTTCTCCTTACTCTTTCATGTTTTAATTTCAACGTCAAATTTTATATTTTGCAACGAAATTTTTAAGATCACCCAATTCACCCCCCTCTCTTGGGTGAAACGCTTGCACTAACAAGATGTTGATAGAGTGATCCTATGCATGCAAGTATGTAACCCCCCTTCCATAATTATATCTGAAATACAAGATTAAAATGAAATAGAGACAAATAATAAGCAAAACTCATTTACATTCCCAACCTTGTGGTGGGGCTTTCACAAATACCTTTTTGAAATCCAACTAACCTAGTCTCACATTCATATTTCGAATACCATTACTTTGTGAAGATAAATCACATTCATAATATATCAGAGTGCACAATAATAATCCCGGGTTCAAACCTTCACTAAAGATTCATAGGGCACATACGCCCTTTATAATTTCTCAAATAGGGATTACACAATAATCATTCCAAATTCACATTCCAATCTCTCATCTGAATATATACAACTAAACATATACAATTATACCAACTTATAATGATAACCAACTACCAATGCACTTTCCCATAAGGAGACCTAGCCGCCCTTGGTTGCTTGCTCCATCTTAATCCACTTGCCCTATCTACACTGTTGTCACGGGAGGGTAAGATTCTAGGGAATCTCAGTAGGAAAAAAATACCAATATGCATGCAAGATAAGTGTTTAATGCATGACATGCTTGCAATATGTAATTCATGTTCACACAATGACATATCTGCATGCTCAATGTTCAAACAATATACTCATGGCCATAGCATTAGTTGAAACAAAGCTTCAATCACTCATGTTTGTTTCACATAATCAAGCAAAGCAATAACATACATCAATACACCAACACAATTATCAAATAATGCAGGAGAGATAAGTTCCCTACACTTGTTCTTTCTACGTGTGCTCCAGCACCGGCTACTCACGATTAGGGAGAATATCGAACCCTATAAACCAAATCAAGGACATCGGGTTATTCTCCACCCTAAGTTCTCACTTTTATAACAATTAATGTTGGTTATCATTACTGTTAATTAAGCCCTCACACATGGCTCTAACATGAGTCTTAAAAGGGTTGGAAGAACTATCCTAAAGATCTCTTTTTGGAAGCACAAGACATGATTTTTCACCGTTGCACTCGAGTGAAGATGGCCTCAATCGTGTGATAATGTATGGACACTCGAGTAAAGAAGACCTCACACGAGTGATGGCCTAATGCTCACTCGGGTTCTAAGAAGTGAATCATAGAAAGTGAGAATTCGAGAGCATAAGAACTTTCAAGGAAGAGGAACACTCGAGTAAGAACCCTTGCACTCGAGTGATAGCTTAACACTCTCAAGTGTTAAGGCACACTCTTGAGTCTTGACCATGAGTGACAACCTGAGACGAGAGTTCATGGTGTCAAATACACCTCCACTTGAGTGAGAGGAGGCTCACTCCAGTGAGAACTACAACACTTGCAAGTGAGACAACACTCTTGCCTCTACATATGGAAGTGCAATATGAAACTGGAAGCAGAAAAGGAAAATACACTATCACACTCGAGTGAACTAATCCTCACTCGAGTGATGTTCATCCTGCACTCGAGTGAACCCTGGATCACTCGAGTGATGCTATCAAAACCCAGAAAACGCAAAAAGTTGACAGCACTTCCCAAACTTTCCCCAAGTAATTCCAATGGACCCAAAACCTCAACCAAAGCTATTCCAACATAAAAACACCCAAGGAAACCAAGGGAACCATCAAAACTACCAAATTTCTATTCCATTATCATGCTTTGGTTTAGGCAACATAAACATCAAAATTCCAAACTTACCAAACTTAATCATTCAATCCTAAATCCCTTTCTATCTATCCGAATACATTCCAAATATACTAATTCCATGCCAATAATATGCCATACTCCCAATGACACTTATTTTCAAATTTAAGGTTATAATTACCAAAAATTCCAAACTTCATCAAATGGCATGAAACATAGATAGAAAGGTTTGATTCACCTACCTCTTCAACTTGTCCAAAGACACTTCTTGATTCTCTAACCTCTAAATTTTCTTGATGTCACAAATCTACACCAATAGCCAATCTATAACACCAAAATGAAGCTCTCAACTCAAGGAACAACTTTATAGAAGAAACTTTGAGTAAAGGAGAACATTAGCATACCTCAAATGCAAGCTTTTCTTCCCCTTTTTCCTTCAACAATGGACGAACAAGAGAGAGATGAGAGTGATGATGATGAAGTAAGCTACCCTCATCCCTAAATGCTTATGCAGTTGAAAAGGAGGAAGAGGGAGAGAGAAGAAATGATTTTAATTTTCCAATTTGACTTTTATCACTCTGTTGCTTTATCTCTTTTTGCTACATGTCTCCACCTCATTGGTTCTCATAAAATATGCAACTAATTAGCCATTCTAATCCTTCCATTAGCCATTTAATCACCCTTCTCGTTTTTTTGTCTTAGCTAGTAATTAATTTCTCTATAAATCACTAACTAATTGCCCAACAATTTCATTCTTTCAATTTCTACTATTCATAGCATAATAATTAAAATTGCCACAAAACCTATAATTATTCCACTTTAATTCAACAATTATCCTTAACCCTTAATTGAAATTTGAGGCATTACAATTCTCCCCCCGTTCAATAAAATTTCGTCCTCAAAATTTGTTACACCACTGGGGACATAAACCTCGGACGCCTTTTCATGAAAGCTTTCGTTCCTAAATTTGTTTCTCATGAGGATAATCCTTTCAAAACCACTCGTATCAACAGTACGCTACAGGTCTGATTCACTCAAGAATTTTAAACGAACCAACACTTCATGGACCTATTTCTTTCTCTTAATCACTTTACCAATTCTCCTACCTAGAGACACTCTCACGAGCATGTGATCTCCGTTTCCAAACTCTAGAGGTCTTTACCTCACTCGATCATTATTCAGATGAACTACACTCGTTCATCCCGGTTTTAGGCCTCTTCAACCTTAGTCATTAAATTACTTTTCCCTTCCGGGAACAACTCAAAGTACCACAGATTCACTACGCACAACCGACAGCTTCCTTTATATTCACATATATCTCAGCTTTTGCCGCTTTCAACAATACTTCAGCTTATGTTATAGTTACTTTCATAATATTTCCCTCACCCGTATACCCACTAGTGACTTCGCTAGTGGTAACTGGGACTTTTGGGCATCATCAATAATATCAAGCCACTCCAGAATCTCAATCTCCTATACCTGAAGTACCCTACTATAATATCCTACCTGAAATCTCAGTCTCTTCTATCCAGGTGGCCAGTCAGAAGTCTTAATTGTCGTAATCCCATCCTCATCCAATTTACTGGGCTTATAGGGATCCAGTCCCTCACCCGAACCACTTACACGGAGGAATCTTGGCATGGTGATGCCTACCCTATCGAGACTCTACCCGTATACCCCCTCTAAGGGCTCAGTCGATGGAAGTGCGCTCGGTATGGTGAGGAGTCAAAGGAATATCTATATTCACTTGGCGCATTCCTTTCGTATCCGCAAGACTGAAAGCAATACCCCCAAGGTAAATGACACGCTTATATGAGACCCAGCTCCCATTGCTAGCCTTCTTATTCTCACACCCCACCTGTATCTCTCAAGAGGGTCAATCAGTGGCGGTGCCCACCCTGCTACACACCACTCGTATCCCTCAACAGGGTCAGCTAGTGGCGGTGTGCTTGGTGTGGTCATATGTACACATTGTCTTATGACATTTACATTCATAACGGTATATCAATGGCTGATGGTAGAGATGACCAACATCAAACCCTACAACAGCTCACATCGACATGCTCACACTGTTATTCACATAACCTTATAGCTTCAAATAGCCTCTCGGCTTCTATATTTGAAAGAGGCAAGCTTCACCCAAGAGGGGGCTGAATTGGGTGATGTGATAAATTTTTTGGTTGTGCGGTGATATAGCAATAGCTATAGAGAGAGTATAATTGAGAAGATAAGCACACAGAGAGTTATACTGGTTCAGCCTAAAATCCACGCCTACGTCCAGTCCTCAAAGATCAATACCTATTGAGATTTTCACTATTCTTCCAAGATTCAGTCGGCTCTTGGAACGCCGTATGACAACAACAGTCCTTGGAAGGACTATGAGTAGAAATACTAGAAATTTCTCTCCCCTTTATGACAAGTTTTATGTGCAGAAAACAAACCTATGACCTTTCTTTCTTGCTTACATATACAAGTCTTATGAGCAGCAACGTTCTCTCCTGCTTACACCACTTTAAGTCTTACGAGCAGCAACGTTCTCTATTACTTGTATCTTGTAAGTCTTATAAGCAGAAAGTCCAACTAGGAATTCTCTCACTACTTTTCTCAAAAGGAAATCTCCCCTCTCAAGGTCCCAATACCTTGAGATCAAATGAAAATAGAATTTGAAGTGTATACAGACTCTCTTACAGAGCAATTATGATAATCACTGAAGAATGATATGAGTACAAAGGAAATATGAATAACTGAGACTCGTGAATTTGCTTGTGTGAATTCTTGCACTTTTTTGTTTTTGATGGTCTCTGGAGCTCTGTATTTATAGCCAGTGGTTTTTGCCCGTTTGAATAATAATCATTGTGAATCGGAGCATTTTACTGTGGAATGACATGCGTACGTTTGACATCTTTTAATGCGGTAGGTATGTGCTTGGATGGTCGTAATGATGTTGTCTACCATTGTTTGACTTCCTCTATGTCTTTCTAATTCAAACACCTGTATCACACTCGTAATATATGTTAAATGATGTTATATAATAATAAGTAGAAATAAAATGAATAAATAACATTAAACCATATTTGGATTGAACACTGTAAGACTGGTGCGTTTTGGCTTCTAGCAGAGTATCACTCGAGTGTTGTGATGTCTCACTCGAGTGTAATACCATATTTTCTCCTTTTGCTTTAGTTTTACACTTGCACTTCCACGTGATTTTGAGAAAGTGCATTTTCACACTTGCGAGTGATGTGGGTCCTCACTCGAGCACGGGTCTCCTCACTCGAGTCTTCTTCATTTTTACACTTTGAGCCATATTTATGGACAACACCCGCACCCTACTTTATCAAGAGTGTGATTTTACACTTGCAAGTGATGTGGGCCCTCACTCGAGCATGCTTACTCTTACTCGAGTGAGAAGAATATTCTTCTATAATATACTCTTTGTCTTCAGCACTTGCATCAGAATTGAGAGAGTTAGATTTCTTACTCACAGGTGCTGATGTATCACTCGGGTGTTGATGCACTCTCACTCGGGCATGCTTATGCTTCTCTGTTCTGCATGACTCTCAGCCAAACACTCATAGTCCCTCACTCCCTAGGACTCAGGTGCACCTAAGGCATCACTCGAGTACAAAGACTGTGCTAGAGTAAAGTGTTGATATCTTGTTTCTGACTTTGCTCTCTATCAAACACTTTCATGTGCTCGAGTACAAAGCTGCTTGATGCTCGAGTGTGACTTCATTATTTGAGTGCATCAGTAAAACTGACAGCAATTACTCTCTATCAAATACTTTTTGTCCAACATTTGCATGTGCTCAAGTGAAACATAGCTTCATGCTCGAGTATTAGTTATATTGTTCGAGCGCATCAGTAAAACTAACAGTAGACATTTCTAAACTTTGCCATATGTATTTGGTAACTTTGTAACCATTGTCTAGACTTGTAAAAACATACTTTGAACACAATATCCTTTTGTTATCATCAAAACTTGGAATCTAACATTCTCCCCCTTTTCGATGATAACAAAACCTTTGTGATGTGTTTTAAGAAAAATCTTGATTAGAGTGAAAATTTTGAAAAACATTATCAACATTTCCAAATGCATATCTCACAAAATTTTAGACTCCTTTTCAGATTTTTGCACTTATCCTCATATGTTTCCTGCAATACTTCCAATGGACACTTAATAACCAAGATAAGTCATAGTATCACAGAAATCATTAAAACTAAACATAAAAATTAACAAAATTGAAAATAACCATTAGTGAACTTGAAAAGTACAATATTAGGCTTGAATCAACATCTACCCATAAAACCCCATATACAACCATGTCAGTAAAAATAAACCAGAAAATAACAATATAACAATAATCCTACCCCAATACACAAAACTACCTAATACACCTCATATCATACTATATTAGCTCAGAAACCATCACAGTCCTTCTCCCCCGTTTTGTCAGCATCAGAAGGGGGCTGAGGAAAAGTGAGATAGGATGGTAGGGCAAAGAGCACCATGGCAGTGGAAGTGTCAACTGGCTCCAGCTCAAAAAGTGGAGAAGATGGCTGAGGAATAGAGGCTGCAGGTGGTGGTGAAGGTGACCGATCATAAGTGACATCAACATTGGAATCCAGGTCGGTGAAGAGAAGGTGAAGTCGTAGCAGGAGTAGACTTAGATGGCAACTCAGAAGAAGTAGTCGAAAAATGAGTGCGCAAGAAGATTTCCATATTAGTGATTATTCTCGACATATCTTCTTGAGTCTTGAACATCAAGTCAAAGTTGGTATTCGCCTTGTCTAGCAACTTTAAGACTTGTAACTCTATCGTGTTCACCAATTTCTCATACTCATTCATCAATTCCTTTTTCAGATTGTCATAGCTTGATTGATCACTTTAGCCAGATGGGTTGAAAGTGATGCATTCAGGAAAGATAGAGGTGGAATGGCACCTTGAGCAGAAGATTGAGCCTCATCACCTCTTGTTGGAGTGGCTTCTCTCTGAGATGTAGCCCTGGTTTGACTCACTGGAAGATTAATACTCATATGTGTCAATTGACTCTTGCCAAACCTAGGAATAGTTACCTTCCCAGTTCCCTCCAAATACCACACTTTATTTTTCTTGAGAATGAGAGACACAATTTGAGGATATGGTATGGTAGCAGATTTAGATGAAGAAAATCAAAATCTTCTCATCTCACTAAAGATAATCTCCCCCATATTTCTTCGCTGACCGGCTAAGAATGAGGCCTGCAAGTAGTAATCTCTCTGAGCAAAATGGGTATAATTTTTGGATTTATTAACAATGCTATGAGAATATATGTAGTGAAGGGCACGATTAGAATCAGGCATGTGAATAGGCTTAAAGTTAAGAGGGCCTATTAGGTCATTTGGTCTTAAAAGATGGAAGGCTTCATTGGCTGATAGAGTGGGTGGATCAGAAGTAGGTGCAACATATCCAAGTATATCATTAATGATATTAGCAGATATCATAATAAATTGATATCTAACAGTGGTAGATACTGCTTCCTCTATTAACTCTTCGGTCCTAGATTTTATGTTGTGGGATTTCATGTTGCAATAGAAGGTTTTCACAACAGTGGGTGAATAAGAAATATGAACACTCAGCTAGGGAGCATAAAATCCAAGAAAAGGATGAAAATCCAAACCACAGCTTTTCATCAGATAATCTAAGTCAACATAAACTATGGGACAGAGTTGTCTATGTGCAAACTCAGAATCATATACCTTCTATTTCAGTGCCTTTAGTTCCTTAACAATAAAGTCTTCAGGAGGATTTGTGACTTGTTCTTCCTCTGCAGCCTGTGATATAGAAGGAAGCCCTGAAGTAGCCGTATTAGACTGGCCAACTTGATGTGAACTTGAGGCACCGGCTTATGAGGCAATTTTGCCAACCAATGCATCAAGCCTTGATTTCTCCATTGCTTCTCGAAGTTGCATATTGAAAGAGTCATCGGAGGTAGAAGATTGTTGTGGTTGCCCTGTGTCCTTCTTTCCTCTTCCTTTGACTTCTTTGGATTGAGACCGAGTAACAATCGGTTCTTTAAAAACCACTCCCTTTGGTTTCTTTTATGGAGGTTGATCCTTCTTAGCCATTTGAGGCTTAGGGTGAGGTTTCTTGGCTGGAGTTGTCATTTTGGTTTTGGGTTTAGGAGGAGGTGTAGGAATAGAAGACAAAGAAGGTGTAAGAGATGAGGATATGGACATCGAAGTCTCTGAAGCACTAGCGGCTGAATGAGTGTGTGAAGGTGAATAGGAAACAACAAGAATCTTAGTTCTAGCCATTTAAAAACAAAATGAGAATCACATATTTGCAAAGGACTGAGAGAGAGATTTTCAGAGAGGTTCTTTGGTTAGGGCACGAAATGAGAAGCTTGAAGGATAAATCTCACCTTAAAGAGAAGATTCAAGAGTTTTAACGGGGATTATAAGCAATTTGAGGCGTTTAATTGATGGGTAATGGTCGGAGGTGAAGAGAGACGCCCTTCGAGTGATGTGACGCTTCGAGTAAGAGGAGGAAGTGCGATGGTCTGAGCTATCGTGCAACTGATATAAGTTCCAACACTCAAGTGACAACCCTAGTGCTCAAGTGTTGTTCATACTGTGCTCGAGTGTGATCATATTATGCTCGAGTGATATTCAAACAAATTTGATAAAGAATGTAAAAGCGTACCTGATTTAAATATATCTTGTTATATTTTTTATCATTGTACTCAAATCCTCCAAAATCATTTAAGTAACCATGCTTTGAATAAGTATTTGTAAAAATTTCTTCCTTTTGCTCGAGTTCTCTTGCTTCACTTCAGGTATATTCATACCATGAGTGAAGTTCTTCCCTTACTCGAGTGAGACCTATCACTCTTAGTATGCTTGGTGAGTTTCAAGAGTTCTTACATACTCTGTTAATCCCTGTTTTTCATAGCGTGAAGCAGACTAAATGGTATAGTTCTGGACTCGAGCATTGTTAACTGACTCAAGTAAGAATGAGCTTAGCACTCGAGTGACACTTCCAGTGCTCGAGTGACAGACTTGCAAAAACAATTTCTACATACTCTAATGCCTAAGTCAGTATGGTTATCATCAAAAACTCATTAAACATAATACTTAACAAGAAAAACTTACAACTCATTGGGATTAACCATTCCCAATTCTCTTTGAATATATAAGAATTTATCTTTAACTATTGGCTTTGTGAATATGTCAACGATTTGAAGATGTGTTGGTATGAATTCTACTTTGAAATCCTTCTTTTGCACGTGATCTCGAATGAAATGATGTCGGATATCTATGTGTTTGGTCCTTGAATGTTGCATAGGATTCTTGGCAAAGCTGATGGTGCTAGTGTTGTCAGAATAAATTGGAATCTCTTTTAAGTATATTCCTAAATCCTGAAGTTGTTGCTTCAACTATAGTACTTGAGAACAACAACTTGCTACAACTATATATTCAGCTTCAGTAGAAGATAATGACACTGTGTTCTGCTTCTTGCTGAACCATGATACTAGAGAGCCTCTAAGGAATTGACATTGACCACTAGTACTTTTCTTGTCATTTTTATATCCTCCATGATCTGAATCTGAATAGGCCATCAAATATTCATTTCCTCTTTTTGGATACCATAAACCAAGTTCTGCAGTATCTCCTAGGTATTTGAAGATTCTTTTCACAGTCTCTGCATGTGATACCTTAGGAGCAGATTGATACCTTGTGCACATTCCAACACTGAACTGAATATCCGGCCTGCTTACTGTAAGATAGAGTAATAAACCAATCATTCCTCTATATTTAGTGATGTTGTAACTAGGACCTTTTACATCAGCATCCAACAATGCTGTTGAACTCATTGGAGTATCAGCTCTATTAGCATTGTCCAATCTATACTTCTTCAACAACTCCTTCAAATATTTTGTTTGAGATACAAATATCCCATTTTTTCTTTGCTTAATTTGAAGTCCAAGAAGAAATTTAATTCTCCCATCATGGACATCTCAAACTCTCCCTGCATAATCTTGGAAAATTCTTGACACATAGATTTGTTAGTAGCACCGAAAATAATATCATCAACATAAATTTGAACAATTAGAATATCATCTTTGTTATGTTTGATAAAAAGAGTTGTATCCATTTTTCCTCTGACAAAGTTTTGAGCAAGAAGAAACTTGCTTAGTCTTTCATAACAAGCTCGAGGTACTTGTTTCAAACCATATAAAGCTTTCTTAAGTTTGAAAACATGATCAGGCTTTGTTTCAACTTCAAAACCAAGAGTTTGTTCTACATATACTTCCTTTATAATATAACCATTTAGAAAAGCACTTTTCACATCCATTTGATAGAGTTTAAAACCTTTAATGCAAGAAAAGGCTAAGAGTACTCGTATTGCTTCCAATCTTGCCACTAGAGCATATGTTTCCTCATAATCAATACCTTCTTCTTGATTATAGCCTTTGGCTACCAATCTTGCTTTGTTTCTCACAATGATTGTTGATTCATCAAGTTTGTTTTTGAAAACCCATTTGGTTCCTATAACCGAGTGATCTTTAGGTCAAGGAACCAAATCCCAAACTTGATTTGTTCAAAATTGATTTAATTCTTCTTGTATAGCAATCACCCAATCATTGTCAGATAAAGCTTCTTCCATATTAGAAGGTTCAATTTTAGAAATAAAAGTAGAAAAAGTTTCCTCATTGAGAATTCTATTTCTGGTTTTGACACCTTCGTGAATATCTCCAATTACTTGATCAATTGGATGATCTTTAATATGTCTCCATGCTTTTAGTTGAGCATGATCATTGACACCTTCTATATTTTGAAAATCATTTTTTTCAAGATCATTCTATTTTGAAATAGCTTTGTTTTTCTTTATCAAATCCATTTTTTCTTCATCAAAATGCTTTGTCTCATAGTCAAGTTCATCAAACACAACATGAATGGATTCTTCAACTGTACATGGTCTTTTATTAAAAAATCTATATGCTTTACTTCTATTAAAATATCCTAGAAATAAAACTTCATCAGACTTTGAATCAAATTTACCAAGTTTTCTTTACCGTTGTTGTGAATGAAGCACTTGCATCCAAAGATGTGTAGATGAGCAAGATTTGGCTTTCTTCCTTTGTAGAGTTCATATGGTGTCTTTCCAAGTGACTTGCGAATATATGCTCAATTTGAAATGTAGCATGCGGTACTCATTGTATCTGCCCAGAACACTTGTGACATTTCTTTTTCATTAAGTATTGCTCTTGCCATTTCTATGAGGACTCTTTTCTTTCTTTCTACTACTCCATTTTGCTGGGGGTGTTCTAAGTGTAGAGAAGTTGTGATCTATTCCCTCGTTGTTGTAGTAGTCTTCAAAGAGTTGATTATCAAATTCTCCTCCATGGTCTGTCCTAATAGAAACAATAGAAATACCTTTCTCATTCTGGACCTTCTTAGCAAACATAATAAATTCTACAAATGTTTCATCTTTTGAAGCGATAAATATAGTCCATGTAAATCTTGTAAAGTCATCAACAATTACTAAAGTATATAGATTTCCACCAAAACATTTTACTCTTACTGGACCTACCAAATCCATATGAAGTAACTGTAAAGGTTTGGAAGTAGAAATCTCATACTTTATTTTGAATGAAGATTTAGTTTGTTTCGCTTTTTGACAAGCTTCACAAATCATGTTATCTTTGAATTTTAGCTTAGGAAGACCAACAACTAAATCTTTTGTAATCAATTTGTCAAGTTGGTTTATATTAACATGAGCCAGATGCTTATGCCATAACCAACTTTCCTCTTATATGTTAAGAAAACAATTTTTAGAAGAATTTGAATTTAAATCAATAGTATAACAGTTACCATCCCTTTGAGCTCGGATCTTTGCCTTGATGGATTCTTTATTAAGCGGTAGATCTTTCTTGTTTACTATCAAGCATTCTTTTGAATCAAAGATCACCCAATTATCTCTGTCAGTACTTTGACTTACACTCAAGAGGTTATGGCATAATCCTTCAACGTGATATACATCTTTGATTTGAACACCATCGGATTTTCCTACTGCACCAATTCCAGCAATACGTCCAGATTGGTTACCTCCAAAAGTTATCTTTCCTCCCTCTCTGGCTTCTAGCATGGTGAACTTATTTTTGTCACCAGTCATGTGTCTCAAGCATCCACTATCAATGTACCACTTGTTTGCTCGTGATGCTTTGAGACATACCCAGAGTAAGATGATCAGGTTTTAGGTACCCACACTTTCTTGGGTCCTTTGTGGTTAGTATGCTATACTTTTAGTACATGTGTCCCTTTCAGAACCCATTTATACATGCCAATGACTTGTCCTTTTCTAAAATAACATGTTGAAGTATAATGTCCTTTCCTATTACAATAATTACATGATGCAAATGGATTTGATGCTTGCACAGAATTCTTGAAATATTTGAGATAAACTCTACTGCTATTTTTCTTATTTCCTCTATTTTTATCATGATCAGACTTATATCCAATTCCAGATTTATCAAAGGAAACTCTGAGAATTTAGAATAACTTTAAGAGTTTCACTTCCTTTAGTAAATTTTTCCACAGTTTTTGTTAAATCTCTTATTTTCTTGTCTTTTTCTTCACATACTTCACATGATGATATGACAGTATTTTCTAATTCCTTTACTTTCTTCTTGTAACTAACCATTGCTTTAGCTACCTTGATGAATTCAGTATGCAATGCATTATATTCAGATAATAACTTATCATAAGTAGCTTCAGAATCACTTACCTCAGAATCTGATTCTTCTTTTTTGGCTACCAAGCATAGATTTGCTACTTCATCATCGTCGCTTTCTTCATCCGATGAGATATCACCCCAGATAGATGATATGTATACTATCTTCTACTACTTCTTTTTGTCTTTGTTTATAAAGCATTCAGATTTGATGTGTCCAGGCTTCCCACATTCATAGCATACTATCTGTTGATCCTTGTTTTCTTTCTTGCTTGGTCCAACATGATAATTTTTGAAGTTCTTTTGACCTCTTCTATAGAATTTATTGAATTTTCTCACGATCATTCCCATATCATCATCATCATTAGGAACATCTTCATTTTCGGAAGATTCTTCTTTCTTGATAGCTTTAAGTGCAACTCCTCTTTTATTTTTATCATCTAAGTCTTCTAGTTCCTTCTTGAATCTCAACTTCCCTTCATACTCAGAAAGGCTACCAAAGAGAGCAGCTATGGATCTCATTGACTCTCCTTTAGCTTCTTCGATAGCTGTCACCTTCACTTCCTATTTTTTCATAAGAATATTAAGAATCTTTCTTACTCGGGAATTTAGGTCAAATGATTTCCCAAGTGCAGATAGTTGATTAACAAGATGAGTGTACCTGAGTTTGAATTCTGATATTCCTTCTCCAGGTTTCATAAGAAATAGATCATACTCTGTAATTAGAGTATTGACTCTATTTTCTTTGATTCCAGATATACCTTTATGAGAGATTTCAAGAGCATCCCACATATCTTTGGCTGTTGGTAGAGTGCAGATTCGAAAGTATTCCTTTTGACTGAGAGCACTCTGTATCATTAAAATAGTTTGACTATTTAACGTTACTAACCTCTTTTTATCTTTGTCAAACTCCTCTGGGCTCTTTTTAATGACTCTATCTTTGATTTTCTTCATTGGAACATAGTCACCATCTTGTATCACATTCCATAAACCGTATTCGTTAGCCATCATGAACACTCTGAACTTTGCTTTCCAGAACACAAAATTTTCTCCAACAAAACCAGGAGGTCTAGTATTTGAAGCTCCGTCTGGAAGAATGTTTTCACCCATTATTGCCATTTATCAGATCCTTCTCAAGCTGTTAGGCTCTTTGGAGAAGACCTTGCTCTGATACCAAATGAAAAAGGCAAGCTTCACCCAAGTGGGGGGTGAATTGGGTGATGTGAAAAATTTCTCGGTTGATGCGGTGATATAGCAATAGCTGTACCAAGAGTACAGTTGAGAAGATAAGCACACAGAGAGTTATACTAGTTCGGCCCAAAACCCAGCCTATGTCCAGTCCTCAGAGATCAAGACCTATTAATATTTTCACTATTCTTCCAAGATTCAATGGGCTCTCAGAACGCTGCAAGACAACAACCATCCTTGGAAGGACTACAAGTAGAAATACTAGAAATTTCTCTCCCCCTTACGACAAGTCTTACGTGCAGAAAACAAACCTATGACCTTTCTTTCTTGCTTACATATGCAAGTCTTATGAGCAGCAACATTCTCTCCTGCTTACACCACTTTAAGTCTTACGAGCAGCAACGTTCTCTATTACTTGTATCTTGTAAGTCTTATGAGCAGAAAGTCCTACTAGGAATTCTCTCATTGCTTTTCTCGTAAGGAAATCTCCCCTCTCAAGGTCCCAATACCTTGAGATCAAATGAAAATAGAATTTGAAGTGTATACAGACTCTCTTACAGAGCAATTATGATAATCACTGAAGAATGATATGAGTACAAAGGAAATATGAATAACTGAGACTCGTGAATTTGCTTGTGTGAATTCTTGCACTTTGTTGTTTTTGATGGTCTCTGGAGCTCTGTATTTATAGCCAGTGGTTTTTGCCCATTTGAATAATAATCATTGTGAAGCGGAGCATTTTACTGTGGAACGACATGCGTACGTTTGACATCTTTTAATGTGGTAGGTATGTGCTTGGATGGCCGTAATGATGTTGTCTGCCATTGTTTGACTTCCTCTGTGTCTTTCTAATTCAAACATTCAAACACCTGTATCACACTCGTAATATATGTTAGATGATGTTATATAATAATAATAACTAGAAATAGAATGAATAAATAACATTAAACCATATTTGGATTGAACGCTGTAAGACTGGTGCGTTTTGGCTTCTAGCAGAGTATCACTCGAGTGCTGTGATGTCTCACTCGAGTACAATACCATATTTTCTCCTTTTTCTTTGGTTTTACACTTACACTTCCATGTGATTTTGAGAGAGTTCATTTTCACTTAAGTGCTTCTTCATTTTTACACTATGAGCCATATTTCTAGACAACACTCACATCCTACTTTATAAAGAGTGTGATTTTGCACTTGCAAGTGATGTGGGCCCACACTCGAGCATACTTACATTTACTCAAGTGAGAAGAATATTCTTCTATAATATACTCTTTGTCTTCAGCACTTGCATCAGAATTGAGAGAGTTAGATTTCTCACTTGCGGGTGCTAATGTATCACTGGGTGCATGTACTCTCACTTAGGCATGCTTATGCTTCTCTGTTCTGCATAACTCTTGGCCAAACACTTGCAGTTCCTTACTCGCTAGGACTCGGGTGCACCTAAGGCCATCACTCGAGTACAGAGATTGTGCTTGAGTGAAGTGTTGATATCTTGTTTCTGACTTTGCTCTCTGTCAAACACTTTCTGTCCAACACTTTTATGTGCTCGAGTGCAAAGCAGCTTGATGCTCAAGTGTGACTTCTATTGCTCGAGTGCATTAGTAAAACTGATAGCAATTGCTCTCTGTCAAACACTTTCTATCCAACACTTGCATGTTCTCGAGTGAAACATAGCTTTATGCTCAAGTGTTAACTATATTGCTCGAGTGCATCAGTAAAACTGATAGCAGACATTTCTAAACTTTGCCATGTGCATTTGGTAACTTTGTAACCATTATCTAGACTTGTAAAAACATACTTTGCACACAATAACCTTTTGTTATCATTAAAACTTATAATCTAACAAGATTTACAACAACATATCAACGGCCAAGGTAAGTATCATGAGCATTGCCCCCTTTACGATGGCTCATGCTGACCTGCTCTGTAACACAATCTTACCACAATCCTAGCTTGTGCACACCCCACCCATGTACTATTACTCACATTTCCCAGCTCAGCCAGTGGCGGTGCTCACTTGCCTTTACCCCACCTGTATACCCCCTCGAGGGCTCAGACAGTACCGATACGATTGGCGCGGTGTGGAATCACAATGATATAAGCACACTTCTGTCACACCCACCAACATCGGCAGCCTCAATCAGCAACTCTACCTGACGGGCTCCATCAGTAGCCTTAATCGGCATCTCGACCGATGGCATCAGAACTCCCCCATATGGGAGAACGTGCGGACTCACTATACAAAATTACATCAAGCTAGAACTAGGTATATTCAACAATGATGCCTTTAAACACCAAATCTCCAGCACCATAACTCTTTTCCTCAAACTGGGATCCTCCAAGACCCCTTCTCACAATATAATTTAGCCCTGAAGTTTTACCTTCCAAAGCCATATACACACATTGCACTTATTGTCTAGAGCTTTGGCTCTTTTCTACTCTACGATTCAACATCACGGCGGCTGTACTCCACTGTTCGTCGTCAAGGTAGCTGCACGCTAGGGTTTGTTGTCATGATGGCTCTATACTAGGGTTCATCGTCACGGTGGCTCCACACTACGATACTGTACTCGATGCTTCACTCAGTCCATTGACTAGGCAGCCCTTCCGGTCAGAACTCTCCGTAGGTAGCCCTTTCTGATCAGATCTCACCATAAGTAGCCCTTTCAGATCATATCTCACCGTAGGTAGCCCTCTGCTATCAGAACTCTCTGTAGATAGCCCCATCCTATCAGAACTCTCTGTAAGTAGCCCTTTTCGATCTGCATCCTCTGTAGATGACTCTTTCCCCTTGCTAGGTTAACAACCGCAACCTTAAAATACCTTATACACATTTCGATTCATTTAGTACCATACTTTGGCACTACAAACCATCCAGGTCAGGTTAGATTCCCAAGAATCAGTTTAACTATTGAATTGAATCCTTGGACCACAATTCAATTCTTAGGATCCCAACATTAGTTGAACTGGAAATCACTTCCCTCAGTTCTATGGAGCATCATTAATTCCAACACAAGGTCAAATATCTCTGCCAGCCTAAGGCACACTGGTCCCCTAAGTCTTATGGCGTTTGGACACACCAGTCCACTATAACATCACTGGCATATATTATCATATAGCCTAAGGTCTCCAACCCAACATATAGGTTTATCATGACACCTATGATCTTACTATCACATAACTTGGAAATCCTTTTCCTCCGTACTCTAATCAAATGATGGGTCTGATTACCTCCACTTTTAGGTCTACACACCTGATTCTAAGATGAACCATTTTGTCCCTTAATCTACAAATGATTCACCGTGCCAGTACCATAGCAAATGTATACACATAGTCCACAAATCTCATATATCCATAATAACATATCTTACATGTGTATACACACAACTATAAAAAATCTTCTTCTACCACTAAGGCAGAGATCTAAGGGAGCTATCCTAGCAAATTCTTATACTTGCCAGGAACTACAACTCTGATTACACAAATGTAACCCCCCTTCCATAATTATATCTGAAATATGAGATTAGAATGAAATAGAGACCAATAATAATCAAAACTCATTTACATTCCTAACCTTGCAGTGAGGTTTTCACAAATACCTTTTTGAAATCTAACAACCTGGTCCCATATTCACATTCGAATACCATTACTTTATGAAGATAAATCACATTCATAATATATCAGAGTGCACAATAATAATCCTGGGTTCAAACCTTCATTAAAGATTCATAGGGCATAACGCCCTTTACAATTTCTCAAATGAGGATTACACAATAATCATTCAAATTCACATTCCAATCTATCATCTGAATATATACGACTAAACATATATAATTATACCAACTTATAATGATAACCAACTACCAATGCACTTACCCATAAGGAGACCTAGCCACCCTTGGTTGCTTACTCCATCTTGATCCATTTGCCCGTCTACATTGTTGGTAGGGGAGGGTGAGATTATGGGGAATCTCAGTAGGAAAACAATACCAATATGCATGCAAGATAAGTGTTTAATGCATGACATGCTTGCAATACGTAATTCATGTTCACATAATGACATATCTCCATGCTCAATCTTCAAACAATATACTCATGGCCATACCATTAGTTGAAACAGAGCTTCAATCACTCTGTATGTTTCACATAATCAGGCAAAGCAATAATATGTATCAATACACCAACACAATTATCAAATACATGCAGGAGAGATAAGTTCCCTATACTTGTTCTTTCCACGTGTGCTCCAGCACCGGCTACTCACGATCAGGGAGAATATCAAACCTTATAAACCAAATCAAGGACAACGGGTTATTCTCTACCCCAAGTTCTCACTTTCATAATACTTAATGTTGGTTATCATTACTATTACTTAAGCCCTCATATATGGCTCTAACATGAGTCCTAAAAGGGTTGGAAGAACTACACCAAAGATCCCCTTTTGGAAGCAAAAGACATGATTTTTCACCATTGCACTCGAGTGAAGATGGCCTCACTCAAGTGATAATATACGGAAACTTGTGTGAAGAAGACCTCACTCAAGTAATGGCCTACTGCTCACTCAGGTTCTAGGAAGTGAAGCACAAAATGTGAGAACCAGAGAACACAAGAACTTTCAAGGAACAGGAACACTCGAGTGATGGCTTAACACTTTCAAGTGTTAAGGCACACTCTTGAGTCTTGACCATGAGTGACAACCCAAGACGAGAGTTCATGGTGTCAAATACACCTACATTCGAGTGAGATGAGGCTCACTCGAGTAAGAACTCACAACACTTGCAAGTGAAACAACACTCTTGCCTCTACACACGGAAGTGTAACATGAAACTGGAAGTAGAAAGGGAAAATACACTATCGTACTCGAGTGAACCCATCCTCACTCGAGTTATGTTCATCTCGCAATCGAGTGAACCTCAGATCACTCGAGTGATGCTATCAGAACCCAGGAAACGTAAAAAACTGACAACCCTTCCCAAACTTTACCCAAGTGATTCCAATAGACCCAAAACCTCAACCAAAGTTGTTCCCACATAAAAACACCCAAGGAAACCAAAGGAACCATCAACACTACCAAATTTCTATTCCATTATCATGCTTTGGTTTTGGGTAACATAAACATCAAATTTCCGAACTTACCAAACTTAATTATTCAATCCCAAATCCCTTTCTATCTATCTAAATACATCCAAATAGACCAATTCCATGCCAATAACATGCCATACTCCTAATAACACTCATTTTTGAATTTAAGGCTATAATTACAAAATATTCCAAACTTTATCAACTGGCATGAAACATAGATAGAATGGTTTGATTCACCTACCTCTTCAACTTTTCTATAGACACTTCTTGATTCTCTAAACTCTAGATTTTCTTGATGTCACAAATCAACACCAATGGCCAATCTATAACTACCAAAATGAAGCTCTCAACTCAAGGAACAACTTTATAGAAGAGAGTTGGAGTAAAGGAGAACATTAGCATACCTCAAATGCAAGCTTTTCTTTCCCTCTTTCCTTCAACAATGGACGAACAAGAGAGAGATGAGAGTGATGATGATGAAGCAAGCTACCCCTATTCCTCAATGCTTGTGTGCTGAAAAGGAGGAAGAGGGACAAAGAAGAAATGATTTTAATATTCCCATTCATTTTTTCTCACTATCTTGCTTCATCTCTTTTTGCCACATGTCTCCACCTCATTGGTTCTCATAAAATAAACAACCAATTACCCATTCTAATCCTTCCATTAGCCATTTAATCATCGTTCTCATTTTTTTCTCTTAGCTAGTAATTAATTTCTCTATAAATCACTAACTAATTGCCCAACAATTTTATTCTTTCAATTTCCACTAATCATAGCATAATAATTAAAATTGCCACAAAACCCATAATTATTCCACTTTAATTCAATAATTATCCTTGGCCCTTAATTGAAATTTGGGGCATTACAATTCTCCCCCCCAGTTCAATAATTGTGTGGAAATAGGTTTGGTTGTTGATTTTGGAGCCATTGGACACATTGGTTGAAAATTAAAAATTCTGTCAATTGAAACTCTGTGCTGGGCAATTGGTTTACATGGACATTTTGAATGAGCAAATTGTGTCTGAAAACTCTGAAATTTCCAGTCTAATAGATCACATGCCAAACTTCAAAATGGACATATAATGGATGTCATTTCGATGTGTGTGCTGGGAGTTATGATTTTCCAAAGTTTGAGGTTGAAATTGGAAGCTATTTCGGAGCAGTATAGGATTTTGTGTAATTATGAATTTTTGTGGTTATGAAAAGCATTGATTCATATTTTTCCTTTAAATATGACTTCTTTCCATTGGCTTTAGAATTACCCCATTTCAATTTTTATAGAATTAGTTATGATTTTTCAAAATTCAGCCAAGAAATAGAAACTTTCCTTGGTTGCAGCCAAAAGTTCTTGGTTGTAGCCAAAAAGTCTCTGTGCTGTTTTTGGCCGTAGCGAGAGATTTCCTAGATGCAGCCAACCCCTGTTTTCAACACTTTGTGATTTTGAAAAGTGGTTTCTAACCTAGTACATCCCAATCCTTTTAGGCTTTCATTGAGCTTATCTTAGCCACCTAAGGAATTCAAATGACAACCAACCTTAACCATTTTAATGTTAAGGAATTAGAAAAGGGAATAACATTATGTCCTTGATTTTGATTGATAGGATTCGATATTTGCCCTGAATATGAGCAACCTGTGCCAGAGCACACTCGGAAAGAACAAGGTAGTGATGTTTTCTCTCATACTATATGTGATGCATTATATGTTTGATTGATCATTGAATTGTGATGATTTTGAATGTTGTAAAGCTTGTGGATGTGAAAGTCGTAAGGCTATGTGAAAGCTGAAAGGCTATGTGTAAGCCATAAGGCTATGTGTATGTTGTGAAAACATGTGTAAGCCGAAAGGCTATGTGTATGCTATGAAGACTATGTGTATGCTATTAAGGCAATGTGTATACTGTGATCGTTGTGGCTGTGCTGATTGATGGTTTGCTTACATGCTATGTGATTATATATTGTATGAGTGATTTGTTACTATTGGGATTCTCTTGAATCTTATTCTTTCCATTGACTAACCTAAAGATAGGGCAAGTGGCTTGAAGGGGAAACAAACACCAAGGGCGGTTAGGACTCCTTTAGGGATATGATTTTGATAGTCGATTGTCAAATTTTGGTTGGGATTACTATACATATTATGGATATAAATTTTTGGATGATGTTATGTCATCCCCTAGTTGGGAAATTGTTGGGGCAGTAATGCCCGTAAACCCTTAAGTTATTATATGAAACCTGGGGGTTGCCGTGAATTTTGGTGTACACTCTGATATGTATAAATGCAATTGAACTGCGCAGGTTAATTATATTCGAAATATGAGTATGAGCCTGAATTAAACATGTTTTGAAATAAATTTTTGGAAACCCTATCCTGGGAATGGGATTGGAAATAAGTATTTTAATATCTGATGGTCCCTAATTCATCTTAATTACACATTTTTGAATTATAATTACGGTCTGTAAGGCAGGGGGTTATAGTGATCCATATTGTGCAATGTCAGTTGCCCTACCTTTTCTTGTGCTCTCTATCGCTCTCTATGTTAGGTCCCAATTCCTTTCCCTTTGGTCTCCAATAATCTTGTTCCAAATCTCCCAATGGTGACATTTTAATTTCTGCCTTCAAATCCTTTCTTTCATCTTAAGTGTACGTTTGGATTAGCTTTTGAAGAACATCTTTTCCGATTTATGAGATAAGTATGTGAGAGGAGTTTTATCTTGGGTTCGGAAAAAGGGCCTCTAAAACCATGATTTTGTGGTTCCTGAACACTCCCAGATCACCTGATCAAGGAAAAAGAAACACATACAATAAGACAATTGAACCAGAGTAAAATCACCTGATTTGACTTTTTAAAAAAAATTAAAATTTTAAAAAATTATTATCATTTATTTTTTTTCTAAACTAAACTATTTCTATTTTGGTTTATAACTAAGATATTTACAATGAAATCCCCAAGATAATGTCTCACCTTGATTTGATCTTATAATAACAAAATCTTACAGAAATCTTCCATAATTGCATATATTACTATCCAATTATCTTCAAAATCTCCTTTAAATGTATAAAATAAGGAGAGTTATCACACCCCTACACTTGTAACAAATCTTGTCCTCAAGATTTCAAAATATCAAACAACCAAAGAAAATCATGGAAGCAATATTTTCAGATCAAGGGTTAAAAAATTAGTTTTAATTCAAATTATCAAGAACAAAGGTTTCTTGAAATTTTTTTCTACCTTCTAATAAAATTGCAAGTCGAACTGTAAATAACTTGGCAAACATAAATAGCAATAAAATGTTCCTCATAATTGAAGTGTTTGCACTCTTCTCTCAAGATAATGAAAGGGCTTGTGTTTCACTCTCTTCTGCTTATTGCAACCTATCTATCATGAGCTTGTTTATCATCTCCATCTCTACTACATTATCCCATTGCTCATACAAATCAAAAGGGCTTTTCTAAAGGTTGTAATGAATAGGGTAGGATAATGAAATGAAAGTGATCAAATGGTATGGAGGAATACTTTAATTAATGCTAAGCAACTTAATGAAGTTCATGAAGAATGAAGGAATATCCACTTAAAGAAAACAAACTCACTTACACTATAAACGACCCTTATTCGTTGAACCTCAACAATATTTTTTTATTTTTTATTTTTTTCATGCACACCTTTCGTTCTATCTTTCTTTTCTTTTTGTTGCACTCTTCATCTTTTTTTTTTTTTTGCTATCCACACCAACTCACATAACATTGACTTTCAAATCCCCTCACTCTTGTTCTAAAATTGTATCACTTAGAACTTACTAATGTAACAACTAAATGGAAAGGAAAAGATATAAAAATTACATTTCTCAAATAAAGGGCTATTTACTCTATGCAATTTTCTTTTTTAAAAATAAATTGAGGCTCAAATGGGGTAAAACAAAGGATTTTCATGTGAGAAGGATGGACATTTGGCCAAACTAGCTATGAAATGAATGCCTAAATCATCTTTGTGCATGCAAAAGGATTTTAAGCTTCAAAAGAAATTCAAGATAAGTGTTAGAGATTAAATCACAACAAGTGTACTCCCTCTTGAAAGAAATAAATATTTAGGCTCAAGTTTCTCATCGATTTTTAACATCCTAAATTTAATTATCCAAGCCAAATTCTTTGCCTATCTACTAACATTTCAAGAAGATAGAACTGAATTCTAATTAAACTCAATCCTTTTTAAGTTCAAATCATCCCAACGTTGCGAATGTTCATAAGCAAAATCCAAGCTTCCATGAAAAGCAAAATTTATGTTCAAAATTTGTCAAAATATTTCTATTTATGTGCAAAACAAAAGAAGGTTTCCATTATTTACAAAAAAAAATTTTGAGGACAAGTCATACAAAATCAATGGTACCCTCATCCCCACACTTAAATGTCACATTGTCCTTAATATGAACTAGTAATACTAAGTAATAGAAGTGAAAAAATAACCATAATCAAATGTAGAGATAGCAAAAGCTTTTAAGATTTCAAACTTTCACCAATTGAGCAAAACCAACAAGAGTCATTAATCAAACATTAACAAATATCTATTGCATGCAAATCTAGACTATAACCAGCACTCATGTCCCAAAACATGTTATAAACAATCAATACAACAAAACAAGGTAAAGTAGAAGAAAACTTCCTTCTCAATCATTGTTTTATGCTCTTAAATGCTCTTTCTTGTGGCTACCAAAGTGGAATACATCATCAGGGGTTACCAAAAGTCCTACAAAATCAACAAACATCAAAACAAGGTAAAGTAACAAACACCAAAACATGTTATAAACAATCAATACAACCAAACAAGGTAAAGTAGAAGAAAACTTCCTTCTCAATCATTGTTTTGTGTTCTTGAATGCTCTTGCTTATGACTACCAAAGTGGAATACATCATCAGGGTTTACCAAAAGTCCTACAAAATCAACAAACATCAAAACAACTCAACAAAAGAGAATCAAAGAGAAATTGAACTACCAAAACCTTGGGTGGCCTCCCAAGAAGCACTTGATTTATAGTACTCAGCAAGACTATGTCAAAAACTCAGGGATGTTGTGCCAAGTAATGAACCATTGCTTGCTAATCCACTTCACCACCATGATAGTGCCTTAATCGTTACCCACTCACCTTAAAGTAGCTTCATGTGCTCTCATTTTTAACTTCAACTGCACCCTTTGATGACATAAAAACCACTTTAGAAGGACCTGACCATTTAGATATAAGCTTCCCAGGAAACAACTTGAGCTTTGAGTTGAAGGCAAGAACCAATTGCTCGGGCTCAAAACTGCGCTTCAAGATATGATTGAAATGCCATTTCTTTGTCCTTTCTTTATATAAGCTTGTACTATCATATGCTTGAAGTCATAATTCTTCTAACTCATTTAGCTGTAACAACCTTTTAGATTTACCTTCCTTGTGGTCTATATTCAACTCCTTGATTGCCCACCATGCTTTATACTCTAACTCAAGTGGCAAATGGCATGCTTTGCCAAATACTATACAATAGGGTGACATGCCAATTGGAGTATGGATAGGTATTATGTAAGCCTACAAAGCATTATCATGCTTGTCAGACCAATCTTTTCTTATAGGACCCAAAGTCTTCTCAAGGATCATCTTAATCCCCTTATTAGTCAACTTACATAAGCCATTATTAAGGATGGTATGCAAGTGCATCCAGTGGTGCACTCCATATTTTACCAAGAGAGCTTTTAAATTCTTGTTGTTGAAATGAGTCCCTTTACTAGTAATGATCACTCTAGGAGTGCCAAATCTTGTGAAGACATATTTCTTCAAGAATTAAATCACTATATTGGCATAATTAGCTTGACAAGAAATAGCTTCAGCCCATTTGCTCATATACTCTATTGCAACAAGAATGTACTTGACTTCTCTTAAAGATGGGAAAGAACCTATGAAATACATCCCCCAGACATCAAATAACTCTAGTTCTAAGATCCCAAATTAGGGCATCTCATATCTCTAGGAAATGTTACCTGTTCTTTGACATCTATCACACTTGGAAACAAATTAGTAAGCATCTTTAAAAATAGAAGGCCAATAGAAACTAGAATCAAGCACTTTAGATGCAGTTCTTTGCCCCCTATAATATGCCCCTTATGCAGATGTATGGCATTTAGTCAAAATTGCCTCTTGTTCAACCTTAAGAACACATTTTTTAATAATCAAATCAACACATCTCTTAAAAAAATGGTTCTTCCCATATATAGTAAGCAGCATCATGCAAAAATTTCTTTCTGTGATAGAAAATCAAATCAGGAGGTAACACATCACACACAAGATAATTCACAATATCAATATATTAGGGCAAACCATAACTACTAATAGCAAACAACTATTCATCAAGGAAATATTCATTAACCAACAAGTTATTCACACAATCAAGAGTTCACAATCTTAGACAAATTATCAACAACATAATTTTTAGTTCCTTTACTATAAACTATATACACATCAAATTCCTGTAACAACAAAACCCATCTAATCAATATAGGCTTAGACTCTTCCTTCCCTCATAGATATTTGATATCAGCATGACCAGTATGAACTAAAATCCTAGCACCTATCAAGTAGACTCTAAACTTTTCAAAAACAAACACTACAACAAACATTTCTTTTTCTGTAGTTGAGTAATTTACATGAGCTACAACTAGTGTCTTCCTTTATAGTAGATGTGATGAAAAATCTTGTCACACCTCTACCCCACAATAGCTCGAACAGCATAATCACTTGTATCACATGTCACCTCAAAAGGCAGTGACCAATAAGTAGCCACAATAATAGGAACTGAAATCAATTGACTCTTCAATTCTTCAAAAACCTTCATGCACTCCTTATTAAAGTAGAAAGGAGTATCTTTCTCAAGTAGTTAAGAAAGAGTCTTTGAAATATTGGGAAATGTATTTAATAAATCGGCGATAGAATCTATCATGACCCTAGAATCTTCTTACAGCTTTGAGATTAGGAGGAGAAGGAAGTTGCTTAATCATCGAAGTCTTTGCTCTATCAACCTCTAAGCTCATTTTAGAAAGCTTATGACCAAGACCTATCCCTTTAGTTACCATGAAATTACACTTTTACTAATTGAGAACCAAATTTGTATTTTCACATCTCGTTAACACCTTATCCAGATGTATCAAATACTCCTCAAATGATTCACCAAAGACCGAGAAGTCATCTACAGCTACTTCCACTATAGTTTCTATCATATTAGAGAAATGCTCATCATACATCTTTGGAAGGTAGCAAGGCATTACATAAACTAAATGGCATTCTTCTAAAGGAAAAGGTACCATAAAGACAAGTGAATGTTGTCTTTTCTTGATCTTCAGGAGCAATAACAATTTGATTATATACTGAATACCTATCTAAGAAACAAAAGAATTGTTTGCCAGGTAGTTGATCTAACATCTAGTCGATAAAAGGAAGTGGGAAATAAAATTTCCATATTTCATCATTTAACTTTTCGTAATCCATGCATGCTCTCTAACCAGTAACTGTATGAGTAGGGATGAACTTATCATGCTAATTGGCAATCATTGTCATGCCTCCTTTCTTAGGAATATACTGTACTAGACTAACCCAAGAGCTATCTGAAATAGGGTAAATAATTCTAGCATTAAAACAATTAATCACTTCCTTCTTGACCACTTCCTTCATCATAAGATTTAATCTTCTCTGATTCTGAATAGACTTCTTGTGATCATCTTCCAAAAGTATCTTATGTAACACCCCAAATTTTATTTACTAAAGCTCCTTATATTAGAGGGAATAAACTGGTGAATTAAAGAGCACAACAAATGACAAAACAAAGCAATTAGTGATTACACACAACATGATTATATTTGGAACACAAATTGCAAAAATTCGGATGTGATACTAGTGTGTTTTCCTACGTTGCAGTCTGGTTGTATGATGTTTATAAATGGGCAAATGATGTCCAATGCCTATGAAATTTTCCAGAATAAAAGTAGATATATCAAGCTTTAATTTGATAGCTCATATAAGTTATTTAGACCTGTACACTGAGAGTTATGTATTTTTGAAATTAGCCAAGTAAAACTGGCAAGATTCTATAACAGTGTCCAATAAATGGTAATTCTGGAATGATGTGAGTCCAGTTGGCTAAAGGCAATATTTTCCTTAAAAGTAAACTTAATAAGGGTCATATAGCCTTTAGAACAACTACAATTAGACATCCTTAAATGGCGCACGAGGACGGTAGATATCAAATCCTATAATCCAAAATAGGGACAATAGGTGAATCTCTTTTCCAAGTTTCCAAATTTCATAATATTTTATGTTGGTTATCATTTAGACTCTTTAGGTGGCTATAATAGGCCTAAACATATACCCAAAGGGTTAGAAGAAACCACCCAAAAGATACCTTTTTAGGAAGCTAAACACTGGTTTTTGGTCGTCTCACTCGAGTGCGACTTTCGCACTCGAGTGAGACGACCAAAAACCAGTGTTTAGCTTCCTAAAAAGGTATCTTTTGGGTGGTTTCTTCTAACCCTTTGGGGATATGTTTAGGCCTATTATAGCCACCTAAAGAGTCTAAATGATAACCAACATAAAATATTACAAAATTTGGAAACTTGGAAAAGAGATTCACCTATTGTCCTTATTTTGGATTATAGGATTTGATATCTACCGTCCTCGTGCGCCTACTGAGCCAGCAAATGTCAGGAAGGAATGAGGTAGTGACTTTTCTTTCGTACCATATGTGATGCATTGTATGTCTGTATTATCAATTATTTGTGATAAATTCGTATGCTGTGACATTGTGAATATGTGCAAGCACCGTCATTCCGATAGTCCCTGAGTAGCTAACAATGGTTCGGGTTAGGACGGTATGCCTTCCCGGTGGAGAAAGAGGATGAGGATGAGGTGTGGCTTTATGATTATGTGAAAAGCTGAAAGGTTATTTGTGTAGGCCGACGGGCTATTTGTGAAAGCTAGATAGCTATATGAGCTATAAGGCTATGTGTATGCACTGCCACGCCAATAGTCCCCGAGTAGCTAACAGCTGTTCGGGTTAAGACGGTGTGCCTTCCCTGTGGAGAAAGGGGATGAGGGTGGAGTGTGATTTGTGCTGTTGCTCTTGTATGATGATATGCTTACATGCTGTGTGCTTATATGTGGTATAAATGTTTTGTTACTATTGAGATTCTCTTGAATCTCACTCTTTCCTTCAACTAACCTTTCAGATAAGGCGAGTGGCTCCAAGGGGAAGCGCACGACTCAGAGTGGTTAGAGCCCTGTAGGGACATTCTCTTTTGGATATGTTGGTTAATCATGTTGGACCGAGATTTTATAGATTTTGGGTTGTAAATACTAGTTGAATATAGTTGTGTAATCCCCTATATGGGAATTTTAACCCTTTTAGTGAAAGAATGGAACCTGGGGGTTGTCGGGAATTTTTGATTATATACTCTGATATGTATGAATGTAAATGAATTGCACAGGTGATTATATTCAGTAATTGAACTTGAGATCAGAATAAAAAGAAGTTTTGAAAATTTTGTAAAGACCCTACTATGTAAGGGGCATTTTAATGAATTTTGAACATTCCGACGGTCTCTAACCCCTTTCTACAATGCGTTATCGAATCCTAATTACGTTAATTAAGGCAGGGGGTTACATTTTGGTATAAATTCATCTAAAGCTTACCTCTTAAGCTTGCTGAAATCAAAACCTTGATTCCACCAACTTTCAAATTTTCTCAACTTCCAACCACCACAAATCAAAATTCTGAGAACATAGCAAAGGAGCTCTCAATCTCTTGAACAAACTTAATGAATAGGTTTTAAGCATTTAAGGGCATTTACCTACTAAGACTCAAGCTTGTTCCTTTCTCTTTCCTTGGCTAGTTCAGCGAAAATGGAGAAGGAATGAGGAGAGAGATGAGGTAAGAGAATGATGATCACATTTTCCTTCTTGAGAAGGAATGAGGAGAGAGATGAGGTAAGAGAATGATGATCACATTTTCCTTCTTCCCAAGCTTCTTCACTGACTTGAGAGAGAGAGAGGGAAGAGAAATTTGAGTTTGAAACTTTGACTTAAATCCAAGGGTCCTTACTTAGACACATGGCAAAATCTCACTCTCCCTTTATAGATTCATATGTATTCATTCACATTGGATTCCACCCCCAAGGTTAAATCCTAGCCATTGATTTATTTGACTTTTAATCTCAACCGTTGATCCTCAAGTTACCAATGAGTTTCCTCTTCGGTAACCGACCTGTGAGTAAGTAAATTTCCAATTCCGCCCCTGAATATCATAACCTTTGCCAAATCATCCCTATATTCCAATATAAACTTAAACTTGGCTTACAACATATTTACAACAAAATTAACAATTATTTCATCGTTAAGATCATAATTAGCCCTAAATCACAAGTCAGGATATTACAATTCTCCCCCCAAAAATTAAATTTCATCCTCTCGAAATTATTATATTACTTGAGCCATAAACTCCGGATATCATCTTCGCATATCTTCTTCCACTTCCCAGGCTGCTTCCCTCTGAGTCATTCTTTTCTAGATCACCTTCACATACGGAATGCTTCGATGTATGAGCGGTTGCTCTTCTCGATCAATGATCTGCTCTGGCTCCACCGATATGTGAAGTTATCTTGTAGTTCAACTTCCTCGTACTCAATTATATGAGATGGATCCGGTTGGTACTTCTTTAATTGGGAAACGTGAAACACGTCATGGAGTCTACTCAAGCTTGGGGGTAGGGCTACTCGGTAAGATATAGGCCCAATCCTTTCAAGGATTTCAAGAAGACCAATATATCTCGGGCTCAGTTTCTTTTGCTTGATAGCTCGCCCAACCCTGGTAACGGAAGATACCCTTAAAAACACATGATCGCCAACTTTGAATTCTAGAGGTCTTCTTCTCTTGTCAGCGTAGCTTTTCTGTCGACTTTGCGCTGCAAGCAACCTCTTACGTATAATATAAATCTAAGCTGAAGTTTGATCAACAAGATCTGGTCCATACAACTTCCTTTCTGATAATTCATTCCAACACAAAGGCGATTGGCACCTCATTCCATACAACGCTTCATACGGAGCCATCTGGATACTCGCATGATAGCTATTATTATAGGCAAACTCAGCAAGTGGAAGGAAGCGATCCCAGCTTCCTTTGAAGTCAAGAATACACACCCGTAACATATCTTCTAGCGTTTGAATTGTCCTCTCTGACTGTCCATCCGTTTGAGGATGATAAGCCGTGCTGAATCTCAACTGGGTACCCAATGCCTCATGTAATTCTCTCCAGAATCTCGAAGTAAATCATGAATCTCAGTTGGAAATGATATTCTTTGGTGTGCCATGAAGCTTCACAATCTCACTTATGTAAATCTCTGCTAGTTTATCAAGAAATAACCAGCATTGATCGGTATGAAGTGTGCTGACTTCGTTAGTCGATCCAGAATAACCCAGATCACATCATAATTCTTGATCTTGGGCAATCCCACCACAAAGTCCATGGTCACACTTTCCCATTTCCACTCTAGAATTTTAGGACTATGAAGTAAACCAGGCAGTCTCTGGTGCTCAATCTTTACCTCATGTGGAGAGAGGAAAGGAAACCATTTATGATCAAGATAAAAAAAAGAATAAAGCATAAAGGAAAAACTTGTGCAAAAAGGGAATTTAATATTATATTTTAAAGGATGTTGATAATGATATTTTTATAAGCTCTTTATCTCTTTCCTTTTGCCATATTTCAGCCAAACACAAGACAAAGGAGAGAGAGGAAACCAAAAAAATATAGAGAACAAGAGAGCTCAAGTATTCAAGAGCCAAACAAGGTAGGTTTCAAGTGATTTTGACTTGTTTATGCCTCCTAATTCATAAACAACTCTCTCTAATCTCTATTCCCTCTTGAAATACAATTGAAGCAAGCACAAACTCAAGAGGAAGAGGAGGATGAGGCCACTATTTGGAGTGGTCTAGAGAGAGAAACAAGAGGTAATCTCAAGAACCTTGTTATCTTGGTTTATTCAAGGTGATTATTGATGTTGTTGTTGCTTTGGTGGCTTGTCTTGACTTGTTTTGATGATAGGGATGCACAAACCCTAAGCAGAGGTACTACCTAAATTTCCATTAATCATTTTTAGTAGGTGTTTAAGAGGTTAAACAAGTAATTAAAGGTGAAAGGAATGTGATCAATGGAATGGAATCAAGAAACTCCAATTTTCTCAATTTATTGTGATTTTGTCCAATAGTTGTTTCCACTATGTTGGATTAGATTTTGGTGTTTTTGATGATTTCATTAAGTTTAGAAGGGGAAATTGTGTAGGCTGCATGTGAATTATGAAGTATAAAGGCCCTAGAATGTGAAATGACAAAACTACCCCTAAAACCCTAAGTTGAGGGCAACCAAGGGTATTTTCATCTTTTGGCAGTGAATTTGATAA
Organism: Inga laurina; assembly: GCA_963855925.1. Lineage (NCBI taxonomy): Eukaryota > Viridiplantae > Streptophyta > Magnoliopsida > Fabales > Fabaceae > Inga > Inga laurina. The sequence goes on along the minus strand of OY979702.1, from coordinate 28,850,515 downwards.
ATCTGAGGTTAAAAATAGGTTCTACATGCAAAATTGTGTAGGAATAGCCCAGGTCATAATTTTTGAAAAGTACAGTTAGATCGGGTACAAAGGGACTTAGACCAGGTCCCCAGGGATATTTTGGTCATTTTGTAGTTTTAAGCAAAGATAACCAACACAATAAGTTTAGAATAATTTATGAATGAGTAATATCTTATTTATTTTAAATTTGGGATTTTAGGATTGGACAGTAGCCCGAGCCAGACACAGAGTATTGGATCGATACACAGGCAAGGGAAGGGCGATCCAGGTAGTGAACTCACCCTACTTACATGTATTTGATACTTATGCTTGTGTAGTGATGTATGTGATTGCTTTACTTGATTGTGTAGAGGATATTTGAATGAAGAAGCTTTGCTTCTGTTTATGCCATGACTATGAATATGTTGCATGAGAAATTGAGCATGCATAAATTCATTATGTGTCATGCGTCTAGTTAAGGTTGACATGTCATGCACATAGCATTTATCTTGCATGCATTATGGTAACTATTTACTATTGAGATTGCCCTAAATCTCACCCTCCCCTAACCAACCATTTAGACAGGTGAACACAGGAAGTATGTTCAGAACAATGAAAAGGACTACATGAAGAAAATGTAGAGGTGGAGTGAAGACAAGCAGGTGTCTATTGTTCTTATTTTAGACTTAGACATTCTGGTAGTTTTGTGGGGCTACCTTGTCGTATATTCATGTGTATATTACACATATTATGTATAATCCTTGTGGGGAATTTCTTGTAATATAATCATGTACTTATTATCAATATATTTATATTATTCCTGTGTACCTACTGAACTGTGCACAAACACTCTAAAAAAATATGGAAATAACATAAGGGTATGACATTTTGGTAAAAGAGCTAGTTATAAAGATGTCTAGAATTCGCCATCGTGATCGAGGGTTGTCACTATGTGAGAGTGGGACGAAGCATTGGCTCTTACCCCCGATATGGAGTAGAGGCTAGACACCCTAATATTGCCCTGGCTGGAGGGGTTAACCAGGTGTATAGGCACCTGTGTTAAGTGCCAGTCCTTGGTCGAGAAGTGAGGCCTAAAACTAGTGGCTGAGGTACCTTATATAGTCACTCGGAGGGGTTGACTAGCAGTTAAGTTATGTAAAGCACCAAAACTTTAAATTTTTGGTATAGAGTAAGCGGTTCTAGCAACAGAATAGTATACTGATTTAGTCTTGATTATATAATGACAGGACATATGCAAAGAAAGGAGTATTTTTGTGAACCAGCCCCAGAGAAGCAGTGATTACCCTAAGGGCAGCTAGTATCATACTACCGGTCTAATGGTGGTATAAGGATGTCACAGACATCGAGGGAGCAGGTCTGAGTAAGGCTAGAGTATGTACCTCATCCTAGAATAGAATCACCAATAGGCACATCAGTGGGGACATTGATACACCATAGATTGATAAGACAAAGTCAGATCCAGTTGTAAACAAGAGTTGTGGGAGGATGTTCGAAGTATATATCTACTAGCTATCTGAGAGCATAACACCCCTATAGATCAGTAAATAGGGTACTTAGATAGTTTAATCCCAGTATAATATGAGTAGGGTCTTCTGAATTTGGAGGCCCGAATGACATGTGGATCAACACAATGATGAACGTATCCCAGATACTACATTTTAGGGTCTAGGGGAAGAACGAGGTTATGGAGCAAGATTCGAGTGATAGCTTGGTAGACTTTAAGGAGCATATCACAAAGTACATGACTGAGTGCATGTATCAGCAATGATATGTAGTCCATACACAGTGTTTTAATCCTAGATATAGTGGGCACAATTTCTGAGACAAGGACGGTCATGAGCTACCGGTGGTCAGAAGCAGTTAGAGACGGTATCTGTGTTTTGGCATGGGTACATAAATGTTAAGTGTGCTATACACAGGGAAATCTCGGGATGGGTGACTGTTAACACATAGAAATAAAGAATATTCTAGCACATTTCTTCTCTTTTCACTTATTTTTGGGTTTAAATTGTGCATATATAGAGATTATAGAAGAAAATGTGATAAGACATGAGCAAAAATCAAAATTGTCAAAACCATGAGTTAAATGCAATTAGTTATAATTAATTATGAAAGTTAAAGAGCTCATAAGGTATTCCTCCTTGTAGGTAGAAGATGACACGTTATAAAATCTCTTAAAGATCATTGGAAAATGTGAAAAGAAAGGAAGAATGCAAGAGGAAGATGAAAAAGGACATTATGGAAGAAAAGCTTGCTTTGCTGTAGAATCCATTGTACCCAAAGTCATAGCAAAACCACTTGAAAAAGCATTGTTTCTGTCTGGTTCTGTATGAATGTTCGCTATGGCATTCACCATAGCAAACCCACAGCGAACGCGCAAAATTGATACTTTGTGTTTTGAAAACTAAAGTAAAAAAACTAGTAAAAATCATGGGATAGATCAAGAATTAGGGATTCTGCACTCCTTAGACATCTTGGCTACTAGGGCTTGGCATTTTGAAGAGCTTGAAGCTTGGGATTGGATCGAGAAAGGATTTTAAGCCTCGATTCTTGGGTTTTTCCTATTCTTCTCTCCTTTTTCTCTATTTTGCTTATATGGATTATGGTTTTGTGCTGAGATTTTGGCATGTACAGACCATGAGTAGCTAGAACTATCAATTAGGATTACTTTTACCTATTGTATGGATTGAAACTACTAGATTATCTTGCTTTTGTTGGTTAATAAGTATATATATGTTGATTTTTCTTTAAGCTTAATGATATCTTGTGCTTGATCACCATATGATTAGAGTAATTCAATTTGAAGATGGTTGAGAGAGTTATTTTAATTGTAGAACTTGAGAAAAATCATGTTAGACTTCAAATTTAATGATTAAATGGATGGTTTGTTGTTAGAATAGAGATATATCTAACAACCTAACATAGTCTATTGAAGAATTATTTTGGAAAGATGATTTTCTTTAATTATAAATAAGAGATTGAATGTTTTTAATGAAGATTAAAAATCAATCTTAACTTGAGAGAGCTTGATTGATGATTTTAGGATCTTTGACTAGCATATAAACTCATTTAACTAGCATAAGTAATTTAATTGCATAGTTTTATGAAATACAATGGGGAAGAAGTAATCCTAAGCTAATACCTCTTAAAGTTAGACTAATTTCCCAATTTCCACTATTTTACTTTGTTATTTTTATCAAAAGTCTTTATTAACTTGATCAAATTCAAATGATTCCATTCAATCTAATTAAGAACATGGTTACATTAGTTAACTCGCTTTTGTCATAGTCCATATGGATAGACACTCATTTTCTTACTAATTTATTACTTACGACCCATACGCTCGCTGAAGCTAAATGACGAATAGTGATCCCGTGGGAGGTCACATGTATATATGGTGACATGTTATGAAAACGAGCAAGCACAAGTTTTATAGTAGTTCAGAGGTTGTATGTTGTTTTAGGCTTTCCCTGACAACTGTAAACATCTGTTATATGTTATTTTAGGCGTATCTATGTACCTAAAACTTTATGAAATAACAAATATACCCTTGTGACTATATGACATTTACCTCTTCCTTGTTTCTATATAGTGAAACATAAAGAAGGTGAGACCAAAAGGTACAGGTACTGAGTAGGGTCAAGAAGTTAAACCTGACCTAGTACAGCAAATACTGGCTATGTTAACAGAACACAAAAAGGGACAAGCAAAATAATCCTGGTAGATAGGTAGATGGATTGAGTGCTTAAAGATTTCAACTTAGAAATCCAATATCATCCATGAAAGGTCAATGTAGTGACACTCTCTTTCATACACTATGTAATTATCTATATCCTTTATATGCCATGTTTTGTGACATAAGTTGTAGACACAGCCTAGTTGTCGTGTGGGAAAAGCATAAGTACCACCTGGTGGGAAAAGCACAAGTACCATTAGGCCCATTAGGAACTAACAAGGATAGTAAGACAAGTTCGGGCAGACAACCATTTACCTCAGAATAAGGCACCAGTAGTGGTCATACAATCATATGATCCTAAATAATTCATGCAACTAATGAGGATAACAAGTAGGGTCATACAGTTATATGAGCCTGAATAATGCATATAGTCAATAGTGAGCAAGTTCGAGCAGACAGTCATCTATCCAGGAACAGGGCATAAGTAGGGGTCATACAGTTATATGATCTTGAATAATGCATGTAGCCAGTAAGGGCAACAAGTAGGGGTCATACAATCATATGATCATGAATAATGTATGCAACCAAGCCAGTAAGGGCACAAACTAGGTTTGTATCAAAACACCGATAGACAGTCATATTTATAGTGTTATAATTTTGTTACTTATATCGTGCGTGGCATACGTATTATTGCATTTTCTATGAATGATTACGTGTTACTACAAAGACCAAGTGGGTCCCAACTGAGGTAGTAAGACAAGTATAGGTTGAAATGCTGCCCTACCTATATTGTATTTAACAATGTGAAATATCAGAGTGGTGCAGAGGATGCGAATATGATACAATAAATCATCTGAGTGGGGTAGTAAATTTATGTGTAACATTTGAGGACAATAGGAGAGGTTAACATTTACACCAATATTGATCATTCTGAATCATATTTAGACCCGTGTGGTTTATAGTGACACAACTTGTATAGTATACAGTGATTTACCCTATATGGTGTATAGTGATATGACCTTAGGGGTCAATAGTATTACATCCAGTGTGGAGTACAGTAACATAAACCTATATGGTGTACAGCGGCATGACCTGTGTGGTCAACAGTCACACAACCTATATGGTCTATAGTGACACATGTAAACAAGAATTGGGATGAGACCTGGTGTAGTAGGACATAATGGTGGCGAATACCTCTAAATAATATAGCCTTATAGAATCAATTACCCACTTATGTAACAATACACATAGTGAATAGTACACACAGTAAACAGTGTAGATAGTATGGTCATTAAGGATCAAATAGACATTTGATCCTGAATACTGAACAGACAGGCACGGCTGTAAACAGACATATGAAGACATATTAGCAGTAAGTCCTAATGTACATATTTGTACAAGGCAGTAAGACTAGAATATTCAGTGTTGTGAGAATAGAATGATATAAGCAGTAAGGCTAAATACACCAGGCAGTGTCCCAACAAGGCAATGTGGCCTAGAGTTACTAATGGACTATGTGTCTTAAGATCATAATACTTGTTGGACTAGCATGTCCTCAGGCCAGCAGATTGTTATGTGATCAAACTTAAGCCAAACAGTGTCAGAGGTAGCAAGACCTGATGTGCATGTTTGCATGGGGTAGTGTTCCTAGGTAGTAAGACCAAATGGACAAATAATGTAGTAATGGGTTGTGTGTTCCATAAGCACAAAATAGGTTGAATGTGTAAGTGTTGATAGACATTTAACATACACCTAATAGATCATTTGTGATGCATGCTTTAAGAACATGCATACAACAGGGATAAAATGCATATTAAGATAGGATTCCCCATGGATAATCAACGTTATTTTATATCCAAAATTTTGAGGATGAAATTTTATTGACGAGTGGAGAAATGTAACATCCCAAATTTTATTCACCAAAATTCCTTATATTAAAGGGAATAAAATGGTGAATTAAAGAGCATAGGAAATGACAAAACAAAGCAATTAGTGATTACACACAACACGATTATGTTTGGAAAACAAATTGTAAAAATTTGGATAAGCTGCTAGTGTGTTTTCCTGCGTGACAATCTGGTTGTGTGATATTTTTAAAAAGATAAATGATGTCTAATTCCTTTGAAAGTTTTGAGAATAAAAGTAGATATATCAAGCTTTAATTTGATAGGTCATAAAAGTTATTTGGACCTAGACATTGAGAGTTTTGTATTTTTAAAGTTAGCCAAGTAAAACTGGCAAGCTTCTGTGGTAGCATCCAATAAATCGTAATTCTAGAATGATGTTCGCCTAGTTGCTAAAGGCAATACTTTTCCTTAAAAATAGACTTAATAAGGGTTATATAGCCTTCGAAACCACTACAATTAGACATCACTACTACAAAAAATGCTTTTAACGCCCCTTTTTTAGGCCTTGTAATGTCTAAAAATAAGGGGTGTGAGTGACGTAGAAAATAAATGGCAAGAACGTCCGTAAAAAAAAGGGATGTCTAAAGTCTAGACTTTGGGCTTCCCCATTTTGACTTTAGACATCCCCATTCCAAAATGGGGATGTCTGAAGTTTTATTTTTTTAAGTGACTATTTATATTCTTCACTGCCTAACAAATTAAAATTGTAGAAATAGGATTGATGGATAATTCATAATAAACCATAATGTCCCTTACATGGTAAGGAAACATCCAGCACTTTTATAAGTATCCTTCTATATTTAAAAAGCAAGTCTAGTGGAATTCATAATAATGATTTTTTTGGTGTTTCATAATACTCCAATTAAATCTTATTTATCAGAGGTCTCTAATAAATCATAGTTACTATTAAATTAAAACAATTATAAATTCACAATGGTTATCTCTATTAGATTATTACAAACACCTCCTATAAATTTTCTATATCAGGACCTCTATGTAGTGTGCAAACAATGTGGCTGTATCTTCAATTTTGTTTTTTAATAACTAAAGGGCATTTTTTATTTTTAAATTCTTAATAACAAAAACAACAGGGCCAATAGCCGATGGTGTCAAGGAAACTAGCTATCACAGTATACAGGGTGATGGTGATTCCAAGTATTTTTGTAACAAAAGCATACCTTTAGTGAGTCCAAGCATTTGTGTTAAAGAAAGTAAAGTTGTGAGAGTGAGAGACAAGCCTGTGGACGATGGAGAAGGAGACGACCCATCGTGTACTAGGTAGACAATGGTTGTGATAGGGAAAGAGAAACAACAGCACATTTGTCCCTTCCTTGGTAGCCTATAGCTCCACAAGGCACACAAGAAGAGCGTCATTGGAACAAAGGGAAACAAAGAGAAAGAAAAGAGAGGGAAACACAGATAAAAAAGAGAAAGCACATTGAACAAAAGAAAGAATGAAGTTAGAGCAAGGTGAAGTTAATTGATGGGACGTTGGTGCAGGCTTTTGAAGTCCACTTTAGACGTCCACAGTTAGCCTGGGGAAACCTAAAGTGAGGGACTTTAGGTGTCCCCAGTTATCCTCGGGACGTCTAAAGTCTACTTTAGACCACCCCAGGCTGACTGGGGAGGCCTAACTGGGGAGGCCTAAAGTGAGGGACTTTAGGTATCCCCAGCCTCTAATGTCCACTTTAGTCGTCCCTAGTCAGAATGGAGATGTCTAATGTCTACTTTAGACTTCCCCAGTTCAACTGGGGACCTCTTGAGTCCCCTAAAGTTTCATATTTTGGCGTAAGGGAGGCAAAATTCAAAACTTTAGACATCCCAATTTATGTTTGGGATGCCTAAAGATACACAATCCCCCTCTTTAATTGCAAAAATGCCACCACCTCTATTTGCAAAAAATGCCTAAAGATACACAATCCCCCTCTTTAATTGCAAAAATGCCACCGCTAATAAATTAACAAGCATATTATTTCTCCAAATTAAGGGGCCATGTGACATCCAAAAAGAGGGAAGCAAGACAAAACTAAATACATGGTCTCAATTAAGCAAAAGATGAAGCAATAGGAGCCAAGTAAAATAAGTTGAAAATTCAAAAGTAATAATATGTGTTTAAATGCAAGAAACAAATATATTTCAAGGAGGTAGAAGGAGATATCTGAAGAGTTAATTATCTCTTCCAAAGCCTCACATATTCATCCAACATGGAATGGAAAGAGGAAATACATATGTGAAGATAAATGGTGCTTTTGAAAAGTCAATAAAACAAGTAAGTGTTTAATAGCCATTGCATATTAATTGCAAAGAGATGGATGGAACAATATAGAAACTCATTTGACTCCTTCTAAGGCTACAATTTACGTCAAGTGGAGAGAGGAAAGGAAAGTATTTATGATCAAGATAAAAAAGGGATAAAGCATAAAGGAAAAACATATGCAAAAAGGAAATTAAATATTATATTTATTAGGACGTGGATGATGATATTTTTATAAGCTCTTTCTCTCTTTCGTTTGACCATATTTCGGCTAAACACAAGACAAAGGAGAGAGAGAGGGAGTTGAATGAAAATATAGAGAACACGAGAGCTTAAGTATTTTAGAGCCAAAAAAGGTAGGATTCAAGTGATTTTGACTTGTTTATGCCTTCTAATTCATGATCAACTCTATCTAATCTCTATTCCTTCTTGAAATACACTTGAAGCAAGCACAAACTCAAGAGGAAGAGGAGGAGGAGTCCGCTGTTTGGAGTGGTCTAGAGAGAGAAACAAAAGGTAATCTCAAGAACCTTGTTATTTGTGTGGATTCAAGGTGATTATTGATGTTGTTATTGGTTTGGTGGCTTGTCTTGACTTGTTTTGATGATTAGGATGCACAAACCCTAAGGAGATGTGCTGGCCAAATTTCCATTAATCATGTTTAATTGATGTTTAAAAGGTTAAACAAGTAATTAAAGGTGAAATGAAGGTGATTAATGGAATGGAACCAAGAAACTCCAATTTTCCTAATTTATTATGATTTTTGCCCAGTAGCTCTTTTCACTATGTTTGGACTAGATTTTGGTATTTTGATGATTCCATTGAGTTTAGAAGGGGAAATTGTGTAGGCTACATGTGAATTATACAAAGGCCCTAGAATGTGAAATGACAAAACCACCCCTAAAACCCTAAGTCTTTTGGTATTTAATTTGGTAAATCTAAGGTCAAAAATAGGTTCTACATGTAAAAATTTGTAGGAAAAGCCCAGGTCATAATTTTTGAAAAAGTACAGTTAGACCGGGTACAAAGGGACTTAGAATGGGTCCCCAAGGGTATTTTGGTTAGTTTGTAGTTTTAAGCAAAGATAACCAACAAAATAAGTTTAGAATAATTCATAAATGAGTAATAACCCATTATTATAAATTTCGGATTTTAGGATTGGACAGTAGCCTGAGTAGGACATAGAGTATTAGATCGATATACACAGGTAAAGGAAGGGCGATCCAAGTAGTAAACTTACATTACTTGCATGTATTTGATTGTTATGTTTTTGTAGTGATGCATGTGTTTGCTTTACTTGATTATGTAGAGCATATTTGAATGATGAAGCTCTACTTCTATTTATGCCATGGTCATAAGTATGTTACATGAAACATTAAGCACGTAGAAATGTGATTATGTGGCATGCATCTAGTTAAGGCTAACATGTCATGCACTTAGCATTTATCATGCATGCATTATGGTAACTATTTACTACTGAGATTCCTTTGAATCTCACCCTCCCCCAACCAACCATTTAGACAAGTGAACATATGAAGTATGTTGAGAATAGAAAAGAGGACTGCAAAAGGAAAATGTAGAAGTGGAGTGAAGACAAGTAGGTTTTAATTGCTCTTATTTTAGACTTGGATATTATGGTAATCTTGTGGGGCTACCCTGTCTGTACATTCATGTATATTTACACATATTATGTACAATCCCTATGGAGAATTTCTTGTAATATAATCATGTACTTATTATTAGTATATTTATTTTATTCTTGTGTGCCTACTGAATTGTGCACAAACACTTTAAAAAATGGGGAAATAACATAAAGGTATGGCATCTTATGCATCACAATTGAAGGACTTGTTAGAGCAAGCGTTTCACCCAAGAGGGGGGTGAATTGGGTGATACTAAAATTTCATTGCAAATAAAAACTTGACGGTGAATATAAAGCAATAAAGAGTAAGGAGAAATATCATTAAAGTATACATCGAGAGTTATACTAGTTCGGCCACAACCACTTTGACCTACATCCAGTCCTCAAAGCTTCTCTGAGAGTTTCACTATAACTTCCAAGATTTAGTGGGTTCTTGGCACCTCAGTACAAGCAAGTTCCTTCGCCTGGACACTCGCTCCCCCTTATAAGTTGTAATCCAATCCCAACTCAAGGTTCCACAACCTTAAGTTACCTCAATAACAAATATTGAGTTTGAATGAAATATCTCTCTCACAGAGTGAATAAGAATCACTGAAGCATAGAATTACAAGTATAATGTAAAACAGAGTAATGAACTTGATAATGCGTTTGTGAGTGCATTCTTGTTTTTTTTTTCTGTTTAGATGTTCTCATATATATAGATGTGTTGGTAATGATTGTTGGAACATATTTCTTCATGTCTGTTAGAGCGTGCGAGCCACTATTGACTTTTCCAGTATTTGAAAGAGATACATTTGCGGTAGGTGGTGGTAGGTGGCATTTGAACATTGCTTTTGACTTTCTTTATTTGGTAAGATCTCTTCATTGTTTATCTGTGGATATGCTAAGAATACTAATACAATGAAAGGTTAATCATATAGGAAACAAATAAATGAACGTTGGAATGATTTATAAATTTCTGGACTTGCATACTCGAGTAGTTACTCGAGTATTCATTTAAGTTTACTCGAGTACATACTCGAGTATCATCGGGAAAACTTTGGTAAAATGCAAGTCAATAAGCAAACATAACATTACTCGGGTAGTGCATCAAGTAAACAAAATTTCAACCTTTGGAAATACCTGTTTACTTGGGTACTTGAGTATAGCATACTTTACTTCATAGGTTACTCTAGTAGCAACTCGAGTAAACCCTCAAATAAATTTTAGGTTATTCGATGCTTCACTCCAGTAATATTGGTAGGATTTCAAGGCCGAGATCACTTCAAGTTTTCTTACCTTGTTACTCGAGTACTTACTCTAGTAAACATAAATTTTCTGTATAGCTTACTCGGGTAGTGACTTGAAGTTCTCTTCCAATTAACTCTGCATACTCGAGTAGTGACTTGAAGTTTTTCTTCTAAGTTATTCTGTATACTCGAGTAGTAACTTGAAGTGAAGTGTGAGAAAAGCATTTTATGTTATTCGAGTAATACCTTCAGGTTTTGCTTACCGCAGTGAATTACTCGAGTAGCTCCTCGAGTAACATTGGTAGGGTTGAAAATGCCGAGAGTAACACATTTCTTGAAGCGTGCGCAGCCATTATTGGCTTTTCCAGTTTTTGAAAAACATACGTTGTGGTAGGTGACGGTCGGTGACATTTGAACGTTTCATTTGACTTCCATTACTTGATATGATTTCTTCATTGTTCATCTGTAAATAGGCTAAGAATACTAACACAATGAAAGATTAATCATATAGAAAACAAAATAATCAACGTTTGAAAGATTTCTGAATTTCTGGGTTTGCTTACTCGAGTAGCTACTCGAGTATCACATGAAGTTTACTCGAGTACTTACTCGAGTATCATCGGGAAATCTTTGATCCACTACAAGTCAATGAATAAATACAAGATTACTCGGGTAGTGCATGGAGTAAACTAAATTTCAAACCTTTGGAAATAGTTATTTACTCGGGTACCTACTCGAGTAATGCACTCACAACTTTATAAGTTACTCGGGTACCAACTCGAGTAAACCTTTATAAAAACTTTTGGTTACTCGATTCTTTACTCCAGTAATGTTGGCAGGATTTAGATGCCGAGAGCACTTACCTCATTACTCGGGTACTGACTCGAGTAATGCACTCTTTTTTGCATAGGTTACTCAGGTACCACCTCGAGTAACGGTACTTTTTGTGCATGACTTACCCTGGTACTGACTTGAAGTTTACCTTGAAAATATTTCTTCATACTCGGGTACTTACTCGAGGAACCAACTTAAAATAGAGCATTAAATGCTTGTATACTAGAGTAAGGACTCGAGGAAAATGAGATAAAAAGAAATCAAGTTAATCGGGTACCACCTTCAAGTTTTCACTTACTTTAGAGCGTTACTCAAGTACCTACTCGAGTAATGTTGCAGTGGTACAAAATGCCGAGAGCATCATGTTTAAGAAACAGAGTTACTCGAGTACCTACTCGAGTATCTTTGGAAACTTGAAAGGTGTAACACCCTGCCTTTAATCTTCTAATTATAATTCGATAATGCACATTTAATTCGGATTAGAGACCATCGGATAACTTAAACTCATTTCAATCTCCTACTTTGTAGTAGGGTTTTCACAAAACATTCAAAATCTCTTCCTGTTCCTGGTCTCCATTTCAAAATTCGAATATAATTACCTGTGCAGTTTATCTACATTCATGTATAACAGAGTGTATAACCAAATCCCCGGCAACTCCCGGGTCCTATACATATATAATCTAGAGGTTACAAGTATCTACTAGGGGATTACACAACCAAAATCGAATGTAGTGTTCCTGATTCAGGATATACAGTAATCCCGAGTTTAAAGTAGATAACCAACATCTCAAAAATCCTTAGTATCACTAAAGATCCTAAGTGCTTCGGGTTGGCCGCTTCTCCTTTGAGCCACATGCCCTGTCTGAAATGTTAGTCATAGGAAAGAATGAGATTCGAGCGAATCCCAGTAGTAACAAACCACTCACACAATGCATAACACAAAGCATGTATATAAATCACAACCAGCAACAGCAGCAGCAATCTCAAAGATACATGGTTTTCACCACAAACGACAGCACTCACGGCTGTATGCATAATACGACAGCTCTCGCTGTAATAATAATCACGACAGCTTACGCTGTAATCACAATAACGACAGCTTACGCTGTAAACGACAGCTTGCGCTGTAAACGACAGCTTGCGCTGTAAACGACAGCTATCACCAGCTGTAATCGCAGCAGTATCAAAGAATCATCACATAACAATGATAACACACACATACAGAGCATTATACATAGTATAAGAGAGAGAGTCACTACCTGATCCTTTCCCGACGTTTCTTGGCACTGCGGGCTCCCGAGGGCGGCAAATATCGAATCCTACAATTCCAAATGCACCATTTAGACACTTCCATAGTGTTACTTGGGGTTATATGAGTCTATAATGAAAATTTACAAAACTACCCCCGGGGACCCGGCCCGGGCCCGCCGTACCCGGTCCGGTTGCACTTTTCCCGAAATTCTAATCTGGGCTACCCTAACATATTTCCGCCCAAGGAATCCATTTCCGGACTCGGAATTATCAAATTCAATGTCAAATTACGAAATTGCCCTTGGCAGCCCTACTTTTAGGGTTTTAGGGGCGTTTCCGTAATTATGCTTTCTCAGCCTTTTCTGAAAAAGTGCCCAACTGTAACCCCACCTATTTTTGCCCACTGAATCCAATGGAATCATCAAATCATTGAAAATCCAACTCTAAGGCCCTCAAACATCCCTGGCCGAAATAATTGTGTTTTCCAGGAAAAATCGGGGTTTTACGATTTCGGCTCCGTAAACACGTTCCTTTCTACTCCTAACCACTTTATTAACAATCTAATTGAGTTATAACAACCATTTGAACTAAAATTGGGCAGCATAACCCTTAGATATACACTTTTCCAAAATTTAAAACCAATGGCAATCCGGCGAAATTTCACCGATTAAATTGCCCACAACAGCCAGAATAGTTAATATACGAAGGTTTGGAAGTTACCTCAAGCTCCAACAAGCTTTTCCAAAAAATGGCAGCAAACCCTAACTTTTAAAACACCCAATTTGAGCTTTCCAAACCTTAAAGAACAAAGAGGAGTAGTTTAGAATCGGAGTTGTACGCGTTAGGAGCTAAATCGTCGGAGAAATCGGCTTACCTTGCGAGATTTCTCCTCTTTCTCTCTCTAAGAGCTCTCAACTTTCTCTCACTAGTGCAGCTGGTTCATCACGACAGAAATGAGCTGAAGAAGATGAGAATATATCTAATTCCATGCTGATGTCATCTTTTAGTGAGATGATGTCATAATTCCCATTTTCGGATTTTCCGGCAGATTTTCTGCCCAAACTTTGAAAAATCATAACTAATTCTAGAAAAGTCGAAATGAGGTGATCCCAAAGCCAAATGAAAGGTATTTAAGTCCTCTTTATAGGAAAAATATGATCCATTACCAGAAATCACCACAAAATTCCCAGAATTTCAATATTTGCATACTGTTCCAGAAAATAATTAATTTCGCTGGGCAAACTTCAAAAATCCAAAACTCTTAGGTCACAAATCAAAATGATACAAATTATATGTTCCTTTTGAAGCTTGACATGTGAAATTTAATACTGTAAAATTTCATAATTTTTAGACACCATTGGCCTATTTAAAATGTCCATACAAATTGGCTGCCCTGTACAGAGTTTCAATGGACAGAGTTTTCAACTTTTGCACAATTGTTCCCAATGGTTCCAACTTCACAATAAACACTCTCCCCACATGAATTTTCACAAGGAAGCCATTGAAATCATTAAAATATCCAAATTCCCATCACACATTCTCCAAAAGTGTTTATTCAACAATAATTACATCCACTTTTGAAGTCATTAGCCCTTAATCACTTTTTGGGATATTACATTTCTCCCCCCGTAAAATAAATTTCGTCCTCGAAATTTGTCACACAACTTGAGCCATAAACTCTGGATAACGTCTTCGCATATCTGCTTCCGCTTCCCAAGTTGCTTCTCTTTCTGTCATTCCCTTCCAAATCACTTTCACAAATGGAATGCTTCGGTGTCTGAGCCGTCGCTCTTCTCGATCAATGATCTGCTCTGGCTCTATCGTATATGTGAAGTTGTCTTGTAATTCGACTTCTTCATATTCAACTATATGAGATGGATCCGGTTGGTACTTCTTCAGTTGGGAAACATGAAACACGTCATGGAGCCTGCTCAAGTTCGGGGGTAGGGCTACTCGATAGGCTACAGGCCCAATTCTTGCAAGAATCTCAAAAGGACCTATGTACCTCGGGCTCAACTTCTTCCGCTTGATAGCTCTCCCGATGCCCGTAATTGGTGATACTCTCAGAAAAACATGATCACCAACCTCAAACTCTAGAGGCCTTCTCCTCTTATCAGCGTAGCTTTTCTGTCTACTTTGCGCTGCAAGGAGCCTCTTACGAATGATCCGAATCTGTGCTGAGGTTTGATCAACCAAATCTGGCCCATAAAGCTTCCTTTCGGATAATTCATTCCAGTATATAGGTGATTGACACCGTCTTCCATACAACGCTTCATACGGAGCCATTTGGATACTCGAATGATAGCTATTGTTGTAAGCGAACTCAGCCAGTGGAAGGAAACAATCCCAACTTCCTTTAAAGTCGAGAACACAAGCTCGCAACATATCTTCCAGCGTCTGAATTGTTCTCTCAGATTGTCCATCCGTTTGAGGATGATAAGCCGTACTGAATCTCAGTTGAGTACCTAAGGCTTCATGCAGTACTTTCCAAAACTTTGAAGTAAATCGTGGATCTCGATCGGAAATGATGTTTTTAGGAACACCATGAAGTTTGACAATCTCTCGGATATAAATCTCCGCTAGTTTATCAGGAGAATAACCAGCATTGATTGGTATGAAGTGGGCTGACTTCGTTAACCGATCCACAATTACCCAGATCGCATCATAGTTTTTGATCCTGGGTAATCCCACAACCAAATCCATGGTCACGCTTTCCCATTTCCATTCCGGAATCTCAGGACTCTGAAGTAAACCAGGCGGTCTCTGGTGCTCGATCTTCACTTTCTGACAAATGAGACACCTTGCAACATATTTGGTCACGTCACTCTTCAAACCCGGCCACCAATACACCGATTTCAGATTCTGATACATCTTGGTCATACCAGGATGAAGAGTATATCGGCTCTTGTGTGCCTCATCCAGAATCTTCTGCCTCAACTCTGCCTTAAGTGGAACGCAGACTCTTTTCTGGTAACGAACCAATCCACGAGGCGATATGTCGTAGCCTGAAACTTCTCCCTGTTCGATTCGGGTCAGATTGCGCTGTATCCAGTCATCTTGACTCTGAGCTTCTTCAATTTCTGCCCTTAGATCACTCTCCTCTTGAGAAACAGTGTAATTGGCACAAATGATCTGGTTTGTCAAATTTAAATCACGGAAATCTTCAATCAATTTCCTTTCTTGTATCATCATAGCTGCAACGAGCACAGTCTTTCGGCTAAGAGCATCAGCGACTACATTTGCCTTACCCGGATGATATTTTATTTCCAGGTCGTAGTCCTTAAGCAATTCCATCCAGCGGCGCTGTCTCATATTCAGTTCTTTTTGATCATACAGATATTTGAGACTCTTGTGGTTGCAGTACAATTCCACAGTCACACCATACAGGTAATGACGCCAAATCTTCAAAGCAAATACAATGGCCGCAAGCTCCAGATCATGAGTGGGATAGTTCAATTCATGAGGTCTGAGCTGTCGAGAGGCGTAGGCCACCACACGTCCCTGCTGCATAAGGACACACCCTAATCCCTGCCCACTGGCATCAGAATACACAACGTATGTCAAACTGGGATCGGGTAAAATCAACACAGGTGCCGTCGTCAACCTCTCCTTCAGCTCCACAAAACAGTTTTCACATTTCTCATCCCACACAAACGGCTGATCCTTTCTCGTGAGCTTGGTCATTGGCAACGCAATACGAGAGAAATTCTGGATGAATCTCCGATAGTAACCAGCAAGACCCAGAAAACTGCGTACTTCCGCCACAGATTCTGGCCTCTTCCAGTTCAGTACTGCTTCCACTTTACTGGGATCCACAGAGACCCCTTCTTGCGAGATAACATGGCCTAAGAATTTCACTTCTGATAGCCAGAACTCGCACTTGCTCAATTTAGCGTATAGTTGCTTCTCACGCAATGTATTCAATACAATTCTCAAATGGTGCTCATGTTCTTCCTTATTCTTGGAATATATCAAAATATCATCGATAAACACAACAACAAACTGATCCAGATATTGCCGAAAGATACGGTTCATGTAATCCATGAAAACCGCAGGCGCATTGGTTAGCCCAAATGGCATCACCAAGAACTCATAATGACCATATCGGGTCCTGAAAGCAGTCTTTGAAATATCTTCTGCTTTCACTCGCAGCTGATGATACCCTGACCTTAGATCAATCTTTGAAAACACACACGAACCAGAGAGTTGATCTAATAGGTCATCAATTCGGGGAAGAGGGTACTTGTTTTTTTATAGTAACTTTATTCAGCTCTCTGTAGTCGATACACAAGCGAAGACTCCCATCTTTCTTCTTTACAAACAACACTGGAGCTCCCCAAGGCGACACACTGGGTCTAATAAACCCTTTCTCAAGCAAATCTTCTATTTGTTTCTTTAACTCCGCCATTTCGTTTGGGGCCATGCGGTATGGGGCCTTGGATATAGAACCAGCTCCAGGTATAATGTCAATTGGGAACTGAACTTCCCTTTCTGGAGGTAATCCGCTCAGATCGTCCGGAAACACCTCAGGGAATTCATTTACCACGGGTATATTATTCAAGGTTTCACCATTTTCCCCTTGCACAGAGAAAAACACTACATACCCCTGGCAACCCTTTTCAAGATACTTTTCAGCTTTGGCTGCCGAAAGAAAATTCATACTAGCATCCACAACTTCAGCCCTCTGAGATACAGGATATACTATCCTCTTGTTTCCACAATCAAGCAATATATTATTTGCCGTTAACCAATCAAAACCTAAAATGACTTCTAATTGGCTAAAAGGTAAACATATCAAATCTACAATAGATTGATGCCCTTCCACAGTTATGACACAACTCAAACAAGCTTCAGTGGTCAAGGCCTTAATACCCATTGGAGTTGACACTACTAATTCAAATGGCAATTTGTGCACATGCAATCCTAGGCGCTTCACGCAATCATAGGCAATGAAGGAGTGACTTGCACCTGAGTCAAATAAAACTTGCAACAGATGGCCATGAAGTAGAATTTTACCTTGTATCAGCTCAGGAGATTTGTGAGCCTCCTCATGGGTCATAGCGAATACTCGGCCCTGTGTCCTCGGTCTCTGGTCTGGTCGTGGCTCTTTGCATTCAGCAGCAATATGCCCCACACGCTTACAATTGAAGCATATTATTTTGCCATCACAAGTTTTTCCTTGATGTGGTTGGTTACACCGATGACAAATCCACGGTCCAGAATATGTTCTTTGCTGGTCACGGCTCCCAGACTGGTAGGGCTTCTTACCACTTCCAAACGAAGATCCTTGCCCCTTTCGCTTCTGTGAGGTAGCACCCTTATTAGGTTCATTGCGGTGGCTAATAGCTCGGGCAGGATACAATTCTCTCAAGTTGTTCTCTGTAATCCTGCATTGTTCAACCGCCTTGTTGAACTTAGTGAATTGGTGAGTAGCTAGGCGTTTCCTCAATTCTCGCCTCAGACCGCGAATGAGCATATCAGAACTCCATTCTTCGTCATCTTTGAACCGGAGATAGGAGGAGTACCGAGCCAACCGTACAAAACAGGACAAGTAGTCATCGAAGCTCTCTGTGTCCCCTTGTCTGATATTCAGGAACTCTATCTCCTTCTCGAGTCTCACTGATTTGGGAAAATACTTCTCGTTGAATTCTTGTTGAAACAGTTCCCAAGTCAATGGCACTTCTTTACTCTTCAATGTTAGGGCGATATTCCGCCACCAACGATCTGCATCCCCTTCAAGTTTGTAAATAGCCAGGCGCGGCTTCACCTCATCCGGGCATACAAGAACTTCAAATATTTTCTCCAGTCTATACAACCAGTCTTCGGCTGCTTGAGGATCAAACCTTCCTCTGAACGCCGGAGGCAGATGCTTACAGAATCTGGTAACCCAGTACTGAAGATCCCTTTCCTCCTTAACTGGCATCCCATAAGATTCCTGATTTGGGACAATGTGAGGTGGGGACTCTAGTGGTCGTGCTGATCCTTCAGCAGTATCCTCATGCCGAGTTTCTTCTTGAGTTTCCTCCGGAGTGGACTGAGTCGGACCTTCCTTATTCTTCGCCTTCTCTGCTCTAAGCTCTTCTCTTAGCTCAGTTATCATATCCCGCTGATCTCTGATTAGACCCATTAATTCCTGCATTGCATCCGGTGGGTTATCCTTGATGACCTCCACCTCAGGGTCTACACGTGGAATACTGGGGCGTCCTCTAGTTTTCTTCATTCTACAAACAACTTGCCCCATTAGTTTAGTAGAAATAGTATGCACTTATAGTCACAAACTCAGTTATATCCATAGCAATATATCATACACGTGCATACTCAACAATCATTCACAGAGAATCTCCTATCCCTAAAGCCAACTAAGGGATCTATCCTAGCAACCTCTACCCTTGCCAGGAACTACAGCTCTGATACCAAAATGTAACACCCTGCCTTTAATCACGTAATTATAATTCGATAATGCACATTTAATTCGGATTAGAGACCATCGGATAACTTAAACTCATTTCAATCTCCTACTTTGTAGTAGGGTTTTCACAAAACATTCAAAATCTCTTCCTGTTCCTGGTCTCCATTTCAAAATTCGAATATAATTACCTGTGCAGTTTATCTACATTCATGTATAACAGAGTGTATAACCAAATCCCCGGCAACTCCCGGGTCCTATACATATATAATCTAGAGGTTACAAGTATCTACTAGGGGATTACACAACCAAAATCGAATGTAGTGTTCCTGATTCAGGATATACAGTAATCCCGAGTTTAAAGTAGATAACCAACATCTCAAAAATCCTTAGTATCACTAAAGATCCTAAGTGCTTCGGGTTGGCCGCTTCTCCTTTGAGCCACATGCCCTGTCTGAAATGTTAGTCATAGGAAAGAATGAGATTCGAGCGAATCCCAGTAGTAACAAACCACTCACACAATGCATAACACAAAGCATGTATATAAATCACAACCAGCAACAGCAGCAGCAATCTCAAAGATACATGGTTTTCACCACAAACGACAGCACTCACGGCTGTATGCATAATACGACAGCTCTCGCTGTAATAATAATCACGACAGCTTACGCTGTAATCACAATAACGACAGCTTACGCTGTAAACGACAGCTTGCGCTGTAAACGACAGCTTGCGCTGTAAACGACAGCTATCACCAGCTGTAATCGTAGCAGTATCAAAGAATCATCACATAACAATGATAACACACACATACAGAGCATTATACATAGTATAAGAGAGAGAGTCACTACCTGATCCTTTCCCGACGTTTCTTGGCACTGCGAGCTCCCGAGGGCGGCAAATATCGAATCCTACAATTCCAAATGCACCATTTAGACACTTCCATAGTGTTACTTGGGGTTATATGAGTCTATAATGAAAATTTACAAAACTACCCCCGGGGACCCGGCCCGGGCCCGCCGTACCCGGTCCGGTTGCACTTTTCCTGAAATTCTAATCTGGGCTATCCTAACATATTTCCGCCCAAGGAATCCATTTCCGGACTCGGAATTATCAAATTCAATGTCAAATTACGAAATTGCCCTTGGCAGCCCTACTTTTAGGGTTTTAGGGGCGTTTCCGTAATTATGCTTTCTCAGCCTTTTCTGAAAAAGTGCCCAACTGTAACCCCACCTATTTTTGCCCACTGAATCCAATGGAATCATCAAATCATTGAAAATCCAACTCTAAGGCCCTCAAACATCCCTGGCCGAAATAATTGTGTTTTCCAGGAAAAATCGGGGTTTTACGATTTCGGCTCCGTAAACACGTTCCTTTCTACTCCTAACCACTTTATTAACAATCTAATTGAGTTATAACAACCATTTGAACTAAAATTGGGCAGCATAACCCTTAGATATACACTTTTCCAAAATTTAAAACCAATGGCAATCCGGCGAAATTTCACCGATTAAATTGCCCACAACAGCCAGAATAGTTAATATACGAAGGTTTGGAAGTTACCTCAAGCTCCAACAAGCTTTTCCAAAAAATGGCAGCAAACCCTAACTTTTAAAACACCCAATTTGAGCTTTCCAAACCTTAAAGAACAAAGAGGAGTAGTTTAGAATCGGAGTTGTACGCGTTAGGAGCTAAATCGTCGGAGAAATCGGCTTACCTTGCGAGATTTCTCCTCTTTCTCTCTCTAAGAGCTCTCAACTTTCTCTCACTAGTGCAGCTGGTTCATCACGACAGAAATGAGCTGAAGAAGATGAGAATATATCTAATTCCATGCTGATGTCATCTTTTAGTGAGATGATGTCATAATTCCCATTTTCGGATTTTCTGGCAGATTTTCTGCCCAAACTTTGAAAAATCATAACTAATTCTAGAAAAATCGAAATGAGGTGATCCCAAAGCCAAATGAAAGGTATTTAAGTCCTCTTTATAGGAAAAATATGATCCATTACCAGAAATCACCACAAAATTCCCAGAATTTCAATATTTGCATACTGTTCCAGAAAATAATTAATTTCGCTGGGCAAACTTCAAAAATCCAAAACTCTTAGGTCACAAATCAAAATGATACAAATTATATGTTCCTTTTGAAGCTTGACATGTGAAATTTAATACTGTAAAATTTCATAATTTTTAGACACCATTGGCCTATTTAAAACGTCCATACAAATTGGCTGCCCTGTACAGAGTTTCAATGGACAGAGTTTTCAATTTTTGCACAATTGTTCCCAATGGTTCCAACTTCACAATAAACACTCTCCCCACATGAATTTTCACAAGGAAGCCATTGAAATCATTAAAATATCCAAATTCCCATCACACATTCTCCAAAAGTGTTTATTCAACAATAATTACATCCACTTTTGAAGTCATTAGCCCTTAATCACTTTTTGGGATATTACAAAAGGCAACTGGAAGTTTTTCATATGGTTACTCGAGTAGCTCCTCGAGTAACATTGGCAGGCCGAGAGCAACTCCAAGTTTTTACCTGGTTACTCGAGTAGTTCCTCGAGTAACATTGGCAGGCCGAGAGTAACTTCAAAATACTTACACTATTACTCGAGTACCTACTCGAGTAACGTTGGCAGGTTACTGGAAGGTGCCTCTCGTTACTTCAAGTTTTGGCTCATTACTCGAGTACCGCCTCGAGTAATACCTTAGAAAACTTGCTTCTGATCAAGTTTCTCAGCTTTTTCTCTTGGCCTTTCTTCATTACTCCAATGCTTACTTGAAGTGAGGCTTATCCCTGTTATTCCTTTGCTCAAACTTATTTATTAATCATTTCCTTTTCAAACCATTCTTTTGTTATCATCAAAACATGAGATCTAACACAGAGGACCCTTTAGAGGAATGTCAATGTTGAGCTTGCCAATTTGATTTCTCCCAACCGGAGTAATCCTCTCAATATGTTCTTTGCTCTCCAGATACCATATCTTATTCTCCTTTAGAATAAGTGAAACAATCTGAGGATATGGCATAGGTGTGGTAGCTTTCCCGTCTATTCTGTACCTCTTCATTTCAGAAAAGATATACTCCCCCAAATCTTTATGTTCCTTTAGTAGTAAGGAAGCAAACCATCTAAAGTCGCTATCAGAGAAGTGGGTATAGTTGTTGGCCTTGTTCATAAGGGATCTAGAGTAGATATACCATAGAACCCTGTGATGATCACACATGTCACTAGGTTTGAAATTCAAAGGGCCTACAAGCTCACCAGGTTTAAGGACAGAGAAGATTTGGTTTGAGTCAAGTTTGGAGTAAATGTCATCTGGGGGGTTCTCTATTCCTAACCACAAATTTATCCTAGAAGGTAAGATGAGTATCTTTTGGCCTCTAACAGTGGTAGTCATTTCTTCCTCAGCTGCAGTTCTATTTGGTTTATCTAGAATCTCAAGGTTGTAGTAAAAATGGGTGACTACTATTGTGCAAAAAGGAAGTCTAATAGAAAGCCAAGGGCATAAATGGTTCTAAAAAGGGACTAAGATCATGCTTCAATACCTCCTGAAGTACTTTGAGGTCCACATAATGTGTCTTGCATACTTTTCTCCTGGAGAATTGAGTGAGGTACTTTGGGGACTCCTCTAGTTTGTTGACATTAAAGCCCTTAGGAGGTTTAGTGATCTCTTCTTCTGGCAATTCTGATTTCTTTGAAAACTGCCCCTTCTCAAGCTGATCTAGAATGCCAGCCATTGCCTTAGCCACATTCACATCATATTTGGGCTCTTTAGGAGGTTTTGGTGTGAAAGAGGGAGTTGAGGAATCAGAAGGTAGAGGAGAAGGAGACTTGGCACTTTTGCCTCTCCCAGTAGAGGTGCTCTTCTTGGATTGAGCCCTTGTAACCACTGGCTGTTTAATCACAACACCTTTTGGTTTCGGTTGAGGTTGAGGTTTGAGTTGCACTTTGGCTTTGGATCTAGGAGTGAGTTTTCTTCTCTTTCTAGGAGGAGAAGAAAGAGGGTCAGTAAGTTGTGGGGATTTAGAGGAATCTGTGGGAGTAAGGTTTTTGGTTCTAACCATTTTGAATCAGTGAAAGACTTTGAAAAACCAGAAAATAGAGTGACAGTAGCGAGTTAGGTCAGGAAGAATCTGAACAGAATAGAAGGTTTTTAGAGTTGAAAAAAATTGGGTTTTGACGGAAATAAAGTAAGAGAGAGATTGTGAAAAGTTTTTGTGAGAGGACAGAGTGATTTACTCGAGGAGATTTTATGGAAATGACCGAGTTTGCGACAGATAAAGACCTAGAACCCGACTTTACTCGAGGCCTTACTCGAGTAAATATCATGTTTACTCGAGTTTATACTCAAGTGATCATACATAAAATTTTCAAAATAATTCATTTAAATTGCGTACCTGGCATGAATAATATTGTAATTATCCATGTATGTTCCCTCGATCATTTTATAGCCAATTTAGAGCATATTTGAGTCGTTTCTCATCAAATTGGTAATCTGGGCTTGCAGTTACTCGAGTCCTTACTCGAGTAAGCTTCAAGTTTACTCGAGGCTAGCCTCGGGTAATCTTTCATTTTCAGTTTGGACTGTTCAGTTCTCACCAATGAGCCGTTTGATTCAAATTCCAAGAAACTTGATATATCACTTCCAGTTTTGGAAGACAATTACTCGAGTAGTTACTCGAGTAAAGTGCTCTTTTACTTCAAGTTGTTCCTCAGGTAATGGTTCACTGTCAGTCATTACTTGAAGTTGGTACTCCAATAAAGGTGTCCTCTGATAACCTCTATTTTTATTTCTCAAAACAGAGTTTCAATCTTCCTGCAAAACAAGTTTCTACATACTCCAATGCTTAAATTAGTAATCATCAAAACATTATTAAATGACTTCATCTAATATTATGAGAAACTGAAATAACATACCATTCCCAATTCTCTTCAATGTAAAGAAATTGTTGTTTTGCAAGAGGTTTGGTGAAGATGTCAGCTAGTTGAAGATGAGTAGGAATGAATATCACTTTCACATCTTTCTTTTGGACATGATCTCTGATGAAGTGATGTCTAACATCGATATGCTTGGTTCTAGAGTGTTGAACTGGATTTTTAGCCAAGCTTATCGTACTGGTATTGTCACAATAGATTGGTATTTCTTTGAGATAAATACCAAGATCTTGTAGTTGTTGTTTTAACCATATCACTTGTGCACAATAACTTGAGACTGCAACATATTCAGCTTCCATTGACAAAAGAGACACTGTATTTTGTTTCTTGCTGAACCATGATATAAGAGATCCTCTAAGAAACTGTCCTTGTCTGCTGGTGCTCTTTTTATCTGTCTTGTATCCTCCATGATCAGAATTTGAATATGCAACTAGATATTCACTTCTTCCTTTGGGATACCACAGACCAATTCCGGTGTGTCAGCAAGGTATCTAAAGATTCGTTTTACAGTTTCGGCATGTGATTCCTTTGGTGCTGATTGATATCTTGCACAAATGCCAACACTAAATTGGATATCCGGTCTGATTGCCGTGAGATAGAGTAATGATCCAATCATTCCTTTATATTTTGTGATGTTGTAGTCCTTTCCTTTGGCATCAGCATCAAGCAACGTAGTTGAGCTCATAGGTGTGTCCGTTCTGTTTGCTTCATCCATTCCATACTTCTTCAATAGCTCTTTCAAGTACTTTGTTTGAGATATGAAGATTCCATTCTTTTTTTGTTTGATTTGCAAACCGAGAAAGAAATTGAATTCTCCCATTATTGACATCTCAAACTCTCCCTGCATTATCTCAGAAAATTCCTTACACAGAGATTCATTAGTAGCACCGAAAACAATGTCATCAACATATATTTGAACAATTAAAATATCATCACATTTTCATTTTATAAAAAGTATTGTATCAACTTTTCCCCGTACAAAACCTTGATCAATAAGAAATTTACTGAGCCTTTTGTACCATGCTCTAGGAGCTTGTTTTAAACCATATAAAGCCTTTTTGAGTTTGAAAACATGGTCAGGTTTAGTTACATCCTCAAAACCTGGAGGTTGTTCTACATATACTTCTTCCATTATGTAACCATTTAGAAATGCACTCTTTACATCCATTTGATAGAGTTTGAATCCTTTGATGCATGCAAAGGCTAAGAGTACATGTATAGCTTCCAATCTAGCCACTGGAGCATATGTTTCCTCATAATCAATTCCTTCTTCTTGATTATAGCCTTTGGCCACCAATCTTGCCTTGTTTCTGACAATAATTGCGGATTCATCGAGTTTGTTCTTGAATACCCATTTAGTACCAATGATCGGATGATCCTTGGGTAGGGGTACCAAATCCCAAACTTGATTTCTTTCAAATTGATTTAATTCTTCTTGCATTGCTATAACCCAATCATTGTCTGATAGGGCTTCATCAATGTTAGAAGGTTCAATCTCAGAAATGAATGCAGAAAAACTTACTTCATTAAAAATTCTATATTTAGTTTTGATCCCTTCATTCACATCTCCTATGACTTGATCTAAGGGATGACTTTTATTATATTTCTAGGCTCTAGGTTGTCCTAGTGATTGCTCTTCTTCCTTGGTTTCATCAACTTCTGGAATAAGAGATTTAGAAATAGATTGACCATTTTCTTGATTTAAGACAACTTCCTGTTCTTCATCAATGGTTTTGTCAGAGGTTTTAAATTCATCAAATACACTATGAATTGATTCTTCAACAACACATGTTCTTTTGTTAAAAACTCTATATGCTTTACTTCTGTTAGAATATCCTGGAAAATTCCTTCATCAGTTTTAGAATCAAACTTTCCTAAGTTATCTTTACCATTATTATGAATGAAACACTTACAACCAAAGATGTGTAGATGAGCAATGTTTGGCTTCCTTTCTTTGTATAACTCGTATGGTGTCTTTCCAAGTTTTGTTCTGATATAGGCTCTATTTGAAATATAGCATGCTGTACTCATAGCATCAGCCCAGAACACTTAAGACGCGTTCTTTTCATTTAACATTGCTCTAGCCATTTCAGTCAGTACTCTATTCTTACATTCCACGACTCCATTTTGTTGAGGTGTCCTTGGAGCAGAGAAATTGTGATCAATGCCATTAGTATCACAATACTCTTTAAAGGCTTGATTTTCAAATTCTCCACCATGATCAGTCCTAATACCTGCAATGGACATACCTTTCTCATTTTGCACTTTCTTGGCAAATACAATAAATTCTTCAAAAGTTTCATCTTTTGATGATAGAAAAATAACCCATGTAAATCTGGAGAAATCATCAACAATGACCAATGAATATAAATTACCACCAAGACTCTTTACTCTTGCTGGGCCAACTAAATCCATATGCAATAATTGTAGTGGTCTATTTGTTGAAATCTCATTTTTCAATTTGAAAGATGATTTAGTTTGTTTACCCTTTTGACATGTGTCACAAATCAAATCATTTTTGAAATTTACTTTGGGTAATCCAAGAACTAAATCCTTTTTGAGTAGTTTGCCTAATTGATGCATATTGACATGAGCCAATCTCTTATGCCATAGCCAACTTTCATCGGTATTACTCAGAAAACAGTTTTCAGACTCATTTCTACTAATATCTACAGTATAACAATTACCTTCCCTTTTTTCTCTGAGCTTAGCCTTGATATTCTTCTTATCAAGTGGTAAGTCATTCTTGTTGATAATTAGACATTCCTCTGAGTCAAATATTACCCAGTTGTTTTTGTCTGCACTTTAACTTACACTCAGCAAATTATGGCATAATCCTTCGACATAGTATACGTCTTTGACTTGTATGCCTTTGTCATTTTTGATTTCACCAATTCCTGCTATCCTTCCGGTTTGATTTCCTCCAAATTTTACCTTCCCACCTTCTTTAGGTTGTAATTTGCTAAAACATTTGAAATCAGCGGTCATATGTCTAGAGCATCCACTATCTATGTACCATTTGTTGTTTTTGGATGCTTTGAGATATATCTGCAATTAAATATGATTAATTCTTAGGTACCCACTTCTTTTTGGGTCCTTTTGGGTTAGTACAGGAAATTGTGGAAACATATGATCCTTTAGCTACTCATTTGTAGGTTCCTATCGTTCCTTTCTTCTTATGAATGCATAAAGAAGTATAATGATCTTTTCTATTATAGTAATTACAGAATACAAAAGGATTTGATATATGCATAGAATGCTGGAAATAATTCAAATATGACTTACTTCCTGCTTTCTTTCTACCTTTCCTTCTATCTGATTTTGGATCATATCCAATTCCAGATCGATCATTTACAAATCATTAAGCTTTTAAAATAACATTTAGCATCTCACTACCTTGTGTAAATTTTTCAAGAGTTTTTGTGAGATCAGTGTTTTTCTTTTTCAACAAAGAACAATTTTCATAATCCTTTTCTGAACTTTCTTTAAGTTCAATTTCAAGAGCTTTGTTTTTCTTTTTGAAAACAATTAATTCTTTAACTACTTTGATAAATTCAGAATGTAAAGCATTATATTCAGAAAGTAATTCATCATAGGTAGGATCAGAATCATTTACCTCTTCTTCAGTTTCTTCTTGAGCAACGAGACATATATTGGCTACTTCTTCTTCATCACTTTCTTCATAAGAGGAACTATCACCCCATATAGCAGATACAAAGGCCTTCTTTTTGTTAAAGAATTTTCCTTTTCTCTTTTCTTTGATCTTTTGATTCAATTCTGGACATTCTGATTTGATATGTCCTGGTTTTCCATATTCATAGCAAATGATATGATCTTTGTTGCTAGTTCTTCCTTTCTGAAAGTGTTTGAACCCTTGTCCTTTCTTGTAGAACTTTCTGAATCATTTTATGATTAGGCCTATTTCATCATCATCAAAACTCCTCATCCTCATCTTGATTTTCATATTTTGCTTTTAGTGCTAGGCCTTTCTTTCTCTTGTCACCGATGTCATCTAGATCCCGTTTGAACTTTAGTTTGCTTTCATATTCAGAAAGGCTTCCAAATAGGGAAGCAACTGATCTTATTGATTCCCTTTTTGCTTCTTCTATCGCAGTAACTTTGGCCTCCCATTCTTTAGAAAGAATATTCAAAATCTTTTGTACTTGGGTATGTTGATCATAGATTTTCCCAAGTGCTGAAAGTTGATTAATAAGATGAGTATATCTAAGTTCGAATTCAGATATTGACTCACCTGATTTCATTCGAAGTAGGTCAAATTCAGTGACCAAGGTATTGATCCGATTCTCCTTTATTCCTGAAGTTCCTTCATGGGCTATCTCCAGAGCTTCCCACATTTCCTTTGCTATTGGAAGTGTGCCAATTCTGAAATATTCACTTTGACTCAAAGAACTTTGTAACATCAGAATTGCCTTGTTGTTGAGAGTGATAAGTTTCTTGTCATTCTCATCATATTTCGCTGTAGTCTTGGGAATTTTCTGAGAATCTACAATCTTTGTAGGTTGATAGTTTCCACTCTCAATCACATCCCAAAGCTCATATTCAGTAGCCATCACAAAAACTCTAAACTTTGCTTTCCAGAAAGAAAAGTGTTCTCCACTAAAACCTGGAGGTCTAGTGATGGATGCTTCGTTGGGAAGAATTCCTTCACCCATGCTTGCCATTGGATTCTTCTTAGGTTGTTAAGCCTTAATAAGAACACCTACGCTCTGATACCAAATGTTAGAGCAAGCGTTTCAACCAAGAGGGGGGTGAATTGGGTGATACTAAAATTTCGTTGCAAATAAAAACTTGATGGTGAATATAAAGCAATAAAGAGTAAGGAGAAATATCACTGAAGTGTACACCAAGAGTTATACTGGTTCGGCCACAACCACTTTGACCTACGTCCAGTCCTCAGAGCTTCTCTGAGAGTTTCACTATAACTTCCAAGATTCAGTGGGTTCTTGGCACTCAGTACAAGCAAGTTCCTTCGCCTGGATACTCGCTCCCCCTTACAAGTTGTAATCCAATCCCAACTTAAGGTTCCACAACCTTAAGTTACCTTAATAACAAATATTGAGTTTGAATGAAATATCTCTCTCATAGAGTGAATAAGAATCATTGAAGCATAGAATTACAAGTATAATGTAAAACAGAGTAATGAACTTGATAATGCGTTTGTCAGTGCATTCTTGTTTTCTTCTGTTTGGATGTTCCCATATATATGGATGCGTTGGTAATAATTGTTGGAACATATTTCTTCATGTCTGTTAGAGCGTGCGCAGCCACTGTTGACTTTTCCAGTATTTGAAAGAGATACGTTTGCGGTAGGTGGTGGTAGATGGCATTTGAACGTTGCTTTTGACTTTCCTTATTTGGTAAGATCTCTTAATTGTTTATTTATGGATATGTTAAGAATACTAATACAATGAAAGGTTAATCATATAGGAAACAAATAAATGAACGTTTGAATGATTTATAAATTTCTGGACTTGCATACTCGAGTAGTTACTCGAGTATTCATTTAAGTTTACTCGAGTATCATCAGGAAAACTTTGATAAACTGCAAGTCAATAAACAAACATAACATTACTCAGGTAGTGCATGAAGTAAACAAAATTTCAACCTTTGGAAATACCTGTTTACTCGGGTACTTACTCAAGGATAGCATACTTTACTTCATAGGTTACTCTAGTAGCAACTCGAGTAAACCCTCAAATAAACTTGAAGTTATTCGATGCTTCACTCCAGTAATGTTGGTAGGATTTTAAGGCCGAGAGCACTTTAAGTTTTCTTACCTTGTTACTTGAGTACTTACTCGAGTAATTATAAATTTTCTGCATAACTTACTCGGGTAGTGACTTGAAGTTCTCTTCCAATTAACTCTGCAAACTCGAGTGTGACTTGAAGTTTTTCTTCTAAGTTATTCTGCATACTCGAGTAGTAACTTGAAGTGAAGTGTGAGAAAAGCATTTTATGTTATTCGAGTAATACCTTCAGGTTTTGCTTACCGTAGTGAGTTACTCGAGTAGCTCCTTAAGTAATATTGGCAGGGTTGAAAATGCCGAGAGCAACACATTTCTTGAAACAGAGTAACTCGAGTATAGACTCGAGTATCATTAGCAGGCCGAGAGCAACTAGAAAACATTTACCTTATTACTCGAGTACTTACTCGAGTAACGTTGGCAAGTTACTTGAAGGTTGATCTGGTTACTTCAAGTTTATGTCTCATTACTCGAGTAGCTACTCGAGTAACCCTTTAGAAAATTTGTCAACAATAAAGTTTCTCAGCTTTTTCTCTTGGCCTTTCTTCATTACTCCAATGCTTACTTCAAGTGATGATTTTCCCTGTTATTACTTTGTTCAAACTTATTTGTGAATCAAATCTTTTTCATACCATTCTTTTTTATCATCAAAACATGAGATCTAACAGGACTTATACCTTTGATGTTGGCTATTGCCTATCCCAAAGCTCTTTTGTGATCCTGAAGAAGTTTTAGAAACCTTTCTCTTTGATCTTCTTATAATGAAGAATAGATGATAATAGGAAGTGTCTCAGATTTGCCCGAGTATATATATTCAAGATTTGATGGTAAGGGCTTAAGCTCTAGAATTGGTTCTTGTTCTATTGAAGGCCTTAAAGAAGTTTGCCTTTATTCTACCTCTAACAGCTCAAACTACCTTAATGGATTACTGTAAGGAAGTGAAGCTTCAAGTAATCGCTTGCATTTAACTATATTCCCTTCTTCAACATCATGAATCAGAAGTAGTGACCTGTGTGCCTAGTGCTATGGTTGCTGCCAGTGTTGTGTTATTGGACTAGTAAGTCTAGAGAATGTGTTCTATTGATTGTTGAATGCTATATGGGATCTTTGCTGATTATATGATGAATTGTGTTGCACGCTCTATGAGCTTGCACATTAAAGGGATAGATTGAGTAACTGGAAGTGATCCCTAGAGTATAGTTATGACTATACAATGTTTACAATTTTGAGGATGAAATTTGAATGGGGGGAGAAATGTAATATCTCAAATTTTGGGCTTAGAGACTTGAGGATAAGCCTATATCAGGTCGACTACTAATCCCAGTTTGGGAAAATCTCAAGAGCATCCAACTGCTATAATGACTTTTAGAGACTAATTTGGAATTAAGTATGGGATTAATTCCAATAAGTCAAAGGAAAATACCCAATTCCTTTATCTAAGTCAAATAGGATCTAATGCCTAACTTGGATCCAAAAAGAAGAAGAAATGACCTCTTGCAAGAGGAAATAAAATAAAATAAAAGAACTAATGGCAACTTAGTTAATGTTGCCATAATAAGGGGCAAACGAGACATTTGCCATTTGATCTTAAGGATAGAATTGGAAATCAAGATGAAGGGCTAGGATTTGCTCTTGAAAAGCAAGAGTAATAATGAAGATGAAAAAGTAATAAACTCCCTCCCTTGATATAGATAAAAAATGTTCAAGAGGGTAAAAGAGGAAGAAAGAAGGGGTTGGTCAAAGTTTCAACTCTTTTCCAAGAAGACCTTAGTCAAACTTTGATCACTTGCACCTTTAAGCTTTGGTCAACATTTCCTTCCCCTTTTACTATGCAATTTTGGTCAAGGGGAAGGAGAAAAGAGGAAGATCATTCCCATTGACTTAGCCAAAAAGGAAGTAGAGAGGAAGGAAAAGAAAAGTCAACAAGTCTTAT
The DNA here is from genome assembly GCA_963855925.1 of Inga laurina. Taxonomy (NCBI): domain Eukaryota; kingdom Viridiplantae; phylum Streptophyta; class Magnoliopsida; order Fabales; family Fabaceae; genus Inga; species Inga laurina. Next base: position 28,818,655 of record OY979702.1, on the reverse strand, counting down.
GATTGGATTCAACTTGGAAGGTTTACCTAAAGGCAAGCTTTAAAGAGCCAATTGGTCAACATGATACCCTCCTTTTTGAATGATAATTTCAGTCAAGCTATGGAGAGACAAGAGAGAAAGAGTCTCAATTAACCAAACTCATACATAGTTAAAGTAACTCAAGTACTTTTTGCAAGAAGCCATAACTTTGTGACACATCAGCTCTCTTCCAATTCTTTTTCAACATTTCGCTCCCTCTCATACTCATTTGGACGGTCAATGAAGAAAAAATAAGAGGAAAAAGAAAAAGGAAAGAAAGAGCATCTTGAGGAACTAAGAAGCAAAGGTGAGTCTTCTTGCTTGATTTTCACCTAGATAATCACCTCTTTAGGTCAAATTCTCTTCTTTAACATTGTTCTTCTCTCTAAGAGCTTCAATCCTCTAGTTTTTGTTTTTCAAGAAGAGGTGTTTTGAGTTGTTAAAGAAGAGCCAAAGTTAGAGAATCAAAGAACTAGTTTGGGAAATTGATAGAGGTGAGTTAGAGCTTCCATTTGAACTATATATTGTGTTGATTAGTTGAGTGTTATGGAATTTGTTTGGTGGCCCTAAAATTTATTTGATATGGGAATTTAGGGTTCCATGTTTTTTGATCATATAAATGATGTCATAGGATGTTTAAAGAGCGTATGAAACTTGTTTGATGATTAAATTGGAACCTTGGTGATTGCTGGATTGTGTTGCCATTTTTAGTCAGAATAGGGTATATAGGAGGAGTAAGAATTTGGTAAATTTGATGTCACCACTGGATTCTAGATGAAAAATTGTGTAGGGATAGCCTCTGGCTTTAAATTCTGGATCAATGGAATAAAACACTGCAAACCGGAAGTTAACACTGTGCTACTAGTTTAGGTTTCTTGCAAGTCAGTTGGAATGTGGCATGCTTTTTTAACAATCAAATATTGTCCAATGAATGTGATATTTTCTAGAACAAAAGTAGACATGTCAAACTTTAATTTGATATGTCATTTGTGCCATTTGGATTTGTATATTAGAGTTATGAACTTTTGAAGTTAGACATTTAAAACTGGAAAGATTCTGTGCAAGGTGAATTTAATTGTGGTTCAAGAATTATGTGCATTTAACTGACTAAGGGAGATATTTTTCCCTAAAAATAGACTTAATGAATGTCACATAAAACTTTAAACTAACTAAATTAGATATTCCTAGGAAAAGATATGAATTTTCAAAGTTTATTTAAAATTCTGGTAGCTTTGAGATAACATGCTTATTTAAGAAATTAAGGGCCAAGTGTAATAAAGTGAATTCCAAAGCTAGAGATAAGCACATGAGGCTAGTATAGCTACCTTAGATATTTGCTCTAATGATGTGGACATATATCTAGGTCCATGAGATGACAAGGAAGAGAAAATGGAAGGCTTTGTAATAAGCTACAATGGTTAGAGGAAAAGGGAAAGAGAGGAGGACCTATGGATAAAAGGTAGTAAAATTTCCTGACTTGTATGTATTTGATATGTATATGCTTGTGTGTTGATGTGTTTTATTGCTTTAATGAATTGTATGGAACATATGTGAATGATTGAAGCTCTGTTTCTATTATACCATGGCCATAGGAGTATTGCATGAAACATTAGGCATACAAATGTCATTATGTTGACATGAATTTATGTGAGAAAGCATGTCTTGCACTAAGCATTATCTTGTATGCATAGTTAGCATTGTTTGCTATTGAGATTCTCTTGAATCTCACTTTTCCTCACCCAACCATATAGGTACATTAAGACAAAGAAAGATTACAGAGGGACATACAAAGGTGGAATGAAGATAGGAATGTGTCTACTATTTTTGTATTAGACTTAGAAACTTTGGTAGCCCTGTGTAGCTACATAGTGTGTGTATGTAAATGAATGAACTAAGTATCGTAGAGAATCACTCTGATTGAATTAAAAGAAAAGATAAGAATTGATGAGTAATAACAAAGTTGTGAACCATAAGAATACACTTCTACAAAATTTTGAAAATTTCAGAGAAACCTACTCAACTACAGGTTTGAATCCTATCTAGAGGTTGGGAATATAAAGAGTTTTGTAAAAGAATATTACTTAGGAGTTTGAATTCACTGTGTAAAACTCGTCAAATCGATTATGGACATAAGGTGTTACATGCCCTACATACGGGTACCTAGGAACACTTGGTACCACTTTAATATAAATATAGAAAGTGGCTTTTGGTTAGTGCTATAAAAAAAGGCCACTTAACTCCCTTATGAAACATGTGACTAATTAGTTGGATAAAATTTGCCGGTGTAAGGGTGCACATGGTATTTTTAGAGCAGACATATATACCCTGCATTTTTTGAAAAGACACTGGCATATGGTATTATTAGTTCACACCCAGGTACATGTGCGGTGCCATGTACGTCCTATACAAGGCATACCGGCATTCAGCAATCAGTGGTGTCTTGTATGTGAAGTTAGTCGGATGTAATGTAGTGGTGTAGGGATATACAGACACTTGGCGACTCCCTGAGGTAAGTGGCACCATCTTGTGCCACATACACACATTTGTGGTGCCATTTGGGAAAAAAGAGTATATATGGTGCGTTCTGTAAGAAGACACCCATAAATTAGCTTTTATTATAGTTGTTTTATTAAAGTAACTTTTGGGTTGGAACCGTGGAAAGTCGAGACCTCAGCCTCTTTAGCTTTTTGCTTTTGGCTTGGTCCAGTGGTGTGGCGCCACCTAACCCTCATGTGCCACATGTTTAAATAGTCAGGACAACTTACTAGTCCCTAGTCCGACCACATGTCTGACTTCCTAAACACCAAACATGAAAGCTGGAGGAAATCAGTAGACCTCCTCCCCTGGCCATAGAGGACGTCCAAGAGCATTAGGGAGACAGTGAGGAAGTTGGATTTCAAAAAAAGCACTGGTACCTTAGGATTTAAAAGGAGGGTCTGGCACCTTAGGGGAAAAATAGCGCCTAGCACATTAAGAAACTAAATAAGTACAATACCTCCCTAACTCCATTAATTTCATCCAAGAGAGAAAATAAGAAGAAAAAGATGAAGGAGAGAAGGGAAGTGTTCTTGAGTGATTTTACCACCAAAATCACATTTCTAGCTCCCGGTGCCTTCATGAATCTTGTTCCTCTTAATGAAAGTAACATTCCTATGATTTCAAATTCTTGAATAGAGGAGTTTCATGCTACCTCTATAGAGTAGATACTATCAAAATCAAGAACAAGCTATAGCATCGGATAGAGGTAAACGTTAGCTTTGATTTGATATAATATCTTGAAGATTTAGTTCAGTTTTCATGAAGATGTCATGCTGCCCTAATTTCATTAGAGATGTAAAATAAGTGTTTGATGATCATATGTTCATGAATATGATGATTGATGAGGTTTAGGTATGGTAGGAATGAGATTTGACAAGTTGTATGGTTAAAGTTTGCAAAACCACTTTGTCTTCCCTATATTCTGAATTTCGGCCAAGGGTAGAGCACTAAGAAGGAATATGATTTGATGCTTCCAATCAGTTTGGAAGCATCAGAATCAAAAATAGAATTTTGGCCTGAAAACTCTAAGTTTCTTCCATGAATGATTTATGGGGATTGATAATCCAAAAGTTAGAGTTAAAGATTATGTAATGGAAAGCAAGCCATTACATATGCTTCCATGGCTCTAATGAGTTAAAAAATGTTGTGGTTATGTATTTTGGGCCATAAGATGTCAACGGAGAGGAAATGGAAGGCTTTTCAAGCAACTTCATTGGTTAGAAGAAAATAGAACAAGAGGAGGACATAAAGACAACAAGGTAGTAAACTTACCTAACTTGCGTGTATTCATGTATATGTTTGAGTGTTGATGTGTATAATTGCTTTACTTGATTATGTGTAGCTTATATGAATAAATGAAGCTTTATTTCTATTGATGCTATGACCATAAATATGAGATGTGAAGCATTGAGCATGTAAATATGTCATTATGTGAGCATTAATTGAGGTAAGGCAAGTATGTCATGCACTAAGCATTTAGCTTGCATGCATAATTGGTATTCTTTGCTACTGAGATTCTCCCGAATTTCACCCTCCCTTATCCAACCATATAGGTATGTTGAGCGAAGAAGTGGAGTGCATCAGAGTTGTGCAGCAGAAGATGTGATGGAAAAAGGAAGAATGATATATGATAATTTGTTGTATGTAAATTATCATGTGACATGATTAATTATATGATCAGTATGACAAATGGATATTTTTCCCTAGCACGATAATTGAATTAAGAATAGGAAGTGATTTAGGAGCTATCAAATTGTAATTGAAACTCATAAGGTTAAGTTAATGAGTTAGCTCCAATTGCTTAATAAACTTAAAGTACAATTGTTGCCATATTAATAGTACCCCAAAACTAAATACGAAAGTTTTGGTTTGAAAAGCTTTAATTATTGATTCTATTAGCCTAGTAACGCTTTTGAAAGCATAATAAAGGGGTATAATGATGGGTGTTACAATTGTCTCTAGATCAAACTTAGGGTCTTGAATAGGCTTAGCTTCCTTTTCCAAGTGATAAAACCCAGGAGGTGCCACTGGCTTTGTACTAGAAGTTTATACTTTATTAAGAGATGCACTATGTTTCCAAGAGAGATTAGGATATTTACGCCACCCATAATTATAGGTATTGGAGTATGGATACTCTGATTATTGCCATGGTAGGTTCCTGCATAGTTGACTAGCTTTATCTGTTGAGATATGAGGCATTGTCTAGTAGCATGTCTATCTCCACAATAATCACAAGGGGCATAAATAACATTAACTCCCATGTGTTCATTATTCGATTGGTGTACTTAAGCTTTTTGGTGGTCAAACATCTTGTTGAGAGCACTTAACATTCCTACCAATTTTGGCGAAGTGTCCTTATTAACTTTCTCAATTGATTTCACTGATCTTCTTTCATTGTTGTTCTGAAAAAATTTAGCTTATAAATCATCTAAGCATCCCCAAACATTGTTCACTATCTACTTTGTAATTACCCTATTAGTGACAACATTCAATTCTGATCTAGATTTAGTGAACCGGGTACATAAGATTTAAAGTAACACCCACTTCTCAAAATAATGGCTAGGACTTTGCCTAACAAGCAAATTGAACCTCTCCCAAGCTTCATATAAATGTTCCCCAAACTGTTGGCGAAAATTAGTAAGAGCAGCTCTTGCATCCACCATCTTGTTATATGGAAAGAACCTTGATATGAACTTTTCTTCCAACTCATCCCAAGAAGTTATATTGCCCTCTTTTAAATTGTTGAGCCACTCTTTGGCTTTTCCTTGTAGACAATAAGAAAAGAACCAAAGGCGAATCACATCATTATTAGGAACTCCGTTTTGCTTGAATGTGTTGTAAACATCAAGAAATTGAATCAAGTGTCTATTTGCATCCTCTGAATCATTTCCTGTATATTGACCCCTATAGTTCAATCATCTTCAGCATAATTTGCTTGATCTCAAAGTTGTTTACTTGAAATTCAGGCACTCTGATTCCTAATTGATACCTATAAGATTGTCTTGCTAGAAAATTATTGACACCCAAACGATCATTTTCATCCCCTGCTATTACTTTAGTCTCAATTTTTGAGCTCTCTTTACATGAGTCTGAGGTTTCATAGCTTCCAAAATTTCTTGGTCGTTCCTTGTTTTCTATGGTGCCTAAGTAGCTTTGGATTTGTGGGGCATATACCAAAGTACCTGGAAAACAAAATAGATCTTAAGAGCATCACACTATCACAAAGAAACAAATAAAAATATAATAAAATTGCTTAGGCTAAACTCCTAAAGGATTTCTAATTCTAATTACTAATTGCCTTGAGGCCCCAGCAAGGGGGCCAAAAACTTGATTATACCAAAATTTAAGTAAACAAGCAAGTGTACGGGTTAGGAAAATAGTATAATAGCAAACCAAGGTCATCCCACAGAAAATCAAACAAACTTGTGATTTGGCATTAAATTTCCCATTTTTATTTAAGTTGAGCAAATCAAATAAGGGTGATTTAAGATAAATTTAATTAGAAACCAAATACTAAATTTAGTGTTTAAAAGATTTCAAATGATAAAACAACCTAGAGTGGGTAATTCTTTTTTCAAGTCTTAGAGCATGTAATCACCCAAAATAAATGCACTTAATATTAATTTGTTAATCTAGAGTATTATTGGACAAAAGTATCTTTCAATCACTTATACCTATGTCTCAAGTTAAAATTGTTATTCCTAACTAATTTATTCAAAGGGCAATAGATGTCCAATTTCACTCTATTAGGATTATATGAGTCCAATATGTATATTTCTATCTTATTGGCAAATTAGAATAAATTATAATCTCACATTACTCTATGTTAAGGTCCAATTAAGATCCCTTTCCCAAAGCTAATCTAAATTTCCTAAATTCCTACTTAGTGGTAATCAAACAGTAAGTAGACAACATAGAATAAAACTAAGTAAACAAAAATAACATTTAAGCACAATTAAATTGTTCACACATGCTCAAATCATCAAATCAATTCATAGCTATTCTAGATTCAATAAAACCTAGCCACATATAGCTTTAATCAACATCAAACTAGAAATTCAGCAACAGCAAATTCAGAGTTCAAAACCAAAATTAAAATCAAACTGAAGCAATGAAATGAAAAAATGAACAAGCTCCTTTGATTCTTTACTGCTGCCACTTACTCAATGTTGAAGGTGATGAATAGTTTCCTGAAATATCAGTACCTCACTTCTCCTCTGGTTCAGCTGCTAGTGAACTAAAGAAGAAGGAATCACAAGTCTCACCTATAGTCTATCTGCTCTCTGGTTCAAATAATGTCAGTAATGAAGAGACAAGTAGTAGTATGATCAGCAATAAAGAAGCATGAATAGTGATCCACATCCCTCTAATCTCTCTATCAACTCTCTGAACTAGTTCAATCGAAGAAGGAAATGGTCATAGAGATTATCATAGATCTCTCATTGCTTCACTAGCTCCCTCGCCTCTCTGATCACTCAGGCGCTGATGGCTGCTTCATTTTCCTCATGATCCAATTTTGCTCCTTCTCTAAACCAGCTCCAAGAAGACAATAGTCCAGACCACAGTGTTAGCCACCTTTCTTCTCTTATCTAGATTTCTTTGGATTAAAGCTCACTCTCCTTCCCAAGGTTGAACACGATCCTGAGGAAGACGATCCATACTCTGTAATGTTGGTTACCCCACCTTTTCTCATGCTCTCTATCACTCTCTATCTTAACTCATAATTCCTTTTCCTTTGGTCTCCAAGAATCTAGTTCTAGCTCTCCCAATGGTGCTATTTTATTTTCTACCTTCAAATCCTTTTTTTCATCTTAAGCAACATCACCTGATCAAAGAAAAAGAAACACATAAGAATAAGACTAATTGAACTAAAGTAAAATAACTTAATCTGACTTTTTTAAACAAAAAAATTGTAAAAAATTATTATTATTGATTTTTATCTAAACTAAACTATTTCTATTTTGGTTTATAACTAAAATATTTTACAATAAAATTGCCAAGATAATGTTTCAACCTTGATTTGATCCTATAATAATAAAATATCATCGAAATCTTCCAAAATTGCATAAATAACTCTCCAATTATCTTCAAAATCTTCTTTAAATATACAAAATATGGAGAGTTATCAAAAAAATACCCATAAACTTTTCCAAACAGATAAAACATGCCATCTTTGTTAAATATCCCTAACATTGTTACTTTTCTTTTTGTGTGTCCCACTTATAGTGTCTAGGTGTCCGTTATATGCCGACTCACATAACCCCTGACCTATAGAAAAACAACACATACTTTGTAAATCCTTTTGGGATTTCACTAATAAACCTCTTAAAGCTTAAGTCAAACATAAAAAGCTTTGTGAGATCACCCAGAGACTCAGGGACATGCCATTCAAACCCATTTAACTGAGGTAAAGAATCCTCAGCTTTTTCAATGTAGATAAACTTCTAGGAACCTCATCAGTAAGGTGATTTCTGGATAGAGTCATCTATTCTAAATTCATCAGTTGGCTTATTTCTTGTGGGATTTCATCATAAACCCCATTTCTAGACAAAACTAACTTCCTCAGACTTGTGAAGTTTTTGAGTATACTACTAAAAGGCTCAACTAGAGATGGGTTCTTGATGAACACAAGCTCCTCAAGAGTAGAAGAGAAACTAGGTAAAATGTTAGGTACATAAACAAGAGACTTATTAAAGCATCAATAAAAGAAGAGTCTGCGAAGGTGTTTGAAAGAGGTGAAGAGAACAAGGTTGCATTGGTAGAACAAGCAAGTTCATAGCTTTACCAGAAACATAATTGAAACTGAGCTATACAATTATGTCGTTTTTCCATTAGTCAGGGGTGATGTGAGTTGTCATATAATAGACACTTGAACACTATAGGTGGGACCTATAAATGAAAAGTAATGGTGTTAGGATATTTAATGGAGATGGCATTTTTGCTCCCTTTGCAAAAGTTTGAGTATTTTTGAACCCAAAAAATTGTTATGCTATCAAATGCTTTTTTAGGAAAAGAATATGTGCATTTTTACACCTTCACCCAAAATTATATATGCAAAAACTTGCAAGATGAACTGAATTATAAGAGATGATGAATGAATAACTTACTAGCTGAAAATCTCTTGCATGTATGGTCTCGTGTCTAAAACCCCACTCATGGAGTCAGAGTACCTAACCTTTTGCGCATATGATTTACGACTATAAGCATCCAGTGGTCTCAATATGTATGTTGACATCAGAAGGAGATGCATGTGTGTAGATCCTATATTAAAACCATAACTTGAATATGAAATAGGAATATATTGATATGGGTTGTGTAGTCTTAATGAGTTCTATAAATCTTAATGCATGATTAATTGATTTAATTCATATAAGGATATATTGGATTAGCAATTAATTATAGAATTGATTGACCTAGGAAGAGGCTAGTAATTAAATTAGGAACACTTGGCTATCAATCATGTAGAATAAATTATGCTAGAATATATAGGTTATTCAATCTAAAATTTGTTAAGTGAAATATGATCCCTAGAGCTTTTCCTCATAGTTGTTTTCATATTAATTACATTCATATTTAATCATTTTAAATTTTGTAATCTCAATCACAACCTAATCGATCGACTAAATAAAAATAAGATTACTAATTTTGGTACTTAGTGATCAATCCTTATGGGAACGATACTCTACTCACCTATGTATTACTTATTTATGATAGTGTACTGTGCACTTTTTAATAAATCATTTACATTTGTAACAAGTTTTTGGCACTATTGTAGGGGATTGTTGTCATTAATATCAATACCAAGTAATTTTCATATTACATTTGTCATTTTTTTAGTGTCTTGTGTTTTTTTTCTAGCTTTTGCTTAATGGATGACCAGATCAAAGGAGACTAAACTACAACCTTTTGATTCTAAGATCGAGAGAACTTGTCAAAGAAATTTAAGAGTTTAGAAGCAATTTACTTCAATCCTAAGCAATCTGATAGCAAATCCAGGGGAAGAAGCAACAAATACCAAAATACTCCATGACTATGCAACACCAACAGTCATGGGGACAAATTTTGGAATCAGAAAACAATCAGTAACAACCAATAATTTTGAAATCAAGCCTGCAATTATCTAGATGGTGTAAGTAAATCAGTTCAGTTGTTTACCAACAGAAGATCCTAACACACATATAGCCAATTTCTAGAAATCTGTGACACATTCAAGCATAATGGTCTTCCTGATAATGCCATTAGACTTAAACTTTTCCCATTTTCACTCTGTGATAAGGCTAAGAACTGGTTACATTTGCTACCAATGGGAAGCATAACTACATGGGATGCCTTGGCACATAAATTTTTGGCAAAATACTTTCCTTAAAAAAAATGCTAAATTGAGGAATGAAATTACCTCATTTACCATGCATGAACTAGAAATGGAAAAGATACAAGCAGTTGCTAAGGAGATGTCCTCATCATGGGTTACCAGATTAGTGTCAACTATAAACTTTCTATGATGGGATGACACATACCTCTAGAATTCTTGTAGATCCTACAGCTAGAGGATTTTTAATGGGAAAAAGTCTAGATGATGCCTATAATCTACTTGAGGAGATGGTAGCCAATACATAATAATGGCCTTCTGAACATAAAATTTCAAAGAAAGCACTTGGAGTGTAAGAGCTGGATATCCTTACAACTTTGTCCACTTAAGTTGCATCTATATCCAAGCAAGTGAGGTCATTGACAAACCAAGCAAACATAACCAACACTCCTACTGAAACCTATGATTTATGTGGAGGACCTTATGTGAGCAGGCAATGTTAAGAAGGACACCCATTTATGCTGAAGCAAGCTCATTACATCGAAAATCAAAGAAATGACCTATTCTCAAACACTTACAAGCTAGGTTGGCAAAATCATCCAAACTTCAATTAGAGGAATAATCAAAATGTGTTCAAGCCGTAAGGGAACTACTAGCAACAAGCTCTTTAGCCACCAAATCCATCATAACAGAAAGTGAATACGAAAGATGCACTGGCTCTACTAACTATGAATACGTCTCAATTTATAGCTAGGACGGATGTAACATTCAAAAGGCAAAAAGCCTCAATAAAGAACTTAGAGATCCAAATTGCAAATATGCTGAATTCTAGACAACTAGAAAACACTACCAAGTGACACTGAAAGAAACCCAAGAGAGCATGTGAAGGCCGTTGCACAAGGAGTAGGAAAGAATTGAAAGACCTTGTAATTAAAAAGTAGAATGATGGAGAAAAGAAAGAAACCAAAGAATAACAGAAGGAGGAAGCATAGAAACCTAAGGAGGAGGATGTGCTACCAGGAAGAATAAGCTTTTCAGATAACCCTCCTCCATATGTACCACCAGTTCCATACCCTCAGAGACTTGTGAAGGAAAAACTAGACAAGCAGTTTTGAAAGTTTCTAAAGGTTTTCAAAATGTTACATAAAGACATCACTTTCTCAGATGATCTTGCCCAAATGCCTAGTTATGCAAAATTCATGAAGGATATTCTCTCAAATAAGTATAAGCTTGAGGAATTTGAGACAGTTATACTACTAAGGAGTGCAATGCTATTATATAAAAGTAATTACTACGAAAGTTGAAAGATCTAGGTAGCTTTTGCATACCTTGCACCATAAATCAATGTAACTTTGAAAAATACTATGTGAACTAAGAGTAAGTGTAAATCTTATACCTCTATCTATCTACAGAAAACTCTGTCTTGGAAAGGTGAAGCCTACCATAGTTTTATTACTTCAAGCTGACCAATCAATAAAACATCCAATGGTTGTCATAGAAGATGTTCTAGTGAAGGTGGACAAACTCATATTTTTAGCTGATTTCATAATACTGTATATGGAAGAAGACCAAGAAATTCCTATCATTCTTAGGGGCCCATTCCTAGCAACCGGGAGAACTTTAATAGATATGCCACAGGGGGAATTAACCTAGTGAGTTTAAGATAAATAAGTATCATTCAACATTTTCAAGGCTTTGTCCTTTCTAAATGACGGTGATACCTATTACATAATATATACATTGACTAGTTGTACAAAAGACATGATGAACTAAATCTACATGGATCAACTATTAGCAATAAAAATGGTAGGTGTATCAAAATCTACTAATCCTAAATTTTTAGAGTAGACTAGGTACCTTAAAGCAAATTCCCTAATTTTTGTCAAGAAACCATTTGAAGATTTGGGAGAAAGGCTGAGTAAGTTGGTACCATCAATAGAGAAACTACCAGTACTAGAGTTGAAAACACTACAATCCCACTTAAAGTATACTTATATGGGAGGAAATTCAGCATTACCAATGATCATCTCTACATCTCTTACTCTCAAAAAAGAAGAAAAGTTATTAAGAGTTCTAAGGGAGTATAAAATAGCTGATATAAGAGGAATCCTTCCTTCAATTTGTATGCATAAGACCTAATAGAAGACAACTACAAGCTATTAGTCGAGCACCAGGAAAAATCAATCCAAATATGAAGGAGGTGGTGAGAAAGGAGGTAATAAAGTAGCTGGACACTGGTATAATCTACCCAATCTCTGACAGTTAATAGGTAAGTCCAATTCAAGTTATGTCGAAGAAAGGTGGAATGATAGTGGTGCCTAATAAGGAAAATGAATTGATTCCATAATGAACGATGACTGGATAGAGAGTGTTCATTGACTATAGAAAGATTAATAAAGCTACTAGAAAAGATCACTGCCCTCTGCCATTTATAGACTAAATGCTTGATAGACTAGCGAGAAAAGCCTATTATTGTTTTCTGGACGGATACAAAGGATATTATCAAATTACAATTACACCGGAGGATCAAGAGAAAACAACTTTTACATGTCCATATGGTACCTTGCCCTCAAAAAGATGCCATTTGGTTTATGTAATGCACAAGCAACATTTCAAAAGAGTATGATGGCAATCTTTTCAGATATGGTAGAAAAGTTCATTGAGGTGTTCATGGATCATTTATCAATTTTTAGAGAATCATATGATCATTGTCTTTGAAATCTGGAAAAAGTCTTACAACATTGTATGGAGACAAATTTGGTTTTAAATTAGGAGAAATGTCATTTCATGGTGAAAGAATGAATCATGCTCGGTCATAAGGTATCTAATTGAGACATTGAAGTGGACTGAGCTAAGATTGAAACAACTAAAAAGCTATTGCCTCCCTACTCAATCAAGGGCATTAGGAGTTTTTTAGGACATACGGGCTTCTATAGAAGATTCATCAAGGACTTCTAAAAAATCACAAAGCCACTTTGCAAGTTGCTGGGGAAAGACACTCCCTTTGTGTTTAAAGAGGAATCTGTATTAGCTTCCAAACTCTAAAAAGTGCCTTGACTTTTGCACCAGTTATCATAGCTTCAGATTGGAACCTTCCATTTGAAATGATGTGTGATACAAGTGATTATGCATTTGGAGCTATTTTATGCTAAAGAAGAGATAAGGTTTTTCGTGCCATGTATTATGCTAGCGGACACTCTTAAACGTGCAGCTGAATTATGCAACAATAGAAAAGGAGCTTTTCGCAGTAGTGTTTGCATTCAAAAAATTCAGAGCCTACTTGATCTGGTCAAAATTCATTGTATGGATAGACTACTCAGTAATTAAATACTTGATTGAAAGAAAGATGCTAAGCCTAGATTGATCATATGAGTGTTCTTCTACAAGAATTTGCCTTAGAAATAAAGGCAAAAAGGCATCAAGAATTTCATTATAGATCATCTTTCTTAGTTAAAGCCATTTGAACAAAAGAGAGAATTACCAATACAGGAGAATTTCCCAGATAAGAAACTTTTTATCATGTAATCACAACCCACCCCCTTAGTATGCTGATTTTGTAAATTACTTGGCAAGCAGAGTAATGCCTTATGAACTTTCTAAAGTACAAAGAAGAAGTTTCTACCTAATGTAAGGCATTACCTTTGGGAAGACCCTTTATTATATAAACAATGTCCAGATCGAATTATAAGGCAATGTGTTTCTGAAGAAGAAATGTCCAGTGCTTAAATCACTGCCATTCATCCTAATATGGTAGTCATTTTTGTGCAAATAGAATAGCTACTAAAGTCCTTCAATCTGGTTTACTAGCCTACACTCTTTAAGGACGCCCACATAATTGTGACAACCTATGACAAATGTCAAAGAACTGGAAATATCTCAAAGAGACATGAAGCCCCTTTAACTAACATCTTAGAAGTTGAGCTTTTTGATGTATGGGGATCAATTTTATGGGGCCTTTTCCATTCTCATTTAGCAATCAATCTTTTTTAGTAGTTGTTGATTATGTCTCCAAGTGGGTGGAAGTGTAACATCCCAAATTTCAGTTACCAAAATTCCATCACCCCTTTAGGGTATTAAAGGGAATGAAATAGTGAATATTGGCACACTTGAAATAGCCAAACAGTGCAATTGGTGGCCACATGAATTTTGGGCCATAATAATACATAAAATTTAATTTGTGTCTTTACAAAAGCCAATTCTTAGAGCCCAAATTGGCTATGGAAGAACACAAATGTTGGCCCAATATATTGTGAATTTCGACCGAAACAAAACAAAAAGGAAGAAGCCCAATTTAATTACAAATATATAAGGACAAAATGGTCATTTGACCAATAAGCAAGATAGCTTTATTTTCCCTTTTCTTTATGCAATTTTCGTCCAAATAGGAATACAAGAGGGGAAATATTCATTTGGACATTAGTTGTGACATGTGGAGGTATTTTTGTCCAAATATGAAACATGACATAAAAGTCAAATTAGCATATGTTAATTTGGCAATTAAATATTAATATGTAAAGTGATATTTTTGAAGATCATCATCTCCTCACAAAAGGAAACTTTTTTGTCCAATATGAGAAAGGGAAAGAGAAAAATAATACTTGGTTCAAAATAAAGCATTTCTAGCCAAGTAAAATGAGTTGAAAAGTCAATAAAATTACATGTGATTAATTAGCCAAAAAATAATATTAAATAAGGAGGTAGATGAGATATTTCAATAGCTCATTATTCTCTTCCCAAATGCATAATTCGGTCAAGTATTAAGAGTGGAGGAAAGAGAAAAGAAATTGGACGGTTGAAATATAACCGAATGATAACCTGGTAATTTTTACACAAACCAAGGGAAAATTAAGAAATTGGAAGATTACATCTTCTCTTTCTCTATTAATTTCGTTCAGCCACTCACAATGGAGAGAAAAATTAAAAAAACATAAGAAAATGGAATAGGAAAGAGAAAGGATGAATAGTGAAAGCTCTTAAGCTACAGAGCCTATTTCACCTCCGATTCAGCATTTCCAATTTCTGGAGTCCTCTCTAACGTTATTCCTCTCTTGGAGAGCAATATTTCTGTGGCTTCAGACTTTTGATCAGAGGTGTTTGATTCCATCTACTTAGAGGTGGAGATGTCAGAATCAAGAACAAATCACATATTTGAGTTCTAGTAAGTATATCCTTTGATTTGAATCAAATTTCCTGTGATTTTATTGAGTATTTCTTGAGATACTCAAACATTAAATTTTGGTCAAAGGAAGTCTTTTAGGGTTTGATACTCATATGATGATCATTATGATGTTAAAAGAGGTTTTATGATGATCTATGATGATTTTGGAAGTTTGTGTTTAAATATGCTTGAATTCATTTTCTAGAAGCAAAAAACTTGCAATGTGTTTTTGATCGGTCAAACTTGATTCAAATGCTATGAAATTTTATAAGGTTAAATTATACATCATGGGCTTTTATTTGATAGGTAATATAAGCCATAATTTGATAGGTAATATAAGCCATTTGGCCTTGTGGATTGAAAGTTATGATTTTTCAAAGTTTGACCTTGATTCTGGAACGAAATCTATAACAGTCTGAGTTTGACAAATTTCTAGGAAATGTGTGGCGTAATTGGGGCTTTGTGATATTTTTCATTAAAAGAGGGCTTAAAGAGCTTTTTATAGAATCTAGAACCAACCAATTTGTATTTTTATAGAATTACTTATGAATTTCCAATGTTTGGTCAACAAAACTAGAAAATGGGGTTAACCTACGAATTTATAAAATTATGTTAATTTGTTATAAGTATTGGGCCAACTATAAGAGACATGTCCTAAGGGCCCATGTAGTCCTATTAAACACTCATTTATCATGGTTCTAATTATATGATTATATATTTATGGGCATGAGGTGACAAAGAAAAAGCAACTTCAATGGTTGGGAAAAGGTACAAGATGTAATGACCCAATTTGGGATTAAGGGCTAATGACTCTGATATTGATTGTAATTAGTGTAATTAAACACTTTTGGGAGAAATATGATGTAAATTTGATATGAGTATATTTTGAGATTAAAGATCAAGGGTGGAGAATTGTTGCATATGAGTCGGAATCTTGTGCATTAAGCTTGTGTGAGCTCATAATAGGAGTGGACAAGATATTGACATGTGGCATTGTGTGGACCATATGATGAAGCTAAGTGGCAAAAATCCCCTTTTCTCTCTCCCTTCTCTCTCTTTTCGGTGGAAGAATAGGGTAAGGGAAGAGAAACATCATCATCATCATTTTCATCACCTCACCATTTCTCTCTCCTTTTTCTTCCATTTCCGATGGACACAAGCAAGGGAAGAGAAAGATAAAGCTTTGATTTTGGGTGAGTAATGATCCTCTTATGCTCAAATCCTCTTCACTAATTTTGTTCATAGTATTAAGAGCTTCATTGTGGTGATTTTAGAGTCTTGAATAGTAGCGATTTGAGTGTTGAAGGAAATTGAAACTTGGAGAATTAAGATTCTGGATTTGGCAAGTTGAAGAGGTAAGCATTTGATGCTTTTTGATGTATATGTTATGAGTTTTGGATAAGTTTGAGAAATTCTGGAAATTTGCCCTGATTTATTATCATTTTGGAATGAATGAAATTCATTGTGATTGATGTTGGAATTAGTGCATTGTGAAGTTCTTTGAGTATTTGATATAGTTTTGAAGTTTAGAAGTGATTTGAATGAATTTGGGAGTGGTGTGTGTTATAGAGACCAAAAGCATAAATTGTGGTTAAAATGGTATCTGGGTGTTTTAGAGGTTACCAATGAGTTCCCTAAGTCATTTTGAGTGGTAATAAGCTTTTTGTGGAGTTTGGGAGCCATTGAGTTAAGTTTGGTAAATCAGGGAATTTTCTGTCAGTTGCTGCGATCTGGCAATCTGATAGCCTCACTCGAGTGAGGGAGGAACTCACTCGAGTGTTGCATGTATTTTTCCTTTCTGCGTAGTGTTTTTCCTTGGTTCTCATGATGAGGGCTCGAGTGCACTTCCTTCACCGAGAGTGATGTTGGTGATCACTCGAGTGAGCATGAGATTACTCGAGTGATGGCGTAGGTTCAAGAGTTAGGGTTACTCTCGGGTTGTCACTCGCTGGTTGATGTCCAAAAGTGTGTTCCAACACTTGCAAGTGAAACCTTCTCACTCGAGCACTGGGGGGTATGCTCGAGTGAGCTTGTCCCTCTGATGTTGCATGTGCTCTCGGGTTGTCACTCTTTATGTTGCACTTTCGGGGACTCGACTAGAGTTAGAGTCATCACCCGAGTGCAAAGTGTAACCCCCCTCCGTAATTATATCCGAAATACGCAATTAAAATGAAATAGAGACCAATAATAATCAAATAACATTTACTAACCCATCACATGATGGGGTTTTCAAAAATACCTTTCGAAATCATTTATAAACTTGGTCTCATATTCACATTTCGAATACAATTACTACGCGAAGATAAATCACATTCATATAAATATCAGAGTGCACAACATAATCATCCCGGCAATCTTGGGTACATACCTTTGCTAAAGATATACAGGGCACAATTGCCCATTACAATTCTTCAAATGGGGATTACACAATCTCATCTCGAATGAGTCATGCCGCTCCCTCCACGAGCCACTTACCCTATCTAAATTGTTGGTAAGGGAGGGTGAGATTCAAGATAATCTCAGTAGGGAAACATTATCAATATGCAGGCAAGATAAGTGTTTAATGCATGACATGCTTGCATCACATAACTCATGCACATATACAATGACAAATCTATAAGCTCAATGCTTCAAACGATACACATATGGCCATAACATATATTGAAACATAGCTTCAAATCATTCATACATGTTCCACATAATCAAGCAAAGCAATAACATGCATCAACACATTAATACAGTTATCAGAGCATGCAGGAGAGATAAGTTCCCTACCTCTAGTCTTTTCTCCTCGATTTGCGTGCCAGCAACTCGGGGCTTCACATTCGATCCTACAATGTCAAATGTACTATTTAGACACTTCCATAGTGTTTCTGGGGGTTATATGACGCTATATTGAAAAATTACTAAAATACCCCCGGGGACCCGGCCCGGCCCCGCCATACCCGGTCCGGCTGTACTTTTCTTGAAATTTTGACATGGGCTATTCTAACATATTTTCATCCAAGGAATCTATTTCTGTACTCGGAATTATCAAATTCAATGTCAAATTACGAAATTGCCCTTGGCAGCCCTACTTTTAGGGTTTTAGGGGCGTTTCTGTAATTATGCTTTCTCGGCCTTTTCCGAAAAAGTGCCCAACTGTAACCCCACCTATTTTCACCCACTGAATCCAATGGAATCATCAAATCATTAAAAATCCAACTCTAAGACCCATTTACAATGCTGGCCGAAATATATGGGTTTTAAGGGGAAAATTGGGGTTTTTCGGTTTCGGCTCCGTAAACGTGTTTCTTTCCACTCCTAACCACTTTATTGACTATTCCATTAGGTTACAACTACCATTTAGTATCAATTTGGGCAGCATAACAGCCCCTACAACCCATTTCCATAAATTAAAACCAACGGCAATCCGGCGAAATTTCACCGATTAAATTGCCCACAGTAGCTAGAATAGTCAATATACAAGAGTTTGGAAGTTACCTCAAACTCCTTCTGGCTTTTCCCCAATATGGCTGAAAAACCCTAACTTTCCTAACCAACATCTGAGCTTCAACAACCTTCAAGAACATAGAAGAGAAGCTTAAGAGTAGAGTTATACGCGTTAGGAGCTAAATCGCCGGAGAAATCGGCTTACCTTGCGAGATTTCTCCTTCCTTCTCTCTAATTTTTCTCTCAACTCCTCTCTCCATATTCAGCTGTGCAGCACGTCGGAAATGAGAGCTGAAGATGATGAGAAGATGTTTTAATTCCATGCTTATGTCATCTTGCCTTTTGATGATGTCATAATTCCCAAAATTGGCATTTTCGGATTTTCTGGCAGATTTTCTGCCCAATCTTTGAAAAATCATAACTAATTCTAGAAAAATCGAAATGAGGTGATTCCAAAGCCAAATGAAAGATATTTGAGTCCTAGTCATAGGAAAAATATTTTCCATTACTAAAAATCACAACAAAATTCCAGAATTACATAAAACTCATCACTGCCCCAAAACAGAGTTCAGTTTCCATCCCAAACTTTGGACAGTCATATCTCCTAGTTCACAAAATGAAATGGCACAAATGATATGTCCATTTTAACGCTTGAGATGTGAACTATAAGACTACAAATTTTCATAATTTTCTGACATCATTTGCCTGGTAAACACGTCCACACGAGAAGACTGCCCAGACAGAATTCACACTGGACAACATTTCCAGTTTTGCAACCAATGTGTCCAATCCAATTTAAATCAATTCCAATGATTAAATACCACAACATGACACCATTTCCATCACAATACCACATTCAATTCTTCCCTCTATTCTAAGTCAATTTGGATGTTAATCCACAATTGAACTCAAATACAGGGTTTTGGCGTTGCTCATAACACAAGTGACTACAATCCACTTTATATTCTCTAAAAGGGTACATTAATCACTAACCACGTCCACTTTTGTAGTCATTAACCCCTAATCACAATTTGGGATCTTGATAAACCGGGGCTTAGCAATCCACTAATCTCAGGCTTATTCTCTATCCTCGAGTCTCAAAATTCGGGGTATTACACAAAGCCTTCTGCTCGAGTGATGTGAGCACTTTCTAGCCGAAGTAGCTACTTACTGTCAAACACTCATGAGTGAGAGTCGTTCTCACTCAAGCACGAGGCTTCCACCACTCAAGTGAGGTCATCTTCACTTGAGTGACTCAGCCAAAAATCAATGTTTTGCCTTCGAAAAAGGGTTCTTCAGGGTAGTTTCTCTTAACCCTTTAGGCATATGTTTAGGCCTCTATTAGCTACATAAAGAGTCCTAAATGATAACCAACTTAGAGTATTATGGAATAAGTGTTGGAAAAGAGATTAATCAAATGTCCCTAAATTGGTATAGGATTTGACATCTGTCAGACGCATGAGCCCACTATGCCAAAGAACGTCAGGAAAGATTCAGGTAGTGACTCCTCTCTTATACTTTGTGTAAATGTATTGTACGTTTGCCTATCATGCATTGTGTGCTGCTACTACTTTGAGATGCATTGAGATACATTGTGGAGTATTGTGCCTTATAAAGCTTTGTGTTTTGTGGAGCATTATGCCTTGTGATACATTGTGCATTGAGATACCTTGTGCTTTGTGATACTGCGGCATAGTGATTACCCCGTGAGCGGGCATAGTGTTTGTAGGGAAAGTTGTCATTATGATTACCACAAAAGTGGGCATAGTATTTGTAGCGAAAGCTGTCATTGTGATTACCGCAAAAGTGGGCATAGTGTATTGTGATACAGCCGTGAGTGCTGTCGTCTATGGCGCGAGACATGGATCATTGTGTTGCTGATGATGCTGGTGAACATGATACATTACATGCCTTGTACTTATATATTGTATGAGTGATTTGTTACTACTAAGATTCTTTTGAATCTCACTCTTTCCAAATGACCAACATTTCAGAGAAGGCATATGGCTCGAAAGGGAAGCGGCCAACCAGGAGTGGTTAGGGCTTTAGGGACATTTTGTACTTTGGATGTTGGTTCTCTAGGCTTTTGGGATTACTGTATGTATATGAGATGTATATAGCAAATTTTGGATATGTAATGCCCATCTTAGGAAACCTTTAAACCCATTCTATATATAAGTAACCCGGGGTTGCCGAGATTTTGGTTATGCGCTTTGATATTTATTATGTGATTTATTAGCACATGTAATTGTATTCGAAAGTGAATGTGAGACCAGATGAACTTTGTTTTGAATGTTTTGCTTGGACACCCCATCTCTTGGAGATGAGTGATCCTAAATGTGATTTTTGTCTTATTGGTCTCTATTTCACTTAAATTTCATAATCAGGATATAATTACCGTGAGGGGGGTTACACAAGAGGAGAACTTAAGACAAGAGGTAGTGAATTTACTTAACTTACATATATTTAATGTGTTTAATGTGTATTGATTTGCAGTATTGCTTTGCTTGATTATGTGAAGCATGTATGAATAAATGAAGCCCTTTTCTGTTTATACTGTGGCTATAGATATGTTGCATGAAACAATGAACATACAGAAATGTCATGTTGTGAACATGAGCCTATGTAAAGCAAGCATATCTTGCACTAGTATTCATCTTGCACGCATTGTTAGTATTTTTTGCTACTGAGATTCCCCTGAATCTTACCCTCCCTTACCAACCATTTAGATAGGTGAAAGTAGGGAAGAGAATTGCACGAGAGGAATGCAATAGTGGAAGGAAGACGAGAAGATGTGGACATTTCATTATCATGGGTTTAGACACCCTAGTAGCCCGTATAGCTACAATATTTGTAACTATTACATATAATCCCTATGGAGAATTTCTGTAATCGAATACTTATTATCATTATTTTTATGCCATTCCTGTGTGCTCACTGAACTACGTGCAAGCACTCTAAGAAATATGGAAATAAGATAAGGGTTTTACAGGAAGCAGCTGCTCTTCTTACAAATGATTCTCGAGTAGTTGTGAAGTTTCTGAGGAGAAATATTTTTTCAAGATTTTGAGTGCTTAGAGCTATTATCAGTGATGGAGGAAGGCATTTTTGTAATCAACAGCTTTAATCAATATTAGCTAAATATGGAGTAACTCATAAGGTTGCAACTCAATATCATCCACAAACTAGCTAGCAAGTGGAAATCTCAAACAAAGAACTAAAATGGCTCTTAGAGAAGACAGTGAATTCCTATCGGAAGGACTAGGCAAGAAAATTAGATGATGCACTTAGAGCTTATAAAACTGCCTTCAAGACACCAATTGTAATATCCCCATATCAATTGGTCTATAGGAAAGCATGCCATCTTCTAGTAGAAATAGAGCACAAAGCATATTGGGTAATAAAAGCCTTAAATTTTGATTTAAAGGGAGCTAGTAAGAAGAGACTTCTCCAACTCAATGAGCTTGAATAATTCAAACAACAAGCTTATAAAATGCCAAGTTATACAAGGAGAAGACAAAAATGTGGCTTGACAAAAGAATCTTGAGGAGAGAGTTCACACCGGGACAAAAAGTGATTTTATATAACTCAAGGTTAAAACTCTTTCCAGGAAAGCTAAGATCAAGGTGGTTAGGACCTTTTACTGTGATTCAAGTATGGCCATATGGAACCATGGAATTCAAGATGGTGATCAAAAATTCAAAGTGAATGGGCAAAAGCTAAAAGAGTATAATGACAGTACACTCAACACTTTGAAAAATGTCATCTCAATTGAGGAACCAACAAATAAGCCCTCTTTCTAGCACCAAAAAAATATAAATAAAACATAAATAAAAAAAGAAAAATAAAGTTAATTGGTTTGGTTTTTGTCTAGCTTAAGATGTTAAAGAAGGGCGGCATTTAAGAGGCAACCCAAAACATCTTTTCCTTACTCATTAAATTTTCTTCCCTACTCACTGAAGCACACTACACTACATTAAAAATTTTAGTTTTCATCATTTTCATTTCAAGTTAAAATAGAGAAATCTCTTGTAAAGCTTAAAAACTGATTCCCCACTCTTCCTAAAGATGTGCTCAAGAAGATCTATAGCTGTCAACTTGAAAGAACAAAGATATTCAAGCGTTTGGGCCTTCCTGAGCATGTATGCTGGATCATTAAAGCTAAGGTACGTTTAGTAGGTGAGATTCATAAGTCATTTATTGAACTTATACTAGGAATGGGAATAAGTTATTACTCCAAAAAAGAGAAGAGCTAAAAAATGAAGGTCTATCATAAATGTGCAAGGTAGACATGTAATCAGCACTATAAGAGCAAAGGTATGGTTTCTTTAAATCAAGATGATAAAATTCAATTCATAAAGGATGGACTGAGAAAGGAGTTATTAGATAATACTATTCAAACTCTTGAGACACATCCTAGTAGTGATGTTCATCGTATTCTTCTTGATTTAATGAACATATTTAACAAAGAAAAAAGCACTACTGTATTGGGAATCTAATATTAAAATACCTTATTTTCCAGTTTATAAGAAAACTAGATGGGAAGAAAATTCTCGATTCATAGAAAGCGTTTAAGTTGTTACTGGACGTAAAACTAGAGGAAGATATGAGCCATGTAACGGTACTTACCCACCTCCCCAAGGTCTTTTGAACTATGCAGGAATTGTCCTTTCCTCTAGAGGATTTAATTCGCCTCCATAAAGACTCAAACACGCTAGCTGAGGATAACTAGCGCCCCAAGAGTCACATGGTAGCCACTTGCACAATGTTTCTCTCCTTTCTCTCTCTTTCATCAATTAAAACTCAATATGTGGAAATAAGGAAGACATTCATGACATTTATTATTTATAAGAGTTATATATTAGGTATTATTAATTCCCAAATCTATTGTGGTGTCTTTAAGAATACTTAATGATTAAAAATGATAACCATCATATATAAGAATGTGTGATTTTCAAAAATATCAAATACAAGGATAAGGGATTCTGAAAAAAAAAATGTATTTGACAATACTTGACGGTTCTTCACAAAGAACTGTTATATATTCTTTAATAATGCTTAATGGTTAAAAATTATAACTGTCATCTATAGGAAGGAGTGATTATGAAAAATATCAAATATAAAGAGGCAGGATTCTGAAAAACTTTTATTTGACAATACTTGACAGTTCTTCACAAAGAATTGTTTTGTATTCTTTAATATTAGATGATGAGATTCTAAAAAATGTCAAATAAAAGAGGGCAGGATTCTAAAAAACGCTTATTTGATGAAACTCTTCTAACCCTTCTCAAACATTTTTTTTGAGCTTCCCTTGGGTCTCATACTTCTTTTTTCATGGATTTTGATCTACTGCTCAAGTCTCACCCTCTACCACATGGTTCTTCACTTTGCAATTCTTCCTCTCGTGATTCTTCCTGTGCAAGCTTTCATTTTTTTCCAATTAACATTTTTAATTTAATTTTATTTTTTTATATTATACGAGCTCAGTAGTTCAAGTTCAAGGTCTCCAGCTAGGATTATCTACGAAGAAGAATCACAAACCCAAAACAACATCTAATTTCTAATGATAGCCGTTGGAGAAAAGAATAGAGCACGAAAAAGAGGATGAGGCAAAAATTTGAATTTTTTTCATTTGAGTATAATTCTAATTACAATAAATTATATTGACCATAAATGAATAAGAAATTTTCTCCTAATTTTTAGCAGTATCTCACATTCCGAAAATTTAACAACCAAATCAGGTTAGAGATTTGCTCAAGTTTTTATATTTGATAGTTTTACTATATATTTTTTGAATTTAACATTTATATTCCAAGATTTGCTCAAGTTTTTATATTTGCTTATTTTTATTCTATATATGTATTCTTATTTTCCTATTTTTATTATCTTTTTGCTATTAAGGGATATGTGATGGGACCTCTGGGAGTATACTTGATCTATGGAGAATCTACAATAAAGGTATTGGAGAATATTGTAGAATTTTTAATAAATATATTTTCTTTTAGAATTCAAAAAAATTATAAAATATTGTTCTATTGTGAGAGTGCTTAAGTGATTAATTTCTTTTAAATTGTATGATGTTTATCTACAATGAATTAAATTTTGAATACAATAAATATAATTCTTTATTTAATATTATTATCAATGAGTATAATTTGACTTGCATAATAAATATTAATAGTAACACTAAATAAAAACAAATATTAAAAAGTAACTGTATAAAAAAATAAAGAAAATACATTATGGTTATTAACAAAGGACTGTTATATATGTCTTAAATACACTGCGGTTCACAACCATGATATATTTGTACTGAGTATATATAGTTTCTTCATATATGATAGTTTAAAACTGTCATATATGCCCGATAATAACTGTCATATATGTGCTACTTTATAGTAGTGTATATGACATTGTAAATTGAGAAAATGAGAATTATTTAATTTTATGAGATAATTCATTATGAATTAGTTATGTGAATTTTATTTGTTGGACAAAATCAATGTTTTCAAAATTATTGGAAAATTATATATGTTAGCTTATGTTGTCTAATAAATTTTTCACAGAATTTAATTTCCCATGAGATGGTTTTTATGAATAATGTTTTCTCATGACTTAATATTGGTGAGAAATTCTTGTAGGTGTAATTCCGTGAGAAAAATGTGTTAGTTTATATAGTTCAACAAACAATTCTCACATATTTATTTTTGTGAGAATTTCTCACAATGTTTGTTTTGTGAAAACGTTAATTCAAGAATGTGTCACTAGTGGAAAAAAGACTTTTTAGACCGGTTAAAAAAGACTATTTAGACCCCAATTATCAACTAAGCACCACCCGTTAGCCATATTCTAGTGCCTTGAATGGCTCTTGAGCCATTTCAATATCCCTAAAGAATCGAAACTCAACAATTGATTCTTATGTTACAATTTTACTGGGTAATATGTAATGACCCAATTTGAGATTAAGGGCTAATGGCTTTGAAAATGATTGTAATTAGTGTAATTAAACACTTTTGGAGAAATGTGATGTGAATTTGATATAAATGTTCATAGTGATGATTTATTAATCATAGTGAAACTAGGGGAAGATGGTAAAATTTGAGATTTACTGACCAATTGATCAGTTACCAAAGAGGAAACTCATTGGTGATTAGAGATCAAGGATTGAGATCTATTGGCTGTGGGTCGGAATCCTATGCTTTAAGCTTATGTGAGCTTATAGAGGGAGTGAACAAGATGTTGACAAGTGTCATATTATGGACCATTGGATTGTGCTAAAAGTCAAAAATTCACTTTTCTCTTCTTTTCTCTCTCTTATGCGGTGGGGAGTATGGGAAAAAGGGAAAAAATGCTTCATCATCATCATCATCTTCCTCATCTCTCATATTCTCTCTCCTTCTCCTCCAATTTTCGGTGATCAAGGTAGAAAGAGAAAGGGAAAGCTTGAATTTTGGGTGAGTAATAGTTCCCATATGCTCTAATCCTCTTCATTAAATTTGTTCATAGTGTTAAGAGCTCTATCTTGGTGGTTTCAGAATTTTGAATAGTGGTGATTTGGGAGTTGGAGCAAATTTGAAAGTTAGAAAATTAAGGTTCTAGTTTTGGCAAAGTGAAGAGGTAAGGATTTGATGCTTTTTGATATATTTATTTTGATTTTTGGATAAGTTTGAGAAATTATGGAATTTGCCCTCGTTTTGAGTAAATTTTGGATGTATGAATTTCAAAGTGGATGATGTTGGAATTAGTTTATTGGGAAGTGATTTAACTGTTGTATGTGGTTTTGAGTTTTGGAAGTTTGTTGATTGGAATTGGGTATTGTGTGTGAATTAGAGACCTAAGAGTTAGATTGTGGTTAAAATGGTTTTTAGGTGTTTTGGAGGTTACCAATGTGTTCCTTAAGCAATTTTAAGTGTGAATGAGCTTTGTGTGGAGTTTAGGAACCATTGGGATTAATTTTAACCAATCTGGGAATTTCTGTCAGTTGCTACGATCTGGGCAATCTAATAGCATCACTCGAGTGAGGGGGGATCTCACTTTAGTGTTGCCGTGTGTGTTTTCCTTTCTTCTTTGTGTTTTGCCTAGATTTTCATAAAGGAAACTCAAGTGCACTTCTTAATCCGTGACTGAAGTTGGTGATCACTCGAGTGAGCATAGGATCACTCGAGTGATGGTGTGAGTTCATGGTTAGGGTTGCTCTCGGGTCGTCACTCGCTGGTCAATGTTCAAGAGTATGTCCTGACACTCGCAAGTGTGGGCTCCTCACCTGAGTGCCAAGGGTGGTGTTCGAGTGAGCTTTTCCCTCTGAAGTTGCATGTGCTCTTGGGCTGTCACTTTCTTTGTTGCACTTTTAGGGACTCGAGTGGATTTGGAGTTATCACCTGAGTGCAAAGCCTTATGCTTGAGTGTTGTGAGCACTTTCTGGCCGAGGTAGTTGCTCACTGTCAAACACTCGTGAGTGAGAGCCATTCTCACTCGAGTGAGGTTATCGTCACTCGAGTAGGTCAGCCAAAAATCAATGTTTCGCTTCCAAAAAGGGGTCTTTAGAGTAGTATCTTCCAACCCTTTTAGTATGTTTTTAGGCCTCTAATGGACATCCTAAAGAGTTCTAAATGATAACCAACTTAAAGTATTATGGAATAAGTATTTGGAAAAGAGATTGATCGGTTGTCCCTAATTTGGTTATAAGATTTGACATATGTCAAACTCGTGAACCCACTATGCCGAAGAACGTTAGAAAGATATAGGTAGTAACTCCTCTCTTATACTTTGTGTAAATGTATTATATGTATGCCTATCATGCATTGTGTTACTGCTGCTGCTGCTTTGTGATACATTAAGACATTTTGTAGAGCTTTCTGATACTTTGTGCCTTGTGATACTACTGCTTTGTGATACATTAAGATGCTTTCTAGAGCTTTGTGATACCTTGTGCTTTGTGATGCTGCTGCATACTAATTATAGTGAAAGCTGGCGTAGAGATTACAGCGAAAGCTGGCACAGTGTTTACCATGAAAGTGGGCATAGATCATTGTGATATAGTAGTGAGTGTTGTCGGTTGCAGCGTGAGCCATGACTCATAGTGTTGCTTCTGAACATGATGAACTTACATGCTTTGTGTTTATATATTGTATGAGTGATTTATTACTACTGGGATTCTTTAGAATCTCACTCTTTCCAATGACAAATATTTCAGACAGGGCATGTGGGTAAAAATGAAAGCGGACAACCAAGAGTGGTTAGGATCTCTTAGAGACATTTGTTAGGGGTTTGTTATATATTTTTGGGTTGGGATTACCATTTGTATATGAGACGTAAATATAATTTTGGATATGTAATCCCCATTTTGGGAAACATT
The DNA here is from genome assembly GCA_963855925.1 of Inga laurina. Classification (NCBI taxonomy): domain Eukaryota; kingdom Viridiplantae; phylum Streptophyta; class Magnoliopsida; order Fabales; family Fabaceae; genus Inga; species Inga laurina. The sequence goes on along the minus strand of OY979702.1, from coordinate 28,790,845 downwards.
AAACCCATTGTACATATATATGTAGCCCGGGGTTGCCAGGATTTTAGTTACGCACTCTAATATTTATTATGTGATATAACTCACAGGTAATTATATTCGAAAGTGAATGTGAGACCATATGAACTATATTTTGAACTGTTTTCTTTAAACACCCCATCTGGAAAGATGAGGGATTATAAAGGTTGTTTTGTTTTATTGGTCTCTATTTCACTTGAATTTCATAATCCGGATGTAATTATGGTGAGGGGGTTACATTTTTGGTATCAGAGCCGTAGTTCCTGGCAAGGGTAGAGTTTGCTAGGATAGCTTCCATAGTGTGACCTTAGTGATAGAAGATTATCTGTGAATAACTGTAGTATACATATATGCGTTCTGATTATATGGATATATGTGCTTTGTGGAATTATGTGAATACCATCATTTTTGGATTAATGGGGTGAGTTATTTGTAGAATGAAAAGAGCAACGAAAGGTCACCCCAGAGTACAACAAGTAAATCCTGAGGTGGAGATGGTCAATGATAATCCACCGGACTCGTTGCAAGAAATGATGGGGTTGATTTGGGATCAGCGGGATATGATAGTTGAGCTGCAAGAAGAGCTCAGAGTTAAGAGAGCTAAGAACAATGAGGGCTGGGGCTAGTCTACTCAAGAGGGAACCCATAGAGAAGAAATGGCTGAAGGGTCAGCACGACCACTCGAATCACCTCCTCGTGCTAGACCAAACCATGAATCATATGGAGTCCCAGCTAGAGAGGAAAGATATCTTCAGTTTTTTGTCTCCAAATTCTGTAAACACCTACCTCCAGCATTTAAAGGGAAATTTGATCCTCAAGCGGCCAAGGATTAGCTAAACCGTCTTGAGAAGATTTTTGAGGTCCTTGAGTGTCCCTCATAAGTGAAAGCTCGATTAGAGGTGTAAAAACTTAAGGGAGATGCAAACCGCTGGTAGAAGAATATTGCTTTGTCATTATAGAGCAAAAATATACCATTGACCTGGGAGGTGTTCCAGCAACACTTTTATGAAAAATATTTTCCTAAGTCAGTGAGGCTTGAGAAGGAGACTGAGTTCTTAAACATCAAGTAAGGGGACACAGAGTCATTTGATGAGTATTTGTCCCATTTCATCCGCTTGTCTCGGTATTCTTCTTATCTTCGGAAGATGGATGACGAGGAGTTGAGCTCGGATATGCTAGTATGGGGTTTGAGGAGTGACATGAGGAAGAGATTAGCCACCCATCAATTCACCGAGTTCAATAAGGCGGTTGAGGAATGTCGAATCACAGAGAGCAATCTGAGAGAGCTGTATCTGGCTAAGGCTGGTGGTGGTCATAGTGAGACCAGTAAGGGCAATACCTCTCAGAAGCGGAAAGGCCTGGGATCATCTTCGTATAGGGACAGTGGTAAGAAGCCCTATCAGTCTAGGAGTCATGATCAGCAAAGAGCTCCTATTGTATAGACATGTCCTCATTGTAACAAGCCACATCATGGCAAGACTTGCGATGGTCAGGTGATCTGCTTTAATTGCAAGCATGTGGGTCATACATCCATTGAGTGCAGATAGCTACTACAAGAATAGAGACCAAGGGCTCAGGGCTGAGTATTGGCTATGACAAACGGGGAAGCCTGAAAATCCCCAGAGCTGATACAAGGTACAGTTTTTCTCAATGGATATGTGTTACAAGCGTTATTTGACTCGAGTGCAAGTCACTCCTTTATTGCCTATGATTGTGTCAAGCGCCTGGGTATGAATGTGTATAAGTTACCATTCAATTTGATTGTGTCAATGCCGATGGGTGTTAAGGCTATGACTACAGAAGCCTATTTAAATTGTGTTGTAATCGTTGAGGGTCATGAATCTATGGTAGATTTGATTTGTTTACCGCTCTACCAATTGGAAGTCATTTTGGGTTTTGATTGGTTGAGAGTGAATAATGTATTATTAGATTATGGGAACAAGAGGATAGTGTATCATGTTTCTCAAAGCATTGAGTACAAAAATGTCAGCCTAAATTTCCTTTCAACAGCTAAGGCTGAGAAATATTTGAAAAAGGTTTGTCAAGCATATATGGTTTTCTTTTCTGTGTAAGGAGAAATCGGTGAAACTTTAAGTAGTATACCCAAAGTGAATGAATTCCCTGAGGTATTTCCGGATGACCTAAGTGGATTACCTCTAGTAAGAGAAGTTTAATTTTTGATTGAAATTGTGCCTGGAGCTAGTTCTATATCCAAAGCCCCATATCATATGGCTCTAAATGAAATGGCGGAATTAAAGACATAGATTGAAGATTTGTTTGAGAAAGGATTTACTAGACCCATTGCGTTGCCTTGGGGAGCTCCAGTTTTGTGTGTGAAAAAGAAAGATGGAAGTCTTCGTCTGTGTATCGACTATAGAGAGTTAAATAAGATCATTATCATGAACAAGTACTCTCTCCCCAGAATCGATGACCTTTTAGATCAACTATCCGGTTCATGTTTATTTTGGAAGATTGATCTAAGGAGTTGCGAGTGAAAGTAGAGGATATTCTGAAGACTGCTTTCCGGACTAGGTATGGTCATTATTAATTCTTAGTGATGCCATTTGGGCTAACTAATGCACCGGCGGTTTTCATGGATTACATGAACCGTGTTTTCTGACAATACCTGGATCAATTTGTTGTGGTATTCATTAATGATATTATGATATACTCTAAGAGTATAGAAGAGCATGAGCATCATTTAAGAATTGTGTTGAGAAGCAACTCTATGCTAAATTGAGTAAGTGTCAGTTTTGGCTATCAGAAGTAAAATTCCTAGGCCATGTTATCTCACAAGAAGGGGTCTCTGTGGATCCCAATAAAGTGGAAGCAGTACTAGACTGGAAGAGGCCAGAAACTGTTACGAAGGTATGCAATTTTCTGGGTCTTGCTGGCTACTACCGGAGATTCATTCAGAATTTCTCCCGTATTTCCTAGCCGATGACCAAGCTCAAAGAAAAGATCATCCGTTTATGTGGGATGAACATTGTGAAAATTGCTTTGTGGAGCTGAAATATAGGTTGACTACGGCACCTGTGTTGATTATACCTAATCCCAGTTTGACATACGTTGTGTATAGTAATGCTAGTAGGTAGGGATTAGGGTGTGTCCTTATGTAGCAGGGACGTGTGGTGGCCTATGCCTCTTGACAACTCAAACCTTATGGAATGAACTATCCCACTCATGATCTAGAGCTTGCGACCATTGTGTTTGCATTGAATATGTGGCGGCATTATTTGTATGGTGTGACGGTAGAACTGTACTGAGACCACAAAAGTCTCAAGTATTTGTATGATCAAAAAGAATTGAATATGAGACAATGTCGCTGGATATAGTTGCTTAAGGACTACAACCTGGAAATCAAATATCATCCGGGTAAAACAAATGTAGTCACTAATGCTCTTAGTCGAAAAATGGTGTTTGTAGCAGCTATGATGATACAGGAAGGGAAATTGATTGCAAACTTTCGTGATTTGAATCTGTCGAACTAAATTCTCTAGGCCAACTATACTGTTTCCTAAGGGCAAACTGACTTGAGAGCTGCGATTGAAGAGGCTCAGAGGCAAGATGGCTGGATACATCGTAATCTGGCTGGAATCGAATGGGGAGAAGCTTAGTGCTATGATTTGTCGCCTAGTGGATTGGTTTGTTATCAGAAGAGAATCTGTGTTCTGCTTAAGGCGGAGTTGAGACAGAAGATCTTAGATGAGGCGCATAAGAGATGGTACACTCTTTATCCTAGCATGACCAAAATGTACCATAATTTGAAATCTGTTTATTGGCGGCCGGGATTGAAGATTGATGTGAAGAAATATGTGGCGAGGTGTCTCACTTGTCAGAGAGTAAAGATCGAGCACCAGAAACTGATTGGTTTGTTGCAATGTTCTGAGATTCCGGAATGGAAATGGGAAAGTGTGACCATGGACCTTGTGGTGGAATTGCCCAGGATCAGGAATTATGATGCGATCTGGGTTGTTATGGACCAGTTAACAAAGTCAGAATACTTCATACCGATCAATACTAGTTACTCTATAGACAAGCTAGCAGAGATTTACATTCGTGAGATTGTGAAGCTCCATAGCATGCCGAAGAATATCATTTTTTATCGTAATCCCCGATTTACTTCTAGATTCTGAGGGCATTGCATGAGGCCCTGGGAACTCAGTTGAGATTCAGCACGGCCTATCATCTTCAGACAGATGGGTAGTTAGAGAGAACTATTCAGACCCTAGAGGATATGTTACGGGCATGTGTCCTTGACTTCAAAGGGAGTTGGGATCATTTTCTTCCACTTACTGAATTCGCCTACAACAATAGCTATCATGCGAGCATTCAGATGGTGCTGTATGAAGCGTTGTATGGAAGAAAATGGCAATCACATTGTGCTGGAATGAATTGTCTGAGAGAAAGCTTTATGAGACAGACCTTGTTGATCAAACCTCAGCACAAATTCAAATTATTCGTAAAAGGCTCCTTCAGGCTTAGAGTCGGCAGAAAAGCTATGCTGATGTGAGGAGAAGGCCTTTAGAGTTTGAGGTTGGTGATCATGTGTTTCTAAGGATATCTCCAGTTACTGGCATCGAGAGAGCTATGAAGAGAAAGAAGCTAAGCCTGAGGTATATAGGTCCTTTTGAGATCCTTAAGAGCATTTAGGCCTGTTGCGTACTGAGTAGCCCTACCCCCGAACTTGAGCATACTCCACGATGTGTTTCATGTTTCCCAATTAAAGAAGTACCAACCGGATCCATCTCATATCATTGAGTTTGAGGAAGTGGAGTTGTAAGATAACTTCACATATGCAGTAAAGCCAGAATAGATTATTGATCGTGAACAATGGTGGATCAGACACCGAAGTATTCCTTATGTGAAAGTGATCTGGAGGGGAATGACCTATAGAGAAGCAACTTGGGAAGCGGAAGACGATATGCGGAGACGATATCCCGAGTTTATGGCTCAAGTAGTTTGACAAATTTCAAGGGCAAAATTTATTTTACGGGGTGAGAATTGTAATGACCCATTTGAGATTAAGGGCTAATAGCTTTGAAAATGATTGTAATTAGTATAATTAAAAACTTTTAGAGAAATGTAATGTGAATTTGATATAAATGTTCATAGTGATGATTTATTAATCATAGTGAAACCAGGGGCAAGATGGTAAAATTTGAGATTTACCGACCAATTGATCAGTTACAAAAGAGGAAACTCATTGGTGATTAGAGATCGAGGGTTGAGATCTATTGGCTATGGGTCAGAATCCTATGCTTTAAGCTTATGTGAGCTCATGGAGGGAGTCAACAAGATGTTGACAAGTGTCATGTTGTGGACATTGGATTGTGCTAAAAGTCAAAAATTCACTTTTCTTTTCTTTTCTCTCTCTTATGCGGTGGGGAGTATGGGAAAAAGGGAAAAAATGCTTCTTCATCATCATCATCTTCCTCATCTCTCATATTCTCTCTCCTTCTCCTCCATTTTTTGATGATCAAGGTAGAAAGAGAAAGGGAAAGTTTGAATTTTGGGTGAGTAATAGTTCCCATATGCTCTAATCCTCTTCATTAAATTTGTTCATAGTGTTAAGAGCTCCATCTTGGTGGTTTCATAATTTTGGATAGTGGTGATTCGGAAGTTGGAGCAAATTTGAAAGTTAGAAAATTAAGGTTCTAGTTTTGGCAAAGTGAAGAGGTAAGGATTTGATGCTTTTTGATATATTTGTTTTGATTTTTGGATAAGTTTGAGAAATTCTAGAATTTGCCCTCGTTTTGTGTAAATGTTGGATGTATGAATTTCAAAGTAGATGATGTTGGAATTAGTTCATTAGGAAGTGATTTAAGTGTTGGATGTGGTTTTGAGTTTTGGAACTGTGTTGATTGGAATTGGGTATTGTGTGTGAATTAAAAACCTAAGAGTTAGATTATGGTTAAAATGGTTTTTAGGTGTTTTGGACATTACCATGTGCTCTTTAGGCAATTTTAAGTCGGAATGAGCTTTGTATGGGTTTAAGAACTATTAGGATTAATTTTAACCAATCTGGGAATTTCTGTCAGTTGCTGCGATCTGGGCAATCTTGCTGGAGTGCTGCCGTGTGTCTTTTCCTTTCTTCTTTGTGTTTTGCCTAGGTTTTCATGAAGGAAACTCAAGCGCACTTCTTAATCTGCGACTAAAGTTGGTGATCACTCGAGTAAGCATAGGATCACTCGAGTGATAGTGTGAGTTCATGGTTAGGGTTGCTCTCGGCTCATCACCAGCTGGTCAATGTTCAAGAGTATGTCCTGATACTCGCAAGTGTGGGCTCCTCACCTGAGTGCTAAGGTTGGTGCTAAAGTGAGCTTTTCTCTCTAAAGTTGCATGTGCTCTTGGGTTGTTACTTTCTATGTTGCACTTTTGGGGACTCGAGTAGATTTGGAGTCATCACCCGAGTGCAAAGCCTTATGCTTGAGTGTTGTAAGCACTTTCTGGCCGAGGTAGTTGCTCACTATCAAACACTCACGAGTGAGAGCCATTCTCACTCGAGTGCAAGTCTCTCATCACTCGAGTGAAGTCATCTTCACTCGAGTAAGCCAACCAAAAATCAATGTTTTACTTCTAAAAAGGGGTCTTCAAAGTAGTATCTTCTAACCCTTTCAGTATATGTTTAGGCCTCTAATGGACATCCTAAAGAGTTCTAAATGATAACAAACTTAGAGTATTATGGAATAAGTATTTGGAAAAGAGATTGATCGTTGTCCCTAATTTGGTTATAGGATTTGACATCTGTCAGACTCGTGAGCCCACTGTGCCGAAGAACATTAGGAAAGATACTGGTAGTGACTCCTCTCTTATACTTTGAGTAAATGTATTATATGTATGCCTATCATGCATTATGTTGTTGCTGCTACTTTATGATACATTGAGACGCTTTATGGAGCTTTGTGATACTTTGTGCCTTGTCATACTGCTGCTTTGTGATACATTGAGATGCTTTGTGGAGCTTTGCGATACCTTGTGCTCTATGATGCTGCTATATAGTGATTACAACAAAAGCTGGCATAGAGATTACAGCGAAAGTTGGCATAGGGTTTACCACGAAAGTGGGCATAGAGCATTGTGATACAGTCGTAAGTGCTGTCGGTTGCGACGCGAGCCATGACTCATAGTGTTGCTGCTGAACATGATGAACTTACATGCTTTGTGTTTATATATTGTATGAGTGATTTATTACTACTGGGATTCTTTAGAATCTCACTATTTCCAATGACAAACATTTCAAATAGGGCATGTGGCTCAAAAGGGAAGCGGACAACCAGGAGTGGTTAGGATCTCTTAGAGACATTTGTTGGGGGTTGGTTAACTATTTTTGGGTTGGAATTACCGTTTGTATATGAGATGTAAATAATAATTTTGGATATGTAATCCCCATTTTGGGAAACCTTAAACCCGTTGTATATATATATGTAGCTCGAGGTTGCCGGGATTTTAGTTACACACTCTGATATTTATTATGTTATATAACTATACAAGTAATTATATTCGAAAGTGAATATGAGACCATATGAACTATATTTTGAACTGTTTTCTTTAAACACCCCATCTAGAAGATGAGGGATTATAAAGGTTGTTTTATCTTATTAGTCTCTATTTCACTTGAATTTCATAATCCATATGTAATTACGGTGAGGGGGTTATATAATAACTCTTTGAACATTTACCCAACATTTAAATTCATAACTAAGTATAAAACCTTAGCATCTTTTGGATTGAAAAAAAAAACCATCATTCCCATCATCACTCTAAAGATCATAATTGAGCATAGGTAACCCTAAAAAATTCACTAATCTTAAAGTTCATAACCTTAAAATATAAATGTTTTATATTAGGGATCAATGCTTAAGTCATCATCTCTATGCTTGTACACACTATATATTTATCTAACATAATATATCAACTCATTCTTAGCTCGACATAAGATCATCATACTGTAAACCATTTGCAAATTTCAACTTCCTTGAAGCATACTTAACATAATGCTTATACATTTTCAACTATAAGGTTTCAATTCTATAAACTTTGAACATCATAACTTTATGCATTCTGACCCTTAAGTCAACGAGCTTAACATAAGGGCTTCCCAGAGGGGTCACCTATCCTGGTACTACTCTCACCCAGGCATGCTTAACCGTAGAATTATAATAGGGTCCAGGGCATTAGTGTTGGTATATATGATCAAACCCATAAAGTCATGATATTTCAACAACAATTCTTTCTATATTGTCATTTCCATAATAGATCTACAGTGGTACAACTTTCACCACATATGATCTATTACATATTCATCTCAAACAAGAGTCTTTACAAAAACATAACTATCTTACTATATCTTCTACCACATATAGTCCTTAATAAAACCTCTCATATGCTCTAGAAAACTAGTTATACCAATGGAACCATGCTTTATAACCTCATTCTTCTTTCTTGACTAAAAAGAAGTGCTACGGAAAAACACAAGATAGTACAGATCCACATTTTCTCAGCAACCTGCAATCTATAGATATCACTATCTCTGTATAACCTAGATGCCTTCTCTAGGATTGCTACGTACCATGCTCGTTGGGTATCTTGTTGAACATTTATAGCCTGGTTAAATTCCTCTATATACTCCCATAACATAGGGTAGGGATCTAGATCATACTTAAGTTAAGTATTAGAAATTCCAAAACTAGAGGTTGTGTCTTATGTTAGCTATACCCATTGCCAGCTCTCATTGTTTCCCATGGAAGAGTCTGCACTAGGCACCTGATTCTCCGGAGCTCATGGAAGAGTTACTGTCTCGGGAAGTTAGATCCTCTTCCTTAGGGTGTTTCTCTAAATCTCTCCACCTCTAAGTCAAACCACGCTTCTTTCTTGCTTCTTAAAAAGTTGATTGACCGAAGGGGGTCATATACTTCTTTGACCCCTTCTACTTCTCTTAGCTTCTAAATACAATATCACTATCCAAGAGTCAATATACCTATCCACAAAAGTAGAGATCTCTAGCCTATTGCTAGAATTTATGCTCAAATAGAAAAAATGTAAAACCCTCCTTCCTTTAATGTATACATATAGGTCATTACTTAGTTGGATATCTAAACAAAATACTGATACTGATACTATCGTCGTGGTTGTTCACTCTAATACCACTGCTCTCTGATAAAGCTTATACCACACTCGGGTACTGATACCCTTATCTTATGTCCTGATCTTACCTTTATGTGGATCAATATTACCAAATTAAATATATAAATATTCTGATAAAAAACTAAGTGTGCTGATACCATCTTATACTATCCTTACTATTTGTGTTTATGAGCATTCAATTACATACAAGCTCGTATGCTCATTTAAGGTTATCAAAGTATTAATATTTACAGATAACTAACAAAATAAATTCATCTCTTTAGCTCCTTTCTTTATTCATCAGCACTTACCTCTTTGCCCTTTGTGCCACTTGTGCTTGTTGTACAATGAATTTTGAAAAGGGTTAGATTTGGAAGAATCTCAGTAGTACAAGCAATCAATCATATAAAATGTACGTACACAAAGCAAGCAATATAACCATCACGACATAATGAGCATTACAGGAGCATTTAGCACATTAACATGCAGCACAAAGTCAAACACTGGACCCTTGGCCCCATACCAAAATGCTATGTCACAGTCTTACTGTCACACAGGCATTTACCCATCATATTCTGAATGCTCGTAACATAAACATGGTAAATTATACATGTAGAGCATTATATAGTATATGAGAGAAAGAGTTATTACCTAATCGCCTTTCTGACAACTTATCCTTGGATATCAATCTCTTGGTTGGCCCTGGTAAAGATCGAATCTACAAGTTAGAATTCATGAACGAATATATTATTACATATTTCAAATTATTGGCCTCTAATATTTCTTGGTTGGTTATCTTCTAAGTCTCTTACATTATGTCAAATAGGTATCAAAAGAGATCTACACTAGCTTATAGTACATGTTTCTACCCTTTAAGATCAAACTTATCAAAATTTGCTTTAGATACCTCAAATCCGTAGGTTACCTCATCCTGGCAGCTTTGTCACCCAACTTTACAAAATCATAACTTAACCTACAAAATTCCAAATGGAGTGGTTCCAAGTTCAATGGTAAGATATTTAAATCTTCTTTCAAGGAGAAATACAACTCAGTACTAATTACAAGGTTAAATCCTCAAGAATCCATGACTAACCTTATTGCTACAAAATGTATTCCACTGTTTGTGCCTCAAGTTTAACAGATCATAACTTATAATTTATGGAGAAAATTGTGCATTCTTTATATCAATTGAAATCTTAGCATGTCTACTCATACCCTACAAAATATCACAATCATTGGATAAGTTTTGAACACTCAAAAATAGCCCACAAGTGACCTAACTCAAATCTGGCAAAATTGAACTTTAACACTTTAAGTTCCAAAATAAGGGTTTTCTTAACCAATCATCCCAATATCATATCCATAAGCTATTCCCATATAATTTTTCCACAGAATCCATTTCCAACCTTAATTTTATCAAAATTCAGCTCTAACCCCATGAACCAGGCTAGTCAAATTTGAACCTAATTGGCATAAGTTGTGTTCTTGCAATTTCAACTTCAAGACATGTTATATATCGTCATAAAACCATATCTATCATCATGTTCATCATTGTATGCCATCAAAGCCCTTACTCTCTTGGATGAAACCCTATGGAGTCTATAAGTTCTTAAAAATTCATCACAACATCAAGACACTATGCTCAAATCAAAGCTTACGATTACCTTTATTCAATTCTATGATCGTTCTTGATTCTGGCAGTACTTCAACCAACAAGATGAAACCACACACCTTTGGTCAAAAATCTAGAACCATAGAAATGTATCTCTTGATGAGTAAAAGAAGATTTATGTAGGCTCTATCGGCTGAAAACATGATCTCAAGCTTGAAATTGGCGATTGAACTTAAGAACACTAAACTTTTCTCCTCTTTCTTTTTCTCTTGAATTTCTAATTTTTTTCCCCACTTTTTGGTGGCTTCATGAAATTAATAACCCTTGGGGTGTTGGATGACCTTTTAATTACATGTGTCAAGTGCATAAAAATTTAGGGTGTTGGGTGCTATTTTTGGAAATTACGGGGTATCTAGTACTCCAGGGTGCCAGATGCTGTTTCTTGAAATTGCAGGGTATCCGATGTACCTCTTGAGATCCATCCCCCTTCCCCTCTCTCATGCTTGGCCAACTTCATTAGTCAGGGAGGAAGAAGTCTGATGAATTCATCCAGCTTCTCCTACGGTGTTTGAGAAGATCGGGTATGTAGCCAGATCGAAGACTGGTGAATTGCACTGGCTATTCATCATATGTCTGATATTCAACTTTAAATGTCATCATATGATTGGCTAATCAGGGAAAGAAGTCAAAAGTTACTTTAATAAAGCTACTTTTTGATACAAAGTTACTCAACTTTACAACACGTGTCATGCTTGTTGCTATGTGTCTGGGTGGCTACCTGAACAGTGCCATGGTGGATATAAAATGCTGCTACCTACACCTGTATCTCAGGGAACTTCCAAGTGTGTGTGCTGGTATATCATAGTAAAAGTCAGATATCCATGCGGGACCCATACTTGGTCATGGCACCATATATGCCTGAGTTTCATATAATGGCATCATTTAGGAGCTTCTAATGAGTCACCAGGTTTTCCCAAACACAAGCATAACTATATATCTTACATCGGCTCTTTCATCTAGCTAAATCATATACACACAAAGCAATACTAGTTACAAAATTTCAGTATATTACAGTTTCTAATTCTAACCTTAAGATTAAGTGGTAAATGTCTCTTTTGCCCTTGATTATGACAATATTAATTAAATGGCCATTAGTTCTTTTATTCTACTTTATTTCTCCTTCAAAAACGCCATTTCTTGTCTTTTTTATCCAAGTTAGGGTTTGTATCATATTTGAATTTAGATAAAGTGTTTGGGCATTTCCTATAACAAATTTGAACAATAACTCATACTTTATTCCCAAAGAGGAATATATCACTATTTACAATTCTCCCCCCGTATAATAAATTTCATCCCCAAAAGTTTTAACATGTCTTAAGGCATAAATTCTGGGTAATGTCTCTTCATGTCTTATTTTGCTTCCCAAGTTGCCTCCCTTGGAGACAGCCCCTTCCAGACTGCCTTCATGAACGATATGTTTTAATGTCTGAATCGTTTCTCTTGTTGATCAATGATTCATTTCAGCTCAACCTCATAGGTAAAATTCTCTTGTGCATCAATATCTTCATACTCAATCACATGTTCAGGGTCTAGTTGGTACTTCTTTAAACGTGAGACATGAAAGACATCTTGAAGTCTTCTCAAGTTCAGGGGTACGCTATTTGATAACCCACTGGTCCAATCCTTGTAAGTATTTTAAACGGTCCAATGTACCAAGGGCTCAACTTCCTTCTTTTTATTGCCCTGCTAATACCAGTCATAGGTGATACCTTCAAAAATACATGACCCCTGACTTTAAATTCCATAAGTATTCTCTTATTGACGTAGCTTTTCATCTACTCTATACAGCAAGGAGCCTCTTTTTAATAGTCTTTATTTCCTTCATAGTTTGATCTACCAAGTCTGGGCCATATAATCTTCGTTCAGACAATTCAATCCAACGGAGAAGTAATTAGTACTTCCTTCCATACAGCACTTCATAGGAAGCCATCTAGATACTCACATGATAGCTATTATTATAGACAACTCAGCTAGTGCAAGGAAATGGTCTTAGCTTCCTTTAAAGTCTATTACACACGCCCTTAGCATGTCTTCCAGCATATATATGGTTCTTTCTAACTGCCCGTGTGTTCCAAGATGATAGGCTGTACTAAATTTCAACTTTGTACCCAGAGCTTCATGTATAGCTTTCCAAAATCTTGATGTAAATCGAGGATCTCGATAAGAAGAAATGCTCTTTGGCATACCGTAGAGTCTGATTATCTCCCTTATGTATATCTCTGCTAACCTCTAGGAGAATAACTGGTGTTGATGGGGATAAAGTATGCCGACTTGGTGAATCAATCGACAATTACCCAAATTGCATCCTAGTTTCTGATTCAAGGTAATCCTACTACTACATCCATGATGATGCTTTCCCACTTCCAATCAAGAATTTCGGAACTCTGTAGAAAACTTGGTAGTCATTGATGCTCGACCTTCACATTTTGGCAAGTAAGACATCATGCAAGATACTTGGTCACGTTACCTTTTAGCCCTAGCCACCAATATTTAGACTTCATGTTATAGTACATCTTGATTTCTCCTGGATGGAGAGTATATTTGCTCTTGTGCACCTCATCTAAGATTTTTTGACTTAGATTAGCCTTCAGTGGGACATATATTGCTTCTTGTATCTGACTAATCCATTTGGTGAAAGATCAAGATCCTGATTTTTACCTTGTGTGATCATATCTCGGATAGACCTTCTCATCTATCCTGTATCTGAGCTTCTTCAATTTCTGTTCTCAAATCACTTTCCTCCTAAATGACACTATAGCTAGCAAGGAGCACTTTATTTGATACATTCATATTTAGGAATACTTGGTTGGACAAGTTCAGATCTCTGAATTCTTCCAACAACTTTTGTTCTTGTACTCTAAACATCGATGATGACATTTGCTTTTCCTAGATGATATTTAATCACTAGATTGTAATCTTTTAGCAACTCCATCCATCGACATTGTCTCATGTTCAATTCTTTCTGATCATGTAAGTACTTGAGACTTTAGTGGTCCCAGTATAGTTCTATAATTACACCATATAGGTAGTTTCACCATATTTTCAATGTAAACACAATTGCCTCAAGCTCTAAATCATGGGTGGGATAGTTTATCACGTGAGGCTTTAGCTGTCGAGAGGCATATACCACTACTCTGTCCTACTGTATAAGGACAAATCCCATTCCCTGATTACTAGCATTACTGGAGACCATGTAGGTCTGATTGTAACACCCTTCAATCTGATATAGATCTGATGAGTTTTACATGGTGAATTCAAACCACTAAGCGTTGTTCCTTAGTAAAGCTCTTTCAATTTCCAACCTCAACTAAGTGATATTCCTTAGTAAAGCTCTTTCAATTTCCCACCTCAAGACAGTACTCGAACCTGTAGTTGAGTGGGTTTTTCTGAGTAATTTAAACCTTTTGCTAAAAATTATTATAAGGAGTTTGTAACTTCTTCATAACTCATCATTTCTTAATTCTTTTAATTATTAATTATTCTGCTTACTTAACTAATGGACTCGTGCCGTGCGATAACCCATTTCTAATTCAATTACCGTAATTAGGAAATTCAATTCATCCGTCATACAGTGATATATAATAACCACTCAAATGTCAACTACACAATGGTACGTGCATAAATAATTCTTCTCTTCTTCCTTGCAATTTCTTCTGGCTCTGTGCTCAGCCGCCTATATGGTTAGTTATGGGGGTGAGATCCGAAGGAACCTCAGTAGCAAACAATACCACTTAGCATGCAAGATAAATACTTAATGTATGACATGCTTGCCTTGCATGAATTCATCCTAACATAATGATATATCTGCATTCTTATTATTTCATATAACATACTCATAGGCGTAGCATAAATAGAAACAAAGCTTCAATCATTCAAATATACTTTACACAATTCAACAAGAAATCACATAAATCAATGCACAAGCATTCATATCAAGTACATGCAAGTTAGGTAAGTTTTACTATCTCTTGACTCTAAATCCTCCTCTTGTACCTTTTCTTCCAACCATAGAAGATGCTTGAAGATTCTTCCATTCCTCTTCTTTGCCATATCATGGCCCTACATATATAGCCACATCATTAGGCCATGATAAATGATTATCCTATCTGGCTACATTAGCCTCTAGGACATGTCTCTACATGCTGGACCAATACTTGTCAATATTTATTTCAAATACCATAAATTCGTGGGTCTACTTAATCTGCCATATTTTTCACCCAATTTTGAAAAATCATACTTCAATCTTTAGGATTCTAAATAAGGTGGTTCAAAGTCTTAAGTGACTCTTATTAAGTCTATTTTATGAGAAAAATTGTGACCGCTACCACCTAGAAACGAATAGATTAAGAATTCCCATTTTACCCTTACTGCCATAGAATTTTTCAAGTTTTAGTTGCCTAACTTCAAAAATTCATATCTCTTAGTGTACTAGCCCAAATAGTACATAGTACACATCAAATTAAAGCTTGACATGTCTACTTTAATTCTAGAAAGTTTCATGGCCATTGGATAGCATTTCGTTAATTAAAAACTCTTCACAAGCAACTGCCTCTAGAAAAAGTAACTTGGTAGCACTTCTATCAAAATCTTAACTTCTGGTTTTTCATTCCAACTCATTCAAGATTATAACAAGGGGCTAATCACACACCATTTTTTGTGTGGAATCCATTAAAAACATCAAAATCACACTCCTTCCCTAGTTTCTGATTCTAGCAGAACCATAGACCCAAACTAATAACAACCAAGTTTCCATTTTGACCATTTTATGTCTAACACTATCATTAATCATCATATATCCTCTTATACATGATTAAAACAACAAGATGCCAAAAATCCCTATTAGCTAAAACCTTAGGGTTCCTAAAGAAATTCATAAAACTCGACAAAGCCTCAAAAAAACCAGTTCATAATGAAGCTTAGGCTAACCTCCTCATGATTCCACAATCGAAAAATTGAGACCATAGAAAGAAAACTCTTAGTAAGTAGAACAACTTTCCTGAAGGGCATACTGGTTGATAACGGCGATTCGGGGTTGGAATCAACCCTAAAACTCTGGAATTTTCACTATTCACTCTCCTTCTCTACTTTTTATTTTTCTTCTGATTTGTTCTTTTTTTTCTCTTCTCTCTCTTGGCTGGCTGAAATAATGAAGAGGATTGGAGGGATGAGATTTAATCTTGCCTTTAAAGATCTCTTGGTGTGACATGTGTCAAGTACTTAAGTCATAGAGTAACAATTGTCTTAAAAAGGGTGGATCCCTCTCCTTCTTTCTCCTAGGCTATCCTTTCATGTTAGGGGAAGGAGAGACCTAACAATTTCCCCTGACTGCCGACTTCGGTGTTCAGAAAGTCAAGTACATGATCGAGTCAAAGACTAGCAGATTCCCTAAACTCATAGGCTAGGTGGCGCCTTTAGAAAGTGCCACCTCAAAAGGCAAAAGCTAGTCTCATCATTAGAGACACTTGTCACCTTCTTAACAAGCCAACATAAAAGGTAATTGATACTTTGTCATGATGAAAGGACACTTGTTAATTACTTGTGGTGCCAACCATAAAGTAAAGTCACCATTATCCATCATTACTTATCATGACTTACTTGTTAAAGCTACTTTAATAAAGTTACATTAATAAAGCTACTTTATTGGTGTTTCCTCAAGACTCTACTCAAGTTTTACACGGGATTGTGCCACATGTGCTGCCTCAGGGGATTGTCGAGTATGCATGTTGGTGTGTCTACATGTGAGACCCACATGGCCTATGTCTCTTCTTCCCTTTTAAAAAAATGCAGGGTGTATATACCTGCCTTAAAAATGCCATGTGCACACCTCTACCGACATATTTATCTATATAATCACACACACTGAATAAATCTCCTATAGTAACCAGTAAGATGTAGACAACTACATATTTCTGTTACAGTTTCTAGCCTCTTCTAGTTTAGTACTACTTCTACCTTGCTAGGATCCACAGAGACTGCTTCCTATGAGATTATATGGCTCAAAAATCTGACCTTTGTAAGCCAAAACTCATACTTGCTCAATTGGCATAGAGTTGCTTTTCTCTCAAAATGTTCAGTACAATTCTCAAATGTTTCTTGTGCTATTCTCTACTCTTAGATTA
This sequence comes from Inga laurina, assembly GCA_963855925.1. NCBI lineage: Eukaryota > Viridiplantae > Streptophyta > Magnoliopsida > Fabales > Fabaceae > Inga > Inga laurina. The sequence continues at coordinate 28,773,913 of OY979702.1, read as the reverse complement.
TATCAAGATGTCGTTGATGAAGACTACCACGAATTGATCCAGATATTGATGGAAATTCTAGTTTATGTAATCCATAAACAAGCATGTGTATTGGTCAGTCCAAAGGGCATCACCAATAACTCATAATGCCCATATCTAGTTCTAAAGGTTGTTTTAGGTTCATCCTGGGTTCTTACTCACAATTGATTGCAGCCTGATCTTATATCAATCTTTAAGAACATACTAGAACCATATAGTTGATCAAGAAGATCATCAATCCAAGGGGGTGGATATTTATTCTTCACGATCACCTTGTTCAACTCTATAATTGATACATAACCTTAAGGTCCCATCCTTCTTTTTAACAAACAATACTGGAGATCCCCATAGTGAAACACTGGGTCATATAAACCCTTTCTCCAGAAGTTCTTTAAGTTACTTCTTTAGCTCTGCCATTTCATTTGGTGCCATTCTGTATAGGGCTTTGGATATAGATCTGACTCTCGATATGATCTCAATTACAAATTCTATTTTCCTTTCTAGAGGTAATAAACTAATGTCTTCTAGACATACCTCAGGAAATTCATTCACTATAGGTATATTCTCAAGCGTAGTCTCTACTTCTGCTTGCATGGAAAATAATACAATATACCCCTGGCACCCCTTTTTTAGACATTTCTCAGCTTCAGCCACTGAGAGAAAATTCAAATCTACACTTGTATTAACATCCTTCTATAGGTAAGGATATACAATTCCCTTATTATTGTAGCCTAATAGTATGCTTTTTCTCATCATCCGATTCAAGCGCAATATGACTTTAAGATTATGAAGTGGCAAATAGATTAAATCTAGCATAGACTCATGCCCCTTAACATTCACAAAACAGTTCAAACAAGCATCGACGATAACAATCTTGACACCAATAGGTGTTAACTCAACCAAGTCATAAGTTAGTTTATGGGTACTTAGTCCTAGGTGTTTAGAACAATCATAAAATTGAAAGAATGACTAGCACCTAAATCAAACAATACTAATAGTGTAGTACTATTGAGGAGGATAGTACCATGGATCATTTCTAGGGATTTTTGTGCCTCCTCAAAGGTCATAGCGAAAACTCTGCCTTGATTCTTAAGCTTGATCTTGGCTACTCGGTAGAGATAATCTTTGATAAAATGGCTTAGCTTCTGATAGGCATCACAAATTAGTTGCCTATTGCAAGATCTACTAGCATGAGACCTACAACATCAAGGACAAGGTTAAAGTATTGAGGATCCTTGGTAGCCATGATTCTCAGGCGGAGAGGGATTTTATTATTTCCTCTAGGTGAGAATCCCTAGCCTTTCCATTTCTGGGAGGAGTTTCCACGACTTGGCTCACCACGGCTATTATCATTCTTAGTTGATTTTAAGTCCAATAGATTGGTTTCTGTGATTTGGCATACCTCCATGGCTTTATTGAACTCAGTAAACTACCAGGAGACTAGCTTTTCATTTATCTTAGGTTCAACCCTTGGATCAACATATCAGAGCTCCACTATTCATCATCTCTATAAAGCTAGTAAGAGGAGTAGCGAGACAAGTGGATGAATCGAGATAGGTACTCATTAAAAGATTCACTACTATCCGACTGCAATGAGAGGAATTTTGCCTCCTTCTAGACTTTAATGGACCTCGGGAAGTACTTCCCATTGAATATCTCTTGAAACAATTCCTAAGTCATAGGAATGTTTCTGGCTAGCAGAATCATTACTATATTCTTCTACCATTTGTCCATGTCTCCTTCCAGCTTGTATATTGCCATATGTGCTTTCCCTCAGGAGGACACTCTAATAGCTCGAAGATCTTTTCTAATCTGACCAACCAGTCCTAAGCTCTTGGGGATCAAATCTTCCTCTGAATACTAGGGGCTGGTGTTTGCAAAATTTCAAACCCTAGTATTGCAAATTTCCCACTTCCCGAGCTGGTACACCATAAGATCCTGGATTTGTCTTTGTCTACTGCTCATGTTCATCATAATGCACTTCCCTAAGTTCCTCCTAAAGTTCGTGGATCATGGCTTGCTGCTTAGTCAGCATGCCTAGGATTTGTTGCATGGGATCAAGTCTCTTACCATGGTTTGGTTCTAGTTCTGGTTCTACGTTTCTTCCTCTCTGTCGTACCATCTTTCTTTTTTACTATTAAAAAGTGGAAGCATACCATTCAAATCACACTTGACATGTATATATATATTCCTTATACTTAAACATCAACACAGAACAAGAATATACATATATTATTCCAAATAGTCTTATTTACATCAAAACTGGCTTTATATTTACATCAAAAGAAGTCTTTACTACATTATCATTACAAAACAAGTGAATACTAGTGCTACATTCTTCACATGTAGTCCAATATGTAATATCCCAACATATATCCAAGGGCTCAATGACCCGAAAGAAAATGTCAATAATGTTAGAAACTACTTTTGGGAATAAAGTGTGAATTATGATATGAATTAGTTGTAAAAAATGCCCAAACACTTTATTTAAATTCAATTATGATACAAAGTCTAATTTGGACTTAAAAAGAAAGGTAATGGCATGTGGAAGGGGAAAAGGGAATTGAACAAAACACCAAATAGAAATTTAATTAATATTGCCATAATCAAGGGTGAAATGGACATTTACCATGAGATCTTGATCTCAAAATTGGAAGACAAAATGAAGGGCCAAGATTTTCTCTCCAAAAGTAAGAATTAATTATAACATCAAAAAGCAACTTAACCCTCTTCTTATAAGGGTTAAATTTTGGTTAAAGAAGAGCCAAAAGGGAAGAGAGTAACGTGAGATTAAATAAACCTTTGGTCAACAATTCAACTCACATTTTTGGCAAGAAGCCATAAGACCTTGGTCAGAAAAATTACGTCTTCCTCTCAATGAGAATTTTGGTCAAGTATAGGAAAAAGGGAAGGCAAGAAATTTGACTCAATTAAACTCAATCATTGTTGGCAATTTAAATTACAACTTTACAAGAAGCAATTATGGCCACATATTATTTCTTTCTTTCTTTTTCCTCCTTTTTCTTGGCAATTTTTGGCCAAGAGAATAAAGGAGATGAAGTGATTAATTAAAACACATATTTCACTCTCTCTCAAGCACACAAAATTCAGCCAAGGTGAAGCAAGAGGAAAGAGAAAGAAGACAAGAACAAATGGTGAGTTTCAAACTTGATTTTTACCTTGAAATCCACCTCTTGAGCTCAAAATCTCTTCATAAACATTCTTCCTCTTGATGAAAGCTTCATTTATTTGGTTTTAGATTTTCAAAGGGAGGTGTTTTGAGTTATCTTGCAAGAGCCAAAATTAAGGAATCAAAGAAAGAGCATAGGAAAGTGAAAGAGGTAAACAAGAGCTTCATTTGATGTACATATTATGTTGATTGGTTGGGAATTTTGGAGTGTAAATTTCTATCCTAATTTTGGTTATATAGGGTGTGTTAGGGTTCATGAAGCTTTGCTTATATATATGTGATTATATATTGTTTTGGAAGCATATGAGCTAAGTGTGGTGGTTAAAATGTGAATTGGTAACTTGTGTCAAACCCTAAATTTCTGCCAAAACAAGACACATTGAAGGAATGAGAATTTGATCATTTTGATGTTACCATTGTGTTCTACATAAAAAAATATATGGGAATAACCCCAGGTTATGAATTATAGGTCATTGGAATATAATTTATAACTTTGCAGTTTCCTTAGTGTGATTTTCCTGCATGGCAGTCTGGCTGTGTGATGTTTTTGAATAGGTAAATGATGTCTAATGCCTATGATATTTTTCAAAATTAGAGTAGACTTAATAAGCTTTAATTTGATAGGTCATATAGGCTAATTGGAGCTATACACTAAGAGTTGTGTATTTTTGAAGTTGGTCATATGAAAACTGGCATGTTTCTAGATAGTGTCTAATAAAATGAATTATGGATTTTGTGTGTCCAATTGGCTAAGGGAAATATTTTTTCCCTAACATTAGACTTAATAAGGGTCACATAGCCTTTTGAACCACTGCAATTATACATTTGAGCAAAGAGACATGAATTTTTAAAGTTAGTTGACAAATTATGCCAGTTTTGATAAATGTGCATAAATTGAAAAATGTAATGGCACATTGTAATTTCTTTGAATTCTAAGGATAGGAATTAGTCCCTTAGGATAATCTAACCTTTTTAACTCATTGGTTGACTTCGGTAAATAACGATGATGACCCTAATGATAACAAACATAAGAGAATGATTTATAACAGAATCAGACTAAGTAATAACACGTCATCCGTAAATTCTAATTATAAGACCTATTAGCCGTCCGGGATTTAAGATCTTCCCGAGCCTAGAAAGACAATTGGATACCCCTTAGGAAATTTGTCCAAGTAGAAAATCCTTCTTTCATATGTTATGAGACACGTTGCATGTTGTGGTTTCTTTATGAGTGTTGGTGTAATACCCCGAATTTTGATACTCGAGGCTAGAGAATAAGCCTAAAATAAGTGGATTTTAAGCTCAAGTTTAGCAAGATCCCAAATGGTGATTAAGGGTTAATGATTCCAAAAATTGGATGTGGTTAGTGATAAATAACCCTTTGGAGTGTATGATGTGATTTAGCACTCGAATGTGATTTGTAGATGTTGTGAGCAGTGCGGAAACCCTGTATTTGAGTTCAATTATGGGTTAACATCTCAATTGAATGAAAATAATGGGGAGGGTGTATGTATAGTGTAAATGAATGAGAAAATGAGTTTAGTGGTGATTAAGTGTGAATTATTGTAATTAGGGGCAAAACGATAAAGTTACCGACCAATTGATAGGTTACCGAAGAGGAAGCTCATTGGTAACTCAAAGATCAATGGTTGTGATTGATTTTTATGTGATTAAAAAGGGTGGAATCCCATGTGTGAGAGCCCATGTATGCTCAAGAAGATGAAACAAGTGTGTGACAAGCGGCACAATATGAGCCATTGGATGGGTCAAATAGTCAAAATTCTTCCCTCTTTCTTCTCCCTCTCTTTTAGGTCAGTTTTGGGCTCCTAAAATCTACCTATCTTCATCTTCAACTCATCTCTCTCTCTCTCTAAAAGACTCCATGGACGTCCAAGCAAGGGGGCAGGAAAGGGAAAGAAATAAGGTGAGTTTTGGCTTGTGTAATGGCCTCTAATGGTTAAATCATCTTCACTACTCTTGATCATGTTGATGAGAGCTTCATCTATATGGTTTTAGATTCTTGAAAGGAAGTTTTTTATTGCTTAAGAAAAAGTGGAAAGATGAAGAATCAAAGAATTGGTTTGGGAAAGAAAAAGAGGTGAGTGATAGCTTCTCTTTGACCTAACTATTGTGATTGTTGGTTGAGTTTTGTGATTAGTGGAATTTTGCCATGATTTTGTGTAATTTTGAAATGGATGAATTGTATTGTGTTTTGTGTTCAAAATGGTGTCATGTTGTGGTATTTAGTCATTGGAATTGGTTTGGATTGGATTGGTCATATTAGTTGCAAAACTGGAAATGCTGTCCATTGGAATTCTCTTCTGGGCAGTTTGATTGTGTGGACGTTTTGATAGGGAAAATGATGTCTAAAAATTCTGAAACTTTCCCGTCTTAACGTTCACATCCCAAGATTCAAAATAGACAAATAATTTGTGCCATTTTGTTTTATGATCTGGGAGATATGACTATCTAAAGTTTGATGTCGAAACTTAACTCTGTTTTGGAACAGTGATGAGTTTTGTGTAAGTTTGGACTTTTGTGGTGATTTCTACTAGTGTTCCATATTTTTCATATATAGAGGATCTAAATACCTTTCATTTTGCTTTGGAATCACCTCATTTCGATTTTTGTGGAATTAGTTATGAGTTTTGGAAATTTAGCCAAGAAACAGGATTTTCTTGGCCTCGACCAGAGATTCTGGGCCACGGCCCAAATGTTTCTGACCTATTTTTGGCTGTGGCCAGTGGATTCGTGGGTTGCGGCCTACCCTCAAAAATGACATTTTAGACTTCCAAAGATGGTTCTTGATATAGTTGTTTCCCAAGCCTTTAGGCATTTGTTTAGGCTTTGATTAGCCACCTAAATGTTGTGAAATGATAACCAACTTAAGTGTTTAAAGGTTAAAACATTGGAAAATGGAATGACCTTATGTCCTTGCTTTGGTTATAGGGTTGATGTTCGCCCTAATCGTGGTTCGATATTTGCTGGGTTCGTGAGTAGCTGGTGTTGGAGCACACGTGGAAAGGGTAGGGAACTTACCTCTTCTGCATGTATTTGATATTTGTATTGGTGTATTGATGCATGTATTGCTTTTCTAGATTATGTGAAACATATATGAATGATTGTAGCTCTATTTCTATTTATGCTATGGCTATGAGTATGTTGTTGAAACATTGAGCACGCAGATATGTCATTGTGTGAGCATGAGTAATGTGTTGCAAGCATGTCATGCATTAAACACTTATCTTGCATGCATACTAGTATTTGTTTCCTACTGAGATTCTCTCGAATCTCACCCTCCCCTACTAACCATATAGACAGGGCAAGAGGCTCGAGGAGGGAGTAAGTACCCAAGGGCGACAAGGGCTTCTTCAGTATTTGATATCGGGGTTGTTATCATAGTTAGGAGTATTATGTACATTTGGATGAGTATTTGAATATGTATTTGGTTATTGGAATGTGTATCTGAGATGATTGTTAAGTGATCCCCTGTTTGGAAAATTGTATATGGGCGATTATGCCCTATAAAGCTTGAGTTAATGAATGGAACCCAAGATTGTCAGGATTATTATATTATGTACTCTGATATGTTATGAATGTGATTTATCTTCATGTGGTAATTGTATTCGAAATGTGAATGTGAGACCAGGTTATAAATTATTTCAAAATTTATTTGTGAAAACCTCGTCTGGTAGATGGGTTAGAGATTGAATTTTAATTATTATTGGTCTCTATTTCACTTCAATCGCGTATTTCGGATATATTTATGGCAGGGGGCTATAGTTCGAGGTGTTCACAATTTGTAAGGTGGTTGCCTGGGGCCTATTACAAGGGTGGATACCTAGGCCATGAAAATTAATGTTATGCGTGAGTAGAATCTAAGGACCTATTGCACGGTGGAACACTTGGGGCCATATTATTTATATACCTAGCACTATGGTAATGTAATATGCTGCATAATGTGTTTTGAATGTTGATTGCTATTTCTGTGTTATATGGTGACTGTGTGGCATGCTCTGTGTTCTTATACATATGTAATTGAATTCCTATTACTATTGATATTCTCTTAAATCTCACTCATTTCCTATAACCAATCTGTAGCACAGGCTAGCGGTTCAAGGGGCAAGAAGGTAAACCCGGACAACTAGAGGATAAAGCTGAGAGATTTATTTCCTGTTGGTTGTCTATTTTGGTTCTGTATATATATATACAATCTATTTTGAATCTATATTTGATGTATATAACTTGATAGACCTAACAATAGTATAGTAGAAAAAAATTAGTAGTAACTTAGTTAGATTACGTTTTCGAATGATAAGGAAATATTAAGCGAAATATAGAATGTGAGTCTTAAGCAAAGAAATGCTCACATATTCTAAAAAAAAGAATTGAGAGCTAATGAGACTTAGCAAAGCAATGAACATTTGTGAAAATGTTTTGAAAAGTTTTAATTTCTTTTGAAAAACCCACACAATCCGGGGTTCACGTTTGGTGTTTGAAGTTAGGATTTGTAAATGTTTTCAAAAGTTTGTCTATTCTAGGACTAATTCCTGGTTTAATGGCTCAATTCACTACACTTCTACACTTATCAAAGCTCGTAAAGTATAAGTTATTACAATTTGGTATCAGAGTATAGATTCTTGCAATATTTGTTTGTTGCTAGAGTTCCCTGCTTTTGTTGATAGCTTCTAACCCTTGACAAGTGACATTGTGTTAGGGATCATAGATGGTGGGAGAAGACTTAGGAGTCGATCACTCTCATCGATTAACCAATGGTCAGAGGAGAGGTGTATTCTAGAATAGGAGCGCACAGTGCTATATAGGACTAAGGAGGGGTGAGGATGATGCGTACTGCTACAAAAAGGGCCCCTATCCTAGTAATGGTAAAGGTAGGGTCTAGTCCTAGTAGAGAGTCTTATGTCGAAGACAAGGATGACCTAGTAGTTGGGAAGGTAGTGCAAGATATTGATTCTACTGCTGACTCTAAGGTCAAGCTAGCTTATAATCCACATCCTAATAATGAATTATAGAGGTATATAAAGGTGTTATATCTCAATAGTTATGAGGAGTGTGGTACCACCCAAGCACAGTATAATAGGTTCTTATTTGACATAGAACTGTGTATAGTAAGTAGGATATATACAAGTTGTAGATAAGCAATGAAGTATGGATCAAATCTACTTTAGCCTACTTTCCTAATACAATTTTCTGGATTCGAAAGAAGAATGATATAATAGAGCAGGGTCCTTATGGCTTTCCTCTTTTCATGGACCTTATATTTGATTATGTAGGGAAATACATGTAAAAGATGTAGTATGAATATGAACCGTTTGGTTAAGATAATGTAGTACAGGGTTCTTTTGGTGTAAATATTGAGCCTTTTATTATAAATATGAGTATTTATAGTAATATGTGTGTGTGTGTGTGTGTGTTTTTGTTGTGTGTTGGTGTATAAGTTTTAAGGAACATATGTATACATCTAATGCGATATTGATGTTGTGCTTCCTTTTTAATAGTTAAAAGGAACAATTATGCGACTTAGACCAAGGAACATACCACCAAATGTGGAACCTAAGAATAATGTAAGACCCAACCCTATATAGTAAATTCTCGGTATACTGACACAAAACAAGCTATGATTGAACACCTACAAGACAAACCCCAGGAAGTAAAGGAAAAGTAGAATGAGGATAGGGTACCACCTGAAACCAATGAAGTGAGTCAAGAAGCAGAACAACCTCAGTTTGATAAGCAACCACAGCAACCTGAACCAAACCAAGAGCCTCCAAATGTTGTAGTGGCCCGTGAAAAGGAAAGTCTTCATACTGGATGTCTAAATTCTTTAAATATCAACATCCAGCAATCAAAGGAAGATTTAATTCACAAGTCGTGGAGGACTGGTGGGTCTTACATGAGAAACTTTTTATAGTATTAAAGTGTCCTATGGAAATGATGGCCCTAATGGCCATATATAAACTAGAGGGAGATGTTGATCACTAGTGGAGGAATACATTAGTAGTTCTGAGGGGCTGATATATTCCACTGACCTAGGAGTTGTTTCAAGAAAAGTTTAATGAGAAATATTTCCTAAGGTCCGTGAGGGTCAAGAAGGAAAAAGAATTTCTAGCTATGCAGTAGGGTAATGATGAAACCTTTAATGAGTACTTATCTCGATTCATCCACATATCCCGTTATTCCTTCTATCTGAAGTTTAAAGATGATGAGGAATAGAGTTCAGATATGTTAATTCAGGGACTAAAGCCCAAAATGGAAGAGAAGTTAGTTGCTTGGCAATTCACAAAATTCAACAAGGCAGTAGAATTTTGCTGGCTAACGGAAGGTAACCTCTTAAGGGTGCTGTGAGTAACAATACTATCAATTAAGGTGGATCTGGTCAGGGGGATACCTCCTAGAAATGTAAGGGGCAAGGATTCTCACCAAATGGAGACAACAAGAAACCCTATTGACCTGAGAATCATGGCCACCAGAAACCCTTAACACCTCAACTATGCCCTCAGTTTGGTAAGTTGCATCCTGGCCAACTCTGTTATATGCCTAACAACCAGATAATCTGATACACCTATGAAAGCCAAGCCACATGGTCGTAAACTATCCCCAACAAGTAGCCTAGCCCAGACCTAGGAATCAAGGCAGAGTATTTTCCTTGACACACAAAGAGGCACAGAAGTACCCTGAGATGATTCAAGGTAAAATCCTCTCAATATTAGTTCACTGCAAGCTTTGTTTAATTCTAGTGCTAGTCATTCCTTCAGTGCTTATGACTGTGTTAAGTACCTAGAACTGCATATTCATAAACTGCCATTTGATTTAATTATGTCAACACCAATGGATGTCAAAACTATAAATGTTGATGCTTGTTTGAATTGTATGATAAATGTTGAGGGACATGAGTTTACAGTTGATTTAATTTGTCTTCCACTCCATAAACTCAAGGTTATACTAGGTTTTGATTGATTGATAGTAAATAATGTGATGCTAGATTGTAGAACCAAAAGGATAGAATATTTCACTCCACGATAGGGTGACAACATAAATGCTAGTCTGAACTTCCTCTCAGTGGCCAGAGCTAAGAAATTCCTAGAAAAGGGATGCAAGGGATATAGTGTTCTTTTCCATTCAGGAAGAGACAGAGGTGACCCTTGAAAATGTACCTGTGGTGAAGGAATTTGCTAAAGTGTTTTTGGATGACCTTAGTAGGTTACCTCTAGAAAGGGAAGTGGAATTCATAATCAAAATTATGCTTGGAGCTATATCTATATCAAAAGCCCCATATAAAATTGGTCTAAACGAGATGGTGGAGCTGAAGAAGCAGATTAAAGAATTACATTAGAAAGGGTTCATCTAGCCTAGTGTCTCACCGTAGGGAGCTCCAGTGTTATTCATTAAGAAGGATGGGAGCCTGAGGCTATGCATGGACTACAAAGAGCTAAATAAGGTAACCATCAAGAATAAGAACCCACTTCTTATAATTGACAACCTTTTAGATCAATTGTCTGGTTCTTACATGTTCTCAAAAATTGATATAAGGTTGGGTTACCATCAATTACGAGTAAAAGTAGAGGATGTACTGAAGACTGCTTTCAAGACTAGATGTGGGCACTATGAGTTTTTGGCAATGCCCTTCGATCTAACTAATGCACTTGCCATATTTATGGACTACATGAAACGTATCTTCTACCAGTATTTAGACCAGTTTGTGGTAGTCTTCATCAACAACATTTTGATATACTCCAAGAGCTAAAAAGAGCACGAGGAGCACTTGAGGATAGTTCAAGGCATTTTGAGAGAGAATCAATTTTATGCCAACTGAGCAAGTGTGAATTTTGGCTTCCGAAAGTTAAATTTTTAGGCTATGTTATCTAACAAGAAGGGGTCTCAGTGGATCCTAGTAAGGTAGAAGTAATACTGAACTAGAAGAGGCCAGAAACTGTTGCTGAGACAAAAATTTTTCTGGGTCTTGCTATTTATTATCAGAGATTCATTAAGAATCTCTCCTGCATCACCTTGCCAATGACTAAGCTCACACAAAAGGATCAATCATTTAAATGGGATGACAAATGTGAGAGGAGCTTCACTGAGTTAAAGGAGAGGTTGACAAATGCACCAGTGTTGATTATCCCCAATCATAATTTGACCTACGTGGTCTATAGTAATGCTAGGAAGCAAGGATTAGGATGTGTCCTTATACAACTAGGTAGAGTGGTGGCCTATGCCTCCTGACAGTTGAAGCTCATGAGATGAATTATCCCACTCATGATCTGGAGCTTATGGTAACGTATTTGCACTTAAAATATGGTGATACTACCTGTATGATATGACTGCAGAACTATACTATGACCATAAGAGTTTCAAGTATCTGTATGGCTAAAAAGAATTGAATATGAGATAGCTCAAGTGGATGGACTTGCTAAAGGATTATAACCTGGAGATCAACTATCATTCGGGTCAAGACAATGTTGTCACTGATGCTCTTAGTTAGAAGGCAATGCAAGTGGCAGCTATGATGGTACGGGAATGGAAATTAATAGAAGATTTTGTATATATGAATCTCTCAAATGAAATTCTATATGCTAACTATGGTGTTACCCAAAGGGAAAGTGATATAAGGGCTGAGATCGAGGAAGCACAGGTACAAGATGATCGACCAAGATCCATCAAAGCTAAAATTAAGTAAGGAAGAACTCAAGATTATAATCTTTCACATAGTGGATTGGTTCAATACAAGATGAGAATCTATGTTCTACAAAAGGCTGACTTGAGGCAGAAAATCCTGGATGAGGCTTACAAGTGTCGATATAACTTTCATCTAAGAATGGTAAAAATGTACCATGATTTGAAGTGTACTGGTGGCCCAGAATGAAGAAAGACATGACAAAGTATGTAGGCTGATGTCTTACTTGTTAAAAGGTAAAGATCGAACACCAGAGAGTGCCAAGACTACTTCATAGCCCTAATATTCCAGAATGGAAATGGGAAAGCATGACCTTAGATCTTGTGGTGGGATTGCCAAAGTCAAAAACTATTATGCGATCTGGGTGATTGTGGGCTGATTTATGAAATCAGCATATTTTATTCCAATCAATGCTAATTATTCTCCAAACAAACTACCAGAGATATACATCAAAGAGATAGTAAGACTCCATAGTACTCCAAAGAGTATCAATTCTCATTGGGACCCCAACTTCACTTTGCTATTCTAGAGATCTCTACATGAAGATTGGGTACTAAGCTAAAATTTAGTACAACCTATCACCCTCAAAATGATGGACAGTCAGAGAGGATCATACAGTCATTAAAAGATATATTAGCATGTGTAATAGACTTTAAAGGAAGCCAGGATCACTACCTTCCAATTGCAGAGTTCGCTTATAACAATAGTTATCATGCGAGAATTCAAATGGCTTTGTATAAAGCACTTTATAGAAGGAAGTGTCAATCTTCTCTCTGTTGGATGGAGTTATCGAAGAGAAGGTTGTATAGGCCAGATCTAGTGTATCAGACTACTGAGAAGATCAAGAACATTAAGAAGAAACTAATGGTAGCTCAGAGTAGGCAAAAGAGTTACACCAACATGCAACGAAGACCCTTAGAATTTGAGGCTGTGATCACGTATTCATAAAGGTTTCACCTGTTATCGGTATTAGAAAGGCACTGAAGAAAAGGAAACTAAGCCCTCAATACTTTGGCCCTTTTTGAGATTTTGTCCAAAGTTAGGCCAGCGACATACCGAAAAGATCTACCCCCAAACCTAAGCAGATTGCATGATGTCTTCTATGTTTCTCAACTAAAGAAGTACCAACCAGACCCTGAGAATATTATAGAGAATGAAGATGTGGTATACGCCGATAGAATCTCACATATGAAGCTGAGCCAGAATAAATTATCGATCCATAGGAAATATGACTTATGCATAAAAGCATCTTGTTCGTTAAATGGTCTAGAAAGGACTATCAACCAGAGAGGCAACTTGGGAGGTGGAGGAAGACCTGTGAAAGCGATTCCCAGAATTTATATTTTAAAACTGTAACAAATTGTGGGGACGAAATTTATTGTTTAGGGGGAGAGTTATAACATACCGAAATTTTGATAGTCGGTATTGCCTGTTAATGTAATTAGTCGAATAAAATTTATTGGTGACTAAATGCATATGTGTGTATGTGTGTGTGATGTTATTTTGGAGGAAAAAGGGACACTTGGCATGATTTTAATAGTTAATCATAAAGTAATAATTAGTTAAAGTAGTCTTGCTTTTATGGGGACCACAAAGAGATGTCACCTCGAAGGTAGGCCCAAGGAAATCATAAGACTTTCCTTCCCCTAATAAAGTGGATAGTTAGGCAGAGGAAAGAGGAAGAGCATAGGTCCCATACAAAGGGGACACATGGCGCCATCTTAAGGGGGAGAGCAAAAAGTGGCTTTTAACTATATGTGTTGGTGAAATAGGAGAGTGACACATGTCCCATTATTAATAAAGTCACTTTTTGCTTTTGTGTTGGCATACCCAAAGGGCGCCACCTAGCCGTTAAGCTGGGGAAATCCATCGGTCTCTCCAGTCTGGTCACCGGACTAACTTCTCTGAACACCGGGCTGGGAGCCAGGGGAAAATCATCTGACCTCACCTTTCCTTAACATTTGGATTAGTTAAAGGCCCAAAGGAAGAAGGGGACCCACTTTTTAAAATAAAGGACACATGTCACCATTTTGATCGGATCACTTAAATAAGTGGCACCACAAGATTTTGACACGTGTGAGACCAACTTCAAGACTCCTAAAGGGCCTTAAAATTTTGGCCAATCTCATTTAAATCAAGAAAAAATCATAAATTCACCAAAAAATGGAAAAGGAAAGAGAAAGTGTGAATAGTAACTTTGTTCTTGAGTTCAATCCCCTAAACACTAACGAATCAGCCTTTTGTCTAAAAAAAACCATTCAAAATCTTCTCCTCCTCATCCTACGATTCATTTTTATGGTTTCTGAATTTCGTTTAGAGGTGTTTAGTGACATCTTGCCAGATAAAGTACTACCAGATTTCAGAACTGGTAGTAGCAACATGTAGAGGTAAGCGTAAGCTTTAATTTGAACTAGTTACTTTGAGGTTTTGATGAGTTTTCATGAGTTTTGTAGGGCCTAGGGTTTTCGGTCAACATGGGTTCTTGGAGGATTGATGATGCTTTAATCATGTATATGTTGTTAGATGATGGTTTAAGATGATATTAGGCTGATTTAATGGTTAAAATATCTTTTTTGCTGATTGATGTTAGGGCCCTGTTTCGGCCAGAATAGAAAGTGAGGGAAGGAATTTGATTTTGGTATTTTTGAGCCTTCCATTGTGTTTTAAACTAAAAATTGTATAGGGATAGGCCTTGATTATAAATGTTAATTGGTAGGAATGAAAAACCAAAATTTTGATTTAAAACACTTGTGGTTAATTGTTGCCAGTTTGGAACCAAATTACTTGTGAGACAAATTTGATTTGCCAAATGAAGTCTGATAGCTGTGATATTTTCCAAAATAATAATAGACATTATAAGCTTTAATTTGACATATAATATACTCAATTTGGGTTTGTACATTGGGAGATATTAATTGTTAAAGTTTGAGGTTTGAAACTGGAATTAGTTCTGGAATAGTGTGACAATACGTGGAATTCTATACTTTTGTGGCTGTAGGAAGTAGTGGTTAATATTTTTCCAGGACAGATGACTTAGGAAAATTCAATTAGGACTTTGAAAGACTCCATTTAGATTTTTATAGATTAAATTATGATTTTTCAAAGTTGACTAACAAAAAATGGCAGATTAGGCTTAATCTACGAAATTGCAGAATTTAGTCTAAGTTAAGATAATAGTGATTACAGAGAGTTAAGGGATAACCTAGGGAACCATAGGATCACCTTAGATACCCAAGTCTTAGGAGTCAAGAGACACATAATGTGTCTTGAAATGGATATTGTGTGGTACAATACAAGAGTCTTAAAGATAACAAACATGACTAAGTTAAGGACAACATTAAGTGTGGGTCAGAAATGATATATAGTATATTATACTAGTAACTCTAAACGGAGTAATGACCCTATCTTTGACATCTCTACATTATAGGTTTTGATAGTTTTTCAGAATCTAAGACCTGCCTGAGCTGTAACATCCCAAATTTCAGTCACCAAAATTCCTTTGCACCTTTATGGCATTAAGGGAATAAAATCAGTATTTTTCACTTCTGAAAGGTGATTTTTGGTATAGTTATTCCCAACCCTTTAGGCATATGTTTAGGCTTCCAATAGCCACCTAAAAGGCCTCAAATGATAACCAACTATAAATGTTTTGAAATCGAGAACTTGGAATAGAGATTAACCCATCATCCTTGATTATGTGTATAGGATTTGGTATTCGCCCTATCCGAGAGCAGCCTATGTCAGAACACGCCCGGAAAGAACAAGGTAGTAACGCTTTCTCTTATACTATATGTAATGCGTTGTATGTATTTTATCATTGATTAGTAAGGATTTTGAATGCTGAGCAGGCTTTGTGTATGCCATTGAGGCAATATGTGTTGTGATGATTGCTGTAATGCTGCCTAGTGATTTACTTGATGCTATGTGATAATATGTTGTATGAGAGATTTGTTACTACAAGGATTCTCTTGAATCTCATTCTTTCCATTGACTAACCTACAAACAGGGCAAGTGGATCAAAGGGGAAGCAAACCACCAAGGATGGCTAGGATTTCCTAAGAATGTGTTTTTGGTAGTTGGTTGTCAGTTTTGGGTTGGGATTACTGTATATATTGTGGATGTAAAGTGTAATGCCCCAAATTTTGATTTAGGGCTAATGACATTTATTGAAAATGATTTGGGGAATTAGAATGGATTTGAGATCTGAATTATTATTGGAAATTCCCAACACCTTGTATTTTAGTATAATTATGTGATGAAATAATTATTGGGCTAAAATAAAGGTAAATGGCACACAAAGAAGAGGAAAAGAATTAAATATGTGTTGTATGGAAATTTTAATTAAAATGACATATTGTTTGGAAAATTAAAAGAATGGCTCTAAATTAGTGATTAATGGAAGAGATTAATTACTAATTAAGAGGAAATGAGATATGCAACTAAATGGCTAATGGAATGGGTAGATTAACCAAGTGGTTACTTACTTTATGAGAATGCATAAGATGTGAACAAGTGTCACTTGATGATGAAGAGAGATGAGAAGAAAAGTCAAAGCTCTATATTTTATTCATTTCCTCTCTTTTCTCTCTCTCTCTCCCTCTTTCCTATGCATATGAGTAGGCATGGAGGGCAGATTTTTCTGCCATTCTTCATCACCTTCACCTCTCATATCTCTCTTCTCTCTCCATATTTTCGTCCTCCATGGCTGCTCAAGAAAGAGGAAGTATTCTTGGTAAAAGGTGAGTTTTTAACTCTCTTAATGACTTCTAATGGAAAAATGCTCCTCTATAAAGTCGTTCCTTATGTTGAGAGCTTCAATTTCATGGTTTTAGATTTGTCATTTGGTGGTGTTTGAGCTCTCACGAAATTGTGGACTTGGGTGAATCAAGGAACTCCTTTGGGAAAAGTTGTAAAGGTGAGTAAGATAAACCTTTCTGTAAAGGTTTTATAGCTATTGGTTGAGTTTTGATTTTCTGGAAATTTGGGTTGGAATTTTGAAATTGAGGGTTAATGTGTTTATGATATGTTGTTGTTATGGAAATGTTGCCTTGTTCAGTGTTTGGAATTGATAGAATTGAATTGAAGCCTTAATGTAAAGTTTGGCATCTTTGTGTTGATTTTGTGCATTGGGCAAAATAGGGCATGTTGATAGGTTGTGATTTTGGTCATGTTGAGGTTTCCATTGTGTTTCTTGTGGAAAATTATATGGGAATAGGTTTGGTTACTGATTTTGGAGTCATTGGACACTTTGGTAGAAAATTGGAAATCTGTCAAGTGTGAACTCTATTCTAGGCAGTCAGTTTGTACGAAAGTTTTGAATGACCAAATGGTGTTGCAAAATTCTGAAATTTTCCAGTCTTGAAGTTCACATCCCAAGCTTCAAAATGGACATATAATTCATGTCATTTCCTTTTGTGAACTGAGCGTTATGCCTTACCAAAGTTTGGGACTAAAACTAGACTCTGTTTTGGAGCAGTGTTGAGTTTTGGGTAATTCTGGAATTTTGTGGTGATTTCTAGTAATGGTCCATATTTTTACTATAAATAGGACTTAAATAGCTTTCATTTGGCTTTGGAATCATCTCATTTATATTTGTTTAGAATTAGTTATGATTTTTGAAAGTTCAGCCAAGAAACATGATTTTTATTGGCCGCGGCTAGCGGATTCTGAGCCGCAGCCCAAATGTTTCAGACCTATTGTTGGCCACGGCTAGTGGATTCTTGGGCCGCGGCCAACCCCCAAAAATAACATATTGGACTTCTAAAGATGGTCTATGGTCAAGTGTTTTCCCAAGCCTTTAGGCATATGTTTAGGCTTTGATTAGTCACCTAAAGGTTATGAATGGTAACCAACTATAAGTGTTATGAAAGTGAGAATTTGGAAAAGAGAATAACCCTATGTCCTTGTTTTGGTTTATAGGGTTCGATATTCACCCTGATCATGGTTCGATGTTCGTCTGATTGTGAGTAAGATGTGCTGGAGCACACGGAAAAATAAGGGTAGGGAACTTACCTCTCCTGCAAGTATTGATATTTATGTTTGTATATTGATGTATGTTATTGCTTTGCTTGATTATGTGAAACATATATGAATGATTGAAGCTCTGTTTCTATTTATGCTATGGCCATAAGTATGTTGTTGAAACATTCAGCATGCGGATATATCATTATGTGAGCACGAGTTATTGTGATGCAAGCATGTCATGCATTAAACACTTATCTTGCATGCATATTGGTATTTTTTTCCTACTAGGATTCTCTAGAATCTCACCCTCCCCTACTAACATCTTAGACAAGATAGGTGGCTCGAGGAAGGAGCAAGCGACTAGGGGCGGCGAGAATCCCTTATAGGCATTTGGATTTAGTAGTTGGCTATCATTATATGCTGGGATAATTGTATATGTTTGGACGTATATGTTCGGATGATATATTAAAATGTGAATTTGGAATAAGAATTGTGTAATCCCCTTTAAGAAATTGTAAAGGGTGTATGTGCCCTATGAATCTTTAGTAAAGGTATGAACCTGAGATTGCCAAAATTATTGTTGTGCACTCTGATATTTATATGGATGTATTTTATCTTCATGAAGTAATTGTATTCAAAAAATGAATGTGAGACTAGGTTAAACTATTTGTTAAAGAAATTTGTGAAAAGCTTGTCTTAAGGATGAGAATGTAAATGAATTTTGATTATTATTGGTCTCTATCTCATTTTAATGGTGTGTTTTGGATATAATTATAGAGGGGGTTACATAAAGTTTGTACGATGTTATGTAATCCCCTAATTGAGAAGTTGTTGGGGCGATAATGTCCCACCCTTTAGTTATTACATGGAAACCCGGGGGTTGCCGGGACTTGTGATTTACACTATGATATACATGAATGCGACTTAACCATGCAGGTTAATTATATTTGAAATGTGAATATGAGACCAAGTTAATCAAATTTTGAAAGAAATTTTGAAAACCCTATCAGGCGAATGAGATTTTGAATAAGATTTAAATTAATCAAAGGTCTCTAATCGATCTTAACTATGCATTTTCGAATCATAATTATGATTTATAAGGCAGGGGGTTACAACATGTTTTTGGTGTCATCATGAGTTTTGGAAGCATTCACAGTTTTTGAGGTGGTCGCCTAAGGCTTCTTGCATGGGTGGACACTTAGGCCATGATAATTACTATTATGCACGAGTGGAATTCTAGGGCTTGTTGCGTGGTTGAACACTCAAGGCCAAGTGCTTAATGTACCTATTATTATGGTAATGTGATATGTTGCATGATGTGTTTTGAATGCTAATTTCTATTTCTATGTTATATGATGACTATGTGGTATGCTCTGTGTTCTTGTATATTTGTGAATGAATGCCTGTTATGATTGAGATTCTTTTGAATCTGACCCTTTCCTATAACCAATACACAACACAAGCTAGTGGCTCAAGGGGTAAGAAGGTAAACCCGAACAATCCTGTTGGTTGTCTATTTTGGTTTGTATATTTATACAGTCTATTTGGTACTGTATATGATGATATAACTTAGTAGACCTAGCAATAGTCCAGTAGAAAAACTAGTAGTAACTTAGTTGAATAACACTTCCGAACGATAAGGGAATATTAAGCGAAATATGGAATGAAACACTTAAGCAGAGAAACACTTGCATATTCTTATAATGGAAACTAAGAGCCAGTGAGACTTAGCGAAGCAATGAACCTTTGCAAGACTAACTCCTAGTTTAATGGTTCAATTCACTACACTTTTGCACTCATTCGAGCTTATAAAGTATAAGGTATTACAACTTTTGGCTTTAAATAAAGGAATTGGGTATTTTCCTTTAACTATTGGGAACCAAATTCCATACTTTATTTTTCCAAATTTATTATGTCTCTTAGACATTCTAGGGACTCTTACTAACTGGGGCTTAGTAGTTGCTTGAGTTAGGCTTAATCTAAAGCTTCTAGTCCCAAAATTTGGGATATTACACCTTGTGGTTAGAAGAGCTTTGAATTGTCAAGTGAAAGAAAATGTGATGAATGAGCAAAGGGAAAACATTTTCCATACTCGTTGCCTCATTAATAACAAGGTATGTAGTTTGATCATTGATGGCGGTAGTGTTACAAATGTTGCAAGTACTATATTAGTTGAGAAATTGAATTTCCCTACCATTAAACACCCTAGACCATACAAACTGCAACAATTGAATGAATGTGGGGAGATTAAAGTTGATAAGCAAGTTTTTGTTTCTTTTTCAATTGGAAAATAATGTGATGACATATTGTGTGATGTTGTTCCTATGCATGATGCACATCTACATTTTGGAAGTCCTTGGGAGTTTGATAGAAAAGTAAAGAAGGTTGGGTTTACAAATAGGTATTCCTTTATAATGAACAACAAACCCAATACTCTTGTATAATTGATTCCAAAGCAAGTGTATAAGGATCATCTCAAGCTAAAGAGAGAGAGAGGTAAGAAAGAGAGTGATTTGGAAAATAAGAAAAATGAGAGAAAACCATAAAAAAGAAATGATAGAGAAAAAAAGGAGGCTAGCCCCTTTAAGGTATCACGTAGTTGGGGGTATTAAATCATTATTCCCCCGGCACGTGACTTCTGTAACATCCTCAATTATAGCACTTTGAGTTAATTGTAATATAATTATATTTAGTCAAAGACTTAGAATAAATTAATACTTTAAAAAGAAGTATCAAGTTCAAAGCAAAAAAAAAAAAAAAACTCTCTATAAGTAAAATAATGAAATATATCTCTAAAATGTTTATTTAAATATATTAGGTATGTGGGTGTAAACTTATCTTATTATTAGAAATAATATTAAAAAAATTGTGTTGTCTAGATTTTATACCCATTGTTATTATTTTATTCTTTTTTCAAAAAAAAATATATTATTTTATTTAAAAATAACCTAAACCCTAAATTCTCTCTCCTATAAATACCCCATCTCCTCCTCTTAAAAAGAAGCCCTAGCCGCACCTCACTTGCAAATACTCAGCAAATGCTCAGGTTCATTTTTTTTCTCCTTTTTACTATTCATATTGTGTTCCCCATGTCTCCATTAGTCTGATACATGCCTTTTCACCTTTACATTTACTTGTTTCCTCTTTTTCCTTTTGTTTAAGATTTGAAACCGTGGCTTCTTGTTATTTTCCCTTCTTACTATCACATCATTGCTGTAGATGTGGGTATAAAAAAACCACCTGGCATTTCCCACCATTGTGTGTGCCCTTTATCCTGACTACATTTTTCCATGTGTAGCGTGTATGAGTATTTATTTGTTCCTCTTTTTATGACCCCTTTAACCCTATGTTTTTCCAGCAATCAAAACATTGAGTGTACACCCTACCAGGCCTATACCTCGTTCGTCCTTTTCTTATGGTGTGTGTATTTTCTCTTTCATAATAAATCAAGATCCTTCTGTGTGCGTCCTTTCATTCTTTCATTTTCTTGTTTATTAGTAATAAAAAAATTTGATATGTCAAATGTCAAATATGACTTCTGATGAATTTGGTGAGAGTAGCTACAACCAGCATCTTTTTGTCCTTCTTTGTGTGTGGACACATATATATGTATATAGTTATATAATATAAAATAACACTATCACATTTATTGCTTTGGCATGGGAGATAATTACCTTGACATTTCAACATGCATGAGTCTGGGTGTGTATGTACTATATATGTACATTTATCTTTCAAATCTAAATACCTTGATTTGTTTTAATTCACAAATAAAATTAAATCTCAACATAAAGACAATTTTGAGTTAGATAATAAGAATGTGTGCGATAAATAATATTAATTTTAGAGAGTTGCACAAGGTCTTGGAATAGTTTTGGGTTATATATTGATAGATATTTATATCTGTGACCTTGTAGACTCTCTTTAAGAGCTTTGGAGTAACATTTGTGTTTTTTTTCCGATAACATTTGTGTTATTATCTGTATGCTAGGGAGTAACAGGTAACTCTGAATATTCTTCCATATACTTGTGAATTGTGTATGATTGTAAATTACTACCTTTTATTAAAAAAATGGATTGAACTATGTGTATATGTGTATGTATTATAAATTTCCAAGTAAGTAATGCTACAAGTAAATTTCTTTATCACTCATTTTATTCACATAGTAAATAATTTAATTACAACTAATGTATTGTTGGATCATTGTTTCCTTTTAGGTATGTTTGAATATGTGATAATATTTTATACTAATAAGAAGCATGATTTATTGTACCTTATCTTTTAATTATATATTTTGGTGATGGAATATACTTGTCATGGCAGATGCATTTGTGATGGGTTTGAGGAAAGAGGAATTTGTATGTTGAGATCTTTTACCACGTGGTATGCCATCACTCGGTGCACAGTCTTCTTCCATGTTTTCTTTTGCCCAGGATTGCATTGGAGCTGTGGGACATGTGACACCTCCTTAGTTGTATTCTTCTAAAGAGGGGAGCCATAGTCCAAACTTACACTCTATACCTTTGGCCAGGTATATCTTAAGAATTGGTGAGCTTGGGACAATCCAGTCAAATGGATGGGTTTCTGTTAGACTATGTGTTAGCCTATAGCTCCATTCAGCGGAATAAGGATGGATGGTGATATAAGCGAGGTTGCATCTCACATATTACATATTGCATAAGTGTATATTACATGTTGTGATGAAAATACATACTAACATAATGATGATTAAACTTGTTTTTGTCTTGTATGAGAATTAAGGTATATACAAATATATATGTAATTAGTTCCTTCTTTTTATCATGTGATTTGCTTGTGTGTGATAGAAACTTTCAGTAGTTACTGAGACGTGGAATCTCATCCCTATATATTAACATTTTTCAAGTGACTATTCTAGTAAGGAGTAAGGGAAGGCACCTATGGAGTGAGCCTTGAAGGCTCTTTTGTGCTCCTAAAGCTGATGTTATGTCATTTTTATTGCCATGACCCTAAGACTTCCACATTGTATTTTGTTTTGTTGAAATGTTGGATTGGATTTAACATTGTGACATGGGCTTCATTTGAACTAATTTGTATTTTAATGGTTTGGATGTTGAACATCCTTATTGGTGATATTTGAAACATTCTAGTTAAGTATTTGGTTGTTTTGATTTGAGGTGTTACAACTTCAATTGCGAGGGTCAAGTGAACAGCGACTACTTCGTCTTCTTCCAATATCAAATAGTGCTACCATTTCATGTTAGATTTAACCTTTAGAGATCATATAACTCTTAAATCTACTTCCTTCTACCAAACTTCTTTTATAAAAGTGTCTAGATAATTTTAGCTTCCTAATGGTAGTAATATTGTACTAACTGGAGAATTTTCAATTTTGACAATAGATGACTATATATAAGAAGAGCATGATTAATATTAAATTTTAATCGGTTTAGATTTGTTATTGGTTGTTGTAAGAATTTAAAATTAATTTTCTATTTAAAAGTTTAGGACTTATTCTATATAGGATGTTTTTACTGATTAAATTTGGTTTAAATGATTTATTTGGTTTATATTGAAGGTTTAATCGGTTTAATTTTGTTAGATTTTGAACTATATGAAACTATGAGTTAGGATTTGATATTTGAGTTAGGGTTCTATATAATTTTGATTTTGTAGAGGTTTGAAGAGTTGTAAATGATTGGGTTGTACTCAAATAAATTAGAAAAGAGATTTAATCAGTTAAGAATATTGATATTGATGATTTTAAGGCTAGAGGTATGTTGGACGTGAAACTTTAGCTTATGAAATTGAGTTATTGATGTAAGAGGATGATGCATAAGTTATCTAAATGAGTAATTTGGGCTCATGAGAAGTGATTTATGACCTTAAGTTATTGAGGTTAAGGATTGTTAAGGAGATTGAGATGTTGCGGATAAGGGTTGTAAAGGAATTTGGGTTTTTGAGAGTTGAATTGTATAACTTATTTCCTTTATTATTTATTGTGATTGATTGTATGTCTTCATTGATAATGTAGAGCTTTCTTGTGATTGGTGATTGCTCGTGCTTTGTCCGTCAAGTTAAGGTTTAGCTTGAAATTCAAATAACCAAGGTTAATTTATTTTATATGCATGCTTTGGGCTGTAAGGTGTTTTCTAAACCTTACTTTTATATATACTACTTGTATGTGTTTTGGAAAGTCATGTCTATGTTAAAATATGAACTTAGCTCAGTAAAGCAATGTCTTTTCCAACTTGTATGTAAATTTGATATTACAATTGAGATTGTTACCATTGTGATGGTTGTGATGGAATGATGTATATGGAATGGTAGTCATGTGAAATGCTTTCAAAAACTATATATATATACTATGGTTATTGTTATGGGGTTGTATTAGGTTGTAAAGGAGACGACAAATTATTGTGCCCCTTAACTCCCTTATTCCTGGCCCAAATTTGAGCTAAGTTGGTATGGGTGGACACCTCCTTGCCTCGACCTAATACAGGTGATATGGGAGGAGGTCAGTAGGACCTTAGGTGGCTAAGTATCTTGTGGCCAAGTTGACTTAGCATTGATGGCTGAACCCAAGTTCAGAGGAGATAAGGTGGATTATGGTGGATTGGTGGGTTGATTGTTGTTGCTTAATAGTATCTATTATGTTCTACTATTAAAAATATTATTATTATGTTTGTTAAACCTACTTCTCTAACTTGCAATTCTTTCTTACATATTTTGTAATTTGATTTTGGTAACTAGGAATTTACGTCTCACCCCATTGTTGATTTAATATTTTTTTAGGCGTGTCTCTATTTTTGATTAAGGGCAAAGTGAAATAGACTGAGACATAATCTTTGGTAGCCTATGTAGGTCTCCTATTTTGTTGGTTTGTAATGATTATCATATTGTCATCTAGGGCCCATATCCTTATATTCATATGAGCTATGTTTTGGGTATCTGTGAAGATTTTGTTAGGCCTAAGGCCTTAAATTATGTATTCAATGATTTTGTGGATCCACTACATTATTATTATGTGTTGTTGTGTTAAAGACCTTTATGTTGTGGGGTTAAGTAATATGTTACAATACAGGCTAGTAGGCTAGGTTTCTAACCCTTATTCTGATTGTGCCTTTAGTCTTATATTTACTTTAGTATAGCGGGTTTGTGGGTGGGTTTTGTGCCATGAACCCTGATGAGTTTATCTTTTGGGATATTTGAAAAAATATGTTTTGACAGTGTTGAGGATTGAAAGGGATATATTAAATTAATGATAAACTATTTTGTATCATGGTTTATTTCTAATTGTGGTTTAAATGCTTTTAACCATGATAGTGTTTTAGAAGTTGTGGTTTGAACCTTTCTATTATGGTTAATTGTTAGTTAAATTCCAAATGGATTGTTAATACATATTAATAAGGCTAAAAGCCTTGTTTATGACAAAAGGTCTTTTCAACTTGGTACCAGAGCTGTGTTTATAATCTCCTGGCCCTCTTGTGCATTACATTTGCAGTATGGCAATATATAATCTTTACATACTTGCTTCCCTTTATTGTTGTGTTTTGTTTGTTGTTCCTATTAATCTCTCTTTGTTGGGGGGTGCCATCATTAGGTAAGGAGAGAGGATTTTAAACCTCTATGATTGTGTTTTGTGTCTTGGGTGTTTTTGTTCCTTGTTGTCATGAATTTTGGGGATAAAATTCTATTTAGGCAGGGAGAGTTGTAACATCATAATTTTTATATACTAATAATTAAATAATATTAGAAAGAATTATTTCATGATTAAAGGAATTTATCATGTAATTATTAGAATAAAAAGGGTTTATTCAAGTATGACTTATACCAATAAAAGAGATTATAAGATGTTAAAAAAATAGCAAACAAACAAATAGATAAAAAATAAGATATTATTATTATTATAGAGGATTAAAATAGAATGGGATGAATTAAGAAGAGGGGGCCCAATGCCCATTAAAAAGACCAAACAAATAAAAAAAAAGGGATCATCCCCTTTAAGTTATCGTGTGGTTGGGGGTATTAAACCATTATTCCCCCAGCACGTGACTTTAATTGTGAGGGCCAAGTGAATATTGAACACTTTGTCTTCTTCTAGTATAGCACAGCGCCACCATTTCAGGTTAGAAGCAATTAAATCTACTTCCTTCTACCAAACTTCTTTCATAAAAGTGTTCTACGTAATTTTGGGTATCTATGAAGATTTTGTTAGGCCTGAGGTCTTAACTTATGTATTCAACAATTTTATGGATCCACTACATTATTATTATGTTCTGTTGCGTTAAAGACCTTTATGTTGTAGGGTTATGTTATATGTTATGATATGGTCTAGTGGGTTGGGTTTTTAACCCCTATTCTAACTGTGCCCTTAGTCTTGTGTTAAAGACCTTCATATGATGATGAACATGATATTAGATAGGGTTTTATGATGATAGATAACATTTCTTGAGGTTAAAATTGCAAGAACTCATTTTCGGATAATTAGGGGTAAGTTTCAGCTAGCCTTGAATTTGAGGGTCAAAGCTGGATTTTGGTAAAATTAAGGTTAGAAATGGATGTTATGGGCAAAATTATGTAGGAATAGCTTATGGATATGCTCTTTGGATGATTGGTTAGAAAACCTTAATTTTGGAACCTAAAGTGTTAATGTTCAATTCTGTCAGATTCGAGTTAGACTGATTGTGGGTTGTTTTTGAATGGTCAAACCTTATCCAATGATTGTGATATTTTATAGGATGATATTATACATCCTAAGCTTTCAATTAATGTATAAAATGTGCCATTTGGCTTTGTAAATTGTGAGTTATAATAAGTTGAAGTTGAGGTATAAATACTAGAATGTATTCTAAGGCAGCAATGTTGGTCGAGGATTCTTGAGGTCTTACCCCTATAATTAGCACTGAGTAGTATTTTTCTTTTAAAGAGGACCTAAAGATATTTCCATATGACTTGGAACCACCTCATTTGGACTTTTCGAGATTAAGTTATGAATTTTTAAAGTTGGGTGACAAATCTGCCAAAATGAGTTAACCTACGGATTTGAGGTATCTAAGGTAAATTGTGCTAAGCTTGATCTCAAATGGTAGAAACATGTACTAGAAGCTAGTATAGACTCCATTTGATGCCCACTTAACATAATGTAAGAGAATTAGAAGATAACTAACTAAGTGATATTAGAGATCAAGAATTTGGAATAAGTAATAACACATTCATTGTGAATTCTACGTTATAGGGTTTGATCTTTGCTCGAGCCGACCAAGAGATTGATAAACAAGGACAAGTTGTCAAAAAGGCATACAAGTAGTAACTCTTTCTTTCTATACTATGGAATACTTTGCATATGTGTTTTACCATGTGTTGTGTTCTAAGCATGCGGAACATGTTAGGTGGATGCCCAAAGCAGCTAAGTATAAGACGAGTGGATGCCTATGTTTGTAACCAAGCACTGTGTTAATCTAATTTGTGTATGTTGTGCTGCATGTTGATGTGATAGATGTTCCTGTAATACTCATTATGTGAGATGGTTGTAATGCATGCTTTGTATACTTGCATTTTATATGATTAAATGTTTGTTACAACTGATATTCTTCCAAATCTAACCCCTTTTCGAAATTCATTACACAACAAAGATAAGTGACAAAAAGGGCAAAGAGTTAAATGCTGATGAGTAAAGGAAGGAGCAAAACAAGAAGTTATTTTGCTGACCATCTATATATATTTTTGTAATATGTTGTAAGATAGTTGAGTAAACTTATATGGCTATATACTATGTATGTATGTAAATACTCGTAGATGTAATGGTAAAAACAGTATAAGGTGGTATCATAACACTTAGTTATTTTCTCATAATGTTTACATATTTGGTAATAATGACCCACATAAAAGAAAAATTAGGCCTTAAGATAGGGTATCAGTACCCAAGTGTGGTTTTAGAATTTTCAGAGAGTAATGGTATCAGAGGGTGTAACCTAGATGATAGTACCAATATCGATATTATATTAATATATATAAGTGAATTAAGTAATAACTTATACATACATGTCAATTAAAGAGGGGTTTGACACCTAAGGCCTTAACTTATGCATTCAATGATTTTATGGATCCACTACATTCTTATTTTGTTTTGTTGTGTTAAAGACATTTATGTTGTGGGATTCAGTGATATGTTATGATACGGCCTAGCGGGCTGGGTTTCTAACCCCTATTCTAATTATGCCCTTAGTCTTGTATTTGCTTTACTGTAGCGGGTTTGTGGGCGGGTTTTGTGCCCTAAACCTCCTTGAGTTAATCTTGTGGGATTTTTGGAAAAATGTGTTTTGATGGTGTTGAGGATTGAAAGTGATGTTTAAAATTAATGATAAGCTAATCTATTATTGTTTGTTTCTAATTGTAGGTTAAATGCTTTTAACCATGATAGTGTTTTAGAAGATATGATTTGAACCTTTTCTATTATGGTTAATTGTTTATGAAACTCCAGCTGGATTGTTAATACATATTAATTAGGCTAAAACCTTGTTTATGACAAAATGTCTTTTCACTTCCAACATCCAAGAGATTCCAATTGATTGATGATACAAGAAAGGATATTAGCAGATAGGATATAAAGATAAGGTGAGTATGGGTCACCTTATCTAATTCCTCTAGCTGGAATGATTGGTTGATATAATTGGCCATTGAAAAAAAATATAATATTGGACTGTTAAGATACACTACTGAATGAGATTGATCCGTTTAGATAGGAACCACATCTAGTGCATTATAGTTCGAATGAAAGCCCAAGAAAGTTTATCAAAAACTTTTGAAGAATCGATCTTAAGAGTTGCTAATTTTTTCTTTCCTTGACGAGCATAGTGAATTTGGCTCATCAAATCTAGAGCCAGGATAATGTTATGTGATATAAGCCTCCCCTTCAAGAAAGCACTCTGGTTTGAAGCAATTAATTTATCCAATGGCTTCTTTCAAAAAATTTTAAACACCCCCCTTCTCTAAGAAAGCACTCTGATTTGGAAGCTATTTTTATTGACGTAGTAGCAAATCTAAAAAAATTTAATTATTTGTATTGGAAATTAAATTCTCCGACCAACTTGATACATCAGGACAGGAATCCAAAGAGAAGCGTGGTCGGGGACCACCGCTACATTTTCGATGAAACGACACCGTTTGTTCAGGGCATCGAAACCGCGAGAATATACTGCCCTAGCTTCTTCAGTTCTTCCATTTCATTCATACACTCACACTATACTGCCATTTCCCGCCTGTGCCTCATTTCCCGCTCTGTGAACCCTAACTCCCCAGCTGAGTCACAGCGAATGGGACAGAAGAAGCAATCCACTTCGAATTCCGGCAATGAAACGAAGAAGCGGCGGCGAGTCGGCTTCTCGGCTGTTGGTAAGTGTACTTGGTACAGCGTTCTTGCTACTTCTTATTTCATTTCATTTCTTCTTCTTCTTCTTCTTCATTTTTTTGGTCTTGTAACTCTTACTCGACATTTTACTCTTGCTCTATTTGTAGATTTTATTATCATTGTTTTGCGCTTGTATGATCAAATTTCAAGCTCACGACAAAATTTTCAATTGCGCACTGTGCAGATGCCGGAGTTGAAGCAAGAGAGTGCATAAAAATCTTTCTAGGTGTGGTAAAATTCTTCCTAGTAATAATTATTCATGATCATTATCCCTTATAATGCTGCTAGGGAGCTTCCGACTATGTCTCTCATCGACTTCATTTTTACCAGATTAATATATATTAGATATTAGATGCTATTAGTCGTCGTTCGCAATCTCTTTCCATGGGCATACATGTTTTAATTTCTGTCCCAATTTTATCCCTTCTTGCTGTGGTGAGATTAGTTTTGTCAGTATTATAAGTGACTAGGATGGCCGGACCACATTAGAAGTTTTTACATGAGCTGCGTTCTGTGCTCATATTGTTGAAGAGAGTTGAAGGATATCATCTC
Source organism: Inga laurina (assembly GCA_963855925.1). Taxonomy (NCBI): domain Eukaryota; kingdom Viridiplantae; phylum Streptophyta; class Magnoliopsida; order Fabales; family Fabaceae; genus Inga; species Inga laurina. The sequence continues at coordinate 28,744,107 of OY979702.1, read as the reverse complement.
TCTGGAAAAAGTTCGAACATAATAATATCTAGCATCTGAAACTCATGTTTTGACATGAACGGTTTCATGGCATTTACGAAGCTCTTTAGACTGAGAAAAAAATCAGTTAAATATCTGAGAAGCTGATTTCTGGTTTATGCCCAGCCCAAGGATGTAGTGTTATTTCTGGGTCTTGCATACTCCTCTGTTTGAGTTGCTTGGGAGGCCATATTTTTATTTGTTATCTTTCAGCTGCGGATTTTATTTTCTGCTACTTTTCCTGCATGTAAACTTTCCCACACTCGGTCTAGTAAGGATTTGATCTAGCTAATCTGTTCACTGAAGTGACATTCTTTTCCTTTGATGGCCATTTTTAACTTCCTCCCTTGTATTATTCTTGTTGGCATGTCAAGGTAATTCTTTTGTTTAACTTGCATGTTTCTTGTGGGATATAATATTGTTGTATAGTTTCAAGCAAAGAGGAATATAGCGCTCCAGAGAACTTTGTCATTGACCCAGTGGACCTGAACAGCTTTTTTGATGATGATGGGAAGATCTATGGTTATGAAGATTTGAAGGTATTGATCATTATAGACAAAAGATTGAAATATATTTACACATAATCATTATTGAATAGTCTTCAGTGCAATATTTTTTTTTTTTTAAAAAAAAAAATCTGTCTGTTTTGTTCTTACAGATTACTATCTGGGTTAGCAGCGTGACTTTTCATGCGTATGCTGATATTAAGTTTCAGAGTTCATCTGATGTAAGTGCTGGCACTTTTCATACCTTGATAACATTTTCTTTTTCTCCTCGTGCTTAATGTTTTTGACATCTTCTGTTGAATGTGCTGTTTTAATTGTTGAAGAGAGGCAAAGGAATCACAGATCTGAAAGTTGCTCTTCAGGTATGCTTCACCTTCCAATTTGGCATCATTATTTTAAAACCTTATACCTCTATTCAGAGTAGTTATTTTTTTACTATCAATAATGTTGTTATGTCTAACAGAGAATTTTTGCTGAGACTCTTGTTGAATGCAAAGATGAATTTCTGCAAACATTTTCGGCGGATAAAGATTTTATTAGGTGTTCGGTGCTTTCTCTGTTTTTCACCTTTCAATTTTTTCCTTTTCTTTACTTTTAAAGCTTCTTTTAATATGTTATTTAATAATTAATCTGTCTTTGTTTTCCTAAGTTTTACATTCGCTTGATTTTTGTTGTTTTGCAGGACAACCATCTCAAATGCGGAGGTTTTAAAGAACAAGGCTTTGAATGGGCATGTTAGTCATTCTAATAGTCATGCTGAAGCAGCTGCTTTGGATTCTGAGGTGGTAGTTTATATATTGGCTCAATGCGTTGTATGATAACTGGCAAATGTTCAATTGCTTGCATGCCAAGCTGTAACTTATGAGAAATCTACATTAATATCTCAATACCAGTATTTTCTGAGCCATCTTGTAATTGAATTAGTGGGAAAATTGGAAGCAGAGTAACAACGTAACTCTTTTATAAGATTTGCTTTTATGTTTTAGCTCAATCCAACAGTTAATCAGTTGTTCGGTGTGCATTCTGCATGTGATTGTGTTTGGATGGTGTTGCTATCCCTTAACACTGCTATGCTTCTGAAAACCCTGCTTATCATGGGAATTTTATGAGGACAAATGCCACAATCCTTTTGGCATGCCTAGATTAGGCCCATGAAATAGTAACTCTTTACTAAGTTTGTACCGTAAAAATTCCAAGGCAACATGTTTTCTATTTGTTTCTTTCAACTTCATTTTCATTAAATATCTTATATATGCACATCCATATACTAGGGTATATTCTGAATTTTTCTTTTGGATTTTTTTTGGCCAGGCTGTCCGTATGATTTCAGGCAACATGGCTACTGGGCACCTTTACGGACGCCTAATACCCCTTGTTCTCCTTCTTGTTGATGGTATTGATTTGCTATTTCGGTGTTCAAAGCTTTGCTTTTTGCTAATTTATGCTATGTTAAATTGCTATTGTAGCTAGTACTAAAAGAAATTGCTATTGTAGCACAGAATCCGTTTTAATATTCCTCTCACAGGTAGTAGTCCCATTGACATCACGGATCCAAGGTGGGAACTGTATCTCCTGATTCAGAAGAAAAGTGATCAGCAAGGAGAGACCCAATGTAGGCTTATTGGTTTTACTGCTGTTTATCGTTTTTTCCACTATCCTGATGGTTCTCGATTGCGTCTAAGTCAGGTTTGATACATCGTCTCTACTATCAGTAACATGACAGCGCATCTCAAAATTTTAGAGTGCTCTCAAATTGTTCTTCTCTTTCTTCTCATAAGACCTTTTGATTGCAGATACTTGTATTGCCTCCTTACCAACACAAGGGTTATGGTCGGTACCTTCTAGAGGTGCTAAATAATGTTGCCATATCTGAAGATGTTTTTGACTTAACTGTAGAAGAGCCATTAGATCACTTCCAACATGTTCGCACTTGCATAGACACACTTCGCCTGCTTCACTTTGACCCAATCCAACGTACTGTTTCTTCCGCTGTTTCATATCTAAAGCAAGGAAAATTATCAAAGAAACTGAACTCTCTTCGACTCTTACCACCCCCAAGTGCTATTGAAGATGTCAGGAAAAACCTGAAGATTAACAAGAAGCAATTTCTCCAGTGTTGGGAGGTTCTAATCTTTATGGGCCTTCATCCTGTTGAGAAACACATGGAAGACTTCTCCAGCATTATTTCAAGCCGTGTCAAGTATGATATACTAGGGAAAGATTCTGGGACTTCTGGGAAGCAACTTATTGAACTACCAAGTGAATATGATCCGGAGATGTCTTTTGTCATGTTCAGATCAGAAGCAAACGAATCTAGTGCTGTGCAGATGGATGACAATCAGAAAAATCAGGAGGAGCAACTCCAAAAGTTAGTACAAGAGAGGCTGGATGAGATCAAGTTGATTGCTGGGAAGGTAACTCTGCATCATGTAAATTGTTAGGTTTCCTAAACCTGCAGCTGCTTCAATGACGTATTCTTTAGGTAGGGGAGCTGTAATTTTCATGGTTCAATGAGTTTCACTTTGTTGTATCGATTGTGTAATTTGCTAAAAGGGGTACAAATTGAGCATCTAACCATACTACCAAAATTGAGTGCCTGTTTGCAACAGACAATATTATGCATTTAGTATTAGACATTTGGTATCCCAATATTAGTATTACATTGTGATCCTTTAATATGACAGATTAAACCAGTGTATGATGTTTCATTGCCAAATGTTATGGTATCAAATATTCTAGTAAATTTAGTTATTATTAGTTATAACCAAGCATGATGTTCCTAAGCAATGAAGACATGGCTGAACAATCAAGATGTATTAATTTAGTTAGAAGTTGAAGCGGAAAAAAGGCTCAATTGCTATTGAAAAATATTACCAGCCTTTATTGGTTGAAGGATGTTTAGAAATTGAACAATTAACCAATGGTTTGTATGGTCATGGTTCTCGTTCTGATATTCTGAGAGAGGAAGCGTCTTTTGTCCTCATTTTCTTCAATCATTCAATAAATAGATATTTGTGTTGTAAATAATGCGAGTAAAGTAATGGAAAGATAGAGAGAGAAAGCAATGGGAAAAAACAGGTTTAAATGTAAAATGACAGAAAAAGATGACTTTATGCATAAAAATATAATGGGATGATATTAAAAATAGAGTTAATCTATTATTGGAAAAAATTTGTAAATACTTAAAAAATTAATTAGATATATTTAATGGATAAAAATGTATACAATTCACATATCACAAGAATGTTTAACTTTTTTAACTAAATAAAATTATATAGGCAAAATACCTAATAAAGAACTTTAAAAATCTTGAAATATCAAACTGTGTTTCGAATATTCATAATCTTGAAGAGATGTTAAGCTCAATTTGTCTTTTTTGAAACTTGCCCTTACATATATATTTTTTTCTAAAAAAAAAAAAAATATTACCCCCACCAACCGTTGCCGCCGGAGCTTCAATAGTAGGCGACCACCCCCTACTGGCTATCAGAGCTTTGATGGATGGTCGGCCGTCAGAGATCCTAGTGGAATATTCTGTCGGGAATTAATGTTCCTAAAGTGGTGAGGATGGGGTTTGAACCCCCACCACTTGGTTTAAATATATTATATGCAAACAAATATATATATATATATATATATATATATATTAACTTTGGATCTTTAACCCAACCCTCTTCACAAATTTTGTTAAAGAATTCATGACATTTCATTAGGTTTTAAGAATTTTCGTTTACCAAGTAAGAAATTCACATCATTAAATCATTCACAAGTTTTTGTTAAAGAATCTATGACATTTCTTTAGGTTTTAACAACTTTCATTTATCAAGTAAAAAAATCATATTATTACGTCATTCACAAGTTTTTTTAAAGAATTCACGACATTTCATCAAGTTTTAACAATTTTTGTTTTCACAGAAAAAAAAAATCATATCATTAGGTCATTCACAAATTTTGTTAAGAAATTTACAACATTTCATTAGGTTTTAACAACTTTCATTTTCCCAAGAAAAAATTCATGCTATCAAGTCATTCACATATTTTATTAAGGAATTCACAATATTTCATTAGGCTTTAACAACTTTCGTTTTACCATAAAAAAATTCATAAGTTGTTAAAACCTAATGAAATCTAGTGAATTCCTTAACAGAACTTATGAATGACTTGATGGTTTGAATTTTTTACTTGGTAAACAGAAGTTATTAAAATATAATGAAATGTCGTAAATTCATTAACAAAACTTGTGAATAACCTAATGGTGTGAATTGTTTACTTGGTAAACGAAAGTTGTTAAAACCTAATGAAATGTCATGACTTCCTTAACAGAACTTGTGAATGACCTAACAATGTGAATTTTTTATTTGTTAAACAAAAGTTATTAAAACATAATGAAATGTCATAAATTCATTAACAAAACTTGTAAATGACCTAATGGTGTGAATTTTTTACTTTTAGTAAATGAAAGTTGTTAAAACCTAATGGAATGTTATGAATTCTTTAACAAAACTTGTGAAAGGGCATGGGTTAAAGATCAAAAGTTAACATATATATATATGGTTTGAACCCCACCCCCCAACATTTTGGGAATATTAATTCTCAATGGAATATTCCGCTAGGAGCTCCGGTGGTCGGCAGGAGGTGGTCACCCGCCACTAGAGATCCAGCGACAGTGGCCAGTGGGGCTAATATTTTTTTAAAAAAAATATATGTATGGGTAATTTGGTCATTTCTTTTTAATTTCTAAAGAGATAAATTGAGCCAAACATCTCTCTAGGATTATGAATACTTAAAAGGGAAAATCCCTATAAAATATCTTTGAAATAGGGAAATCCCTAATCAGTATTCTGAAATAAAAAAATCCATATCAGTCACGCGTCAGTACGGATGAACAATGCGGGCGGCGCCAAAAGACAATTTTGCCCTTCAGCCCTCATTCTCGCCACTTCAAAAATAACAACACGCGGTTCTTAATTAACAACTCCGGATTCTTGATTAACAACTCCGTATTCTTGTTTCACAACTTCTTCATTTAAGTTTCAAGGCCAATAACAATACCTCTTTTTTTTATTAACAACACGCTCTCTTAATTAACAACTCCAGATTCTTGATTAATAATTTTGTATTCTTTATTAACAACTCCGTATTCTTGATTAACAACTTCATTTCATATTTTTACTTTCACAATAACAACACCGGTGTTATTATTAACAATACCATATTCTACATTAACAACTCTAATTTCTTGTTTCACCACTTCGTAATTTAAGTTTCAGGGCCAATAACAACACCTCTTTCTTTATTAACAACACCGTATTTTAATTAACAACACTATATTTTTGAGATGCGAATATGTGGAAGAATAAAACAGAGTTGTTAATCAAGAATCCGGAGTTGCTAATAACAAGACCGGTGTTGTTATTGTGAAAGTAAAAAGATGAAAGTGGAGTTGTTAATCAAAAATACGAAGTTGTTAATCAAGAATTCGGAGTTGTTAATTAAAAACCGCGTGTTGTTATTTTTGAAGTGGCGAGAATGAGGGTTGAAGGGCAAAATCGACTTTTGGTGCTGCCCGCACTGTTCATCGTACTGACGCGAGACTGATCCGGATTTTTTGATTTCAGAGTACTGATTAGGGATTTCCCTATTTCAAAGGTATTTTATAAGAATTTTCCCTATTTAAAATACCTTTTTATCTTTTAGGATTTTTGAAGTTCTTTATTAGGATTTTCCCAATCACATAACTAATTTTTAAGAGTAAAAGGAAAAGAGGGATTTTAAATTATATTTGTAACTAACCCCCCTATTCATTTAAAACCATCAGTACTTTTATCATCCAAAACAATTTGTATGCAATGAACCAATAGAACTAGTATACAATGAAAGATCAGAAAAATCAATGCAGCCAAGAGAATCTATGGAATCATCAGGTGTCAGAAATTTATCTACTTTTTTCCCCCATGAGAAATTATCTACTTCAACAACAATGAAACACGCCGCACATTTGTTCCAACAACCATAAATACAAGGAAAATGTTTTTGTAGGCTTTTAACTATACCATTTTTATCACACCAATCAAATAGTGAAATTGTGTCAACACCTATTACTTCTCCCATCTTAAACGTAGAACCTATTTTGAGAGTTGACTTTGATCATAAATGCAAGAACTTTTTCATTATTTTTTGTTGCATATTTATTATTTTTTCTAAATTAATTTACCTAACTTATAAACTAATATATAATTTAATGTTACGCATAAATATTTTATAGATATGATGTCATGTATGTTAAAATTAATTAAATTATTTAACTTCCTTAATATACTCAAATTAGATAAATATATTTTACATTAAGAATTAAACAAGTAGTTCAGAGCCATAATCAAAACTAGAGTCAAGTCTAAAAGAAAACAAACAAGGTGCAGTGGAAGGTTCATCACTAATAATACAAACATCCTATCTTTATCCATCACAACAATCGCCGCAAGACTCAATATTCTTTAACTCAAAAGCATTTAGTAGGGATTCAATAATGATATCCTCATATACGTTATTTTCATTTGAACTCATTCTGAACTTGTTTATCTTGTGTGGTCACCTTGTGCATCAATGTAGTTGGGTGAGAAAGGAATTTCTCTGATTGATAAATAAGTAGCAAAACTTGTCTTTCCTTCCTTCCTATTATTTTACACGTATTGCCTCTGCAAAGTTATAGGAGTAAGATTTTTTTAGGTGACAAGTTATTATAATTGTAGAGAGAAGAGAGACCTGAGAATTTTATTAATTTAATATTTTATGTTTGTATTTGTGGTTTGGAAAAACTGAATAAAAAAGTATTAGTATATCATGAATCAGAATAGGTAGGAGATTAATTGTGACTTAGGGAAGTTATATGATTTTTAAAAGATTTTAATTCATCCAATAGTTCAAAACAATCATAGAATAAGAAATTTAGCTACTCATAGTCATAACCAAAACCAAATCAAAACAATAATAATCCATAGCAAACTAAGAGTTAACTACAAGGAAAGAGAAGAATTAATAAAACCAAAAGATTGATCCTCAAATCTCTTATAAGATTTAATCTCTTAGCTTCAAATGGCCTCCAATTCTCCACAACGTTCTTTGATTCAGTGCACAATGGCGCTTCTAGTCTTCAAATCACTTGCCTCCACGGTCCTCTCGTGAAGATGATGACACAATTATTAGTGTCAACGGTTTCACCCAAGAGGGGGGTGAATTGGGTGATATAAAAATTTAAAATATTATAATTAAGACACTTAATTAAATAGATAAGAGTTGGAGAAATATCACTGAAGTGTACACAAAGATTTGTATTGGTTTGGTCTCAACTTCTTGACTTATATCCAGTCTCAGAGCACCTATGAGATTTCCTCTAAACTTCCAAGATTTGATGGGTTTTTTGCACCGTAGTACAAGTAAGTTCCTCAATAGGACACTCACTCCCCCTTACACTATGTATTCTGATACCTACTCAAGGTCCCACTACCTTGATATTCTCTTTACACAAATAGTGAATGAAAGTAATAAATTCTCTCTCTTAAAGAGTAGATAGATGAATACTGACGATCAATAAGAATTTTAGAGAATGACAGACAAACAAAAAACAGAGCACTTAATGAACAAAATTAATTTCATCGTTGGTTGGTTGCTCCATCTTGAATGCTTCTGTATTTATAGGTAGAATGTGTTTAAAGACCGTTGTGAGCATTCAATTTGTCCATTATAGAGTAATTGTAGCCATTGATGAAAGAGAGTGTTTCCATCACTTCTCTTTGCTACACATTTAAGGCTTCTGTCAGATTTTTGCTTTTTGAGATTTTGAAGTTAATCCTATATTCAAGCACCTAAAAGTTGGTCAGAAATGATATTAGTAACATTCAAGAATAATATAGAAGTTCAGGAAGCAAATCAAGATGTGGAGTGTGTGTATTAAGATTTTTGAGGCGATGGTTGTTGGTTTATGATAACATACTCAAGTTAGACAGATAATAACTTCAAGTAATTTCCAATCACTTGAGTGTTCTTGGTGATCTTGCACTCTTAAGTTTATCAAGGAACTTGGTAGTGATGATTTTGAAAACTAAGTATCACTCCAATGCTTAGAATCATCACTCGAGTGATCTTATGACATTTTTTAAAAGTATGATAAATCACTACCAAGTGCCTAGGAAATAATATTATCAGCACTTCCAGGTCACTTGCTCAATTCTTGCAAGTGAATACGGTTCACTCAAGTGATTTGTAGAATCACTTGAGTGATCTTCAATAAAGATCACATCACTTCAAGTGATCCTGCGAGTGAATCTCAACAAATCTGCATCACTCGAGTGATATGCCATTTACTTTAAGTGATCCTAAGAGAGTATGAAAGTTTGAAAGAGTAGGAAAGAAGTTTTGGGTTGCCTCCTAAATAGCCGCCCTTCTTTAACTTCTTTAGCTAGACAAAGACCAAACCAAAACAATTTTTTTTAATTTAATTTTTTAATACCAGAGCGTACTTGTTGGTTCCTCAAAAGTGATGACAAATTTCAAAGGGTTGAGTGTACCGTCATTGTATTCTTTGAGCCTTTGCCCATTCACTTTGAATTTTAGATCACCATCTTCAATCTCCACTATTCTATTGGCCATACTTGAGTCACAGTAAATGGTCCTGACCACCTTGATCTCAGCTTTTCTGGAAAGAGCTTTAACCTTGAGTTGTATAAAAGCACCTTTTGTTCCAGTGTGAACTCTCTCCTCAAAATTCTTCTGTCATGCTACATTTTTGTCTTCTCCTTGTATAACTTGGCACTTTCATAAGCTTGTTGTTTGAATTCTTCAAGCTCATTGAGTTGGAGAAGTCTTTTCTCACCAGCTGCCTTTAAGTCAAAATTTAAGGCTTTTACTGCCCAATATGCTTTGTGCTCCATTTCTACTGGAACATGGCATGCTTTTCCGTTGACTAATTGATATGGAGATATACCAATTGGTGTCTTGAAGGCAATTCTATAAGCACACAGTGCATCATCTAACTTTTGAGCCCAGTCCTTTCGGTTGGAATTCACCATCTTCTCTAAGATCCACTTCAGCTCTTTATTTGAGACTTCCACCTACTCACTAGTTTGTGGATGATATGGAGTTGCAACCTTATAGGTTACTCCATATTTAGCTAACATTGATTGGAGCTATTGATTGCAAAAATGCCTTCTTCCATCGCTGATAATAGCTCTAAGCACTCCAAATCTTGTAAAAATATTTTTCCTCAGAAACTTCACAACTACTCAAGAATCATTTGTAGGAAAAGCAGTTGCTTTAACCTACTTGGAGACATAATCAACGGCTACCAAAATGAACTGATTGCTAAATGAGGATGGAAAAGGCCCTATAAAATTGATCCCTCATACATCAAAAAGCTCAACTTCTAAGATGTTAGTTAAAGGGGCTTCATGTCTCCTTGAGATATTTCCCGTTCTTTGACATTTGTCACAGGTTGCCACAATTCTGTGAGCGTCTTTGAAGTGTGTAGGCCAATAAAATCCTGATTGAAGGACTTTAGTAGATGTTCTATTTTCTCCAAGATGACCACCATATGGGGATGAACGATAGTGATTTAAGACCATTTCTTCTTCAGGAACATATCACCTTATAATTTGATCTAGGCATTGTTTGTATAAGAACGAATCCTCCAAAAAATAATGCCTTACATCAACAAAAAAATTCTTCTTTTGTACTTTAGAAAGTTCATAAGGCATTACTCTGCTTGCCAAATAATTCACAAAGTCAGCATACCAAGGAGTGGGTTATGATTGCATGACAAAAGGTTGCTCATCTGGGAAATTCTCTTTGATTGGTGATTCTTTCTTTTGTTTAAGTGGCTCTAACCAAGAAAGATGATCTACAATGAGATTTTTGGTCCCTTTTTTGTCTTTGATCTCCAAGTCAAATTCTTGTAGTAGAAGTACCCATCGGATCAGTCTGGGCTTAGCATCTTTCTTCTCAATCAAGTATTTGATTGCTGAATAGTCCATCAAGACAAAATGACCTTTAACCCAATCAAGTATGCTCTAAATTTGTCGAATGCAAACACTATTGCTAGGAGCTCTTTTTCTATTGTTACATAATTTAGCTGTGCTTTTGAGAGTGTTCTGCTAGCATAATAGATGCATGAAAGATCTTGTCTCTTCTTTGCCTAAAATAGCTCCAACTGCATAATCATTTGCATCATACATATCTTGAATGGAAGATTCTAATCTGGAGCTATGATAACTGGTGCAGAAGTCAAGGCACTTTTGAGAGGTTGGAAGGTTGATAAGGAAGTATTTTCTTTAATAGCATGCAAAGTGGCTTTGTGATTTTTGAGAAGTCCTTGATGAATCTTCGACAGAAGCTAGCATGTCCTAAAAAACTCCGAATGCCCTTAATTGAGGAGGGAGGTAGTAGCTTTTCAATTGTTTCAATCTTAGCTTGATCTACTTCAATGCCTTGATTAGATACCTTATGACCTAACACAATTCCTTCTTTCACCATGAAATGACATTTCTCCCAATTTAGAATCAAGTTTGGCTCCATACAATGTTGCAAGACTTTTTCCAGATTTGAAAGACAATGATCAAATGATTCTCCAAAAACTGACAAATAATCCATAAACACCTCAATGAACCTTTCTACCATGTCTGAAAAGTTCGCCATCATATTCCTTTGAAATGTTGCTAGTGCATTATATAGACCAAATGGCATCTTTCTAAAAGCAAAAGTACCATAAGGACATATAAAAGTTGTTTTTTCTTAATCCTCCAGTGCAATTGTAATATGATTATATCCTGTGTACCTATCTAGGAAACAATAATAAGCTTTTCCAGTAAGTCTGTCAAGCATCTGGTCTATAAATGGTAGACGGAAGTGATCTTTTCTGGTGGCTTTATTGAGCTTTCTGTAATCGATGCACACTCTCCATCTAGTCAATGTTCGTTGTGGAATCAATTCATTTTTCCGGTTGGGTACTACTGTCATTTCACCTTTCTTTGGCACAACTTGAACCGGACTTACCCATTGACTATCAGAGATTAGGTAGATTATGCCAGCTGTAATACCCTGACTTTTAAGACTTGAGCTTAGAGAATAAGCTTGAGATTAGTCGATTGCTAAGCCCTGGTTTAGCAAAATCTCAAATTGTGATTAAGGGTTAATGACTTCAAAAGTGGATGTCGTTAGTGATAAATAACCCTTTTGGAGAATATGATGTGACTTGGCACTCGAATGTGATTCGTGTGTGTTGTGAGAAGCGCCGAAACCCTGTATTTGAGTTCAATTATGGATTAACATCCAAATTGACTTAGAATAGAGGGAAGAATTGAATGGGGTATTGTGTTGGAAATGGTGTCATAGTGTGTTTTGATATCATTGCAATTGGTTTGGAACTTTGGAATGGAAAAGTTGCAATGTTAGGTTTTGAAATGTGAATTGTGTTGACATGTTGAGATTGTTGTGAAAACATGTCAATAAGATGTGAATTTGATTGATTTGGTGTTTCCAATAGATTCCTTGTGAAAATTTATGTGGGAATGATGTTTGGTATGAAAATGGGACCATTGGAAGCAAAGATACAAAATCTGAAATTCTGTCCAGTGAAACTCTATTCTGGGCAGTCAATTTGTGTGAACGTTTTGAATGACCAAATGGTGTCTAATAATTCTGAAACTTTCCAGTCTTAAAGTTCATATCCCAAGCTTCAAAATGGAAATGTAATTTGTACTATTTCATTTTGGGAACTGGGAGATATGTATGTCCAAAGTTTGGGATTAAAACTGAACTCTGTTTTGGAACAGTGTTAAGTTTTGTGTAATTCTGTATTTGTGTGGTGATTTCTAGTAATGATCCATATTTTTCCTATAAATAGGACTTAAATAGATTTCATTTGGCTTTAGGATCACTTCATTTCAAATTTTATAGAATTAGTTATGATTTTTCAAAGTTTGGGTAGAAAATCTGCCAGAAAATCCGAAAATGGGAATTATGACATCATCAAAATAAAAGATGACATTAGCATGGAAATTAAAACATTTTCTCATCATCTTCAGCTCTCATTTTCGTGCTGAACCAGCAGCCAAGAGAGAGAGAAATTTTGAGAGCTTTTAGAGAGAGAAAGAGAAGAGAACTTACAAGGTAGGTTGATTTCTTCGGTGAATTCGTACCTAATGCGTATAACCTTGTTCCTAAACTTCTCTTCTATGTTATGTAAGGTGTTTGAGGCACAAATCTTGGTGTTTTGAAGTTAGGTTTTTCAGCCACAAGAAGGAAAAGCTAGTGGGAGCTTGAGGTAACTTCCAAACTCTTGCATATTGACTATTTTGGTTGTTATAGACAATTTAATCGGTGAAATTTCGCCGAATTGTCTGTGTGTAAAAATGGAAAATGGGTTGTGGGGGTTGTTATGCTGCCAAAATTTATACTAAATGGTAGTTGTAACCTAATGGAATAGTCAATAAAGTGGTTAGGAGTAGAAAGGAACGCATTTATGGAGCTGAAACCAAAAAACCCCAATTTTTCCGGGGAATTGAGAATTTTGGCCAAGGCTAGTTTGGAGGGGTTATAGATGGATTTTCAATGATTTGATAATTCCATTGAGTTTAGGAGCGAAAATTAGGTGGGGTGATAGTTGGTCACTTTTTCGGAAAAGGCCGAAAAAGCATAATTACGAAAACGCCCCTGAAACCCTTAAAGTGGGGCTGCAAGGGTAAATTTGTAAATTGACATTGAATTGGATAATTTTGAGTCTGGAAATGGATTCTTTGGGCAAAAATATATTAGAATAGCCTATGTCAAAATTTCAAAAAAAGTACAGCCAGACCGGGTTCGGCGGGGCTAGGCCCCTGGGGGTATTTTAGTAAATTTTCAATATAGCCTCATATAACCCCCAAAAATACTATGGAAGTGTCTAAATATTACATTTGACATTGTAGGATCGAATGTGAGGCCCCGAGTTGCTGGTACGCAAATCGAGGAGAAAAGAATGGAGGTAGGGGACTTACCTTACTTGTATGTATTTGATATCTTTGCTTATATAGTGATGTATGTGATTGCTTTACTTGATTGTGTAGAGCATATTTGAATAAATGAAGCTCTGTTTCTGTTTTGTTGTGGCCATAGTTTTGTTACATGAAACATTGAGCATGCAGAAATGTCATTATGGGGCATGCATCTAGATAAAGCTAACATGTCATACACATAGCATCTATCATGCATGTATTATGGTATCTGTTTCCTACTGAGATTCTCTCGAATCTCACCCTCCCCTACCAAGAATTTAGACATGGCATGTGGCTCGTGGAGGGAGCGGCTAGGACTCCTTCAAGATAAGATTGTGTAATCCCCATTTGAAGAATTGTAATGAGCAATTGTGCCTTGTGTATCTTTAGTAAAGGTATGTACCCGGGATTGTCGGGATGATTATGTTGTGCACTCTGATATTTATATGAATGTGATTTATCTTCGCGTAATAATTGTATTCCAAATGTGAATATGAGACCAAGTTTATAAATGATTTCAAAAGATATTTTTGAAAACCCCATCATGTGATAGGTTAGTAAATGTTATTTGATTATTATTGGTCTCTATTTCATTTTAATCGCGTATTTCGGATATAATTATGGAGGGGGTTACACCAGCATCCAGCCACTTTATTACCTCCTTTCTCACCACCTCCTTTATGTTTGGATTGAGGCTTCTTTGGTGCTCGACTGATGGCTTGTAGTTGTCCTCCATCAAGATCTTATGCATACAAATTGAAGGACTAATCCCTCTTATATTAGTTATTGACTATCCAAATGTTGTTTTATACTTCCTTAGAACTCTTAATAACTTTTCTTCTTCTTCGGAGTAAGAGCTGCAAAGATGATTATAGGTAATGTTGAATTTCCTCCCAAATAAACATACTTCAAGTGGGATGGCAGTATTTTCAAATCCAGTACTCGTGGTTGCTCTATTGATGGTACTAGCTTACTCGGCCTTTCCCCAAGCTCTTCAAATGGTTTCTTGATAAAAATTGGGGAATTTGCATCAAGGTACCTTATCTCCTCCAAGACTTCTAGATTAGTAGATTTTAATGCATCTACCATTCCTATTGCTAATAGTTGATCCATGTAGATTTCATTCACCACGTCTTTTGTGTAATATCCCAAAAAGTGATTAAGGGCTAATGACTTCAAAAGTATATGTAATTATTGTTGAATAAACACTTTTGGAGAATGTGTGATGAGAATTTGGATATTTTAATGATTCCAATAGCTTCCTTGTGAAAATTCGTGTGGGGAGAGTGTTTATTGTGAAATTGGAACCATTGGGAACAATTGTTCAAAAGTTGAAAACTCGGTCCATTGAAACTCTGTACAGGTCTGCCAAATTGTATAGACGTTTTTACTACGCAAATGATGTCAGAAAATTATGAAACTTTCCAGTCTTAAAGTTCACATCCCAATCTTCAAAATGGATATATAATTTGTGCCATTTCGTTTTGTGAGCTAGGAGATATGACTGTCCAAAGTTTGGGATGGAAACTGAACTCTGTTTTGGGGCAGTGATGAGTTTTATATGATTCTGGACTTTTGTGGTGATTTTCAGTAATGGCCAATATTTTCCCTATGAAGAGGACTTAAATATCTTTCATTTGGCTTTGGAATTACCTCATTTCGATTTTTCTAGAATTAGTTATGATCTTTCAAATCTGGCCAGAAAATCTGCCAGAAAATCCGAAAATGTGAAATTAGAAATTATGACATCATCATGTGGTAAGGTGACATTAGCATGATATTATAAATCACTTTTCCGTTCTCTCTTCAGCCATTTCCGACGTCTTGAGCTTCAAAGAGAAAAGGAAAGTGATTTGAGATATCTAGTGAGACAAGGAGCAAGAACTTCAAGGTAAGTTCGATTTCTTCGGTGTTTTAGCTCTTGACTTATATAATCCTTCTCCTAAGCTTCTCTTCTAGATGATTCAAGGTGTTTGAAGCTATAATTTAAGTGTTGAGAAGGCTAGGGTTTTGGTTATCAAAGGGAAAAGCCAGAGGGAGCTTGAGGTAACTTCCAAACTTTCGTATATTGCTTATTCTGGTTGTTGTGGGCAATTTAATCGGTGAAATTTCGCCGGATTGCCATTGGTTTTAAAGTTTGGAAATGATATGGCCTAGGGGTTATGCTGCCCAAATTGGGTCTTAATGTTAGTTTTAACCTAATGTAATGGTTAATAAAGTGGTTAGGAGTAGAAAGAAACGCGTTTGCGGAGCTGAAATCGTAAAACCTTGATTTTCTCTCGAGAGCTCATAAATTTCGGCCAGCTCTAGAAATGAGTCTTAGAGTTGGATTTTCAATGATTTGATGGTTCCATTGAGTTCAGGAGCAAAAATTAGGTGGGGTTACAGTTGGCCACTTTTTCGGAAAAGGCCGAAAAAGCATAATTACGAAAACGCCCCTGAAACCTTGAAATAGTTGCTGCCGAGGGCAATTTCGTCCTTTGGCAATGAATTTGATAATTCTGAGTCCGAAAATGGATTCCTTGGGCGGAAATATGTTAGGATAGCCCAGATTACAATTTCGGGAAAAGTGCAACCGGACCGGGTACGGCGGGCCCAGGCCGGGTCCCCGGGGGTATTTTTGTAAATTTTCATTATAGACTCATATAACCCCAAGTAACACTATGGAAGTGTCTAAATGGTGCATTTGGAATTGTAGGATTCGATATTTGCCGCCCTCGGGAGCCAACTGCGCCGAAGAACGTCAGGAATGGACAACGTAGTGACTCTCTCTCTCTTATACTTTGTGTAATGCACTGTATGTGTGTTGTATCACTATTTTATGATGATTTCTGATGTTGCTGCGGTTACAGCTGGTGATAGCTGTCGTTTATAGCGCAAGCTATCGTTTACAGCGTAAGCTGTCATTATTGTGATTACAGTGTAAGCTGTCGTGATGTTGATTACAGCAAGAGCTATCGTATTGTGTATACAGCCGTGAGTGCTGTCGTTTATGGTGAAAACCATGTATCTGTGAATTGTTGCTGCTGTTGCTGTTTGTGATTTATGTACATGCTTTGTGTTTATGCATTGTGTGAGTGGTTTGTTACTACTGAGATTCTCTCGAATCTCATTCTTTCCTATGACTAACATTTCAGACAGGGCGTGTGGCTCAAAGGAGAAGGGGCCAACCCGGAGCAATTAGGACCCTTGGGGGTATATAGTTGAATTGGAAACGTTGGTTATGTATTTTGAACTCGGGATTACTGTATATTCTGAATCAGGAACACTACATTCGATTTTGGTTGTGTAATCCCCTAGTGTATACTTATAAACCTTCAGGTTTTTATGCATAGAACCCGGGAGTTGCCGGGGATACGGTTATACACTCTGATATGATTGAATGTATATTAACTGCATAGGTAATTATATTCGAATTTTGAAATTGAGACCAGGATAGAGAAGAGTTTTTGAAAGTTTTTGTGAAAACCCTACTATAGTGTAGGAACTTGAAATGAGTTTAAGCTATCCGACGGTCTCTAAACCAATTTAATTATGTAATATCAAATTAAAATTAGGTGGTTAAAGGCAGGGGGTTACATTTTTGGTATCAGAGCTGTAGTTCTTGGCAAGGATTGAGGTAGCTAGGATAGATCCCTTAGATAGTAGTAGGGATAGAAGATTATCTGTGAATGATTGTTGTGTATGCACATGTATGTTTTATTGACATGGATATATATATATATGAGTTTTGTGACTATATGTGCATACTATCTCTGCTAAATTAATGGGGCAAATTGTTTGTAGAATGAAGAAAACTAGAGGACGCCCCAATATTCCGCGTGTAGACCCAGAGGTGGAGGTCGTCAATGATAATCCACCAGATCCTATGCAAGAGCTGATGGGTCTAATCCGGGATCAAAGAGATATGATAACTGAGCTGAGAGAAGAGCTCAGAGCAAAGAAAGTGAAGAACAAGGAAGGTCCAGTTCAGTCCACTCCGGAGGAAACTCAAGAGGAAACTCGACATAAGGACACTGCAGAAGGATCAGCAAGACCACTAGAATCCCCACCTCATGCTATTCCAAATCAATAATCATATGGGATGCCGCTTAGAGAGGACAGAGACCTTCAGTTTTGGGTCACTAGATTTTGCAAGCATCTGCCTCCGGCGTTCAGAGGAAGGTTTGACCCTCAAGCAGCCGAAGATTGGATGAACAGGCTGGAGAAAATATTTGAGGTTCTTGGTTGCCCAGATGAGGTGAAGCCACGACTGGCCGTTTATAAGCTCGAAGGGGATGCAGATCGTTGGTGGCGGAATATCGCCCTAACATTGAAAAGCAAGGAAATGCCATTGACTTGGGAACTGTTTCAGCAAGAGTTCAACGAGAAGTATTTTCCCAAATCGGTGAGACTCGAGAAGGAGACAGAATTTCTCAACATTAGACAAGGGGACACAGAGAACTTCGATGATTACTTGTCCCGTTTTGTTCGGTTGGCTCGGTACTCCTCTTACCTCCGATACAAGGATGACGAAGAATGGAGTTCTGATATGCTCATTCGCGGTCTGAGGCGAGAGTTGAGGAAACGCCTAGCTACTCACCAATTTACCAAGTTCAACAAGGCGGTTGAGCAGTGTAGGATTACAGAGAACAACTTGAGAGAATTGTATCCTGCCAGAGCTACTAGCCACCGCAATGAATCTAGTAAGGGTGCTACCTCACAGAAGCGAAAGGGGCAAGGATCTTCATCTGGAAGTGGTAAGAAGCCCTACCAGTCTGGGAGCCGTGACTAGCAAAGAACATATTTTCCACCGTGGATTTGTCGTCGCTGTAATCAACCACACCAGGGGTAAAACATGTGATGGCAAAATAATATGTTACAATTGTAAGCGTGTGGTCCATACTGCTGCTGATTGCAAAGAGCCACGACCAGACCAGAGACCAAAGACATAAGGCCGAGTATTTGCTATGACCCACGAAGAGACCCGTAAATCTCCTGAGCTGATACAAGGTAATATTCTTCTTAATGGCCATCTGTTGCAAGTTTTGTATGATTCGGGTGCAAGTCACTCCTTCATCGCCTATGATTGCGTGAAGCGCCTGGGAATGCATGTACATAAGTTACCATTTGAATTAGTAGTGCCAACTCCAATGGGTGTTAAGGCCTTAACCACAGAAGCTTGTTTGAGTTGTGTTATAACTGTGGAAGGGAAACAATCTGTTGTAGATCTTATATGTTTGCCGCTTTACCAATTGGAAGTTATTTTGGGTTTTGATTGGTTAACGGCAAATAATGTATTACTTGATTGTGGGAACAAGAGGATAGTATATCCTGTTTCTCAGAGGGCTGAAGTTGTGGATTCTAGTATAAATTTCCTTGCTGCAGCCAAAGCTGAAAAGTATCTTGAAAAGGGTTGCTAGGGTTATGTGGTGTTTTTCTCTGTGCAAGGGGAAACTGGCGAAACCTTGAATAATATACCCGTGGTAAATGAATTTCCTGAGGTGTTTCCGGATGATTTGAGCGGATTACCTCCAGAAAGGGAAGTTCAATTTCCAATTGATATTGTGCCTGGAGTTGGCTCTATATCTAAGGCCCCATATCGGATGGCCCCAAATGAAATGGTTGAGTTAAAGAAACAAATAGAAGACTTGCTTGAAAAAGGGTTCATTAGACCCAGTGTGTCACCTTGGGGAGCTCCAGTGTTGTTTGTAAAGAAGAAAGACGGGAGTCTTCGATTGTGTATCGACTACAGAGAACTAAATAAAGTTACTATTAAGAACAAGTACCCTCTTCCCCGAATCGATGACCTTTTAGATCAACTATCCGATTCGTGTGTATTTTCAAAGATTGATCTAAGGTCAGGGTATTATCAGCTACGAGTAAAAGCAGAAGATGTTTCGAAGATTGCTTTTGGGACCAGGTACGGTCACTATGAGTTCTTGGTGATGCCATTTGGGCTAACCAATGCGCCTACGGTTTTCATGGATTACATGAACCGTATCTTTCGACAATATTTGGATCAGTTTGTTGTTGTGTTTATCGATGACATTCTGATATATTCCAAGAGTATGGAGGAGCATGAGCATCATTTGAGAGTTGTATTGAATACATTCCGTGAGAAACAACTATATGCTAAATTGAGCAAGTGCGAGTTCTGGCTATCAGAAGTGAAATTCTTAGGCCATGTTATCTCGCAAGAAGGGATCTCTGTGGATCCCAGTAAAGTGGAAGCAATACTGGACTGGAAGAGGCCAGAATCTGTGGTGGAAATACGCAGTTTTCTGGGTGTTGCTGGTTATTATCGAAGATTTATCCAAAATTTCTCCTGTATTGCGTTGCCATGACCAAGCTCACAAGAAAGGATCAGTCGTTTATGTGGGATGAGAAATGTGAAAACTGTTTTGTGGAGCTGAAGGAAAGGTTGACGACAGCACCTGTGTTGATTTTAACCGATCCCAGTTTGACATACGTTGTGTATTCTGATGCCAGTGGGTAGGGATTAGGGTGTGTCCTTATGCAGTAGGGACGTGTGGTGGCCTATGCCTCTCGACAGCTCATACCTCATGAATTGAACTATCCCACTCATGATCTGGAGCTTGCAGCCATTGTATTTGCTTTGAAGATTTGGCGTCATTACCTGTATGGTGTGACTGTGGAATTGTACTGCGACCACAAGAGTCTCAAATATCTGTATGATAAAAAAGAATTGAATATGAGACAGCGCCGCTGGATGGAATTGCTTAAGGACTACGACCTAGAAATAAAATATCATCCAGGTAAGGCAAATGTAGTCGCTGATGCTCTTATCCGAGAGATTGTCAAACTTCATGGTGTTCCGAAAAACATCATTTCCGATCGAGATCCACGATTTACTTCGAAGTTTTGGAAAGCATTGCATGAAGCCTTAGGTACTCAACTGAGATTCAGTACGACTTATCATCCTCAAAAGGATGGACAATCTGAGAGAACAATTCAGACGCTGGAAGATATGTTGCGAGCTTATGTTCTCGACTTTAAAGGAAGTTGGGATCGTTTCCTTCCACTGGCTGAGTTCGCTTACAACAACAGCTATCATGCGAGCATCCAAATGGCTCCGTATGAAGCGTTGTATGGAAGACAGTGTCAATCACCTTTATGCTGGAATGAATTATCCGAAAGGAAGCTTTATGGGCCAGATTTGGTTGATCAAACCTTAGCACAGATTCGGATCATTCGTAAGAGGCTCCTTGCAGCGCAGAGTTGACAGAAAAGTTACGCTGACAAGAGGAGAAGGCCTCTAGAATTTGAGGTTGGTGATCACATATTCCTGAGAGTATCACCAATTACGGGCATTGGGCAAGCCATCAAGAGGAAGAAGCTGAGCCCGAGATATATAGGTCCTTTTGAAATCCTTGAGAGGATTAGGCCTGTTGCTTATCAAGTAGCCCTACCCCCAAACTTGAGCAAACTACACGATGTGTTTCATGTTTCCCAACTGAAGAAGTATCAACCGGATCCATCTCATATTGTTGAATATGAAGAAGTTGAGTTAAAAGACAACTTCACATATGCGATAGAGCCAGAACAGATCATTGATAGAGAAGAACGACGGCTCAGACACCGAAGCATTCCATTTGTGAAGGTGATTTGGAAGGGAATGACTCAGAGGGAAGCAACTTGGGAAGCAGAAGCAGATATGCGAAGATGTTATCCAGAGTTTAGGGCTCAAGTTGTGTGACAAATTTCGAGGACGAAATTTATTTTACTGGGGGAGAAATATAATATCCCAAAAAGTGATTAAGGGCTAATGACTTCAAAAGTAGATGTAATTATTGTTGAATAAACACTTTTGGAGAATGTGTGATGAGAATTTGGATATTTTAATGATTCCAATGGCTTCCTTGTGAAAATTCGTGTGGGGAGAGTGTTTATTGTGAAATTGGAACCATTGGGAACAATTGTGCAAAAGTTGAAAACTCGGTCCATTGAAACTCTGTACAGGGCAGCCGATTTGTATAAACGTTTTTACTAGGAAAATGAAGTCAGAAAATTATGAAACTTTCCAGTCTTAAATTTCACATCCCAAGCTTCAAAATGGATACATAATTAGTGCCATTTCGTTTTGTGAGCTAGGAGATATGACTGTCCAAAGTTTGGGATGGAAACTGAACTCTGTTTTGGGGCAGTGATGAGTTTTATATGATTCTGGACTTTTGTGGTGATTTTCAGTAATGACCAATATTTTTCCTATAAAGAGGACTTAAATATCTTTCATTTGGCTTTGGAATCACCTCATTTCGATTTTTCTAGAATTAGTTATGATTTTTCAAAGTTGGGCAGAAAATCTGCCAGAAAATCCGAAAATGTGAAATTAGAAATTATGACATCATCATGTGGTAAGGTGACATCAGCATGATATTATAAATCACTTTTCCGTTCTCTCTTCAGCCATTTCCGACGTCTTGAGCTTCAAAGAGAAAAGGAAAGTGATTTGAGATATCTAGTGAGACAAGGAGTAAGAACTTCAAGGTAAGTTCGATTTCTTCGGTGTTTTAGCTCTTGACTTATATAATCCTTCTCCTAAGCTTCTCTTTTAGATGATTCAAGGTGTTTGAAGCTATAATTTAAGTGTTGAGAAGGCTAGGGTTTTGGTTATCAAAGGTAAAAGCCAGAAGGAGCTTGAGGTAACTTCCAAACTTTCGTATATTGCTTATTCTGGTTGTTGTGGGCAATTTAATCGGTGAAATTTCGCCGGATTGCCATTGGTTTTAAAGTTTGGAAATGATATGGCCTAGGGGTTATGCTGCCCAAATTGGGTCTTAATGTTAGTTTTAACCTAATGTAATGGTTAATAAAGTGGTTAGGAGTAGAAAGAAACGCGTTTACGGAGCCGAAATCGTAAAACCCCGATTTTCTCTGGAGAGCTCATAAATTTTGGCCAGCTCTAGAAATGAGTCTTAGAGTTGGATTTTCAATGATTTGATGGTTTCATTGAGTTCAGGAGCGAAAATTAGGTGGGGTTACAGTTGGCCACTTTTTCGGAAAAGGCCGAAAAAGCATAATTACGAAAACGCCCCTGAAACCTTGAAATAGTGGCTGCCGAGGGCAATTTCGTCCTTTGGCAATGAATTTGATAATTCTGAATCCAAAAATGGATTCCTTGGGCGGAAATATGTTAGGATAGCCCAGATTAAAATTTCGGGAAAAGTGCAACCGGACCGGGTACGGCGGGCCCGGGCCAGGTCTCCTGGGGTATTTTTGTAAATTTTCATTATAGACTCATATAACCCCAAGTTGTAACCCCCTAACTTTAAACACGTAATTATAATTCGATAACACATATTTAAATCGGATTAGAGACCATTGGATGCTTTAACCTCGTTTTAAACTTTCTGTCTCACAGTAAAATTTTTACAAAACTTTCAAACTCTTTTTCCCATCCAGGTCTCAATTTCAATATTCGAATATAATTACCTGTGCAGTTAATATACATTCAATCATATCAGAGTGTATAACCGCATCCCCGGCAACTCCCGGGTTCTATGCATAAAAACCTGAAGGTTTATAAGTATACACTAGGGGATTACACAACCAAAATCGAATGTAGTATTCCTGATTCAGAATATACAGTAATCCTGAGTTCAAAATACATAACCAACGTTTCCAATTCAACTATATACCCCCAAGGGTCCTAATTGCTCCGGGTTGGCCGCTTCTCCTTTGAGCCATACGCCCTGTCTGAAATGTTAGTCATAGGAAAGAATGAGATTCGAGAGAATCTCAGTAGTAACAAATCACTCACACAATGCTTAAACATAAAGCATGTACATAAATCACAATCAGCAACAGCAGCAGCAATTCACAGATACATGGTTTTCACCACAAACGACAGCACTCACGGCTGTATACACAATACGACAGCTCTTGCTGTAATCAACATCACGATAGCTTGCGCTGTAATCAGTAATCAACATCACGACAGCTTACACTGTAATCACAATAACGACAGCTTACGGTGCAAACGACAGCTTGCGCTGTAAATGACAGCTATCACCAGCTGTAAATGACAGCTATCAACGCAACAGCATCAGAAATCATCATAAAACAGTGATACAACACACATACAGTGCATTACACAAAGTATAAGAGAGAGAAAGTCACTACCTTGTCCTTTCCTGACGTCCTTTGGCGCAGTTGGCTCCCGAGGGTGGCAAATATCGAATCCTACAATTCCAAATGCACCATTTAGACACTTCCATAGTGTTACTTGGGGTTATATGAGCCTATAATGAAAATTGACAAAAATACCCCCGGGGACCCGGCCCGGCCAGCCGTACCCGGTCCGGTTGCACTTTTCCCAAAATTCTAATATGGGCTATCCTAACATATTTCCACCCAAGGAATCCATTTCCGGACTCGGAATTTTCAAATTCATTGTAAAATTACAAATTTACCCTTGGCAGCCCTACTTCGAGGGTTTCAGGGGCGTTTTCGTAATTATGCTTTTTCGGCCTTTTCCGAAAAAGTGACCAACTGTAACCCCACCTAATTTTCGCTCCTGAACTCAATGGAACCATCAAATCATTGAAAATCCAACTCTAAGACCCATTTCTTGAGCTGGCCGAAATTTATGAGCTCTTCGGAGAAAATTGAGGTTTTACGATTTCAGCTCCGTAAACGCGTTCCTTTCTACTCCTAACCGCTTTATTCACTATTACATTAGGTTATAACTACCATTTGAACCAAAATTGGGCAGCATAACCCTTAGAAAACTCAATTTCCAAAATTTAAAACCAATGGTAATCTGGCAAAATTTCACCGATTAAATTGCCCACAGCAGCCAGAATAATCAATATACGAAAGTTTGGAAGTTACCTCAAGCTCCCACTAGCTTTTCCCAAATTTGGCTGAACCCTAGCCTCTTTGAAACACCAAATTTTGAGCTTCACAACCTTAAAGAATAAAGAGGAGTAGCTTAGAGTCGGAGTTATACGCGTTAGGAGCTAGATCGTCAGAGAAATCGGCTTACCTTGCGAGATTTCTTCCTCTTTTTCTCTCTTTTCTCCAAGCTCTCTCTCACGTATTTTTTTTTTTCTGAAATGGGGTCGGGAATGGCTGATGAAGATGGTGGAATTGCTTTTAATTCCATGTTGATGTCATCTTACAATATGATGATGTCATAATTTTTAGTTTCCCATTTTCGGATTTTTCAGAAATTCTGGCAGATTTTCTGCCCTAACTTTGAAAAATCATAACTAATTCTAGAAAAATTTAAATGAGGTGATCCCAAAGCCAAATGAAATATATTTAAGTCCTCTTTATAGGAAAAATATGAGCTATTACCAGAAATCACCACAAAATTTCAGAATTACACAAATTTCATCATTGCCCCAAAACAGAGTCCATTTTCGACCTCAAAATTTGGACAGTCATATCTCCCATTTCCCAAAACGAAATGGCACAAATTATATGTCCATTTTGAAGCTTGGGAGGTGAAATTTAAGACTGGAAAGTTTCATAATTTTTTGACATCATTTGCCTAATCAAAACATCCACACGAGAAGACTGCCCAGAATAGAGTTTCACTGGACAGAATTTCATATTTTGCATCTTTACTTCCAATGGTTCCATTTTCATACCAAACATCATTCCCACATAAATTTTCACAAGGAATCCATTGGAATCATTAAAATATCCAAATTCCCATTACACATTCTCTAAAAGTGTTTATTCAACAATAATTACATCCACTTTTGAAGTCATTAGCCCTTAATCACTTTTTGGGATATTACACAAGTAACACTATGTAAGTGTCTAAATGGTGCATTTGGAATTGTAGGATTCGATATTTGCCGCCCTCGGGAGCCAACTGCGCCGAAGGACGTCAGGAAAGGACAAGGTAGTAACTCTCTCTCACTTATACTTTGTGTAATGCACTGTATATGTGCTGTATCACTGTTTTATGATGATTTCTGATGCTGCTGTGGTTACAGCTGGTAATAGCTGTCGTTTACAATGCAAGCTGTTGTTTACAGTGCAAGCTGTCGTTTACAGCGTAAGCTGTTGTTATTGTGATTACAGCGTAAGCTGTTGTGATGTTGATTACAGCAAGAGTTGTCGTATTGTGTATACAGCCGTGAGTGCTGTCGTTTGTGGTGAAAACCATGTATCTGTGAATTGCTGCTACTGTTGCTGATTATGATTTATGTACATGCTTTGTGTTTATGCATTGTGTGAGTGGTTTGTTGCTACTGAGATTCTCTCGAATCTCATTCTTTCCTATGACTAACATTTCAGACAGGGCGTGTGGCTCAAAGGAGAAGCGGCCAACCCGGAGCAATTAGGACCCTTGGGGGTATATAGTTGAATTGGAAACGTTGGTTATGTATTTTGAACTCGGGATTACTGTATATTCAAAATCAGGAACACTACATTCGATTTTGGTTGTGTAATCCCCTAGTGTATACTTATAAACCTTCAAGTTTTTATGCATAGAACCCGGGAGTTGCCGGGGATGCGGTTATACACTCTGATATGATTGAATGTATATTAACTGCACAGGTAATTATATTCGAATTTTGAAATTGAGACCAGGATAGAGAAGAGTTTTTGAAAGTTTTTGTGAAAACCCTACTATAGTGTAGGAACTTGAAATAAGTTTTAGCTATCCGACGGTCTCTAAACCAATTTAATTATGTAATATCGAATTATAATTAGGTGGTTAAAGGCAGGGGGTTACATTTTGTGCAGTTGGTCAATGTATCTACTCTGTAACAGGTGTCACCTTTATCTGGAAAGGACAAAGCCTTGAAAATGTTGGAAGATACTTGATTATCTTGAACTTGTAAGGTTAACTTCCCCTGTTGCACATCTATTAACATTTTCCCAGTTGCTAGGAATGGCCTCCCAAGAATAATAGGAATTTCTTGGTCTTCTTCCATGTCAAGTATTATGAAATCAGTTGGGAATATGAGTTTGTC
This sequence comes from Inga laurina, assembly GCA_963855925.1. Classification (NCBI taxonomy): domain Eukaryota; kingdom Viridiplantae; phylum Streptophyta; class Magnoliopsida; order Fabales; family Fabaceae; genus Inga; species Inga laurina. The sequence goes on along the minus strand of OY979702.1, from coordinate 28,717,620 downwards.
CATCTTCACCAGAACATCTTTTAAGACAAACCTCAGATGTTTTATTGATCGGTCAGCCAGAAGTAATGAAACTGTGGTCAGCTTCACTTATCCAAGACCAAGTTTGTTGTAGATAGATGAGGCATGAGGTTTACACTTGCTCCAAGGTCACAAAGTGCTCTTTCAAAGTGATATTGGCCTATAATGCAAGGTATGCAAAAGCTTCCTGGATCTTTCAGCTTTGATGGTAATTTCTTTTGGAGAATAGCACTACACTCCTCAGTAAGTGCAACTATTTCAAATTCCTCAAGCTTACGCCTATTTGAAAGAATGTCCTTCATGAATTTTGCATAACTGGGCATTTGTGCTAGAGCGTCTGCAAAAGGAATGTTGATGTGCAACTTTTTGAAAACCTCTAGAAACTTTGCAAACTGCTTGTCTAACTTTGACTTCACAAGTATCTGAGGGTATGGAACTGGTAGTATATATAGGAGAGGATTGTATGGAAAGCTGATTCTTCTTGGTATCACATCATCCTCCTTCTGTTCTTGTATTTCCTGTAACCCCCTGCCTGATAAACCTTAATTATGATTCAGAATACATGATTAAAATGGAATAGAGACCAATAATAATCAAACTCATTTAACATTCCTTTGTTACGGTAAGGTTTTATAAATTCTTTCAAAATTTTCTGCCTTATCCTGGTCTCAAAGTTTCATAATTCGAATATAATTATCCTATGCAGATAAATCACATTAATATATCAGAGTGTACAACAAAATCCTGGTAACCCCGAGTTTTATATATAAACTGTGGGTATATCAATTCCTGTTTAGGGGATTACACATCTGTATCCAAAATAGTATTTACAAAATATACAGTGATCCCCAATCAAAATATGATAACCAACAACTAAAATATAAATCTCCTTAAGAAGTCCTATCTGCCCTTAGTCGTCTCCTTCTCCATGGAGCCACTTGCCCTGTCTCAAGGTTAGTTAAAGGAAAGAGTGAGATTCAAAAGAATCCTAGTAGTAACAAATCACTCATACAACATGTAATCACATAGCATGTAAGTAAATCATCAAGCAGTATCACAGCAAAAACACAGCACGCAAGCTGCCATATAAGCACACAATCACATAGTCTCATCCCTTGGATTCCACCGCCCTCAAGGTACGATCCTCCCATTGTCAACACCGATAGACTGCAGGTAATAGACCTACAAGCAATGACCAAACAAACAAACCATGTATCACATATAATATAAGGGAAATAGTCACTACTTTGTTCTTTCCTGGTATGCACTGGCACTGGTTGCTCACGATCAGGGCAAATGTCAAAGCCTATAAACCAAAATAAAGGACGATAGGTTATTCTCTATTCCAAATTCTTATCTTCATGACACTTAATGTTGATTATCATTTGAACTCTTTAGGTGCCTATTAGAAGCCTGGACACATGCCTAAAGGGTTGGGAACACTTGACCAAAGATCCCTTTCTCCGAAGCTTAACACTGATTTTTGTCTTAGGCACTTAAATGAAGATGACCTAACTCGAGAGATGGAGCGACTTGCACTTGAGCATCGAAGATCACTCGTTCGAGTGTTTGGCTGAGAGCACCAACTGAGACAGAAAATAGTAACAACACTCTAGGCCTAACCCCAATACTCGAGTGATAACCTTTTGCTCACCCGAGTTACATCAAGTGAGGCATAGGAAGTGTTTACCCAAGAGTAACAAAAACCATAAACTGAGAAGTACACTCGAGAACTACCTCCGGAACTCGAGTAATAACCCAACACTTGCAAGTACCAGAATACACTGTTGACAATTTGGCCATGAGTGTTTGCTCGAGATGCTACCTTAAAATGCATATTACTTACTCACTCGAGTGACACTCTAAACACTCGAGTGATACCCCATATCACTTGTAAGTGACGAAGTACCCTCTTGCATCCTGCTTGAACACTTGACCAAAATGCTGAAAAAAGGAAGAACATGATGCTGCACTTGAGTGAGCCCCTACCTCACTCGAGTGAGGCTTATCAGAAGCCAAATCGCAGTAGCTAACAGTATTTTCCAAATTTGCCAAATCTGATTCCAATGGTTCCAAAACTCATACCAAAGTTCACTCCCACACAAAATTCCACAAGGAACCTATTGGTAACCTCAAAAGAACCCAATTCCCATTCTAACAAGAAGTGTGGGTTTTGACCTATATTGCACCACAACTACCAAAATCTCCCAATTTCCTAATTCAATTCCAAACTAAACACAATGGCTTAAAGGCACAATATGCCATTAAATCCAACACTAAACACCATCCAAATTCATGCATTTCAAAGTATACCAAAATCAGGGCAATTTCCACAAATTTCAAAAACCAACTAAAAATCATAATATATATATATATCAAAATATCACAAATGCTCACCTCTTTTTCCCAAGGCTAAATCCTTGATTCCTCTACTCTTAAATTTGTTCAAACTCTAAAACACCTTCTTCCAAAATTATACAATTATCAAGATGATGCTCTCATCAAGGTGAACAATATTAAAGAAAAGGTCTAGAGCATTAGAAAGCATCTAGTAAGTCAAAATCTCACCTTTGTACTTTCTCTTTCCTCTTGAGCTTGGCGAAAATGGAGTTGGAGAGAGAAAATAGAGATGATGATGATGAGGTTCAGTTTTCCCTTGTTCCCAAGCTTAACAACCCGACTTGGAGGGAGAGAGAAGAGAGAAAAAGAGTATGACAAATTGACTTTGATCCTATGGTTCACAATTGGACACTTGTCACAATCGGACACTTGTCACAATCCTACTTCTTCTCCCAACTCTTTCTATACACATGCACACATGGAATAACTCTATCATAATTTCTTAAGTAATTACACATTCACCATACCTTCAACTATATTAGTAAACCCCCCTCCTCGGTGGCTGACTAATTGATCGATAAATGTCCTAATTTGCCCCTGATTCTACCAACACTTACTAAATCATCATCAAGCACATTTTATATCACAATCTACATCATATACTTCAAAAGTGTTTATTCAAACATAATTACATCCACTTTTGAAGTCATTAGCCCTTAATCACTTTTTGGGATATTACAATTCTCCCCCTGAAAAAATAAATTTCATCCTCGAAATTTGTCACACGGCTTGAGACATAAGCTCTGGATACCATCTACGCATGTCAGCTTCTACTTCCAAAATTGCCTCTCTCTGCGTTATTCCCTTCCAGATCACCTTTACATATGGAATGCTCTAATGTCTGAGCCGTCGCTCATCTCGATCAATAATATGTTCTAGCTCTACCGTATTGGTGAAGTTGTGTTGTAGTTCAACTTCCTTATACTAAACAATGTGAGATGGATCCGGTTGGTACTTCTTCAGTTGGGAAATATGAAATACATCATGGAGCCTACTCAAGTTTGCAGGTAGGGCTGCTCGATAAGCTATAGGCCCAATTCTCGTAAGAACCTCAAAAGGACCTATATACCTCGAGCTCAGCTTCTTTCTCTTGATAGCTCTCCCGATACCAGTAACTGGGGATACTCTCAGAAATACATGATCACCAACCTCAAACTCTAGAAGTCTTCTCCTCCTGTCAGCGTAGTTTTTCTGTCGACTCTGTGCTGCAAGGAGCCTCTTTCAAATGGTTCGAATATGAGCTGAGGTTTGATCAACAAGTTCCGGCCTATAAAGCTTCTTCTCAAATAACTCATTCCAACACAAGGGTGATTGGCACTGCCTCCCATACAACACTTTCATACGGTGCCATCTAAATGCTAGCATGATAGCTATTGTTGTAGGCGAACTCGGCAAGCGAAAGGAAGCGATCCCAACTCCCTTTAAAATCGAGGACACATGCATGCAACATAACCTCCAACATCTGAATAGTTCTCTCTGACTGTCCATCTGTCTGAGGATGGTAGGCCATACTAAATCTCAACTAAGTACCCAGTGCCTCATGCAAAGCCTTCCAAAATCTCGAAGTAAATCGGGGATCTCGGTTGTAAATGATATTCTTCGGTACACCATGGAGCTTCACAATCTCTCGAATATAAATCTCTGCTAGTTTATCGGGAGAGTAACCAGCATTTATCGGTATGAAGTGCATCGACTTTGTTAACCAGTCTATAATAACCCAGATCGCATCATAATTTTTTATTCTGGGCAATCCCACAATAAGGTATATGGTAACACTTTCCCATTTCTATTTTGAAATCTCAGGACTCTATAACAATCTTGGCAGTCTCTGGTGCTCAATCTTTGCTTTCTGGCAAGTAAGACACCGCGCCACATATTTTGTCACATCACTCTTCAATCCCGACCACCAATACATAGATTTCAAATTATGGTACATCTTGGTCACACCAGGATGAAGAGTATACCAGCTTTTGTGTACTTCATCAAGAATCTTTTCCCTCAACTCTGCCTTAAGTGGAACACAAATTCTCTTCTGATAATGAACTAGTCTATTAGGTGACAAATCATAGTCCTGAGCTTTTCCCCATTCAATTCTAGCCAGATTACGCTGTATCCACCCATCTTACTTTTGTGCTTCTTCAATCTCAGCTCTTAAAACACTTTCCCCTTAGGAAACCATATAATTAGGACAAATGATCTGGTTGGACAGATTCAAATCTCAAAAATCTTTTATCAATTTCCCCTCTTATATCATCACTGCTACCACAAGCACTGTCTTTCGACTAAAAGCATCTGTGACTATATTTGCTTTACCTGGATGATATTTGATTTCCAGGTTATAGTCCTTAAGCAACTCCATCCAACAATGTTGTCTCATATTCAATTATTTCTAGTTGTATAGATACTTAAGACTTTTGTGGTCACAGTACAGTTCTACCGTCTCACCATACAAATACTGCCGCCAAATTTTCAAAGCAAACACAATGGTCGTAAGCTCCAAATCATGGGTGGGATAGTTCATTTCATAAGGTTTGAGCTGTCGAGAGGCATAGGTCACCACACGTCCCTGTTGTATAACGACACACCCTAATCCCTGCTTGCTCGCATCACTATACACAATATAAGTGAAGCCGGGATCAGGTATAATCAACACAGGTGCCATAGTCAATCTCTCCTTCAACTCCACAAAGCAATTTTCATATTTCTCATCCTACACAAATGACTGATCTTTTCTCATAAGTTTGGTCATTTGGCAAGGCAATATGAGAGAAATTCCAGATGAATCTCCGGTAGTAACCAGTAAGACCCAGAAAACTGTGTACCTCAGTAACAGTTTATGGCCTCTTCCAGTTCAGTACCGCTTCCACCTTACTGGGATCCACAGAGACCCCTTCTTGCGAGATAATATGGCCTAAGAATTTCACTTCTGAAAGACAAAACTCGCACTTACTCAACTTGGCATAGAGGCGCTTCTCACACAAGATGTTCAATACAATCCTCAAGTGATGCTCATGCTCCTCCCTACTCTTGGAGTATATCAAGATATCATTAATAAACACAACAACGAATTGGTCTAGATACTATCGAAAGACACTATTCATGTAATCCATGTATACCGCCGGTGCATTGGTTAGCCCAAATGGCATCACCAAAAATTCATAATGCCCATATCTCGTTCTGAAAGTAGTTTTTGGAATATCTTTTGCTTTCACACGCAGCTGATGATAACCTGACCTTAGATCAATTTTTGAGAATACACATGAACCCGATAATTGATCTAAAAGGTCGTCAATTCTTGGGAGAGGGTACTTGTTTTTCTCATTAATCTTGTTCAGTTCTCGATAATCCATACACAAACGAAGACTTCTGTCCTTCTTCTTGACAAACAACACTGGAGCTCCCTACAGTGACACACTGGGTCTAATAAACCCTTTCTCAAGCAAGTCTTCAATATGTTTCTTTAACTCCACCATTTCATTTGGGGCCATACGGTATAGGGCTTTTGAAATAGAACCAGCTCCAGGCACAATCTCAATCGGCAATTAAACTTCCCTTTCCAGAGGCAATCCGCTAAGATCATCTGAAAATACCTTAGGAAATTCATTTACCATGGGTATATTACTCAGAGTTTCTTCAGTCTCTTCTTGGATAGAAAAGAATACCATATATCCCTGACAACCCTTTTCTAAATACCTCTTAGCCTTGGCCGTTGAAAGGAAATTCAGAATGCCATTCAAATCATTCACATTCTGAGCTCTTTGAGATGCAGGATATACAATCTTCTTGTTCCCACAATCAAGTAACACATTGTTTGCCATTAACCAATCAAAACCCAAAATGACTTCTAATTTATATAACGGTAGACAAATCAAATCCATAGTAGACTCAAGCCCTTCCACATTTATAACACAGTTTAAACACTACAGCAGTCACAGCCTTGACACCTATTGGTGTTGAGACAACTAAATCGAATGGCAACTTATGTACATGCATACCCAGGCACTTCATACAATCATAAGCAATGAAAGAGTGGCTTGCACCCGAATCAAACAATGCTTGTAGCAACTACCATTTAGAAGGACTTTACCTTGTATGAGATCAGGGGACTTCCAGACTTCCTCATGAGTCATGGCGAATACTTGGCCCTAAGTCCTTAGTCATTGCTCCACCTGTGGCTGCCGACATTCTCTAGAAAGATGCCCCGATTGCTTACATTTAAAGCAGATCATTTTACCCCAACAATTTCTACCATAGTACGGCTTATTGCAATGGGGACATACCCATTCTGTTGTAAATCTCTGAGGCTCACGATCTCTAGGCTGGTAGGGCTTCTTACCACTGCCCCTAGATGAAGAAGATCCCTGGCCCTTTAGCTTCTGGGAAGTAGTACCCTTACTGGGTTCACTACGGCTACTAGTACCCTTGGCCGGATACAAATCTCTCAAGTTGTTTTCAGTGATTCTACATTCTTCGACCGCCTTATTAAACTTGGTGAACTGGTGGGTGGCTAATCTTTTTCTTAGTTTTTGCCGCAACCTACAAACGAGCATATCTGAACTCCATTCCTCGTCATCCATTTTTCATAGATAAGAGGAATATCGAGACAAACGAATGAAACAGGACAGATAATCATCAAAAGTTTTGGTGCCCCTTACTTGATAGACAGGAGTTCTATTTCCTTCTCCAGTCGCATTGACTTGGGTAAATATTTCTCATTAAACTGCTGCTAGAACACTTCCCAGGTTAGTGGCACATTTTGCTGCTCAATGTTAGGGTAATATTCCGCCACCAACAATCTGCATCACCCTCGAGCTTGTAGACTGCCAGGCGTGCCTTTACCTCATCCGGGGACTCAAGCACTTCGAAGATCTTTTCCAGTCGATTTAACCAATCTTCGGCTGCATGGGGATCAAATCTACCTCTGAACACTGAAGGCAGGTGCTTGCAAAATTTTGAAACCCAGTATTGTAAATCCCTTTCCTCTCTAATTGGAACCCCATGTGATTCTTGGTTTGGTAGAGAATGAGGAGGCGACTCCAGTGATTGTGCCAACCCTTCAACAGTTTCTTCCATATGGGTCTTGTCTAGTGTGGATGGACCCTGGCCCTTATTTCGTTTAGCCTTTTCTTCTTTGAACTCCTCTCTCAGCTCAGCAATCATATGCCTCTTATCTTTAGTCAAACCTATCAATTCTTGCAAAAGGTCCAGTGGATTGTCATTGACCACCTCCACCTCAAGGTCTACCTGCTGTACTCTGGGACGACCCATTGTCATTTTCATTCTACAAATTATTCACTATGTCAGTTCCATAGATAATGTATACACATAGTTCACAAATATCATATATATCCACAGCACAAAACAGATATGTGTAAACACAACAACTAGCACAGATTATCTTTTATCCTTATAGTCAAAACGAAGGGAACTATCCTAGCAAACTCTACCCTTGCCAGGAACTACAGCTCTGATACTAAAAATGTAACCCCCTTCCTGATAAACTGTAATTATGATTCAAAATACGTGATTAAAATAGAATAGAGATCAATAATAATCAAACTCATTTAACATTCCTTCCTTACGGTAGGGTTTTATAAATTCTTTCAAAATTTTCTGCCTTATCCTAGTCTCAAAGTTTCACAATTAGAATATAATTACCCTATTCAGATAAATCACATTAATATATCAGAGTGTATAACAAAATCCCGACAACCCCAAGTTTTATATATAAATTGTGGGTATATCAATTCCCGTTTAGGGGATTACACAACTATATCCAAAATAGTATTTAAAAATATACAGTGATCCCCAATCAAAATATGATAACCAACAACCGAAATATAAATCTCCTTAAGGAGTCCTATCTGCCCTTGGTCGTCTCCTTCTCCTTGGAGCCACTTGCCTTGTTTGAAGGTTAGTCAAAGGAAAGAGTGAGATTCAAAAGAATCCCAGTAAAAACAAATCACTCATACAACATGTAATCACATAGCATGTAAGTAAATCATCAAGCAACATCACAGCATAAGCACATCACGCAGGCTGCCATATATGCACACAATAACATAGTCTCAACCCCCGAATTCCACCACCCTGACGGTACAATCCTCCCACCTTCAACACCGATGGGCCGTAGGTGATAAACTCACAAATAGCCTTTCGGCTTTCACATATAGCCTTTTGGCTTTTACATAGTCTCATCCCCTGGATTTCACCACCCCGAAAGGTACGATCCTCCCACCGTCACCACCGATGGGCTGCAGGTGATAGACCCACAAGAAATGATCAAACAAACAAACCATGTATCACATATAGTATAAGGGAAAGAGTCACTACCTTGTTCTTTTCTGGTGTGCACTGGCACCGGTTGCTCACGATCAAAGCAAATGTCAAAGCCTATAAACCAAAATCAAGGATGATAGGTTATTCTTTGTTCCAAATTCTTATCTTCATAACACTTAATGTTGATAACCATTTGAACTCTTTAGGTGGCTATTAGAAGCCTAGACACATGCCTAAAGGGTTGAGAAGTACACTCGAGCACTACCTCTGGAACTCGAGTGATAACCCAATACTTGCGAGTACCAGAATACACTTTTGACAATTTGGTCGTGAGTGTTTGCCCGAGACGCTACCTTAAAATGCAAATTACTTACTCACTCGAGTGACACTCTAAACACTTGAGTGATATCTCATATCACTCGCAAGTGAGAAAGTGCACTCTTACATCCTGCCTGAACACTTAACCAAAATGCTGAAAGAAAAGGAAGACCATGACGCTGCACTCGAGTGAGCCCCTACCTTACTCGAGTGAGGCTTATCAGAAGCCAAATCGCAGCAGCTGATTGCATTTTCCAAATTTGCCAAATCTGATTCCAATAGTTCCAAAACTCATACCAAAGTTCACTCCCACACAAAATTCCAAAAGGAACCTATTGGTAACCTCAAAAGAACCAAATTCCCATTCTAACAAGAAGTATGGGTTTTGACCTATATTGCACCACAACTACCAAAATCTCCCAATTTCCTAATTCAATTCCAAACTAATCACAATGGCTTAAAGGTACAATATGCCATTAAATCCAACACCAAACACCATCCAAATTCATGCATTTCAAATTATACCAAAATCAGGGCAATTTCCACAAATATCAAAAACTAACCAAAAATCACAATATATATATATATATATATCAAAATGTCACAAATGCTCACCTCTTCTTCTTCCAAAGGCTAAATCCTTGATTCCTCTACTCTTAAATTTGTTCAAACTCTAAAACACCTTCTTCCAAAATTATACAATTATCAAGATGATGCTCTCATCAAGGTGAAAAATATTAAAGAAAAGGTCTAGGTCTAGAGCATTAGAAGGCATCTAGCAAGTCAAAATCTCACCTTTGTACTTTCTCTTTCCTCTTGAGCTTGGTGAAAATGGAGTTGGAGAGAGAAAATGGAGATGATGATGATGAGGTTCAGTTTTCCCTTGTTCCCAAGCTTAACAACCAACTTGGAGGGAGAGAGAAGAGAGAAAAAGAGTTTGACAAATTGACTTCGATCCTATGGGTCACAATTGGACACTTGTCACAATCCTACTTCTTCTCCCAACTCTTCCTATACACATGCACACATGGAATAACTCTATCATAATTTCTTAAGTAATTACACATTCACCATGCCTTCAACCAAGTTAGTAAACCCCATCCTCGGTGGCTAACTAATTGATCGATAAATGTCCTAATTTTCCCCTGATTCTCCCAACACTTACTAAATCATCATCAATCACATTTTATATCACAATTCACATCATATACTTCAAAATTGTTTATTCAACCATAATTACATCCACTTTTGAAGTCATGATCCTTTAATCACTTTTTGGGTTATTACACTTTGTCCTTCTGTTCTTCTCTGCTTTCTTTTTTTTTTCCATCATCCTTCTTTGTAATTGAAGGATCTTTCAATTCTTTCACACTTCTTAATGCAACGGCCTTCACATGCTCTCTTGGGTTTCTTTTGGTGTCACTTGCTAAAGTTCCTGGTTTTTTAGAATTCAGCATATTTGCAATTTGGCCCATATGGATCTCTAAGTTCTTTATTGAGGCATCCTGGCTTTTGAGTGTTGCATAGTCCTAGCCATGAATTGAGATGTATTCATGCTTAGTTGAGCTAGTGCATCTTACATATTCACTTTTTGATGTGATGGATTTGCTGGTTGAAGAGCTTGTTGCTAGTAATTCCCTTGCGACCTGAACACATTTTGATTATTCCTCCAACTAAAGTTTGGATGATTTCGCCACACTTGGATTGTAAGTGTTTGAGAATGGATCATTTCTTTGATTTCTGACACAATGGGCCTGCTCTTGCATGAATGAGTGTCCTTCTTGACATTGCATGCTCATATGAGGTCCTCCACATTGATCACAGGCTTCAGTAGGAGTACTAATCTTGGTTTTGATATTAATGACAACAATCTCCGACAACGGTGCTAAAACTTGTTACAGGTGTAGATGATCTATGAAAGAGTGCAAGTGTACACTGTCATGATCAAGTAAAATAGAAGTAAGTAAAGTATCGTTCCCACAAGGATTGATCACTAAGTACAAAAATGGGTAATTTTAATTCTATTTAGTCAATCGATTAGTTAGTGATTGAGAAAACAAAATAAAATGATTAGATATGAGTGCAAATAATATGAAAGCAACTATGAGAAAAAGCCCTAGGGGTCAGATTTCACTTAACAAATTACGGATTGAATCACTTATCTATTCTAGCCCAATTTATTCCACATGATTGACAGTTGAGTTTCTCTAATTTAATTACTTGCCTCTTTCAAGGTCAAGCAATTCTATAATTAATTACTAATACAATATATTCCTATATGAATTTAAGTAATTAATTATACATTAAGATTTATGGAACTCAATAAAACTACACAACTCATATGAATATATTCCTATTTCATATACAAGTCATGATTTTAATTATAGGATCTACACACATGCATCTCCTTCCAGTCTCAACATACATATTTAAATCATTCAAAAGATGGTCAATCAATTGAAAGTATTAAGAATAATAAATAAAACTCAATCATGAAGAAAAAATTAAAACTAGATTTAATAAGTTAAGATTCAATCCGTCATTAGTAAGCTACGTCATCACCCTAGGAAAATAGAAATTTAGCTCAAGATGAAATTAAAAATAAAACCAAAATAAATTGAAAACTTCATAAATATTGTATAAAGCTTGAATGAAAACCTCAAAAATTGTGCATAAAACTTGAATATTAAATTCTTAAATATAAATATACAACCAAAAGATACATGAAAAATGAAGAAATCTAGATATCTATTTAGGAGGTAAAGCCTTCCATTTAGATGACATGCAAAAAGTAATACAATCTTGAGCCTTCCAAGCTGGAGGCATGCAAAAAGTAATAAAGCCTAAGCTATCCATTTAGGAGGTCAAACCTTCTATGTAGGTGGCATTTAAAAAGTAATATAATCCTCAGCCTTCCTGGCAAGAGGCATGAAAAAAGTAATACAATGCATGAAATTAAATCTAAAAAATAACAAAATTTATTTAGAACTGTCAGAGAAAAGATATCTCCCAATCAGAGAAGGAAACTTCTACTTCTCTCCCCTCTTCCCTTTTATGCTTGGCCTTCATCTCTATTTACAGGGAAAAAAACATGTTGCTACAGTAACAAAAACGCAGTTGCTACAATGAAAACCGCGTTTGCAACAGTGCTTCCATCCGCTATAGTGCTTCCGTCTTGAATAGTGCCCTAATGAATAGTTACCCCAGTGAATAGTAACCGATGCTACAGTAAATGACTTTTTTTAATCCCATCAGCCTAATTTTTGGTCTCCTTTCTCCTCTTATTGTGTAGTTCAAAAGAGAAAACAAGTAAATATTATAATAATAATAAAAATATTTATGACAAAATCATCCTGTATTTATCAATTACATCTAAATTTATTACATTAATCTCAAATATTGTCTACAAAATCATCATATAAGGGAATATAAATATGCAAATATTTTACTTATCATAAACATTACTCGAGTGCTTACCAATCATTCAAGTGATTGTGTTGTCTCAGTGCATTAACTCTTAATCCTTCTGGTCGTCACCTACAAGTGATCCCATCACTCGAGTGCTTACCCATTCACTCGATTGATTTGTCTTAGAAAACCTTTCACAAAGTTTGATCACCATGGAGTGACTTAGAATTTTTTGAGAATAAAGTATCATCACTCAAGTGCTCAAACAGATCACTCGAGTGATCTCCCTTTGATGACTCTGAGTTCAAATCCAAGCTTAAGTAGTTCACCATGGATTTCACTCTTTTCTTCTCAAAAGATTTAATTGTCACTTAAGTCTAACAAATCAAGGTTTGCTATCAACAAAACATTATGAGAACTAACAAGAACTCAAATACCTCTCCTTTTGTCTGTACCCGAACGCGTGTTCTCATCCTTTTCTGAAGAAGCTAACCCCTATATATAGGTTAGGCTCCTAGATCCTCATTCCATAAAGTGCAATGTCCGTCTAGCAAAATAAAATCAAACAAAAAGAAAAAAAAATAGATACTGATAATAATAAATAAAGATGATGATGATGACGACGACGACAACGATGACAGTAAAAACAACTGAAATATCTTTTCCTTTTTATCTTAAATTATTATTTTTATTATTAATATCATTATTTTATCCTTCATATCAAAATCATCATTTTTACCCTAAACTTTGATATTTATAATGAAATCCCCAAAATCATGCACCATGTTCATATCTTGTCAAAATCTCACTCAAATCCTTTTAATTTATCCTAGATGACCCCCAAACATATTAAAATATATCTAAAAATCATCTAAAAATAGAAAGTCATCACACCCTCACACTTGCATCAAATCTTGTCCTCAAGATTTTAATTCATAAACAACCAAATAAAATAATGGAAGCAAGATTTTTAAAACAAACATTACAAAAGTGAAATCAACTCAAACTCTCAAAAATTAGACCTTCATTGAATTTTTTCCACACTCTAAAAATATAAGTAGTAAGGCAAATGATTTGGTAAAGATAAAGCGCAATAAAATGTTTCTCATATGGCACGTGTTTTCACTCATTTCCCATTATAATCAAGGGCTTGTGTTTCACTTCATTCCACTTATAGCAACTCATCTATCATAGGCTTGTTTATCATCTCAATATCCACTTTATTTTCCCAATGGTTATATAAATCAAAATGACTTGATAATGGATAAAACTTTAGTTAGTATCAAACATTTCAATAAAAGACATAATGAAGAAAAATTTTATAAGGAATCAACATGTTCTTTAAATTTATTTATTTATTTTTGACCCATTGGAGGTCTCCTTTGAAGGTGACCCTACACATGGGTGATGTATCACCGGTTACTCAGTTACTCCAACAACCTTTTTTCTATCTTGAGCCGTTGGAGGTCCTTTTTTGACACAACCCTGCACATGGGTGATGCAATACTGGTTACTCAGTTACTCTAACAGGCATCTCAAGAGGTTTTTAGCCTAACTCATGACCCTTTTTGACTTAACCATTTGACGCGAGTGCTAATATTGGTGATGAAGTACCCTCAGTTACTAAGTCAAGTCTAGAAAAGTCAGCAGAGTTGTTTTTGTTGTTCTTATTCATTTCCCTATCCCCCCCTCTTTTTCACTCCCACTGTTTTTCTTTTCACTTAACACTTCTAGAGTTAAAAAAAAATGAATGCCTAAATCTTCTTTATAGCATACATAGGGACTTTTCCGCTTCAATAGAGATTTTAGACAATTTCTAGAGATTAAATTACCATAAGTGTACTCCCTCATAGAAGAATAAAAATACAAGCTCAAAATTTCTTTCAAGTGAATCACTTCAGCCAAATCTTTGCATATTTAATAATTTTGAATAAAAGCAAAATTGAATCCTAATCAAATTCAATTTTTTCAAGTTTAAATCAAATCCACCTTAACAATATTTGCAAGTAAAACCTCAACTTCCTAGAATAAAAAATTTGTCGTTCACAAGTTTTTAAAAAAATCAATTCATGCTCAAGAACAATTAAAAACTTAAGGATAAGTTGTGCAAGTTATGCAAAATTAATGTTACCTCCCCTACGCTTAAATTTCACATTATCCTCAATGTGAACATATAACATGAAATAGTAAAAGTGAGGAAGAATGAAACTTGTTTAATCATATTTAGGTGCAGGGGTAATATATGTTCCCAAGGGTTCAGATTTGCATCAATTTAGTAATGGTGCTACATACTAAATAACAATCATGATCAATATGCAAATTCAACAATAACTAGCAGTCTTTTTATTATTATTATTATTATTTTTACACATGCTTTCAACAATAATTCAGAGTAAAGTAGAAAAATATTCCCCCATTTGTTCTTGATTTGCACTCTCAATTTCTACTTATCATTGTTGTCAAGGTTGAACACATCATCAAGGGCTACAAAACGAACACAAAGCAAATCTAGAAAAAGAAAAAAAAAATTGAATTACCAAAACCTTGGGCTGCCTCCCAAGAAACGCTAAGTTTATAGTCTTCAACCTGACTTTGCAAAACAATCACCTAATCATAAGTATCAAATACCATGACCAACATGTCTTTATTCATTTTCATGCAATAAGGTTTAAAACATAAAAGGTGCTCATTCACATTATTTACATGTACTTCATTAATCATCACCAATTTCAAGATACAAACATTCATTAAATTCAAAGAAGACACAACATGCATATCCTGACAATCAAATATATAAGTTTCTAAGAATTTAGAACACCCAAAAAAATCCACTTGACTCTCATCAATAAAAGTCAAAATTTCAATAGGTGGATCATATGTAATAATTCTTGGGACCTCCACACTTACCTCATAATCAAACTCACATGAATTAGGTCCCACAACTGAAACCTCTTCTAGACACTTAGTATTGTTCTCTCCTTTATTAATTTCTAACTCACAATCACCCCTAGTATTATCACAACCTAGTAGTGATATTTCTTCACTCCCTATGGTCAATTGTTCATTTGATACTCATCCTCTATTGGGGAGCCTTTTGATATATCATTGAAAATTTCTTTTTGATTCAAAGACTCAAGATTAGAAACTATTTCATCAATTTGCAATGCTACAACTTGAGCATGATCATTAGTCTTCTCTTCCTGAAAACTTCTCAAGAATTCATTTTGACTATCTAGAAGATGTTGAAGCAAATCCTTTGTTATAAGCTCCTCGTAATCAATGGAGGTAATTTCATCTACATAAGTATTGGATGATATATAAGGATGTGATGCATATAAAGGAAAAGAACAATTAGGATCCCAAGATAATGGTTGCTCATGATTCCATCCAAGGCTAAAAGTATAATCATGCAAATTAGTTTGAGCCCTAGCAAAATCATCCTCCCTATAATCTAGTGTTGAGACATAGGGACATTGCTCATTCAAGTAGAAATATCCACAAGAACTACAACAAATGTACCCACATGGAGATTTACATGCATAAGAGTCATAATAAGAATTTGTATGATTATTTTTATGCTCAAATCCACCACTTGCCCTATTAGTCCACCAAGAATAATCTATAATAGTTTAAAACTCAATTGTAATTGATCATATAATTGCAATAATTAACCACACAAACTTTTGTCATTAGTTCCTGGCAACGACGCCAAATTTCACGTTCTAGGATTGCTTTGAACTATTAGATAGATTAAGATTTTTTCAATTCCTCTTTTTTATTGATTAATGAAATTCATGTGTTGATTTTATCTCATGCTTAATACATTTGAGTGATTGGCCACATTTAGATTGTTGTATTCAATTAGATGATGCTTAAGAAAGCTAATTTAATTATAGAACTTAGATAAAATCGTGCTAGACTTGAAATTTCTAAATCAAGTCATATATCTTAAAATTGAGTTTTAAAATTTAATAATTTTATCTTACCGCCCCTTATTTAATTATCTTTTCTGATCCCTAACTCTCTCTTCATAATTCACAATTTCTTGCCAATAAAAGGTCCTTACATATAGGGCAAATAATTATTTTTTATAAATAAAAAAGTAACAAAAAGCAATTTTGTCCTGATTTGCGTCTGCGAGTCGATAGAAAAACTGGAAAATGTGATCGTTTTTTTTTTATTTAATTAAAAAAAACTACATTGCCTTAAGTAAGGCACATAACCTCAAAAGTAAGTAGAAATCCGCGCGTTGAAAACAAATTAAAATCCTTTCTTTTTTTTTGGTCAATAATTAAAATCCTTTATTGACTCTCTTTGTATTTGTATGGTTCGACAATTCATTTTTATTAAAAAAATAACATCAAAATTTTCTCATGTGTACCGTGCTTTTGAATATGGATCAGTAGAAATAATTCAAATAATATAAAAATTTTCCCACGGAACATGAATAATCTCTTGCGCCGGTGTAATTAAGCTTTTTTTTTTTTTTTTGTGAAATAAGCTTTACTATGAACGTGAATTATCTCCTGAGTTGCTCGCGAAATATCATGGCGTAACTCAAAAGAAGCAAAGAAATTACCTAAATCAATAAATGGTGAATGCTGAAAGAGAAGTAGCTAGGAATCAGGAGAAATAATCAAAAAGGGTAGTAAGGTAAAATTATCAAATTTTGAAATATCATTTTACGATATCCAAATTGATTTATAATTTGTTAAATTTAATTATCCAATTTAAAATTTAGGAAATTTAGCTGTCATTTAAATGTATTTTCCCAAAAAAATAAAGCAATTTGGGCATGAAAATCCGGCGAGGCCTTATAAACATATAGTCTTGAGCCCAAATCAATCGACAGCCCGGAAACTTCTATTTATATGGAACTAAAACCCTAACACGTTCTTCAGCAAATATTTTGTTTAGCGGCTGCTTCATCGTTACACTTTTCAGGTGTTAAATCAGGAGTAACTTGTCGGCGCTATGGGTGAGCTAAAGATTTATATACTTTGAAATGCAAAGGTTTCGGTGTTGTAGATCTGTCCTTCAATTTGGTGGTTTTGAATGTGATTGCAGGTAAGGTGCACGGATCTCTGGCTCGTGCTGGTAAGGTGAGAGGCCAAACTCCTAAAGTTGCGAAGCAAGACAAGAAGAAGAAGCCCCGCGGCCGCGCCTACAAGAGGATGCAGTACAATCGCCGCTTCGTCACGGCTGTCGTCGGTTTCGGCAAGAAGAGAGGACCTAACTCATCGGAGAAGTAATTATTACTCCAGTGATGGTTTTTCTAAAGTTTTGTTGGGTTGTACTATAGATTATTAGTTCCGTCCTGCTCATGTGAACCCTTTCCATTCTTATTTTATCAAATATTGGACATGCTATATTAAATTCCGTTTTAGTTTCCATGTGTCATTTTTATTTGGTTTTCTCTTTCCTTGCGTATTTTCTTACATTCTTAATTGACCTGTGACAATCTTTGAAACGCTTGGAAGTTGACATGATCGAGACTTGGAGCATTAATCTGATTGTTTAGAATTGAGTTTTTCATTTTGGGATTATGGAATTCTGTTGTGAGGATGTAGAGTGCTTAGTTGTGTACTAGGCATGAAGGGTTTCTTCATGGTTCTATTGCTTTTTAAGATTGACTCTACATTATATGCATGATTGAGGGAAGCCAAAGTGAACCATGGAGAGCTGTAAATTAGTGACACAATGGCAAATCTCATACCCATATGATCTCCATAGTGCTTATAGGCAAGAGGTGAGAAAAGAGGTATGCTGTTATCAATAGGCGATTCCGAGTCAGATTATTAGTCTATGATATAGATTTGCAGTATTCTGGACCTTCAAGGACGCTCCCAATTTCATTCAGCAGGTGATCTAGGCTTTCTTTACATGTGCAAACCATATACTTCATTAGAATTTCGGTGAATATTGAAACAATGGCCTGTCTCTGAAACCATGAACTTCGTTAGCCACAAGGAATCAGGATGAGGAAAGTATTGACATTTTGACGTGTGCTTGTTTGTTCTGACGTCTCTCTCTCAAATGCAGTGTTTTGAAACCCTGACCGGCCGGTCCGGGAATCGGGAAATCGGTCTGGTTCAATATTTTTTTTAAATAGATCTTTTTTTTTTATTTTTCTTTAGAATTTCATATTAATAATCCTAAAATCTTTAATTTCTCACCGGTTTGGTCTTGGGTTAGCTCCGGATTGATTCCGATCTGATCCACTGACTCTTGACTTAGTACTTTGGCCGACTTGGTGGTCTGTCCGGGTTTCAAAACCTTGCTCAAATGCCATGCGAATAGATGATATAATGGTGTTGTATGACCGACCAAAGGCTTGAGCCTTATTTTACTTTGCAATGTGTAAACTACAAAGAATGCTTTAATGTAGAATGTTGTCTGAAATTATACTCAACTCTTGAGAAACCTATGAACATACATCTTGGTAGAAAAACTTGTGGCTGAAGCTCATCTAGACCCAAGAATCAGATTGACCAAAGTAGACTGGTCTGATTTGCTCATCCATGAAATTTATAGCTGTCTTGTGTTTATCTATTTTCTATCCAGAACTTCAGCCAATGTTAATGAACTTGGACTGGCTTGGCCCGGAAACCGGCGAACTGGCAGAAAAATGGATCTAGTCGTGGTCTTGTCCAGGTCACTGTTTAAAAAATTTTTTTAAAATTTTTTCTTTAGAATTTCATATTAATAAATCTAAAATCTTCAATTTCTTATTGGTTTGGTCTCGATTTGACCTACTGACCCTTAACTTAGTATCCCAACCGGTTCAGTACGGGTTTTACTACCTTGACCTCAGCACGTTCCTAAATAACTTGGATGTCCCAGAAGTACAAGTCGACCTGATCCACTTGGATTTAGATTTTCTGAGATAATAGCCTCTGAAGCTGGAATTTTATGAAACTAGTGACACCAGTCTTAGTTCTTAGTCAAAAATTAAATTCAGTACAATGTTTCTAGCTTGTATGGTATATGAAGTAAAGCGCAAGATGGAGTTTAGCTGTTATCTAATTTAGGCTTTCAGTTCGTTTTGTTTATCTCGTCTTCATTTTCTTCTGACTTAAGATTGCTGTTATCATTTCACTCTAGCGAATATAATCATTTGCTAATGGGGTTGACTTTAACGGAATGTGTTAACCTCTTATAACATTGTGAATTAATGTTTATGAGAGGTGCCCAATGAATACATCTGCGTAGAAAAGAAAAGTGAACTTGATCAATTTTATTAAAAAAATTCAGAGAATCCACATATGCTTCGCTTGCTTTCTTCTGTTGTGCTTGTACTTTTTTTCAATGTTTTTTGTCTGTCTTCTTGCTCAAAAGAGCAACCAACCAATTTGGGAAGCGTTGCTTTGCTATATTCTCATTGTCATTGAACATTTACTCATTGCAAACGGAACAATGAGCTAAAATAGTTACCTTTTTAGTTTTAATTTTTATTTTTGACAAATGCTACTTTTTTTTCTTTTTTGGTCAACTGATAAATGCTACTTATCAAGCAACCATATAGGACCAGTGAATTTAACTGAAAAATCGTTATTTCAGCATTTAATTTGGACTAAAAAAAGGATCAAAAATAAAAAACTACTAAAGCAAAAAAACCCGGGGGGGGGGTTACATAGCTTTAATTTAGAGGTCACCCAGGAACGCAATATAAAAAATCGATCAAAAATCAAAACTAATAAAGCAAAAAAAAAACTAGGGATTTTTTATTTTTCCACCGGGCAAATTATAACTGTATAAATATCAATCCTTTTCAACTCAAGCTGACATGAGTGTTAAGAATTCTTGTTCCTTAAACAAGTGGTCATGTTCAAGTGAAATATAGAGATGGAAACAAGTTTCTAATCTAACTTTTTGAAAAAGGCTTACCAAAGTTATGTTTTGGAGAATGGTCATTGGGCAATTAGAAAATCCCCTTATGCTTATGGCACTATAAAAAAAAACATGTGATTTAGTAGTGGTTAAAAAGGTGTATTTGTAGCGGTTAACAACATTAGTAGCAGTTAACAAAATCGCTACAAAATCCACTGTTGCAAACGTTTTTATAGGGTTAAATTGAACCGCTACTCAAGTAACACAAGTTGTAGCGGTTTCTACCAACCGCTACAATATTCAATAGTGATAACTCATCTTCTTTCAAGCTTTGTAGCAGTTTTATAGCCGCTACAAATGTCCAATGGCGGGAAATGAAAAATGAAAATTTGCTCCTTGTTTGTAGCGGTTACAAAACTGCTACTAAATTGAAAAGGAAAGTTTAAAAAAGGCACTAAAAATTCATAGCGGTTATAAAACCGCTATTAATATCATATGAAATTTTAAATTTGACGCTAGAACTTTTATACCTTTTTTTTTTTAAAATTTGTAGCGGTTGTATTTCTTAAAACTGCTACAAATATTTTGTGAA
Source organism: Inga laurina (assembly GCA_963855925.1). Taxonomy (NCBI): domain Eukaryota; kingdom Viridiplantae; phylum Streptophyta; class Magnoliopsida; order Fabales; family Fabaceae; genus Inga; species Inga laurina. The sequence continues at coordinate 28,696,775 of OY979702.1, read as the reverse complement.
ATTTTTTAAAAAAATTATACAATTGTCTATCTCCATTTTTATAATATGGGATTGAATAATTTATTATTTCAGTAGTTTAGCTGATAGTAGTTATTATCTCAAAAGAATGATTTAATTAAATTGGTATAGTATAAACTATATATTAGTAATATTTTTGAGAATATGTGGGTAATAAGAAATTATTATATTGTCTGTTATAATGTAGTTATCATTATGTAAGGAAAATAGGAAACGGTGAGAAAAGTTCCTTCAATATTTGAAAAAAAATAGTGAAAATAAATATTATGCGAAGGAAAAAATATTAAAATGAAAGAATAAAAAAGTTGTTTACCATATTTGATCACCTTGTTCAGCTTCTCAGCTCTTAGAAAAATATTCGTAAATGAGAGAAAATGAAAGAGAGGAAGGATTGAAAGAAATGGGGGAGTGTTTGAAATGAAGTGTGGTAGGGGTATATTTATAGGGATCTGCATAGCACTTATAGCGGTTAATGTGATATGTGTTGTAGTGGCTCATTTTAGTAGCGGTTATTGTGACCTTCTTTGTAGTGGTTTTATATTTGTAGTGGTTTTTGTTGATTTTGTAGCAGTTTTGGAACCGCTACAAATAGTGTTTTGAATTTTTTTTTGAAAAATATATCAAAGGTTACAAAAACAAAAGCATAATTTGTTTAATCATTCATCATCTCTATCCCTATAGAAATTGTTAGTATGGTATTATTTTGTTAAAAAATTAATTTTAAATGATGTGAACTTAAAAAAAATGCACCGAAGTAGAGGTAAATTGCCACCGCCTTCAGGGAAAGAATTTTTTGAAATTGGCGGGCTAAAATGGTTCACTCTCATAGGTGATGTTATCACCATCACCCATGTCGTAAAGGTCTTGAGGCTTTAAATGAACTACCATTGCCAATCCTTGTGCCTCTCATCCTCGACATAATACACCTGGTGTGCCTCTGAGGCAAGAATATACGACTCATTATCTTCAGAATGACCAGTGTGAATTGGCCGTGAGAAATTTACTGATGTGATACCTAAGTCATCAGTTGTGAGTCCTCGAGAAGTAGTGGTATTTGCCCACAAACACTTGAACAGTGTCACAGTAAAACGGCCTTGGTAATTAAGTTCGACGACATCAAGAAGCTTTCCAAAGTAACGGACGCCTTCGAACTGCATGTTGGCGTCATTGTTGCTCGCATAACTCCTTGTCCCGAAGGTGCCATAAACACCTGAATTTTGAGTTTGCAATCCTTGATCTTGTGAAACCATGCAAAACTTGAATCTATTGACATTATATATGTAAACCTTTTTGCATGGTCATTTAGTATTTTGCACGCAAACTAGCTTGAAAATTCTCTGTGGACCTTTTTGTCAACTTTGGAGGGTGTTTGTGTATGGATCCTGAGCAAATGCTTAACATGACATCTGAATTCCCTGCAATTAATCATGGGAAAGTGATCATGAAATGTAAGTAAAAAATGTTACAAAAGATATAGAATAACATATGAGATTACAATTCTTATTGAAGGAAGGATTCAACTGGAGTGCAATTAATCAAGATATCTTTATGTGCTTGCAACTTCTCAGTTGTCGTTAGTTTGAAGTTCTCAATTCCTCCAACTGGTTTAACAACACAAGGGATAAATTCTCCTGATGTTGGTGCATGTTCAGGACGATAGTCTACATAAGGCGGGCAGTTGAAAGCCATCTCAATGTCATCAAATTACCTTGAACAGAAATACAACAACTCATCCCCTATATAACCTTCTGCTATAGAACCTTTTGGCCATGCTTATTTCTTACGTAAGATTTCAATTTTCCTAGAAACCTACCAAGTAAAGAATGGAAAAATCACACTAAATGCTGAAAAAGGCGACTAGCAAATTAGGAACTAACAATGACGCACATATGTAAAATGAGTACCTCTCAATAGGATACATCCAGCGATATTGAATTGGGTCAGCGAGCTTTGTTTTATAAACAAGGTGGACTGTAAGGTGAACCATTACAGTAAAAAAGGACGGGGGAAAAATCATCTCCAAATAACAAAGCGTAAGTATGATTTTGGAGTACATCTGACTGAGCTCCTCAACGATCAAAACCTTGGAACACAACTTCTGAAAGAAAGAACAAAGTTCCACCAAAATGATAGGCACATCAGGAGAATGTGTGTTCTTTATAGCCATCGGGAGTAACTGTTGTATAAAAACATGTGAGTCATGACTTTTTAGGTCAGCAACCTTTCAAGCTTGCATGTCAATACATTGAGAAATGTTGCTTGAATACCCATCAGGAATTTTTATTTTCTTCAACGTCATGAAGAATACTTCCTTGCTCGGTTTTATGAGGGTGGACTTTGTCAGTTGAAATTTGTCATGCTCATCTGGCCACACATCTTCATGAACTCCCATGGCCATAAATCTTTTCTCGCTTGAAGATGATCTTTTGATTTGCCGGGTTCATTAAGCAGCGTATATAGCATATTGTCGCAAACATTTTTTTCAATGTGCATGACATCAAGATTGTGGCGAAGTAAATTAGATTTCAAATGTGGAAGAGTGAAGAAAATGCTTATCTTCTTCCATTGCTGAGGCTTAGAAGTTTTGACTATCTTTCATCCTGCTTTTACTACATCATCACTTTTTTCAAACTCAAATTTAACATCCTCAAGCTGCTGTAAGATATCTGCACCAGATAAAGTTTGAGGTGGTCCTCTTTTTTCTGGTTTTCCATTAAAGCGATTCCGTTGCAGTCTAAACTTGTGCCTTCCCTCAAGAAACCTCCGATTCCCTATGAAACATTACTTTCGGCTATGGGGAAGGTGCATTGTGTCAGATTCAAAATTGCAAGTTGGACACGCCGACCCAGTATGCACATTCCACTTGGATAATGTTCCAAGGCTAGGAAAGTCACTAATTGTCCACATCAAGGCTGCCGCAAGTTGAACAATGTCTTCTTATAAGTGTCATATGTCTCGATGCCGACATTCCACAAGTCAAGATACACATCGATGTCATTACCCAGTGTCTTTTTACCTAGAATGATCATAGACATAATGAAGGAGCTTTGTTTCACACACATCCTAAGGGATAAGTTGTGGGGAACTAAGACTACTTGCTAAATACTGTAACTTGTGCTAAGATTCCTAATTGGATTGAAACCGTTGGTAGCCAAAACAAGCCAAACATTTCTGGGGTCAGCCACGAAAGATGAAAAGTCGTTATCAAACTTTTTCCAGGCTTCTGCATCCTAGGGATGTCTTAATTTACCATCTTCATTCTTATCAATGTCATAGCACCTCATGTGCTCAACCGTTTTGGACAACATAAACAACCTTTGTAGGTGTGGCTTCAAAGGAAAGTATCTGAGAATCTTTGCAGGTTTCTTCTTCTACTTTTTCCACTTCCGAATTATCTTATACCTCGATGTGTGACATCGCTTACAAGTCTCCCTACTAGCTTCATCTCCCCAATACAACATACAATCGTTGGGCAATGCATCAATTTTTTGGTAGTTCAAGCCCAGTCTGTTAATAATCTTCTTGGCCTCATAGAACATTGTGGGAATCTCTGCGTCAGGGAAAGCATCTTGTAATAATAGTAGCAACATCGACATTCCCTTATATGTGAAACACAGGCAAGTGATATGATACAACTTGATCAAGAAAGATAATTTAGAGTATTTTTGACAACCTTGATATAAAGGAGCATTTGCTTCATCCATTAAGCCGAAAAAATCTTGAGCTGCTTCATTCTTCATTATCATTGTCTCTGAACCCTACACTTCTTCGTTAAAGTTGTCGTCTTGAAAACCAAATGCATCACGCACAGGCGATCTTGCCATTATAGCTAGCGTGAGAATATGCGAAATCCAAGAAATTGTTTAATCCGTACAAATATTCTGGAGAATTGTGTAGCAACCTGATCCATAATTTACCCATAGCTAGTGAGAAAATTTAGTAAAGAAGATAAGTGAGTAGAGAATTACGAGTGCCTGCAAGCTTATATTCAACTTTTCCAACGTTTAACATTTTGTAGCAGTTATAAAACCGCTGCCATAACCGCTGCTTAGAATTAGTTTGTAGCGGTTATATTAATAAAATCGCTACAAATTTTCAATACCGTTGGCCATTTTAAAAAAAAAAAATTTAATTTCCATTTTGTAGCGATTTTTAAAAATAACTACAACAAATGTTTATGATGTTGGCGGGATATTCAAATTTCCAATGTTTGACAATTTGTAGCGGTTTTGACATTCAAACCTCTACAAAATGTCATGACCGTTGGCCAATTTTTTTAAAAATTTTATTTCCATCTTGTAGCGGTTGTTAAATAAAACCGCTACAAATTGCACGACCGTTGACGGGATGTGAAATTCAAATTTCAAATGGTTGAATATTTGCAGCGGTTATAGCCTTAAACTGCTAGAAACAAAACTTTTCAAAGTTTGTAGCAGTTTTACTATAGAACCACTACAAATTTCATCTAGTTTATTTTTTTGTTAAGTTTTGTGGTTAGTTTTAAAAATATAAATATAACTGTCGTAAATGAAAAAAGAATTTAACAAAGATATGAAAATATAAGTATCCAAGTTTTTTCATAGATGTTTGAAAAAAAATATAACTGTCATAAAGATAACTAATTGAAAACATAAACTAACTACCCGGAGGATGATGATCAAGTCCTCCCTTAGGAGGGGAAGGATCATGATGCTGATCATCAGGTCCTCTCTAGGGGGCTCTCTCATGTACAGCTGTATCAAGGCGCTGAGCATAGTTAATAGCACCATCATCATCAGTAGGAGGAGCCAACTGGATGATGAATCGAGGGACAGGGGAAGCCTGTGGATGCTCCTCGTCAGGGAATAGGTGACTCCACGACCGCTCCAGCATGTAGTTTGTGATATCATGCCACTGCGTATGCTAAGCATAGTAGTAATCGGCCTACTGCTGGATCTGATGGGCCACCGCGGCCTGTGTCCTGGAAACCTTTGAACAGAGCTTCTCAATAGACTCATCCCTCATACATCTGACCCTGGACGTCCGTGCTTAAGAGTTGCTAGTGTCAGAGGTGCCGCTCCTGCTGTAGACCATACTAGGTCTGGCACATATCCCCATCCCCCTTATATGTTTAGGGTACCTAATTGGACCTAGACCTACTTTTAATATCGCAATAGGGTCCACAAACCCTGTGACTCCTGGGTCTAGGTCTCTCACAACTCAGCCTGTGATTGCTGTATCTGCTCCTGCCATTTTATGAAATAATTAATTATTATTATTCACAATAAATTTGTTTTTTAAACAATATAACAAGTTATTATTATACAATAATAAATTAACTCACAATGGCCTCCTCTACCTACTGAGAGGTCGGAGTCCTGTCACGGTGTCTATAGGTGATAGTAAATAACTCCCCGTAGTTTGTCTGACAGTTCTCCTGCTATGCCATCCTTTTCTAAAAAAATTACAAAATTAAATTAATATTATGAACAACAAAACACTAAATTTATGATATGAAATAACCAGCTAAAAGTAATTGACATTGTAAAATGTTACCAGCTTGTTGTACGTAACAGCAAAGGTTTTCGATCTTGCCATATGGTGGATCGTCTGCTGCCCTTGGTGCTTCGTGATTAAAAGTATTAAAACAATATAAAACAATTATAATTATTAAAAACATAAAATTTATGAAATCTAAATTTAAATTATAATTATAAATAAATTACTTGTGCGACTGCACTCCTCTTGAACTGGACAAAACTCGCCCAGTTGTTGGGTGTGATGCAGTCCGGGACGTTCTCAATTAACTATTGTAGAGGAATCGTCCCATCCTTATTCATATCGTGGAAGAGACAATTCCTCTTGTTCTTCCAGCCATCGCCCATCTTCATCATAATGTACCTCTTCCGGTTGTCCCAAACAGCAAACCTAAGCTGTAACACAATTGAATATAAAAAACACGACTAATTACAAATGATACAATAAATAATTAATTAAATAAATAAATAAAATTAATTAAAAATACATAATATAATTAAATACTATTAATTATCTTCACCGCCTCGTCCCACGCCAGGTCCTTCGGCCCTTTGGGAATGTTCCTCTACTTCCTGAAGTGAAGGGGGAACCTCATCTAATTCGAGTTCAGCTCATTTAGGAAGCGGTTGAACAGGTGACCCACATTCTTGATTGGCTAGTCCATGGCCTCACTCTATGGAACTACAACTCATAGTGTCTGGTCCAAGTTGTTTAGATCAGTCACGTCCAACATCCTCATGGACACGTTCCCCTGCAACATCCTCATTTACTTCTTGAAGTAAAGGTGGAACCGCATCCAATTCGAGCTTAGCTCATTTAGGAAACAGTTGAACAGGTGACCCATATTCTTGATGGGCTGTTCCATAGCCTCACTCCACGAAACTACAACTCATAGTGTCTGGTCTAGGCTATTTAGATTGTTCACGTCCAACATCCTCGTGGACACATTTCCCTACTCATTTGCACAATTTACCATATACGTTAGATAAATTTAAATTCACATTTAACAGGTCAAATTTAAATATTTAATTTACTAAATAAAAAAATATATTTACCTTGGACCTGCATCTCAAACCTAGTCCACTGGAAAAATGATAGTCGTGGGTTGTTCTGGTCTTGCGCATCCTCCTTATCCAGGAACTGCTTCATTTCTCTGAGCAGAATCGGGATCTCAAACTCCCCGTTCTCCTCATAGTCACTAACACCGAGCTCAACTCCCTCTCCCAGAACAGTCTAAGGTACCTATGGTGTAGTCGCCTCTTGTGGGGCCGTCTGCTATGGCTATGGTGGGGCGAACTCTTGTGGCTGCTGTGGGGCCATCTGTTGTGCCGCAGTCATCCTCCCACAGAGCTGCCCCCTCCCCTACTGCTGGCACCCCGCAGAATCAGTCTTGGAAGCTTGGGCTCCTTCCCCTTATCCCTACATGAAGCTCTATCAACTGTAAAAATTTAAAAAAAATAAAAAACTTTAGTCATATTTATATATAAAAATAAAATAATAATAAAACATTGAAAGAAAATGTGTAACTTTCATACCTCAAGTAAGAAAAATGTGAAATACTGCAACAAAACTCTCAGAGAGACGTCTGAACACTCAGATCTAAAGGAAAACTCTCAGAGAACTGTCAGAAAACGAAATGGCCAAATGAGATAACTGAAGGGTCGTTTGGTATTTATAGCGCTGAACTTTGTAGTGGTTATTGATAAAACCGCTACATAAACCGCTAAAAACCACCTCAGGCAACAGAACATTTTGTAGCGGTTAACGATAACCGCTATAAATATAAAGACTCTTGGAGTTTTGTAGTAGTTCTTAACACAAACTGCTACAAAATGTCGTTTACAGTTGTAGTGGTTTTGTAGAACCGCTACAAGAAGGCGACCATTTGCATTCCGTAGTAGTTTTTCTCCATATAACAGCTACAAAATAACTGCCATAATTGTCATGCTTGCTTCATGCTGCTTGGTGCCGCATTTGTAGCGGTTAACATGATATAACTGCTACAAATTAGCCACTACAACTTATGGCGGGAAATTAGCATCAAATTTGTAACGGTTTGTTTTTTTCAGCCGCTACAAATAACGTTGGCTTACCAGTGCGCTATTTGGCACAATTCTTACTGCTACAAATTTATAGCGGTTTAGGTTAAAACCGCTACAAATAGTTATATTTGTAACAGTTATAACTAACTGCTACAATGCACGGCTATGAAATATCGTTTTTTTTGTAGTGTAAAAAGTTGAAAGAGATAGATTCATTTACTAAAAGCATGTTTGTTTGAGCTTATAAAAACTTATAAGTTGCTTTTTATGTAAATCGAGACACAACTCCTCTCACATACTTACTTCGTATACCGTAAATCACTATTAAAAAGCAACTTATAAGCAATCGAATCGCTAAACCAAACATACTATAAGATACTAGTGTGAGCACAAGTATGGGCTTTACAAATATTTTAATGCTTAACTTTGAAGTTGACCAAAAAAAAAATGCTTAACTTTGAAAGGATTATTTGGAAATATGATACCATTGATTATTTATGAGTTTGGTGGTCAGGGATACTCTTTTAATATACCGTTTATACTGGAAACAGTAGTTAATACTGACAATAGTATCGATTACAAAGAGACATAATATGAAAATTTTTCCTGGTAAATTTAAATGTGAAATGTTTAGCAACTCATTTAAAAATCCTAGGAAACATAGAATAAAGTTTTAAAAAGTGAAAAAAATATAATCAGTTAAGATCATAGAAAAATTGATCCTTAGAAAAAAGAACACCCCAATGTGCAGACTCTTAATTTTTAAGAGTATTATATCAAGGACACAAATTAATAAGTAAATATTTGTATTAAATTTTTATAATTTGAAAATAATTGAATACAACTTGATCTTTATATAAACAAAACTTTTAACCCAAAATGAATCTAAAAATTTAAAAATATTCTAAATTTTTTTTAAAGATGGAAAAATGTGATCTTCTGAAATTTAAATTAAAGCCACTACAATATAATAAAAAATTATAAAATAATATCCTTGAAATCTCTATTTAGTATTTCATATATTTAAAATAATATATCTAATGGGTTTTACAAGATAACAACATTTAGTGCTTGACTCAGTATTTCTTTAAAATTCCCCCAAATTCAAAAGATTATAAATAAATAAAACATATGATAAACAAAAAATAAACTAATTAGTTGTGACATATAGCCCTTATGTATTTTAGTGCCACGTGTATCACCCCTTATAACATAAGTGCCATGTAGAATGTCATAGGGATAGGATCTGGAACTCCCCTAGGAGACTAGGACATAAGAACGACCTTTTTAAGAAATAATCAAAAATTGAAAAAAAAAAGATGAACAGATGCTTTTTTATTATCCTCAGAGTTGGTGCAATATAAAGCCTTAGGCGATGTCTATCCAAAAAAATAAAAGCCTTAGGGGCTTTTTTACCGGTACCCTATATGCAGAAAAAAAAAAAAAATACTGAAATGCTATAAGGTGGAAAATATTTACCAATATACTACACCTAAAGTTCATCACGCCAAGAACGATTTTAGATTTGTACAGAAGTTCATCACGCCAAGAACGATTTTCACTATCTGATGTGATGTTATGATTATTTTTTAATTAAAAAGCAAAATCGTTCTTTGCAAGAACGATTTCACTTTTTCTGATTGAATTGACAGGGAGAGAGAGAGAGTGGGAGCTATGAGGGGGAGTATCACTGTCAGAGGAAAAGGGAGGGATGGAGATAAAAGAAAGTGAGGGAGATAGAGAAAAATACATGACTTTTAAAATTTATTTTTCTCTCAATTCCACTATCACCAATTTCTCCACATCCCTCTTAGACTCTTACTCATTATTGTTAAACTCACAAGTTGACTCTTCGAATTTACCGTTTTTATATTTTTAATTTATAAAATTGTGTAAGTTTGTGCTTAAACTCATGCTAGCCATAAACTTAGTTAAACTCGTGAGTTTACACACTAAATTTACTCTTTTTATGTTTTTATCTCATAAAAGTGTGTCAGGTTGTTCTTAAAATCGTGTTATCAAAATGAGAAAATTAACACGATTTTAAGAACAACCTGACACACTTTTATGAGATAAAAACATAAAAAGAGTAAATTTAGTGTGTAAACTCACGAGTTTAACTAAGTTTATGGCTAGCATGAGTTTAAGCACAAACTTACACAATTTTATAAATTAAAAATATAAAAACGGTAAATTCGAAGAGTCAACTTGTGAGTTTAACAATAATGAGTAAGAGTCTAAGAGGGATGTGGAGAAATTGGTGATAGTGGAATTGAGAGAAAAATAAATTTTAAAAGTCATGTATTTTTCTCTATCTCCCTCACTTTCTTTTATCTCCATCCCTCCCTTTTCCTCTGACAGTGATACTCCCCCTCATAGCTCCCACTCTCTCTCTCTCCCTGTCAATTCAATCAGAAAAAGTGAAATCGTTCTTGCAAAGAACGATTTTGCTTTTTAATTAAAAAATAATCATAACATCACATCAGATAGTGAAAATCGTTCTTGGCGTGATGAACTTCTGTACAAATCTAAAATCGTTCTTGACGTGATGAACTTTAGGTGTAGTATATTGGTAAATATTTTTCACCTTATAGCATTTCGGTATTTTTTTTTTCTGCATATAGGGTACCGGTAAAAAAGCCAGCCTTAGGCGATTCGTTTCCCTGCTCAGCTTTTTTTCCCCTTTAGGAAGAGTTAAGCAGACCAGAATCATCCGATCTGATATAGACAGTCTAAATTGAAGTTTTTAAAAGTCCATATTTTAAAAAAAATTATTTTAATAGGTATAAAATATAAAATAAAGATAATCTTTTAATTATTATTTTTTCAAATAAAATGATTTTTAATTTTAAAAAACATCATTTTAAAAAAATTAAGATATAGACAATCAAAAATCATATCCGGACAGTCCAAATTTACTTAGTTCTCCCTCCTAAGTAAAAAGCTTTTTCCTTAGTAGGGAATTGGTCTGGTTGTGAAGAGTATGGTTGCGTGATCAAATATTTACATTGGGAATTAAGCTAGATCATATATGCTAAGGATGGATACTCAATTCATCCAAGAAAATTCACCTTCGGAATCAAGGATCATTTTTGAAAGTTCTTATGGTCTATTTTCTTTTCAGACCAAATATTTGTTGTTTGTTTAGAAATTACTTCATAATGCCTTGCCTTCATGTAACGATTTTCATTCTCATCATTTGAATACATCTGGTCAATATATGTTTGGTTTTCAAGAAGAGGAATCTATTGCATTTATCCTGTGCTTGCCTTTGTAACGGCCCTGAAAAAAATGATAAAATATAAAATTAATATATGTCAACAATAAAAATAATGGATTTAAAGTGTAATGACCTTGAAAATAAATAAATAAATAATAATATTAAGTAAAAAATGATGACCTGGTTAATTAATATTATATCAATTGTTGTAGACATTTAACAAAAGATAAATGGTGGCTTAGGGGAGCTGATGTTGCTATGTATTCATGGGGTTTTAAGGTCAAATTTTGGCTACGCTATGGGAGTAATTTTATTATTTTAGCACCTTGCAATTACTATAATGCCCTTCTGCACTTGAAATAAAGAGAGGCATTCTTTTTTTTTTTTTTTTTTTAAAGTTATTAAAAGAAAATCTTCTTTAGATTTTTCCTGATTTCTCATGAAGCTAGCTAGGAGTATGTTTGGTTCAACGGAAGTGAGGTTAGGTGAAGTTCCTTAAAATTAAGTTAGAGGAGGTATGATTTTTGTTTGGTTTAAGAAGAGAGGAGATGATGTTTGGCTTCTTATCAGGGAACTAATTATAAATGAATAAATATGTCATTTTCTCTTTATCTATATTTTTTCCTTCTTCTTTTACAATTTATTAATAATAATAATTATTTATTAAATTATTAATAGAATTCTAACTCAACTATAATGAAAAACAGAAGTGGAACAAATTTTATAGGTAGAAATGAAAGTTACATGCTTTTTCCTCAAGGCAATGACAATTTTTTTTCAAATGATCCAAAAGATCAAACGTTATGTATCGCCTGAAAAACAGGTTCCCTTTCCTTTTAAATTAATATACTTGTATAATAGATCGAAACACAGGAAACGGATTTCTATAATTCAAGATAAAGAAATATATAGAACTAGGATTTAGTACAGATGAGAACTTTTATTCGACAGAAACAAACATGACGATGCTATATCTCTATACTGTTGCATAGGTAACTAAAACAGCTACCCTTCATTCTCCCTAATAGTAAACACTAAACACTTGCTATCACATCTCACAACTTTTATTTTGTTTTGTTTGCCATGTTCACAACTCATTACACCAAAAGCCACAACCCGCTTCCTCACACCTTCATTACACCAAGCCACTTCAGTGACGAGATCAACATCCCGAATAGTGTGTTGTATGCCACAGAAGATATATGGAATTATGGATAGTCTGGGAAGCAGGATCGCGCGGGTAAAAGTCATCAGACGCTCTTACAACATGCATCCAATTAATACTAGACCATTTGAGACAATGAAGGTGTACCATATGTTGGTACATTTTATTCCATCACTGAATTATGCTGCTACAAAGATGTGATCTCAGGCACTTTCCAACTAGAGCTTCACTGGCGTATTTCCAATTAATAAATTTCCATATGTTCTTCAAGTTGTCCCGTCTGACATTCTTGTACTGCAATAAGAAAAACAAGCAGCATATTTCAGTAAGCCTTTTCAAAAATGATGTACATCTAGGAAGCTCTGTTGTTTCTTTCAAAATGAGAGCAAAATAACATAGATACAGATGGTGTGGGGAGAAACACTTCAAACTGGAAAACATAAGGAATGCGAAGTCTCTCATCCTCACTGTTGCCCTCATAAGAATTTTACAATGAAGGGGAGAGCAGGCATTGCATGAGCACGTGCTCAGAGACAGTGGAGTTGGTTTTAAGAGCATCAAAATGTCCTATACAGATCTAGCTTGGAGAACATTTCTTTATTAACCCTATAATGTTAGGCCTTGTAGACTTGCATCCCAGCATACATTTATATATTTCTTTCTCAATTTTTTCAAGGTCCTACAAATTACAGAGGATTCAACTCCTCTCAATTGGAGTTATTTACAGCATCAGCAACAATAAAATTGTCACATGGATGGAATTAAAGACTGCAAACAATCCAAAAATTGATAAGTTTGCAGTATCTTGTGATTGACAAAATTCAAGAATAAATACGTAAAAAGCCCTCAAATATCCTGTAATAGCGGCTTTTATGTAACTAACCGAGGACTCCAAATTTTTACTTGTAAGTAGTATGCATGCTCCCAAACATCTATACCAACTAATGGAACTAGACTTGGTCCCTTGGTTACAAGTGGATCCTGCAACAAAGATGTTCATACTTACACATCGAAGTAAAATGCCCAGAGAAATCCATATACATTGAGGACAAGAACACAAAATAACTCCATTTTCACAACTTACACAACCCAACCGTCTACTTAAAAATCATTATATCTAATTTAATTTGTATGGAGTCAAGCTAGAATATCTCTGTTAATTAATTGGACACCAATGCGATGTTTCTACTTTCTAGAGTTGAAGGAACGTTCTTGTAGGTTTTGGTTTTGATGATAAAGGGATTCAGGGGAAATTTGTGAATATTAAAAAGCAAAGGCAAAGGGAGAGGAGGGTTGGTGTAATTTTCTCTTAAAATATAAGCTTAAAAAACCTAAGAACTTCTCTAGAATTCACCATAGTAAGCTTTGTATACTTTCACTCGGCAAACATTTGCAAAACTCACCAGAATCAAGAAAAATTCATGTGTCACACGTGAAAATTATGAATCAGGACAATCAATACTAAAGTCCAAAGCATTAACTTGACAATTACTGTCAAAATCATATGCCCAATGACAATCAACTCTTGTAAATAACAATCAACAGCAAAGTTCAAAACTTTAACAATAATAACGAAATTTCACATTCAAATCAAACTCACAAACTAAATTAATCAGTACTGTCAAAGTCATAAGCCCAATAAGAATCACTATAAGTCCATCTCAAAGATCACCATCACAATTCATGCCATTTTTATCAGTTTGTATCAACTAAATCGTGATGGTTATAATCAATGATTTTCTATGCTACTTGTAATATCCCAATTTGTGATTAGGGCTAATGATTATGAAAATCATTGTAATCAGTGTAATTAAGCACTATAATGATTAATGTAATATGAATTTTTAGAATAAATACATGTGGTATTTAAGATCAAGGGTTGAGATTCATTGATAATGGGTCGGAACCCTATGCTTTGTGTTTATGTGAGCTCATAAGAGAATGATTAAGATGATGACATGTGGCATTGGGTGAGCCATTGGATGTGGCACTAGGAGACAAAAGTCACTTTTTCTCTTTTCTCTCTCTCTTGTGCGGTTGTGTGTGTGTGTAGGGAGAAGGAGTTGACTTCTTCATCATCATCATCTCTCCTTACCTCTCACTTTCTCTCTCCTTCCTCCATTTCTGGCGCTGGTTTGAGCTTGGAAGAGAAGAAGAAAGCTTTGATTTTGGTGAGTTGTGATTCTCCTTTGCTCCAATCCCCTTCTCTGATATTGTTTATATCAATGAGAGCTTTGTGGTGGTGGTTGTAGAATCTTGAGAAGTGGTGATTTGGGTGTGGGTCGAAATTGGAAGGTTGAGGAATCAAGATTCTAGATTGAGCAAAGTGAAGAGGTAGGCATTTAGAGCATTTTGAAGTATAATGTATGATTTTTGGCCAAGTATAGTCAAATCTGGAATTTTGCCCTAGATATGCCTATTTTTGGAAATGTGAAGTTTGTTATGATTTATGATTGAAAATGATTTAGTTTGGAGATATATGATTATTTGATGTGATTTGGAATGATAAAAAGGTGTTAAGGGAATTTGGACATTGTGTACCTTAGAGACCTTAGTGTTTGATTGTGGTCAAAATGGTTTTTGGGGTGTTTTGGTATTGCCATTGTGTTCCCTAATTAGTGCCTAGAGTGTATGAGCATTGGGAAGAGTTTGGGAATCATTTGGAAGGGATTTTTGACCATCTGGCGTTTTCTGGTTTTCTGCACTTTTGGGTCTCTGATGCACATCACTCGAGCAGAGGAAGAACGTGCTCGAGTGATATGCAAGTTTTCCCTGTTGTGCTTCGAGTATTACCTGGGTTTTGTGAGCAATGCTCGAGCACATCGCTTTGTGCTCGAGTGAGCGAAGAACATGCTCGAGTGAGCATGGTTCTGCTCGAGTGAAGGTGTAAGCCAGAGTAGAGGGTTACTCTCGGGTGGATACTCGCGGGCAAGATGCACAAGTGTGTTTTCTCACTCGCGAGTATAGGGTGTGTGCTCGAGCACATATGGCTGTGCTCGAGTGAGCCTGTGTCTCAGGTGAGAGTGGTGCTCTCGGGTTGTCACTCGGGGGTGCTGTGCTCGCGGGTGCTCGAGTGAGGCTTTTGGCCTTGTGCTCGAGTGAGGTTAGCGTGCTCGAGTGAGCCAGCTCCTGGAAGTTCCTTTGTGCTCTCGGGTGCTCACTCGCAGTCTCACTTTCTCTTGTGCTCGGGTGCTGTCCGTACCAATGCTCGAGTGAGAGCATCTGTGCTCGAGTGATGTCCGTACTTGTGCTCGAGTGAGAGCATTTGTGCTCGAGTGAGGCTGTCAAAAATCAGTGTTTTGCCTTCGAGTAAGGGGTCTTTTGGGTAGGTTTTTCCAACCCTTTAGGCATATGTTTAGGCCTATTTTAGTCACCTAATGAGTCCTAAATGATAACCAACTTAGAGAATTATTGCAATATACATTGGAAAAGAGATTGATCAATTGTCCCTAATTTGAATAGGATTTGACATCTGTCGTCCGCGTGAGCCTACTGTGCCAAAGATTGTCAGGAAAGCTTCAGGTAGCGACTTCTCTCTTATACTTTGTGTAAATGTATGGTATGTTTGTCTGTCATTCATTGTGTGGATGTTGCTGCTGCTGCTGCCTTGTGATACTTTGTGCATTGAGATGCTTTGTGGTGCTTTGTGCTTCGTGTTGCTGCTACATAGTGTTCACCGCGAAAGCGGGCGTTGTGCATAGTGATTACAGCGAAAGCTGGCATAGTGTTCACCACGAAAGTGGGCGTAGTGCATTGTGAATACAGCCGTGAGTGCTGTCGTTTGTGGCGTGAGCCTGAGATCATTGTGATGCTGCTGAATATGATGAACATACATGCTTTATGTTTATATATTGTATGAGTGAGTTGTTGCTCTGGGATTCTCAAGAATCTCACTCTTTCCATATGACTAACCTTTTCAGACAAGGCAAGTGGCTCGAAGGAGAAGTGACCATCCCGGAGCGGATAGGATCTCATAGGGACATTTAGTGTTTTGGGATAGTTGGTTATCATCATTTTGGGATTTGGGATTGCCAAGTGTACATGAGAATGTAAATGATTATTTTGATTGTGTAATCCCCATTTTGGGAACCTTAAACCCATATGATATATATATATATTTAACCCGGGGTTTAGCCGGGATTTTAGCTTCCGCATTCTGATATTCTTTATGTAATTTATGTCTCAAGTAATTATATTCGTGGTGAATGTGAGACCAGGGTGAAATGTGCTTTGGAAATCAATTTTTGAATACCCCATCTCTTGGATGTAGGATTATAAATTGTTAAACCTTCTTATTGGTCTCTATCTCACTAAAAATTTTGTAATCCGGATATAATTACGGTGAGGGGGTTACACTACTTCTACCATCCAAGAACTAGCAAAGGATGGGGGTGAAAGAATCGCTTTTGGTGGGTGGGGCAAAAAATTAATCCAATATTCAGCTTGTAATATCTCATTTTTATTCATCAATATGCCTTATAATTATTTATTACATTCAAAAGAATAAAATGGTGGATTCAAGTGCATTTGGAATGACAAAAATAATCTTAGTTGAAGTTACATGAAAATTGGAGTAAAACAAGTCATATAATTATTTTTGGGCGTTCCAAAAGGCCCATTAGTTAAGTCCAAAATGGAGAATTCAAGAAGCTAGTGAATTTCCATTTTCATTAGATGAAATTTGGCCAAGAAGCAAAGGAAAAGGAAGAAGCCACAGTCAAATACAAAAATGTAAGGGCAAAATAATAATTTGCTAAAAAGCACAAAATTAATTATTTTCCCATTTTCTTGAATCCAGTGTCGGTTGAATAAGGAAATAACGGGGAAAATATATATTTGGAGATTAATATGTAATTTTAAAGCAATTGTGGCCAAGTAGAAATAAGTTGAAAAGTCAAAAGTAAATATGTACTTAATTTATTAATTGATGAGAGAGAATTAGGAAAATGCAAGAAGCAATTATTCCCCTTTTCTCTTGTGAATTTCAGCCAAGGGAAGAAAATAAGAGGGAAAAATATTTACTTGGTAGCTAATGATGCCATGTGTCATTCAAGAGATGGATAAAAGTAATTGAAGAAGCCCATATGGTTACTTTAAGGGCCTCATGTTTGTCACTTCAACAAGAGGAAGAGAAAGCAATTATGGTTTAGTTAGAAAAAGATAAAGCTTAAGATTTTGGGCATGTGATAATTCCATTAAAATATTATATTTCAAAGAAAGATGAAAAAGATATTTTAAAGACTTCTTATCCTTTCCCTTGGGCCATATTTTGGCCAACACTAAGAAAATAGAGGGAGAGAGAGTTCTCAAGAGCTTGAAGAACAAGAAGAGCCAAGAGAGAAGAAAGAGGCAAAAATCAAGGTAAGGGCTTTGTGATTTCGAGTGATTAAGCTCATAAAATCCATAGAGACCTCTTGTAATCTCTTCTTCATCATCAAAATCATATGTAGCAATCAAAGCTTCAAAGGAAGAGAGAGAGGGAGGACGCCTAGAGAGAGAAAGTTGAGAATCAAGAGGTAATCTCAAGAACTTTGATCTTCTTGGTTAATATGTTGTTGTTGTGGTGGTTATTGTTGTATTGGCTTGATTTGTGATTGTTTTGGTAAATTTTGTACATTTGGGATCATAAGGGTTATGCTGCCTAAATTTCTACAAATCATGTTCAAGTGGTATTTAAATGGTTAATCATGCGATTAGGAGTGAAAAGGAAGGTGTTTAAAATGTTAGATCAAGAAAATCACATTTTCTATTTTATTGAAGCAAGTTTTGGCTAGCACTGAAATAGAGGGAAGGAGCTGGGATTTTGCAATAGTTCTATTGTGTTTAGAAGGGGAAATTGTGTAGGGTATATGTTAAATGTGAAATGTGAAAAGTCTTGGAATATGAAATGACAAAATGAACCCTAAAACCCTAAATAGGGGTTGCCAAGGGCAAAACTATCTTTTGGCAGTAAATTTGACAATTCTGAGGTTAAAAATGGATTCTACATGTAACCCCATTCCTTGAAAGCCGTTAATATGGTTCAAAAATATGGTAAGAAATAAACGGGAGACTAAAAGATAATTTAAAACTCATTAAAGGTTCCAACTTCAAGACAAGATTTGGTCCTGTGATAAAGTGGGTTTTCAAAACTTTTCGAAACAATATTAATGTAGTCTTGTTTCTGCTTTACCAAACATATTTGGCTTGCTCGGTTCAGTTCCATTCATTAATATCAAAGTATTCAACAAAAATTTTCCGACAAACTCTCGGGTTGTACTCAAACTAGTAGGGTCTACAGGGCATAATCGCCGGTTTTAGTTCTTATACTGGGGATTACATACAACTTTAAAAGTTTACATCATATACAATATATACATCATCCCCAAAAACTGATAACCAACACAAAACTCTAGTCTCCTAGCCAGGAGCACTAGCCGCCCTTCGTTACCTACTTTTCCTTCAATCTGCTTGCCTTGGCTATAGGTTAGTAATTGGAAAGAGTGAGATACATATGAATCTCAGTAGCAACATTTCACTCATATGATATATAATTAACAAAGCATATAAGTAATTATCACAAAGTAGCAATCACCACAACATTCATAGTAGCATACACAGCAACATTCACATTCGTGACATTCGCCTTATTCACGATAGCTTTTATAGCTATATATGACAGCTTTCACAACTGTATACGACAACTTTTATAGCTATATACACATTCATGTCATTCATACACACAGTAGCATTCATGGCAGCATTCACAGTAGCATTCACTTTCATGACATTTCAATGATAAGCACAAACATACAAAGCATTAAACATGATATAAGAGAAAGAGTCACCACCTTGGTCTTTCTGATCTTGTTCTTGCATAGATTTCTTGTGCTCAGGGAAGATTTCGAATCCTATAATTAGAATTACAGGCAATAGGTTATTACTTAATCCAATTCTTCTTTAATTCAAACACTCAAGTTGGTTATCAGTAGGGATATTTAATCAAGTCAACTAAGGAGTTAAAGTGGTCAATAACCTAAAAGACCAATTTCTAACCTCGGAGTTCAACAATATTACATTATGCCATTACATCTTCAATTTTCACATAAGTGACCAATCTAACAAATTTTTTCATGAACTTTGAAAAATCATATCTTTATGTTCAAAAATTGAATTGTAGTGATTCTAAAGGCTATATGACCCTTATTTAGTCTATTTTTTAGGAAAAATGACACCCACAGCCAGTTAGGCGCATAGCATTCCCAAAATTTTCATTTATTGTACACTGCCAGAATTCAACCCAGTTTTCATGACCAAACTTCAAAAATTCATAACTCCCAGTGTACAAATCGAAATGATGCAAATGGCCTACTAAATTAAAGCTTGATATGTATACTTTTATTTTGGAAAGTTTCACCTCCATTGGATATCAATTTTTTTATCCAAAAACACCACAAAATCAGGGTACCTTGCTGGAATTCTGTTCGGGCAGAAAACCAATTTTTCATTTTGAGTTTCAATGAACCAAAACTCACAACCCGAGGCTATACCCACATAATTTTTCATGTAGAACACAATGATAACATCAAAATGAAAAAATTCTTACCCATTGCCTATGTCCTGGTTTGGGCAGAAATTCTACAAAAATTCCAATAATTACCACACTTCCAATTTAAGCCCCTAACTAGCTTCATATGTCCTCTAAGCATCATAAAACACCATGAACATAATCAAATCACCATGACTCTTCAAAACCCTAGCTTGGAAAAAATTAGGGCAGAATTACACATGTCAAAATACTCATTCAACCTACACAACCCATATCTTAAATTAATGCTAGTACTCACATCTTACTTCTCCTTAGGTTTTTTCTTTAGTTCTTCAATTTTTTCTCATACAAGATGGCTCAAAACACCTCCTCTTAAAATTCTAAAACCATAGAAATAAAGCTCTTAGGGAGAGAAGCAACATTCATGAAGGCCTTAAGAGCAATAGAGGTGATTTGGAAGGTGAAAAGTGAGCAAAAGCACTACTTCTCTTCTTTGTTTTTCAAATGCTCCCTTTCTCTTTCCTTTTCCTTTTCCTTTTCTTTCTTTTTTTCCTCTTTCTTTTCCTAACTTGGCAAACTTTTAATGAGTATGAGGGAGTGAGAGATGTTTTAATATTCATTGCCTGGCTTCTTGAAATCACTTGGCCGAAAATTAGCTAAGAGAAAGAAGAGAAATAATGTGTGGCCAATATGTTGGCTTCTTGCACAAGTTGGTGATTGATTGACCATGTGTGGTTAATTTACTTTTGATGAAGCTTTCTCTTTCCTATTCTCTTCTTCGTTTACACTGAAATATTGCTTTAACATGGAGAGGAAATATTGACCAATTTTGCTTTCCTAAAGCTTGCCTTTCTTGCCTTTCAAGCCTAGCCACAACTGTTGACTTTTCTTCTCTTATTCTTTTCTTTCTTTTTGACTTTGTCAATAAGTATGGACTTGCTTTAATTTAATTCCTCTTCCCTTCCCTTGGTCTTAACCGAAATGTTTCAATAAAAACACAAGGAAGAATGTTGACCACTTGCTTAAAGGTATATGTGATCAATATAACCAAAGTCTTCTTGTAAAAGAGTTGAAATTTTGACCAAATCCCTCTTTCTTCCTCCTTTACCATTTTTGGACGTTTTTAACAATATGAGAGTGGAATTTATTGGTATTTTACTAAAATTTCCATTGTTGGCTTGTTACTAGGGAAGAACATGGGTTCTTAAATTTATAAGTTAAATGTTGTAAAGAAATGTAATTTAGAGGATCCTGTGACCACAAGTGGCCATGTGAAGTTGTTTGACAAGTAATATGAAATAATTGTAATTGTTTGATGACTTATTTCTTTTGAATGCATACAATGTGTTTGTTAAAAGGCTTGAGGGAAGTTACAAATTAAATGAATGGTTAATTGATATCAAAGTAATAAGTTTAAATTGATTCTTCATAAAGAATTGATTTAGGAAACAAAGTAATTTAATACATGAGCTTTTAAAACTTGTATAAACAATGAAATTAGTTGGTTTAAAATGGTTCAATTCCAACCCTGATACGTGGGAAATCTAATGAAGCTTATGATTGTGTTTGAATGTTGTAAAGAGAGAAGAAATGTTCTTACGAGGAAATGAGGGGAACTTTGTTAAATGAGATTACTATATACAATTAAAGTGACAGTAATGTTATTTGTATACCAGGGGAATTAAGTTCGAATCATGCTAAATATGATTAAGTCGGATAGTTGTAGCTAATGGGATTGCCAGGTGAGTAAATAACATCCCACTTGGCTATAGATGTAGTGTTTTTAATCAAAATTTACATCAAATATCTTAACCTATTTTACTTTCCTATAAAGGTTTTCTTGAGTATTAGCACTTTATAAATGATATGTTAAAGCTTTTGAAAAAATTTGAGGCAAGAAAGAAATTGGTTTATCAAAATTTTCTATTTATCTTGAAACTGTTATACTTACATGGAAGGGATAGATTTTCTTAACGAAAATGCTCATTTATTCTGTATTGAAGTGATTTGAATTACAAGACAATCTACTTCTATGTATGCCAGAAAAATGTTTTCTAGGGACTGAAAGCAAAAAACTAGTTGACAACGACAGTTCTGTTAGCCCTTGGGGAGCCATGGCACACTCAGCTAGCAAGGTGATTAGGAGGCGCTAGCCTCGTGTGACGGCCAACACACATGGTACAAAGGGAGGATTTTCGTGAGTATCACTCAAGCTTGTTTTTCATGGGCTTTATGATTGTGCCTATTTTCGTGGCTTCTAGCTATGCTAGATTTGTTACTTACCCTTGTGGACTGTGTGTCCACTCTTGTTATTGTTTTGTCCAAGTCCTAAAAAAATAATTATTTTCAATATTGTTTTACCTGTTTTCAAATTATTTTAATTTTAAATAGTTTGTTCACTTATTTCTTTGTTTTCTTGCTCTCTTAGTCACTTAAACATCTCAAAGATGAATATTTGATATTTTGTTATTTAAATGTCAAGTTACCTTATACTATTATTGCTTAACAAGTTTATCATTATCATCTATTTATATTTTAAATATTTTACTGTGGGGGATGCTATTTACCAGAAATATGTTTTGGCATTTAGAAAGTAGAAGTAGACTTGCCCCTCTTGTTGACTTTTGAAGACACCCTAGATAAGAAGCTTTTGATTTCTACCAGTGTTGTGAAGACTTATGTAAATATTTAGCAATATACTTCTATGTAATGTTCTAATGCCGCTCCACGTATTCTATAGGTGGGATCTCGTCTTCTCTAGATATTGGATTACTTTCGAGAAGTCTAACATGCAAAGGAGACTGTCGAAATTTCTACAAAAGCTTAATATTTTTGTTTACAAGAAATATATTTATATATGAATTAGAAATGGTATATGTACATGTAAGATTATTGTAACATCCCAAATTTTCATTCATAAGATATAGATAATCTTATAAAGGAAACATTTAGCAGAACATATAATTTAGTGAATAATGGTTTAAATAAGGAAGATAGATCTAAAATAAATTAAAACAGTAAAGTTAAATCAAGTCTAATAAAAATATAATTAATCAATTATTATTATTGAATTTCTATAGAAAAGATAAAATAATAAAGTTAGTAGAGGTTAAATGAGAATATTTAATTGTAATTTTAATTATGTGTGCATAAGTAATAAATAATAAAATAAAAGCAACTAAGAAGTCCTTCATCGACTAAGTAAGGAGAAGATAGAGTTCTTATAGCTTATATATAGGAGTAATGAGGTAGACTCAAGGTGCAACTTTTCTATTTTCGCATGTAATTGGGGCAAGCCTTGATAAAATGCCATTTGTGTTTTTGTTAACCATTGGATTGGGATGAAATTTGGTAAGCCCATCCAAGACATCCAATCTGTCAATTTTGATGATTGGATTATAAATTATTGTCATGGGTTACACGTTTCAAAGCCTAAAAAAGAATGAATTTCTAGAACATGGAGAACAAATCCTAGAGGAAAGAATCAACGTTCCAAAAAAGTACACCATTGGATTGTTGTGAAATTTTGTAAGACATCTTATTTAGAAAAACCAATGGTGAGATCTTTGATTTGTTTCCTGAGCTAAAAGTAATTTATCATGCATTGAATCTATTATTTGAACAATAAGAATTATGTTATAGATTTAGGAATTTTTTTAGAGTTTCTAAAGGTTAAAATCCCAAATTGCGATCATAGAAATGTTAGACAAGGCTACTAGTGCAAGCATTTCACCTAAGAGGGTGGTGAATTGGGTGATACTAGAAATTTTGTCGCTTATATAGAATCTGACTGGAAATTGAAAGCAATTAAGAGCTAGGAGATATATCACGAAGTGCATACCACGAGTTATATTGGTTCGGCCACAACCACTTTGACCTATATCCAGCCCTCAAAGCTTCTCTGAGAGTTTAATATATCTTCCAAGATTCAGTGGGTTCTTGGCACCTCAGCACACAGCAAGTTCCTTCATTGGACACTCGATTCTCCTTACATGTTGTAATCAAATCCCCAACTCAAGGTTCCACAACCTTAAGTTGTCTCTAACAAATATTGAGTTTATAATGAAAAACTCTCTCATAGAGCAAATGTATAATCAATGAAGTACAAATAATGAATATAAGAAAATGGAGCACAAAGAATATATTGATCTATGTGAGTTTGTGTTCTCAGTTGTTGTGTTCTATTCTTTGTTGAATGCTCTATATATATAGATGATTTGTGATGTCTATTGGAAGCGTTTCAAAACATGTTAGTTAGAGTCATGTAGCTTCATTTGACCAATTTTCAAATTTGAAAACTAGCCGTTTGCAATAGGTAAGTGTTTCGGACGTTGCGGATGATATGTTTGAATTCTCTCTCAATGCATGATCTCTTCATTGTTTCTCTGCAAATATACTTAGTAAACTAATACAATGAAAGGTTAATCATATAGATAACAAATCAATGAACGTTAGACTAAAATCATGCTTTCTGTACTACACTACTCGAGTGATCATACTTCATTATTCGAGAGGCTACTCGCGTGATCCTTTAAAAAACTTGGCAGAGAGTTAAGTCAACGTTTACTGACCATATTACTCGGGTAAGTCATCGAGTAATTCATTTTATAATACCTAGTAGACTTGATTACTCGAGTGATCCCTCAAGTAATGCTTGCAATTCTTATCTCAATACTCGAGTGGTCCTTTGAATAAAGGCATCACATTCTTGGCCGAGAGTAGTTTCTTCTTTGCTTACCTAATTACTTGAGTGATCCCTCGAGTAATGCTTCAAATAACTTTATAGATTACTCAAGTGATCCCTTCAAGTAATGTCATTCATTTCTTGGCTGAGAACTATTGGATGATTTCTGCTCTGATTACTCAAGTGGCCCCTCGAGTAATGTCTTAAATAACTCTACAGATTACTCGAGTGGTCCCTTCGAGTAATTCCACTTAATTCTTGATAGAAAGCTTGCTGGAACAATTTCTCACACATACTTGAGTGGTCCTTTGATTAATGAAGGTAATTACTCAAGGGTTCACTCGAGTAATGTCTTCAAAAATGTCATGATGTTCCTTTTTTTGTGCTCTGTCTTTTCCTTCATCTTCATTGTTTGAGTACCCACTCGGTAATGCTTTTACCTGCAACCAAGACCTTAGTTACTTTATTCAAACCTTTGATTTAAAACTTTTGTAATATTAATCCAATCTTTGTTATCTCCAAACATATGGGATCTAACATTCTCCCCCTTTTTTATGATGACAAAACTTGGTGATTTTGAACAAAGTTTTTGAAAAATTTTCATATCCAATCGTTTATTCAATTTAAACTCAATATGCTTTTGAAATAACTTGGTAAAGATATTTTTGAATTCAAATATAATGGTCTTGGGAAATTTAGCTTTTAAAACCCTTTTTGAATCCAATTTTAATGTTTTTAATGTCAAAAGCTCATAATTTTGTAAGAGTTTACCTTGCATACCATCAAAACACTCATTAGCCCACAATTGATAAATAACTTCAATTGAAATTCCAGAAAAAAAATTCATTGCATAATCAAAAACTATATACCCTTAAACCCTATACACCCATATCCATATGCCTTTTTACAAAATCACATCATCACATCATTTTTCACACAAAATCACCCCAAGTTCTTCTCCCCCTTTTTGTCTTCAACACAAGGATATGATCAATCAAGAGAGGAGGATGGCTTGACTGTAGAGATGGGTTTGACAGGAAGAAGTGTGAAACCAAAGCCATGTGAGTCATTTGAACTGGAAAAGTTTGAAGAGGAGTTAGAAGGTTCAGAGTCAAGAAGTACTAGAGGAGGAACCACAACAATATCCTTTGAAGGACTTTGTGAGATTGGTACCTGAGAAAAATCTCCACTTCCATTGTTCTTTCAGGTGATTGATGATCACTAAAGGAGACAACCACCTCCTTAGTCTTTGTTGGGGATGCAATAGGTGTGGATACTGGCTCAGGCTAAATTGGCTAGGCTGGAGGAACTAAATCATCAATGGTAATGTGAATTGGCTCGGATGTTTTTGGGTCAGGTATAGAGAATAGAAGGTTTCTGGAAATGGTGATAGGAAAATTAGGAAGAGGAAAAGAAGAAGGTCCAGGTCCAGAAGGTCTAGGCTCAAAAGGTGATACTTGCTCAAGAAATGATATAGGCATAAATGGATTAGGAGTGGATGAACCAGGTGCCAAATCATTAAGTCTAACATGAAGTGATGTCAGAAGCTCACCTTGGGCCCGCTGTTCTACCAACATCTCCTTATGTCTCTTATCCATTTTCTTCACAAGCTCTCCCATCTTGAAATTCATGTGGGTTATCAATTCAGCATTGGTATTTGCAATGTCAACATGAAAACCCTTAAAAATATTCTCTATGAATGTCTGCATTGCTAAACTAATGAATGATGGAGCAGAGGTAGAAGTAAGAGCAGATGGCTGAGTATCTTCCAACCTACTGGATTCAGCCTTAGTCCTTTTCTTCTTGGGATTAGATTTAAGAGGAGTTTTAAGGGGAATATCAATATGTAAATTTCCAATTTGGTTTCTTCCCACTAGAGTTAGCCTCTCAATTGGTTTACTCTTCTCTAAATACCAAATCTTGTTCTTTTTGAGAAGCAGGGATATAAGCTGAGGATAATGCATAGGAATAGTGGATTTTCCTTCAAATCTATATCTTTTGATTTCAGCAAAGATATATTCTCCCAAGTCCTTTTTCTCTTTGAGGAAAATTGAGGCAAATTTTCTGAAGTCCCTCTCTATGAAATGAGTGAAGTTGTTGGATTTGTTGACTATGGCTCTCGAATAGATATACCATAGAACTCGATGAAAATCACACATATCACTCAGGTTAAAATTGAGAGGTCCTATAATCTCTCTAGGCCTTAGAACTAAAAACAATTGGCTTGAGTCTAGGGTAGGATAAATATCTTTAGGGGGATCCTCTATTCCTAGCCAGGTGTTTATTTTGGAAGGTGAGATTAGGACTTCTTGACCTCTAACCTTAGAAACCATTTCTTCTTCTAAGGTATCTCGAAGAGGATCATTCATAGGCTCTAAATTGCAATAAAAATGCCTTACTATCTTGGTGCAAAAAGGAAGTTTAATCGAAAGCCAAGACATATAGGATTCAAGATAAGGCATTAGATTAAACTTCAATACCTCTTGATGAAGCTTGGAGTCAATAAAGTGCATCTTGCACACTCTTCTTCTTGAAAAGTGATATTTGAATTTTGTAAGAATTCTCAATCTTCTTCATATTGAACCCCTTTAGAGGGAATGTAATTTCTTCTTCCCTAACATCTGGTTACTTTGAAGATTGACCTTGCTTCCTTTCTCTAGATTTGTGGGCTTCATCTAGTATACTTCCCATAGCTTGGGCAAGTTTTCTTTCAAACTTAGCCTTTTTTGATGGCTTCTCAGAGAAAGATGGTGTGTCAAAGGAATGAAAAAGAGGTAGAGTGGTGCCTTAGTCTCTTTGCCTATACCAGGAGGAATATCTTTCTTAGATTAAGATCTTATGGCAGTGGGTTCCTTGATCACAACTTCCTTGACTTTGGGTTTGGCTTCCGTCATTACATTAGCTTTTAATTTGGGAGTGAGCTTTTGTCTTTTGGCTGGAGGAAATGGAGTAGATTCAAGATATTTCTGAGGAATAGAAGATTCAGAAGTACTATCGGGAGTGGTGGTTTTGGTTCTCACCATATTGATCAAGATTTTCTGGAAATTTACTTTCAAAGGTAGAAGGTTTAGGGCACAAGATATTGAGAGATTTAAGAGGTTTTTGGAAGAGAAATTCACTGGGTTTTGATAGAAATGAGTTAAAAAAGAATTTGTGAAAAGTTTTTAGGAGAGCACTAGGAGATTCACTCGAGGTGATTTTATGAAAAATGACGAGTTGCTACAGATAAAGCCCTAGTACCTGAGATCACTTGAGGGCCTACTCGACTGATCTTGAGGCATCGCTCGAGTAACTACTCGAGTGATCATATCAAAAATTAAAAATGAGGTAAATTTAAATGCGTACCTGGCATGAATAATATTGTAATTATCCATGTATATTCTCTTGATAATTTGATGACACTTTAAGGTAGAACTGAGTTGAAAACAAGTTGATTTGTAATCTGTTGTCATAATCACTCGATGTCTTACTTGAGTGACTCTGTGGTATCACTCGAGTAGCTACTCGAGTGATCAGTCTTTTGAGCTGCTGACTTGTTCACTTTTAATTGTTTTGCCATTTCCCTTTGAATTAATGCTTCTCTGCCTCATTTTCAAGGTCATCACTCGAGTGGTTACTCAAGTGATGTTTATCATCACTTCCAATTATCACGCAGGTAATACAGATTACATGAAGTTTTCCCTTGAGTGATATAGTACTCTGTTAACCTTTACTTTTCATACCCTAAAATAGAATATCAAGATCCTGTAAAACAAATTTCTAGAAACTCCAATGTTTAAGTTAGTAATCATCAAAACATCAATAAATAACATCATCTAACATTTTATAAACACTAAATAACTTAAAATTCATTGGGATTTACCATTCCCAATTCTCTTCTAATAAATAGAAATTGATCTTTTGCTAGGGGTTTTGTGAAGATATCAGCTAGTTGAAGATGAGTTGGAATGAATATCACTTTGACATCTTTTTTGGACATGATCTCTGATGAAGTGATGTCTAACATTAATATGCTTGGTTCTGGAATGTTAAACTGGAATCTTTGCCAAGCTTATCGTGCTAGTATTGTCACAGTATATTGGTATCTCCTTCAAATAAATACCAAGATCCTATAGTTGTTGCTTCAACCATAACACTTGTGCATAACAACTTGATGCTGCAACATACTCAGTTTTCGTTGATAAAAGAGACACTGTATTTTGTTTCTTGCTAAACCATGACACAAGTGAACCTCCAAGAAACTGACTTTATCCACTGGTACTCTTTCTGTCTGTCTTGTATCCTCCATGATCAGAGTCTGAGTATTCAACTAGATATTCACTTCTTCCTTTAGGATACCAGAGACCTAATGCTATCATGTTAGCAAGATTTTGAAAGATATGTTTGACGGTTTCAGCATGTGACTCCTTTGGTGCTGATTGATATCTTGAACACATACCAACACTGAATTAAATGTCAGGTCTACTTGCAGTGAGATAGAGTAATGATCTAATCATTCCTCTGTATCTTGTGATGTTGTAATCTTTTCCTTTGACATTCGCATCAAGCAATGTAGTTGAGCTCATAGTCGTGTCCATTCCATTTGCTTCATCCATTCCATACTTCTTCAATAGCTCTTTCAAATACTTCATTTTAGGTATGAAAATTCCATTTTTTCTTTGTTTGATTTGCAAACTGAGAAAGAAATTCAATTCTCCCATCAGTTACATCTCAAACTCACCCTGCATTATCTCAAAAAATTACTTGCACGAGGTTTCATTAGTAGCACCGAACACTATATCATCAACATATATTTGTACAATTAAGATATCATCTCATTTTCGTTTTGTAAAAAGTGTTGTATCAACTTGTCCTCATATAAAACCTTAATCAATGAGAAATTTACTAAGCCTTTCAACCATGCTCTAGGAGCTTGTTTTCAATCGTATAAAGCTTTTCTCATTTTGAAAACATGGTCAGGTTTGATTACATCTTCAAAATCTGGAGGTTGATTTACATACACTTCTTCCATGATGTAGCCATTTATAAATGCACTTTTTACATCCATTTGATAGAGTTTGAATCCTTTGATGCATGCAAAGGCTAAGAGTACTCGTATAACTTCCAATCTAGCTATTGGAGCATGCGTTTCCTCATAATCAATTCCTTTTTCTTGATGATAGCCTTTGGCCACCAGTCTTGCCTTATTTCTGACAATGATTGCGGATTCATCAAGTTTGTTCTTGAATACTCATTTAGTACCAATAATCGGATGATCCTTAGGTCGGGGTACTAAATCCTAAACTTGATTTGTTTCAAATTGGTTTAATTCTTCTTACATTGTTATTACCCAAACATTGTCTGATAGGGCTTCGTCAATGTTAGAATATTCAATCCCAGAAATAAATGCAGAAAAACTAATTTAATTGAAAATTCTATTTCTAGTTTTGACTCCTTCATTCACATCTCCTATGACTTGCTCTAGGGGATGATTTTTATTGTATTTCCAGGCTTTAGACTGTCCTAGTGATTAATCTTCTTCCTTGGTTTGGTCAACTTCTGGGATAGAAGATTTAGAATTAGGTTGACCATTTTTTTTGATTTAAAACAACTTCCTGCTTATCGTCAATAGTTTTGTCAGAGGATTCAAATTCATTAAATACAACATGAATTGATTCTTCAACAACTTATGTTCATTTATTGAAAACTCTATATGCTTTGCTTCAGTTAGAATAGCCTAGGAAAATTCCTTCATCTATTTTAGAATCAAATTTACCTAAGTTATCTTTACCATTATTATGAATGAAATACTTGTACCCAAAGTGTGCAAATGAGGCTTCTTTCCTTTGTATAGTTCGTATAGTGTCTTTCCAAGTTTTGTCCTGATATAGGCTTTATTTGAAATATAGCATGCTATGCTCATTACATTGGCCCAGAAAACTTGAGACAAATTCTTTTCATTCAGCACTGCTCTTGCCATTTCAATGAGTACTCTATTCTTTCATTCCACGACTCCATTTTGTTGAGGTGTCCTTGGAGCGGAGAAATTGTGATGAATGCCATTCATATCACAATATTCTTCAAAAGCTTGATTTTCAAATTCTCTACCATGATCTGTCCTGATACATGTAATGGACATACCTTTCTCATTTTGTACTTTCTTGGCAAAAACAATAAATTCTCAAAAGATTTGATCCTTTGATGATAGAAAAATAGTCCATAGAAATCTATAAAATAATCAACAATAACTAATGAATATAAGTTGCCACCAAGACTTTTAACTCTTACTGGTCCAACTAAATCCATGTGTAATAATTTAAGTGGTCTGTTGGTTGTGATCTCATTTTTCAATTTGAAAGATGATTTAGTTTGTTTAGCTTTCTGACATGCATCACAAATCAAATCATTTTTGAAATTTACTTTGGGTAATCTAAGTACTAAATCCTTTTTGAGAAGTTTGCTTAGTTGGTGCATGTTGACATAAGCTAGCCTCTTATGCCATAACCAACTTTCATCGACATTACTTAGAAAACAATTTTGAGGATCATTTCTACTGATATCAATAGTATAGCAGTTACCTTCCCTTTTCGCTCTGAGCTTTGCCTTCATATTCTTCTTAAATTGTAAGTCTTTCTTATTTACAATTAGACATTCCTCTGAGTCAAATATTACCCAGTTGTCTTTATCTGTACTTTGACTCACGCTCAGCAAATTATGGCACAATCCTTCAATATAATATACATATTTGACTTGTATGCCTTTATCATTTTTTATTTCACCAATTCCTGCTATCTTTTTCTATTGATTTCCTCCAAATTTTACCTTTATACCTTCTTTAGGTTGTATCATGGTAAAACTTTTGAAATCATCAGTCATATGTCTGGAGCATCCACTGTCTATGTACTACTTGTTGTTTTTGGATGCTTTAAGATATATTTGCAATCAAATATGATTAAGTCTTAGGTACTCACATCTTTTTGGGTCCTTTTGGGTTAGTACAAATTATTTTCTGAATATGTGAACCTTTAGGTATCTATTTGTAGGTTCCTATTTTTCCTTTCTTTTTATGAATGCATGATGATGTATAATGACCCTTTCTATTACAGTAATTGCAATATGCGAAAGGATTTGATGTATGTATAGATTCTGAAAATAACTCAAGCATGTCTTACCTCCTATTTTCTTTCTTCCTTTCGTTTTATCTGATTTTGGATTATATCCAATACCAGATCAGTCATTTATAAATTGTTGAGCTTTTAAAATCACATTTAACATCTTACTTCCTTTGGTGAATTTTTCAAGAGTTTTTATGAGATCAGTGTTTTTCTTTTTCAAAGAGGAACAATTTTCACAATCCTTTTCTAAATTCTCTTTGAGTTCTACTTCAAGAACTCTGTTTTTCTTTTTGAAACAAACTAGTTCTTTAACTACTTTGATAAATTCAGAATGTAAAGGATTATATTCAAAAAGTAATTCATCATAAGTAGGATCAGAATTAGTTACCTCTTCTTCCATTTCTTCTTAAGCAACTAGATAGATATTGGCTACTTCCTCATCATCGCTATTTTCGTCAGATGAACTATCTCCCCATATGGCATATACAAAGGCTTTCTTCTTGTTGTAGAACTTTCCTTTTCTCTTTTCTTTATTCTTTTGAGCTAGTTCTTGACATTCTAATTCTAGCTCTTATTTGAACTTTAATTTACTTTCATATTCAGACAGACTTTTGAATAGAGAAGCAACCGATCGTATTGATTCACCTTTTGCTTCCTCAATAGCAGTGACTTTGGCTTCCCAGTCTTTAGAAAGAATATTCATAATCTTTTGTACATGGGTATGTTAATCATAGACCTTCCCAAGTGTTGCAAGTTGATTAATAAGATGAGTATATCTAAGTTTGAATTCAGCTATCGACTCACTTGATTCCATTCCAAGTAAATCAAACTCAGTAACCAGAGTATTGATTCAGTTTTCTTTTTTTCCTGAGATTTCTTTATGAGCTATTTCCAGGGCTTTGCATATTTCTTTAGCCGTTGGAAGTGTGCAGATCCTAAAGTACTCATTTTGACTCAATGCACTTTAAATCATTAAAATTGCCTTGCTATTGAGTGTGATGAGTTTCTTGTCATTCTCATCATATTCTGCTGGTGTCTTAGGAACCTTCTATGAATCTACAATTTTCTCAGGCTTGTAGTTTTCACTCTCAATCACGTCCCATAGTCCGTATGCTATAGTTATTACAAATACTCTAAACTTGGCTTTCTAGAAAGAGAAATGTTCACCACTAAAACTTGGTGGTCTAGTGATAGAAGCTCCATCAGGAAGAATTCCTTTTCCCATGCTTGCCATTGGATCCTTCTTAGGTTGTTATACCTCAACAAGAAGACCTACGCTCTGATACCAAATGTTATTGCAAGTGTTTCACCCAAGAGGAGGTGAATTGGGTGATACTAGAAATTTTGTCGCTTATATAAAAATTGACTAGAAATTTAAAGCAGTTAAGAGCTAGGAGATATATCACCAAAGTATATATTGGGAGTTATACTAGTTCAGCCACAACCATTTTGACCTATGTCCAGTCCTCAGAGCTTGAGTGATCCCTCAAGTAATGCTTGCAATTCTTATCTCAATACTCGAGTGGTCCCTTGAGTAAAGGCATCAAATTCTTGGCCGAGAGTAGCTTCTTCATTGCTTACTTGATTGCTTGAGTGGTCCCTCAAGTAATGCTTTAAATAACTTTATAGATTACTCAAGTGATCCCTTCAAGTAATGTCATTCATTTATTGGCTGAGAGCTACTGTATGATTTTTGCTCTGATTACTCAAGTGGTCCCTCGAGTAATGTATTAAATAACTCTGCAGATTACTCGAGTAGTCCCTTCGAGTAATCCCACGTAATTCTTGATAGAGAGCTTTCTGAGTGGTCCCTCACATAATAAAGGTCATTACCCGAGGGCTCACTCAAGTAATGTCTTCAAAAATATCACAATGTTCCTTTTTTTGTGCTCTGTCTTTTCCTTCATCTTCATTATTTGAGTACCCACTTGGGTAATGCTTTTGCCTGCAACCAAGACCTTAGTTACTTTGTTCAAACCCTTGATTTAAAAATTTTGTAATATTGATCCAATCTTTGTTATCATTAAAACATATAGGATCTAATAAAGGCTAGTCTAATGCTTCGATGATCCCAATTCTCAAATCTAATATAATTCTAATATAACATTTTCTACTCCTAGGAAATTCTAAGCAATTTGATGGGGGAGAAATTATAAATAACTAGTATCGCTAAAAGACTTTGCATTAATTAACTTTCTCATTACTCTGAGCTTTAGGATAAGGATTTTCCTAGGTTGGAAGTTAAAGAATACCAAGTAACGTGGTCCTATCTATCTTATTTTTTGATTGTGGGTTTTTCTGAAAAACTCCATAAGCCTAGAATGTGTAAAACTTGTATGAACCTTACTATTCTATGACCAATAACTCTTTGTGGGACCTTTGAGTCAATCATAAGATTGGATAGATTGGTTTGTGGAATCATTAGAAACAACTATAGGTATGGAAGCATAAACTGAATTGCTTTTGGTATCTTTGTGATTCATGCCTCGCAAGTGGCCCTATATGGGCAATTCAACTACTAGTGCGATTTGTTTCTGACTAAGAACTTGATGAGTATATATGTTATTTATGTAATGCATTGAGATTATATATTGTTTCAATATTATGGATTAACTAGATAAAGAATATATGATATGCTGGAACTTGGTGATTCTATGTTATGAATTGGAATGCATGAGCATGTGAATATGAAAACCCCTTGAGAATAATTTGATATAAATAGCAAGGTTAGTGATTGGGTTGTGATTGATAAAAACTGAATACCATATGGAAGGTTGCTAGTTTGATTATTGAGCACCACTAGCTAGCATATATTTTATAGGGCAACATTCCCTGATATGACACTCCAAGGACTTTTGGGCAGTATTCCCGGGGCCATAGTAGTATTCCGAAGGGCAATAACCTTACAGGAGGAACCCATGTCCCTTGTGTGCTCTACAGTACTTTAGCTGGTCTATATCATACTTGTGGAGAGCTTGTGAGAGTAACTAGTAACATGGAATGTACTTAGCCTATGCGTTTAATCAGAAGAAATAAGGACGATATAAGGATGATTAGGAGTTAATGAAAGATAAATACTAATCATACATAATGACATTTTGTGAAATAGTATGTTGTGTTGTGAGTGAATTTTCTATGAGAATATGAATGGATATGATTATGCTCTTGTTTAGCATATCTGCTTGCCCCCTTGCATATTATATATGGTTGCCTTTCTGTCTAATATATTTGCTTGACATGTTTGTCTGTTAGTCCTACTTGGCACCCCATAGGTGGTGCCAGTAGGCAAGGTGGGTGGTGATTGTGTTGCTGAGATATTGGTCTTATCCTATTACTTCTCACATTTTTTAGGTGAGAGTTTGAGGGCAGCAGCAACTAGGAAAGCATATGATAATGTGTCTACCCTAACGAGTAGCTAGCGGTTACTACTTGTTTCATTTTTATTGCCACATTCAGGGAATTTTGCCTATTACATCATACTGCATGTGAATTTACTTAGAATATATAATTGCAATCTTTTGACAGACAGTCGAGGATCTCATATGTTTATTTACTTAATTTAGATTGTGGATTTTGTTAGATCTCATGTTTTGATGATAACAAAAGAATGGTATGAAGAAAAATTGAATAATAAATAAGTTTGAACAAAGTAATAACAGGAACAAGCATCACTTGAAGTAAGCATTGGAGTAATGAAGAAAGACCAAGAGAAAAAGCTGAGAAACTTGATTAGAAGCAAGTTTTCTAAGGCATTACTCGAGGCGGTACTTGAGTAATGAGCCAAAACTTGAAGTAACCAGAAGCACCTTCCAGTAACCTGCCAACGTTACTCGAGTAAGTACTCGAGTAATAGTGTAAGTATTTTCAAGTTGCTCTCGGCCTGCCAATGTTACTCGAGGAGCTACTCGAGTAACCAGGTAAATACGTGGAATTGCTCTCGGCCTGCCAATGATACTCGAGTAACTCTGTTTCTGAAAATGTGTTGCTCTCGGCACTTTGTACCACTGCCAATGTTACTTGAGTAGGTACTCGAGTAACATACTGAAGTTAGTGAAAATTTGAAGGTGGTACCCGATTAACTTGATATCTTTCTATCTCAATTTCCTCGAGTTATTCCTCTAATATACAAGTATTTAATGTTCTATTTTAAGTGAATTCCTCGAGTAGGTACCCGAGTATGCAGAGATATTTTCAAGGAAAACCTCAAGTCATTACCCGAGTAGGTTGTGCCCAAAAAGTAAGTTTACTCGAGTAAGTACTCGAGTAACAAGGTAAGTGCTCTCGGCCTTGAAATCCTACCAACATTACTGGAGTAAAGCATCGAGTAACCAAAAGTTTATTTGAAGGTTTACTCGAGTTGGTACCCGAGTAACTCATAAAGTTGTGAGTGTATTACTCGAGTAGGTACCCGAGTAAACATACATTTCCAAAGGTTTGAAAATTGATTATTCCATGCACTACCCGAGTAATCTTAAATTTGTCTGTTGACCTGCAGTCGATCAAAGTTTTCCCGATGATACTCGAGTAAGTACTCGAGTAAACTTTAAGGGATACTCGAGTAAGAAAACCTAGAATTTTAGAAATCATTCAAACGTTCATTGATTTGTTTCCTATATGATTAATATTTCATTATATTAGTATTCTTAGTCTATTTACAGATAAACAATGAAGAAATCATATCAAGTAATGGAAGTCAAATGAAACGTTCAAATGCCAACCACCGCCAACGGATATTTTTCAAAAAAACTGGAAAAGTCAATAGTGGCTGCGCACTCTCCAACGGACGAGAAGAAAATGTTCCAATGGTCATCACCAACATATCTATATATATGGGAACATCCAAACAGAGACATACAAGAAAACACATACAACAACAAGATTACACTCAAACTTATCATTACTCTGTTCTTTCGTTGTATTAGAAACTCTATGCTTCAATGATTCCTATTCACTCTTGAGAGAGATATTTCATTCAAACTCAATATTTGTTATTGAGGTAACTTAAGGTTGTGGAACCTTGAGTTGGGATTGGATTACAACTTGTAAGGGGGAGCGAGTGTCTAGGTGTAGGAACTTGCTTGTACTGAGGTGCCAAGAACCCACTGAATCTTGGAAGTTATAGTGAAACTCTTAGAGAAGCTCTGAGGACTGGACGTAGGTCAAAGTGGTTGTGGCCGAACCAGTATAAATCCCGGTGTACACTTCGGTGATATTTCTCCTTACTCTTTCCTGTTTTAATTTCAACGTCAAATTTTATATTTGCAACGAAATTTTTAAGATCACCCAATTCACCCCCCTCTTGGGTGAAACGCTTGCTCTAACATTTGGTATCAGAGAGTAGGTCTTCTTGTGAAGGTATAACAACCTAAGAAGGTTCCAATGGCAAGCATGGGTGAAGGAATTCTTCCCGACGGTGCATCTATCACTAGACCTCCAGGTTTCAGTGGCGAACACTTTTCTTTCTGGAAAGCAAAGTTCAGAGTATTTGTAATGGCTACTGAATATGGTCTATGGGATGTGATTGAGAGTGGAAACTATCAACCTACAAAGACTGTAGATTCTCAGAAAATTCCCAAGATGCCACCGGAATATGATGAGAATGACAAGAAACTTATCACTCTCAACAGCAAGGCAATTTTGATGCTACAAAGTGCCTTGAGTCAAAATGAGTATTTCAGAATTTGCACACTTCCAACAGCAAAGGAAATGTGGGAAGCTCTGGAAATAGCTCATGAAGGAACTTCGGGAATAAAGGAGAATCGGATCAACACCTTGGTCACTGAATTCGATTTACTTCGAATGAAATTAGGTGAATCAATATCTGAATTTGAACTTAGATACACTCATCTTGTTAATCAACTTGCAGCTCTTGGGAAAGTCTATGATCAGCATACCCAAGTATGAAAGATTCTAAATATTCTTTCTAAAGAATAGGAGGCCAAAGTCACTGCGATAGAAGAAGCAAAAGGAGAATCAATGAGATCAGTTGCTTCTCTATTTGGAAGTCTTTCTGAATATGAAAGCAAACTAAAGTTCAAACGAGAACTAGATGACATTGGTGACAAGAAAAAGAAAGGTCTTGCACTAAAGGTAAAAGAAGAGAATCAAGATGAGGATGAGGAGTTTGACGATGATGAAATGGGCCTAATCATAAAATGATTTAGAAAGTTCTACAAGAAAGGACAAGGATTCAAACACTTTCAAAAATGTGGAACTAGCAGCAAAGACCATATCATTTGCTACGAATGTGGAAAACCAGGACATATCAAATCAGAATGTCCAGAACTGAATCAAAAGAGCAAAGAAAAGAGAAAAGGCAAATTCTTCAATAAAAAGAAGGCCTTCGTATCTGCTATATGGGGTGATAGCTCTTCTGACGAAGAAAGTGATGAGGAAGAAGTAGCTAACATATGTCTTGTTGCTCAAGAAGAAACCGAAGAAGAGGTAAATGATTCTGAACCTACCTATGATGAATTACTTTCCGAATATAATGCTTTACATTCTGAATTCATCAAAGTAGTTAAAGAATTGGTTGTTTTCAAAAAGAAAAACAAAGCTCTTGAATTTGAAATTAAAGCAGAAAGGATTGTGAAAATTGTTCTTCTTTGAAAAAGAAAAATAATGATCTCACAAAAACTCTTGAAAAATTTACACCAGGAAGTGAGATGCTAAATGTTATTTGAAAAGCTCAACGATTTGTAAATGATCGATCTAGAATTGGATATGATCCAAAATCAGATAGAAGAAAAGGTAGAAAGAAAGCAGGAGGTAAGTCTTACTTGAATTATTTCCAGCATTCTGTGCATACATCAAATCCTTTTGCATTTTGTAACTACTGTAATAGAAAAGGACATTATACTTCTTCATGCATTCATAAGAAGAAAGGAACAATAGGAACTTACAAATGGGTACCTAAAGGTTCATATATTCAGAAAATTATTTGTACTAACCCAAAAGGACCCAAAAAGATATGGGTACCTAAGACTTAGTAATTTGATTGCAGGTATGTCTCAAAGCATCCAAAAATAGCAAGTGGTACATAGATAGTGGATGCTCTAGACATATGACCGGAGATTTTGAAAGTTTTACCACATTGCAACCTAAGGAAGGTGGAAAGGTAAAATTTGGAGGAAATCAATCCGAAAAGATAGCAAGAATTGGTGAAATAAAAAATGACAAAGGAATACAAGTCAAAGATGTATATTATGTTGAAGGCTTGTGTCATAATTTGCTGAGTGTAAGTCAAAGTGCAGATAAAGACAACTAGGTAATATTTGACTCAGAAGAATGCTTAATTATCAACAAAAATGACTTACAGCTTGATAAGAAGAATATCAAGGCTAAGCTTAGAGCAAAAAGGGAAGGTAACTGTTATACTCTAGATATTAGTAGAAATGAATATGAAAATTGTTTTCTGAGTAATGCCGATGAAAGTTGGCTATGGCATAAGAGATTGGCTCATGTCAATATGCATCAACTAGGCAAATTACTCAAAAAGGATTTAGTGCTTGGATTACCCAAAGTAAATTTCAAAAATGACTTGATTTGTGATGCATGTCAATAGGGTAAACAAACTAAATCATCTTTCAAATTGAAAAATGAGATTTCAACAAATAGACCATTACAATTATTGCATATGGATTTAGTTGGTCCAGCAAGAGTAAAGAGTCTTGGTGGCAACCTATATTCATTGGTCATTGTTGATGATTTCTCTAGATTTACATGGGTTATTTTTCTATCATCAAAGGATGAGACATTTGAAGAATTTATTGTTTTTGCCAAGAAGGTGCAAAATGAGAAAGGTATGTCCATTGCAGGTATTAGGACTGATCATGGTGGAGAATTTGAAAATCAAGCATTTGAAGAATATTGTGATACTAATGGTATTGATCATAATTTTTCTGCTACAAGAACGCCTCAACAAAATGGGGTCGTGGAACAAAAGAATAGAGTGCTCACAGAAATGGCTAGAGCAATGTTGAATGAAAAGAATGTGTCTCAAGTGTTCTGGGCTGATGCTATGAGTACAACATGCTACATTTCAAATAGAGCATATATCAGAAAAAAACTTGGAAAGACACCATACGAGTTGTACAAAGGACGAAAGCCAAACATTGCTCATCTACACATCTTTGGTTGTAAGTGTTTCATTCATAATAATGGTAAAGATAACTTAGGAAAATTTGATTCTAAAACAGTTGAAGGAATTTTCCTAGGATATTCTAACCGAAGTAAAGCATATAGAGTTTACAATAAAAGAACATGTATTATTGAAGAATCAATTCATATTGTATTTGATGAATTTGAATCCTCTGACAAAACCATTGATGAAGAACAGGAAGTTGGTTTAAATCAAGAAAATGGTCAATCTATTTCTAAATCTCTTATTCCAGAGGTTAATGAAACGAAGGAAGAAGAGTAGTCCCTATGTCAACCTAGAGCTTGGAAATACAATAAAAGTCATCCCTTAGATCAAGTCATAGGAGATGTGAATGAAGGGATCAAAACTAGAAATAGAATTTTCAATGGAGTAAGTTTTTCTGCATTCATTTCTGAGATTGAACCTTCTAACATTGATGAAGCCCTATCAGACAATGATTGGGTTATAGCAATGCAAGAAGAACTAAATCAATTTGAGAGAAATCAAGTTTGGGATTTAATGCCTCGACCCAAAGATCATCCGATCATTGGTACTAAATGGGTATTCAAAAACAAACTCGATGAATCTACAATTATTGTCAGAAACAAGGCAAGATTGGTGGCCAAAGGCTATAATCAGGAAGAAGGGATTGATTATGAGGAAACATATGCTCCAGTGGCTAGATTGGAAGGTGTACGTGTACTCTTAGCCTTTGCATGCATCAAAGGATTCAAACTCTATCAAATGGATGTAAAGAGTGCTTTTCTAAATGGTTACATCATGGAAGAAGTGTATGTAGAACAACCTCCAGGTTTTGAGGATGTTACCAAACCTGACCATGTTTTCAAACTCAAAAAGGCTTTATATGGTTTAAAACAAGCTCCTAGAGCCAGGTATGAAAGGCTCAGTAAGTTTCTTCTCGATCAAGGTTTTGTATGAGGAAAAGTTGATACAACACTCTTTATAAAATGAAAACACAATGATATTTTAATTGTTCAAACATATGTTGATGACATTGTTTTCGGTGCTACTAATGAATCTCTGTGTAAGGAATTTTCTGAGATAATGCAGGGAGAATTTGAGATGTCAATGATGGGAGAATTGAATTTCTTTCTGGGTTTACAAATCAAACAAAGAAAGAATGGAATCTTCATATCTCAAACAAAGTATTTAAAAGAGCTATTGAAGAAGTATGGAATGGATGAAGCAAATGGCACGGACACGCCTATGAGCTCAACTACGTTGCTTGATGCTGATGTCAAAGGGAAAGACTTCAACATAACAAAGTATAGAGGAATGATTGGATCATTACTCTATCTCACGGCAAGTAGACCGGACATCCAATTTAGTGTTGGCATATGTACAAGATATCAATCGGCACCAAAAGAATCACATGCTGAAACGGTCAAACGAATCTTTAGATACCTTGCTGACACACCCGAATTGGGTCTGTGGTATCCCAAAGGAAGAAGTGAATATCTTGTTGCATATTCAGATTCAGATCATGGAGGATACAAAATAGACAGAAAGAGCACCAGTAGACAAGGACAATTTCTTAGAGGATCTCTTGTATCATGGTTCAGCAAGAAACAAAATACAGTGTCTCTTTCGTCAACAGAAGCCGAATATGTTGCAGTCTCAAGTTGTTGTGCACAAGTAATATGGTTAAAACAACAACTACAAGATCTTGGTATTTATCTCAAAGAAATACCAATCTATTGTGACAATACTAGTACGATAAGCTTGGCAAAGAATCCAGTTCAACACTCTAGAACCAAGCATATCGATGTCAGACATCACTTCATCAGAGATCATGTTCAAAAGAAAGATGTGAAAGTGATATTTATTCCTACTCATCTTCAACTAGCAGATATTTTCACAAAACCTCTTGCAAAAGATCAATTTCTATACATTAGAAGAGAATTGGGAATGGTAAATCCCAATGAGTTGTAAGTTATTTTAGTTTCTCATAATATTAGATGAAGTCATTTGTTAAAGTTTTGATGATTACTAACTTAAGCATCGGAGTATATAGAAATTTGTTTTGCAGGAAGGTTGAAACTCTGTTTTGAGAAACAAAAACAGAGGTGATCAGAGAACACATTTACTGGAGTACTAACTTGAAGTTATCACTAACAGAGAAGCATTACCCGAGGAACAACTTGAAGTAAAGAAGCACTTTACTCGAGTATGTACTCGAGTAATGGACTTCAAAACTAGAAGTAACGGATCAAGTTACTTGATTTTCAAATCTAACGGTTCAGTTACAAAGAAATGAAGAGTCACAAGTTGAAAACTCAGGTTACCCGAGGAAGGCCTCGAGTAAACTTGAAGCTTACTCGAGTAAGGCCTCGAGTAACTGCAAGTCCAGATTTTCAAAATTAATGAATAATGACTCAAATCTGCTCAGAATGGGTTATAAATGATTGAGGGAACATCCATGGATAATTACAATATTATTCATGCCAGGTACGCATTTTAAATAAATCATTTTAAAGTTTTTCTGTATGAACACTCGAGGAAGGCCTCGAGTAAACTTGAAGGTTACTCGAGTAAGGCCTCAAGTAACGTCGGGTTCTAGGGCTTTATCTATCGCAAACTCGGTCATTTCCATAAAATCTCCTCGAGTAAATCACTATTCTCTCTCACAAAAACTTTTCACAAGTGATTCCTTGCTTCATTTCCATCAAAACCCAAGAGATTTCAGTTCCAAAAACCTCCTATTTTGCTCAGATTCTCTGTCCCCTAACTTGCGACTGTCTCTTTTCTTTTTTGAGAATTTCAGTTTTCAATCACTCAGA
This sequence comes from Inga laurina, assembly GCA_963855925.1. Taxonomy (NCBI): domain Eukaryota; kingdom Viridiplantae; phylum Streptophyta; class Magnoliopsida; order Fabales; family Fabaceae; genus Inga; species Inga laurina. The sequence goes on along the minus strand of OY979702.1, from coordinate 28,654,566 downwards.
ATGGTGAGAACCAAGAATCTTTCCTTCACAGATTTCTCTGGTTCACAACAAAACCCTGATCCTCTTTCTTCTCCTCCCAAGAAGAGAAGAAAACTTACCCCGAGACCAAAAGCTAAAATTCCTCTTCAACCGAAACCCAAAGGTGTGGTGATTAAAGAGCCTATTGCTATAAGGGCTCAATCCAAAAAGAGTACCTCAACCGGAAGAGGGAAGAGTGCCATATCTCCCTCACTTCCTCCCTTTCATTCCTCTACCCCCTCTTTCACACCAAAGCCTACCAAAAAGCCAAAGTATGACAAGAATGTGGCTAAGGCTATGGCTGGAATCTTAGATCAAATGGAGAAGGGAAAATCTTCCTAGAAGTCCAAAGTGCCGGAAGAAGAGATCACCAACCCACCAAAGGGATTCAACGTCAACAAATTGGTGGAGTCTCCCAAGTATCTATCCCAATTCTCCAGGAGGAAGGTGTGTAAAACACACTATGTGGATCTCAGATTACTTCAAGAGGTAGTGAAGCTTGACCTAAGTCCTTATTTAGATCCCTTTATGCCTTGGTTATCCATTAGATTACCTTTTTGCATAAAGGTGATTACTCACTTTTATTGTAAACTAGAGATCATAGATGAGCCTAACCGAACCTCAGTTGAGGAAGAGATGACCACCACAGTTAGAGGCCAAAAGATACTTATATCACCCTCTAGGATTAATTTGTGGTTAGGAACAGAGAACCCCCCAGATGATATCTATTCCGAACTTGAGCCAAACCAAATCTTTACCATCCTTAAACCTGGAGAGTTAGTTGGCCCTCTAAATTTCAAGCCTAGTGATATGTGTGATCATCACAGGGTCCTATGGTACATTTACTCTAGGTCCCTCGTGAACAAAGCCAACAATTATACACACTTCTCTGATAGGGATTATAGGTGGTTTGCTTCACTACTCTTGAAGGAACAAAAGGATCTGGGAGAGTATATCTTCTCAGAAATAAAGAGGTATAAGGTGGATGGGAAGGCTACAACACCAATGCCATATCCTCAGATTGTGTCTCTAATCCTGAAAGAGAATAAAATATGGTATTTGGATAGCAAGGAGCCCATTGAGAGGTTGACTCTAGTTGGGAGAAACCAGATTGGGAAATTGAACATCGATATCCCTCTCAAAGGCCCTCTGGAATCTAGGTCAAAGAAGAAGAGGAAGACCACTGAGGCAGAGACCAGTAGGATGGATGACACTCAGTCATCGGCTCCAGCTGCTACCACATCATCGCCATCCTTTCTCAATGCCACTCTCCAGCACTTTATGGAAAATATGCTGAGAGGTTTCCATGTGGATATCGCCAACACTAATGCTGAACTGATAACCCACATGAATACCAAGATGGGAGAGTTGGTGGAGAAAATGGACAAGAGGCATGAGGAGTTGCTAGCAGAGCAACGTGCCCAGGGTGAGACTTTGAGATTGATTCTGGCACGACTGGACTCCTTAAGTCCCGGACCTTCTGCCGGTCCATCTTCATCTGCACCACCACTACCTCCAGTGAACCCTCCTTCTGACACTCCTCTCACTGAGGATAAACCATCTACTCCTCTGGTATCTAGTCCACCTGAGTCTCGAGCTAAAGACATTCTGTATACAGTGGACAACCTAGATACCAATGAGACTATACACATTGTCATTGATGATTCACCTCCTAAACCTCAGCCTGAACTTGCTCCTAAACCTATTCCCTCTCCTACCCACACTGAGGAAATATCTCCCTCCTCCTCCTCCTCTGAACATCATACACCAGAGACTGAGACCACTCCTGAGATACAGACTACTCCTGAGATACAGACCACTCCAAAAGGAGAAACCACCACTATGATTGTCTTCCAACCCTCTCCTATTCCTCCTAGCGATGACATCCATGTCCCTCCAGTCCATCTTCCTGACCCAGTCCCCTCCAGCTCATTTGATTCTTCGGATTCAGATAATTCTACGGTTCTTCCAGTGACACCCATTTCCATGGCCAAGCCTCCTAGCCCTTCACTTGATTGATGAAGCCAAAAAGGGGGAGAAGAGCTTGAGAGTGATTTTGTGGATGTGTCCTAGTTTATTTTGGGTATTTGGGTGTATATGGGTTCTAGGAAGCATTTTGGACCTTTTAATTTTTAGTTCTAAACTTATTATCTTGTAATATGCAATTTAAGTTTAATACAAGTGTGTTTAAGTTATGATTCCATTTCAAGTCCATTTAAGATTTAATTTATGATACATTGTTGGACTAATGAAGTTTATTATGTATGCAAGATGAATGTGTTATAATCATTTTATAAAGATAACAAAGTTTATTAAAAGACTTTCAAGAGATGTTTATTTGTGAACTTATTTTCAAAAGATGTTTAAAATCACCAAGTTTTGTCATCATCAAAAAGGGGGAGAATGTTAGATCTCATGTTTTGATGATAACAAAAGAATGGTATGAAGAAAAATTGAATAATAAATAAGTTTGAACAAAGTAATAACAGGAACAAGCATCACTTGAAGTAAGCATTGGAGTAATGAAGAAAGACCAAGAGAAAAAGCTGAGAAACTTGATCAGAAGCAAGTTTTCTAAGGCATTACTCGAGGCGGTACTCGAGTAATGAGCCAAAACTTGAAGTAACTAGAAGCACCTTCCAGTAACCTGCCAACGTTACTCGAGTAAGTACTCAAGTAATAGTGTAAGTATTTTCAAGTTGCTCTCGGCCTGCCAATGTTACTCGAGGAGCTACTCGAGTAACCATATGAAAAACTTCCAGTTGCCTTCAGGTTGCCAATGATACTCGAGTAAGTACTCGAGTAACTCTGTTTCTGAAAATGTGTTGCTCTCGGCACTTTGTACCACTGCCAATGTTACTCGAGTAGGTACTCGAGTAACACACTGAAGTTAGTGAAAATTTGAATGTGGTACCCGATTAACTTGATATCTTTCTATCTCAATTTCCTCGAGTTATTCCTCTAATATACAAGTATTTAATGTTCTATTTTAAGTGAATTCCTCGAGTAGGTACCCGAGTATGCAGAGATATTTTCAAGGAAAACCTCAAGTCATTACCCGAGTAGGTTGTGCCCAAAAAGTAAGTTTACTCGAGTAAGTACTCGAGTAACAAGGTAAGTGCTCTCGGCCTTGAAATCCTACCAACATTACTGGAGTAAAGCATCGAGTAACCAAAAGTTTATTTGAAGGTTTACTCGAGTTGGTACCCGAGTAACTCATAAAGTTGTGAGTGTATTACTCGAGTAGGTACCCGAGTAAACATACATTTCCAAAGGTTTGAAAATTGATTATTCCATGCACTACCCGAGTAATCTTAAATTTGTCTGTTGACTTGCAGTTAATCAAAGTTTTCCCGATGATACTCGAGTAAGTACTCGAGTAAACTTCAAGGGATACTCGAGTAGCTACTCGAGTAAGCAAACCCAGAATTTTAGAAATCATTCAAACGTTCATTGATTTGTTTCCTATATGATTAATATTTCATTATATTAGTATTCTTAGTCTATTTACAGATAAACAATGAAGAAATCATATCAAGTAATGGAAGTCAAATGAAACGTTCAAATGCCAACCACCACCAACGGATATTTTTCAAAAAAACTGGAAAAGTCAATAGTGGATGCGCACTCTCCAACGGATGAGAAGAAAATGTTCTAACGGTCATCACCAACATATCTATATATATGGGAACATCCAAACAGAGACATACAAGAAAACACATACAACAACAAGATTACACTCAAACTTATCTTTACTCTGTTCTTACGTTGTATTAGAAACTCTATGCTTCAATGATTCCTATTCACTCTTGAGAGAGATATTTCATTCAAACTCAATATTTGTTATTGAGGTAACTTAAGGTTGTGGAACCTTGAGTTGGGATTGGATTACAACTTGTAAGGGGGAGCGAGTGTCCAGGTGTAGGAACTTTCTTGTACTGAGGAGCCAAGAACCCACTGAATCTTGGAAGTTATAGTGAAACTCTCAGAGAAGCTCTGAGGACTGGACGTAGGTCAAAGTGGTTGTGGTCGAACCAGTATAAATCCCGGTGTACACTTCGGTGATATTTCTCTTTACTCTTTCTTGTTTTAATTTCAACGTCAAATTTTATATTTGCAACGAAATTTTTAAGATCACCCAATTTACGCCCCCTCTTGGGTGAAACGCTTGCTCTAACAGATTTGAGGAACTCAATTCGAGGGTTGATTATCATATGGATTTAAGGAATTCCTTTAGATGCACATGCATTTGAGTTCATTCATTCCTATCGAGTTAATCTTTGAAGAAATTTTTGACAATTACATGAAGCCTAGGGTTAATTAGATATGGTTTTACATTTTGTTTTCATGGTTTCAGAGCATGGTTTGGCACTTTCGGGGATGCTACTATTAGGATCGGTAGGCACAGTAGAAGAATTTTAAATTTTACCAATCCCAATTGCGGATCTATCAAAGGAGTTTAAACCGAGTTAGAAAGATTCGTACCTTTTCAATTCAGGGTTTTCCGATCTCTAGGAGCGACCACCTCAGGTCCGCTTCCTTTACTAGTATCCACACAGATGCTTTCCAATACAGACTATGTGCTAGCATATCAAATGTCTCCTAGGGTTTACCTTGCGACTCTAAATTCTCATCCATGTATTGAGTTTTTCTGCTCTATCATTCTTTAACCCATGAAGGCTATATTAGAATTTCAAAATTAACTTGATTAATTATGAAATTAATTAACCCTCAATTATCTTGATAAGCTAATTAAATAAGTTTAGTTTAAATTAAATCATTCTGATAGTTTTAAATGATTTCTCTAATGAGATGAAATTGCCTGAGTATTTGCTTGGTCCTTTGATGTGAGGCTCCTTGGCTTGTGCAATAGCACCACTATTGTCACAGAACAAATCTATTAGATTTGAGATGGTAGGCACCACCTCTAGTTTGAATGAAAGTTCTTATCTAAACGACTTTCTTAGCTGCATTCGATGCTGCTATATACTTAGCTTTTGTTGTAGAATCTGCTACAGTGCTATACTTGGAGCTCTTCCAGCTTATTACTCCACTATTTAGGAGGAATATGTACCTAGATTGTGATTTAAGGTCATCTTGGTTAGTTTGGAAACTTGCATCTGTTTGACCAGTTATACAAAGCTTATAATCCAATACACCATAAACCAAAAATAAGTTTTTAGTCATTCTTAAGTACTTTAAGATATTCTTGACGGCAGTCCAATGAACCTCACAGGATCTTATTGATATCTACTGGTCATACTTAAGGCAAATGAGACATCCATTTGAGTACATAACATGTCATACATGATGGATCTAATGACCGAGGCATATGGAACCTTACTCATGCGATCTCGTTGTTCAAGTGTATTAGGACACAGATCCTTCTTAATATAGCTACCATGAGACATGGGAACACAACCCTTTTTTGAATCCTATATACTAAACCTATGCAGATCTTGTCTATGTATGTGCTCTGACTTAGGCCTATTAGACTCTTGTATCTATCTCTATAGATCCTAATCCCTAGGATGTAGGTGGCTTCACCTAAGTCTTTCATTGAAAAGGACTTTCCTAACCAAGACTTGACATTCTACAAGATAGGAATGTCGTTCCCAATGAGTAAGATGTCATCTACATAAAGTGCTAGAAATACTACTGTGCTCCTACTAACCTTCTTGTAAACACAAGATTCATCGATGTTTTGAATGAATTCAAGCACTTTGAGTACTTTATCAAAACAATGATTCCAGCTCTGAGAAGCTTGCTTTAATCCATAAATGGATCTTTGAAGCTTACAAACTTTACCAGAGTCTTCTATATGTACAAAACCTTCAGGTTGTGTCATATACACATCCTCAAGAGGCTTTCTATTAAGGAAGGCTATTTTGACATCCATTTACCATATTTCATAGTCATAATATGCTGCAATGGTATGAAGGATTTTGATTGATTTGGCCATTACAACTGAGGAAAAGGTTTCATTATAGTCTATACCATGAGTTTGAGTAAATCCTTTTGCAACCAATCGTTCCTTGAAGACATTTACATTGCCATCCATGTCAGTTTTCTCATTGAAAACCCATTTGGATTGGATGGTTTTGACGCCTTCAAGTGGATTGACTAAGGTCTATACCTGATTGTTATACATAGATTGCTTTTTCAGACTTCATGGCATTTAGCCATTTCTCGGAGTTTGGTCCCACAATGGCTTCTCGATAGGTGGTTGGCTCATTTTGCTCAATAAGCAATACATCATGGTATTCAGTAATCAGAAATCCATATCTCTGAGGTTGATGGCGTGTCCTATCAGATCTTCATAGACCTTGTGTTACTTAAAGGGGCTCAAGAACTTGTTATGAGTCTTCTCTGATTTCTATCTATAAATCTGTACTATTTTGTGACTCTTGAACTTCTTCAAGATGTACCTTGCTCCCATTGATTCATTTAGAGATAAACTTTCTTCCTAGAAAGTTACCATTTCAAATAACAACACTTTTTTTATTAGTGGTATTGTTGATATAATGTCCTTTTATTTCCTTATGATACCCCACAAAAAGGCACTTTGAGGATCTGAGCTCTAATTTATCTGAGGCTTGTTGTTTAACATGTACTTCATATCCCTAGATCTTGAGAAAAGATAAACTTGGTTTCTTTTCAATCTATATCTCATATGGTGTCTTTTCAATTACCTTAGATAGAACTCGATTTAGTGTAAACACAGCTGTCTTTAGGGCATGTCCCTAAAAGGTTGGTAGAAGATCTGCTTGACTCATCATAGATCGAACCATATTTAATAGTGTTCGATTCCTCCGTTCAGAAATGCCATTCCATTATGGTGTTCCTGGAGGAGTTAGTTGTGACATTATCCAACAACTCCTAAGATGGTCAATGAAATCTTGACTCAAATATTCACCACCTCAATCAAATCAAAGTACTTTTGTTTTGCAAGTTGGTTTATTTTGAAAATTTCAAAAAGATTTAGATTTGTGTTTCATTAGATAGATATATCCATATCTACTAAGGTTATCTATAAATGTAATGAAGTATAGATAACCTCATCTAGCAGCTGTATTTAATAGTCCACATATAACTATATGTATGAGGCCCAATAAATTAGTGGCCTTCTCACTATGCCCAGTAAAATATGCCTTTGTCATCTTAATAAGCAAGATTCGCATGTATCACATGATTCAAAATCAAATGTGTTTAGAAATCCATCATAATAGAGTTTAGAAATGCATTTCTCATTTATATGGCCTAAACAACAATGCCATAGGTAGGTTGGATTCAAATCATTTGACTTGATCCTTTTTGTAGTTACGTTATAGATATTTTCACTATTAGAATGTTTCAAATTTAATATATAATAAGCAACATACAAATCACCATCAGTATAGAAAATGTCATTATGATTAATAAAACATTTACCATTCCCAGTAATAGAAGTTAACCTTCCTTATCCAAATAAGAAAGAGAAACAATGTTACTACTCAAATCAGGAACATAATAGCAATTGTTCAAAACTAACAAAAGCCTACTGGGCAGAACTAATTCATAAGTGCTTACAGCTAAAGCACCAACTCTTGCTCTGTTTCCAACTCGTAGGTCCACCTCTCCCTTCTTCAGCTTTCTACTGTCCTTTAGACCCTACACATTTGTACAAATGTAAAAACCATATGCAGTATCTAATACCCATGTAGAGGAAGTAGAAAAATAAATGTCTATAACATAAATACCTGAAGCAATAGCACCGTTATCCTTCTTGTTCTTCTTCAGATATTCGAGGTAGAGTCTGCAATTCCTCTTCCATTTACCGGGTTCATTGTAGAAGTAGCATACTCCTTCCTTTGGAGGCTTTGCCCTCTTGGGTGTATGCTTGGTTTCGGGCTTGTCTTACTCTTTAGTCTTACCACTTGAGCTATTACCCTTCAATTTTCCTTTCCCTTTCTTTTTCATACCCTTTCATTTTTAAACCATTAAAACAATACTGGGCTTTTTGTTAATTCTCAAGTTCCTGAACCAGTCAAGAAAGTTTGTCATTGAGTTTGCCCTTCTCAATGACTGATCACAATGATAGTGTAGCAGTATTACTAGTCGACATGATTCTATAGTTAAATTTGTAAAGTTAGTTAGTAATCTCCTACTAAATTAACAACCCTCAATATAATAATTAGTGGGCTAAGATCTACATTTGGCTTAAACTTAAGTCTGCTTTGGCAGGACGTTTAAATTCAAGTTATTTAGGTAGGCAACCTATTACCAATTACATCACATGTAACTCTTATATGTTTATGGGATTCGGTCATCATATGATCTGGCCTGTTTAAGCCCAACTAATGGCTTGAGATCCAAAACTATATTGTTAATCTCAATTAAGTCAAAATAATAATGAATTTTGTGAGTAGTACTATTACTCACACTTGTGTCACCAAGATAACTCAAAAGCATCCACTTTGGTGGTTCCTACAATTAAGCGATCTAGGTTTTGATAAGTATTTATTAATTGATGGTATTATGACTTAAGATTTGATTTGGAGAGCTCAATTAGTTAGTTTTGTTTATATGAATGCAATCGTGGTTGTATCTCATACAATATATACATATAAATGCAAAAGCATTCATGTAATGATCTAATCAAAAGCATAATTTAAACGTGACAAAACATGGCTTACCTAACCTAAAATCCTCCCAAGCCAATGAGAGGACTTCTCTAAATAAGAAAAGAAATACATTCAGAGAAACCTGGTTTAAATATTCAAGGGGAGTGAGATGAGAAGAGAATGTACATTGAGAGTATTTAGAGGAAGGTATAGCATGCAGGCCATATTCAAATATTACAACCTTTTGTAAAACTAAAGCCATGTTGTTCACCATACCCAAACAAGTATGAAGAATAAACCACAACAAGTAAGAGTTCATACAATATAAAAAGCAATAAATGTCATGATTAGGTTATATCACGCTATGAATAGGTTTTCACGATGGTCCCGCTAGCCAGTAAGCAGGTGGGGTCATAAGGCAGCGCCCTTACGGGGGGTGCAGGGGGTAACGCCCCTGAAGCTTTTGAAAAAGGCACATTCTTTTTAGAAGAAATATTTGAAAATTTAAAATACTTAAAAATTTCTAGCCGGTTTTTAAAATATTTGTTTCAGTCCAGTTCAAAAGGATTTCGGCCTAGTTTCAAAAAACGACCCATAACACTTATGATCCGATCGTATTCCCCATAGTTTCGGATCCCTAAAACCCGAATAAAGATCTAAACTAGAGTCGGTTCTTCTCCAAGCTTTTGGATCCCTAAATTCAATTAGAGACCCAAACATGACCCGTACATCATGATCTTCAAGTGATGATTTCAGGTGATCCAGTGACCTCGACAACTGACAATTTCTGCCTCTTTCTTACAATCATGTTTCGCACATAATTGAAATCCAAAACCAAAACGTAAACATTTTTTACACATAGTCTAGCATAATCCTAAAATGGACAAAGGAAGCAAACACATGTTGTGTATCATGTTTTGAATACATTCATAATTTACTTCAAAAGGAAAATCATACAGATTTAACGAAAACCATATATATCACATGATTAAGAACATAAGCTTAATTTAAATGCACAATTGACCTAACTTTGATGCCACTGTTAGGATCAGCAGGCATATCAGAAGAATTTAAAATTTTGCCAATCCCAATTGTGGATCTATCAATAACGTTTAAATCAAGTTAGAAAGATTCGTACTATTTCAATTTAGGGGTTTCCAATCTCTAGGAGCTAACACCTCAGGTCCGCTCCCTCTATCACTATTCACACAAAGGCTCTCCAATATAGACTACGTGCTAGTGCCTCCAATGTCTCCTAGGATTTCCCTTGCGGTTCTGAATTGTCATCTGTGTATTGAGTTTTTTTTGCTCCATCATTCTTTAACCCATGAGGGCTATATTCAAATTTCAAAATTAACTTGAATAATTTTGAAATTAATTAACCCTTAATTATCTTGATGAGATAATTAAATAAATTCAATTTAAATTAAATCTGTCCAACAACTTTAATTTAACCTATTTATTTAATCCAAATAAAGAGCTAATAGATTTAATTTATCTTTATAAATTAAATCTGAGATACTATATCTCTATCATATTAGTTATTAAATTTAAAACCAACACAATATAATAATATCATATAATATACATACATACATACATATATATATCTATATAAAATATGTATTTCAAAAATACATATGTATATTTATAATATTATTAATTTTCTTTTCATGAATTTTATATCATATAAATATATATATAATTCGTTCACCCTAGATTAAACATTGTATTCATTGAATCTTAGACATATCTTAGATTCAATGAATTTGGACATTATAGCTAGTGTTTGGCTATTCTTGTATACGACCGTATAGGCCCATATGAAGTTGGCAGTGGGCCAATAGCTGTACTAACACCCACAAGTCGCAAGCGGCCTTTAGTAAAATATTACGACTACCCAATTCATATGAGGGTTATTAACACAATACAACCTGTCATACAACGATGTCATGTCCCTTTTGTCACATGATATATCGGTTAAGGATGAGCATGGAGTATGTCATCCTTTTGTTCCTGACCATTACTTTCTTGAATCATGAGTAGTTTGATAATAGAAATGAAAACTCCTTTCCATTGTAGTATGGCCGTATATTTCTTAGGCTCACTCATTAAGGGGCTCAATAATATCTCTCTACTAATGTGAGGGAAAAATTCTATCTTGACCATTGATATTCCTCTGCATGAAAAACCATAAAGCCAATGGTAGCCTTTATTGTAATATCCTGAATTGTGATTAAGGGCTAATAACTTCAAAGTGATGTAATTAATGTTAATTAAACACTTTTGAAGTAAATAATGTGAATTATGATGCAAATGTGTTTGATGATGGTTTAGTATATGTTATGATAAGCAGGGGTAAAATGGTAAATCTACCGATCGACTAGCCAGTTACCGAAGAGGGAACTCGTAGGTAACTTGAGATTGGGATCAAAGGCTAGGATATGTTGAGGAAGGGGTAGAATCTTGTGTGGATGAGTTTATAAGAATTCATGGAAGGGAGAATGAGATCTTGCCAAGTGTCATTATGATGGCCCTAGATTAGTCAAAGTTTCAAACTCATTTTTTCTCTTCCCTCTCTTCCTCCAAGTCGATTTGTATGCATGGGAATGGGAGAAAATCTGTATCATCATCTTCATCTTCTCTCTCATCTAACCTCCATTTTCGTTGAGTAAGGGAAGGAAAGAGAAAGTGTTAAGGTGAGTTTTGGCTAGTTAGATGCCTCTTAATGCTCAAATTTTCTTTATTAATGTAGTGCAAGAGGTTGAGAGGTTTAAACCTATGGTTTCAGAATTTTGAAAGAAGGTGTTTTGAAGTTTACACAAGTTTGGAAACTAGAGAATCAAGAAGTTAATCATTGGAAGTTGAAGGGGTGAGTATTTATAGTATTTTGATATAATTGTTTTGATCATTGGTTGAGTTTTGAGAACTTTGGTATTTGCCCTGATTTTAGCCTAATTATGAAATGTATGAATTAGCTAGTGTTTTGTGATGAAATAAATACCACATTGTGTTTTGGAGTCCATAGTTTTGGTTTGGATTTGAAAAGAGGAAGTTTGGTCATTAGGTGATTTTGGTTGCAATGTGGTTAGAAGTGATGAATGTGTTATTGTGGTAAGATTTTGGTTGTTTTGAGTTTACCAATAGGTTCCTTGTGGAATTTTAGAGGGGAATGAGTTTTGGTATAAATGTTGGGACCATTGGAACCAGTTTTGGTAAAACTAGAAAATCATATCAGTTGCTACGATCTGGTTTCTGATAAGCTTCACTCGAGTGAGGAGGGGTCTCACTCGAGTACAATATGAAATTCTGGGTATTTTGGTTAAGTCTTTAGGCAGAAATCACGAGTGCACTTTTGTTTCCGCAAGTGATATAGGTCATCACTTGAGTGATCATTGTTTCACTCGAGTAAGGGAGTAAGTTTGAGACTTTGGAGTTTATGATTGCTTTTCGGTAGTCACTCGCGGTGCGTCACTTCTTGGTGCTCGAGTGAATTTTAGGTTATCACTCGAGTGCGGTTTTCTGTGCTTGAGTGAGGGTGTAAGATATATCAAGGTTTGCTGTTGGGAAAATACTTCCGGTGTGACACTTTTGGGTGCTTGAGTAAATTTGGGGGTCATCACTCACGTGAGGTCTTCTCCACTCGAGTGAGCTGACCAAAAATCAATACTTTTCCTTCCAAAAAGGCATCTTTGGGGTAGTTTCTCCCAACCCTTTTGGCATATGTTTAGGCATTTAATAGCCACCTAAAGAGTTCATATGAATACCAACTTAAAGTATTATGGAATTAAGAACTTGGAAAAGAGATTGATCTATTGTCCCTATTTTGGTTTATAGGATTTGACATCTACCGTCCTCGTGAGCCCACTGTGCTAGTGAACGTCAGAAAGGAACAAGGTAGTGACTTTTCTTTTGTACCATATGTGATGCATTGAATGTGTGTTATATCATTGATTTGTGATAAAATCGTATGCTGTGATATTTTTGGATATGTGTAAGCACCGCCATGTCAATAGTCCCTGAGTCACTAACAACGATTCGGGTTAGGACAGTGTGCCTTCCTGGCAGTAAAAGGGGATGAGGATGGGGTGTGATATGTGTGATTATGTGAAAAGCCGAAAGGATATTTGTGAAGGCTGACGGGCCAATTATAAAGGCCGGATGGCTATATGAGCTATAAGGCTATGTGTATGCACTGCCACACCAATAGTCCCTGAGTCGCTAACAACGGTTCAGGTTAGGATAGTGTGTGGGATGAGGGTGGAGTGTGATTTGTGCTGCTGTTGTATGATGATTTGCTTACATACTGTGTGCTTATGTGTGGTATAAATGTTTTGTTCCTACTGGAATTCTCTTGAATCTCATTCTTTCCTTTGACTAACCTTTTAGACAGGGCGAGTGGCTTTAAGGAGAAGCGAACAACCCGGAGCGGTTAGAACCCTATAGGGACATTTGGTTTGGGCCATGTTGGTTATTCATTTTGGATAGGGATTACTGTATGACATTGAGTTGTAAATAGTTTTGAACATATGGCGGTGTAATCCCCTAATTGGGAACTTGAACCCTATAGATATATATAGATGAAACCCGGGGGTTGCCGGGGATTAAGTTATAAACTCTGATATGTTTAAATGTGATATAACTGCACAGGTAATTATATTCGATATTTGAATATTGAGATCAGGATGGAGAAGTTTTGAAAATTTTGTGAAGTCCCTACTATGAAAAGGGAGTTTTAAATGAATTTTGAATTATCCAATGGTCTCTAATCCATTTTATTATGCATTATCGAATCTTAATTATGCTAATTAAGGCAGGGGTTATATTTCAAACATACACAAGCAGATGATTACTCGGTTAGAAGTGACTTTTGATTAGTTCAAAGCTCAGCAACTCTCATGTATGAATCCATGATGACCTTAGGTTAAAGGGCATTGTGATGTGGTTATACATGAGATAAGCTTATGACATGATCCATGTAGCTTTCTCACAGTGGGTTGGTCCAGCACCTTGTACTCTTACAAGTTCCTAAGACTTTCATTCGTATCTCTGTATCTTATCAAAGTCATATTGGTCTTATTTCATCTTTGCTCCTGCATAGATGGCGGACCAGTGACATTTAGGACAATCTTTATGATTTGTCCAAGGATACAATTATCATAGTTAATATGAAAATAATATGATAACAGAATGGAGAAATTCATTAAATAATATGTTCAAAGTACAATGATTGGCCCCTAGGGTATAATCTCCAATAGCTAATTGTTGCATTGCATATAGATTGTAGCAATAAGTGTGAATAAATATTACCTTCCCAGTTACTGTCTCTTGAGTATTAATGTGACTTTGTTATTTTTGTTTACTTTTAGCTTGACACACCTAAGGTGGTATGTATCCTTAGGTGGGAAAAATTGTAAGACCTTGTAGACATTGACAAAAGAACAATTAGGAAGTTTTCGTGTCTAGTTTGATTGTCTTGATCTTATTAGAGGTCATGGTGATTGAAATATAATGCGTGCCCTTCTCTTTTTAGTTTTAGTTTTTAAGTGATTAAAGGAAAAAGGTAACATGTAGCTTCATATTTAATTCCTTGTATTCTTGTGGTGATATACTCAAGAGGGGAGAAAAGGTTTTAACTCACAAGATTCAATCAATTAGTACCAATTTTTGTATCAAGATGTTACAGCTTTAGAGCTAATAAGAAATATAGTTCTAAATCTCAATGGAATGATTTAAATATAAGGCAACATGGCTAGAGAATAGATTGTTAGAAAGGTTTTAAGATTTTTCATAGTAATTAAGTTATGTATTTTATGCATATTGCTTATATGACACAATACTCAAGCAACCTACCTCCACCTTACCATAACGATGCTACCTTGAAGAAATGATAGAACTAGTTTTGAGCAATGCTATGCAAATGATGGATATGAAAATGTGTCTCGATAAAAGAATACATAAAATAGAATATAGAAAGAGAAATGGCCTAGGATGTGAGGCCCAATGGACAACAATCTAGATAAGAAGTAGCCTGATATAATAGGTATCACACCCCAAATTTTACTCCCTAATATGCCTTGTAAGTAGTTGTGGCATTTAATAAAATGGAATGATGAATTTTGGAGAATGTGCATAGTGCTGCTAGTGAGATTTCTTGTGAGGCAGTGGGATTGTCATATGAATTTAAATAAATAATGATGTTGAAAAATTATGAAATTTTACAGGGTGAAAGTATACATCCTAAGCTTGAATTTGATAGGTTATGGGTAATTTTTGGAGTTGTATACAAAACTGTATGTATTTTTGAAGTTTACCCGGTGAAACTGGAAAGTTTCTGGAACAACGTCCAAAGATTAAAATTTTGGGAGTCGTGAGCTCCCAATTGGCTAAAGGTTGTATTTTTTCTTGAAACTAGACTCAGTAAGGGTTCTATAGCCTTTAGAATCAATGCAATTCGATATCTACAAATTTAGTTATGATTTTTCAAATTTTGGGTAGAAAATCTGCTAGAATTGCCAAATAATCTGAAAAATGAAGAAAAATGTGATGACAACATTGTAATTATGGGTAAATTGTGATAAGCTATTTTGGGCTGATTGAAGGACCCTAGATGTCATTTATCAAGGACCAAGGAAGGGAAAAATAATATACATGCTATTGGGCTTATGGCATAAAGTTTATGTACAAAAAAGTTTGATTTTGGAAATTATGACCTAAGCATAGTAAGAGATGACATAAGCATAATGTTATAAAAAATAATTTATCATCTTCCTTCTACCATTTCTGTCGGTTTGCAGCAGCCAAGAGAGAGAGAAGAACTTGTTTAGTTCTAGTAAGGAAGAAGAAGAACACTCATAAGGTAGGTCAATTTTTTCGGTGAACTCGTACCTAATGTGTATAATCCTTCTCCTAAGCTTCTCTTCTATGTTATTTAAGGTATTTGAAGCACTAATTGTGCTATTCAAAGAGGTTAGGGTTCAGCCATAAGAAGGATAAGCCAGAAGGAGCTTAAGGTCTGATACTTTGAATATTGATGTTTTGGCTGCTGTGGGTAGTTTAGTTGGTAGATTTCTGATTAATTTGCTCTGAATATGAATTTGGGAAATATGATGTTCTAGGCATTATGCTGCCAAAATTGGGTCTAAATAGTGGTTATAATGAAATTAAATAGTTAATAAAGTGGTTATGAGTAGAAAGGAGCATGTATGCAGAGTCAGAATTAGAAAACCCCAATTTTCCACGAAAAATCTAAGATTTTGGCCAAGTCCAATTCAAGGGGTTAAAGTTGGATTTTTGATGTTATGATGATTTCATGGAGTTTAGGGGGAAAATTAGGTGGGGTTATAGTTGATCATTTTTTCAGAAAAGCCAAAAATAACATAATTATGAAAACACCCTTGAAACCCTGAAATAGGGATGCCAAGGAAATTCTGATCTTTTGGCAGTGAATTTGGTAATTCGGAGTTTGGAAATAGATTCCTTGGATGAAAATATGTCAGAATAGCTGAGGTCAAAATTTCCAGAAAAGTACAATCGGACCAGGTACGACAGGTCTGGGCCGAGTCAGGTCCCTGAGGGCATTTTTGGTAAATTTTTACAATAGGCTTATATGACTACTGTAAACACTATGGAAGTGCCTAAAATGGTTAGGAATGAGGTTTAACCTAATTTTTGTACATTTGACATTTTAAGACTGAGATGAGAGCCTGAGGGGTTGACACGTATTACGAGTCATGAGTTTTAAGGTAAAAAAGGTTTAAGGTAGGGGACTTACCTTATTTACATGTATTTGATATCTCTGCTTGTGTAGTGATATGTGATTGCTTTACTTGAATGTGTAGAGTATATTTGAATAAATGAAGCTTTGTTTTTGTTTTTGTTTTTGTTGTTGCTATAGTTTTGTTGCATGAAACATTGAGCATACAGAAAATGTCATTATGGGGCATACATACAGTTAAAGCTAATATATCATATAGATAGCATCTATCATGCATACATTACGGTATCTGTTTCCTACTAAGATTCTCATGAATCTCACCCTCCCTCACCAACAATTTAGACTAGTGAAGACAGAAGGTACACATAGTTCAGAGAAGAGAACTATAAGCAAGGATTGCAGTGGTGGAATGAAGACGGGAAGAGGTCTCCATTTCACTGGGACAGGTTTGACACCCTAGTAGCCCTTTGCGGCTACATTGATTATATTTATCATGTACAAACCCCTATGGGGAATTTCTGTAATCATGCACATATTATCGGTATATTTATACTATTAATGTGTTGCTCACCGAACCATACATTAACATTCCACTGCAAGTTAAAATAAGTAAGGGTGTGACAATAGGTGGCTTTAGGAGCAAAGTAAAGCTAATAATATGTGAATAAGACTTGTAGGATAGATCTCATTCATACAATGCGAACAAAGGATGGTCCTTAGATCTCATTCTTAAAAAGAAAATAAAGGAGGTAGAAGATAGACCTTCTACTACTATTAGGAGTAGAGAGAGAGAGAGATTTAGACTAATAGGTCATGATATGGAAGTAATTGTCAAATGAGTTGAATGGGAATTGGGGTTCAAAATTTTGATATAAATATTACAAGAATTTTAGTAGAAGAGTAAGGTAATAGTTTGAACATAAACCTAGTAGCCCAAAAAAGAAGTCCAAATAAGAACATCCATGCCTAGGTTGATAAACTATTTATACATAAAAAAAGGTTATATCCATTGATATGTTGTGAAGAGTTTAATAATAGATAATCTCTTAACTATCCCATCAATTAGGTAGAAGTTTCATTAAATGGTGAAATGTTACCCTACTCCAATATCATGTGCTTCCAATGTCAATAAAAAGTAACCCATCCAATGCTATTTAACATCTAGAACACTATCAAATAAAATGTGCCCAAACCAAAACATCACAAGTACCATCTTGTCCTGGACCATCATAAGGAAAACTATAACCAAAATCCTTTTTTTTTATTTGACATTAAATCAGAACCACGGTTTATTAAAGGTAATTTTTATTTTAGTATAGGGATAGCATAGAAGGTTAAAAAGGTAACAAATGAGAGGAACTAAGTAAAGAACATTGAACAATGAATTACTTGGGTAAATTAGGAATGAGAAAGGAGAGACAAAATAAAAGGTAGTTTGTAATATGTAAACTTTGAGTGAGTCAAAAGTGATAGACAATATTAGTGTGAATAAAGTCAAAAGTATAACAAGAAAAGTAGATAATATAATGACAAGCGGTAAATGTGTTGTGAAAGATAATAGAAATTAATGTGAAGTTATTATTTGTGCTATGCAAGGTTGTGTGTAAATGTGTCATGATGGATGTTTAATGTGTGTAAGGATTATAGAAAATGTGTGTATACTTGCATGAGTAAACATATTACAGGCTTATGTGGCTTGATTGGAGTGCATCAATAACTTTAAGAGTAATATGTAAATAAGTACATATATGTGGGATGTATCCATTTGTGATATGTGTAACACCTCAAATTTTATATTCATCAAATATATTGTAATTATCTGAGGAATTCAATAAAATGGTGAATATTCATAAAACTAGAATTTATAAATTTTATAAATGTTCATTTTCATGAGAAGTTGGAAAAACAAATTATGGAATTAATTTGGGTAATTTCAAAAGCCCAATATTAAGGTCTAAAAATAGGGAAAATAATAGAGAAAATATTTGGTCCAAAAATAAGAGGAAAAGAAATTAGATTAAAAAGGTAATGACAAAATCATAATTTTGCCAATTTGGCACAAAATTAATTATTTTCTGATTAATTGAAGTTAATTTCAATTAATTAAGAAAAATAAAAGGGAAAAATATATTTAAAATATTTTGGTAAAATAAATATGAATTTATTGAAAATTTGAGCAAAAAGGCAATTTTGACTAAAATTAAGACTTTATATATATACGTAACTTGAACAAGTTGTGAAGCCAATTAAGACCAAAGGGAAGGATCCCTAGGTGTCTCCTACATGTAACAAAAAGAGGAAAAGATTAGATACATGTTGATTGTGTTTATGATACAATTGGAGGAAGATAGAAATTATTGCATAAAAAACTTAAGTTTGGAATTTTTGGAAATTAGAAAAATGATTAAAATAAGATATAATATTATGATATAAGCTTCATCTTCTTCATCCTAGCTCATTTTTTATGCCAAATAGACCTGAAATAGAGAGAGAAAGAGTAGATTTTTAGAGAGAGAAATAGAAGGAAAAACTTACAAAGGTAAGTGATTTATTCGGTGAATCGGTTCCTAACATGTATAACTCCACTTCTAAGCTATTCTTCTATGTTCTTGAAAGGTTGTGAAGCTCAAAATTTAGTGTGGGACATTAGGGTTTTTCAGCCATACTTGGAAAAGCCAGAGGGAAGCGAAAGGTAACTCCCAAACCTTCGTATATCGATTATTCTGGTTGCTGTGGACAACTTAATCTGTGAAATTTTGACGGATTGTCTTTGATTTTAAATTTTGGAATTGAGTTGGCCTAAGGGTTATCTTCTAAAATTTGGTCTAAATGGTAGTTGTAACCTAATTAGATTGTTAATAAAGTGGTTAGGAGAAGTAAAGAACACATCTTAGAGTTGAAATCGAAAAAACCCGATTTTCCCCAGAGTTCTTGAGGATTTTGACCAGCTCTAGTTGGGGGAATTAGAGTTGGATTTTCAATTATTTGACAACTCCATGGAGTTCAGGAGGAAAAATTAGGTGGGATTATAGTTGTCACTTTTCCAAAAAAGCCCGTAAAAGCATAATTTGAAAATGCCCCTGAAACTTGGAAAGCGGATCTACCAAAGGCAACTTTGTCATTTTGTAGTGAATTTCGTAAATATGAGTCTGAAAATGGATTTTTTAAGCAAAAGTATGTCAAAATAGCCCATGTCAAAATTTTGGGAAAAGTACGGTCAGACTTGGTACAACGGGGTTGGGCCGGGTACTCGGGGGCGCTTTGGTAAAATTTTACCTTATGATAATATAGCCACAATAAATATTATGGAAGTGTTTGAAATGGTACATGAATGAGTCTTAACCAACTTGTACATTTGACATTTTAGGACCAAGTTGGAAGCCTAAGCTTGGCGCGTTTTATGAGGCGGATGATATGAAACAAGAAAAGGGTTAAGGTAGGGACTACTATCTCACATATACTATATGACTATTTATATGATGTGTGTTACTATATTTTGTGATTTGAACTCGTGCTGGAGGCACATTACCTAGCTGTGGTTTAGGACCTAGCTAGGGTACACTGGTATTACCTAGTTGTAGTTGGAGACTAGGTTGAGCTACACGTAGGGGTTCAAACTGAACAGTTGGCCCCGAGTTTTGTGTACACACATGGTTGATGTGAGTTTACATTTTACATTATACGTGGCTTTGTATATTTAATTCTCACATTTTATATGTCTATCATATGTTGCTACTAAGATTCTTTGGAATCTCACCCCTTTTTCAAAAGAAAAATGTCTTAGTGGGTGCCAGCCGCTCATAAGGAAAGAACACAGATATGGAGAACTGACGGCCATATTTTTCTAGATGAGGATCGTGGTTATATATATATAGCCTGTATTTTGGAATATGTTTGAATATTCTATTCATATTTGTAATTATTGTCAAACTCTATACGGTTGACTCTAGTCTATAAACAAATACTTTTGTCAATATATTTATACTTTTTCTGTATACTTGTGGAACTTGGTCTCTATTATGCTGTGATTATTGAAATAGAAACAGGTGTTGACAATATGTCAAGCAACATTAGTCTATTAATTTAAATATATTGTAGAATATATTTCTTTTAAAAGAAAAGGGTTTATATGTTCCTTGATAAGGAGAAAGTTAGAGATGGCTTTTAAAATAAGTTTGGTCAACGAAACTGACTTGGGAAACTATGTTTCATTAGTAATGGCATTGAGATAAGTAAATATCAAAATGCATAGAAAATTAATAGTGTTGATATTAGAATAAAATAGCAATTAGAGGCTATGGTATGTAGATTGTATGTGATCATGTACATAAATATTTAGTTCATTTATCATGAGACAAACTAGATAGACTAATTATAGAACTTGATAAATAGAGTGAGCTTAATAAGGGTAGCAAATAAATTCGTTTTTAAATGTATTAGTAAGAAAGAGAAACTCTTGTTGGAATGTTGATGTTAGAGAGTCAAATTAGATGTTGAGCATAAAATATAAGACCAAAAACAAAAAACTATTCCTCAAATGATTTTTTTTCTTAAAATAAGATGAAGAGATGAATAAAATATTAAGGATTTTAGTTGTCTCCCTGAAAATTTGAAATGTGACTCATAAATTTTAATTATTTTTTTGGAATTTCAAATATTTTTTTATGGATAGAATTTCTTATTTTCAATTAACTTTTAATGAGTTTTATACTCTATAAGCATATTTTATTTTCATATATCGTGAAATCATCATGTAGTTTTGAAACTCAATATAGTTAGAAGTTAAGCAAGATTTTGTTATGATGTGTTTAAAAATTTTATTTATAAACTTAATGTTTTTTTGTGGAATTATGAGAGAAGATTTTAAATTATTATTTATTTAAGGGTATTAAAGTGCGAGAAATGCAAATAGCATTTTTTTAAGGCCAGAAGCATGAAATTCATAGTTATAAAGAGTTCTTTTCAAGTATCAAGAAAAACATATCACTTGAGTGACCACTCGAGTGATGTGATAAAGGCTAGATAAATCATCATGGTGATCTCTCTGGTTAAATAGTTTATAAAAAGAAAGTGATGTGTTAAAATCCATCACCAACAAATCACCATAGTGATTCATGTAGTGATTAGTGCTGTAAATTTTCAAAGGGAAAATCACTCAAGTAACCACTCGAGTGATGTTCTAAGTTCACTTGAGTGATTACTCAAGTGATTTATTCCAGTGATGCTGTTATGAAGTATTTTAAAGAAAATGTCACTCAAGTGACCACTTGAGATCACTCGAGTGACCACTTGAGTGATGAGACAAAGAGCATCACTAGCACAACACAACAGTGATCCTGGAAGTTTTTTGAAATAAAAAATGTTTCTAAGTATAAAATCATTTGAGTGATGTGTTAAAACAACATAACTAGCAGAACACTTGTCACACCCTCATCTTATTTTCACCTATTTCAGAGTATTTACAGAAAATGATATGCAGTTTGGTGGGCAATACAGGAATAACATAAATATATTGATATTATATGCACGATTACGAAAATTCCTTATAGGAATTCATACTAGATAATTATAATTTATGTAGCCAGGTAGGGCTACTTGGGTGTCTAAACTCATCCTAGTAAAATAGAGACATCTTCTTATCTTTGTTTCACCACTGCGATCCCCTTTCATACGATTCTCTACATTGTTCTCAACATATCTTCTGACTTCTCTTATCTAAATTGTTGGTAGGAAGGGTGAGATTTGAGAGAATCTCAGTAGAAAAATAGTACCAATATTCATGCAAGATAAGTGCTTAATGCATGATATGCCTGCATTACATAACTCATGTTCACAAAATGACATATCTGCGTGCTCAATATTTCAATCAACATACTTATGGACATAGAATAAACAAAAACAGAGCTTCAATCATTCATATATGTTTCACATAATCAAGCAAAGCAATAACATACATCAATACACTAGCACAAATATCAAATACATGCAGTAGAGGTAAGTTCCCTACTTTAAAGTCTTACAATCCCTTTTTAGTGTGCCTCGTAAGATGTGTTGCTTCTAGCTTTCGACTCGGTCCTAAAATATTAAATGTATAGGAAATAAGTCATAACCTATCCAAGTATCATTTTAGACTTTTCAATAGTGTTTCTTGTGGTTACATTAATCTATAGTGAAAATTTACCAAAATGCCCCTAGTTCGCCGCCCGGCCCCCCGTACCCGCCCCAATAGCACGTTTTTTTACAAATTTTTATTAGGGCTATCCTAACTTATTTTCACCCAAGAAATCTATTTCCGGGCTTAGAATAACCAAATTCAGTGTCAAATTAGGAAAATACCCTTGACAGCCCTGTTTTAGGGATTTTAGGGATGTTTTCATAATTATGCTTTTTCGGCCTTTTTCGAAAAAGTGACCAATTATAATCCCAAATATTTTTACCCACTAAATCCAATGGAATCATCTATTTTATGAAAATCCAGCTCTTACCCCCTGTTCTAACCTTGGCCTAAAGTTTCTCAAGAAAAAGGAAAAATGGAGGTTTTGTGTTTAAGCTTCTAAAGCTTGTACTTTTCCACTTCTAATACCTTATTAACTCATTTAAACACTTTTTAACCATGATTCAAAGAAATTTGGGCAGCATAACCCCTTAGGATTAGGCCTTTCCAAATTTACGAACTTGACAAAAATCACCAAAACCAAACACAAACCTCAACAACAACTTTATTCAAGAATATATCTAAGGTTTGTGAGGTTACCTCTTGAGATCTTGAATCCTCTCTCTCTAGGCATCTCCTCTCTTTATCCTTGAGCTAAGAATGAGTCTTCAAAATCATGGATTCATAAGCAAAAGGAGTTTAGAGAAGGTTTCTTAAGCAAAATGACAAGAGAAGCTTAAGATGATCAATCTTCTTACCTTGATCTTCTTCTTCTTCTCTCTAAAACTCCAAGTCTTCTTCAAGCTCTCTCTCTCTCTTCTTTCTTGTCTCTTGGCCGAAATGTGAAGGGAAGAGGAAAGGGAAATGTGTTTTAGTCAAGTGTCTCTTCTTTCCTCTTAGCCATTGATTTTCAAGATGAGATCTTATTGTGACAATTCTCACAACCTATACCTCCTTCATATTATGACACACTTACTCTATTAGACTTCCCATTAGTTTTGAACTAACTTCCTCCCTCTGGCTCTTTTAACCAAATGAGTGCTCTTCCAACTAAACCAACCTTACACTTAAGGTAGCATACCATTTCATCATGAATCATAATTACTATGTTCATGTTGTTAGATGTGATTAGTTTTGATGATGTCAAATATAGATGTGGAATGATAAGAGCAAAAAGTTTATATAATGTATTTCTTTGACTAACTACTATATTTAATGTTACATATTTTGTAGATTAGTCAAGCAAAGAATGAAGAAGATTGAATTAATGAAAATGAACAAGAGGAAGAAGAAGAAGAAGAGAAATTGAAGATAGTCAAGGAGATGCCTACTCGGATTATGGAGAATTATTATCAAGAGGAAAACCAAGAAGAAAGATATTGAAGAATGAAGAACTTGGAAGATCTATCATGAATATCAAGATTCAAGTTGTTAGATGTGATATTGGAGGTTTATATAATGTTACCGGAGGTTTCTATGATCAAATGATGGTTGGAATAGGTTAATATGAAGCTAAGAAGACTTATATATGAGTTTTGGCACTTCTAGAGGTGTTATGCTCGAGCACAGGAAGAACACACTCGAGCACAGACCAATTCACTCGAGCACGGGGTGTATACTCTGTTCTACTCTGTTTTACGTTCAGCCTGAGCGAGGTCTGGTATTTTGATCATATCTCTCAAACCACATGTCGGATTGACCCGACACTGGTGGCATATGAAAGAAGACTCCCAGTACATAAAATTGGCATCAGGATCACATTGAAAGAAGATCAAATGAAGGAGATATGATTCGTCGAAAATGAAACTGAAATCACCGTCACTTTTCGACAAAGGTTCGGTATTTTGCATGTAACTTCCAAACTACACATCGGATTGAGACGAGACCAGTGCCAAATGAAAGTAGACTCAAAGAGCTTTCCATGGATAGGTAATTTGCCTAATTTGAACGTATATTCCAGGAGCTATGCCTTCTGGAAGTTGATGCTTGTGCAGACTAGCGAAATATACACTCTTTCAATCATAACTTGCAGAATACAAGGAGTTTGGAGCTCATTCTTGTTGCATTGGAATGCATATGGCAAGAGCATTCTTATGATACATCATTTGAATCAAATGAACAAAATTTTTCTAAAGTGGCCCCACATCACCCGCGAGTGTAAAAACTGACTCTCTGAAAATGTTGTGCGAGTGATGTCCAGAAGTAACTGAAACGTGAAGAAAATTGCTTCACTCGAGCACTAGGATCCATGCTCGAGCATTGGATGATTTCTCACTCGAGCACATGGAAGTTTTGACTTGGAAGTGATAACCCGAGAAGAAGTTTGTACGTGGAAGCATGAAACTCACTCGAGCATGACTGGTTGTGCTCGAGTGATTCGAGAATTCACTCGAGCAGATGCGAGTGAAGTGCAGCGAGTGCTTGCCCGAGAGGAAGTCAGAACGTGGAAATATGAACTGCACTCGAGTGAGGCATATTGCACTCGAAGTGAGGACCTGACAGAACGTGGTAGAATGCACAAACAAAATAGAGCTTCACAACCATCAATCCAAACATGGTTAAACGTTATACAATCATTATGTTTTCACTTGTTATTGTTTCTAAACATTATCTAACATATATTTCAAGTGTAAAACAGGAGTTTACATATTTGGGTTGCATCTTCAAGAATGGAGGTCACGTATGAAAATTCTTCACTCAACGTGATGAGTCCCAGAAGCCAGAAATTCAGTTTTTGACCAATGATCCAACATACCCATGACTAATACTTCATCATATTAATGATTACGTATTTTGCAGTGTGAAATAGGATTTTAAACGTTCGGGTTGCAGATTCAAATAAAAGTCAACTACGGTGAACTCCATCATTACACACCGAATGGCGGCTACCAACCACGACAAGCAACTAACCCACCATGAGAGATTGTCTGGAAACTCAAACATATTCATCCCGCTCCACAACGTTACTACAGCTCAAAATGAATCTTCCTGCTGTTCAACAAAACGCTCCACTCTGCAACGGACAGTAGCTCATTTTCAAATATGCTCAACGGTCAAATGAAGCAATGAGACTCCAACGGACGAATGCTTACAACGGTCATGATCTTCATCAACTATAAATAAGAGAGCACTCAACGTTGATGGGAGACAGAGAAAATAGTGCAACGACACCAACATGCGAATAACATGAATCCTCTGCTTCTACCCAAACTCTCTCTGTTTTCCAGTTTCTGTATTACTTATCATTGAGAGAGTGATTATTTGTATTGTACTTCAGTGAGTATTATATCTACTCTGTGAGAGAGTCTGTAAACACCTTCATCTATATTTCTGAGTTGATCTCAAGGTAGAGGGACCTTGAGAGGGTTGATTTTCTTACGGGGAAGCAGTAGAGAGAATTGCCGTAAGACATTCTGCTCGTAAGACTTACAAGGTGCAAGCAGTAGAGAACGTTGCTGCTCATAAGACTTACAGGGGTGTAAGCAGGAGAGAATGTTGCTGCTCGTAAGACTTGCATGAGTAAGCAGGAGAGGAAGATCTTCGAAATTGCTCTGCTCGTAAGACTTGCCGTAAGGGGGAGTATTTCAGTGAGAGATTTGTAAAAGGTTTCACAAGTACCCGGCTAAACTTGTGGGATTGTAAAGGATTTTCTTGTGCCTGGATTAAACGAGAAGATAGTGGATTTGAAAATCTCAGGAGGAGCCTGGGGATTGGACGTAGGCCATCACAGATTGGACTGAACCAGGATAAATCACAGTTTGCATATTCTCTTCCCTAAACTCTTATATTTCCAGCATATATTATTTAATCTAACTGTTGATTTATAAACCTTCATACTTACCACTTTCGTTAAGATACGAAAAGATTTCTAAAGTTCTTAAGTTTTAATTATACACCCAATTCACCCCCCCTCTTGGGTGATAGCCGGTTCTAACATTTGGTATTAGAGCCCGGGCTCTTGTTTAAAGGACTTAACCGTCTCAAGAGTTACAATGGCTAATTTTGGGTATTTTATATTTTCAGAAGGTTTTGATTATACAATCCCACCTCTTTTGAAAGATATTGATTTTTGGTTTTGGAAAGCTAGAATGACTAGTTTTATAAAAGCTTATGATTTTGATATGTGGAATGTTTTTATAAATGCTTTTGATTTCAAACCAAGAAAGGATTGGACAGAAAGTGAAAAGAAAATGTTTTCGTTGAACATTAGAGCAATGAAAATTCTGTATAGTGCTTTAACCGAAAATGATTTTGAGAAAATTAGATTTTGTTCTAATGCTAAACATATCTGGAACACTCTTGATTCTATGTATGCTTCTAACAATTGTGTTGAAGTTGAAAGTATTGACAGTTCATGTGCAACTACACGCTACGCATCTACTATGCATGAACAATTGGAAGTTGATGATGAAGATGGAAAAATCATAGAACACTTCTATACAGTCAACATGGATAAACAAGAAGAAGAGGATTCCCGAAAAGAGCTCAGTATGGACGAACATGAAAAATCACTCTCCGGAGCTCAAGATGAACTTAAGGTAAAAAGTTCCAATTCTTTGTGTGATTTTCATAAAAATGATTTTCAAAGTTTACAAAAGTTTGTTTCTCAACCAATTGTTGATTATATTGAGAAAAGCAAAAATGTTTTCAAATATGCTGGAAAATTTGTTGGGAAGAAAGAATGTTTAAATCAAATCCATTCGAATTTCTACTCTCATGATCGACATAATACTTGCATGATATCCCATAATGCATATCTTGATACAATTTGCAATTATTGTGGCAAATCCGGTCATATTTCTCATACATGCTATATTAGAAGAAATTCCCATGTGAGAAATAAGTATATTTGGGTACCAAAGAAACATGTAAGGGTTAATACTAACAATCAAGGACCCAAGTATATGTGGGTACCAAAATGTCCATCTAGTACTTTATGTGTGCAGATTGATTATAAGAAGAATGGACATAAGGGTAAGGAGAAGATGAAAAAGAAGCCAAGAGTCTCTCATGCACCAATAAAGAGGTTCATACCATTTATATCAAAAAGGAGAACTCTCAAGGCACTCATTGCTGGGGTTACAGAGTATAAACAGAGAAAGAAGCAATGGATAAAAGGAGTATGTTCTACCTCAACAAAGGGCTATCACAATGTACCATTCAACTATCTTGAGAAGAACAAGAAGAGGAGGATCTCTCATTCACAAAGAAAAAGATTCTCGAAGTCTACATCACATGAGAAAGATTTGCATAATCCCAAAGCCAAATATGCAAAAATAGAACTTCAAAGAAAGATGCAGTGGGTATGCAGAAGCAATCCTCCGAATATCTAAGGCAAAGGTACACAATGATAAAACCTCCTATGCTGTTCTTTGTAATATTTGTTGAGGTTTTATTTTTTGGAACCTTAGGAATGAGCATTGCAAATATTTTTGAATTTATGTTTTTGTATCCCTTAAAAAATCCATTTAATAGACTTATTTATAAAGGTATTGTAATGCTCAAAAATTCTTTATGCATGTAAAATGATTTGAAAAGAAAATATTTCTCTTATGCATAAAGACGTATTTAATTCATTGTGCTCAATTGTCTCAAATTAATTATATTCTTAGAGCATGTGAATTATGATTCTTTTAAGCTAACCATGAGTGGATCCAAGTAGAATTGGATACCAAAGGAAGAAAAAGGGTTATATGATTTTTGCAGGAATAATTTGAAAAAAAAGAATCATGACACTAGAAAGCAGAAGTGAACATTCGAGTGCAAGGCATGTTAACACTCGAGTACTGGTTGGTCACTCAAGTATAGATTCGAATCCTATGCTCTACTTTTGGATTGCAAAACAGGGATTAACAGAGTGTGCAGAAACTCTAAGGACACTCTCAAATTCATCAATAGTACTGTCACACACTCGAGTATTTGAAGAACTCACCTGAAAGTGCATCAAGAACCCGCAAATGCCACAGGTATAAACGCATAAATTAGCTTCAAAATATGGTTTATTCAAGTGATCTTGGAGGACTTGAGTACAAAGATACAAGAAGATGGAAATTAACTTGGGTGTCTACAAATTACACTCAAGCCAGGTACACTGTATCAGTAATTTCAAAACTCAACCATCGTACTCATTCTTTCCAACTCAATTTGAGTGGTAAATTCTTGCTCATTACTACATATCATTAGCAGTCAATGATTTATGGATTTCAAAATATTTTCAGATTGGTAAATGTATTGAAATAGAATTGTGCATAATTTTTCTCTGCATTGGCAATTTGAAATGCACATTTCATAAATTTACTTGGATTTAAATTCATCTTGTTTATAAAAATACATACACATTATTTGAAAATTTTTCCATATTTTATTTAAATCAGTTTCAAAATTGGAAGTTAATATCTATGTATACTGAAAGTCAGAAATGCTTCAAATCCATCTCTAGAGTTTTCCTCATCATTCACATATTTGTTTCTTAATCTTAAACCTGTTACTACTTGAACTCCTCAATTTTTTATTTTGTAACAAGTTAGATCTTATGTCTAACAAGTTAACTATCTATATGAGTTTCAAGTGTATTCCCTAGAAAAGAATTCTATATGTGAAAGCCTTGTACCTAATGCATAAATCATTAGTTGGCCATGTTATTCCAAGTATTATAAATGTTCATTAGTGCATTGAATCTTAATGCATTAACCATTATTGTGGAATAACTTACCGGGATATTCTAAAACTCTAGTTATTTTGATCAATGAGTATGTGCTTCATCATCCATAAATTCTTATACTCATATTGTTGCTCAAATGCATTACCATTTGTCTTCATCCATTTTTTTTGAGTAACTAGAATCTTGCACTTTAGGTCTTGTTGCCTTGAATATTTATCCATTTTAAGACGCAACTCTAAGAGGCAAGGTTATCTCTTGATCAATACTAAAGTCATCATGCTTATATATGTCAAGATAAGCCATTTTGGCTAATTCATTTTTCATATGACTTTTGTTCTTGAGAAAATTCTTCAACATGTTAACTCTTACAATTAACATGTTATTTTAATTGAATTCCTTAGTGAAGCTTTCTGATATATATTTTATAACTGTTGACTTCCATTGTTTTTGGCATAAGCGTTGGTATTTAACAAGCTTCATAAATGAGTTTTCATGCATTCAAAATCTTAATGTCATAATGCATATTTATGATTCGAAAGAACATTTGAGATTTTGAAACAATTTGCATATCGCATTATCATTCTTGAAAATTTGGTTTCATTCATGATTTATCACTTCATAAAAGTTGGTCATTATGGATAGATTCTCTATTCTCCTTGATCCAACTTACATGAATTGCACGAAAATCTTATCAATGACATATCTTTTAAAATGTACTTACAAATTGTCATTGATCTTTGAAATCATCATTCTTGGTATTATTTGTTCATTACTCTTTATTATTCAATTGCTTGAATTTATTTAATTGGGTAAAGAATTATATTTTGATCTTTGTTGGTTTATGATACTCTTTGCTGAAATTTCATATGATTAATTGCATAAGAGTATAAGAGTTTCTATGTCTAATATTGTACGGACCCAAAAGAAGATGGGTACCAGAGAGCATATGTTTATACTTTTACAGGAGTTGATCAAGATACTTTCATTTTGGATACAAAGGTCAGAGGCTAACAGAAAAGGCATGACTAAAAGTGTTGCAGGGTGAGTTGAAGCAGAATATGTGATATTACTCAAATGACATCCCACCACTAGCAAATAACCAGCTAGTGATACAATCAGAGAAAGAGAAAGAGAAGGAAGATCTCTTAGTAGACCCAGCGAAGATTATTTCAAAGCAGTACAGAGCCAAGAATAAGTTTATCCAATATGAATCTTTGTTGCCTACCCACCTTTCTTATCGTTTCAAGGTGAACAGACATTTTCACTATGATATGGAGCCAACAGAGATGTTTAAAGGAAGATGCTGAGATGCACAGAATCATCAAGCTTGATGAGCCTATAAGGATTCTTAACTACTATCCTAGCTCTATGTCTAATCTTCACTGGATTATCTGCTATACCTATACTAGAGCTATGGCGAACAAGGAGAGACAACACTTTGCTAGAGTTGGTCTCCATGATCCTTCATTCTTTGGTCAATTTGTCTAAAACTTTCTGAGATATGAGCTTCAACAATCACACAGAGCTTGCTGCAAACAATGCTGAGATCATCATTCAATGATAAGAAGAAGCAGTTGTGTGACTTAGTGAACCAGAACTTCAAAGTTCTATTTGAGATGATGAATGACAAAATAAGGGTGTTATGTGCTATGGTGAAATTAAAATTTCTCAATGATGTTTGCTAAGCAAGGGGTACATACTAAGCCAATATGCACATAAAGCCTTACTCTGAGCTCATCTTGGTATCCTAAAGTGTTCACAGAAGATTATACTTCAGAATCCCTCAGTACCAGTCACATCATCCAATATTGACTAGGACATGATGCATCAATGGACTACAGAGGATTATGACTCGAGTGATTACGATATTACTCGAGTGAGGTATTGTATTCTTGCTTAATTCAAAATCCTTGAGTTGTATCACTTGAGTATACAATCGAGTAATGATTGAGTAGAATCACTCAAGTAACCACTCAGGTGATATTGGGTTGTATCTCTTAAAACCTCTTATTAGCAATTGCCATTTAATTTCTCTCTAAATCTTTCAAAATCATTTTCTCTATAAAGTTTCCAATGGTTTCTCAAATCCAGGAGAGTTATTAACTGTTTTCCTAATGAAAATGTTTAAAACCATGCATCAATTAAGGGGGAGCTTCACATTCATATGTGTTTTATATCTTGAAAGCTTATCTCCTATTTGAAAGAAAATCCTTTTAATATACTCATCTGTATTCACCATGTCTTGATTAGTTTTGATGATGAGTTATTCTTATATTGTTCTTTTCATGATCTTAATTTTAATATATCATTTGGAAAGGGATAGTTTGTTACTTGATTGAACTAACAATTCTCTTTGCAAAGAAAGATTTAAATTTAAAGCAGGAGAATTTGTTGTGAGCAATAGCATTTCTCAAAATACTACAAGGAGACTCTATCAACCTTGAGGATGTTTTTAACGCTCAGTCAAGGAATATATATTGGCTACAACATTCAATGCAATATAACTAAGCATTGAACATGCTAAACAGAAACTCAACTCAATTGGAGAATCCTGGCAACAACATGAATATATATTGAGTTGCATAACAGAAGTGTGGTGTCATCATGAACTAGCATTGCCAAAGGATAAAGCAAAGGACTTCATGGAGCGCTTCATCAATTTTCAAAATCTACATGAGCATTTCTAAACCTTCTCTCTTTACTTTTCAAGAATACATTTTATATATTTCATTTATCTTAATTACAAAAGTTTTCTTGAAAACCTCTCCAAATCTATTTTCAGTTCCTTCATATAGGGGAGAGTCAATTGTTTTCTTGGTTCATTCATTGTGATTAAAGCCTTATTTCTTTATATATTTCAAACTTTTTGCTGATGTCAAATAGGGGGAGAAAAATGTAAGAAAAATATGTATGTTGCACGTATGTATGTTGCATTATATATGTATGTTCCACGTATGTTGCTCTTCGCATTATATATAATATGTATGTTTGCATTTTGCATTATATATGTATGTTGCATTTCATTCAGACATATTTTTCTTACAGGATTTGTCATCATCAAAAAGGGGGAGAATGTTAGATATGATTAGTTTTGATGATGTCAAATATAGATGTGGAATGATAAGAGCAAAAAGTTTATATAATGTATTTCTTTGACTAACTACTATATTTAATGTTACATATTTTGTAGATTAGTCAAGCAAAGAATGAAGAAGATTGAATTAATGAAAATGAACAAGAGGAAGAAGAAGAAGAAGAGAAATTGAAGATAGTCAAGGAGATGCCTACTCGGATTATGGAGAATTATTATCAAGAGGAAAACCAAGAAGAAAGATATTGAAGAATGAAGAACTTGGAAGATCTATCATGAATATCAAGATTCAAGTTGTTAGATGTGATATTGGAGGTTTATATAATGTTACCGGAGGTTTCTATGATCAAATGATGGTTGGAATAGGTTAATATGAAGCTAAGATGACTTATATATGAGTTTTGGCACTTCTAGAGGTGTTATGCTCGAGCACAGGAAGAACACACTCGAGCACAGACCAATTCACTCGAGCACGGGGTGTATACTCTGTTCTACTCTGTTTTACGTTCAGCCTGAGCGAGGTCTGGTATTTTGATCATATCTCTCAAACCACATGTCGGATTGACCCAACACTGGTGGTATATGAAAGAAGACTCCCAATACGTAAAATTGGCACCAGGATCACATTGAAAGAAGATCAAATGAAGGAGATATGATTCGTCGAAAATGAAACTGAAATCACCGTCACTTTTCGACACAGGTTCGGTATTTTGCATGTAACTTCCAAACTACACATCGGATTGAGACGAGACTAGTGCCAAATGAAAGTAGACTCAAAGCGCTTTCCATGGATAGGTAATTTGCCTAATTTGAACGTATATTCTAGGAGCTATACCTTCTCGAAGTTGATGCTTGTGCAGACTAGCGAAATATACACTCTTTCAATCATAACTTGCAGAATACAAGGAGTTTGGAGCTCATTCTTGTTGCATTGGAATGCATATGGCAAGAGCATTCTTATGATACATCATTTGAATCAAATGAACAAAATTTTTCTAAAGTGGCCCCACATCACCCGCGAGTGTAAAAACTGACTCTCTGAAAATGTTGTGCGAGTGATGTCCAGAAGCAACTGAAACGTGAAGAAAATTGCTTCACTCGAGCACTAGGATCCATGCTCGAGCATTGGATGATTTCTCACTCGAGCACATGGAAGTTTTGACGTGGAAGTGATAACCCGAGAAGAAGTTTGTATGTGGAAGCATGAAACTCACTCGAGCATGACTGGTTGTGCTCGAGTGATTCGAGAATTCACTCGAGCAGATGCGAGTGAAGTGCAGCGAGTGCTTGCCCGAGAGGAAGTCAGAACGTGGAAATATGAACTGCACTCGAGTGAGGCATATTGCACTCGAAGTGAGGACCTGACAGAACGTGGTAGAATGCACAAACAAAATAGAGCTTCACAACCATCAATCCAAACATGGTTAAACGTTATACAATCATTATGTTTTCACTTGTTATTGTTTCTAAACATTATCTAACATATATTTCAAGTGTAAAACAGGAGTTTA
Organism: Inga laurina; assembly: GCA_963855925.1. NCBI lineage: Eukaryota > Viridiplantae > Streptophyta > Magnoliopsida > Fabales > Fabaceae > Inga > Inga laurina. The sequence continues at coordinate 28,620,811 of OY979702.1, read as the reverse complement.
CATATTTGGGTTGCATCTTCAAGAATGGAGGTCACGTATGAAAATTCTTCACTCAACGTGATGAGTCCCAGAAGCCAGAAATTCAGTTTTTGACCAATGATCCAACATACCCATGACTAATACTTCATCATATTAATGATTACGTATTTTGCAGTGTGAAATAGGATTTTAAACGTTCGGGTTGCAGATTCAAATAAAAGTCAACTACGGTGAACTCCATCATTACACACCGAATGGCGGCTACCAACCACGACAAGCAACTGACCCACCGTGAGAGATTGTCTGGAAACTCAAACATATTCATCCCGCTCCACAACGTTACTATAGCTCAAAATGAATCTTCCTGCTGTTCAACAAAACGCTCCACTCTGCAACGGACAGTAGCTCATTTTCAAATATGCTCAACGGTCAAATGAAGCAATGAGACTCCAACGGACGAATGCTTACAACGGTCATGATCTTCATCAACTATAAATAAGAGAGCACTCAACGTTGATGGGAGACAGAGAAAATAGTGCAACGACACCAACATGCGAATAACATGAATCCTCTGCTTCTACCCAAACTCTCTCTGTTTTCCAGTTTCTGTATTACTTATCATTGAGAGAGTGATTATTTGTATTGTACTTCAGTGAGTATTATATCTACTCTGTGAGAGAGTCTGTAAACACCTTCATCTATATTTCTGAGTTGATCTCAAGGTAGAGGGACCTTGAGAGGGTTGATTTTCTTACGGGGAAGCAGTAGAGAGAATTGCCGTAAGACATTCTGCTCGTAAGACTTACAAGGTGCAAGCAGTAGAGAACGTTGCTGCTCATAAGACTTACAGGGGTGTAAGCAGGAGAGAACGTTGCTGCTCGTAAGACTTGCATGAGTAAGCAGGAGAGGAAGATCTTCGAAATTGCTCTGCTCGTAAGACTTGCCGTAAGGGGGAGTATTTCAGTGAGAGATTTGTAAAAGGTTTCACAAGTACCCGGCTAAACTTGTGGGATTGTAAAGGCTTTTCTTGTGCCTGGATTAAACGAGAAGATAGTGGATTTGAAAATCTCAGGAGGAGCCTGGGGACTGGACCTAGGCCATCACAGATTGGACCGAACCAGGATAAATCTCAGTTTGCATATTCTCTTCCCTAAACTCTTATATTTCCAGCATATATTATTTAATCTAACTGTTGATTTATAAACCTTCATACTTACCACTTTCGTTAAGATATGAAAAGATTTCTAAAGTTCTTAAGTTTTAATTATACACCCAATTCACCCCCCTCTTGGGTGATAGCCGGTTCTAACACATGTAGCATTGCAATTTGACATTTTCTCATCCAAATTGAAGTATAATTTAATCCCCTTTCATATGATAATGACACTTGGCATCATTAATTCCATTACTCATTTCAATTGGTCCAAGAGTTGGCTACCTAACCTTATGACATAAGTAAGGACTTATAACACAACAATTATCTCCATCATCTTTTATGTGGTGTTGACACTTGGTCTCATTGAATTTTGACACTTGTCTTCTCCTCCTTCATCCCTTAATTTCTAAAATAATTAAGAGAAAAAGGAAGATTAATTTATTTCTTCCATTTTCGCACAAATAGAAAATTTACTCAAAATTTTCACCAAACTTTGAAATTTCATAACTAATTTGTAGACATCATTTTGGAGTAATTCAAAAGGTTATGGAACCCTTATTGAGTCTAGTTTCAAGGAAAAATATGGATTTTTACTAGCTGAGATCATATCTTCCCAGATTTTCAATCTTTGATTGCTACTCTAGAAACTTTCTAGATTTTCTAGAATAAATTCAAAAATTCATAACTCTTTGTACATAGCTTCAATTGATTCATAGTATATATCAAATTAAAGCTTAGGATGTCTACTTTCACCCTGTAAAGATTCATAATTTTTACTCATCATTTGATCTTCCAAAACCATATGACAAACTCACTGCCTCGCAGGCGATTTTACTGAAAACACTATTCAACTTTCAATTTTCAACATTTACTTCCTTTGGGCTTAAGTATTCACCATTTCATTGAATATTTTTAATAATCACAATACATTCTTAGTGAATTAAATTTGGGGTGTTACAATACTCCAGTGATGTGATCAAGTGATATGCTTTTTTGAAAAATCAATAGAAAGAAGATCGATCGAGTGAACACTCGAGTGACCCTATAACTCAAGTAATGCATCAAGTTATTTGAAAGAGAGCACTTGAGTGATCCTATTTTATGTATTACTAGCACATTACTCCATCAACCTATCTAGTGCTCTGAAATAATTTCAAAACTACTAAGAGAAGATCACTCGAGTGATGCTCTCCCAAAAAAATTTATCAACGCTATAAAAATTTGTAAATCACTAAAATGATTATGAATTTTTTTTTCTTTCTTCTAATCATCATAACTCTTTACTATACTAGTACTTAAGTGTTTTTCAAGTGATTAAGCAAGGATTAACTCTCAAATTGGAAAACGAACTTTTATGTTAGAAGCATTAAATGTGAAGGACATTCAAATGTCAAACATTCTCTCTGCTTCAACAGCTAATTCCTTAGACACAATGAATATTCAGAGACTTCAATGAATATATATGAAAGACCAAGGAAACTCTAATGGATACATTTAACCATGAAATGGTTATTAATTCACTCTACTTATAAATAGCCAGAGCATTGAAGATGAAGAAACAAACTTCTGCGAAAAACCTTTGTTACATTCATTACAAAGTCTTAAAGCTCTTAAATTCAAGTCTCTACTTTAGTGATCATATATATACCCTTGTGAGAGACATTTATTGATTTATTCATTAGTAGAGAGACTTAAGATTGTGGAATCTTGAGTGGGCATTAAGGTGTAAAGAGAAGGGGGAGTGATTGTTCTTAAAAAAGAACTAGCTTGTACTGAGGCATCAAGATCCTGACAAATCTTAGAGAATAGTAAAAATCTCATAAGGCTTTTAAGGACTAGACATAGGTCAAGTGATTTGGACCAAACCAGTATAAATCTCATGTGCTTACCATTGGTGACTTCTCTTAAACTCTATTTTATTGAGGTTTGCATTAAATTCTAAATTTTTAATTATTACCCAATTCACCACCTCTTGGGTGAAAGTCTTGTTCCAACATTGGGTATCAGTGCCAGTCTACTTGTTTCAGGCTTAACAACTTAAGATGGATTAGATGAGGAGCATGGGTAAAGGAATACTTCCTAATGGAACTTCAATCACCGAACTACCAAGATTTTATAGAGAATATTCTCCTTTTGAATTTCCAAATTCAAAGTTTTCATTACCACAAATGAATTTGGTCTATGGCAAGTTATTCAAGATGGAGATTAAATTCTGATGAAGAGTATAGAAGAAAGAATGGTTCTAAAGACACCTATAGAATTTGATGATGTTGGAAATTGTGCCCTAAGGGCTAATCATTGTACTTTGAACTTTATTATTTTAATGAAATTTCTCCATTCTGTTATCATATTATTTTCATGTTAACTATGATAATTGTATCCTTGGATAATTCATAAAGATTGTCCTAAAATGTCCCTGGTCGGTCATCTATGCGGGAGCAGAGATAAAACAAGATCAGTATGACTTTGATAAGATATGGAGATATGAATCAAAGTCTTAGGCACTTGTAAGAGTACAAGGTGCTGGACAGATCCACTATGAGAAAGCTACATAGATCAAGTCATAAGCTTTTCTCATGTATAACCACGTCATAATGCCCTTAGACCTGAGGTCATAATGGATTCCTACATGAGAGTTGCTAAGCTTTGAACTAGTCAAAAGTCACTTTTGACCGGGTGATAATAAAGGCTACGATTGGGCTTGGTGGTTTTTCATGCAGAGGAATATGAATGATCAAGATGGAATTTGTCCCTCACATTAGTAGAGAAATATTACTGGGCCCCTCGATGAGTGAGTCTGAGAAATGTATGGCCATACTATGATGAAAGGAGTTTATGTCTCTGTTATTAGGCTACTCAGGAATTGAGAAAGTAATGGTCAGGAACAAGAGGATGACATTATCCATGCCTTATCCTTGATCGATATATCGTGTGACAAAAGGGATGTGACATGGTTGTATGACAGGTTGCATCGTGATAATGATCCTCATATGAATTGGGTAGTCGTAATATCTTGCTAGAGGCCGCTTGCGACTTTTGGGTTAGTATAGTTATTGGCCCACTGCCAACTTCATATGGGCCTACAGGGTCGCACACAAGAATGGCACAACATGAGATAATGTTTAATTTAGGGTGGACGAATTTTATATTTTTATATATATATATATAATATAAAATTCATTAATAATATTATATAGATATATAAATTTTTGAAATATATATCTTATATATATTATATGATATTATTATATTGTGTTAGTTTTAAATTCAATTTATTAAGATATATTAAATTTAATAACTAACATGATAGAGATATAGTATCTCAGATTTAATTTATGAAGATAAATTAAATCTAATGGCTCTTTATTTGGATTAAATAAATAGGTTAAATTAAAACTATTGGACAGATTTAATTTAAACTGAATTTATTTAATTAGCTCATCAAGATAATTAATTGTTAATTAATTTTGAAATTAATGATGATTAATTTTGAAAGGTATGAATCCTTCCAACTTGGTTTAAACGCCGTTGATAGATCCTCGATTAGGATCGGTGAAAATTTTTAAAATTCTTCCACTGTTCCTACTGATTCTAACAGTAGCATCAGAGCCAGATCAATTGTGCGTTTAAATTGAGTTTATGATTCTTATACATGTGATATTTATGGGAAGTGTACGTATGTTTATAAGAAACACTCGAATATGCATGTGATTTGGTTAATACGAAACGAAATTATTTAGAAAGATGTGATCTTGTAATTCCATTGATTTTCATTTTCGTTTAAATTGAATCTTGAAATTGTTTTGTTTTCGGTTTTGAAACATGTATGTGATTTTCGTTTTGAACAAGCATGAAATTGGGTAGGGTACCTGAGATTGTAGTTGGCGGAAATCAAATCGGGTCTAGGTTCGGATATCTATTCGGGTAATAGGGGTTTGAACTAGCGGGACCGCCGTGACCACCTCTGCGTAGTGCAAAATAATCTGATCACGACATTTATTGCTTTCCATATTGTATGAATTCTTGTTGTGGTTTATTATTTATACTTGTTTGGGTATGGTGAACAACATGGCTTTAGAATTTTACAAAGAGTTGTAATATTTAAATACGGCCTACGTGTCGTGCCTTTCTCTAAATACTCTCGATGTACATTCTCTTCTCATCTCACTCCCCTCGAATGTTTAAACGAAGTTTCTCTCAATGTATTTCTTTTCTAATTTGAGAAGTCCTCTCATTGGCTTAGGAGGATTTTAGGTTAGGTAAGCCATGTTTTGTCACATTTAAATTATGCTTTTGATTATATCATTGCATGAATACTTTTATGTTTATATGTATTTATCTGTATGAGGTACAACCACGATTGCATCCATATAAACAAAACTAATTAATTAAGCCCTCTGAATCAAATCTTAAGTCATAATGCCATCAATTAATGAATACTTGTCAAAACCTAGATCGCTCAATTATGGAAACCACCAAAGTGGATGCACTTGAGTTATCTTGATAAGACAAGCTTGAGTAATGGTGCTGCTCATAATATTCATTATTGTTTTGACTTAATTGAGATTAACAAAACAGTTTTGAATCTCAAGGCATTAGATGGGGTTAAACATGCCGGATCATATGATGATTAAATCCCATAAAGATCTAAGAGTTACATGTGATGTAATTGGTAAATAGGTTACCTACCTAAATAACTTGAATTTAAGTGTCTTGCCAAAGCGGACTTAAGTTCAAGCCAATTATGGACTTAAGTAATGATAATAAGTAATGATGATATGAACAAATAATAATAAACCATATTCGGATTGAACGTTGTGAGACTTGGCATTTTTGATGATCTGGCAGAGCATCACTCGAGCATGAATGGCTCACTCGAGTGATCTTCCCATTTTCCTTTTTGTGCTTTAGTTATCAGGTTGTGCTTGCAAAGAATTTCAGAGAGACAGAATTCTCACTCGCGAGTGAAGTGAGGTCTCACTCAAGCACAATTCCCCCTGCTCGAGTGATCTTGCATTTTCCACTGGGAGTGTCTTCTCGGGTCATCACTCGCACACCATTTTGACAAGAGTGAGATTTTGTACTCGCGGGTGATGTGGTCCCTCACTCGAGCACACACACTCCTGCTCGAGTGAGACGCATATTCTAGAGGAATATGCTTTCAATACCAACACTCGCATCAGGAATTTAGAGAGATAAATTTATCACTCGCAGGTGATGTGGGCCCTCACTCGAGCACACAGATTCCTGCTCGAGTGAGAAGAATATTCTCAAGTAATATACCTTTTGAACAAGCACTCGCATCAGTTTTGGAGAGGGATAGAATTTTCACTCGCAAGTGCTGATGTGTCACTCGAGCATATGAGGTGGTGCTCGAGTACACTTGCACTTCTTTGTTCTTCATGACTCTTGGCCAAGCACTCGCAGTACCTTGCTCGAGTACAGAATGCTCATGCTCGAGCATTGATGTCTTTGCTCGAGTGAATCAAGGAAGCATGATAATACTTGCTCTCCGCCAAGCACTCGCGGACCTTCACTCGCATGTGCTCGAGTGAGAATGGCTTCTCTGCTCCAGTGCAAACTCCAGTGCTCGAGTGAATCAGTGAACATAACAGTGGAATGCCTCTCGGGTGAACACTTTCTGGCTTTCACTTGCACCTGCTCGAGCACAGAAGGAATCTATGCTCGAGTGCAAAACTTATGCTCGAGCACTCCCGTTCAATTTTGCAGCAGACAACAGAAAGCATTCCTATATGCATTTGGTAACTCTGTGAATTTTTCTTAAACTTATAAAAACATGATTTGCACACAATTATCTTTTTGTTATCATCAAAACTTGGGATCTAACATTCTCCCCCTTTTTGATGATGACAAAACCTTTGTGATGAAGTTGTAAGAAAAATTGATTAAGATTGAAAATTTTTGAAATTCTTCAATATTTCCAAATGCATATCAAGTTTTAGTTTCAAGTTCAAGTTTTCCTGCAATGCTTCCTCTAGACACTTAACAACCAAGATAAGCATAGTATGAGGTAAATAACTTAATAATAACTTAATAACTTGAAACATCATTTAAACTTGATAATCAAACTCATGAATGAACTTGAAACATGAAAAAGTTCATTAGTATTAAACTTGAATTCAAATGGTCAACAACATAATAACTCATAATCAAATAACATCAACTAACATCAAATCCTACCCCATACAGAAAATCTACCCAAACACATCCCACAGAAGCTCAGAAAACATCACACATCCTTCTCCCCCATTTTGTCAGCATCAGAAGGGGGCTGAGGAAAAGTGATATCAGGAGGTGGAACATAGGATACCATGGCAGTGAGAGGGTCAATGGGCTCAATAGGTGAAGATGATGGCTGTGGTACAGAGGATGAGGGAGGTAGTGAAGGCAACCGATCAAAAGTAACATCAACATTAGACTCTAGATCAGTAAAGAGTACATGAGTCTGTGGTACAGAGTATGAGTGGTCTCAGGAGGCACCCCTAAAGATGAAGAGGGAAAATGTGAGTGCAGGAAGGTCTCCATATTTGTGATCCTCTGTGACATCTCATCCTGAGTCTTGAACATCAGTTCAAAATTGGTATTGGCCTTATCTACCAATTTGATGACCTGTGCCTCCATCTTTTCCACTAGCTTCTCATATTCAGTCACTAACTCCTTTTTCAGACTTGATACGGCTTGATTGATTGCCTCAGAAATATGGTTTGAAAGAGAGGCATTGAGGAAGGAAGGAGGAGGAATAGGACCTTGAGCAGATGATTGTGCCTCATCACCTCTGGATAGAGTGGCTTCCCTCTTGGATGTGGCTTTGGTTCGACTCACCGGAAGATTGATACCCATGTGAGTTAACTGAGTCTTACCAAACCTTGAGATGAGTACCCTTTCAGTTCCTTCCAAATACCAAATCTTGTTTTTCATCAGAATGAAGGAAACAATCTAAGGGTATGGTATGGTTGTGGATCTCTATGAAGAAAATTGAAATCTTCTCATCTCGTTGAAGATAATCTCCCCCACATTCCTTTGTTGCCCGGCAATGAAAGAGGCCAACAGATAATAATCCTTTTGAGCAAAATGGGTATAATTTTTGGACTTATTGACTATGCTTCGGGAATATATATAATGAAGGACTCTGTGAATATCAGGCATATCAATAGGTTTGAAATTGAGGGGGCCTATTGGGTCTTTTGGTCTCAAAATTTTGAAAGCTTCATTGGCAAAGAAAGAGGGTGGATCAGGAGGAGGTGCAACATAACCAAGTAAGTCATTTATGATCTTGGCAGATATCATAATAAATCTTCCTCTAACAGTAGTAGATACTGCTTCCTCAATCAATTCACCAGATCTAGACTTAATATTATGAGACTTCATGTTGCAATAAAAGGTTTTCACAATTGTCGGAGAATATGGTATATGGATATTTAGCCAGGGAGCATAGTATTGAAGATAAGGATATAAATCCAAATGACAGTTCTTCTTTAAGTAATCCAAATCCACATATACCACAGGACATAAATGTCTATGTCTAAATTCATCATCATATACTTCTAAGACAAAGCTTTAAGTTCTTCAACATTGAATCCCTCAGGAGGACTGATAATGTGATCATCGACTGGTGCTTGTGATGCAGAAGGTGCTCCTGAAGCAGAGGCACTTGCTTGCCTTGCTTGGTGTGAACTTGAAACATCGGCTTGAGAAGCGATCTTTCCAACTATCTTGTCAAGTTTGGACTTCTCCAATGCTTCCCAAAGTTGTTTGTTGAATGAATCACCAGAAGAAGAAGATGATTGTTAGGGTTGCTCTGACTCCTTTTTCTTCCCTTTTCCTTGAACCTCTTTGGATTGAGACCGGGTAACTATAGGTTCCTTGAACACAACACCCTTTGGTTTCTTCTGAGGAGGTTGGTATTTCTTTGAAATTTGAGGTTTTGGGTGAGGTTTCTTAGCCGGAGTCCTCTTTTTGGTCTTGGGCTTAGGAGGTGGTGACGGTGAGGAAGAGATTTTGGGAGAGGGAGGTGTTGGTTCTGGGGTACCAGATGCACTGGCAGCAGAATGAGTAGGTAAAGGAGAGTGAGATCTTTGAGGAATAGAAGGTAGTTTGGTTCTTGCCATTGTAGAGAAAGTGGAAGAGAAACAAAAACTCTCAGTTTTTGAAGGAAAAGCAAATGGAGATTAGGGCACGAATGAGAAATGCAGAGGGTAAGAATCACCTTTTATAGAGGATTGAAGAGTTGTAACTGTGATTTGAGGCAAATGGACGCGATTGATTGAAAATAAAATGGTTGAAGGTGAAGAGTTACGCCCTTCGAGTGAGAGAACACCTCAAGTGAGATCAGGAAGTGCGACGTTCTGAGCTCCCCCGTAACTGATATAAGTGACAGTGCTCGAGCATGAACCCTAGTGCTCGAGTGTGTTCTATCAGTGCTCGAGTGATTTTCTGGAAAATTAATAGAATGTGTAAAACGTACCGGGATTGTGAATTTCTTGACATATCTTGTGTCTTTGTACTCAAATCCTCCAAAATCATTTGAGTAACCATGATTTGGATAGCTTTTGAAATGAAATTCTTCTTCTTCACTCGAGCAGGCACTCCTCACTTCAAGCATGTTCATATCATGCTCGAGTAAGAGTTCCTCACTCGCGAGTGAGTTCCATTCTCACTGTTGCTTTTGATACATTCTCTTGGTATTCTTATTTCCTCTGTTAACCTCTGTTTTACATGTCAAGAAGCAGAGCATTTTTAACTGTGCTGTGCTCGAGCAGAGCTGCTTGTGCTCGAGTGAACCAGCTTATTACTCGAGCAGCACTCCTAGTGCTCGAGTGACAGACTTGCAAAAAGGTTTTTAACACTCCGATGCCAAAGTCAGTATGGTTATCATCAAAATAAACATTTAATTAAAATATTTAACAAGAAAACTTACAACTCATTGGGATTAACCATTCCCAATTCTCTTCGAATATATAAAAACTGATCTTTTGCAATTGGCTTTGTGAAAATATCTGCAAGTTGAAGATGAGTTGGTATGAATTTTACTTTGACATCCTTCTTTTGAACATGATCTCGAATGAAGTGATAACGAATGTCTATGTGCTTGGTACTTGAGTGTTGTACAGGATTCTTGGCCAAGCTTATCGTACTAGTGTTATCACAATAAATTGGAATTTCTTTTAAATAAATTCCCAAATCTTCAAGTTGTTGTTTCAATCATAATACTTGAGAACAGCAACTTGCCACAGCTATATATTCAGCTTCAATTGAAGATAATGAAACTGTGTTCTGCTTCTTGCTGAACCATGATACTAGAGAGCCTCCGAGAAATTGACATTGACCACTGGTACTCTTTCTGTCAGTTTTATATCCTCCGTGATCTGAATCTGAATATGCCATTAAGTACTCGTTCCCTCTTTTCGGATACCAAAGACCAAGTTCTGAAGTATCTCCTAGATACTTGAAGATTCTTTTTACTGTCTCTGCATGAGATACCTTAGGAGCGGATTGATATCTTACACACATTCCTACGCTGAACTGAATATCTAGCCTGCTTGCTGTGAGATAGAGTAATGAGCCAATCATTCCTCTATACTTTGTGATGTTGAAGCTAGGTCCCTTTACATCAGCATCCAACAGCGTTGTAGAACTCATTGGAGTATCAGCTCCGTTAGCATTATCTAATCCATATTTCTTCAACAATTCTTTCAAATACTTTGTCTGAGATATAAATATACCATTCTTCTTCTATTTGATTTGAAGTCCAAGAAAGAAGTTCAATTCTCCCATCATGGACATTTCAAATTCTCCCTGCATAATCTTGGAAAATTCTTGACACATAGATTCGTTAGTAGCACCAAAAATAATATCATCAACATAAATTTGAACAATTAGAATATCATTTTTGTTATGTTTGATAAATAGAGTTGTATCAACTTTACCTCTAACAAAACTTTGATCAAGAAGAAATTTGCTTAGTCTTTCATACCAAGCTCTAGGTGCTTGTTTCAAACCATATAGTGCTTTCTTAAGTTTGAATACATGATCAGGTTTTGTTTCATCTTCAAACCCAGGAGGTTGTTCTACATATACTTCCTCCATAATATAACCATTTAGAAAAGCACTTTTCACATCCATTTGATAAAGTTTAAAACCTTTAATGTAAGCAAAGGCTAGGAGTACTCGTATTGCTTCCAATCTTGCCATTGGAGCATATGTTTCCTTATAATCAATACCTTCTTCTTGATTATAGCCTTTGGCAACCAATCTTGCTTTGTTTCTCACAATGATTGCTGACTCATCAAGTTTGTTTTTGAAAACCCATTTGGTCCCTATAACCGTATGATCTTTAGGTCGAGGAACCAAATCCCAAACTTGATTTCTTTGAAATTGATTTAGTTCTTCTTGCATAGCAATCACCCAATCATTGTCAGATAAAGCTTCTTCTATATTAGAAGGTTCAATTTCAGAAATAAAAGCAGAAAAAGTTACCTCATTGAGGATTCTATTTCTGGTTTTGACACCTTCATGAATATCTCCTATAACTTGATCAATTGGATGATCCTTCATATGTCTCCATGCTTTAGGTTAAGCATGATCATCGACATCTTCTAAATTTTGAAAATCATTTGTTTCAAAATCATCCTACTTTGAAATAGATTTGTTTTTCTTGAATGAATCCATTTCTTCTTCATCAATAAGTTTTGTCTGAGATTCAACTTCATCAAACACAACATGAATAGATTCTTCAACAGTACATGTTCTTTTATTGAAAACTCTATAAGCCTTACTTCTATTAGAATATCCTAGAAATATACCTTCATCAGACTTTGAATCAAATTTACCTAAGTTTTCTTTACCATTGTTGTGAATGAAACACTTACACCCAAATATATGAAGATGAGCAATATTTGGCTTTCTTCCTTTGTAAAGTTCATATGGCGTCTTTCCAAGTGATTTGCGGATATATGCTCGTTTTGAAATATAACATGCAGTACTCATTGCATCTGCCCAGAATACTTATGACATTTCTTTTTCATTGAGTAATGCTCTCGCCATTTCTGTAAGAACTTTGTTCTTTCTTTCCACTACTCCATTTTGTTGAGGGGTTCTAGGAGCTGAGAAGTTATGATCTATTCCTTCGTTGTTGCAGTAGTTTTCAAATAGTTGATTATCAAATTCTCCTCCATGATCTGTCCTAATATAAACAATAGAAATACCTTTCTCATTTTGAACCTTTTTGGCAAACATAATGAATTCAACAAATGTTTCATCTTTTGAAGCAATAAATATAGTCCAAGTAAATCTTGTAAAATCATCGACAATTACTAAAGTATATAAATTTCCTCCAAAACTTTTTACTCTTGCAGGTCCTACCAAATCCATATGAAGTAATTGTAAAGGTTTTGAAGTAGAAATCTCATACTTTGTTTTAAAAGAAGACTTAGTTTGTTTTCCTTTTTGACATGCTTCACAAATCATATTATCTTTGAATTTGAGTTTGGGAAGACCAACAACTAAATCTTTTCTAATCAGTTTGTCAAGTTGATTCATATTGACATGAGCCAAACGCTTATGCCATCACCAACTTTCCTCTGATCGACTAAGAAAACAATTTTCAGAAGAATTTGAATTTAAATCAATAGTATAACAATTACCGTCCCTTTGAGCTCGGATTTTTGCCTTGATAGATTCTTTGTTCAGAGGTAGATCTTTCTTGCTTACTATCAAGCATTCTTTTGAGTCAAAAATTACCCAGTTATCTTTGTCAGTGCTTTGACTTACACTCAGGAGGTTGTGACATAATCCCTCAACATAATATACTCCATTGATTTGAATACCATCGGATTTTCCTACTTCACCAATTCTAGCAATACGTCCAGATTGATTACCTCCAAATGTTACCTTTCCTCCTTCTCTAGTTTCTAGTATGGTGAACTTATTTTTATCACCAGTCATGTGTCTCGAACATCCACTATCAATATACCATTTGTTCGCTCGAGATGCTTTGATACATACCTAGAATAAGATGATCAAGTTTTAGGTACCCACACTTTCTTGGGTCCTTTGTGGTTAGTATGTGATGTATGTGTCCCTTTCGGAACCCATTTATATGTTCCAACAACCTGTCCCTTTTTGAAATAACACAATGAAGTATAATGTCCTTTCCTATTACAATAATTGCATGATGCGAAAGGATTCGATGAATACACAGAGTTCCTGAAATATTTAAGATAGGCTCTACTATTCTTCTTATATCCTTTATTCTTATCATAAACAGAATTATATCCAATTCCAGATTTATCAAATGAAACTTTCTGAGAATTTAAAATAACCTTGAGAGTTTCACTTCCTTTAGTAAACTTTTCAACAATTTTTGTTAAATCTTCTATTTTCTTATCTTTCTCTTTACACATTTCATATGATGATATGACAGTACTTTCTAATTCTTTTACTTTCTTCTTATAGCTAACCATTTCTTTAGCAACTTTGATGAACTCTATATGCAATGCATTATACTCAGATAATAATTCATCATAAGTAGGTTCAGAATCACTTACCTCAGAATCTGATTCTTCTTCCTTGGCTACTAAGCACAGATTTGCTACTTCGTCATTGTCACTTTCTTCGTCTGACGAACTATCTCCCCATATAGATGATATATATGCTTTCTTTTTCTGCTTCTTTTTGTCTTTGTTCTTGAAGCATTCAAATTTGATATGTCCAGGTTTCCCACATTCATAGCATACTATCTGTTGTTCTTTATTTTCTCTCTTGCTTGGTCCACCTTGATAATTTTTGAAGTTCTTTTGACCTCTTCTGTAGAATCTTTTGAATTTTCTTACGATCATTCCCATTTCATCATCATTAGGAATATCTTCATTCTCAGACGATTCTTCTTCCTCCTTGATAACTTTTAGTGCAACTCCCTTTTTCTTCTTATCATCAAACTCTTCAAGTTCCTTTTTGAACCTCAACTTTCCTTCATACTCTGAAAGACTCCCAAAGAGGGCAGCTACGGATCTCATAGATTCTCCTTTAGCTTCTTCGATGGCTGTCACCTTTGCTTCCCACTCTTTCATAAGAATATTAAGAATCTTTCTTACCTGGGAATTTTGATCAAACGACTTTCCAAGAGCAGATAATTGATTAACAAGATGAGTATACCTGAGTTCAAACTCTGATATACTTTCTCCAGATTTCATACGAAATAAATCATATTCTGTAATTAAAGTAGTGATTCTATTTTCTTTGATTCCAGATGTACCTTCGTGAGCAATTTCAAGAGCATCCCACATATCTTTGGCAGTTGGTAGAGTACATATACGAAAATATTCTTTTTGACTAAGAGCACTCTGTATCATTAGAATGGCTTTACTATTTAATGTCACTAACCTTTTGTCATTCTTGTCAAACTCATCTGGGCTCTTTTTAACTGCTCTATCTTCGATTTTCTTCATTGGAGCATAGTCACCATCTTGTATAACATTCCACAATCCGTATTCATTGGCCATCACGAACACTCTGAATTTAGCTTTCCAGAACGAAAAATGTTCTCCAGCAAAACCAGGAGGTCTAGTGATTGAAGCTCCGTCTGGAAGAATGTTTTCACCCATTGTTGCCATTTGTCGGATCCTTCTCAAGCTGTTAGGCTCTTCGGAGAAGACTAGGCTCTGATACCAAATGTAAGAGGCAAGCTTCACCCAAGAGGGAGTGAATTGGGTGATGTTATAAAATTTTCGCTTGATGTGGTGATATGAAAAATATAGTAGATAGAGTAGAGTTGAGAAGATTTGAACACAGAGAGCTATACTGGTTCGGCCTAACAACCAGGCCTATGTCCAGTCCTCAGAGATCAAAACCTACTGAGATTTTCACTATACCTCCAAGATTCAATGGGCTCTCAGAATGCCACAAAATAACAATCGTCCTTGAACAGACTATGAGCAGAAATATTCTTTCAATAAGAAATTTCTCTCCCCCTTACGACAAGTCTTACGTGCAGAAAAACAACCTATGACTCTTCTCACTTGCTTATGTATACAAGACTTATGAGCAGCAACGTTCTCTCCTGCTTACACCACTGTAAGTCTTACGAGCAGCAACGTTCTCTTCTGCTTGTATCTTATAAGGCTTATGGGTGGAAGGTACAACAAGGAATTCTCTCAACTGCTTCTCTCGTAAGGAAATCTACCCTCTCAAGGTCCCAATACCTTGAGATCAAATAAACATAGAATTTGAGTTGTATGAAGACTCTCTTATAGAGCAAATGAATAAACACTGAAGATCAATGTGTATACAAAGAAAATGATGAATAGCAAAGATTCGTGTATAAGCTTGTGAGTTTTTTTTGCATCGTTGTTCTCTTTGACTATCTCTGAATCTCTGTATATATAGTTGCTTTAGTTTTTGCCCATTTGGGAAATCGTCGTTTGAGGAGCGGGGCTTTTGCAACTATTGAAAGACACGCGCATGCTTGAATATTCTGAATGCGGTAGGTGCGAACATGTTTGTAATCATGTTGTCTGCCGTTGTTTGACTTTCTCCGTAACAACTAATTTCAAACATTCATCTTCCTGCATCACACTTATAATACATTCAAAATGATGTTAAGTAATGATAATAGTAATGATGATATGAATAAATAATAATAAACCATATTCGGATTGAACATTGTGAGACTTGGCATTTTTGATGATCTGGCAGAGCATCACTCGAGCATGAATGGCTCACTCGAGTGATCTTCCCATTTTCCTTTTTGTGCTTCAGTTATCAGGTTGTGCTTGCAAAGAATTTCAGAGAGACAGAATTCTCACTCACGAGTGAAGTGAGGTCTCACTCGAGCACAATTCCCCCTGCTCGAGTGATCTTGCATTTTCCACTAGGAGTGTCTTCTCGGGTCATCACTCGCACACCATTTTGACAAGAGTGAGATTTTGTACTCGCGGGTGATGTGGTCCCTCACTCGAGCACACACACTCCTGCTCGAGTGAGACGTATATTCTAGAGGAATATGCTTTCAATACCAACACTCGTATCAGGAATTCAGAGAGATAAATTTATCACTCGCAGGTGATGTGGGCCCTCATTCGAGCACACAGACTCCTGCTCGAGTGAGAAGAATATTCTCAAGTAATATACCTTTTGAACAAGCACTCACATCAGTTTTGGAGAGGGATAGAATTTTTACTCGCAAGTGCTGATGTGTCACTCGAGCATATGAGGTGGTGCTCGAGTACACTTGCACTTCTTTGTTCTTCATGACTCTCGGCCAAGCACTCGCAGTACCTTGCTCGAGTACAGAATGCTCATGCTCGAGCATTGATGTCTTTACTCGAGTGAATCAAGGAAGCATGATAATACTTGCTCTCGGCCAAGCACTCGCGGACCTTCACTCGCATGTGCTCGAGTGAGAATGGCTTCTCTGCTCCAGTGCAAACTCCAGTGCTCGAGTGTATCAGTGAACATAACAGTGGAATGCCTCTCGGGTGAACACTTTCTGGCTTTCACTTGCACCTGCTCGAGTGCAAAACTTATGCTCGAGCACTCCCGTTCAATTTTGCAGCAGACAACAGAAAGCATTCCTATATGCATTTGGTAACTCTGTGAATTTTTCTTAAACTTATAAAAACATGATTTGCACACAATTATCGTTTTGTTATCATCAAAACTTGGGATCTAACAGTGTTCCATCTAAAGCAATTGAAAAGACACCATATGAGATATAGACTGGAAAGAAACCAAGTTTATCTTTTCTCAAGATCTGGGGATGTGAGGTATATGTTAAGCAACAAGCCTCTGATAAATTAGCACCCAGATCCACAAAGTGCCTTTTCATAGGGTATCTAAAGAAACGAAAGGATACTATATCTACAATCCCACCGATAACAAAGTGTTTGTTATTCGAAATGGCAAGTTTCTAGAAAGAGAGTTTGTCTCTAAAATAACCAGTGGGAGCGACATATATCTTGAAGAAATTTGAGAGCCACAAGATGGTACAGAACCACAGATGGAAATTAGAGAAGACTTACAACAAGTTGTTGAGCCTCCTCAAGTAACACAAGGTCCACAAAGATCTGATAGGACACGGCATCAGCCTCAGAGATATGGATTTCTGATTACTGAAGGTCGTGATGTGTTGCTTATTAAGCAAAATGAGCCCACCACCTATCGAGAAGCCACAATGGGACCAAACTCTGAGAAATGGCTAAATGCCATGAAGTCTGAAATGCAATCCATGTATGACAATCAGGTATGGACCTTAGTCGATCCACCTGAAGGTGTAAAAACCATTGGGTGCAAATGAGTTTTCAAGGAGAAAACTGACATGGATGGCAATGTAAATATCTTCAAGGCACGACTGGTTGCAAAAGGATTAACTCAAACTCATAGTGTAGACTATAATGAAACCTTTTCCCCATTTGCAATGGCCATATCAATCAGAATCCTTCTTGCCATTGCAGCATATTATGACTATGAAATATGGCAGATCGATGTCAAAGCAGCCTTCCTTAATGGAAAGCTGCTTGAGGATGTGTACATGACACAACCTAAAGGTTTTATACGTCCAGAGGACTCTGTGAAATTTGCAAGCTTCAAAGATCAATTTATAGATTGAAGCAAGCATCTCAGAGCTAGATTCATTCAAAACATCGATGAACCTTGTGTTTACAAGAAGGTTAGTGGGAGCATAGTTGTATTTCTAGTGCTTTATGTAGATGACATCCTACTAATTGGGAATGATATTCCTACATAGCAGAGTGTCAAGTCTTGATTAGGAAAGTCCTTTTCAATGAAAAACTTAGGTGAAGCCACCTATATCCTAGGGATTAGGATCTATAGGGATAGATCCAAAAGACTAATAGGCCTAAGTCAGAGCACATACATAGACAAGATACTACATAGGTTCAGTATGCATGATTCAAAAAGAGGTTACATGCCCATGTCTCATGGCATCTATCTTAGCAAGGATCTGTGTCCTAGTACACCTGATCAATGAGATCGCATGAGTAAGGTTCCATATGCCTCAGCCATTGGATCCATCATGTATGCCATGTTATGTACTCGACCGAATGTCTCGTTTGCCCTAAGTATGACCAGCAGATGCCAACAAGATCCTGGTGAGGGTTATTGGACTGCCGTAAAAAATATCTAAAGTACTTAAGAATAACTAAGGACTTATTTTTAGTCAATGGTGGATTGGATGATGAGCTCTGCGTAGCCAGTTATACAGATGCAAGTTTCCAAACTGACCAAGACGACCTTAGATCGCAATCTGGATATGTATTCCTCCTGAATGGTGGAGCAATAAGCTAGAAGAGCTCCAAGCAGAGCACTATAGCAGATTCTGCAACAGAAGCTAAGTATATAGCAGATCAGATGTAGCTAAAGAAGCCGTTTGGATCAGAAAGTTCATTACTGAACTAGGGGTGGTGCTTACCATCTCAAATCCAATAGATTTATTCTATGACAATAGCGGTGCTATTGCACAGCCTAAGGAGCCTAGGTCACATCAAAGGACCAAACATATACTCAGGCGATTTCATCTTATTAGAGAAATCAATGATAGAGGTGATATAAAGATATGCAAAGTAGCAGGAGAAGATAATGTTGCTGATCCTCTTACTAAGCCACTTGCACAGGCAAAGCATGAGCGTCATGTTAGGGCAATGGGAATTACGCAAATTAATCATTCCACCTAGGGCAAGTGGGAGGATGTTGGAAATTGTGCCTTAAGGGCCAATCATTGTACTTTGAACATTATTATTTTAATGAAATTTCTCCATTCTGTTATCATATTATTTGCATGTTAACTGTGATAATTGTATCCTTGGATAATTCATAAAGATTGTCCTAAAATGTCCCTGGTCGGTCATCTATGCGGGAGCAGAGATGAAACAAGATCAGTATGACTTTGATAAGATATGGAGATACGAATGAAAGTCTTAGGCACTTGTAAGAGTACAAGGTGCTGGACCGACCCACTATGAGAAAGCTAGATGGATCAAGTCATAAGCTTTTCTCATGTATAACCACGTCACAATGCCCTTAGACCTGAGGTCATAATGGATTCCTACATGAGAGTTGCTAAGCTTTGAACTAGTCAAAAGTCACTTTTGACCAAGTGATGATAAACGCTACATCGGGCTTAGTGGTTTTTCATGCAGAGAAATATGAATGATCAAGATGGAATTTGTCCCTCACATTAGTAGAGAGATATTACTGGGCCCCTCGATGAGTGAGTCTGAGAAATGTATGGCCATACTATAATGAAAGGAGTTAATCTCAATTAAGTCAAAACAATAATGAATATTATGAGCAGCACTATTACTCAAGCTTGTCTCATCAAGATAACTCAAGTGCATCCACTTTGGTGGTTTCCACAATTGAGCGATCTAGGTTTTGACAAGTATTCATTAATTGATGGCATTATGACTTAAGATTTGATTCAGAGGGCTTAATTAATTATTTTTGTTTATATGGATGCAATCGTGGTCGTATCTCATACAGATAAATACATATAAACGTAAAAGTAATCACGCAATGATCTTATCAAAAGTATAATTTAAACGTGACACATGGCTTACCTAACCTAAAATCCTCCCAAGCCAAAGAGAGGACTTCTCTAAATAAAAAGAAATACATTGAGAGAAACCTCGTTTAAACATTTGAGGGGAGTGAGATGAGAAGAGAATGTACATCGAGAGTATTTAGAGAAAGGCACGGCACGCAGGCCGTATTTAAATATTACAACCTTTGTAAAATTCTAAAGCCATGTTGTTCACCATACCCAAACAAGGATAAATAATAAACCACAACAAGAATTCATACAATATGAAAAGCAATAAATGTCGTGATCAGATTAAATCAGATTATATGCCGCCAACTATGATCTCAGGTACCCTACCCAATTTCATGCTTGTTCGAAACAAAAATCACGTACACGTTTCAAAACCGAAAATGAAACAATTTCAAGATTCAATTTAAATGAAAACAAAAATCAACAGAATTACAAGATCACATCTTTCTAAATAATTTCGTTTCGTATTAACCAAATCACATGCATATTCGAGTGTTTCTTATAAACATATGTACACATCCCATATATATCACATGTATAAAAATCATAAACTCAATTTAAACGCACAATTGATCTAGCTCTGATACCACTGTTAGGATCGGTAGGCACAGCGGAAGAATTTTAAAAATTTTCACCGATCCTAATCGAGGATCTATCAATGACATTTAAACCAAGTTGGAAGGATTCATACCTTTTTGATGATTCAGAGTTTTCACGATCTCAGGAGCCAACACATCAGGTCCGCTCCCTCTACCGGTATCCACACGAATGCTCTCCAACCGAGACTGCATGCTAGCATATCTAATGTCTCCTAGGGTTTCACTTGCGGCTCTCAATTCTCATGTGCGTATGAATATATCTGCTCTACCAAGTTTATAACCTATGAGGGCTATTTTCAAATTTCAAAATTAATTAACAATTAATTATCTTGATGAGCTAATTAAATAAATTTAGTTTAAATTAAAATTTGTTCAACAGTTTAATTTAACCTATTTATTTAATCCAAATAAGGAGCCATTAGATTTAATTTATCTTCATAAATTAAATCTGAGATACTATATCTTTATCATGTTAGTTATTAAATTTAATATATCTTAATAAATTAAATTTAAAACTAACACAATATAATAATATCATATAACATATATATACATATATATATATATATATATATAATATATTTCAAATATATATATCTATATAATATTATTAAATATAATAATATCATATAATATATATACATATATATATAAGATATATATTTCGAAAATATATATATCTATATAATATTATTAATGAATTTTATATTATATATATATAAATATAAAATTCATCCACCTTAAATTAAACATTATCTCGTGTTGGGTCATTCTTGTGTGCGACCTTGTAAGCCCATATGAAGTTGGCAGTGGGCCAATAACTATACTAACCCAAAAGTTGCAAGCGGCCTCTAGCAAGACATTACGATACCCAATTCATATGAGGATTGTTATCACGATGCTACCTGTCATACAATCATGTCACGTCCCTTTTGTCACACGATATATCGATCAAGATAAGGCATGGATAATGTCATCCTCTTGTTCCTGACCATTACTTTCTCGATTCCTGAGTAGCCTGATAACAGAGACAGAAACTCCTTTCATTATAGTATGGCCATACATTTCTCAGACTCACTCATCGAGGGGCCCAGTAATATCTCTCTACTAATGTGAGGGACAAATTCCATCTTGATCATTCATATTCCTCTGCATGAAAAACCACTAAGCCCGATCGTAGCCTTTATCATCACCTGGTCAAAAGTGACTTTTGACTAGTTCAAAGCTTATCAACTCTCATGTAGGAATCCATGATGACCTCAGGTCTAAGGGCATTGTGACGTGGTTATACATGAGAAAAGCTTATGACTTGATCTATGTAGCTTTCTCACAGTGGGTCGGTCTAGCACCTTGTACTCTTACAAGTGCCTATGAATTTGATTCGTATCTTCATATCTTATCAAAGTCATACTGGTCTTGTTTCATCTCTGCTCCCACATAGATGACCGACCAGGGATATTTTAGGACAATCTTTATGAATTATCCAAGGATACAATTATCACAGTTAACATGCAAATAATATGATAACATAATGGAGAAATTTCATTAAAATAATAATGTTCAAAGTATAATGATTGGCCCTTAGGGCACAATTTCCAACATATCTTATAGAAGAATATTCTGTTCACTCGAGTGAGAGGAAGTATTCTCGAGTGAGGACCCACATCACCTATAAGTGAAAAATCACACTCTTGTTAAAATGGGATGCGACTGTTGTACAGAGACATGGCTCATAATGTAAAATAAAGGTGCACTCAAGTGAGGTCCCACATTACTCGCAAGTGTGAAAATGCACTCTCTCAAAATCACTTGGAAGTGCAAGTCTAAAACTGAAGCAAGAAGAGAAAATATGGCATTGCATTCGAGTGAGCCCTCTCAACATTCGAGTGATGCTCTACCAGAAGCCAAAAAATGCACTAGTTTTACAGCGTTCAATCCAAATATGGTTTAATGTTATTTTTTCATTCTATTTCTACTATTATTATTATATAACATCATTTAACATATAAGAGTTTGATACAAGAGTTTGAACATTTGAATTAGAAAAGCACAGAGGAAGTCAAACAACGGCAGACATCATCATTACGACCAACCAAGCACGTACTTACTGCATTCAAAGATTTCAAACGTACGCATACCATTCCACAGTAAAATACTCCGCTCAACAACGATTAGTATTCAACGGGCAAAATCAACTGGCTATAAATGCAGAGCTTCAAAGACCATAAAAAATAACCAGGAACAAGAATTCACACAAGCAAATTCACGAGTCTCTGTTATTCATATTTTCTCTATATTCATATCGTTCTTCAGTGTTTATCATATTTGCTCTGCAAAAGAGTCTATATACACTTCAAATTCTATTTTCATTTGATCTTAAGGTACTGGGACCTTGAGAGGGTAGATATCCTTACGAGAGAAGCAGTAGAGAGAATTCCTAGTAGGACTTTCTGCTCATAAGACTTACAAGATACAAGCAGTAGAGAATGTTGCTGCTTGTAAAACTTACAGTGGTGTAAGCAGGAGAGAACGTTGGTGCTCATAAGACTTGTATACGTAAGAAAGAGAGAAAGGTCATATGTTTGTTTTTCTGCATGTAAGATGTAACCCCCTTCGTAATTATGATTCGAAATACGTATTTTAGAATGAAATAGAGACCAATAATAATAAAAATCATTTTCTTTCCCTTCCTTACTGTAGGGTTTTCGCAAATATTTTCAAAAATTTCTACCTTCCTTGGTCTCAAATTCCATATCCCGAATGTAATCACCCTGTACAATTGAATCACATTTAACATATCAGAGTGTAAAATAGAAATCCCGGCAACCCCCGGGTCAAGTATATACTAACAATCAGGTTTATAATTCCCAGTTAGGGGATTACATGTCGTAATTCAAATATTACCTACATCCAAAAATAATATACAATAATCCTAAAATCCAAAGTAGATAGCCAACATTCCAAAAACCTAAATATCCCTGCAAGGTTCTAGGCGCTCCTAGTCGTCCTTTTTCCTTTGGAGCCACTTGCCCTGTCTGAAAGGTTAGTCAATAGAAAGAATAATATTCAAAAGAATCCCAGTAGTAACATATCACTTATAAACATGTAATCACAAATTATGCAAGTAAATCATCAAGCAACATCACATCATAAAACACAACACGCAGGTTGCCATATATGTAGACAATCATATAATCTCATCCCCTGGATTCCACCGCCCCAATGGTATGATCCTCCCACTGACAACACCAATGGGCCACAGGTGATAGATTCACAAGTAACCTTTTGGCTTCCACATATAGCCTTTCAGCTTTCACATAGTCTCATTCCCCGGATTCTACCGCCCCGAAGGTACGATCCTCCCACCGTCAACACCGATGGGCTGCAGGTGATAGACCCATAAACAATGATAAATCAAACATACAATAGATCATATATAGTATAAGGAAAAGAGTCACTACCTTATTCTTTCCTGACTTGCTCTATCACAGCTCGTTCACGACCAGGGCAAATGTCAAAGCCTATAAACCAAAAATCAAGGACGATAGGTTATTCTCTATTCTAAATTCTTATCCTCATTTTACTTTAAGTTGGCTATCATTTGAACTCTTTAGGTGACCAATAGAAGCCTAGAATATGCCTAAAGGGTTAGGAAAACTTGACTAGAGATTCCTTTTTGGGAGCTAAAGTACTGATTTTTGGCACTCAAGTGAAAGAGACCTCACTCGAGTGATGCCCCCTACATGCACTCGAGCCCTAGCGAGTGAAACAAAGGAAGTGAGAACCTGAGAGCACCACATATCCTGGAGTGACCAATTCACTCGAGCACTAGCCCTAGCACCCGAGTCCTATCTAGTGAGGTACCAAGAGTGACTACCAGAGAGCAACCCTAAGGTGTAACTGACTCTTGCACTCGAGTAAGACCGAGTTTACTCGAGTGATGACTCGTATCACTTGTAGGCAAGGAAGTGCACCCTTGCTTCCTACCTGAACACATAACCGAAATATTGAAAGAAAAGAAAGAACATGAAGCTCTAACCTCACTCGAGTGAGGCTTTTCCAGGTTTACCCAATCTAATTCCAATGGTTTCCAAACTTATACCAAAGTTCATTCCCACACAAAATTTCACAATGAACCTATTGGTAATCTCAAAACAACCAAAATCTTACCATAATAACACATTCTACTCATCCAACCATATTGCAGCCAATATCACCTAATGATGAAACTTTTCCTTTTCAAATCCCAACCACTACTAATGACACCAAGACACAATTTGGCATCTATTCCATCACAAAACACTAGCTAATTCATGCATTTCAAAATTAGGGCAAAATTAGGGCAAAAATCCAAAGTTCTCAAAACTCAACCAATGACCAAAACAATTATACCAAAATACTATAAATACTCACTTCTTCAACTTCCAATGATTAGTTTCTTGATTCTCTAGCTTCCAAGCTTGTGTAAACTCCAAAACATCTCTTTTCAAAATTCTGAAACCATAGGTTTAAAGCTCTCAACCTCTTGAACAACATTAATGAAAACCATTTGAACTAAAGAGAGCATTTCACAAGTCCAAATCCTACCTTTGATTTTCTCTTTCCTTCCTTTACTCAGCAAAACTGAAGGTTAGATGAGAGAGAAGATGAGAAAGATGATGATATAGATTTTTCTCTCCTCCCTATACACCTAGCCAACCTCACAAATGAAAGGGAAGAGAAAGTGAGTTTGAAATTTTGACCTCATCCAATGGCTCATAACTTGCCACATGTCAACATCTTGCTTCTTCTCCCAATTCTTCCTATACATATGCACACATTTGATAACTTCATCATAATTTCTTAAACAACTACACACTACACAATGATTCCTACCAATTAGCCAACTCCTTCTTTGGTAATTGACCAATTGGTTGGCAATTTACCATCTTGCCCCTGATTAACACAATATATACTAAACCAATATCAAACATGTTTTATATCACAATTCACATTACATACTTCAAAAGTGCTTAATTAATATTGATTACACTACTTTGAAGTCATTAGCCCTTAATTACATTTCACGATATTACATAAGACTTGTCGTAAGGGGGAGAGAAATTTTTGAGTGTTAGAATATTTCTGCTCGTAGTCCATTCAAGGACGATTGTTGTTTAACGACATTCTGATATAGTGAAAATCTCAGTAGGTCTTGATCTCTGAGGACTGGACGTAGGCTTGGCTTTTAGGCCAAACCAGTATAACTCTCTATGTACTAATATTCTCAACTCTACTCTATCTACAACTATTATTATATCACCACATCAACCGAAAAATTTATCACATCACCCAATTTACCCCCTCTTGGGTGAAGCTTGCCTCTTTCAAAATCACTTTAATTCAGAGTAAGAAACATTTTACTCAGGTAAAGTGCTTTTACTTTTTCTTTTACATAAAGTAAAAGAAATTACATTATTTTGTCTACAGAAAGTAAAGATTCTTTAAACTTTACATCAAATCTTTACCAAAAGTAGAAATTTGTGTCAGCTAGTCTTAAACTTTTGTGTCGACAAGTTTTCTTCTTAATCAATTTTTGCAAAACTAATGATTTCATCATCCAAATCATGTCCAAAATATTGGGCTGGATCATTATCTAATCGTCTGATGATTAGGCCAATTTGCTACTTTGGGGCTCTTCTGATTGGGTTTGGAGAAGCCCAATAATATCATGTAACTGTTTGGTAAGGCTTTCTTTGTTGGTTGTCGAAGCCAAATAGGCTTGAATTTGTACTCTTTGATTGAGGAAGATACTAGACTCGTGATCTCCTACCATCAAGAACTAAGAATTTTTGTTGAACCATTTTTCGATGGATGATTCAGCAACATTTTGCATATTTGGAAATTTTGCCACTATCTTACCGAGGAGGTTCTCTATAACATGGGGAACATTTTCTAGTACTTGGAAACTCCATATTTGAAGCTCCATTTAAATACCTAGGCTAAACTACAACTTGAAAAATAATAAAGATCTACTGGGAAGGGATCTTCACTAAGATTAGCTCGACTTGTAAAATAGTCAAAGCTAATTTTCGCAATAGTAGGAAGAATTTCTTGGATTGGTTCAAAGAAATCCCACCATTGATTAAACCATAACGGAATTTGGTATTTTGTGCCATAAGTAAACATAAATAGCCAAGTGTGGCTAAATTTTGGATTTTGGTACCAGAAGGTATAATACCAAGCATCCAAGTAATCCCAAGTAATTGAAACCAATTGGACTATGCTTGATAGAAAATTCCTTTCTTTTGTTTAAGTCTTGACCCCAGTCTCTAGGAGATAAAAATCTTTTAATTCGAAATGTTGAATATCCATGGATACTTTTATCTTCTGGGTTTTCAGGATCTACAAAATGTCTTATTTTTGTAGATTTTGTATCTACAAGAATAAGCTCATAAAATTGTTGAGTTTTCTCTAAAGATTTTAGGGCAAAAAAGAATCATTTTGGAAATATTTTTGTTGACAATGCAACAAGATTTTTATCATAGAAACCTGGTTCTTTGTGGAATAAATTTATGATCTTTTCTAATTTTGCCACAAATGGTTTGTGTTGGTTAAGAGTATAATGCTAATTCTTTTGATGACAAACCGGCCTTAGTGACCTCTTGGATTTAGTTGTGATTGCTAAGGCAAAGGCCTTATAGTCTTCTACTTTGGTTATGTTAGCCCAGCTTTTGGTTGGTAATTTGGCTAGTGCTTGGTTCCTGAAATTTTTTAAACAGGTTTTTTAGAAATTTTGGACCTCGAAGAGGATCCTTTTTTATGGGTTGATGACCCTTGGGTGAATGACCCTTTTGATAATTCAATTGTAGCCTTGAGTTTCTTTGCTTCTCCTTTTGCGATCCTTTCTGGATCTTCTTTTGGTTGGGCTTTGCCCTTTCCTTTCTTTTTTCTCTCTTTATCTGACATTTGGTAACCTTATGTCCCCTACAAGAACTCTCTGGTTAGAAAGTCTGGGAGAGAATTTGAAGAGCCTTTGAGAAATTCAATTTCAAAATCAAAGACACTTAAAATTGCTTGCCAAAGGGAAAAATCTATTTTGATGCTAAGTTTTTAACATCTTTTTGCAAAACATCTTTTGCAGATTTGCAGTCAACTCTGACTAAGAATTTTTGATTTTGCAAATCACTTTAAAATTTGTTTATGCACAAAACGATTGCTAAAATTATTTTTTAATTGTGGAATAGTTTTTTTGAGCTCTATGCCAATGTTTTGAAGTAATGCAATACTCTTTACGATCAATTTTTTGTTTAAGAATGCCACCATAACCTATGTCAGAGGCATCAGTTTCAATAATTTTGAATGCTTGTAGATTTGGGAGATACAAGCATGGAAGATTTTTAACAAGGGATTTGATTTTGATAACCACATTAGTGTCATCATCTATACAGGGAGGAGGACTTTTCTTAAGATGCTCATGAGAGGCTTAATGATATTGTTTAGGTCTGGAATGAAATCACCTACATAATTCAAACAACCTTAACATCTTTGAAGTTGACTTTTGTCCAGAATTTGATCTAGAAATTTATTGGCAAACTATATTGCTCGATCAATTGGAATAATAGTTTCTTAGTATATATGATGACCAAGAAACCAAATTTTTGTCTGGAAAAGACTGAGTTTGATTTTGGAAACAGCCAGACCATTATGCCTTGCAGTATCTATAAAGCCCTTAACATGCTTGAAATGTTGGTCAATTGAATCTAAAAATACTAAAACATCATCAATGTAAACAATGATAAATTTAGTATAAGGATTAAAAATTTCATTCATGACCTTTTGAAATTTAGAAGGTGCATTTTTCAAACCGAAAGGCATAACATTCCATTCATACTGTCTAATTGGAATAGTGAATGTAGCCTATCTTTTTCAAAAATTTGGATTTGCCAAAAACCATATTTCATATCAAATTTTGAAAATATTTTGGCCTGATGAAGATTATTTAAAAGATATTTTTTTATTAGGTATTGGATACCTAATCCATTGAAGAGCTTGATTGAAAGGCTTGTAATTAATTCCAAGTCTTGGAGTTCTCGTTCAAGTTCAGCATTCTTATTTACATAGAAAGTTGCACAAGACCAAGGACTTTGTCTTTTGCGAATAAGCCTTTTTAAGAGCAAATTTTTTATCTCATTTTGACAGTGTTCCAGGAGTTCCAAGTTCATTTGAATTGGTCAAGCTTTCATAGGAATAACTCTTTCGTTGAAGTCTTTCTTATATGGGAGATCGACTACATGTTGTTTTCTATCCCAAAAAGCATTAGGAAGATTAGAACAAACTGTTTTTCAAGATATTTTGGATTTTTTGTTTTGGAAAAGGTTTCTCTAATTGGTTTTCAATAACCTTGAAAGAAACTTCTTCTTTTAGAAAATTAACTTGATTTTCCATATATTTGATTTAATTAACAAATTTGGTACAAATTTAAAGAAAACCTTTTTTTCCCATTAACTGGGATTCTATTCCTTCATTTGTTGTTAGATAAGGAATTAATTGATTGATAAAAGGTGCTCCAAGAATTGCATCTTGGGATGAAACTTTTGCCAAAATGAATAAAATTTTATTTCAAGACCATTATTTTAAACTATTGCATTTGAAAGCTTGTAGCTAATATCTAATGGTGATCTATTTGCTCTGGAGAGATTTTTTGTGGCTTTTTCATAAAATTTTGTTGGAATCAGACCTTCTCTGATGCAACTTAATGTTGCTCTACTATCAAACAAAGCAATTGTTTCTAACAAGGGTATTAGCAACAACAATTTTGACTGGAACATGCCATTTTTTGATTGAAATTCTTGATATAAGATTTAAGAAAGATTCTGAAGCTTCTTCATCCTTTTCACCTAGATCATTGACTTCTTCAATTTCTTTACCAAGAGTTTCTTCCTGAATTTGATTTAAAAAAAGAGAATGGAAATCTTGAGTATTTTTCAGATTTCTTATCTCTTCTTTTAAATTATTTGTTTCATTCTGAAGGTCATAAATTGAAATAGGTTTTAGATTATTCTGATATCTTTTCATTATCTCAAAAAAGTCATTTTGTTTACAAAGGTTTTTGAACTAGTTTTGAAGAGGAGGCTAAACCTGCTCTAAGTTTATTAAGAAAATTGACTTTTTCCTCATTACTCAGAAGAGAGTTAATAGTTTCAAAAACCAAATCTTCTTAAATAACATTTATTTCAAAAATGTCTTTTTTGGAATCAATTAACACTGACTCCTTGATTGGTCATCAAGCTCAAACGTTTCTAAGCTCTCAGCAATCTTTTCAAAACAATTTATTTGAAAATCATCTTCATCAGATGAAGATGAAATATCTGAAAGAAGAAAGCTTCACCCAAGAGGGGGGTGAATTGGGTGATGTTACAAAATTTTTCGTTTGATGCGGTGATATGAAAAATAGAGTAGATAGAGTAGAGTTGAGAAGATTAGAACACAGAGAGTTATACTGGTTCGGCCTAACAACCAGGCCTACGTCCAGTCCTCAGAGATCAAGACCTACTGAGATTGTTAATAATCTTCCAAGATTCAATGGGTTCTCAGAATGCCACAAAACAACAATTGTCCTTGAAAGGACTACGAGCAGAAATATTCTCTCACTAAGAAATTTTTCTCCCCCTTACGACAAGTCTTACGTGCAGAAAAACAACCTATGACCTTACTCACTTGCTTATGTATACAAGACTTATGAGTGCAACGTTCTCTCCTGCTTACACCACTGTAAGTCTTACGAGGAGCAACGTTCTCTTCTGCTTGTATGTTATAAGGCTTATGAGTGGAAGGTTTAACAAGGAATTCTCTCAACTGCTTTTCTCATAAGGAAATCTACCCTCTCAAGGTCCCAATACCTTGAGATCAAATAAACAGAATTTGAATTGTATGAAGACTCTCTTACAGAGCAAATAAATGAATACTGAAGATCAATATGTATACAGAGAAAATTATGAAGAGACTCGTGTATATGCTTGTGAGTTCTTGTGCTTTGTTTTCGTATCTACTGATCTCTTCTGGACCTTTGTATTTATAGATGTTCAGCTTTTGCCTGTTTGAATAAAGATCATTATGGAGCAGGGCATGTTACTGTGGAACGGCATGCGTACGTTTGAAAACTTTTAATGTAGTAGGTGTGTGTTTATCGTAACGTTGTCTGCCGTTGTTTGACTTTCCTTCATGTCTGTTTATTTCAACGTTCATCCTCCTGTATCACACTTATAATATATTTAAAATGATGTTAAATAATGATAATAGGTAATAATAAGATAAATAAATAACATTAAATCATATTCGGATTGAACGTTGTGAGACTCAGTGTATTTGGTGATCTGCCAGAGTATCACTCAAGCATGAATTGGCTCACTCGAGTGATCTCCCTATTTTTCTCCTTGTGCTTCAGTTTTTGAGGTTGTGCTTGCATAGAATTTCAGAGAGACAAAATTCTCACTCGCAAGTGAGGTGGGGCCTCAATCGAGCACAACTCTGTCTACTCGAGTGACCTTGTGTTTTGCACTGGGAGTTTCTTTTCTAGACAACACTCGCATAAGGATTTGAGAGGGATAAATTTATCACTCGCAGGTGATGTGGGCCCTCACTCGAGTACACATACTTCTGCTCGGGTGAGAAGAATATTCTCAAGTAATATACCTTTAATACCAACACTTGCATAAGAATTTGAGAGGGATAGAATTTTCACTCGCAAGTGCTAATGTGTCACTCGAGCATATGAAGCTATGCTCGAGCACACTTGTGCTTCTTTGAACTTTATGACTCTCGGCCAAACACTCGCAGTCCCTTGCTCGAGTACAGAACACTCATGCTAGAGCATTGATGTCTCTGCTCGAGTGCATCAAGGAAGAATGACAAAAATTGCTCTCGGCCAAGCACTCGCAGACCCTCACTCGCATGTGCTCGAGTGAGAAAGGCTCCTCTGCTCGAGCGCTGTCTCCAGTGCTCGAGTGAATCATTGAACATGACAGTGGCATGCCTCTCGGGTAAACACTTTCTGGCTATCACTCGCACCTACTCGAGCACACAAGGGATCCATGCTCGAGTGCTAGGCTCATGCTCGAGCACACCAGTTCATTTTGTCAGCAAACACCTTATAACAATGCTATATGCATTTGGTAACTTTGTAAGCATTTCTTAAACTTATAAAAACATGATTTGTACACATTTGACTTTTGTTATCATCAAAACTTGGGATCTAACATTCTCCCCCTTTTTGATGATGACAAAACCTTAGTGATGGAAGTTAAGAAAAATTGATTAAGATGAAAAAATTTTGAAGTACTTTAATGTTTCCAAATGCATATCATGTTTTAGTTTCAAGTTCATGTTTCCCTGCAATACTTCCTCTGGACACTTAACAACGAAGATAAGCATAGTATAAATCAAATAACTTGATAACACACTTAACCAGAATAACTTGAATCATAGAAATAGTCATTAAAATTAAACTTGATTAATAATCTTGATAACATAAAAACAGATAATCTCAAATACAATTAACAAAACCTACCCCATACAGAAAATCTACCCAAACACCCAATGCATCCCATCTAGAGGAATATGATTTCAATACCAACACTCGCATCAGGAATTTAGAGAGATAAATTTATCACTCGCAGGTGCTATGGGCCCTCACTCGAGCACACATACTTCTGCTCGGGTGAGAAGAATATTCTTAAGTAATATACCTTTACTACCAACACTTGCATCAGAATTTGAGAGGGATAGAATTTTCACTCGTAAGTACTGATGTGTCACTCGAGCATATGAAGCTATACTCGAGCACACTTGTGCTTCTTTGTACTTTATGACTCTCGGTTAAACACTCGCAGTCCCTTGCTCGAGTACAGAACACTCATGCTCGAGCATTGATGTCTCTGCTCGAATGCATCAAGGAAGAATGACAAAACTTGCTCTCGGCCAAGCACTTGCAGACCCTCACTCGCAAGTACTCGAGTGAGAAAGGCTCCTCTGCTCGAGTGCTGTCTCCAGTGCTCGAGTGAATCATTGAACATGACAGTGGCATGCCTCTCGGGTAAACACTTTCTGGCTATCACTCGCACCTGCTCGAGCACACAAGGGATCCATGCTCGAGTGCTAGGCTCATGCTCGAGCACACCAGTTCATTTTGTCAGCAAACACCTTATAACAATGCTATATGCATTTGGTAACTTTGTAAACATTTCTTAAACTTCTAAAAACATGATTTGTACACATTTGACTTTTTTTATCATCAAAACTTGGGATCTAACATTATCATCATGTTGAAGTTCATTAATTTCCTCAGAAGATGATGGTTCATATTCTTCCTCAAAAGAGGTTTCAATCAAAAGATCATTTAATTGTTGAAGAGTTGATTCTTCAAGTTGTAAGGCATTAATTATTTTGTTAATCCTACAATATTTTTCCATGTGACCTTCTTTGCCACATCGAAAACAAACAATTTTTCCTTTGGGAAGATCCATTGAAGTTTTTGATTTAAACTCATTTTTCAACTTTCTGGGTTGATTAGTTTTGGGTTTTTTTCAAAGGCTTTTGACATTTTTTATAATATCTTTTAGCCTTGTAATCTTTGTCTTTATGTCTGTGTTTAAGTTTTTTAGACTTTTTACAGGCAAGAAAACCAAATTGTTCATAGAAAGATCCTAAATCTATCTCGATTTGAAGCTTTTTCTTTGGTAAGTTGATGTTGAAGTTTATCTTCTTGACAAATTTTTAAAGCAGCTTTCTGGACAATTGCAATAAGCTGTCCATATGTTAAATTTTCATAATGGATCTAACCATCAGCAGTTTGGTTTCTGATTTTTTCTTTGATCTTATCTCCTAGAGATCTAGGAAGACCAGCTAAAAATTTTTCTTTCCAGATTGGATGATTACCATCTTTTCTGACCATTACTCTTAATAAGAAATTATCTCTATACTATCTAAAATTGGATAGAGTTTTGCATTTTAAATTAGATAGAAGATCTGCCGATTTATCTCTCCAAATAGATGGATCACTAACAAATTGTGGAATAATGTTAACTATAAGACATTGAACAATATCAGACATTGGTTGACCATCATTTGTAATTATAGTACCATCTTGTGTGGTTTTTATTGCTTGTATAATTTGATTTTGTTGTTGTTGTGTAAGGTGGATCCCACCAACCTTTGAGTTGTCCAGTAAAGACAGAGATCAATAAATGAACAACGTCTTCCTCTTGACATTTGTTATATATAGCATAATCATTATTGACTATTGTCATTTGTTGGCAAATTTCCAAAATATTTGTTTCAGATTGACCATCTATATTCCAAACATAGATGTTATTTACATTGAATTGTAGGAGAGCAGAGTCTCTTTCTTCAAGCATTATATTCGGAGGTGTAGCTCTTACATAATATAGTTTTGTTTGATTTTTCCAATTTTTATTTTTAATTTTATGAATTTGAAGACAATCTTCACTAGAACTAGTATGATTATCTTTTACAACATTTATTGTTAATTTTGAATTTGAAGAAGAGGATTTTGGAGGAGGAGAATCGTGAATAATTATGTTTCTTAATTCTTCTTCAATTCTTGCTTGAAAATTTCCTCTCCTAACACTACTGGCAATATTTATAGGAATAGTATATGGTTTAAAAATTGGTTAACTCAGAGCTTGGTAAAACTGTTTTACTAGCCTTAGGAGTCACAGGTTCTTTCAAAATATGTTCTCCAGGTGTTTAAAGATACAAATTTGTATAATTATTTTGTTCAATGATATTTTGAATATCAATTGAATTTGCATCAATTTTGGGGTCTTAGGTTTTAAAAGGTAAAGCAATTACTGGAACTGATCCAATTTAAGGCCCATAGATCTCAAAAGATTATTTTGGTGGAAATTCATATTCTATCTTATTTCCATTTTTCAAAATTCAAGAGGCGTTAACCCCTTCAAATGGCTAAAAAGGATACTCCATTATATTATGATCTTCTACATAGGCTTCAAACCATAAAAAGAACATAATATGAAGTTTATATCTTTCAAGCATTTTATAAAACTTTTATTGAATTGGTTTTGGCAATTCTTTAGTTTTATATTTTTTGAGAAACCATTCACGTCTTTCAATATTTTCATTAGAATAGAAATATTTTCACAAAAGTTTCTTATCTAATTGAAATTGTTCATCAATGGTGTTAACCATATCAGAATATGTTAGAGATTGACAAGTTTGGGTTTCTTCTTGTTCATCTTCTTGATTTTGGCAGACATATTTTACAATGTTGGTTGATTCTTTTAGATCTTAAATAACTGAAGGTGAAATTAGAGGTACTTTGATAGAAGAACTACAAGAATGTCTACAAGGTTGTTCTAGAGCAGTCTTATAGCTTTCCTGAATTGAAGGAGGTTTATAAGCACTAAATGATCGTCTCTGATCAAAAGTAATCCTAACATCTCTACTTTCATTTTGCCTAATCCTGAAACAATCAGGCACTGGTTTTGAGATAACAGGGACAATTTTATTTAAATCCCAGTCGTCAGGAAGAGTGATATCTTCCCATTTTATTGTTTTTGGTATCGTAACATTTGCTCTAATAGCATATGTTAGGAACATGCATGTTTCTTTACCTTGGTTAAACATTTTAACATTTAAGGTACAAGAATTTATGACTTTATATTGAACCCTATAAATTAAGGCAATTGGTGAAACTCTAAGTTTCATATATAAACCCATGTAATTTGAGGCTTAATTTTAAAACTTCTATGATGGGATCATCAAGAAGAGAAGCCGTTATGTTTGGGAAACAGTTGAAGCAGATTGGTCCATCATGGAGACCTACTTCAACCATTCCAAAAATTGAGTCAAAGAAAATTTCATGTCTTCCATCTCTGATGCAAACCAAAGTGGAGACATCTAAACCTGCTTTGACTAAGGGTTTAATTGCAATCTGGACACATCAAATGAGTTTGAATTTATATTTCTTTTGGTGTTTTATTATTGATTTTTCTGACAAGAGAGGCATGTCAGTTTTCCCAGATCCCAGAGGGATAGTTTCTTCAACTGTTCTAATTATATAATCAGAAGATTTAAAGAATTTACTATTTTATGGTTTATATAAATCAATTTTGTCAATGACTGGAATAGTCCAGTCACTGAAGTTTTAATCAATATCTTCAAAATGAATTTCATTTTGAAGATATTATTTTATGAGGAAGATTTTCCTACATTTTTGTTTGGTGCAATACCAGAATTTGAAGATGAAGGAGTAGAAGAAGAGCGAGAAGAGTTGGAGTGGAAAGAGAAAGATCTAAACATATTAAGGCTTTACTCCCTTACAGTGATATCTTTACTATCAGGTTTCATAGAATTGTGCTAGATAAGATGAAGTTTCTGTGTTATTTATGGAGCTATTATAAATATTACCTTGTATGTTCTTATAAAGATAATGATATGTAAATATTGTTACTTATTAGCCTATGCCTCAAACATTGAACCCTAATAACATATGAACATTTGAACAAGTGGCTTCCTGACTTACTTGCCCTATCCGTTGGGACTTACAACCATCACCTTAGAAAAGATAGACAAAGTTCATATCCTATTATAAGAACAAATAACTTGAGTGCTATCATTCATAACAATATTAAGCAGAACCTTAGCTTTATATTAACATGTTTCTGATGTGGAAGATCAACCAAAGTTGCGACCACAGAGCATACTTATCCAGTAATATTCATACTAGTTTCATAAATTTTCCAGAACTTCAAAGCATCTAACACATCCCTACTTCCCCTTCTGGCTCTGATACCAACTTGGAGATAAGATCAGAGAAAAAATTAGAAACCAAACTGGTGATGGTTAGATCCATTATGAAAATTTAACATATGGACAACTTATTGCAATTATCCAGAAAATTGCTTTAAAACTTTATCAAGAAGATAAACTTCAATATCACCTTGCAAAAGAAAAAGCTTCAAATCGGAAAGATCTTGGATCTTTTTGTGGACAATTTTGGTGTTCCTACCTGTAAAAAGTTTAAAAAACTTAAACATAGATGTGAAGACAAAGATTACAATGCTAAAAGATATTATAATAAATATCGAAAACCTTGGAAAAAAACCCAAAACTAATCAACCCAGAAAGTTGAAAAATGAGTTTAAATCAAAAACTTTGATAGATCTTTCTAAAGAAAAATTTGTTTGTTTTTGATGTGGCAAAGAAGGTCACATGGCAAAATATTGTTGGCTTAATAAAATAATTAATGCCTTACAACTTGAAGAATCAACTCTTTAACAATTAAACAATCTTTTGATTCAAACCTCTTCTGAGGAAGAATATGAAGCATCATTTTCTGAGGAATTTAATGAACTTCAACATGATGATATTTCATCTTCATCTAATGAAGATGATTTTCAAATAAATTGTTTTGAAAAGATTGCTGAGAGCTTAGAAAGGTCTGAGCTTGATGACCCAATCAAGGAGTCAGTGTTAATTAATTCCAAAAAAGGAATTTTTCAAATAAATGTTATTAAAGAAGATTTGGTTTTTGAAATTATTAACTCTCTTCGGAGTAATGAGCAAAAATGCAAATTTTTTAGTAAACTTAGAGAAGGTTCAGCCTTTTCTTCAAAACCAGTTCAAAAGCCTTTGCAAAATATTTTGCAAACAAAATATGATTTTTCTAAGATAATGAAAAGATTTCAAAATAATCCAAAACATGTTTCAATTTCTAACCTTCAGAATGAAATAAATAATTTAAAAGAGATAAGAAATCTAAAAAATACTCAAGATTTCTATTCTCTTTTTTTAAATCAAATTCAGGAACAAACTTTTGATAAAGAAAAGAAAGAAATTGAAGAAGTCAGTGATCCAAGTGAAAAGGTTCAAGAAGCTTCAGAATCTTTCTTAAATCTTTATCAAGAATTTCAATCCAAAAATGGCATGTTCCAGCCAAAATTGTTGTTGCTAATACCCTTGTATTAGAAACAATAGCTTTGTTTGATAGTGGAGCAGCATTAAGATGCATCAGAGAAGGTTTGATTCCAACAAAATTTTATGAAAAAACCACAGAAAATCTCTGTGGACCAATCAAATCACCATTAGATATTAGCTACAACCTTTCAAATGCAGTAGTTGAAAATAATGGTCTTGAAATAAAAACTTTATTCATTTTGGCAAAAGTTTTGTCCTAAGATGTAATTCTTGGAGCACCTTTTATCAATCAATTAATTCCTTATCTAACAACAGATGAAGGAATAGCATCCCAATTAATGGGAAAAAAGGTTTTCTTTAAATTTGCTTGTCTTTCTTAAACCAAATTTGTTTATCAAATAGATTATAAGGAAAATCAAATTAATTTTCTAAAAGAAGTTTCTCACAAGGTTATTGAAAACCAATTAGAGAAACCTTTTCTAAAATAAAAAATCCAAGATGTTTTGAAAACCATTCAAGACACAATTTGTTCTGATCTTCCTAATGCTTTTTGGGATAGAAAACAACATGTTGTTGATCTCCCATATGAGAAAGAGTTCAACGAAAGAGCTATTCCTATGAAAACTTGACCAATTCAGATGAACTAGGAACTCTTGGAACACTGTCAAAATGAGATCATAGATTTTCTCTCATAAAGGCTCATTCGTAAAAGCCAAAGTCCTTGGTCTTATGTAGCTTTCTATATAAATAAGAATGCTAAACTTGAACGAGGAACTTCGAGACTTGTAATTAATTACAAGCCTCTCAATCAAGCTCTTCAATGGATTAGGTATCGAATACCTAGTAAAAAAGATCTTTTAAATTGTATTCATCATGCCAAAATATTTTCAAAATTTGATATGAAATTTGGTTTTTGGCAAATCCAAATTTTTGAAAAGTATAGACTGCATTCACTATTTCATTTGGACAGTATGAATGAAATGTTATGCCTTTCGGTTTAAAAAATGCATCTTCTAAATTTCAAAAGGTCATGAATGAAATTTTTAATGCTTATGCTAAATTTGTCATTGTTTACATTGATGATGTTTTAGTATTTTCGGATTCAATTGAGCAACATTTCAATCATGTTAAGGTCTTTATAGATATTGCTAGGCATAATGGTCTTGTAGTTTCCAAAACCAAAATCAGTCTTCTCCAGACAAAAGTTTGGTATCTTGGTCATCATACATACTAAGGAACTCTTGTTCCAATTGATCGAGCAATTCAGTTTGCCAATAAATTTCCAGATCAAATCTTGGACAAAAATCAACTTCAAAAATTTTTGGGTTGTTTGAATTACGTAGGTGATTTCATTCTAGACCTAAACAATAGCATTAAGCCTCTTATGAGCATCTTAAGAAAAGTCCTCCTCCCTGAATAGATGATAACACTAATGTGGTTATCAAAATCAAGTCCCTTGTTAAAAATCTTCCATGCTTGTATCTCATAAATCCACAAGCATTCAAAATTGTTGAAACTGATGCCTCTAATATAGGTTACGATGTCATTCTTAAACAAAAAATTGATGGTAAATAGCACTGCATTGCATTTACTTCAAAACATTGGAATAGAGCTCAACAAAATGATTCCACAATTATGAAAGAAATTTTAGCAATCGTTTTGAGCATAAACAAATTTCAAAGTGATTTGCTAAATAAAAAATTCTTAGTCAGAGTTGACTGCAAATCTTTGAAAGATGTTTTGCAAAAAGATGTTAAAAATTTAGCATCAAAACATATTTTTGCCCATTGGCAAGCAATTTTAAAGTGTCTTTAATTTTGAAATTGAATTTGTCAAAGGCTCTTCAAATTCTCTCCCAGAAATTCTAACCATAGAGTTCTTGCAGGGGAAATAAGGTAACCAAATGTCAAATAAAGAGCGAAAAAAGAAAGGAAAGGGCAAAGCCCAACCAAAAGAAGATTCAGAAAGGATCGCAAAAGAAGAAGCAAAGTAGCTTAGGGCTGCAATTGAATTATAAAAAGGGTCATTCACCTAAGGGTCATCAACCCATCAAAAAGGATCCTCTTCGAGGTCCAACATTTTTGAAGAACATGATAAAAAAAACTTCAGGAATCATAATGGATCCAAAGCATTATGAATTCCCAATTGAAACACTTTTGGCCTTACAAGCTAACCAAGTACTGGCCAAATTACCAACAAAAAGCTGGCAGACATAGCCGAAGAAGAAGATTCTAAGGCCTTTGCCTTATCAATCAAAACTATATCCCAAGATGTCACTAAAGCTGGTTTGTCATCAAAAGAATTAGCCTTATACTCTCAATCGATACAAACCACATTTGTGGCAAAACAAGAAAAGATCATAAATGTTTTCCACACAGAACCAAGTTTCTGTGATAAAAATCATGTTGCATTGGCAACACAAATATTTCTAAAAGGGTCTTTTTTGCCCCAAAATCTTTAGAGAAAACTCAACAATTTCATGAGCTTATTCTTGTAGATACGAAATCTATAGAAATAAGACATTTTGTAGATCCTAAAAACCTAGAAGATAAAAGTATCCATGGATATTTGACATTTTGAATTAGAAGATTTTTATCTCCTGGAGACTGGGGTCAAGATTTAAACAAAAGAAAACAATTTTCTATCAAGCATAGTCCAATTGGTTTCAATTACTTGGATTACTTGGATGCTTGATATTGTACCTTCTGGCACCAAAACCCAAAATTTAGCCAACTTGGCTATTCATATTTACTTATGGCACAAAATACCAATTTTCTTTATGGTTTAATCAATGATATTTCTTTGGACCAGTCCAAGAAATTCTTCCTACCACAGCGAAAATTGGCTTTGACTATTTTAAGAGTCGTGCCAATCTTAGTGAAGATCCCTTCCTAGTAAATCTTCATTATTTTTCAAAATTTGATTTAGCCTAGGTATTTAAATGGAACTTCAAAAATGGAGTTTCTAAGTACCATAAAATGTTCCCCATGTTATAGAGAACCTCCTCAATAAAATGGTGGGCAAATTTTCCAAATATGCAAAATGTTGCTGAATCATCCATCAAAAAATGGTTCAACAAAAATCTTGATGGCAGGAGATCACAAGTCCAGTATGTTCCTCAATCAAAGAGCACAAATTCAAGCCTGTTTGTCTTCAGTAACCAACAAAGAAAGCCTTACTAAACAGTTGCATGGTATTCTTGGGCTTCTCCAAACCCAATCAAAAGAGCCCCAAAGTAGCAAATCGGCCAAATCATCAGACGGTTTAGACGATGATCCAGCCTAATATTTTGGACATGATTTGGATGACGAAATCATCAGTCTAGGCAAAGATTGATTCTGAAGAAAAATTGTCGGCACAAAAGTCCAAGACTAGCTGACATAAATTTCTGCTTTTGGTAAAGATTTGATGTAAATTGTAAAGAATCTTTACTTTCTGTAGACAAAATAATGTAATGTCTTTTACTTTATGTAAAAGAAAAAGTAAAATCACTTTTACCTGAGTAAAATGTTTTTTACTCTGAGGTAAAGTGATTTTACCCAAAGGGAGAAAATAATTTACTGTGAATAGAAACTAACTGAATGCCTATAAAATGGCATTTCATTTCAGTTGCTAAACACACCAAGTTGTGTTCATGAATCAATTCTCTCTCCCCTCCTCCTCTAGGTTGGTAAGCCCTGTATGTTTTTTGTTTTCAGTTTTAAATTTCTGTTTTTATGTTTTTGCCTTTGTTCTTTGCTTTGTAGATCATTCAAATATTTCAATAATATATCAGTTTTTCTACCTTCTTCTCTTTTAAATTTCTGCATCTGCATATGCATTAAATGATCTAACGACTCCGTGTTAGTCGTTACTTCTCAGGCTTTCTTTCTCCTCCCTTTCTCTTAGATCCTTTCAGGGTCACTTCTCCAATAATCCGAAAAAAGCCTCTATAAATTTAGTTCCATCAAATAAACATCAAATTCTTATAAAATATAGTCCATTGACATTAATAATACACAATAAAAAACACACAAAAGAAGAAGAGAAGAAGAATATGGTAAAGTAATGAATATTATTACTGATGAAAGTACTTTGATACAAACGAACACACACACAAAAGAAGAAAAAATGAAAGGCATTATGATATTAAAGCTTTTCAATCATGAGTGACAATTGTCAACATATGATTCTATGCGACTTTAACATTTTTTGACCAACCAATTTCTTCTCTAATGTTATTTTCCAAGGGGAGATCTGTGATAACATAATTAAATACATTAATAGGTCAAAAACATGAAGATTATTCTTACCTCTACATTAATTTTCCTCAACTATTTTTATATGTAATTTAAACCTCGTTAAAGAAGTTACCTCGCTTTACAATGTTTCTCATGTCTGCAACCATGCTAGACAATACATGTAATGTAAATGATATTGAATCCTTAATCAACCTTTTAACATTGATCTCTAACATAAAGACTAATTTCAAATTCCAATGCTCCCATAAAAATGAAATTTTGAATAGGAAAGAAATTTTAATAGAACATAAACCTGCACCACATTATATCAAAACCATAATGTAATCCACGCCATCATCTAGGCAGTAATTAGTATTTAAACTCGTTTTATAAGTAAATGGAAGATCGAGAGTAATTAAAAACTTTTTACAAAAACCTATACAATACGACCTCTATTCATTTGAAATAAAAACAGTTGGCCTATTTGGTTAGTCACATATACAATATCAGAGTGCTAACAAAATTCTTGACATTCACCCAAGATAATATTATTAACCCAAGAGTTTTACAAAGGATCATTGCCTATCTCAATTTCCCATACCAGAGATTACACAATAACTACAAATCTATGGTCAATCCAATATATACAATTGTCCAAATGATAACTAAAAACAAAAAAAAACT
Organism: Inga laurina; assembly: GCA_963855925.1. Taxonomy (NCBI): domain Eukaryota; kingdom Viridiplantae; phylum Streptophyta; class Magnoliopsida; order Fabales; family Fabaceae; genus Inga; species Inga laurina. The sequence goes on along the minus strand of OY979702.1, from coordinate 28,578,649 downwards.
AATACTACCACCAACAATCATAGTCGTCCTTGCTCACTTGCTTGCCACGAGATCTACTTGCCCTGGCTAAAATTGTTATTTGGAAAGAGTGAGATTGAAAAGAATCCCAATAGTAATACTTTACGTATATGATACATAATTAAACAAAGTAAGTAAGCATATATCACAATGCAGCAATAACAATATTCAAGGTCGGGCTAGCCGCCTCATCCCCTCACTCATTCAATGATAAATACAAACAAGTAATACATTAAACATGATATAGGATAAAGTGTTACTACCTTGTTCTTTCCATTCTTTTTCAGGCATAGGCCTTCTACGTTCCAGGCAAATATCAAATCCTATAGTCATAATTAAGGATGACGCGTTAACACTTATTCCAATACTTAAATGACTTCAAAACACTTAGATTTGATTATCATTAAAGACCCTTATATGGATACTAGAAGCCTAAACAAATACCTAAAGTGTTGGGTAGTACTATATCAAATACCACCTTTTTTGTGTGACTCGTAAAACATGTCGCTTCCGGCTTCCGACTCGGTCCAAAAATATTAAATGTACGAGAAATAGGTTATAACCTATCCATGTATCATTTTAGGCACTACCATAGTGTTTCTTTTGATTACATTAGCCTATGGTGATAATTTACTAAAAATACCCACGGGACCCTGGCCCGGCCACCCTTACCCGGCCCGACTGTACTTTTCTTCTGCAATTTTGACATAGGCTATCCTGGCATATTTTCATCCAAGGAATCCATTTCCAGGCTCAAAATTATCAAATTCAATGTCAAATTATAAAATTGCCCTTGACGGCCCTACTTTTAGGGTTTTAGGGGTGTTTCCGTAATTATGCTTTTTTGGCCTTTTCTGAAAAAAGTGACCAACTGTAACCCCACATAATTTTTCCTCCTAAACATGATGGAATCATCAAATCATTAAAAATCCAAATCATACCCCTAGATCTAGCTCTGACCAAAATTTTGAGATCCTCCGAGAAAAATCGGGGTTTTGCGATTTTGGCTCTATAAACGGGCTCCTTTCTACTCCTAACCACTTTCTTAACTATCTAATTGAGTTATAACTATGATTTGAACAAAAATTGGGCAGCATAACCCTTAGGCACACACATTTCCAAATTTTTTAAATGGCAATCCGGCAAAATTTCACCGATTAAATTGCCCACAACAGCTAGTATAGTTAATATATGAAGGTTTGGAAGTTACTTTAAGCTCCTAGTAGCTTTTCCCCAAATATGGTTGAAACCCTAACCTTTAAACAACATATTTTTGAGCCTCGAAACCTTAAAGAACAAAGAAGACTAGCTTAGGGTCGTAGTTATATTCGTTAGGAACCGATTTACCAAAGAAATCACTTACCTTTGCAAGTTTTTCTTCTCTTTCTCTCTCTAGAATTTCACTCTCCCAAGATCAGATCTAAAATGGCATGAAAATGGGCTGGAGGAAGGAAGGAGATGATATTTTTTTAATATATCTTATGCTTTATTCAACTATTTAACAATTTCCAAATTTCCGGAAATCAAATTTTATGTACATAAACCTTATGTACATGTAACCATACTCATTAAGCCCAATCAATATTTCCTTCCTCTTGCAACATGTAGGAGACACCTAGGGTTCCCTCCCTATGGTCTCAATTAGTTTCACAACTTGTCCAAGTTACGTATACACGTAAAGTTTCAATTTTTGTCAAAATTGCACTTTTTGCTCAAATTTTCCATAAATTCATATTAAATTGACCAAAAGATTCTAAATACATTTTTCCTTTTTATTTTCCTTAATTAATTGAAATTAAATTCAATTAATCAGAAAATGCTTAATTTTACGATAAATTTGCAAAATTACAATTTTGTCATTACCTTTTTGTTCCAATTTCTTTTCTTATTTTTATTTGGCCAATTTCCATCAATTTTCGGACCAATTATTTTCTCTAATTTTTCTCCATTTTTGGACCTTAATATTTGGATTTTTAAATTACCCAAATTAATTCCATAATTATTTTGTCCATTCTCTCATGAAAATGGACATTTATAATATTTATAAATTCCAAATTCATGAATATTCACAATTTTATTGAATTTCTCAAATAACTACAATATATTTGGTGAATGCAAAATTTGGGGTGTTACTGTTCTCCCCCACTTAAATAAATTTTGTCCCTGAAATTTGTTACACATCATTGGGCATAAACTTAGGAAATCACTTTTTAATGTCCGCTTTTGCTTCCCATATTGCTTCCCTTCCTTTCAGACCTCCTTCACAAATGGTAAGCTTCGATGTTTGAACCATTTCTCTTCTCGATCAATGATTCATTCGGACTCTACCACATAAGTGAAGTTATTTTACAACTCAATCTCCTCATACTCAATAATATGCTCAGGGTCTGGTTGGTACTTCTTAAGCTGCGAGACATGGAATATATCATAAAGTCTACTCAAATTTGGGGGTAGGGCTATCTGGTACGCTACAGGTCTGATTCTCGCCAGAATCTTAAATGGACTAATGTACCTCGGTTTCAGCTTGCTTCGCTTGATTGCTCTCCAGATGCTTGTGACTAAAGACACTCTTAAGAAAACATGATCCCCCATATCAAACTCTAAAGGTCTTCTCCTCTTATCAGCATAGCTCTTCTGTCGACTCTGTGTAGCAAGGAGTCTCTTCCTGATGATTCTGATTTGTTTACAGGTTTGATTAACAAGATCCATCCTATACAACTTTCGTTTAGACAACTTTGTCCAGCATAATGATGATTGACACTTCCTCCTGTACAATGCCTCATATGGAGACAGTTGAATGCTTGCAGGATAACTGTTGTTGTAGGCAAACTAGGCCAATGGAAGAAAGTAGTACCATTTTCCTCTAAAGTCTAGGACACACGCTCTCAACATATCTTCTAACATTTGGACAGTCCTTTCTGACTGTCCGTCCGTCTGAGGATGGTAGGTCGTACTAAACCTCAACTGAGTACCCATAACTTCATGCAGAGCCCTCCAGAATCTTGAAGTGAACTGAGGATCTCTATCAGAGATAATGCTCTTCAGTGTACCATGGAGTCTCACTATCTCTTTGAGGTAGATTTCAGTCAGCCTATCAGGAGAATAGCTAGCATTAATCAGTATGAAGTGCACTAACTTCATAGTTGATCAACAATCACCCAGATCGCATCATAATTCTTGATCCTGGGTAGACTCACTATAGATCTATGGTCACACTCTCCCACTTCCATTCTAGAATTTTTGGACTCTGAAGCAATCCTGGCAATCTCTGGTATTCAATCTTCACCTTTTGACAGGTAAGACGCCACGCTGTTAGTACAAGCGTTTCACCCAAGAGGGGGGGGGGTGAATTGGGTGATCTTAAAAATTTTGTTGCAAATATAAAATTTGACGTTGAAATTAAAACATGAAAGAGTAAGGAGAAATATTACCGAAGTGTACACCGTGAGTTATACTGGTTCGGCCACAACCACTTTGACCTACGTCCAGTCCTCAGAGCTTCTCTGAGAGTTTCACTATAACTTCCAAGATTCAGTGGGTTCTTGGCACCTCAGTACAAGCAAGTTCCTACACCTGGACACTCGCTCCCCCTTACAAGTTGTAATCCAATCCCAACTCAAGGTTCCACAACCTTAGTTACCTCAATAACAAATATTGAGTTTGAATGAAATATCTCTCTCAAGAGTGAATAAGAATCACTGAAGCATAGAGTTTCTAATACAACGTAAGAACAGAGTAATGATACGTTTGATTGTAATCTTGTTGTTGTATGTGTTTTTCTTGTTTTTCTCTGTTTGGATGTTCCCATATATATAGATATGTTGGTGATGACTGTTGGAACATTTTCTTCTCGTCCGTTGGAGAGTGCGCAGCCACTGTTGACTTTTCCAGTTTTTGAAAAATATCCGTTGGCGGTGGTTGGCATTTGAACGTTTCATTTGACTTCCATTACTTGATATGATTTCTTCATTGTTTATATGTAAATATACTAGAAATACTAATACAATGAAAGGTTAATCATATAGAAAACAAATTAATGATCGTTTGAATGATTTCTAAAATTCTGGGTTTGCTTACTCGAGTAGCTACTCGAGTATCCCTTGAAGTTTACTCGAGTATCATCGGAAAAACTTTGATCAACTGCAAGTTAACAGACAAATTTAAGATTACTCGGGTAGTGCATGGAATAATCAATTTTTAAACTTTTGGAAATGTGTGTTTACTCGGGTACCTACTCGAGTAATACACTCACAACTTTATGAGTTACTCGGGTACCTACTCGAGTAAACCTTCAAATAAACTTTTGGTTACTCGATGCTTTACTCCAGTAATGTTGGCAGGATTTCAAGGCCGAGAGCACTTACCTTGTTACTCGAATACTTACTCAAGTAAACTTACTTTTTGGACACCACTTACTCGGGTAATGACTTGAGGTTTTCCTTGAAAATTTCTCTGCATACTCGGGTACCTACTCAAGGAATTCACTTAAAATAGAACATTAAATACTTGCATACTAGAGGAATAACTCGAGGAAAAAGAGATAGAATGATATCATGTTAATCGGGTACCACCTTCAAGTTTTCACTTACTTCAGTGTGTTACTCGAGTAACATTGGCAGTGGTACAAAGTGCCGAGAGCAACACATTTTCAGAAACAGAGTTACTCGAGTACTTACTCGAGTATCATTGGCAACTTGAAAGCAACTGGAAGTTTTTCACATGGTTACTCGAGTAACGCCTCGAGTAACATTGGTAGGCCGAAAGCAACTCCAAGTATTTACCTGGTTACTCGAGTAGCTACTCGAGTAACATTGGCAGGCCGAGAGCAACTTGAAAATACTTACACTATTACTCGAGTATTTACTCAAGTAACGTTGGCAGGTTACTGGAAGGTGCATCTGGTTACTTCAAGTTTTGACTCATTACTCGAGTATCGCCTTGAGTAATGCCTTAGAAAACTTGCTTCTGATCACGTTTCTCAGCTTTTTCTCTTGGCCTTTCTTCATTACTCCAATGCTTACTTCAAGTGATGCTTACCCCTGTTATTCCTTTGCTCAAACTTATTTATTAATCACTTCTTTTTCATACCATTCTTTTGTTATCATCAAAACATGAGATCTAACACACGCCACGTACTTAGTCACATCACTCTTCAACCCTGGCCATCAATACAATGATTTCAAGTTGTGATACATCTTAGTCATACCTGGGTGAAGAGTATACTGACTCTTATGAGCCTCATCTAGAATCCTCTATCTCAAGTCTAGCTTCAATGGAACATAGATTCTCTTGTGATAAAGAACCAGCCCACTAGGTGACAAATCATAATCCTGAATCCATCCTTGCTCAATTATAGCTCAGATAGATTGGGCTCACTCATCTTGCACCTAAGGCTCTTAAATTTCAGTCCTCAGGTTATTCTTCCCATGGACAATGCCATAACTGGCACACAGGATATCATTCGAGAGATTCAAGTCCCGAAACTCCTCTATCAATTTCTTTTCCTATATCATCATCATTGCCACTAGCACTGCCTTCCGACTAAGAGCATTAGTGACGATATTAGCCTTACCCAGATGAAATTTGATCTCTAGGTTATAGTCTTTCAGCAACTCCATCCATCGACACTATCTTATGTTCAACTCTTTCTGATCATACAAATATTTAAGACTCTTATGGTTACAGTATAATTCCACTGTCACACCATTAAGGTAATGATGCCAAATCTTTAGTGCAAATACTATTGCTGCAAGCTCCAAATCATGAGTGGGGTAATTCATCTCATGAGGTTTGAGTTGTTGAGAGGCATATGCCACCACTCGTCCCTGCTGCATTAGGACACACCCTAACCCCTACTTACTCTCATCACTGTACATGACGTTAGCCTCACTGGGATTAGGTATAATCAATATCGGTACCATAGTTAACCTCTGTTTCAACTCTGTGAAACTCTGTTCAGAACGTTCATCCCACAAAAATGGTTGATCCTTCCTCGTGAGCTTGGTTATCAGCAATGCAATATGGGAGAAGTTTTGAATGAACCTCTGATAGTAACCAGCAAGACCAAGAAAACTGCAGATCTCGAAAATAGTTTTTGGCCTCTTCCAGTCAAGTACTGCTTACACTTTGATGGAATCTATTGAGATCCCTTCTCGTGAGATGACATAGCTAAGAAATTTCACTTCCGTAAGCCAAAACTCACATTTGCTCAGCTTGACATAGAGTTGCTTTTCTCACAAGATTCCCAACACAATTCTCAAATGTTGTTCATATTCCTCACTACTCTTAGAGTAAATCAAGATGTCATCGATAAACACTACCACAAATTGATTAAGATACGGTTGGAAGATGCGATTCATATAATCCATGAATACCATCGATGCATTAGTCAAACCAAAGGGCATTACAAGGAACTCATAGTGCCCGTACCACATTCAAAAAGCAGTTTTCAGAATATCTATTGCCTTCACACGCAACTAATGACATCCCAACCTTAGATCAATCTTGGAGAATACATATGAGCCAGACAATTGATCTAACACGTCATCAATCCTTAGAAGTGGATAATTATTCTTAATAGTTACTTTGTTAAGTTTTCTGTAATCTTTACAAAGTCTCAAACTTCCATCTTTCTTTTTAACAAATAATACCAGAGCTCCCTATGGCAACACACTGGGTTAGATGAACCCTTTCTCAAGCAAATCTTCAATTTGTTTCTTCAATTCTGCCATCTCGTAGGGGGCCATTCTTTATGGGGCCTTGGATCTGGACCTAGCTCTAGGCACTAGCTCAATTGGAAATTCTACTTCCCTTTCCGGAGGCAATCCGCTGAGATCATCCGGAAACACCTCAGGGAAGTTTCTCACTACAGGTATACTCTCTAGAGCTTCATTTGACTCCCCCTGAATAGAAAAGAACACTATATACCCTTGGCATCCCTTTTTCAAACATTCTTTAGCCATCGAGAGGAAATTCAAACTACTATTAACACTATCATCCCTCTACAGAGTAGGATAAACTATTTTCTTGTTTCCACAATCTAGCATCACATTGTTCGCCTTCAACCAATCAATACCCATAATAACTTTTAATTAATAGAGTGGCAAACAAATGAAATCAACTATAGATTCATAACCCTCGACAGTAATTACACAATTCAGGCAAGCTTCTACAGTCATAGTCGTAGCACCTATTGGTGTTGACACAACTAAATCAAATGGCAGTTTATGGATATGTAACCCTAGGCGCTTTACACAGTCATAGGCTATGAATGAATAGCTAGCGCTTGAATCAAACAATGTTTGTAATAAACTACCATTTAGAAAAATATTACCTTGAATCAAGTTGGGAGATTTCCTTGCTTCCTCATGAGTTATAGCGAATACTCTCCCTTAATTCTTGGGCCTTGGCTCTACTGGTCAAACCTTACAATCTCTGGCAAAATGTCCTGCCTGTTTGCAGGTGAAGCGTACTACTTGGCCATCACAATTCTTACCAGAATGTGCTCTGTTACAATGAGGGCATATCCACTATACTGAGGATCTTTGGCTCTCATGATCCTCAGACTAGTATGGCTTCTTACTACTGCCCTTGGATGATAATCCTTAGCTCTTGTGTTTCTAGGAGGAGCTGCCCTTACTAGATTCGTCACGACCACCGCCCTTACTCGGGTTGATGTCTCTCAAGTTGTTCTCAGTGATACGGCACTCCTTAACTATTTTGTTGAACAGAGTGAATTGCCATGTGGCCAACCTCTTCTTCAACTCCCGTCTCAACCCACAGATCAACATATCAGAACTCCATTCCTCATCATCCATCCGCCTGAGATAAGAGGAGTATCAGGCTAGACGGATGAATCGAGACAGGTAGTCATCAAAGGTCTCATTGTCTCCCTTCTTGGTAGCCAGAAATTTTGACTCCTTCTAATTTCTCACAGACTTTGGGAAGTATTTGTCATTGAACTGCTCTTGAAATGACTCCCAAGTCACTGGCACATTCCGGGCCTGCATAGTCATGGCAATGTTTCTCCACCACCGATATGCATCTCCTTCAAGCTTAAAGATGGCTAATACTTCAGATGAACACTCAAGCACCTCGAAGATTTTCTCCAACCTCATTAACCAATCCTCTGCCGCTTGAGGGTCAAACCTTTCTCTGAACACAGAAGGCATGTGCTTGCAGAACTTAGAAATCCAGTATTGAAGGTCTCTCTCATTTTGAGCTGGCACCCTATGGGATCCTTGGTTCTGCTCAGTGTGAGGTGGGGAGTCATGGGATCAGCTTGACCCCTCAGCCGTCTCTTCATGTCAAGTCTCCTCTTGGGTCTCCTTATATGTAGACTGGACCCTTTCCTCATTACGCTTAGCCCTTTTTCCCTGAGTTCTTCCCTCAGCTCCACAATCATATCCCTTTGTTCTTTGATTAGACCCTTCTTCTCTTGCATAGGGTCAGGTGGATTGTCATTGAGCTCTTCCACCTTTGGGTTAACTCTCCTGACTCTAGGGCCAACCATCATTTTTCTTTAGTCTATAAAGGGTTCACCGAGTCAGTAATCACACAAATGCATACACATATTCCTTAAACTCTTATAAGCCAACAATAACAGGAATATGCATGTGAATACAACCAACAATCATCAATCATCTAAGCATCCTTAACCAAGGAACGAAGGCCACTATCCTAGTAAAATCTACCCTTGCCAGGAAAACTACTCTGATTTAACAAATGTAACCCCCGTCATCATCTATGCCGTAATTAGTGTTTAAACTCGTTTTATAAGTAAATGGAAGATTGAGGGCAATTAAAAACTTTTTATAAAAACCTGTACAATACGATCTCTATTCATTTGAAATAAAAATAGTTGGCCTATTTGGTTTGTCACATATACAATATCAAAGTGCTAACAAATTTCCTGACATTCACCCGAAATAATATCATTAACCTAAAAGTTTTACAGGGCCTCATTGTCCATCTTAGTTTCCCATACCGGGAATTACACAATAACTACAAATCTATGGTCAATCCAATATATACAATTATCCAAATGATAACCAAAAATAAAAAAGAAACTAATACTACCACTGGCAATCCTAGTCGTCCTTGCTCACTTGCTTGTCCCAAGATCCACTTGCCCTGGCTAAAATTGTTATTTGGAAAGAGTGAGATTCAAAAGAATCCCACTAGCAATAATTTACGTATATGATGCATAATTAAACAAAGCAAGTAAGCATATATCACAATGTAGCAATAACAATATTCAAGCCAGGCTAACCACCACATCCCATATTCATTCAAGGCTGGGCTAATCGCCATGTCCCTTCAATCATTCAAGGCCGGGCTAACCGCCATGTTCCCTTGCTCATTCAATGAAAAATACAAACAAGCAATGAATTAAACATGATATAGGATAAAGTGTCACTACCTTATTCTTTCTGTATTTGTTCAGGCGTAGGCCTTCTATGTTCCAAGCAAATATCAAATCCTATAGTCATAATTGAGGATGACACGTTAACACTTTTTCCAATACTCAAATGACTTCAAAACACTTAGATTTGGTTATCATTAAAGACCCTTAGGTGGCTACTAGAAGCCTAAACAAATGCCTAAAAGGTTAGGTAGTACTATATCAAAGACCACCTTTTTTGTGTGCCTCGTAAAATGTGTCGCATCCTGCTTCCAACTTGGTCCTAAAATATTAAATGAACGAGAAATAAGTTATAACCTATCCATGTATCTTTTTAGGAACTATCATAGTGTTGCTTGTGGTTATATTAGCCTATGGTGAGAATTTTTCAAAAAATTACCTCGGGACCCACGCCTGGCCCCGCCATGCCCAGCCCGACTGTACTTTTCTTCTGAAATTTTCATGCGGGCTACTGCGATATATTTTCACCAAGGAATCCATTTCTGGGCTCAAAATTATCAAATTCAATGTCATATTATGAAAATGCTCTTGACAGTCATACTTTTAGGGTTTTATGGGCATTTCCGTAATTATGCTTTATCAGCTTTTTCTGAAAAAATGAGCAACTGTAACCCCACCTAATTTTCCCTTCTAAACCTAATGGAATCATCAAATCTTTGAATATCCAACTCCTACCCCTAGATCTAGCCTTGACCATAATTATGAGATCCTCTGTGAAAAATCGAGGTTTTGCGATTTCGGCTCCATAAATGTGCTCCTTTCTTCTCCTAACCACTTTATTAACCATCTAATTGAGTTATAACTACCATTTGAACTAATATTGGGTAGCATAAACCTTAGGCACACACATTTCTAAAATTTACAACCAATGGCAATCCGACAAAATTTCACCGATTAAATTGCCTACGGCAACTAGTATAGTTAATAAACGAAGGTTTGGAAGTTACCTCAAGCTCCCACTAGCTTTTCCCCAAATATGGTTGAAACCATAACCTTTAAACAATAGATTTTTAAGCCTCAAAACCTTAAAGAACAAAGAAGAGTAGCTTAGGGTCGGAGTTATACGTGTTAGGAACCGATTTACAGAAGAAATCACTTACCTTTGCAAGTTTTTCTTCTCTTTCTCTCTCTAGATCAGATCTGAAATGGCACGAAAATAGGCTAGAGGACGGAAGGAGATGATATTTTTTAATATATCTTATGCTTTATTCAATTATTTAACAATTTTCCAAAATTCCAAAATTCAAGTTTTATGTATATAAATCTTATGTACATGTAACCATACTCATTAAGCCCAACCAATATTTCCTTCCTCTTGCAACATGTAGGAGACACCTAGGGTTCCCTCCCTATGGTCTCAATTGGCTTCACAACTTTTCCAAGTTACGTATACACATAAAGTCTAAATTTTGGTCAAAAGTGCACTTTTTGCTCAAATTTTCCATAAATTCATATTAAATTGACAAAAAATATTCTAAATACATTTTCCCTTTTTATTTTCCTTAATTAATTGAACTTAACTTCAATTAAAAAAAATAATTAAGTTTGTGACAAATTAACAAAATTACGATTTTGCCATTACCTTTTTTTTCCAATTTCCTTTCTTATTTTTATCTGGTTAATTTCCATCAAGTTTTGGACCAAATATTTTTTATAATTTTTGTCCATTTTTGGACCTTAACTTTGGGCGTTTAAATTATCCAAATCAATTCCATAATTATTTTGCCCATTTTCTCATGAAAATGAACATTTATAAAATTCATAAATTCCAAATTCATGAATATTCACCATTTTATTGAATTTCTTAAATAATTACATTATATTTATTGAATCTAAAATTTGGGATGTTACACACAAAGCCTGGCAACATAATAGTTGTCACACCTTAATTCCATAATGAAAGAGGCAAGCTTCACCCAGGCAAGCTTCACCCATGAGGGGGTTGAATTGGGTGATGTGATAAATTTTTCCGTTGATGCGGTGATATAGTAATAGCTGTAGATAGAGTAGAGTTGAGAAGATAAGCATACAGAGAATTAGACTGGTTCGACGCAAAACCCAGGCCTACGTCCAATCCTCAGAGATCAAGACCTACTGAGATTTTTACTATTCTTCCAAGATTTAGTGGACTCTCAGAACGCCGTAAGACAACAACCGTCCTTAGAAGGACTACGAGTAGAAATACTAAAAATTTTGCTCCCCCTTACGACAAGTCTTACATACAAATAAACAAACCTATGACCTTTCTCTCTTGCTTACATATACAAGTCTTATGAGCAGCAATGTTCTCTCCTGCTTACACCACTATAAGTCTTACGAGCAGCAACATTCTCTACTACTTGCATCTTGTAAGTCTTATGAGCAGAAAGTCCTATTAGGAATTGTCTCACTACTTCTCTCATTGTTATGAATGAAGCACTTACATCCAAAGATGTATAGATGAGCAAGATTTGGCTTTCTTCCTTTGTAGATTTCATATGGTGTCTTACCAAGTGACTTGCGAATATATGCTCGATTTGAAATGTAGCATGCGATACTCATTCATATGCCTAGAACACTTGTGACATTTCTTTTCCATTAAGTATTGCTCTTGCCATTTCTATGAGGACTCTGTTCTTCCTTTCTACTACTCCATTTTGTTGGGGTATTCTAGGTGCAGAGAAGTTGTGATCTATTCCCTCATTGTTGCAGTAGTCTTCAAAGAGTTGATTATCAAATTCTCCTCCATGGTCTGTCCTAATAAAATAATTGAAATACCTTTCTCATTTTGGACCTTCTTAGCAAACATAATAAATTCTACAAATGTTTCATCTTTTGAAGCGATAAATATAGTCCATGTAAATCTTGTAAAATTATCGACAATTACTAAAGTATATAGATTTCCTCCAAAACTTTTTACTCTTGCTGGACCTCCAAATCCATATGAAGTAATTGTAAAGGTTTGGAAGTAGAAATCTGATGATTTGTTTTGAATGAAGATTTAGTTTGTTTACCTTTTGACAAGCTTCACAAATCATGTTATCTTTGAATTTTAGTTTAGGAAGACCAACAACTAAATTGTTTCTAATCATTTTGTCAAGTTGGTTCATATTAACATAAGCCAGACGCTTATGCCATAACCAAATTTCCTCTGATCTGCTAAGAAAACAATTTTCAGAAGAATTTGAATTTAAATCAATAGATAACAGTTACCGTCCCTTTGAGCTCAGATCTTTGCCTTGATGGATTCTTTATTAAGCGGCAGATCTTTCTTGTTTACTATCAAGCATTCTTTTGAATCAAAGATCACCCAGTTATCTCTATCAGTGCTTTGACTTACACTCAAAAGGTTGTGGCATAATCCTTCAACGAAATATACATCATTGATTTGAACACCATAAGATTTTCCTACTTCACCAATTCCAACAATACGTCTAGATTGATTACCTCCAAACGTCACCTTTCCTCCTTCTCTGTTTCTAGCATGGTGAACTTATTTTTGTCACCAGTCATGTGTCTCGAGCATCCACTATCAATATACCACTTGTTTGTTCATGATGCTTTGAAACATAACTAGAGTAAGGTGATCAAGTTTAAGGTACCCACACTTTCTTGGGTCTTTTGGGGTTAGTATGTAATACTTTTGGTACATGTGTCCCTTTCGGAACCCATTTATATGTACAAATGACTTGTCCTTTTCTAAAATAACATGATGAAGTATAATGTCCTTTCCTATTACAATAGCTACATGATGCGAATGGATTTGATGTATGCACAGAATTCTTGAAATATTTGAGATAAGTTCTACTTCTATTTTTCTTATTTCCTCTATTTTTATCATGGTCAAACTTAAATCTAATTCCAAATTTATCAAAGGAAACGCTCTGAGAATTTAGAATAACTTTAAGAGTTTCACTTCCTTTAGTAAATTTTTCCACAGTTTTTGTTAAATCTCTTATTTTCTTATCTTTTTCTTCACATACTTCACATGATAATATGACAGTATTTTCTAATTCCTTTACTTTCTTCTTGTAACTATCCATTTCTTTAGCTACCTTGATGAATTCAGTAGCAATGCATTATATTCAGATAATAACTCATCATAAGTAGGTTCAGAATTACTTACCTTAGAATTCGATTCTTCTTCTTTGGCTACCAAGCATAGATTTGCCACTTCGTCGTCGTCGCTTTCTTCATCCGACGAGCTATCACCCTAAATAGATGATATGTATGCTTTCTTCTTCTGCTTCTTTTTGTCTTTGTTTATGAAGCATTCGGATTTGATGTGTCCAGGCTTCCCACATTCATAACATACTATCTGTTGCTCCTTATTTTCTTTCTTGTTTGGTCTACCTTGATAATTTTTGAAATTCTTTTGACCTCTTCTATAGAACTTTTTGAATTTTCTCACGATCATTCCCATATCATCATCATCAGGAACATCTTCATTTTCAGAAGATTCTTCTTCCTTGATAGCTTTAAGTACAACTCCTCTTTTCTTTTTATCATTGTACTCTTCTAGTTTCTTCTTGAATCTCAACTTCTCTTCATACTCAGAAAGGCTACCAAAGAGAGCAGCTACAGATCTCATTGACTCTCCTTTAGCTTCTTTGATAGCTATCACCTTCACTTCCCATTCTTTCGTAAGAATATTAAGAATCTTTCTTACCTGGGAATTTTGGTCAAATGATTTCCTAAGTGTAGATAGTTGATTAACAAGATGATTATACCTGAGTTTGAATTCTGATATTCCTTCTCCAGGTTTCATACGAAATATATCATACTCCATAATTAGAATATTGACTCTATTTTCTTTGATTCTTGATGTACCTTCGCAAGCGATTTCAAGAGCATCCCACTTATCTTTGGCTGTTGGTAGAATGTAGATTCAGACATATTCCTTTTGACTGAGAGCACTCTGTATCATTAAAATAGCTTTACTATTTAACGTTACTAACCTCTTGTCATCTTCGTCAAACTCCTCTGTGCTCTTTTTAATGACTCTATCTTTGATTTTCTTTATTGGAATATAGTCACCATCTTGTATCACATGCCATAAACCGTATTCGTTAGCCATCACGAACACTCTGAACTTAGCTTTCCAGAATGAAAAATGTTCTCCAGCAAAACTAGGAGGTCTAGTAATTAAAGCTCCGTTTGGCAGAATGTTTTCACCCATTGTTGCCATTTATCAGATCCTTCTCAAGCTGTTAGGCTCTTCCGAGAAGACCTCACTTTTATACCAAATGAAATAGGCAAGCTTCACCTAAAAGGGGGTAAATCGGGTGATGTCATAAATTTTTTGGTTGATGTGGTGATATAGTAATAGCTGTAGATAGAGTAAAGTTGAGAAGATAAGCACACAGAGAATTATACTGGTTCAGTCTAAAACCCAGGCCTACGTCCAGTCCTCAGAGATGAAGACCTACTGAGATTTTCACTATTCTTCCAAGATTCAGTGGGCTCTCAGAATGCTGTAAGACAACAATCATCCTTAGAAGGACTATGAGTAGAAATACTAAAAATTTCTCTCCCCCTTACAACAAGTCTTATGTGCAGAAAAACAAACCTATAACCTTTCTCTCTTGCTTACTTATAGAAGTCTTATGAGCAGCAACGTTCTCTCCTGCTTACACCACTGTAAGTCTTACAAGCAGCAACATTCTCTACTTCTTGTATCTTGTAAGTCTTATGAGCAGAAATTCCTACTAGGAATTCTCTCACTGCTTCTCTCGTAAGGAAATCTCCCCTCTCAAGTCCCAGTACCTTGAGATAAAATGAAAATAGAATTTGAAGTGTATACAGACTCTCTCACAAAGCAAATATGATAATCACTGAAGAACGATATGAATACAGAGGAAATGTGAATAACAGAGGCTCGTGAATTTGCTTGTGTGGATTCTTGTACTTCATTGTTTTTTATGGCTCTAGAGCTTTGTATTTATAGACATTTGTTTTTGCCTGTTTGAATAATAATCATTGTGGAGCGGGGCATTTTACTATGGAACTGCATATGTACGTTTGAAATCTTTGAACACGGTAGGTATGTTCGTGGATGGTCATAATGATGCTATCTACCATTGTTTGACTTCCTCTGTGTCTTTCTAATTCAAACATTCAAACTCCTGTATCAAACTTATAATATATGTTAAATGATGTTATATAATAAAAATAAGTGGAAATAGAATGAATAATTAACATTAAACCATATTCGGATTGAACGCTGTAAGACTGGTGCATTTTGGCTTCTAGCAGAGTATCACTCGAGTGCTGTGATGTCTCACTCGAGTGCAATACCATATTTTCTCCTTTTGCTTTAGTTTTACACTTGCACTTCCACGGATTTTGAGAGAGTGCATTTTCTCACTTTTGAGTGATGTAGGTCCTCACTCGAGTACTTCTTCATTTTACACTATGAGCCACGTCTCTGGACAACACTCGCACCCTACTTTATGAAGAGTGTGATTTTGCACTTGTAAGTGATGTGGGCCCCCACTCGAGCATACTTAATCTTACTGAGTGAGAAGAATATTCTTCAATAATATACTCTTTGTCTTCAGCACTTGCATCAGAATTGAGAAAGTTAGATTTCTCACTCACGGGTGCCGAGGTATCACTCGGGAGCATGTACTCTCACCCAGGCATGCTTATCCTTCTGTGGTTTGCATGACTCTCAGGCAAACACTCACTAGGACTCGGGTGGAGATAAGGCCATGACTCGAGTATAGAAACAGTGCTCGAGTGAAGTGTTGATATCTTGTATCTGACTTTGCTCTCTATCAATCACTTTCTGTCCAACACTTTCATATGCTCGAGTGCGAAACAACTTAATGCTCGAGTGTCAGTTCGAATGCTCGAGTACATCAGTAAAACTGACAGCAAACATTTCTAAACTTTGCCATATGCATTTTATAACTTTGCAACTATTGTCTAGACTTGTAAAAACATACTTTGCACACAATAACCTTTTGTTATCATCAAAACTTGGAATCTAACACATAATCAATTAGATAGGCTTTATACATAATGAATTTGAACCACTAAGCCAGGTTCCAATTCCTGGAAGAAAATACCTTTGAAAATAGGTAAAAACCCAACC
Organism: Inga laurina; assembly: GCA_963855925.1. Classification (NCBI taxonomy): domain Eukaryota; kingdom Viridiplantae; phylum Streptophyta; class Magnoliopsida; order Fabales; family Fabaceae; genus Inga; species Inga laurina. The sequence continues at coordinate 28,562,129 of OY979702.1, read as the reverse complement.
CAACCATAGGGTTCAAACCATTAAATGAATCATTTTTTTTGAAAAATTTAAAACTTCAAAATTAGTTATATAGTGGTTCATAACTTCATTATAACTCATCAATCCTTAGCTCTATTTATTATTATTAGAGTTCTTCTCTTCTCTTCTATTAGAATATTGATGGTTAAACTATGGGCCCTTAATATACAATTGGCCAATATTGATTTAATTATCATGCTTGATGTAATTACCATCTCATTATGTATATAAAATCAACTAAGTTTGCCCATACTATGTGTGCTATGCTACCTCTACTCCTACACGTATTATCTTGACTACATCCATGTATACACATATATATACAACCCACGTAGCCACGTAAGGCTACCAAAATATCCTAAGTCTTAAGAAAATTAATATACAGATAACCAACATAAATTACTTCTTATTCTCCACCTTCTTATTTCTCTGAGATAACTACCTGCTTGCCCCTTAAGTTGATGGCTTTCACTTTATATTATTAACAATCATAACATATGCAAGTTCATGAAGCAGGCTAAACAAACCAACATATGAATAGCATTGAACAATCAAGATGTATCACAATTAGCAATCATAGGACATACTGGTCCAATACAACTCAGATGGCATATAAGGTATTACAGCCTAGGGTCATTGCCTTACACATCGGGACTTACAGCTTTGGGACACTGCTTATTTACCATATCGAATGCGTATAAGGTCTTGCAACCTAGGCATACTAGCCCATGCAAAAATGCACTTTTGGGACTTACAGCCTTGGGTCACTGCCTAATATAACTCTGAATGCAAAACAGGTCTTACGGCCTCAGGACACAATGGTCCAATCATCAATTCTGTATATTCTTGAAACAAATATAATTAATGGTAAAAACATACATACAGAACAATACATATTATATGAGAGAAAAAGTTACTACCTGTAAACCTTTCTTGCAATTTACCTTTACCAAAAAGCTTCTTCCCCAGGCTCTGGCAAATATCGAATCCTATAATTTAGAATTCATATATAGATGGGTCATTACATATTCCAATCTATTGACATAGTAAATATTATGTTATTCTTGACCCATTCCAAATTCTTGTCCTTTAATTTTAAATTAGTTGGTTATCATTTGAGCTACTTAGGGAGTCATTAGAAGCACAAATCAATGACTAAGAAGTTGGAAAGGGCTTAATAAGTCAATACACCATGAAAATCCAAGAAGAGATGGTTTAGTCTCAGCTAACATATCCTTTGGCCATAGCCAAAACATCCCAAAAAATTTTGGGCTACAGCCAAGAAATTCTCTTGCTACAGTCATGAGACAGTCTACAGTGCTTGGCCACAGCTAGGAGACACCCAGAAACTTTTGTACTCTAACTAAGGAGCCCTTTGGCCGCAGCCAGGAGTTTTTGATTAATTTAAGACATCTTATATCCAACTTTGAAAATTCATATCTTATGTTATACAATTCCAAATGAGTTATTTCTAGCTTCTATGTGAAGCTCTCGAAGTCCTTTATAAAAGAAAAATGTTGCTCAATATCAACTCATAGACTTAGTCTCCCAAATTCATCGACCAATCTAGCTGCCTACAAATAGAATTAGCATTTTCCTATATTTTATACCTAAACTTTAAAAATTCATAACCTAGAAATTACATATCCAATTCCTAAGTTATAATACTCAATAGAAAGATCTAAATACCTATTTTAAGGGGAAAATAATAATAGGGACAAATTATAAGACTAACCTTATGAAATTCACCTATTTATCCACTGCTAGAACCTAGACTTCTAGAATATCCCCCGTTTCTTGACATAAGTTCCAAAAATCATAACTTTCTCTCTAGGTATCCAATTGACACATTCTAGCATTGATTTTAAAGCTTTGGATGTGTAATATTTCCATGTAAAATTTAATAATCATTGGATAATGTTTGACTGATCAAAACTAAGCTTGAAACAACCTAACTCCTTGGAAAACTAAAATCCAATAGTTTGCATCCAATATCAAAAACTCAATCATTTTCACTCCAAATCATGCTTTTATTGATTTTATTACTAACTACACATCCTAAAATTTTCATACCAAAAAGAACCAAACAAAAAATCCACCTATACCCTAAGTTTAAGATGCTATAACTATCCAGTAGAAAAGCCCTGCTTTCTAGAAAATAGAAAGACATAAAGAAACCAACACATATCCATGATTTTGGATTCCAAACCTCTAGAAATTTGACCCAAGGAACACTACACATCAAGCTCTATTTAATGATAGCAAGAACCAAACCAAAAGAACCCCAAAATGTGTCCCAAAATCAACATACAAAACTAGACTTTAGCTTATCAGTAACATAATTTTTTTCTCAAACAAAACTCAACTTCTAGCCCCAAAAACAACTGAACAACAAGCTCAAATCAACCGAAAAAAGCTAGAAAGGAGTATTGAAAACTCACCTACATAAGAATTCATCTTTACTTGTGGGTTTCCAACGCTTCTTTCCACTTCTCAGGTGAGCTCTTTTGTCCTCTATCATCTTCAGCTCTCTCTTCATCTCTCAAACTTCCCCTCTCTCCCTCTTCTCTTTTTTTCTCTTTCTTTCTATGTGTTTTGGCTGAATTTGAAATGAGAAATGAGAAAGTGAGGGTGTGTTTTTTACTTAAGTGTGATTGTGTGTGGTGGTAAGTTGGCCATGTGGCATCAAATGGTAAGGTTGATTTTTTGCTTTTATCTAATGCCATGTGTGGGTGCATGTGTGTCTTGTATCAGTCTGGGTATGTATGTTTAATATATATAGATATATTTCTAACCTATTAATCTTACGCACCAAGCTCTAAATTTTCCCCTTTGTCTAATTTAAGATTCCTTAAATTTCTTAGGTTTTCTTTAGCCTAATTCAGATTTTCGAGTCGGAGTAATAGTTTCTCAATTTCTAAATCAGTATTGAATCATTATCTCAATCCCATAAATTAATCCTTAATAGTTTTTAAAGATTCTCTTCCTTAATTAACTTCATAAAGCCTTAAAATAATTTCTCAGAAATTTTGAAGCCAAGTTACGACATCTAACTATTTTTCCCTTGAATTTTTGAAAAAAAAATAGGCCTTTAAATCCCAAAATTAATCTTCAACTCCATTTAAATTTTATTTTTTTTGAAAAATTTAACTTTTTACTAAATTTTGATAGATGCATCAAGGGAAATAAATGTTCTAATGAACAAGTCTATGAAGAGAGACACCTGACAGCAAAAACTCTAGTAATACTTGTGTTCATTTAGAAGAACCTAACTTACTCACTTCACTTTTTTGGTTCAATGAAATAAGACCAGCAAGGAACCTTTCTTTTAACTTGCCACTGTTGATCTAATACTATTTTTGTGTAAGATGAAGCATTAAGAGATGTAAGTTTCCATAAACTTTTGAAGTAGACTTCAACCCTTTAGGCTATTCCAGGAAAAGAATATTGCACATTTGAGGTTCTCTCATCTTAAACTGGAAGTATAAAATTATTTTTAATTTCTAAGTCCTTGAACATAATAAGAAAAGGAAGAAGAGTCACAATTTGTCTATAAACCACATAGGGAGAGTTTTTAATATGATCACCACGAAAAACTTCCCCAAGATTCTCTACACTATCAATGATTTGACCTGGTTGACAATAGGGTAGTGTATAGTAAGAGTAAGGAAGTTGTGTTTTTGTAGAACTCAGTTTGTTCACTTTCACCATTAACGAATCCCTTTCCACCAATGAGCATAAGATTAAAATATTATAGTAATAATATGATTAGGAAAATTGCGTATACAATAATTGAATCATGTTAATGACTATATTGGTAGTAAGGGATCTGGACATCATATTAGACTAAGATCTTGGAATCTGCCTAGGAAATGTGCCTAATTTAGTTGATAACATGTTAACTCATGATCACAGTAGCAAATATATAATGACAATATATATAATACATATAGTTATAGGGTTTTCTCATTCCAATTATAATTGATATGACCTTCACTAATCAAATCCTATAATGGACATCATTTTAAGGGGTCAAGCTATATGAAGACACTAGTGGAAAAATGACTTTTTAGACCGATTTTGGATCAAGTCTTGATACATTTGGTCTAAAAAGTATGTTACTTTTAAGACCGGTTTGGTAACCGGTCTTAAAAGTATCACTTTTAAGACCAGTTGTTTTGATAACTAGTCTTAAAATTAACCATTTTAAGACCAATTGTCATGAGCACCGGTCTTAAAAGACCTCTTTTGTAGGCAATACAGAATCATTTTTAAGACTGGTTTTCCATATAATTGGTCTTAAAAGATTGACCTTTAAGACTGGTTGTACATAAAATTGGTCTTAAAACTTGAATCGTAAGACCGGTTTCAGGGGAAATTGGCCTTAACATAACTTTTAAGACCGGTTATATTTATGGCCGATCTTAAAAGTATCATAATTTTTTTATTGTCTTTGATTAGGTTAGTTACCAGAACGCATCCTAGAATTTCTACTTCAAATGCCATACTTATTAAGTGCCATAAAGTGTTCAGTTTGCTTCCTCTTACCATTTTCTTTTTCTTTAACCTTCTCATTGGGAACTTGTAACATAACATGTCATATATCCTCATGTAATGTGTTGTTTAAAACCATATATATATATGCATAATTGTTTAAAACACATGCAGGCCGATGACATGGCTCAAACAAATTCACATGTATAAATGCATGGTTGCACATAATCACATAAACAACAAACATGTCAAATCATGTAACCAACAAGTTTTGCAACCAAACACATGTCAATTCATCATCAATATATACAAAAACTTTTTCAGTTTTACAAGAACTCACTGTTGTAAAAGTTCATAAATGAATTCAGCACAACAATTGCAAATGTGATCAATATCTTCTTCTGGAAAGGGGCCAGCAAGATCAAACATCTAAAAAAACACTAAAGCCAGGCAAAACATTAACTTCACTTAAAAAAATAAAGGTAATACAAAAATTTTTAAATATATATACATTTACCTCTTGAGTAACTTCTGTCGTGCCTAGGGTAATAATATTATAAATGTGCCTCAGAACATACAACCCACACAAGTTGGACCCCAGTAGTTGCCTACGGGTCTAAAAACTAATATAATATCATTAAAATAAGTAAAAAATTAAAGCATGGCTTATTATTGAATACATTCTTAAAAAAACCAATATGTAACTAACCTTTGGCAAGATCCATGTAGGGTCTTTTAGTTCATGAATAGGCCTACCACAAGCAGTGTGTAAAATTGTTTGCATAGCCATATATCATCAAAATCACAAAGGTTACTTATTTTACACAAATTCTATTAATTTTTCACACGAAAGGTAATTAATAATGCAAGAAAACTTATGAGGTCAATGACTTCTTCAATTCACTAGTTGGCTTGTTGAGGTGGAGGGAACATAAGAGGATGATATAATAACTCTTATTGCACAAAATAGCCAATTGCTAATGATCACTAAAAAAAGGGAAGACTTTTAAGCAAGCTTCTTTCAATCTCTTCTGTTTGGCTACCAACAAGTCTTTTTCAGCCTTCGCATAACCCCCACGAGACATTGTATGGGGGCAATCATTCTTTCTACCACTCTCTTGGGCCTTTTACCTTTTTTCCTGCAAATAAGAAATCAAAATTAGGGTTACAATCAATAAAGACAATTCACAATTCATAAGTAAATCAATTGCAAAAATAAGTAAACTCACCAATGCTTTTATAATAGTCCACAGCCATCTAAATTCTTGCCAAGTGTGTTCATCAATATAAGAATACTGGTCGCACGGATTAGGATGAGGCTGACCTTCTTCCACCTTGATATGCACGTAATTGTTGGCTAGACTTGTCTTAAACTTCCTTTAGTATTCATCACAATATGTCATTGTCTTGTTATAGAGGGCTTCATTCTCAAGAATGTCGTAAGTGAGCTAGATAGTTTCCCAAATAGTCGCTTCACATTTTTATCCACATTTTTCCACTTCTCTGTCAAGATGCTATGCTTGTTGTGTGCTAGGAGGCCGACAAAACTCCTATACCATTAGGAATTAGGCCCCATTGGTTTCCAATATCTATCAAACTCAATCAGAATCTTTTCCTCGATTTTCTAATTAAAGGGAATGTCTCTCAATCGGGTGCCTCTTCTACCCCTTCGTCTAGGTTGGTTACTACTTTAATTCTAGCTCGGAGCATTGCTAGGAATACCCTCAGTAGACGACTCATTAAAATTAAATGAGCTAATTTATATTCCTATATGGTCATGACACTTTAATTTTCAGCCTCCAATTTTCATTTCAGGCACTATATTAACATTCTAGACTATGCTATATCCTTGTTGGCACTTAAGTATCGTACAGGGCATCAAAATGCACAATACAATTCCACTTTAGAATCTGGAATTTTCTAGCAACTAACTTATAAAATTTTCTTTCTCATGCTCTTCCTATACAATTCAACATCTTAAACTCATTGGAGCTATAAAAAGGAATAGAATCTAACTTTGTCTAACACATTACTGGGATCTACAGAGTTCCAGAATAAAATCTAACACATTATAATTGAACAATACAGAGTTACAGAATCAAGGTTTGGAGACATTAATCACATTATAATACAACAATACAGAGTTACAGAATAGAAAAACTCACATTATAATTCAACAAAATAGAATTAATAAAGGCTGAGAGACATAGAAGTAGCTCTAAGAAAGGAAAGATAGGCTTTTCATCCACATATAATATTCACAAGTTCAGATAATTCAAAAGGCAGAACAATGCCTTAGAGCAAGCAATGGAAAAAGGAAAATTTTTCACATCATAAAACCCTAGAGTTGGAGCTTGAGGAACAAACCCAGGGGAGGCAAGCAACAGAAATGAGGGAATGATATCCACCGTAGCTCTGCGTCAACCGATAGCGTTGGAAGGAGAGACGTGGGAAAGACAAGGTTAAAACAAAAACCAGGGGAGGCAAAAACTTCGCTTGAAGAAGAAAACAATCACAGGAAACAAAAGCCTAGACTTAAGGTATTTCAATCGAACCTCTGCGTTCACGGCGACGGAGGTTAAGGACGGAGGAGTGACGTGGGAAGGAGGAGATGCCACGAAAGGAGGGAGGGGTTTGTAAGAAGCTTGAAGCGACGGAGTTGGAATGTTTCAGAGTAGAAATTAGGCGGATGTATTTTTAGGGCAGTTTTAAGACCGGTTTTACATAACAACCAGCCTTAAAAGTTATATTTAAGACCAGTTATTTATTATAACTTGTCTTAAAAATATTTTAGACCGGTTCCTATCAACAACCAATCTTAAAAGTTCAAAATTTAAGATCAGTTATTTTATAGGACCGGTCTTAAAAAAATAAATTTTTAAATTTCTTTATTTCAGAAATATATTATACCAGTTACATTTAGAACCGATCTAGAAAATACATATATTAATATTTTTTAATGATTAACTTTTTAAGACCAGTTGTTTATAAAACCAATCTTAATAATATATTTAAGACCAGTTTTTAGTAAAACCAGTCTTAGAAGTTGATCATAATCACAAAAATGCCACCGATCACTTTTTTAAGACCTTTTCCGCTATAACCAGTCTAAATACGCAGGTCTTAAACACCATTTTGTGTACTAGTGAGAACAACTATTAGTGCAATAAAAACAAATGCAAGAACTACCACCTTAGACACAAAAGTTTTACTTAGCAAATATTTCATAACCACGACCCTGAGAAGCAAAATATAACAGGGAAGAAAATATTGGATCTAGCTAATTCACAAAATGAAAGAAGACAAGCTCATTACATGTTGATAGAAAATAAAAATCACTATAATCACAATGGATTTGTTTCACATTTTACATAATTACATTATTAACATCAACCAATCTTATCCAATAGATAAATATTATAGAAATAATATATCGAATACTACTTGATACCTAAACATTTAGGAGAAGTAGCGTCCACGTGTCATACACTAAGGAATGAAATCTAAAACAGGTATATCAATCTTCCCATCACAATTGCTGCCATTTACAATTTGGAATTTACGATTCTTGACTATAATGTGAAAAAAATAAGTTGGATCCAGTTAACAACATCTTAATTAATCTTGAATTCATATAAAATATTCCTGAATTCCATCTCTTTATAAGAATATTGATGTTTAGCAGGAAAAAACAAGCCTGAAGGGTGTCTTTGAGGGTGGTGTAGTAGAAGACTTGGTTCTTGTTCTTTGGTGAGAGAAGAGAAATCCAGTAAGAGAAAAAGCTAAAGCCACCCCAAATTTCAAAAGAATTGGACTTATATCAGTCTTCCATGTCATCATCTTTTTCAAAAACCCTTGATTGTCTTATTCATCAAGAGAGAAGGAGAGATCATGGATCATTGTTGTCCCTATCCTTTATTAACTTAATCCCAAAAAAAGCCTGAGAATGAGACTTATTTATAGTTTATGCCAAGAAATAGAACATCAGAGTCAAGCAAAACCTGCACAATAACAAGGAAAATCCTACACTTCCAAGTCTAGAAACCATAAACTTCCATATGATTGAGAAAATTGACCCAAGTTTAAAAATAGTAGGTCAAGATAGATTCTAAATAGAACATTATACAGACTACAAAAGAATGAGAAAAGCAAGATTCAATTCATATAATTCAAAACTAGAGTAAGGAAGATAAAATACCTTAAACCTATAAAAAAAATCCAAAACTAGTTTACAAAAAAGTTATAGTTCAGCTTATGCTGAGAGAAGAAATGTTTCTATATAAAAGAACATTTATCAAAAACCTTGGCTTTAGTAGGAACTGTTTCTACCTAAAAGGGATTGAAGGGATCATAAAAATTAAAGGATGGAGAAAAGCACATGATCAATCATAAAAAGAAAAAGAAATCTTTCAAAACAGGAGCAAGAAAGATATATGCCTGAAAACCCATGCTAGGTCGGCATCAAAAGAAGCAATAATAGAGGTTTTATTTCAACTTCCATTAAGAAAAGATACAAGTTTTATATTTATACGATATTTATCAAGCACTTCAGCTTCAATTAAGAAAGCTCAAAACTACCAAGTTAGATTGATGAAACCTTAAAGAGATTAAGCAAACTCCATAGAAGAAGTTAAGGAGAAATACACATGATCTATCACCAATGAAATTGAAGCGATCATTAAAACACATATAAAACAAACAAGAATAATTCATATCAATCAAAATCAGAGTAAGGAGCATAAAAAAAGAAGCAAACAGAGAATAGAGAACTAAAGTTTTACCTTGATAGGGTTGTTATAAAATAGCTAAACATCAATTCAATAAGCTAGCAGAAGAAGTAGATCATCAACCTCTTTACACTCTTAAATCCTAAACTACATCTATGAATGACCCTTAACAACATACTTCATCATCTAGACATTGATTAGGATTGCAAAGCTCTTGCACCATTAACTAAACAACCCTAACTATTAGATTACAAACCTCTTGCGAATTCATGGAAGGCCTACAATGCATGTTGAGAAGTCTATGCTATTCTTCCAGGAGATCCTTGATCTCTAACTTTACTAGCACCATGTCCTAAGTATCTAGTTTCTTTTCAAGCTTCGAACAGAGATTCCTAGAGTTCATTAGCTGAACCATCAATTTTTTATCCAACAACTTTCGAGAGAAAAAAGTGTAACGATTCAAATAAATACAAAATCCAAAACAAGATCCAAAGGAGGGAGTTGTGATTGAGAGGGTGGAAATTTGGAAAACCCTATAACAAAGGCTCCTTGAGGAAAAATTGCACTAGAGAAAAATGAGTAAGTCTGATCTCTAGGTATTAAAAACTCTTTGGCATCTCCTTTTTTTAGGAGGGACGACAAAAGCCATGTGTTGGCATCCCGTTTAGAAAATGGGTTGCCAAAAGATTAAACTTTAGGGTTTCTTCTAGAAAAAGGGATGCAAAAGGCATGGGCTTTAGCGACTCTTTTTTTGAAATAGATGTCAAATATATTTATCACATCCGTTATTTCCTAAAGGGATGGAAAAATTAACATATATAATTACAAAACTGTCACAATCTTTATTTTTTACTTCCCTTTTTGAAAAACGGATTTTTTTTTGGGGAAGTAAAATCTATATCTTGTAGTAGTAAGAATATTCCCTAAACTAGAAGAGCTATAATCAAGGGATGTGATGAGGTGCTATAATCAAGGGATTTAGGTATTAATGATAGATTTCTAACACTCCCCCTTAACCTGGAGAGTAGATGTCAATCTTTCCTAGCTTGCCTCAAAATCCTTCAAGCTTAGCTTTGCCTAGTGGTTTGTCATAATGTTTGCAATCTTGGTCATAGATCATATATGGGTCAGATTCATGATGCCTACCTCAATCTTTTCTTTCATAAAGTGTTTGTCTATCTCCAAATGTTTAGTTCTGTCATAATATATGTTGAAAATTGTGCCATAGGGCCAATCATTCTACTTCAAATATTATGAATTTAATGAATTTTCTCCATTATGTTATCATATTATTTGCATGCTCACTGTGATGACTGTATCCTTGTATAAATCATGAAGATTATCCTAAATGTCTCTAGTCAGTCATCTATGCAGGAGAAGAGATGAAACAAGACTAGTATGACTTTGTAAGATATGGAGACATAAATCAAAGTCTTAGGCATTTGTAAGAGTATAATGTCCTGGACTAGCCTGCTTTGAGAAAGCTGCATAATTCCAGTCATAAGCTTATCTTATGTATAACCATGTCACAATGCCTTTTAACTGAGGTCATCATGGATTCCTACATCAGAGTTGTTAAGCTTTGAACTAGTCAAACGTCACCTTAGATCTGGTGATGATAAAGGCTATGATCAAGCTTGGTGGTTTTTCATGCAGAGTAATATGAGTGGTCAAGATGGAATCTGTCCCTCACATTAGTAGAGAGATATTACTAGGTCCCTCGATGAGTGAGTCTGAGAAATGTATGGCCATACTATGATAGAAAGGAGTTTCCCTTTCTATTGTCTGACTACTCAGAATCAGGAAAGTAACGGTCAGGAACAGGAGGATGACATCATCTATGCCTCATCCTTGGCTAAAATATTGTGTGAGAAAAGGCACATGATATGGTTATATGACAGGTTGCATCATGTTAACGATCCTCATCATATGAATTAGGTAGTCATAATGTCTTGCTAGAGGCCGCTTGTGACTTATGGGTTAGTACAGTTATTGGCCCACCACTAACTTCGTATGGGGTTACAGGGTCGCACACAAGAATGGCCTAACATAAGACAATATTTAATCTAGGGTGGACGAATTTTATATTTATATATATAATATAATATTTGTGAAAATAAAATGAATAATATTATATATATGTATTTTTTAAATACATGTTTATATATATATGATGATATTATTATATTATGATAGTTTTAAATTTAATTTCATTAGATAAATTAAATTTAATAACTAGTATGATAGAGATATAATATCTCATATTTAATTTATAAGGATAAATTAAATCTATTGGCTCTTTATTTGGATTAAATAAATAGGTTAAATTGAAATTATATGACAGATTTAATTAAACTGAATTTATTTAATTAGCCCGTCAAGATAATTAAGGGTTAATTAATTTTGAAATTTGAATATAGCCCTCATAGGTTATAAAAAATGATGGAGCAGAAAAGCTCATGTACGGATGAGAATTAAGAGCCGCATGAAAAAAACCTAGGACATATTGGAGGCGCTAGCACACAGTCTATGTTGGAGTAACATTCATATAGATACCAGTAGAGGGAGTTGATAGACGTGTTGGGTCCTGAAGATCGAAAACCAATAATGCATGAAAAGAAAGGTACAATTCTTCCTAACTTTGTTTAAACGCCATTGATAGATCCTCGATTGGGATTGATGAAATTTTTAAATTCTTCTGTTGTGCTAGTCGATCCTAACAATATACTGGGTTCTTGATCATTTTAATGTTGGACTTATTGTCACAATAAAGCTGCATTTATCCCTCATGTGGAATTACCAACTCCTTCAGTAACTTGATAACCCAGATTCCTTCACTTACTCCATAAACTACAACTTTCAATTCTACTTCAACACTACTTCTTAGCACCATAGTCTATTTCTTGCTTCTCTATGTAACTAAATTTCCCAACATATATGTGTAATACCATGAGGTTGAGCTCCTACTCTATCTGTCCCTTGCATAGTTTGCATCAGTGTAGATTTCAATATTTTTAGTTATGCCTTTCTTAAAGAAGATTCCTCTTCCAGGATTAAGTTTCATTAGCTCAGAATTTTGTGTACAGCCTCTAGTGCTCTTCCTATGGTTGATGCATAAACTGATTCACTATTCCAACTACATAGCTGATATCTGGACATGTGTGAGTTAAGTATATCAATTTCCCCACAAGTTTTATGTAATACCCAGAATTTTGGGACTAGAAGCTTGAGATTAAGCCTAACTTAAGCAGATCGGTAAGCCCCAGTTTACAAGAGTCCCAGGAATGCCCAAGAGACAAAATGTCTTTTAAGGACTAATTTAGGAAGAACAAGGTATGGAATTTTGTTCCAAAGAGTTAAAAGAAACACCCAATTCCTTTATCTAAGGGCAAAAATGTTATAAAGCCTAATTTAGATCCAAAAAGAAGAAGAAAGGCACTTGGAAGAAAGAAGAGAAATAAAATGAAATAAAAAAAATAATGTCAAGTTAGTAAATGTAGCTATAATCAAGGGCAAAAGAGACATTTACCGTTGGATCTTGAGGTTAAAATTGGAAACCAAGATTAAGGGCTAGGATTTGTTATTGAAAAAGTAAGAGTAACTATGAGAAATGAAAAATGGAAGACAAGGAAATTCAACCAAGTAACCAATGGTTAATAAGCTTCCTTGTGTACAAGAAGCCATAAACCATTGGGTAAAACATCTCCTCTTCCCCGCCCTCTTAATTTTCATTAAATGTAAGACAAGAAGGGAGAGAAAATACTCTCTTACACTTAACCAAATTACAATCAGTTGGACTAACCAATTTAGTTACAAGAGGAAACCAATAAAGGACATATCATCATATTTTTTCTCTTTCCTCTCCCATTCGGCCAATACTATACAAGGGATAATAAGTGACTTTAAAACACCGCATCCTCTTCATTTTGCTACCTAAAAGTCTTCCAAAGCAAAAGCAGTGAGAGAGAAAGACAAATATGGAATTTCATGAGCTCCAAAAAGGTAAGCACATGCTCTCTAGATTTTCACATTCTTACCCACCTTTCTAGCGAAAAATGTCTTCATGAATATTGTTTCTCTTGGCCTAAGCTTCATTTCTATGGTTTTAGTTTTTCTAGAAGAGGTGTTTTGAGGCATTTATCAAGACCCAGAGTGGTTGAATTAAAGTATAAAGCCTAGAAGAAGTAAGAGGCGAGTAAGGGCTTCCTTATTAACCATATATTGTATGGTTTAGTGGACCTTTATGGAATGGGTATTTTGTTGGAAATTATGCCCTAGGGGCTAATTATTGTACTTTGAAAATTGTTATTTAATGAATTTCTCCATTTTGTTTTCATATTATTCACATGTTAACTATGATAACTATATCATTGGATAAATCATAAAGATTGTCGTAAATGTCCCTTGTCGGTCATCTATGTCGGAGCAATGATGAAGTAAGACCAGCATGACTTTGATGAGGTATGGAGATATGATTCAAAGTCTTAGGCACTTGTAATTGTACAAGGTGCTGAATCGACCCGACATGAGACAGGTGCATGGATCAAATCATAAACTTATTTCATGTCGTCACAATGCCCTTCAACTTGAGATTATCATGGATTCCTACATGAGAGTTGATAAGTTTTGACCTAGTCATAAGTCACCTTTAACCAAGTGATGATAAAGGCTATTGTTGAGCTTGGTGGTTTTCATACAGAGGAATGTGAATGGTCATGATAGAATTTGTCCCTTATATTAGTAGAGATATATTATTAGGCCCCTCGATAAGTAAGTCTGTGAAATTTATGGTAATACTGCGATAGAAAGGAGTTTCCATTTCTATTGTTAGACTACTTAGGAATCAGGAAAGTAATGGTTAGGAATAGGAGGTTGACATTATCCATGCCTCATCCTTGGCAAAAATATCATATGACAAAAGGGATATGACATAGTTGTATGACAGGTTGCATCGTGTTAACAATCCTCATATGAATTGGGTAGTCGTAATGTCTTGCTAGAGGTCGCTTGCAACTTGTAGGTTAGTATAGTTATTGGCCCACTGCCAACTTCGTATGGGCCTATGGGGCTGCACCACTGAATAGCCCAACACGAGCTATAATGTCTAGGTTCATTGAATCTAAGATGTGTCTAAGATTCAATGACTACAATGTTTAATCTAGGGTGGACGAATTTTATATTTGTATATATATGTATATGGTATAGAATTCGTGAAACGAAAAATTAATATTATTTAATGTATATATTTTCAAAATACACACACACACACACACATATATATATGTATATATGTTATACGATAATACTATTATATTATGTTAGTTTTCAATTTAGTTTTATTAGATAAATGAAATTTAATAACTAACATTGTACAGAAATAATATCTCAAATTTAATTTATAAAGATAAATTAAATCTAATTCCATATGTTGTTTATTCGGATTAAATAAATAGGTTAATTAAAATTGTTGAAGAGATTTAATTAAACCAAATTTATTTAATGAGCTCATCAAAACAATTGAGTGTTAATTGATTTCAAAATTAATTAAGATTAATTTTGAAAATCTAATATAGCCTTATTAGTTATAAAAACTAATGGGAAGTATAACACTGGTACGTATGAGAAAATAAGGAGCCACAAGAAACCCTAGGGAGATGGGAGACATTAGAGGCGCTAGCATGCAGTTTGTGTTGGGATCATATTCATGTGGATACGGGTAGAGGGAGCTTATCTGAGGTGTCAATTCCAGGAAATCGAAAACCCTAAAATGCGAAAGGTATGATTCTTACTACTTAATTTAAGCACCATTGATAGATCCACAATTGGGATTAGTAAATTTTGAATTTTAATTTTCTGTTGTGCCTGCCAATCCTAACATATTTTTCCCCTAATTTTCAGTTGTATGGTTATTCTTAGGGTTCATGGTGGTTTGGTCTTGCAAATGGTGTTAAATAAGGTTTAGAAATAAGAAATCACAAATTTAGAACTTAAGAGTAGTGCTGCCAGATTACTTTTTCCAGAAGGCAACGATGTTATAGAGTGTTTTTTATAGGCCAAACCTGGTCTGAATGCTATGAAATTTTACAGGATGAAAGTAAACATCTTGAACTTCATTTTGATTAGTAGAATGTAATGTTTTGATCAATCAATTTAAAGTTATGATATTTTAAATTTGGACGCTGTTTCTAGAACAAATTCTGGAACAATTAAGGTTTGACAAATTTCTTGAAATTGTGTAGCTTCAGTTTCCAGTAAATGATATTCTTATTTGAAAATAAACTTAAAGAGGTTTTAATGTACTTGGAATCAGTCAATAAGGAGTTTTTTAGAATTAATTATGATTTTTGAAAATTAGCTATCGAATCTAGAAGTTGTTTGGCCAAATAAATTCCAATATCCATGAAAGTTTCCAAAAATAAAGTACACCCAATAAGATTTAATTTGATGGGTAATTTATACTAATTGGATAATTACACAAAAAGTTATAATTTTGGATTTTGAACATTAATTCTAGGCAGGATTTTGTGATAGAAGTGAGTAATTGAAAAGTCTGGAAATATGTGCATGTAATTGGCAGTGCTAACTCTTTTTCCCTTATAGTGGACTTACTAAGGATCACATTGAGCTTTGAACCAACCCAATTGGAGCTTTATAGAATTAGTTATGATTTTTTAAAGTACGATGAAAAATCTGCCAACATCATGTCTTATGCGAGTTTAAGACTTAATAGCACAAATATAATAATTAGGAGCTCCAAAGGTTAGGATTAAGCCCTTAAAGTTGTTGAAGGCCCATGTAGCCTATTGGAAATTTATTTGTGATGACTTTAATAATATGGACATTTATCTAGGGCCATGATATAACAAAGAAGAGACAATAGACACAACTTCAGTAGTTGGAAGAAAAGGTACAAAAGGGAACTCGAAGGCAAAAGGTAGTGAACTTACCTTACTTGCATGTATTGATATGTATGATTGTGTTTATATGTGCATGATTTCTTTACTTGTCTATGTGTAACATAGTTGAATGATTAAAGCTCTATTTTCTACTGATGCTATGGTATTATGTAAGAAATGTGAAGCATTGAGCATGCAGATATGTAATTACATTAACATGAGCCAATATAAGGTAATTATATCATATTAGAACTGGCTGACACCTAAGAGGGGGTGAAGTGGGTGTATGATAAAAACTTAAGAACTTTGAAAATCTTTTTAAATCTTAGTAAAAGTAATAACTATGAAAGTAATGAATCATAAATCAATAGTTAGATTAAATAATATATGTTGGAATTATAAGAACTCAGGGAAGAGAATATGCAAACTGTGATTTATCTTTGTTCGATCTAATCCATGATGACCTAGTTCAAGTCTCCAGGCTCCTCTTGAGATTTTCAAATTCACTATCTTCTTATTTAATCTAGGCATAAGGAAAGCCTTTACAACCCACAAGTTTAGCTAGGTACTTGTGAAGCATTTTACAAATCTTTCACAGAGTTACTCCCCCTTACATACCGTAAGGATACAACTTTGATGATGAAAGATTATAATTGATGTTCTCCCTCTGAAGTGAATAAGATGAACACTGAAGTACAATACAAATAATCTCTCTGTAAAATAGATTAGATAAATACTGAGAAATAAAGAGTATATGCAATGAGCATTGATGTCAGGATATTGGCATTTAGATGATGTATGCATTGGGTCTCTGATTTCTTTTTTGGATGATCTTCTATTTATAGTTGATAAGGATTGATGACCATTTCAGCCTTTCAACTTGTCCATTAGACTCTTGTTGCTTTGTTTGACCGTTCTTCATATTTAAAAAACTAGCCGCAATGTTTGGTGGACGATCCGCTTCCATAAAGTCAACTTTTATCTCTTCACATCATCTCTTCATTATATTCCTATAGGAATACATTACACACTAATACAATAAAGTGTAAGAGTGATTGGAAGCAATAAGAGTGAGTTTAATAATCATTCCATGATTTTTTAAAGTTACGATACATTGTATGTCGCATCACTCGAGTGGTCACTCGAGTGATCCTGGGTCATCACTCGAGCGATCCCCTTCAAAATATAGCAGAGAGTATCAGATTCATTTTCCACCTTCATCACTCGAGTGGTCATTCAAGTGATCCTTGGTCATCACTTGAGTGATCTCTTTATTTAGATTCAAAACATGGTAAATTATATATCATCAGAAAGCTCTTGCCATCTACATTACTCAAGTGATCTCTTGAGTAATGCCTTCCAAAACTTGGTAGAGAGCCAAAACACAAGGGAACACCTTGGGGAAGTTCCATGACCTCCATATAAGTCATTTTAGCTTCATATTGACCCATTCCAACCTCCAGTATTATTTATAAGAGCTTAAATCTTGATATGCTCATTTGATCTTGTAAGTCTTCTGTCTTCAATCTCTTCTTGATTTTCCTCTTTATGATCATTCTTTATAACCCAACTAGATATCTTCTTGAATTGATGATTATTCTTCATAATCCAACTAGATATCTTCTTGAATATCTTCAATCTTCTTTCTTTGCTTGAGTAATCTAGAAGATATGCAACATTAAATATAATAGTTAGTCAATGTAGAAGATAAGTATATCATGCAAACGTTTTGCTCTTAGTTGACATATATATTTGACATTATCAAAACCAATCATATCTAACATTCTCCCCCTCTTTGATGATGGTAAATCCTTAAAGAAAACTATGTATGAGCTATAAAAGCAAATTAAGAGCAACATATTTTTCTTGCCTTTCTCTCCCCCTATTAACATCAGCAAAAAGTTTGAAGTATAAGGAAGAAATGCTTGTAGAGAAGTAAATATGAAAACAAATTAGAAATGTCTTTATCCCTATTAATCAAAATAAATGTGTCAAGAAAACAATTTTCTCTCCCACTATTTGAAGGTAATTTCATCTTTAATATGATGCAAATGAACAATGGTTTTCACTTTTCAAAC
This sequence comes from Inga laurina, assembly GCA_963855925.1. Lineage (NCBI taxonomy): Eukaryota > Viridiplantae > Streptophyta > Magnoliopsida > Fabales > Fabaceae > Inga > Inga laurina. The sequence goes on along the minus strand of OY979702.1, from coordinate 28,543,916 downwards.
CTGGAACAACTTGAAGATGTTTTCAAAAAAACCATTCATAATCAAGGATATGCAAAGTATTCCAAAAATATAAAGAGAGGGTTTAGAAATACTCATTTATATTCATAGCGCTGATGATTGATCCATGAAGTCCATTTCCTTCTTTTCTTGTCCTGTCAGTATAATGACCCAAATAGAGATTAAGGGCTAATGACATCAAAATTGATTGTAATTAGTGTAATTAAACACTTTTGGAGAAATGTGATGTGAATTTGATATAAATGTATGCAGTGATGATTTAGTAATCATAGTGAAAACAAGGGGCAAAATAGTAAAAATTGGAAATTTACAAACCAATTGGTTAGTTACCAAAGAGGAAACTCATTGGTAATTGAGAATCAATGGTTGAGATTCATTTTCTATGGGTTGGAATCATGTGCTATGTACCTATGTGAACTCATGAAAGTGAGCAAGATGTTGACAAGTTGCTTAATGAGGACCATGGGATCTGGCCAATGTGTCAAACTCATCTTTCTCTCTCTTCTCTCCCTCAAATCGGTAGGTGAGCCTAAGAAAAAGGGAAAGCTTCATCTTCTTCTTCATCCTTGATCATCTCTCTCTCTCTCTCTTCACCTCCATTTCCGGTGACCAAGGAAGAAAGAGGAAAAGAAAGGTGAGATTTTGATACCTTTGTTGACCTCTAATGCTCTAGACCTCTTCTTTAATGTTGTACATCTCATTAAGAGCTTCATTGTGTTGATTTCAGAATTTTGAAAGGTAGTAGTTTGGGTGTTGGAGCAAATTTGGAAGTTGAGAATCAAGGTTTTGGCTTTAGCAAATTGAAGAGATGAGCATTTGGATTATTTTGGTATATTTATCATGATTTTTAGTTGAGCTTGATGAATTCTAGAATTTGCCCTGGTTTTATGCAAATTTATGAATGCATGAGTTACATGATGGATGATGTCGAAACTGGTTTATTGTGAAGTTATTTGAGTATTGGAGATGGTTTTGAATTTTGGAAGTGAATTGAATAAAATTGGGTATTGTGTGTTATATAGACTCAAGAGTGAGATTGTTGTTAAAAATGGGTTTTTAGGTGTTTTGAGGTTACCAATGGGTTCCTTAAGAAATTTTAAGTGGGAATGAGCTTTGTGGTGAGTTTGGAAACCATTGGGATCAGTTTTGGCAAATCTGGGAATTTCTGTTAGTTACTGCGATCTGGCAATCTGATAAGCATCACTCAAGTGAGGGGGTCTCACTCGAGAGCTGCAATATAATTTCCTTTTTCCTTATGTATTTCACCTGTTTTTTGATAAAAAGAAAGAGTGCACTTCCTAACCCACGAGTGATATTGGTGATCATTCAAGTGAGCATGGGTTCACTTGAGTGAACGTGTGAGTTCATGTTATAGGGCTATGTCTTGGGTTGTCACTCACTGGCCAATTCTCAAGAGTGTGTTCTGACACTCACAACTGTAGTCTTCTCACCCGAGTGTTAAAGGTTGTGCTCGAATGAGCTTTTTCCTCTAAAGTTAGCTGTGCTCTCGAGTTGTCACTTCCTGTGTTGCACTTTCGGGAACTCGAGTGAATTTGGAGTCATTACTCGAGTGCAAAACCTCATGCTGGAGTGTTGTAAGCACTTTCTGACCTTTGTTCTTGCTCACTGTCAAACACTCGTGAGTGAAAGCCATTCTCACTAGAGTGCAAGTCTCTCATCACTCGAGTGAGTCAGCAAAAAATTAGTGTTCTGCTTCCAAAAAAGGGGTCTTTAGGGTAGTTTCTCCCAACCCTTTTGGCATATGTGTAGGCCTCTAATAGCCACCTAAAGAGTTCGAATGATAACCAACCTAGTATATTATAGACATATGTATTTGGAAAAGAGATTGATCGGTTGTCCCTAATTTGGTTATAGGATTTGACATCTACAATACTCGTGAGCCTACTGTGCTGAGGAACATCAGGAAAGAACAAGGTAGTGACTCTTTCTCTTATACTGTGTGTAAAGCATTGTATGTGTGTTTATCATGCATGGTGTTGTCGATGCTACCTTGTAAAGCTTTATGCCTTGTGATGCTGCTGCTTTGTGATGCTTTGTGCCTTATGATGCTGCTGCTATGTGATGCTTTGTGCCTTGTGATGTTGCTGCATAGTGTTTACCGTGAAAGCGGACATAGTGATTACAACCAAAGCTAGCATAGTATTTACCATGAAAGCGGACATAGTGATTACAGCGGAAGCTGTTGTATTGTGAATACAACTGTGAGTGCTGTCGTATGTGGCATGAGCCATATATCATTGTGATGCTACCTAACATGATCATATATTCTATGTGTTTAAACATTGTATGAGTGATTTGTTACTATTGGGATTCATTTGAATCTCATTCTTTCCTTTGACTAACCATCAGACAGGGCAAATGGCTTTAAGGAGAAGCGGACAACTAGGAGCGGTTAGGACCTTGTAGAGACGTCTTACATTTTAGACTATTGATTATCTATTTTTGCTTGGGATTATTATATATATTTTGGATATGTAATCCCCTATTTTGGGAAAATATACATCCATTATATATATACATGCAACCCAGGGGTGCCGGGATTTTAGTTGGGCACTCTAATATTTATGAATGTGATTTTACTGCACAGGTAATTGTATTTGAATGTGAATGTGAGACCAGACTAATTATATTTTTGAATTACTTTTCTGGACATCCCATCTTGAAGATTAGGGATTATAAATGTTGTTTTTGTCCTATTGGTCTCTATTTCACTTAAATTTCATAACTCGGATATAATTACGGTGAGGGGGTTATAGTTAGATCCATGATGTTGTGTTCACCATACTTTTGATGCACAACTCTGATGGATCAAGTTCATAAGAGTGAACTATAGTTAGATTAGTGGTAGACTCTGAAGTATGGTCAATAGAAAGCTTAGGAATAGCTTTCCTTAGAATGCTACCAAAATCATCCTAATTTGTGCCTTTTGTTTCTTTGAGTATTGCAACCAGTATTAAATCATCTTTCCTCAAAGTTGATATATTCTCCTTTTAGTGTGTTAAGAAATGATCTTGTTTAGAGCAAATTCTCCTATATAAGTAAAAGCTTTCTTGCAAGGAGAATGGTTAGTGAAATCAAGTATCAAAAGCTTCATTTCTATAAAATACATGCAAATTATGATCATGGAAAAAAGATATATGAGTAACTCATCATTAAAACCGATCAATTGAGAGTAAATGCATATGAGTATGTTATAATGATTTTCTTCAAATAAAGGAGATAAGCCTTTAAGATATAAAATACATGTGAATGTGAAACTCTCCCTGTTAATAATGCAGTTAATAACTCTCTTGGACTTGTAAAACTATTAGAAATTTCATAGAGAGAATGAGTATGAAAATCTAAAGATTTAAAGAGAAATCAAGTTTTGAAAATGATGATATTATTTAGGGTTTTAAGGCCATAACCCTGTATCACTTGAGTGGTCACTCGAGTGATTCTACTTGACTATCACTCGAGAAATGTAACTCAGAGAATTTTAATTATGTAAAATTACAATACCTCACTCGAATAATATCGTAATTACTTGAGTCATAATCCTCTAGAGTCCATTAATACATCGTTGGCTACTCATTGTCTAATTATATGATCAGTATTGACGGATTCTAAAGTGTAGTCTCTGTGAGCATTTAAGTATACTAAGATGAGCTCGGAATAAGGCCCTGAAGTTATGGTTAATCAAATCATAGAGTTGTCCAATCTTGCCATTTCACAGAAGTGATGAACTCAGCATTGTTCATAGCAAGTTCTATGTGATTGTTGAAGCTCCTCTCACCAAAGAACGAAGGACCAAAGAGACCAGCTTTAGCAAAGTATTGTATCTCATCTATCCTTGAAGTCTCAACGCCTATCCTCTATGCCTCTTGTGTAAACTTGGAGTAAGGTTCAACAATTTAAATAAAGTGGTTGCAAATCACTTAGAGTGATTGAAGATCACTTGGAGGTCTAATGTTAATTAAACAACATTTGGAAGTTTTGATATAGTACATAACTTCTTAACTTCATAACCTTAATGAGCCTTTCATTGGTAACATCAAGTAAAGCTTAGTTTGTTTGAATGGTGGATCTAATGAATGAGGCTCTAGATGATCTAGCTTTAACTGAGGATTGTGCTTCATCATCTCTAGATGCCTTTAGGCTCTATACTCTATCTCTTGCTAGTAGCGCCCACTAGTGATATGTGTATATTCATCTTTTAGATGTGCATCTTCTTAACTATAAGAGTCATTATAACGGTCTCATTTTGCTTTAAGTACCATATCTTGTTGACCTTGAGGAATAGATATGCCAAGTGAGGGTATGTCATTAGAGTATTTGTTGTAGAAGTATATATGTACCTCTTATTCTCTGACAAACGTGATCTTTCCAGTGTTCCTCTCCTCCTTGCTGATAGTATAGGCCATTGTGTGATAACTATTCTTGATAAAGTGAGTGAGGTTATTAGCCTTATTCACCAGGTCTAGTGTAGGTATAATAGATAATCTAGCGAAGATTGCATATAGAGCTAGGATTGAGTTGAGAAACCACATCTATTCTCATGGTATGATGATTCTGAATATTTCTGGCTTATTGAACACTTTGAATAGTCTGATAGGAAACTTCTAGATCCTTAACTATTTACTGATTATTGAGGCTAAGATGGTGACCCATTTGATCTCTTATTGTTGTTTTCAACTTCTCCTCAATAACAATTCCTTCTCAAAGCATAACTCAGCAGCCTTCATGTCATAGTAGAGATGTTTTCTACCTTAGAAGTAGGAAAGATGACTGAATAGTGAAGGCTTGTAGTGTTGGAAGTATGAATCCAACTCATGAGTATCGTTCAATGTTTTCAAATCAAGATAGACATCTTAACAAAAGGATTTCTTGTTATATTCATTGTCATTCCTAGCCTTGATCTCGACTTGAGCCTCTTTGACTTGAATTCTGCTAAGGCCACTAAGAGATCTTCCTACTCTTTCTCCTTTTCTGATTGTATCACTAGTTAGTCAATTGCTAATGATGGGGTATCACTTGAGTCATTACTTGAGTGATACCATAGATTCAGCTTCTGATCACATTGCAACACTGCCAGTCATTATTAGCCTTTGTTCTTTGTACCCGAAAGCATAGCAACTTGGTCAATTCCTGCAAAAGGATAAATACATGCTCTTTGGTACCCAACTCCTCTGGGGTCCGTACAATATTAGGCATAATAAATCATATGCTTTTATATAATTAAACCATATGATTATTGAGCAAAGAGTGTATTAAATCACCAAAGATTAAAATTATAATGTTGTCTAATTAATTCACGACATGAAGTATAGCAAACAATTGATACCAAGAATGATGTTTTCAAAAGAACAGTATGCAAATATGCTTTGTATAGAAAAATATGTCATTGAAAATATTTTCATGCAATCTATGTAAGTTGGATCAAAAGAGAGTAGATAATCTATTCATAATGACCAACTTTTATGAAACAATAAATTATAAATGAAATCAAGTTTTCTAAGAGTGAATTATGCAAATTTAAATCTCAAATGTTATTTCAAATCATGAAAATGAATTGTAAAATTGAAATTTTAAATATATGCAAAACTTATCTTTGAAATATATTTACAATCGATGCTCATGTTGAAAGTGGTGGAAGTCAATAGTTATAAAATATAGATTAGAAAGCTTCATTTTATAGTTCAACTAAGATAAAATGTTAATCATTAGAGTTAACATGTTGGAGAATTTTCCTTGGTGCCAAAGTCATATGAATAACCAATAGTATTAGCTCGATAGATATATATGAGCATCATGAGTTTGGTATTGATTCATAGACTATCTTGACAATTAGAGTTGTGTCATGAAAGATATGAATATTCAATACAAGGATTCAGATACATGACACTAGTTACTTAAAGATAGATCATATCAATGGTTAAAGTGTTTGAGCAATAAAATGAGTATAAGAATTTATGAATGATGAAGCATATATTCTTTCATCCAAATGACTAGCATTTTAGAATAATATCCTACTAAGTTATTTCACTATAATGGTTAATACATTAAGATTCAATACATTGATGAACATTCATAATGCTTGGAATAACTTGGCCAATAAGGATTTGTGCATTAGGCACAAGGCTTTCACATATTGAACTCTTTTCTAGGAAATAAACTTAAAACTCATATAGAGAGTTAACTTGTTAGACGTAAGGTCTAACATGTTAGAGAATAAAGATTAAAGAGTTCAAGCATTGGATAACATATTTAAGATCAATGATCAATATGTGAAAGATGGGAAAAATCTGGTGGGTGAATTTGAAGCATTTTTTATATTTAGTAAACAAAAATATTAACTTTCAATTTTGAAACCAATTTGAATGAAAAAAAAAGTATGAATAATTTTCAAATAATGTGTATGCATTTTTATAAACAAGATGAATTGGAATTTAAGTACATTTTTGAAATGTGCATTTCAAAACTCAAATACATAGAAAAGTTATGCACAATTTCGCTTAGTCCATTTAGCAATCTAAAAACAATTTGATAGCCATAAATGATTGATTGTTAATGGTATGCAATAATGAGCAAGTTATTCATTACCCAAATAAATAATTTATATAATCACATTATAGAGTAAGGATTAGATATCATGGTAATTCCTCTTATCCTTGTGATAGTTTGCTTGGTTTTGCTAGAATAATATTGATTTTCCTCCTTTACACACTCAACACCAAAATCCAAACTCCACAATTTAGCATAATCAAGATATGAATTTTATTTTCATGTGGCCAAAGTTTTGAGAAGCTTTTTCTTATCCTACAGAACTGTATAAATTTCTTTTTCTTCATGGTATCCAATCTTGCTTGGATCAATTTCTTGTTAGCTTGCAGGAATCATGATAAAATTCACATGCTCTAAGAATATAATCAATTCAAGGCAATTAAGCATAATGAATTAAATATGACTTTATTCATACAAATATTTTTTTTCTTGAAGTATGCATATATGTATAAAGTGTGAAGCTATTGAACATTGTGATTCTTTATGAATGAATTTTCTAAAGATTTTGAAAACATATGTGCAATACTCATTCCTAAGGTTACAAAGTATAAACCATAATAAATATTAAAAATGATAATGTAGGAGGTTTTAGTGTTGTTTACTTTTATGTTAGGTGCTTGAAGGATTGTTTTTGCTTACCCACTGCATCTTTCTATGATGTTGATACTTTAAATCCCTTGCTTTGGGTGCTGGTGACCTTCTCTTAAAAATATAGACTCCAGGAGTCTTTTACTTAATGCTTGAGGATTCTTCTTTTCTTGTTCTCATCAAGAAAGTTGAACAGTACTCTATGGTAGTCTATTCTTAAGGTGAAACATACTCTTTTCATCCATTGCCTTTCTTTATGGTTACACTTTATAGTTCTAGCAATGGGTGATTTGAGAGTTCTCCTAATTGATATGAATCTCCTTTCAAATGCATTAGGAACTCCTGGAATCTTCTTCATTTTCTTTGTACCCTTATGTCCATCCTTTTTAGAATCAATCCGCACACCTGAAACACCATATGGACATTTTGGTACCCACTTTGCTTTGGGTCCTGAAACGTTAGATTTTGAACCTATTTGCCTTTTAGGAACCCAAACAAATTTATTTCTCAAATTAAAATTTCTTCTAATATAGCATGTATGAGAAATATGACTGGATTTACCACAATAATTGCAAATTGTATGAAGATATGCATTATGGGATATCATCCAAGTATTATGTCAATCATGAGAGTAGAAACTCAAATGGATTTTATTTGAACATTCTTTCTTCCCAACAAACTTTTAAGCATATTTGAAAACATTTTTGCTTTTCTTAATAGAATCAACAATTGTTTGAAAAACAATCTTATGTAGACTTTGAAAATCTATTTTTCAAAAATCACGAGAAGAATTGAAACTTTTTACCTTAAGTTCATCTTGAGCTTCGAAGAGTGATCTTTCATGTCTGTCTATAATGAGCTCCTTTCAGGAATCCTCTTCTTCTTGTCTATCCATGTTGACTGTATGAAAGTGTTCTATGATTTCTCCTTTATCATCATCAACTTCCAATTGTTCATGCACTGTAGATGTGTAGCTTGTAGTTTCACATGAACTGTCAACACTTTCAACTTCAACATACATGTTAGAAGTATACATAAAATCAAGAGTGTCCTAGTTATCTTTAGCATTAGGACACAATCTAATTTTCTAAAAGTCATTTTCGGTTAAAGCACTATGCAAAATTTTTATTGCTCTAATATTCAACGGAAACATTTTCTTTTCTCTTTCTATAAAATCCTTTCTCGGTTTGAAATCAAAAGCATTTGCAAAAACATTCCACATATCAAAATATGATACTTTAATAAAACTAGTCATTATAACTTCCCAAAACCAAAAATTAATATCTTTTAAAAGAGGCAGAATTGAATAGTCAAAACCTTAGGAAAGCATATAATACCCAAAATCTGCCATTATAAACTCTTGAGACAATTAAGTCCTTTAAACAAGAGTTCATCTCTAACACTAAATGTTAGAATAGCTGACACCCACGAATTGGGTGAACTGGGTGTAAGATAAAAACTTAAGAATATTGAAAATATTTTCGCATCTTTGTAAAAGTAATAAGTGTGAAAGTAATAAATCATAAATCAATAGTTAAATTAAATAATATATGCTGGAATTATTAAAGCTCAAAGAAGAGAATATGCAAACTATGATTTATCCTAGTTCTGTCCCATCCGTAATGACCTATGTCCAGTCCACAAGCTTCTGTTGAGATTTTCAAATCCACTATCTTCTTGTTTAATCCAAGCACAATAAAAGCCTCTACAACTCATAAGTTTAGCTGGGTACTTATGAAGCAATTTACAAATCTTCCATGGAGTTACTCCTCCTTACACACTGTAAGGTTACAACAGAGTTACTCTCCCTTACACACTGTAAGGATACAATTTTGATGATGAAGGATTATAATCAATCTTCTCTCTCAGAGGTGAATAAGATAAAAACTAAAGTACAATACAAATAATCTCTATGTAAAATAGATTAAATAAATATTGAGAAATAGATAGTATATGCAATGAGCAATGATGTTAGGATGTTGGCATTTAGACGATGTATGCACTGGGTCTCTTATTTATAGGTTAGATGAACAAATAATCTCTTATTTCTTGAATCTCTTTCTTCTTGATTTTCTCTTGATGATCATTCTTTATAATCTAGCTAGATATCTTCTTGAATTGATGACCATTATTCATAACCCAACTAGATATCTTCTTGAATATCTTCAGTCTTCTTTCTTTGCTTGACTAATCTACAAGATATGCAACATTAAATATAGTAGTTAGTCAATGTAGAAGATAAGTATATTATGCAAACATTTTGCTCTTTTTTGACATCAATATTTGACATCATCAAAAATAATCATATCAACATATAATACACTAGCATTTATCTTACATACATTGTTGTATTTTTTACTACTGAGATTCCCTCAAATCTCACCCTCCCCCAACCAGCCATAAAGGTATGTAAGCACAGAAGAGGAGTACAGAACAATGTGCTAGATGAAGAAGTTACGATAAGGAGATGAAGATTACGACACGCTAATTTGTTATGTATAATTAATATTTGAAATGGTTAATGGTATAACCCACATGACATATAGGTGTTTTTTGAAGTGCGATAATTGAACTAGGAAATGGGTAATCATACAGTACAAGCCCATTAGCTAAGTTAACAGAGGAATTAATAAGCAGAGAAAATTATAATAGTAATTAATGGAAGAACTGATGAGTTAAAGTTAAAAGTAACCCTGTAAATATGTTAATCCGGTAAATACGGTTTTATCCAAACAAATAATGCCCCAAGAACATTATGAAAGTTTTTGGCAGGGAGCTTATTTACTGATTCTCTTGAGCCGTAATAATAATGCTATCACTTCCGATGCATAATAAAGGGGCATAAGGAACGGGTGCTATATTTGGTGGTATCAGAGAAAAGATTATGGCACTTGGCTAGTATGCTCTGTTACTGTGATTAGGTATAGTAATACATTGTTAGTGATCCCATAACTAGAATGAAATATGCCTGATGGACAAACCCAAAGGAAATAGAATTTTCCCTAACTACTAAGTAGCAAACTAATTTAGAGAAAGGGTCAGAGGTGTACATAGAGAATGAAATGGAGCACTAGTAATGTATACTCAGTATAGAAGGGTATGTGCTCCAGAGAATCTGATGTCGAGCCGGCCTGCGACCTGGATTCCAATGGAACTGAGTGGTTAAGCGTGCTCAGGTGAAAATAATTTCGTGATGGGTGACTCCCTGGGAGGTTAAGTTAGCAGGGTTATGGAGACTTGAGGAAAAGTAATTGTCTTAAGATTTCTCCATAACTACGGATCATCTTAGTTAGACGAACTATATTTAAAGGCATATAGAATATGAATTTGAACCTCAGGATTAAGGTTGAACCTTCATGAAGCTTGAGGTTAATACTTGAATATTGTAAAGGATAGAATTAGAGCTATAAATCATGATGATTTTTAGCATGCATATTAGGTAAGATTGAGGACTCAATTAATTTTGAGGTTATAGATAAAGTAGGAAGTTAAGAATTGGATTGTGATCCAAGAATGTATTTTGAGCCTTATGTTATTAAGAACACTGAAATGGCTCAGAGTTGTTTAAGGCATAGAATATAGTTATGGATGCTTAATTGATGATTGTGTATGACCTTGATCTTAAGAAGCAATGAAAGAATAAAAGAATGTTATATATTGCTTCTTTACTTAGAATGATGTTTTAGTAATCTGAACAATGACTCAAGGTGATTCAAGGTATTAAGAGAATAATTAAAGAATATGATAGAATCTAGAAGCCTCTATACGACAAATTGAATTTAAGGCAGAAAAATGTGATAGATGATTGACCATATGCCCCAGTAAATTATAACCTAAGAGTCAAACGATATTTGAATTAATTCTCTAGGTAATTAAATTGAATGAATTGAGGTACTATAGTGAATTGAATAAATTGAGGTACTAGAATGACTTGAATGAATTGAGGTTTTTGGGGGTTGTTGGTTGCTAATCCAGTATAAGGAAAGATTGAGATTACAAGTATTCCCTTAGAAAAAAAAATGATTGAGAAATTTTTTCCCTGATAGAACAGAGTAATAGAAAGAATGAGAATCATCATGAATTATGGTCTCATAGTTAAGATAGAGAATAGAATATACAAGTAGCTTACGGATTCCCTATATAACCTGGGTAAATTACCCTGGTAGGTAAGGGAAGTCGAATTATGCCTGGATATGGACTGATAGCGAAAGTCCATACAGAATGACCCTAGATGAGATGGCAAAATATAGAATTGTTAGAGAAAAGGGTTTGTTACCCGGTAAATCACCACTGGCTGCTCTAGTGCTATTGTAGAAGAAGGACAAAAAAGAAATTTAAGAAAGAACAGGCATGACAAAACAAGTCAAGTGATGTTGTGGAGTGTTTAGGCAGTCATAGCCAAACAGCATTTAGAACTAGAAGGGCAGAAGTCCATGGTCATAATACTAAGAATTGTCAGGCAATGTCTTGAAGAGGTGGCAAAGCCTGAGAATTATGGGCAGTATCCTAGAAACGGCGGGAAGGCTAGAATTCAAATGGCCGAAAGGCTGGAATTGAAATAGCTGAAAGGCTGGAATAACGGTCGTAAGGCTGGAATATAAAGGACTGCGTGTCCTAAGAATTTCCTAACAGACTGCGTGTCCTGTGAATGAATATGAATGTTTGAGAATAGATGGTTTGTTTTTCGTGCTTCGTGAACATTACATATGGGTATGATGAATGGCTTGAATAGCAAGAGTAGAGCCTGGATTGTATACAGAATGAATGACCTTATAGAACAACTGTCTGGTTCATGAGTATATGTGAAAATTGAATTTTGAACTAACCAATGGATTATTGAACAGAATTTTTGACCAATTTTTAGTAGTCATTTTTTAACTAAGTTAACTCAAAAGAAGGGATCCTTAAAGGAACCAGATAGTCGTAGCAGTACAGAATTGAAAGAGGCCAAAAACTATTGCAACAATACTCAGTTTGTTGGGTCTTGCCAGATGAATTCAGAATGTTTCTTGAATTGGTTTGCCACTTAATTGAAACAAAGAATTGAAAGAAAGATTTTTTTAGTAGGATGATGTCTATAAGAGGATTTCATAGAGCTGCAGGAGAGGTTGCAACTCACACTAGTGTTAACTGTTCCCAATCCTAGAATGCAACCCTTGTATGGTCTGCAAAGAATGTGACCCGTGTGTGGTCTGTAAAGAATGAATAAGGAAACCTGTGTGGTCTGTAGAGAATTGCAACCTATATGATTTGCAGTGAAGTGACCATTATGGTTTGTAATATAATGATAAAGAAAGAAAGGATTGGGATATGTCTTGGTAAAGCAGGACAAAATGGTAGTTGTGCCTCTCAATAGTTCAAATCTCACTAGATCAATTACCTCACTTGTGAATTGAGCTGACAGCAATTATTTGCTTTAAAATAAAATAGTACTACTTTGTATGGCGCAATTGTAAAAATGCACTGCGACCATAGAAATTTCTAATATTTGACAAAGCAAAAAATTGAATATGAGACAACATAGATAAAAAGAAAAGTAGTGACGCAATTATCGTCACTTATGCTTTAAATTCAAAAAGCGGTGCAATTGTCGGTCATAATGATACGGTACAAAAATGATAGAAGGGTCTAGAAATCTGAACTTATTAAGTTAGATATTACTTGCTAGCTGCAGTGCTAGTTAAGAGAAAAGTAGTCTGAGAGCTTAGATTGAAGAAGCTTAGATTCAAGATAGATCAGTAAGGTCTATCAAAAATAGAATTGAATGAGAAACCCTCAATAATTTGAGGTGTTAGTAGGGAGCAGAAACAAAGAAATTAAACCCTCGCTATAGTGGTCATCTTGAGGTATTATTAAGAATAGGACTAGTAGCAAATTTTGAGGATGAAATTTATTGACGGGGGAAGAATTGCAATACACCTAATTTTGGGACTTGAAGCTTGAGATTAATCCTAACTCAAGTAGATTGCTAAGTCGGGTTTGCAAGAGTCCCAATAATTCCCAAGAGATAGAATGTCTTTTAGGGACTAATTTGGGAAGAACAAAGTATGGAATTTGGTTCCAAAGAGCTAAAGGAAATACCCAATTCCTTTATCTAAAGGCAAAAATGTTATAAAGCCTAATTTGGATCCAGAAAGAACAAGAAAGGCACTTGGATGAAAGAAGGTAGAGAAATAAAATGAAATAAAAGAAATAATGACAGCTTAGTAAATGTTGCCATAATCAAGGGCAAAAGAGACATTTGCCATTGGATCTTAAGGTTAAAATTGAAACCCAAGGTTAAGGGCTAGGATTTGTTCTTGAAAAAGTAAGCGTAACTATGAGAAAAGAAAAATAAAAGACAAGAAAATTCAACCAAGTAACTAACGGTAATAAGCTTCCTTGTGTACAAGTAGCCATAAGCCATTAGGTAAAACATTTCCTCTTCGCCTTCCTATTATGTTCAATTAAAGGAAAGACAATAAGAGAAAGAAAATACTCTCTCACATTTAACCAAATTATAATTAGTTGAGCTAACCAATTTAGTTACAAGAGAGAACCAAGAAAGGACATATTATCACATTTTCTTTTCTTTCTCCCATTTAGCCAATACTTGATAAGGGACAATAAGTGACTTTGAAACACCTCATCATCTTCATTTTACTACCCAAATGTCATCCAAAGAAAGAGTAAGGAGAGAGAAAGACAAATCTGGAATTTCAAGACCTTAAGAAAGTTAAGCACCTTATCTCTAGATTTTCACCTTCTTACTTACCTTTCTTGCCAAAAATGTCTTCAAGATCATTGTTTCTCTTGGCTTGAGCTTCATTTCTATGGTTTTAGTTTTTCAAGAGGAGGCATTTTGAGGCATTTATCAAGACCCAAAGTAGTTGAATAAAAGAATAAAGCCTAGAAGAAGCAAGAGGTGAGTAAGGGCTTCCTTTTTAACCATATATTGTATGGTTTAATGGAGCTTTATCGAATTGGTATTTTTGCCTAAAGTTTTAGTTGTATGGTTATCTTAGGGTTCATGGTGGTTTTGGTCTCATAAATGGTGTTAAATAAGGTTTAGAAATTAGAAGTCACAAATTTATAACTTAAGAGTATTGCAGTTAGATTTCATTTACTAGAAGACAGTGATGTTGTGGAGTGTTTTTTATCGGTCAAACCTAATCCAAATGCTATAAAATTTTACAGGATGAAAGTAGACATCTTGAGATTTATTTGATAGGTATGATGCAATTTTTGGACTAGTCAATTTAAAGTTATGATTTTTCAAAGATGGACCCTGTTTCTGGAACTGATTCTAGAATAGTTAAGGTGTCACAAATTTCTGGAAATTGTGTGGCTTCAGTTTCCTATAAATGATATTTTTATTTGAAAATAAACTTAAATAGTTTATAATGTTGTTGAAATCAGTCAAAATGGAGTTTTCTAGAATTACTTACGAGTTTTGAAAATTAGGCATTGAACCTTGTAGTTGATATGTGGTAGATTGATGGTGACGTGCTTTTGTTTGGCCAAATGAATTCCAATATCGATGAAATTTCCCAAAAATAAAGTACACGTAATAAGATTTTATTTGTTGGGTAATTTGTACTAATCGGATAAGTACACAAAATTTATGATTATTGGATGTTGTGCATTCATTTTGGGTAGGATTTTGTGATAAAAGAAAATAATTATGAATTTTGGAAATGTGTGCGTGTAAGTAGTAGTGCTAAATATTTTTCCCTTACAGTAGACTTAATAAGAATCACTTGGGCTTGAACCAACCCAATTGAAACTTTGTAGAATTAGTTATGATTTTTCAAAGCATAGTGAAAAATCTACCAGCTTTATGTCTTATGCTAATTTAAGACTTAAAGGCACATATGTAATACTTAGGAACTCTAGATGCTAGGATTAGGCCCTTAAAGTTGTTAAAGGCCAATGTAGCCCATTGGGCATTTATTTGTCATGGCTCTAATATGGCCATTTATCTAAGGCCATGATATGACAAAGAAGAGACAATGGAAGCAACTTCAGTGATTGGAAGAAAAGGTATAAAAGGGGACTCGAAGACAAAAGGTAATGAACTTACCATACTTGCGTGTATTGATATGTATGCTTATGTGTTGATGTGCATGATTGCTTTACTTGTCTATATGTAGCATAGTTGAATGATTGAAGCTATGTTTTCTATTGATGATATGGCCATATGTAAGAAATATGAAGCCTTGAGCATGCAGATATATCATTATGTTAACATGAGCCTACGTAAGGCAAGTATATCATGCACTAGCATTTATCTTACAAGCATTGTTAGTATTGTTTACTACTGATATTCCTCCAAATCTCACCCTTCCCCCAACTTACCATACAAGCACGTAAGCATAAAAGACGAGTATAGGACAATGTGCTAGATGAAGAAGTTGCGATGAGGAGATGAAATTAAGACATGCTAATCTATTATGTATAACTAATATTTGAAATGGTTCATGGTATAACCCATATGGAAAATGGACATTTTTTGTAGTGCGATAATTGAACTAAGAAATGGGTAATCACACAATACGAGCCCATTAGTTAAGTAAACAGAGGAATTAATAAGTAGAGAAAACTCTGTTAGTAATTAATGGAAGAACTAATGAGTTAAAGTGAAAAGCAACCCCTTAAATACGTTAATATGATATTTACAGTTTTACTAAACGAATAGTTCTTCAAGAAAAATTGTGATACTTTTTGACTGGGAGCTTATTTTCTGATTCTCTTAAGTCGTAATAATAATGATTTTGATTTTGATGCATAAAAGAAGAGTATAAGGAATGGGTGTTACATCTTATATACATATTTAAGTTAACTGGAACACCTTATGGTCTGATCTTTAGGTGACATTCTTCTTCCATTAGTGTCCCCTCAGGTTGGGCACCTAACATTCCTGTCTCATATAGTAGGTCCTGGGTCTACTTCCTATGTGATATACTGATGCCCTTTTTAGTTCTTGCTACTTTCATGCCAAGAAAATACCTCATTTATCCAAGGTCTTTTACTTGGAATTTAGTTGATAAATCTGATTTTAGTTGGGCAATAGATCTTTCATCGTTCCCTATAATAATTATGCCATCTACATGGACGAACACTATGTCATCTACTTGTCCTTAAGTTTGCCCAAGTCCTTTCATTGCTTTGGTGAATATACCAAACCATACCCTAGGAGATTGCTTAAGTCCATACATTGACTTATTGAGTTTACACATAGAGTTGTTAGGAGCTAGAACTCCATTTGGAATCTCCATGTATACTTCTTGATAGTCTCCATTCAAAAATGCATTCTTCACATCTAGTTGGTGCGATGACCAATCCAAGTTGGCTGTAATTGATAACAATACTTAGATTGTATTAAACTTGGCTATTGGAGCAAATATCTTTTGATAATCAATCCCATATGTCTACGCATATCCTTTTACAACAAGTCTCACCTTTTTTTTATTGATATAACCAATTAGATTGAATTTTGGGGTAAAAATCCACCAGCATCTTACTGATTTCTTTCCTTTAGGAAGAGTTATAATCTCCCACATTTTATTTTCCTTCAATGCATTCAACTTTTCTTCTATAGCTTGTTTCAAATTCGGATAAGTCATAGCTTAAAAGAATGTGTTTGGAATTTTCATCTGTGTACTGTTTACAATAAAGCTTTGAATTTTTACAGACAAGTTACTTTATGAGACAAACCATTTAATTGGATGCTGAGTACAAGATCTTACCCTTTTTCTCAATGAAATGGACTAACCCAGTTCTTTAGGATTTAATCCTAGATTAGTTAGAGTCATAATCGTTCCTTCGAATGGAAGAGCTAGTTCTACCAGTGTGTGGTTCCTCTTGTCGCCTAGACTCTTCTTCTCATCTTGTTTTGCCATCCACCTTTAAGTTAATCTCAATATTTGTTTCTATTTTTTTAGGTATGGGTTTAGGCTAAGGTGGAATAGGTTGGGTAGGGCTAGGCTAGTTTGTGGAGGAAAATGAGTCAAGGGTGGCTATAAAGTTAGGTTGCGGTGGTAATTATGTGTCTAGTAGGACTTTGAAGTTAGATTCTTCCAAAATCGCCATTCAATATTAGTATACTCCCCCTGAATGGGTAATTTAGGATAATAAGCTTCTTTATCAAAGAAGATAGTATCTTGAGAAATGAAAAGTTTCATAGAAGTAAGGCAGTAGCATTTGTACCCTTTTTTAGTAGAGAAGTAACCATGGAATATACATTCATTAGCTCGAGCTGCAAACTTTTGGCCATCATTTTTGTGAACAAATACAGCACAACCAAACATTTTTGGAGGAAATGAATTGATAATGGGAAATTTGGAAATTGTTCAACGAGTTTTTGGATAAAAGTGACGTAATTGAGAAATTTGGATGGCATACGGTTAATGAGATAAGCTGTTGTAAGTATAGCATCACCCCAGAAGGTAGTAGGAACATTTTGATCCATTTGCAAGGTTCTAGTAACTTCCAATAAGTGACAATTCTTTTGTAATGCCCCAACTTTTGATTAAGGGCTAATGATAATTATTGAGAATTATTGTGATTTAAATATTTAATTATTATGTGTTTTGTGGCAATTTCAGTAAATGTGCCCAAAATATGGAAAAAATAGAGAGAATGGAAATTGTTGGTTAACTAAACAGTGATTAATGACGAAATTAATTGCTAACTAGGAATAAATGAGATGTGTGACTAAATGGCTAATGGAGTGCTTAAAGTAACTAATTGGTTATTTACTTTATGAGAGCCAATGAAATTGTGACACTTAGCAAGATGAGGTTAAGAGAGAGGGCATGGGAGAAGTCAAACTCAATAAAAAAATGATTTTCACTCTCTCTTCTTCCCTCCTTTTCGCTAAAGCAAGCATGGTTGGGGGTGAGAAATGTCATCATTCCTTCTTCTTCTTCACTCATCTCTCTCTCATTTTCTCTCTCCATTTCGGCAGCCATGGATGTGCAAGTGAGAGAAAGAAAAGATTGATTTTTGAGGTAAGCAAATGACTCCAAATGCCAAAACTCTCTTCTTTAATATTGTTTCTTGGATTGAGGGCTTCATTTTGATGGTTTTAGATTGTCCATTGGAGTTAATTTGAGCACTCAAGGAAATCTAAGAGTTGGAGAACCATGGAGCACCTTTGAGAAAGTTGTTAAGGTGAGTAAAAGAGACCATTCTATCTATGTTTTATGCCATTTAATGAAGCTTGGAATTTTTGGGATTTTTGGGCCTTATTTTCAAAAATTAAGGTCTTAAAGAGTATGTTATGATATGGCTATGAATATGGTGTCTTAAGATGAGTTTTAAATAGATAGAATTATTTTGAGATTGAAATGTTAAGTTTAATGATTTTGGGATTTTGGTGTTGAATGAAGCTAAAAACCAAAGCATGATAATGGAATAGGAATTTGGTAGTTTTGATGATTCCATTAGATTCCTTGTGCAATTTTATGTGGGAGTAGCCTTAGTTTAGAATTTGGGATCGTTGGAATCACTTGGATTAAATTTGGGAACTGCTGTCAACTTTGCTGCGTTTTTGGCTTCTGATATGCATCACTCGAGTGATCATGGGTCTCACTCAAGTAAAATTGTGCATATTCTCTTTTCCCTTTAAGTTTTTGGGTGCACTTCATTGCAAAACCCAGAATGTTGTCTCACTTATGGGTGTTGCGGGTTATCACTCGAGTGAACCTTGTCTCACTCAAGTGTGGGTGTATCTAACACTATGAACTCTCGTCTTAAGCTGTCACTCGAGGTTAATTTTCAAGAGTGTGTCTTAATACTGCCGAGTATTAAGCCATCACTCGAGTGCCAAGGCCCCTACTCGAGTAATGTTCCCTCTTGAAAGTTTCTTGTGCTCTCGGGTGAGCACTTCCTGAACCTCACTTTGGGGGACTCGGGTGAGCATTAAGCTATCACTTGAGTGAATTGAGTTATGCTCAAGTACAGCGATCAATTCTAGTTTCTGTCATTTCTTTATGCTATTGGGCGATCGCTTCTGGTGCCTCACTTCATAGGACTCGAGTGGGCATTTGGCTATCACTTTAGTTTTGCTTTCAGGACTCGAGTGCAAGCCCCTCATCACTCGATTGAGGTCTTCTTCACTTAAGTTCAATAGTAAAAAACTAGTATTGGTACTTCAAAAAGGGGATATTTGGGATAGTTCTTCCAACCTTTAGAGCTTTTGTTAAAGGCATTTGTAGCTTACTAAAGGACATTAATGATAACCAATCTAAGTGTTGTGAAGTCATTTAAGTATTAGAATAGAGAATAACAATTCATCCCTAATTATGATTTATAAGATTCAACATTTGCCCTATTCAGGGGAGACTAGTGCCAGATCACGCACGGAAGGACCAAGGTAGTGACTTTTCTCTCATGTTGTGTATGATGCTAGGTAAGCATGACTTATCATTATTTTATTATGAAAATCTTTGGCATGAGGCCATTGTGATCTTGTCAATGTGTTATCGGTCGTAGGACATTACAGCATGAGTTGTTCGGCATGAGCAGTCGTGTTGAGTGATGGTTATCACACCTACCCCTATCATTGTAATTGTCGAGGCTACGTTGTGGAATCGTGGATTCCTATTTGAGAATATGCCTGTGTGGCTTGAATGTAATGTGAAATATTTTATATGGATCCCAGCTGTGGTGATATATGTGATATGAACATGTGAATGTGGAATATAGTGTGAGCACTTCAGTGCAAGCAAACGTAAGGGTGACGCACGTCATACCTGCCCTTGTAGCTGTAATTGCCATTGTAGTTGTTATGTGCTGTGTGATGATTTGCTTTCATGCTTTGTGGTTGTGCATACTATGAATGATTTGACATACGGGGATTCCTTAGAATCTCACTCTCCCAAAACAAATTTCAGACAGGGCTAGTGGATCTAAAGAGAAGCAGGTGACAAGGGTGGTTAGAGCTCCAGGTTAGGTGTTTATTTTGGATTTTGTTTATCATTTTGGATAATTGTATATGATATTTTGGATTATAGAATAGTAATTGTGTAATCCCCTAGATTGGGAAACTGTGTATGTGCATTGTGCCCTGTAAACCCTTTATTGATTAATAAAAGCTGAGAGTGTTAAGAATTTACGTTGTACTCTGATATTTATGAATGAAATTGTACTGTACAGGCCATTGTATAATTGAAATGTGAATATGAGACCATTGTTGAGCAGGTTTAGAAAATTTTTTAAAAACCTTGATTTTGGGAAGTTTGATTTTTAATAAGTCCCAAGTCATCTTATGGTCTCTAATTCCACATAATCACATATTATGAACTTAATCTCGGCCTTTTATTAGAAGGGGGTTACATCTTTCCCTTGGTTACTTCATTTTATTAAGGGGTGAAAGTGCAGGAAGTATGGTGATGAATTCCTTCTTGATCAATAAATTCTTTAAAGGCTTTGCTAATGTATTCCTTGGCATTATTACTTCATAGTATCTTAATAGAAGTATTGAATTGGTTTCACACAAAGGTATTGAAGTTTTGAAAGACTTTGGCTACTTCTTATTTTTCTTTCATTAAGTCAACCCATATGGTTCTTGTGTGATCATCTATGAAAGTAACGAACCATTTTTGTACTAGACCCTGAATGTCACTATGAATGAGTATGAAAGGGTGAAAGGTGTATAGGGCTGTTTGGGGTATGAAGCTTTGGTTTGTTTTGCAAGTTGGCAAGTTTGACAATGAAAAGGAACAAAAATTTTATTGAATAAACTTGAAAACACATACATCATGTAATCAAAAATAGGAGGGCCTGAGTGAAAATACCATAACATACATAATTATTTTTATAATTTTTCTGCATGAACACCCGAGGAAGGCCTCGAGTAATGATGAAGTTTACTCGAGTAAGGCCTCGAGTAATGTCGGGTTTTAGGTCTTTATCTGTCGCAAACTCGATCATTTCCACAGAATCTTCTCGAGTAAATCACTATTTCCTCTCAATAAAATTTTTCTCAAGTGATTCCTTGATCCATTTCGGTCAAAACCCAAGAGATTTCAGTTCCAGAAGCTCTCTATTTCTTTCAAATTCTCTGTGCCCTAACCTGCGACAGTGTCTCATTCTTTTCTGAGCTTTTCATTTTTCAATCTTTCTGAACAATGAGAACCAAAAACCTTACTCCCTTAGATTCCTCTGAGTCCCAACAACATTCTGATCCTCTTTCTTCTCCTCCCAAAAAGAGAAGAAAGTTAACCTCGAGATCAAAAGCTAAAATCCCTCTTCAACCTCAATCACAACCGAAAGCCAAAGGTGTTGTGATTAATGAGCCTATTGCTACAAGGGCTCAATCTAAAAAGAGCATTTCAACTGGGAAAGGAAAGAGTACCAAATCCCCCTCACCTCCTCCTTCGGATTCCTCTACCCCTTCTTTCACTCCTAAGCCACTCAAAAAGCCAAAGTATGACAAGAATGTGGCTAAGGCTATGGCTGGAATCATTGGTCAAATGGAGAAGGGATAATCCTCTAAGAAGACCAAAGAAGCAGAGATCATCAATCCACCAAAGGGGTTCAATGTCAACAAATTGGTGGAGTCTCCCAAGTATCGGACCCAATTCTCCAGAAGGAAAGTGTGTAAGACACACTATGTTGATCTGAGGTTACTTCAAGAGGTAGTGAAGTATGACCTAAGTCCTTATTTAGATCCTTTTATGCCTTGGCTATCTATTAGATTACCATTCTGCACTAAAGTGATCACTCATTTTTATTGCAACTTAGAGATCATAGATGAGCCTGACCGAACCTCACTTGAGGAAGAGATGACCACATCTGTGAGAGGCCAAAAGATTTTAATTTCACCATCTAGAATTAACCTGTGGTTAGGAATTGAGAATCCCCCGGATGATATATATTCTGAATTTGAGCCAAACCAAATTTTCACTATTCTCAAACCCGGTGAGTTAGTTGGCCCCCTAAATTTCAAGCCCAGTGATATGTGATCATCATAGGGTCCTTTGGTACATATACTCTAGGTCCCTAGTAAACAAAGCCAACAATTACACCCACTTCTCCGATAGGGACTTTAGGTGGTTTGCTTCACTGCTTCTGAAGGAACAGAAGGATCTGGGAGAATATATTTTCTCGGAGATGAAAAGGTACAAGGTAGATGGAAAGGCTACAACTCCAATGCCATACCCTCAGATTATGTCTCTGATCCTGAAAGAGAACAAAATATGGTATTTGGATAGCAAAGAGCCAATTGAGAGGTTGACCCTGGTTAGAAGGAACCAGATAGGAAAATTGAACATCGATATCCCTCTCAAAGGTCCTTTGGAGCCTGGGTCCAAGAAGAAGAGGAAGACCACTGAGGCAGAGACCAGCAAGTTAGATGACACTCAGTCATCGGCTCCAGCTGCTACCACATCATCACCATCTTTCCTCAACGCCACTCTTCAGCACTTCATGGAGAACATGCTCAGAGATTTCCATGTGGACATAGCCAACACAAACGCTGAGCTAATTACCAATACGAACTTCAAGATGGGAGAGCTGGTTGAGAAAATTGACAAAAGGCATGAGGAATTGGTTGAGAGAATGGATAGAAGGCATGAAGAGTTGCTAGTTGAGCAACGTGCCCAGGGTGAGACCTTGAGATTGATTTTGGCACGACTGGATTCCTTAGGTCCAGGACCTTCTGCCGGTCCATCTTCATCTGCACCACCACCACCTCTAGTGAATTCTCCTTCAGACATTCCTATCCCTGAGGATAAACCATCTACCCCTCTGGTTTATGATCCACTTGAGCCCCAAGGAAAAGATATTCTATTCACAGTGGATGATCCTGAAACCCATGAGACCACTCACATCATTATTGATGATTCACCTCCCAAACCTCAGCCAGACACCGCTCCTAAACCGACTTCATCACCTGCCCCCACAGAGGAAATCTCTCCTTCCTCATCCTCCTCTGAACATCCTACTCCCGAGGCTGAGACCACCCCTGAGATTCAGACCACTCCAGAGGTAGCCACCACTTCTATGATTGTCTACCAACCTCCTTCTATTTCTCCCAAAGATGACATCCATATCCCTCCACTTAATCTGCCTGAACATGTCCCCTCTAGTTCTTTTGACTCTTTGAGCTCAGATGAATCTCCGGTTCTTCCTGTGACACCCATTTCCGTGGTCAAACCTCCTAGCCCTCCACTTATTTGATGAAGCCAAAAAGGGGGAGAAGAGCTTGAGAGTGATTTTGTGGATATGCCCTAGTTTCTTTTGATCATTTGGTTGTATATGGGCTTTTAGGGAGCATTTTGAATTTCTTTGAACTTTATCTTGTAATTTGAAAATTTTAAGTTTAAATGCAAGTGTGTTTAAGTTATAATTTCATTATAAGTTCATTCAAACTTTAAATTATAATACATGTTTGGACTAATGAAGTTATTGTGTATGGAAGGTGTGTATGCTATTCAAACTTAATAAGACATATTTAATTGAGAATTCAATTTGCAAAACCATGTTCAAAATCACCAAGTTTTGTCATCATCAAAAAGGGGGAGAATGTTAGATCTCATGTTTTTGATGATAACAAAAGAATGGTTTGAAAAGGAAATGATTAATAAACAAGTTTGAACAAAGCAATGACAGGAACAAGTATCACTTGAAGTAAGCATTGAATTAATGAAGAAAGGTCATGAGAAAATGCTGAGGAACTTGATCAGAAGAAGGTTTTTCTAAGGATTACTCGAGGCACTACTCGAGTAATGAGACAAAACTTGAAGTAATCAGAGACAACTTCCAGTAAACTGCCAACGTTACTCGAGGCGCTACTCGAGTAATAGTGTAAGTATTTTTAAGTTGCTCTCGGCCTGCCAATGTTACTCGAGGCGCTACTCGAGTAACCATGTGAAAAACTTCCAGTTGCCATCAGGTTGCCAAAGATACTCGAGGAGTTCCTCGAGTAACTCTGTTTCTAAAAAATGATGCTCTCGGCATTTTGTACCACTGCAACATTACTCGAGTAGGTACTCGAGTAACGCACTAAAGTAAGTGAAAAACTTGAAGGTGGTATCCGAGTAACTTGATATATTTTTAAATCATTTCCTCGAGTCCTTACTCTGATATGCAAGTATTCAATGATCTATTTTAAGTGGATTCCTCGAGTAGGTACCCGAGTATGAAGAGATAACTTCAAGGGAAACCTCAAGTCATTACCCGGGTAAGTCAAGCATAGAAAGTACAGTTACTCGAGGTGATACCTGAGTAACCTATGCAAAAATGAATGCATTACTCGAGTCCGTACCCGAGTAATGAGGTAAGTGCTCTCGGCATCTAAATCCTGCAACATTACTGGAGTAAAGCATTGAGTAACCAAAATTTTTTATAAAGGTTTACTCGAGTTGGTACCTGAGTAACTCATAAAGTTGTGAGTGCATTACTCGAGTAGGTACCCGAGTAAATAACTATTTACAAAGGTTTGAAATTTAGTTTACTCCATGCACTACCCGAGTAATCTTGTATTTATTGATTGACTTGCAGTTTGACAAAGATTTCTCGATGTTACTCGATTAGGTACTCGAGTAAACTGCATGTGATACTCGAGTAGCTACTCGAGTAAGCAAACCCAGAAATCCAGAAACCTTTCAAACGTTGAATATTTTGTTTTCTATATGATTAATCTTTCATTGTGTTAGTATTCTTAGCCTATTTACAGATGAACAATGAAGAAATCATATCAAATAGTGGAAGTCAAATGAAACGTTCAAATGTCACCGACTGTCACCTACCACAACGTATGTTTTTCAAAAACTAGAAAAGTCAATAATGGCTGCGCACGCTCCAACGGATATGAAGAAATACGTTCCAGCAATCATTACCAATGTATCTATATATATGTGAACATCTGAACACAGAACAACACAAGAACACACTTACGAACGTATCATCAAGTTCATTACTCTGTTTTCATTATACTTGTGTTTCTATGCTTTAGTAATTCTTATTTACTCTGTGAGGAGAGATATTTCATTCAAACTCAGTATTTGTTATTGAGGTAACTTAAGGTTGTGGAACCTTGAGTTGGGATTGAATTACAACTTGTAAGGGGGAGTGAGTGTCCAAGTGTAGGAACTTGCTTGTACTGAGGTGCCAAGAACCCACTGAATCTTGGAAGATATAGTGAAACTCTCAGAGAAGCTCTGAGGACTGGACGTAGGTCAAAGTGGTTGTGGCCGAACCAGTATAACTCCCGGTGTACACTTCGGTGATATTTCTCCTTACTCTTTCATGGTTTAATTTCAACGTCAAATTTTATATTTGCAACAAAATTTTTAAGATCACCCAATTCACCCCCCTCTTGGGTGAAACGCTTGCTCTAACATCATCATCATGACATCTTACGCTGTAATCATAATAACGACAGGGTGCGCTGTAAACGACAGCTCGTGCTGTAAACGACAGCTATCACCAGCTGTAATTGCAGCAGCATCAAAGAATTATCACAGAATAGTGATAACACACACATACAAAGCATTACACATAGTATAAGAGAGAAACTCAATACCTAATCCTTTCCTGACGCTCTTCGGCATTGCGGGCTCACGAGGATAGCAAATATCAAATCCTGTAACCAAGTTAGGGACAACCCGTCAATCTCTTTTCCAAGTTCTTATCTCTTTAATACTTTAAGTTGGTTATCATTTGAACTCTTTAGGTAACTATTATAGGTCTAAATATATGCCTAAAGGGTTAGGAGAAACTACCCCGATGACCCTCCTTTTTGGAAGAATTTTTGAATTTTGGGCTGGCTCACTTGAGTGAAAGAAGTTTCACTCGAGTGACACTTCCCGCCAGCACTCTAGCACAAGCGAGTGAACTTCAGAAAGTGTTTGCCCGAGAGCCAACTTTGTTATATCATACACCCTCACTCGAGCACAAGAGGTTGTACTCGAGCAATAACCTTAGGTGTACTCGAGCACAAGGAAGTAAGACCCAGCGAGTGACTACCCCAGAGTGATCCATCCTTCCAACAACAACTGCACTCGAGTACCAACCTTAGTGCTCGAGTGACCTCCCAATGCTAGCAAGTGCCCAAGCGCACTCTTGACAATCCACCCACGAGTGATAACCTGAGACGCTCGCCCATAACACTAAATGCACCCACACTCGACCATGCCCATGTTCACTCGAGCAGGTTCATATTTTACTCACAAGTCAGAAAGCATGCTCGCGGTTTCTACCCGAAGACATTCCCAACTGCCCAGAATTTCACATCGTGCTTAAGTGAGTTCCTCCCTCACTCGAGTGATGTCCATCAGATGCCAGAATGCAGCAACTGATATGATTTTCCAGAATTGACCAATTGAGCTCCAATGGTCCCTAAACTCACACCATTACTCATTCTCATCCAAACTTCACAATATACCTATTAGTAACCTTAAATAACCAAACTTTCACTCAAACAACACAATCTCAACTCAAATTCTCAAAATTACTCAAAACCATAATTTGTCAACTTCCTCTTCTCAAATCCAAACAAAAACCATTGACACCTATACATTATTTGGCATCTATTCCACCATCAAACTCTACCCAATTCATATCTTCTAACATCACAAGAAATCAGGGCATAAATCTAGAATTTACAAAACTAAACCAAAAGTTATAATATTTGCATCAAACTTCATCAAAAACTCACCTCTTAAACTTGCTAGAATCACAACTTTGATTCTTCCACTTTCCAAATCAAAAGTCTGAAAACATAGAAATAAAGCTCTTGACCTCTTGTACAACATTAATGAAAGACACTTGAGCATATGAGGGCATTAACTTACCAAAACTCAAGCTTTTCTCTTTCTCTTTCCTTAGCTTGTTCAGCAAAAATAGAAGAGGATGAGAGAGAAAGATGAGATATTGATGAAGATGATCACATTTCCATTCTTCCCATGCACTTAGCTGACTTGAGAGGGAGAAAGAATGGGTTTGAAAACTTTGACCTCATCCATTGTCCATATCTTGACACTTGGCACCATCTTGTTCTCCCTACTATGATTTCACATACATTTGCATGCACAAGATTCCACCTCTTGGTCTTTCAATCTTAGCCATTAATCTTGTTTACTAAGGAGTTTTCTCATCAGTAGCTAAAGGTTGGGCTGCAAATTTACCATTTTACCCCTGATTATCACGATGCACAATATATACTTCAAAAGTGCTCATTTAATACTAATTTCATCATAATTACATAACTTTATTAATCCTCGATTACAATCCAGGATATTACAATCTCCATACTTCTAGATGATAAAACCGAAGAAAGTGTTGATAAAAATTATAATATAAATAAACCTAGAGCTTGTAAATATGTTAGAAATCATTCTATAGACCAAGTCATAGGTGATGTAAATGAATTATCAAAGACTAGAAACAAAGTTTTAAATGTAGTTTTTTTGCCTTTATTTATGAAATAGAGCCTTCTACTATGGAGGAAGCCCTAACATACAATGATTGAGTGATAGCAATGCAAGAAGAATTAAACCAATTTCAAAGAAATCAAGTTTTGGATTTGGTACCCCACTTAAAGATCATCCGCTCATTGGCTCTAAATGGGTATACAAAAACAAACTTGATAAATCTGCAATCATTGTCAGAAACAAGACAAGATTTATGGCCAAAAGCCATTATCTGGAAGAAGGAATTGATTATGACAAAACGTATGCTCCAATAGCCAGATTAGAAGTCAAATGAGTACTCTTTGTCTTTCGTGTGTAATACCCTATCTTATATTCCTTACTCTTAGAGTGAATTTTAATAAAACTTTTCATTTATTGTCATGCATTAGGCATAATTACCATGCCCTTATAAAAAATATCGAAATCCATAGGAGCTCCAGGCCAATGATTTGAAAATTGGACCAAGCCGAATAGTCGAACTAGTTTGACCAGTGACCAAAAAATTCTCTGGCTTGGTTTATGTGATTCAGCTGCTTCCTCAATTAGGCCGTTTTCAGCCGCCACAAGCTAGCCATTGAGCAGGAAGCCAGAGTTAGCCCAGAAGAAGTAGCAGTGTTTTAAAAACCGGCCTGCTCAAGTCTATTATTTAGTTTGAAATCAATGGAAAGGAAAGAAGAAGGAAGACTCAAAAGATCTGCTCTTAAGATGAATTTCATCGCCATCTTTCATCTTTTAAGTATGCACTGCCAATTTAGGAGCAAGAAAGTGATGGTGGAACCTCCTATACCTGCTAATGTGGGAGCGAGAAAGAAGACAACCAAAAGATATGCAGGGATAGAGACAACTGGAAATTAGCAAGGGAGAAAAGAAAAAGATTCATCGGGGGTCGGGAAGTCTATTGCAGATACATTATGCAAATATGAGGGTAAAATATTGTTGAGTTTTTAAAGCAAACTGCATTAAAAAAATATATGAAAGATGAATAGTTTTGGAATGGTATATAGATCTTGTTTTGATTATCCTTGCTTTAATTTTAATTTAATTGCTATTTCTCCAAGAAAAATAGTGATTCGTTTATTTTTCAAAAATTGATTGATTCATTTTTAATGCATAATAAAACCTCCTTTCTTTAATTTAATTTGAAAAAAAAAATTAAATGTGAGATAAATCATATCTACTGGCACAAAAGTTAAAAGATTTACTATCACTATTACAAAATATGGATTTAGCGATGTAAATCTTATGGCACTTCTTCAAATAAGTGGCGAAGGATGTCACGCCCATATCTTAATTTCACATTTACCAGAGTATTAGCGGAAAATGATATGCGGTTCAGTGGGCAGCACAAGAATAGCATAACTATACCGATAATATGTGCATGATCACATAAATTCCCCATAGGGGTTTGTACATGATACTTACAATTAAGGTAGCCGCACAAGGCTACTAAGGTGTCTAAACTCATCCCAGTGAAACGGAGACTTCTTCCCGTCTTCATTCCACTACTGTAATCCCCTCGTACGGTACTCGGCATTGTTGTTTACATATCTTCTGTCGTCTCCTGTCTAAATTGTTGGTAGGGGAGGGTGAGATTCGAGAGAATCTCACTAGGAAATAGATACCATAATGCATGCATGATTGATGCTGTGTATTACATGTTAGCTTTATCTATATGTACGCCCCATAATAACATTTCTGCGTGCTCAATGTTTCATACAACAAGACTATGGCCACCGCAAAAACAGAAACACAGCTTCATTTTTTCAAATATGCTCTACACAATCAAGTAAAGCAATCACATACATCATTACACAAGCAAAGATATCAAATACATGCAAGTAAAGTAAGTCCCCTACCTTAACCCTTTCCCGCCTCGAAACGCGTGCCTCGATCTACGTGTAAACAGATCAGGGCTCCATATTTGATCCTACAATGTCAAATATACTATTTAGACACTTCCATAGTGTTTCTGGGGGTTATATGAGTCTATCTTGAAAAATTAGTAAAATACCCCCAGGGACCCGGCCCCGCTGTACCCGGTTCGGCTGTACTTTTTCCAAAAATTTGACATGGGCTATTCTTACATATTTTCATCCAAGGAATCCATTTCCAAAATTGGAATTATCAAATTCAATGTCAAATTAGGAAATTGCCCTTGGCAGCCCTACTTTTAGGATTTTAGAGGCATTTCCGTAATTATGCTTTCTAGGCCTTTTCTTAAAAAAAGTGCCCAACTGTAACTCCACCTAATTTTCGCTCCTGAACTCAATGGAACCATCAAATCATTGAAAATCCAACTCTAAGACCCATTTATAGTGCTGGCCGAAATATATGGGTTTTCAAGGGAAAATCGAGGTTTTTCAGTTTCAACTGTGTAAACGCGTTCCTTTCTACTCCTAACTACTTTAATGACTATTCCATTAGGTTAAAACTACCATTTAGTATCAATTTAGGCAGCATAACAGCCCTCACAACCCATTTTCCATTTTTACACACAAAGACAATCCGGCGAAATTTCACCGATTAAATTGTCCACAGCAGCTAGAATAGTAAATATACAAGAGTTTGGAAGTTACCTCAAGCTCCCTATGGCTTTTCCTTTTCTTGGCTGAAACCCTAACCTTCCCAACTCCAAAGATCTTGCCTCAAACACCTCAAACAACATAGAAGATAAGCTTAGGAGAAGGAGTATACACGTTAGGTACGAATTCACCGAAGAAATCGACCTATTTGTGAGTTTTCTCCTCTCCTTCTCTCTCTAAAAATCTCAACTTTCTCTCTCTCCATGGCTGCTATTTCATGACAGAAAATGGAAGAAGATGAAGCCAAAAGTGCTTTTATCATATATTTCAATTTCCTTTATTTATTTTCCCATTTTCCGATTTTTTAGAAATGTTGGCAGATTTCTGTCCAAACTTTGAAAAATCATAACTAATTCTAGAAAACTCGAATTGGAGTGATTCCAAAGCCTATAGAACCCTTATTGAGTATAGTTTTAAGGAAAAATATAGACGTTTGTGGAATAGGATCACAAAATTCCTAGAATTTCAATCTTTGCTCATTGTTCCAGAAATTTCACAGTTTTTCTGTGTCGACTTCAAAAATTCATATCTTTTTGTGTATAGCTTTAATTGATTCATATGACCTATCAAATTAAATCTTAGAATGTCTACTTTTATCCTGTAAAATTTCATAATTTTTACTTATCATTTAGTCTTCCAAAACCTTATGATAAGCTCACTGCCTCATAGGCGATTTTACTGAAAACATAATTATATTCTCCAAAATTCACCATTTTACTTTCTTAATACCCCAAAGATATAAGAAAAATTAGAGAATATACTTGGAACATCTACTAAACCGGAGCTTAGCAGTCCACTTAATTTAGGCTTATTCCCAAGCTTCCAATCCCAAAATTCGGGGTATTACAAAGGAGACTTTGATTTAAAAAAAGTACATGTGACAGCTATGACACTGAATCAGGAAAGTGCAATACAAGGGGTTATTTTTTTAAAAAAAATTACACACCTTGTATGGTGCTTGCCTAAGCAAGCACCATACAAGGTGTTATTAAATACGTACTTACCAAGTTCCAAAGTCACACTTCCATGACACTTCCTTAGGAAGCACCATAGGAAGTGCATTTAAAAAAGTACCTCCTATTCATCATGTCTAAAAACAGAAAAAATTCATGAAGTGTATAAAAAATAAAAAAACTTGTGAAGATTATTTGGGTTGAGATGAGACTATCTTGCATTTAATTCAAACAAATTAATCATAACTTCTATTGTCTGTGTTTCATAAAGGAAAAAAGCCATTCCTAAACATGGAGTAAAAAATAATTGTAGTAACTAGTAAGAGTCAAAATTAATTTAAAAACAAAGATTTTCTAAAGATTTATAGGAAGAAAAAAAATTAAGTCAAGTCCTTTGATTCATCATGTCAAGTCCTTTAAGATCATGTGTCCTATTTATTTCAGCTAGATTTATAATGAAATTATAATATTTCTAAAATATGACACATGTATCCTATTAAGTTTTAAGCTTACAAATATAATTTTATTAGTTGTTACTTGTTTAATTTTCTGAATGTCTTTTATATTTAATTTATTATTTAAAATTATTTTTTTAAAAAAAAATATATTTTCTACTTGAAGGGCCTCTAATGGGGCTTGCTCCAGCAAGGGCCATTGGAGGCATATTTAATAATATACCTCCAATGGTCCTTGCTGGAGCAAACGCCATTAGAGGCAATAAACCCACCGACAGCTCTACTTTTTAAGGTTTTTAATTTTGTTTACTTAAATTTGAAAGCTAATGCCTTTCCAAGGCTTTTAATTTTTTTTCTTTTAAATTGGGAAGCTATGGCGCTTTGTGTCAAAGTGCTATAGCTTCTATCACTTGTATGACAAGGTATTATAAAATTTCCATAGCCCGCCATTTTCGTTTTCATTTTCATCTTCCCTCATTCCCTCTAGCTCTCCTATTTCCCAGAACTCCGTTGCAGTACAAAACTTCCTCTCCCACCTATTGTTTCTCTTCTTATCTTAGCTTTCTTCAGAAGCTCCCTAAGGTGTAAGTGTTTTTTTTCAACATTTGGTCCATATTTTTTTTAAGTTAAAATCTGTCTTGAATCTCACATGTATATATGCTCATAATTTTATTTTTAGGTATTTATTTGAAGCTTCAACTCTGCCTTCTTGAATTTCCTATACATTATAATAACTTTTTTAATTTTTGAGCTTACAAATATAATAATACTTAGTTCAATCATCCATAGTAGTAACATGTATTGCTCAAGTTTAAGCAACTTAAATGCTAGAGTTCTTTTATTCTTGATATATGAAGACGCAACATTAGAAAAGATACATGCTATGTTATTTTATTTTGCTGTGGATTGTACTGTAAATTGATGTGGATTTTGAATTGTAAACGAAGGTTTACATCAGAAAATAAAATAATTGTGATTTCTTTTAAAAAAAGACTTCCTATGGCACTTCTGAATGAAGTGGCATTGGAAGTCAATGACTTCTAATGGTGCTTCCCTAGAGAAGTACCATAGGAAGTGCAACTTCCTATGCTGCTTTCCTAGCAAAGCGCCATAGCTTCATACTTAAAAAAATTAAATAATCAAGCTATGACGCTTCTGTATATTCAAGAAGTGTCATAGCTTGTTTTAATGGCACTGGAAGCTACGGTGCTTTCCAAGGGCCATAGTGTTCTTTGAATTAAGCGCCACAGCTTGTGTTTTTGTAGTAGTGTATATTGTACTCCCTCTGGTTCTTTTAATAAGCAATTTTTATCCTAATTACGCAAACAAACAGACGGTTAGGATTAGTTTAAAATAATAAATGTGTCAAAAATATCATGTTTCTTCCATATATGACATATTTGTGAAAAGAGCATAGAAGAGAGAATGAATAACAAATATAAAAGAGTATGAGTATAAAATATAAGAGAGAATGTGTACTAAATAAGTAAATGAAAGAGAATTAGTAGTGATTGGGGGTAGTTAATATAAATATATGTATTTAATAGAGGTAAAAAAGGAAAAATACTTTCAATTTTAGACACAGAGAAAGTTGCTTATAAAAATAACTAATCCTAAGAAAGAGAAAGTTTTGTATAAAAAGGATAGGAGGGAGTATGATAGCATTAAAAAGGCCATCAAAAGTATTTATAACATAATGTCGTGATAATTTGTAAAGATAAAAATATTTAAATTATTATACACACATATCTAAAAATTTAAATAGTAAGATAATATTTAAATATACCACACATGTTATATGTATATAATAATATTTTTATTTAATTATTACATCATCGGTCCGACCAAATGGCTATACCATTCTCACCGTTTAAACCATAAGCTACTAGCTTTCCTGGTTAGACATCTAGTCCAGCTTTTAAAATATTGCTCTAAGGGGCCCTTGGTCAACAAATCTCACACAACCAGTTATAACAATTGTATGTCTAAAATCCATCACATAATAATTCATAGGCTATAATAATGCATTTCTATGAAAACCCCAGGCCTGAGTCATGTACTACCAAAATCCATATAAAGGACTAATTAGAGTTCAAAAAAATCATGAATTTAAATTATAGATCCTAACTACGTCAATAAATAGAATCAAACAAGTACATTGCAACTACTAACAGCTGTAGCCTCAGGACACACAGTAAGTACTCAGCAATCCCCTAAGGCACAGGCATATGTGGCACCATTCGATGGCATGGTGTAGACACTTGGCATGTTCTTGAAGATCACATGCACTTGTGGCACCACGTGAGTACGATGTAATATCCCAAAATTTGTGCGAAGTGTTAAATGTCCCAAAAAGAAAGTGTAAATAGTGTTAGAGACTACTTTAGGAGTTAAATATGGGATCTAGTCCCAATTAATAGAAGGAAAGTACCCAAATCATTTATCAAAAGTCAAATATGGAATAAAGCCTAACATGGATCCAAAATAAAAAGGGAATGATGTTTGGAAGAAGCGAATTAAATGAAAGAAATGACCTAATGGCAAAGTAATTAATGTTACCATAAGTAAGGGCAAAAATGAGATTTATAATTTGATCTCAAGGGTAGGTTGGGGAACAAAAATGAAGGGTCGAGATTTGCCCTTAAAAAAGTAAAGTAATGATGAATATGATTAACACAACACACTTTCCTCCCCTTATATAGATCAATTCGGCTAAGGGCATAAATGGGGGAAGGGAAGAGTTGGTCAAAGATTCAAACAACTTTTCAAGAAGACTATAGTCAAACTTGAACCCATACATGTATGATTATTTGGTCAACACATTTCCTTTCCTTTATTTAGCAATTTGGTCAACACAAGAGAAAGAAGGAAAGAGTGAAGACATTCCATTTGAACAAACAATCCCTTATTTAATTAATCAACTTGCTTTTTGCAAGAAGCCATAAGAAGTTGACACCTCATCTCTCTCTCCACTCACTCTAACTTCGGCCAACAACTTAAGAGTATGAGGATAAATATTCAGTCATCATATTTCCTCATCCACATATACACTAAAGTCAGCCAAAAGATAAAAAAGAAGGGGAAAAGGAAAAGGAAAAAGAAAACAATTTTTGGAGAAGCAAAGAGAAGAGGTATGTGATCTTGATCCATTTTCACCCTCAAGATCACCTTTCTAGCTCAAAGTGCTTTCATAAACCTTGTTTCTCTTACTAAGAGCAACATTTCTATGGTTTTAGTTTTTTAAGGAGAGGTGTTTAGTGCTGGCCAGACATTGTGTAAGTTAGAGGAACCAAGATAAGGCCATAGCAAAGGAAAGATGTAAGGTTAAGCTATGATTTGTGCCTAGTATCTTGAGATTTGGTTAAGTTTTTAAGATATTATGGTGCTGCTCTATTTTATTGAAATGGTAACCTTAGGGTTTTGATGTTGTTTGGAGCATGAAGATGCTAATAAATAAGGTTTAGTGATGATATTTGATAAGTCTTATGGTTGAAATTACAAGAAATCAACTTATGGTGATTTAGGGTTATAATTCAGCCTGACCAAGAACCCTAGGAAAGAATTTGATTTTGGTAAATTTGAGGTTAAATATGGATTCTCCATGTAAAACTGTGTGGGATTAAGGTGTGGTTATGATTTTTGGGTGATTAGATAAGAAACCCTAACTTTGGAACTTAAGAATAGTAGCTGTCAGATTGTGTTTTCTGGGAAACAAATTGCTTGTGGCATGTTTTTGAATAGTTAAACCTTGTCCAATAATCATGAAGTTTTTGAGATTGATAATGGACATCCTAATCTTTAAAATGATATATGATATGTATTATTTGGGTTAGTAAATTGTAAGATATGATTTGTGAAAGGTAGGCATTAAATATGGGATGATTTCTATGGCAGTGATGAGATGGTCGAGGTTTTGGAATTGTGTGCTTATAATTGACAGTGGGAGATATTTTTCCTTTATAATACTTAAATATCCTCACATAGGACTTTTAACCACCACATTGGAGTTTTCTATATTAAGTTATGGATTTTAAACGTGTGGCGACAATTTTGGCAAATTAGGCTTGACATGAGAATTTGAGATACTTATAGTGGATTGTAATAAGTTTGATTTCAAAGGGTAGAGTTAGGTATTAGAGGCTAGTATAGACACATTAAATACTTACTTAGCATAATACACATTAAATTAGGCTTCATATGAGGACACATCCCACTCTGCATGATTATGGGCTAATAACTTCAAAGTGATGTAATTAATGTTAATTAAACACTTTTGAAGTAAATAATGTGAATTATGATGCAAATGTGTTTGATGATGGTTTAGTATATGTTATGATAAGTAGGGGTAAAATGGTAAATCTACCGACCGACTGGCCAGTTACCGAAGAGGGAACTCGTAGGTAACTTGAGATTGGGATCAATGGCTAGGATGTGTTGAGCAAGGGGTAGAATCTTTTGTGGATGATTTTATAAGAACTCATGGAAGGGAGAATGAGATCTTGCCAAGTGTCATTATGATGGCCCTAGGATTAGTTAAAGTTTCAAAATCATTTTTTCTCTTCCCTCTCTTCCTCCAAGTCGGTTTGTGTGCATGTGAATGGGAGAAAATCTGTATCATCATCATCTTCATCTTCTCTCTCATATAACCTCCATTTTCGTTGAGCAAGGGAAGGAAAGAGAAAGTGTTAAGGTGAGTTTTGGCTAGTTAGATGCCTCTTAATGCTCAAATGTTCTTTATTAATGTTGTGCAAGAGGTTGAGAGCTTTAAACCTATGGTTTGAGAATTTTGAAAGAATGTGTTTTGAAGTTTGCACAAGTTTGGAAACTAGAGAATCAAGAAGTTAATCATTGGAAGTTGAAGGTGTAAGTATTTATAGTATTTTGATATAATTATTTTGATATTGGTTGAATTTTGAGAACTTTTGAATTTGCCCTGATTTTAGCCTAATTATGAAATGTATGAATTAGCTAGTGTTTTGTGATGAAATAAATACCACATTGTATTTTGGAGTCCATAGTTTTGGTTTGGATTTGAAAAGAGGAAGTTTGATCATTAGGTGATTTTGGTTGCAATATGGTTAGAAGTGATGAATGTTTTATTGTGGTAAGATTTTGGTTGTTTTTAGTTTACCAATAGGTTCTTTGTGGAATTTTAGAGGAGAATGAGTTTTGGTATAAATGTTGGGACCATTGGAACCAGTATTGGTAAATCTGGAAAATCATATCAGTTGCTGCGATTTGGCTTCTGGTAAGCTTCACTCGAGCGAGGAGGGTCTAACTTGAGTGCAGTATGAAATTTTGGGTATTTTGGTTAAGTCTTCAAGCAAGAATCATGAGTACACTTTTGTTTCTGTGAGTGATATAGGTCATCACTCGAGTGATCTTGGTTTCACTTGAGTAAGGGAGTAAGTTTGAGACTTTAGAGTTTATGATTGCTCTCAGGTAGTCACTCACGGTGCCTCACTTCTAGGTGCTTGAATGCATTTGAGGTTATCACTCGAGTGTGGTTTTCTGGGCTCGAGTGAGGGTGTAAGATATATCGAGGTTTGCTCACGGGCAAACACTTCTGGTGTGACACTTTTGGGTGCTCGAGTGAATTTGGGGGTCATCACTCGAGTGAGGTCATCTCCACTCGAGTTAGCTGGCTAAAAATCAATGATTTTGCTTCTAAAAAGGCATATTCGGGGTAGTTTCTCCCAATCCTTTTGGCATATGTTTAGGCATTTAATAGCCATCATAATTCACATTGTATTCTCTAAAAGTATTTGTTTAACATTCATTATATTCACTTTTGGAGTCATTAGCCCGTAATCACAATTTGGGGCATTAAATCATTATATGTTCAAACTTATCTAAAGGCTAAAATAATTATGGGGTTATATAAGACACCGCAAACGTTACTTTATTAAAGTAGCTTTATTAAAGCAGCTTTATTAAAGTAGCTTTTTCATAAAGTGACTTTTACTTTTGGGTTTGACAAGTGATAAGGAGCCACCTAGCCTAAATATAGCACATGTTTAAATACCCGGGACGACTCACCAGTCTCTAGTTCGGCCATGTATCCGATCTTCCTGAACACAGTACATGAAAGCTAGATAAAATCATCGAACTACCTCTTCCCTAGCTATTGGAGTCGGCCAAAGATGTAAAAGATAGAGGGAGGAGGATGCATTGCATGGACCATTTGTCACCTTGGAGTGTTAGACACCCTGTGATTTCAAGAAGAGCGCTTGACACTCCAACACCTCCCACACTCTTTAAATTTTATCCTAGGGTAGAAAAATAAGGGGAAAATAGAAGAAAATGGAGAGACAGAGAAAAAAGAGTAAAGGAGGATGAAATTGGATAACACAATAAAAGAGAGTGTTTTAAAGCCGATTTCACCCCCAAAATCACGTTTTTAGCTCTTGGAGTTTTCACTAAACTTATTCCTCTCATCAAGACCAACATTTTATGATTTTAGATTCTTAAAAGATAAGTTTTGTGTTGCCTCTAAGGTTTAGGTACGGTCAAAACCAAGAACTAATTATAGCATCGAGTAAAGGATTTGACCTTTACCCAAGCTGGCCATGAGATTGGTAAAAGTTGTATAAGATACCAGAAAGGCTAACATCTAGTAACTCTTTCTCTCACACACTATGCATTGATCTACATGTATATTTTTACCATATCTTGTATTTTTTTAATGAATATACCGAATTATTGTAGGACAGATGTGTCCAGAGGCCCTGAGACCTATTGGAGTGGCTTATCCTTAGCCTGGAAAAGCATTTAGAATATGACAGGCGGATGCCAAGGGCAGTATGACCCAGTGCGCAATTTGCATAGGGCAATGACCCTGGGCTGTAAGACCATGATTGAAGCAAGTCTCGATATGCATCTTGTATGGGGCAGAGACCCTGGCGTAAGACCTAAGAAAAAAAAGCGATGTGGTATGGGACTAGGGGTCTAGTGTTTGATGTTGTGTGAATATTGATCTCTGAATACTTTATATATTTATTGATATTATATGATGGTTTGTTTAGCATGCTTTATAGACATGCATTTTCTATGATTGATTGAGTTGCTACTAAGATTCTCATGAATCTCACCCTTCCAATAACTAACGTGTAGTAAAGGCAAATGGCTCAAAGGGCAAAAAGGTAAATGTCGATGAGTCAAGGATGCAGATAAAGGGTATAAGCATTGTTAAGGATTGAATTAAAGAGATAGAGTAGAAATTTTCACATAGTTCATAGTATTGATGTTAGTGCAAGCATTTCACACAATAGGGGGTGAATTGGGTTATACCAGAAAATTCGTTACATATATAAAAATTGACTATAAATTTAAAGTAGTTAAGAGCTAGGAGAGATATCACCGAAGTGTACACCAGGAGTTATACTGGTTCAGCCATAACCACTTTGATTTATGTTCAGTCCTTAGAGCTTCTCTGAGAGTTTCACTATATCTTCCAAGATTCAGTAAGTTCTGGCACCTCAATATACAACAAGTTCCTTAACTGGACACTCGTTCCCCCTTACACGTTGTAATCAAATCCCCAACTGAAGGTTCCACAACCTTAAGTTGTCTCAATAACAAATATTAAGTTTGTAATGAAAAATCTCACACAGAGCAAATATATAATCACTAAAGTACAAATAGTGAATATATGAAACACAGCCCTAAGAATATAATGATCAATGTAAGTTTACGTGTTCTCAGTTGTTGTGCTCTATTCTTTGAATGCTCCATATATATAGATGAATTGTTATGTTTGTTGGAATCATTTAAAACATGTCCGTTATAGTCACGCAGCTTCGTTTGACTGTTCTTCAAATTTGAAAACTAGTCATTTGTGGTAGGTAGGCATTTGACCGTTCTTCTAATTTAAAAATTAGCCATTTCAAATTTGACTTATCTCTTAATGCATGATCTCTTCATTGTTTCTCTGTAAATATACTTAGCAAACTAATACAATGAAAGGTTAATCATACAGATAACAAATCAATGAACATTGGATTAAAATCATGCTTTCTGTACTGCATTACTCTAGTGATCATACTTCATTACTCGAGTAACTTCATTAAAAATAAGCTAGATAGTAAGTCAACATTACCAGATTAGTCGGCTAACTATCGAGTAACTCATTTTATAAAACTTTATAGACGTGCTTACTCGAGTGATCCCTTAAGTAATGCGTCAAATAACTTTTCAGATTACTCAAGTAATCCCTCAAGTAATGTCATTAAAATCTTGGACAAGAGCAACTTTAATTATGCTTACCTGATTACTTGC
Source organism: Inga laurina (assembly GCA_963855925.1). Taxonomy (NCBI): domain Eukaryota; kingdom Viridiplantae; phylum Streptophyta; class Magnoliopsida; order Fabales; family Fabaceae; genus Inga; species Inga laurina. Next base: position 28,504,077 of record OY979702.1, on the reverse strand, counting down.
GTGATCCTTCGAGCAATGGAACTTTTTCATACCTGGTTACTCAAGTATTCCATTAAGTAATGTATGTCATTTCTTGGCCGAGAACTACTGGATGATTTTAGCTCTGGTTGCTCAAGTGATCCCTTGAGTAAGCTTTTAAAATAACTTCGTAGATTACTCGAGTAATCCCTTTGAGTAATCCCATGCAATTTTTGACAAAGAGTTTCTAGAACAATTTTTTAAACACTACTCAAGTGATCTTTCGAGTAATGAAGGTCATTACCCGAAGGCTCCCTCAAGTAATCCTTCAAAAAATCTCACAATGCTCCTTTCTCCTGTACTCTGTCTTTCATTTCTTCTTCATTATTTGAGTAGTTACTTCAAGTAATGCTTTTGTCTACAACCAAGAACTTAGTTACTTTGTTCAAACCTTTGATTTGAAACTTTTAGAATACTAATCCAATATTTGTTATCATCAAAACATATGGGATCTAACATTATCTGTAATACCCCGAATTCTTAGACTTGAGGCTAGAGATTAAGCCTGAGATAAGTGGACTGCTAAGCCCCGATTTAGCAAGATCCTAAATTGTGATTAAGAGATAATGACTCCAAAAGTGGATGTGGTTACTGATAAATAACCCTTTTGGAGAATTCAATGTGATTTGAGTTTCGGATGTGATTCGTATGTGCTATGAGCAGCGCCAAAATCCTGTATTTAAGTTCAATTATGGATTAACCTCTAAATTGACTTAAAATAGAGGGGAGGGCGCATTGTGAAAGAAAATGAATGAGAAAATGTGTTTGGTGGTGATTCAAGAGAGATTACCATAATCAGGGGCAAAACGGTAAAGTTACCGACCAATTGGTCAGTTACCGAAGAGAAAACTCATTGGTAACTTCAAGATCAATGGTTGAGATTGATTATGTAATAGATCAAAGGGTGGAATCCCATGTGGTGTACTCATGTGAGCTTATGGGAGGTGTGTTGAGATGTTGACACTTGGCAAGTTTTGGACCTTTGGATTGGGTCAAGATGTCAAACTCTTCCCTCTCTCCACTTTTCTCTATTTGGACGTTTTTGGGGGCCAAAATCTGCATTCACTTCATCATCTTCATCTCATCCTCTCTCTCCAAAACCTCCATGTTTGTCCAAATAGAGAAGGAAAGAGAAAGAAACAAGGTGAGCTTTGGCTTGTGTAATAGCCTCTTATGCTTAAATCCTCTTCACTAATCTTGATGATGTTGATGAGAGCTTCATCTCTATGGTTTTAGATTTTTGAAAGGAGGTGTTTTAGAGCTTGTGGAAATTGGGAAAGATGAAGAATCAAGGAATTTGTTTGGGAAAGAGGAAGAGGTGAGTGTTTGCTTCCTTTTGATCTAAGTTTTGTAAGTTTTGGTTAAGTATGGTGAATTGTGGATTTTGCCCTGATTTTATGGTATTTTCGTGTGGAATGTGAATGGTGGAATTCGATGGTGATTTGTGTTGAAAATGATGTCATGTTGTGGTATTTAGTCATTGGAATTAGTTTGGATTGTATTGGATACATTGTGTGCAAAACTGGAAATTCTGTCCAGTGTAAATTCTGTCTGGGTAGTCTTGTTGTGTGGACGTTTTTACTAGGCAAATGAAGTCAGAAAATTATGAAACTTTCCAGTCTTAAAGTTCACATCCCAACCTTTAAAATGGACACATAATTTGTGCCATTTCGTTTTTTCTTCTGTGAGTTATAGCTGTCCAAAGTTTGAGGTCGAAAATGGACACTGTTTTGGGACAGTCTTGAACTTTTGGGAATTCTGTATTTATGTGGTGATTTCCAGTGTTGGCCAATATTTTTCCTGTGTAGAGCACTTGAATATCTTTCATTTGGCTTTGGGATCACCTCATTTCGATTTTTGTGGAATTAGTTATGATTTTTGGAAGTTCAGCCAAGAAACTGGATTTTCTTGGCCGCGGCCCAAATGTTTCTGGGCAGATTTTGGCCGCGGCCAGTGGATTTGTGGGCCACGGCCAACCCCCAAAAATCAGCATTTTGGACTTTTAAAAGGTGATCTTTGGTCAAGTGTTTCCCAAGCCTTTAGGCATATGTTTAGGCTTTGATTAGCCACCTAAAGGTGTTAAATGATAACCAACATTAAGTGTTTGTATGTTGAGGAATTGAGAAAGGGATTAACCCTATGTCCTTGCTTTGGTTATAGGGTTGATATTCGCCCTGATCGTGGTTCGGTATTCATTATGATCGCGAGTAAGCAAAGCTGGAGCATACGTGGAAAGAGTGTAGGGAACTTACCTCCTTTGCCTGTATATGATATTGTGTTAATGTGTTGATGCATGTTATTGCTTTGCTTGATTATGTGGAACATATATGATGTTTGAAGCTCTGTTTCTATTTATGCTATGGCCATGAGTGTGTTGTTGAAACATTGAGCATGCAGGTGTGTTGTTGAATCATGGTATGGACATGTGATATGTATTGCAAGCATGTCCTGCATTATACACTTATCATACACGCATTTTGGAATTTGTTTCCTACTGAGATTCTCTCGAATCTCACCCTCCCCTATCAATATTGTAGGCAGGGAAGGAAGAGTGAGGATGGTGCAGGCATTCAAGGCGGTGAAGACTCCTTAGAGTATTTGAGTTTGGTAGTTGGTTATCATAGATGTTGGGATGATTATATATGATATGGATGTATATTTGAGTATGTATTCGGATATGTATTTGAGATGTGTGTTTGAGAAGACTTTGTGTAATCCCCATATTAGGGCTTGTAGGGCCGAATATGCCCTGTAAGGCTTTGAGTTAACAAATGAAACCCAGGATTACCAGGATGATTATGTTGTGTACTCTGATATTGGTATAAATGTGATTTATCTTCGCATAGTAATTGTATTCGAAATTTGAATATGAGACCAGGTGTATTATATTTTGAAAGTTATCTGTGAAAACCCTATCGTGAAGATGGGATTATGAAATTTTTTTTGTTTTGTATTGGTCTCTATTTCATTTTAATCGCGTATTTCGGATATAATTACGGCAGGGGGTTACATTATCCCCCTTTTGATGATAACAAAACTTGGTGATTTTAAACAATGTTTTTTGAAAACTTTTCATATGCAATCATTTTTTCAATTTGAACTTAATATGCTTTTGATATAACTTGGTAAAGATCTTTTTGAATTCAAATCTCATGAAGCTAAAATCAAAAGCCTATAATTTTGAAGGTATGTTCTAATTCAAATCTAATGAAGCTAAAACCAAAAGCCTATAATGTAATATAACTTCAATTGAAATTGCAAAATAGAGTTCATGATATCAACATGATCAAACTTAAAACTAATAAAGTTCACTTCAACCCTATACACCCATATCCATATGCATAGCCCTATACAAAAAAATATCACATCACATTATTTCACAAAATCACCCAAGTTCTTCTTTCCTTTTTTGTCTTTATCACAAGGGTAGGATTAATCAAGAGAAGAGGGACTAGATGACTTGACAGCAGAGATGGGATTGACAGGGAGAGGTGTGAAGCCAGAGCCATGTGAGTCATACGAACTTGAAGAATCTGAAGAGGAGCTAGAAGGTTTAGGGTCAGGGAGTACCAGAGGAGGAACCACAACAAGATCCTTTAAAGGATTGGAGGGCTAGAACCTAAGAGGAATTCTCCACTTCCATTATTCATTCAGGTGATTAATGCTCACTAGAGGAGACAACCACTTCCTCAGTACTGGTTGGGGATGCAATGGGTGTTCGCATAGGATGAGTTAACTGAAAAGGATCATCGACTGTGATATCTATGTGCTCAAAGATAGATGATGGGTCAGACATAGAGAATAAAATATTGCTTGGTTGAGGGGTGGATGAGGGTCCAGGCTCAGAAGCTGGTACTGGCTCAGTAGTAGTAGGCACAGATGAACCAGGAGTAGATGAGCCAGATGCCATAGTATCAAGTCTCACATGGAGTGATGTCAGGAGCTTGCCCTAAGCCCATTGTTCTACTAACATCTCCTCATGCCTCCTATCCATTTTCTCTTCAAGCTCTCCCATCTTTACATTCATGTTGGTTATCAACTCAGCATTTGTATTTGTAATGTCGATATGAAAACCTCTAAGGCTATTCTCCATAAAAGTCCACAATGAGGTACCAAAGAAGGAAAAAGCAGATGTGGATGCTGGAGTAGAAGACTATGTCTTATCCAAACGGCTTGTTGTAGTCTCAATCTTCTTTTTCTTTCGACTTGTCTGAAGTGGGTTCTTCTAGGGTAGTGCAATTTGTAACTTTCTAATTTGGGTTCTTCCTAACCAGCCTCTCAATTGGTTCACCCTTCTCCAAATACCAAATCTTGTTCTTTTTGAGAAACTGGGATATAAGCTGAGGATAAGGCATTGGAGTGGTGGATTTTCCTTTAAATCTATATCTTTTCATTTCAGCAAAGATATATTCTCCCAAGTCCTTTTTCTCTTTAAGAAGAATTGAGGCAAAATTTCTTTAATCCCTGTAATTTCCCAAAATGTACTCAAGGGCTAAATGTATAGAATAGATAGTGGTATTAATGACAGGATTGCCCTTGAAATTTCTTGTGACTTTAGTTTCGATTAGCTGGAAGTAATTACCTAATTTTCGCATAAAGTGAAAAATGATAGAATATATAATTTGAACATAAGAAAGAAATGTAGTAGCACCATTTGGGGAAGACTAACACTAGTAGAAAAATCACTTTTAAGACCGGTTAGAAAAGACATTTTAGGCCGGTTCTAGATTCGGTCTTGATACAACCAGTCTTAAAAGTCTGCTACTTTTTTAACCGGTTATGGAACCGGTCTTAAAAAATGTTTTAAGACTGGTTATTACAAAACCAATCTGAAAATAAATATTTTTTGACCGGTTATCAGAGGAACGGGTTTAAAAGGTTCAAATTTTAGACCGATTTTCTGAAAAAACGGTCTAAAAGGTTGAAATTTTAAGACTGATTTTCTGCAAAACCGGTCTTAAAGTAATACTTTTAAGATCGGTTCTCTCCAAAACCGGCCTTAAATGTACTTTTTAGATCAGTTTTGGAGAGAACCAATCTTAAAAGTAGTTTTGTGCTATATTTTCGTTTAAAACATTTATCCAGCAAGTCATTTCCCCTGTTAAGACATTTCACTCAGCAAGCAGAAGCCAGTTCAGTAACAGTCAAATAAATTCTTCTCTTACAGATTATAACTAACATCTTAATGACATGTGAGATACTCAACTCATTGGAACATATTAAAAGTCAACTCCCTTGTGCTTAAACAGTGCTGGCCGAAATAGAAGCAAGGAAAAAAACCATGAATAATAAACTCACAATCATAGAAAGAATCATAATGCAAGGAAATCATACAACCATGACAATGTTGTTTTGACCAAGTTCCTTATCTTTTCACTTACATACATACATCAAAGATTAAATTACATTAATGACAAATTTTGTTATTCATTATGGCCAAAATACTTTATACACACTCTTCTCAGGCTAATGATCACTAGCTGGCCTGGCTTTAGAGAATCTACACTAAGACGTACACCTCATATCCTTCATTTTCTATGACGACAACAAAAAAGTAGTTTTATATATACACCAATAACAATATACATAATTCAAATATAGTTCATGATAATTATTTTAGCTAACTAACCTTCAATATAGTTTTATAAAGGGATATCCTCCCATATCCCTTCATGATGACCGTTCCTTGTGTCATGTTCATTGTCTGCTTCATTTTCTTCATTCAATTCTGGTAAACCCCTAGAAAAAGGAGTCTCAAGAAGATCATTCATTAAATGACTTTCCTGATTAATATCAACAACCCTTTTTCCTTGGAAAGCTACAGACCATATTTTATTTTCCTGATCAGTAACATAGAACACTTGTTTCACTTGATATGCCATAATAAAAGGTTAATCTCCAAAACTTCTACTTTTCAAATCAACCAATGTAAATCGCAACTGATCAATCATCACACCATTGTTGACATCAACCTACTTGCATTTGAACTAGTCATATAATCCTCGATATGGGAAACTGAAATGGGCGAATATGCCATGTAAACCCTTATGGTAAGTAGATGAATCCCGAGAGTCGTTGGGGATTGCTATACACTCTGATATTTTTGAATGGAGCTGAACTGCACAATCCAAATATATTCAAAAGTTTAATATGAGACCGTATTAAATTGGTTTTGGAAAAAGTTCTTGAAAACCCATTTTGTCATAGGACCGAACCCTACCTTGAAGTTGGGACTTTTGATAAGTTTTGAATTACCCATTGGTCTCTAATTTAACTTAATGAAGCATTTTCGAGTTATAATTTTGGCTATGAAGGTAGGGGTTACATTTTTGGTATCAGAGCTATAGTTCCTGGTAAGGGTAAGTTTTACTAGGATAGTTGCAATGGTTGTTTGCCTTAGTAATAGAAGATGACCTATAATTGTTTGTTGTATACACACAATTGTTGTGTGTTGGTATATGAGTTGTAAGGACTATATGTATACATTAACTATGATATTGACATGGTTAATCATTTATAGAATTAAAAGACACAATGGTTCGCCCGAGAGTTAGATGAGTAGAACCAGAGGTGGAAGAAATTCATGACAACCCGCCTAATCCCATCAAGAGATGATGGGCTTGATAAGGGAACAACGGGACATGATTAATGAGCTAAGGGTAGAGCTCAAAGAGGAAAAAGCAAAATGTAATAGACCGGGTCCAATCTACATATGAAGAGACCCAAGGGGAAACACATCATGAAGAAACCGTTGAAGGATCCATTCGACCTCCAGAGTCACCTCCTCACATTGAACTGAACCCAGAGTCACATGGGGTACCAGTTAGAGGTGAGAGAGATATGTAGTATTGGGTCTCAAAATTCTACAAACATCTACCTCCGGTGTTCAGAGGGAGGTTTGAACTTTAAGTAGCCAAGGATTGGTTAAACCAATCAAAGAAAATTTTTGAAGTCCATGATTATCCAAACGAGTTGAAGGCATGCTTAGCCGTGTATAAGTTGGAGGGGAATACCAACTGGTGGTGGCGGAACATCACTCTTACACTGAAAACTGAAATATGCCACTAACTTGGGAATTATTTCAAGAAAAGTTCAATGAAAAATATTTTTCCAAGTCTGTGAGTCTCGAGAAAGAATCAGAATTCCTAGCCATCAAGCAGGGAGATGCAGAGACATCCAATGACTATGTGTCTCGCTTTATATAACTGGACAAATACTCCTCTTATCTACGACATATGGATGATGAGGAGTAGAGTTCCGATATGCTAATCCGGGGCTTGAGACGTGAGCTGAGGAAGAGACTAGCCACCCACCAATTCATTGAATTCAATAAAGCAGTGGAGGAGTGCAGAATCACCAAAAATAATTTAAGGGATCTGTACTCAGCCAAGGGTGCCAGTAACCATAGTGAACCTAGCAAGGTGATACTTCCCAGAAAAGAAAGGGATAAGGGTTCTCAGATAAAGGCAATAGTAAGAAGCCCTATCAGCTTGAGGGTTATGATAATCGAAAACCCGCAATAGTATTGATATGCACTCGTTGTGGGAGGGCACATCCTGGTAGAACTTGTACGAGGCAAGTAGTCTGTTATAACTACAAATAGCCAAGACATATTGCTACTAAATGTAGACGGCCGGTGATAGAACAAAGGCCTAAGAATCAGGGTAGGATGTTTGCAATGATGCATGAAAAAGCATGGAAATCCCTCAACCTAATCCAAGGTAAAATCCTTCTCAATAGTAGTTTACTGCAAGCTTTATAGAAACAAGAAAATAGTTTATCCTACTCCACTAAGGAATGATGATGTAGATGCTAACTTGAACTTCCTCTTAATGGCTAAATCTAATAAATGCCTAGAGAAGGGGTGCCAGGGGTATATGGTATTCTTTTCCATGCAGGGAGAAACAAAAGGAACTTTGAACAATATACCTATGGTAAAAGAGTTCCTTGACATGCTTCCGAACGATCTTAGTGGATTGCCTTTGAATAGGGAAGTGCATATTCTAATTGAAATTATGCCTGTAGTTGTTCTATATCAAAGGCCCAATACCGAAGACCTTAAACTAAAAATGGCAGAGCTAAAGAAACGAATTGAGGAGTTGCTAAAGAAATGAATTGACGAGTTGCTTAAAAAGCTCCAGTACTGTTTGTCAAGAAGAAAGATGGGAGTCTAAGATTGTGTATGGATTATACAGAATTTAACAAGATAACTGTCAAGAACAAATATCATCTCCCAATAATTGATGACCTTCTATATCAATGTCTGGTTCTTGTGTATTTTTGAAGATTTATCTATGCTCAGGTTATCATTAGCTGTGAGTGAAAACAGAAGATGTACCGAAGACTGCTTTCAGAACTAGGTATGGGCACTATGAGTTTCTTGTAATACCCTTTGGCCTAACTAATGCACCTGCTGTATTTATGGATTATTGGAATCGAGTCTTTCAACAGTACCTAGACAAATTTGAAGTGGTGTTTATCGATGACATTATGATATACTCCAGGAGCAATGAAGAGCACAGCATAATTTGAGAATAGTGCTGGAGATATTGCGTGAAAAGCAACTCTATGCCAAGTTGAGTAAGTGCAAGTTCTGGCTTTCAAAAGTAAAGTTCCTAGGCCATGTTTTTTTGTGAGAAGGAGTCCTACTGGATCCCAATAAAGTGGAAGCAATGCTGGACTAGAAGAGGCCAAAAACTGTTGTTGAGATATGTAGTTTTATGGGTCTTACTGGTTACTACTAGCAATTTATTCAGAACTCTCCCTGATTGCCTTGTAAATGACCAAGCTCACACAAAAAGATCAGCCGTTTAAGTGGGATGAACATTATGAAAATAGTTTTGTTGAGCTGAAGGAGAGGTTGACCACGGTATCGGTATTGATTATACCAGATCCTAGCTTGACTTATGTTGTGTAGAGTGATATGAGTAAGTTGGGGTTAGGGTATATCCTTATGTAGTGGGATGAGTAGTGGCCTACGCCTCCCGACATCTGAAGCCTCATGAAATGAACTATCCCACTCATGATCTGGAGCTTACGACAATTGTGTTTTCATAGAAAATATGGCAACATATATGTGTGGTGTGACAATAGAACTATACTACGACCACAAGAGTCTCAAGTACTTGTATGATCATAAAGAGTTGAATATGAGACATCACCAGTGGATAGAATTGTTGAAAGATTAAAACCTAGAGATTAAATATCATTTAGGTAAAGCTAATGCAGTCGTACATGCACTTAGTCAAAAGACGGTGTTAATGGTAGTAATGATGATCCAGGAAGAGAAATTGGAAGAAAATTTTTGGGACTTGAATTTATCAAACCAAATCGTCTGTGCTAACTATAATGTTTCCCAAGGGGAAAGTGATCTGAGGGCTGAAATTGAAGAATCTCAAAATCAAGATGATCAGGTACAGTCTATATGGGTTATGATTGATCGAGGGTAAACTCGAGACTATGATTTGTTGCCTAGTGGATTGGTTTGCTACAAAAAGAGAATCTATGTTCCACTAAAGGTAGATTTAAAGCAGAAGATTCTAGATGAGGTACACAAAAGCCTATATACTCTTCACCTTAGAATGACCAAAATGTACCACGGTTTGAAGTCTATGTACTGGTAGCTGGGATTGAAGAGCGATATGACAAAATATTGTTAGGATCGGTAGGCACAGCGGAAGAATTTTAAAAATTTTCACCGATTCTAATCGAGGATCTATCAACGGCGTTTAAACCAAGTTGGAAGGATTTATACCTTTTGATGAAGCAGAGTTTTCACGATCTCTAGGAGCCAACACGTCAGGTCCGCTCCCTCTACTGGTATCCAAACGAATGCTCTCCAATCGAGACTGCGTGCTAGTGCCTCTAATGTCTCCTAGGGTTTCACTTACGGCTCTCAATTCTCATGTACGTATCAATATATCTGTTCTATCAAGTTTATAACCTATGAGGGTTATTTTCAAATTTCAAAATTAATCATCATTAATTTTGAAATTAATTAACTATTAATTATCTTGATAAGCTAATTAAATAAATTCAGTTTAAATTAAATCTGTCCAACAATTTTAATTTAACCAATTTATTTAATCCAAATAAAGAGCCATTAGATTTAATTTATCTTCAAAAATTAAATATGAGATACTATATCTCTATCATGTTAGTTATATAATTAAATTTAAAACTAACAATATAATAATATCATATAATATATATACATATATATATAAGATATATATTTAGAAAATATATATATATATATATAATATTATTAATGAATTTTATATTATATATATAAATATAAAATTCGTCCACCCTAAATTAAATATTATCTCGTGTTGGGCCATTCTTGTGTGCGACCCTGTAGGCGCATATAAAGTTGGCAGTGGGCCAATAACTATACTAACCAAAAAGTCGCAAGCGGCCTCTAGCAAGACATTATGACTACCCAATTCATATGAGGATCGTTATCACGATGCAACCTGTCATACAACCATGTCACGTCCCTTTTGTCACATGATATATTTATCAAGGATAAGGTATGGATAATGTCATCCTCTTGTTCCTGACCATTACTTTCTTGATTCCTGAGTAGCCTGATAACAGAGACAGAAACTCCTTTCATCATAGTATGGCCATATATTTCTTAGACTCACTCATCGAGGGGCCCAGTAATATCTCTCTACTAATGTGAGGGACAAATTCCATCTTGATCATTCATATTCCTCTGCATGAAAAAACCACCAAGCTCGATCATAGCCTTTATCATCACCCGGTCAAAAGTGACTTTTGACTAGTTCAAAGCTTAGCAACTCTCATGTAGGAATCCATGATGACCTTAGGTCTAAGGGCATTGTGACGTGGTTATATATGAGAAAAGCTTATGACTTGATCCATGTAGCTTTCTCATAGTGGGTCGGTCCAGCACCTTGTACTCTTACAAGTGCCTAAGACTTTTATTCGTATCTCCATATCTTATCAAAGTGATGCTGATCTTGTTTCATCTCTACTCCTGCATAGATGACCGACCAGGGACATTTTAGGACAATCTTTATGAATTATCCAAGGATACAATTATCACAGTTAACATGCAAATAATATGATAACAGAATAGAGAAATTTCATTAAAATAATAATGTTCAAAGTGTAATACCCCGAATTTTGAGACTTGAGCTTCGAGAATAAGCCTGAGATTAATGGATTGCTAAGCCCCGGTTTAGCAAGATCCCAAATTGTTATTAGGGTTTAATGACTACAAAAGTGGATGTGGTTAGTGATTAATGAACCCTTTTAGAGAATATAAAGTGGATTGTAGTCGCTTGTGTTATGAGCAACGCCAAAACCCTGTATTTGAGTTCAATTGTGGATTAACGTCCAAATTGACTTAGAATATAGGGAGGAATTGAATGGGATATTGTGATGGAAATGGTGTCATGTTGTGGTATTTAATCATTGAAATTGATTTAAATTGGATTGGACACATTGGTTGCAAAAATTGGAAATGTTGTCCAGTGTGAATTCTGTCTGGGAAGTCTTCTCGTGTGGACGTTTTTACTAGGCAAATGATGTCAGAAAATTATGAAAATTTCCAGTATTAAATTTCACATCCCAAGCTTCAAAATGGACATATAATTGGTGCCATTTCATGTTGGGAACGGGGAGATATGACTGTCCAACGTTTGAGGTCGAAAATGGACTCTGTTTTGGGGCAGTGATGTAATTTGTGTAATTCTGGATTTTTGTGGTGATTTCTAGTATTGGTAAATATTTTTCATATAAAGAGGACTTAAATAGATTTCATTTTGCTTTGAAATCACCTCATTTTGATTTTTCTAGAATTAGTTATGATTTTTCAAAGATTGGGCAGAAAATCTGCCAGAAAATCCAAAAATACCAATTTTGGGAATTATGACATCATCAAAAGGCAAGATGACATAAGCATGGAATTAAAACATCTTCTCATCATCTTCAGCTCTCATTTCCGATGTGCTGCACAGCTGAATATGGAGAGAGGAGTTGAGAGAAAAATAGAGAGAAGGAAGGAGAAATCTCGCAAGGTAAGCCGATTTCTCCGGCGATTTAGCTCCTTACGCGTATAACTCTACTCTTAAGCTTCTCTTCTATGTTCTTGAAGGTTGTTGAAGCTCAGATCTTGGTTAGGAAAGTTAGGGTTTTTCAGCCATATTGGGGAAAAGCCAGAAGGAGCTTGAGGTAACTTCCAAACTCTTGTATATTGACTATTCTAGCTGCTGTGGGCAATTTAATCGGTGAAATTTTGCTGGATTGCCGTTGGTTTTTAATTTATGGAAATGGGTTTTAGGGGCTGTTATGCTGCCCAAATTGATACTAAATGGTAGTTGTAACCTAATGGAATAGTCAATAAAGTGGTTAGGAGTGGAAAGAAACACGTTTACGGAGCCGAAACCGAAAAACCCCAATTTTCCCCTTAAAACCCATATATTTCGGCCAGCATTGTAAATGGGTCTTAGAGTTGGATTTTCAATGATTTGATGATTCCATTGGATTCAGTGGGCAAAAATAGGTGGGGTTACAGTTGGGCACTTTTTCGGAAAAGGCCGAGAAAGCATAATTACAGAAACGCCCCTAAAACCCTAAAAGTAGGGCTGCCAAGGGCAATTTCGTAATTTGACATTGAATTTGATAATTCCGAGTACAGAAATGGATTCCTTGGATGAAAATATGTTAGAATAGCCCATGTCAAAATTTCAAGAAAAGTACAGCCGGACCAGGTACGGTGGGGCCGGCCGGGTCCCCGGGGTAGTTTAGTAAATTTTCAATATAGCCTCATATAACCCCCAGAAATACTATGGAAGTGTCTAAATGGTACATTTGACATTGTAGGATCGAATGTGAAGCCCCGAGTTGCTGGCACGCAAATCGAGGAGAAAAGACTGAAGGTAGGGGACTTACCTTACTTGCATGTATTGATATCTTTGCTTGTGTAGTGATGTATGTGATTTCTTTACTTGATTGTGTAGAGCATATTTGAATAAATGAAGCTCTGTTTTTGTTTTATTGTGGCCATAGTTTTGTTACATGAAATATTGAGCATGCAGAAATATCATTATGGGGCATATATCTAGATAAAGCTAACATGTCATACACATAGCATCTATCATGCATGCATTATGGTATCTGTTTCCTACTGAGATTCTCTTGAATCTCACTCTCCCCTACCAACAATTTAGACAGGGCAAGTGGCTCGTGGAGGGAGCACCTAGGACTCCTCTGAGATGAGATTGTGTAATCCCCATTTGAAGAATTGTAATGGGCAATTGTACCCTGTGTATCTTTAGCGAAGGTATGTACTCGGGATTGCCGGGATGATTAAGTTGTGCACTCTGATATTTATATGAATGTGATTTATCTTCGCGTAGTAATTGTATTCGAAATGTGAATATGAGACCAAGTTTATAAATGATTTCAAAAAGTATACGTGAAAGCCCCGTCATGTGATGGGTTAGTAAATGTTATTTGATTATTATTGGTCTCTATTTCATTTTAATCGCGTATTTCGGATATAATTACGGAGGGGGTTACACAAAGTACAATGATTGGCCCTTAGGGCACAATTTCCAACATCCTCCCACTTGCCCTAGGTGCAATTATTAATTTGCCTAATTCCCATTGCCCTAACATGACACTCACGCTTTGCCTGTGCAAGTGGCTTAGTAAGAGGATTAGCAACATTATCTTCTCCTGCTACTTTACATATCTTTATATCTCCTCTATCATTGATTTCTCAAATAAGATGAAATCGCTTGAGTATATGCTTAGTCCTTTGATGTGACCTAGGCTCCTTGGCCTGTACAATAGCACCGCTATTGTCACAGAACAAATCTATTAGATTTGAGATGGTAGGCACCACCCCTAGTTCAGTAATGAACTTTCTTATCCAAATGGCTTCTTTGCTGCAGCTGATGCTGCTATATACTCAACTTCTGTTGCAGAATCTGCTATAGTGCTCTGCTTGGAGCTCTTCCAGCTTACTGCTCCACCATTTAGGAGGAATACCTATCCAGATTAAGATTTAAGGTCATCTTGGTCAGTTTGGAAACTTGCATCTGTGTAACCGGTTACGCAGAGCTCATCATCCAATCCACCATAGACCAAAAATAAGTCCTTATTCCTTCTTAAGTACTTTAAGATATTCTTGACGACAGTCTAATGACCCTCACCAGGATCTTGTTGGTATCTGCTGGTCATACTTAAGGCAAATGAGACATCCGGTCGAGTACATAACATGGCATACATGATGGATCCAATGGCCAAGGCATATGGAACCTGACTCATGCGATCTCACTGATCAGGTGTACTAGGACACAAATCCTTACTAAGATGGATGCCATAAGACATGGGCATGTAACCCCTTTTTGAATCATGCATACTGAACCTATGCAGTATCTTGTCTATGTATGTGCTCTGACTTAGGCCTATTAGTCTTTTGGATCTATCCCTATAGATCCTAATCCCTAGGATATAGGTGGCTTCACCTAAGTCTTTCATTGAAAAGGACTTTCCTAACCAAGACTTGACACTCTGCAAGGTAGGAATATCATTCCCAATGAGTAGGATGTCATCTACATAAAGCACTAGAAATACAACTATGCTCCCACTAACCTTCTTGTAAACACAAGGTTCATCGATGTTTTGAATGAATCCAAACTCGTTGACTACTTCATCAAAACGATGATTCCAGCTCTGAGATGCTTGCTTCAATCCATAAATGGATCTTTGAAGCTTGCAAATTTTACCAGAGTCCTCTGGACGCACAAAACCTTCAGGTTGTGTCATGTACACATCCTCAAGCAGCTTTCCATTAAGGAAGGCTGTTTTGACCATAGTCATAATGTGCTACAGTGGCAAGAAGGATTTTGATTAATTTGGCCATTACAACTGGGGAAAAGGTTTCATCATAGTCTACACCATGAGTTTGAGTGAATCCTTCTGCAACCAGTCATGCCTTGAAGACATTTACATTGCCATCCATGTCAGTTTTCTCTTTGAAAACCCATTTGCACTAAATGTTTTTACACCTTCAGGCGGATCGACTAAGGTCCATACCTGATTGTCGTACATGGATTGCATTTCAGACTTCATGGTATTTAGCCATTTCTCAGAGTTTGGTCCCACTATGGCTTCTCGATATGTGGTGGACTCATTTTGCTCAATGAGCAACACATAACGGCCTTCAGTAATCAGAAATCCATATCTCTGAGGCTGATGCCGTGTCCTATCAGATCTTTGTGGACCTTGTGTTACTTGAGGAGGCCCAGCAACTTGTTGTGAGTCTTCTCTAATTTCCATATGTGGTTATGTACCATCTTGTGGCTCTCGAATTTCTTTGAGATGTACGTCACTCCCACTGGTTGTTTTAGAGACAAACTCTCTTTCTAGAAACTTACCATTTCAAATAACAAACACTTTGTTATCGGTGGGATTGTAGACATAGTATCCTTTCGTTTCTTTAGGATACCCCACGAAAAAGCACTTTGTGGATCTGGGCGCTAATTTATCATAGGCTTGTTGCTTAACATATACCTCACATCCCCAGATCTTGAGAAAAGATAAACTTGGTTTCTTTCCAGTCCATATCTCATATGGTGTCTTTTCAATTTCCTTAGATGGAACACGATTTAGTGTGAACGCAGCTATCTCTAGGGTATGTCCCCAAAAGGACGGTGGAAGATCTGTTTGACTCATCATAGATCAAACCATATCTAATAGTGTTCGATTCCTCCGTTCAGAATCGCCATTCCATTGTGCTGTTCCTGGAGGAGTCAATTGTGAGATTGTCCCATAACTCCTAAGATGGTCAATGAATTCTTGGCTCAAATATTCACCACCTCAATCAGATTGAAGTGCTTTAATTGTTTTACCAAGTTGGTTTTATACTTCATTTTGGAATATTTTGAAGGTTTCAAAAGATTCATATTTATGTTTCATTATATAGATATAGCCATATCTACTAAAGTCTTCTGTAAATGTAATGAAGTAGACATAACCTCCTCTGGCGGCTATATTTAATGGTCCATATACATCTGTATGTATGAGGCCCAATAATTCAGTGGCCCTCTCACTGTGCCCAGTAAAAGGTGCCTTTGTCATCTTTTCTAATAAGCAAGATTTGCATGTATCATATGATTCAAAATCAAATGAGTTTAGAAATCCATCTTGATGGAGTTTAGAAATGTGTTTCTCTTTTATGTGGCCTAGACGACAATGCCATAGGTAGGTCGGATTCAAATCGTTTGATTTTATCCTCTTAGTAGTTACGTTATAGATATTCCCATTATTAGGATGTTCCAAAATTAATATATAATGACCAACATGCAAATCACCATCAACATAAAAAATGTCATTACGATAAATAGAACATTTACCATTCCTAGTAATGGAAGTATAACCTTCCTTATCCAAATAAGAAAGAGAAACAATGTTACTACTAAAAGCAGGAACATAATAGTAATTGTTTAAAACTAACAAAAGCCCACTGGGCAGAACTAATTCATAAGTGCCTGCGGCTAAACCAACAACTCTTGCTCTGTTTCCAACTCGTAAGTCCACCTCACCCTTTTTCAGCTTTCTACTGTCCTTTAGACCCTGCACATTTGTACAAATGTGAGAACCACATGCAATATCTAATAACCATGTAGTGGAAGTAGAAAAGTGAATGTCTATAACATAAATACCTGAAGTGATAGCGTCGCTATCCTTCTTGTTCTTTTCAAGATCTTCCAGGTAGAGTTTGCAATTCCTCTTCCAATGACCAGGTTCATTGCAGAAGTAGCAGACTCCTTCCTTTGGAGGCTTTGTCTTCTTTGGTGCAGGCTTGGTTTCGGGCTTGTTTGACTCTTTGGTCTTACCACATGAGCCATTACCCTTCCATTTGCCCTTCCCTTTCTTTTTCATACCCTTTCCTTTCTGAACCATCAAAACTGTGCTAGGCTTTTTCTTAATGCTTTGCTCAGCAGTTTTAAGCATCCCATACAACTCAGAAATTGATTTCTCCATGTTGTTCATGTTGTAGTTCATAACAAACTGGTCATAACTCTCCGGAAGTGAGTTGAGGATCAAATCCGTAGCTAAGTCCTGGCTCATGGGAAATCCAAGCCTCTTAAGGTGATCAATATAGCCTTTCATCTTTAACACATGAGTACTAACTGATGCTCCTTCAGCCATTTTGCAAGAATGTAAGGCCTTTGTGGTCTCATACCTTTCTTGCCTTGCCTGTTGCTGGAACATTTCCTTGAGATGTACAATCATCTCATGAGCCTCCATGAGTTCCAGATCTCTTTGGAGCTCTGGAACCATAGTGGCAAGCATCAGGCAACCTACATCCACAGAGTCATCCTTATGCTTTGTGTAAGCATCTCTTTGAGCTCTTGGAGCATTGGCTACAGGTTCCTCAGGAATGGGTTAACCTAAGACATAAGCCTTTCTTTCCTGCTTGAGAACAACTCTCAAGTTCTTGAACCAGTCAAGAAAGTTTGTCCTATTGAGTTTGTCCTTCTCAAGGACCGATCGCAATGAAAGTGTAGCAGTATTACTAGTCGACATGATTCTACAATTAAAATATGCAAAGTTAGTTAGTAATCTCCCACTAAATTAACAACCCTCAATATAATAATTAGTGGGTTAAGATCCATATTTGGCTTAAACTTTAGTCCGCTTTGGCAAGACACTTAAATTCAAGTTATTTAGGTAGGTAACCTATTTACCAATTACATCACATGTAACTCTTAGATCTTTATGGGATTTAATCATCATATGATCCAGCATGTTTAACCCCATCTAATGCCTTGAGATTCAAAACTGTTTTGTTAATCTCAATTAAGTCAAAACAATAATGAATATTATGAGTAGCACCATTACTCAAGCTTGTCTCATCAAGATAACTCAAGTGCATCCACTTTGGTGGTTTCCACAATTGAGCGATCTAGGTTTTGACAAGTATTCATTAATTGACGGCATTATGACTTAAGATTTGATTCAGAGGGCTTAATTAATTAGTTTTGTTTATATGGATGCAATCGTGGTCGTATCTCATACAGATAAATACATATAAACGTAAAAGTAATCATGCAATGATCTTATCAAAAGCATAATTTAAACGTGACACAACATGGCTTACCTAACCTAAAATCCTCCCAAGCCAATGAGAGGACTTCTCTAAATAAAAAAGAAATACATTGAGAGAAACCTCGTTTAAACATTCGAGGGGAGTAAGATAAGAAGAGAATGTACATCGAGAGTATTTAGAGAAAGGCACGGCACGCAGGCCGTATTTAAATATTACAACCCTTTGCAAAATTCTAAAGCCATGTTGTTCACCATACCCAAACAAGTATAAATAATAAACCACAACAAGAATTCATACAATATGAAAAGCAATAAATGTCGTGATCAGATTATATTGTGCTACACAGAGGTGGTCACAGCGGTCCCGCTAGCCAGTTAACAGGCGGGAGCCGCCCTTGCGGGGTTGCAAGAGGCAGCGCCCCTGGAGCTTTTGAAAATGGCACATTCCTTTTAAAAGAAATATTTGAAAATTTTAAATTTTTAAATTTCGGACCCAACTTTTCAAAACAAAAACAACACTGGCCCATAACGCTTCTGATCCAAATTGTCTTCCCCATAGTTCGGATCCCTATTACCCGAATAGATATCCGAACCTAGACCCGATTTGATTGCCGCCAACTATGATCTTAGGTACCCTACCCAATTTCATGTTTGTTCAAAATGAAAATGACTTACATGTCTCAAAACCAAAAATGAAACAATTTCAAGATTCAATTTAAATGAAAATGAAAATCAACGAAATTACAAGATCACATCTTTCTAAATAATTTCGTTTCGTATTAACCAAATCACGTGCATATTCAAGTATTTCTTATAAACATACGTACACATCCCATATATATCTCATGTATAAGAATCATAAACTCAATTTAAACACACAATTGACCTGGCTCTGATACTACTGTTAGGATGGTAGGCACAGCGGAAGAATTTTAAAAATTTTCACCAGTCCTAATCGAGGATCTATCAATGGCGTTTAAACCAAGTTGGAAGAATTCATACCTTTTGATGAAGCAAAGTTTTCACGATATCTAAGAGCCAACACGTCAGGTCCGCTCCCTCTACCGGTTTCCACACGAATGCTCTCCAACCGAGACTGTGTGCTAACGCCTCTAATGTCTCCTAAGGTTTCACTGCGGCTCTCAATTCTCATGTACGTATCAATATATCTGCTCTATTAAGTTTATAACCTATGACGGTTATTTTCAAATTTCAAAATTAATCATCATTAATTTTGAAATTAATTAACTATTAATTATCTTAATGAGCTAATTAAATAAATTCAGTTTAAATTAAATCTGTCCAACAGTTTTAATTTAACCAAGTTATTTAATCCAAATAAAGAGCCATTAGATTTAATTTATCTTTATAAATTAAATCTGAGATACTATATCTCTATCATGTTAGTTATTAAATTTAATATATCTTAATAAATAAAATTTAAAACTAACACAATATAATAATATCATATAATATATATACATATATATATAAGATTATATTTCAAAAATTTATATATCTATATAATATTATTAATGAATTTTATATTATATATATAATTATAAAATTCATCCACCCTAAATTAAACATTATCTCGTGTTGGGCCATTCTTGTGTGCGACCCTGTAGGCCCATATGAAGTTGGCAGTGTTAGAACAAGCGTTTCACCCAAGAGGGGGTGAATTGGGTGATACTAAAAATTTCGTTGCAAATAAAAACTTGATGATGAATATAAAGCAATAAGGAGTAAGGATAAATATCACCGAAGTGTACACCTAGAGTTATACTGGTTCGGCCACAACCACTTTGACCAACGCCCAGTCCTCAGAGCTTCTCTGAGAGTTTTACTATAACTTCCAAGATTCAGTGGGTTCTTGGCACCTCAGTACAAGCAAGTTCCTTCGCCTGGACACTCGCTCCCCCTTACAAGTTGTAATCCAATCCCAGCTCAAGGTTCCACAACCTTAAGTTAACTCAATAACAAATATTGAGTTTGAATGAAATATCTCTCTCACAGAGTGAATAAGAATTACTGAAGCATAGAATTACAAGTATAATGTAAGACAGAGTAATGAACTTGATGATACGTTTTTGAGTGTTCTTGTTCTTCTCTCTGTTTGGAGGTTCCCATATATATAGATACGTTGGTAATGATTGCTGGAACATATTTCTTCATGCCCGTTGGAGCGTGAGCAGCTACTATTGACTTTTCCAGTATTTGAAAGACATACGTTTGTGGTAGGTGGCGGTTGGTGACATTTGAACGTTGCATTTGACTTTCCTTATTTGGTAAAATCTCTTCATTGTTTATCTGTGGATATGCTAAGAATACTAATATAATGAAAGGTTAATCATATAGGAAACAAAACAATGAACGTTGGAATGATTTCTGAATTTCTGGGTTTGCATACTCGAGTAGCTACTCGAGTATTCATTAAAGTTTACTCAAGTACTTACTCGAGTATCATCGTGAAAACTTTGATGAACTGCAAGTCAACAAACAACTATAAGATTACTCGGGTAGTGCATGGAATAAACAAAATATCAAACCTTTGGGAATGCATGTTTACTTGGGTACCTACTCGAGTAATGCACTCTTTTCTTCATAGGTTACTCGGGCACCAACTCGAGTAAACCTTCAAATAAACTTATGTTACTCGATGCTTTACTCCAGTAATGTTGGCAGGATTTCAAGGCCGAGAGCACATCAAGTTTGATTAACTTGTTACTCGAGTACATACTCGAGTAAACATAAATATTCTATATAGCTTACTCGGGTAATGACTTGAGGTTTTTCTTCAAAAATAACTCTTGATACTCGAGTACTGTAACCCCCTGCCTTAAATAGCGTAATTATAATTCGATATTACGTAATTAAATTGGTTTAGAGACCGTCGAATAGTTCAAAACTCATTTAGAACTCCCTGTGAAGTAGGGACTTTATAAAATTTTCAAAACTTCTTTCCTATTCCGGCCTCAAGTTCAATTATCGAATATAATCACCTGTGCAGTTAATTCACATTCATTCATATCAGAATATCTAATAGCAATCCCGGCAACCCCTGGGTTCCATTCATACATAAAAAGGGTTTACAACCTCCATATAGGGAACTACACAACTACGTTCAACTATTCTTTACAACCAACATAATATACAGACACCCTGTCCAACAGGTTTAACCAACATAACCAAAATAAATGTCCCTACAGGATTCTAACCGCTCCGGGTCGTACGCTTCTCCTTAGAGCCACTCGCCCTGTCTGAAAGGTTAGTTAAAGGAAAGAATGAGATTCAAGAGAATCCCAGTAGTAACAAAACATTTATACCACACATAAGCACATAGCATGTAAGCAAATCATCATACAGCAGCAGCACCACAAATCACACTCCACCCTCATCCCCTTTCTCCGCCGGAAAGGCACACCGCCTATCCCGAACCGTTGTTAGCTGCTCAGGGACTATTGGCGTGGCAGTGCATATGTATAGCCTTATAGCCCATACAGCTATTCGGCTTTCACAAATGGCCCGTCGGCCTCCACAAATAGCCTTTCGGCTCACATAATCACATATATCACACCTCATCCTCATCCCCTTTCTCCACCGGGAAGGCACACCGCCCTAACCCGAATCGTTGTTAGCTACTCAGGGACTATTGGAATGACAGTGCTAACACAAATCCACAGATGTCGCAGCATATGAATTCATTACAAATCAACGATATAACACACATACAATGCATCATATATGGTACAAAAGAAAAGTCACACCTCGTTCCTTTCTGACGTTCGCTGGCGTAGTTGGCTCACGAGGGCGGCAAATATCGAATCCTACAATTCCAAATGCACTATTTAGACACTTCCATAGTGTTACTTAGGGTTATATGAGTCTATAATGAAAATTTACAAAAATACCCCCGGGGACCCGGCCTGGGCCCGCCATACCCGGACCGGTTGCACTTTTCTCGAAATTCTAATATGGGCTATCCTAAAATATTTCCACCCAAGGAATCCATTTCCGTACTCAGAATTATCAAATTCAATATCAAATTACGAAATTGCCCTTGGCAGCCCTACTTTTAGGGTTTTAGGGGTGTTTCCGTAATTATGCTTTCTCGGCCTTTTTTGAAAAAGTGCCCAACTGTAACCCCACCTATTTTCGCCCACTGAATCCAATGGAATCATCAAATCATTGAAAATCCAACTCTAAGACCCATTTACAGCCTTGGCCGAAATATACATGTTCTCCGGGAAAAATTGGGGTTTTACGATTTCGGCTCCGTAAACGCGTTCCTTTCTACTCCTAACCACTTTATTAACCATTACATTAGGTTACAACTAACATTAAGACCCAATTTGGGCAGCATAACCCCTAGGCCACCTCATTTCCAAACTTTAAAACCAATGGCAATCCGGCGAAATTTCACCGATTAAATTGCCCACAACAGCCAGAATAAGCAATATACGAAAGTTTGGAAGTTACCTCAAGCTCCCACAAGCTTTTCCCAAATATTGCTGAAAACCCTAAGTGCTCAACAACAGATTTTGAGCTTCCAAACCTTAAAGAACAAAAAGGAGTAGCTTAGGATCGGAGTTATACGCGTTAGGAGCTAAATCGTCGGGGAAATCGGCTTACCTTGTGAGATTCCTTCCTCTTTTTCTCTCTTTTCTCCAAGCTCTCTCCACGTTTTTTTTTCTTGCTTCAGCTGCTGTGTGCGACAGAAATGAGCTGAGGAAGATGATAACATATGTAATTCCATGCTGACATCATCTTTTAATGAGATGATGTCATAATTCCCATTTTCGGATTTTCTGGCAGATTTTCTGCCCAAACTTTGAAAAATCATAATTAATTCTAGAAAAATTGAAATGAGGTGATTCCAAAGCCAAATGAAAGGTATTTAAGTCCTCTTTATAGGACAAATATGGACCATTATTAGAAATCACCACAAAATTCCAGAATCACACAAATTTCATCACTGCCCCAGAACAGAGTCCATTTTCGACCTCAACCTTTGGACAGTCATATCTCCCAATTCCCAAAACGAAATGGCACAAATTATATGTCCATTTTGAAGCTTGAGATGTGAACTGTAAGACTGGAAAATTTCAGAATTTTTAGATACCATTTGGTCATTAAAAACGTTCACACAAACGGACTGCCCAGAATAAAATTTCACTGGACAGAATTTTAGATTTTGCATCTTTGCTTCCATTGGTTCCATTTTCATACCAAACATCATTCCCACATAAATTTTCACAAGGACTCCATTGGAATCATTAAAATCTCCAAATTCCCATCACACATTCTTCAAAAGTGTTTATTCAACAATAATTACATCCGCTTTTGAAGTCATTAGCCCTTAATCACTTTTTGGGATATTACATTTCTCCCCCCGTAAAATAAATTTCGTCCTCGAAATTTGTCACACAACTTGAGCCATAAACTCTGGATAACGTCTTCGCATATCCGCCTCCGCTTCCCAAGTTGCTTCCCTCTGAGTCATTCCCTTCCAGATCACCTTCACAAAGGGAATGCTTCGGTGTCTGAGCCGTCGTTCTTCTCTATCAATGATCTGTTCTGGCTCTATCGCATATGTGAAGTTGTCTTGCAACTCGACTTCTTCGTATTCAACAATGTGAGATGGATCCGGTTGATACTTCTTCAGTTGGGAAACATGAAACACATCGTGGAGTCTGCTCAAGTTTGGGGGTAGGGCTACTCGATAAGCAACAGGCCCAATCCTCTCAAGGATTTCAAAAGGACCTATATATCTTGGGCTCAACTTCTTTCGTTTGATTGCTCGCCCAATGCCGGTGACAGGAGATACTCTCAGAAGCACATGGTCACCAACTTCAAACTCTAGAGGCCGTCTTCTCTTGTCAGCGTAGCTTTTCTGTTGACTCTGCGCTGCAAGCAACCTCTTACGAATAATCCGAATCTGTGTAGAGGTTTGATCAACCAAATCTGGCCCATAAAGCTTTCTTTCGGATAACTCATTCCAGCATATTGGTGATTGACACCGTCTTCCATACAATGCTTTATACGGAGCCATTTGGATGCTCGCATGATAGCTATTGTTGTAGGCGAACTCAGCAAGTGGAAGGAAATGATCCCAACTTCCTTTAAAGTCGAGAACACATGCCCGCAACATGTCTTCCAACGTCTGGATTGTTCTCTCAGATTGTCCATCCGTTTGAGGATGATAAGCCGTACTGAATCTCAGTTGAGTACCTAAAGCTTTATGCAATGCTTTCCAGAATCTTGAAGTAAATCGTGGATCTCGGTCGGAAATGATGTTCTTTGGTATACCATGGAGTTTCACAATCTCTCGGATATAAATCTCCGCTAGTTTATCAGGAGAATAACCAGCATTGATTGGTATGAAGTGCGCCGACTTCGTTAACCGATCCACAATTACCCAGATCGCGTCATAGTTTCTGATCCTGGGCAATCCCACAACCAAATCCATGGTTACGCTTTCCCATTTCCATTCCGGAATCTCAGGACTCTGAAGTAACCCAGGCGGTCTCTGGTGCTCGATCTTTACCTTCTGGCAAGTGAGACACCTTGCAACATATTTGGTTACATCACTCTTCAATCCCGGCCACCAATACACAGATTTCAGGTTATGATACATCTTGGTCATACCAGGATGAAGAGTATACCGGCTTTTGTGTGCCTCATCTAGAATCTTCTGTCTCAACTCCACCTGAAGTGGAACACAGATTCTCTTCTGATAGCAAACTAATCCATGAGGCGATAAGTCATATCCTGGAACTTCTCCCCGCTCAATTCGAGTCAGATTACGCTGTATCCAGTCATCTTGCCTCTGAGCTTCTTCAATCTCAGTTCTCAGATCACTTTCCTCTTGAGAAACAGTGTAATTGGCACAAATGATCTGGTTTGTCAAATTCAAATCACGAAAGTCTTCAATCAGTTTCTTCTCTCGTATCATCATAGCGGCAACGAGCACAGTCTTTCGACTCAGAGCATCAGCGACTACATTTGCCTTACCCGGATGATATTTTATTTCCAGGTCGTAGTCCTTAAGAAATTCCATCCAGCGGCGCTGTCTCATATTCAGTTCTTTTTGATCATACAAGTATTTGAGACTCTTGTGGTCGCAGTACAGTTCCACAGTCACACCATACAGGTAATGACGCCAAATCTTCAAAGCAAACATAATGGCCGCAAGCTCCAGATCATGAGTGGGATAGTTCAATTCATGAGGTCTGAGCTGTCGAGAGGCGTAGGCCACCACACGTCCCTGCTGCATAAGGACACACCCTAATCCCTGCCCACTGGCATCAGAATACACAACATATGTCAAACTGGGATCGGGCAAAATCAACACAGGTGCCGTAGTCAACCTCTCCTTCAGCTCCACAAAACAGTTTTCACATTTCTCATCCCACACAAACGGCTGATCCTTTCTCGTGAGCTTGGTCATCGGCAACGCAATACGGGAGAAATTTTGGATAAATCTCCGATAATAACCAGCAAGACCCAGAAAACTGCGTATTTCCGCCACAGATTCTGGCCTCTTCCAGTCCAGTACTGCTTCCACTTTACTAGGATCCACAGAGACCCCTTCTTGCGAGATAACATGGCCTAAGAATTTCACTTCTGATAGCCAAAACTCGCACTTGCTCAATTTAGCATATAATTGTTTCTCACGCAATATATTCAATACAACTCCCAAATGATGCTCATGGTCTTCCATACTCTTGGAGTATATCAGAATGTCATCGATAAACACAACAACAAACTGATCCAGGTATTGTCGAAAGATACGGTTCATGTAATCCATGAATACCGCATGCGCATTGGTTAGCCCAAATGGCATCACCAAGAACTCATAATGACCGTACCGGGTCCGAAAAGCAGTCTTCGGAACATCCTCTGCTTTCACTCGCAGTTGATGATACCCTGACCTTAGATCAATCTTTGAAAACACACACGAACCAGAGAGTTGATCTAATAGGTCATCGATTCGGGGAAGAGGGTACTTGTTCTTAATAGTAACCTTATTCAATTCTCTGTAATCAATACACAATCGAAGACTCCCATCTTTCTTCTTTACGAACAACACTGGAGCTCCCTAAGGCGACACACTGGGTCTAATGAACCCTTTCTCAAGCAAGTCTTCTATTTGTTTCTTTAACTCCGCCATTTCGTTTGGGGCCATGCGGTATGGGGCCTTAGATATAGAACCAGCTCCAGGAATAATGTCAATTGGAAATTGAACTTCCCTCTCTGGAGGCAATCCATTTAGATCATCCGGAAATACCTCAGGGAATTCATTTACCACGGGTATATCACTCAAAGTTTCACCAGTTTCCCTTTGCACTGAGAAAAACACTACATACCCCTGGCAACCCTTTTTAAGATACTTTTCAGCTTTAGCCATAGAAAGAAAATTCATACCGGCATTCACAGCTTCAACCCTCTGAGAAACAGGATATACTATCCTCTTGTTTCCACAATCAAGCAAAACATTATTTGCCGTTAACCAATCAAAACCCAAAATGACTTCCAATTGGTAAAGCGGCAAACATATCAAATCTACAACAGATTGGTGCCCTTCCACAGTTACGACACAATTCAAGTAAGCTTCTGTGGTTAAAGCCTTAACACCCATCGGGGTTGACACTACCAAATCAAATGGTAATTTATGTACATGCAATCCCAGGCGCTTCACGCAATCATAAGCAATGAAGGAGTGACTTGCACCTGAGTCGAACAATGCTTGCAACAGATGGCCATTAATAGAGATTTTACCTTGTATCAACTCAGGAGATTTACTAGCTTCCTCGTGGGTCATAGCGAACACTCGGCCCTGTGTCCTCGGTTTCTGCTCGACTTGTGGTCGTTGACAATCTCGGGAAAAATGTCCTGGCTGCTTACAGTTAAAACAAACCAATTCTCCCCGGCAATTTTGGCCATAATGCGTTTTGTTGCAGCGAGGGCATTTCCACTCAGTCACAGCCCTCTGAGGCTCACGGTCTCTGGGCTGATAGGGCTTCTTATCACCGCCCTTGTATGAAGAAGATCCTTGGCCTTTCCGCTTCTGGGAAGCATTACCCTTACTGGGTTCACTGCGATGGCCAATAGCTCTGGTAGGATTCAACTCCCTCAGATTATTCTCCGTAATTCGACATTGCTCCACAGCCTTGTTGAACTTAGTGAATTGGTTCATAACCAATCGCTTTCTCAATTCTCGCCTCAGACCGCGGATGAGCATATCAGAACTCCATTCTTCATCATCTTTAAACCGGAGGTAAGAGGAGTACCGAGCCAACCGGACAAAACGGGACAAATAGTCGTCAAAGCTCTCTGTATCCCCTTGTTTGATGTTGAGAAATTCTGTCTCCTTCTCGAGCCGCACTGATTTGGGAAAGTATTTCTCGTTGAACTCTTGTTGAAACAGTTCCCAAGTCAATGGTGTTTCATTGCTCTTTAATGTCAGGGCGATATTCCGCCACCAACGATCCGCGTCCCCCTCGAGTTTATACACTGCCAACCGTGGCTTCACCTCCTCTGGGCAACACAGAACCTCAAATATCTTCTCCAGTCTGTACAACCAATCTTCGGCTACCTGAGGGTCAAACCTTCCTCTGAACACCGGAGGCATATGCTTGCAGAATCGGGTGACCCAATACTGAAGGTCTTTTTCCTCCCTGGGTGGCATCCCATATGATTCCTGATTCAAGGTGGCACGAGGTGGGGATTCCAGAGGTCGTGCTGATCCTTCTGCAGTGTCCTCATGTCGAGTCTCTTCTTGAGTCTCCTCCGGAGTGGATTGAACCGGACCTTCCTGGTTCTTCGCCTTCTCAGCTCTGAGCTCTTCCCTCAGTTCAGTGATCATATCTCTCTGATCCCGAATTAGACCCATAAGCTCTTGCATTGCATCCGGTGGGTTTTCATTAACAACCTCCACCTCAGGGTCTACACGCGGAATATTGGGGCGTCCTCTAGTTTTCTTCATTCTACAAACAATTTGCCCCATTACTTCAGCAGAAATAGTATGCACAATAGTCATAAAACCCATATATGTCCACATCAATAAACATACATGTGCATACACAACAATCATTCACAGATAATCTTCTATCCCTACTACTATCTAAGGGATCTATCCTAGCAACCTCTACCCTTGCCAGGAACTACAGCTCTGATACCAAAATGTAACCCCCTGCCTTAAATAGCGTAATTATAATTCGATATTACGTAATTAAATTGGTTTAGAGACCGTCGAATAGTTCAAAACTCATTTAGAACTCCCTGTGAAGTAGGGACTTTATAAAATTTTCAAAACTTCTTTCCTATTCCGGCCTCAAGTTCAATTATCGAATATAATCACCTGTGCAGTTAATTCACATTCATTCATATCAGAATATCTAATAGCAATCCCGGCAACCCCTGGGTTCCATTCATACACAAAAAGGGTTTACAACCTCCATATAGGGGACTACACAACTACGTTCAACTATTCTTTACAACCAACATAATATACAGACACCCTGTCCAACAAGTTTAACCAACATAACCAAAATAAATGTCCCTACAGGATTCTAACCGCTCCGGGTCGTACGCTTCTCCTTAGAGCCACTCGCCCTGTCTGAAAGGTTAGTTAAAGGAAAGAATGAGATTCAAGAGAATCCCAGTAGTAACAAAACATTTATACCACACATAAGCACACAGCATGTAAGCAAATCATCATACAGCAGCAGCACCACAAATCACACTCCACCCTCATCCCCTTTCTCCGCCGGAAAGGCACACCGCCTATCCCGAACCGTTGTTAGCTACTCAGGGACTATTGGCGTGGCAGTGCATACGTATAGCCTTATAGCCCATACAGCTATTCGGCTTTCACAAATGGCCCGTCGGCCTCCACAAATAGCCTTTCGGCTCACATAATCACATATATCACACCTCATCCTCATCCCCTTTCTCCACCGGGAAGGCACACCGCCCTAACCCGAACCGTTGTTAGCTACTCAGGGACTATTGGAATGACAGTGCTAACACAAATCCACAGATGTCGCAGCATACGAATTCATTACAAATCAACGATATAACACATATACAATGCATCATATATGGTACAAAAGAAAAGTCACTACCTCGTTCCTTTCTGACGTTCGCTGGCGTAGTTGGCTCACGAGGGCGGCAAATATCGAATCCTACAATTCCAAATGCACTATTTAGACACTTCCATAGTGTTACTTAGGGTTATATGAGTCTATAATGAAAATTTATAAAAATACCCCCGGGGACCCGGCCTGGGCCCGCCATACCCGGACCGGTTGCACTTTTCTCGAAATTCTAATATGGGCTATCCTAAAATATTTCCACCCAAGGAATCCATTTCCGTACTCAGAATTATCAAATTCAATATCAAATTACGAAATTGCCCTTGGCAGCCCTACTTTTAGGGTTTTAGGGGTGTTTCCGTAATTATGCTTTCTCGGCCTTTTTTGAAAAAGTGCCCAACTGTAACCCCACCTATTTTCGCCCACTGAATCCAATGGAATCATCAAATCATTGAAAATCCAACTCTAAGACCCATTTACAGCCTTGGCCGAAATATACATGTTCTCCGGGAAAAATTGGGGTTTTACGATTTCGGCTCCGTAAACGCGTTCCTTTCTACTCCTAACCACTTTATTAACCATTACATTAGGTTACAACTAACATTAAGACCCAATTTGGGCAGCATAACCCCTAGGCCACCTCATTTCCAAACTTTAAAACCAATGGCAATCCGGCGAAATTTCACCGATTAAATTGCCCACAACAGCCAGAATAAGCAATATACGAAAGTTTGGAAGTTACCTCAAGCTCCCACAAGCTTTTCCCAAATATTTCTGAAAACCCTAAGTGCTCAACAACAGATTTTGAGCTTCCAAACCTTAAAGAACAAAAAGGAGTAGCTTAGGATCGGAGTTATACGCGTTAGGAGCTAAATCGTCGGGGAAATCGGCTTACCTTGCGAGATTCCTTCCTCTTTTTCTCTCTTTTCTCCAAGCTCTCTCCACGTTTTTTTTTCTTGCTTCAGCTGCTGTGTGCGACAGAAATGAGCTGAGGAAGATGATAACATATGTAATTCCATGCTGACATCATCTTTTAATGAGATGATGTCATAATTCCCATTTTCGGATTTTCTGGCAGATTTTCTGCCCAAACTTTGAAAAATCATAATTAATTCTAGAAAAATTGAAATGAGGTGATTCCAAAGCCAAATGAAAGGTATTTAAGTCCTCTTTATAGGACAAATATGGACCATTATTAGAAATCACCACAAAATTCCAGAATCACACAAATTTCATCACTGCCCCAGAACAGAGTCCATTTTCGACCTCAACCTTTGGACAGTCATATCTCCCAATTCCCAAAACGAAATGGCACAAATTATATGTCCATTTTGAAGCTTGAGATGTGAACTGTAAGACTGGAAAATTTCAGAATTTTTAGATACCATTTGGTCATTAAAAACGTTCACACAAACGGACTGCCCAGAATAGAATTTCACTGGACAGAATTTTAGATTTTGCATCTTTGCTTCCATTGGTTCCATTTTCATACCAAACATCATTCCCACATAAATTTTCACAAGGACTCCATTGGAATCATTAAAATCTCCAAATTCCCATCACACATTCTTCAAAAGTGTTTATTCAACAATAATTACATCCGCTTTTGAAGTCATTAGCCCTTAATCACTTTTTGGGATATTACAAGTACATACTCGAGTAATCCACTTAAAATGAATCATTAAATACCTGCATACTTGAGTAGCACCTCGAGTGAAGAATGATAAAAACCAGATCAAGTTATTCGGGTACTACCTTCAGGTTTTGCTTACCACGGTGAGTTACTCGAGTAGCTCCTCGAGTAACGTTGGCAGGGTTTAAAATGCCGAGAGCAACACAGTTTCTGAAACAGAGTAACTCGAGTATCATTGGCAGGCCGAGAGTAACTTGAAAACTTTTACCTGGTTACTCGAGTAACATTGGCAGGCCGAGAGCAACTCCAAATGATTTACCTGGTTACTAGAGTAATATTGGCAGGCCGAGAGCAACTTGAAAATATTTACACTATTACTCGAGTAACGTTGGCAGGTTACTCGAAGGTATCTCTGGTTACTTCAAGTTTTGTCTCATTACTCGAGTACTTACTCGAGTAATGCCTTAGAAAACTTGCTTCTGATCAAGTTTCTTAGATTTTTCTCTTGGCCTTTCTTCATTACTCCAATGTTTACTTCAAGTGATGTTTTTCCCTGTTATTAGTTAATTCAAACCAAATCTTTTTCATAATATTCTTTGTTATCATCAAAACATGAGATCTAACATTCTCCCCCTTTTTGATGATGACAAAACTTAGTGATTTTGAACATGGTTTTTGGAATTGAGTTCTCAATTAAATACTTCTTGAATTCAAAATCATTTTGAAAAACTTGTTAAGTTTAGATTCAAAGTGTTTTAAAAGAGAATGAAATCATAATATACACCTTGCATATACAACTAGGGTTATAAGTTCCAACTAGGGGAGTACATGACCAATATCAACATAATATCTACATTTCAAAAATAAACAGTAACCCCAAGTCTAAAATAGATAACCAACAACCTAACAACACATCTCTACAAGATCCTAGCTGCGCTTGGTGGTTCGCTTCTCCTTGGAGCCACTTGCCCCGTCTGAAATGTTAGTCAATGGAAAGAATGAGATTCAAAAGAATCTCAATAGTAACAAATCACTCATACCACATGTAATCACAAAGCATGCAAGAAAATCATCAAGCAGCATCATAGCATAAAGCACAGCATGCAGGCTGCCACATATGCACATAATCATATAATCCCATCCCCCGTATTCCACTGCCCCAAAGGCACGGTCCTCCCACCGTCAACACCGATAGGCCGGGGGTGAAGGTTTCACAAATAGCCTTTCGGCTTTCACCTATAGCCTTACGGCTTTCACATAGTCTCATCCCCCGGATTCCACCGCCCCAAAGGTACGATCCTCCCACCGTCAACATCGATGGGCTGCAGGTGATAGACTCACAAACAATGATCAAACAAACATATCATGTATCACATATAGTATAAGGGAAAAGAGTCACTACCTCGTTCTTTCCTGACTGGCGCCGGCACAGGCTACTCGAGATCAGGGCAAATGTCAAATCCTACAATTCCAAATGCATCATTTAGACACTTCCATAGTGTTTCTAGGGGTTATATGAGTCTATAATGAAAATTTACAAAAATGCCCTCGGGGACCGGGCCCGCGATACCCGGTCCGGCTGCATCTTTCCCGAAATTCTACCCGGGGCTATTCTAGCATATTTCCACCCAAGGCATCCATTTCTGGACTCGAAATTAGCAAATTCAATGTTAAATTACAAATTTACCCTTGGCATCCCCACTTTAAGGGTTTTAGGGGCGTTTTCGTAATTATGCTTTTTCAGCCTTTTCCGAAAAAGTGACCAACTGTAACCCCACCTAATTTTTGGTCCTGAACTCAATGGACCATCAAATCATTGAAAATCCAACTCTAAACCCATTTCTAAAGCTGGCCAAAATTTATAAGTTCTCCGGGAAAAATTGGGGTTTTACGATTTCGGCTCCGTAAACTCGTTCCTTTCTACTCCTAAACACTTAATTAACTATTACATTAGGTTATAACTACCATTAGAACCAAAATTGGGCAGCATAACCCTTAGGCAACTCAATTGCCAAAATTTAAAACCAACGGCATCTGGCGAAATTTCACCGAAGGTTTGGAAGTTACCTCAAGCTCTCACAAGTTTTTCCCAAATATGGCTGAAAGCCTTAGGTGTTCCACAACAGATTTTGAGCTTTCAAACCTTAAAGAACAAAGAGGAGTAGCTTAGGGTCGGAGTTATACGTGTTAGGAGCTAAATCGTCGGAGAAATCGGCTTACCTTGTGAGATTTCTTCTCCTTTCTCTCTCTAAAATTCTGAACGTTCTCTCTCACTTTCAGCTGCTGTTTTGTGCGTGAAATGCTTAATGATATATTATAATATCATATATCATTTTAATGATTTATGGAATTTTTCCAACAATTCCAAAACTAATTTTTTTATTACATAACTTCCTGCATTCATGTAACCATGCCATCATGTCCAACCAATATTTCCTTACTTATGCCACATGTAGGAGACACCTAGGGGTCCCTCTGTAAGGTCTCAATTGGCTTCACAACTTATTTCGGTTACGTATACACGTAAAGTCTCAATTTTGGTCAAAATTGCATTTTTGCTCAAATTTTCCATAAATTCATATTAAATTGACCAAAATATTCTAAATATATTTTTCCTTTTATTTTCCTTAATTAATTGAAATTATCTTCAATTAATCAGAAAAATAATTAATTTTGTGATAATTTGGCAAAATTACGATTTTGCCATTACCTTTTTAATCCAATTTCTTCTCTTATTTTTGTTTGGCCAATTTCTATCTATTTTTGGACCAAATATTTTCTCTAATATTTCTTCAATTTTGGACCTTAATATTAGGCTTTTTAAATCACCCAAATTAATTCCATATTCATTTTTGCCCAATTTCCCGTGAAATTGAACATTTATAAAATTCATAAATTCCAAATTCATGAATATTCACCATTTTATTGAGTTTCCCCAAATAATTACAATATATTTGGTGAATATAAAATTTGGGGTGTTATAGTGATGCAGACCATTGGTGGTAGAATATCGTCCTAACGTTGAAGAGCAGAAACATGCCACTGACTTAGGGAATGCTTTAACCACAATTCAATGAGAAGTATTTTCCTTAGTCTGTACGGTTAGAGAAGGAGACTGAATTCCTTTCAATCAGGTAGGGTGACTCAAAGTCTTTTGATGACTATTTGTATTGTTTCATCTGTTTGTCCTGAAATTCCTCATATCTACGAAAAATGGATGATGAGGAGTGGAGTTCAGATATGCTCATCCGTGGGTTGTGACTAGAACTGAGAAAGAGGTTAGCCACCCACCAGTTTACTGAGTTCAACAAGGCGGTTGAAGAATACAGAATCACTGAAAACAACTTGAGAGATCTGTATCCGACCAAGGGTATTGGTAACCACAGTGAACCTAGAAAGGGAACTACTTCCCAGAAGCAGAAGGGCCAGGGATCCTCTTGATCCCGGGGTACTAGTAAGAAGCCCTACCAGCCCAGAGATCATGAGCCTCAGAAATCTTCGACAGAGTAGGTATGTCCCCATTGCAATAAGCCTCACTATGTTAGAAACTGTCAGGGTGAAATGATCTATTTTAATTGTAAGCAACTGGGGAACCTTTCTAGATATTGTCGGCGGCTACAGGTATAGTAGAGGCTTAGGACTCAGAGCTGAATATTTGCCATGACTCACGAGGAAGCCCTGAAGTCTCCTGATCTTATTCAAGATAAAATTCTCCTTGATGGTAATGTGTTACAAGCGTTGTTTGATTCTGGTGCGACTCACTCTTTCATTGCTTATAATTACGTGAAGCGCCAGGGTATGCATGTACATAAATTGCCCTTTCATTTAGTTGTGTCGACACCAATGGGTGTCAAGGCTATAGCTACCGAAGCCTGCTTAAATTGTGTCATAACTGTGGAGGGGCACTAATCCATTGTTGATTTGATTTGTCTGCCACTCTATCAATTAGAAGTCATTTTGGGTTTTGATTGGTTGACGGTAAATAATGTGCTATTAGATTGTGGGAACAAGAAGATAGTATATGATGTTTCTCAAAGTGTTGAGGATGTGAATTGCAGTCTGAATTTCCTTTCACGACCAAAGCTGAGAAATATTTACAGAAAGGTTGCCAGGGGTATATGGTGTTGTTTTCTATTCAAGGAGAGACCAGAGAAACTTTGAGCAGTATACCCGTGGTAAATGAATTCCCTGAGGTATTTCCTAATGACCTTAATGGATTGCCCCCGGAAAGGGAAGTTTAATTCCTAATCGAGATTGTGCATGGAGCTGGTTCTATTTCAAAGGCCTCATATCGTATGGCCCCAAATGAAATGGCAGAATTAAAGAAGCAAATTGAAGACTTGCTTGAGAAAGGGTTCATTAGACCCAGTGTGTCGCCTTCGGGAGCTCCAGTATTATTCGTCAAAAGGAAAGTTGGGAGTCTACGTTGTGTATTGATTACAGAGAATTGAATAAGATTACTGTCAAGAACAAGTACCCTCTCCCAAGAATTGATGACCTTTTAGATCAACTGTCTGGTTCATGTGTGTTTTTGAAGATTGATCTAAGGTCAGGATATCCTCAGCTGTGTGTGAAAGCAGAAGATGTTCTAAAAATTGCTTTCAGAACGAGGTATGGCCATTATGAGTTTCTGGTGACGCCATTTGGGCTAACCAATGCACCTGTGATATTCATAGATTGCATGAACTGTGTCTTTCGACAGTATCTGGATCAGTTTGTGGTTATGTTTATTGATGATATTTTGATATACTCCAAAAGTATGGAGGATCATGAGCATCATTTGAGGATTGTGTTGAACATCTTACATGAGAAGCAGCTCTATGCCAAATTGAGTAAATGTGAGTTTTGGCTGCCAAAAGTAAAATTCTTAGGCCATGTTATCTTATAAGAGGGGTCTTTGTGGATCCCAGTAAGGTGCAAGTAGTATTGGACTAGAAGAGGCCAGAAACTATTGCTGAGGTATGTAATTTTTTAAGTCTTGCTGGTTACTACCGGAGATTCATTCAAAATTTCTCCCGTATTGCTTTGCCAATGACTAAACTCACGAGAAAAGATCAACCGTTTGTGTGGGATGAGAAATGTGAAAATTGCTTTGTGGAGCTGAAGGAGAGATTGACTACGGCACCTGTGTTGATTATACCTACTCCCAGCTTGACTTATGTTGTGTATAGTAATGCGAGTAAGCAGGGATAGGGGTGTGTCCTTATACAGCAGGGACGTGTGGTGGCCTATGCTTTTTTGACATCTCAAACCTCATGAAATGAACTATCCCATCCATGATCTGGAGCTTATGGCTATTATGTTTGCTTTGAAAATTTGGCGGCATTATTTGTATGGTGTGACGGTAGAACTATACTACGACTACAAAAGTCTCAAGTATTTGTATGATCAGAAAGAGTTGAATATGAGACAGCATCGTTGGATGGAGTTGCTTAAGGACTACAACCTGGAAATCAAATATCATCCAAGTAAAGCAAATGTAGTCATGGATGCTCTTGGTCAAAAGATGATGCTTATGGCAGCAATGATGATCAAGAAGGGCAGTTGATAGCGGATTTTTGAGATTTGAACTTGTTGAATTAGATCAACTGTGCCAACTATACTGTTTCCCAAGTGGAAAGCGATTTGAGAGCTAAAATTGATGAAGCTCAAAAGCAAGATGGTTGGATACAACGTAATTCGGCTAGAATTGAACGGGGAGAAGCTCAGGGCCACGATTTGTCGCCTAGTAGACTAGTTCGTTATCAGAAAAGAATCTGTGTTCCACTTAAGGAAAAACTAAGGAAAAAGATTCTTGATGAGGCAAATAAGAGTTGTTATACTCTTCACCCCGGTATGACCAAAATGTATCATAATCTGAAATCTGTGTATTGGTGGCCGAGATTGAAGAGTGATGTAATGAAATATGTGGCACGGTGTCTTACATGCTAGAAGGTAAAGATCGAGCACTAGAAACTGCCAGGTTTGTTGCAAACTCCTGAGATTCCAGAATGGAAATGGGAAAGTATGACCATGGTCCTTGTTGTGGGATTGCCTAGGATCAAGAACTACGATGCGATATGGGTGATCGTAGACTAGTTGATGAAGTCGGCACACTTTATACTTATCAATGCTGGTTATTCTTTGGACAAACTAGCAAAGATTTACATTCCGGAGATTGTGAAGCTCCATGGCATACCGAAAAATATCATTTCCGATCGAGATCCCCAATTCACTTAGAGATTCTGGAGGGCTTTGCATGAGGCACTGGGTACTTAGTTGAGATTTAGTACGGCTTATCATCCTCAGATAGATAGATAGTCAGAGAGGACTATTTAGACACTGGAGGATATGTTGCGAGCATGTGTCCTCAATTTTAAAGGGAATTAGGACTACTTTCTTCCACTTGTTGAGTTCACCTTTAACAATAGCTATCATGCAAGCATCCAGATGGCTCCATATGAAGCATTGTGTGGAAGGAAGTGCCAATCACCCTTGTGCTGGAATGAATTATCTAAGAGGAAGCTTTATGGGCTACAGCTTGCCGATCAAAACTCAGCACAGATTCGAGTCATTCGAAAGAGGCTCCTTGCATCGTAGAGTCAACAGAAAAGCTATGCTGACAAGAGAAGAATACCTTTAGAGTTTGAGGTTGGTGATCATGTGTTTCTGAGGGTGTCACCAGTCACTGGCATCAAGAGAGATATCAAGCGGAACAAGCTGAGCTCGAGGTATGTAGGTCCTTTTGAGATTCTTGTAAGAATTGGGCATGTTGCGTATCGAGTAGCCCTACCCCCAAACTTGAGCAGACTCCATGATGTGTTTCATGTTTCCTAATTGAAGAAGTACTAACATGATCCATCTCACATTGTTGAGTATGAAGAAGTTGAGTTACAAGACAACTTCACCTATGTTGTAGAGCCAGAACAGATTATCGATCGAGAAGAATGACTGCTTAGACATCAAAGCATTCTGTATGTAAAGGTGATCTGGAAGGGAATAACTTAGAGAGAAGCAACCTGGGAAGCGGAAGCGGACATGCATAGGCGATATCTGGAGTTTATGGCTCAAGTGGTGTGACAAATTTTGAGGATGAAATTTTTTCTCCTGAGGGAGAAATGTAATATCCCAAAAAGCGATTAAGGGCTAATGACTTCAAAAGTGAATGTAATTATTGTTGAATAAACACTTTGGATAATTTGTGATGGGAATTTGGATGTTTCAATAATTCCAATGGCTTCCTTGTGAAAATTCATGTGGGGAGAGTGTTTAATGTGAAATTGGAACCATTGGAAACAATTGTGCAAAAGTTGGAAATTCTATCCATTGAAACTATGTACAGGGCAATCGATTTGTATGGACATTTTAAATAGGCAAATGGTGTCTACAAATTCTGAATTTTCCAATCTTAAAGTTTACATGCCAAGCTTCAAAATGGACATATAATTTGTGTCATTTCAATTTGTGAGCTAAGAGTTATGATTTTCCAAAGTTTGGGATGGAAACTGGAATCTGTTTTGGAGCAGTATGGACTTTTGTGCAATTCTGTATTTTTGAGGTTATTAAATGCAGTTATCCATATTTTTCCAATAAAGAGGACTTAAATAGCTTTCTATTGGCTTTGGGATCAACCCATTTTGATGTTTCTAGAATTAGCTATGATTTTTCAAAGTTTAGGCAGAAATCTGCCAAAATTTTGTAAAAATCCAAAATTGATGGAAATTTAGTAAATAATTAGAAAATAATATTATATCATATTAAATCATCATCCACCTCATCCATCAACCTAAAACCGTGACATTCAGCTGTAATAAGAGAGAGAAGGTGTGAGAAATTCTAGAGAGAGAAGGAGAAGAGAACTTGTACGGTAAGTCGATTTCTTCAGTAAATCCTTACCTAACGCGTATAACTCCGCTCCTAAGCTATTCTTATATGTTCTTCAAGTTTTGTGGAGCATAAATTTGGGTGTTCTAAGGCTAGGTTTTTCAGCCACCTTGAGGAAAAGCTAGTCGGAGCCTGAGGTAACTTCCAAACTTCCATATATTGCTTATTCTGGCTGCTGTGGGCAATTTAATCTGTGAAATTTTGCCGGATTGCCATTAGTTTTAAAGTTCGGGAATGATTTGGCCTAGGGGTTATGCCACCCAAATTAGGTCTTAATGTTAGTTGTAACCTCATGTAATGGTTAAAAAAGTGATTAAGAGTATAAAGAAACACGTCTGCGGATCTGAAATCGAAAAATCCCAATTTTTCCTGAGGAACTAAGAATTTTGGCCAAGGCTAGTTTAGAGGGGTTAGAGTTGGATTTTCAATGATTTGATGGTTCTATTGAGTTCAGGAGCAAAAATTAGGTGGGGTTACAGTTGGTCACTTTTTCAGAAAAGGACGAAAAAGCATAATTACTAAAATGCCCATGAAACCCTTAAAGTAGGGTTGCAAGGGGTAAATTTAACATTGGATTTGATAATTTTGAGTCTGGAAATGGATTTCTTGGGTGGAAATATGTTAGGATAGCCTATATTAAAATTTCAGGAAAAGTGTAACCGGACCGGGTATAGCGGGCCTGGGCCAGGTCCCCAGGGGCATTTTTGTTAATTTTCATTATAGACTCTTATAACCCCAACAAACACTATAAAAGTGTCTAAATGGTGCATTTGGAAGTGTAGGATTCGATATTTGCCCTGTTCGTGATCCACCTATGTTAGAGCACAATCAGAAAGAACAAGGTAGTGACTCTTTTCCCTTATACTATATGTGATACATGGTATGTTTGTTTGATCATTGTTTGTGAGTCTATCACCTGTGGCCTATCGGTGTTGACGATAGGAGGATCATACCTTCGAGGCGGTGGAATCCGGGGGATGTGACTATGTGAAAGCTGAAAGGCTATTTGTGAAAGCCAAAAGGCTATTTGTGAAACCTTCACCCGCAGCCCATCGATGTTGAAGGTGGGAGGACCGTGCCTTCGTGGCGGTGGAATACGGGGGATGAGATTATGTAATTATGTGCATATGTGGCAGCCTGTGTGCTGTGCTTTATGTTGTGATGCTGGTTGATGATTTCTTGCATGCTTTGTTATTACATGTGGTATGAGTGATTTGTTACTACTGGGATTCTTTTGAATCTC
This sequence comes from Inga laurina, assembly GCA_963855925.1. NCBI lineage: Eukaryota > Viridiplantae > Streptophyta > Magnoliopsida > Fabales > Fabaceae > Inga > Inga laurina. The sequence goes on along the minus strand of OY979702.1, from coordinate 28,464,122 downwards.
ATTCTTTCCATTAACTAACCTTTAGACAGGGCAAGTGGTTCTAAGGGAAAGGAGACGACCAAGGGCGGATAGGGCTCCTTAAGGAGATTTATATTTTGGTGTTGGTTATCATGTTTTGTTGGGAGATCACCGTATATCTTATAAATGTTGTTTTGGAGACAGTAGTGTAATCCCCTAATGGGAATTTATAAACCTTTAGTTTATGTATTAAACCTGGGGGTTGCCAGGATTTTGTTGTACACTCTGATATATACATGTGATGTAACTAAATAGGGTAATTATATTTGAGTTGTGAAATTTGAGACTAGGGTAAGGCAGAAATTTTGAAAATATTTGTGAAAACCCTTCCGTAAAGAAGGGATTGTAAATGAGTTTGGTTATTATTGTTCTATATTTCATCTTAAATATGTATTTCGAATCATAATTACAAAGGGGGTTACATTTTTTGTATCAGAGCCGTAGTTCATGGTAAGGGTAGAGTTTGCTAGGATAGTTTCCTTAGTTATGATTATAAGGATAGAAGATGATTTGTGAATGATTATGATATACACATGTCTATTTGCTAATGTGGATATATATTTGAGCTCTATGGACATATGTGTATACTTTATTTGTGATATTGATGGGGTGAGTTATTTGTAGAATGAAGAAAACAAAAGGTCAGAGTACAGCAGGTAGACCCTAAGGGAGAGGTGGTCAATGACAATCCACCGGACCCTATGCAAGAATTGATGTGTCTGATACATTAAATTGGTTAGCACGTGGTCCTGAAGTTGATGTCATAAGTTGGACTTCATTTGTGATCAATGGTTATACCTTTTACATGAAGTCCCTAGATGATAAGAGCACCGTCCAGAATAGTGGTGTTGTATTAGTTGGTAAATCTATGCACTTCTCTGTTTGAAAAATAAGAACCCTAAATTGGTTGCCGTACCTTATTATGGGGCTATTGAAGAGATTTGGGTGGTTGACTATGTTAAAATTAGATTTCCTATTTTCAAATGCAAGTGGGTTGATGTCAATAATGGTGTGAAGATCAATATGTTAGGATTTACATTAGTAAATTTGAATAATAGAAGTTTTGGGGATGAACCTTTCATTATAACAGACCAGGCACAACAAGTATTCTATATTACTGATCAGGAAAATAAAATGTGGTCTTTAGCTCTCCAAGGAAAAAGGGTCATTGATATTGATGAGAAAAGTCGTCCAAATTATGATCTTCTTGAGACTCCTTCTTTTTCCAGGGGTCTACTAGAATTGAAAGAAGAAGATGAAGCAGATAATGAGCATGGCACAAGAAATGATCATCATGAGGGAATATGGGTAGATATCTCCTTATAATACTACTTTGAAGTTAACTAACTAAAGTAATTATGATTATGATTTATATCCGAATAATGTATATAGTTTTTTTAGAGATATAGTTTTCTAATGTTATTGCTTAACGATTTATCTTTATTTGTTGTCGTTACAGGAAAATGATGGATCCCTGGCGTTCTAGTATAGAGGGTCAACCACCTACTGCACCTCAAAGTCAGCCAACTATTGCTCAGCAAAGTCAGCAGCTACCTCAGAGTCAGCCATCTAGTGTTAATCAAAGCGTGCCTAATAATGCTCAGAGCCAGGATCATAGTGAGCCTAATAGCCAGTCTGTACGGAGGGGTAGATATGGCACACGGTTGACAGAATTTCCCTTAGTCAGAGTGCAGGGCAAAAGATACCGATTGAGCTTGATAGATATTGGAAACCAATCGGGCCAAATGCAAGCAGATATAGGAGTTTTGTCGACCTCCTTGCATTGAACAAGCCTAGCATCTTGATAGAGGAGTAGAGAAATGTTGATGAAAGGGTGCAGCAACATATTTAGGGCACTATCTAGGTATACAATTCTCTTATGTATGTAATGATTATCAAATATGTCACAAATTTGTCACTTACTCCTTCAATGCATGCATTCTAGCTCACCTACGACGTTCCTTAGAGTGAGATCTTCTACAACAAGACAATGATGTATTGTTATAAGCACTGGAGTAAGTTTAAGACAAATTTGGCCAACAATTACATTCATATCGAGGTGAAAGATGGTCAGCCTCATCCTAATTTGAGGTGACAAGTATACATTTCTTGATCAAGCGACTTGGCACACATTTATTAGGCTTCAGACTACTCCAGAATATTTGGTTAGTTGACCTATTTTTCATTTTATTTACTTATCAATTATGTTAATTGATTGTAACCTTTTTCTTTTGTTTAATTTCTTATTCTCAGACAAAGAGGCAAAAAGCACAAGAGAGTGGTTGAAAGAATGATTTCCCTCATACAATATCTCGTGGGGGTTATACAAAGGCTAAAAAAGACTTGTTGGTGGTCAAACGGAAGATATTGGAAGAAGCATCTCAATCTCATCCTTCTATTCTTCTTTCTCCACGATCTCCGATTCGTACCGAAGAAAAATGGTTGTTTGCTTACTAAAAGAGGAGTGGGTCTTATATGATTGAACAAGCTCGTGTAGTAGGTGAAGAAATTGTAAGTATATATCATTTTTTATTAATTACATAAGAAACATATTTCATTACTTATGCTTGTTATTTTTTATTATCTTATAGGAGGAACTTAGAAAAAAACAAGATGAGGGATCCTTTAAGTTAAAGGGCAGGAATGATATTCTGACTATTACTACTGGCAAACATAAGCATCCAAGCCGTGTCAGGGGAGTTGGAGGAGGGGTAGGGTTAAGGGATTACTTTAGAGCCCCCGTACGACATTTCTCAAGCATCGTGACTAGCGAGGAATTAGAGACTATATTGGCTACTGCAAGAGCAGAAGCAAGGGCCAAGGCTGAAGCATCGTTTGATGCACTACCAGAAACTCAGATGAGCAAGATGAAAGAGGAAATTGTAATACCCCGAATTTTGAGACTCGAGGTTAGAGAATAAGCCTGAGAGAAGTGGACTGCTAAGCCCCATTTTAGCATGATCCCAAATTGTGATTAAGGGTTAATAACTTCAAAAGTGGATGTCGTTAGTGATAAATAACCCTTTTGGAGAATATAATGTGATTTGGCACTCGAATGTGATTCGTGTGTGTTGTGAGCAGCGCCGAAACCCTATATTTGAGTTCAATTGTGGATTAACATCTAAATTGACTTAGAATAGAGGGAAGAATTGAATGTGAATTGTGTTGACATGTTGAGATTGTTGTGAAAACATGTCAATGTGATGTGAATTTGATTGATTTGGTGTTTGCAATGGATTCCTTGTGAAAAATTATGTGGGAATGATGTTTGGTATAAAAAAGGAACCAATAAAAGCAAAGATGCAAAATCTGAAATTCTGTCCAGTGAAACTCTATTCTAGGCAGTCAGTTCGTGTGAACGTTTTGAATGACCAAATGGTGTCTAAAAATTCTGAAACTTTCCAGTCTTATAGTTCACATCTCAAGCATGGAATTATGACATCATCAAAATAAGATATGACATCAGCATGGAATTAAAAGCAATTCCTCCATCTTCATCAGCCATTTCCTGACGTCATTTCAGAAACAAAAATGTGAGAGAGAGAGAGCTTGGAGAAAATAGGGAGAAGGAAGGAGAAAACTCGCGAGGTAGGTCGATTTCTTCGGTGAATTCGTACCTAACGCGTATAATCTTTCTCCTAAGCTTCTCTTCTACATGGATTAAGGTACTTGAAGCTTAATTTTGCTGTTTAAAAGGGGCTAGGGTTCAGCCATATTGAGTAAAAGCCAGAGGGAGCTTGAGGTAACTTCTGAAACTTCAATCTTTGATTGTTCCGGCTGCTGTGGTTGATTTAATCGGTGAAATTTCACCGGATTGTCTTTGTTTGTAAATTTGGAAAATGGGTTGGCCTAGGGATTATGCTGCCCAAATTGGGTCTTAATGTTAGTTGTAACCTAATGTAATGGTTAATAAAGTGGTTAGGAGTAGAAAGAAACACGTTTACGGAGCCAAAACCGAAAAACCCCAATTTTCCCCGGAGTACTTGTATATTTCGGTTATGGGTATAAATGGGTCTTAAAGTTAGATTTTCAATGATTTGATGGTTCCATTGAGTTTAGGAGTGAAAATTAGGTGGGGTTACAGTTGGTCACTTTTTCGGAAAAGGCCGAAAAAGCATAATTACGAAAACGCCCCGAAACCCTTAAAGTGGGGCTGCCAAGGGTAAATTTGTAAATTGACATTGAATTTGATAATTCTGAGTCCGGAAATGGATTCCTTGGGCGAAAATATGTCAGAATAGGCCATGTCAAAATTTTAAGAAAAGTACAGTCGGACCGGGTACGGCGGGGCCGGGCTGGGCCCCCGGGGGTATTTTAGTAAATTTTCAATATAGCCTCATATAACCCCCAGAAACACTATGGAAGTGTCTAAATAGTACATTTGACATTGTAGGATCGAATGTGAAGCCCCGAGTTGCTGGCACGTAAATCGAGGAGAAAAGACTGGAGGTAGGGAACTTATCTCTCCTGCATGCTCTGATAACTGTATTAATGTGTTGATGCATGTTATTGCTTTGCTTGATTATGTGAAACATGTATGAATGATTTAAAACTATGTTTCAATATATGCTATGGCCATATGTGTATCGTTCGAATCATTGAGTTTATAGATTTGTCATTGTATGTGTGCATGAGTTATGTGATGCAAGCATGTCATGCATTAAACACTTATCTTGCCTGCATATTGATAATGTTTCCCTACTGAGATTCTCTCGAATCTCACCCTCCCTTACCAACACTTTAGACAGGGCAAGTGGCTCGTGGAGGGAGCGGCTAGGACTCCTTTGAGATGAGAGTTGGTAGTTGGTTATCAATGAGTTGTGAAGACTGTATATGATTCGGTTGAATATAGGGTTATAAATTTGAGATGAGATTGTGTAATCCCCATTTGAAGAATTGTAATGGGCAATTATGCCCCGTGTATCTTTAGCGAAGGTATGTACCTGGGATTGCCGGGATGATTATGTTGTGCACTCGGATATTTATATGAATGTGATTTATCTTCGCGTAGTAATTGTATTCGAAATGTGAATATGGGACCAAGTTAATTAGATTTTAAAAGGTATTTGTGAAAACCCTATCTCAAGGATGGGATTTTAAATGAGTTTTGATTATTATTGGTCTCTATTTCATTTTAATCCCGTATTTCGGATATATTTACGGAGGGGGTTACAAAAATGATAGTTTTTATGAGCTCAAGACAAGATATCGGTGCTCCACAGGCACAATCATTTTATCCTAATAAGTAGAGCACTAAAGGGAGTTATAATATTGGGTAGTCATCAGAGGGTCTTACAGGAGAAATTACTGAGCCTTGTGACATTTTTGTCTAGGATCATCTAAGATGGTTAGTTGCAATGGTTAGTGTACATAACCTGGGATCAACTATCCACCACCAACAAATGAAAGCTGATCAAGTCAGAGTGTCAGTTGAAGAGGTGATCATTGGAGATGCACTTGTCCCTATCCCTTCTAATGAGTTAAAGATCGTAAGTGATGTCCTAGGTACGTTCATCTTGTGGCCAAAGAACCTTGTTTCTATTTGACCTGAGGAAACTTTGAACAAAGTCCTACCAAGTCCAGCTCCCTTCACTCAAGAAGTTTCACAGCCCCCATTGAATGTCATGCAATAAGTTATTCTGATGGCATTTGATACATCTTTTAAAACAAGAGATTGTCCTACGGATTCAGCTATTGGCAAGTCAAGGGTGACATGCTATATTGAGAGGGATGATTTGATGTCCCTGGTAGCTCCTAGACAAAATCTTACAATTGGGATCGTCCAACTATTCTAAATGTAAGTATCTTCTTCAATTCAAAGTAAATATTTTAAAAATTTCACCATTTACCTTTGATTTATGTGATGTATTATTGTAGGTATATGCATCATAGGTTGGTCTCCTCTAGCAAAAGTGATAAATATGGATTCTTATGCCCAGATCAAATCCAAGAGAAAGGGACCACTGGTACTATCAGACATACATGCTTATTAGAGAGACTTAGTAAAACTAGAACTAATTGTTTCTTGGCTCTATATGTGTATGGGTAAGAAACAACTAGTGAAACTGGAACTAAGTGTTTCTTGGCTCTATATGTGCATGGGTCAGAAACAAACTTATATTTTAAAAAATATATAATGTTTTATATTTTCTTAATATTCTTCTCCTTTTTTAGTGATCATTGGCAGTTGGTTGTTCTATGCAAGAGTAGTTACACTATCATCCTCTTATGCTCCCTCCACTTCAAACTAAGGAATGATTTGAAAAAGACCATGAACTCGTAAGTTTTCTTGCATTATTACCTTTTATGTGCAAATTGTTAGACCCCATATGTTTTGATGATAACAAAGATTGGACTAATGATAAAAGAGGATATGACAACAAATATTTGAACAAAGCAAATAAATGGCAGACAAAGCATTACTTGAAGTAAGCACTGGAGTAATGAAGAAGATATGAGAAACAGAGCAAAGGAAAAACATCACTGGCAGAATCTTTAAAGGTTTACTTGAGTGAGCACTCGAGTAAGGAACACTGTTACTCAAGTAGTCACTCGAGTAATCATGAAGAATATCATCCAGAAAGCACTGCCAGAATTTGGATGTAGTTACTCGAGGGGTCACTTGAGTAATCTGCAAAGTTATATAAACTATTACTCGAGTAGCCACTCAAGTAACAACATGAGCATAAGGCATTACTCGAGTAGCCACTCGAGTAACAAGGGGGAAAATCTTCTAGTAGCTCTCGGGCAAGAAATGCAACAATTTACTTGAGTAGCCACTCGAGTAACAAGGTGAGAAAAAGGCATTACTCGAGGGAGTACTCAAGTAATCTGCAGAGTTATTTAAAGCATTACTCGAGGGGTCACTTGAGTAATCAGGTAAGAAAAGAACAGGTACTCTCGGCCAAGAATTTGATGCTATTACTCGAGGGAGTAATCGAGTAATCTGCAAACTTATTTGAAATTTACTCAAGGTCTCACTTGAGTAACTTGTGAAGAAAAGACATGGTCACTTAAGTAACCACTCGAGTAATATGGTATTTCTAAGGTTTGTGATATATCTTACTCTATGTCTTACCAAAGTAATATTTTATGAAAAATGTTGAATTACTCTCTGCCATGTTTTTTATAGGTTTACTCGAGGGACTACTTGAGTAATGAGCATGATCAGTCGAGTAGACACTCGAGTAAGGCAGTCTAGAAATCATGTTTTTAATCAAATGTTTATTGATTTGTTATCTATATGATTAACTCTTCATTGTACTAGTATTCTAAGTATGTTTACAGAGAAACAATGATAGGATCATGCCATAAGTGAAAAGTCAAATAAAACATTCGAGATCTCACCTACCGCTACCTACCGCAAACGGATAGTTTTCAAATTTGAAGAATGGTTAACCATTGCTGCACGACTCTAACGGATATGTTTGAATTGCTTCCAATGGATACTACAAATCATCTATATATATGGAGCATTCAAAGAGTAGAGTAAACAATGGAGAACACACAAACATACACTGATCAACACATTCTTAGTGCTCTGTTTTTCTTATACTCATTCATTATACTTCAGTGATTATATATTTGCTTTGAGAGAGAGTTTTTCATTACAAACTCAATATTTTTTATTAAGACAACTTAAGGTTATGGAACCTTGAGTTGGGGATTTGATTACAACGTGTAAGGGGAAGCGAGTGTCCAGGTAAAGGAACTTGTTGTATACTACTATGCCAAGAACCTACTGAATCTTGGAGAATATAGTCAAACTCTCAGAGACTCTGAGGACTGGACATAGGTCAAAGTGGTTGTGGCCAAACCAGTATAACTCTCGGTGTACACTTAAGTGATATTTTTCTTTGCTCTAAACTGCTTTAAATATTCTGTTAATTTTCTTATACACAACGAAATTTTTTCTATCACCCAATTCACCCCCCTATTGGGTGAAACTCTTGCACTAACACAAATTTTATGGAATTTGTGTAAAATCAGTCATCTTTGTGATTTTGATGATGATAGGGCTATGCGGACATTCCTACACACTGCTTGTGGTAAGCATGTTCGTGATTTAAAGAGCCTTACATGGATCATGCCAAAGGTTAGTACATATTGATTTGTTTAAAGAATGTAATAAGTCATGCCTTTATACTCATTTTGATGATATCATGTTTTTTTTCAGAGCCGGAGGCAACCACAGGGGTCCAACTTATGCGGTTTTTATATTTTGAGACACATATACAATATTATCACTCTAGGCAAGACTGATTTTTCCAAAAAGGTAAATTTATATTTCAAAAATTTTATATTAGTTTATTGTTTTTAAGTTACTAAGTTAATGTTTTGTCTGGTTTTGGTGTTAGAGATGTTTGATCTTACTGATCCCTTTTCTAAAGAAGATATTGACTTCATTTACAGATGTTATGCTAAATTCATCTATGAGCTATTACAAAAATAGTGAGTTTTTGAATCCAACTTTACATTGTACATTGTTCTCATATGTATTGCTCCTGTTGTATGAATTTCTAACAGGGTTTATGTATCTGTGTAGGACAATTTCTTGGATTTGTGTGATACAGGAGGCATGGGATTTGAAGGACTGACCTATGTACTTTTTCTTCCCTTTGTATTCTGTAAAACTGAGGAATTTCTGCTATTGCTTTTATCAATCCTTGAATTTTATTGCTGCCATTGTCATTCAAAGTTCTGTATCCATTTCTGAGCAAATTCGTTTGTTTGGACATTCCTTCATATTGCACATTGAAATTGATTCATATGCTATGTTTTAGTTTTCGATAGTTGTTGAGTGCATTTGGAGTTCCTGGAATCTGATTTAAGCTTATTGTATGAATTGTCCATATTTGATCTTGAACCTTGATATCTTGCAATATTTCACCAATTGTTAGCTAAATCATTTGATTTGTGACTCAAAATTAAGTGTTCTACACTAAGTACCATTTGTTGGAAGTTGATTTAAAGTCACCAAGCTTACACCTTCATTTGTGCTTGTTGTTGATCTTGCTACTATCATTGCTTCTGTAAAATCTATGTTACACTTCTGTGGAATCTGGGATAGAAATGGTTTGCTAGGTAGGGTATATAAAAGGGACGTTTTTTTAAAAATATAGAACGTTTAAGACCGGTTGTAGCTATAACAGGTCTTAAAAGTCAAACCTTTAGGACCGGGTTTAGATACAACCGGTGTAAAATTTAATTTAAGACCGGTTGTAGGCACAACCGGTCTTAAAGGTCACACCCTTCAAACTGGTTGTGACTACAACTGGTCTGAAAGGTGTAAACTTTAAGACCAGTTTTAGGAACAACCGGTCTTAAAGTAAATTTTAAGACGTGTTGCTCATACAACCAGTCTAAAAAATAACATACTTTTTAGATCTACTGTAACAAGACCTAATAAACAACCGGTCTAAAAAGTCTTTTTTAACTGGTCTAAAAAGTCTTTTTTCCACTAGTGCACTTTTCTCCTTATTTTGTCGATGTGGGACTTTCTATTCCGCTTTTATTTTCTTATTTATTTACTTATTATTTACTACTGAATATTTCCTTCATAATGTTACCTAAGTCTTATGGATAAAAATTCAGGATATTACAACATGCATTAAAGGATTTAAACCTTTTCAAATGGATGTTAAAAGTCCTTTTCTAAATGGTTATATTATGGAAGAAGTCTATGTTGAGCAACCCCTGGATTTGAGGATGTAACCAAACTTGATCATGTCTATAAACTTGAGAAAGCTCTTTATGGTCTCAAACAAGCTTCAAGAGCTTGGTATAAACAATTAAGTTTCTCCTTGATCAAGGCTTCATTAAAGGCAAACTAGACACATCATTATTCATCAAACACAAGAAACATGGCATTCTAATTGTTCAAATTTATGTTGATGATATTATATTCGGTGCCTCTAATAACCTTTTGTGTCAATAATTTTTCAAGACTATGCAAGGAGAAATTGAAATGTCTATAATGGGAGAACTAAATTTTTTTGTTGGATTAAAAAGGAAGCAAAAGAAGAATGAATATTCATTTACCAAACCAAATATCTTAAGGAGCTGCTGAAGAAATTTGTCATGGATCAAGCAAATGGAGCAAATACTCTAATGAGTTCAACAACGTTGCTAGATACTGATGTCAAGGGAACAGACTATAATAATACCAAGTATCGAGGAATGATTGGCTACCTACTCTTCCTCACTATAATTACTTGACATTCAATTCAGTGTGGGTGAGTGTACAAGATATTAATCTGCACCTAAACTAACTCATGCTAAGATACTAAAGAAGATATTTAGATATCTTGTTGACACGGCTAAACTCAGCATGTGGTATGCTAAAGGAGGTAATGTGTATCTGATTGTATACTCTAATTTAGACCATGGAGGGTACAAAACTGATAGGAAGAACACAAGTGGTTAATGTCAATTCCTTGGTAGCTCTATTGTATCATGGTTCAGCAAGAAGCAAAACATAGTGTCCTTATCATCTCTTGAAGCTAAATACATTGCTGCCTCAAGATGTTGTAAACAAGTTCTATGGATAAAACAACAAATTTAAGATCTAGGTATTCACTTAAAGGGGATTCAAATCTATTGTGACAATACCAGCACAATAAGCCTAGCTAAGAACCCAGTTCAACATTCAAGAACCAAGACATTGATATGAGATATCATTTCATTAGAGATCATGTCCAAAAGAAGTATATCAAAGTGGTTTTTATCCCCACATACCTCCAAATAGCTATCATCTTTACAAAGCCGCTGGCAAAGGGTCAATTCCTATATATACAAAGAGAATTAGGAATGGTAAATCCTAATGAGTTGTAAGTTAATCTCGTTAATTTTCATCTTTTAAATGTTTATTATACCTATTTTGATATGAAGAAACTAATTTAAGCATCAAAGTATCTAAAAAGTTGTTTTTTAGGATTTGTATAAAATGTTTTATTATAGGATAAAAGAAACAAAGATAAATAGAGTAACTCATCACCACGACGTCACTTGAGTGATGTCCACCAATGATGAAGTATATTACTCGAGTGACCACTCAAGTGATGAGGTGGAAAGACATGGCTAAAAAAAACTCCAACAGTTAAAAGTGAAGATGTGGAAGTTAAAAGAGTTGGGGAGTGAGACAATAAGGAATTACTTGAGTAACCACTCAAATGATCATCTAAGAGTCACTTGAATGCTCTCTTGAGTGATCATTAGTGTAGAAAGAAAAGCCAAATAATTTATGATTTAACAAGCAATTAAAGGCTAGAATGCATCATTTATCTAAAAAGGGACTAATTCTCAAATAATTAGGAGATTATTTGAGACAGGGATCAAATTTCTAACTTATTAAAACCTTTTGGGTATGATCACTTGAGTGATAACCTAAGATCACTTGAGTGACCACTAGACTGATGTTGGGGAATAGTCTCTATTTTTACGGTAGCAGTGTCATTTTTCATCAAATCAATTCGAGTGCAACAACTAGTACCCTGATCAAAATTTCCACATTTTATTCCTCACTCATTTTTTATCAAAACCCCTTAAATTTCACCTCCAATAACCTCCAAAATCCTCTCAAATCCTCAGCCCTAACCTTTCTGAAATGCCAACAATTGGACTTTTGATCTCTAAGCATGGGTGATTAATCATCATGGCAAGAACCAAGACTACTGTTCAGTAAGAGAAAGAATTATATGAGTCTCTACCAACTCCTCTAACCAAAAAGTAAAAGAAATCATCAACATTAAAGCCTAACCTAGAGAAGCTCTCTAGGAAAAAGGTTTTAGATTAAGCTCCTCCTAAACCTTAATCAAAGGCTAATGGCATTGTGATTCAAGAAGCTAGAGCCACTGGTTCGAAGACTAAAGCTATTACTCTGGAGGAAAAGGGAAAATTAAAGGTTCCTCCTAGTCTATCGGGTTTAGACTCAGACTCGGGCATACCTTCATGGACCGAAAGTAATGAGCAAGAGGCTAGATACAATGTCAAGATATCTAAGATAATGGCTAATATGCTCAAGGAGGAAATGAGCACTAAAATTCCTACTAGGCCCAGGTAAGAACATAAAGGCCAAGAGGGACAATCATAAAGAAGAGGAAGAAGACATCATAGTAGCACCTCCTGGCTTCCTAGCGACCAAACTAGTAGATTCCAAGAAATTCACTGAACACTTTGCTAGAAACAAAATTTGTAAGATGTTCTATGTGAACTTTAAGTACTTTGTTTGGAGCAATTAAATTAGATTTGTCTGAGTATCTTGGACACTATATGCCTTAGCTCTTTGCACACCTACCTTACAGTCCAAAGGTAGTTAGGCATTTCTACTGCAATTTGGAACCAGTTGAAGACTACTTGGATGGTGGCTCTGTAATAGAAAATGAGCATGAGATATGGCTATTAGAAGCAAGAAATTCCTGATCTTAACCTCAAGGATCAACAAAGTGTCTTTGGATTAAGAAGCCATCAAAGGATACTCTAGTAACGCTCAATCCTAATCAAATATTAGCATTCTCAAGCCTGATGAATGATAGGCCCATTGACTTTCAACCTAAGTGATATGTGTGATCTACACAGGGTGCTTTGGTACATTTACTCGAGGGCCATCATGAACAAGTCCAACAACTTCACCCACTTCATTAATATAAAGATTATAGACTTAAGGCCTCATTGCTGAGTAAAGAAGAAAGGAATTTGGGGGCCTTGATTTTCTTTAAGATTAAAAGGAATAGGTATTCAGGCACTAAGACTACACCTATGCCCTATCCTCACTGATCTTACTCATCCTTAAAGTGAACAAGATCCGGTACTTGGAGTTGAATGAGCCTATAGAGAGACTGCTACCAGTTGGAAGAAGTTAGATTATGAAGATTGGTATTGATCTTCTATTAAGGCATCTGTTGCTTACCACTCCTAAGAAGAGGAAGGCACTAGACTGAGGCTACAAAACTGGATGATACTCAGTCCTTAGCTCTAGCCATATCTAATACACCTTCCTTCCTCAATTTTACTATTCAAATGTATTTGAAGGAAGTGCTTCAGGGATTTCATGTAGATCTAGAGGACATGAATGCTGAGATTATATCTCATATTGATAAAAAGATGGGTCAGATGTGCACTGTCATGGATAAGTAGTGCTATCATATCAGGAGGTCCAAACCAATATAATGTTTAAGATTGGCAATCTTCTCAATCTCTCAATAAGGAAAATCTATAACCAGCCTGCCAATTAAAGGATGGGGAAAATATATCTCTTTGGGAGTTCGTCTATCACCCATTACCTATTATAGTCATGGGGTCACCAACATGGCATCAATATACCTATTCATAGCAGTAGAGAATATTAGCCTAGTTTCAGAATCTCTGCTCTGATACCAAAACTGTCAAACCCACCTTTATTTAATTTATACGTATAAATTATTACTTAATTTTCTTGTATATACTAATCAAATACTAATATTGATACTATCATGATCGTTGAGCACTTGATACCATTGCTCTAGGATAATCAGATACCATACTCGGGTACTAATACTCTTATCTTATATATTGATCTTACCTTTATGTGGGTCAATATTACAAAATGTGTAAATATTCTGAGAAAATAGCCAAGTGCTCTGATATCGTCTTACACTATCCTAACTATTACATCTACAAGTACTTATATTCATACATAGTGTATGGCTATATGTAGCTACTTGACCTTTTTACAACATATTACAAGATATGCAGGCAGTTACAAAATAACTCCTTTATGTTTCATTCATTCTTTCACTCATAAGTACTAACCTCTTTTCATTTCGTGCCGCTATGCTATATAATAAATTTTTGAAAAGGATAAGATTTTGCAAAATCTTAATAGTAACAGGCATCCAATCATATAAAATGTGTAATACCCCTATCTTATTTTCACCTTTTTTCAGAGTACTTGCATATAGTTCAATGTGTTAGATATGATTAGTTTTGATATAGTTCAATGTGTTAGATATGATTAGTTTTGATGATGTCAAATATAGATGTCAAATATTAAGAGCAAAAAGTTTGTATAATATACTTATCTTCTACATTGACTAACTACTATATTTAATGTTGCATATCTTGCAGATTACTCAAGCAAAGAAAGAAGAAGATTGAAGATATTGAAGAAGATATCTACTTGGTTTATGAAGAATGATCATCAATTCAAGAAGATATCTAGTTGTGTTATAAAGAATGATCATCAAGAGGAAAATCAAGAAGAAAGAGATTAAAGAAAGAAGAACTTGCATGATCAAATAAAAATATTAATATTCAAGCTCTTAGAAGTGATACTAGAGGTTGGAATGGGTCAATATGAAGCCTAAATGACTTATATGGAAGTTATGGAACTTCCCCAAGGTGTTCCCTGAGTTTTGGTTCTTTGCCAAGTTTTTGAAGGCATCACTTAAGTAATCATTTGAGTGATGGACATGATCACTCGGGTGATGAGTATTTAAACATGCTCTGTTTTTGCGTAGCATAGCATAGGTTTGATATTTTGGCCATATCTCTCAAACCACATGTCAGATTGAATTAAAACAAGTGGTATATGAAATTAGACTCATAGTAAAAAAAATACAAACCAAGATCACATTCAAAGGAGCTCATATGAGAGAGATATGAATATTTAAATATGACATACAAATCACTATAATTTTCTAATTTAAGTATTTTGGACATAACTCTCAAACTACAAATCAAATTGAGATGAACCTGGTGCCATGTGAAACTAGACTTAATGAGTTTTCCATGGATAGGTAGTTTGTCATATTTCAAGTTATAGGCTAAGAGATATGCCTTCTAGAATTTGTAGCTAGAAACTTGAAGACTGTCAGAATAGTAGACACTCCTTAGATCATAACTTGTACAATAAAATGAGTTTGGAGCTGATTTTTGTTGAATTGGAATGTAAATAGTAAGAGATTTCTGATGATATATCATTTACCATGTTTGGAATCAAAATGTAGAGATCACTCGAGTGTTGTCCCAAGATTACTCGAGTGACCACTCGAGTAGTGAAGTTGGAAAATGACTCTGACACTCTCTGTCACATTTTGAAGTGGCATACTCGAGTACTGATCCAGCATCACTTGAGTGACCACTCGATTAATGTGACAAACAATGTTCTAAAGTTTCTGAAAATCATGGGTATGATTATGAAACTCACTCTTTTTGCTTCCAATCACTCTAACACTTTATTGTATTAGTGTTTAATGTATTTATCCAGGAATACAGTGATGAGATGATGTAACGAGATAAAAGTTAACTTTACAGAAGCGGAGTATCCACTAAACGTAATGGCTAGTTTTTCAAATACGACGAACAGTCAGAGGAAGCAATGGGCTTCTAACAGACAAGTTGAAATGCTTAAACGGTTATCAATCCTCATCAACTATAAATAGAAGATAATCCAAATTAGGAAAGAGAGACCCAATGCCTATATCATGTAAATGCCAACATCTTGACATCAATACTTATCACACATACTCTTTATTTCTCAGTTTTTACCTAATCTATTTTAGAGAGAGATTATTTGTATTTTGTTTCAAAATTCATTTTATTCACTTCTAAGAGAGAAGATTGATTGTAATCATTCATCATCAAGGTTGTAACCTTATGGTGTGTAAGGAGGAGCAACCCAGTGAGAGATTTGTAAAAGGCTTCACAAGTGCCTGACTAAACTTGTGGGATTATAGTAGTTCTCAAGTACCTAGTTAAACTTGAGGAAGATACTAGATTGAAAATCATAGTTTGCATATTCTCTTCGCTAAGCTCTTATATTTCTAGCATATATGATTTAAATATCTAAATGTGATTTATGATTAAGTACTTTCATATTTACTGCTTCCACTAACACTAGTGGAAAAAATGAATTTTAAGACTAGTTAAAAAAGACTTTTTAGACTGGTTGTAGGAGCAACATGTCTTAAAAGTATGACTTTCAAGACTGATTGTAGGAACAATCGGTCTTAAAAGTAACACTTTTAAGACCGGTTGTAGGCACCACCGGTCTTAAAGATGTGACTTTTAAGACCTGTTGTTTCTACAACCAGTCTTAAATTAACTTTTAAGACGGGTTGTAACTACAACCGGTCTTAAAGGTTTGACTTTTAAGACTGGTTGTATCTATAACTGGTCCTTAAAGTGTGACTTTTAAGACCTATTGTAGATACAACCTGTCTTAAAAGTTCTATTTTTTTAAAAAATGTGCCTTTTATATACCCTACCCAGCAAGCCATTTCTATCCCAGATTCCACAGAAGCAACGTAACATAGATTTCACAGAAGCAATGACAGCAGCAAGATCAACAACAAGCATAAATGAAGGTGTAGGCTAGGTGACTTAAAATCAACTTCTAACAAATGATAAGTATAGAACGCTTAATTTTGAGCCACAAATCAAATGAAAAGCTAACAATTGGTGAAATGTTGCAAGATATCAAGGTTCAAGATCAAATGTGGACAATTTAAGTAACACGCTTAAATCAGATTCCAGGAACTCCAAATGCACTCAACAACTGTCTAAAACTAAAACACAGCATATGAATCAATTTCAATATGTAATATGAAGGAATCTCTAAATAGATGAATTTTCTCAGAAATGGTTGTAAAACTTTAAATGACAATGGGAGCAATAAAATTCAAGGATTGATACAAGCAACAGCAGAAATTCCTCAGTTTTACAGAATACAAAGGGAATAAAAAGTACAAAGGTCAGTCCCTCAAATCCCATGCCTGTATCACTCATATCCCAGAATTGTCCTACACAAATACATAAACCAAGTTAGAAATTCATACAAGAGGAGCAGTATGTATGAGAACAATGCAAAATGTAACATTGGATTCAAAAACTCATGATTTCTGTAATGGCACATAGATGAATTCAACACAACATCTGCAAATGAAATCAATATCTTCTTCAGAAAAGGGATCATCAAGATCAAACATCTGTAACACCAAAACTAGACAAAACATTAACTTAGTAACTTAAAAATAGTAAAGTAATACAAAAGTTCTGAAATATAAATTTACCTCTTTATAAAAAGCAGTCGTGCCTAGAGTGATAATATTGTAAATGTGTATCAAAATATAAAAACCACATAAGTTGGACCACTTTGGTTGCCTATGGTGCTGAAAAAAACATGATATCATTAAAACGAGTATAAAGGCATGGCTTATTACATTTTTAAACAAATCAATATGTACTAACCTTTGGCATGATCTATATGGGTTCCTTTAAGCCATGAACATGGTTGCCACAAGCAATGTGCAGGAGTGTCCGCATAGCCCTATCATCATCAAAATCACAAAGATTACTTATTTTACACAAATTCCATAAACTTTGCATATAAAGGTAATATTGCAAGAAAACTTACGAGTATATGGTCTTTTTCAAATCATTCCTTGGTTTGAAGTGGAGGGAGTATAAGAGGATGATAGTGTAACTCCTCTTGCATAGAAGAACCAACTACCAATGATCACTAAAAAAAGAGAAGAATATTAAGCAAATATAAAACATAATATATATTTTAAAATATAAATTTGTTCTTACCCATGCACATATGGAGACAAGAAACACTCAGTTGCGGTTTCACTAAGCCTCCCTGATAAGTATGTATGTCTGATAGTAGCAGCGGTCCCTTTCTCTTGGATTTGAGCTGGGCATAAGAATCCAAATTTATCACTTTTGCTAGAGGAGACCAACCTACGATGCTGTACCTACAATAATGCAAGCACACAAATCAAAGGTAAACGGTGACATTTTTAAAATATTTACTTTAAATTGAAGAAGATACTTACATTAAGAATAGTTGGACAATCCCAATAGTAAGATTTTGTCTAGGAGCTACCAGGGACATCAAATCATCCCTCTCAAGAAAGCATGTCACCCCTGACTTGCCAACAACTGAATCCATAGGTCAATCTCTTATTTTAAAGGATGTATCATATGCTATGATAATCACTTGTTGCATGATATTCAATATAGGCTGTGAAACTTCTTGAGTGAAGGGAGCTAGACTTGGTGGGGCTTTAATCAAATTTTCCACAGCTCAAAAAGAAACAAGGTTCTTTGGCCACAAGATGAATGTACCCAGAACATCTCTTACGATCTTGAAATCATCAAAAAGGATAGGGATAGGTGTATCTCTAATGATCACCTCTTCAATTGACACTCTGACTTGATCAGTTTTCATTTATTGGTGGTGGATAGTTGATCCCAGGTTATGCACACTATCCCGTGCAACTACCGTCTCAGAGGATCCTTGACAAAAATGTCACAAAGCTCAGTACTTCTCCTGCTGGACCCTCTTATGACTGCCCGATCTTGCAACAACTCCCTTTAATGCTTTGCGTATTATGATCAAGTGATATGCCTGGGGAGTACCGATATCTTGTCTTCAGCTTATAAACACTATCATTTCCTCTTTCACCTTGCTCATCCGAGTTTCTGTAGTGCATCAAATGATGCTTCAGCCTCGGCCTTGCTTCTGTTGTTGCTGTGGCCAACATAGTCTTTCATTCTTCCCTAGTCACGATGCTTGAGGAATGGGGTACGGGGGCTCCAAAGTAATCCCTTAACTCTACCCCTCCTCTAACTCCCCGACACGGCTTGGATGCTTATGTTTGCTAGTAGCAATAGTCAGAATATCATTCCTTCCCTCCAACTTAAAAGATCCCTTAGCTTGTTTTTTTTCTTAGTTCCTCTTGTAAGATATTACAATATAACAAACATAAGTAATTAAATATGTTTCTTATATAATTAATAATAGCAACGATATATACTTACAATTTTTTCACCTACTATACGAGATTGTTCACTCATATAAGACCTGCTCCTCTTTTAGTAAGCAAACAACCATTTTTCTTTGTGAAAAATGGAAGATGGTGGAGAAAGAAGAACAGAAGGATCAGATTGAGATGCTTCTTCCAATCTCTTTTGTTTGGCCTCCAACAACTCTTTTTCAGCCTTTATGTAACCCATATGAGACATTGTATGAGGACAATCATTCTTTCTACCACTTTCTTGTGCTTTTTTCCTGCGAATAAGAAATTAAACAAAAGAAAAAGGTTATAATTAATTAAGATAATTGATAAGTAAATAAAATGAAAAATAAGCCAACTAACCAAAGATTCTGGAGTAGTTCGAAGCATAACAAATGCGTGCTAAGTCGCTTATCAATATATGTATACTTGTTGCACAGATTAGAACGAGGTTGACTATCTTTCACCTCGATATAAATGTAATTATTGGCCAAATTTGTCTTAAACTTGCTCCTGCGCTCCTAACAGTATGTCATTGTCTCGTTGTACAAGATCTCACTATGAGGAATGTCGTAGGTGAGCTGGAATGCATGCATTAAAGGAGTAACTATCAAATTTGTGACATATTTGATAATCATTACATGCAGGAGAGAATTGTATATCTAGATAGTATCCCAAATTTATTGCCGCACCTTTTCATCGATTTTTCTCTACTTTTCTATTAAGATGCTAGGCTTGTTGCATGCAAGGAGGCCAACAAAACTCCTATATCGGCTTGCATTAAGCCCAATTAGTTTCTATTATCTATCAAACTCAATCAATATCTTATGCCCTGTACTTCACCTGAGGGAAATGTCTGTCAAGCGTGTGCCATGTCTACCCCTCCGTACAGACTGGTTACTAGGCACACTATGATCCTGGCTCTAAGCATTGCTAGGCATGCTCTGGTTAACACTAGATGGCTGACTTGATGAGCACTAGTTGGCTAACTCTGCCAAGTACTAGGCGGCTGACTCTGAGGTGCACTAGCTGGCTGACTCTTCTGAGCAATAGGTGGCTAACTCTAAGGTACAGTAGGTGGCTAATCCTCTACACTAGGATGCCGGGGATTCATCATTTTCCTGTAACGACAATAAAGAAAGATAAATCGTTAAGCTACAACATGAGAAGACTATATCTATAGAAAAGAAACTATATACATTATTTGGATATAAATTATAATCATAATTACTTTAGTTAGTTAACTTCAAAGTTGTATCATAAAGAGATATCCTCCCATATTCCCTCATGATGATCATTTCTTGTGTCGTCCTCATTATCTGCTTCATCTTCTTCGTTCAATTTTGGTGAACCCTTGGAAAAAGAAGGAGTCTCAAGAAGATCATAATTTGAGTGACTTTTTCCTTAGAGAGCTACATACCATATTTTATTTACTTGATTAGTACTATAGAACACTAGTTGCGCCTGATCTACCATAATGAAAGGTTCATTCCCAAAACTTCTACTATTTAGTTCTACTAATGTAAATCCTAACTTCTTGATCTTCACACCATTATTGACACCAACCCACTTGCATTTGAAAATGGGAAATCTAATTTTAAAATAGTCAACCACTCAAATCTCTTCAATAACCCCATCATAAGGTATGGCAGCCAATTTAGGGTTCTTATCTTTAAAACTAGAGAAGTGCATAGATTCAGCCACTAATACAATACCACTATTCTGGACGGTGCTCTTATCATCTAGGGACTTCATGGAAAAGGTATAACCATTCATCACAAATGAAGTCCAACTTATGACATCACCTTCAAGACCATGTGCTAACCAATTTATTATATCAGAAACACATTCTTCTCTGTCAACCTTTTGTTTGAACCAATGTGTGAAAGTTCTGTTATACTCCCTAATTAACCTTTGTTCAGTCATTTGACTATTTTGATTTCATACTATTTCTTTATCGGTATTCATGTAATATTGAACTTCGTCAACATTATTCAAGATGTACAAGTAGATTTGTTGCAATTCATCAGGATCTATACTCTTTATTGTTGGCCCACGTCTACACCTTCTTGATCATGACATTTAGGAAGCCCAATATGTCCTACATTTAACAAATAATGTTGATAAAATTCCATAGCTTCTTCAGAAACATATTTCTGAATAATAGATGCTTCAGGCTTGTTGGGGTTCTTCATACACCCTTTTAGAATTTTCATAGTTCTTTCGATTGGGTACATCCATCGAAAATAGATATGGCCACACAACTTTATCTCCCTCATTAGATGAACAATTAGGTGTACCATGATGTCAAACATTTCTCCTTCTCTTCATGCTCTTTTCTATACAATATGCAATTATTAGGGTATGTATGGATCTTTTTATACTTTATCCCTAGTGGACACAATATTTTCTTAGCATCATAGTATCGATAAGGCAACACATTATCATTAGGAAACATGTCTTTAAAGGCCTTAAGTGTTTCTGAAAATTTTGTGTCACTCCATCCATACCATGCTTTCAAGCTTACCAATTTCAATACAGCTTGAAAGCAATTGGTATTTTTTACACCTTGTGTACAGCGGCTTCTCACCATCACTACACATATTACCATATGCATATGATTGTTCAAAAGCCTCTTCTCCTACATCATGAATAATATCCTCTATTCGATCATCCAAATCCGTGTCATTATCATCACAATTCACTCCCCCCTCTTGAGATGCACTTAGCACTTCTAATTGTTCATCATGCCATACCTATACTATATACATCTTACAAAACCCTTCACAAATTAAATATGTATATATATATAGCACTTAGTCATGTCTCACTCAAACATTTTAAATAAAGGCAATAAAACATCCCACTATCATCATCGATATTTCTTTTTTGCAAAGTCTAAAATGCCCCTCACCCCAACATCATATTCAATACTCGTCCGTTTGGCTTTTATCCAACTACAATCCATATATTCCAACACCTTTTTTTTGTTTTCTACTTTTTCCCCTAGAAAAGGAAGGAGTATGATGAGAACATGCAATCATTAATCCAAGTACCTAGTTTAACTACTACATAATGAACAAGTAGAAGAGAGTAGAGAGATAGAGATAGAAGAAGAGTAATTCGAATAGCACATGTCTCATTAGGGGTTTAGTAATTAGAGACCTATTAGCAATTAGACACAATTAAGGCCATGTTTGGTTGATGCCGCTCATAAACGACTAGTGCCAATAATGGTTAATCCTGATCTTCTAATTTACTAACCGAACTAACTTTCAAAATATTCCAATTATGATATCATATCATATATATAGCAAAGATCAATTTTGGTTGGCATCATTTCAATTATTTAATAGCAAAGACTAATTGAATTACTTGTCAATCACTCGAACAAAGGCTTTAAAGACCAGAAACTACATAGGAAAGATGAGTTTGGTATGATGGGGTGGATTGAATACTGGAAGAAAGGCTTTGAAGACTGTAAACTACAAATCAATAACCAAAAGCAATAAAATAAGCCTCAACAACAATAATAGAAAAAGTGAAATTTAGCAATAATAAAACCAATATTTATAGACAATCATGATTGATTGAAGAGAAATCATCATATATGTCTCATGATCGTTCATGTTTCATGAAACAGTTCTATGACTGGTGGGTTTAAACATATGTTAGGAACTCTCAATAAACAAGAACAATAACATTCAAGCTCATTATAAGAGATTGGCCAAACATGTATACAATACAAAGATATTGAGCATAAGTTTATCAAACATAGGATCAATTACCGCTCATAAATATTTCTTATAATCATAAATGTAAGAGCCATGTAACTATAATTTCATGGAGAAGAAAGAATAAGCATTCTCGCACTCTATCAACTTGTCTCCCCCATATTCACTTGGCTTTCTAAGCTCTATAAAAGTATTATTAATCCCTTTATTAAATGAAATAAAAAAAATTCAGGTGCAAACGAACATGTCATAAAGTATCAGACAGACAAGAACACAACAATAGCAAGCACAATTTCAATAATTCATGAAAGCATGAAATTGAATTAAATATGAAAATTCAGCAATGATTACCCCAGTAAAAATTCCAGATTCAATGGATAAATGAGTGTGGCAGTATTTTAGTTATACTAGTGTCTTAAAAAGTGGAGTCAAGTACCAAGATTGTGACACAACATCTTGGCCTTTGGCAAAATGATTTCTCTACAAAAAAACAAATGTCAATCATAGTGAAAGAACTACTTTATCCAAATTCATGATAAAGTAGTTATTAATATACTATTGTGTTTCTTTCCTTTAGCACCAAAAGCTTGGCATCATGACAAAAGAATTCTTGTATTTTCATTTTTTTGGGCAAAGCGACCTTAAGAATTTAACAAATCAAAAGTTCAAACTTATATACAGCAACAAAGACTAGATTAGATATTATTATTAAGAGCCATAAATGCTAAGGCTCTTTCCTCATGTATATATAGACCCTTCCAATAAATGAATAGATTGGAAAAATTCAAATTATTTTGCTCTACACCACAAATAGCTAATGCAACATGAATCTTTATAAATTTAGGAATTAGGATAGAAGAAGACAAAAAAAGGTTAACGAAGAAGAATTAGAAAAGGATTAGAGGGAGAAGAAGTAGAGAAAAACCCATGATTCTGAATAATACTGCCAATATTTCATTAAGAAGTCAAAAGCTAGAGAATTACAATAGGAGACTACAATATATATAGAAGGTAGCAGGGGTTAAACCATGCGCCTAAGTCAATTAGTTGATATAGTTAAGGCCATGGTTGGCTAGAGCCACTCTTATAACGGCCAGTGCCGCTAATAGCTAATGTCGCTCATCTACCTAAGTAACATTTAAAATAGATAATTGCAATTACTAACAGAAAATAACTACCAAGAAACATGACTTGTTTGCACTTCAAGTATATTAGACAAGAAAAATAAACAATATGGTGGCAACAAGGAGATGGGTTCCATTCCATTATGTATGTTTGTTAGTGGAGAGAAATGGAAGTATGAGGTGGAAGCCATAGATTTTTCTTGGTCTGATATGAGATTAGGTGGATCCAAAGCACCTCGTCACCCAATCATCATGTCATCAACCTATCTTAAATTTTTGCTAACCCTTCATCCTATTCTTACCTATATTAAGATTAAACTTTATAGCAAGAGATTAATATAAGTTGTGTAAATTCACTCTAAAGTAATATTTTGTATGCTAAAATGCATGAAACAAATTCTAGAATCTAGTTTTTTTTTAATCAATTCAGTGGATATGAAGAAGAACTCAATAGTTAGTCTAAAGATGTATGATTCAATATAGTTACAAAATTTGAGAATATAGTTTTTTTTAAATTTATTTTAGTGGATATTTTTAGTTTTAGAAATCTCATATCAAGCGAGCATATTCAGCAACAATAATTCAAGATCAAAGTATAATTCTGCAAAACACTTCTAGAGAATAATTGTTTCAAATGAATTCAAATGTTTGAGATTCAGTGCACCACAACAGGTATTCAATCGAATAAGTTGTCAAAAATTTTTAGAACTAATAGAATTATGCGTCCATAGACATAACACAAAAATATAATTCTAGGACTTGACAAAATAGTTCAATTATCAAAGAAAAAAAAGATCTAGTGAGAATACTACAGACGAAGAAAAAAAATACAGATGAAGAAAAAAATCAAGAAGGAAATCAAGAAGAAAGATTTAGAAGAAAGAAGAAATTGTAAGATCTAGTGAGAATATCAAGGTTCAAGCTGTTAAAAGTGATATTGAAGGTATCTATGATGATACCGGAGGCTTCTATGATCAAATCATGGTTGGAATAGGTTAATACGAAGCTAAGATGACTTATATATGAGTTATGGCACTTCTAGAGGAGTTTTACTCGAGTGTAAGCTCAACACTCGAGTGCCAGAGGTGTTGCACTCAAGCACGGGATGAACACACTCGAGTGTCGGGGGGGCTACTCTGTTCTACTCTGTTTTACATTCAGCCTGACAGAGGTCTGGTATTTTGGCCATATCTCTCAAACCACACGTCGAATTGACCCGAAACTGGTGGCATATGAAAGAAGACTCACAACACGTAAAATGTACACCAAGATCATATTTAAAGAATCTCAAATGAAGGAGATATGATCCGTGGAAGTTGGAAGTGAAATCACCGTTACTTTTCAACACAGGTTCGGTATTTTGAACATAACTCACAAACACACATCGAATTGAGACGAGACCAGTGCCATATGAAACTAGACTCGAAGGGCTTTCTATGGATAGGTAACTTACCTAATTTGAAGTTATATTCTAGGAGCTATGCCCTCTGGAAGTTGACGCTTGTGCAATCTAGTGCGATAGACACTCTTTCAATCATAACTTGCAGAATACAAGAAGTTTGGAGCTGATTCTTTTTGCATTGGAATGCATATGGCAAGAGCTTTCTTATGATACATCATTAGAATCAAATAAATAAATTTTTTCTAATATGGCCCCACATCACTCATGAGTGCAAAAACACATTCTTGAAAAATGTTATGCAAGTGTTATCCAGAAGCGGCTAAAATGTGGACAAATTTACAACACTCGAGCATCAAGTTGCTTTGCACTCGAGCACATGCAAGTGTTAACATGAAAGTGTTAACCCGAGAAGAAATATGACTAAAGAAACGTGAGGCGCACTCGAGCAAGACTGGTTGCACTCGAGTGATGACCAGAATTGCACTCGAGTTCCTGCGAGTGAAGAGCAGCAAGTGTTTGCCCGAGAGGAAGCCAGAACATGAAATTGTACATGCACTTGAGTGAGGCTTCTTTGCACTCGAGTGAAGCCTTGACAGGACCAATGTAGAAAGTTCAGACTCTCAGAGCCATTAATCCAAACGTGGTTAAATGTTATACATTTATTATATTTTCACTTGTTATTATTCCTAAATGTTAACTAACTTATATTTCAAGTGGGAAACAAGAGATTAAAATTTGGATTGCATTTTCAAGAACGGTGGTTACGTATGGCAAATATTATCACTCAACGAACAATCCGAATATGGTTACATGTTATTGAATCATTGTATTCTCACTTGTTATTGTTTCTAAACATTAACTAACATATATTTCAAGTGTAAAACAGGAGATTAAACATTTGGATTGCATCTTCAAGAACAGAGGTTATTTATGGCAAGTATTGTTACTCAACGTGATGAGTCCCAGAAGCCAGAAATTCAGCTTTTAACCAATGATCCAATATACCCATGACTAACACTTCATCATATTAGTGATTAAGCATTTTGCAATGTGAAACAGGAAATGTAATGTTGAGATTACATATTCAAATGAGAGAGTCAATTATGGCGGGCGGCATCATTACACATCGAATATTGGCCACCTACATGACAAAAGATTAACCTACCATGAACGAATGTCTAAAACACCAACACTCCACAACGTGACGTACATCTCATAATAAAATATCTCACTTTTCAATGGGATGCTCTACTCTGCAACGGACAGCAGCTAGCTGTTCAAATACGCACAACAGTCAAACGAAGCATGGGACTCCTATGGGCGAATGTTCACAATGGTCATCATCTTCATCAACTATAAATGATAGAGCATTCAAAGTCAATGGGTATCTGATACAGCGAGCAACTACGAGAAAATGATAGAAATATGAATCTTCTACTTCTACCTAAACACTCTTTGTTTTCCAGTTTCTATATTACTCTTCATTGAGAGAGTGATTATTTGTATTGTACTTCAGTGAGCATTATATCCATTCTGTGAGAGAGTTTGTAAACACTTTCAACTATATTTTTGAGTTGATCTCAAGGTAGAGGGACCTTGAGAGGGTTGATTTCCTTACGAGGGAAGCTGTAGAGAGAATTACCAGTAAGACATTATGCTCGTAAGACTTACAAGGTGCAAGCAGTAGAGAATGTTGCTGCTCATAAGACTTACAGGGGTGTAAGTAAGAGAGAACATTGCTGTTCGTAAGACTTGCATGAGTAAGCAGGAGAGGAAGATCTTCGGGATTGCTCTGCTCGTAAGACTTGCCGTAAGGGGGAGTATTTCAGTAAGAGATTTGTAAAAGGTTTCACAAGTACCCGGCTAAACTTGTGTGATTGTAAAGGCTTTTCTTGTGCCCTGATTAAACAAGAAGATAGTGGATTTGAAAATCTCAGGAGGAGCATGGGGACTGGACGTAGGCCATCACAGATTGGACCAAACCAGGATAAATCACAGTTTCCATATTCTTTTCCCTAAGCTCTTATATTTCCAGCATATATTATTTAATCTAACTGTTGATTTATAAACCTTCATACTTACCACTTTCGTTAAGATGCAAAAAGATTTTCAAAGTTCTTAAGTTTTTATTATACACCCAATTCACCCCTCTCTTGGGTGATAGCCGGTTTTAACACAGTTCTTCTAACAATCAGTCTTAAAAGTCTATCTCTTAAACTGATTATTAGAACAACTGGTCTTAAAAAGCTTTCTTTTAAACCGGTTATTTTATTAACCGGTCTAAAATAAATATTTTTTAGACTGGTTGTTTCAGTAACCGATCTAAAAAATAATGAGTTTTAATTTTTTTTCCCCGTTGAACCTTTTAGACCGGTTTAAAATTTAAGCAAGTCTAAAAGGTTTAAAGTTTTTAGACCGGTTAGTGTAGAACCGGTCTAAATAATATTTTTTAGATTGGTTAATAGAAAAACCGATCTCCTAATTTGTTTATAAATATGAAAATGTCACTGGTCTTTTCTTTTAGACCTTATTTGCTATAACCGGTGTAAATGTGCCGGTTTAAAATACCTTTTTGTACTAGTTTAAGATGTGAACAAATTTTTAAAACTCTTAAGTTTTTATCTTACACCTAATCACCCCCTTCTTGGATGGCAGCCAGTTCTAAAATTTGGCATCAGAGTTGGACTCTTGTTTAATGGACTTAACTGTCTCAAGAGTTTATAATGGCTTATTTTAGGCGTTATATGCTTTTGAAGTTTTTAACTATACAATTCCAACTATTTTGAAAGATATTGATTTTTGGTTTTGGAAAGCTAGAATGACTAGTTTTATTAAAGCATCTGATTTTGATATGTGGAATGTTTTTACAAATGCCTTTGATTTCAAAATGAGAAAGGATTGCACAAAAAGATAAAAAAATGTTTTTGTTGAACATTATAGTAAAGAAAATTCTGTCTAGTGCTTTAACCAAAAATGATTTTAAGAAATTATATTTTGCTTTACTGCTAGAGAT
Source organism: Inga laurina (assembly GCA_963855925.1). NCBI lineage: Eukaryota > Viridiplantae > Streptophyta > Magnoliopsida > Fabales > Fabaceae > Inga > Inga laurina. Next base: position 28,436,052 of record OY979702.1, on the reverse strand, counting down.
ATTTGGGATACTCTTAATTCTATGTATACTTCTAACAAGTGTGTTGAAGTTGAAAGTGTTAACAGTTTATGTGAAGCAACAAGCTGTGCATCTACGGTGCATGAACAATTAGAAGTTGATGTGAAGAAGGAGAAATCATAGAACACTTCCATACAGTCTAATGGATAGATAAGAAGAGGATTTCTGAAAAAAGCTCATTATATAAGGACATGAAAAATCACTCTCCAGAGCTTAAGATGAACTTAAGGTAAAAAATTCCAATTCTTCTAGTGATTTTCGTAAATCTGATTTTCAAAGTCTACATAAGATTGTTCTTCAACCAATTGTTGATTCTATTAAGAAAAGCAAAACAATTTTCTAATATGCTGGAAATTTTGTTAGGAACAAAGTATAATCAAATGAAAATTACTTGAGTTTTCATTCACATGACCGACACAATACTTGCATAACATCTCATAACACATATCATTATATAGTTTGCAATTATTGTGGTAAATCGGGTCACATTTCTCACACATGCTATATTAGAAGAAATTCCAATGTGAGAAATAAATTTGTTTGGGTTCCTAAAAGGCAAATAAATTCAAATGCTAATGTTTAAGGACCCAAAGTGAAGTGGGTACCAAAATGTCTATATGGTGCTTCGTGAGTGTAGATTGATTCTACAAATAATAAACATAAGGGTATAGAGAAAATAAAGAAGATTCTAAGAGTTCTTATGCACCTAAAAGGATATTCACATCAATTAGTAGAACTCTCAAATCACCTATTGCTGGAACTCTAAAGTCTAACCACAAAGGAAGGCAATGGAGAAAAGGAGTATATTCCACCTCAAGAATGGACTACCATAGAGTACCATTCAACTATCTTAAGGAAAATGTAAAAATGAGGATCTCTCAGGCATCAAGTAACAGACTCTCAGAGTCTATATATTTTGAAAGAAGATTGCCAGCACCCAAAGCAAGATATTCAAAGTATCAACATCATAGAAAAATGCAGTAGGTAAGCAAAAACAATCCTCCAAGTATCTAAGGCAAAGGTACACAATGATAAAACCTTTTATGCTGTTATCTATAATATTTATTGAGGTTTTATATTTTGGAACCTTAGAAATGAGTATTGCAAACTATTTTGAAATTATGTTTTCATATCCTTTAAAAAGCCACTTAATAGATCTATTTATAAAGGGATTGCAATGCTCAGCTAATTAATTCTTTATGCATATAAAATAATTTGAAAAGATCATATTTTTTTATGCATAAAGACATGTTTAATTCATTGTGCTCAATTTCCTTGAATTGATTATGTACTTAGAGCATGTGAATTTTATCTTGATTCCTATAAGCTAACAAGAAATGGATTTATCCAAGCAAGGTTGGATACCATGAAGAAAAAGAAATTTATACAGTTATGTAGGATAAGAAAAAGCTTCTCAAGATTATGGCCACATGAAAACAAATTTATATCTTGATGATACTGAGTTGTGGAGTTTGGATTTTGGTGCTAGGTATGCAAAGGAGGAAAATAAATGTTATTCCACCAAAAGCAAGCAAGCTATTGCTAGGATAAGAGGAATTATAGTGATATATAATCATTACTCTATACTGTGCTTATATAAATTATTTATTTGCGTAATGAAGACTTGTTTATTATTGCATACTATTAGCAATCAATCATTTATGGTTTTCAAAGTTCTTTTAGATTGCTAAATGGACTGAAAGTGAAATTGTGCATAATCTTTCTATGTATTTGAGTTTTGAAATGCATATTTCAAAATTGTACTTGATTCCAATTCATCTTGTTTATAAAAATTTATATACATTATTTGAAAATTATTCATATTTTGTGTTTCATTCAAATTGATTTCAAAATTGGAAGTTAATATTTTTATGTACTAAATATCAAAAATGCATCAAATTTATCCGCCAGAGTTTTCCCCATTATTGACATCGTGATCATTGGTTATCTTGTGCTTCAACCCCTTAGTCTTTACTCTTTAGCTAGTTAGACCTTATGTCTAACAAGTTAACTATCTATATGAGTTCCAAGTGTATTCTCTAGAAAAGAATTCAATATGTGAAAGTCTTATGCCAAATGCATAAATCTTTGGTTGTCCATGTTATTCCAAGCATTATGAATGTTTATTAGTGCATTAAATCTTAATGCATTAATCATTATAATGGAATAACTTACTAGAATAATATTCTAGTACTCTAGTCATTTGGACTAATAAGGATATGCTTCATCATTCTTGTACTTTCTTTGTTGCTCAAACATATTAACCATTGATATGATCTATTTTTAAGTAACCGGTATCATGTATTAGAATCCTTGAGTTGAATATTCATATCTTTCAAGACTCAACTTTAAGTGTTAACATAGCCTATAAATCAATAACAAAGTCATGATGCTCATATATGTCTATCGAGCTAATTCTTTTGGTTATCCATATGACTTTTACACTTGGGAAAATTCTACAACATGTTAACTCTGATAATTAACATGTTATCTTAGTTGGACTCCACAATGAAGCTTTTTTATACATATTTTATAACTATTGATTCCACCACTTTTAACATGATCATCGATTGTAAACATGTTTCAAAGATGAGTTTTGCATATATTCAAATCTCAATTTTACAATGCCTTGTCATGATTCGAAATAACATTTGAGATTTAAATTTACATATTTCATTCTTGGAAAAATTGGTTTCATTTATGAATTATCCTCTCATAAAAGTTGATCATTATGGATAGATTTTCTACTCTCTTTGATCCAACTTACATGGATTGCATTGAAATCTTACCAATGACATATTTTCAATATAATATGTATTTACAAACTGTCACTAATAATTGATATCACTTATTTGTTACCCTTTATGATCCAATGACTTGAATTTATTTAATTGGGGAAAATTATATCTTGGTTTTTGTTGATTATTATACTCTTTGCTCAAATATCATATGGATTAATTATATGAGAGCACAAGAGTTATTATGTCTAATATTGTGTGGACATAACAGAAGTTGGGTACCAAAGAGCATATATATACTTTTACAGGAGTTGACCAAAATGCTTTGCTTTCGAATACAAAGATTAGAGGCTAATAAAGAAGGTATGATTGATAGTGTTACAGTGCGAGCGGAAGAAAATGTGTGATATCACTCAAGTGACACCCCAGTACTAGCAAGTGACCAGCTAGTAATGTAGTTAGAAAAAGAGAAAGAGGTTGAAGGTCTTTTAGTGAACACAGCTGGATTCAATTCAAAGAAGTTCAAGCCAAGAATAAGACCAGAAATGATAATGATTATACCAAGAGACCTTTTTATAAAGATGTCTATCCATATTCCCTATTTCTCAAAGGGAGTCAAACAACTTTATTGTGACATGGAGCTAGCTAGAATATGCTCCGAGAAAGGCACAATGGTTAAGGAGACTTTAAAGACTACTACTAGAATCAAAAGGTGGTCATCTCAGCCAGGAGAATCAATGAATGGATAGGGATCAAGAGGCCCCACTTGACCTTTTAAAGAAAATGATAAACATGAGTTGTACACAATCATCAAGCTTGAAGAGCCTATAAGGATTCTCAACCACAATCCTAGCTCTATGTCTAATCTTTACAAAATTATATAGTACATCTAAATTAGAGCTATGGTGAACAAGGCCAATTTAATGGCTTCATCAAGAAGGATTTTCACATGATGGCCTCTATCATAATCAAGGAGAAGAGGAACAATAGAGAAACCATCTTCTCTGAGATCAACAGATATAGATCTACCAAGTCTATTAATATTCTTTATCTTTAATTGAATTCGCTATTCCTAAAAGCAAACAAGATTTGGTACTTGCAATCAAATGAAACTCTTTGTAAGGATTCCTATGCTTGAAGATGCTTCACATCTAAATGGTAAAGATACACATGTCTCAAGTGCGTGGTCCCAGTGAGAGACAAAGAATATAAGCTAAAGGCATCTAGAGATGATGAAGCACAATCCTTAGCTAAAGCTAGATCACCTAGAGCCTCATTCATTGGATCCACCATTCAAATAAACTAAGCTTTATTTGATATTACCAATGAAAAGCCATTAAGGTTGTGAAGTTAGGAAGTTACGTATTGTACCAAAATTTCAAAATGTTGTTTACTTAATACTAGACCTCCAAGTGATCTATAATCACTTCAAGTAATTCACGATCACTCCAAGTGATCTGATAATTTCTCTAAGTAATTCGCAACCACTTTGTTAAAATTATTGAATCTCACTCCAAGTTAACACATGAGGCATAAAAGATGGGAGCTGAGACTTCAGGGATAGATGAAATACAATACTTTGCTAGAGCTGGTCCCTTTACTCCTTCATTCTTTGGTCCATCTGTTCAAGGCTATCTGAGAGAGGAGCTTCAACATTACATAGAGCTTTCTATAAACAATGCTAAGTTCATCACTTCTATTAATGGCAAGATTAGACAACTCTGTGATTTGATCAACCAGAACTTTAAGTCATTATTCCAAGCTTATCTTGGTATACTTAAATGCTCATAGAGACTACACTTCAGAATCCCTCAGTACTAATTACATCAATAGATAATGAGCAGCAAAAGATGTGTTAATGAACTTTAGAGGACTATGACTTGAGTAATTATGACATTACTGGAGTGAGGTATTATGCTCTTAATTAAAATTCTCTAAATTGCATCACTCAAGTGAACACTTGAGTGATAGTTGAGTAGAATCACTCTAGTTACCACTCGAGTGATACAGAGTTACAGTCCTAAAACCTTAAATAACATTATTATTTTCAAAACTTGATTTCTCTCTAAATCTTTAGATTTTCATACTCATTCTCTCTATGAAATTTCTAATGGTTCTATAAATCTAGGAGAGTTATTAATTGTATTACTCACAATGAATTTCCTTTAAGCCATGCATTCATTAAGGGGATCTTCACATTCACATATGTTTTATATCTTCAAAAGCTCATCTCCTTATTTGAAGAAAATCCTCTTAACATACTCATATGCATTCACATGTCTTAATTAATTTTAATGATAAGTTACTCTTATATTGTTCCTTTCATGATCTTAATTTGAAAATACCTTATAGAAAGGAAACTGTAAATATTTGACTACACTAACCATTCTCCTTACAAGAATTTTTTTAAAATTATGGAAGGAGAATTTTCTTTATGTAAGATCATTCCTCAATAAACTACAAGAAGAAGCTTTGAAACAACATGAATATATAAGAGAGTTGCATAATAGTAGTGCGGTGAACGGTCAAACGTGGAGCATCCACCGAATGTAATGGTTAGTTTTTCAAATATGAAGAATGGTCAAAAGAAGCAACGAGACTCTAATGGACAAGTTGGAATGCTCAAACAGTCATCAATCCTTATCAACTATAAATAGAAGAAAATCTAAAATAGGAAAGAAACCCAATGCATACATCATCTAAATGCCAACATCCTGACATCAATGCTTATCATGTTAGGTTCCAAGTTTTGATGATAACAAAAGATCATTGTGTGTTGTGGTAAGAAATTCATACTTTGCAATGGTTAAAAATATTACCAAATATATTTCACAAAGTTTAGAAGTGTTTGCTGTCAGTTTTATTGATGCACTCGAGTGATGGAGTTCGTACTCGAGCATTAAGCTAATTTACACTCGAGCACATACAAGTGTTGGACAAAAAGTGTTTGACAAAGAGCAAAGTCAGAAATAAGATATCAACACTTTACTTGAGCACAGTCTCTAAACTCGAGTGATGGCCTTATTGTGCACCCGAGTCCTAGCAAATGTGGCAAGAAAGTGTTTACCCGAGAGCAAGGTAAACTCAAAATTTAAGCCGTACTCGAGTGTAAGTGAGTAAGGGATTGCAAGTGTTTGCCTGAAAGTCTTACAAAGCAGAGAAGAATAAGAATGCCTAATTGAGAGTACATGCACCCGAGTGATACCTCAACACCCACGAGTAAGAAATCTAACTCTCTCAATTCTGATGCAAGTGTTGAAGACAAAGAGTATATTATAGAAGAATATTCTGCTTACTCGAGTGAGAGTAAGTATGCTTCGAGTGAGAACCCACATCACCTGCAAGTGCAAAATCACACTCTTGATAAAGTGGGATACGAGTGTTGTCCAGAGACGTGGCTCATAGTGTAAAATGAAGGTGTACTTAAGTAAGGAGATATGTACTCGAGTGAGGACCCACATCACTCGCAAGTATGAAAATGCACTCTCTCAAAATCACATGGAAGTGCAAGTATAAAACTGAAGTAATAAGAGAAAAATATGTATTGCACTCGAGTAAGCCTTCTTATCACTTGAGTGATGCTCTGCCAGAATCAAAATGCACCAAACTTACAATGTTCAATCCGAATATGGTTTAATGTTATTTATTCATTTTATTTCTACTTATTATTATATAACATCATTTAACATATATTACAAGTGTGATACAAGAGTTTGAATGTTTGAATTAGAAAAGCATATAGGAAGTCAAACAATGACAGACAACATCATTACGACCATCCAAGCATGTACCTACAGCGTTCAAAGATTTCAAACATATGCATGCCGTTCAACAGTAAAATGCTCTGCTCCACAATGATTATTATTCAAACGGGCAAAATCAACTAGCTATAAATTCATATTTTCTCTGTATTCATATCGTTCTTCAGTATTTATCATATTTGCTCTGTAAGAGAGTCTATATACACTTCAAATTATATTTTCATTTGATCTCAAGGTATTGGGACCTTGAGATGGGAGATTTCCTTACGAGAGAAGCAGTTAAGAGGATTCCTACTTTCTGCTCATAACACTTACAAGGTACAAGTAGTAGAGAACGTTGCTGCTCGTAAGACTTACAGTGGTGTGAGCAGGAGAGAATGTTGCTGCTCATAAGACTTGTATACGTAAGCAGAGAGAAAGGTTATAGGTTTGTTTTTCTGCACGTAAGACTTGTCGTAAGGGGGAGAGAAATTTATAGTGTTAGAATATTTCTGCTTGTAGTCCTTTCAAGGCCGGTTGTTGTTTTGTGGCATTTCGAGAGCCCACTGAATCTTGGAAGAATATTGAAAATCTCAGCATTTCGAGAGCCCACAGACGGATGGACAGTCAGAGAGAACAATCCAGACACTGGAAGACATGTTGCGAGCTTGTGTTCTCGACTTTAAAGGAAGCTGGGATCACTTTCTTCCACTTGCGGAATTCGCCTACAACAATAGCTATCATACAAGCATTCAGATGGCTCCGTATGAAGCGTTGTATGGGAGACGGTGTCAATCACCATTGTGCTGGAACGAGCTATCCGAGAGGAAGCTATATGGACCAGATTTGGTTGATCAAACCTCAGTACAGATTCAGATTATTCGGAAGAGGTTACTTGCAGCGCAGAGTCGACAGAAAAGCTACGCTGACAAGAGAAGACGACCCCTAGAATTTGAGGTTGGAGATCACATTTTTCTGAGAGTATCTCCTGTCACAGGCGTTGGGCGAGCGATCAAGAGAAAGAAGTTAAGCCCAAGATACATAGGTCCTTTTGAAGTCCTTGAGAGGATTAGGCCTGTTGCTTATCGAGTAGCTCTACCTCCGAGTTTGAGCAGACTCCATGACGTATTCCACGTTTCTCAATTGAAAAAGTACCAACCGGATCCATCTCATATCATTGAGTATGAAGATGTCGAGCTTCAAGACAATTTCACATATGCAGTGGAGCCAGAGCAAGTTATTGATCGAGAGGAGCGACGGCTCAGACACAGGAGCATTCCATATGTGAAAGTGATCTGGAAGGGAATGACTTCGAGGGAAGCAACTTGGGAAGCGGAGGAAGATATGCGAAGAAGATATCCGGCGTTTATGGCTCAAGTAGTGTAACAATTTCGAGGACGAAATTAAATTGTCGGGGGGAGAATTGTAACATCCTGGATTTTAATCAAGGAATTATGACTTCAAATGATGTAATTAATGTTAATTAATCATATTTGAAGTATATGTTGTGTAATGTGATAATAAGATCATTATTCATGATTTAATAAGTATTGTGCTAAACAGGGGTAAAACGGTAAATTTACCAACCGTCTGGTTAGTTATTGATGAGAAAACCCCTTTAGTAATCAAGATCAATGGTTGAGATTGAAAGACCAAGGGGTGGAATCTTGTGTGGAGGAGTTTATATAAACTCATAAGTGGGAAGGATGAGATGGTGACAAGTGTCCAAATGAGAGCCATTGGATGAGTCAACATTTTCAAACTCTTTCTCTCTCCCTCTTAGTCGGCCAAGTGCATGGGAGGAAGGGAAGGAATGATCATCACCTTCACCTACTCATTTCTCTCTCTTCATTCCTCCATTTCCGGCGAGAAAGCAAGAAAGAGGAAGTAAGGTTTTGCATTTAGTTAAGGTAAATGATCTTATATGCTTAGCTACCCTTCATTAATGTTGACCAAGAGGTTGAGAGCTTGGTTTCTATGATTTCAGAATTTCCATTGGTGGTGTTTGATTGTGGGACCAATCTGAAAGTTGGTGGAATCAAGGTGTTGATTTCAGCAAGTTAAAGAGGTAGGTTTGTGATGCATTTTGATATATATGTCAAGATGTTTGCCTAATTAATGAGAATTCTGGAAATTTGACCTAATTATGATGTTAATTAAAGGGTAGGCTTGGATTAGTGGGTCACTGTTCATTTGGTCAGTTTTGACACTTGAGAGTGATTAGAAGTTGATTTGAAGTTGAATAAGGGAAATGTGTTAGAAGGAGGTTTTGAGTGATTTGATGATTTAGAGCGAGAATGTGTTGTTGAGTGGAAATTTGGGTTGTTTGTGGTTGCCAATGGGTTTATGGTGAAGTTTTGGATGAGAATGAGTAATGGTATGAGTTATAGGACCATTGGAATTCATTTGGTGAATTCTGGTAAATCAACTCAGATGCTGCGTTCTGGGTATCTGATGTGATTTCTCGAGTGAGGGAAGAACTCACTCGAGCACGGGATGAATGTGCTCGCGAGTGAGCATGTTGTGCTCGAGTGAGGGTGCCTGAAATCACTGGGGGTGAGCGTCTCGGGTGATCACTCGTGGGTGGTTGCCAAGAGTGCGCTGGCACTCGCGAGTCTTGGGAGCAAGCATTGGGAGATCACTCGAGCACTGGAGTTGTGCTCGAGTGAATCTGTTGCCTGGGAGTGAAGTTGCTCTCGGGTGGACACTCGCGGGACCGCACTTCCTTGTGCTCGCGAGCATTGAGGATCTGTGCTCGAGCACAGGTGTTTGTGCTCGAGTAAATATGGAGGAAGATGTTGAGAGATGCTCTCGGGTCGTCACTCGCAAGCCTCACTTCCGTGGTGCTCGGGTGCTGGCGAGGTCTCTGTTCGAGCACAGCCTCTTGTGCTCGAGTGAGAGTGTAGGTTTGTCGCGGGAGTTGCTCTCGGGCAAGCACTCGCTGGAGGTCACTCGCGTGTGTGCTCGAGTGAGAGCGGGAGTCATGCTCGAGCACGGCCTTCTGTGCTCGAGTGAAGAGCCCAAAAAGCAGAAGTTAGCCTTCTAAAAGGGGATCCTTGGGGATAGTTAACCCAACCCTTTAGGCATATGTTTAGGCATTTAATGGCCATCTAAAGAGTCCAAATGAATACCAACTTAGAGTGTTATTGAATTAAGAAATTGGGAAAGGAAATTAACCAAATGTCCCTATTTGATTATAGGATTTGACATCTGCTATCCTCGTGAGCCTGCTGTGCCCAGAGACATCAGGAAGGGATCAGGTAGTGACTTTTCTTTTGTACCAAATATGATGCATTGCATGTGTGTTTTATCGTCGATTGGAAATGGATTTGGATGCTGCAACCTTTGTGGGTTTGTGTTAGCACTGTCATTCCAATAGTCCCTGAGTAGCTAACAACGGTTCGGGTGTAGGCAGTGTGCCTTCCCGGCGGAGAAAGGGGATGAGGATGAAGTGTGATATATGTGATATGTGAGCCGAAAGGCTATATGTGAGGCCGACGGGCCATTTGTGAGAGCCGGATAGCTATATGAGCTATAAGGCTATGTTTATGCACTGCCACACCAATAGTCCCTGAGTAGCTAACAACGGTTCGGGTTAGGGCTGTGTGCCTTCCCGGCGGAGAAAGGGGATGAGGGTGGAGTGTGATATGTGCTGCTGCTGCGTGATGATTTGCTTACATGTTATGTGCTTATGTGTGGTATAAATGTTTAGTTACTACTGGGATTCTTTTGAATCTCATTCTTTCCTTTGAACTAACCTTTCAGACAGGGCGACTGGCTCTAAGGAGAAGCGTGTGACCCGGAGCGGTTAGAGCTTCCTAGGGACATTAGTATGGCTTTTGTTGGTTAATCATTTTGGATAGGGATTATTGTATTACATTTTGAGATGTAAATAGTGTGGATAATTTGGTTTGTAATCCCCTACGTGGAATTTGAAACTCTATATATATATAGATGAACCCGGGGGTTGCCGGGGTTTAAATTACGAACTCTGAGATATGTGAATGTAAATCAACTGCACAGGTGATTATATTCGGTAATTGAAAACGAGACCCAGATAGGAAAGAAGTTTTGAAAATTTTGGAAGGTCCTACTGCTTGGTAGGTAATTTAATACGTTTTGAACTATCCGACGGTCTCAAACCCCTTTTTATTATGCATTATCGAATATTAATTACAGTAATTAAGGCAGGGGGTTACAGGGAACTTATCTCTCCTGCATGCTCTGATAACTGTATTAATGTGTTGATGCATGTTATTGCTTTGCTTGATAATGTGGAACATGTATGAATGATTTGAAGCTATGTTTCAATATATGCTATGGCCATATGTGTATCGTTCGAAGCATTAAGCTTATAGATTTGTCATTGTATGTGTGAATGAGTTATGTGATGCAAGCATGTCATGCATTAAACACTTATCTTGCCTGCATATTGATAATGTTTCCCTACTGAGATTCTCTCGAATCTCACCCTCCCCTACTAACCTTCCAGACAGGGTAGTAGATCAAGGATATAGCGAGCAGCTAAGGGTGAGGAAGACTCCTTCGGGATTGAAGTTGGTTGTTGGTTCTCTTAGTTGGGATGTATATTTGGATAATTGTTTTCGGATATTGAGATTTGTTGTGTAATTCCCTATTTGTGAAGTTGTATGGGCTAATGTACCCTATGATTGTTAGTGAAGATATGTATTCCGGGATTGTCGGGAATTTATATTGCGCACTCTGATATATAAATGTGATTTATCTTCGCGTAGTAATTGTATTCGAAATGTGAATATGAGACCAAGTTTATAAATGATTTCGAAAGGTATTTTTGAAAACCCCATCATGTGATGGGTTAGTAAATGTTATTTGATTATTATTGGTCTCTATTTCATTTTAATCCCGTATTTCGGATATAATTACGGAGGGGGTTACATTTTTGGTATCAGAGCTGCAGTTCCTGGCAAACATGGGAATTTGCTAGGATAGTGGCAGTAGTTGCTGCCTTAAGTCATAGAGGATGACTTTGTTTGTTTGTGGTATACACATTAAGGTCCCTGCTGATTGTGGATACATGTGATTTGTGGACTATGTATACATTATTTGATTATCGGGGAGTGGTGAATCATTATGGAATCGAAAGATATAATGGTTTACCTGAGAAATAGATATGTAGATTCAGAGGTGGAGGTAATTAGACCCATTGTTTGATTAGAGAACTAAGGAAAATGATTTCTCAAATGTGTGATATTGAGATTCTAGGTATCGTGACTAACCTAGATATTGGGTGAGAAACCCTAAGTGGTATGATGTTACATGTAGTGATGTCATACTGAGCTTGTATGTGTAAAGGCCTTAAGACCTAGGGGACCAGTGTGCCTTAGGCTGGCAAAGATATTTGGATTTGTGTTAGGGTTGATGCTCCGCGGAATTGAGGGAAGTGATTCCCCGGTTCAACTATAGTTGAAGGTTTGAAAGATGAATTGGGATCCAAGGATCAGACTCAATAGTCAAGCTGGTCCTTAGGAGGTTGATATGACCTATATGGTCTGTGGTACCAGGATGTGGTACTAGATTGGAATTGAAATGTGTATCAGGTACCCTAAGGGTTTTGGTTGTTAATCTAGCGCAAAAAGAAAGTTCTCTACAGAGGATTCAGATCAGAGAACGCTACCTATGGAGAGTTTTGATCGGAGAGGGCTACCTATGGTGACACCTGATCGGTTAGGCTATTTGTGAGTCTACTACCTGCGGCTCATCAATGGTTCCGGTGAGAGGACCGTACCTTCGGGCGGTAGCATACGAGGGGTGAGACTATGTGATTATGTGAGCCGTAAGGCTATTTCTTCACCTGCGGCCCATTGGTGTTGACGGTGGGAGGACCCTGCCTTGAGGGCGGTGGAATACGGGGGATGTGTGTGAGTCTACTACCTGCGGCTCATTGGTGGTTCCGGTGGGAGGACCGTACCTTTGAGCGGTATCATACGGGGGGTGAGACTATGTGACTTTGTGAAAGCCGCCGTGACGATAAGCCTTAGTGTGCAGCCACCGTGATAACGAACCTTAGTCTGCACTTGCCATGACGTTGAATCGTAGAATAGAGCTCTGGGAACGTTGAGAGTATGGGATCTCAACGAAGTGCTGGTTGTGGCTTTCAATGATTCAAATTGAATCGAGCCAAGGTCTGACGCAGATGAATATATGTTGTGAATGTTGTCAGTTATGGTGGGAGATTCCTATGGGACTCCTGTTAAATCAGCTTGACATTGTTAAAGCACAGATGAGGATATTGACCTCAGAGTGTGCAGCGGAAGCGTGAGAATGTGAAATGTTTGAGAATTGTGTTGAGCAGAAGCTCGAGGTTACCATGAGAATGATGTGTTAATCATGGCTTCGGGAGGTAAAACTTCGAAGTTCAGATTATTTTGTGAAAAAGGGGTCTTGAAGGATCCTAGTTTGGTGAAAAGAATTTGTGGTGGGTGGAATTATTAAAATGCCTGGTTCCAGCTTGTTGCAATTGTACATTGTGAGTCTCTCACCTGCGGCCGCATGGGGTGATTCCCATGGCGGAGGACCGTTCCACTGGGGCGGTTGTTACGGGGGATTGACTATTTGTGAGCCGTGACGCTATGTATATGCACTGCCACGCCAATAGTCCCTGAGTCGCTAGCAACGGTTTGGGTAAAGACTGTGTGTCTTCCCGCCGGTAAAAGGGGATGAGGGTGGAGTGTGATTGTGAATCTGTGATAGTTGTGAACAAGCTAGGATTGAGGTGTGTCGTAGCAGAGCAGAGCTAGTTTATCTGATAGCGAATTCGACTACATGATCAGGGATTCTTGTTTATGAGGGCAATTACCCCGGCATGGCCAGCCTGGCTAGCCACCACGTTGGTTGCATTGGTATTGACCCGAGGCCAAAAGGCGGTGCATAAAATTAGAGTCTGCAATGTACGTTTGATAAGGAAGTGGATTTTCTTGTGAGTCCTGGGTGAAAGGTGAGTAACCCAGCTGCCTGCCAGTCCCGGTCAAGGGATGGCCATCATAGCCCTGGTACGTAGTTGAGCAGGGGGTGGGCACTCTGAAGGGGTGTGACAATAAAATTGTGAGTCCGGTAACCCACGGGCATCTATCGGACGGGTGTGATGTAGGAGCCAGACACGCAGCACAAGCGTGGGCACCCATTAAGGGGGGTGTGACAAAAAAAAAGGCGCCTGGATAGAAGAAATTGAGATTCCGGAGTGACCAGATGATGTGACATTGTGTTGATATCCAAAAGTCCCGGTTACCACTAGCGGAGTCACTGGTGGGTGTACGGGTAAGGGCGATACTATAAAGTTGATCCATAAGTCATATTGTGTTGATACCCAAAAGTCCCGGTTACCACTAGTAGAGTCACTGGTGGGTGTACGTGTGAGGGCGACTGTAACCCCCCTGCCTTAATTAGTGTGATTATAATTCGATATCACTTAATTAAATTGGTTTAGAGACCGTCAAATAGTTCAAAACTCATTTAAAACTCCTTTTATAGTAGGGACTTTACAAAATTTTCAAAAACTTCTTTCCTATTCCGGTCTCAAATTCAATTATCGAATATAATCACCTGTGCAGTCAATTTACATTTAAACATATCAGAATATCTAATGGCAATCCCGGCAACCCCCGGGTTCCATTCATTCACTATAGGGTTTTAATTCCCATATAAGGGATTACACGACTGTATTCCACTAATATTTACAATCCAAAAATAATTTACAGAACCCTATCCAAAATGAATAACCAACATATCCAAAACAAATGTCCCTACAGGGTTCTAACCGCTCCGGGTCGTACACTTCTCCTTAGAGCCACTCGCCCTGTCTGAAAGGTTAGTTAAAGGAAAGAGTGAGATTCAAGAGAATCTCAGTAGTAACAAAACAATTATACCACACATAAGTACACAGCATGTAAGCAAATCATCATACAGCAGCAGCAGCACAAATCACACTCCACCCTCATCCCCTTTCTCCGCCGAGAAGGCACACTGTCCTAACCCAAACCGTTGTTAGCTACTCAGGGACTATTGGCGTGGCAGTGCCTACACATAGCCTTATAGCTCATATAGCTATCTGGCTTTCACAAATGGCCCGTCGGCCTTCACAAATAGCCTTTCGGCCCACATAATCACATATATCACACCTCATCCTCATCCCCTTTCTCCGCCGGGAAGGCATACAACCCCTACCCGATCTGTTGTTAGCTACTCAGGGACTATTGGTATGACGGTGTTTACACATATTCACAATGTCGCAGCATACGAGTTTATCACAAATCAACAATAATACAGACATACAATGCATCACATATGAAACGAAAGAAAAGTTACTACCTCGTTCCTTCCTGACGTTTGCTGGCTCAGTGGGCTCACGAGGACGGCAAATGTCGAATCCTATAAACCAAATTAGGGACAATAAATCAATCTCTTTTCCAAGTTCTTAATTCCATAGTACTTAAGTTGGTTATCATTTAGACTCTTTAGGTGACTATTTTAGGCCTAAACATATGCCTAAAGGGTTGGGAAAGGCTATACCAAAAACCACCTTTAAAAGTGCACAACACAGATTTTTGGGGGTGGGCCGCAGCCCAAAATCCATGGGCCGCGGCCCAAAGCTGTCCAGATACGCACAGAAACATTTGGGCTGCGGCCCAACATCCTTGGGCCGCGGCCCAAGAAAATCCAGTTTCTGGCTGAACTTCCAAAAATCACAACTAATTCAGGAAAAATAGAAATAAGGTGATTCTAAAGCCAAATGAAATCTATTTAAGTCCTCTTTCAAGGAAAAATATTGGCCATAACTAGAAATCACCACAAAAGTCCAGATTTACCAAAAACCTAACATTGTACCAAAACAGGGTCCAGCTTTGATGCCAAACTTTGGACAGTTCAAACTCCCTGCTCAAAAAGCGAAATGACACAAAATTTATGTCCATTTTGAAGCTTGAGATGTGAACTTTAAGACTGGAAAGTTTCATAATTTTTCAATATCATTTGCCCAGTCAAAACGTCCACACCATCTGACTGTCCAGAACAGACTTACATTGGACAGATTTTCCAGATTTTGCCAATTGGTTTCCAATGGTCCCTAATTTCAAATCACACACTATTTTCACACAATTTGGCTCAAGGAACACATTGGAGCCATCAAAATGACCATATTCATTATCCATGAGAATGTTCTACCACAATCACCACTTGTCACCTTAACATCTCCAATCAACACACACATTGCAATCCATTCCAACCCAAAATTCCAAGCCAATTCCAAATGCACAAAGACACTCTATGACACTAATTTCCACACTAAACATTGACCAAATCATGCTTTTCGAAATTTACCAAAAATCAGGGCAAATTTCAAAGTCCTCAAGACTCAACCAATGATCAAAGCAACCATACCAAAATGCTTCTAATTCTTACCTCTTCTTCTTCATAAAGCCAATTCTTCAACTCTCCAACTTCCCAATTTCCACAAGTTCTCAAACTTCACCAACCAAAATTTTGAAACCATAGAAATAAAGCCCTCAACCTCATGAACATTATTAATGAAGGACACTTGAGCATATGAAGGCATTAACTTACCAAAAACTCAAGCTTTTCCCTTTCTCTTTTCTTGTTTGTTCAGCGAAAAATGGAGGAGGATGAGAGAGAAATGAGATATTGAAGATGATGATTCATTTCCATTCTTTCTATACACTTAGCCGACTTGGGAGGAAGAGAGAATGAGTTTGAAAACTTTGACTTCATCTATGGTCCATAATTTGACACTTGGCACTATCTCCTTCTCCCTACCATGATTTCACATAGTTTCACATGCACAAGATTCCACCTCTTGGTCTTTCCATCTTAGCCATTAATCTTAATTACTAAGGAGTGTTCTCAATGGTATCTAATCAGTCGGTCGGTAAATTTACCATTTTACCCCTAATTAGCATAATACTTACTAAATCACATCATTTACTTCATAAGTGCTCAATTAAGATTAATTACATCACTTTGAAGTTATAAATCCTTGGTTACATTTCAGGATATTGCAGCGACACCATAAAAGTTGATACAAAAGTAATATTGTGTTGATACCCAAAAGTCTTGGTTACCACTAGTGGAGTTATTGGTGGGTGTACGGGTGACGGTAAGGTTCTGAATGCGAATACAGCGGAAGAGTTTGTGTATACAGCTAAGGCTGTTGTTTGATGTATTGAGGTTGTGGTGTTTTGGGGTTACTCCCGGAAGGGGTAACTAGATTGAGTTGAGCAGAGTAGTGGCCTATACTGCCCAATTGCTGAGATCTTTTGATATGGCTCATGATTTAGAGCCTCCAGGTATTGTGGTTATGTGATCATAGAGTTTTGTGGCAATCGTGTGTGGAGGCGATTGCACTTGTTTGGAAATAGTGTGGTGATTGTGCTTGTGCGGCAATTGTGAAATGGGCCGATTGCAATTTGGGGCAATTGAGTTGCATTCATTGTTTGAGATTCTTGCGAGAATCAGATTTGTGGAGTATCATTTGTGTGTGGGTGGTCTAGAGGACACCGTCCAAATATGAAATGAATTGTGAAATGGACGCTGTCGTGAAGAAGCATCCATTGTTTTTGGATTAAGTGGTGTGACAAATTTCGAGGACGAAATTTATTGAACGGGAGGAGAAATGTAATACCCCGAATTTTGAGACTCGAGGTTAGAGAATAAGCCTGAGATTAGTGGATTGCTAAGCCCCGGTTTAGCAAGATCCCAAATTGTGATTAGGGGTTAATGACTACAAAAGTGGACATGGTTAGTGATTAATGAACCCTTTTAGAGAATATAAAGCGGATTGTAGTCGCGTGTGTTATGAGCAACGCCAAAACCCTGTATTTGAGTTCAATTGTGGATTAACATCCAAATTAACTTAGAATAGAGGGAAGAATTGAATGGGGTATTGTGATGGAAATGGTGTCATGTTGTGATATTTAATCATTGGAATTGATTTAAATTAGATTGGACACATTGGTTGCAAAATTGGAAATGCTGTCCAGTGTGAATTCTGTCTGGGCAGTCTTCTCGTGTGGACGTTTTTAATAGGCAAATTATGTCCGAAAATTATGAAAATTTCCAGTCTTAAATATCACATCCCAAGATTCAAAATGGACAAATAATTTGTGCCATTTCATGTTGGGAACTGGGAGATATGACTGTCCAAAGCTTGAGGTCGAAAATGGACTCTGTTTTGGGGCAGTGATGAAATTTGTGTAATTCTGGAATTTTGTGGTGATTTATGGTAATGGACTATATTTTTCCAATGAATAGGACTTAAATAAATTTCATTTGGCTTTGGAATCACCTCATTTCGATTTTTTTTAGAATTAGTTATGATTTTTCAAAGTTTTGGCAGAAAATCTGCCAGAAAATCCGAAAATGGGAATTATGACATCATCTCAATAAAAGATGACATCAGCATGGAATTAAATATTTTCTCATCTTCTTCAGCTCTCATTTCATGCTGAACCATCTGAAAATAGTGAGAGAAAGTTGAGAGCTCTTAGAGAGAGAAAGAGGAGAGATCTCGCAAGGTAAGCCGATTTCTCCGACGATCTAGCTCTTAACGCGTATAGCTCCGTTCCTAAGCTACTCCTTTATGTTATTTAAAGTTTGGAAGCTCCTCTTTTGGTGTTTTGAAGTTAGGGTTTTCAGCCACAAGAGGAAAAGCTAGTGGGAGTTTGAGGTAACTTCCAAACTCTTGCATATTGACTATTCTGGCTGTTATAGACAATTTAATCGGTGAAATTTCGCCGGATTGTCTTTGGTTCTAAAAATGGAAAATGGGTTTGTGGGGCTGTTATGCTGCCCAAATTGATACTAAATGGTAGTTGTAACCTAATGGAATAGTCAATAAAGTGGTTAGGAGTAGAAAGGAACGCGTTTACGCAGCCGAAACCGAAAAACCCCGATTTTCCCCGGAAAACCCATATATTTCGGTCTGAGTTATAAATGGATCTTAGAGATAGATTTTCAATGATTTGATGGTTCCATTGAGTTCAGGAGGGAAAATTAGGTGGGGTTACAGTTGGGCACTTTTTCGGAAAAGGCCGAAAAAGCATAATTACGAAAACGCCCCTGAAACCCTTAAGGTGGGGCTGCCAAGGGGAAATTTGTAAATTGACATTGAATCTGATAATTCCAAGTTCAGAAATGGATTCCTTGGGCGAGAATATGTCAGAATAGCCCATGTCAAAATTTCAAGAAAAGTACAGCCGGACCGGGTACGGCGGGGCCGGATCGGGTCCCCGAGGGTATTTTAGTAAATTTTCAATATAGCCTCATATAACCCCCAGAAACACTATGGAAGTGTCTAAATAGTATATTTGACATTGTAGGATTGAATGTGAATCCCCGAGTTGCTGGCACGCAAATCGAGGAGCAAAGACTGGAGGTAGGGAACTTATCTCTCCTGCATGCTCTGATAACTGTATTAATGTGTTGATGCATGTTATTGCTTTGCTTGATAATGTGGAACATGTATGAATGATTTGAAGCTATGTTTCAATATATGCTATGGCCATATGTGTATCGTTCGAAGCATTAAACTTATAGATTTGTCATTGTATGTGTGCATGAGTTATGTGATGCAAGCATGTCATGCATTAAACACTTATCTTGCCTGCATATTGATAATGTTTCCCTACTGAGATTCTCTCGAATCTCACCCTCCTCTACTAACCTTCCAGACAGGGTAGTAGATCAAGGATATAGCGAGCAGCTAAGGGTGAGGAAGACTCCTTCGGTATTGAAGTTGGTAGTTGGTTCTCTTAGTTGGGATGTATATTTGGATAATTGTTTTTGAATATTGAGATTTGTTGTGTAATTCCCTATTTGTGAAGTTGTATGGGCTAATGTACCCTATGATTGTTAGCGAAGATATGTATTCCGGGATTGTCGAGAATTTATATTGCGTACTCTGATATATAAATGTGATTTATCTTCGCATAGTAATTGTATTCGAAATGTGAATATGAGACCAAGTTTATAAATGATTTCGAAAAGGTATTTTTGAAAACCCCATCATGTGATGGGTTAGTAAATGTTATTTGATTATTATTGGTCTTTATTTCATTTTAATCCCTTATTTCGGATATAATTACGGAGGGGGTTACACTTTGAACTAGTCAAAAGTCACCTTTGACCGAGTGATGATAAAGGCTATAATCGGGCTTAGTGGTTTTTCATGCAGAGGAATATGAATGATCAAGATGGAATTTATCCCTCACATTAGTAGAGAGATATTACTGGACCCCTCGATGAGTAAGTTTGAGAAATGTATGGCCATACTACAATGGAAAGGAGTTTCCATTTCTATTGTCAGACTACTCAGGAATCGAGAAAGTAATGGTCAGGAATAAGAGGATGACATTATCCATGCCTTATCCTTGACCGATATATCATGTGACAAAAGGGACGTGACATGGTTGTATGACAGGTTGCATCGTGTTAACGATCCTTATATGAATTGGGTAGTCGTGATGTCTTGCTAGAGGACGCTTGTGACTTGTGTGTTAATACATTTATTGGCCTACTGCCAACTTCATATGGGCATACAGGGCCGCACACAAGAATGGCCCAACACGAGATAATGTTTAATTAAGGTAGACGAATTATTTATATATATATATATATATATATATTATGTATATATGTAATATAAAATTAAATTCGTTAATAATATTATATAGATATGCATTTTTCGAAATACATATTATATATATAGTATATATATATTATATGATATTATTATATTGTGTTAGTTTTAAATTTAATTTATTAAGATAAATTAAATCTAATAACTAACATGATAGAGATATGCTATCTCTGATTTAATTTATGAAGATAACTTAAATCTAATGGCTCTTTATTTGGATTAAATAAATAGGTTAAATTAAAACTGTTGGACAGATTTAATTTAAACTGAATTTATTTAATTAGCTCCTCAAGATAATTAATAGTTAATTAATTTTGAAATTAATGATCATCAATTTTGAAATTTGAAAATAGCCCTCATAGGTTATAAACTTGATAGATCAGATATACTGAGACAGACATTAGAATTAAGAGCCGCAAGGAAAACCTTAAGAGACATTAGAGGCGCGAGCACACAGTCTCGGTTGGAGAGCATTCGTATGGATACCGGTAGAGGGAGCGGACTTGACGTGTTGGCTCCTAGAGATCGTGAAAACCCTGAATCAAAAAAAAGGTATGAATCCTTCCAACTTGGTTTAAACGTCATTGATAGATCCTCGATTAGGATTGGTAAAATTTTTAAAATTCTTCCACTGTGCCTGCCGATCCTAACAGGGACTACAAGTGTTTGCTTGAGAGTCTTACAAAGTAGAGAAGAATAAGAATGCTCGAGTGAGAGTACATACACCCGAGTGATACCTCAGCACCCACGAGTAAGAAATCTAACTCTCTCAATTCTGATGCAAGTGCTGAAGACAAAGAGTGTATTATAGAAGATTATTATGCTCACTCGAGTGAGAGTAAGTATGCTTCAGTGAGGACCCACATCACCTGCAAGTGCAAAATCACACTCTTGATAAAGTGGGATGCGAGTGTTGTCCAGAGACATGGCTCATAGTGTAAAATGAAGGTGCACTCGAGTGAGGAGATATGTACTCGAGTGAGGACCCACATCACCCGCAAGTGTGAAAATGCACTCTCTCAAAATCACATGGAAGTGCAAGTATAAAACTGAAGAAAGAAGAGAAAAATATGTATTGCACTCAAGTGAGCCTTCTTATCCCTCGAGTGATGCTCTGCCAGAAGCAAAACGCACCAGACTTACAACGTTCAATCAGAATATAGTTCAATGTTATTTATTCATTTTATTTCTACTTATTATTATATAACATCATTTAACATATATTACAAGTATGATATAGGACTTTGAATTTTTGAATTATAAAAGCACATAGGAAGTCAAACAACGGAAGATAGCATCATTACAACTATCGAAGCACATACCTACCGCATTCAAAGATTTCAAACGTACGCATGCCATTCCACAGTAAAATGATCCGCTCCACAATGATTATTATTCAAATGGGAAAAATCAACTGGTATAAATACAGAGCTCTAGAGACCATAAAAAACAATAAAGTGTAAGAATTCACACAAGCAAATTCATGAGTCTCTATTATTCATATTTTCTCTGTATTCATATCGTTCTTCAGTGTTTATCATATTTGCTCTGTAAGAGAGTCTATATACACTTCAAATTCTATTTTCATTTGATCTCAAGGTACTGGGACCTTGAGAGGGGAGATTTCCTTACGAGAGAAGCAGTTAAGAGAATTCCTAGCAGGACTTTCTGCTCATAAGACTTACAAGGTACAAGAAGTAGAGAACGTTGCTGCTCATAAGACTTATAGTGGTGTAAGTAAGCGAGAACGTTGCTACTCATAAGACTTGTATACATAAGCATGAGAGAAAGGTCATAGGTTTGTTTTTCTACACGTAAGACTTGTCATAATGGGGAGAGAAATTTATAGTGCTAGAATATTTCTGCTCATAGTCCTTTCAAGGACGGTTGTTGTTTTGCTATGTTTCAGAGCCCACTGAATCTTGGAAGAATAGTGAAAATCTGAGTAGGTCTTGATCTCTGAGGACTGGATGTAGGCCTAGGTTTTGGGCTAAACCAGTATAACTCTCTTTGTGCTTATCTTCTCAACTCTACCCTATCTACAGCTATTGCTATATCACCGTATCAATCGAAAAATTTATCACATCACACAATTCACCCCACTTTTGGGTAAAGCTTGCCTCTTTTATATCGCACGTACTCTCTATTTCTCTATTTTTACCTAATCTATTTTAGAGAGAGATTATTTGTATTGTACTTTAGTGTTCATTTTATTTACTTCTGAGAGAGAAGATTGATTGTAATCCTTCATCCTCAAGGTTGTAACCTTATAGTGTGTAGGGGAGTAACCCAATGAGAGATTTATTGAAGGCTTCACAAGTGCCTAATTAAACTTATAGGATTGAATCAGTTCACTAGTACCTAGTTGATAGTTGATCAAAAATCTCAAAAAGAGACTAGGGACTGACGTAAGTCTTTGTAGATTGGATCGAACCAGGATATATCACAGTTGTATATTCTCTTCCCTAAGCTCTTATATTTCTAGCATATATCATTTAAATATCTAACTGTGATTTATAATTCATTACTTTCATATTTACTCCTTCTACAAGATGCGAAAAGATTTTCAAAATTCTTAAGCTTTTATCTTACACCTAATTCACCCCTATTGGGTGGCTGCCGATTCTAACACAATGGGAACACAAAAATAGTAAAAAACACTGATAAAAAGTGCTTAATTACAGAAATTCCCCTTAGGATTGGATTTAACAATTACAAGTAATGTAGCCATATAGAGCTACTAGGGTGTCTAAACCCATTACAGTGAAACTCAGACATCCTTCCATCTTCATTCCACTACAGCATTTCTCTGCATACAGTCCTATATACTATTCTCAGCACGTCTACTATGATCATCTGTCTAAACAGTACCAATATGCATGCAGCCAGAGAGGGCAACAAGTAGGGATCATTTAGTCATATGATCCTAAAGAATGTATGTAGCCAGGCCAGTAGGGCTCTAACAGGGTTGTAACCGAACGCCGATAGACAGTCAAATTTATGGCATTATAAGTTCGTTACTTATATAGTACATGACATATTTATTTATCACATTTTCTATGAATGATTGTGTGCTACTATGGAGGCTAAGTGGGATCTAACTGAGGTAGTAAGACAAGCTTGGGTAGATAGGGTAGCCTTGCCTATATTGTATTTGACAATGTGAAGCATTAGGGTGGTGCAGCGAAAGCGTGGTGAATGTAGGTGCAATTTTTGAGACTTATAGGAGAGGTTGATATTCGCACCAGTGTTGTTCATCCCAGAACATAATATGGCCTTGATGGTCAACAGTGTTACAGTATGTGTGGTATTCAGTGATATAATCGGTGTGGCATACAATATTGTACCCTGCGTGGTGTACAATGCAATGACCTATATGGTTAATAGTCACACAACCCTTGTGGTTTATGGTGACACATGTGAACTAGAATTGGGATAAGCCCTAGTGTAGTAGGGCATAATAGTGGCGAATACCTTTCCACAACTATAGCCTCACAGAATGATTACCAACTTGTAATATAGTGCATACAGTGAATGGTGCACATAGTAAACAATGCATATAGTGACCAGTGCAAATTGTATGATCAGTAAAGGGTCAAATAGTTAACTGATCTTGAAGAGAGTATACAGTATGGCTAGTAAGGGTCAAATGGTTATTTGATCGTTAACACCGAACAGGTTGCACAGTTACAGGTAGCAAACAAAGTTATAGACAATCATGTATACAGATAGGCTTGTTGGCAGTAAACCTTATGTACATGTTTGTATAGGGTAGTAAGGTCAGAATATGAATATTCAGTGCTGTAAAAATATAGTGACATAAGCCGTTAGGGTAAGTACACCGGGTAGTGTCCAGACAAGGCCATGAGGCCTAGAATAGTAAATTGAGTGTCCTGATTGACAATCAGTACAGTCATGGGTTGGGTGGCCCATGAATACAAAATAGAGAACAGAGGAGGGAAGACCTGATATGCATGTTTACATGGGTAGTGTCCTAAGGCAGTAAGATTAGACATACAATTTATACAGTAATGGACTATGTGGCCTATATATAATAAACATGCAGCATATATGAATAGCAAACAGGTTGAATGTGTGGAGGCTTATAGGCATTTCACACACATACATGGGATATTTGTGACGTATGTTTTATAAGGATGCACAAATCAAGGATAAGTTACATATTAGGCAAAAATTTTTCCCAAGGTTGATCTTTTATATATATATGATAACCAAAATTTCGAGGATGAAATTTTTATTAATAAGTAGATAAATGTAATATCCCAAATTTCAATCACCAGAATTCCTTATACCTTTGAGGTATTAAAGGGAATTAAATGGTGAATTAAAGAGCACAAGAAATGACAAAACAAAGAAATTAGTTGTCACACACAACATGAGTATGTTTAAAACACAAATTGTAAAAGTTGGAGTTGCTGCCAATGTATTTTACTGTAAGGCAGCAATATTGTTATGTGGTTGTGGATTATCAAATAGAGTCCAAAAAAATGTGAAATTTTACAAGATGCAAGTAGACATTCCAAGCTTTAAATTGATAGGTCATATTAATTATTTGGACCTATACACTAAAAGTTATGAATTTTTTAATTTAGCCAAGTGAAACTGGCTAGTTTCAGTTATAGTGTCTAAAAATGGAAATTTTGGGAATCATGAACTTTTAGTTTGCTAAAGGATATTTTTTTTTTGCTTACAACTAGACTCAATAAGGCTCAATTAGCCTTTAGAAACACATCAATTGGATGTCTACAAATAAAGATATGAATTTTCAAAGTTTAATGAAAATTGTGCTAATTTTAGGTGAAAATCACAAAATGTATGGGCAAAATGGTTATTTTCTGTAAAAAGAAAGAGGCAATTATTTGTCCCAATTTGTTAGGCCATTTTCGTCCAAAAAGGGTTGTGAAGAGGGAAAAGTAAATATTAGATGATAAATATCTTGTTGGAGGCATTTTTGGTTAAGCAACAAAAACAATGATGATAGAAAAGTCATATAGTCAAAAGTTGCAACTCATACTAAATATGCAGAAGATGTTAAATGTGATAATTGAAGGCAACTTTTTTCTCCCTTCCAAACTTCACTTTCGGTCATGTATTTTGAGACAAAAAGAAGATGACAACAATTAAATAGCATGTGATTTTTTGTAATAAAATACAATATTCAAAGGAGGTGGAGTTGGATATTTTAAAAGCACTTTCCTCTTTCTCTTAGTCTCATTTTCGTATCATCTGAACTAAACACAGAGAGAGAGAGAGAGTTGAACAAGTTTGAGAACTCAAGAACAAGAAGAGCTAGGGTTCAAGCCAAAAATCCAAGGTAAGTGGTTGAAAACTTGGAGTTTATGTCATTTAGTGCTTGAAATACCTCCTCTAACCTTCATATCTTCATAAATATCATGTATAGCAAGCAAAATCAAGAGAGAAGAGAGAGAGGGGGGAAGTGGCATCCTAGAGAGAGAAAGTTGAGCAATTTAGAGTTATTCTCCAAAACTTGATCCTCTTGAGTAGTATGATGTTGTTGCGGTTGTTGTTGTTGTGTTTGGTTTTGATTTGGTTGATTTTGTAAATTTGGGAAGACTAAACCCTAATGGGAGGTGCTAGACAAATTCACTCTAATCATGTGTAACTAGTGTTTAATGGGTTAAACATGTGATTAGAGGTGTAAAGAAGGTGGTTTATGGATTGAAA
Source organism: Inga laurina (assembly GCA_963855925.1). Lineage (NCBI taxonomy): Eukaryota > Viridiplantae > Streptophyta > Magnoliopsida > Fabales > Fabaceae > Inga > Inga laurina. The sequence goes on along the minus strand of OY979702.1, from coordinate 28,410,163 downwards.
TCAAGAAAACATTATTTTCCTTAATTTTCCATATCTGGGTAGGGGTAATTTCGCCCTATTTGAGCTAGAATTTGATAATTCTGATGGTTTCATTGGACTTAAAAGGGAAAATTGTGTGGGAATATGGGTGTTCATGATTTTTGGAAATTTGTATGTAAATTGGGAATTTATTGAAGTTCAAAGTAATGTTGTTTGATTTGTTTCACTTGAGGCAATGTTAAAGTGCAATAAAATTTGTTAGTCAAGCTTGGTCCAAGAATTATGAAACTTTCGTGAATTAAAGTAGAGATGTAGGGCTTTGATTTGATAGGTAGATCATAATTTTTGGACAAGTAGATTAAAATATATGATTTTTCAAAGTTGAGCACTATTTCTAGAAGGAAATCTAGAATAGGGGAGCTTTTATGAAATTTTGGGGAAAATGTGTTGACTATAGTTAGACTTAGGTATTTTTCCATAAAATTACGTTTAAAGAGCTTCATATAGGCTTTGGAACTAGTCAATTTGGAATTTCCTAGAATTAATTATGATTTTCCAAAGTTGGCTGAAAATCTATCAGTTTTTCCAGAAATAGTGAAATTGCACTGTGCAAAAATTTTTAAAACCATGATTTTGAGTTAAGATAACCAACACAATAAGTTCAGAATAAATTATGAGTGAGTAATAACTCATTTATCCTAAACTTGGAACAAGTATTTTAGACTGACAGACTGGCAAGGAAAGGACATTCCAGGTAGTAACTCTATCTTTCACATGCTATGTGATTGTCCATATGCTTGTGTATGCTACCTTCTATGATATATTGATGAACACTGTTTTGTCAAGTTGGGCAATTATGTGTAGAGGCACACTTGCCCGGCTATGAGCAAGAACCCAACTGAGGTGTTTATGGCTAGTGGGGAACCATCCCCGACCCATGTATGTAACATCCTGGATTTTAATCAAGGAATTATGACTTCAAATGATGTAATTAATGATAATTAATCATATTTGAAGTTTATGTTGTGTAATGTGATAACAAGATCATTATTCATGGTTTAATATGTATTTTGCTAATCAGGGGTAAAATGGTAAATTTACCAACCATCTGGTTAGTTATCGGTGAGAACACTCCTTGGTAATCAAGATCAATGGTTGAGATTGAAAGATCAAGGGGTGGAATCAAGTATGGAAGAGAATTGGTGAAATCATGGTAAGGGAGCTTGAGATGGTGCCAAGTGGCAAGTTGTGGACTCTTGGATGAGTCAAATATTCAAATACTCTTTTCTCTCTCTCCCTAGTCGGTTGTGTGTGTGTGAAGCCATGAGATCATCATCATCCACAACTCACTCTCTCTCACTACTCTCTCCATTTCCGGCGAATTTACTAAGTAAAGAGAAAGAAAGGGCTTGAATTATAGGTGAGTATTTGACTCTAAATGCTCACTTTGCTTTCATTAATATTGTTCATATGGTCAAGAGCTATATTTCCATAATTTCAGACTTGGGATTGGTGGTGTATGACAATTTGAGAAAATTCGAAAGTTGAGGAATCCAAGTTCTGAATTCAGCAAGTGTAAGAGGTAGGTTTGTAATGCATTTTGATATATGTGTCAAGGTGCTTGCATAACTAATGTAAATTCTGGAAATTTGACCTAAATATGATGTTAATGGAAGAGTAGGCATTGGGTAATGGGTCACTGTTCAGTTGGTCATTTTTGACTTATGGGAGTAATCAGAATTTGATGGGAGTTGAATGAGGGAAATGTGTTAAGTTGTGGTTTTGGAGGATTTATGGTTTAGAGAGAGAATGTGTTGAATGAGTTGAATAATGTGTTGAATGAGTTGAATTTGGGTTGTTTTTGGTTGCCAATGGGTTCATTGTGTTGAAATGAGTGGTAATGAGCTTTGACACAAGTTTAAGAACCCTTGGAGTCCATTTGGTAGATTTTGGAGAAGTTTACCAGTTGCTGCGATCTGGTTTCTGAGGTGATTTCTCGAGTGAGAGAAGAACTCACTCGAGCACAGGATGAATGTGCTCGCGAGTGAGCATGTTGTGCTCGAGTGAGGGTGCCTGAAATCACTGGGGGTGAGCGTCTCGGGTGATCACTCGTGAGTGGTTGCCAAGAGTGCGCTGGCACTCGCGAGTCTTGGGAGCGAGCATTGGGAGATCACTCGAGCACTGGAGTTGTGCTCGAGTGAATCTGTTGCCTGGGAGTGGAGTTGCTCTCGGGTGGACACTCGCGGGACCGCACTACCTTGTGCTCGCGAGCATTGAGGATCTGTGCTCGAGCACAGGTGTTTGTGCTCGAGTAAATGTGGAGGAAGATGTTGAGAGATGCTCTCGGGTCGTCACTCGCAAGCCTCACTTCCGTGGTGCTCGGGTGCTGGCGAGGTCTCTGCTCGAGCACAGCCTCTTGTGCTCGAGTGAGAGTGTAGGTTTGTCGCGGGAGTTGCTCTCGGGCAAGCACTCGCTGGAGGTCACTCGCATGTGTACTCGAGTGAAAGCGGGAGTCTCGAGCACGGCCTTTTGTGCTCGAGTGAAGAGCCCAAAAAGCAGAAGTTAGCCTTCTAAAGGGGGATCTTTGGGGATAGTTAACCCAACCCTTTAGGCATATGTTTAGGCATTTAATGGCCATCTAAAGAGTCCAAATGAATACCAACTTAGAGTGTTATGGAATTAAGAATTTGGAAAAGGAAATTAACCAAATGTCCCTATTTGATTATAGGATTTGACATCTGCTATCCTCGTGAGCCTGCTGTGCCCAGAGACATCAGGAAGGGATCAGGTAGTGACTTTTCTTTTGTACCAAATATGATGCATTGCATGTGTGTTTTATCGTCGATTGGAAATGGATTTGTATGCTGCGACCTTTGTGGATTTGTGTTAGCACTGTCATTCCAATAGTCCCTGAGTAGCTAACAACGGTTCGGGTGTAGGCAGTGTGCCTTCCCGGCGGAGAAAGGGGATGAGGATGAAGTGTGGTATATGTGATATGTGAGCCGAAAGGCGACATGTGAGGCCGACGGGCCATTTGTGAGAGCCGAATAGCTGTATGAGCTATAAGGCTATGTTTATGCACTGCCACGCCAATAGTCCCTGAGTAGCTAACAACGGTTCGGGTTAGGACTGTGTGCCTTCCCGACGGAGAAAGGGGATGAGGGTGGAGTGTGATATGTGCTGCTGCTGCATGATGATTTGCTTACATGTTATGTGCTTATGTGTGGTATAAATGTTTAGTTACTACTGGGATTCTTTTGAATCTCATTCTTTCCTTTGAACTAACCTTTCAGACAGGGCGACTGGCTCTAAGGAGAAGCGCGTGACCCGGAGCGGTTAGAGCTTCCTAGGGACATTAGGATGGCTTTTGTTGGTTAATCATTTTGGATAGGGATTATTGTATTACATTTTGGGATGTAAATAGTGTGGATATTTTGGTTTGTAATCCCCTACGTATAATTTGAAACTCTATATATATAGATGAACCCGGGGGTTGCCGGGGGTTTAAATTACGAACTCTGATATATGTGAATGTAAATTATCTGCACAGGTGATTATATTCGGTAATTGAAAACGAGACCCGGATAGGAAAGAAGTTTTGAAAATTTTTGTAAGGCCCTACTGCTTGGTAGGAAATTTAATACGTTTTGAACCATCCGACGGTCTCAAACCCCTTTTTATGATGCATTATCGAATATTAATTACAGTAATTAAGGCAGGGGGTTACATTTTGGTATCAGAGCTGTAGTTCCTGGCAAGGGTAGAGGTTGCTAGGATAGATCCCTTAGTTGGTTTAGGGATATAAGAGTATCTGTGAATGATTGTGGTGTATGCACACGTATGTTTTATTGATGTGGATATCTATAAGCTTGTAACTATATGTGCATACCATTTCTGTTGAATTAATGGGGTAAGCTATTTGTAGAATGAAGAAGACGAGAGGACGCCCCAAAATTCCGCGTGTGGACCCTGTGGTGGAGGTTGATAATGAAAATCCACCAGATCCAATGCATGAGCTAATGGGTCTAATCAAGGATCAGCGGGATATGATAACTGAGCTAAGAGAAGAGCTCAGAGCTGAGAAGGCAAAGAATAGGGAAGTTCCGGCTCAGTCTACTGCGGAAGAAACTCAAGAGGAGACCCGACCTGAAGATACTGCTGAGGGGTCAACACGACCTCAGGAGTCCCCACCCCATGTTGCTCTGAATCGAGAGTCACATGGAATGCCACTCAGAGAGGAAAGAGATTTGCAGTATTGGGTCACCAGATTCTGTAAGCATCTGCCTCCGGCATTCAGAGGAAGGTTTGACCCACAAGCGGCTGAAGACTGGTTGTACCGGCTGGAGAAAATATTTGAAGTACTTTGTTGTCCAGACGATGTAAAGCCACGGTTGGCAGTCTACAAACTAGAGGGTGATGCGGATCGTTGGTGGCGGAATATCGCCTCAACATTGAAGAGTAATAAGATGCCATTGACTTGGGAGCTGTTCCAACAAGAGTTCAACGAGAAATACTTTCCCAAATCAGTGCGGCTGGAAAAGGAAACCGAATTCCTTAATATCAGGCAAGGGGACACAGAGAGCTTTGACGATTATTTGTCCCGTTTTGTTCGGTTGGCCCGATACTCCTCCTATCTCCGGTTTAAGGATGATGAAGAATGGAGTTCTGATATGCTTATTCGCGGTCTGAGGCGGAAGTTGAGGAAACGCCTGGCTACGCATCAATTCACTAAGTTCAACAAGGCGGTTGAACAGTGCAGGTTCACGGAGAATAACTTGAGAGAGTTGTATCCTGCCGGAGTTACTAGCCACCGCAGTGAACCCAGTAAGGGTAACGCCGCTCAGAAGCGGAAAGGGCAAGGATTCTCGACATTCAAGGGCAGTGATAAGAAGCCCTATCAGCCCAGAGACCGTGAACCTCAGAGATTTGTGACTGAGGAGAAATGTCGCCGTTGCAACAAATCACATTATGGGAAAAACTGTCAGGGAGAGATGGTTTGTTTCAACTGCAAGCGGCCAGGACATCTTGCTAAGGATTGTCAGCAACCGAGAGCCGAACAGAGGCCGAAGACACAGGGTCGAGTGTTTGCAATGACCCACGAGGAGGCCCGTCGATCTCCTGAGTTGATACAAGGTAAAATCTCTCTAAATGGCTATCTATTACAAGCATTGTTCGACTCGGGTGCCAGTCATTCCTTCATTGCGTATGATTGTGTGAAACGCCTGGGTATGCATGTGCATAAGTTACCATTCGATTTGGTAGTGTCAACTCCGATGGGTGTTAAGGCCTTGACCACAGAAGTTTGTCTAAATTGTGTTATAACTGTGGAAGGGCACCAGTCTGTTATAGACCTGATTTGTCTACCGCTTTACCAATTGGAAATCATTTTGGGTTTTGATTGGTTAACGGCAAACAACGTATTACTTGATTGTGGGAACAAGAGGATAGTATATCCTACTTTTCAAAGGGCTGGAGTTGTGGAGTCTAGTATGAATTTCCTTTCTACAGCTAAAGCTGAAAGATATATTGAAAAGGGTTGCCAGGGGTATATGGTATTCTTCTCCATTCAGGGGGAAACTGGTGAAACCTTGAGTAGTATACCCGTGGTAAATGAATTTCCTGAGGTGTTTCCGGATGACCTTAGCGGATTGCCTCCTGAGAGGGAAGTTCAATTCCCAATTGACATTACACCTGGAGCTGGTTCTATTTCAAAGGCCCCATATCGTATGGCCCCAAATGAGATGGCGGAGTTAAAGAAACAAATAGAAGATTTGCTTGAGAAAGGGTTCATCAGACCCAGTGTGTCGCCTTGGGGAGCTCCAGTGTTGTTTGTAAAGAAGAAAGATGGGAGTCTTCGTTTATGTATCGACTACAGAGAGCTGAACAAAGTTACTATCAAGAACAAATACCCACTTCCTCGAATTGACGACCTTTTAGATCAGTTATCTGGATCGTGTGTATTCTCGAAGGTTGATCTAAGGTCAGGGTATCATCAGCTGCGAGTGAAAGCAGAAGATGTTCCAAAAACTGCTTTCAGGACCCGGTATGGTCATTATGAGTTTCTGGTGATGCCATTTGGGCTAACCAATGCGCCTGCGGTTTTCATGGACTACATGAACCGTATCTTTCGACAGTATTTGGATCAGTTTGTTGTGGTGTTTATCGATGACATTCTGATATATTCCAAGAGTATAGAGGAGCATGAGCATCATCTGAGAGTTGTGCTGAATATTTTGCGCGAGAAGCAACTGTATGCTAAGTTGAGCAAGTGCGAGTTTTGGCTATCGGAGGTGAGATTCCTCGGCCATGTTATCTCGCAAGAAGGGGTCTCTGTGGATCCCAGTAAAGTGGAAGCAGTACTAGACTGGAAGAGGCCAGAATCTGTGGCAGAGGTACGCAGTTTTCTGGGTCTTGCCGGGTACTACCGGAGATTCATCCAGAATTTCTCCCGTATTGCGTTACCAATGACCAGGCTCACGAGAAAGGATCAGCCGTTTGTGTGGGATGAGAAATGTGAAAAATGTTTTATGGAGCTGAAGGAGAGGTTGACTACGGCACCAGTGTTGATTTTGCCCGATCCCAGTACGACATATGTTGTGTACTCTGATGCCAGTGGGCAGGGATTAGGGTGTGTCCTTATGCAGCAGGGACGTGTGGTGGCCTACGCCTCTCGACAGCTCAGGCCTCATGAATTGAACTATCCCACTCATGATCTGGAGCTTGCGGCCATTGTGTTTGCTTTGAAGATTTGGCGTCATTACCTGTATGGTGTGACTGTGGAACTGTACTGCGACCACAAGAGCCTCAAATACTTGTATGATCAAAAAGAATTGAACATGAGACAGCGTCGCTGGATGGAATTGCTTAAGGATTACAACCTGGAAATCAAATATTATCCAGGTAAAGCCAATGTAGTCGCTGATGCTCTTAGTCGAAAGACTGTGCTCGTTGCAGCTATGATGATACGAGAGAAGAAACTGATTGAAGATTTTCGTGATTTGAATTTGACAAACCAGATCATCTGTGCCAATTACACTGTTTCTCAAGAGGAGAGTGATCTAAGGGCTGAGATTGAAGAAGCCCAGGGGCAAGATGACTGGATACAGCGCAATCTGACTCGAATTGAACGGGGAAAAGTCCCAGGTTATGACCTATCGCCTCGTGGATTAGTACGCTACCAGAAAAGAGTTTGTGTTCCACTTAAGGCGGAGTTGAGGCAGAAGATTCTGAATGAGGCGCATAAGAGCCGATACACCCTTCATCCTGGTATGACCAAGATGTACCATAATCTGAAATCGGTATATTGGTGGCCGGGTTTGAAGAGTGATGTGACAAAGTATGTGGCGAGATGCCTCACTTGTCAGAAAGTGAAGATTGAGCACCAGAGACCACCTGGATTACTCCAGAGCCCAGAGATCCCGGAATGGAAATGGGAAAGTGTGACCATGGATTTGGTTGTGGGCTTGCCCAAGATCAGAAACTATGATGCGATCTGGGTTATTGTGGATCGACTAACGAAGTCAGCCCACTTCATACCGATCAATGCTGGTTATTCTCCTGATAAACTAGCAGAGATTTACATTCGTGAGATTGTGAAGCTCCATGGTACACCGAAGAATATCATTTCTGATCGAGATCCTCGATTTACTTCAAGATTCTGGAAAGCGTTGCATGAAGCCTTGGGAACTTAGTTGAGGTTCAGCACGGCTTATCATCCACAGAAAGATGGACAGTCAGAGAGAACAATCCAGACACTGGAAGACATGTTGCGAGCCTATGTTCTCGACTTTAAAGGAAGTTGGGATCGCTTTCTTCCACTTGCGGAATTCGCCTACAACAATAGCTATCATACAAGCATTCAGATGGCTCCGTATGAAGCGTTGTATGGGAGACGGTGTCAATCACCATTGTGCTGGAACGAGCTATCCGAGAGGAAGCTATATGGACCAGATTTGGTTGATCAAACCTCAGTACAGATTCAGATTATTCGGAAGAGGTTACTTGCAGCGCAGAGTCGACAGAAAAGCTACGCTGACAAGAGAAGACGACCTCTAGAATTTGAGGTTGGAGATCACATTTTTCTGAGAGTATCTCCTGTCACAGGCGTTGGGCGAGCGATCAAGAGAAAGAAGTTAAGCCCAAGATACATAGGTCCTTTTGAAATCCTTGAGAGGATTGGGCCTGTTGCTTACCGAGTAGCTCTACCTCCGAGCTTGAGCAGACTCCATGACGTATTCCACGTTTCTCAACTGAAAAAGTACCAACCGGATCCATCTCATATCATTGAGTATGAAGATGTCGAGCTTCAAGACAATTTCACATATGCAGTGGAGCCAGAGCAAGTTATTGATCGAGAGGAGCGACGGCTCAGACACAGGAGCATTCCATATGTGAAAGTGATCTGGAAGGGAATGACTTCGAGGGAAGCAACTTGGGAAGCGGAGGAAGATATGCGAAGAAGACATCCGGCGTTTATGGCTCAAGCAGTGTAACAATTTCGAGGACGAAATTAAATTGTCGGGGGGAGAATTGTAACATCCTGGATTTTAATCAAGGAATTATGACTTCAAATGATGTAATTAATGATAATTAATCATATTTGAAGTTTATGTTGTGTAATGTGATAACAAGATCATTATTCATGGTTTAATATGTATTTTGCTAATCAGGGGTAAAATGGTAAATTTACCAACCATCTGGTTAGTTATCGGTGAGAAAACTCCTTGGTAATCAAGATCAATAGTTGAGATTGAAAGATCAAGGGGTGGAATCAAGTATGGAAGAGAATTGGTGAAATCATGGTAAGGGAGCTTGAGATGGTGCCAAGTGGCAAGTTGTGGACTCTTGGATGAGTCAAATATTCAAACACTCTTTTCTCTCTCTCCCTAGTCAGTTGTGTGTGTGTGAAGCCATGAGATCATCATCATCCACAACTCACTCTCTCTCACTACTCTCTCCATTTCCGGCGAATTTACTAAGTAAAGAGAAAGAAAGGGCTTGAATTATAGGTGAGTATTTGACTCTAAATGCTCACTTTGCTTTCATTAATATTGTTCATATGGTCAAGAGCTATATTTCCATAATTTCAGACTTGGGATTGGTGGTGTATGACAATTTGAGAAAATTCGAAAGTTGAGGAATCCAAGTTTTGAATTCAGCAAGTGTAAGAGGTAGGTTTGTAATGCATTTTGATATATGTGTCAAGGTGCTTGCATAACTAATGTAAATTCTGAAAATTTGACCTAAATATGATGTTAATGGAAGAGTAGGCATTGGGTAATGGGTCACTGTTCAGTTGGTCATTTTTGACTTATGGGAGTGATCAGAATTTGATGGGAGTTGAATGAGGGAAATGTGTTAAGTTGTGGTTTTGGAGGATTTATGGTTTAGAGAGAGAATGTGTTGAATGAGTTGAATAATGTGTTGAATGAGTTGAATTTGGGTTGTTTTTGGTTGCCAATGGGTTCATTGTGTTGAAATGAGTGGTAATGAGCTTTGACACAAGTTTAAGAACCCTTGGAGTCCATTTGGTAGATTTTGGAGAAGTTTACCAGTTGCTGCGATCTGGTTTCTGAGGTGATTTCTCGAGTGAGAGAAGAACTCACTCGAGCACAGGATGAATGTGCTCGCGAGTGAGCATTTTGTGCTCGAGTGAGGGTGCCTGAAATCACTGGGGGTGAGCGTCTCGGGTGATCACTCGTGAGTGGTTGCCAAGAGTGCGCTGGCACTCGCGAGTCTTGGGAGCGAGCATTGGGAGATCACTCGAGCACTGGAGTTGTGCTCGAGTGAATCTGTTGCCTGGGAGTGGAGTTGCTCTCGGGTGGACACTCGCGGGACCGCACTACCTTGTGCTCGCGAACATTGAGGATCTGTGCTCGAGCACAGGTGTTTGTGCTCGAGTAAATGTGGAGGAAGATGTTGAGAGATGCTCTCGGGTCGTCACTCGCAAGCCTCACTTCCGTGGTGCTCGGGTGCTGGCGAGGTCTCTGCTCGAGCACAGCCTCTTGTGCTCGAGTGAGAGTGTAGGTTTGTCGCGGGAGTTGCTCTCGGGCAAGCACTCGCTGGAGGTCACTCGCATGTGTACTCGAGTGAAAGCGGGAGTCATGCTCGAGCACGGCCTTTTGTGCTCGAGTGAAGAGCCCAAAAAGCAGAAGTTAGCCTTCTAAAGGGGGATCTTTGGGGATAGTTAACCCAACCCTTTAGGCATATGTTTAGGCATTTAATGGCTATCTAAAGAGTCCAAATGAATACCAACTTAGAGTGTTATGGAATTAAGAATTTGGAAAAGGAAATTAACCAAATGTCCCTATTTGATTATAGGATTTGACATCTGCTATCCTCGTGAGCCTGCTGTACCCAGAGACATCAGGAAGGGATCAGGTAGTGACTTTTCTTTTGTACCAAATATGATGCATTGCATGTGTGTTTTATCGTCGATTGGAAATGGATTTGTATGCTGCGACCTTTATGGATTTGTGTTAGCACTGTCATTCCAATAGTCCCTGAGTAGCTAACAACGGTTCGGGTGTAGGCAGTGTGCCTTCCCGGCGGAGAAAGGGGATGAGGATGAAGTGTGATATATGTGATATGTGAGCCGAAAGGCGACATGTGAGGCCGACGGGCCATTTGTGAGAGCCGAATAGCTGTATGAGCTATAAGGCTATGTTTATGCACTGCCACGCCAATAGTCCCTGAGTAGCTAACAACGGTTCGGGTTAGGACTGTGTGCCTTCCCAGCGGAGAAAAGGGATGAGGGTGGAGTGTGATATGTGCTGCTGCTGCATTATGATTTGCTTACATGTTATGTGCTTATATGTGGTATAAATGTTTAGTTACTACTGGGATTCTTTTGAATCTCATTCTTTCCTTTGAACTAACCTTTCAGACGGGGCGACTGGCTCTAAGGAGAAGCGCGTGACCCGGAGCGGTTAGAGCTTCCTAGGGACATTAGGATGGCTTTTGTTGGTTAATCATTTTGGATAGGGATTATTGTATTACATTTTGGGATGTAAATAGTGTGGATATTTTGGTTTGTAATCCCCTACGTATAATTTGAAACTCTATATATATATATGAACCCGGGGGTTGCCGGGGGTTTAAATTACGAACTCTGATATATGTGAATGTAAATTATCTGCACAGGTGATTATATTCGGTAATTGAAAACGAGACCCGGATAGGAAAGAAGTTTTGAAAATTTTTGTAAGGCCCTACTGCTTGGTAGGAAATTTAATACGTTTTGAACCATCCGACGGTCTCAAACCCCTTTTTATGATGCATTATCGAATATTAATTACAGTAATTAAGGCAGGGGGTTACAATGTACACATGTTGTATTCTAGCTGTGGTATGGGAAGTGTATAAGTACCACTTGATAGGAACGATGTATGTACCATTCAACCCAGTAGGGACCCAGCTATGAATTCTTTGTGTTTATGTTATGTTGCATTACATGGTGTATGACATGTTTTATTCTTTTATTTTATATGACTGATTGCATGTTACTACTGAGATTCCCTTGAATTTCACCATTTCCATAAATGTATAAAGTTTGCAACAACAGAAAATGGCTTTGAGGGCAAAATGATAATTACCGGTGATTGAAGGTTCCGGTCAAGTTAAAAAAAGGACATTAATTATCTGAAGACTTTTTAGTAAGTTTTAGGTTTGTAATTTATTGTATAATACCCTGTATAGGAATTCCTGAATATAATCATGTACATTTTATCAGTATATCTATGATATTCCTGTGCATCCGCTAAACCACGTATTGCTACTCTGATTAATATCAACAATAAGTGGTGTGTAAGTCGAGGTCTTACAAAATGTAATTATACAAAGCATGCATCACAACCATCACAACATAATGAGCAGTGTAAGAACATTTAACACATTAATATGCAGCACAACATACATAGATCACAATACCACAGTGCTTAGTTACATACATGGGTGTCCACCCGTCATATACTAGCTACTTTAGGCGTCTACCCGAATAAGTTCTCAGTATTACATAGTATGTGAAAGGAAGAGTTACTACTTGAATGCCTTCTCGACAACTTGTCCTTGTTTATCAATTCTCTTGATCGGCTCGAGCAAAGATCAACTCCTATAAGTTAGAATTCATACTGAGTGTGTTATTACTTGGTTAGGCATATTCTAAGTCTACTACATTATGTCAAAAAGAAAATAAATGGGGCTACACTAGCTTCTAGTACATGTCTTTATTCCTTAGAGTCAAACTTGCTACAAATTGCTTTAAGTGTCTGAAATCCATAGGTTACACTAATCTGGCATATTTGACACTCACATTTGATAATTCATAACTTAATCTAGAAATTAGAAATGGGGTCTTTCTTGGTCCTATGGAAAGCTCTTTAATTTCTCTTATAAGGAAAAATATCACTCAGTGCTAATTACAGGTTTAAGGCCTTAAGAATCCTCGACCAACATTATTGCCTCAAAATGCATTCTAGTTTTTATACCTCAACTTCAATTATCATAATTCACAATTGACATGGCCAAATTGTTAGATCCCATATGTTTTGATGATAACAAAGATTGGATCAATAATATGAAAGGATTTGATAACAAACAAATGGATTTGAACAAAGTAGCATAGCATCACTTGGAGTCAGCACTGGAAGTAATCAACAATTTTTAAGAAGCCTTACTAGAGTCGCTACTCGAGTCACAGAAGCCATCGCTCAAGTAGCCACTCGAGTAAGCAAACAGAATTTCATCCATTGAGACACTGCCAAATTTTGAACGAAGTTACTCGAGGGGCCACTCGAGTAATCTGCAAAGTTATATAGACCATTACTCGAGTAGCCACTCAAGTAACAAGATTTTCAAAAGCATCACTCGAGTAACTAGGTCCAAAATCTTCAAGTGACTCTGGGCCATGAAATGCAGCCTATCACTCGAGTAACCAATGAGAAAATAGCATTACTCGAGGGACAACCCAAGTAATCTGCAGAGTTATTTGAAGTATCACTCGAGTAGCTACTCGAGTAACCAGATAGTAAACTATCGGCCAAGAACTTGATGCCATTACTCGAGGGAGTAATCAAGTAATCTGCCGGGTTATTTGAAAGCCACTCGAGGGATCACTCAAGTAAGGTGTGAAGTCAAAAGAAGCCCACTTGAGTAGCCACTCGAGTAAGCAGCTTACCACAGTAATCACCCGAGTAATATGTGAAGGCAAAGATATGGCCACTCGAGTAGCCACTCAAGTAATCATGTATTTTCAAGATTTGTAATATGTCACTCCATATCTTACCCGAGTAATTCTTGATGGAAAATGTTGATTTGTCCATTGCCATATTTTTGACATGTTTACTCGAGGGACCACTTGGGTAACAAACTTGATCACTCAAGTAAGGCAATTCAGAAATTATATTTTCATCTAATGTCTCTTGATTTGTTATATATATGATTAACTCTTCATTATATTAGTATTCTAAGTACATTTGCAGAGAAACAATAAAAGAGTATGACAGATTTAAGAATTCAAATAAAAGTCCGAACGTTCACCTAATGCTACCTACCGCCAACGGATAGTTTTCAAAAACGAAGAATAGTCAATCGTTGCTGCGCGACTCTAACGGACAAGTTTGAAATTGCTTCCAACGGACACTATAAATCATCTACATATATGGAGCATTCAAAGAGAAGAAAATAAGCATATACGAACTGAGATCACACATCGTTCAATACACTTATTGCTTTGTTTTCATATACTATTCATTTGTACTTCAGTGAACATATATTTGCTCTGTGAGAGAGTTTTTCGTTACAAACTCAATATTTGTTATTGAGACAACTTAAGGTAGTGGAACCTTGAGTTGGGGATTTTATTGCAACATGTAAGGGGGAGCGAGTGTCCAGGTGTAGGAACTTGCTGTGTACTGAGGTGCCAAGAACCCACTGAATCTTGGAGAATATAGTGAAACTCTCAGAGATGCTCTGAGGACTAGACGTAGGTCAAAGTGGTTGTGGCTGAACCAGTATAACTCTCGGTGTACACTACGGTGATATTTTTCCTTGCTCTTAACTGTTTTTAATATTCCATAAATTTCCTTATACGCAACGAAATTTTTTGGTATCACCCAATTCACCCCCCTTCTTGGGTGAAACGCTTGCACTAACATTTGGTATCAGAGTGTAGGTCTTCTTGTTAAGGTTTAACAGCCTAAGAAGGATCCAATGGCAAGCATAAGTAAAGGCATTCTTCCTGATGGAGCTTCTATCATGAGACCTCCGGGTTTCAATGGCGAACATTTCTCATTCTGGAAAGTGAAGTTCAGAGTCTTCTTAATGGCTACTGAATATGGGCTATGAGATGTGTTTGAGAGTAGAAACTACAAACCTGAAAAGATTGTAGATTCACAAAGATTTCCCAAGACTCCAGCAAAATATGATGAGAATGACAAGAAACTCATCACAGTCAACAGCAAAGCAATTTTAATGATTCAAAATACCTTACTCAAAATGAGACTTCACAATCTGCACACTCCCAACAGCTAAAGAAATATGGGAAGCTTTAGAAATAGCTCATGAAGGAACTTTTGGAATAAAAGAAAATCGGATCAATACTCTGGTTACAGATTTTGATTTACTTCAAATGAAGTCAGGTTAGTCGATAGCTGAATTTGAACTTAGATATACTCACTTTGTTAATCAACTTACAGCACTTGGAAAAGTCTATGATCAACATACCCAAGTACGAAAGATTTTAGGCATATGTTTGGGCTTTAATTAGCCTCCTAAAGGTCATGAATGATAACCAACTTAAGTGTTTGAGAGTTAAGGAATTGGAAAAGGGATTAACCCTATGTCCTTGTTTGGTTATAGGGTTTGGCGTTCGCCCTGATCGTGAGCAGCCGGAGCCGAAGCTTACGTGGAAAGAGTGTAGGGAACATATCTCTTCTGCTTGTATTTGATACATGTGTTAATGTGTTGATGCATGTCTTAGCTTTGCATGGTTATGTGTTATTGAAGCTATGTTTCAATTTATGCTATGGCCATTAGTATATTCTTAGAAGCATTGAGCTTACAGATTTGTCATCATGATAGTTATGTGATGCAAGCATGTCATGCATTAAACATTTATCGTACTTGCATATGATATTGTTTCCTACTGAGATTCTCTAGAATCTCACCCTCCCTTACTAACCTTTTCAGACAGGGTAGTAGATTGAGGATAGAGCAGGCAGCCAAGGGCGATGAGGACTTCCTTCGGTAGTTGTTTTGGTAGTTGGTTATCATCCCAGATGGGATATTTGTATTTGGATGTAAATATATGTATGTGGATGAGGATTTGTGTATGTATTAGAAGAGAATTGTGTAATCCCCATATGAGGGCTTGTATGGGCTAATGCGCCCTATGAAGCTTGAGTTAATAAATAGAATCCGGAATTGCCGGAATTATTACATTGCGTACTCTGATATATTGAATGTGATTTATCTTTGTGTAGTAATTGTATTCAGAATGTGAATGTAAGACCAGGTTGTGAATGATTTCGAAAGGTATTTATGAAAACCCCGTTTGGTATATGGGTTTGTATAATGTAGTTTTATTTCTTATTGGTCTCTATTTCACTTTAATCGCGTAATCCGGATATAATTACGGCAGGGGGTTACAGTCTAGTTGTGTGACATTTTTAAATTGGCAAATAATGTCTAATGCCTATGAAATTTTACAGAATCAAAGTAAAGTTATCAAGTTTTAAGTTGATAAGTCATATAAGTCATTTAGAGAGTTGTAAACAGAGTTACGTATTTTTCAATTCAGCCAAGTAAAACTGGCAAGTTTCTGTGACAGAGTCCAATAAATGGTGATTCTGGAATTCTGAGTGTCCATTTGGCTAAAGGCTATATTTTTTCTTAAAAATAGACTTAATAAGGGTTACATAGCCTTGAGAACCACATCAATTGGACATCTATCAATAAAGATATGCATTTTTCAAGTTTGGTGAAAATTCTGCCAGCTTTGCGCAAAAATCACAAAAATGTCAGGGGAAAATGGTAATTTTCCATAAAAGCAAGAGGCAATCATTTTCACCAATTTATTTGGCCATTTTTGGTCAAAAAGAGAGATGAAGAGGGAACATTAATTAAATGGTGAAGAAATGTTTATTTGGAGCACTTTTTAGATATATAGTCAAAAAGTTATTATGAGAACATCAACTATTGCAACTCTAATTAATTTGTGTAGAGGAGGATAATTGTGATAATTCATAGGCCAATTTTCATCCCTCCAAAACAAATTTTCAACCAAATGAATTGGAGAAAGAGAAAAGATGATCACCTTAAGTTAAATATCATGTGTTTATTGGCATTAAAATAATAATAAGAAAGGAGGTGGATGAAGATATTATAAGAGAGCTTCTCTTTCCTCTAAGCTTCATTTTTGGACATATTAGAGAGAGAGAGAGAGGTGATGAACAGAACTTGAAGAGCAAGAATAAGATAGAGCACAAGGGGTGAAGATTAAGGTAAGTAGGTTGAAAACTTGGTATCTATGTCTTCTAGTTCATTCAAGATCACTTCTAACCTGTTCTCCTTTATGAATACTATGGTTAGCAAGCAAAATCAAGAGAGAAGAGAGAGAGAGGGTAGTGTCATTTTAGAGAGAGAAAGGGAGCAATCAAGGGGTAATCTCCAAAACTTTGATCCTCTTGTGTTATATGATGTTGTTATGGTTGTTGTTGTGGAATTTAGCTTGGTTTTGCTTGGTTTTGTGAAATTTGGATGAAGAAACCTTAAGATGTTATGCTACCAAAATTTCTGTGAATCATGTTTGTTTAGTATTTAAGTAGTTAATCTTATGATTATAAGTGAAAAGGAAGTGGTTAATCAAGAGAAATCAAGAAAACACAACTTCCCTCCTAAGAACCTATGTTTAGGCCAGATGTAGAACATAGGGGAGGAGTTGGAATTTTGTAGTTTTGATGATTCCATTGGATTTTAGAAGGGAAAATTGTGTAGGAATGCATGTGTTCATGATTTTTTTGATGTTGGTATGCAAATCTAGAAATTTATGAAGTTAAGGGGATGTGCTATTTGATTTGTTTCACTAGATGCAGTCTGATTGTGCAATGAATTTCGTTTGTCAAACCAAGTCCAGATATTATGAAATTTTATAGGATGAAAGTAGATATGTAGAGATTTAAAGTTGTGGGTAGAACATGATTTTTAGATAAGTAAATTAAGAGATATGATTTTTCAAAGTTGTGCCATGTTTCTAGAATGCAATCTAGAATAGGGGAAGTTTGGCGAATTTCTGGGAAAAATGTGATAATAGTGACTAGCCTTGGATATATTTCCATGAAAATAAATTTAAGAAGATTTACATAGGCTTTGGAATCTGTCAAATTGGATTTCTCCAGAATTAAGATGAGTTTTCAAAGTTAATTGAAAATCTACTAGTTTTCTTCAAACAGTGAAAATGTATTGTACATAATTGTACTATGCATAAATCACTAAAATTGTGATAGATAACCAACAAACTGTGATTAACGGTAATAGTTCAAGTAATAAGCAATTACTTGTTAATTTTAATTTATCAAAATCAGTAATAGCCTGAGCCGGATCAAAGCTATTGAGTAGATAGTAAAGTAGGAAAGGGCAATTCCATGTCGTAACTCTTTCTTTCATACACTATGTGATTATTGTATGTTTGTGTATGCTATCTTCTATAACATAAGTACAGTGTCTTGGACACGCATATTAGCTTAGTTGTGGTCTGGGACCAAATGGAGGCGCAGAGTTGAGCCTGGGTTGCAAACAATCATTTGACCTTAGAAAGTGTGCACACAACATTCTATCATTTCATATAACATGGTGCATGACATATTTATTTTCAAATCATATATGTCTGATTGTATGTTACTACTGAGATTCTCTGAATCTCACCCTATCTATAAATGTAAAAAAAATTTCAACAGCAAACAATGGCTCAGAGGGCAGAATCATAATTACTAACAACGTAAGGTTCCGAACGAGCACTAAGAGGAGATGTTGGTTATCTGAAGTTCTTTCTTTGTTTCAAGGTTTATAATTATTATGTACAAACCCCTGTAGGGAACTCTTGTAATATAATAAGCAATATTGTTTCAATAATATCAGTATTTTTTGCTAGTCATATGTGTCCACCAAACTGTGCAATTGCTACTCTGACTAATATCGATAATAAGTGGTATGAATACGGGGTCTTACATTTTTGGTATCAGAGCAGTGGTTCTGGCCATAGTACGTGCAATTCTGGTAACAGGATAGTATACTGATATGATTGGTTATACAGTGATAGGAACAACGAAGTGAAATTACTTTGGCTAGTTCACAATTAAGCCCCTAAAAGGAATAGATAAGCTCGGAGAAATAGTGAAATACCCGAACAACAACTAGTATCATAATACAGCTTTAAAGGCGGTATAAGGATGTCACAGACACCAAGGGAACGAGTCCAAATGATAGCTTGGTGGACTTCAGGAAGCATATCACAAAGTATGTGACCAAGTACATGTATCAACACTTATATACATTCCACACATAGTATTTTGATGCTCGGAGTTTGGTCACACAGTTTTTGAGACAAGGGTAGTCTCAGGGTATCGGTAGTCAGGAGCAGATAGAGCTGGTATCTGCATTTTGGCATGGGCACACAAACATTAAGTGTGCTTAACCCAGAAAATCTTAAGATGGGTAACCCCCTGGGAAGTACCTTGGAACTTTGGAACCTTTTGATTAAAGGTTTGGACTTTTGATTAGAAGTTCATAAATGATATAAAGAATGCTTAAAAGCATGGAGATAAGGACGGTGTAAGTAATCATTTTCATTCAAAACATTTCTATTGCAGTGAGTACTACATAGAAAGGTTTATTTGATGGGGCTATGGAAACTAGAGGCATAGTGAATGTTTTGAGGTTTCTCCATGCTAAGTGATGACCCTTAGTAACACCTTGGTGTTAACAGAATGTAGATATGATATATGGTGCTATATGATAAGTGGTTATCATATCATATATTCATCCTATAAGATCTGATCTGATAATACTAAAGGTTGACCATAAGCGTGAATTAGATCTATGCTGAAATAGTGCTTAGGTCAAAATGTGAATTAGTTGCACGATGGTTCTATTCCATGATAGAAGTTTAAACCTTGTGGATAGATTTGAACCTTCAGTAATGTTTTGAGGATAATACCCATAAACCGTGAAGGTTAGAATATACATTATTGATCACAATTTTCGCATGCCTATTGGGTATAATTGAGTAAAATAATTCCCAATCTGTGCGATATTGAGGTTCTAGATTTCAAGATGAACCTAAAAGTTGGGTTAGATACCCTGGGATAAAAAGATGTTACATGACAGATATGTTGTAATGGACCTGTATGTCTAGAGGCCTTATGACCTGATGGACCAATGTGTCCTTAGGATGGCAGATGTATTCAGAATTGTGTCTGATAGTGACCCGAGGAGGGGAATAGAGACATAATACTCCTAATGATCTACTGTAGGGGATTTGGGTCTAGTTAAAGTACCCAAGATATCCTTGAGGTGCCTGATCAGAGTGTTCAGGCTAGTGATGATCCGTGGAATAGAGGAGTAAGATTCTTACATATACGAATCCTTACAGAAAGGGATTTCGAAAGATTGCTAGCTGCTAAGTCTAGCATAGGGAAAGATTATAATTATAAAATACTCCCTTAAATGATTGATTGAGGTGATAGCTCTTTGATAAAATGAGAGACAAAATTGATCTGCCTACTATTCCACTAACTTAAGGTTATACTAGGAGTCAATTGGTAGATAATAGATAGTCTGTTGAAAGGTATAAGTAAAAAGATCATGAGAAGCACCTATGAGTAGTGATGGGAAATCACATATAAGCTTTGGCTTTTAGAGCTTATCTTGTTGAATTGTGAGTTTTCTTAGAATGGGATTTAAAAACCCAGCTAGGAATTGGCATAGAGGAACACAGATGTTAGGTGCAGTCAGGTGTTATAGGAAAGGGTGTGCAACTTTTTCCCATCCCAGTCTTCTCATCTCAATCTCGAGCCGAAAATTTCAGGACAAGAAAAATTCAGGATCAGGAAAATTTTTTCAAGATCGGGAATGGGACTTTCTGATCCTGACTTTTTCCCAATCCCAAACATATTTATATATTATGTACATTTTTTAAAAATATTTTAGAAAGCAAGACCAAATGTAAAATAAAATGTGAAAATCCCTAATATCCTTAAGGTAATATCTATTCTTTTAGTTTTAGTTAATTTCATTCATTATTTATTAAATAATTCTAATTTTTTGTTCTTGTCTTTATGCTTTTTATAGCTGAATTGACAACTTTAAGCATGTATTGGACTAATGATATATTTGTATTAGACTAATTTGGTATAATATGATATTAGATAAATTATATATTTGTACTAGACTAAAGGAAACACAACAAAAAATTTAATATAGGGTTTTTTTAGAAAAACAGAAAATCTGAGATCAGGAATGAAAATCATTCCCAAACCGTTCCCAGGATCGGGATCGGGAATGGGATTTCCCAATCCCGAACACCCCTGGTTATAGGATGTTCCTGTGGGACTCCTATTAAATCATCCTGACATTATTAAAGCTCATATAAGAAGATAAAAATCAGAGTGGGCAGCAAAAGCATAGTAAATTTATGTGTAATCTTTAAGGACAATAGGAGAGGTTGATATGCGCACCAGTGTTGATCATCCCAAGCCATGATTAGACCTGTGTGGCCTACAGTGACATAGCCTATATGGCATAGTGTGATTTTCCCTGAGTAGCAAGGCAACCTATCATAACATGTTAAAGATGTGACTAATCAGTCAGGAGGTTCTTACCTTGAACGGCCAGGTGGGTTGTGCTATAAAGGTTGCTTGCAGTTAAGAGGTTGGGAGTAAAGCATGTGTGCTAAAGAGATGTGGCCAATAGTAATACACCCGGTATGGTGAACGGTGGTAGACCGTTGTGGTCAACAGTCACACAACCAAAGTGGTTCATGGTGATGCTTGTAAATAGAGATTGGGATGAGCTCTAATGTGGTAGGATGTAATGATGGCGGTGAATCACTCTTAACATTGTAACCTCATAGAATTAATTACCCACTCAGTGAGCAGTGCACCTAATAGACAATGCACATAGTGAACAGTACACATAATACGGCAAGTAAGGGCCAAATAGTCATTTGATCCTGAACACCAAATAGGCAGGCATAGATACAGATGGTTATGTGTAAAAGCAGACATATTGGCAATAAACCCTAATGTACATGTTTGTATAGGGAAATAGAACTGGAATATATAATGTTGTGAGAAAAGAATGATATAAGTCGTAAGGCTAAATACACCGAGCAACGTCTCTATAAGGCAACAAGGCCTAGAGTAACTAGCAGACAGTGCGTCCTGAGATCATAAGACCTATGGGACTAGTATGCCTTAGGCCAGCAGATTTCTATGCCATCACAATTATGCCGAATAGTGATAAAGGAAATAAGACCTGATAAGCATGTTTACATACAGCACTGTCCCAAAGCAAAAGGCCTGACAAACATCTTGTGTTATATTGAATAGTATACACAATACGATTAGTAGAAATTTGTAGATAGTTAATCCTGAACACTGAAAGACAAATAATTTATGATGCCTAATTTATGAGCTTGAACACAAAGGGATAGACTGAATGTCTAGAAGAATCCCTGAGTTGTAGACATTCAAATTTTGAGGACGAAATTTATTGAATGGGGGGAGAATTATAATATCCTAAATTTTGGGATTAGAGGCTTGAGAATAAGCCTGAATCAATTGGATTGCTAAGCCCTGGTTTAGCAGGAGTCCTAGGAATGTAAACCTTGCTGCCATTGTATTTTTCCTGTGTGGTAATCTAGTTGTATAACATTTTTAAATAGGAAAATGGTGGCCAATGCCTATGAAAATTTTTAGAATGTAAGTAGACTTATCAAGCTTTTTAAGTTGATAGTCATATAGGTCATTTAGAGCTGTACACAAAGAGTTATGTATTTTTCAAGTTAGCCAAGTAAAACTTGCAAGTTTTTGTGACAACATTCAACAAATGGTATTCTAGAATTCTAAGTGTTTAGTTGGCTAAAGGCTATACTTTTCCTTCAGAATAGACTTAATAAGGGTCACCTAGCATTTAGAACCATATCAATTAGACATTTAAAAATAAAGATATGAATTTTCCAAGTTTGATGAAAATTCTACTAGCTTTGAGCGAAAATCAAAAACATGACAAGGCAAAATGGTAATTTACCATGAACATCATGGTTAGAGAGCTAAATCAAGAGAGGAGAGAGAGAGGGCAATGGCTTTTTAGAGAGAGAAATTGAGAAATCAAAAGGTAATCTCCAAAACTTTGATCCTCTTATGTTATATGATGTTGTTGTGGTTATTGTTGTGGAATTTGGCTTGGTTTTGTGGGATTTGGATGAAGAAACCCTAAAATGTTAGGCTGCTAAAATTTCCATGAATCATGTTTTTTTAGTATTTAAGTAGTTAATATTGTGATTATAATTGAAATGGAAGTGGTTAACCAAGAGAAATCAAGAAAACACAACTTCTCTCCTAAGAACCTATGTTTCGGCCAAATGCAAAACATAAGGGAGGAGTTGAAATTTGTAATTTTGATGATTTCATTGCATTTAGAAGGGAAAATTTTGTAAAAATGCATATGTTCATGATTTTTGGATGTTGGTATGCAAATCAGGAAATTTTTAAAGTTAAGGGAAGGTGCTGTTTGATTTGTTTCACTAGACGCGTCTGATTGTGCAATGAATTTCTTTAGTCCAACCAATTCTAAATATTATGAAATTTTGTAGGATTAAAGTAGATATGTAGATATTTAATTTGGTGGGGTAAAACATGATTTTTTGATAAGTAGAGTAAGAGATATGATTTTTCAAATTTGTGCCATGTTTCTAGAATGCAATATGGAACAAGGGAAGTTTAACAAATTTATGGGAAAACTGTTATAATAGTAACTAGCCTTGGATATTTTTCCATGACAATACATTTAAGAAGATTCACATAGGCTTTGGAATCAGTCAAATTGGATTTCCCTAGAATTAATTATGATTTTTTAAATTTGACTGAAAATCTGCTAGTTTTCTAGGAAACAGTGAAACTGTACTATGCAAAAATCATTGAAATTGTGATTAAAGGCAGTAATAGCTCAAGTAATAACTAGTTACTGCTCAACTTTAATTTATAGGAATTAGGAATAGCCCAAGCCAGATCAAAGGTATTGAGCAAATAGTAGAGTAGGAAAAGACAATTCCAGGTAGTAACTCTTTCTTTCATGCACTATGTGATTAATGTTTGTGTCTGCCATCTTCTATAACATAAGCATGGTGTCTTGGACACGCATATTAGCTTAGTTGAGGTCTAGGACCTAATAGAGGTGCAGAGTTAAGCTAGAGTTGCAAATATTCATTTGGCCTTGGATAGTGTACACACAACATTCTATCATTTCACATAACATGGTGCATATATTTATTTTCACATCTTATATGTCTAATTGTATATTACTACTGAGATTCTCTAAATCTCTCCCTTTCCATAAATATAAAAAATTTTCAGCAGCAGATACGGCTCAGAGGGCAGAATCGCAATTACCGACAATAGAAGGTTCCAGATGAGCACTAAGCGGAGATGTTAGTTATCTAAAGATCTTTTATTGTTTTAACATTTGTAATTATTATGTATGAACCCCTGAGGGGAACTCCTATGATATAATCAAGCAATATTGTTTCAATAATATCAGTATATTTTTTTTATTATTGTGTGTCCACCAAACTACGCAATTGCTACTCTAACTAACATCAATAATAAGTGGTGGTGTATGTTAAATGTGAAGTGAGCAAAGCATTAGAATGTGAAATGTCAAAAATACCCTTAAAACCTTAAGTTAGAGGATGTAGGGGCATTTTTGTCATTTAGGATTGATTTCACCCAATATGAGGTAAAAAATGGATTCTATAATCGAAATTGTGTAAGAGTAGCTTGGGTCAAAATTTTTGGAAAAGTACTATTGGATTGGGTATAAAGGAACTTGGACCAATTCCCTATGAGTATTTTAGTTATTTTGTAGTTTGAAGCTAAGATAACCAATAATATGTGTTTAGAATAATACATGAACGAGTAATAACTCATATTTTGTAAATTTAGAATTTTAGGACTAGACAATCATGCCCAAGCCAAATCAAAATTAAGGACCAGTTAAGTGTCAAAAAGGGGTTTAAGGTAGTAACTCTATCTTTTATAAACTATGTGAATGTTTATATGCTTGTGTATACCATATTTTATAATATGAACATTGTATTGCATAGTAGGGCATTGTATGAGGAGGCACATTTACTTGGTTGTGAGCAAGAACCCAACCATGGTTTACGGATTAGTAGGGGAGTAGCCCTAACTCATGTGCACATGTCGTATTGTTTGTGTTATTATTATGTTGCATTACATGGTATATAGCATATTTATCTATTACATTTTATATGACTGATTGCATGTTACTACTGAGATTCATTTGAATCTCATCCTTTTTCAAATTTAAAAATATTCAAGCAAAAGGTGGCGGCTTGAAGGGCAAAAAGGTCAACACTGGCGATCGAGGGTCCCAATGAAGTTCAGGAGCTTACATTGGTTATCCTAATATTGGTTAATTTTTGAGGATGTCATAAATATTTTTCAAACCTTATGGGAATGCCCTGTATTGTAATACAAATACTAATATTAATATGTTGATGTTATTCCTGTTTGCCCATTGAACTATACTTTATTTACTCTGCCAACATCAAAATGTTAAGGGGTTTGACATTTTTGGTATCAGAGTTAAAAGCAGTTATGACATTCTCATAATAGTATATTGATATGGTTTGCTTACATGGTAAAAGGAAATATGCGTGGGGAACACAGATAGCAATAAAGGCAATGACAACAAGATAGGTCAACATCGTTGGTGAACCAAGGTTTCCCAGGTCAGAGAATTCTCGAGGGGCAATATTCTGTAGAGATAAGGATACCCAGGCAGTGGGTCTGAGTCAGACAGGTATACTGGCCACAGCTGAGACCCGAACCAGTATCCAGATAATCGGTAGGAGATTCCAAGAAGCCACTCTCTGATGGGTCATTGTCTGATTTCTGTATTTCCACTCTCCCTAGAGCCATACCAGTACCTATGAGATATGACTACAGGTATACCAGAGGTTGTAGGAATATGCCCGGTGCAAATATTTGCAGGCTTTTCAAGACTATGATACACCTATAGGCTAGCACATCTCATATTTGGAGGATATGGACACACTCTGTTGGGAGCAAGTTCCATAGAGACTGGACTACCCAGACGAGATCTGGATTTACACTACCATGTACTTGTTCCTAGACACAACATTTTGGGCCTTGAAGAAGAACAAGATTGTTGAGCGAGGCCCGAACGACTATTTTGTCGAGTTTATTGATCACATGACATCGTACGTGGAAAAGTACATGTACTATAGTAGGTAGAGAGTCTATACCAAGTATTTTGGTGACCGAAGGTAGTCGACATGACTTTTGAGGCGAAGGCAGCCATAGGTTACCAATGGATAGAAGAAAATAGAGCCAGTATCTATGTACTAGCACGGGTATACAAAAGTAAGCGTGCTCGACCTAGGAAAATCACAGGATGGGTGACCCCCTAGGAAGCTAAATGTGTAGTAATGTGTAAAAGACATCAAAATCATAATGTACAGTAGTCATAGGTTATGATGTTGAGAGCTTTCCTTTACTACTATAAATATCTGATGTCTGATATATATGAGATACTTGTGTACCCGGCTTTTTGAGAATGCAAAAATTCCCTTGTGTTCATATGAATTTATTTCTTCTCTATTTTTGTTTAGTGAAGTACAAAGATGGTACAAATACATAGTATACCACGAAGGGGACATAATAATGCAGAGCCTGAACCCAGGCCTAATCCAATACAACAATAGCTTCTAGGTATGTTGACACAGCAATAGCCCACAATGAAAAAGATTAGGGAGGATTTGCGAGAAGTGTAGCAAAGACAGGATGGCTTAAAAGATCTGGTGAAGGGAGATGGTGAACTTAATCTACTAGAGGGACCTCAACCAGAAGATCATTTACCTGATCCTAAGGATATTATTTTACAGATTTGGGTAAGAAGATTTAGTACACAATAACCTCCTATCTTCAGAGGGAAGTTTGATCCTCAACAAGTCAAAGACTAGCTATCATGGCTAGAGAAAATTTTCAAAATCCTGGCTTGCCCCGATGATATTAAGGTTCTGTTGGCAATTTATAAACTGGAAGGTGATGCTGACAGATAGTGGAAGAATACTGAGCTGATTTTTAGGGGAAGGAATATTCTGATAACGTGGGAATTATTCTAAGAAAAATTCAACGAAAAATATTTTCCCCGTTTAGTCAAGCTAGAAAAGGAGAAAGAGTTCATTAACATACAGGAGAATGACAGAGAAAGCTTTGACGAGTACCTAGCTTGCTCCATCCGGTTGTCTCGATATTCTGTATACCTTAAATATCGGGATGACAAGGAGTGGAGCTCAGACATGATGATATAAGGGCTAAAACCAGAGATAAGAGAGAAATTGGTTTCTAAGCACTTTACAAGTTCAACAAGGCAGCTGAAATGTGCCAAATCACTAAGAATAACTTGTTAAACTTGCATTCTAATAAAAGCACCCATAGTAGAGATGCATTTAGTAGTAAGTGTTCATCCCAGAAATAAAAGTATGAGGGTGGACCATCAAGAGGGGACAATAAAAGGCCAAATTAGGCTGAAGACCATGGAGGCCAGAGTTCATCAGGAAGTAGAACCTGCTGGCATCGCCACAAGCCATACCATCCTGGCAGAGCCTATACTGGAGCTCCATTAAGGTAGGATCTAGCTAGATAGTCAACTTGTTATGTATGCCATAAACTAGGACATTTTGCCATAGATTGTCCATAGAAGCACCAGCCAGAGGAGACGTCACCTAGAGTTCCAAGTAGCATCTATGCTACAACATAGGAGGAAGCTAGAAAGTCTCTTGAACTGATAAGGTATGGCTTCCCTTAAGGGAAACTCAGTACAAGTCATGTATGATTTGAGCACTAGTCATTCATTCATTGTATATGATCGTATAAGACAGTCAGGCCTGAGTGTACGCAAACTCCCATATTACCTGGTTGAAGTTAGAGTTGTCACGACTGATGTCTGTTTAAGTTGTGTGATTAATATTATGGGGCACGAGTCAACAGTGGATCTAATCTATCACCATTGCAAGGCTTAAAAGTAATCATCGGTATTGATTAGTTGATGAACAAGAGTGTGTTGCTCAACTGCAGAGATAAAAGGATTATATATCCTAATCTACAACCACAGACCAGTACAGAAATCAATGTTAATTTTCTTTCAGTAGCTAAGGCTGAGAGATGTCTGCATAAAGGTTGTCAGGGGTACATAGGTTCTTCTCCATGCAATTAGAAGCTGGAATAGCATCGGGGAGTATCCCTGTAGCAAATGAATTTTCATGTGTTTCCAGAATATATCAGCAGATTTCCTTTGGACATGGACTTGGAGTTTACCATTTACCTTAAGCCTAGAGTTGGACCAATATCTAAAGCCCCATACAGAATGGCTCTAAGTGAAATGGCAGAATTAAAAAAGTAGATAGAGAAGCTTTTAGAGAAATAATTTATTCAACCCAATGTTTCACCATATGAAGCTCCAATGCTCTTTGTCAAAAAGAAAGACGGAAGCCTATGACTCTCTATTGATTATAGGGAGCTAAATAAGGTAATCGTCAAGAACAAATACCCACTTCCTAGAATAAATGATTTACTCAATCAATTATCTAGTTCCTGTGTATTTTCAAAGATTTCCTTAGGTCAGGGTATCACCAGCTTAGGGTAAGTGCAGAAAATGTACCAAAAACTACTTTGAGGACCATATATAGTCATTACAAATTTCTTGTAATGACATTTGTGATGACAAATGCACCTGCTTTGTTCATGGACAACGTGAATCAAATTTTTCATCCGTAGCTGGACCAATTTGTGTAGTCTTTTTTTATTATATTTTGGTATACTCACAGAGCAGAACAGAGCATAAGCAACATCTGAGAACAGTGTTGAACACGTTGAAGGAAAAGCAACTCTATGCCAAGGTGAGTAAATGCAAGTTTTGGCTTTCTGAAGTGAGATTTTTGGGCTATATGTCTCACAGCAAGGAGTATCGGTAGATCCTAGCAAAGTGGAAGCAGTACTAAATTGGAAAAGGCTAGAGACTATACTAAAGATACGCAGTTTGATTAGATTAATTCCTCATTTAGTAGAGTTGATATTTTAAAATTCATAAGCGATTATTTATGCATGCAATATGGAGGGTGCTGTGGCTACACCTCAAGATGCCTGTTAATCACGAATATCAACTATATTCATTTAAGTTCTAAATATGCACAAAACTTAATGAAAATTTAAAAAATTAATTTAATAAAAAAGTGTGAATAAATAACTAAAATTCTCTCACTCTTTCATGTTCTCAAAGAATTACTTAAAATATTTTCAGCATATCTCAAATCAAAATTAATTTCACAAAAACAATCATAATTGCTCAAAATCAACATTATAAATATTTAGACAATTTCAATAACTCACATAAATGAACTTGCTGAATTTTCACCATGCCAAAATAGCTAAATTTGAGCAATTAAAAATGGTACATCCAAGACATTATATAAACAGATGGAATGCTAAATAAATAAATTGTAATAATAGCTAAAAAAACATTTATTTAGCTCTAATAATTTCTAGAAGAATAAAACAAATGGCTTAAACAAGAAAAAATAAAGCCTAACAGCAATGTCTAAAAATAAACCAACTAAAACAAAACACTAGCCCAGAAAGCAAAGCCCAAAATGTCACTGAGCAAGATATACATTTTTTTAATTCAACATGAATGGGAAAATATAGAAAGCCCAGGTTCTGGAAAAACAAAACAAAGAAACAAAAATTAAAGGTCAAAAAACAATGGCCTAGACTGAAAAGAAAAAAAAGGAGCAAAAATTTAATAATGAAAATTATAAGCCCAAAATTGTCGACTGAGAAGGTAAGTCCAGTTAAAAAGCTCAGAAAATAGAAATATTAAAATAAAATGAGAGGGAGAACAAAATGGGTGAAAGTGCAAGCCCAAAACACAAGTCTAGCTTCGACAAAATGGTCATATTTCTCAACACTTTTCGATCCATAGGACGCGATTCTCAACTCGCCTTGCATCCATTTCACAGCAGCCGGACCAATAAATTTAAGTTCCTTTTTCTGACGACTTAGACAACCTTTTCGACATTTTTCATAGAATTTTTTTTGGAGTAAGAACTGGATATCATACAACAACGAGAGCAAATACAAAACACAGACAACTGGTTTTACATTCTTTCATCATGATCCACCTCTTGAATAGGAGGTGGAGGATGATCAAAGATACAAAAATTCCCGGATATAGTATGAGCAAGTTTAGCTAATCTATCAGCTAGCAAAAGATCCTCTCTAGGAACATTAACAAAATTAACTTGCCAGTCTCTATAAAGAAGAGACCTAATCTCATCCACGAGGTCCTTGAAAGGATAATCAGAATCACACCCTCTGACAGCAAAATTAATCGCCTCAACACAATCCGACTTCAGACAAACATTTCGAATACCTTTGCTCCAGCATAAATATAGGCCATGAATCATGCCTATAAGCTCAGCAACAGTTGGTGAAACTCCAATAAGTTTACAAGTAAAGCCACACACCCACTAATTTCCATTATTTTTAATATATCCACCACACCCGCTTCTTCCATTCATCAAGACCGATCCATCCACCTCCAAGAAGTAGGAATCCGTGACATCATACAACACGCTTTGTTGGTCATCACCCTTGAAGTCGACAAGGACTCCCTTACGTAACAAATCCTGGTCAGCATTGACTCTAAAGAAACTAGAGATGGCCTGATGATCTTCACCTTGAACTGAGTCCCCAAAAATTTTATTGCATCGTGACGTCCAAATGTCCCAACAAATATACCCAAACAAGGTTGACCAAGGAACCCTTTTTGTATATTATTTACCTGCTTCATGAGTTAAGTTCCATTTAACCCATTCAACCCCTTAGAGGGAGATAAAAGAATTTCATTGGTCCTGTGCTACAATTGCTTTCCATCTATCCACAGCGTTAGAACAATCTCTAAGTAGGTGCATGGAATCTTCCTGCTGGGGGAATGAAAACGGACAAGACATTGACTCTTGAATCCTCCTACTTTCTCTTAGATACGCTGTGTGTGCTCTTCCATGAGAAAACAACCACATGAAAGATGTAATCTTCTCAGGAACTTGCCATTTCTAAAGAATTTTCCATATGCTGTCCGTATTTCCTTCGGTACCTACAAAAAGAGAAAGATAGGCAGATTTAACAGAAAATTGACCATCCGAGGATGGCTTCCAGATGAACATATCCTCTCCTCTCTCATCACTGGGAGGGTGAACACAGGTTATACGATCAATGATCTCCGGTCTGAACCATCTCTGAAGTTTCAGAGTATCCCAATCCTGATCTTGAGTAACATAATCCGCAACTCGATCATCACGATTAATCATCCATTCAAGACCTGGAATAGAATTAATAAGCGGGCCATTGAGAGTAGACAATTTTTCAAACTAAAATGAGGTATTCTTCCCGTCCCCGAGTCTCTTTCCCAAACTTCTCCTGAATTGGTCCCAAACATTATAGATTCTCTTCCACGTAAGTGAGGAGCTTCTCTTCTTCTTCACTTCAGGCAAAACTTGTCCTTCACAGTTGTATTTGGATCTCAAGAACTTGACCCATAAAGCATTTGGGTTATGAATCAGACCCCAGCATAATTTCATTTAGAAGGCTTTGTTATGATATCTAAGATTCTTGATCCCCAAACCCCCTTGTTTCCTATCTCTTGTGACTGTCTCCCAAGAAACCAAATGGGTCTTCTTGATATCTTCATGCCCACCCCATAAAAAATTCCTACTATAGCGTTCCAAAATATTAATAACACTTATAGGAAGAAACATTGTTTGCATATGGTACGAGGGCAGAGCAGATAGAACTGCTTTGATGAGGGTTAATCTTCCTGCCATATTTAAGCATTTACTCTTCCAACCCGATAGACATTTCTAACACTTCTCAATAAGCGGAGCGTAAGTCACGTAAGATGCTCTCTTATAGAGAAGCGGGATCCCCAAGTACTTTCCCAAGTCTCCCGTAAACCCAACACCTAACCTCTGGCTCATAATCAGAACTCTGGTGCTATGGATATTTTTTGGAAAGCACACCTTTGTTTTAGCTCTGTTCATCTTTTGACCAGATACAACATAGAACTTGTCAATACATTCCAGCATCACATCAATCTAAGAGTCAGAGGCTTTGCTAAAAAGAATGAGATCATCTGTAAAGAAGAAGTGAGAAAGTTTAGGTCCCGTAGAGTTAAGTTTAATAGTCTCCCATTCCCCTTCCTCAACAGCATCTTGTATAATATGGTTTAACCTCTCCATACATAAAGTGAAAATGTAAGGAGACATGGCATCGCCTTGATGAATTCCTCTAGTAGGAGAAAATTTCTCTATTTATTCTCCGTTCCAGCTAATTTGAAAGGAGGAATTTGTAATACATCCCATAATCACTTCACAAATCTTCTCATCTAAGCCCAGAGCCTTCAGAGTATCTAAAATAAAGGGCCACTCTAACCGGTCATAGGCCTTCTCCAGGTCCACCTTAATTGCCAGCTAGCCTTTATTCCCTTTCTTTGTGCGCATAGAGTGAATAACCTCTTGAGTAATTATAATATTATCACAAGTTTGTAGGCCCCCAATGAAACTTCCTTGATGATGGCCAACCACATTGTCCATAATCCCTTTCAATATCTGACTGATAATCTTCGTGACAATTTTGTAGCTTACATTACATAGGGAAATGGGTCTGAAATCTTTAATAGATTCAGGCTTCTCACTTTTAGGGATAAGCACCAGGTTGGTATGGTTGACATCCTTGACTAAGGAAGGATTGTTAAAAATATCCTTGACCAAAGAGTCACCGATCCTCGTGCTGAATCCCAATATTGTCGATAGAAGAATTCCTGAATCCCATCTGGATCGGGAGCTTTAAAAGCCCCAATATTAAAGATTGCTGTCTTGATTTCCTCATCTGACACGTCAGCTTTTAATTTCCCCAATTCCTCCATAGATAGGGTAGGGAAGCGATTCCTCGTTTGAGGAGGGTGGTAACTTACTAGCTCACTATTAAAAAGGCTCTTGTAGTAAGATAAAGCCAATGCCTTAAGCTCCGATTGATCGAAAATCCATTCCCCATCTGAATTTTTTAGCCCTTCAATTCTATTTATTCTCCTTCTAATCATGGCTGAATCATGAAAAAATTTAGTGTTACGATCTCCACATTTCAGCCAATTACATCGTGACTTCTGGAACCATAATAGTTCTTCTTGAACTAAAACCTTATTATATTCCTTCCATAATTCCTGCTCTGTTTGCAGAAGGTGTTGGCTATCTCTTCTATTTCTCGCTCTTTCAACCCCTTCAATCCTGTGCAAGAGTTTCTGTTTCTTCTGATGAAAATTACCCACTCTGAATTTATTCCAGTTACTAGCCTTTTCAGTGAAAACGCATTCAATTTCTCCTGCCAGCTACCAGTACTCCAGCACTCATTCACCAGATTAGCAAAATCCTCTTCCAAAAGCCAAGTTGCTTGGCATTTAAAAGACGCCTTGGGAATTCTACCAGTCCTTCCTGGCTGACACTTAACAAACAAAGGTCTTTGGTCGGACCCATACTTGTTCAAATGGTGGATTTTAGCTAGAGGATACAACTGGTTCCGCTGGTCATTTGCGAATCCCCAATCAATATGTTCCTTCAAAAGATTTCTTTCCCATGTAAATTTCTCTCCCACAAAATCCACTTCAACCAGAGAAGACTGATTTATGCAATCAGCAAATTGACTCATAGCAAGAAAATTATGACCCGAACCACCTTTTTTATCAGACATAGAAAAATACGAATTAAAGTCACCAATCACAAACCAAAGGTCTCTCATATCATTGCTGAGAGAAATAAGGTCAACCCATAAAGTTTACCCCTTATTGCACGACGGTTCAGCATACACACTAGTGAGCCAAAAAACTTG
Source organism: Inga laurina (assembly GCA_963855925.1). NCBI lineage: Eukaryota > Viridiplantae > Streptophyta > Magnoliopsida > Fabales > Fabaceae > Inga > Inga laurina. The sequence continues at coordinate 28,376,927 of OY979702.1, read as the reverse complement.
GTTGCTGGACCGAATATTAACACGAACATGCACAAATTGGGTAGAAGATGAGGAGTAATCTACATTTAAATGGTCATCATTCCACAGAACCCAAATGCTACCCGCATATCCAGTAGCTTCCACTCTAATCCATTTGTGAAATCCCAATTTCCTTACCATCTTCTCCATCTTCATACCACTTACACAAGTCTCCATAAGAATGAGCATATCCACCTCCCTTCCCCTAGTCAAGTCTCTAACACGACCAGGAAAAGTTCTAGAAGCCGCTCCTCGGCAATTCCAAGATATGAAATTCATTAGACAAAGAGATGAAAGAAAAAACCGAACCTCTTAGTCCAGCTGAGCATCCGACTCTGTCCTCATGCTTGAGTCTCCTCCGCCATTTGCAACCTCTTCTGGTTGTCCCTCTTGTTGATTAGCCATCGCTTTCCTTTCATGTGTAAAATTACTCTATGAAATCTGCTCCTTCAAACAGCATGGTTCCGTGGGAATTTGACATTGTGGAGGTCCATAATCCGTGTGGAACACCTGTGGGCACACTTCTCCTACATTAACTTCTTCACATAAGGAAATAGGAGACTTCTTGTTATGTAATTTAACCAAGTCCGCCCCACTCATATCTTGGATTTGATCCAAATTAACTAATTTAGCATTAGACAGGGATCCAAATACGACATGGTGGGCTCTTGTTGAAGGCCCAATCTTTCTTTTAAAATCGGATGGGCTCTGCTTGGTATGTAATCTCTGAGCTTTTTTAATCATTTTTACATTAACATTTTCCTTCAAGCAAACACGCTCCACAACCCCCTCTGGGCCCACCGTTGACAAATCCCCATCAACTTTATCTTCAAGCCCAACCTCCATCACGTCTAAATCCACGTGGTGCCTATTCTCATCTTTTTCCAATCTCACACCTACTTGTCCCTTCTCTTTCTTCTTAATATCTATTTTCTTTTCCTTTCCTTTGACTTTCGAGGCCACCGTACTTTGTTCTGCTTTATCTCCTGCACACTCTACTTGATTAGCTACTAAGGGTCTCATCACAGAAACTTCTTTCGGGCCCTTCTCTATTTCCTTCTTTCGTCTTCATTCTTTCGAGTTTGCCTTCTTCGTGAAAGATTTCAGAGGATTCTCTGGGATATCCTCGGCATGCTCGATCTGTAGGGCGTCATACCGATTGGCAGGTCTAACGTTATTCTCCTTGGATTTGTTGCCCTTTACCCCTTTCTGCGTTTGATTCCTGTATGCATCAGATCTAGGCGGTCTTTGTCTATAGGTCCTAGTCACTTTCATCCAGGCATCATACTACTTCTCAGAGGAAATCCCCAGCACACTCACCAGCAAGTTTTTTTCCAATAAGCTCGTCGCCATTAGATTCATCTGTTGAGATTCCTTATTCTGAAAGTTTAAACTTCCCAGTTGAATTGGAACTAAAGTTCCTGGTTACGCACTAGTGTTCATAGTATTAGTTAGAGGGCATTCTTCCTGGTTGTGCCCATATCTTCCACATCTGAAGCATATAACATCTAGACCCTCATATTCCACCATAAAGATTCTTGACCAAGGACAAATCTTGATTGCAGTTGTTTGTTAAGGTTCACCTCAACGCTAATCCTCACGAACTTCCCTCGTTCCACCGTAGTACTTGCATTATTACACTGAGCTAAAGTATGCATGTCCACTTTTAGAGTTTTTCCAATCAAATTCCCCAACTCCCACATACATTCAACTGAATAGCAGTGTAATGGTAGAGTTGGGACTCTCACCCATATAGCAACTTTCCTGATTCTGTTACAATATGGATTGAAATTGGGACTCCACCGTTGCACAGCTAGGTAGTGTCCCTGGATAAGCCACGGCCCATCAAACAACAATTTCCTCTACAGTTCCTGGTCCTCAGAACGAAATACAAAGTAATTATTTGGTAGGTCAATTAATTCAAAATTCCTTAATTTGAGATGCCAAGCTATCCTGTCTTTCATCATTTCCAAGTTTGTAATCTTACTCAATAGAGTAACTATAAGGGCATCTTTCGATGGACGAAGCCACTCCTGTATAAGTTCATCAAAACTTTGATTTGCTCTATCTTCTTCTTTACCCACAAGTTTTGCCTTATAAGATATCTGTGTTTTCTGACCCTGTTAGATATTTTTATGGGCTTTTGGTTCCTCTGTTTTGTTAGAGACTTTTGGTTCCACTGTTTTTTCTTCTGTTTGATCCACTTCCATCTGATGTTTTTCCTTATCTTCTTGATCTTCCTGATAACTACCATGCATTTTCTTGATGTTTCTGGACAGTAAATCTTCCTGTTCTTTTAATGTCTCACGTGCTTCAGCAGAAGGATTCACCCCAGAGATCAAAAGTTGTTGTTGTAAACCTGTATGTTCACCCGTTCTCACTCTCAGTTTCTCACTCATTGCCATTTTTTCACAGACTTTTATGCCGAATTTAATGGCAACTGATAAATCAAAAATTTTATATATTTTATCCCACCTTATTCATTTATATTGGGGATTATTTTAGGTTAATTTAGATTTATTAGATAATATTTGAATTGTTATCCAATTTTAAGAAAAAAAATATAAATCTGAATTAATTATTATATTATTGGGCTTAAATTGGTAATATTTTGATTGTCTATCTTGTGATTGAATAATATTTCCAACAATATGATAGATTACGATTTTATTTAATTCTTGCAGGGTAAGGAAAAACATATTAGAAGGTCATATGATATAGAATTTTTTCTTAAAAGATAAAAAAGAATTTAATGGATGAATTTTATTGAGCCACTTAAATTTTAATGGGTTCAAATTTAACACCAAAAGTCCTCTCTTTCTCTACATTAATTAACTAACCTACCGCCACTACATGAGGGAACTCTACAATTTATCTCTATTGTGACACTCACATTGAAACGAGGCTGTTCGGCACCATTCATCTCAACAATTTCTCTCTCCTTTTTCCTCAATTCACTGCCACGTATATATTATTTTCCTTGCACACACGTACTATGGGTGTTCGACATACCAACTCACCAATAAGTGGCACCACCCATCATTAATTCACCATCATCTAGTATACCAATCTCATCATTCATCAAATATGCGTGTGAATTGTGTGAAGGAGTTTGAAGAGGAGAAATTCATAGAGGCTTAAGCTCTTTAGGGAGGCAACTAGGAGCATGGAGGATTTTGAAGCCATGATTTGCACATGAAGACCTAAAGGGAGTGGCTTTTCAATTATTATTTTAATTCAAGACTTGAGATTGTTTAGTTTTAAATAATTTTGAGTTGTATTGCTTGAGAACAATCTAATTTTAGATTGTATACATACTTCTTTTAAATTGGATTGATTTGTATTAAGACAATTACCAGAATTTTTGTCTGCAAACCTTTAGATTTTTTATTAAATTATTAATTGAGTTTTCAAACTTAATTTAATTATCAATTTGTTTTATCCTCTTAATTGTTTAATTGGGTTAGTTAATTGTCTAGTTGTTCAATTGAAAACTTGTAAACAAGAATTCCAAAATTACTTTGAAATTAATTATGATTGGTTTTTAATGCATTTAATTAACTAGCACTTATTCCATTATGAGTTTTCTATAGTATTATTGAATTAAAGGTTTCCCATTTTCAATCAATTGATTAATTCTATTAGTTCCAATATTTTATCAATCTTCCTTTGGTCTAATAAATTGACATTGGCTAAGAAAGCTAAATTCATGTCAATCCTTAGTTGTCCCCTTCATCATCATAACTGATTAAATCTTTGTTGTTTGCCTTGCTTTTGATTAATCTCTTTGCTTAAGATTTTAATTCCTCTTTCATAAAAAAAACTAAAAATCTCATTCATTTAGGTTAGTTTCATTCTCATATAGGTTTTAGCGTCAATTGCATTAGTGATTTAGTTGGTTTGATTGCATTTAGGTGTTAATGTCTTGCAATCTAGTTTTGGTCCATTCCATTGCATCTTTGTTAAAAATCAATCCTAAAGAAAACCCACAACTTCCTCCCTAGGAGAATGACCTAGGTTGACCCTAAACTACATAATTAATTAGGACCTAGTTTAATTGATTGTTTTAGTGACAGAAAAGACATCAATTTTGGTGTTGTTGCCGGGAAGCAACGGTTAGGCTTTAGGTTTGAGTTTTTAGGTGACTTCTTAGGTAGTTGTCTATTACATGACCCAATTCTCTTCTGAAAATTTGTTTGAATTTGATCCTGAGATTGTGAGGACATTTCATCAACAAAGAAGAGCTAGAGCTAGTACTCTTATAAGCAGTAGCTCCTCTATTAAGGCCATTGTTTATCCTTCTGATTCTAATTTCAGTATAGATCGTAATAATATTGTTATTAATGCCGATAGGAATGTTAATGCTGATGGGAATCCAAATACAAATCCTCATATTGTTAATCCTATTATGACTATTAAAGAATTAGTTTCACCTTATTTGCAGTTTCAAAATTGGTGCATAAATTATCCTAATATTAATATAGATTTTGAATGAAATCTAGATTGATACATGTACTCCCAAAATTTAATGGCCTTTTAGGTAATGAAGTATACAATCAATTGAAGATGTTTCACATGGTTTGCACTACTATGAGACCTATTAATGTGATTGAAGATCATATTAAGATATGTACCTTCCCATTCTCTTTAGAAGGATTTGCTAAAACTTGGTTTCTTCGATTGCCTCTTGGATTCATTACTTTATAGAACCAATTAAAGAAGTTATTCTTAGAAAAGTATTTCCCTTCCTCTCGTACTTCATCTATCAAGAAGCACATATATGGATGTCAACAAATGATTGGGGAATCCTTATATTAATATTTGGAGTTTCTTAAAACATTATGTTCTAGCTGCCCCTACCATCAGATTTTGGATAACTTATTGATCCAATACTTCCATAAAGTTCCCTTACATCCAAAGAGAGATTTATTAGATTCAGCTGCTACTAGTGCTCTTCTTCACTTGACTGCTGATCGTGCTGGGAATTGATTGAAAGGAAAGCTAAGAATAACCAACAATTTGGTTCTAGATAACAAGTCAAAGTTAATGGAGTGGGATTACTTTCTTCTAATTATGAGTCTCACCTAGAGGGAAAAATTGATAGGTTTTTATCTACTATAGAAGAAATGGCTATGTCTCATATGCAAAATTCTTCTAATATAGCCAATTCTATGGGGCCCTTGACTTCTTTTACCCGACAGCTTGACCTTCTACTCTATAGGGCCACTTTGTTCTATTTTCTCTCTAGCCACTCATGGTACTAACTCTTATCCCTACCTGAATGATGGAGTTGAATCTTGCAATGTGATATACCCCTCTAAGCCTATGACTTAAGGTGGCTAAAAAATATGATCCTTTCTCCAATACATATAATCCTGGATGGAATGACCATCCAAATCTTCTATATGAAAATGGCCAACCTTAGCAAGCATAGTTTAATCAAAGTAGAAATTCTAGTGGCAATAAATTTCAACAAGTTAGACAATCAATGGCAATCCAAGATGAAGGTTCAAAGTTAGAAAGCAAGATGGATGCTATGATGAAAATCCTAATGGATAAGTTTGACCAGAAAGATAAGGAGCAACACAAAAGGATTTAAAACATAGATAGGAAATTCAGACTCTTCAGATTTAGATTGGTCAATGTCTAATGCACTCATTAATGTACAGAGTCAAGGTTTGGGAAGGCTTCCATCTCAAGTGGTAACCAATCCAAATGTTGGAACTCAAAATAATCCTAATATTGGGGAGGTAATGATATATATCTTTGACATGGATAGATAATGCCCTCTATAGATCCTGTTACCACCAATACTTGAAAAGACAAGGAAGTTGTTGATGACTTTTCTTCTACTTCTATATCACAAGATTAGTCCACTTTATCAAAAACACAACTGGTACCTCATGAAGAACTAGAAAAGGATGATAAAGGAAACCAAGTGATAAAGTAGGCCCTACCCTTTCCTACTATAGTAGCTAAGGTTGTAGGGACAAAAGGAAGATGGGATGTTTAATAAAGTCTATGATATCTTCAAGAAGGTGGCAATTAATGTTCCACTAGTTGACTTAGTTGCACAAGTGCCTAAATATGCAAAGTTCTTAAAGGAGTTATGTACTATAAAGAGTTAAGCATAAAGGTAAGGTTGACTTAAGGGGAGTTGTCTCCTCTCTTTATCAACAGCCAATGTCAGTAAAGTGCAAAGATCGTGGTAGTTTTCTCATACCTTACATATTGATGACATTGAATTATTAAATGCCTTAGTAGATTTAGGGGTAGCTATCAACGTTATGCCAAAATCAGTCTTTGATCAACTCAAGAGGATAGAGCTTAAGTCTACGAATCTTGTTGCATCGCTTGTTGATACACATTGCAAAGTTCCAGAAGCCGTCTTGGAGGACATCTTGGTTAATGTAAAAGATTTCATATTCCTTGCAGGCTTTTATGTTCTTGATATGGATAAAGGTAGGTTTAGATAGAAAGAACATTCATCTTTGATTTTAGGTAGGCCCTTCTTAAAATAGCTAGAGCTATGATAGATGTGTTGCTGGTAGCCTTACTCTGGAATTTGCTGGTGAAACTATCAGATTTGACGTACTTGAATCTATGAGACAACCCCCTGATGTTTGTGCTAAGATAAACGTTAATGCCATTGATGCTATTGTGGATGATTCTGTTATAGATCCTAGAGATAGCATGCTTAGTGCCAGTTTAGATGATACTATCTCTTATTCATATGCTAAAATTGGTTGTTGTGATACATGTGTCGATCTTGATGTTGCTGATATTGATACTTTCACTTATGTTATTGAGATTATGACACATTCTAGATATGATGCTTCTACTATGCCTATTTGTGGCATTAGTGATTCTGGTGATCATATATGTACTACTTCTATTGTTTTAGATGGACTTTCTCCAGTTACTTATTGTGATTGATGTATGGATAAAGTTGATTTATCTTCACTACATGATTCTAAGTTATTGATTAGCATTGATCATGTTTTGTATAGGGAGATTTCTTATTCTAATCCTATCTCTTACACGAGTGCTACTGATGGCACTAATGTTGTTGATTCTTCTACTCTTGCGGTTTCTACTAATACTCCCCAAGGTGGGAAATTTTGCTCTTCTATCTGTGAATATGTTGTGTAGGTTTCTAGTTTGATTGATGTTGATTTGAAGCCGCTCATACCTTCAATTGATCAAGCTCCATCCTTGGAGTTAAAGCGCTTCTTGACTCATTGAAGTATGTCTATTTAGGGAAAGACGAGACACTACCTGTGACTGTAGCTAGTAATATAGCTAATAATAAGGAAACCCACCTCCTAAAGGTGTTGAGGTAATGGATGAAAGCTATTGGATGAACTCTTGTTGATATCCCTAGAATTAGCCCATATATATGCATGCACCAGATCCTGCTATAAGATGGTGCTAAAGTTGTACAACATGTAACTTCCTAATTTTATTCACTAATATTCCTTGTATGTATGGAGACATTTAATGGAATAAAATGGTAAATTATGTTGCACATAAAATGACAAAAACATTGCAGTTAGTGGTTGAACATAACATAACTAAGTTTGGAACACAAATTGTAAGAATTGGGATTTGCTATCAGTATGCTTTCGTATGTGGCAGGAATATTGTCATGTGTTTTGGATAATCAAGTTATGTCCAATGAATGTGAAAGTTTTCATAAAAAAAGTAGACATATCAAGCTTTAATTTGATAGGACATATACGTCTTTTGGACCTATATACTGAGAGTTACGTATTTTTGAAGTTAGCTAAGTAAAATTGGCAAGTTAATGTGGTAGTGTCCAATAAATGGTAATTCTGGAATATTGTGTGTCCATTTGGCTAAAGAAAATATTTTTTCTTCAAAATGGACTTAATAAGGGTTATATACCCTTTAGAACCACTGTAGTTAGACATCTATAAATAAAGATATCAATTTTCAAAGATTGATGAAAATTCTGCCAGCTTTTAGGCAAGGTGAGAAATTAACAAGTCAATGGCAAAAATGTATGGGCAAAATAGTCATTTGACAAAATTAAATCCACAGCCCATATTTTTCCCATTTTCTTATGTGTAGGGCATCCATTAACTAAGAGGTGAAGGGAAAATAAAATGCTTGGCTCAAATTAAATAAAAAAGGAATGAATTATGGCCAAGCATAATTAAGTTGAAAAGTGAAAAGCAAAGCTTGTCATAAATGGCATTTAAGTATAACTTGCAAGTCATATTTGATAAAGCATACTTGGGTATTTCAAAGGCCTTCATTTCATCACTTTTGGTATAACTTGCAAGTCATATTTGAAATACAATTGGCAAGTTAAAGTAATTAAATCAATCAAAAAAGTGAAAGTTTGAAAAGTCAAAAGGTTGAGTTTGTAATAAATAGTCATCTTGCAATTAATTGTAAGGGAATGGAAGAAGGTAATTGATTAAGGTAATTCAAGAGCTCACTTTCGGTTGGCATTAGAAGAGAGAGAGAGAGAGAGAGATTTGGATGTAGGAGAGCAAGAACAAGAGAGCTTAGGAGATCCAATTCAAGATCCAGGTGAGTTGATGAAATTTCATGTGATCTTGCTAACTAATTCAAGGAAAATCCTCTCTAATCTATATTCCATCTTGAAATACATGTGCAGCAAGCAAAAATTCAAGAGGAAAAGGAGAGTGAGCCACAGTTTTAGAGAGAGAAAATCAAGGGAAACAAGGTGAGCATGAATACTTGTTGTCTCTTGTTGATTATGATGTTGTTGTGGTTGTTGATTGGCTTGGTTGGTTAATTTGGTTGATTTTGTAAAAGTGAGATGATGAAACCGAAGGGGTTATACTATCCAAATTTCCCCAAGTCATGATTAATGAGTGTTTAAGAGGTTAATTATGTGATTACAAGTGGAAAGGAAGTGTTAGATCAAGTTGAATCATGAAAACCAATTTTTCCCTTTTCTTGGACAAGTTTCAGCCAGACTTGGAGCAAGGAGTTAGGGCTGTAATTTAATTAATTTGACCCTTCCATTGTGTTTTGAATGGAAAATTGTGTACGGTACATGTTAAGTATGAAGTGTGAAAAGCATTAAATGTGAAATGACAAAATTATCCTAAAAACTCTAAGTTAGGGATTGCCAAGGGCAAAATCATCTTTAGGTAGTGAATTTGGAAATTCTATGCTCAAAAATGGATTCTAGATGTGAAATTGTATAGGATTAACCCATGTCATAATTTTTGGAAAAGTACAGTTACAACGGATATAAAGGAACTTGAACCAGGTGCCTAGGGGTATTTTGGTCATTTTGTAGTTTTAAGCTAAGATAACCAACAAAGTGAGTTTATAAGAATGCATGAATGGTAATAACTCAATTCTTGTAAAATTAGATTTTAGGACCGGACAGTTTGCCTAAGCCGGTACAGGGTTTAGAACAATTTGTGAGTCAAAAAGGGATTTAAGGTAGTAAATATTTCATACACTATGTGAACTTATATATGCTTTATGTATGCTATCTTCTGTGATATGTATAATGCACTCTCTAATTGGGGCAGGAAAAGCACAAGTACCCCAACGGCCCAAAGGCAATCTAGTTAAGAGACACAGTGTCAAGAGGGTATATTGCCCAGTCTATGGTCATGAGCCTAGTTGAGGTATGGACAAGTAAGGGTTCTAACGGTAGTTGGCTTGTATATGTGCATATTCTGAGTATGAGTTTTCTAGTATTATTATCCTGTTGTATCACCATATGCTTGGCATATTTATTTGTCGCATTTTATATGACTGATTGTATATTACTACTGAGATTCGTTTGAATCTCACCCTTTTTCAATATTTAAAAATATTCCAGCAAAAGCTAGTGGCTCTAAGGGTAAAATGGTAAATACCAGTGTTTGAGGGTTCCAGTGCAAATAAAGATAACAGTTAGATTACAGTTAGTTTATTTTGATAGGTTTGGACTGTTTGTAAATATTTTTCAAACCCTATAGGGATTTCCTATATTGTAACAAGTATTAATTATCAGTATATTTGTGTTATTTTCTATATACCTGTGGAACTATGCCCTTATCACTCTATCAAATATGGAAATATTAAGGGGTTTGAGATGACAACCATAGAGATGACTCAAATCCATTGATCCTTGATATTGTAAAGAAAAAGGTCTCTAAACTTCTTTCTGCAGGTATAATCCACCCTATTTCTGATAGCTAGTGGGTAATGAAAGAGGGAAGCTTCACCCAAGAGAGGGGTGAATTGGGTGATGTGATAAATTTTTCAGTTGATGTGGTGATATGACAATAGTTGTTGATAGAGTAGAGTTGAGAAATTAGTACACAGAGAGCTATACTGGTTTGGCCCAAAAACTAGGCCTACGTCCAGTCCTTAGAGATCAAAACCTACTGAGATTTTCACTATGCTTCCAAGATTTAATGGGTAATCAGAACGCCACAAAACAACAATCGTCCTTGAATGTACTATGAGCAGAAATATTCTAATACTCAAAAATTTCTCTCCCCCTTATGACAAGTCTTATGTGCAGAAAAGCAAACATATGACCTTTCTCTCTTGCTTACGTATACAAGTCTTATGAGCAACAACATTCTCTCCTGCTTACACCACTGTAAGTCTTACAAGCAGCAACATTCTCTACTGCTTATATCTTGTAAGTCTTATGAGCAGAAAGTTCTACTAGGAATTCTCAACTGCTTCTCTCGTAAGGATATCTACCCTCTCAAAGTCCCAATACCTTGAGATCAAATGAAAATAGAATTTGAAGTGTATACAAACTCTCTTACAAAGCAAATATGATAAACACTGAAGAATGATATGAATACAGAGAAAATATGAATAACAGAGACTCGTGAATTTTCTTATGTGAATTCTTGTTCTTGGTTATTATCTATGGTCTCTAAAGCTTTGTATTTATAGCCAGTTGATTTTTCCTATTGAATACTAATCGTTGTGGAGCCGAGCATTTTACTGTGGAACGGCATACGTACATTTGAAATCTTTGAAAGCGGTAGGTACGTGCTTGGTTGATCGTAATGATGCTGTCTGCCGTTGTTTGACTTCCTCTATGCTTTTCTAATTCAATCGTTCAAACTCCTCACTCGAGTGCACCTTCATTTTACACTATGAGCCACGTCTCTAGACAACACTCGCATCCTACTTTATCAAGAGTGTGATTTTGTACTTGCAGGTGATATGGGCCCTCACTCGAGCATTCTTACTATCAGTCGAGTGAACCGAATATTCTTATATAAGATACTTTTTGTCTTCAGCACTTGTATTAGAATGGAGAGAGTTAGATTTCTCACTCGCGGGTGCTGAGGTATCACTCGGGTATAGATTCCTCCATTTGAGCATACTTTCTCTTTCATGTACTTGGTAACTCTCAGGCAAACACTTGTTATTCCTTACTCACTTGGACTCGAATGCACTTGAGACTATCACTCGAGTAGAGCTCCTATTCTCAAGTGAAAATGTGTATTTGACTCTGTCATTACTCTCTGTTAAACACTTTCTGTCCAACACTTACATGTGCTAGAGTGCAAAATAACTCTATGCTCGAGTGCTAGCTCCATCACTCAAGTGCATCAGTAAAAATGACAAAAATACTTCTAAACTTTGTGAAATACATTTGGTAATATTATTAACCATTGCAAAGTATGAATTTCTTACTACAACACACAATGATATTTTGTTATCATCAAAACTTGGAATCTAACAGGTAAGTCCAGTTCATGTAGTGCCTAAGAAAACTGGTATTACTATTGTTCATAATGATAAAGATGAGCTAGTTTTAACTAGAGTCCAAAATAGTTGGGGAGTATGTATTGACTATAGAAAATTGAATTCTGTGACATGAAAGGATCACTACCCCCCTTCCCTTTATAAATCAAATGATAAAAAGACTGGTTGGTAGATTACATTACTGCTTTTTATATGGTTTTTCTGGATATTTCTAGATTTCTATTGCACCTAAAGACCAAGATAAGACCACATTCAGATGTCTATTTGAAACCTTCACTACTATAAAAAGGTGATTTAATGTCCCTATTTTGGCACTTTTAACGTCCAAAAACTGGGGGATATCAATGTGAGGGGCATAGTATGTTTTAAGAAAAGACGTCCCAAAAAAATGGGATGTCTAAAGTGAGACTTTAGACATCCCAAATCTCAATTTGGGACATCTAAAGTCCCCCTGTCCCAATTCTTAATTTGGGATTTTAAAAGGTTTGATTTTTTTAAATGATTATTTATATTCTTCATTACCCAGCAAATTAAAATTACAGAAATAGAATTGAAGATGGATTCATAAACCACAAAATGTCCCTTACAAAATGGTAAGGACATCTAGCACTGTAATCTTTTTACTATATATATGTACAATAACAACAACTCATACAACCTAATATTATAGATGTATAACAACAACCAGGAAGTGTCAAAATGTTTGTCACTGCACAACTACAAACTAATGTTGTTCATTTCATCAAAATAAATATACATATGTATTTCCCTCGATTTCCAAGCTCCCAACGTATAAAACAAAAACATTATTAGTATTGTATAACTACTAACAACTAGTTTATGATTCTAGCAAAAAAAGAAACAATCAAGGGAAAAACACTACAATAACTAGAATCATGTAAATAAATTGAAAGCATTATAATAATTTCACATTGCAAGTTTAACTTAATTCTACATGCAAATTTATATTTTAAAAAAAACAAACTTTGATGAAAGCAGGGGGGCGGGTAGCCAACGATGTCTATGTGCTTCCAAGGTAGAGAGAAGACATCGGAGGAGTTGTGTATGCACAGTGGAAAGGAGAGGTACGCCGGAGGCTAAAAGCAAAGAAGAAGGTGGGAGGTCTACGCCGGAGGGTGGAGGGGGCAAAAAGGTTGGAGGAGGTGTACGCCGAAGGGTGAGAGCAAAGAAGGTGCTGTGATAATGGAAGGAGGTGGAGGAAAAGGGAATGAAGAAAAGGAAGAGAGGAAGAAGATTGAGGAAGACGAAGTGTAAGAAAGAAAAGGGAATAATGAAAATGCTTACCCATGGTGTTGAGAAGATGAAGTCATAGGAATGGAAGAAAAAAGGGAAGAGAAGTCATGGGGGATGAGAAAGATGGAAAATGGGGGATGAGTTTCTGACATGGGAATGAAGAAAAGGGAAGAAAAGTCTCACGCATGTCAGAATTTCTGACATGCCTTTAGGAGTCCGAAAAAAATTTGGGACACCTAAAGTCTTACTTTAGGTGTCCCAAATTTTTTTGGGACTCCTAAAGTCTTACTTTAGGCATCCCAAATGAGCCTAAAGTCAATACTTTAGGCTCCTAAATAGGATTTAAGACGCCTAAAGTAAGTCAAATTTTTCTACTTTACTTTTTTGGCATCAGTGGACATTTTAAGGCGTCCCAAATAAAATTTGGGACGTCTAAACTCTACTTTAAGTGTCCCAATTTAAATTTTAGACGCCTAATGTTGTGATTTTACTCCTTTACTTATAGAAATGCCACCGCCTCTATGTTTTAACCTCCCTTTTTAAAAAAGGGACATCTATTAGGGTAGTAATATCTTCCATCTATAGTAGTGCTTTACATATAGAAATTCGGTTTATGTAATACACCAAGCACTTTTTTACGTTGCATGGTTTCCATATCCCCTGACTTTCTTGATCATTGCATGGAAGTTTTCATTGATGATTTCACTGTTTATGGTGATTCTTTTGATCCATGCTTAACTAGTTTGGACAAGGTTTTGGAAAGATGCATTCAATATAATCTTTTGCTAAATTTTGAAAAAGGTCATTTTATGGTTAAGAAAAGAATTGTTTTAGGCAATATTGTTTCACATGATGGTATTGAGGTTGATAAAGCTAAGATTGGTATTACTTCATCTTTTGCATATCCTACTTGTGTGAAAGATGTATGCTCTTTTCTTGGGCATGCTAGATTTTATAGAAGATTTATCTGGGATTTCAGTAAGATAGCATTGCCATTGTCTTGTTTATTGTGAAAAGATGTGGGTTTTGTTTTGATGATGCTTGCAAGTATGTAGAGAAAGTACATCCAGACTATGTAGAGAAAGGCAATGCACGCATGCCATATTTAAAAAATTTACAACCCTTATAAAACTAGAACCATATTGTTTACCATACCCAAACAATTTTAGAAATTAAAACCACAACAAATAACAATTCATATTATATGAAAAGCAATAAATGTTATAACTATGTCGCGTTATGAATAGTTAGCCACAGCGGTCCTATACCAAACCTATGCTCCTTACTCCTCCTCTAATAAAAGAGGAAGGAAAAGAAGAAGATGTGGAGTGGTTTAGAGGATAGTTCAGGTGATCCTAATTCCAAGGGAAGGGTATCTCTGAGCTTTGTCCCCATATTAGTAACTGGCCATATGATTAGAGGAGAAAATTTAAAAGTTCTTTAATTTCATTTATATTCTCTCAACTTTATTTTCTCTAACTCTTATCTAATTTTTAATTTAAAAATAACTTCTTCTATAATACTAGCTTCCTCATATTTTGCTTGATCTTCAAGCTTTTTGACACTTTTGACACTAGTAGTAGAGGCATCACATATCTCCAAGAACAGTTATGAATTTTCTTAATATATTCATCCTTAACATTTCATGTAAGAGATCCCCATATATTTCCATTCCACATGCATCCCATGAGATTTTGAATCTAACAAGCCCATAACACGAGTACTAAAGCTAGGTCAGGTTTTCCTTGGTCTCCTATCCTTCTCGATTAATCACTATAATTCAAATCCAAAGCAATATATCACATACAACTTATATATCACATATATAAGCATACAATAAGCACTCAAACTCAACTTATATACACAATTGACCTGGCTCTGATGCCATTGTTGGGATTGGTAGGCACAACGGAAAAGTAAAATTAAAAACTTTTTCCAATCCTGACTATAGATCTGTCAGTGGCGTTTAAATCAAGTAGTAGAAAACGTATCTTTCTTATGTGTTTAGTCTTTCTTTTTTATCTCAAAGAGCTAACAACTCAGATCAGCTGCCTCTACCGGTATCCTGACGAAAAGGAATCCAACATGAATAGTGTGCTAGCACCACCAACGTCCCTCTCTAGAGTTTTCTTTTCTCTCGGCTCTCTATCTTGCTTTATTTAATCACCCTTAGAAAACCCTAGCTGACACTTTTTTTATATAACTAATCAGGGCTTTCTATTTTATGATGGATATTGGATTTTTAAAATTAATCTTAATTAATTTTGAAATCCATATCATATCAATTAATACTTAAGTGGCTTTGGATAAGCAAATTAAATAAATATAGTTTAATTAAATTTGTTCAATAGTTTTAATTTAACCTATTTATTTAATATGAATAAAGAGCCAATGGAAATATATTTAATTTATTTTTATAAATTAAATCTGAGATATTTTATCCTTATCATGTTAGTTATTAAATTTAATTTATCAACTAAAACTAAATTTAAAACTAACACAATATAATAATATTATCATATAATATATATATATATGTATTTAGAAAATACATATATGTATATATAATGTTATTAAATTTCCTTTCATTTATAAATATATTCGTCCACCCTAGATTAACTATTGCATTTATTAAATCTAGACATATCTTATTTTCAATGAGTCTGGACATTATAGCTTGTGTTGGACTATTTTTGTGTGTGACCCTATAAGCCCATATGAAGTTGGTAATGGGCCAATGACTATACTAACCCACAAGTCATAAGCGGCCTCTAGCAAGACATTACGACTACCCAATTCATATGAGGATTGGTAAACCGATGCAACCTGTTATACAACTATATCACATCCCTTTTGTCACATGATATTTCAGTTAAGGATCAGGTATGGAGAATGTCATCCTCCTATTCCTGACCATTACTTTCTCAATCCCTGAGTAGTCTGACTATAGAAATGGAAAATCCTTTCCATCATAGTATGGCCATATATTTCTCAAACTCACTCATCGAGGGGCCTAGTAATATCTCTCTACTAATGTGAGTGGAAAATTTCATCTTAACCATTCATATTGCTCTGCATGAAAACCACCAAGCCTGAATATAGCTTTTATCATCACCCTATGAAAAGTAACTTTTGACTAGGTCAAAGCTGAGTGACTCTCATGTAGGAATCCATGATGATCTCAAGTTAAAGGGGCATAGTGACGTGGTTATACATGAGACAGGCTTGATCCATGCAGCTTTCTCATAGTAGGTTGGTCCAGCACCTTGTACTCTTATAAATACCTAGGACTTTGATTTGTATCTCCATACCCCTTCAAAGTCATACTGGTCTTATTTCATCATTGCTCTCGTATAAATGATCGACCACGGACATTGAGGACAATCATTATGATTTAGCTAAGGATAGTTATCCTAGTGAACATGCAAATAATATGACAACAAAATGGAGAAGTTCATTAAATAACAATGTTTAAAGTACAATGATCAACCCCTAGGACACAATTTCCAACACCAATAACCCTTATTATTATGTGAAGTCTTTGATGTTTAGGGAATTGATTTGAGGGACCCTTTCCCAGTTTATTTGGTTATCTGTATATCATATTGGCTATGGATTATGTGTTAAATTAGGTTGAGGGAATCCGTACTCATACTAATGACTCTTTCTATAATGGTTTCCTTTATTTGGTTTCATATTCTTTACAAGTTTGGCATTCCTAGAGATATCATTAGAGATAAAGGAACTCATTTTTGCAATAGGAGTTTATAGAGCTTGCTTAGCAAGTATGGTGTGATGCATAAGGTGGCTACTCCATACCACCCTTAGACAATGGTCAGGCAGAACTCTCAAATATAGAAATCAAGCTCATTTTAGAAAAGACGGTGCAACATAACTGGAAGGATTATAGTAAAAGGCTCGATGATGTGCTTTAGGTATATCACAAAGCATATAAGAGTCCCATTGGCATGTCTCCATACAAGATTATCTATGGCAAAGTGTGTCATTTGCAAGTAGAGGAGGAGCACAAGGTATATTGAGCAATAAAAAGGTGCAACCTTGATCTTGCTAGTGCCGGTTGTGAAAGAAATTTACAATTGCATGAGCTTGAAGAGTTAAGAAGAAAAGCTTATGAGAATACTAGGATTTGTAAGGAAAGAACTAAAGCATTCTATGCCACACTCATTTTGAAGAGAGAATTTCAATTAGGTGAAAAAGTTCTGCACTATGTTTCTAAATTGAAACCTATGACTATAAAGCTCTATTCCAGATGGGAGGGGCCTTTCATTGTCACTGTTGTTTTTCCCTATAGATCTATGAAGATCAAAAGGGAGCCAAATGGAAAATGCTTCATCATTAAGGGACACTGCTTGAAGCCATTCTATGACAGATTCCCTATTCAAGTAGTAGAGGTTGCTACACTACATGACACCATGTAGACCCTAGTTGTATTCCTTCTTTCACTCTTATATTTTTCATTCTCATATTACTTATTATCCTGGACTGAGTTGAGTTATGTTGCATATTACTTGTCTTTATGATCTTCTATGACTATTTTATATTAAGGACAATGCACTATTTAAGTGTCGGAGAGGGATCAACTATTTTGAATGTGAGAATTGCAAGTTTTAAGTGACTTTAGCATGATGCATTCTTGATTTGAAAAGTGATTAATCATGGTTGAGTTGATAGAGTAAGTGGCAATGAATTTGACTTTGGTGGATTTATGCTAGCAATCATATAGACCTGCTAAGATTTTGAGCCTAATGCTTTTTTTTAGTGTGTACCCCCTATCTCTTTTCTTGATCTAGGACTTAACTTGAATCTTATTTCAGGCTATATTTTATGCATGTGTATTCATAAAAATGATAAAGACATTCATTTCATTTTATCCAGATAAGCCAAAAAGCCTACCATTTTCATGCATATATCCTTTGTTTAGCCCGTTTGAGCCTATATTCTTTTTCCATTTTGTCTGCACCTATAGCTGTAAAATAATCTCTACCCTTTTGAATGTCTTGGGAGTTGATGAGTACTGCATTATATCTGTTTTGGATGGAAGAACATATATAAAATTAGGAATTGGGTCCTTGTGAAAAGTGTGGTAGGTTATCTTGAAAAGGAAGAAAAAAGAGAAGAAAAAGGAAAAAAAAGAAAAAGAAAAAAAGATGTAACAAGATTCCACTCCGCTAGTTTAAGTTATGCTTAGTAACTGAGGGTTTTTATCATCAATGTTGATCTTTGCATCAAATAGCCTATAAGAACTATGGGCATGCTAGTAGCATCTTGGTGCTGATTGAATTTTAAATGTTTGAGTAACTGGGCCTTTGTAGCACCAATATAAAGGTTTGTGTCAAAAAGGCATATGCATAACAGCCTTAGAAAGAAAAAAGGGGTTAAAACCCAATTCAAGTTTAGTTTTATTTCTTTCATCTTGTTTTCTCATTTGCATAATCTCTTAATCTTCTAAGATAGTCAACTTTGTTTTCCAAATACTACTTCCTTTCTTTCTCAACCTTAGTCCTATTTCAACCTAACAAAAGTCATTTTAATTTATGCTTGCATTTTCTTTGTTAGTGGTGGAAAACTTAGATTTTTGTCAAGCCTATGGAAAGAGTACTGGATAGGGTGGATTTGAGTGTAAACTCAAGCCCATACACTTTTGAGTGATGGGTGACATACACATTATCCGTGGTGAGGGATTTCTATCTTACGCCCCCAGTATCAAGTAAATTGCCATAAAGTTGTTTTCTTGAGTCATGAGAAAATCACTTGGATAAAAGAGATGTTGAAATACTGTTGTTTAATCTTTGCTTATGATTGGAACATTCACTTTTGAAGGTTTTTTTTTTGTTATTTTTTGTTGGTCTTGAAGTGCTTTGCCCAAGAGTGCAAATGATAAGTGTGGGGTAGTTGATAAATCAATAATTTTATATATTTTATCCCACCTTATTCATTTATTGTGGGGACTATTTTAAGCTAATTTGGATTTATCAAATAATATTTAGATTGTTAGCCAATTTTAGGAAATAATATAAATCTGAATTAATCATTACATTATTGGGCTTAAATTGTTAATATTTTGATTGCCTAACTTGTGATTGAATAATATTTTCAAATATATGATAGATCATGATTTTATTTAATTCTTGTAGAGCAAGGAAAAGCATATTAGAAGATCTTACGGCACAAAATTTTTTCTTGGAAGCTAAAAAAAATCTAATTGATAAATTTTATTGAGCTACTTAAATTTTAATGAGCTTAACTTTGACACACAAAGGCCTCTCTTTGTCCCCATTAACTAACCTAGCTACCGCCCTTAGATGAGGGAACTCTACAATTTATCTCTATTGTGACACCCATATTGAAACGAGGCTATTCAGTGCCATTCATCTCAACAATTTCTCTCTCCCTTTTCCTCAATTCATCACCACACATATATTGTTTTCCGTTTACACACGCACTGTGTGTGTTCCACCCACCAACTCACCAACAAGTGCCACCACCCATCATTAATTCATCATCATCTTATATGCCAATCTCATCATTCATGGAGGCTTAAGCTCTTTTAGGAGGCAACTTGGGAGGAGCATGGACAAAGCTAGAGCCTAGGACTTGCACTTGAAGACCTAAAGGGATTGACTTTCCAATTATTATTTTAATTCAAGACTTGAGATTGTTTAATTTTAAATAATTTTGAGTTGTATTGTTTGAGCACAAGCTAATTTTAGATTGTAGACATACTTCTTTTGAATTGGATTAATATTTTGTATTGGTTTGTATTAAGACAATTCCTTGAATTTTTGTTTGCAAACATTTAGATTGTCATTTGAATTCCTAATTGAGTTTTTATTATTAATTTAATTGTCAATTTGGTTTATCCTCTCGATTGTTTAATTGGGTTGGTTAATTATCTAGTTGTTCAATTGGATAATTATAAATAAGATTTCCAAAATTATTTTGAAATTAATTGTAATTGCTTTTTAATGGATTTCATTAACTAGCGCTTATTCCATTATGAGTTTTCTAGTAGATTAAGTGTTATTAAACTTGAAGGTTTCCCATTTTCAATCAATTGATTAATTCTATTAATTCTAATTTTGTATCAATCTACCTTTGATCTAATAAATTGATGCGGGCTAAGAATGCTAAATCCATACAAATCCTTAGTTGTCCCCTCCATCGTCATAACTGAGCTTAATCTTTGTTGTTTGTCTTGCTTTTAATTAATCACTTTGTTTAGGATTTTAATTCCTCTTTCATAAAATACCTCCAAAAATTGTATTCATGTAGGTAAGTTTTGTTCCCATATAAGTTTCAGAGTCAATAGCATTAGTGCATTTAGTTAGTTTAATTGCATTTAGGTAGTAGTATCATGCATTTTAGTTTAAGTCTATTCCATTGCATTTTTTGTCACTTAAAAAGCAATCCTAAAGAAAACTCATAGCTTACTCCCTGGGAGAATGACCTAGGTTGACCCTAAACTACATAATTACACCAGTGGAAAAATGACTTTTTAGACCAGTCAAAAAAGAATTTTTAGACCAGTTGTGGATTAGGTCTTGTTACAGCCGGTCTAAAAAGTCTGTTACTTTTTAGACTCGTTGTAGCTACAATAGGTATAAAAAGTTCTATTTTTTTAAAAAAATGGTCTTCTTACAAATTAACTCTACCGAGTAAGCCATTTCAACAACATCTATCCCAGATTCCATAGAAGCAACAACATCACACATATTTCACAGAAGCAATAATAGCAGCAAGATCAACAGCAAGCACAAATACAGGTGTAGGTGATAGCAGCAAGAACACTTAATTTTGAGCCATAAATCAAATGATTTAGCTAACAATTGGTGAAATATTACAAGATATCAAGGTTTAAGATCAAAATAAACAATAATGAATTTCTACTGGTTAGAATCATATTTTTGCAAATTGCAGCAATATTAATTCATATACGTGAGTTGACAATCAGTTCAATCTGAGAAATTCAAGTGACAAGCTTAAATCAAATTCCAGGAACTTGAAAATGCACTCAACAACTGTCTAGACCTAAAACTCAGCTTATGAATCAATTTCAATGAGCAATGTGAAGGAACGTCCAAATAGAATAATTTGCTCAGAAATAAATGCAAAACTTTGAATGACAATGGTAACAATAAAATTCAAGGACTGATACAAGCAACAGCAAGAAATTCCTCAGTATATACAAAAAATTCCTCAGATTTATAGAAAAAACAAAGGGAAGAAAAGTACAGAGGTCAATCCCTTAAATCCCATGCCTGTATCACTTATATCCCAGAAATTGTCCTACACAGATACATAAACTCATTTAGAAATTCATACAACATAAGCAATATGTATAAGAACAATGTATAATATAACATTGAATTCAAAAACTCATTATTTTTTAAAAGCTCATAATGAATTCAGCACAACATCTGTATATGAAATGAATATATTCTTCAGGAAAGGGATTAGCAAGATCAAACATCTGTAACACCAAAGCCAAACAAGACATTAACTTGGTAACTTAAAAAAAATAAAGTAATACAAAAGTTCTAAAATATATAGTTACCTCTTTAGTAAAATCAATCATGCCTAGAGTGATAATATTGTAAATGTGTTTCAAAACATAAAGACCACATAAGTTCGACCCTGGTGGTTGCCTACGGCTCTGAAAAAGAACATGATATCATTGAAACAAGTATAAAAGCATGGCTTATTGAGTACGTTCTTAAAACAAACCAATATATACTAACCTTTGGCATGATCCATATAGGGTCTTTTTAAGTCACGAACATACTTACCACAAGCAGTGTGTAAGAACGTCCGAATAGCCCTACATCAAAATCACAAAGGCTACTTATTTTACACAAATCCCATAAACTTTGCACACAAAAGGTAATAATGCAATAAAGTAATGGTCATTGAAAAAAAGAGAAAAATATGAAGCAACATAAAGCATTATATATATATATTATGAAATATAAATTTGTTTCTTACCCATACACATATGCAACCAAGAAATACTCAGTTGCGGTTTTACTAAGCCTATATGATAAGTATGTATGTCTGATAGCAGTAATGGTCCATTTCTCTTGGATTTGAACTGGGTAGAGGAATCTAAATTTATCACTATTGCTAGAGGAGACCAACCTACGATTCATGTACCTACTATAATGCAAGCATACAAACAAAGATAAATGAAGAAATTTTTAAAATATTTACTTCGAATTGAAGAAGATACTTACGCTAAGAATAGTTGGACAATTGCAATCATATGATTTTGTCTAAAAGCTACCAGGGACATTAAATCATCCCTCTCAAGAAAGCATGTCACCCCTAACTTGCCAACAAATGAATCTATAGGCCATTATCTTGTTTGAAAGGATGTATCATATGCTATCATAATCACTTGTTGCATGATATTCAATGGAGGCCGTGAACCTTCTTGGGTGAAGGGAGCTGAACTTGCTGGGGCTTTGATCAGGGTTTCCTCAACTCAAATAGAAACAAGGTTCTTTGGCCACAAGATGAAAGTATCTAGGACATCCCTCATAATCTTCAAATCATCAGAAGGAATAGGGACAGGTGCATCTAGAAAGATCACTTCTTCAACTGATACTCTGACTTGATCATCTTTTTATTTCTTGGTGGTGAACAGTTGATCCCAGGTTATACACACTCCCCCGTGCAACTAACCATCTCAAAGGATCCTCGACAAAAATATTACAAGGGTCAGCAATTTCTCTTGTAGGACCCTTTGATGACTACCCAATATTACAACAACTTTTTTCAGTGCCATGCTTATTAAGAGCAAGCGATTGTGTCTGGAAGCACTGGTATCTTGTCTTGAGCTCATAAGCTGTTGGAAATTGTACCCTTAGGGCCAATCATTATACTTTGAACATTATTAATTTATATGAAATTTCTCTATTATGTTATCATATTATTTGCATGTTAATTGTGATAATTGTATCCTTGGATAAATCATAAAGATTGTCCTAAAATGTCCCTGGTCGATCATCTATATGGGAGCATAGATGAAAAAAGATCAGTATGACTTTGATAAGATATGGAGATACAAATCGAAGTCTCAGGCACTTGTAAGAGTACAAGGTGCTGGACTGACCCACTATGAGAGAGCTACATGGATCAAGTCATAAGCTTTTCTCATGTACAACCATGTCATAATACCCTTTGACCTGAGGTCGTCATGGATTCCTATATGAGAGTTGCTAAGCTTTGAACTAGTCAAAAGTCACTTTTGACTGGGTGATGATAAAGGCTACGATCGGGCTTGGTGGTTTTTAATACAGAGGAATACGAATGATCAAGATGGAATTGTCCCTTACATTAGTAGAGAGATATTACTGGGACCCTTGATGAGGAGTCTGAGAAATATATGGCCATACTATGATAGAAAGGAGTTTCCATTTATATTGTCAGACTACTTAGGAATTGAGAAAGTAATGGTCAGGAACAAGAGGATGACATTATCCATGCGTCATCCTTGACCGATATATCGTCTGACAAAAGGGACATGACATGGTTGTATGATAGGTTGCATCGTCTTAACGATCCTCATATGATTGGGTAGTCGTGATATCTTGCTAGAGGCCGCTTATGACTTGTGGGTTAGTACAGTTATTGGTCCACTGCCAACTTCATATGGGCCTACAGGTTGCACACAAGAATGGCCCAACACAAGATAATATTTGATTTAGGGTGGATGAATTTTATATTTATATATATAATATATATATATATAATTCGTTAATAATATTATATAGTTATGTATTTTTGAAATACATATCTTGTATATATATATGTATATATATTATATGATATTATTATATTGTGTTAGTTTTAAATTTAATTTATTAAGATATATTAAATTTAATTACTAACATAATAGAGATATAGTATCTCAGATTTAATTTATGAAGATAACTTAAATCTAATGGCTCTTTATTTGGATTAAATAAATAGGTTAAATTAAAACTATTGGACAGATTTAATTTAAAATGAATTTATTTAATTAGCTCACCAAGATAATTAATTGTTGATTAATTTTGAAATTTGAATATAGCCCTTATAGGTTATAAACTTGATAGAGCAGAGATACTCAGGATACATGAGAATTGAGAGCCGTAAGGGAAACCATAGGAGATATTGGAGGCGCTAGTACGTAGTCCGTGTTGGAGAGCATTCGTGTGGATACGGTAGAGGGAGAGGACCTGAGGTGTTGGCTTCTAGAGATTTTGAAAATCCTAAGTTAAAAAAGGTACGAGTTTTTTCTAACCCGATTTAAACGCTGTTGATAGATCCTTGATTAGGATCGGTGAAAATTTTTATAATTCTTCCACTGTGCCTTCCGATCCTAACATAAACACCATCATTTTCTCTTTCATCTTGCTCAACCAGGTGTCTAATAGTGCATTAAATAATGCTTCTGCCTAGGCCATTGTTTTCACTCTTGCAGTAGCCAACATATGCTTAAATTCCTTCCAGTCACGATGCTTGAGGAATGGCGTGAAGGGGATCCAAAGTAATCCCTTATGCTTACCCCTCATCTAACTCCCCTAACATAGCTTGGATGCTCATGTTTGCAAGTAGCAACAGTTAGGAAATCATTCTTGCCCTCTGACCTAAAATATCCCTTGGCTTGTGTTTTTTCTAAGTTGCTCCTGTAAGATAATACAAAATAACAAACATAAGTAATGAAACATTTTTATTATGTAATTAATAACAACAATGATATATACTTACAATTTTTTCACCAACTATATGAGATTGTTCACTCATATAAGACCCACTCCTCTTTTTGGTGAACAAACATTCATTTTTCTTCATGACTAATCGGAGATGGTGGAGAAAGAAGAACAGAAGGATCGGATTGAGATGCTTCTTCTAATCTCTTCTGTTTAGCTGCCAATAAGTCTTTTTCAGCCTTTGCATAACCCCATGAGATATTGTATAAGGGTAATCATTATTTCTATCACTCTCTTGTGATTTTTGCCTTTACGAACTATTGATAAGTAATTAAAATGCAAAATAAGTCAATTCACCAAAGCTTATGGAGTAGTCAGAAACCTAAAAAATTCTTGCTAAGTCACTTCATCAATATATGAATACTTACTGCACGGAGTAGGATGAGGCTCACCATCTTTCACCTCGATATGAATATAATTGTTGGCCAAATTTGTGTTAAACTACCTCTAGCACTCACAACAATATGTCATTGTCTTATTGTAAAGGATTTCACTCTAAGGAATGTCGTAAGTGAGCTATAATGCATGCATTGAAGGAGTAAGTGAAAAATTTGTGACAAATTTAATAATCATTACATGCAAAAGAGAACTATATACCTGGACAGTGTCCCGAATATGTTGCTTCACATTTTCATTAACATTTCTCCACTCCTCTATCAAGATGTTAGGCTTGTTACATGCAAGAAGGTCGACAAAACTCTTACACGGCTTGCATTAGGCCTGATTGGTTTGAAATATCTATCAAACTCAATCGGTATCTTTTGCCTAGCACTTCGACTGAGGGAAATGTCTCTCAATCATGTGCCATGTCTACCCCTCCACACAAGCTAGTTACTGGGCTAACTTTGATTCTTGATTAGAGCATTGCTAAGCTCGCTTTGATTAATACTAGCTAGCTCACTCTGATAAGCACTAGGTGGCTCTAGCTTCTCTATACTAGGACACCTTAGATCCATCATTTACTATTAGAATTCATGTTTTGATGATAACAAAATGTAATTAAGTATTTTGACAAGAAACTCATGTTTTGAAAGTATGAATTGGTTATCAACTATGTTAGATATGATGAGTTTTGATGATGTCAAATATAGATGTCAAATAAAAGCAAAATGTTTGCATAATATACTTATCTTCTACATTGACTAACTGCTATATTTAATGTTGCATATCTTATAGATTAGTCAAGCAAAGGAAGAAGAAGATTGAAGATAATCAAGAAGATACTTGGTTGGTGTAACCCCCTTCCTTAATGGTCAAAATTAAAGTTCACAAATACGTAATTATGTTGAATTACAAACCAAACGATAATTTGAAACTTGTTAAAAATTCCATCCCCAAAATAGGGTTTTCAAAAACTTTCCAAAACCTGTTCAACGCAGTCTCATTCTCACATTTCAAATATATAATTGGCCTGTGCAGTTTGATTTCATTCATAAATATCATAGTCAACAAAAATTCCTGACACATACAGGCTTCGTTAAATCATCTAAGGGTTTACAGGGCACAATTGCCCATTTTCAGTTTCCTATATAAGGGATTACACAAAAGTATTCAATATCTACAATATGTACAACAAATCCCCAACAAAATATCCAATAGTCAATGGCATGATAACCAATTATCCAAAATTAAAACTCCAAGCTTGGAGCTCTAACCACCCTTGGTCTCCTACTTCTCCTTAGAATTGTTTGCCCTGGCTATGGATTAGTTTATGGAAAAAATGAGATTTAAGAGAATCCCAATAGTAACCATTCACTTATAACATGTACAATCACAAAGCATTTAAGCAAATCACAATACAGTAGCACAATAACGGCATTTACAACAGCAATGGTAGGTGTAACTTGCGTCAAATCCACAACTGGTCACGCTGTCATACACAATGGCATGTTTCACCACGGCATATTTCACAATGGCATAGTTTACAATAGCAAGTTACACAACGGTATGTTTCCACAATGGCATAACCACACCAGCATGTTTCTCAACTTCGTGTTTCACAACGGCATGTTTCCTACGACATATTTCACACAGAATATTCACAACGGTATAACCACATTGGCATGTTTCACACGCCATTTCCATGATAAGACATACATACAATGTATCATACATAATATAAGAGAAAGGGTTACTACCTTGTTCTTTTCATGCATGCTCTAGTACCGGCTTATCGTGTACAGGGTAAATGTCAAATCCTATAACCATAATTAAGGATGAAGATTTACTCTCTAATCCATAACTCAATTCCAAAACACTTCAAGTTGGTTATCGTTTGAGGCCTTTAAGTGGCTACCAAAACCTAA
Source organism: Inga laurina (assembly GCA_963855925.1). Classification (NCBI taxonomy): domain Eukaryota; kingdom Viridiplantae; phylum Streptophyta; class Magnoliopsida; order Fabales; family Fabaceae; genus Inga; species Inga laurina. The sequence goes on along the minus strand of OY979702.1, from coordinate 28,349,830 downwards.
ACAGATGCCTAAAGGGTTGGAAAAAACTTGACCGAAGAGCATCTTTCAGAAATAAAAAACACAACTTTTCAGGGGTTGACTGCGGCTAAGCCATCCACTGGCCATGTCCAACGGATGGTCAGAAAGATTTGGGTTGTGGCTAAGATCCATAGGCCACAGCCAAAATTAATTCAGAAACTTTTTGAGCTGTGGCTAATAACTAGTCAGAAGGTTTTGGGTTACGGCTAACATCCACTAGCTGCGGACAACCTTTGGCCTATTTCCTGGCTTATTTTCAAATGACCATAACTTCTTACACAGACATCAAACCACCCAGACTTTATATCCATGGAAAGATTGAAATGTGTACTACAAAATTGAAAAGTTTCACAACATTTCAATACCATTTACTATTTAAAATCTCTATTCAAAGTTGGTCCCCTACACAGCATTTTACACTTAACATTTTCTAGTATTTTCTAGTTTTGCACCGAATGTTCACAAAGGTTCCAAATTGCACAACAAACACTACTCCCACACAATTTTCCCCAGGAATCAGATTACAACTTCAAAACACCCAAATTCACATCCCAACTATATGTTCTGTTTTGATGAAAACAAAACAACCAACCACACTTTGCTAAACTTTACATTCAATGATCCGAACTAATTCTATTATCCAAAAGACACAACAATACATCATTTCCACAACAAAACTACATGCAATTCACGCTATCCAAAATCATGGGAAATCAGGGAAAATTTCCAAAAATTTAAAACTCAACCAATAGTCACAACTTATATACCAAAAGGTAGCTAACACTCACCTCTTGCACTTTCCCAAACTTGTTTCTTAATCCACCAACCTCCAATTTTTCTCAAGCACTAAAACACCTCTTCTTGAAAATCTAAAACCATAGGATGAAAGTTCTTATCAACATGAACAACATTAAAGAAGTGAGTTTGAGCACTCAAGGTCAAGATCTCACCTAAATCTTGAGCTTTTCCTTTCTCTTTCTTCCTTCAACAATAGTGTAAATAAGAGAGAGAGAGAGAGAGAGAGAGAGAGCAAGAGAAAGATATGACAATAATTAAATGATCACTCTTTCCCCTTCCCATGCCTATGACAACAAAATAGAGAAGAGAGAGGGAAGAGAAAAGAATAAAATAATACTTTTGACTTAATCCAACTACCACCCTCCATCCAATGGTGACACTTGTCCCAATCTCATGACTTCTCATCAAGTAATTCTCTAATTAATTACTCTAACTAGCTCCATTAACCATTTAGTTACCTCACTAGCTCTTTTAGTTAGTAATTAATTTCTTCATCAATTACTGACTAATTGGCTGATAAATTTTTTATTCTTTCAATTTTGCCCCTGATTATGGCACATTCACATGAGTTGCCACATGACACGTACTTAAATTCCTTTTCCCCTCTTCATGCACCATTCCCTTTTATTTTAGCCCAATAATAACTTTGCTACATAATAATACCAAAATACAGGGTTTTGGGCATTTCCAATAGCAAACTCAATCATAACCCATACTTTATTTCAAAAATGCATTCATCAAACATTTATTAAAATCTCATTTGAAGTCATTAGCCCTTGATCAGAATTTAGGGCATTATAATTCTCATCCTATGCAATAAATTTCGTCATTGAAATTTGATACACATCATGGTGCATGAACTCCAGGAACTTCCTCTTCATGTCCGCTTCCGCTTCCCAGGTGGCGTACCTTAGAGAAATTCCCTTCCAGACCACTTTCACAAATGGTATGCTCCAATGTCTAAGCCGTTGCTCTTCATAGTCGATGATTCATTCTGGCTCTACCGCATAAGTAAAGTTATCCTGCAAGTCGACATCTTCATACTCAATGATATGCTCAAGGTCTGGTTAGTACTTCTTCAATTAGAAAACATGGAACACATCATGAAGTGTACTCATGTTTAGGGGTAGGGCTCTCCAATAGCTGTTGTTGTAGGCGAACTTGGCAAGTGGAAGAAAGTAGTCCTAATTTCCTTTAAAGTCTAGGACACACACTCTCAGTATATCTTCCTATGTCTGAATAATCCTTTTTGACTATCTGTCTATCTGAGGATTGTAGGCCATACTGAATCTCAATTTAGTACCCAGAGCTTTATGCAAAGCCCTCTAGAATCTCGAAGTAAAATGGGGATCTCTATATGAAATGATGTTCTTTGGTGTGCCATAAAACCTCACAATCTCCTATTAGGATCGGCAGGCATAGCGGAAGAATTTTCAAATTTTCCTTGATCTTAATCGAGGATCTATCGACAGCAATTAAACCCAGTTAGAAAGATTCGTATCTTTTTCAATTCAGGGTTTTTGATCTCTAGGAGCCAACACATCAGGTCTGCTTCCTTTACCGGTATCCACACAAATGCTCTCCTACACAAACTATGTGCTAGCGCCTCCAATGTCTCTTAGGGTTTCCCTTGCGGCTCTAAATTCTTATTCGTGTATGAGTATATCTGCTCTATGTCATTTATAACTTTTGAGGGCTATATTCGAATTTCAAAATTAATCTTTATTAATTTCAAAATTAATTAACAATTAATTATCTTGATGAGCTAATTAAACAAATTTAGTTTAAATTAAATATGTTCAACAGTTTTAATTTAACCTATTTATTGAATCCAAATAAAGAGCCATTATATTTAATTTATCTTCGCAAAATTAAATCTGAGATACTATATCTCTATCATGTTAGTCATTAAATCTAATTTATCGTAATAAAATTAAATTTAAAACTAACATAATATAATAATATCATATAATATATATACATATATATAAAATATGTATTTCAAAAATACATATATATAATATTATTAACAAATTTTATATTATATATACATAAATATAAAATTCGTCCACCCTAGATTAAACACTATCTCATGTAAGGCTATTCTTGTGTGCAACCCTGTAGGCCTATACGAAGTTGGCAGTGGGCCAATAACTCTACTAACCCACAAGTCGCAAGTGGCCTCTAGCAAGACATTATGACTACCCAATTCATATGAGGATCGTTAACACGATGCAACCTATCATACAACCATGTCACGTCCCTTTTGTCACACGATATATTAGTCAAGGATGAGGCATGGATAATGTCATCCTCTTGTCCTGGCCATTACTTTCTCGATTCCTGAGTAGTCTGACACTAGAAATGGAAACTCCTTTCTATCATAGTATGGCCATACATTTCTCAGACTTACTCATCAAGGGGCCCAGTAATATCTCTCTACTAATGTAAGGGACAAATTCTATCTTGATCATTCATATTCCTGTACATGAAAAACCATCAAGCCCAATCATAGCCTTTATCATCACCAGGTCAAAAATGACTTTTGACTAGTTCAAAACTTAGCAACTTTCATGTAGGAACCCATGATGACCTTAGGTCAAAGGGCATTATCATATGGTTATACATGAGAAAAGCTTATAACTTGATCCATATAGCTTTCTTATAGTGGGTCAGTCCAGCACCTTGTACTCTTACAAGTGCCTAAAATTTGATTTATATCTCCATATCTTATCAAAGTCATACTGGTCTTATTTCATCTTTGATCCCGCATAGATGACTGATCAGGGACATTTTAGGACATTCTTTATGATTTATCCAACGATACAATTATCACAATTAACATGCAAACAATATGATAACAAAATGGAGAAATTTCATTAAATTAACAATATTCAAAGTACAATGATTGGCTCTTTGAGCTCAATTTCCAACATCTCCCGTATATAAATTTCTGCCAGTCTGTCTGGAGAGTAAGTAGCATTGATCGGTATGAAATACATCGACTTCGTTAGCCAGTCAACAATTACCCAGATCGTATCATAGTACCTGATCCTAGGTAATCCCACAACAAGGTCCTTGGTCATACTTTCCCATTTCCATTCCGGAATCTCAAAACTCTACAATAATCTTGGTAGCCTCTGATGTGCAATCTTAACTTTCTAGCAAGCAAGACACCGCATAAATGAAAGAATGACTTACACCAGAATCAAATAAAGCTTGCAACAAACTACTATTGAGAAGGATTTTACCTTGGATCAGGTTGGGGGACTTCCGAGCTTCCTCGTGCGTCATCACAAATACCTTACCTTGATTCATGGGCCTTGGCTCTATCAGTGATCATTGGCACTCAACAGAAATATGGCTTAATTGTTTACAATTAAAGCAAATCATTTGCCTCGTACAAGTTTTTCCAGTATGTGATTTCCCACAATGTATGCATATCAATACAGTTGGGGGTTTCTAATTATCATGGCCCCCCGATTGATAGGGCTTCTTACCACTGCCCTTCCGCTTCTGGGAAGTATTCCCTTTGTTGGGCTCACTATAGCTACCACTACCCTTGGTTAGATACATATCTCTCAGATTATTGTGATTCTACACTCCTCCACTACTTTGTTAAACTTGGTAAACTGGTAGGTGGCTAATCTCTTCCTCAGCTCATACCTCAAACCCCGGATTAACAAATCAGAACTCTACTCCTCATCATCCATATGATGCAAATAAGAAAAGTATCTGGCCAGCCAGATGAAACAAGATAAGTAATCATCATAAGTCTCCATATTACGCTGCTTGATGGCTAGGAATTCTGATTCTTTCTCGACCTACACAAATTTGGGGAAATATTTCTCATTAAACTATTCTTGAAATAATTCCCAAGTCACCGTACATTTCGGTTCCGCATCGTCAAGGCGATATTCCTCCACCACCGGTCGGCATCCCCCTCCAACTTGTAAATGGCAAATTTTGCCTTTCGTGTACTTTAAAAATTTTCTCCAACCGATTCAACCAATCCTCAGCTACTTGGGGATCAAACCTCCCTCAGAACACTAGAGGTGTATGTTTGCAAAATTTGGAGACCCAATATTATAGATATCTTTCCCCTTGGACTGGTACCCCTTATGACTCCTAGTTAGGCACAATATGAGGTAGGGATTCCTAAGATCGATTTGACCCTTCAGCTGTCTCTTCCTGACGAGTCTCTTCTTAGGTTTCTTCATGGGTAGACTGAACCCTATCGGCATTGTGCTTTGCCCTTTCTTCCCTGACTCTTCTTTTAACTCATTGATCATATCTCTCTATTCTCTTATCATGCCCATCATTACTTGCATGGGATCAGGTGGATTGTCATGAATTTCCTCCACCTATGGGTTTACTGGTCTGATTTTCAGGAAAACTGTTATGTCTCTTAACTCTATAAATGATTCACCACGTCAATATCATAGCAAATATATACACATATCCCTTAAAACTCATATATATATATCCACAAATAGCAAGAACATTCATGTGTATACACAATAAGCAATCATAAGTTATCTTCCATCACTAAGGCAAAGAACTATGGGAGCTATTCTAGCAAAACCTACCCTTGCCAAGAACTACAACTCTGATACCATAAATGTAACCCCCTTCATTAATAGCCAAAATTAAAGTTCACAAATTCGTAATTATGTTGAATTAGAGACCAAAGGATAATTTGAAACTTGTTAAAAATTATATCCCTAAAATAGGGTTTTCAAAAAATTTCCAAAACCTATTCAATGCGGTCTCATATTCACATTTCAAACATAGGCCTGTGCAGTTCGATTTCATTAACACATATTAGAGTGCAACAAAACTTCCTGACATACTTGGGTTTCATTAAATCATCTAAGGGTTTACAGGGCACAAGTGCTTATTTTCAGTTTCCCAATAGGGAATTGCACAAAACTATTCAATATCTACAATATGTACAACAAATATTCAACAAAATATCCAATAGTTAATGGCATGATAACCAAATATCCAAAATTAAAACTCCTAGATTGGAGCTCTAATCGCCCTTCATCACTTGCTTCTCCTTAGAACCGCTTGCCCTGACTGTAGATTAGTTTATGGAAAGAATGAGATTCAAGAGAATCCTAGTAGTAACAATTACCTTATAACATGTACAATCACAAAGCATATAAGCAAATCACAATACAGCAGTACAACAACGACATTTACAGCAGCAATGGTAGTTGTGACTTGTGTCACATCCATGACTGCTCATGCTGTAATACACAATGTTATGTTTCACCACGACATATTTCACAACAGCATAGTTCATAATAGTAAGTTACACAACAAAATGTTTCCACAATGGCATAACCACATTAGCATGTTTCTCAACGGCGGGTTTCACAATGGCATGTTTCATGTGGAATATTTCATAGGGAATATTCAAAATGGTATAACCATACCGGCATGTTTCTCAACGTTATGTTTCACAATGGCATTTCCATGATAAGACATACATATAATGTATCATACACAATATAAGAGAAAGGGTCACTACTTTGTTCTTTCTATGCATGCTCTGGCACCGGCTTATCGTGTGCAGGGAAAATACCAAATCCTACAACCATAATTAAGGACAAAGAGTTATTCTTTAATCTACAACCCAGTTCCAAAATACTTGAAGTTGGTTATCATTTTAGGCCTTTAGCTGTCTACTAGAAGTCTAAACAGATGCCTGAATGGTTGGGAAAAACTTGACTGAAGACCATCTTTCATAAATGAAAAAAAAATTTCAAGGGTTGGCCATGGCCAACGAATGGTTAGAAAGATTTGGTCTGCGGCCAAGATCTACTAGACGTGGCCAAAATCAGGTCAGAAACTTTTGGGCCGCAGCCAACATCCTTGGGCTGCGCTAGAAATAGGTCAGAGAGTTTTAGGCCGTGACCAATCTTTGGCCTGTTTCCTAGCTAATTTTCAAATAACCATAACTTTTGGCATATACATCAAAACGACCCAAACTTTATATCCATGGTAAGCTTGCAATGTGAGATACAAAATCAAAAAGTTTCACAACATTTCAATACCATTTGATATTTCAAATCTCTATACAAATTTGATCCCCTACACAGCATTTTACACTTAACATTTTCCAGAATTTTCCAGTTTTGCACCAAATGTTCACAAAGGTTCCAAATTGCATAACAAAACTACTCCCACACGATTTTTTTATAAGAAATCTAATAATAACATCAAAACACCCAAATTCACTCGCAACTATATGTTCTGTACACAACAACCAACCACACTTTGACAAACTTTACATTCAATGATCTAAAACAATTACATTGTCCAAAAGACCCCACAACAAAACAACATGCAATTCACACTATCCAAAATCATGCAAAAATAAGGGTAAAATTCCAAAGATTTAAAAATCAACCAATAGTCACAACTTATATATACCAAAAGGTAGCTAACACTCACCTTATACTTTCACAAACTTATTTCTTGATTCACCAACCTCTAATTTTTCTCAAGCACCAAAACACCTTCTCTTGAAAATTTAAAAATATAGGATGAAAGCTCTCATCAACATGAACAACATTGAAGAACTGAGTTTGAGCACTCAAGGTCAAGAACTCACTTAAATCTTGAGCTTTTCCTTTATCTTTCTTCCTTCAACAATGACACAAATGAGTGAGAGAGAGAGAAAGAGAGAGAGGAAACAAGAAAGAGATATGAAGATAATGAAATGATCACTCTTTTCCCTTCCCATGCCTATGACAGCCGAATAGAGAAGAAAGAGGGAAGAGAAAAGAATAAAATATTGCTTTTGACTTTATCCAACTACCACCCTTCATCCAATGGTGCCACTTGTTCCAATCTCATGACTTCTCATCAACTAATTCTCTAATTGATTACTCTCATAGTTCCATTAAACATTTAGTTACCTTACTAGCTCTTAGTTAGTAATTAATTTCTTCATAAATTACTGACTAATTGGCCTGTAAATTTTCCATTCTTTCAATTTTGCCCCTGATTATGGCACATTCACTGGAGTTGCCACATGACACATACTTAAATTCCTTTTCCCCTCATCATGCGTCATTCCCCTTTATTTAAGGCCAATAATAACTTTGCCACATAATACTAAAATATAGGGTTTTTGGCATTTCCAATGGAAAACTCAATCATAACCCATACTTTATTTCACAAAAGCATTCATCAAACATTCATTACAATCTCATTTGAAGTCATTAGACCTTAATCAGAATTTGGGGCGTTACAGTAGGATTTTGAAGAATGATCATCAATTCAAGATATCCAGTTGGATTATGAAGAATGATCATCAAGAGGAAGAACAAGAAGATATCTTGTATATTAGTCAAGCAAAGAAAGAAGAAGATTGAAGATAGCGAAGAAAGAGATTGAAAAAAGAAGAACTTGCAAGAACTAATGGGAATATCAAGATCCAAACTATTAGAAGTGATACTTGAGGTTTCTATGGTCAAATAGAAGCTAGATTGGGTCAATATGAAGCTAAATGACTTATACGGAAGTTATGCTACCTCTAGAGGTGATCACTTGAGTAATCACCTAAGTGATATGCCACTACCTCATTTTTTAGGTGATCACCTGAGTGTTGACCCAAAATACTCCAGTGACCATTGGAGTGATGAGAATTCTGATGTGCACTATTTTCATGCAGCATAATAGAGGTCCGGTATTTTGCCCATATCTTTCAAACCACAAATTGGATTGAACTAAAACCGATAGAATATGAAACAAGACTCCCAACATAAAAAAGGGACACCAAAATCATATTCAAAGGAGTTCAGATTAAAGGGATATGGCCTTTTGAATTTGACACTAAAATAACCATTACATTACAAGATAGGTTTAGTATTTTGCATATAACTCTTAAACTGCATATCGAATTAAGATGAAATTAGTGCCATATGAAATTAGACTTAAAGAGCTTTCCATGGATAGATATTTTGTCATATTTGAAGTTATATACTGAGAGATATGCCTTCTAAAAGTTGACATTGGAAACTTTGAAGACAGTAAGGAACAGTAGACACCCCTTCGATCATAACTTTCAGATTAATGGTTAATGTAACCCTCTTCTATAATCATATCCAAAATACAACATTAGAGTGAAATACAGACCAATAAAAATCAAAATTCATTTGCATTCACATTCTTAAGATAGGGTTTTCACAAATTTCTTTAACAAACACTTTAACCTGGTCTCACATTCATATTTCGAATACAATTACCTCGTGAAGATAAATCACATTCATATAAATATCAGAGTGCATAATAATAATACCGAAAATCCCGGGTTCATACCTTCACTAAAGATACGTAGTGCACATACGCCCTTTACAACTTCTCAAATGGGGATTACACAATACTTAATCCAAATACACATTCTAATCTATCATCTGAACATATACAATTATCCCAACATATAACAATAACCAACTACCAAATCCAAATGCCCATAAGGGATTCTCGCCGCCCTTAGTCGCTTGCTCCTTCCTTGAGCCACTTGTCCTGTCTAAAATGTTGGTAGGGGAGGGTGAGATTCTAGAGAATCCCAATAGGAAACATATACCAATATGTATGCAAGATAAGTGTTTAATGCATGACATGCTTGCATCACAATAACTCGTGTACACATAATGATATATCCGCATGCTCAATGTTTCAACAACATACTCATGGCCATAGCATAAATAGAAACAGAGCTTCAATCATTCATATATGTTTCACATAATCAAGCAAAGCAATAACATGCATCAATACATAAACACAAATATCAATACATGCAGGAGAGGTAAGTTCCCTATACTTATTCTTCGACGTGTGCTCCAGCATAGCTTACTCACGATCAGACGAACATCGAACCATGATCAGGGTGAATATCGAACCCTATAACCAAAACAAGGATATAGGGTTATTCTCTTTTCCAAATCCTTACTTGAATAACACTTATCGTTGGTTATCATTCATGACCTTTAGGTGGCTAATCAAAGCCTAAACACATGCCTAAAGGCTTAGGAAACACTTAACCCAAGGTTACCTTTTAAAAGTCCAAAATGCTGATTTTTGGGGGTTGCCCATGGCCAGCCTACCCATGGGCCCTGGCCAATGGATGCACAGAAGGTCTTGGGCCGCGGTTCATAACCTCTGGCCATGGCCAAGAAAATTCTGTTTCCTGGCTGAACTTTCAAAAATCATAACTAATTCTTGAAAAATCGAAATGAGGTGATTCCAAAGCAAAATGAAAGCTATTTAAGTCCTATTTATAGGAAAAATATGGATTATTACTCAAAATCACCACAAAATTCCAGAATTACACAAAACTCAACACTGCCCCAAAACAGAGTTCAGTTTTGATCTCAAACTTTGGCAAAGCATAATTCTCAGTTCACAAAATGAAATGACACAAAATATATGTCCATTTTGAAGCTTGGGATGTAAAATTTAATACTGAAAATTTTCAGAATTTTCCAACATGATTTGTTCATTCAAAACGTTCATGTAAACTGACTTCCCAGACAGAGTTCACACAAGATAGATTTTCCAATTTTCTACCAAAGTGTCCAATGGCTCCAAAATTAACAATCAAGCCTATTCCCACATAAATTTTCACAAGGAACACAATGGTAGCCTCAAAATGACAGAAATCACAACCCAATTACATACCCTTTTTTTGCCCAACGCACAAAACCAACACAAAGTTCCCAAACTTCACCTTTAAGCTTCAATTCTATTCTATTCATTCAAAACACTAAACAAGGCACTAATTCCATGACAACAACATACCATACTCCCCCATAACCTTGAATCATGAAAATTAAGGCTAAAATTCCATAAATTCAAGGCCCAACCAATGGCCACAAAACTCATATGAAAATGAAGCTTTCACTTACCTCAACAACTTTCCCAAAGAAGTTCTTCGGTTCTCCAACTTCTAGATTTCCTTGTATGCTCAAAACACCACCAATGGAAAATCTAAAACCATAGGATGAAAGCTCTTAACAAGAGGAACAATTTTATAGAAGAGTATTTTTCCATTAGAAGCCATTTAGAGGGTCAAATACTCACCTTTTACACAAAGTTCTTCCTCTCACCTTGGGCTGCCATGGCTGAACAAAAGAGAGAGAAGGAAGAGAGATAAATGAAAGTGGAGGAGATGAATAAATGATGATAATCATACTCCCTCCCACACTCTTCATCGAAAAACAACGAGGGAAGAGAGAGAGAAACTATTAAAATATTTCATTTGACTTTTACTCACTCTCTTGCTTCACCTCCATTTGCCACATGTCAACTTTTCATTGGCTTCAATAAAGCAAGTAACTAATTAGTTACTCTAACCATTCCATTAGCCATTTAGTTATACATCTCATTGTCTCTTAATTAGTAATTAATCTCTTCCATTAATCACTAATTTAGAGCCATTCTTTCAATTTTCCCAACAATTATGGCATATTAATTAATATTGCCACATAATACATAATCACATTCTTTTCCTTCTTTCATGCACCATTTACCCCTATATTTAGCATAATAATTATTTCATCACATAATTATGCTAAAATACAAGGTGTTGGGCATTTCCAATACTTAATCTGGATCTCAAATCCACATTAATCCACATAATCATTCACAATAATTGTAATTAGCCCTTAATTGAAATTTGGGGTGTTACATTTTCTTTGAACATTAGAGCCATGAAAATTTTGTATAGTGCTTTAACCAAAAATGATTTTGAGAAAATTAGATTTTGTTCTAATGCTAAAGATATCTTGGATACTCTTGATTCTATGTATATTTCTAACAAGTGTGTTGAAGTTAAAAGTATTGGCAGTTCATGTGAAACTACAAGTTGCGTATCTATGATGCAAGAACAATTAGAAGTTGTAGATGAAGAAAGAGAAATTATAGAATACTTCCATGATCTAGTCAACATAGAAGAACAAGAGGAAGATGATTCCCAAGAAGAGCTCAACATGAACAAACTTGATGAATCCTTATCAGAAGCTTAAGATGAACTTAAGGTAAAAATTTCCAATTCTCCTTGTGTATTGAAGATAAATGATTTTGAAAGATTGGATAAAATTGTTTCCCAACCAATTATTGATTCTATATAGAAAAGCAAAAATGTTTTCAATCATGCTAGAAAATTTATTGGGAAGAAAGAATGTTCAAATAGAAATTATTTGTGTTTCAACTCTCATGACTGACACAATACTTGCTTAGAATGTCATAATGCATGTCATTCTATTATTTGTAATTATTGTGGCAAATCAAGTCATATTTCTCATACATGTTATATTAGAAGAAATTCTAATATGAGAAATAAATATGTTTGAGTTCCAAAAAGACATGCAAAGTCCAATGCTAACAATCAAGGACCTAAGTATATAGGGTACCAAAATGTTCATCTAATACTTTATGTATGCGGATTGAATCTAAGAAGCATGGGCATAAGGGTATGGGGATGATGAAGAAGAAGCCAAGAGTATCTTATGCACCAAGAAAGAGGTTCATATTATCTATATCAAAAAGGAGAACTATCGAAGCACCCATTACTGGAACTACAAAGTATAATCACAAAGAGAGATAATGGAGAAAAGTAGTACGTTCCACCTTAAGAATTGACTATCATAGAGTACTATTCAACTATTTTGAGGAGAGTAAGAAAGGGAGGATCTCTCAAGCATCAAGTAAAAGACTCCTGGAGTCTATATACTTTGAGAGAAGGTTACTAGCACCCAAAGCAAGGAATTCATAGTATCAACATCATTGAAAGATGCAGTAGGTAAGCAAAAGCAATCCTCCAAGTATTTAAGGTAAAGGTACACAATGATAAAACCAACTATGCTATTAAATGTAATATTTATTGAGGTTTTATATTTTAGAACCTTAGAAATGAGCATTGCAAACTATTTTTGAAAATATGTTTTTCACATCTAATAGAAAACTCATTTAATAAATTCATTTATAAAGAGATTGCAATGTTCAATAGTTTAACTATTATGCATAAACGCATATTTCAAAATAATTTTTTCCCATAAAGTCATGTTTAATTCATTATGCTCAATTATCTCAAATTAACTATATTCTTAAAGCATGTGAATTATGATTCCTACAAGCTAACCATGAGTAGATCCAAGTAAAACTGGATATCAAAGGAATAAAAAGATCTATATGGTTTTGTATCAAGAAGAAAGGAAGAGCTTCATCTCAAGATTATGATTGCATAGGATTTCACTCAAATCTTGGTGAAGTTGGACTTTAAAGCTACATTTTAAATGTGTAAACAAATGGAAGAATTACTTGAGACTTCACTGTGAGTGCCTAGCCAGCAATGAAAGAAGAAAAGATGCACGGTGAAGCATCACTCAAGTAACCAATCGAGTGATCATCATCACTGCGTGACAACTAGGATTGAATGTTCAATTGATAAGACCAATTGGAAGATTAGGAGGCAAAAGTCAAGGAATAATGCAAAAATGAACTTCCAAGGATAATTTCTTGAGTAATTACGAGATTACTTGAGTACGATATTGTCTTCTTTATCCTTACCTGATACTGTGCTTATATGAATTATTTATTTGGGTAATGAATAGCTACTCATAATTTCATACCATTAGTGTTTTCAAAATGTTTTTCAAATTGCTAAATAAACTGAAGGTGAAATTGTGCATAATCTTTCTATTTATTTGAGTTTTGATCAAAACAAACATTTCAAAAAAAAAAATGCTTGCATTCCAATCCATCCTATTTATAGAAGTTCATACATATGTTTTGAAAAATATTTATGTTTTGAATACTTTCAAATTGATTTGGAAAACTGGAAGTTAATATCTTGTGAATTTAAAATTAGAAATGCTTCAAATCCATTCACTAGAGCTTTTCCCCATCATTCACATATTATTTCTTGATATTAAACCTATTACTGCATGAACTCCTCAATTTTTATTTTCTAACAAGTTAGACCTTATGTCTAACAAGTTAACTATCTATATAAGTTTCAAGTGTATTCCCTAGAAAAGAATTATATATGCGAAAGCCGTGTGCCTAATGCATAAATCATTAGTTGACCAAGTAATTCCAAGCATTATGAATGTTCATTAATGCACTGAATCTTAATACATTAACCATTATTGTGGAATAACTTACTAGGATAATATTTTAGAACTCTGGTCATTTGGACTAACAACTATATGCTTCATATTTAATAAATCCATATACATGTTCTTGTTCATCGAATATTTTAACCATTGATATCAACTATCTTTGAATAACCAGTGTTATGTATTTGAATCCTTGGTTTGAATATTCTCAACTCTAACTGTCAAGACAATCCATGGATCAATAGCAAAGTCATAATGCTCATATATGTCCATCAAGCTGATCCTTTTGGTTATCCATATGACTCTTTCTCTTTGAAATTCTCCAACATGTTAACTCTAATAATTAACATTTTATCTTAGTTGAACTCCATAATAAAGCTTTCTGATACATATTTTATAACTATTGGCTTTCACCATTTTTAACATGAACATTGATTATAAACATGATTCAAAAATGAGTTTTTCATGTATTCAAAATCTCAATTTCACAATGCATTGTCATGATTTAAAATAAAATTTGAGATTTAAAATTTGCATATTTCACTCTTGGAAAACTTGATTTCATTCATGATTTATTATTTCATAAAAGTTGATCATTATGAATGGATTATCTACTCTCTTTTGATCCAACTTACTTGGATTGCATGAAAATATTTTCAATGACAAATTTTTCTATGCAAAGCATATTTGCATAATGTTATTTTGAAAACATCATTCTTGGTATCAATTATTTGCTATTCTTTATGGCATGAATTAATCGGATGACATTATAATTTTAATCTTTGTTGATTATTACACTCTTTTCTCAAATATCATATGGATTAATTGTATAAGAGCATAAGAGTTGTTATGTCTAATACTATGAGGACTCAAGAGAAGTTGGGTAACAAAAGAGCATGTATTTATACTTTTGTAGAAGTTGATCATGATGCTCTTCTTTTTGGTACAAAGAATAAAGGCTAACAAAGTAGGCGTGACTGGCAATATTACAATATAGGTAGTAGCAAAATATGTGGTATCACTAAAGTGATATCCTATCACTTGCAAGTGACTAGCTAGTGATGTAATCAGAAAAGGAGAAAGAGTAGGAAGATCTCTTAATGGCCACAGTAGAATTCAACTCAAAGAAGCTCAAGCCGAGAGCAAGGCCATAAATGATAGTGAATATACCAAGAGATCTTTTTGTCCAGCTGTCTATCTTGACTTGAAAATATTGAATGATACTCATGAGTTGAATTCATACTTCTAACACTATAAGCCTTCGCCATCCATCCATCTTCCCTATTACTAAAGGGAGTTAAACATCTATGCTGCATCATAAAGCCTACTGAGTTATGCTTTGAGGAAGACACTAAAATGTATAGAATCATCAAGCTTGGTGAGCCTATGAGGATTCTCAACTACAATCCTAGATCAATGTCTAATCTTCATAAAATTATATGGTACATCTATACTAAACCTATAGTGAAGAAGGCCAATAACATCACTCACTTCATCGAGAATTATTACATAATGGCATATATCATTAGCAAGAAGGAGAGGAACACTAGAGAGATTATGTCTTTCAAAGAACAAAAGGTACATATATACTTTTACAAGGCATATTCTAACAACATACCCTCTTTTGGTATCTCTATTCCTCAAGGCCAACAAGATATGGTAGCTAGAGCCAAATGAACCCCTTGTTAGGACTCCTATGGTTAAGAAACTACATATCCAAAAGGTGAATATACGCTTGTCACTAGTAGACAATATTAGCTAGAGACAGAGAACAGAACCTAAGTAATCAATGATAATGAAGAACAATCCTTAACTAGAGCTAAGTCAAATGGAGCCTCTTTCATTGGATCCACCATTCAAACAGACTAAGCTTTACTTGATATTACCAATAAAAAGCTTATTAAGGTTGTGAAGTTAGGACATTATGTGCTGTATCAAAACTCCCAAATGCTATTTATATAACACTGGACCTCCAAGTAATATGTGATCACTCCAAGTAATTCACAATCACTCCATATGATTCTGAGGATCACTCTAAGTAATATGCGATCACTCTAAGTGATTCTGAAGATTACTCCAAGTGATCTACAATCACTCTAAGTGATTCACAATCACTTTTTTTAAATTCTGAACCTCACTCCAACTTAACACAAGAGGCATAGATGATGGAAGCTAAGACTTCAAGGATAGATGAGATACAATACTTTGCTAAAGCTAGTCTCTCTGGTCCTTTATTATTTCATCCATATATCTAAGGCTATTTATGAAAGGAGCTTTAGCAGTCACAAACTTGCTACAAATAATGCCAAGTTCATCACTTTTGTGAATGTCAAGATTAGATAATGACTTGATCTACCAGAACTTCAAGGCCTTATTCCGAGCTTATCTTCAAAGAGACTGCATCTTCAGAGACCCTTAATACCGATCTCATCATCAGACAGTGAATGGTGCATCAATAGACTACAGAGGATTATGACTCGAGTAATTATGATATTATTTGAGTGAGATATTATATTCTTACTTAATTAAAATTCTCTAAGTTACATCACTCGAGTAAGCACTCGAGTGATGGTCGAGTATAATCACTTGAGTGATATAGGGTTATAGCCTTAAAACCCTGAATATCATCATTATTTTCAAAACTTGATCTTTAGATTTTCATACTTATTATCTCTATGAAATTTCTAATGATTTTACAAATCCAAGAGAGTTATTAACTATATTATTCACAATGATTTTCTTTTAAGCCTTGCATTCATTATGGGGGAGCTTCACATTTATTTGAAGCAAATCATTATAACATACTTATCTGCATTCACTCTCGTTGATTAGTTTTGATGATGGAGTACTTATATATCTTCTTTCCATGATCCTTAATTTGTATATATTTTATAGAAAGGACATTTTTGATACTTGATTGCACTAACTATTTTCTTTGCAAGAAAGATTTAAATTTGTGATATGAGAGTCTGTTTTGTGTAAGATCAATCCTCAATGTACTACAAGAAGAATAATAAAATTTGAGGACATATGCTTTAACATTTAATTAAGGGAAATATATTGGCTGCAACATTCAAAGTAACAAATACATATGCTAGTACAAATGAGCATTAAGAATATTGTTATAGAAATCTAAAATAAAAGCTCAACTCAATAGGAGATTACTGAAAACAACATATATCATAGTTGCACAGCGAAAGTGTGGTGAACACGACATCATGGATCTAACACAACAAGAAAAGAAGGTAATGGACTTCATAGATCAATCATCATCTTGCTAAATCCAAATAAGCATTTTGAAACCCACTAATGGAAAATTGACTTTATAGACCAGTTAAAAAAGACTTTTTAGACCGGTTGTGAATTAGGTTTTGTTATAGCAGGTCTAAAAAGTCTGTTTTTTAGACCGGTTGTTGTACTTTTAAGATCGGTTGTTCCTAAAATCGGTCTTAAAGGTCACCTCTAAGACTTGTTCTGCCTACAACCGGTCTTAAAGGTCTTAAATGAATCTTCAATGTGTGTCACAATCGGTCTTAAAGGTTCTATTTTATATATAAAAAATATCCCTTATATATATACACGCAGTGGATGCTCCAATTTTAACAGCAGTATAGAACAATCGTAGATTTCAATTTTAATATTCAAAAGCAGTAGTTTATAGCAGCAACAAATGTTCATACAAGCTAGTCACACATTGATGATTCATTTGCAGCACTTTAATTATAGTATGGAAAATATGGTAGCAAATAAAGTAAACTTCATTGGCTCAATTTCAGCACAAATGCACTTGTAGTTTCAGTCCTTAACTCAACAGATTGGGAAAGTATTTCACAGATTTAATTTACTATGACAGCTTTCTAAAGACTCAATTTTGTTCCAGCAAGGTAAATGAAATGCAAATGCACATTTTCACCAAGTTTCAAACAAGATCCACTTCTAATAGAGGCTAGAAACAGGGAAAAACTAGGAATGAGTTCAGACAATGTTAACAGCAGACCAGTGCAATAGAATGTACAGCAAAACTCATATGAAGATAATGCTTGACCTAACCCAACTTGCAGAAACAAAAAGCAGACAAGAAATATATCAAATACACAAAAAATGCCAAATAGATTTGCTCAATTTCAGTAAAGGCTTGATAGTGATGCAGAAATTTATTTAAATCCCATACTTCAAGAAATATGCATGACAGCTTAATGCACAACTTTGACAGTAATTCCAGTTACAGTAAAGTGCAAGCAAATTTGTCAAGAATTTAGCCAAAGGTAATGACCAACCTTAGTTTAGCATTAAATAACACCAACAATGCAATTAGACAATAAGGAGGACCAAATGACAGCAGTAATGAATCTTGAAGCAACAGAGAACAATGCAAAATGCAACGAATGAAATGAAGTGCATGTATTTGTCTATCTATATGCAACTCCCTAAGTATGATGTAAGTAATAGATTGCACTGATGCAACATAACAGATTTCACAAAAGCAATGACAGCAGCAAGATCAACAACAAGCATAAATAAAGGTGTAAGCCAGGTGACTTTAAATAAACTTCTAACAAATGGTAATTAGTGTAGAACAAGGTCCAAGATCAAATGTCACAATTTAAGCAACAAGCTAAAATCATATTCTAGGAACTCCAAATTTACTCCATTTCTTGCAATTTCAATGTGCAACATGAAGTTGTCTAAAACTAAAAACATGAAGGAATGTCCAAACAAACGAATTTACTCAGAAATGGATGCAAAACTTTGAAATGAAAATGACAACAATAAAATTCAAGTATTGATACAAGCAATAGCAGAAATTCCTCAGTTTTACAGAATACAAAGGGAAGAAAAATTACAAAGGTCATTCCCTCAAATCCCATGGCTCCTGTATCGCCCATATCACATAAATTGTCCAACACAGATACATAAACCTTGTTAGCAATACATATGAGAACAATGTACAATGTAACGTTGGATTCAAAAACTCACTATTTTTGTAATAGCTCATAGATGAATCCAGCACAACATGTGCGAATGAAATCAATATCTTTTTCAGGAAAGGGATCGCAAGATCAAACATCTGTAACACCAAAACCAGATGAAATATTAACTCAGTAACTTAAAAACAATAAAGTAATACAAACGTTCTAAAATATAAATTTACCTCTTGAGTAAAATCAATCATGCCTAGAGTGATAATATTGTAAATGTGTCTCAAAACATAAAAACCACATAAGTTAGACCCCTATGGTTGCCTACGGCTCTGAGAAAAAACATGATATCATTAAAACAAAAAAAAAAGGCATGGCTTATTACATTCTTTAAACAAATCAATATGTACTAACCTTTGGCATGATCCATGTAGGGTCCTTTAAGTCACGAACATGCTTACCACAAGTAGTGTGTAGGAATGTCCGCATAGCCCTATGATCATCACAATCATAAAGGTTATTGGTTTTACACAAATTTCATAAACTTTTCACACAAAAGGTAATAATGCAAGAAAACTAATGAGTTCATGGTCTTTCTCAAATCATTCCCTGGTTTGAAGTGGAGAGAACACAAGAGGATGACAGTGTAACTACTCTTGCATAGAAGAACCAACTGCCAAGAGGATGACAGTGTAACTACTCTTTACGATGAATCAGAGATAGTGGAGAAAGAAGAATAGAAGGATCGGATTGAGATGCTTCTTTCAATCTTTTCTGTTTGGCCGCCAACAAGTCTCTTTCAGCCTTTGTATAACCCCCACAAGACATTGTATGAGGGCAATAATTCTTTCTACCACTCTCTTGTGCTTTTTGCCTTTTTACCTACGAATAAGAAATTATACAAAAAGAAATTGTTATAATCAATTAAGATAATTGCTAAGTAAATAAAATGAAAAATAAGTCAACTAACTAAAGATTCTGGAGTAGTTCGAAGCTTAACAGATGCTTGCCAAATCACTTGATCGAGAAATGTGTACTTGTCACATAGATTAGGACGAGGCTGACCATCTTTCACCTCAATATGAATGTAATTGTTGGCCATATTTGTCTTAAACTTGCTCCAGCACTCATAACAATACGTCATTGTCTTGTTGTATAATATTTCACTCTGAGGAACGTCGTAGGTGAGCTGGAATGCATGCATTGAAGGAGTAAGTGACAAATTTGTGACATATTTGATAATAATTAATTACATACATAAGAGAATTGTATACCTGGATAGTGTCCCAAATATGTTGCTTTACCTTTTTATCGACATTTCTCCACTCTTATATCAAGATCTCAGCTTGTTGCATGCAAGAAGGCCGACAAAACTCCATGTGCTAACCAA
Source organism: Inga laurina (assembly GCA_963855925.1). NCBI lineage: Eukaryota > Viridiplantae > Streptophyta > Magnoliopsida > Fabales > Fabaceae > Inga > Inga laurina. Next base: position 28,329,566 of record OY979702.1, on the reverse strand, counting down.
TTTATTGTATCAGAAACCCATTCTTCTCTATCAACCTTTTGTTTGAACCAATGTGTGAAAGTTCTGTTATGCTCCTTAATTAACCTTTGTTTAGTCATTCGACTATTTTGTTTCCGTACAATTTATTTATGGGCATTTATGTAATATTGAACATTATCAACATTGTTCAAGATATACAAGTGGACTTATTGCAATTCATCAGCATCTATGCTCTTTACTGTTGCCCTACATCTCCTCCTTGATCATGACATTTAGGAAGGCCAATATGTTGTACATTTGACAAATAATATTGACAAAAGTCCATAGCTTCTTCAGAAACATATTTTTGAACAATAGACGCTTCAGGCTGGTTGGGGTTCTTCACATACCCTTTTAGGATTTTCATTGTTTTTTCGATTGGGTACATCCACCGGAAATAGATAGGGCCACACAACTTTATCTCCCTCACTAGATGAACAATCAAGTGTACCATGATGTCAAAAAAAGAAGTAAGAAAAAGCTTCTCAAGCTAGCACAAGATCATATATCCTTCTTTTTCCAATTCCTCCAATCTTTCCGTGTCAATGACTTTACAACAAATAGAATTGAAGAAGAAACAAAGTCTAGTCATATTTGTTGAAGATCATATTTGGCAATGCCTCAAATAGCTACTAGGAGTAGTTGTTGCATTAAGGCATAACAATCATAAGACTTTAGCCCTATTAACTTCAAGTCTTTCATCGATACAAGCTTTTTAAAATTTGAAGAATACCTTAAGGGAACTTTAGCGCCATGTAAACACTCACAAAAGCTTCTTTTCTCATCCATAGACAAAGTATGAGCAGCTGGAGGACAAAAAGTTCTATTACCATGTGACCTTGGATGTAAATCTTCTCGTATTCCCATTTCTTGCAAGTCTAATCTTGTCTTCACGCCATCCTTAGAACTTCCTTGTATGTTGAGCAGTGTCCCAACAATACTATCACATACGTTTTTCTCCATATGCATGAAATCAATACAGTGTCTAACGTCAAGATTGTGCCAATATGGAAGATCGAAGAAGACAGACCTTTTTTTCTATATATTTTTCTCATTTCTACTCTTTGATGACTTGCCAAAAATAGTATTGATATTTTTCACATTTTCATAAATTTTCTCCCCAATCAATGCCTCTGGAGCATCTTCAAACTCTTGGCCACCGAAATAAGCTTTTTTTAATCTACGATAAGGGTGGCTTCGTCTAAGAAATCGCCTATGGCCAAGGTAAACAGTCTTTCTTCCATGTTGAAGTTGATAGTAGCATGTGCCTTCTTCACATATTGGACATGCTTTATGGCCTTTAACGTTATATCCTTACAAGTTCCTATATGCAGGGAAGTTATTTATAATACAAAAGATCATTGCTCGCATATTAAAAGTCTCATTCTTGTTCGCATAAAAAACATCAACACCTTTATCCTATAGCTCTTTCAAGTCTTTGATCAAGGGTTCTAGGAAAACATCTATGTCATTTCCAGGTTGCTTTGGTCTTAAAATCAACATAGACAATATAATGTACTTTTGTTTCATACATAACAAAGGAGATAAGTTGTAAATTACCAACAAAATAGGCCATAAACTATGTATACTGCTTAGGCTATCATAAGTATTCATGCCATCTGTGCTAAGCCCAAGCCTGAGATTCCTAGGTTCTTCACCGAAGCTAGGAAATAATCGATCGATTCTCTGCCATTGAGAAGAATCAGCTGGATGTCAAAGCTTTCCATCAGAAATCCTCTCATCTGCATTCCATCTCAAATTTTTGGCAACAATTTCATTGGCAAACAAGCGCTTGAACCTTGGAATAATTGGAAGATACCACAACACTATTGCAGGGCTCTTATTTGATTTATACCTTGGAGTTTCACATATCGAAGATTGCTCCTTCTCTTCATGCTCTTTTCTATACAATATGCAATCATTAGAGCAAGCATGGATCTTTTTATACTTCATCCCTAGTGGACACAGTATTTTCTTAGCATCATAGTATCAACAAGGCAACACATTATCATCAGGAATCATGTCTTTAAAGGCCTCAAGCATTTCTAAAAAACTCTTGTCGCTCTATCCATGTTGTGCTTTCAAGCTTACCAATTTCAATACAGCTTTCAACAATTGGTATTTTTTACACCTTGGGTACAATGGCTTCTCAACATCACTGCACATATTACCATATGCATGTGATTGTTCAAAAGCCTCTTCTCCTACATCACGAATAATATCCTCTATCTGATCATCCAGATCCATATTATTATCATCACAAGTAACTTCCCCCTGTTGAGAAGCACTTGGCATTTCTAATTGTTCACCATGCCATACCCATACTACATGCGACTTACAAAACCCTTCACAAATTAAATATGTATATATATCTACATCACTTAATCGCTTCTCATTCAAACATTTTACATAAGGGCAATAAAACATCCCACTATCATCATCTGCATTTCTTTTTGCAAAGTCTAAAAAACCCCTTACCCCAATATCATATTCAACACTCGTCCGTTTAGCTTGTATCCAACTACGATCCATATATTCCAACACCTTTTTTTTGTTTTCTACTTTTTCCCCTGGAAAAGGCAGGAGTATGATGAGAACATGCAATCATTAAACCCAAGTACCTAGTTTAACTACTACATAATGATAATGTGGGCTTGCAAGTTAAGTTGAAACTTGTCTTATTATTGAAAGTAATCAAAGAAAATAAAATCAGAGAGGCAATTTGTAGGCGATGGAGAGGGGTTGGTGTATCTAATTTCTCGTGTTGATGGAAAAGGTTCACTAGTTGTGATCCATTAAATAATCAAATATAGAGAGAGGTCCTAATTCTTTTTAGGAGAGGTCCTATAGGTGTTGGGTATATCCTAACCCACTCATCACGCTTAGTTGACAAAGAGGGGCTCTTTTGTTTCAATGTTCACTGGCATGCACAGATACAACTTGCTTCCAGACATGTAGATCATGATTTATTTTAAATAAGAGATGTAATGACCCAATTTTAGATTAAGGGCTAATTACTCAAATGTTGATCGTAATTAGTGTAAGTAAACACTTTTGAAGAAATGTGATGTGAATTTGATATAAATGTTTATAGTGATGATTTAATAATCATAGTGAAACCAAGGGCAAAATGGTAAAATTGAAAATTTATCGACCAATTGATCAGTTAACAAAGATAAAACTCATTAGTGATTAGAGATCAAGGGTGGAGATCTATTGGCTATGGGTCGGAATCCTATGCTTTAAGCTTATGTGAGCTCACTGAAGAATGAACAAGATGTTGAAAAGTGTCAACTTGGGGGACCATAGGATGATGCCAAAAGTCAAAACTCACTTTTTCTCCCTTTTTTCTCTCTTATTCGAGGGGGAGTATGGGAAAAAGGGAAAAATGCTTGACCATCATCATCTTCCTTATCTCTCATAATCTCACTCCTCCTCCTCCATTTTTTTGGTGACCAAGGTAGAAAGAGAAAAGGAAAACTTGGATTTTGGGTGAGTAAAAGTTCCCATATGCTCTAATCCTCTTCATTAAACTTGTTCATAGTGTTAAGAGCTCCATCTTGATGGTTTCAGAATTCTGAAAAGTGGTGATTTAGGTATTAGAGCAAATTTGAAAGTTGGAGATCAAGCATTTGACTTTAGCAAAGTGAAGAGGTGAGCATTTGGTGCTTTTTGGTATATATATTGTGATTTTTTTCTTAAGGTTTATAAAATCTGGAATTTACCCTGGTTTTGTGTAAATTTTGAATGTATGAATTTCATAGTAGATGATGTTGAAATTGGTTCATTATGAAGCTATTTGGGTATTAGATATAGTTTTGAGTTTTGGAAGTGTGTTGATTTGAATTGGGTAATGTGTGTGAACTAGAAACCCAAGAGTTAGATATGGTTAAAATGGTTTTTGGGTGTTTTGGAGGTTACCAATGTGTTCCTTACGCAATTTTAAGTGGGAATGAGCTTTGTGTGAAGTTTGGAAACCATGGGGATTAATTTTAACCAATTTCAGAATTTCTGTCAATTACTGCGATTTGGGCAACCTGATAGCATTACTCAAGTGAGGGGGGTCTCACTCGAGTGTTGCAATGTAATTTTCCTTTCTCCTTTGTGTTTTGCCTGGGTTTTCATGAAGTAAGCTCGAGTGCACTTCTTAAACCGCGAGTGATATTGGTGATCACTCAAGTGAGCAATGGATCACTCGAGTAATGGTGTGAGTTTATGGTTAGGGTTGCTCTCAGGTCGTCACTCGCTGGTCAATGTTCAAGAGTGTATTTTGACACTCACAAGTGTAGGCTCCTTACCCGAATGCCAAGGGTGGTGCTCGAGTGAGCTTTTCCCTTTGATGTTGCTTGTCTTCTCGGGTGGTCACTTTCTGTGTTGCACTTTCGAGGCTCCAGTGAATAGGGAATCATCACCCGAGTATAAGGGCTTATGCTCAAGTATTGTGATGTCTCTCTAGCTGAGGTAGTTGCTCACTGTCAAACACTCATGAGTGAGAGCCGTTCTCACTCGAGTGCAAGTCTCTCATCACTCATGTGAGGTCATCTTCACTCGAGTGAGTCAGCTAACAATCAGTGTTGTGCTTCCAAGAAGGGCTCTTAAGGGTAGTTTCTCCTAACCCTTTTAGCATGTGTTTAGGCCTCTAATAGACATCCTAAAGAGTTTAAATGATAACCAACATAAAGTATTATAGACATATGTATTTGGAAAAGAGATTGATCGGTTGTCCTTAATTTGGCTATAGGATTTGATATCTGCCAGACACGTGAGCCCACTGTGCCGAAGAACGTCAGGAAGGAACAAGGTAGTGACTCCTCTCTTATACTTTGTGTAAATGTATTGAATGTATACCTATAATGTATTGTGTTGTTGCTGCTGCTTTGTGATACATTGAGACGCTTTGTGGAGCTTTATGGTGCTTTGTGCTTTGTGATGCTGCTGCATAGTGTTTACCACGAAAGTGAATGTGAGACCATATGAACTATGTTTTGAACTATTTTCTGGACACCCCATCTTAAAGGTGAGGGATTTTAAATGTTATTTTTGTCTTATTTGTCTCTATTTCACTCAAATTTGATAATCCAGATATAATTACAGTGAGGGGGTTACAGTTTTGGTATCAGAGCTATAGTTCCTGGCAAGGGTAGAGTTTGCTAGGATAGCTACCATAGTTTGACCTTCGTGATAGAAGATCATCTGTGAATGACTATAGTATACACATATGTGTTCTGATTATGTAGATATATGTACTTTGTGGAATTATGTGTAGACCATAATTGTTGGATTAATGGGGTGAGTTATTTGTAGAATGAAAAGAGCAAAGAAAGGTTGCCCCAGAGTACAACAAGTATATCCCAAGGTGGAGATGGTTAATGATAATCAACCGGACCCATTGCAAGAAATGATAGGGTTGATTCAGGATCAGCAAGATATTATAGCTGAGCTACGAGAAGAGCTCATAGATGAGAGAGCTAAGAACAATAAGGGCCGAGGTCAGACTACTCAAGTGGGAACCCATAGAGAATAAACGGCTGAAGGGTCAGTACGACCACTTGAATCACCTCCTCGTGCTAGACCAAACCCTGAATCATATAGAGTTTCGGCTAGAGAGGAAAGAGATCTTTGGTTTTGGGTATCCAAATTCTGTAAACACCTGCCTCCAACATTTAAAGGAAGATTTGATCCTCAGGCGGCTGAAGATTGGCTAAACCATCTTGAGAAGATTTTTGAGGCCTTGAGTGTCCCTCAGAAGTGAAGGCTCGACTAGCGGTGTATAAGCTTGTGGGAGATGCAGACCGCTGGTAGAAGAATGTTGCTTTGTCATTACGGAGTAAAAACATACTATTGACTTGGGAGGTGTTCCAGCAACACTTTAATGAAAAATATTTTCCTAAGTCAATGAGGCTTGAAAAGGAGACTGAGTTCTTGAATATCAAGCAAGGGGACACAGAGTCTTTTGATGAGTATTGTTTTGTTTCGTCCGCTTGTCTCAGTATTCTTCCTATCTTCGGAAGATGGACGTGTTAGGATCGGTAGGCACAGCGGAAGAATTTTAAAAAAAATTTACCAATCCTAATCGAGGATCTATCAATGGCGTTTAAACCAAGTTGGAAGGATTCATACCTTTTTGATGATTCAGAGTTTTCACGATCTCTAGGAGCCAACACGTCAGGTCCGCTCCCTCTACCGGTATCCACACGAATGCTCTCCAACCGAGACTGCGTGCTAGCACCTCTAATGTCTCCTAAGGTTTCACTTGCAGCTCTCAATTCTCATATGCGTATCAACATATCTGCTCTATCAAGTTTATAACCTATGAGGACTATTTTCAAATTTCAAAATTAATCATCATTAATTTTGAAATTAATTAACTATTAATTATCTTGATGAGCTAATTAAATAAATTCAGTTTAAATTAAATCTATCCAACTGTTTTAATTCAACCTATTTATTTAATCCAAATAAAGAGCCATTAGATTTAATTTATCTTCATAAATTAAATCTGAGATACTATATTTCTATCATGTTAGTTATTAAATTCAATATATCTTAATAAAATAAATTTAAAACTAACACAATATAATAATATCATATAATATATATATACATATATATATATAAGATATATATATTTCAAAAATATATATCTATATAATATTATTAATGAATTTTATATTATATATATATAATTCGTCCACACTAAATTAAACATTATCTCCTGTTGGGCTATTCTTGTATGCAACCCTATAGGCCTATATGAAGTTGGCAGTGGGCCAATAACTATACTAACCCAAAAGTCGCAAGCGGCCTCTAGCAAGACATTATGACTACCCAATTCATATAAGGATCGTTATCACGATGCAACCTGTCATACAACCATGTCACGTCCCTTTTGTCACACGATATATCGATCAAGGATAAGGCATGGATAATGTCATCCTCTTGTTCCTGACCATTACTTTCTCGATTCCTAAGTAGCCTGATAATAGAGAGGGAAACTCCTTTCCATCATAGGATGGCCACACATTTCTCAGACTCACTCATCGAGAGGCCTAGTAATATCTCTCTACTAATGTGAGGGACAAATTCCATCTTGATCATTCATATTCCTCTGCATGAAAAACCACCAAGCCCGATCGTAGCCTTTATCATCACCCGGTCAAAAGTGACTTTTGACTAGTTCAAAGCTTAGCAAATCTCATGTAGGAATCCATGATGACCTCAGGTCTAAGGGCATTGTGATGTGGTTATACATGAGAAAAGCTTATGACTTGATCCATGTAGCTTTCTCATAGTGGGTCGGTCCAATATCTTGTACTCTTACAAGTGCCTAAGACTTTGATTCGTATCTCCATATCTTATCAAAGTCATACTGATCTTATTCCATCTCTGCTCTCACTAGATGACCGACCAGGGACATTTTAGGACAATCTTTATGAATTATCCAAGGATACAATTATCACAGTTAACATGCAAATAATATGATAATAGAATGGAGAAATTTCATTAAAATAATAATGTTCAAAGTACAATGATTGGCCCTTAGGGCGCAATTTCCAGCAGGACGATGAGGAGTTGAGGTTGGCCATGCTTGTACGGGGTTTAAGGCGTGATATGAGGAAGAGATTAGCCACCCATCAGTTCACTGAGTTCAACAAGGTTGTTGACGAATGTCGGATCATAGAGAGCAATCTAAGAGAGCTATATCTGGCTAAGGCTATTGGTAGTCATGTGAGCCCAGTAGGGGCAGTGCCTCTCAGAAGCAAAAAAGCCCAGGATCATCATCATATAGGGGCAATGGTAAGAAGCCCTATAAGTCTGGGAGCCGTGATCAGCCGAGAGCTCCTACTGTATGGACATGTCCTCGTTGTAATAAGCCACATCATGGCAAGACTTACGATGGTCAGGTAATCTGCTTTAATTTCAAACAGGTGGGGCATACATCCATTGAGTGTGGACAGCCACGAAAGGAGCAGAGACTGAGAGCTCAGGGTCGAGTATTTGCTAGGACTCACAAAGAGGCCCAAAAATCCCTAGAGTTGATACAAGGTACAGTTCTTCTCAATGGATATGTGTTACAAGTATTGTTTGACTCGGGTACAAGTCACTCTTTTATCACATATGATTGTGTAAGGCGCTTGGGATTGGTTATGCATAAATTGCCTTTTGATTTGATTGTGTCAACACTGATGGGTGTGAAGGCTATAACCACAGAAGTCTGTTTGAAATGTGTATTAACTGTTAAGGGTCATGAGTCTGTAGTAGATTTGATTTGTTTACCGCTCTACCAATTGGAAGTCATTTTGGGTTTTGATTAGTTAAGAGCAAATAAGGTGTTGCTAGATTGTGGGAACACGAGGATAGTGTATCCTGTTTCTCAAAGCAATGAGGACAAGAATGTTGGCCTAAATTTCCTTTCAACAGCTAAGGCTGAGAAATATTTGCAAAAGGGTTGTCAGGGATATATGATTTTCTTTTTTATGCAAGGAGAAACCAGTGAAACTTTGAGTAGTATACCCATAGTGAATGAATTCTTGGAGGTATTTCCGGATGACCTAAGTAGATTACCTCCTGAAAGGTAAGTTTAATTTCTAATTGTAATTGTGCCTAGAGCTGGTTCTATATCTAAAGCCCCATATCATATGGCCCTAAATGAAATGGCGGAATTAAAGAAACAGATTGAAGATTTGCTTAAAAAGGGGTTTATTAGACCCAGTGTGTCGGCTTGGGGAGCTCTAGTTTTGTTTATGAAAAAGAAAGATGGGAGTTTTCGTTTGTGTATTGATTATCGAGAGTTGAATAAGATTACCATCAAAACCAAGTAGCCTCTCCCTAAAATCGCTTACCTTTTAGATCAATTATCCGGTGCATTTGTATTTTCAAAGATTGATCTAAGGTTAGGGTATCATCAGCTGCGAGTGAAAGCAAAGGATATTTTGAAGACAACTTTCCAGACCAGGTATGGTCATTATGAATTCTTAGTGATGCCATTGGGTTAACCAATGTACCTATGGTTTTCATGGATTACATGAACTGTGTTTTTGGACAATACTTGGATCAGTTTGTTGTGGTATTCATTGATGATATTCTGATATACTCTAAGAGTAGAGAAGAGTATGAGCATCATTTGAGAATTGTGTTGAATACATTGCGTGAGAAGCAACTCTCTGCTAAATTGAGTAAGTTCGAGTTTTGGCAATTAGAAGTAAAATTCCTAGGCCATGTTATCTCGCAAGAAGGGGTCTCTTTGGATCCTAGTAAAGTGGAAGCAGTACTAGACTGGAAGAGGCCAGAAACTGTTGCTGAGATACGCAGTTTTCTGGGTCTTGCTGGCTACTACCGGAGATTTATCCAGAATTTCTCCCGTATTGCCTTGCCGATGACCAAGCTCATAAGAAAAGATCATCCGTTTGTGTGGGATAAACATTGTGAAAATTGCTTTATGGAGCTGAAGCAGAGGTTGACTACGGCACCTGTGTTGATTATACTTGATCCCAGTTTGACATACGTTGTGTATAGTGATGCCAGTAGGCAAGGATTAGGGTGTGTCCTTATGCAGCAGGGATGTGTGGTGGCCTACACCTCTCGACAGCTCAAACCTCATGAAATAAACTAACTCACTCAAGAATTTTTATGATAAAAAAGAATTGAATATGAGACAATGTCACTGGATGGAGTTGCTTAAGGACTACAACTTGGAAATTAAATATCATCCGGGTAAAGCAAATGTAGTCCCTGATGCTCTTAGTCGAAAAATGGTGTTTGTGGCAGCTATGATGATACAGGAGGGGAAACTGATTGTGGATTTTTGTGATTCAAATTTATCAAACCAAATCATCTGTGCCAATGATACTGTTTCCCAAGGGGAAAGTGACTTGAGAGGCGAGATTGAAAAGGCTCAAAGGCAAGATGGCTGGATACAGTGTAATTTGGCTAAAATCGAATGGGGGGAAGCTCAGGGTTATGATTTATTGCCTAGTGGACTAGTTCATTACCAAAAGAGAATTTGTGTTCCACTTAAGGTGCAATTGAGATAGAAGATCTTAGATGAGACACATAAGAGCCGATACACTCTTCATCCAGGTATGACCAAGATGTACCATAATTTGAAATCTGTCTATTGGTGGCCGGGATTGAAGAGTGATGTGACGAAATATGTGACATGATGTCTCACATGCTAGAAGGTAAAGATCGAGCACCAAAGACTGCCTGGTTTATTGCAAAGTCCTGAGATTCCAGAATGGAAATTGGAGAGTATGACCATGGACCTTATAGTGGGATTGCCCAGGATCAGGAATTATGAAGCGATCTGGGTTATTGTGGATTGGTTTATGATGTCAACGTACTTCATACCAATCAATGCTAGTTACTCTTCGGACAAGCTAGTAGAGATTTATATTCGGGAGATTGTGAAGCTCCATGGCATACCGAAGAATATCATTTCCGATCATGATCCCCGATTTACTTTGAGATTTTGGAGGGCGTTGCACGAAGCCCTGGGAACTCAGTTGAGATTGAGTATGGCCTATCATCCTCAGACAGACGGGCAGTCAGAGAGAACTATTCAAAAACTAGAGGATATGTTACGTTCATGTGTACTTGACTTTAAAGGAAGTTGGGATCATTTTCTTCCACTAGCTGAATTCGCCTACAACAATAGCTATCATGCGAGCATCCAGATGGCACTGTATGAAGCGTTGTATAGAAGAAAATGCCAATCACCATTGTGCTGGAATGAATTGTCTGAGAGAAAGCTTTATGGGCCAGAGCTTGTTGATCAAACCTCAACACAAATTTGAATTATTCGTAAGAGGCTCCTTGCGGCTCAGAGTCGGCAAAAAAGTTATGTAGACAAAAGGAGAAGGTCTCTAGAGTTTGAGGTTAGTGATCATGTGTTTCTAAGGATATCACCAGTTACCGGCATCGGGAGAGCTATCAAGAGAAAGAAGCTGAGCCTGAGGTATATAGGTCCTTTTGAGATCCTTAAGAGGATTGGGCCTATTGCGTATTGAATAGCCCTACCCCCAAAGTTGAGTAGACTCCACGAAGTGTTCCATGTTTCCCAACTGAAGAAGTACTAACTGGATCCATCTCACATCATTGAGTATGAGGAAGTGAAGTTTCAAGATAACTTCACATATACGGTAGAGCCAGAACAGATTATTAATCAAGAAGAATGATGCTTTAGACACCGAAGTATTCCTTATGTGAAAGTATCTGGAGGGGAATGACCTAGAGAGAAGCAACTTGGGAAGCGGAAAAGGATATGCGAAGGCGATATCCGTAGTTTATGGCTCAAGTGTTTTGACAAATTTTAAGGGTAAAATTTAATTTACAGGGGGAGAATTGTAATGATCCAATTTTATATTAAGGGCTAATGACTCAAATGTTGATTGTAATTAGTGTAAGTAAACACTTTTGAAGAAATGTGATGTGAATTTGATATAAATGTTTATAGTGATGATTTATTAATCATAGTGAAACCAGGGGCAAAATGGTAAAATTGGAAATTTACCAACCAATTGATTAGTTACCAAAGAAGAAACTCATTGATGATTAGAGATCAAGGGTGGAGATCTATTGACTATGGGTCGGAATCCTATACTTTAAGCTTATGTGAGCTCATAGAAGAATGAACAAGATGTTGACAAGTGTCAACTTGGGGGACCATAGGATGATGCCAAAAGTCAAAACTTACTTTTTCTCCTTTTGCTCTCTCTTATTTGGTGGGGAGTATGGAAAAATGGAAAAATGCTTCATCATCATCATCATCTTCCTCATCTCTCATAATCTCTTTCCTCCTCCTCCATTTTTTCGGTGATGAACGTAGAAAGAGGAAGGGAAAGCTTGAATTTTGGGTGAGTAATAGTTCCTATATGCTCTAATCCTCTTCATTAAACTTGTTTATAGTGTTTAGAGCTCCATCTTGATGGTTTCAGAATTTTGAAAAGTGGTGATTTAGGTGTTGGAGTAAATTTGAAAGTTGGAGAATCAAGCATTTGACTTTGACAAAGTGAAGAGGTGAGCATTTGGTGCTTTTTGGTATATATATTGTGATTTTTGGTTAAGGTTTATAAAATCTAGAATTTTCCCTGGTTTTGTGTAAATTTTGAATGTATGAATTTCATAGTGGATGATGTTGGAATTGGTTCATTGTCAAGCTATTTGGGTTTTAGATATAGTTTTTAGTTTTGGAAGTGTGTTGATTGGAATTGGGTATTCTGTGTGAATTAGAGATCCAAGAGTTAGATTGTGGTTAAAATGGTTTTTGGGTGTTTTGGAGGTTACCAATATGTTCCTTAGGCAATTTTAAGTGGGAATGAGCTTTGTGTGAAATTTGGGAACCATTGGGATTAATTTTAACCAATCTGGAAATTTCTATCAGTTGCGCGATCTGGGAAATCTGATAGCATTACTCGAGTGAGGGGGTCTCACTCGAGTGCTGCAATGTAATTTTTCTTTCTCCTTTGTGTTTTGCCTAGGTTTTCATGAAGAATGCTTAAGTGCACTTCTTAAACCGCGAGTGATGTTGGTGATCACTCGAGTGAGCAAGGGATCACTCGAGTGATGGTGTGAGTTCATGGTTAGGGTTGTTCTCAGGTCGTCACTCGCTAGTCAATGTTCAAGAGTGTGTTCTGATACTCGCAAGTGTGGGCTCCTCACCTGAGTGCCAAGGGTGGTGCTTTAGTGAGCTTTTCCCTCTGATATTACATGTGCTCTTAAGTCATCACTTTATGTGTTGCACTTTTAGGGACTCGAGTGAATTGGGAATCATCACCCGAGTGCAAAGACTTATGCTCGAGTGTTGTGAGCACTTTTTGGCCAAGGTAGTTTGCTCACTGTCAAATAATCGTGAGTGAGAGCCATTCTCACTCGAGTGAAAGTATCTTATCACTCGAGTGAGGTCATCTTTACTCGAGTGAGTCAGCCAAGAATCAATGTTGTGCTTCTAAGAAGGGGTCTTCAGTGTAGTTTCTCCCAACCCTTTTAGCATGTGTTTAGGCCTCTAATGGGCATCCTAAAAAGTTTAAATGATAACCAACATAGAGTATTATGGAAATATGTATTTGGAAAAGAGATTGATCAGTTGTCCTTTATTTGGCTATAGGATTTGATATCTGCCAGACTCGTGAGCTACTGTGCCGAAGAATGTCAGGAAGGAACAAGGTAGTGACTCCTCTCTTATACTTTGTGTAAATGTATTGTATTTATACCTATCATGTATTGTGTTGTTGCTGCTGCTTTGTGATACATTGAGACGCTTTATGGAGCTTTATGGTGCTTTGTGCTTTGTGATGTTGCTGCATAGTGTTTACTGCGAAAGCGGGCATAGTGTTATGATTTCCAGATTCACTCTCTCTCATACCAATTCCCAGCATCTACCGGCAGAAAGATGAATGAATACCCACTTGGTTGATGTTCCAAGGACACCTGAGGGAGAAAACCAAGCATGTTATTATGTCTTTAACTTCATCCCACTAAACCACACTTTGGAAATCCTAACAAAACAACCAGTTCTTCATTCAAATTAAGGCTTTCAAAGTTCAAACTAAGTTTTTTCATGAAAACTAATTCTAAAAAATTAAATCCCAACTAGGGCATAGTTTCAAAATATTCTTTTGAAAGGGCTAAGAAAATGGTACAATTAGTCTGTGGAACACATGAAAACCAAGAGTAAAATTCTATAAAATTGAACTTTTAAGGGAAAAATCATTAATTGCTCTGGTATCTAGTTTAGGGAATAAGAAAGTGCAAGTACCAAAAACCCCTAATGCCCTCTCACATCCACGAAAGGGCACAACAGAATAAATTGTCCCAACCATTACTGAAGTCTAAAGAAGAAACTCTCCAGCCCAGAGAGAGAGAGATGGTGGAAAAGAAATAGTTTAAGCAATTTTATCATTTAGCTTACAAAAGTAATTAAACTTGAAAGGATTCATATGCAGTCTCTGTTTTTCTTCTCTCATTTGTGGGAGGTACCCTACAACTTTCTGATAGTCACAGGGAGGCTAGTATTCCAAGAATGGGTCATCTTTTTTCTTCAAGCATAAACAAGAGTGTTGACTTTTTTATTTCTTTGAAATATAAGAAACATTTTGGCCATAAATTTATATGAATTGGGTTGAAGAAGTTAGATCTCAACCCCATTCATGCATATTGAATGTGTGATGACAAGAGATGGCAACATTGCTCTTATAATTAATATTCTAATTGATTAATTAAAGGCACGTATGCACTAAACTAATATTAAAGGAACACAAAGTCATGTCGTATTGCCCTTGTATGTATCCCTCCATTATATATATGCTCATATAAAAAGCAATAATGAATAATATACCCGGATCATTACCTATATGATATATTCCTATCCTTCCCAATTATTTATGTTCCTATATTTTATTCATCATAATGGGTCCAAAAGTGGTACATAAAAACATAAAACAAGTTTTTTAATAAAACAACTGTAAATGATCACGCTAGATCTAGTACTTGCAAGCAAATAATTAGATTAATGTAACTAATCATATTGAAGAATTGTGCCTTATGACTTAACCCCTAATGTTTATGAATATAATTATAGAAACTAAACAGAAGTTAATAGTGCAATGACCACCACTAAGAGATAGCAGTGTTGGTTTATAATTCCCTCATAATAATTATAATTTGACTTGTCTGTCATAATCATTTTCTATCACACTCGCTGTAATACCCCGAATTTTGAGACTTGAGGCTAGAGAATAAGCCTGAGATTAGTGGATTGCTAAGCCCCAGTTTAGCAAGATCCCAAATGGTGATTAAGGATTAATGACTCCAAAAGTTGATGTCATTAGTGATAAATGAACCCTTTTGGAGATTATGGTGTGATTTGGCACCCGATGTGATTCGTAAGTGCTGTGAGCAATGCCAAGACCCTGTATTTGAGTTTAATTATGGATTAACCTCTAAATTGACTTAAAATAGAGGGAAGGCGCATATTGTGGCTAAATGAAAAGATGTGAAGTGTTGGTGGTGATTCAATGAGAATTACCGTAATCAGGGGCAAAACGATAAAGTTACCGACCAATTGGTCAGTTACCAAAGAGAAAACTCATTGGTAACTTCAAGATCAATGGTTAGGATTGATTTGTGCAAAAGATCAAGAGGTGGAATCATGTGTGTGTGTGCCTATGTGAACTCATGAGAGATGTGATAAGGGTGTGACACTTGGCACAATTTGAGCCCTTAGATTTTGGTCAAATTGTCAAAGCTTTTCCTCCCTTCTCTCCTCTCTATTTGGTCGTCCAAGTGGCCTTCATTTTCCCAAAAATCTGATCTCTTCTTCATCTCATCCCTCTCTCTCCAAAACCTCCATTTTCACCAAGCTTGGGAAGGAAACAGGAAGAGAAAGGTGATGTTTTTGCCTTGTTCTTGTCCTCTGATGTTCAAACACTCTTCATTAATGTTGTTCATAGTGATGAGAGCTTCATCTCTATGGTTTTAGATTCTTGATTGGTGGTGTTTGATGGCTTGAGGAAAATTGGAAAGATGAGGAATCAAAGAATTGGTTTGGGAAAGAGGAAGAGGTGAGTATTTGAAGCATTTTGACCTAAGTTTTGTGATTATTGGTTAAGCCTTGTAAATTTCGAATTTTGCCCTGATTTTCATGTGATTTTTTATTGGAGAATTGGATTGTGTTTTACGTTGGAAATGGTGCCATGTTGTGGTATTTGATCATTGAAATTGGTTTTGAATTTGAAATGGAAAGAGATTGTAATGTAGAGTTGGCATTGTGAATTGTGTGACATGTTGTATTCATTGTGAAACATGTCAATATAATGTGAATTTGGTTGATTTGGTATTTCCGGGATTGCCGGGATTATTATATTGCGTACTCTGATATATTTAAATGTGATTTATCTTTGTGTAGTAATTGTATTCGGAAGATGAATGTGAGACCAGGTTATGAATGATTTCGAAAGGTATTCATGAAAACCCTGTTTGGTAGATGGGTTTGTAAAATGTTATTTGTTTCTTATTGGTCTCTATTTCACTTTAATCGCGTATTTTGGATATAATTACGGCAGGGGGTTACACTCGCACTTCAAGGACAAAAAATAGTCAAATTAACTGCAAATGCTAAATTTAAGGTAAGGCACTGACATTGGCATTTAATAAATTCACTAACTACATAGTAGTTTGTAATACGCTAAACCAAATCCTGCCCGAACAACTATTCAGTTTTCACCAAAACTTCTGCTCATACAATTAGTTCCAGAACTAAGCAAGATTTTTTAAAGAGGGTTTTAAACACCAAACACACCAGAAAATTTATATTAAGCTACTGTTTAGTTGATCCCCTCGTTAGCCTAGGCTGATGACCAAATCTAGAGGTAACAGCTTCTATATAGTAATTGTATAGGGGGAAATGTAAAGGATGATGAAGTATACCTCAAAAAAGAGGATGAAGATGAAGACGTCCCATAAATGCAGTGAATAACGGATGACAACACCCATGATGACAACCACGAGCAGTTGAAGCAATGTATGACAGTGACCGAAGAGCGACGATGGACTCGATTCAGAATGGGATCAGGTAAGGGACGGGGAGTCGACGACTGAGGAGAGGAAAGATTGGGATCCAAGTAGCTAGGCTGATTCAAAATGAAAGGGATTTCAGAATGGAAGAGGGTGGGAACTGTAAGGCACAACACAAAAATAATATTAAGGAAGACTTTTTAGACCGGTTAAGAGGATAGCCGGTCTAAAAAAAGATTTTTAAGACGGGTTCCCTAACAACCGGTCTTAAAAGTGAACTTTTAAGACCGGTTGTTAGGAGAACCGGTCTTAAAAACCTTTTCTTTTAGACCGGTTATCCTATTAATCGGTCTAAAAAGTAGAAGGCTTAATTTTTTTAGACCCGTTAGTGTAGAACCGGTCTAAATAATATTTTTTAGACCGGTTAATATAATAAACGGTCTCCCAACTTGTTTATAATTACAAAAATGCCACCGTGCATTTCTTTTAGACCTCATCCACTACACCTGGTCTAAATGTGCCAGTCTAAAACACCTTTTTTTTACTAGTGACCCTCTCTTTACGTTTCAAGAATATTTTTCATATCTTTGATTTTAATTTACCTTGATTATGAAAGTTTTCTTGAAAACCTCTCCAAATTATTTGAAACTTGTTTTCATCATTTTTCATTTGCATTTCATTAAAAACAAAAATAGTTTCAAATAGGGGAGAGAAAATAGTTTTTTGACGCATTTATTTAATAGGGAGAAAGACATTTCAAATTTGTTTTCATATTTACTTCTCTACAAGCATTTCTTCCTTATACTTCAAACTTTTTGCTGATGTCAAATAAGGAGAGAGAAAGGCAAGAAAAATATATTGCTCTTAAAATGCTTTTATAACTCATACATATTTTTCTTAAAGTATTTTTCATCATAAAAAAGGGGAAGAATGTTAGATATGATGAGTTTTGATGATGTCAAATAAAAGCAAAAAGTTTGCATAATATACCTATCTTCTATATTGACTAACTACTATATTTAATGTCACATATCTTGTAGATTAGGCAAGCAAAGAAAGAAGAAGATTAAAGATATTCAAGAAGATATCTAGTTGGATTATGAAGAATGATCATCAATGCAAGAAAATATCCAGTTGGATTATGAAGAATGATTATCAAGAGGAAAAACAAGAAGATATCTTGTACATTAGTCAAGCAAACAAAGAAGAAGATTGAAGATAGTGAAGAAAGAGATTGAAGAAAGAAGAACTTGTAAGAACTAATGGGAATATGAAGATCCAGACTATTAGAAGTGATACAGGAGGTTTCTATGGTCAAATGGAGATGGAATAGGTCAATATGAAGCTAAAATGACTTATACGAAAGTTATGCTACCTTCAGAGGTGATCACTCGAGTGATATGCCACTGCCTCATTTTAGAAGTGATCACTTAAGTAATGACCTAGAATCACTCCAGTGACCACTGGAGTGATGAGAATTCTTATGTGCTTGTTTTCACCAGTATAATAGAGGTCTAGTATTTGGGCCATATCTCTTGAACATATGTTGGATTGAAATGAAACTAGACTCCGAAACAAAAAATGGACACCAAATCACATTCAAAGGAGTTCAGGTGAAAGGGATATGATCTTTTGAAGTTGACACTGAAATCACTATCACATTACAAGATAGGTTCAGTATTTTGGATATAACTCTCAAACTACATATCAGATTGAGATAAAATGGGTACCATATGAAATTAGACTTAAAGAGCTTTCTATGGATAAGTAGTTTGTCATATTTAAGGTTATATACTGAGAGATATGCCTTCTGGAAGTTGACATTGGAAACTTTGAAGAATGTCAGGAATAGTAAACACTCCTTCGATCATAACTTTCATATTATAATGATTTTAGAGTTGATTCTTGTTACATTGGAATGTACATAGCAAGAGCTCTCAAATGATATATCATTTTCCATGTTTTGAATCAAAATGAAGAGATCACTCGAGTGATGCTCCAAAATCACTCAAGTGATGTAGTTGGAAAATGGCTCTAATGCTCTCTACCACATTTTGAAGGGGCTCACTAGAGTGATTACTCAAGTGATGTGACAAACAACATTCTGAAGTTTCTAAAAATCATGAAAATGATTGTGTAACTCACTCTTCTTGCTTTCAATCACTCTAACACTTCATTGTATTAGTGTTTAATGCATTTCTCCAGAAATACAATGAAGAGATTATGCGAAGTGATAATAGTTGACTTTACGGAAGTGGACCATCCACTAAACATAACGGCTACTTTTAGAAAAATGAAGAACGGTAAAAAAAAGTATCGAGACTCTAATGGATAAGTTGAAATACTCAAAAGGTTTTTAATCTTCATCAACTGTAAAGAAAAGAGCATTCAGAGTTAAAAAACATATAGAACACAACAACGCAAACATGCTTATATCATGAATCATCCACTCCTACCTAACTATTCTCTATTCTTATATATTTTCTAAGTCATATATATTTGGGAGAGAGATTATTTGTATTGTATTTCAGTGTTAATCTTATTTACTTCTAAGAGAGAAGATTGATTGTAATCTTTCATCATCAAAATAGTATCCTTATGGGGTGTAAGGGGGAGTAACTTAGTGAGAGATTTGTAAAAGGCTTCACAAGTGTCTAGCTAAACTTGTGGGGTTGTAAAGGCTTTTCTTGTGCCCAGATTAAATAAGAAGATAGTGGGTTTGAAAATCTCAAGAGGAGCATGGGGACTGGACATAGGTCATCGTGGATTGGGCCAAACCAGGATAAATCACAGTTTGCATATTCTCTTCCCTAAACTCTTATATTTCCAACATATATTATTTAATCTAACTGTTGATTTATGATTCATTACTTTCATACTTATTACTTTCACTAAGATGCAAAAAGATTATAAAAGTTCTTAAGTTTTTATCTTACACCCAATTCACCCCCTCTTGGGCTTCGGCCGGTTCTAACAAAATGCATTTTACAAGTTAAGAGAAAGTTGCTGATAAATTTGTTGATACACTCGAGTATTGGAGCATCACTCGAGTAAGGAATGATTTTGCACTTGAGTGCAGAAAGTGTAAGCATGAAAGTGTTTTATCGAGAGTAAGGCTGAAACTAAAATTGAGAAATGTACTCAAGTTATAGATGTTACACTTGAGTGATGAAGGCTAACAGACTCAAGTGAGAAGCACACTCTTACAAGTTTTTGTTCAGAATGTAAGTCAAAGTTAGAAAGATATTTGTTGCACTCGAGTACTACCTCAACACTCGAGTATTACCTCAACACTCAATTGTTGAAGAAATGCTCACTCGAGTCCTACAAGTGAAGACCAGAAAGTGTTTGCGGGAGAGTAAGCAAGAACCAGAAAACATGAAGTGCACTTGAGTGAGATCTAATACACTCAAGTGAAGTGCCACAAACTTGAAATTGCAAGATGCAGTTATGAAAATACTGAAGGAAGTATTGATAAGAAAGAACACTAGAATATGACATATTCAGGTGTACTCGAGTGAGTGCATTCACACTCGAGTGAGGTCTCAACACTCGCAAGTGAGAAATCTCACTCTCTCAAATTTGGTGTAAGAGATGAGCATGTATGTATTCTAATCTCAGTTACTATCACTGCAATATAGCAATCATTTGGCTTAATAACATTGCAATTATTAAAGTATTAAGAATAAAAAAGAATCCCTCCATGCTTCAACTTGCTACTACATGGTATAAAAAGTGTCAATTCAAATCAGGTTTATAACATAAATCTGTTGCCCATTGTAATAATGGCTTTATTTGATCAACTGCTATGAATTACATATGCTGAATTATCTTATTACAAGTGAATGAATCCAACATACTTTGCTTTTTTCACCAGGCTAAGTGAAAACTATGATTCACAAATGCCAAATGCCAAAAATGACAAGAATTTATTATTCTAGTCCCAATACGTGGTAATGACAAGAATTTGTGGTTAAGCTGTAACCACAAAACCTTCCTAGGCAGCCCCGAACACAACCAATTAAACATAACATGCAAGTCCAGAAATTAATCCTAGATCTGATTCTCAACCAAATGATAGACCCGATCAATATACCATAGTCAAATTTTTGAGGTATCAAAGAATAAAACATGGACCAGAGCATTATACCATAGTCAAACTTTTTAGGTATGAAAGAATAAAACACGGACCAGAGCATTATTTAGTAATGTAATATTACCTTCTTTGTAATGACTATGGAAGAGCGACGAGCGAAAGAGGAATAGAGGAGTGATGTTGGTAATAATGAAGGATCTACGTGCAATAGAGGAAGAGAGGAGCTTTACATTCAGTGAGAAAGAGGGATGGCGGAGCCGAGAAGAAGACCCACTGAAGCACAGAGTAATCGAGCTTGAAGACTTTTAGATACAGAGCTTTAAGCATGAAGAAGGGGATTCAAAAGCAAAATAGATTCAGAAGGAATAGGGTTGAAACATATTTAAGACCGGTTATAAAAAATGATCGGTCTTAAATGAATATTTTAGACCAGTTCCCATTGATAACCGGTCTAAAAAGTTACATTTTTTAGACCGGTTATAAGGAATAAAAGGTCTAAAAAGTACTGAACTTTTTTTAAAAAATTACTTTTAATGCTGAAAATTTATTTAGACTAGTTATGTAGAGAACCGGTCTAGAAAATATATCTTTTTAGACCAATTCTTCACAAATATGGTCTAAATGATACATTTTAGACCTTATATTAGTTGAACCAGTCTTAAATGTTCTTTATAATTACAAAGTTGCCACCGCTCTTACCTTTTAGATCTTATCCCATTATAACTGGTCTAAATGTGATAGTCTAAAACATTTATTTTGTACTAGTGTTAATTGGGACCTAGTTTAATTGATTGCTTTAGCGACAGATGCGACATATACAAAAATCAAGAACAAGTAATTCTCTAATGATGAATTCATCCAACTATGCCTAAAAGTAAAACAAATTCTTTTTAGTTTGAAAGTTGTAAACAACACTATAAAGGTCCCTTTTCCATGAAGTTCTAAACGGCAATAAGATTGAATCGGCAAGTTAAAGTATTTACAATCATTTTCACCAAAGTTTCCAAAATGAAAAATTTTCATTCTTGAATCTGAAAAGTAAATGAAGGGTGATTTTATCAAAACAAAAATCAGTTATTTGAATTAATGCCTATCACTTAAACTACAAAAGCTTTAGTTCTAGTTGTCAGAAACTTCATGATAATCGAGAATATAAATTTAATCTCCTTTCGTCCCATTACCTCGAAAAGCAAGAATCATTCCAAAAGAAATAACCAAAGTACTTAAATCAAAAAGTTTGTAATATGAACTAAAAGTATTCCTTATCTGAAAGAAAATACTAGGCAAAGGTGAGTCAAAAAACCTGCTCTGCTTTGATGCCACATGTTGGAATAACTACAAGTAATAGTGATGCCAAAATACATTGCATAATTCCATAAGAAGGAGTAGCAGCAAAAGACTTGGTGTGAGAAATCTCTAGCCATAGTTAGTAGAAGCAAAGCGTAGCACAATATGTAACACCCCAAATTTTATATTTACCAAATATATTATAATTATTCTGGAAATTCAATAAAATGGTGAATATTCATGAGAAGGGAATTAGATTACAAAGATAATAACAAAATTATAATTTTGCCAATTTAGCCCAAGATTAACTATTTTCTCATTTAATTGGAGTTAATTTCAATTAATTAAGGAAAATAAAGAAGAATGTATATTTGGAATAAATCAAGAATTAAGAAATTAGAATGAATTATGCATAATTCATTTAATTGAATTGTGGAAATGTTGAAAGCAATTTTATTTCCCTTGTCTTCCAAATTTTCGCCTAGCAAGGAAAATGCGAGGGAAAAATTGATTAAGGGGATTAAATGTGCCAAGTGTCATTATCATATGGAAAAGGGATTAGATTATGATTTATGAAGATAAGCACATGTCTAATTGTATTAAAACAATATTATATGGACATAGTGATCATGATTAATGATGGTAAGGGTATACTACTTGAGTGTAAGGTTGGATTAGTTGGAGGAAACCAATTTGGTTAGGGTAGACATAAGGGGGACGGTTTTTAGCCAACCAAAGGGAGAAGAAAATTAGTTCAATGCTAATGGAAGCCAAATGGAGTAATTATGATATAAATATGAAGGAGGTATGGGTTATGACAAGTGTCACCATCATATGCCTTGATGAAATCAAATGGTGTAGGGTGAAGGGAGATATTTTATGAAGCACTCTTTCCTTCCTCTTCCCTTTATATTTTCATTCAAAGCAAGAGAAAGAAGAGTGAGAGAGAGCTTGAAGACATTAGGTGCTAGAGAGAAGGAAGAAGAGAAAGCTAAGGTAAGACCTTGTTTCTTAAGCATTTTCTTGTAGTTTTTCACGAGAAACCTTCCCTAAACCTTTCTTCTTCATGAAATCCATGATTTTAAGGATACATTTTAAGCTCAAGGAGAGAGAGAGGAGACACCTAGAGAGAGAGGATTTAAGATCTCAAGAGGTAACCTTACAAACCTTAGATCTATACAAATATGAAGTTGTTGTTGATGGTAGTTGTTGGTTTTGATGATTTTGGTCAAGTTGTAAATTTAGAAAGCCCTAACCCTAAGGGGTTATTCTGCCCAAATTTCTTTAAATCATGATTACATTGTGTTTAAATGAGTTAATAATGGATTAGAAGTGAAAATGTACAAGCTTTGAAAGCTAAAACACAAGTCCAATTTTCCCTTTTTCTTGAGAAACTTTCAACCAAGGTCAGAACTAGGGTTAGGAGTTGGATTTCCATAAAATTGATGGTCCCATTAGATTTAGGAGGCACAAATAGGTGGGGTTACAGTTGGTCACTTTTTCGGAAAAAGCTGAAAAAGCATAATTACGAAAACTCCCCTAAAACCCTAAATCGGCGTTATCAAGGGTATTTTTGTAATTTGACAGTGAATTTGGCAATTTCGATACCAAAAATAGATTCCTTGCGGGAAAATACGTCAGGATAGCCCTAGTTAAAATTTCGGGGCTGAGTCGGGGTCTCGGGGCATTTTAGTAAATTTTCATCATAGACTAATATAACCACAAGAAACACTATGTAAGAGTCTAAAATGATACTTGGATAGGTTATGACATATTTCTTGTACATTTAATATTTTAGGACCAAGTCGGTAGCCTTAAGCGACACGTTTTACAAGCCACAATAAAAAGGGATTGATAAGACTTTGAGGTAGGAACTACCATCCTTCATACACTATGTGAATAATTGTATGTATGTGTTATTGTATTTTGTGATATGATTGAGTGCTAGAGGCACATTACCTAGTTGTGGTTCGGTGCCCAACAAAAGTATATAGGAAAATCCAAGTTGTGGTTTGGTACCCAACAAAGGTATATCGAAAAATCTTAGCAATAGTTCGGTACCCAACCAAGGTATATCAAAAATCCTAACTGTAGTTGGCAACTCAGTTGAGGTAGTTATATGTGAATCGAATTGAACTTTCATTTTTTCCTAATATGGTGCATTGCATATTTAATTTTCACATTTTATATGTCGATCATCATATGTTTCTATAAGGATTCTTTGGAAGCTCACCCTTTTTTTAAAAAACAAACATCTCAGCGGGTGCCAGTGGGATGAAAGGCAAAGGTGTAGATGCAGAGAAGTGATTGGCACGTGTCTCGAGGCAAGGTTAAAGACGGTGGTTATAATTGTCTATCATTAAGATATTTTGGGGAATCCTATAAACATTGAAATTTTCATTGTATTCTTTATTCTGTCAATGAACGACTTGAGATTGTAAACAAATACTTTTATCAGTATAATTGTACTTTTCTGTATGCCTATGGAATTCCGTCTTTATTACTCTTTGATTATCAAAATGGAAATGGGTGTTGACATAATCTAAAAATAAGAGAAACTATAAACAACAAACAAAGTTAGAAGAAAATAAATTAGGGTCTCTTCTAACCAGCAAGTACATATTTCCTATGTTACTGCTATAAATTCGGCTTACGCTATTTATAACCTCCCATCAAGGCTTGTAATAGCTTAATGGCCAAGTAGGTAACCTTAAACCCAATGTCTATCCAAATCAATTGCCGTCCATAATCAGGAAATATTTTATCCAAAAACAATAATAAGGTAATATTCATAATTATCGATATATAATTTAAATAAATAATAAGATATAATATTATCATATTTAATAAAATATATAATACTGTTTTCCTGCATACTTATGAAAATGGATGAATTACCTTTTATCACTTTTGGATATGCTTTCACGGACCAACTATACGGCAATTTAATTATTGGACCTAAAAAGCATCATGTTGATCCCTCTTTTGTCTTCAAATGTTTTTAAAGTAGGATTATGGTGGATTATTCAAACACCATTGTTCTCATCATAATCAACTACCCCTAACATTTGAGTGTCCAAACAATAACTATTGGATTGGAAGAAAGTTTTGATAGAATCAAGAGACATTATAAAGTAAGACCTTATTTACCTTTTGCAGTTTTTACTAGCTTAAAAAAAGTTTTATTTTTGAATGCTTACAGAAATTCATCAGCTCAGAAGAGCATTACTGATAAGTCTAAGTAATTACTAACCATTATCAACAACCACCTCCTGCAAAGAAGGTGGTGGATGGTCAAAGAAACAAAAATTCCCTACAAAATCACGAGTTTGGTATTGTTTGATTTACTTGCTCTTCATGGGAGAAATAGAATCCCAAAAGGATTCTCTCAAGAGAGGCAAGAGCAGAGCGTACTTTAATATCTGGAGACAAAAGTGAGAACTTATAAGCTTAGGCTTTTATGAAGAAGATGCTTTGAGGGAACTCATAGGAAAACACACTCTTATTATTGAAGGAACTTGATAACTTGATAAAACTTTTGCTATTCCCTTCACAACTGTTAAGGCTTCCTTATATTGACTCTGGAGACTTACTATATGACGAAATATCCCTGCACAAAACTTTAACATAAAATTGATATGAAGTAATGCTTACAAAATTCTTAAAGATAACATAAATGTGACATAAAGTAAAGTTTACAATATTCTTAAAGATGGTCAGCTAGTATTCATCTTTCTAGGGACACAACTAATCACAATTTGCCAATTTCTAGCTATCAAGAATCTGACATCTTCTATAATATCTCCAAAAGGATGACTATTATTGCTTCCACTTGTTAGCAAATAAGTTTTGTTAAGTCTATTTAGGTAAGACTTCTTTATTTTCTTGGTTCTTGCCCTTCAACACTTCCTTACATATTGCTAGATAACTAGATAGTGTTATTCTTTGAGGTATTAATTGTGATACCAGTATGTCATGATACAACCTCTTTGATTTGTTTTTGGTCGAACTTCTACCTCTTTGATTTGAACGCCTATAAACAAAAACAAAATTAATATGAAGTGTGAAGGAATTGTAGAGTTAATAAAAATATGTTAGAGAGGGTAATAAACATATTGCGTGGACACTAAAACAATATAGTCATGTGAATTGTTTTATAAAAAAAAACAATATCATTTAAGTTCTAAAATTAGTTGTAGCCTTTTTCAATTTTAAATTTAGGAGAAAATATAGGAGGCTTAATTAGGGGCCACTTAGCCTTTTTAAATTTATAATTTAATATTTTGTCATTCTGAATAATTACAATTCTTTTGATCCTCTTCAATAAATATTATTTTTCCTTGATCCTTCATTCCCCCCACACGATGCATGGGACATGCATGTATGTGTATGGGGGTTGATATTCTAATTATTCAAATGCAAATGACATTGCTTCATAGATATGTGGTTCATTGTAAGGTGTTTGTTTTTTTAATAAATGGTTTGTTATATTTTTTGCCTGTCTATTCTCAAAAAATTTCATTACTCCTCCTCCCCTAAAATTCTTCTTTTGGATTTACAAACTTCACTACTCATAAATGATGATAATGAATTGAATTGGCAACAGATGTTTATCATTTAATGGGTTAATGTGAAATGTAAAAAGTATGTTACTTATATGTTACTTATGATTAGCAAATTGTGAAAAGCAATTTCTTATTTGTGTTGGAGTCTCTTCTTAGATCAACCAAGCTCCCAAATGCTTATAGGAAGCCTATCACATCTGTAT
Organism: Inga laurina; assembly: GCA_963855925.1. Classification (NCBI taxonomy): domain Eukaryota; kingdom Viridiplantae; phylum Streptophyta; class Magnoliopsida; order Fabales; family Fabaceae; genus Inga; species Inga laurina. Next base: position 28,302,885 of record OY979702.1, on the reverse strand, counting down.
GAAATTGATGTCTTGGTTAGAATAAAACAGTTTCAATACAAATCATGTTAGGAAGGTATTCTGACCAATCAACTCTTTTATTTTTGGCTTCTCCACTAGCGATGTCATTGATTGGGACTATGTTGAATGGGTGTACAGAGATTGGGAAGTCACGTTTTTGAAGAGATATATTTGAATGGAACAAGATCTTCCAACAATGTGCACATGTTTTTTAATAGTCATTGTTATCCAAGACTTGAAAGCTCTCAAACTAGTAGACCTCACCCTCTTCTAAATCATTAATATATCGTTTGATCTATCTCCTCTGAATAATAGAAGCCTCTATTCGATCACCCTAATTGCATTAAGCAAGATGAACTAAGAACCACACATAAATTTCCTTCAGGGAATGTGGAAACTAAAATGCTTAACTTACATGTTTGTCGGCTAAAATCATATTGACTTTCTAAACCTCAAATAGCGGGGCCTTCTTTACTATCATCCACTGCCTAAGCACCCTAACAATAATGCACCCATTTTCCTTGCTATCTTCGATGTCTTTGAGCACTTCATGAGCAGTGTTTGTCAATGCCTTTGTTGATGCTACTAGGTTCTTCAAGAATAATATTCAGTATGTAAATATAAGTTACTTTTATTGCCTCCAAATGCATAATTATGTGATAATGACTTATGATTCATGAATTAATGTGTAATTTCATTTTAAATTTATTTTATTGCCTATCTTAAAAATCAAAGTCTATGCAAAAGTCTTGCACATGGCTTATATTTAGTTTGATGGGTTATTAATTAGCTAATACAAGATTTCAAATGTAAATTTTTAATATAATTTATTGCATTAATATTCTAGTTATGGAGATCCCTATAATCATGAAAGATAAACCTCTTAGGTATACTTGGACTAATAACCTACTTATTAATATAATTTATTGAGATCCCTACAATCATGAAAAGGTGAAGTTATTGGGCATGCTAGGATCACAATTATATATATTTTAATATAATTTTGATTACTGATTTAATGTCTAATTTCAAAATGAATTTACTTCATTTCTTATATTCAAACCCAAAGAATTGTGGATGGACAATTATGATGGTGTGATTATCGACCTTGTAAACTAACTATGAAGTAAACCATTTAACCCAAATGTGTTCACATTAATATAATTATTAAGATAATTATGATTTCTGATTTAATGTCTAATTTCAAATTTTATTTGCCTCATTCCTTATATTCGAACCCCTATACTAACACACGGACAATTTTGGTGGGTTGATTATCCAACCCGTTTTTGAGGTGAATGAGTTAGTAATCGGGTGGTTATCCAACTCATTTTTATTGCCTCCAAATGCATATTTACGTAATAATGACTTATGATTCATGAATTAATGTGTAATTTCATTTTGAATTTAATTTGTTACCTATCTTGAAAATAGAAGTCTATTTAAAAGTCTTGCACATGGTTTATTTTTAGTTGGACGGGTTATTAATAAGCTAATAAGAGATTTCAAAAGTAAACTTTTAATATAATTTACTGCACTGATTGCATAGCCTAGTTATAGAGATCACCATAATCATGGAAGATAAAGCTCTTGGGTATGCTTGGACTAATAACCTAATTATTAATATAATTTATTGAGATCCCTACAATCATGGAAGGTCAATTTATTGAGCATAATAGGATCACAAGTATATAATTTTTAATATAATTTTATTTACTGATTTAACGTTTAATTTCAAAATCAATTTACTTCCTTCCTTATATTCATATCTAAGTACTTGCAAATAGACAATTTTCATGGTGTGATTATCGGCCCTATCAACTAACTATGAAGTAAACTATTTAACCCATATGTGATCACATTAATATAATTTATTGTACTAATAACTTTGTTATGAAGATCCTTATATTCATGGAAGATGATGCTTATGGGTATGCTTGGACCACAATAATATAATTTTTAATATAATTATGATTCCTTATTTAATATCTAATTTCAAATTGAATTTGCCTCATTTCTTATATACAAACCTATTAACGCATGGTTAATTTTGTTGGTATGATTATCCGACCCATTTTGAGGTGAACGGGCTAGTAATCAGATATTACAAGATATTTAATATAAAGTTAATGATTGATTGATTGATGATTGATAATATTATTACTTCTTTTTTAAATGGCATTCTAATCTTTTCATAAAAAGAATAAAATAATGTATGTAGAAGTTTTACCAAAAATGTACATTTAAAGTAATATCATTTTGTCCATTTTAAGAAAAAAGTACATTTAACATATAAAATGTAAGACACTTATTTATTTCGATGTTAACCAGAAGTTCCATGGGCACACAAAAATAGCATGAAAATACTTATAATGAATACTTGATTACAGGAATACCACACAGGAATTGTACATAATAATTACTAATAATGTAGCCACACAGGGTTACTAAGGTGTCTAAACTCATTTAATGAAACTCAGACATCTTTCTGTCTTCGTTCCACCACATTATTCCTCTTGTACAGTACTATTCTTTGTATTCAGCACCTCCTGTTTGCACCTGTCTAAATGGTTGGTTGGAGAGGGTGAGATTCCGAGAATCTCAGTAATAAAAAATTACTATAATGCATGCAAGATATATACTAAGTGCATGACATGTTAGCTTTAACTAGGTACATGCCCTATAATGACATTTCTGTGTGCTCAATGTTTAATGTAACATAATCATGACTATGGCATAAACAGAAGTAGAGCTTCATCATTCAAATATATTCTACACAATTAAGTAAAACAATCACATATATCACTACACAAGCATAAATATCAAATAAATACAAATAAGGTAAGTTCACTCACTACCTTTGACTTTATGTCCTCCTCTTATACCTTTTTCTCCAATTATTGAAAATGCTCCTTCTTTGTCACCTCATGACCCTAGATATATAATCATATCATTAGAGCCATGATAAATGAGTGTCCAATGGGGCTATATAGGTCTTTAGGAAATATCTCTTGTATTTGTCCCAATATTTATGACAATTCAACATAATTGCTATAAATTCGCAGCTTAACCCAATCTACTAGTTTTGTTCACTAAATTTTGGAAATTCATAATGAATTCTACAAAAATCCAAATGGGTTAGTTCCTGGTTCTATAAAAATATATTTTAGTCCACTTTCAATGAAAAATATTATAGAGTCCCAATTATAATCACACAGTTCCAGAAATTTTGTCAAATCCAGTCTTGCACAGATTTCGTTCTAGATTCAAGGTCAAATTTTGAAAAATCATAACTTTCAATCCACTAGTCCAAATGGCTCATGTTACCTGTCAAATTAAAGTTCAGGATGTCTACTTTTATTCTACAAAATTTCATAGTATTTGGACTAAGTTTGACCGATCAACAACATGTTGCACGTTCTCTACCTCTAGAAAACAAATTCAGGCAGATTTGAACACCAACTTCCAAAATCATCATAAATCATCAGAAAACCTCTTTTAAACTCATAATCACCATCTTAATCATGATTAATCAAGATTTGGACAAAACCTCCCCTTAGGGTTTTACATTCCTAAAATCCCAAAATCATGAAAACAAAGCCACAAATCAACAAAAACCACCAAGAATCAACAAGAGGAGCAATGTTTATTGGATTACCTCTTGATTTTCCTCTTTCCCTCTTTACACCTTGGTCTCCTCCTCTCTCTTTCCCCTCTTGATTTTGCTTGCTAAACATGGTTTCCAAGGTGGAGAATAGATTACAAGAAATTTCCATGAGGTTAGTGGGTAAGAACACTTAAAATCAAGCTTACTTACCTTGCTTATTGCTTATTGCTTATTGCTTCTTGAACCCTAGCTCCTCTCTTGTTCTTATGTTCTTCAAACTCTTCTCTCTCTCTCTCTCTCTCTCTCTCTCTTCATTGAGTTGGCGGAAATAATGGAAGGAGGAAAGCGATAATGTGGCCCTCATAATACCAATTTCACTTTTCTATTTCCAGAGGGATTTTTTCAGTCCCGGGTACCTAATAGCTTACACACTAATCCATAGATGCCACGTGGAAATGTCTTCCTCATTGTTCGTCGGCGTCAACTAGAGGCAAAGCAGCTTACCAAACGTTCTCTGGACTCTCTGATCTTTCGTCTCTCTAACTTCTATTTTTCATCGCAAGCCTTGATCTTCCTGGATTTTGTCTATTTCTCCATCACACTCAATACCCTAATTTGTCCTGATCATGTTCGCACCTATTGCTTGTTTTCTTGCTTCCTCTGTTTAGATATTCGATTTTCATTGGATTTTTGCTTTCTGTGCAGTATTGATAGTCGAATTAGGTTATTATCTCATCTAATGTCTTTTATGCTTCTTTTTAGTGCAGAAGGCTATCGGAATTTCAATATCCTGTAATGGCAAACGTGTGGAACCGACTTGTGGGTAAACCTAAAAAGGAAACCAATACTGTGACGACTCTGGACAAGTTAAATGAGGTGAGTCAGTTACGATTGTCTAAAGATTTGAATTTCCTCTTTCCCTTGGTGGGATATCGTTCGTGAAACGATTTGGTTGTAAATTTATCGTTTGATGAATTGTACTCTACATCGTCAGCGAACATGCAATTCACTTTTGCCGGTAAATTGTTTATGCAAGACTACTGCGATTACTTTTTTTACTTTTTGATATGAGAATAGCTTTTATTTTACTCTTTCCAGTTTTATGCAGGTTTCACGCTAATTTAGTCCATTGGAATGATATTTTGCTTAACCACCTTAGGGTGATCATCTAATTATTTTTCAAATTAACCACATTATTATTAGAATTTTCTAGCATTTCTGTTCAATTACTATTGAGATAGATGTGTACATAGTGTGTTGTTACATATCAAGCGATGATTTCCTTTCTCAATTCAACTTCTTTATTCTCTGAACGATGTAGACACTTGAAATGCTGGAAAAAAAGGAAAATCTCCTTGTTAAAAAAGTTGCAGGAGAGGTTGAAAAGGCCAAAGAGTATACCAAAGCGAAGAACAAAAGAGGTATGTTGCCAAATACATGGATACTTATTCTAGACTTTTTTTCTTTTTCAATGTTCACTCCCCTCTAATCCCCATCTTTACATGCATTCATGTTACCTTGTTGGAACTTGTGCACATATACAATGTTGAACATATCACTTTCAGTTGGCCTAACAACAATACATCCACTTCAGTTCATTGATAATAGTACCACCAGTGGGAAAAAAAGGACGTGGATCAGAATTGGTATAGCGTCGCTTTCATCATATGCATTAACATAATTGAATATAGTAGAAACTTTGCATAAAGGGAGACAGCTATTTGTCTTCATGGTCTCAGACTCAAATGCCTTGATCGTACTGTGTGAATTTTTGTGCTGAAAGGGTCTAGAATGTGTATTGTAAGCTTGCACGCTAATCTGCCGCAATTGGTTTCTTGGGTTAGGCTTGTGAAAATGGTTTTGGATTAAATGTATTAGTGTATATTGTATAACAATCTGGACTCTGCAATCCATGGTGCCATAGTTTTATCATTTGTATGGATAAGCTCAACACACGCACTACACACACAAAGCCATATAACCGATTTTTGTTGCCCATTGGTTTTGAGTGTCTGCTTCATGCAGCGGCAATACAATGTTTGAAGAAGAAGAGGCTGTATGAACAGCAAATAGAGCAGCTCGGAAATTTCCAGTTGCGCATTCATGATCAGGTTTGAATGCAACTTCATAGTTAGTATGAGTTCTGGCCACAATTGAGTTTCTTGAGGTTCTTTTCATATTATGCTGATAAATTATGTTACAGATGATAATGTTGGAGGGTGCTAAGGCCACCACTGAAACAGTAGATGCATTGAGAACTGGAGCATCTGCAATGAAGGCTATGCAAAAAGCAACGTGTGCAGTGCTATTTTTTTCTATGGCATATTTAGTGATTTTGTTTTCAGTTTTAAAGTGTTTTCTGATTTCCATTCGGCTTTGTTTGGCCTGTTTCATAACCTGAAAAGTTCGCTATTGATGTAAATGAGGTAAAAACATCTTATAGGAAGTAAATGAGCCCAAGCATGAGATAACGCCATTGACAAAATTAGTTAAAAGCAGTTTGATATCTAGTTTTTCTCAGAAAAAAGTGTTAACATTATAATAATGCCCTTGATTCATGACTAACCTCTGTCTCTCTTTATTTGTTTGTTAAAATGAAATTATGGATGACATTTATAAAAAACAATCATAAAGGCTTCATTGTTTTTTTTTTTTTAAATGCTGTATATTTTGAACGTGAAAACCTTTAAACAAATGCCTTATAATTTGAAGTCTAGTAAGCAGGTTATGAACTGATGCCATTGTCTATTCAATATTGTACAGGAATATTGATGATGTTGATAAGACCATGGATGAAATCAATGAACAGACTGAGAACATGAAACAAATTCAAGAAGCCCTGGCAACTCCAATTGGTGCATCAGCTGATTTTGACGAGGTTGTGTTCTATCTTTTAGAACTCGCAAACAAGATATTCATCTTTTGTTATATTGTATTGTTACAGTCTCATCGAAAATCACCATATATAATTTGTGGGCAATTCTGAATTCTTGTGCTTTCAGGACGAATTGGAAGCAGAACTTGAAGAGCTGGAGGGCGCTGAGTTGGAAGAACAGCTTCTTCAGCCAGCAACTACAGCTCCTGCAGCCCCAGTGCAGGTCCCAGCAGGGCGGCAGCCTACTCGTCCCGCACCTCCACAGAAGCAAACTGCTGAGGAAGATGAACTGGCTGCTTTGCAGGCTGAGATGGCACTTTAGTTTTTTTAACTTGGATTAGATTAGCGTTGCAACTAATGTGGAAGTTGAGAAGGCTTGTGTACAAGCCATCTTATTGCATGTTGAAATCGCTTGTATATCATAGTATAAATAAGATTACTTAATTTGAAAAATGTTGGGATCTTACTACTGGCAGTCGAACTTACTGATGATGCCAGAATTTTGCAGGCATTATTGTGCGATATTATGTTCAGGCAATTGTGGAATATCGCACCTCTCGCCCTACTTTGAGTGAATTTAAGTGAAAAGAGATAGAGGATGTTTTCAAACTTGGCTAAAATTGAACAGAGAAATCTTGTTTAAAGCTTGCAACCTACTTTTTGCCTGAATGAGGTTGTCAACTTGTTATTTGCCAACAGGTTTTCATCTTGTTGAATGTCACTCTCTTTGAAATAAAAATGTTGTTTGTTCATAGGGCAATGATTCAGTACCTTTTTATTGATTGGGGGTCCAATTTTAAAGAAAAAATTGATCATAAATACTTGTTTGGAAAATTAACTGTCCAATGCTCCTTGAACTCTACAGAAGGTATAGAAGGTATGAGCTCCTTTATAGTACTGTATTTTTTGCCTATAAAATTGTATTATGTCGAATTTGCAGAGCGCTTTGGACAATTAATTTATTAAACAGGTATTGATGGATAATTTTTCTGATTTTAAACTATATGATTGGCGTCTTAAAAGCAATATTTGATTCAAGAATACTAAACAAGAAACTTCCAATAATGAAAGTGAAATACAAACGCATGGAAAGGAAAAATGTTGAAGACTATACTAAAACTCCCAATTGATCCCTTGATGTGTTGAAAAGTATTGCTCCGTATGATTGATGTATACAACTATACTCATTGTCATTGGATTTGCTTGGGGGGAAAAGGATGGCTGTGGCAACTACTAAACGAAAGGAACAAGAATAAAGCAACATATATTATAATTCCTATAAATTTCTATATGATCACGTAATTAATTATAATTTTTCTATAGTTTGAATAGACTTATGATTTGTGAGAATTTTGAATGGGTTTTCTGATTGCCCAAGTAAGGGAGAGCAAGTGCTTGTTTGAAAAGTCTAACATTATTTATAAAAAGTAACGCGTTATACTTGACATTTATATGCGATTTTAAGGGATTTAAGAGAAAATTAGAGAGAAGGACTAAGGGGAAATAATATTTATGGTAGACGACGATAAAAATTATAATTATTTAAAGGGACTAAAACTTAAAATATAATTTTACGATTACTAAATTGCCCTGGCAACATAAAAACTGGGATAAAAGAATTAGAAAGCGTCCTCCTTATCAGTCAGTTACTCAATGACTTCCTCTTTCAGATACAATATTATCAATGGCGGTGAAGTATATGGCTTTCCTTTTTGAAAAAGTTAGAGCGTCCATAACAAGGTTATACATATATATATATGTATATATTTTTACATTAGCAGTAACTCCTAGATTATCATACAATTCAATGGATCATTCAAATCCTCTGTAGTGACATGTAGATCCTATCAGTAGCATCACCTGAAAATCTTGATTCGAGTTATTCTTGGAAGCACTGTCCTTAAGAGCTATTTTGCAACTACTGGCAGATAAGAAGTGACACTCCCTAGGATTAAACGAACCCTTCTTACAAAGACAAAGTGAATAGAACTACAGAAGATAATAGAACTCAGTAAGGTAAAACACAAGGTAAAACACAAGAGGAGGAAAGGGAAGTTACTTGAAAGCTCAGAGCCGGATACTCAAAACTTCAGTCTCATGCCCTTTTATAAGCTGTAGATCATCATAACATTGGGCACACTTGTTAACTCATCAGTTAATGTGCCTAAATATAATTAAATGAGCGGTTACTTAGCCATTAATACACTTAATGATGATAAAAGATGTCGGTCACAAACATTGAAAACCTGTAATGATTATCAAAGTGATGGATTAATTGTATGGATATTTCCTATGAAGAGTGCCTAATACAGTGTTTAACTCACACACAAGAGAGGGGGAAATTGCCGGATTTCAACTGTGCTTTCAGTGGCCCATTGAAGTATAAGTAAGCCTATTCCTCCTCTTGACCCATTTACTAGCCTAAGATCACTTGTTATTACTTGGCCCCAATAATTCCATACAATAAAGGACTCTTTCTTTCATACACCCGCACACATTACTCACAACAATCCCCCACATGTATCAAATGAAGCACCATTAGCTAAGTTTCACACACGAGTATAACCATTGTATCTGGTGGTGTAAAATCATTTCTTTAAAATCCAATTATCCATACACTTAATTGAATCTTCTAATAATGAACAATACTATGGCGTAAAAGAGAAAATTTAAACCCAAAGGTCTACTATAATAAAAAAGATTACAACTCATTTTTTAAAGAGTTAACCATGGTAGAAAAATAGTTTAAATAATCATTTGGAAACACTACAAAGGTTATAAAGGATTTAAATCACCCCAAATATCTATCCATGATGAAAAAGAACAAATTAGTCATTTAAAATTTATCATGGATAATAAAACTTTTCTCATTGCTTCACAAATTAAACCATAATTAATCAAAACACTTGGGCCTTGGACTTCTCAAAGTCCATAATATATTCATTCGGCCACAAGTCCTATATCAAACTCAATTATTAAGATGCTTAAACATTAATTTTCTCAAATATTCACTTGAGTTACTTATCTATGATAGAAAATAGCATAATTCAAACCATAATTTCACATCAGAGTATGCATCATGAGCCTGGTGAGTAATGTGTTGGATAATTGTATACAAGGTGCTGGACCGGTTATAATTGAATTTAGGTGAGAACTGACATGGATGACAATGTAAATGTCACTTGAGTTTTCATAACTCATTAAGGGTGGTATCCACTCTAAATAATTACCACTATTTTGATAACGTCCCTTTTGTAAGAGATGGTAGGCACAATCCTCTCTTAGCTAAATTTCACAATCTCTAGGAGCCAACACCTCAGGTCCACTCCCTCTACCGGTATCCACACAAATGCTCTCCAACTAAGACTGCGTGCTAGCGCGTCCAAATGTCTCCTAGGGTTTTTCTTGCGGCTCTCAATTCTCATGCGCGTATGAGTATATCTGCTCTATCAAGTTTATAACCTATGAGGGCTATATTCAAATTTCAAAATTAATCATCATTAATTTCAAAATTAATTAACTTGATAAGCTAATTAAATAAATTCAATTTAAATTAAATCTGTCAAACAGTTTTAATTTAACCTATTTATTTAATCTAAATAAAGAGCAATTAGATTTAATTTATCTTCATAAATTAAATCTGAGATAATATATCTCTATCATGTTAGTTATTAAATTTAATATATCTTAATAAATTAAATTTAAAACTAACACAATATAATAATATAATATAATATACATATATTATATACATATATATAATATATATAAGATATATATTTCAAAAATATATATCTATATAATATTTTTAACGAATTTTATATTATATATATAAATATAAAATTCATACACCCTAAATTAAATATTATCTCGTGTTGGGCCATTCTTGTGTGTGACTCTGTAGGCCCATTTGAAGTTGGCAATGGGCCAATAACTGTACTAACCCACAAGTCGCAAGCGGCCTCTAGCAAGATATTATGACTACCCAATTTATATGAGGATTGTTAACACGATGCAACCTATCATACAACCATGTCACGTCCCTTTTGTTACACGATATATTGGTCAAGGATGAGGCATAGATAATGTCATCCTCTTGTCCTAGCCATTACTTTCTCGATTCCTGAGTAGTCTAACAATAGAAATGGAAACTCCTTTCTATTGTAGTATGGCCATACATTTTTCAGATTCACTCATCAAGGAGTCCAATAATATCTCTCTACTAATGTGAGGGACAAATTCCATCTTGATCATTCATATTCCTCTGCATGAAACACCACCAAGCCCGATCACTCGGTCATAAGTGACTTTTGACTAGTTCAAAGTTTAGCAACTCTCATGTAGGAATCCATGATGACCTCAGGTCTAAGGGCATTGTGATGTGGTTATACATGAGAAAAGCTTATGACTTGATCCATGTAGCTTTCTTATAGTGGGTCGGTCCAGCAGCTTGTACTCTTACAAGTGCCTAAGACTTTGATTCATATATGCATATCTTATCAAAGTCATACTGGTCTTGTTTCATCTCTGCTCCCGCATAGATGACCGACTAGGGACATTTTAGGACAATCTTTATGAATTATCTAAGGATACAATTATCACAGTTAACATGCAAATAATATGATAACAGAATGGAGAAATTTCATTAAAATAATAATGTTGAAAGTACAATGATTGGCCCTTATGGCACAATTTCCAACATTCTCCCATTGGTTGTTTGAGAGACAACCTCTCTTTCTAGAAACTTACCATTTTGAATAACAAACACTTTGTTATCGGTGGGATTGTAGATATAGTATCCTTTCATTTCTTTAGGATACCCCACGAAAAGGCACTTTTGAGGATCTGGGTGCTAATTTATCAGAGGCTTGTTGCTTAACATATACCTCACATTCCTAGCTCTTGAGAAAAGATAGACTTGATTTCTTTCTGGTCCATATCTCATATGGTGTCTTTTCAATTTCCTTAGATGGAACACGATTTAGTGTGAACGCAGCTGTCTCTAAGGCATGTCCCCAAAAGGATGGTGGAAGATCTGTTTTTACTCATCATAGATTGAACCATATCTAATAAGTGTTTGATTCCTCCGTTCAAAAACGCGATTCCATGGTGGTGTTCCTGGAGGAGTTAATTGTGAGATTATCCCAGAAATCCTAAGATGGTCAATGAACTCTTGGCTCAATATTCACCACCTCAATAAGATCTAAGTGCTTTAATTGTTTTGCCAAGTTGATTTTGTACTTCATTTTGCAATATTTTGAACATTTCAAAATATTCATATTTATATTTCATTAGATAGATATAGCCATATCTACTAAAGTCATCTATAAATGTAATGAAGTAGACAACCTCCTCTGGCAATTGTATTTAATGGTCCACATATATCTGTATGTATGAGGTCCAATAATTCAGTGGCCCTCTCACTATGGCCAGTGATAAAGCTTGTCGTTAACCCTACCAAAAATTCTAAGCTAACTATAGTAAAGTGATACCTAGCCTAGGTCATTCTTCTCTAAGGAACCTAACTATTGTAATAATTCTCAGCAATTTATGAGCCATAATAAGTACAGCAAGAATGTAGAGCACTAATTGAATTATATTTACCGAGTACCTAATCCTATTTCCTAATTTTCTGCTTAAAAAGTGACACTGTAATGCAATCGAATTAACTGATAAATTGACACAATGATGAGACAATCCTTCCTAGAAATTCTACTTCACCTTCATTATCCAATCATGAATGTGAGCTCAACATAAACATTATAGCCATAATTACTACCTGTAGTTACTCAACTAGACACATTACAGGGAGTAAATTGACATGGCATTTTATTCATCCACAAAGCATTATAGTGCAGTGCGTAAATCTAGATTTCCATTAATGATGGCTACCACTCATCATCACAGAATCAGTCAAGATTGTCTAATTCACTGATGCAACTCGAATCAGTTAATGTGATTAAATCTACCAAATTCAGAGAATACAATCATCAACTGAATTTATGCAAACTAATTTAGAACAGTTAATTCCAGGCATGATCGGACACACTACAGCAATGAATTTCGAAATCAACTATGTTCCAACACTACACAACTCGCATAATCTCAAGAAAACATAATCGATTAAGAATAACAAATTTGAGTGAGCTCCGATTTCAGCGCATGGATTCGGGTTCAGCATTGCTCCTAGGAAGAATCACAGAGATTAGCTATTCATGATGATGGAATAAACACCATTAATCCTCCACTAAGCTTCTGTTATGGTAGCTGATCGAAGAAAATTGGAGAATCAGAAAACAAATGGCTATCGGTGGTGATTAGGAGTGGAGATCCAGATCTGAATGTTCTCCTATTTTTTTCCCTTCCCTTTGGTCCTGATCTACTTTTCTATTCTTCTTCCTTTCGATCCCTCTCTCGAACGTTCACCCCAATTCATTTCCCAGAATTTTTCTTGTTTTCTCCGTCTCTTGCCAGTGGACAATTTTGTACTGGAAAAATTGTAGTTTTGCTGGAAAGGTTTTCTCTCTTCTGCACTTTAGTCCTTCTTCCTTTTCACTTGCAAAATTTCCAAGCTTTATTGTTCAGTCCCTCTTTCTATTTTCCAACTCCTTCTTACTCCACTTTCCACCAAGCTCCCTACAAGATAATTCAAACCAATGTATTATCATTCTTCCCTTATCAATACTTAAGAGAAACTACAAAATATATCACTTGAGCTATTCTTAATCACCCATTTCATAAAATCAATGAGTCATAATTCTTCATTATAAATGAATTTCAAGCACATTATTATCACTAAAACCTCCCAAAAATCTATGAAAATATGTGGTAAAATTAGGACTTATCAATTCCCCCACACTTAGCATTTTGCACTCCTGGGCAAAATCAAGTATTCCATCCTTCTTACTTATTCTAGCAATTCTATCCATATGAATTTTATTCATGCCCTTAGTTATATATCTCCCTTCACTATCTCAAGTTCAATTCCCTATGCAAACAATCCCACCACCCAGCACAAATCCAGCTCTATATATGATTCAACCATTGCAAAGAGAATTCAAGAGACTCTCGGGGTTAAGTGTTTAGCTCTCTCTCTCTCTCACTATAGGGTAATGATTTCACTCCTCTCTTCTAGTCTGTGCTCTACCATAGGCTTGTCAAAGCTCTATCATTTCTACCATACAAACACAAGTTTCTATGCATCAAGAGGACTTTATTAAGGTTGTAATGTTGGTAAGTCTAAGATGGGATATATGGAATGTCAATCTATACAGCCTAAACAAGTATACATGATGGGATTGCATTAGCACATGTGTTTATTCATTCATTCTATTCTTCTTTTTTTTCTTTTGTTTTTGTTTTCTTGCTCCCTTAATTTGACTTCTGAACATTCTTTTGAGAGCATGTTATTTTGTTTTGTTTTTTTATTTTCTTTTTAGCTCTTTCTCTTTTTTTTTATTAAAGACCACTCTTTCTTTCAATCATATGCAACTATAAACACAGCATTATGACACTGTTTGCATACTTATTCAAAACTTCATAGAAGGGATGAGAAACAAAAATGCTAGGCTCAATTGGGTTAGCAAGGGATAAGAGGTGTAGGTGGCTTGTGTTTAGGTCATATGGGTGTGAAATGAATGCCTCAATCATATACATGTAACCTCATGTGCACATTGGCTTTAACAAGAGCTAGGACAAGTTCTAGAGAGTTATATAACTAGAGAGTATGCACACAAAATTTAATGAATTGAACAAGCTCAAATTTCTTCCATGTCGGCTAATTCTCTTTTGCTTTCACTCACAATGACTATACCATATATATTACTAAATTTAGTACTGTCAGTTTCCTAAGTTCACATGGTTTGTATCCCTTGAAATAGATTCGTTCAATACATTCCCTCAAACACTCATGTACTCATATGTCTATCATTCTGAGATTCGTTAGAAGGATACAACACACTTAAAGCTACTCAGGCTTCCAAAATACTACTTGCAAGATAATTAACAAGTCACAAAACATGACATACAGAACCACATATATATCACAGCCCTACCCCCCACACTTAAGGATTGCATTGTCCCTGATGCAAAGACAGGGCAGAAACCTGAATAGGCATAGCGTAATAGAGAGGTATAACACAACACATGCAAAGTGAAACCACTTGTGTGGAAAGTGTCCAACCAGCAAGCAAAGGAAATCTGCACCCAAATCCAATAATCTCATACAACAAGAGCAACATGAGGAAGTTAAAAAAAACAAAAATCTACCTATAGCTACTGGTACGGTCCCTCCCCCACGCTTATGTCAAACAAGCAAAATCATAAGGAAATGAAGCAAAACAAAACAGAAAATATAAGTGAGGGAAAGGGACTACCGGGGGCTAAGGAGGAGCAGCTGGGCTAGAATAAAGCTTAAGTAGGTGACCGTTTACTTTAAAAGTGTGACCGTTGCTTGGATCAAACAACTTAACCATGCCAAAGTTGTGAACCTTGAGGATTTCATAAGGACCATCCTATCTAGTTTTAAGTTTACCAGGCCCAAATGAACACCTTGCCTTGTATTTGAGAACTTGATCACCCACTTGAAAGTGTTTGCGCAAGATATGTTTGTCATGAATTGCCTTAGAATGCTCCTTATACAAAGGAGAATTTTCATAGGCCTCCATACGCAACTCATCAAGTTCTTGGAGCTATAGTAGGTGTTCATCTCCTGCTGCAACAATATCTAGATTGCATGCCTTTACAGCCCAATAAGAGCGATGCTCAATTTCAACAGGTAAGTGACATCCTTTACCATAGACCATCCGATAGGGAGACATGCCTAAGAGGGTCTTAAAGGCTGTACGGTAGGCCCATAAGACATCATTCAAACGAGTGCTCCAATCCTTCCTATTAGGAGATACAATCTTTTCTAAAATCCTCTTAATTTCCCTGTTGCAATTTTTAGCCTGACCATTGGTTTGTGGGTGATAAGGTGTAGCCACCTTGTGTTGCACGCCATGTTTAGAAAGCAACCCTTCAAGCAACTTGTTGAAAAAATGAGTGCCATTATCACTCACAATAGCTCTAGGGACCCCAAACTGAGAAAAGATATGAGACTTCATAAATCGAGTAACTGTAGAAGCATCATTCTTCTTAGTAGCAATAGCCTCCACCCACCATGATAAGTAATCCACAGCACGCAAAATATAGATATACCCAGCAGAAGAAGGAAAGGGTCCCATAAAATCAATACCCTATACCTCAAACACTTCACATAAAAGAATAGGATGCTGAGGCATTTCATGTTTCTTACCCAGACTCCTAAATCTTTGGCAGCGATCACAAGCACTGCAATGTGCATGAGAATCCTTGAAGATAGTAGGCTAATAGAAGCTAGCTTCTAAAATTTTCCTAGATGTCTTGTTAGGGCTAAAATGACCACCACAAGTAAAAGAATGGTAGCTGGTCAAAATAGCATTGATTTCAACTTGAGGAACACAACGTCGAATCACTTGGTCACTGCATATCTTCCATAGAAGTGGAGGATCCCAGATATAATGTTTAGAATCAACCTTGATTTTATTAGACTGGAATTTAGATAAGGAAGGTGGAATCAACCCCGTGGCTATGTAATTAGCAATGTGGCAATACCAAGGATCTAAAATATCAATACTGGAAACAGAACAGTCCCTGAAACTATCACAAATGGTGGTAGAATCAGTGACACCAATAGTATGCAGAGGCAAATGACTCAAGTGATCAGCAACAACATTTTCAGCTCTAACCTTATCTTTAATGTCTGTATCAAATTCCTGAATCAGCAACATCCAGCGTAAGAATCTTGGTTTGGTATGCACTTTGATAGTCAAGTACTTAATAGCACTGTGGTCAGTGAATATCACCACTTTAGAGTGTAACAAGTAGGGTCTGAATTTATCCAGAACAAAGACAATGGCATATAATTCCTTCTCGGTTGTAGTATAATTAACTTGTGCCTTGTCCAATGTTTTAGAGGCATAGGCAATGACACAAGACAGCTTGTCATGCCTCTGACCCAAAACAGCACCCATCGCACTATTAGAAGCATCACAGCATAACTCAAAAGGTAGATTCCAGCTAGGAGGAACTAGTATGGGTGGTGAGGTCTGTTAGAACAAGCGTTTCACCCAAGAGGGGGGGTGAATTGGGTGATCTTAAAAATTTCGTTGCAAATATAAAATTTGACGTTGAAATTAAAACAGGAAAGAGTAAGGAGAAATATCACCAAAGTGAACAGCGGGAGTTATATTGGTTCGGCCATAACCACTTTGACCTACGTCCAGTCCTCAGAGCTTCTCTGAGAGTTTCACTATAACTTCCAAGATTCAGTGGGTTCTTGGCACCTCAGTAAAAGCAAGTTCCTACCCCTGGACACTCGCTCCCCCTTACAAGTTGTAATCCAATCCCAACTCAAGGTTCCACAACCTTAAGTTACCTCAATAACAAATATTGAGTTTGAATGAAATATCTCTCTCACAGAGTGAATAAGAATCACTAAAGCATAGAAATACAATTGTCACGTAAAACAGAGTAATGAACTTGATGATACGTTTGTGTGTGTTCTTGTTCTCTTCTCTGTTTAGATGTTCCCATATATATAGATACGTTCGTAATGATTGCTGGAACATATTTCTTCATGTCCGTTGGAGCGTGCGTAGCCACTATTGACTTTTCCAGTTTTTGAAAAACATACGTTTGTGGTAGGTGACGATCGGTGACATTTGAGCATTGCTTTTGACTTTCCTTATTTGGTAAGATCTTTTCATTGTTTATCTATTGAAATGCTAAGAATACTAATATAATGAAAAGTTAATCAAATAGGAAACAAAACAATGACCGTTGGAATGATTTCAAACTTTCTGGGTTTCCATACTCGAGTAGCTACTCGAGTATTCATTAAAGTTTACTCGAGTACTTACTCGAGTATCATCGTGAAATCTTTGATGGACTCCCAGTTAACATATAAATATAAGATTACTCAGATAGTGCATGGAATAAGCAAAATATCAAACCTTTGGAAATGCTTGTTTACTAGGGTACCTACTCGAGTAATGCACTCTTTTCTTCATAGGTTACTCGGGTACCAACCCGAGTAACCTTCAAATAAACTTATGTTACTCGATGCTTTACTCCAGTAATGTTGGCAGGATTTCAAGGCCGAGAGCACTTCAAGTTTGATTACCTTGTTACTCGAGTACATACTCGAGTAAACTTACTTTTTGTGCATCACTTACTCAGGTAATGACTTGAGGTTTTCCCTCAAACATAACACTGCATACTCAAGTACATACTCGAGTAATCCACTTAAAGAAAATAATTAAATCCTTGCATACTAGAGTAATGACTCGAGGAAGTGAGATAAAATTAAATCAAGTTTATCGAGTACTACCTTCAAGTTTTTACTTACCTCAGTGTGTTACTCAAGTAACATTGGCAGTGGTACAAAGTGCCGAGAGCAACACATTTTCTAAAACAGAGTTACTCGAGTATGTACTCGAGTATCATTGGCAGGCCGAGAGCAATTGGAAGATTTTCACATAGTTACTTGAGTAGCTACTCAAGTAACGTTGGCAGGCCGAGAGCAACTCCAAGTATTTACCTGGTTACTTGAGTAACTCCTCGAGTAACATTGGTAGGCCGAGAGCAACTTAAAAAATTTTACACTATTACTCGAGTACTTACTCGAGTAACGTTGGCAGGTTACTGGAAGGTATCTCTGGTAACTTCAAGTTTTGTCTCATTACTCAAGTACATACTCGAGTAATGCCTTAGAAAACTTGCTTCTCATCAAGTTTCTCAGCTTTTTCTCTTGGCCTTTCTTCATTACTCTAATGCTTACTTCAAGTAATACTTTTCCCTATTATTGCTTTGTTCAATCTTATTTATTTCTCAAGTCTTTTTCATACCATTCTTTGTTATCATCAAAACATGAGATCTAACATTCTCCCCCTTTTTGATGATGACAAAACTTGGTGATTTTGAACAAAATTTTTGAAAGTGAATTCTCAATTAAATACATTATTTTGAAAAACTTATTAAGTTTAGATTTAAAGTGTAAAGTGAATCATAATATGCATCTTGCATACACAACAAATTCATTAGTCCAACAATGTAATCATAATTTAAAACTTGAATAGACTTGAAATAAACTTGCATTAAACTTAAAAATTGTATTACAAGATAACAAGATAAAACTTAACAAAACAAGATAAAAGCTTAACAAGTTTCAAAAGACTCCCTAGAACCCATATACACCCAAATACCCAAAGAGACTTAGAGACTTCCACAAAATCACACCCAAGCTCTTCTCCCCCTTTTTGTCTTCATCAATCAAGAGGAGGACTAGAAGGCTTGACCATGGAGATGGGCTCCACAGGAAGAACCAAAGAGTCATCTGAACCAGAAGTATCAAATGAACTAAAGGGGACAGGTTCAGGCAGATTAACTGGAGGGATATGGATGTCATCTCTGGGAGGAATAGAAGAAGGTTGGAAGACAACCATAGTGGAGGTCTCACCCTCTGGAGTGGTCTGAACCTCTAGAGTGGTCTCAACCTCTGGAGTATGATTGTAACCCCCTGCTGTAATTATATCCGAAATACGCAATTAAGATGAAATAGAGACCAATGAGAAAGAAAACTTATTTAAAATCCCATCTTCATGATAGGTTTTTCACAAATACCTTTCGAAATATAATATACCTGGTCTCATATTCAAATCTTGAATACAATTACTATGCGAAGATAAACCACATTTATACCAATATCAGAGTGCACTATATAATCATCCCGGTAATCCCGGGTTTCATATCTTCGCTAAACAATCATAAGGCACATTGGCCCATATAACTCCTCAAATAGGGATTACACAAACCCATTCGAATACATACTCAATACTCATCCAAATATACAAATACACATCCGGACTATAATGATAACCAACTACCTAATCTTCAACCCAAAGGAAGTCCTCTTCGCCCTTGGCTGGTTACTCTATCATCGATCTACTACCCTGTCTGAAAGTTTAGTAGGGGAGGGTGAGATTCGAGAGAATCTCAGTAGGATAACAATATCAATATGCATATATGATAAATGTTTAATGCATGACATGCTTGCATCACACAACTCATAATAACACAATGACAATTTGCAAGCTCAATGCTTCGAACAATATACCTATGGCCATAGCATAAATTGAAACATAGCTTCAAATTACACACCATTATGCAAAGCTAAGACATGCACCAACACATTAACACATATATCAAATACAAGCAGAAGAGATATGTTCCCTACCCTCTTTCCACGTAAGCTCCAGCACAGCTTACTCACGTCCAGGCGAATATTGAACCACGTTCAGGGCGAACATCAAACCCTATAACCAAACAAGGACATAGGGTTAAATCCCTTTTCCAATTCTTTAACTCTCAAACACTTAAGTTGGTTATCATTCACGACCTTTAGGTGACTAATCAAAGCCCAAACATATGGCTAAAGGCTTGGGAAACACTTGACCAAAGATCACCTTTTAAAAGTCCAAAATGCTGATTTTTGGGGGTGGGCCGCGGCCCACAATCCTTGGGCTGCGGCCCAAAACTGCCCAGAAACATTTGGGCTGTGGCCCAGAATCCATGGGCGGCGGCCCAAAACTGTTTAGGAACGCTCAGAAACATTTGGGCTGCGGCCCAGAAAATCCAGTTTCTTGGCTGAACTTCCAAAAATCATAACTAATTCCAAAAAAATCGAAATGAGGTGATCCCAAAGCCAAATGAAAGCTATTCAAGTCCTCTACACAGGAAAAATACTGGCCAATACTGGAAATCACCACATAAATACAGAATTCCCAAAATTTCAAGACTGTCCCAAAACAGAATCCATTTTCAACCTCCAACTTTGGACAGCCATAACTCACAGAAGACAAAACGAAATGGCACAAATTATGTGTCCATTTTGAAGCTTGGGATGTGAACTTTATGACTGGAAATTTTCATAATTTTTCAACTTCATTTGCCCAATCAAAACGTCCACACCATCTGACTGTCCAGAACAGACTTACAAAAGACAGAATTCCAGATTTGCACAATTGGCTTCCAATGGTCCAATTTTCATATCAAACATCATTCTCACACAAAATTTCACAAGGAAACCATTGGAAATACCAAATCAACCAAATTCACATTATATTGACATGTTTCACAATGAATTACAACATGTCACACAATTCACAATACCAACTCTACATTACAATCTCTTTCCATTTCAAATTCAAACCAATTTCAATGATCAAATACCACAACATGGCACCATTTCCAACATAAAACAAAATCCAATTCTCCAATCAAAAATCACATGAAAATCAGGGCAAAATTCGAAATTTACAAGGCTTAACCAATAATCACAAAACTTAGGTCAAAATGCTTCAAATACTCACCTCTTCCTCTTTCCCAAACCAATTTGATACGATGAGGGTAACGGACCGGCTAGAAACCAAGTATGAAAAAAAAAACGAACGGGATGGATGATCAAAGGTAGGACCTTAAGAGAACCTGTCTCTTACAACCCTAGCCACAAGACACCACAAGGATGATCAGTCCTTGATACAGTCGGAGTATTCGCACGAGAATACAAGGATGCAAGCAAAGCTCACAGAAGAGAAATAAAACTCTCAATTATCATTCAAGTCTGAAAATTCAGTACAAAAAACGCAGCCATGTATAAAGGCCACAAAAGAACACTCTAGAATTTGAAAACCTAGTCATGAATGCAATAATGATGCCTTAATGATGATTGATTGTCTTGATTGGCACCATTCAAGCCTAAAGTAATTAGGAAATTACTTATTCTTCAAGACTAAGTCAGCTACCTAAAAATAGGAAATAAAAACAAAGTCTTTAAGAGCAATCTTTGACCAAAATGCCTTATTTAATGCAAATTAAAAAAAAGGAAACTAATAAAAAACGAAATTAATTCAGATTTGCTGCATAAGGACGCCTTCTAGATGCTTCTTGAGGTGTCTTGGACGTCACTTATGATCCTCCTTCAAGGCACATGCTTGTCACATGGTATTTTAAGTGAATTCTGCAATCTGGGCTCCACTTGGGGCTTGTACTTCATCTTGTTGGGCTTCAAACAATGTGATCACCATGCTTGGGTTCTTGTTGGGCATATTAAAGGATGCCTCTTCCAAATAAATGGGCTCCAACTCTTTAAGCTCTCTTATCAAACAATTCAAGGCCTCCCTCATAGCTTTAGTCCTTGCTCTTGTCATTGGGCCTCCAATGCTTTGTAATGGATCTTTTGGGACATTGGACTTCCAGACTTGAGCTTGGGCTTCCATCTTCATGCCTTTCTCTTCCTTTGGAGCTCCTCCTCCATCTTGCCATGCTCCTCCATCATTCCCTCCTTGCTCAAAAGGATTTGTCCTCGAATCTGCAACATCAAAGAGAGATAAGTCAGCCACATTAAAAGTAGCGCTAATATTACCATAGGAGCTTGGTAGATCTATTTTATAAGCATTATCATTTATGCGCTCCAAGACTTGGAAAGGGCCATCTCCTCTTGGCTGCAACTTAGATTTCCGTTGTTCTGGAAACCTCTCCTTTCGTAGGTGCACCCAAACCCAATCTCCAGGCTCAAAAACAACCTTTCTGCGACCTTTGTTTGCTTGCCTAGCATATTGTTCATTCTTCCTCTCAATGTTGGCTCTCACTGTAGCATGCAATCCCTGCACAAATTCTGCCTTTTTCTTGCCATCAAGGTTAGCTTGTTCATTAGAAGGCAATGGTAAGATATCTAATGGAGATAAGGGATTAAAGCCATAAACAATCTCAAATGGAGAGAAGGAAGTAGAGGAATGAACAGTTCTATTGTATGCAAATTCTATATGAGGCAAACAATTTACCCAATTTTTCAAGTTCTTCTGAATTATTGCACGCAACAAAGTAGTGAGTGTTCTATTTACTACCTCAGTTGCCCATCCGTTTGGGGATGTGCCACAGTAGAGAATAATAACTTTGTTCCTAGCTTACTCCATAAAGTCCTCCAAAAATGGCTAAGGAACTTTACATCCCTGTCACTCACAATTGTTTTAGGCAATCCATGCAATCTAACAATTTCTTTGAAGAACAAATCAGCAATATGCACAGCATCATTGGTTTTTGAACATGCAATGAAATGAGCCATTTTACTAAACCTATCAACCACAACAAAGATGCTATCCTTGCCGGATTGAGACCTAGGCAAACCCAACACAAAATCCATAGAAATATCAACCCAGGGTTGGGAAGGCACAGGCAATGGAGAATACAATCCATGGGGTTGAACCTTAGACTTTGCATGCTTACATGTCACACATTTAGCACAAACAGAAATTACATCTTTCCTCATATAAGGCCAATAAAAGTGTTCATGCAAAAGAGCTAATGTCTTATCAACACCAAAGTGACCCATCAAACCACCACCATGAGTTTCTTTTACAAGAAGTTCACGCATAGAACAATTAGGAATGCATAATTTATCTTTCTTAAAAAGAAACCCATCATGTCTATAAAAGTCATGCAAACCATGCTTTTCACAAGAAGACCAAATCGTAGCAAAATCACAATCAGAGTCATACAATCCTTTCAACAATTCAAATCCAAGTAATCTAGCATGAAGAGAGGTGATAAGACAATACCTCCTAGAAAGAGCATCAGCAACAACATTCTCTTTACCTTGTTTATGCTTGATCACATATGGAAAGGTCTCAATGAACTCTAACCAGCGAGCATGCCTCTTGTTAAGCTTACCTTGAGACTTTAGAAACTTCAAGCTTTCATGGTCAGAATGAATGATAAACTCTCGAGGCCACAAATAATGCTGCCAAGTTTCTAATGTTCTTTTCAAAGCATAGAGTTCCTTATCATAAGTAGAGTAATTCAAGGAAGCCCCGCTCAATTTTTCACTAAAGTAAGCAATAGGCCTATATTCTTGCATCAAAACAGCACCAATGCCAATTCCAGAAGCATCACATTCAACTTCAAAAACTTTGTTGAAATCAGGTAAACACAATAATGGTGCATTAGTTAATTTCACTTTCAAGGTGTTAAAAGCATTTTCTTGTGCCTCACCCCATTTAAAGGTCACATGCTTCTTCACAAGCTCATTTAGGGGTGCAGCAATAGTGGAAAAATCTTTAACAAACCTTCTATAGAAACTTGCTAATCCATGAAAGCTCCTGACTTCATTAGCATTTGTTGGGGTTGGCCAATCTCTAATAGCTTTTACCTTTTCTTCGTCTACACAAATCCCTTGGGCACCTACAACAAAGCCAAGAAACACAACAGAATCCATGCAAAAGGAACACTTTTGAAAATTAGCGTATAGGCTATTCTCCCTAAGAGTTTGAAAAACCTCACGCAAGTGCATAACATGGTCATCTAATGTTTTACTGTACACAAGAATATCATCAAAGTAGACAACCACAAACTTTCCAATAAAGGAATGAAAAACATGATTCATTAAGCTCATGAAAGTACTAGGTGCATTAGTCAACCCAAAGGGCATAACTAACCACTCATACAACCCAAACTTAGTTTTAAATGCTGTTTTCCATTCATCTCCCTCTTTCATGCGAATTTGATGATAACCACTCCTAAGATCAATTTTTGAAAATAAAGCAGCACCATGTAATTCATCTAACATGTCATCTAATCTAGGAATGGGATAGCGATACTTAACTGTTATTTTGTTGATGGCTCTACAATCCACGCACATCCGCCATGAACCATCTTTCTTGGGCACTAGGAGCACTGGAACAGCACATGGGCTCAAACTTTCCCTCACAAAGCCTTTTCTCATAAGCTCATCTACTTGACGTTGAATTTCTCTAGTTTCTTCAGGATTGGCTCGATAAGCAGGTCTATTTGGTAGGGAAGCTCCAGGAATGAAATCAATCCTATGCTCAATTCCTCTCAAGGGAGGAAGCCCTTCAGGTATCTCATCAGGGAATAAATCACCAAATTCCTGCAATAAAGACATAACACTAGAATGCAAAGAGGGGTTAAGTTCGTTAGTAGAAAAGGGAGCATCCTTACATACAAGTACCAAGACTTGCTCTCTCAATATTGCTCTCTTAACCTCACTTTTTCCTGAAAATAAGCTCTCTTTCTTTTCTTCACTTCTCTCTTTTTCTTTCTTTTTTTTTTCTTGTACCCTATGTTCTTTCTTTTGCACACTCTTTTTTTCACTCAATTCATCTCGTTTTTTGCATTCTTGCTCAATCCTCACTTGATCCTCATAAGCTTCTCTAGGCCTAAGTGGTTTCAGTACAATGAGTTTCCCATTAAAGGGTACCGAATAGCAATTTTTGTAACAATCATGTTGTGCCCTACTATCAAATTGCCATGGTCTTCCAAGTAAAAGATGTCCCGCAAGCATAGGGACAACATCACATAAAACTTCAGCATGATAATTCCCAATAGAGAAAGAAACCAAAACTTGCTTAGTTACTTTAGCTTCTGCACTATCATTCAACCATTGCAACTTGTAAGGTTTAGGATGCTTCATAGTAGGCAAGTCTAACTTACTAACAAGCAAGGTACTAGCAACATTGGTAACACTTCCACTATCAATAACCATGCTACATACCTTATTTTTGATGAAGCACCTAGTGTGGAAGATAAGCTCTCGTTGCTCTTGCTCATTATCTTCCTTTAGTTGCATGTTGAGGGCTCTCCTAGCCACTAATGCTTCTCCTTTAACTGGTTCAGCTTCATCAATCTCCAATTCAGAATCAGTTACCAAAGATGGCATGTCATCATCACTTTCACTATTAGAATGCACACTGTCATACTCGCCATTATCCTTAAGAATCATAGCTCTCTTGTTGGAACATTGGGAAGCTATATGGCCTTTTCCATGACATTTAAAACATTGAAGAGAAGAAGTTTTATTAGAAGGAAAAGTTTTAGAATCAGACTTCTTACCACCATCAGTTTTTGCTTTGGATTCCTCTTTGGCTTTAGGCATAAATTTGGTGTCATCCTTAGCCTTAGAATCCTTCCACTTAGAGGTTGATTTAGAGTCCTTCCAACTATAAGAAGAGGATTTGGAACGTTTTTCTTTAAACCGCTTCTCAATTTTGATTCCTCATCTTTCCAATTTTCCTCAAGCCATCAAACACCTTCAATCAAGAATCTAAAACCATAGAGATGAAGCTCTCATCACTATGAACAACTTTATAGAAAGGTGTTTAATCATTAGAGGACATTACATAAGCCAAAACTTACCTTGTTTCTTTCTCTTTCTTCCTTGAGCTAGGCGAAATGAAGAACAAGAGAGAGAGGTATGAAGATGAAAATGATAAAGATGATGTTCAGTTTTTGGAGCCACAAACCGACCTAAAATAAAGGAGAGGGAAGAGAAAAACACTTTGAACATTTGACCAAGATCTAAGGCTCACAAGTTGCCACTTGTCCACATCTTGACACAACTCACTTGAGCTCACATAAGCTCACACACATGTGATTCCACCCCTTGATCTCTTGCACAAATCAATCCTAACCATTGATCTTGAAGTTACCAATGAGTTTCCTCTTCGGTAATTGACCAATTGGTCGGTAACTTTACCGTTTTGCCCCTGATTACGGTAATTCTCATTGAATCACCACCAACACTTCACCTCTTTTCATTTAGCCACAATATGCACCTTCCCTCTATTTTAAGTCAATTTAGAGGTTAATCCATAATTAAACTCAAATACAGGGTCTTGGCGCTGCTCACAGCACTTACGAATCACATCGGGTGCCAAATCACACCATAATCTCCAAAAGGGTCCATTTATCACTAATGACATCAACTTTTGGAGTCATTAATCCTTAATCACAATTTGGGATCTTGCTAAACCAGGGCTTAGCAATCCATTAATCTCAGGCTTATTCTCTAATCTCAAGTCTCAAAATTCGGGGTATTACAATGATGTTCAGAGGAGGAGGAGGGAGATATTTCCTCAGTGTGGGTAGGAGATGGAATAGGTTTAGGAGCGGGGTCAGTCTGAGGTTTGGGAGGTGAATCATCAATAGTGATATGTATGGTCTCATTGGTGTCTGGGTTGTCTACTGTATATAGGATGTCTTTGGCTTGTGGCTCATGTGGACTAGAGACCAGAGGAGTAGAGCTTCAGCCTCAGTGAAAGCAGTGTCAGAAGGAGGGTTCTCTGGAGGTGGTGGTGGTGCAGAAGAAGATGGACCAGCAGAAGGTCTGGGACCCAATGAATCCAAACGTGCCAGAATTAATCTCAGTGTCTCACCCTGAGCACGTTGCTCAGCAAGCAACTCCTCGTGCTTCTTTTCCATTTTCTCTACCAACTGTGTCATCTTGTAGTTCATGTTGGTTATCAGTTCAGTATTCGTGTTGGCGATATCAACATGGAATCCCCGGAGCATATTCTCCATGAAATGCTGAAGTGTGGCATTGAGGAAGGAGGGTGATGATGTGAAGGCAGCTGGAGTCGATGACTGAGTGTCATCCATTTTGCTAGTCTCAGTCTCAGTAGTATTCTTCTTCTTCTTTGACCCAGACTCCAGAGGGCTCTTGAGAGGGATGTCAATATTTAGCTTCCCTATCTGATTTCTCCCAACCGGAGTCATCCTCTTAATAGGCTCCTTGCTATCCAGATACCATATCTTATTCTCTTTCAGAATAAGTGATATAATTTGAGGATATGGCATCGGTGTGGTAGCCTTTCCATCCACTCTGTACCTCTTCATTTCTGAGAAGATATACTCCCCCAAATCCTTTTGTTCCTTCAGGAGAAGTGAAGCAAACCACCTAAAGTCCCTATCAGAGAAGTGGGTATAATTGTTGGCCTTGTTCACAAGGGACCTAGAATAGATGTACCATAGGACCCTGTGATGATCACACATATCACTGGGCTTGAAATTTAGAGGGCCAACTAACTCACCGGGTTTAAGGATAGAAAATATTTGGTTTGGTTCAAGTTGGGAGTAAATATCATCTGGGGAATTCTCTATCCCTAACCACAAGTTAATCCTAGAGGGTGATATGAGAATCTTTTGGCCTCTTACTGTGGTGGTCATCTCTTCCTCAGCTGAGGTTCTGTTCGGCTCATCTATGATCTCTAGATTACAGTAAAAGTGTGTGATCACTTTTGTACAGAAAGGTAATCTAATCGAAAGCCAGGGCATAAAAGGATCTAAATAAGGACTAAGGTCATGCTTCAATACCTCCTGAAGAATCTTGAGGTCCACATAGTGTGTCTTACACACTTTCCTCCTGGAGAACTGAGACAGATACTTCAGAGACTCCACCAACTTGTTGATATTGAACCCTTTTGGAGGGTTAGTGATCTCCTCTTCTAGCAATTTGGATTTCTTGGAAGATTGCCCCTTTTCCATTTGATCTATGATGTTTGCCATAGCCGAAGCCACATTCCTATCATACTTAGGCTTTTTAGTTGGTTTTGGAGTGAAAGAGAGGGTAGAGGAATCAGAGTGAAGAGGTGAGGGAGATTTGGCACTCTTGCTTCTCCCGGTAGAAGTACTCTTTTTGGAATGAGCCCTTGTAACAATAGGCTCTTTGATAACAACCCCTTTTGGCTTTGGTTGAGGTTGAGGTTGAGGTTGAGGTTGGATTTTGGCTTTTGATCTCGAGGTAAGTTTTCTTCTCTTTTTGGGAGGAGAAGAAAGAGGATCAGGATGTTGTTGTGATTCAGAGGAATCTGTGAAATTGAGATTCTTGGTTCTAACCATCTTAAAACACAGAAAATTGAAAATCTCATAGAAATAGAGTTACTGACGCGAGTTAGGGCACAGAGAATCTGAGCAAAATAGGTGGTTTTTGGGACTAAAATCTGTTGGGTTTTGACAGAAATGAGGCAAGGAATCGATTGTGAAAAATTTTTGTGAGAGTGTATAGTGATTTACTCGAGGAGATTTTGTGGAAATGACTAAGTTTGTGACAGATAAAGACCTAAAACCCGACATTACTCGAGGCCTTACTCGAGTAAGCTTCAAGTATACTCGAGGCCTTACTCGAGTGATCTTACAAAAAATCTCTAAAATCATTCATTTAAATTGCGTACCTGGCATAAATCATATTGTAATTATCCATGATTGTTCCCTCGATCATTTATAACCAATTTGAAGCAGATTTGGATCGTTTTTCATCAATTTGTAAATCTGGACTTGCAGTTACTCGAGTCCTTACTCCAGTAAAGTTCAAGTTTACTCGAGGCTCACCTCGGGTAACCAGTCTTTTCAACTTTTGGCTGTTCATTTTTGAAACTGAACTGTTAGATTTAAATTCCAAATAACTTGATCCATTACTTCCAGTTTTGAAGACCATTACTCGAGTAGTTACTCGAATAAAGTGCTTCTTTACTTTAAGTTGTTTCTCAGGTAATGCTTCTCTATTAGTCATAACTTCAAGTTGGTACTCCAGTAAAGGTGTCCTCTGATCACCTCTGTTTTTGTTTCTCAAAACAGAGTTTCAATCTTCCTGCAAAACAAGTTTCTATATACTCCGATGCTTAAGTTAGTAATCATCAAAACTTTAACAAATGACTTCATATAATATTATGAGAGACTGAAATAACTTACAACTCATTGGGATTTACCATTCCCAATTCTCTTCTAATGTATAGAAATTGATCTTTTGCAAGGGGTTTTGTGAAAATATCAGCTAATTGAAGATGAGTAGGAATGAATATCACTTTCAAATCTTTCTTTTGAACATGATCTTTGATGACGTGATGTCTGACATCGATATGCTTGGTTCTAGAGTGTTGAACTGGATTCTTTGCCAAGCTTATCGTACTAGTATTGTCACAATAGATTGCTATTTCTTTGAGATAAATACCAAGATCTTGTAGTGTTGTTTTAACCATATTACTTGTGCACAACAACTTGAGACTGCAACATATTCGGCTTCCGTTGACGAAAGAGACACTGTATTTTGTTTCTTGCTGAACCAAGATACAAGAGATCCTCCAAGAAATTGTCCTTGTCTACTGGTGCTCTTTCTGTCTGTTTTGTATCCTCTATAATCTGAATCTGAATATGCAACTAGATTTTCACTTCTTCCTTTGGGATACCACAGACCCAATTCGGGTGTGTCA
Organism: Inga laurina; assembly: GCA_963855925.1. Classification (NCBI taxonomy): domain Eukaryota; kingdom Viridiplantae; phylum Streptophyta; class Magnoliopsida; order Fabales; family Fabaceae; genus Inga; species Inga laurina. The sequence goes on along the minus strand of OY979702.1, from coordinate 28,273,268 downwards.
GCAAGGTATCTAAAGATTCGTTTGACCGTTTCAGCATGTGATTCTTTTGGTGCCGATTGATATCTTGCACATATACCAACACTAAATTGGATGTCTGGTCTACTTGCCGTGAGATAGAGTAATGATCCAATCATTCCTCTATACTTTGTGATGTTGTAGTCCTTTCCTTTGACATCAGCATCAAGCAATGTAGTTGAGCTCATAGGAGTGTCCGTGCCATTTGCTTCATTCATTCCATACTTCTTCAACAATTCTTTCAAATACTTTGTTTGAGATATGAAGATTCCATTCTTTCTTTGTTTGATTTGCAAACCAAGAAAGAAATTTAATTCTCCCATCATTGACATCTCAAACTCTCCCTGCATTATCTCAGAAAATTCCTTACACAGAGATTTATTAGTAGCACCGAAAACAATGTCATCAACATATATTTGAACAATTAAAATATCATCACGTTTTCATTTTATAAAAAGTGTTGTATCAACTTTTCCTCGTACAAAACCTTGATCAATAAGAAATTTACTGAGCCTTTCATACCATGCTGTAGGAGCTTGTTTTAAACCATATAAAGCCTTTTTAAGTTTGAAAACATGGTCAGGTTTGGTAACATCCTCAAAACCTGGAGTTGTTCTACATATACTTCTTCCATGATGTAACCATTTAGAAAAGCACTCTTTACATCCATTTGATAGAGTTTAAATCCTTTGATGCATGCAAAGGCTAAGAGTACGCGTATAGCTTCCAATCTAGCCACTGGAGCATTCGTTTCCTCATAATCAATCCCTTCTTCCTGATTATAGCCTTTGGCCACCAACCTTGCCTTATTTCTGACAATAGTTGCGGATTCATCAAGTTTGTTCTTGAATACCCATTTAGTTCCAATGATCGGATGATCCTTGGGTCGAGGTACCAAATCCCAAACTTGATTTCTCTCAAATTGATTTAGTTCTTCTTGCATTGCTATAACCCAATCATTATCTGATAGGGCTTCATCAATGTTTGAAAGTTCAATTTCATAAATGAATGCAGAAAAACTTACTTCATTGAAAATTCTATTTCTAGTTTTGATCCCTTCATTCACATCTCCTATGACTTGATCTAAGGGATGACTTTTATTGTATTTCCAGGCTTTAGGTTGACCTAGAGATTGCTCTTCTTCCTTGGTTTCATCAACCTCTGGAATAAGAGTTTTAGAAATAGATTGACCATTTTCTTGATTTAAACCAACTTCCTGTTCTTCATCAATGGTTTTGTCAGAGGATTCAAATTCATCAAATACAATATGAATTGATTCTTCAATAATACATGTTCTTTTATTGTAAACTCTATATGCTTTACTTCGGTTAGAATATCCTAGGAAAATTCCTTCATTTGTTTTAGAATCAAATTTTCCTAAGTTATCTTTACCATTATTATGAATGAAACACTTACAACCGAAGATGTGTAGATGAGCAATGTTTGGCTTCCTTCCTTTGTATAACTCATAAGGTGTCTTTCCAAGTTTTGTTCTGATATAGGCCCTATTTGAAATATAGCATGCTGTACTCATAGCATCAGCCCAGAACACTTGAGACACATTCTTTTCATTCAACATTGCTCTAGCCATTTCAGTAAGCACTCTATTCTTGCGTTCCACAACTCTGTTTTGTTGAGGCGTTCTTGGAGCAGAGAAATTGTGATAAATGCCATTAGTATCACAATATTCTTTAAAGGCTTGATTTTCAAATTCTCCACCATGATCAGTCCTAATACCTGCAATGGACATACCTTTCTCATTTTGCACTTTCTTGGCAAAAACAATAAATTCTTCAAAGGTTTCATCTTTTGATGATAGAAAAATAACCCATGTAAATCTAGAGAAATCATCAACAATAACCAATGAATATAAGTTTCCACCAAGACTCTTTATTCTTGCTGGGCCAACTAAATCTATATGCAATAATTGTAGTGGTCTATTTGTTGAAATCTCATTTTTCAATTTGAAAGATGATTTAGTTTGTTTACCCTTTTGACATGCGTCACAAATCAAGTCATTTTTGAAAGTTACTTTGGGTAATCCAAGAACTAAATCCTTTTTGAGTAGTTTGCCTAATTGATGCATATTGACATGAGCCAATCTCTTATGCCATAACCAACTTTCATCAGTATTACTCAGAAAATAGTTTTCAGACTCATTTCTACTAATATCTAGAGTATAGCAGTTACCTTCCCTTTTTGCTCTGAGCTTAGCCTTGATATTCTTCTTATCAAGTTGTAAATCATTCTTGTTGATAATTAAGCATTCTTCTGAGTCAAATATTACCCAGTTGTCTTTATCTGCACTTTGACTTACACTCAGCAAATTGTGACACAAGCCTTCAACATAATATACATCTTTGACTTGTATTCCTTTGTCATTTTTGATTTCACCAATTCCTGCTATATTTCCGGATTGATTTCCTCCAAATTTTACCTTTCTACCTTCCTTAGGTTGCAATGTGGTAAAACTTTCAAAATCTCCGGTCATATGTCTAGAGCATCTACTATCTATGTACCACTTGCTATTTTTGGATGCTTTGAGACATACCTACAATCAAATGACTAGGTCTTAGGTACCCACATCTTTTTGGGTCCTGTTGGGTTAGTACAAATAATTTCCTAAACATATGAGCCTTTAGGTACCCATTTGTAGGTTCCTATTGTTCCTTTCTTCTTATGAATGCATGAAGATGTATAATAACCTTTTCTATTACAGTAATTACAAAATGCAAACGGATTCGATGTATGCACAGAATGCTGGAAATAATTCAGATATGACTTACCTCCTGCTTTCTTTCTTCCTTTCCTTTTGTCTGATTTTGGATCATATCCAATCCCAGATCGGTCATTTACAAATTGTTGAGCTTCTAAAATAACATTTAGCATCTCACTTCCTTGAGTAAATTTTTCAAGAGTTTTTATAAGATCAGTGTTTTTCTTTTTCAAAGAAGAAAAATTTTCACAATCCTTTTCTGAACTTTCTTTAAGTTCAATTTCAAGAGCTTTGTTTTTCTTTTTGAAAACAATTAATTCTTTAACTACTTTGATGAATTCAGAATGTAAAGCATTATATTCAGAAAGTAATTCATCATAGGTAGGATCAGAATCATTTACCTCCTCTTCTGTTTCTTCTTGAGCGACGAGACATATATTAGCTACTTCTTCCTCATCACTTTCTTCGTCAGAGGAGCTATCACCCCATATAGCAGATACGAAGGCCTTCTTTTTGTTGAAGAATTTGCCTTTTCTCTTTTCTTTGCTCTTTTGATTCAGTTCTGGACATTCTGATTTGATATGTCCTGGTTTTCCATATTCGTAGCAAATGATATGATCTTTGCTGCTAGTTCCACCTTTTTGAAAGTGTTTGAAACCTTGTCCTTTCTTGTAGAACTTTCTGAATCGTTTTATGATTAGGCCCATTTCATCATCATCAAACTCCTCATCCTCATCTTAATTCTCTTCTTTTACTTTTAGTGCAAGACCTTTCTTTTTCTTGTCACTAATGTCATCTAGTTCTCGTTTGAACTTTAGTTTGCTTTCATATTCAGAAAGACTTCCAAATAGAGAAGCAATTGATCTCATTGATTCTCCTTTTGCTTCTTCTATCGCAGTGACTTTGGCCTCCCATTCTTTAGAAAGAATATTTAGAATCTTTCGTACTTGGGTATGCTGATCATAGACTTTCCCAAGAGCTGCAAATTGATTAACAAGATGAGTATATCTAAGTTCAAATTTAGATATTGATTCACCTGATTTCATTCGAAGTAAATTGAATTCAGTGACCAAAGTGTTGATCCGATTCTCCTTTATTCCCGAAGTTCCTTCATGAGCTATTTCCAGAGCTTCCCACATTTCCTTTACTGTTGAAAGTGTGCAAATTCTGAAATACTCACTTTGACTCAAGGCACTTTGTAACATCAGAATTGCCTGGCTGTTGAGAGTGATAAGTTTCTTGTCATTCTCATCATATTCCATTGGCGTCTTGGGAATTTTCTGAGAATCTACAGTCTTTGTAGGTTGATAATTTCCACTCTCAATCACATCCCATAGCCCATATTCAGTAGCCATTACAAATACTCTAAACTTTGCTTTCCAGAAAGAAAAGTGTTCGCCACTGAATCCTGGAGGTCTAGTTGATGGATACACCGTCTGGAAGAATTCCTTTACCCATGCTTGCCATTAGATCCTTCTTAGGTTGTTATACCTTCACAAGAAGACCTACGCTCTGATACCAAATGTTAGAGCAAGCGTTTCACCCAAGAGGGGGGATGAATTGGGTGATCTTAAAAATTTTGTTGCAAATATAAAATTTGACGTTGAAATTAAAACAGGAAAGAGTAAGGAGAAATATCACCGAAGTCTACACCAGGAGTTATACTGGTTCGGCCATAACCACTTTGACCTACGTCCAGTCCTCAGAGCTTCTCTGAGAATTTCACTATAACTTCCAAGATTCAGTGGGTTCTTGGCACCTCAGTACAAGCAAGTTCCTATGCCTGGACACTCGCTCCCCTTTACAAGTTGTAATCCAATCCCAACTCAAGGTTCCACAACCTTAAGTTACCTCAATAACAAATATTGAGTTTGAATGAAATATCTTTCTCACAGAGTGAATAAGAATCACTGAAGCATAGAAATACAATTATCACGTAAAACAGAGTAATGAACTTAATGATACGTTTGTGTGTGTTCTTGTTCTCTTCTCTATTTAGATGTTCCCATATATATAGATACGTTCGTAATGATTGTTGGAACATATTTCTTCATGTCCGTTGGAGCGTGCGCAGCCACTATTGACTTTTCCAGTTTTTGAAAAACATACGTTTGTGGTAGGTGACGGTCGGTGACATTTGAGCGTTGCTTTTGACTTTCCTTATTTGGTAAGATCTCTTCATTGTTTATCTGTTGAAATGCTAAGAATACTAATATAATGAAAAGTTAATCAAATAGGAAACAAAACAATGACCGTTGGAATGATTTCAAACTTTCTGGGTTTCCATACTCGAGTATTCATTAAAGTTTACTCGAGTACTTACTCGAGTATCATCGTGAAATCTTTGATGGACTCCTAGTTAACATATAAATATAAGATTACTCGGATAGTGCATGGAATAAGCAAAATATCAAACCTTTGGAAATGCTTGTTTACTCGGGTACCTACTCGAGTAATGCACTCTTTTCTTCATAGGTTACTCGGGTACCAACTCGAGTAACCTTCAAATAAACTTATGTTACTCGATGCTTTACTCCAGTAATGTTGGTAGGATTTCAAGACCGAGAGCACTTCAAGTTTGATTACCTTGTTACTCGAGTAAACTTACTTTTTGTGCATTACTTACTCGGGTAATGACTTGAGGTTTTCCTTCAAACATAACACTGCATACTCGAGTACATACTCGAGTAATCCACTTAAAGAAAATAATTAAATCCTTGCATACTAGAGTAATGACTCGAGGAAAGTGAGATAAAATTAAATTAATTTTATCGAGTACTACCTTCAAGTTTTTACTTACCTCAGTGTGTTACTCGAGTAGCTACTCGAGTAACATTGGCAGTGGTACAAAGTGCCGAGAGCAACACATTTTCTGAAACAGAGTTACTCGAGTATGTACTCGAGTATCATTGGCAGGCCGAGAGCAACTGGAAGATTTTCACATGGTTACTCGAGTAGCTACTCGAGTAACGTTGGCAGGCCGAGAGCAACTCCAAGTATTTACCTGGTTACTCGAGTAACTCCTCGAGTAACATTGGCAGGCCGAGAGCAACTTGAAAACTATTACACTATTACTCGAGTACTTACTCGAGTAACGTTGGCAAGTTACTAGAAGGTATCTCTGGTAACTTCAAGTTTTGTCTCATTACTCGAGTACATACTCGAGTAATGCCTTAGAAAACTTGCTTCTCATCAAGTTTCTCAGCTTTTTCTCTTGGCCTTTCTTCATTACTCCAATGCTTACTTCAAGTAATACTTTTCCCTGTTATTGCTTTGTTCAATCTTATTTATTTCTCAAGTCTTTTTCATACCATTCTTTGTTATCATCAAAACATGAGATCTAACAAGGTCAATCTGGCCTTAATAGAATTAAAAGAGGCTTTACATGCTGCATCAAACTTGAAATCAACATCTTTTTGTAACAACTTTGAAAGTTGCAAAGCAAGAGTACTGAAATTTTGAATAAACCTCCTATAAAACCTAGCATATCCTAAAAAGGATCTTAACTCTTTGACGGTAGTTGGAAAAGGTAGAGAAGCAATAATCTCAATTTTGGATTTGTCAACCTCAATGCCCTTATGAGAAATTAAATGACCAAGGACTATACCTTGTGCAACCATGAAGTGGCATTTTTCAAAGTTCAAGACTAATCGCTTCTCAACACATCATGCTAAAGCACTCTCCAAATTAGTCAAACATTCCTCAAAATTATCACCATAGAGTGTGAAGTCATCCATAAAGACTTCAATGCCATGCTCAAGCAAATCGCTGAATATAGAGAGCATACAACGTTGAAAAGTGCCTAGAGCATTACATAACCTGAAAGGCACTCTACAGTAGGCAAATGTCCCAAATGGACAAGTAAATGTGGTCTTCTCCTGGTCCTCAGGTGCTGTAGGGACTTGGAAATAGCTAGAGAAGCCATCCAAAAAGCAATAGTGAGATTTCCCAGCTAAACACTCCAATATTTGATCAATGAATGGAAGTGGAAAATAATCTTTTCGAGTAGAGTCATTGAGTCGGCGATAATCGATGCAAACTCACCATGAATTCTGAATTCTTGTCGGAATGAGTTCATTCTTCTCATTGTAGATGACTGTAATACCACTCTTCTTAGGAACAACATGTACTGGGCTAACCCATTCACTATCAGAGATGGGATAAATTATGACAACACTGAGTAGTTTGGTAACTTCCTTTTTAACCACATCTAATATAAGAGGATTTAATCGGCGCTGAGGTTGCCGAATAGGTTTGGCATCCTCTTTTAGAAGAATTCTGTGTGTACAAATAGAGGCATTAAGACCAGGAATGTCTGGCAAAGTCCACCCAAGAGCACTCTTATATTTTTTTAAAACATTCAGCAACTAAAATTCTTGAGTTTCTGTCAATGAGCTGGAAATAATGACAGGTAGTCTGTCACCATCACCAAGAAAAGCATACTTCAAAGTAGTAGGTAAAGGTTTGAGATCTAATTTAGGTGGTTGTATGATAGAGGGAATCAAATCATGGATCTCTAACCCATTTAAAGTAGTAACATCAGACTTTAGAACTGAGTTAGCACAAACACTACGTATAGGGGCTGCAGAACATAGAGAAACATTAGAAACTACTACAAAATCATAATGCAACAACAGCGATTTGCTAAGAAGTAGTATGCAGATATTCTGTAATAGCTCTTATAGTGCTGCAGATGTTTCAACCTCAAGAACAATGATTTCAATAGTGCTGTGAGGTGGAGAAGAATGCAACATTTCATAGATACTGTAGCTGGGATTTGAAAATGAAGGCAGGAGTTGTGAGGCCATAGAAGGGTAGCTGAGTCTTGGTCATAACCATATTGTGAATATGTGTCCATAACATGTAGATCAATAGGTCTATGCTTAGTACAACCCAAAATGATGGACTGATTTGAATCGTGAGCACAATAATGACAATCTTGATTGAAAATAACATTAGAATTTTGACTATCAGGATTGGGAACACTAGAGAAGCTAGAAGAGGTGTCACAACATGAAGTCAACCAAATATCAATTTTAGAATCTGATAAAAGAAGGCTGCCATGTGAGGATTCATAATCAGAAGTAATAGAAAAAGGAAAGTTAGAAATACCAGAATCTTCAAGGATTTTATCCAGCTCAAAATCAAAGAAGAAATACAATCTGGATCGACTGACAAATCTAACAAATTGACTCCCAAAAGAGAGTAATCTTCATGTGGATGCTTCATGACTTCATAGATATTAAACTAAATTTTATGCCCAGCAAATTCCATGGTAATAATACCGCCTTATCAAAAGGAAGCTTGCCAATAGTACAAGGAATTGAGAAAGCACCTGGATCTTGGCATTTAATGGGCAACTCTTGAGCTTTAAACAAGGCTGAAATATTAGCCCCAACTTGCACCACTTAATTGGGTTTAAATTTCCTCTTATGTGTGTAGCAATCTTTCAAGTATTTAGCATACTCTGGCATATATTGCACCCATTCCAAAAGAGGAACATTTACTTCGATTTTTCTGTAAAAGTTTACTATATCCTGATTATGGTTCTCTGCTTCCCTTTTTGGACCAAGTAAGACACTACTACAAAAAAGCAAAGCTGTGGCGCTTATAATTGCATTAGCTGTGGCGCTAGAGAAATGCCACCTATCTGGACGCTACTAAAAAAAGCTATGGCACTTGGAAGCGCCACATATTTTTAATTTTTTTAAATAACCTCTTGTGGCACCTGGCCACCCAGGCGCCACAGGAGCCAAAACCTCCTGGGGCGCCTCCTCACGTAGGCGCCACAGGAGGTGTTTTTTTTAATTCTTCGTATTGGTTTTTTTTAGCATATTTTTTCCTCATATTTTTTGGGTTCTTCGTATTGGTTTTTTTAGCATATTTTTTCCTCATATATATCTCCCATGCATATATAATTATAGTCTGCAAGGTTTAATAATAACAATGATAGATAACTTTAAAATGATACCAACAAATGATTAATTAGCTAAAGTAGTACTGAAAATTGTTATACAATATATTGTAAACCTAGCTGAATGAAATACAACAAATTCAACTTCAACAAACATGCATGACACAACAATTGGAAATTAGAAACAACACAAAAAAGACTAGCTAGTGAATTTAATAGTATATATAGCTACCCAGAGATTTGCCTAAACACATATTCACACCATTCCTCGATCACTTCATTAACCTGATGGTCTGTCAAAGCGTCACAATGTTGATCTTCATAATACTACAGATATATACAATCAGACACAAGTTAGAACGAATTAAAATCAGTAAAACATAATTGTCAGGCACTAATTTAATTTCATTACAACACAATATGAAGTGCAACTAATGACTTACTTTTTGAGGAATAAATGGCTGATCATGCATAATAACATCCTTCATAAATTTCATGATATAGTACCCACAATCATTGTCATTAGGTTGGAAAGGGCACTGCAAAAATATAATGCAATATTTAACTCTGTTCATGAATAAAAAGTGTTTACTAACAAACTCTAAGTAAAGTCAAATATCAATACCTGTATCTTCTTCCAAGGATAGCTAAGGCGGGGGTTAGTAGCTTTAGAATAGTTTAACGAGACAGACGACCGATACGCAGTCAATGCGCTAACAAAACAAATAGAAACTGATTACTTTTGGTTATTCAATCACGTACGCAAATATTTATACATAGGCACGTATACTTACCTATTGATCAATAGTAACATATCAAAACGGTCTTGTGGAAGACCATTTTTTAGAGGATCCACATAGTAAATGTGAGGGCCTGAAGGTTCTGCTGGATTTATAACGATCAATATCCAATGGCGCCTAAAATATATTTTAAAATTTTTTTTTGAAAAAAAATCATGTTATGATAGAAGTTAAACAATAAAAACAAAAATTGTACCAATAATAACTTACCCCGCATTATACGGCACTAAAAATAATGTATTTGGTGTCGCTTTCTTGCTAAAGTAATCTTTCAGCTCATTAGACTGCGCATTTATATCTACTTTACCCTCATGATGACCAACAAGAAAAGGGTTGACAAATGCGAATTGGACCCTGTGTGTATCCATTAAAACGTCATGGTCTAAATGCCTGGTATAAAACATACAGTGTCATGAGAAATAAAAGAAATGGAACGAGAAATATTAATAACAGTGATAAACGATGATAGTGAAGTACCTTATCCAGATGTTGATAGCCGAAGCACTAACCCAATCACAAGCACATATGTCCTGCATGACCTCGGCAGTAACATAATCAACTAGACCACTAACATTGTAGATATGTCTTGGAATACGTAATTGCACTCCTTCCTCACCCATCAATTGTGGTGCAATTGATATTAATTGATCGAGAAATGAGGTCTGTCTTCTTCTGCTCTGTTGGCTAGCCGATGCTTTTGACTTGGGTTGTGTTGTTGAACACTTTGAAATCTTACCCTGCGCAAATCAGAAATTAAATCATAGTTTGAGATGAAAGTTCGAAGGAAAAGTGCAGGGAATTTTGAATGAACGACCTTTTCATATGGCTAGATATGACCTATTGGCAAAGCAACATAGCCATCTACAACATCTGCCACCTTTTTTTGCTCATCCCGAGACGGGATCAGTAAGAGGGTGTCTTCTTTTGTGCAGACGTCAACCCTCACCTGAAGTGTGTTATCGGGCAATGGTGAATTGTGCAGTATGTCCTAACCAGTGTTGCAGGCAGCACCCACTGCAACCACGTGCTTGGATGCTTGGTCGACATATAGCTTGCATTGAAATTCACCCTACGGAAAATAGAGTTAATATGTTAAAGTTTGCTTAATTATAATTTAACATAAAGTTAAGTAGAAAAGAAATTAATTACTGAAAGAAAAGGGACTTTAGGCATGGAAGTGCAGCTATCTCTGAAACTTGGGCTATCACAGAACGAAACATTTGGTGTTGGCCTACCCTGGACCAACTGTTGTATTTGCGTTGTTAACAATGCATTCTGTTCTTACATCAAACGCATTTATTCGGTGAATTGTTCTTCTCGTTGTTCCTTGTAGCGCATTTGTTGTTGAAGTTCTTGTATTTGATGCTTAAAGCTAGCCATCTCGTCACGCAGGTGGGAAACATCACTTCTATTCGGGCGCTTCTGACGTCCGAAGTATGCTGATGGGGTGACTGCAAAACCAGTACCTCAAACACGACCATCATACTCGGGTACTGGTAACATTCTGCTCAATAAATCATCCCGACCAACATAGGTTGCCAACGCAGGATCCTCCTTGTCATTTGTCGCTTTCCCAAAAAGAATTACAATGAAAATTAGTTATTATAAATGGAGTTCATTTAAGTAAAGCCAATTATTTATTGAACGCATAATATAATTGAATACTTACACAATATTCGGCTACTCTTCTTGCTTCCTCACTACGAATTTCACCTTTCTTATTTGTGACACCAGCTACCCACAAATCATGTCGTGGAACCTGTGTAATATCTGATCCTGATTCTTGTATCTGCACATCAAAGTTAGTCGAAGTTAAATGATATTCATGCAATTTTTATTACGAATGAAATAATCATCAGTTCGTACCATTTTTCTTTCTAACCGTGCGTATGAAACAAGTCCTTGTGTGTACCGGTATGCCATGTTGGTCGCGTTAGCTCAATTTTTCTCGCTCAACTCCTAGTTAGATCAAAATGATTCATATAAATATATAAATGTTATTTATAATTACGTACATTACACGTAATAGGGAAAGACAAACAAATCCCCTTACCAGGAAATCAGGAGTTGTATGTGTTCTGATAAACTCATCCCACATTTCTTGAGTGATGATTCCTTCGTACAATGGATAAGGCGGTGTAGTAATGATATCATCATTATCATCCCTCAAGAAATATTTGACAAGAACAGAACGAAACTTTTGCATAAGTTTTCCGGCTTTTCTTATTATGAAGTTCTTCCGATCATCATCAATAATAAAAATACTCTGTAAACAAGTCAAAAAACATATATAATATGTAAGATTGAAATGAAGTGAAACAAAGCAAACCGAATAATTATATAATTAAGGTGTTACCTGTACTTCAACCCAGATCTCATCCTCATAATTTTTCTTTACCATTTTCCAATTTTGAACTGTAATAGGGACTCTGTCTCAAATTGTAGTCCCGATGAAGTTATTTAAGGAGGTACTGTTCTCACCAAACGGGTTTCCATTTTCATTCCACTCTAGTTGTAACTTGATTCCGTTACTTCTCAGTCTGATCAACCTCGCCATAATTGTCCTGCTACGTCTGACGTTCTCCTCAAATCTTTGTCTACCAATGTGCCTGGGAATATCATCAATGTCATCATGTGGTGAGTCCATACTCCTGCAAGTGAAATAAACCAAATCAAAACATCAGTGCACAATGTCAACCATGTCAACGAAAGCAAATTATTTTGAAATTTATAAAAACATATGTACAAGTAAACAAGTCAAGGCAATCATTACCTTTTCCTTTTTCTCGTCTGATTTAAAATTTTATTCTTCAGAATTCGTGTTGGATTGAGAATTGTGTTCCTCTTCACTCAAGTTCCCTCTTCATGATCATGTCTCACGTATACGGGTCCATCTCCATCTTCATCTTTATCTGCATCTCCATTTATATCAATCTCTGCTGACCACAAATTCTCAAATGAAGGATCATTATTATTGATATTCAAATATTCATTACTTTCAAAATCAACTTCTACTTGACGATTCTTGTTGGATGGAAGTACAATAGACCAATTCTTCTTAGCAGGATCAGGAATGTAAAATGCTTGTTCTGCCTGTGTTGCTAAAATAAAATGATTATCTTCACACCAAACCTTAGAAAGGTTCACTTGCACAAAGCCTAAGTCATCTATCCGTAATCCACTATTGTTGTTAACCCACTTACATTTGAAGACTGGGACCCTGAACATAGAGTAATCCAACTCCCATATGCGTTCAATAACATCAAAGTATGACATTGATGCATAGACAAGGTATGTGTCTTTAGCACTGGATCTATGCCAAGAATCAGCAACAAGTTTTACCCCACTATTCTGCATCGTGCTTTGTGTATCATGGTCTTGTGTATAGAATGTGTAACCGTTGATTGCATAACCATTGTAAGATAATACATGTAAGCTCGGTCCCTTCGACAGGCACTTCAATTTTTTAGAAATTGAATCAGGATTCCTCTCCATCTCATCGTTAATGCGATTTTTCAACTAGCCTACAAATTGTTTATTGTGTTCTGTTGTTAATAAATTTTCATTCCTATCACCATGTACCAATCGGAGAGCATCCTTGTGTTCTTCTACATATGGTTCGACCTCATCAATATTATGTAGGACATACAAGTGGGCTTGGTCCCATTCAGTCACTGATATCGTTATTACATCGCTCCCCGTTGTTCCTTTCCCTGATCTTCGGCCATCATGACGGGACTTGGGGATCCCTACAGGGTCAACGTTTGATAGAAAATCAGCACAGAAGTCACATGCTTCTTCAACCATGTAACTTTCAGCGATACAACCCTCTGGGCGATATCTATTTTTCACATACCCTTTTAATATTTTCATGAATCGCTCATTTGGGTACATCCATCTCAAGTACACTGGACCACACAATTGAGTCTCTTTAACCAAGTGTACAGTTAGATGCACCATAATGTCAAAAAAAGAAGGTGGAAAATACATTTCAAGTTCACACAGAGTACACACAATCAGCCTTTGCAAATCTTGTAACTTGGTTGAATCAACCACTTTACTGCAGATCAACTTGAAAAACACACAAAGTTTCATGATAGTGTTCTTTAATTTTTTTGGGTAAAATGGATCGTATACCAACCGGTAGGAAATTTTGCATGAGCACATGACAATCATGAGATTTAAGGTTCTTCAACTTCAACTCTTTTACCGATGCAAGTTCTTTATATTTGAAGAGTAGCCCTCAGGAACTTTAATTCCTTGCAGAAATTCACAAAACAATTTCTTCTCTTTCCTCGACAGAGTGTATGCCGCTGGCGGTAGATAGGTACGAGACCCTTGCTCAATCGGTGCCAACTCTTCTCTAATTCCCAAGTTCACTAAATCCAACCTCGAATGGACAATGTCCTTGCTTTTTCCTTGGATATTAAGCAACGTGCCAATTAGACTATCACATATATTTTTTTCTATGTGCATCACATCAAGAAAATGCCTCACATATAAAGACTTCCAATATGGAAGTTCAAAGAAAATAGACTTTTTCTTCCAACCGCTTGTCTCGATTTGTTTTGCAAAAGGCTTGCCAAAATTGTTATCCAAGTCTTTTACCTTGGAATACACCTGGGAACCAGTCAACATCTTCGGTGGGCTACCTTCTTCTGCATCACCATTGAAAGGCTTTTTCCACTTCCTCCAATGATGTTGTGATGGTAAGAATCTTTGATGCCCCATGTTCACATATAGGGCATGCACCATATCCTTTGAAGTTGTATCCTGACAAATTTCCATAAGCAGGGAAATCATTAATTGTGCCAAACAACATGGCTTTCAAAGTGAAACTTTCTTCTATGTACTCGTCATACACACTAACGCCTTCATCCCAAAGTAGCTTCAAGTCATCAATTAAAGGAGCCAAGTATACATCTATATCATTCTCAGGTTGCCTTGACCCAAAAATTAAGATGGACAACATCATAAACTTGCGTTTCATGATTAAGTGTGGAGGAAGGTTATAAATCATCAATATCACCGGCCACGTGCTATGTGTGCTACTCTGAACACTGTGCGGATTAATTCCATCAATTGATAGTGCAAGGCGAAGGTTCCTGACTTCATCGGTAAAGTCAGGGTACTCATGATCAATTTTTTTCCATTGAGGAGCGTCTGCAGGGTGCCTAAGCTTCGTGTATTTAATCCTTTCATCTGCAAGCCATGTCAACTGCTTAGCAATCTCTGCATTACTATACAGTCGCCTGAATCTCAGAACATTGGGAAAATACCATAGCACCTTCAAAGGACTTTTTTCCTTTCTTCTTCCTATATCGAGATGCGTTGCATTTAGGGCACTTCTCCAACGTTGCATACTGATTTTGAAATAATACGCAATCGTTAGGACATGCATGTATCTTCTCATATCCCATACCGGTTGTAGAGCAAAGAATTCGCTTTGCCTCGTATGTCTTGGTAGGAAGTACATTTTCTTCTGAAAGCATATCTTACAACAGTTCAAGCAATACGGTGAAACCCGAATCACTCAATCCGTAGCGAGCTTTAAAGTTGTACAACTTCAACACTGCTAGCAATCTTGTGTATTTAGTACTTCCGACATATAATGGTTTTTCTGCATCACCTTTCAACTTCTCATATTCGTTAGGGTAGTTATGAAGCACCCCTTCAACCATATTTACCATTTCTTCAAGACCATCATCTTCATCAAACATGCTTTGATCAAATTCATCCGAGGCACTACCCGTGGTATGCACCCGATCACTATATGCATCGTTGGTCTCACCATGCCTTGTCCATCGTATATATGTTTGATCAATACTATAACACACTAAATGATCTAGCAAATCAAGTTGACTAATCCGCTTTCCAAAACAACAAGATAAGCAAGGACATAAGATTTTGCCAGGATCTTTTGTGTGCTCAGTTGCAAATGTAATAAAATCCTTCACCCCATCTATATATTCCCTTGAACATCAATTAGAAGACATCCATTTACGATCCATCTATGGGCTTCAATCTATTTTTTAAAAAAAGTACGTGGTTAGTTGTATGACTATTGCATTTACTAATTACTTTTATATTCTCTTACCAATTTTAATTTAAAATAACATACACCACATGAATCTTCATAATTGAAGCTTTCTAAGTCTTAAACTGAATGTTTAAATTGCCAAATAATTCATTAATTATTCCCAGGCATTATAATAATTTTTTACAACTCATAATAAAAGAAACCATATTTGCCACAATATATCATAGTTAAATTAGAAAACATTACAGGTCAATAAATAAAATACAAGTGTTAAGAATATATAAATAATTATTTTGCTTATGCAATTAATCAATAACAATCATTAGAACACCTACAAATTATAACTATTAAATTCAACTAAAATCACATTTGTAAGCTCAAAATTTAAAAAACATACCGTAAATAGAAGCTTCAATAGACTGATGAACTGAAACTACAAACACAAATTAAACATAAAAAAATCAATAAAATATTTGAGGTTCTAAGTTATTTTTTTTATAATAATATGTGTAATAAACATCAATATATAATAAAATCAAATATGTTAGCTTAAATCAAAAAATATGATTCAGGAAAAAAAATAAAGAAAATAAAATAAAATAAAAAAGAAAGCATAATCCCAACGTTAATTATCTCCTTATTGTATGTTTTTCCCCTTACGGTTTTAGTTAATATATTTAAAGTTAAACAATATAGACAAATTATATTTTATTTTAGGGTTAAGGTGCAAAAATACCCACAAACTTTTCTCAAAAGTGCGCCTAACACCATAAACTTTTTTTTGGTGCAAAAATAACCATAAACTTTTAAAAAAGGGGCAAAAGTGACACTTCTGTTAAATTCGGCAAACTCTGTTAATATTTCTTGTGGACCCCATAATATTAAAAAAGTAAAAATACCTAAAAAATTTTAAATTCCCTCCCTACCCTTACCCTTCCCTGTCCTCTCACTCCCAAACCTCCTTTCAATTCTCTCAACTCCCCCACCCTCGTCAGATTCTGACGGCAGCGACATCATCCACGGCCAGTGATGGTGGCCATCATCACATCTCTACTGACCCTGCGCCTTATCCCTTTCCCCATACTCTCTTTCTCTCTCTCTCAAACCCTCCCTTCCTTCATTCAACCCCCCCATTTCTTCTCAGATTTCGGCGACGGCGGCGACGTCACCCATCTATGGACATTCTCTCTCTTTCTCAAGCTGACCTCCATGATCTCTTCCTCCAGCGATGCTGTTACCGGAGCCTCCTCCCGCTCTGATGGCCTCCTCATCGCAACATATGATGTTGAAGGTTATGCATTTTTGGCGCCTTTGATTATCATCACCGCATCCGGATTTGGCGAGTAATAGGGACATGAGGGAGTGCCTTTGATGGACCTGTATGAAGAGTATGGCTCTGTGGATCACAAAAACAATCGAATTCCTGACTGGGTTTGAAGGCATTTGTTTTACATATTCACTCTGAACATTCTTCAAATTTTCATTATCATATCGGTGGCAATAGTGGGTCTTTTGGGTTTGCTCTTTGCTGCAAGGTTACATTCCGATTAGAAGCAGAGTTAGATTTCAACCCTTCAAAGCCATGCTTGATGCCAAGTCTACGATTCTCTTTGCTATTAATTTATTATACGTAGGTGCTTGTTTTGGTCAAGAAATTTGCTAATTCTTTCCTGTTTTTTTTTTCAATACCCACTTGATCTGAATCAATATATTAAAATTTGATTGTTGCTGGTTTAATACGTGGCTGAATTTAATGATGAATCTCAATGTCTTGGATAGATTTGTTATTTATGATGGTTTATGATGATGAAGATGAAGACGAATCAAGGTTCAGAGGGAGACTTTCACTAGGGGTATTTTGGTACTTTCATGATGTAGAAAACGTCTGTTAACTGATTTAACAGTTGTGTCACTCTTGCTCCATTTTTTAAAGTTTATGGGTACTTTTGCACCAAAAAAAAGTTTATGGTGTTGGACGCACTTTTGACAAAATTTTGTGTGTATTTTTGCCCCTTAACCCTTTATTTTATTAAATATTAACATTGATATATATATTGATATATTAAAGTCATTTTATCCATATTTTAAAATCCTTAAATAAGTTAATGACTCAATTAACGAATTATTCAATTTATTATCCTGATTTCAATTTTTCCTATTTTCATTGGGTTTATATGGTATTTTCTCTATGATAGTTTAATAAGATAATACAAAAAATTATTTTCTTACCTCTACAAAATAGCACTAACACAAATATATATGACATATAAATATATACTCTACAAAATAGTTTAATAAGATATATATTTGTATATGACATATACAAATATATATGACACAAATATAAATTAATCAATTGCATTAATAAATTTTGTTGACCACAAACTATTCTTGGACCTGGAACGTTTTAATTTCTTTTTTTTTTTTCCGACCTGGAACGTTTGAATTGGATTTCATGATATTTACCCCTTTAATTTATCAAATTATTAACATATGTCTTATTTCATGATTACACATGATTTCACGCTTTAAAACCTTCAATTCTAAAATAGCCTACTTTATTTATATTTAGTTAAATAACGACACATATTATGATAATTACATTTTTGCTCCATATATTGAATTTTATTCCTAAAAAAAATACTTGTTAGACATGAGATAGAAGTGGACAATGATGCATGACAAGCTAAACAGTTTTCTATCCAAGTAAACTATATATATATATATATTTTGTTGGCCCGAAAGGAATTGTAAACTTGATAGTTGATACATTTTATTTTACTAAAAATAACTTTATTTGAATAAAATATTCAGCAAAAATTTTAAAGTTTAAATTTAAATAGGAAAAAATGTGTAAAGAGAATAGATATAAAGATTATATCTTGTGCAGAGGATTGGTTGTTTACGATTAAAGGGTCAAAACTTAAGAGTACCCAAAGCTTGTGCACTAAACAACATCATGAATCCAATTTAAATTTGAATTAATAGGATGGAATAAAATAAATAATTTAACAACTTTGAATTTTGATTTGATTATGATAAACATTTCCAATCAAAATTGCATTTGTGAACACTCAATAATTCCAAATACGTGAAATAATCTTAAATAAATGATTTTGATTTTTGGAAAACAAATAATTTGAAGAAGTTTTAAAAGGAATATCAGTATTATTAAAAGTTAATTTGATTTTCTAAGGTTAAATATTCAGAAACGGAATTGATTCTCATATATTTTAAATTTAAATTTTATAAACCGTTGATTACTGACTTTTGTTTAACATTTTTTGTACATTTTATTTGACATCTTAATATTAAACTAAAAGAATCCGAAATTAATCTTGAATTATTCTTTTATTCTTTTTAAAAGATAATTTATAAAGACAATAATAGAACAAATAAAGCACAGAGCCTAAGTGTACACTTTGCAAGACTTGTAAATTTCAGTAAATTATAAAAATATATTATTCGTGATTTACAAAGAGTATAATAACACCATGCATGAAGAAGATGGCTATATATGACATAAATATACATGCATGTCATAACAGGGAAAAAAAAGCATTGCAAGCATGCCATAAAAAAAAAGCAAAACAACCTGAAAAAATATTAATAAAAAGAAAACGCAAGTTGAACTTATAGGTTGATCAGTGCAGTGGAGTGGGGGACCACGTAATTGCCGTTGGTGACGCAATCTTGAGTGAGGGAAGGAAGAAATTTGAGCTACCAAATAAAGTAGGGACCGAAAGTTGAAGACAATACAAAGAAAAGCGAATAATAGGGAAAAGAGTGGGGATGGCAGTTGGAAAAAAATAAAGACGTATGCGCGTGTGGGTGTAGTTTTAAGATGTGAAGATGAAAATGGAGGGACGGGGTGCACGCAGATGAAAGGGAAAGTGAGAGAGGGAATAATTAAAGGTAGTGAAAGAGATGGGGGTAGAGGCGGGAAAAGGAAAGAGATGGGGGGGAGGGCGGGAAAAGAAAAGGATAAGGGGGTGGGGGCGGGATGGGTTCTGATTGGTGAGGAAGGGATAGGAAATCTCAATTTTTTTATTTAAAAACAGGGTCAAGTATGGCGACTGACCAGGCAGGCGCCACACCTGACCAAATTTTTTTTAATTTAAAAATTGGTCATGTGTGGCGCCTGGTTGCCTGACCAGCCAGGCGCCACACCTGACCATAAAATTTTTTTTTTAAAAAAAATGGGTCAGGTGTGGCGCCTGGCCAGACAAGCGCCACACCTGACCATAAGATAGTGCGCCAGGCACCACAACTGGTCCCACCTGGTCATGTGTGGCGCCTGTCTTGGCAGGCGCCACACTTAGCCTCACCAGCTGTGGCACCTACCCTCCCAAGCCCCACAGCTGGTAAAAAAACATAAAATTTAAAAAAAAAAATAAGCAGCTGTGGCACTTCATTAAGGAAGGGCCACAATATGTGCGCCACCTTTCAACCTTTTTGTAGTAGTAAGAAGGCTTTTGGAAATGGTAAATTTCTTATATCAGCTTTAGTAAGTTCTGGACTAGCAGAGATGTCATTCTGCACTGTTGTATGAGTAATCACTTGATCCAGTGTATCATGCTCCTCTAGAAGCTCATAAGTCATTTCCTCGAGAGTTGTAGAATTTGGACATTCAGATGGAGGGGATATAGGGGTCTTGGTAAGTACATTCTCGGTTTCATCAACATTTTTGCTGCTGACTTCTACCCGCTTCCTACTCCTCAAGTGAATAGCATTAAGTGATTTGGGATTAATCACTATGTTGGAAGGTAATTTGCCACCACTTTGAGCTTGGAGATTATTCAAACTATTCGATAATTGAGTCACAAAACCAGAAATATTATTGCTTTTAACCTCCCATTGCTCCATCCGTTTTTCAATAGCAGCAAGCTTAGAGTTGGTGTGAGCTCGTTCCTCATCAAGCTTAGAGGTGAGTGATTGTGAGAGATTATTCATACTCTTAATCAGCTAAGCTATATCATCCTTAGAGGCACTCATTTCAGTAGGAACAATGGCTCTATTAGGAACACCTTGATTCCCAACAGATTGCCCCTAATTAACGCTTGGCTGGCTGACTTGAAACTGATTCTGGAACTCCTTATAATCATTATTTTTCCAACTAAAATTTGGGTGTGCTCGAGACCCTTCATTGTAGGTATTGGAATATTTGTTCCAAGGTCTAGAATTCTGCCCTTGATGTCCTTGAAACATGGTTGCAATAGTATGATTATCATGAGGGCAGTTTGTAGTAATATGCATTGGGGATTGACATATTTCACAACTTGCAGCCACCAAAGCTTGAGATGGGACTGATTGACCTTGCATATTAAGATTACCAAGCTAACACAATTTAGTGAGATTTACATTCATGGCAGCAAGTTGCACAGCTACTGGATTAGCATTTCTAGTATTTCTGTTAGAGGCAGAAAGTTCATGAACTTGCTGTGCATCTAATCCCTCAAATTATTGATCATTGTTTGCAATTCTTTCAATAAGTTCCCAAGCTTCAGCAGGGGTGAGTAACTGAATTGTACCCCCAGCTGAAGAGTCCAAATATTTTCGATATTGAGGTAATAAACCACTGTGAAAGTAAAGTACCAATCTTGCTTCTGGTATTTGGTGGTTTGGGCACCTAGAGAGGAGCTCCTGAAATCTGATCCAATATTCAGAAAAAGTCTCTTGTACAGCTTGTTTTGCTCGAAAAATCTCCTTAGTCAATGAAGTGATCTTGGAGGCGGGGAAATATTTTTCTAGAAAGGCTACTTGTAGATTAGACCATGAGTTAGAGCAGCAACAGAATGATGAGACAGCATCATGAACCATTCCTTAGCCCTGCCTTCCAATGTAACATGGAAGACTTGTCAAAGCACTACATCCATATCCACACCCACTGGTTTCATGGAAGAACAGACCAGCCTCAATTCCCTGAGATGCTTTTGAGGATCTTCCCTTGCTAGACCAGTAAATCTGGGTAACCTGCTCAGCAAAGGACTTTTCAACTCAAAGTGAATGCTAAATTCAGGATATATACGGGATTGATCCACATTTTCAGAAGTAGAGGTAAGGTTTTTTATAGTCTTCCTTTCACCATTATTCCCAGGTATATCATTGTTGTGCCCCCCATTATTAGGTTGTTCAACATGATCCATTATGAAATGCCTATCTAAGTATGTTCCACTAGTTCTATCCAAATTATTGTAAATGTGCTTATGACCTTGGGAACTACTTTCTTCAACTAAAAATGAATGATTAAGCTCAAGGGATTTGAGTTTCTTAAGTTTCCTAACAGTCTTATTAATTCTTCACTTGGAGGAAGTAATGGTGTTGGTTGACTCCTAGTCATACAACACACTACCCTAACCCCAAACAAAAGAGAAATCTACTAACCAATGATAGAGGCAGTTCTGAACACAAAATCCAAATGGAAATTCACAAACAGCAGCCTCAATGGAGAAGAGTTAAATCACACAATCATGCAACCAGTAGCTACCACATATTGAAGAAGTCAATTCAGTATAGAAAAATGAGAATATTAGTAGCAAAATATCAGCACCACTCATATTAACAGAATCACAAAATATTTTTGGGCCCAAAAGATTGCTAAAGAACCTCAACAAGTAAGGTTCCCCGGCAACGGGGCCAATTTGATAAAGCTTGTCGTTAAGCCTACCAAAAATTCTAAGCTAACTATAGTGAAGTGATACCTAACCTAGGTCATTCTTCTCTAAGGAACCTAACTATTATAATAATTCTCAGCAATTTATGGGCCATAACAAGTATAGCAAGAATGTAGAGCACTAATTGAATTATAATTACCGAGTACCTAATTCTATTTCCTAACTTTTGCTTAAAAAGTGACACTGTAATGCAATCGAATTAACTGATGAATTGACACAATGATGAGACAATCCTTCCTAGAAGTTCTACTTCACCTTCATTATCCAATCATGAATGTGAGCTCAACATAAACATTATATCCACAATTACTACATGTAGTTACTCAACCAGACACATTGCAGGGAGTAAATTGACATGTCATTTTATTCATCCACAAAGCATTATAGTACAGTGCGTGAATCTGGATTTCCACTAATGATGGCTACCGCTCATCATCACAGAATCAGTAAAGAATGTCTAATTCACTGATGCAACTTGAATCAGTTAATGTGATTAAATCTACCAAATTCAGAGAATACAATCATCGACTGAATTTATGCAAACTGATTCAGAACAGTTAATTCTAGGCATGATTCGACACAGTATAGCAATGAATTTAAAATCAACTCTGTTCCAACACTACACAACTCGCATAATCCCAAGACAACAGAATCAATTAAGAATAACAAATCTGAGTGAGCTCCGATTTCAGCACATGGATTCAGGTTCAGCATTGCTCCTAGGAAGAATCATAGAGATTAGCTATTCATGATAATGAAATAGACACCATTAATCCTTCACTGAGCTTCTGTCATGGTAGCTAATCGAAGAAAATTGGAGAATCAGAAAACAAATGGCTATCAACGGTGATTAGGAGTGGAGATCCAGATCAGAAAGTTCTCCTATTTTTTTCCCTTCCCTTCAGTCCTGATCTACTTTTCTGTTCTTCCTCCTTTTGATCCCTCTCCTGAACGTTCACCCCAATTCATTTCCCAGAATTTTTCTCATTTTCTCCGTCTCCCGCCAGTGGACAATTTTGTACTGGAAAAATTGTAGTTTTGCTGAAAAGGTTTTCTCTCTTCTGCACTTTAGTCCTTCTTCCTTTTCACTTGCAAAGTTTCCAAGCTTTATTGTTCAGTCCCTCTTTCTATTTTCCAACTCCTTCTTGCTCCACTTTCCACCAACCTCCCTACAAGATAATTCAAACCAATGTATTATCATTCTTCCCTTATCAATACTTAAGAGAAACTACAAAATATATCACTTGAGCTATTCTTAATCACCCATTTCATAAAATCAATATGAGTCACAATTCTTCATTATAAATGAATTTCAAGCACATTATTATCACTAAAACCTCCCAAAAATCTATGAAAATATGTGGTAAAATTAGGACTTATTACCCAGTAAAAGGTGCCTTTGTCATGTTTCCTAATGAGCAAAATTTGCATGTATCATATGATTCAAAATCAAATGAGTTAAGAAATCCATCTTGATGGAGTTTGGAAATGCGTTTCTCATTTATATGGCTGAGACGACAATGCCATAGGTAGGTCGGATTCAAATCGTTTGTTTTTATCCTTTTAGAAGTTACGTTATAGATATTCCCATTATTAGGATGTTCCAAATTTAATATATAATGACTAACATGCAAATCACCATTAGCATAGAAAATTTCATTACGATAAATAAAGCATTAACCATTCCTAGTAATGGAAGTATAACCTTCCTTATCTAAATAAGAAAGAGAAATAATGTTACTACTCAAAGCAGGAACATAATAGCAATTGTTCAAAACTAACAAAAGCCAACTATTGATTCGTATCTCCATATCTTATCATCCAATCTATCAAGTTTATCCATGCCTTATCCTTGATTGATATATCGTGTGACAAAAGGGAGTTCAAAGCTTAGCAACTCTCATGTAGGAATCCATGATGACCTCAGGTCTAAAGGCATTGTGACGTGGTTATACATGAGAAAAGCTTATGACTTGATCCATGTAGCTTTCTCATAGTGGGTCGGTCCAGCACCTTGTCCTCTTACAAATGCTAAGACTTTGATTCGTATCTCCATATCTTATCAAAGTCATACTAGTCTTGTTTCATCTTTGCTCCTGCATAGATGACTGACCAGGGACATTTTAGGTCACTTGCGACTTGTGGGTTAGTATAGTTATTGGCCCACTGCCAACTTCATATAGGCCTACAGGGTCGCACACAAGAATTACCCAACACGAGATAATGTTTAATTTAGGGTGGATGAAGCTCCTAGAGATTGTGAAAACCCTAAACTAAAAAAAAAGTATGAGTTCTTTCTAACCCGATTTAAACACCGTTGATAAATCCTCGATTAGGATTGGTAAAATTTTAAAATTCTTCCGCTGTGCTTGTCGATCCCAATAGTGGTATCAGAGCAAACATGTTAGGTCGCTCCCTCTACTGGTATCCACACGAATGCTCTCCAACCAAGACTACGTGCTGGCGCCTCCAATGTTTTTAGGCTTTCCCTTGTGGCTCTAAATTCTCATGCATGTATGAGTATATCTGCTCTATCAAATTTATAACCTATGAAGGCTATATTAAAATTTCAAAATTAATCATCATTAATTTCAAAATTAATCAACAATTAATTATCTTAATGAGCTAATTAAATAAATTCAGTTTAAATTAAATCTTTCTAATAGTTTTAATTTAACCTATGTATTTAATCTAAATAAAGAGCCATTAGATTTAATTTATCTTCATAAATTAAATCTGAGATACTATATCTCTATCATGTTAGTTA
The DNA here is from genome assembly GCA_963855925.1 of Inga laurina. Taxonomy (NCBI): domain Eukaryota; kingdom Viridiplantae; phylum Streptophyta; class Magnoliopsida; order Fabales; family Fabaceae; genus Inga; species Inga laurina. The sequence goes on along the minus strand of OY979702.1, from coordinate 28,248,342 downwards.
TTAAATTTATTATATCTTAATAAATTAAATTTAAAACTAACACAATATAATAATATCATAATATATATATACATACACACATATATATATAATATAAGATATAAATTTCGAAAATATATATCTATATAATATTATTAATGAATTTTATATTATATATATATTATGTCTACTTCATTACATGTATAGATGACTTTAGTAGATATGGCTATATCTATCTAATGAAACATAAATCTGAATCTTTTGAAATGTTCAAAATATTCCAAGATGAAGTACAAAATCAACTTGGCAAAACAATTAAAGCACTTTGATGTGATCGAGGTGGTGAATATTTGAGGTAAAAGTTCATTGACCATCTTAGGAGTTGTGGGATAATCTCACAATTAACTCATCCAGGAACACCACAATAGAATGACGTTTCTAAACAAAGAAATCAAACACTATTAGATATGGTTCGATCTATGATGAGTCAAACAAATCTTCTTCCTTTTGGGGACATGCCCTAGAGACAGCTGCGTTCACACTAAATCGTGTTCCATCTAAGGCAATTGAAAAGACACCATATGAGATATAGACTGGAAAGAAACCAAGTTTATCTTTTCTCAAGATCTGGGGATGTAAGATATATGTTAAGCAACAAGCCTCTGATAAATAAGCGCCCAAATCCTCAAAGTGCCTTTTCATGGGGTATCCTAAAGAAATAAAAGGATACTATGTCTACAATCCCACCGATAACAAAGTGTTTGTTATTCGAAATGGTAAGTTTCTAGAAAGAGAGTTTGTCTCTAAAACAACCAGTGGGAGCAAGGTACATCTCGAAGAAATTTGAGAGTCATTAGACAGTACAGAACCAAAGATGGACATTAGAGAAGACTCACAACAAGTTGCTGATCCTCCTCAAGTAACATAAGGTCTACAAAGATCTGATAGGACACGGCATCAGCCTCAGAGATATGGATTTCTAATTACTGAAGGCCATGATATGTTGCTTATTGAGCAAAATGAGCCAACCACCTATCGAGAAGCCATAGTGGGACCAAACTCCGAGAAATGGCTAATGCCATGAAGTATGAAATACAATCCATGTACGACAATCAGATATGGACCTTAGTCGATCCACTTGAAGGTGTAGAAACCATCGGGTGTAAATGGGTTTTCAAGGAGAAAAATGACATGGATGGCAATGTAAATGTCTTCAAGGCATGACTGGTTGCAAAAGGATTCACTCAAACTCATGGTGTAAACTATGATGAAACCTTTTCCTCAGTTGTAATGGCCAAATCAATCAAAATCCTTCTTGCCATTGTAACATATTATGACAATGAAATATGGCAGATGGACGTTAAAACATCCTTTCTTAATGGAAAGCTGCTTGAGGATGTGTACATGACATAACCTGAAGGTTTTGTGCGTTCAGAGAACTCTGGTAAAGTTTGCAAGCTTTAAAGATCCATTTATAGATTGAAGCAAGCATCTTGGAGCTGGAATCATCATTTTGATAATGTAGTCAAAGAGTTTGAATTCATTCAAAACATGATAAACCTTGTGTTTACAAGAAGGTTAATGGGAGCATAGTTGTATTTCTAGTGCTTTATGTAGATGACATCCTACTCATTGGGAAGGACATTCCCACCTTGCAGAGTGTCAAGTCTTGGTTAGGAAGTACTTTTTCAGTGAAAGACTTAGGTGAAGCCACCTACATCCTAGGGATTAGGATCTATAGGGATAGATCCAAAATACTAATAGGCCTAAGTCAGAGAACATACATAGACAAGATACTACATAGGTTCAGTATGCAAGATTCAAAAAGGGGTTAGATGCCTAAGTCCCATGGCATCCATCTTAACAAGGATCTATGTCCTAGTACACCTGATCAATGAGATCGCATGAGTAAGGTTCCATATACCTTGGCCATTAGATCCATCATATATGCCATGTTATGTACTCGATCGCATGTCTCATTTGCCTTAAGTATGACCGGCATATATCAATAAGATCCTAGTGAGGGGCATTTGACTGCTGTCAAGCTTTCAACTGACCAAGACGACCTTAAATCGCAATCTGGATATGTATTCCTCCTAAATGGTGGAGGAGTAAGCTAGAACAGCTCCAAGCAGAGCACTGTAGCAGATTCTGCAACAGAATGTGAGTATATAGCATCATCATATACAGCTAAAGAAGCCGTTTAGATTAGAAAGTTCATTACTGAACTAGGGGTAGTGCCTACTATCTCAAATCCAATAGATTTATTCTGTGACAATAGCGGTGCTATTGCACCGGCCAAGGAGCCTAGGTCACATCAAAGGACCAAGCATATACTTAGGCGATTTCATCTTATTAGAGAAATCAATGATAGAGGTGATATAAAGATATGCAAAGTAGTAGGAGAAGATAATGTTGCTGATCCTCTTACTAAGCCACTTGCACAGGTAAAGCATGAGCGTCATGTTAGGGCAATAGGAATTAGGCAAATTAATTATTGTACCTAGGGTAAGTGGGAGGATGTTGGAAGTTGTGCCTTAAAGGCCAATCATTATACTTTGAACATTATTATTTTAATGAAATTTCTCCATTCTGTTATCATATTATTTGCATGGTAACTGTGATAATTGTATGCTTAGATAATTCATAAAGATTGTCCTAAAATGTCCTTGGTAGGTCATATAGGCGGGAGCAGAGATAAAACAAGACCAGTATGAATTTGATAAGATATGGAGATACGAATTAAAGTCTTTGGCACTTGTAAGAGTACAAGGTGCTAGACCAACCTACTATGAGAAAGCTACATGGATTAAGTCATAAGCTTTTCTCATGTATAACCATGTCATAATGCCCTTAGACCTAAGGTCATCATGGATTCCTACATGAGAGTTGCTAAGCTTTGAACTAGTCAAAAGTTACTTTTGATTGGGTGATGATAAAGGCTATGATCAGGCTTGGTGGTTTTTCATGCAAAGGAATATGAATGATCAAGATGGAATTTGTCCCTCACATTAGTAGAGAGATATTGTTAGATCTCATGTTTTGATGATAACAAAAGAATGGTATGAAGAAGAATTGAATAATAAATAAGTTTGAACAAAGTAATAACAGGAACAAGCATCACTTGAAGTAAGCATTGGAGTAATGAAGAAAGACCAAGAGAAAAAGCTAAGAAACTTGATCAGAAGCAAGTTTTCTAAGGCATTACTCGAGGCGGTACTCGAGTAATGAGCCAAAACTTGAAGTAACCAGAAACACCTTCCAGTAACCTGCCAACGTTACTCGAGTAAGTACTCGAGTAATAGTGTAAGTATTTTCAAGTTGCTCTCGGCCTGCCAATGTTACTCGAGTAGCTACTCGAGTAACCAGGTAAATACTTGGAGTTGCTCTCGACCTGCCAATGTTACTCAAGGCGCTACTCGAGTAACCATGTGAAAAACTTCCAGTTGCTGTCAGGTTGCCAATGATACTCGAGTAAGTACTCGAGTAACTCTGTTTCTTAAAATGTGTTGCTCTCGGCACTTTGTACCACTGCCAATGTTACTCGAGTAGGTACTCGAGTAACACACTGAAGTAAGTGAAAACTTGAAGGTGGTACCCGATTAACTTGATTTCTTTTTAACTAATTTTCCTTGAGTCATTCCTCTAGTATGCAAGTATTTAATGTTCTATTTTAAGTTAATTCCTCGAGTAGGTACCCGAGTATGCAGAGATATTGTCAAGGAAAACCTCAAGTCATTATCCGAGTAAGTTGTGCCCAAAAAGTAAGTTTACTTGAGTAAGTACTCGAGTAACAAGGTAAGTGCTCTCGGCCTTGAAATCCTGCCAACATTACTGGAGTAAAGCATCTAGTAACCAAAAGTTTATTTGAAGGTTTACTCGAGTTGGTACCCGAGTAACTCATAAAGTTGTGAGTGTATTACTCGAGTAGGTACCCGAGTAAACATACATTTCCAAAGGTTTAAAAAATTGATTACTCCATGCACTACCCGAGTAATCTTAAATTTGTCTGTTGACTTGCAGTTGATTAAAGTTTTCCCGATGATACTCGAGTAAGTACTCGAGTAAACTTCATGTGATACTCGAGTAGCTACTCGAGTAAGCAAACCCAGAAAGTTTGAAATCATTCCAACGGTCATTGTTCTATTTCCTATTTGATTAACTTTTCATTCTATTAGTCTTCTTAGCATTTCAACAGATAAACAATGAAGAGATCTTACCAAATAAGGAAAGTCAAAAGCAATGCTCAAATGTCATCGACCGTCACCTACCACAAACTTATGTTTTTCAAAAACTGGAAAAGTCAATAATGGCTGCGCACGCTCCAACGGACATGAAGAAATATGTTCCAGCAATCATTACCAACGTATCTATATATCTGTGAACATCTGAACAGAGAGATACACAAGAACACACTCATGAACGTATCATCAAGTTCATTACTCTGTTTTTCATTGTACTTGTGATTCTATGCTTCAGTGATTCTTATTTACTCTGTGAGAGAGTTATTTCATTCAAACTCAATAATTGTTATTGAGGTAACTTAAGGTTGTGGAACCTTGAGTTGGGATTGGATTACAACTTGTAAAGGGGAGCGAGTGTCCAGGTGTAGGAACTTGGTTGTACTGAGGTGCCAAGAACCCACTGAATCTTGGAAGATATAGTGAAACTCTCAGAGACGGTCTGAAGACTGGACGTAGGTCAAAGTGGTTGTGGCCAAACCAGTATAACTCCCGGTGTACACTTCGGTGATATTTTTCCTTACTCTTTCCTGTTTTAATTTCAACGTCAAATTTTATATTTGCAACGAAATTTTTAAGATCACCCAATTCACCCCCCTCTTGGGTGAAACGCTTGCTCTAACAGATATTACTAGGACCCTCGATGAGTGAGTCTGAGAAATGTATGACCATACTACAATGGAAAGGAGTTTCCAGAATAGACTCCAATTTCAACTTCAAAATTTGGAAATACATAAGCTTCTCTTTCTTCTTCCTTGAGTTTACACGACTTGAGAACTTGGAGAGAGAGAGAAAATGTGTGAAATGATCAAATCTTCAGCCCTCCCTTGCTTATAACTGACTTGGAAAGGAGAGAGGGAAGAAAGTTGAAATATTAACTTGCTTAATTATAAGTTCTTGGCTTTTATGGTGACAAGTGTCACCATCCTATGGTTTCATCAAAACAAGTAACCATATGGTTATACTAACTAGTTCCACTAGCCACTTAGTCATACCTCTTGCTCTTTTAGTTGGTGGTGAATTTCATCTTCAGTAGCTGACTAATTGGCCGATAACTTTTCTTTCTTCTTGTTTTTCCCTGACTATGGCAATCTCAATTAGATTGCCACTTGACACATTATTTGATCCCTTGTTCTCCTTCCATGCGCCATTCCCATATCTTTTAATTCAATTTAAGCTTTGTCACCATGACTAAGCTTAAATACAAGGTTTTGGCACTTCTTGCTACTAATTCGAGTAATAAATCGCACTTTATTCTCTAAAAGTGTTTGTCCAACATTAATTACATTCACTTTTGGAGTCATGAGCTTTTATACACATGTTGGGGCATTACATTAGAAATAAGGGAAGGAGTTGAAATTTCATCAACTTGATGGTTCGATTGGGTTTAGAAGGGAAAATTGTGTAGGGTATATGTTAAGTGTGAAGTGTGAAAAGCATTAGAATGTGAAATGACAAAATGAGTCTTAAAACCCTAAATAGGGGCTGTCAAGGGTAAATCTATCTTTTGATAGTGAATTTGGCAATTCTGAGGTCAAAAATGGATTCTACCTCAAAACTGTGTAAGATTAGCCTAAGTCATAATTTTTGGAAAAGTACAGTTGGATTGGATATGAAGGGACTTGGACCGGGTCCCTAGGGGCATTTTGGTTATTTTGTAGTATTAAGCTAAGATAACCAAAATGAGTTTGAAAAAGTCTAGAGCAGTACATGAATGAGTATTAACTCGATTCTTGTAAAACTTTGAATTTTAGGACCGGACAGTTAGCTTAAGCCGGAACAAAATTTAGAAACAGTCTGTAAGCTGAAAAGTGGCTTAAGATAGTAACTCTATCTTTCATACACTAAGTAAACTTGTATATACTTTGTATATGCCATCTTCTATGAAATATATAATACACTCTATAACTGGTACAGGAAAAGCAGAAGCACCATCCGAGGGAAAAGTACAAATACCCCAACGGCCCATAGGGGATCCAGTTATGAGAATTCAGTACCAAGAGGGTACACTACCCAATTTGTGGTCTTAAGCCTAGCTGAGGAACGAAAAGTCAGGGTCTAACTATAGTTAGTCCTGACTCGGGGTCTAAAAATGGTTGGTCCTGAATATGTGCATATATCAATGAATATGATTATAGTGTTATTATTCTATTACATTACGTAGTACTTGGCATAATTATTTGTTGCATTTTATATCATCGATTGTCTGTTACTACTGAGATTCATTTGAATCTCACCCTTTTTCAATTTTAAAAATTTTCCAGCAGAAGCCAACTGGTCTAAGGGCAAAATGGTAAATACCAACAACTGAGGTGTCTAGGTTAAGAACGCGGAGCTGTTGGTTATCATTAGTTTATTTTGATAGCTTCAAACAAAATTTGTATATATTTTCAAACCTTACGGGGAACTTCTGTATTGTAAACAAGTACACTTTATTAGTATATTGTACTATTTATGTATGCCTGTGGAACTGTGCCTTTATTACTCTGGAAAAAATCAAAATGTTGAGGGGTTTGACAATGGAAAGGAGTTTCCATTTCTATTGTCAGACTACTCTGGAATCGAGAAAGTAATGGTCGAGAACAAAAGGATGACATTATACATGCCTCATTCTTGACTGATATATCGTATGACAAACGGGACGTGACATGGTTGTATGACTGGTTGCATTGTGTTCATGATCCTCATATGAATTGGGTAGTCATAATGTCTTGCTAGAGGCCGCTTGGGACTTATAGGTTAGTAGAGTTATTGGCCCACTACCAACTTCGTATGGGCCTACAGGGTAGCACACAAGAATTGCCCAACACGAGATAATGTTTAATCTAGGGGGATGAATTCTCTATTTATATATATAATATAAAATTCGTCAAAATAAAATTAATAATATTATATATATACACATCGAAATACATATATATATATATATATGTATATATATATATATTATATGATATTATTATATTGTGTTAGTTTTAAATTTAATTTTATTAAGTTGAATTAAATTTAATAACTAACAGGATAAAGATATAGTATCTCAGATTTAATTTATGAAGATAAATTAAATCTATTGGTTCTTTATTTAAATTAAATAAATAGGTTAAATTAAAATTGTTGAACAGATTTAATTTAAAAGAAAATCATTTAATTAGCTTATCAAGATAATTAAGGGTTAATTAATTTTGAAATTAATAAAGATTAATTTTGAAATTCGTATACAGCCCTCATACGTTATAAAATTGATAAAGCAAAAAAACTCATACACGGATGAGAATTCAGAGTTGCAAGGGAAACCCTAGGAGATATAGGAGGAGCTAGCATGTAGTCCGTGTTAGAGAGCATTCATGTGGATACTGGTAGAGGGAGCAGACCTGAGGTGTTGGCTTCTAGAGATAGAAAAATCCTAAATTGAAAAGGTACGAATCTTTCTAATTTTGTTTAAATGCCATTGATAGATTCTCAATTGGAATTGGCAAAAATTTAAAATTATTCCTCTACACTTGCCAATTCCAACAATTTCATGAAATGTGCCTGTAATGAGCACACCATCCCATACGTCTATGAAATCATTCTGAGCATTCGCACACCATCACGGATCCATAGGTAAACTTTGTTACCTCTGTAGTGCCCGGAATTTAGAAAATATGGAGCCACCACCAAAATTAAAAAAATTTGGGAACCTATTTTTGAAAATAAAAACCAGATAGAGTTCGGGAGTCGATTGTGCATGGGGAATATGTTAGGCACCCCACAACACCCATTTATAAAAATGGTTACCCTAAGCTAATTATTTAAAAATGAATATGGCCTTTAATTTTATTATAATTACCAAAAAAGAGATTAAAAAATCATATTTACAAAAAAGAAATAAAGTAAGACTAATAAAAATAAATAAATAAAAATAAGGGAGGAAATATATTTATTTACAAAGTTGGACTTGGCCTAGGATGAAAACCTAGGGCCTACGTACCCTTTAGAAGGATCAAAGCCCACGTAGTTTGGGGGTAGAAATTCGTATCACTTTGTTGGTGTTTTTTTAGAAAAAATTTTTATTTTATTTATTAGAGAAAATGATTTTATTTGGTTTATGTTTTTTATTTATGAAAGAAATTTCTTTATTTTTTCATGAAAGAGAGTTTTTCCATTTTATTTTGATTTATAAAAATGTGCTAAAATGTATTTTTCTTTTTTTGAAAGAGAACCTAAGAAAGGGATAAAGAATAAAGAAGAAAAAATAGCACAAGTTAAAAGAAGAGGAAGCTAAAGGTAAAGAGAGTTATGCATACCTTTTATCGTTGAAAGCTATTCAAACAAACAAGATGAGAAAACCACATGGGTAGATCAACACACCATTCATTGCATTTTCTTTTATCCATCTTATAAATCCTTCAATTTTGATGAGCATATATTGGAGGCAAGAGATCAAATTTGGTCAAGCATATAAGAGTCAAAAAGTGTGAGGACCTATCAAAACATAAAGGCTTTCTTGCAATATGGCGTGTTAGCATTAGAGGAGGGAGCATGCAATCATTTCAACCATTAAAATATCGCCATGCAAAAAAAGACTATCAACGAAGTAATGGGTTCAAATATAGCAATATCAAATGGTTGGGAGCACACTTGAACACTCAATGAAGATAGAAGGAAACCAAACAAAAACACGCCTAGAGCTTTGTATGTAAGTGCCTCAATCTCATGGATATGTTCATTGGCAAGTAGGTTATTCCAACAAAATTCTAATTCTCAAAACCTGAGATAGAATAAGAAGGAGCAATAGAATAAGAAATCAAATTAACACTCTACCTTCCCTCCTTGCTCTTCCAAAATTCTTGTGTATTTGCTCCCCCTTGTTTTTTTTGTACCTTGCTCCAACCCTTGCACTCCTATTTATAGTCTCAAGGTAGGGTTTTCTTCATAAATGCTCCTTCTTTTTGGAAATTTCATTTTTGATTTTTTTGTATTTTATGTTAAAAGCTATCTAACTTGACCCAATCACCATCAATAGATATTTTTTTTTATTTTTGTTTTTTTTTTATTTTCTATTAATAAAACTTTCTAGCTTGACTTAATCACCATCAATGTAATTTGTTTTTTCATTTTTAATTATCTTTTTTATTTTTCCCACAATTAATTTTATAATTTAAACCTAACAACATAAATGAGAGATTTTTTTAAATTTTTAATTTTCATGTTTTTTTTATTTTTTTGTTATATTTTTCCTACAAGCAATTTCCTAATTTAAACCTATGAATGGGATATATATATTTTTTATAGTTTAATTTCTATTTTTCCTCCACAATGACTTCACATTAAATTTCCTTATCCGAATATCAAATAACATTGATGAGATGAATTATTTTGAAATTTGTTTCCATTTACTACAAAACCCCAAGTTAAAGACAATTACCATTATTGATGATTATTTTTCAAATTTCAACCAATCCAATCACCATCAATGTCATTTTCTTATTAATTTAATTGTGTCAGGATTAAGAAAGATTTTTTTAAAATTTTTTCATTTTTTATTATTTTTTAGTTGGGCTCGGACAAAATACGGTGTTTACAACCTTACACAAAATCAGTTGATATAACTCCATAATTTTTAAGCGCTTCTCAAACAACTTCACTTGCTCCATTGTTTATCTACAATGGCTATTCACAAGTATAAAAAATGTGTTTTAGACCAGCACATTTAGACCAGGTATAATAGATAAGGTCTAAAAGAAATGACTGGTGGCATTTTCATAATTATGAACAACTTCTGAGACTAGTTCAAGTAAAATAAGGTCTAAAAACTATTATTTAGATAGGCTTTCTAACTAACCTTCTAAAAAGATAAAACAATTAAATACATATATATGCAATATATTTTTTAGACCATTTGTACCTATAACATGTGTAATATATTTTCTGAAAACAAAGACAATTAAAAAAATAATATGTTTATTACTTTTTAAACCAGTTGTCAAAGATAACGGGTCTAAAATATTACATCTTTTAGACCGGTTTTGATAAGGAACCGGTCTAAAAAGTTCAACTGAAAAAAAGTAAAAAAATCATTGATTTAATTGAAATAACCAGTCTAAAAGAAAATATTTTTAAAACTGGTTATTTATTTTTAAGACCAGTTATTGAAATAACCGATCTAAAAAACTATTTTAAGACAGGTTATTAGAATAACCGGTCTTAAAAATCTCCAATATTTATGCTTTCACGCCCCGAGCTAGCGCCTTATTTCTATTCTCAAATCTTTCCACTATTCCTCTCTCCTTTCATCGAGTGTCGAGGTTTGCAATGGCGCTTAACACACTCTCTTCTCATTTTTATGCATCGTTGATCTGTGAAATTTGGATATGCTACTTGTTAAAGCCCTAATTATCTGGTAGGTATTTTTTTTCTTCGTCTACTGGTTTTTTTTCTATGATTTGTTTGCTATGGCCAACGAAGAAGGTAGTGGGTATGATTTGGGAGATTGGAAATGTGAGGGCGCTATGGTTCTGATATATCATTACGGCATCAGAAATCCTCTCTCTTTTGTTTTCTTTTGCTTTTCCTACAGTATTAGTAGGTACTGGGATGGGGATATATCATCCTGGTTTTTATGAGAATGTGGAACTTAATCTTTATGTTAATATGCTATTCTCTTCTTTATTGATTTTATTGAACTCAACCTTATGCTTTGTTTATGTTGCTGCTTTAAGATTGTGAAAAAATAGAAGCAGAGGTGATGTTGCCCTCTCTTCGAGTAATGTCGTAATTGCTCGAGTATAGTCCTCTAAAGTCTATTAAGGCATTGCTGGCTGGTCACTATCTAGTAATGTGATTAGTATTGAGCCGATCTAAGGGTGTGGTCTCTGTGGGACACTAAAGAGTAGAGATAGCAAGATGAGCTTGAAGTAAAGCTCTATATTCATCCATTCTCTTAGTATGTGCCAATTATGTAGAAAACACATTCTGGAAATTCTGATTCACTATAGCATATTGTTAGTGCAAGCGTTTCACCCAAGTGGGGGGTGAATTGGGTGATACTAGAAATTTTGTTGCATATAAGAAAATTGAAAGAATATTTAAATCAATTGAGAGCAAAGAGAAATATGACCAAAGTGTACACCAGGAGTTATACTAGTTTGGCCATAACCACTTTGACCTACGTCCAGTCCTCAAAGGTCTCTGAGAGTTTCATTATATTCTCCAAGATTCAGTGGGTTCTTGGCACCTCAGTACACAACAAGTTCCTTCACCTGGACACTCACTCCCCCTTACACGTTGCAATCAAATCCCCAACTCAAGGTTTCACAACCTTAAGTTGTCTTAATAACAAATATTGAGTTTTTAATGAAAACTCTCTCATAGAGCAAATATATAATCACTGAAGTACAATGAATGAGTATAAGAAAACAAAGCAAAAAGAGTATGTTGATCGATGTGTGATTGCTTGTTCTCAGTTGTTGTTGTATGCTCTTTGAATGCTCTATATATATAGATGATTTGTAGTATCTATTGGAAGCAATTCAAACATGTCCGTTAGAGTCGCACAACAACAGTTGACTATTCTTCAAATTTGAAAAATATCCATTTGCGGTAGGTAGCGGTAGGTGAACGTTCGAACTTTTATTTGACTTTTCACTTCTGGCTTGATCTCTTCATTGTTTCTCTGCAAATGTACTTAGAATATTAGTGCAATAAAGAGTTAATCATATAGATAATAAATCAATAATCATTCGATTAAAAACATGATTTCTGGAGTTGAATACTCGAGTGATCATGCTTGTTTCTTGAGTAGTCCTTCGAGTAAACCTATAAAAAATATGGCAGTGAGTAATTCAACGTTTTTCACAAGATATTACTCAGGTAAGACATGGAGTAAGATACATTACAAACCTTAGAAATACCTGATTACTCGAGTGGTTACTCATGTGGCCATGTCTTCTCTTTACATATTACTCGGGTGCCTCCCCCAGTAAGCCTATTACTCGAGTGGCCATGTCTTTCCTTCATATCTTACTCAGGTGACCCCTCGAGTAAATTCCAAATAACTTTGCAGATTAATCGATTACTCACTCAAGTAATTGCATCAAATTCTTGGCCAAGAGTACTTGTTCTTTGTTTACCTGATTACTAGAGTGATCCCTCGAGTAATGGATCAAATAAGTCCGTAGATTACTAGAGTGATCCCTCAAGTAATGCCTTTTCCTAACATATTTACTCGATTGGCTACTCGAGTAAAGTGTTGCATTTCTTGGCCGAGAGCTACTAGAAGATTTTTAACCTAGTTACTCGAGTGGCTACTCGAGTAATACCTTTTCTTATGTGTTACTCGAGTGGTTACTTGAGTAATGATCTATATAACTTTGCAGATTACTCGAGTGGCTACTCGAGTAACTTCCTCCAAATTTTGGCAGTACTTTCAAAAACATTTTCTTTCAACATTATGTAACCCCTTCCGTAATTATATCCGAAATACACGATTAAAGTGAAATAGAGACCATAAGAAACAAAACTTATTTAAAATCCCATCTTCACGATAGGGTTTTCACAATCCACTTTCGAAATCTAATTAACCTGGTCTCAAATCCAATTTCGAATACAATTACATCATGCGGAATATCACATTTATACAAATATCAGAGTGTACAACAATATCATCTCGGCAACTCCTGGGTTCATATCTTTACTAAATATACACAGGGCATAATTGCCCATTACAACTTCCATGTGGGGATTACACAAATTCTCTCAAATACATCTACAAATATCATATCCAAACACATTCCAACCCGTACATATCTAAATCTGAATCCAAATATACATAATACTTCCAACTATGATAACCAACTATCAGAATGACACCCGAAGGAGTCCTTGCCGCCCTTGGTTGCATGACTCCCCCTCGAGCCTCTTGCCCTGTCTACATGGTTAGTAGGAGAGGGTGAGATTCAAGAGAATCTCAGTAGGTAAACAATATCGATATGCATGTACGATAGATGTTTAATGCATGACATGTTTGCATCACATAACTCATGCTAACACAATGACAATTGTAAGCTCAATGCTTCGAACAACATACATATGGCCATAGTATAATTGAAACATGCTTCAAATTACACATAATCATGCAAAGCTAAGACATGCAACAACACACTAACACATATATCAAATACAAGCAGAAGAGATATGTTCCCTACTCTTTTCTTTCCACGTATGCTCCAGCTCCGCTTACCCGCGATCCAAACGAATACTGAACCCTAAAACCAAATCAAGGATATAGGGTCAATCTCAAATCCAAATCCTTACTTTTTTATCACTTAAAGTTGGTTGCCATTCATACCCTTTAGGTGGCTAAAATAAGCTCAATGAAAGCCTAAAGGATTGAGACGTACTAGGTTGGAAATCACCTTTCAAAATCACAAACTATTGAAAATAGGGGTTGGCTGCAGCCAAGACCCTCTGGCTGCAGCCAAAACATGCACAGAAGGTTTCTAGCTGCAGCCAAGAATTTCTGGCCGCGGCCAAAACGTGTACAGAAACTTTTGTGCTGCAGCCAAGATTTTCTACTGCAGCCAAGACAACTTAGGAAATTCATAACTAATTCCAAAAAAATCGAAATGAGGTGATTACAAAGCCAAATGAAATCTATTCAAGTCCTCTTCACAAGAAAAATATTGGCCATTATTGGAAATCACCACACAAATCCAGATTTACACAAAATCCAACATTGCTCCAAAACAGAATCCAGTTTCGACCTCAAACTTTGGACAAAACATAAATCCCAGTTCACAAAACGAAATGGCACAAATTATATGTCCATTTTGAAGCTGAAAATGTGAAATTTAAGACTGGAAAGTTTCAGAATTTTCTGACATCATTTTCCCATTCAAAATGGCAACACAAGAAGACTGTCCAGAACAGAGTTTCAAAAGACAGAATTCCAAATTTGCACAATTGGCTTCCAATGGTCCAATTTTCATATCAAACATCATTCTCACACAAAATTTCACAAGGAATCCATTGGAAATACCAAATCAACAAAATTCATATTATATTGACATGTTTCACAATGAATTGTAACATGTCACACAATATCACATTTCAACTCAACATTGCACAACATTCCATCTCAAGTTCCCAAATCAATTCCAATGACCAAATTACACAACAAAACACCATTTTCAACACAAAACACATGACAATTCATGAATTTCAAAATTCCACCAAAATCAGGGAAAAAACCAAAATTCACAATACTCATCCACAAATCACAAATCTTAGATCAAAAGGCTCCAAATACTCACCTCTTCCTCTTTCCCAAATCAATTCCTTGATTCTTCACAAACACCTCCAATCAAGAATCTAAAACCATAGAGATGAAGCTCTCATCACTATGAACAACTTTATAGAAAGGTGTTTAAGCATTAGAGGACATTAAGCCAACCAAAAACTCACCTTTTAATTTCTCTTTCTTCCCTTAAGCATGGCGCCATGGAGAATGAAGGAGAGAGAGCATGAGATCAGTTTTGGCTCCCAATTAGCCCACTTAACAGACCTAAAAGGGAAGATAGGAGAGAGGGAAGAGTTTGACATCTTGACCTAATCCAAAGGTCCACATTTTTCCACTTGTCTCAATCTCACCACAACTCCTATGAGTTCGCATGCACACAAGCACATGGGATTCCACCCTTTGATCTATCACACAAATCAATCCTAACCATTGATCTTTAAGTTACCAATGAGTTTCCTCTTCATAACTGACCAATTGGTAAGTGAATTTCCAATTTCGCCCCTGATTATCATAACCTTTACCAAATCACCATTAAACATGAATATAAGCTTAAACATTGCTTACCACACATTCACAATGAGTTTAGCAACAATTACATCCTTAAGATCATAATTAGACCTTAATCACAAGTTGGGGCATTACACATTACTCGAATAACAATGTTCCTTACTCGAGTGGTTACTCGAGTAAACAGAGACAAAAATTGCCACTGAGGTTTTTCCTTTGTTCTTTCTCGTAGATCTTCTTCATTACTCTAGTGCTTACTTCAAGTAATGCTTTGCCATTTATTTACTTTGTTCAAATTCATTTGTTATCATATCCTCTTTTATCATTAGTCCAATCTTTGTTATCATCAAAACATATGGGATCTAACACACATAAACTCCCTTAGTCTATCATCTACTATCTCGATGTGCTTCTCTTTGGTATTTATAATCTCAAGTGAAAATTTCTAAAGCTCAGTCTATCTAAATGGTAGATCCAATGAATGAGAGTCTAAGTGATTTAGCTCTTGCTGAGGATTTGGATTCATCATCTCTAGAAGCCTTAACCTCTACTCTATCTCTTGCTAATCAAATATAACTTTAAAGTTTTGATTCACTAAGTCACACAGCTTCCTCATCTTATCTTTCACTGAATGTCAAACTTAACATTGTTTGTAGCAAGCTTAGTGTGAAATTGCTAAAGCTCCTCTCTCATATAGCCTTAAATAGATAGACCAAAGAATAAAGGATCATAAGGACTAGCTCTAGAATGTTGTTTCATCTATCCTATGTATATGTTGCTTCTCAAATATGGGAATCTTATCTAGCTACTTATTTTTCTCTAAGTTCCATATCTTGTTCATCAAGCTTGATGATTCTATACATCTCAGGCTCATTGAACTCCTGAAAGCTCTAATAGGGGGCTTCTTAATCCTTAACCATTCATTGATCCTCTTATATGAGATGACCACCACCTTTTGATCTTCAGTGGTGGTCTCTAAAGTCTCCTTAACTATTGTGCCTTTCTTAAAGCATATTTTGCTAGCTTCATTGTTAGATTCCAAGTTTTGATGATAACAACAGGTTATATTGTATGCAAATTATGTTTTTACAAGTCTAGACAATAGATACAAAGTTACTAAATGTATTTCACAAAGTTTAGAAGTATTTGCTGTTAGTTTTACTGATGCACTCGAGTGATGCAGTTAGCACTCGAGCATTAAGCTAATTTGCACTCGAACACATGCAAGTATTGGACAGAAAGTGTTTGACAAAGAGCAAATTCAGAAACAAGATCTCAACACTTCACTTGATCGCAGTCTTTATACTCGAGTGATGGCTTTATATGCATCCGAGTACTGGAGAGTGTGGCACAAAAAGTGTTTACTCGAGAGCAAGGTAAACTCTAAATACAAGCTGTACTCGAGTGCAAGCGAGTGAGGGACTATGAGTGTTTGCCCAAGAGTCATGCAGAGCAGAAAAGAATAAGCATGCTTGAGTGAGAGTACATGCACCCGAGTGATACCTCAGTAACTGTGAGTGAGACTTGTATACGAAAGCAAGAGAGAAAGGTCATAGGTTTGTTTTTTTGCTCGTAAGACTTGTCATAAGGGGAGAGAAATTTCTATTATTAGAATATTTCAACTCATAGTCATTTCAAGGACAGTTGTTGTTTTGCAGTATTTTAAGAGCCCACTGAATCTTGGAAGAATAGTGAAAATCTCAGTAGGTCTTGATCTCTGAGGACTGGACGTAGGCTTGGGTTTTGGGCTGAACTAGTATAACTCTCTGTGTGCTTATCTTCTCAACTCTACCCTATCTATAGCTATTGCTATATCACTGCATCAACCAAAAAATTTTTATCACATCACCCAATTCACCCCCTCTTGGGTGAAGCTTGCCTATTTTATTTGGTATCAGAGCAAGGTCTTCTCTGAAGAGCCTAACAGCTTGAGAAGGATTCGGTAAATGGCAACAATGGGTAAGAATATCCCTCCAGACGAAGCTTCAATCACTAGACCTCCTGGTGTTGTTGGAGAACATTTTTCATTCTAGAAAGCTAAATTCAGAGTGTTGTGATGGCTAACGAATATGGTCTATGGATTGTGATACAATACGGTGACTATATTCCAATGAAGAAAATCAAAGATAGAGTCATTAAAAAGAGCCTAGAGGAATTTGACGAAGATGACAAGAGGTTAGTGATGTTAAATAGTAAAGCTATTTTAATGATACAAAGTGCTCTCAGTCAAAAAAGAATATTTCTACATCTGCACTCTACCAATAGCCAAAGATATGTGGGATGCTCTTGAAATCGCTCACGAAGGCACATCCAGAATCAAAGAAAATAGAGTCAATACTCTAATTACAAAGTATGATCTATTTCATATGAAACCTAGAGAAAGAATCTCATAATTCGAACTCAGATATACTCATCTTATTAATTAACTATCTGCACTTGGGAAGCCATTTGACCAAAATTCCCAAGTAAGAAAAATCCTTAATATTCTTATGAAAGAATGGGAAGCAAAGGCGACAGCTATTGAAGAAGCTAAAGGAGAGTCAATGAGATCCATAGCTACTCTCTTTGGTAGCCTTTCTGAGTATGAAGGGAAATTGAGATTCAAGAAGGGACTAGAAGAGTTCGATGATAAAAAAAAGAAAAGAGGAGTTGCATTTAAAGCTATCAAGGAAGAAGAATCCTCCAAAAATGAAGATGACATGGGAATGATCATGAGAAAATTCAAGAAGTTCTATAGAAAAGGCCAAAAGAACTTCAAAAATTATCAAGGTGGACCAAGCAAGAAAGAAAACAAGGAACAATAGATAGTATGCTATGAATGTGGGAAGCCAGGACATATCAAATCTGAAAGCTTCAAAAATAAAGACAAGAAGAAGCAGAAGAAGAAAGTATATATATCATCTATATGGGGTGATAGCTCGTCGGATGAAGAAAGTAACAATGGCGAAGTTGCAAATCTATGCTTGGTAGCCAAAGAAGAAGAATTGGATTCTGAGGTATGTTTCAAAGCATCACAAGCAAACAAGTGGTACATTAATAGTGGATGCTCGAGACACATGACTAGTGACAAAAATAAGTTCACTATGCTAGAAAACAGAGAAGGAGGAAAGGTAACTTTTGGAGGTAACCGATGGCGATTTTGCTGGAATGGGTGAAGTGGGAAAATCCGATGGTATTCAAATCAATGATATATATTAAGATGAAGGATTATGCCACAACCTTTTGAGTGTAAGTCTAAGTACTGATAGAGATAACTAGGTGATCTTTGATTCAAAAGAATGCTTGATAGTAAACAAGAAAGATCTGCAGCTTAATAAAGAATCCATCAAGGCAAAGATCCAAGCTCAAAGGGACGATAACTGTTATACTATTGATTTAAATTCAAATTCTTTTGAAAATTGTTTTCTTAGTAGATTAGAGGAAAGTTGGTTATGGCATAAGCGTCTGGCTCATGTTAATATGAACCAACTTGACAAACTGATTAGAAAAGATTTAGTTGTTGGTCTTCCTAAACTAAAATTCAAAGATAACATGATTTGTGAAGCTTGTCAAAAAGGTAAACAAACTAAATCTTCATTCAAAACAAAGTATGAGATTTATACTTCCAAACCTTTACAATTACTTCATATGGATTTGGTAGGTCCAGCAAGAGTAAAAAGTTTTGGAGGAAATCTATATACTTTACTAATTGTCAATGATTTTTCAAAATTTACATAGACTATATTTATTGCTTCAAAAGATGAAACATTTGTCGAATTTATTATGTTTGCTAAGAAGGTCCAAAATGAGAAAGGTATTTCTATTGTTTCTATTAGGATAGACCATGGAGGAGAATTTGATAATCAACTCTTTGAAGATTTCTGCAACAACAAGGGAATAGATCACAACTTCTTTGCACCTAGAACACCCCAACAAAATCGAGTAATAGAAAGGAAGAACAGAGTCCTCACAGAAATGGCAAGAGTAATACTTAATGAAAATGAAATGTCACAAGTGCTCTGGGTGGATGCAATGAGTACTGCATGCTATATTTCAAATCGAGCATATATTCGCAAGTCACTTGGAAAGACACCATATGAACTTTACAAAGGGAGAAAGCCAAATCTTGCTCATCTATACATCTTCGGATGCATGTGCTTCATTCACAACAATGGTAAAGAAAACTTAGGTAAATTTGATTTAAAGTCTGATGAAGGTTTATTTCTAGGATATTCCAATAGAAGTAAAGTATATAGAGTTTTTAATAAAAGAGCATGTACAGTTGAAGAATCCATTCATGTTGTGTTTGATGAACTTGATTCTCAGACAAAGAATTTTTTATGAAGAAGAAATGGATTTGATAAATAAAAACAAAACTATTTCAAAACAGAATGATTTTGAAACAAATGATTTTCAAAATATAGAAGATGTCGATGATCATGCTCAACCAAAAGCATAGAGACATATTAGAGATCATCCAATTGATCAAGTAATTGGAGATATTCACGAAAGTGTCAAAACAAGAAATAGAATTCTCAATGAGGTAAATTTTTATGCTTTTATTTGTGAGATTGAACCTTCTAATATGGAAGAATCTTTATCTGACAATGATTGGGTGATTGCTATGCATGAAGAATTAAATCAATTCTGAAGAAATCAAGTTTGGGATTTGGTTCCTCGACCTAAAGATCACTCGGCTATAGGAACCAAATAGGTTTTCAAAAACAAACGATGAATCAAAAATCATTGTGAGAAACAAAGCAATACTAGTAGCCAAAGGTTATAATCAAGAAGAAGGTATTGATTATAAGGAAACATATGCTCCAGTGACAAGATTGGAAGCAATACGAGTACTCTTAGCGTTTGCTTGCATTAAAGGTTTTAAACTTTATCAAATGGATGTGAAAAGTGTTTTTCTAAATGGTTATGTTATGGAGGAAGTATATGTAGAACAACCTCCTGGTTTTGAAGATGAAACAAAGCCCAATCATGTTTACAAACTTAAGAAAGCTTTATATGGGTTGAAACAAGCTCCTAGAGCTTGAGATGAAAGACTAAGCAAGTTTCTTCTTTGTCAAAACTTTGTCAGAGGAAAAGTAGATACAACTCTTTTCATCAAACATGACAAAAATGATCTTCTAATTAATCAAATCTATGTTGATGATATTATTTTCGGTGCTACTAATTAATCTCTTTGTCAAGAATTTTCTAAGATTATGCAGGGAGAGTTTGAGATGTCCATGATAGGAGAATTAATTGGACTTTAAATCAAGCAAAGGAAGAATGGGATATTTGTATCTCAAACAAAATATTTGAAAGAGTTGTTGAAGTATGGATTGGATAATGCTAATGGAGCTGATACTCCAATGAGCTCTACAACATTGTTGGATGCTAACGTAAAAGGCTCTAACTACAACATCACTAAATATAGAGGAATGATTAGTTCATTACTCTATCTAAAGCAAGTAGACCGGATATACAATTCAGTGTTGTATTGTCCGCAAGGTATCAATCTGCTCCTAAGGTATCACATGCAGAGACAGTGAAAAGAATCTTCAAATATCTAGGAGACACTGCAGAACTTGGCCTATGGTATCCAAAAAGAGGAAACAAATATTTGAGGGCCTATTCATATTCTGATAATGGAGGATATAAAACTGACAGAAAAAGTACCAGTGGTCAATATCAATTCCTTATAGGCTCTCTGGTATCATGATTCAGCAAGAAACAAAACACAGTGTCATTATCTTCCACTGAAGCAGAATATATAGCTACAGCAAGTTGTTGTTCTCAAGTACTGTGGTTGAAGCAACAACTTCAAGATTTGGGGATATACCTAAAGGAGATACCAATTTACTATGACAACACTAGGACCATTAGCCTAACTAAGAATCCTGTGCAACATTCAAGGACCAAACACATAGATATCTGACAGCATTCCATTTGAGATCACGTGCAAAAGAAGGATGTCAAAGTAGAATTCATACCCACACATCTTCAACTCACTGACCTGTTCACAAAGCCAATAGCTAAAGATCAATTTTTATATATTTGAAGAGAATTGAGAATGGTTAATTCCAATGAGTTGTAAGTTTTTCTTGTTAATTATTTTGTTTAATGAGTTTTGATGATAATCATACTAACTTAGGCATTGGAGTATGTATAAATTGTTTTTACAGGTTTGTCACTCGAGCACTGGATGTATCACTCGAGTGCCAAGTTCATTCTCACTCGAGTTAGTCAACAATGCTCAAGTCCAGAACTACAGCATATACTCTGCTTCAGGCTATGTAAAACAGGGATTAACAGAGTATGTAAGAACTCTTGAAACTCAATCAAGCATACTAAGAGTGATAGGTCTCACTTGAGTGAGGGAAGAACTACACTCGAGCATGGTATGAATCTACCTGAAGTGAAGCAAGAGAACTCGAGCAGAAGAAAGAAATTTATACAAATACTTATTCAAAGCATGGTTACTCAAATGATCTTAGAGGATTTAAGTACAAAGATGAAAAATATAACAAGATATATTTAAATCAGGTACGCTTTTACATGCTTTATCAGATTTGTTTGAATATTACTCGAGCACAATATTGTCTCACTGGAGCACGGTATGAACAATACTCGAGCACTAGGGTTGTCACTCGAGGGTTGTCACTTATATAAGTTAGACGATAGCTCAGACTATCCCACTTCCTCTTCTTACTCGAAGCATCGCGTCACTCGAAGGGCGTATCTCTTCACCTCCGATTGTTACCCATCAATTAAATGACTCAGATTGCTTCAAATCATTGTTACAACTCTTCATCATCTTCATAAGGTTAGATTTATCATCTTAGCTTCTCATTTTGTGCCCTAACTGAAGAAATTTTCTGAAGATCCTTCTCCAAGTCCTTAGCAAATATGTGATTCCCATTTCATTTCTAAATGGCTAGAACTAGGATTCCTATTGTTTCCCAAAGATCCAATTCACCTTCACCCACTTATTCAGTCGCTAGTGCTTCAAAGACTCTGGTGGCCACATCCTCATCTCTTAGACCTTCTCTGTCTTCTACTCCTACACCTCCTCATAAACCCAAAACCAAAAAGGAGAACTCCAGCCAAGAAACCTCATCCTAAACCTCAAATGGCTAAGAAGGATCAACCTCTGCAAAAGAAACCAAAGGGAATGGTATTTAAAGAACCGATTGTCACTCGGTCTTAATCCAAAGAAGTCAAAGGAAGAGGAAAGAAGAAGGACATACAGCAACCACAACAATCTTCTTCCTCCGCTGACTCTTTCAATATGCAACTCCAGGAAGCAATGGAGAAGTCAAGGCTTGATGCATTGGTTGGCAAAATTGCCTCACAATCTAGTGCCTCAAGTTCACATCATGATTGCCAGTCTAGTACAGTTGCTTCAGGGGTTCCTTCTACATCACAGGTTCCAGAGGAAGAATAAGTCACAAATCCTCCTAAAGACTTCAATGTTAAGGAACTGAAGGCACTGAAACAAAAGGTATATGATGCTAAGTTTGCACATACACAATTATGTCCCATAGTTTATTTGGACTTAGATTACCTGAAGAAAGGTTGTGGTTTGGATTTTTATCCTTTTCTTGAATTTTATGATCCCTGGCTAAGTGTTTATATTCCTATTCACCCTCTGTTGTGAAAACCTTCTATTGCAACATGAAAACCCATAACATAAACTCTAGGACTGGAGAGTTGATAGAGGAAGTAGTATCTACCACTATTAGAGATCAATTTATTATGATATTTGCTACTATCATTAATGACATTCTTGGCTATGTTGCACCACCTTTTGATCTACCCACTCTTTTAGCCAATGAAGCCTTCCGGCTTTTAAGACCAAATAACCCAATAACCCCTCTTAACTTTAAGCCTATTGAAATGCCTGATTCTATTCGTGCCCTTTACTACATTTACTCTCATAGGATTATTAGTAAATCCAAAAATTATACCCATTTTGCTCAAAGAGATTACTACTTGCTGGCCTCCTTCCTAGCGGGTCAACGAAGAAATGTGGGGGAGCTTATCTTTAGTGAGATGAGAAGATTTTGATTTTTTTCATCAAGATCTGCCACTTTACTATATCCATAAATTGTGTCTCTTATTCTCAAGAAAAACAAAGTGTGGTACTTGGAAGGAACTGAGAGGGTAACCATTTTGAGGTTTGGCAAGACTCAATTGACACATATGAGTATCAATCTTCCAGTGAGTCAAACCAGGGCTATATCTCAAAGAGAAGCCACTCCATCAAGAGGCGATGAGGCTCAATCTTCTGCTCAAGGTTCCATTCCACCTCCATCTTTCCTGAATGCATCACTTTCAACCCATCTGGCTGAAGTGATCAACCAAGCTGTGACTGGTCTAAAAAAGGAATTGATGAATGAGTATGAGAAATTGGTGAACACGATGGAGTTACAAGTCTTAAAGTTGGTGGACAAGGCAAATACCAACTTTGACTTGATGTTCAAGACTCAAGAAGATATGTCGAGAAGAATCATTGATATGGAAATCTTCTTGCGCACTCATTTTCTGACTACTTCTGAGGTGCCACCTGAGTCTACTCCTGCCACAACTTCACCTCCTCAAACACAGACTCATGTTCTCTTCACAGACCTGGATTCCAATGTTGATGTCACTTATGATCAGTCGCCTTCACTACCACTTGCAGCCTCTGTTCCTTAGCCATCATCAACACTTTTTGAGCTGAAGCCAATTCACCCTTCCGCTGTCATGGTGCTCTTCACCCCACCATTTGATCTTACTTTTCCTCAGTCCCCTTCTAATGCTGACAAAATGGGGGAGAAGCATCTGTAATGGTTTTTGAGCTATTATGGTCTGATATAGGGAGTTAGAGTTTAGTTTTGGGTAGCTTTTCTGTATTGGGGTGGGACTATTGTTATTTTCTGGTTTATTTTTGCTGACATGGTTGTATATGGGGTTTTATGGGTAGATGTTGATTCAAGCTTAATTTTGTACTTTACAAGTTCACTAATGATCATTTTAAAGTTTGCTAAGTTTTTTGTTCAGATTTAATGATTTCTGTGCAAACATAATGGTATTATGACTTATCTTGGCTTTAAGTGTCCATTGGAAGTAGTGCAGGAAACATATGAGGTTAAGTGCAAAAATCTGAATGTGAGTATACACTTTGGTGAAATATGCATTTGGAAATTTTGAAATTTTTTTTTCAAAATTTTCACTCCAATCAAGATTTTTGTTTAAAACTCATCACAAAAGTTTTGTCATCATCAAAAAGGGGGAGAATGTTAGATTCCAAGTTCTGATGATAACAAAAGGTTATTGTGTGCAAATTATGTTTTTACAAGCCTAGACAATAGATACAGAGTTACCAAATGTATTTCACAAAGTTTAGAAGTGTTTTCTCTTAGTTTTATTGATACACTCGAGCATTAAGATAATTTGCACTCGAGCACATGCAAGTGTTGGATAGAAAGTGTTTGACATAGAGCAAAGTCAGAAACAAGATATCAACACTTCACTCGAGCACAGTCTCTGTACTCGAGTGATGGCTTTATGTGCACCCGAGTCCTGGCGAGTTGGCACAGAAAGTGTTTACCCGAGAGGAAGGTAAACTCAAAATCTAAGCCGCACTCGAGTACAAGCGAGTGAGGGACTACGTGTGTTTGCCCGAGAGTCATGCAGAGCAGAAAAGAATAATCATGCCTGAGTGAGAGTACATGTACCCGACTGATACCTCAGCATCCGCGAGTGAGAAATCTAACTCTCTCAATTCTGATAAAGTGTTGAAGACAAAGAGTATATTATAGAAGAATATTCTGCTCACTCGAGTGAGAGTAAGTATGCTAAGTGAGGGGCCACATCACCTGCAAGTGCAAAATCACACTCTTGATAAAATGGGATGCGAGTGTTATCCAGAGACATGACTCATAGTGTAAAATAAAGGTACACTCGAGTGAGGTGATCTGTACTCAAGTGAGGACCCATATCACTCGCAAGTGTGAAAATGCACTCTCTCAATATCATATGGAAGTGCAAGTATAAAACTGAAGCAGGAAGAGAAAATGTGGTGTTGCACTCGAGTGAGCCATCTTAGCACTCGAGTGATGCTTTACCAGAAGCTAAAATGCACCAGTCTTATAATGATCAATCCGAATATGGTTTAATATTATTTAATCATCATATTTTCATTTGTTATTATTTAACATCATTTAACATATATTACAAGTGTGATACAGAAGTTTGAACTTTTGAATTAGAAAAGCACAGAGGAAGTCAAACAACGGCAGACAGCATCATTACGACTATCCAAGCACGTACCTGCCGCATTCAAAGATTTCAAAAGTACGCATGCCATTCCACAGTAAAATGCTCCGCTCTACAATGATTATTATTCAAACACGCAAAATCAACTGGCTATAAATACAGAGCTTTAGAGACCAACAAAAACAATGAAGTGCATGAATTCACACAAGAAAATTCATGAGTCTTTGTTATTCATATTTTCTCTGTATTCATATCGTTCTGCAAATGCTATTTTCATTTGATCTCAAGGTACTGGGACCTTGAGAGGGGAGATTTCCTTACGAGAGAAGCAGTTGAGAGATTTCCTAGTAAGACTTTCGGTTCATAAGACTTACAAGGTATAAGAAGTAGAGAACGTTGCTGCTCGTAAACTTTCAGTGGTGTAAGCAGGAGAGAACGTTGCTGCTCATAAGACTTGTATACGAAAGCAAGAGAGAAAGGTCATAGGTTTGTTTTTCTGCACTTAAGACTTGTCGTAAGGGGGAGAGAAATTTCTAGTGTTAGAATATTTCTACTCGTAGTCCTTTCATGGACAGTTGTTGTTTTGCAGCATTTTGAGAGCCCTCTAAATCTTAGAAGAATAGTGAAAATTTTAGTAGGTCTTGATCTCTGAGGACTGGACGTAGGTCTAGGTTTTGGGCCGAACTAGTATAACTCTCTGTGTGCTTATCTTCTCAACTCTACCCTATCTACATCTATTGCTATATCACTGCATCAACCGAAAAATTTTATCACATCACCTAATTCACCCCCTCTTGGTTAAAGCTTTCCTCTTTCTTTCATGTCACAATAGAATTGTTTGACTTCATTTGAGCAATAGGAAAAATGGATGTATAACGAAGGCTTACAATGGCTAGACTAGTTCTTGGCCTTGAGCTTCTTTGAATTTAACTCAGCTGGGGCTACTCAGAAGTCTTCCTCCTCTTTATGACTGCATTACTAGCTAGTCACTTACTAGTGATGGGGTTTCATTCGAGTGATCACTCGAGTGATACCATATATTCTACTTTTTCTCACATTGCAACACTACCAGTCAGGTATAAGCTTTTAGCCTCTATTCTTTGTACCCAAAAGAAGAAATTTTGGTCAACTCCTGCAAAAGTATAAATACATGTTCTTTGGTACTCAATTTCTCTTGGGTCCACATACAACTCTTATACAATTAAACCATATGATATTTAAGCAAATAGTATAATAAACCAACAAAGACAAAAATATAATTTTACCCAATTAAATAAATTCAAGCCATTGAATCCTAAATGGTAATGAACAAATGATAACAAGAATGATGTTTTTCAATGATCAATAACAATTTTTTAAATACACTTTATATGAAGAATATTTCATTATAAGATTTTCAGTAATCCAAGTAAGTTAGATCAAAGAGAGTAGAGAATCTATCCATAATTACCAACTTTTGTGAAATGAAATTAAGTTTTCAAATAATGATAATGAAAAATGCAAATTGTTTCAAATCTCAAATGTTATTTTAAATCATGGCAATGCATTGTGAAATTGAGATTTGAATATATGCAAAACTTATTTTTGAAACATGTTTACAATCGATGCTCATACTAAAAAAGAGTGGAAGTCAGCAATTTAAGAATATATGCCAGAAAGCTTCTATTTTAGAGAACAACTAAGATAAGATGTTAGATATTGGAGTTAACATATTTGAGAATTCCCCTAAAAGGAAAAGTTGTATGGAAAATGAATTAGCCAAAAAAGCTTAACTTGATAGACATATATAAACCCAATGACTTTGCTATTGACCAAGAGATAATCTTCCCTCTTAGAGTTGTGTCTTGAAATATATGAACATTCAAGGCAAGAATTGTTGGGATTGGTAGGCACAGCGAAAAATTAAAATTTAAAAATTTTCCAATCCCTACTGCAGATCTGTCAATGGCATTTAAATTGAGTAGTAGAGAAGCATACCTTGCTTATATATTCAATCTTTCCTTTCGATCTCAAGGAGCTAATAACTCAGATTAGCTCCCTCTACCAGTATCCATACAAATGTGAATCCAACACGAACAGTGTGCTAGTGCCACCAACGTCTCTCTCTAGAGTTTTTTCTCCTCACGGGTTTCTATTTTGCTTTTTCATCACCTATAGAAAACCCTAGCTCACCCTTTTTTTCTTTAAATAACTAGTCAGGGCTTTCTATTTTATGATGGATATTGGATTTTTAAAATTAATCCTAATTAATTTCAAAATCTATATCATATCAATTAACACTTAATTGTCTTTTGATAAGAAAATTAAATAAATATGATTAAATTAAATATGTCCAACAATTTTAATTTAACCTATTTATTTAATCTGAATAAAGAGCCAATAGAAATAGATTTAATTTATCATGTTAGTTATTAAATTTAATTTATTAGATAAAACTAAATTTAAAACTAACACAATATAATAATATTATCGTATAATATTATACATATATATATGTGTATGTATGTATGTATTTCAAAAATACATATATGTATATATAATATTGTTAATTTCCTTTTCAAACATATATATATTCATCCACCCTAGATTAACTATTACATTTATTAAATCTAGATATATCTTAAATTCAATGAATCTGGACATTATAACTCGTGTTGGGCTATTTTTGTGTGCCACCCTGTAGGCCCATATAAAGTTAGCAATGGGCGATGACTATACTAACCCATAAGTCGTAAGCGACCTCTTGCAAGATATTACAACTACCCAATTTATATGAGGATCGATAAACCGATGCAACCTGACATACAACCATATCACGTCCCTTTTGTCACATGTTATTTCGGTCAATGATGAGATATAGAGAGTGTCATCTTCCTATTCTTGACTATTATTTTCTCAATCCGTGAGTAGTCTGACTATAGAAATGGAAACTCCTTATGACCATACATTTCTCAGACTCACTCATTGATGGGCCCAGTAATATCCCTCTACTAATGTGAGGGACAAATTCCATCTTGACCATTAGCATTCCTCTGCATGAAAACCACCAAGCTTGAGCATAGCCTTTATCATCACCTAGTCAAAGGTGACTTTTGACTAGGTCAAAGCTGAGCGATTCTCATGTAGGAATCCACGATGATCTCTGGTCAAAGGGTATAGTGACGTGGTTATACATGAGACAAGCTTATGACTTGATCTATGCAGCATTCTCATAGGGGGTCGATCCAGCACCATGTACTCTTACAAGTGCCTAGGAATTTGATTTGTATCTTCATACCTCTTCAAAGTCATACTGGTCTTATTTCATTATTACTCCTGTATAGATGACTGACCACAGATATTTTGGACAATCATCATGATTTATCCAAGTATAGTTATCATAGTGACATGCAAATAATATGATAAAAAATGGAGAAGTTTATTGAATAGCAATGTTTAAAGTACAATGATTGGCCATAGACACAGTTTCCAACATCTTCCCACTTGCTTTAGGTATAATTATTAATTTTCCTAATTCCTATTGTTGTTATATGATGCTTGTTGATGCGTGCTTCTGTCGCTAAAGCAATCAATTAAACTAGGTTCTAAATTATTATGTAGTTTAGGGTCAACCTAGGTCATTCTCCCAAGGAGTAAGCTATGAGTTTTCTTTAGAATTGATTTTTTAAGTGACAAGAGATGCAATAGACTAGACCTAAACTAAAATGCAAGACTCTACTACCTAAATGCAAATGACTCTAAAATCTATATGAGAATGAAACTAACCTAAATGAATTGGAATGTAATCTTTGGGGTTTTTTATGAAAAAGGAATTAAGATGCTAAGCAAAGAAAATAATCAAAAGCAAGACAATCAACAAGGGTTTAGCTTAGTCATGATGATGAAGGGGAAAACTTAGGATTCACATGGAATTAGCTTTCCTAGCATTTAATCTATTAGACCAAAGGGATTGATGAAATATTAGAATTAATAAATTTAATCACCTAATTGAAACATGGGAAACCCTCAAGCTCAATAACACCTAATCCACTAGAAAACTTATAATGGAAAAAAATGGTGGTTAATTAAATCCATTAAAAACCAATCACAATTGTTTAAGATTATTTTGGAAATTATGTTCACAATTGTCTAATTAAAAAATTGTATAATTAATCACCTAATTAAACAATCAAGAGATTAAACCCAAATTAACAATTAAATTAATAATGAAAAATCAATTATTAATCTAATTGACAATCAAAGGTTTGCAGACAAAAATCCCAATAATCATTTAAGAACAAAGCAAATCCAAAATATCAATTCAACTCAAATCAATAATAAGTCTACAATCTAAAACTAGATTGTTCTCAATTATTACAACTCAAAAATCATTTAAAACTAAATAATCTTAAATATTGAATCAAAGAGATAAAAGAAAGACACTCCCTTGTGGTCTTCAAGTGTAAGCTCCTAGGCTCTAGCTTCCTCCATGCTCCTCCCAAAAGAACTTAAGCTTCCATGAAATTTTCCTCCTCAAACTCCTTCATAAAAGTCATAGCCATGACGAAATATAGAGAAGAATTGATTAACTCAGCTCCATCACTGTGCATGCTCCATCACTGTGCAATGAGAATTGATGACAATTCGTTGAATTGTCAAAGGGGTTGTGGAGGTGGGCCCGTGGCTAAACAATGGAACTTGGTAGTGATGATTCCAGTAGCAATTCAAACGGGTGTGTGGTGTCTTCAGTGTCCTCCACCGTCTGTGCGTGTGTCTCAGTCCCTCAATCGTCTCAGCGTCTGCGAGTGTGTTCTCTCATCTGTGGCGGCTAGGTTAATTAAAAGGGAGGAGAAGAGAGCTTTTTGGGTATCAACTTGAGCCCATTAAAATTTAAGAAGCCCAAATAAAATTCAACCATTGGATATTCTTTTAGCTTTCCAGAAAATTTCTGCACCGTAGGATTTTTCAATCTACTTTTCCTTACTCTGCAAGAATTAAATAAAATTGTGATATATCATATATTTAAAAATATTATCCAATCATAATATAACAATTAAAATATTATCAATTTAAGCCCAATAATATCATAATCTATTCAAATTTATATTATTTCCTATAATTGGCTAATAATCCAGATATTATCTAATAAATCCAAATTAGCCTTAAATAATCTCCAAATTAAATGAATAAGGTGGGATAAAATATATTAAAATTGTGATTTATCACTTATGCTTTGCTTGTGCAAGCGGCTTGTTAAGAGGATCAACAACATTGTCTTATCCTGCTACTTTATATATTTTTATATCACCTCTATCATTGATTTCTCTAATGAGAAGAAATCGCCTAAGTATATACTTGATCTTTTGATATAACCTAGGCTCCTTGGCTTGTGTAATAGCATCGCTGTTGTCACAGAACAAATCTATTAGATTTGAGATGGTAGACACCACCCCTAGTTCAGTAATGAACTTTTTGATCTAAACGGCTTCCTTAGCTGTATTTGATGCTGCTATATAATTAGCTTCTGTTGTAGAATCAGCTACAGTGCTATGCTTAGAGCTCTTCAGCTTACTGCTCCACCATTCAGGAGGAATATGTATCTAGATTATGATTTAATGTCATCTTCGTCAGTTTGGAAACTTGATATGTGTAACCAATTACACAAAGCTTATCATTCAATCCACCATACACCAAGAATAAGTCCTTAGTCCTTCCATAACCAATGACACTTACCATGATCTTGTTGATATCTATTGGTCATACTTAAGGGAAATGAGACATCTAGTCTAGTATATAACATGGCATACATGATGGATCCAATGGCTGAGGCTTATAGAACCTTGTTCATGCGATCTCGCTAATTAGGTGTACTAGGACACAGATCCTTACTAAGATGGATGCCATGAGATAGGCATGTAACCCCTTTTTGAATCCTGCATACTGAACCTATGTAGTATCTTGTCTATGTATGTGCTTTGACTTAGGTCTATTAGTGTCTTGGATCTATCTCTATAGATCATAATCCCTAGATGTATGTAACATCTCAAATTTTATTGATCAAAATTTCTTCCACCGTTGTGGCATCAAAAGGAACACATGATGAATTTTGGCATATTTAAAATGACTACACAGTGCAATAAGTGGTCACACACAATGTGATTATGTTTGGAACACAAATTGTACAAGTTGGAATTTACTACCAGTGTATTTTCCTTCGTGGTAGTGAGATTGTCATGTATTTTTGGATAATCAAATGATGTCTAATGAACGAGAAATGTTTTACCTTTAAAGTAGGCATATCAAGCTTTAATTTGATAAGTCATATAAGTTATTTAGACCAATATACTAAAAGTTATATATTTTTGAAGTTAGCCAAATGAAACTGGAAAGTTTCTGTGGCAGTGTCCAATAGATGATAATTCTGCAATATTGTGTGTCTAGTTGGCTAAAGGGAATATTTTTCCTTACAAAAAGACTTAATAAGGGCCTCAAAGCCTTTTAAACCACTACAATTAGACATCTATAAATAAATTTATGAATTTTCAAAGTTTGATAAAAATTTGTTAGCTTTTAGGCAAGTTACGAAATTAAGAAATTAAGAAGGCAATGGCAAAAATGTATGGGCAAAATAGGCATTTGGCTAAATTAAATCCACAGCCCATATTTTTCCTTTTTTATTGTGTGTAAGACATCCAAAAAGGAAAATAATAGGGAAAAATAAATATTTGGATAGAAATAGTGCCATATGGAAGCAATATTGGCCAAGTGCAAAAGGATGATGACTTGAATTAAATTGGCATGTGATTATTGCACAAAATAATATATTTTGAGGAGGTGGATGAAGATATTTTAAATTTCATTAATCCTCCCAAAGGCCCTCATATTTCGTCCAACAAGAAAGAGGGAGGGGAAAAACAAAATACTTGGTCAAGAATTAATCAAGGTAAAGCATTTTGGGCCAAGAAAAATAAAGAGTAGAAAAGTCAAAAGTTACATGTGATTAATTACAATTAAAAATTAATATGTTAACCAGGTGGAAGGAAATATTTTAAGAGCTAATTAAGGTCTTCCAAAGGCCTCATATTTCTGCTAAGTTGAGAAAGAAAGAGAGAGAGAGAGAGAGAGAGCAACTTGAAGAAAGAAAGAGCAAAGGAAGAGACACAAAGGTTCAAGAGGCAAACTAACAATCACAAAATCAAGAGAAAGGAGAGGAGGTGGCTACGGTTTTGAAGGGCTTGAGAGGGAAAATCAAAGGATTGGATAGTATCCTAAACCAAACACAAAGTATTGGATTGATAGATAGGCAAGGGAAGGGCGATCCAGACAGGTGGGCACAGGAGGTGTGGTGAAATTAGAGAAGAGGACTACACGAGGAAAATACACAAGGTTCTTGTTCATTCCAATAGGAGAATTTGGTTATCTGCAGCCTTTTATTATATTTTAAGTCTATAGGCATTATGTATAATCCCTGTAGGGGATTCTTATAATATAATCATATACTTTATTTCAGTATTTTTATGCTATTTCTATGGACCCATTGAACTACATGCAAACACTCTAAAAAATATGGAAATAATATAAGCGTCTTACAATATAGGTGGCTTCACCTAGGTCTTTCATCAAGAAAGACTTTCCTTATAGTTATGAAAACCAGACCAGACTGGCCAGTTTAAGCATAAAACCAGCCAACCGATGGTCCGACCAGTCTAGTCCGGTGGTTGACCCCGGTTCGACTAAGTTTTGTGTGGTTCAACCGGTTTTTGGGTAGTTCAACTAATTTTTTATTTTTTTTAATATTTTATTTAGAATTTCATATAAATAACCCTAAAATCTTCACTTCCTCATTGGTCTAGTCCCTGGTTAGCCTTGGCTTAAATCCAATCTAACCCACTGGCCCTTGACCCAGTACCCTGATCAATTTAGTGATTGGTCCGAGTTTCAAAACCTTGACTTTCCTAACCAAGACTTGACACTTTGCAAGGTAGGAATGTCATTCCTAATGAGTAGGATGTCATCCACATAAAGTATTAGAAATTCAACTGTGCTCCCACTAACCTTCTTGTAAACACAAGGTTCATCAATATTTTGAATGAATCCAATTCTTTGACTACTTTTATCAAAATGATGATTCTAGCTCTAGAATGGTCGCTTCAATCTATAAATAGATCTTTAAAGATTGCACACTTTACTAGAGTCCTCTAAATGCATTAAGCCTTTAGGTTGTGTCATGTACACATCCTTAAGTAGCTTTCCATTAAGGAAGGCTATTTTGACATCTGTCTACCATATTTCATAGTCATAATATGCTACAATGGCAAGAAGGATCCTGATTGATTTGGCCTTTGCAACAAGGGAAAATGTTTCATCATAGTCTATATTATGAGTTTGAGTGAATCCTTTTATAACTAGTTGTGTCTCAAAGACATTTACATTGCCATCCATGTCTGTTTTCTCCTTGAAAACCCATTTACACTTGATGGTTTTTACACCTTTAGGTGGATCAACTAAGGTCCATACTATATTGTCGAACATGGATTGCATTTCAAACTTGATGGCATTTAGCCATTTCTTAGAGTTTAGTCCCACTATGGCTTCTCGATAGGTGGTTGGCTCATTTTTCTCAATAAGCAACACATCATGACTTTCAGAAATCAAAAATCCATATCTTTGAGGCTGATGCCATGTCCTATCAAATTTGTGTGGACCTTATGTTACTTAAGGAGGCTCAACAATTTGTTGTGAGTCTTCTCTGTTTTCCATATGTGGTTATGTGCTATCTTGTAACTCTGGAACTTCTTCAAGATGTACCTTGCTCCCATTAGTTCTTTTAGAGATAAACTCTCTTTCTAGAAACATACTGTTTTGAATAACAAACACTTTGTTATCGGTAGGATTATAGATATAGTATCCCTTCGTTTCCTTAGGATACTGCATAAAAAGGCAGTTTGATGATCTAGGTGCAAATTTATTTGAGGCTTGTTGCTTAACATATGCCTCACATCCCCAAATTTTAAGGAAAGATAAACTAGGTTTCTTTCGAGTCTATATCTCATATGGTGTCTTTTCAATTGCCTTAGATGGAACATGATTTAGTATGAATGCAGCTGTCCCTAGGGCATATAGCCCCAAAAAGATGATGGAAGATTTGTTTAACTCATTATAGATTAAACCACATCTAATAGTGTTCGATTTCTCCATTCAAAAATGCTATTCCATTGTGGTGTTCCTGGAGGAGTCAATTGTGAGATTATCCTACAACTCCTAAAATGGTCAATGAACTCTTGACTCAAATATTCATAACCTCGATTAGATTGAAGTGCTTTAATCGTTTTGTCAAGTTGATTTTGTACTTTATTTTGGAATATTTTGATCATTTCAAAAGATTTTGATTTATGTTTTGTTATATAGACGTATCCATATCTACTAAAGTCGTCTATAAATGTAATAAAGTAAATATAACCTCTTCTGGCAACTATATTTAGTGGTCTACATACATCTATATGTATGAGGCCCAATAAATTAGTGGCCCTCTCACTTTGCCCAGTAAAAGGTACCTTTATTATCTTTCCTAATAGCAAGACTCACATGCATCATGTGGTTCAAAATCAAATAAATTAAGAAATCCATCTCGATGGAGTTTAGAAATGCGTTTCTCATTTATATGGCCAGACGACAATGCTATAGGTATGTCAGATTCAAATTGTTTGACTTTATCCTTTTGGTAGTTACGTTATAGATATTTCCACTATTAGGATGTTCCAAATTTAATATATAATGACCAACATGCAAATCACCATTAGCATAGAAAATTTCATTACGATAATGACCAACATGCACATCACCATTTTCTGCTCTATCAATTTTATAACCCATGAGGGCTATATTTGAATTTCAAAATTAATCTTTTTTAATTTTGGAATTAATTAACCCTTAATTATCTTGATGAGCTAATTAAATAAATTTAGTTTAAATTAAATCTGTCAAACAATTTTAATTTAACCTATTTATTTAATCCAAATAAAGAGCCAATAAATTTAATTTATCTTCTTAAATTAAATCTGAGATGCTATATCTCTATTATGTTAGTTATTAAATTTAATTTATGTTAATAAAACTAAATTTAAAACTAACACAATTTAATAATATAATATATACATAAATATATAAATATGTATTTCTAAAATACATATATATAAATAATATTATTAATTTTATTTTCACGAATTTATGTTATATATAAAAATATAAAATTCGTCACCCTAGATTAAACATTATCTCTTGTTGGGTCATTCTTGTGTGCGACCTTATAGGCACATGCGAAGTTGGCAGTGGGCCAATAACTGCACTAACCTACAAGTCGCAAGCGGCATCTAACAAGATTTATGACTACCCAATTTATATGAAGATCGTTAACACAATGCAACCTGTCATACAACCATGTCACATCCCTTTTGTCACATGATATATCAGTCAAGAATGAGGCATGGATAATGTCATCCTCTTATTCCTGACTATTAGTTTCTCGATTCTTGAGTAGTCTGACAATAGAAATCGAAAAACCTTTTCATTATAGTATGGTCATATATTTATCAGTCTCACTTATTGAGGAGCCTGATAATATCTCTATTAATGTGAGGGATAAATTCCATCTTGATCATTCATATTCCTCTGCATGAAAAACCACTAAGCCCAATCATAGCCTTTATCAACACCCGGTCAAAAGTGACTTTTGACTAGTTCAAAGCTTAGCAACTCCCATGTAGGAATCAATGATGACCTTAGATCAAAGGGCATTGTGACGTGGTTATACATGAGATAAGCTTATGACTTGTTCCATTTAGCTTTCTCATAATTGGTCGGTCCAGCACCTTATACTCTTACAAGTGCCTAAGACTTTGATTCATATCCCCATATCTTATCAAATCATACCGGTCTTACTTCATCTTTGCTCCCACATAGATGACCAAATAGAGACATTTAGGACAATCTTTATGATTTATCGAAGGATACAGTCATCATAGTGAACATGTGAATAATATGATAACATAAATGAGAAATTCATTAAATAATAATTTTTAAAGTACAATGATTGGCCCTTAAGACATAATTTCCAACATAAATAATTCATAAGTGCGTACACTTAAAGCAGAAACTCTTGCTCTGTTCCCATCTCATAGGTCCATTTCACCCTTCTTCAGCTTTCTACTATCTATAAGACCTTGCACATTTATACAAATGAGAGAACCATATTTAGCATCTAATACCCATGTAGAGGAAGTAGAAAGATGAATGTCTATAACATAAATACCTGAAGAGATAACCCCATTATCCTTCTTGTTCTTTTCAGATCTTTAAGGTAAATTTTGCAATTTCTCTTCCAATGACCAGGTTCATTGCGGAAGAAGTATACTCCTTCCTTTTGAAGCTTTGCCTACTTGGCTATAGGCTTGGTTTTATGCTTGTTTGACTATCTGGTCTTACCACCTGAGCCTTTACCCTTCCCGTTGCCCTTGCCTTTCCTTTTCATACCCTTTCCTTTTTGAACCATCAAAATAGTGTTATGCTTTTTCTTAATGTTCTGCTCAGCAATTTTAAGCATCCTATATAGTTCAGAAATTGATTTGTCCATGTTGTTCATATTGTAGTTAATAACAAAATGGTCATAACTTTCCAGGAGTGAGTTCAAGATCATATCTGTAGCTAACTCCTGCCTTATTAGAAATCCAAGCCTCTCAAGGTGATCAATATAGCCTTTCATCTTTAACACATGAGTACTAACTAATGCACCTTCAGCTATCTTGCAGGAATGTAATGCCTTTATGGTCTCATACCTATCTTGCCTTGCCTGTTGCTGGAACATTTCCTTGAGATGCACAATCATCTCATGAACCTCCATAAGTTCCAAATCTCTTTGAAGCTCTAGAACCATGGTGGCAAGCATAAAGCAACCTATATCCAAAGAGCCTTCCTTATGCTTTATGTAAGCATCTTTCTAATCTCTTAGATCATTAGTTGTAGGCTCCTCAGGAATGGGTTGATCTAGGACATATGCTTTTTCTTTCCTACTTGAGAACAATCCTTAAGTTACTAAACCAATCAAGAAACTTTGTCCCCTTGAGTATGTCATTCTTAAGGATGGATTGCAATGATAGTGTAGCAATATTACTAGATGACATGATTCTACAATAAAATATGCAAAGTTGGTTAATAATCTCGCACTAAATTAACAACCCTCAATGTAATAATTAGTGGGCTAAGATCCATATTTCGCTTAAATTTAAGTCTGCATTGGTAGGACACTTAAAATCAAGTTATTTAGGTATGTAACCTCTTAATGAATCTTTGTGAGTAATACCATTACTCATGCTTGTCTCACCAAGATAACTCGAATGCATCCACTTTAGTTTAACCTACAATTGAGCGATCTAGGCTTTGACAAGTTTCATTAATTGACGGCATTATGACTTAAGATTTAATTCGGAGGGCTTAATTAATTATTTTCTTTATATGAATACATATATCATAGTTGTATCTCATACAAATATACATATATATGTAAAAAAAAGCATGTAATGATCTAATCAAAAGAAGCATAATTTAAACGTGATACAATATGGCTCACCTAACCTAAATCCTCTCAAGCCAATGAGAGGACCTCTCTAGTAAGAAAAGAAAATACATTGAGAAACCTTATTTAAACATACGAGGGGAATGATATGAGAAGAGAATGTACATCCAGACTATGTAGAGGAAGGCACGACACGTAGGCCGTATTTGAAAAAATTTACAACCCTTATAAAACTAGAGCCATATTGTTCACCATACCCAAACAATTTTAAAAATTAAAACCTCAACAAATAACAATTCATAAAATATGAAAGGCAATAAATGTTATGATTATGTCACGCTACGAATAGTTAGCCATGGAGGTCCCGCTACCAAACCTATACTCCATAGTTATCTTCTAAGAAAAGAGGAAGGAAAAGAAGATGATAGGGAGTGGTTTAGAGGATAGTTCAGATTATCCTAATTCCAAGGGAAGGGTATCTTTGAACTTTTTCCCCATGTTAGTAACTAACCATATGATTAGACAAAAAAATTGATAAGTTCTTTACTTTCCCTTATATTCTCTCAACTTTCTTTTTCCTAATTCTTATCTAATTTTTAATTAAAAAATAACATATATAATACTAGCTTCCTCATATTTTGCTTGATTTTCAAGCTTTTTGACACTAGCAGTAGAGGCACACATGTCTCCAAGAAAAGTTATGAATCTTCTTAATCTATTCATCCTTAACATTTCATGTAAAAGATCCCCACATGTTTCTACTCAATATATTTCCCATGAGATTTTGATTATAACAACCCTATAATACAAGAGTACTAAAGCCAGGCCAAGTTTTATGTAACATCCCAAATTTTAGTCTCCAAAATTCCTTTATATCTTTAAGGTATTAAAGGTAAGGTATTAAAGGGAATAAAATGGTGAATATTGGCACACGTGAAATGGCCAAACAAAGCAATTAGTAATTACACACAACATGATTATGCTTGGAACACAAATTATAAGATGTGAATTTGCTGCCAATGTGTTTTCCTGCGTGGCAGTTTTGTTGTGTTATAGTTTTGGATAATTAAATGATGTCCAATGAATGTGAAATTTTTTAGAATAAAAGTAGACTTATCAAGCTTTAATTGATAGGTCATATAAGTTATTTGGAGTTGTACACAAAGAGTTATGTATTTTTGAAGTTAGCCAAGTGAAACTCACAAGTTTCTATGGTAGTTTCCAATAAATGATAATTCTGGAATGATGTGCATCCAGTTGGCTAAAGGAAATGTTGTTTCTTAAAAATAGACCTAATAAGGGTCACGTAGCATTTAGAATCACTACAATTGGATATCTATAAATAAAGATATTAATTTTTAAAGTTTGATAAAAATTCTATCAGCTTTTAGTCTATGTACGAAATTGAAAAGGTAATGGCAAAAATGTATGGGCAAAATAGTCATTTGGCTAGATTTAATCTAAAGCCCATATTTTTCTCTTTTTATGGATTTGGACGTCCAATAAGGAAAGGCAAGAAGGGAAATATATACTTAGTCCAAATTAAAAGTAAGATGGAGTATTATTGGCCAAGTAAAATTGAGTTGAAAATTTAATAATAGTAGGTAAATTGTGATATTTCAAGAGCTCCATTTTCGTCACTTTCTGTAATAAGGCAAAGGGAAATTAATGATTAAAAAACTCCAAGAGCCAAGTTGAAGGAATTAAACCAAGAAAAAAGCAAAAGTTTGAAAAGTTAAGAAGTTCATTTTATAATAAATGGTCATCTTGCCATTTATTGTGAGGAAATAGATGAAGCAAATTGAAGAAGCCATATGGTTACTTTAAGGGCCTCATTTTTGTCACTTTAGCCAAGAGGAAAGAGAAATAATTATGCCAATTTAAATAAGGATAAAGCTAAAGCAAAACACACGTGAGAATTCCAATAAAAAAATATATCTTTAAGGAGGTCGAGTTGGATATTTTAAAAGCTATCATCCTCTTCATTAGCCTCCATATTCATCCAATACACAAGAGAGAGAGAGCTTGAAGAAACATCAAGAGAAAAGAGAGTTCAAGAAGGCAAAATTCAAGGTAAGGTTGTGAAATTCTTATGTTTAGGCCTCCTAATTCATGTAGAAACTCTTCGAATCTCTTCTCCTTCATCAATATCATGGTTAGCAAGCATAAATCCAAGGGAGAGAGGATGCCTAGAGAGAGAAAGTTGAGAAATCAAGCGGTAATCTCAAGAACTTTGATCCTCTTGGTTAATATGTTGTTGTTGTAGTGGTTGTTGTTGATATTGGCTTAATTTGTAGTTGTTTTTATTCATTTTATAAATATGGGATGATGAAACCTTAATGGGTTATGCTACCTAAATTTCTACAAATCATGATGAATGAGTGTTTAAGTGATTAAACATGGGATTAAAAGTGAAAAGAAAGTGTTTTATAGATTGAAAACATAAAGCCCCCTTTTTCCCAAATTGTTGTTGAGTTTCGGCCAAGGGCTGTACATGGGATTAGAGTTGGAATTTCATCAATTTGATATTCCATTGTGTATAAAATGGAAAATTGTGTAGGGTATATGTTAAGTAGGAAGTGTAAAAAGTATTGGAATGTGAAATGACAAAATGAGCCCTAAAACTTTAAATAAGGGCTGTTAAGGGTAAAATTATCTTTTGGCAGTGAATTAGGAAATTTGGAGGTCAAAAATGGATAATACACACAAAATTATGTAGGATTAGCCATGTCATAATGTTTTAAAAAATACAATTTGATCAGGTACAAAGGGCCTTGGACCGGGTCCCTAGGGGCATTTTGGTCATTTTGTAGTTTGAAGCCAAGATAACCAACAAAATGAATTTAAAAGAGATTAGAGTAGTTCATGAATGAGGATTAACTCAGTTCTTGTACATTTGGAATTTTGGGAATATCAATAGCCCGAGCCGGATCAAAGGTACTGAATAGATAGTAGAGCAGGAAAAGGTAATTCCAGGTAGTAACTTTATCTTTCATAAACTATATGAATGTTAATATGCTTTGTCTTCTATAATATGAACACTGTATTGTCGAGTAGGGCATTGTTTGAGGAGCTACATTTACTTGGTTGTGAGCAAAAACCCAACTGAGGTTTACAGGTAATAGGGGAGTAGCTGTGACTCATGTGCAGATGCCGTATTGTTTGTATTATTGTTATGTTGCATTACATGGTGTATAACATAATTATTTATCACATTTAATATGACCAGTTGCATGTTATTATTGAGATTATTTGAATCTCATGCTTTCCCTAAAAATTAAATATTCCAGCTAAAAGAAGCGGCTCGAAGGGCAAAGTCATAATTACCGGCAACTAAAGGTTTTGGTCCAGCTCAAGTGCTGACGTTTGTTTTCTATAGGCTTTTTATTATTTTAAGGTCTGTAAACAGTAAGAGTCACTGTAGGGATCCTTGTAATGTAATCATATACTATATATCAGTATATTTATGCTATTCCTGTGTCCCACTGAACTACGTGCAAGCACTATGGAAAACGTGGAAATAAGATAAGGACTTTACATTTTCCTTGGTCTCCGATCCTTCTCAATTAATCACCACCAATCGAATCCAAAGCAATATATCACATATAAAACTTATAATAGAGACAAAACCTTAAACTCAACTTAAACGCACAATTCACATGGCTCTGATACCACTATTAGGATTGGTAGGCTTAGTGGAAAATTAAAATTGAAAAGTTTTCCAAATCCCTATTGCGGATTTGTCAACGGCATTTAAATCGAATAGTAGAGAAGCGTACATTTTTTATGTGTTTAGTCTTTCTTTTTTATCTCAATGAGCTAACAACTCGGATTAGCTCCCTCTACTGGTATCAACATGAATAGGAAACCAACAGGAAACCGTGCTTGCACCACCAACGTCTTTATCTAGAGTTTTTTGCTCACGGCTTTCTATCTTGCTTTTTTCATCTCCTGTAGAAAACCCTAGCTCACCTTTTCTTTAAATAGCTAATCAAGACTTTCTATTTTATGATGAATATAGGATTTTTAAAATTAATCTTAATTAATGTTGAAATCCATATCATATCAATTAACACTTAATTGTCTTTTGATAAGCAAATTAAATAAATATGGCTTAATTAAATCTATTCAATAGTTTTCATTTAACCTCTTTATTTAATATGAATAAAGAACCAATGGAAAAAGATTTAATTTATCTTTATAAATTAAATGAGATATTATATCCTTATCATGTTATTTATTAAATTTAATTATCAGATAAAACTAAATGTAAAACTAACACAATATAATAATATATATATATATGTATAATATATATATGTATTTTGAAAATACATATATGTATATATAATATTATTATTTTTCTTTTTGAATATATATATATTCGTCCACTCTAGATTAACCATTACATTCATTAAATTTAGATATATCTTAGATTCAATGAATCTAGACATTATAACTTGTGTTGGGCTATTTTTGTGTGTGACCCTGTAGGCCCATATG
Source organism: Inga laurina (assembly GCA_963855925.1). Classification (NCBI taxonomy): domain Eukaryota; kingdom Viridiplantae; phylum Streptophyta; class Magnoliopsida; order Fabales; family Fabaceae; genus Inga; species Inga laurina. The sequence goes on along the minus strand of OY979702.1, from coordinate 28,206,050 downwards.
AAGTTGGCAGTGGGCCAATGACTATATTAACCCATAAGTTGTAAGCAGCCTCAAGCAAGACATTATGACTACCTAATTCATATGGGGATCGATAAACCAATACAACCTCTCATACAACTATATCACGTTCTGTTTGTCACATGATATTTCGGTCATGGAAGAGGCATGGAGAATGTCATCGTCCTATTCCTTACCATTACTTTATTGATCCTTGAGTAGTCTAACTATAGAAATAGAAACTCTTTTCCATTGTAGTATGGCCATACATTTCTTAGACTCATTCATCTAGGGGCCCAGTAATATAATATGAGGGAAAAATTCCATCTTAACCATTCACATTCCTCTACATGAAAACCACCAAGCCCAAAAATAGCCTTTATTATCACCCAATCAAAGTTGATTTTTGACTAGGTTAAAGTTGAGCAACTCTCATGTAGGAATCCATGATGATCTCAGGTCAAATGCCATAGTGACATGGTTATACTTGAGACAAGCTTATGACTTGATTGATGCAGCTTTCTCATAGTGGGTCGGTCCAGCACCTTGTACTCTTACAAGTGCCTAGGACTTTAATTTGTATCTTCATACCTCTTCAATCATACTAGTGTTATTTAATCTTTGCTCTCGCATAGATAACCAACAATGGACATTTAGGACAATCATTATTATTTATCCAAGGATAGTTATCATAGTGAACATGCAAATAATATGATAATGAAATGGAGATGTTCATTGAATAACAATGTTTAAAGTACAATGATTGACCCCTAGGGTACAATTTTTAACAAGAATTTGAATACAAGGCTTTAGTTACTTGAAAATGGATAAAGACAAATGTTAATACATTTGAGCAACAAGATGAGTACAACGATTTATGGATGTTCACTAGTACAAAATAGCCATTTTTGAACACAACATTTAGACATGTTATTGCGGATAAGGTCTAAATAGTATGATCGGTGGCATTTTTATAATTATAAAGAACTTTTGAGATCAATTCTTAAACTATGAGGTCTAAAAGATATTATTTAGACCGGTTATCCAAACAACCGGTCTAAAAAGATAAAAATAATTAAAAATTGAAAAATTTTAAAACATTTTAGATCGGTTGTAACTAATAACCAGTCAAAACGATAAAATATTTTAAACCGATTGTTCCTTACTACTGGCCTAAAAGATGTGAAATTAAAAAAATAATATATTTTTTCCTTTTAAGACCTAATGTTTCAAATAGATGGTCTAAACACTAGTACAAAATAAGCTTTTTAGACCACCATATCTAGACTTGTTATAGAGGATAAGGTCAAAAAAGTGTGACCAATGGTAATTTTGTGAATATTATAAACTTTTTAGACTGGTTCCTTTTATGTCAGGTCTAAAAGATATTATTTACACCTTATCTCCCTTCACCCGGTCCAAAAGTGATATTTTTCTATATTAAAAATAATAAAAAAATAAAATATTCGATTCTTTAGAGCGAGTCTTCAGTATACCTAGTCTAAAGGCTATTCCTTAATCTGTATCATCTATACTTCTGTTTACTAGCTCGATCGCTCTATCTGTTCTAACGTTGCCGCCGCGACCTCACTCTATGTATCATCTTTATTGCCATTGGAGGAATCTGCTTGATGCTCCTAAGAAGACCCAGGAAGAAATCTAAAAAACCATCCAATGGTACTGGCAGCATATCAACAAATCCTAGATCGAGGTCTCAAAACTCGTATTCAGATGTTGGATTGGCGTTATGCTCTGATTAGGTTCTTTTGTCATCATCGTGAGGTATCTTCTTTTCTTCCTCTTATTCATCTAATTTATTTTCTTCGATTTTAAATATATGTTCACTAATTTAGCTAGAATTTGTAATATGAGGTTTTATTTCTTTGATGCTTTCTTTCTTTTGATTAGGGTTACATCACATGAAGTCCTAGACTCCATATCAGACCAAAGTGCAACAACTAAATAACCTAGAGGTGTGCAACTCAACTCATTCATTGTTACTTTGCATTCTCTAGACAAATACCCACAGATTTCCTCCAATAAACCACCCTTTCTTTTTTTGTTCTTGTTTTCTTTTTAATTTTCTTTTAGGCTAACAAGAGATCAAATTGCAATTTGTGTCTGGTATGTATCCTCATTATGGTTATTGCTTTAGATTACATTTTTGTTCTATGCTAAAAAGAATTTGTAGTAAATCTCATATGTTGGGGTTGCAAAAGTTTTTTTAACATAATTTTGTTTTGCCTACAACATCACATAGTAGTTCCTATACTAGTTAAACTATTTGAATGCTTGGTTAATTTACAAGACAAGAAATGATCAATTTGTTTATCTTTCATCTTTATCTTGTTCTAGGCTAAAAAACTTTCCCTTCCCTCTTTATCTTCCTCTACCCTCTGTATACTGTCAATTTTGCTCAACATTGTTGTCTGAACGTATTTTCATGACCCATGGAATAGAACTTGGAGGGCTTGGCTTCATCTTCTGTGAGTCATGTTGGCATAAGTCAATGGCTACTAATAAGAACCAAACTAATCACATCCTTTGAATGTTTGACTACCATTGCAGGATTTATAGGTAGGTAAGGTTCTCTTAGAGCTTTGTTAGTGGACTGTCTATTACACTATCAATTCATTCAGTGCTTGAGTTTCATTATTCATCTTTTTCTGGTTAAGTTACATAACTGGTGTTTCTTAAACTTGTGATTCTGCTATAGGCTTTATTTTTTTCCTTTCCCTCCTGTCTTTTTGATAAATTAATTGCAGTAGATCTATAGAAACTCCTCAGGGCCTTGGGTATTTAAATAATGTTCTCTTCCTCCATTTCAATTGATGACATATTCTTATATGCATATGGATTTTAAAAATCCAACCACGCGGTTCAGATTTGCCCTCAAAGTTGTTTCAATAGTCTAGAACAAACCTAGGCTTAAAAAGTCAAATGTAAGATACTATATGGTGTATTTGTTCTAGTCTTTTAGGTGGTCTCCTTGATTCTCTCTCTCTCTCTGGGTCTTCTTTTTGGGAAGACTATTTGTAATCCCCTACCTTGATAACCGTAATTAAGATTCAAAAATACATAATTTAAAGGAATTAGAGACCGACGGATATGTTTTTCTCAAATCTCTTTTCTAAAATTCGTTCAACATGGTCTTAGATTCATCTTCCGAATCTAATTACTCTACGCAATTCAATCACATTCATACATATCAGAGTGTATAGCCAAATTCCTGGCAACTCTCGGGTTTCATACATGTATAAACTAAGGGTTATAAGTTCCAACTAGGGGATTACATGACCAACATCAATGTAATATCTACATTTCAAAAATAAACAGTAATCCCAAGTCCAAAATAGATAACCAACAATCTAACAACACATCTCTACAAGATCTTAGCTGCTCCTAGTGGTTCGTTTCTCCTTGGAGCCACTTGCCCTATCTGAAATGTTAGTCAATGGAAAGAATGAGATTCAAAATAATCTCTATAGTAACAAATCACTCATACAGTGTATAAACGCCTAGCATATATGATCATGTTAAGCGCATCACAATGATATATGGCTCACGCCACATACGACAACACTCATGGCTGTAAATATTATGCATCAGCTTTCTCTGCGATCTAAATGCAACAGCTTACGCTGTAATCACAATGCATTAGCTTTCGCTGCGATCTCAAAGCATCACAATGTATCACAATGCATATAAACACACAATACTTTACACATAGCATAAGAGAAGAGTCACTACCTTGTTCTTTCTGATTGTGCTCTAGTGCGGTGGATCACGAACAGGGCAAATATCGAATCGTACAATTCCAAATGCACCATTTAGACACTTCCATAATGTTTCTTGGGGTTATATGAGTCTACAATGAAAATTTACAAAAATGCCCCCGGGGACCCGGCTCGGGCCCGCCGTACCCGGTCCGATTGCACTTTTCCTGAAATTCTAATCTAGGCTATCCTCACATATTTTCGCCCAAAGAATCCATTTTCAGATTTGGAATTATCAAATTCAATGTCAAATTACAAATTTACCCTTGGCAGCTCTACTTCAAGGGTTACAAGGGTGTTTTCGTAATTATGCTTTTTCGGCCTTTTCCGGAAATGCGACAAATTGTAACCCCATATAATTTTCGCTCCTGAACTCAATGGAACCATCAAATCATTGAAAATACAATTCTAAGACCCATTTATAGAGCTGGCCGAAATTTATGAGCTCTCTAGAGAAAATCGGGGTTTTAAGATTTCAGCTCCTTAAACATGTTCCTTTCTACTCCTAACTACTTTATTAACCATTACATTAGGTTATAACTAACATTAAGACCCCATTTGGGTAGCATAACCCCTAGGCCATATCATTTCCAAACTTTAAAACCAACGGCAATCTGGCAAAATTTCACCTATTAAATTGCCCACAACAGCTAGAATAGTCAATATATGATTGTTTGGAAGTTACCTCAAGCTTCCTTTAGCTCTTCCCTTATTATGGTTGAACCCTAACTCTTTATACAATAGATTTGAGCTCCAACAAACTTAAAATACATGAAAGAGAAGCTTAGGAGTAGAGTTATACGCGTTAGGAACTGGATCATCAGAGAAATCGGCTTACCTTGCGAGATTTCTCTTGTTAGAGCAAGCGTTTCACCCAAGAGGGGGGTGAATTGGGTGATACTAAAAATTTTGTTGCAAATATGAAAACTTGACGGCGAATATAATGCAGTAAAGAGTAAGGAGAAATATCACCAAAGTGTACACCGGGAGTTATACTAGTTCGGCCACAACTACTTTGACCTACATCTAGTCCTCAGAATATTTCTGAGAGTTTCACTATAACTTTCAAGATTCAGTTGGCTCTTGGCACCTCACTACAAGCAAGTTCCTTCACCTGGATACTTGCTCCCCATTACAAGGTGTAATCTAATCCCAACTCAAGGTTTCACAACCTTAAGTTACCTCAATAACAAATATTGAGTTTGAATGAAATATCTCTCTCACAGAGTGAATAAGAATCACTGAAGTACAGAATTACAAGTATATGTAAAACAGAGTATTGAACGTGAACTTGATAATGCGTTCGTGTTGTTTTTCTCTGTTTGGATGTTCCCATATATATATAGATGTGTTGGTAATGAATGTAGGATTACAAGGCTGAGAGCACTTTAAGATTGCTTACCTAGTTACTCAAGTACTTACTCAAGTAAACATCAATTTTCTACATAGCTTACTCGGGTAGATACTTCAAGTGCTGTGTAAATAACTCTGCAGATTACTCAATTACTGACTCGAGTAATCTAGTTCAAATATTTGACAAAGAGTAATTGAATACCTGTATACTTGAGTAGTGCCTTGAGTGAAGTGATAATAATATTTCAAGGTATTCGAGTATTACCTTCAAGTTTAGCTTACCATAGTGCATTACTCGAGTAGCTCCTCTAGTAACATTGGCTAGATTGAAAATGCCGAGAGCAACATATTTCTTGAAGCAGGGGACTCAAGTACAAACTCGAGAAACGTTGGCAGGCTAAGAGCAACTGGAAGTCTTTTACCTGATTACTCGAGTACTTACTCGAGTAACATTGGCATGCTGAGAGCAACTGGAAGTGATTTACCTGGTTACTCGAGTGCGTACTCGAGTAACGTTGGCAGGCCGAGAGCAACTGCAAGTCTTTCTCTTAGTTACTCGAGTACTTACTCGAGTAACATTGGCAGGTTACTTGAAGGTCGACTCTGGTTACTTCAAGTTTTTGTCTCATTACTCGATTACTTACTCGAGTAACCCTTTAGGAATTTTGCCAGTGATGAAGTTTCTCAGCTTTTTCTCTTGGCCTTTCTTCATTACTCCAGTGCTTACTTCAAGTGATTGTTTGCCTTATTATTACTTTATTCAAACTTATTTGTTTATCAAATCTTTTTCATACCATTATTTGTTATCATCAAAACATGTGAGATCTAACATTCTCCCACTTTTTGATGATGATAAAACTTGGTGATTTTGAACAAAGTTTTTGAAATTGAGTTCTCAAATAGACACTTCTTGAAATAAATTGTAATTTTGAGAACCTTTTTGAAATTGCTTGTTAAGTGTCAATTCAAAGTGTTTTGGAAAATTTTGAAGATATAACATATTCACCTTGCATACATAATAAACTCATTAGTTCCACAATGTATTATAACTTAAAAACTTAAATGGACTAAAATTGAAATTAAAACTTAAAGAAGCTTGCATTGAACTTAAAAATTGCATTACAAGTATAAAACGCTCTCTAAATCCCATGTATACCCATATACCGAAAATGAAAGAAACTTCAATCAACCACAAAATCACTCAAGCTCTTCTCCCCCTTTTTATCTTCATCAATCAAGTAGAGGATTGGAAGGCTTGACTACAGATATGGGCTTGACAGGAAGGACCAAGAAGCCATCTGAACTAGAAGAGTCAGAAGTGGAGCTGGAAGATTCTGGTTCAGGAAGATTTAGTGGAGGGATATGAATGTCATCTCTTGAAGGAACTGGAGGAGGTTGATAGATAACAACATGGTGGCCTCAACCTCTTCTGTGGCATCTGCAGAATGATGACTAGAGGATGAGGGAGAGATTTCCTCTGTATGTGTAAGGGAAGGAATAGGTATAGGTGTGGGTTCAGGCTGAGCTCTAGGTGGTGAATCCTCAATAGTGATGTAGATAGTTTCATTTGTTTCAGATCATCCACTGAGCATAGGATGTCTCTAGGAAGAATGATGGGGAATTTAAGTGCAGAGGGTCTTGGTTCAAGTGGACTAGAAACTGGAAGTTTGGGAAAAGATATCTCAAGGATAGTTGGCTCAACCTCAGTATGATGAAGCTCGGAGGGGATGTTCTCTAGAGGTGAGATGTTCTCTGGAGGTGAGAAAGCCTCAGGTGTAGATGATGGACCAGCAGAAGGTCCAGGACCCATAGAGTCCAGTCTTGCTAGAATCAACTTCAGAGTCTCACCTTGGGTATGCTGCTCAGCTAACAACTCCTCGTGCCTCTTGTCCATCCTCTCAACCAACTCAGCCATCTTGTCATTCATATGAGTTATCAACTCAGCATTGGTATTGGCGATGTCTATGTGGAATTCCCTTAGCATGTTCTCCATGAAGTGTTGAAGTGTGGCATTGAGGAAGGAGGGTGATGAGGTAGTGGCAGCTGGAGCAGAAGACTGAGTATCATCCATTTTACTCATCTTAGTCTCTGTCTTCTTCTTCTTCTTAGGACTTGACTCCAGGGGACCCATGAGAGGAATCATAATATTAAGCTTCCCAATTTGGTTTCTTCCAATTGGAGTAATCCTCTCAATAGGCTCTTTATTCTCCAAGTACCATATCTTGTTTTTCTTGAGGATCAAAGAAATAATCTGAGGATATGGCATAGGAGTAGTAGCTTTTCCCTCTATTCTATACCTCTTCATCTCAAAAAAGATGTATTCCCCCAAATCCTTTTGTTCATTCAAGAGTAGAGAAGAAAACCACCTATAGTCCTGGTCAGAGAAATGGGTGTAGTTATTGGCTTTGTTCATAAGGGATCTAGAGTAAATATACCAAAGAACCCTGTGATGGCCACACATGTCACTCAGGTTAAAATTAAGAGGACTCACTAGCTCACCAGGTCTAAGGACAGTGAAAATCTGGTTTGGTTCAAGTTTGGAATAGATGTCATATGGAGGGTTTTCTATTCCTAACCAAACATTGATCCTTGAGGGTGAGATAAGGATTTTCTGGCCTCTAACGGTTGTGGTTATTTCTTCCTTTGCAGAAGTCCTATTGGGTTCATCTAGAATCTCTAGGTTGCAGTAAAAATGAGTGACTATTTTAGGGCAAAAAGGAAGTCTAATTGACAACCAAGGCATAAAAGGTTCAAGGAATGGACTTAGGTCATACTTCAATACCTCCTGAAGTACCTTGAGATCCACACTGTGGGTTTTGCAGACTTTTCTTCTTGAGAATTGTGTGAGATACTTCTGATATTCCTCTAATTTGTTGACATTGAACCCCTTTGGAGGTTTAGTGATCTCCTCTACTGGCAATTCTAACTTTTTGGAGGATTGCCCCTTCTCTAGTTGATCAAGAATTCCAGCCATTGCTTTAGCCACATTCACATCATACTTGGGCTTTTTGGAGGGTTTTGGAGTGAAAGAGGGAGTGGAAGAATCAAAAGGTAGAGGAGAAGGAGACTTGGTGCTTTTGCCTCTCCCAGTAGAGGTGCTTTTCTTTGATTGAGCCCTTGTGACCATTAGCTCTTTAATCACAACACCTTTCTCCTTTAGTTTCGGTTGGATTTTGGCTTTTGATCTAGGAGTTAGTTTTCATCCCTTTCTGGGACGAGAAGAAAGAGGATCAGAGAGTTGTGGAGATCTAGAAGAGTCTGTAGGAGTAAGATTTTTGGTTCTAACCATTTTGATTCAGAGAAACTTGAAATCTCAAAAAACCAGAGTGAGAAGTCGCGAGTTAGGGCAAGGAGAATCTGAACAAAATAGGAAGTTTTTGGAGCTAAGATTTGATGGGTTTTAACGAAAATCAAGTAAGCAAGAGATTGTGAAAACTTTTTGTGAGAGGACTGGGTAATTTACTCGAGGAGATTTTATGGAAATGACCGAGTTTGTGACAGATAAAGACCTAGAACCCAACGTTACTCGAGGCCTTACTCAAGTAAGTATCAAGTTTACTCGAGTCCCTACTCGAGTGATCATATAGAAAATTTCTAAAATAATTCATTTAAATTGTGTACCTGGCATAAATAATATTGTAATTATCCATGTATGTTCCCTCGATCATTTAATAGCCATTTTAGAACAGATTTGAGTCGATTCTCATCAAATTTGTGATCTAGACCTGCAGTCACTCGAGGCCTTACTCGAGTAAACTTCAAGTTTACTCGAGGCTTCCCTTGGGTAACCTATCTTTTCTACTTTTGACTGTTCATTTTCCATAAATGAGCGTTTGATTTAAATTCCTAGTGACTTGAGACTTCACTACCAGTTTTGGAAGACAATTACTCGAGTATTCACTCGAGTAATGTGCTCTTTTACTTCAAGTTGTCCCTCGGGTAATGCTGCACTGTCCGACATTACTTAAAGTTGGCACTCCAGTAATGGTGTCCTCTGATAACCTCTATTTTTATTTCTCAAAACAGAGTTTCAATCTTCCTGCAAAACAAGTTTCTACATACTCCAATGCTTAAATTAGTAATCATCAAAACATTATCAAATAACTTTATCTAACATTATGAGAAACTGAAATAACTTACAATTCATTGGGATTTACCATTCCCAATTCTCTTCTAATGTATAGAAATTGATCTTTTGCAAGAGGTTTGCTGAAGATATCAGCTAGTTGAAGATGAGTAGGAATGAATATCACTTTTACATCTTTCTTTTGGACATGATCTGTGATGAAGTGATGTCTGACATCGATATGCTTGTTCTAGAATGTTGAACTGGATTCTTTGCCAAGCTTATCGTACTGGTATTGTCACAATAGATTGGTATTTCTTTGAGATAAATACCAAGATCTTGTAGTTGTTGTTTTAACCATATCACTTGTGCAGAACAACTTGAGACTGCAACATATCGTACAAAACCTTGATCAATAAGAAATTTACTGAGCCTTTCGTACCATGCTCTAGGAGCTTGTTTTAAACCATATAAAGCCTTTTTGAGTTTGAAAACATGGTCAGGTTTGGTTATATCTTCAAAACCTGGAGGTTGCTCTACATATAATTCTTCCATAATGTAGCCATTTAGAAATGCACTCTTTACATCCATTTGATAGAGTTTGAATCCTTTGATGCATGCAAAGGCTAAGAGTACGCGTATAGCTTCCAATATAGCCACTGGAGCATACGTTTACTCATAATCAATCCCTTCTTCCTGATTATAGCCTTTGGCCACCAATCTTGCCTTGTTTCTGACAATAATTGCGGATTCATCGAGTTTATTCTTGAATACCCATTTAGTGCCAATGATCGGATGATCCTTAGGTCGGGGTACCAAATCCCAAACTTGATTTCTTTCAAATTGATTTAGTTCTTCTTGCATTGCTATAACCCAATCATTGTCTGATAGGGCTTCATCAATGTTAGAAGGTTCAATCTCAGAAATGAATGCAGAAAAACTTACTTCATTGAAAATTCTATTTCTAGTTTTGATCCCTTCATTCACATCTCCTATGACTTGATCTAAGGGATGACTTTTATTGTATTTTCAGGCTCTAGGTTGTCCTAGTGATTGCTCTTCTTCCTTGGTTTCATCAACTTCTAGAATAAGAGATTTAGAAATAGATTAATCATTTTCTTGATTTAAAACAACTTCCTACTCTTTATCAATGGTTTTGTCAGAGAATTCAAATTCATCAAATACAATATGAATTGATTCTTCAACAACACATGTTCTTTTATTGAAAACTCTATATGCTTTACTTCGGTTATAATATCCTAGGAAAATTCTTTCATCAGTTTTAGAATCAAATTTTCCTAAGTTATCTTTACCATTATTATGAATGAAACACTTACAACCGAAGATGTGTAGATGAGCAATATTTGGCTTCCTTCCTTTATACAGCTCGTATGGTGTCTTTCCAAGTTTTGTTCTAATATAGGCTTTATTTGAAATATAGCATGCTGTACTCATAGCATCAGCCCAGAAAACTTGAGACACGTTCTTTTCATTTAACATTGCTCTAGCCATTTCAGTGAGCACTCTATTCTTACATTCCACGACTCCATTTTGATGAGGTGTCCTTGGAGCAGAGAAATTATGATCAATGCCATTAGTATCACAATTTCTTTAAAGGCTTGATTTTCAAATTCTCCACCATGATTGGTCCTAATACCTGCATTGGACATACCTTTCTCATTATGCACTTTCTTGGCAAAAACAATAAATTCTTCAAAGGTTTCATCCTTAGACGATAGAAAAATAACCCATGTAAATCTGGAGAAGTTATCAACAATGACTAATGAATATAAGTTGCCACCAAGACTCTTTAGTCTTACTGGGCCAACTAAATCCATATGCAATAATTGTAGTGGTCTATTTATTGAAATCTCATTTTTCAATTTGAAAGATGATTTAGTTTGTTTACCCTTTTGACATGTGTCACAAATTAAATCATTTTTGAAATTTACCTTGGGTAATCCAAGAACTAAATCCTTTTTGAGTAGTTTGTCTAGTTGATGCATATTGACATGAGCCAATCTCTTATGCCATATCCAACTTTCATCGGTATTACTCAGAAAACAGTTTTTCGATTCATTTCTACTAATATCTAGAGTATAACAATTACCTTTCCTTTTTGCTCTGAGCTTAGCCTTGATATTATTCTTATCAATTAGTAAGTCATTCTTATTGATAATTAGACATTCCTCTGAGTCAAATATTACCCAGTTGTTTTTGTCTGCACTTTGACTCATACTCAGCAAGTTGTGGCACAGTCCTTCGACATAGTATATGTCTTTGACTGTATGCCTTTGTCATTTTTGATTTCACCAATTCCTACTATCCTTTCGGTTTGATTTCCTCCAAATTTTACCTTTCTACCTTCTTTAGGTTGCAATTTGGTAAAACTTTTGAAATCACCGGTCATATGTCTAGAGCATCCACTGTCTATATACGACTTGTTATTTTTGGATGCTTTGACACATATCTGGAATTAAATACGATTAAGTCTTAGGTACCCACTTCTTTTTGGGTCCTTTTGGGTTAGTGCAGGAGATTTTTGAAAGATATGTTCCTTTAGGTACCCATTTATAGGTTCCTATCGTTCCTTTCTTCTTATGAATGCTTGAAGAGGTATAATGACCTTTTCTATTACAGTAATTACAAAACGCAAAAGGATTTGATGTATGCACAGAGTGCTGGAAATAATTCAAATATGACTTACCTCCTACTTTCTTTCTACCTTTCCTTCTATCTGATTTTGGATCATATCCAATACCAGATCGGTCATTTACAAATCGTTGAGCTGTTAAAATCACATTTAGCATCTCACTTCCTTTAGTAAATTTTTCAAGAGTTTTTGTGAGATCAATGTTTTTCTTTTTCAAAAAAGAACAATTTTCACAATCCTTTTCTGAACTTTCTTTATGTTCCCTTTCAAGAACTTTGTTTTTCTTTTTGAAAACAACTAATTCTTTAACTACTTTGATGAATTCAGAATGTAAAGCATTATATTCAGAAAGTAATTCATCATAGGTAGGATCAGAATCATTTACCTCTTCTTCTGTTTCTTCTTGAGCAACGAGACATATATTGGCAACTTTTTCTTCATTACTTTCTTTGTCAGATGAACTATCACCCCATATAGCAGATACAGAGGCCTTCTTTTTGTTGAAGAATTTACCTTTTCTCTTTTCTTTTCTCTTTTGATTCAGCTCTGGACATTCTAATTTGATATGTCCTGGTTTTCCACACTCGTAGCAGATGATATGATCTTTGCTGCTAGTTCCTCCTTTTTGAAAGTGTTTGAATCCTTGACCTTTCTTGTAGAACTTTCTAAATCATTTTATGATTAGGCCCATTTCATCATCGTCAAACTCCTCATTCTCATCTTGATTTTCTTTTTTTGCTTTTAGTGCTAGGCCTCCCTTCTTTTTGTCACCGATGTCATCTAGTTCCCGTTTGAACTTTAGCTTACTTTCATATTTAGGAAGACTTCCAAATAGAGAAGCAACTGATCTCATTGATTCTCCTTTTGCGTCTTCTATCGCGGTGACTTTGGCCTCCCACTCTTTAGAAATAATATTCAAAATCTTTCGTACTTGGGTATGTTGATCATAAACTTTCCCAAGTGCTGCAAGTTGATTAACAAGATGAGTATATCTAAGTTCAAATTCAGATATTGATTCACCTGATTTCATTCGAAGTAGAACGAATTCAATGACCAAGGTGTTGATTCGATTCTTCTTTATTCCTGAAGTTCCTTCATGACCTATTTCCAGAGCTTCCCACATTTAGTTTACTCTTGGAAGTGTGCAAATTCTGAAGTATTCACTTTGACTCAAAGCACTTTATACCATCAGAATTGCCTTGCTGTTGAGAGTGATAAGTTTCTTGTCATTATCATCATATTTCGCTGGCATCTTAGGAATTTTCTGAGAGTCTACAATCTTTGTAGGTTGATAGTTTCCACTCTCAATCACATCCCATAGCCCATATTCGGTAGCCATCACAAATACTCTAAACTTTGCTTTCCAGAAAGAAAAGTGTTCGCCACTGAAACCTTGAGGTCTAGTGATTGATGCTCCATCGGAAAGAATTCCTTCACCCATGCTTGCCATTGGATCCTTCTTAGGTTGTTATACCTTAACAAGAAGACATACTCTCTGATACCAACTATGATAGCAAGCGTTTCACCTAAGAGGGGGTGAATTGGGTGATACTAAAAATTTCATTGTAAATATGAAAACTTGACGATGAATATAATGCAGTAAAGAGTAAGGAGAAATATCACCAAGTTTACAATGGGAGTTATACTGGTTCAGCCACAACCACTTTGAACTACATCCAGTCCTCAGAATATTTCTGAGAGTTTCACTATAACTTTCAAGATTCAGTGGGTTCTTAGCACCTCAGTACAAGTAAGTTCCTTCTCTTGGATACTCGCTCCCCCTTACAAGTTGTAATCCAATCCCAACTCAAGGTTCCTCAACCTTAAGTTACCTCAATAACAAATATTGAGTTTGAATGAAATATGTGAATAAGAATCATTGAAGTACAGAATTACAAGTATATGTAAAACAGAGTATTGAACGTGAACTTGATAATGCGTTCGTGTGTGTGTTCTTGTTGTTTTTCTCTGTTTGGATGTTCCCATATATATATAGATGTGTTGGTAATGACTGTTGGAAATTTTCTTTTCGCCCGTTAGAGTGTACGCAGCCACTGTTGACTTTTCTAGTATTTGAAAAATATCCGTTTGCGGTAGGTGGCGGTAGGTAGCGTTTGAATGTTGCATTTGACTTTCCTTATTTGGTAAGATCTCTTTATTGTTTATATGTGGATATGCTAAGAATACTAATACAATGAAGAGTTAAGCACATAGGAAACAAATCAATGAATGTTGGAATGATTTCTGAATTTTTGGACTCGCACACTCGAGTAGTTCCTCAAGTATTCATTAAGTTTACTCGAGTACTTACTCAAGTATCATCGTGAGAGTAATGATAGCAAGTTAATAAATGAACATCACATAACTCGAGTAGTGCATGAAGTAAACAAATTTACAAACCTTGGAAATACCTGTTTACTCGGGTACATACTCAAGTATGGTACAATTTTCTTCATAGGTTACTCTAGTAGCTACTCGAGTAATCTCTCAAACAAACTTTTTGTTACTCGATGCTTTACTCCAATAATGTTGGCAGGATTACAAGGCCGAGAGCACTTCAAGTTTGCTTACCTGGTTACTCGAGTACTTACTCAAGTAAACATCAATTTTCTGCATAGCTTACTCGGGTAGATACTTCAAGTGCTGTGTAAATAAATCTGCAGATTACTCGATTACTGACTTGAGTAATCTAGTTCAAATATTTGACAAAGAGTAATTGAATACCTGCATACTTGAGTAGTGCCTTGAGTGAAGTGATAATAACATTTCAAGGTATTTGAGTATTACCTTCAAGTTTAGCTTACCATAGTGCATTACTCGAGTAGCTCCTCGAGTAACATTGGTAGGATTGAAAATGCCGAGAGCAACATATTTCTTGAAGCAAGGGACTCGAGTACAAACTTGAGTAAAGTTGGCAGGCCGAGAGCAACTGGAAGTCTTTTCCCTGATTACTCGAGTACTTACTCAAGTAACATTGGCAGGCCGAGAGCAACTGGAAGTGATTTACCTAGTTACTCGAGTGCATACTCGAGTAACGTTGGCAGGCCGAGAGCAACGACAAGTCTTTCTCTTGGTTACTCGAGTCTTACTCGAGTAACATTGGCAGGTTACTTGAAGGTCGACTTTGGTTACTTCAAGTTTTTGTCTCATTACTCGATTACTTACTCGAGTAACCCTTTAGGAATTTTGCCAGTGATGAAGTTTCTCAGCTTTTTCTCTTGGCCTTTCTTCATTACTGCAGTGCTTACTTCAAGTGATTATTTGCCCTATTATTACTTTGTTCAAACTTTTTTGTTTATCAAATCTTTTTCATACCATTCTTTGTTATCATCAAAACATGTGAGATCTAATATCTCCTTCCTTCTCTATATTTTTCTCCAAGCTCTCTCTCACCCTTTTTGGCTGAAAATGGCGTTGGGAAATGGCAAGGGAAGCTGATGAAGTTTTGTTTTATAATCCCATGCTTATGTCATCATTATAGTGTGCTCATGTGATTTTTTTCTAATTTCCAAAATTGAAGCTTTTGTGCACACATAATGTTGTGTCATAAATCCAATTGACATGCAACTAATATTTTCCATCTCTTGGCCTATGTAAATGACATGTAGGAGGTCCTTCCATCAGTCCAAACGAGTTTTCCATGTACCTTATAATTTCAAAACTTGCCATCACATTATTTCTTTATTTTCGGACTTAATGAGATTTCTGGCAGATTTTTTGCCTTAACTTTGAAAAATCATAACTACTTCTAGAAAAATCGAATTGAAGTGATTCCAAAGCCTATAGACTCCTTATTGAGTCTAGTTTCAAGGAAAAATATAGACTTTTGCTATTTGGAATCACAAAATTCCCAGATTTAATTTCTTTGATCGCTGCTCCAGAAAATAATCAATTTCGCTAGGCAAACTTCAAAAATCCATAACTCTTAGCTCATAAATCGAAATGACACAAATTATATGTTCATTTTGAAGTTTGACATGTGAACCTTAAAAATAGAAATTTTCAGAAATTTTAGACACCATTTGCCCATTCAAAATATCCATACAAAATGACTACCCTGCACAGAATTGCACTCAACAGTTAGTTTTTCCCATTTTCCACCAGTAGAAAATTGACATTTTAGACCGGTTAAAAAAGACTTTTTAGACCGGTTGTGAAATAGGTCTTCTTACAGCAGGTCTAAAAAGTTTGTTATTTTTTAGACCGGTTGTTATAACAGGTCTTAAAAGTCATACTTTTAAAACCGATTGTTCTTAAAATCGATCTTAAAGGTCACCTTTAAGACCTGTTCTACTCGTAACAGGTCTTAAAGGTCAAACCTTTTAAGACCGGTTGTGCTTACAACCAGTCTTAAAAATCCACCTTTAAGACCCATTGTGGGGACAACCGGTCTTAAAAGGTTTGACTTTTAAGACTGGTTGTGCCCACAACCGGTCTTAAAGGTGGATTTTTAAAACCGGTTGTGACTACAACCGGTTTTAAAGCTTCTATTTTTTAAAAAAATGTCCCTTTTATATATATACGCACTGGATGCTCCAATTTTAATGGCAGTACAGAACAATCATAGATTTCAATTGTAATATTCCAAAGCAGCAGTCTATAGCAGCAACAAATTTTCATACAACCCAGTCACACATTGATGATTCATTTGCAGTACTTTAATTACAGTATGGAAAATATGGCAGCATTTAATGTAAACTCCATTGGCTCAATTTCAGCCCAAATGTACTTGTAGTTTTAGTCCCTAGGTCACAAGTAGAGTGCAAGCAAATTTGTCAAGAATTTAGCCAAAGGTAATGACCAACCTTAGTTTAGCACTAAATAACACCAACAGTGCCATTAGACAGTAAGGAGGACCAAATGACATTAGTAATGAATCTTGAAGCAACAAAGAACAATGCAAAATGCAACGGATAAAATGGAGTGCATGTATTTGTCTATCTATATTCAACTCCCTAAGTATGAAGTAAGTAACAAATTGCACAGAAGCAACATAACAGATTTCATAAAAGCAATGACAGCAGCAAGATCAACAACAAGCACAAATAAAGATGTAAGCCAGGTGACTTTAAATAAACTTCCAACAAATGGTAATTAGTGTAGAATAAGGTTCAAGATCAAATGTCACAATTTAAGCAACAAGTTAAAATCAGATTCTAGGAACTCCAAATTCACTCCATTTCTTGCAATTTCAATGTGCAATATGAAGTTGTCTAAAACTAAAAACATGAAGGAATGTCCAAACAGAAGAATTTGCTTAGAAATGGATGCGAAACTTTCAAATGACAACGGCATCAATAAAATTCAAGTATTGATACAAGCAATAGCAGAAATTCCTCAACTTTACAAAATACAAAGGGAAAAAAAATTGCAAAGGTCAGTCCCTCAAATCTCATTCCTCCTGTATCACCCATATCACATAAATTGTCCTACATAGATACATAAACCTTGTTAGTAATACATATGAGAACAATAATGTAAAATGTAACGTTGGATTCAAAAACCCACTTTTTTTGTAATAGCTCATAGATGAATTCAACACAACATGTGTGGATGAAATCAATATCTTATTCAGGAAAGGGATCAGCAAGATCAAACATATGTAACACCAAAACCAAACAAAACATTAACTTAGTAACTTAAAAACAATAAAGTAATACAAAAGTTCTGAAATATAAATTTACCTCTTGAGTAAAATTAGTCATGCCTAGAGTGATAATATTGTAAATGTGTCTCAAAACATAAAAACCACATAAGTTGGACCCCTGTGGTTACCTACGGCTCTGAGAAAAAACATGATATCATCAAAACAAATATAAAGGCATGGCTTATTACATTCTTTAAACAAATCAATATGTACTAACCTTTGGCATTATCTATGTAGGGTCCTTTAAGTCATGAACATGCTTACCACAAGCAGTGTGTAGGAATGTCTGCATAGCCCTGTGATCACCACAATGATAAAGGTTATTGGTTTTATACAAATTCCATAAACTTTGCATACAAAAGGTAATAATGCAAGAAAACTAACTAGTTTATGGTCCTTTTCAAATCATTCCCTGGTTTGAAGTAGAGGGAACATAAAAGGATGACAGTGTAACTACTCTTGCATAGAAGAAGCAACTACCAATAATCACTAAAAAAAAGAAGAATATTAAGCAAAAATAAAACATTATATAAATTATAAAATATCAGTTTTCTTCTTACCCATGCACATATGATAAGTATCTATATTTGATAGCAGCAGTAGTCCCTTTCTCTTGGATGTGATGGGGGTATAAGAATCCAAATTTTTCGCTTTTGTCAGAGGAGACCAACCTACGATGCATGTACCTACAATAATGCAAGCACATAAATAAAAGGTAAACGGTGAAACTTTTAAAATATTTACTTTGAATTGTAGAAGATACTTATATTAAGAATAGTTGGACAATCCCAATCGTAAGATTTTATCTAGGAGCTACCAGGGACATCAAATCGTCCCTCTTAAGATAGCATGTCACCCCTGACTATCCAACAACTGAATCCGTAGGTCAATCTCTTATTCTAAAGCATGTATCATATGCCATCATAATCACTTGTTGCATGATATTCAGAGGAGGCTATGAACCTTCTTGCTGAATGAAGGGAGCTGGACTTGGTGGGGCTTTAATCGGACTTTCGTCGGCTCGAATAGAAACAAGGTTCGTTGGCCACAAGATGAATGTACCCAGGACATCGCTTACAATCTTGAATTCATCAGAAGGGATAGGGACAGGTGCATCTGCAATGATCACCTCGTCAACTGACACTTGGACTTGATCAGCTTCTATTTGTCAGTGGTAGACAGTTGATCCCAGGTTATGCACACTACCCCGTGCAACTAACCGTCTCAGAGGATCCTCAAAAAAAATATCACAAGGCTTAGTAATTTCTCTTGCAAGACCCTCTGATGACTGCCCGATGTTGCAACAACTCCTTTTAGTACTCTGCTTATTAGGATCAATCGATTGTGGCTGGGGAGCACTGGTATCTTGTCTTGAGCTCATAAACACTATCATTTCCTTTGTCATCTTACTCAATCAGGTCTCTAATAGTGCATCAAATGATGCTTTAGTCTCGACCTTTGCTTTTGCTCTTGCAGTGACCAACATAGTCTCCAATTCCTCCCTAGTCACGATGTTTGAGGAATGGCGTACGGGGCCTCCAAAGTAATCCAGTATCCCTACCCCTCCTCCAACTCCCTTGACACATCCTGGATGCTTATGTTTGCCAGTAGTAACTGTTAGAATATCATTCTTGCCCTCCGACATAAAAGATCCCTCAACTTGTTTTTTTTTTCTAAGTTCATCCTGTAAGATAATACAAAATAACAAACATAAGTAATGATGTACATTTCTTATGTAATTAATAACAACAACGATATATACTTACAATTCTTTCACTTACTATACGAGATTGTTCACTCGTATAAGACCCACTCCTCTTTTGGTGGGCAAATTGCCATTTTTCTTCGTAACGAATCAAAGATGGTGGAGAAAGAAGAACAAAAAGGATCGGATTGAGATACTTCTTTCAATCTCTTCCGTTTGGCCACCAACAAGTCTCTTTCAGCCTTTGCATAACCCCCACGAGACTTGTATGAGGGCAATCATTCTTTCTGCTACTCTTTTGTGCTTTTTGCCTTTATGCTTGCGAATAAAAAATGATACAAAAGGAAAGTGTTATAATCAATTAAGATAATTGCTAAGTAAATAAAACAAAAAATAAGTCAACTAACCAAAGATTCTAGAGTAGTCCGAAGCCTAACAAATGCTTGCCAAGTCGCTTGATCAAGAAATGTATACTGGTCGCACAGATTAGGACGAGGCTGACCATCTTTCACCTCGATATGAATGTAATTGTTGGTCAGATTTGTCTTAAACTTGCTCCAGCACTCATAACAATACGTCATTGTCTTGTTGTACAAGATCTCACTCTGAGGAATGTCGTACGTGAGCTAGAATGCATGCATTAAAGGAGTAAATGACAAATTTGTGACATATTTGATAATAATTAATTACATACATAAGAGAATTGTATACCTAGATAGTGTCCCAAATATGTTTCTTCACCTTTTTATCGACATTTCTCCACTCCTCTATCAAGATGCTCGGCTTGTTGCATGCAAGGAGGCCGACAAAACTCCTATATCGTTGGGTATTAGGACCGATTGGTTTCCAATATCTATCAAACTCAATTAGTATCTTTTGGCCTGCACTTCGACTAAGGGAAACGTTTGTCAACCGTGTGTCATGTCTACCCCTCCGTACAGACTGGCTACTGCACTCACTATGACCCTGGCTCCGAGCATTGCTCGGCTCGTCCTAATTAACACTAGCTGGCTGACTCTCCTAAGCACTAGGTGGCTGACTCAGAGGTGCAGTAGGTGGCTGATCCTCTGCACTAGGATGCTGGGGATTCGTCATTTGCCTATAACGACAATAAAGAAAGATAAATCCTAAGCTATGACATGTGAAGACTATATCGATAAAATAACTAAACATATTCTTCAGATATAAATCATAATCATAATTACTTTAGTTAGTTAAGTTCAAAGTAGTATCATAAAGAGATATCCTCCCATATTCCCTCGTGATGATCATTTCTTGTGCTATGTGCATTATCTGCTTGATCTTCTTCATTCAATTCTGGTAGACCCCTGGAAAAAGAAGGAGTCTCAAGAAGATCATAATTTGAGCGACTTTTCTCATCAATATCAATGACCCTTTTTCCTTGAAGAGCTACATACCACATTTTATTTGCCTGATCAGTGATATAGAACACTTGTTGTGCCTGATCTGCCATAATGAAAGGTTCATCTCAAAAACTTCTATTATTCAGATCTACTAATGTAAATCCTAATCTATCGATCTTCACACCATTATTGACATCAACCCACTTCCATTTAAAAATGGGAAATCTAATTTTAACATAGTCAACCACCTAAATCTCTTCAATCACCCCATAATAAGGTGTGATAGCCAATGTAGGGTTCTTATCTTTCGAACTAGATAAGTGCATAAATTTAGCCACCAATACAACACCACTGTTTTGGATGGTGCTCTTATCATCTAGGGACTTCGTGTAAAAGGTATAACCGTTGTTCACAAATGAAGTCTAAGTTATGACATTAACTTTAGGACCACGTGCTAACCAATTTATTGTATCAGAAACACATTCTTCTTCATCAACCTTTTGTTTGAACCAATGTACGAAAGTTCTGTTATGATCCCTAATTAACATTTGTTCAGTCATTCAACTATTTTGTTTCCATATAATTTCTTTATGGGCATTCATGCAATACTGAACTTCATCAACATTGTTCAAGATGTACAAGTGGCCTTGTTGCAATTCATCAGCATCTATGCTGTTTACTATTGCCCCGCGTCTACCCCCTTCTTGATCATGACGTTTAGGAAGGCCAATATGTCATACATTCGACAAATAATGTTGACAAAATTCCATAGCTTCTTCAGAAACATATTTTTGAACAATAGATGCCTCAGACCGGTTAGGGTTCTTCACATACCCTTTTAGTATTTTCATAGTTCTTTCAATTGGGTACATCCACTGGAAATAGATAGGGCCACACAACTTTATCTCCCTCACTAGATGAACAATCAAGTGTTCCATGATGTCAAAAAAGGAAGGAAGAAAAAGTTTCTCAAGCTGCCACAAGATCATATATCCTTCATTTTCTAATTCCTCCAATCTTTCCATGTCAATGACTTTACAACAAATGGCATTGAACAAGAAACAAAGTCTAGTCAATATGTGTTGAAGATCATATTCGGCAATGCCTCGAATAGCTACTGGGAGTAGTTGTTGCATTAAGACATGACAATCATGAGACTTTAGCCCTATTAACTTCAAGTCTTTCATCGATACAAGCTTTTTAAAATTTGAAGAATACCCTGAGGGAACTTTAGCGCCATGTAAACACTCACAAAAGCTTCTTTTCTCAACCTTAGCAAAGTATGAGCAGCTGGAGGACAAAAAGTTCTATTACCATATGGCCTTGGATGTAAATCTTCTTGTATTCCCATTTCTTGCAAATCTAATCTTGCCTTCATGCCATTCTTAGAACTTCCTTGTATGTTGAGCAGTGTCCCAACAATACTTTCACATGCATTGTTCTCCACATGCATGAAATCAATACAGTGTCTGACATCAAGATTGTGCTAATATGGAAGATCGAAGAAGACAGACCTTTTTTCCATATATTTTTCTCATTTCTACTCTTTGATGACTTACCAAACATAGTATTGATATTTTTCACCTTTTCATAAATTTTCTCCTCAGTCAATGCCTCTGGAGCATCTTCAAACTCTTGGCCACTGAAAAGAGCTTTTTTTAATCTATAATAAGGGTGGCTTCGTCTAAGAAATCGCCTATGGCTAAGGTAAACCGTCTTTCTTCCATGTTGAAGTTGATGGTAGCAGTGCCTTCTTCGCATATCGGACAAGCTTTGTGGCCTTTAACGCTATATCCTGACAAGTTCTGATATGCAGGGAAGTCATTTATAGTACAAAAGATCATTGCTCGCATATTAAAAGTCTCCTTCTTGTTCACATAAAAAACATTGACACTTTTATCCCACAACTCTTTCAAGTCTTTGATCAAGGGTTCTAGGTAAACATCTATGTCATTTCTGGGTTGCTTTGGTCTCGAAATCAACATAGACAACATAATGTACTTTCGTTTCATACATAACAAAGGAGATAAATTATAAATTACCAACAGAACAGGCCATGAACTATGTATACTGCTTAGGCTACTATAAGGATTCATACCATCTGTGCTAAGCCCAAGCCTGAGATTCCTAGGTTCTTCACCGAAGCTAGGAAATAATTGATCAATTTTCTGCCATTGAGAAGAATCAGCTGGATGTCGAAGCTTTCCATCAGAAATCCTCTCATCTGCATGCCATCTCAAAATTTTAGCATCAATTTCATTGGTAAACAGGCGCTTGAACCTTCGAATGATTGGAAGATATCACAACACTTTTGCAGGGCCCTTATTTGATTTATACCTCAGAGTTTCACATATTAGACATTGCTCCTTCTCTTCATGATCTTTTCTATACAATATGCAATCATTAAGGCAAGCATGGATCCTTTTATACTTCATCCCTAGTGGACACAGTATTTTCTTAACATCATAGTATCGACAAGGCAACACATTATCATCAGGAAGCATGTCTTTAAAGGCCTCAAGCATTTCTAAAAAACTCTTGTCGCTCCATCCATGCCGTGCTTTCAAGCTTACCAATTTTAATACAGCATTCATCAATTGGTATTTTTTACACCCTAGGTACAGCGGCATCTCAGTATCACTGCACATATTAACATATACATGTGATTGTTCAAAAGCCTCTTCTCCTATATCACAAATAATATCCTCTATCCGATCATCCATATCCATATCATTATCATCATCACAAGTCACTTCCCCCTGTTGAGATGCATTTGGCATTTCTAATTGTTTACCATGCCATACCCATACTACATACGTCTTACAAAACCCTTCACAAATTAAATGTGTATATATATCTGCAGCACTTAATCGCATCTCATTCAAACATTTTACACAAGGGCAATAAAACATCCCACTATCATCATCTGCATTTCTTTTTGCAAAGTCTAAAAAACCCCTCACCCCAACATCATATTCAACACTCGTCTGTTTAGCTTGTATCCAACTATGATCCATATATTCCAACACCTTTTTTTTTGTTTTCTACTTTTTGCCATGGAAAATGCAGGATTGAAAAGGTTCACTAGTTGTGATCCATTAACACATAATTCAGCTCAAAACAGAATTCACAATCATTATTATATAGCTTTAGTTGTAAGTCAGGAGGAAAGCAAGAAATGGAATAAACAAGAGTGTTGACTTCTTTACTTCTTTGAAATATAAGAAAGATTTTGGCTACAAATTTATATGAATTGGGTTGAAGAAGTTAGATCTCAACCCCATTCATGCATGTTGAATGTGTAATGACAAGAGCTGGCAACATTGCTCTTATAATCATTTTCTATCACACTCGTACTTCAAGGCCAAAAAACAGTCAAATTAACTGCAAATGTTAAATTTAAGGTAAGGCACTGACATTCAATATATGTCAATCAGATTTATTCGGTCACCATCAATACAGGATTCAAAGTTTTAATTAAATTGAATCCCTTTCACCCAATTCAGGGGTTTGTAATAATACTTTGATTAAATCTTCATGAACCTATTTGATATAATAATCAATGAAAAAGAAATAGATAAAGCTTAGGTACATTTATTTATATCCATTAGGTCAAATTGCTCGATTCAATCAAGACATATGCACCTATTTTTAAAATAAAAAAACTCATATTGATAACATTTCAATATGTGAATTGCTCATAACATAATTTAACATCTTTGAACCATAGGAACTTTCTCATATCATAAGTCTATACCCATATGTTCCCCAATTTCCTTCACATTGGTTTTTTATGTTTGCTTCCTTATTAGTAATACTATTATAGTAATTAAGGTTACTTTTTTATCAATATAGTACAACTAAAAAAATAACAGTTAACTTATCAAATGTCTTAAAATGAAAATTATATACTTAATGTCTTAAAACTAATGCATTGTATTTAAAAAAACAAACAAACCTGCAATTGGAGTGAGGCCAACGGTGTAGAGGGATAAGGATATATAATAAACCAAATCTTGCCTAAACAACCTAAAATTGCCGTCCTTTGCAGAAAAAAAAAGCATCAAAATCTCTCAGACCAAGGCCAAAATAAATATTTCACCTTTAAAACCTCTCAAACCGAGACCAAAGGAGTAAATATTTCACACTGTTCGGCCTCCCATCATCATTATCCTGAGATATCACCTAAGAAAGGTACTATGGTTTCTTGACATACACATATATATTACTCCCTCATTTACTTAATAAAAATACCCACATTAATGAATTGTCACTTGTCAAGCATAGAAAACACGCAAAAAAGAGAGCTCTACATACCTTTCTCGATACTTGCCAATAACCGCAAAAGCTTGGTCTTGTTGGTAACAAGTATGGTGACAATCTTAGGAGGCTTATTTTGGTTTGCAACAAATAACTGTCATTACCAAAATCAAAATAAATATTCAATCCAAATGGCAATTTGAAATGTAGAATCAGATCATATTAGCTTCTCATATTCAGCCAAAGAACATTCTTCTAGCAGAAAATTGTTAAGAACCAATGACAGTCACTCAAGCACTTACCTTGACAGGAATTTTCTCCATAACGTAACAATCAGATTCATAAAATATCTAGTGAAAATTCACTAAAGAAACTTGATTTCATAACATCTCAACTTACGAAATTTAGAGTTGATTTCTACAATATCAAAAGCTCAATCACAGCAACATCAATCTGGAACGAGTTAAGTGCAACAGCAATAGCATTTAGCAATAACCAAATTAGTACTTAGCAAGGCCAAAAATTCCGATGCGGGCCAGCTTTGAAGTTATAAAATCTATGCAATATCTCAATATATACATATAGGGCACTCATCAGGGATCAGCTTTGAGAGGGTTTTAAACACCAAACACACCAGAAAATTTATATTAAGCTACTTTTTTGTTTAGTTCATCCCCTTCGCTAGCCTAGGCCGATGACCAAATCTGGAGGTAACCGTTCTATATAGTAATTGTAGAAGGGGAAATGTAGAGGACGATGAAGCATACCTTGAAAAAGAGATTGAAGATGAAGATGTCCCATAAATACAGTGAATAAGGGATGACAACACCCACGACGACAACCATGAGCAGCTGAAGCAATGTATGACAGCAACAGAAGAGCAACGACAGACTCGATTCAGAATGGGATCAGGTAAGGGACAGGGAGTCGACGACTGAGGAGAGAAAAGATTGGGATCAATTTGCTTGGGTGATTCAGAATGGAAGGGAATTTAGAATGGAAGAGGACAGGAGTGAGAGGCGCGGCGCGAAATTAAATTGGGGAAGATTTTTTAGACCGGTTAATAGGGAAACTGGTCTAAAAAAAGGATTTTTAAGACCGGGTTGCCTAACAACCGGTCTTAAAAACCCTTTTTTAGATCAATTATCTTATTAACCGGTCTAAAATAAATATATTTTAGACCAGTTCTCTCAGTAACCGGTCTAAAAAATAAAATCCTTAACTGTTTTAGACTGGTTACTATAGAACCGGTCTAAATAATCTTTTTAGACCGCTTATTATAATAACCGGTTTCCCAACTTGTTTATAATTACCAAAATGCCACCACACATTTCTTTTAACCTAATCCACTACAACCAGTCTAAATGGGCCGGTCTAAAACACGTTTTCTCTACTAGTGTTTAACCAACGTGTCCAATGGCTCTAAACTCAACAATCAAACCTATTCCCACACAATTTTTCACAAGGAAACCATTGGAATTACTAAAACAACCAAATTCCCATCACACATTCTCCAAAAGTGTTTATTCAACAATAATTACATCCACTTTTGAAGTCATTAGCCCTTAATCACTTTTTAGGATATTACACTATTGAATCTACAAAAGCCAAGAGGATGCATCATTCATCTGCCATGAGAAAATGATAGTCTTAGTGTAAACATTGGTAGTAAACATATTCAGTTTTAAGTTTTGGTAGAATTTTAATAGAGCACTCTTAGATATCAAATCTTTTGTCTTTCCACTGATGGAGATATAAAATGATTACCTCATCCTCTGTTAGGCTTGTAAGTTCATCCTTTGCGTATCATTTTCTTGTTATGACAGTTATCTTAGGACATGTTAATTAATGGTTTAATCAAATTATGCTCTTTACATGAATTGGTATACTTGACTAGTTCCTGTGCTTCTTCTGTATGAACTCAATTCTAATTTGCTACAAGCATCAAGGAGACAACTTGTTGCAATAGGTTCGTTCACATTTACTTGAACTGGTGAGTTATTTTCTCTGCTTTTATCTTATTAAAACTATTTTTAGATATCTCTGGATAATCAATGAAATCCTAGTTATTTATCTTTATCTCTTGATTTCCCCCCTAATATTTCATTATAGATATTAGATTTGAACATTTTGTACCCTACTAAAATATTATGTCCTTTATGTTACACAAAAAAAAACAGAATTATCTCCCTTTCTTTTTCAACATGCAGGCAATAGTAAAGAGTTCATTCTCCTTTAGAAAGGTGTTCTTTCACAACTTCTTGGAAATGTGTTCTTTCACAAATTCTGCCAATTCTCATAAATGTGTAGTTTTTAAGATACATGATGCTATTTATTTCATTTTCATTAACATTTATTTTGGCTCATGTTAGTTCATGTATGTAGTTCATGAACATTTATCTGATGAATAGTTATTTTATTAAATTTGTTTACACTTTAATTGCAAGATTGAGATATATTTTTCATTAATTATTGTCACGTTTTTATCTTATGGGTTATTGTTTTTGTTAGATTCAGAGTTTTGATGATAACAAACCTAAGTCTAGTTTAATTTGTCTTTGCATTCTTATTCACAAGAGTTTTGCTAAGAGAGTATTCGAAGAGTATACTTACTATTCGAATACTGACACTCAGTCTCTATCAGCTTTTATTCTGATAACTCTCAGACTATTCAAATAGTCAAATAATTATCTTGATAATGCATAAGTTATTCGAATAGAGATACACTATAAAATTATATTATTCGAATAGCCTTTGACTATTCGATTAGTATAATCTAATATAACAATTGAAAGTTTTTCTGAACAAAAAGGCATTCGAATAGCCGGTACAATATTCGAATAGCACTTATATTTTCCAAAGTGAATATCAAATGCATTGTTCGAATAGTAGTATGACTATTCGAATAAGTATGGTCACTATTAGAATAGTATGACCTTTATCAGAATAATTGACGTATGCTCAAAAGAGTTCTCAAATTATATTATTTGAATAATGTGAAAACTATTCGAATAGTAAAGCCACTATTCGAATAGTGTTATTAATATTCGAATAGCATTTCAAAACCAACATCAAGACTATGAGTTTGAGATAAGCAATTATTCGAATAGCAAGAAGACTATTTGAATAATATTGGAAGTTGAAACAAAATTTTTCTAGTCAAACTCGGAGCAAGTATTCGAATAGTAACTAATGTATCAGGATAATCTTTTTAAGTTTAAGAGATCACTATTTGAATAGTCTCAGTATAAAATTTCAAATATTATCCAAATAGTGGAAAAGGTATTCGAATAGTATGTTATCTATAAATACTCAAATTATCCTGATAACTATAAGAGTATTCGAATACTTGTTCATTATGAAAAACAGAGCATCAAATTTAAGTCTATAATTTCACAGAATCATTAAGTATTTTCATTAATATTGTTTATTATCATTTTCCTTCATGATTAACATTCTCAAAGCAAGTTACAGGAGTTTAACACTTCAGAACTTTGAATTCCAAGAAAATCAGATATATTGTGTCAGAGACATTAAATGTAATCTGAGCTTCTACCAACCAATTCTCTTTACCTCAACGGCTATATCCAAATAACATAAAGAATTTTCTGTGTAATGCTTAGAGAGTAACGGGAAAACAGAATGTCTCCAACAGTCATTAAAATCTCTCTAACTACAAATAGCCAAGGCATTCAAAGTGGGTGTTAAGATGCTGAACTACTGAACTGACGAATATTCATTTTCTAAACTCTTATTACCCTTCTGTATTAATACGCTTCAGTGTTTATATTACCAACTCTGTAAGAGAGAACATTCATTGATTCAATACACTTGTTTGAGAGATATCTTAAGGTTATGGGTCCTTAAGGTGGGCATATACGTACATTGTGTAAGGGGGAGCGAGTATTCAAAGTGTGGAATATATCATTGTGTACGAGGTGCCAAGAACCCACTGAATCTTGGAAGGTACATTGAAGGCACAAATTCTGTCTGTGGACTAGACATAGGTCATTATGAATTAGACCGAACTAGTATAACTCTTGGCGTACACCTCGGTGATATCTTCCTTACTCTTTAACCTTTTCCTCATCGATTTCCAGTTTTAATCTGTTTTATCATAAATTTTTATTATCACCCAATTTACCCCCCTCTTGGTTGAAAAGCTTGCATTAACATCTTTTCATCATTTAGTTACGATTATCATAGCTTACTAAAATTATATGATAGTAAAAATATAGGGCACTTTTTTTTGGATTGAGGTGATTTTATAATCATTACAATCCAAAAAAAGCCACTTATTTATTTTTTTTAAAAACGTCACTTTTTAGACCGATTGTGGAGGAGATTAGGTCTAAGAAAAGACTTTTTAGACCGAGTTTTAGAATAACCGGTCTTAAAAGTCACACTTTTAAGACCGGTTATTAAAACGTAAGGTCTAAAAAGATTTTTAGACCAGTTTTTAGAACAACTGGTCTAAAAAGTCTAGACTTTATAGACCTAGTCTTCGAGCAACCGGTCTAACAAGTGATTTTTAAGTAACCGGTCTAAAAAGTAACAGACTTTTTAGACCAGCTATATGAAGATCTCCTCCAAAACCGGTCTAAAAAGCCATTTTTAATAAAAGGTTATTTTTCCACTTGTGGTTGAGGCACATACTCATTACTCCAAATGACTATATTCTAAAATATATCCTAATAAGTTATTTCACTATAATGGTTAATTCATTAAAATTCAATGCATTAATAAACATTTATAATACTTGGAATAATATGGCCAACTAAGGATTTATGCATTAGGCATAAGTCTTTCAAAAGTTATATTCTTTTCTAGGAAATAGACTTGAAACTCTTAGATGCTCAAGTTATTGGACCTAAGGTCTAACTTGTTTAGAGAATAAAGACTAAGGAGTTCAAGTACAAGATAACACATTTAACACCAATGATCAAGATGTCAATAATGGGGAAAAACTCTTGTGGATGAATTTGAAGCATTTATGATGTTCAGTACATAAAAATATTAACTTTAAATTTTGAAACTGATTTGAAAGCAAAAAAAAATATGAATAATTTTCAAATCATGTGTATGTAGTTTGTTAGTGCAAGCATTTCACCCAAGAGGGGGGTGAATTTGGTGATACCAGAAATTTCTCTACGTATAAGAAAATTGACAAAATATTTAATGCAGTTGAGAGCAAAGAGAAATATCACCAAAGTGTACACGGGGAGTTTTACTGGTTCGGCCACAACCATTTTGACCTACGTCCAGTCCTTAGAGCGTCTCTGAGAGTTTCATTATATTCTCCAAGATTCAGTGGGTTCTTGGCACCTCAGTACACAGCAAGTTCCTTCACCTGGATACTCGCTCCCCCTTACACATTGTAATCAAATCCCCAACTCAAGGTTCCACAACCTTAAGTTGTCTCAATAACAAATATTGAGTTTGTAATGAAAAAGTCTCTCACAGAACAAATATATAATCACTAAAGTACATTGAATTAGTATAAGAAAACAGAGCATTAACAGTGTGTTGATCAGTGTATGTTCGTGTGTTCTTGGTTCTTGTTTTCTGCTCTTTGAATGCTCTATATATAGAGATGATTTGTAGTATCCATTGGAAGTGATTCAAACATGTCCGTTAGAGTCACACAGCAACGGTTGACCATTCTTCAAATTTGAAAACTATCCATTTGCGGTAGGTAGCGGTAGGTGAACGTTCAGACTTTTATTTGACTTTTCACTTCTGGCATGATCTCTTCATTGTTTCTCTGCAAATGTACTTAGAATACTAGTCCAATGATGAGTTAATCATATAGATAATAAATCCATAATCATTCAATTAAAAACATGATTTCTGGACTTCATTACTTGAGTGGCTACTCGAGTAATCACTTGTTACTCGAGTAGTCCCTCGAGTAAAACTATAAAAAAATATGGCAGTGAGCAATTCAACATTTTTCATAAGATATTACTTGGGTAAGACATGGAGTAAGATAAAGCACGAACCTTGAAAATACCTGATTACTCGAGTAGTGACTCGAGTGGCCATGTCTTTTCTTCACAAGTTACTCGAGTGAGCTCTTGAGTAAATTTCAATTAAGTTTGCAGATTACTCGATTACTCCCTCGAGTAATGTCATTCAAATCTTGGTTCAGAGTTTGCCTACATGATTACTCGAGTGACCCCTCGACTAATGCTTGAAATAACTCTGCAGATTACTCGAGTGCTCCCTCGAGTATTGCCTTTTTATCACATAGTTACTAGAGTGGCTACTCGAGTAAATTATTGTATTTCTTGGCCGAGAGCTATTGGAAGATTTTTGACCTGGTTACTCGAGTGGCTACTCGAGTAAAGCCTTTTCATATGTGTTACTCGTGTTAGGACCGGCTATCACCCAAGAGGGGGGTGAATTGGGTGTATAATAAGATCTTAAGAACTTTAGAAATCTTTTCGTATTTTAACGAAAGTGGTAAGTATGAAGGTTTATAAATCAACAGTTAGATTAAATAATATATGCTGGAAATATAAGAGTTTAGGGAAGAGAATATGCAAACTGTGATTTATCCTGGTTCGGTCCAATCTGTGATGGCCTACGTCCAGTCCCCAGGCTCCTCCTGAGATTTTCAAATCCACTATCTTCTTGTTTAATCCGGGCACAAGAAAAGCCTTTACAATCCCACAAGTTTAACCGGGTACTTGTGAAACCTTTTACAAATCTCTCATCAAGATACTCCCCCTTACGGCAAGTCTTACGAGCAGAGCAATTCCGAAGATCTTCCTCTCCTGCTTACTCATGCAAGTCTTACGAGCAGCAACGTTCTCTCCTGCTTACACCCCTGTAAGTCTTATGAACAGCAACGTTCTCTACTGCTTGCACCTTGTAAGTCTTACGAGCAGAATGTCTTACGGCAATTCTCTCTACTGCTTCCCCGTAAGAAAATCAATCCTCTCAAGGTCCCTCTACCTTGAGATCAACTCAGAAATATAGATGAAAGTGTTTACAGACTCTCTCACAGAGTGGATATAATCTCACTGAAGTACAATACAAATAATCACTCTCTCAATGAAAAGTAATATTGAAACCGCAGAACTGAGAGCGTTTGGGTAGAAGCAGAGGATTCATGTTTTTCACATGTTGGAGTTGTTTCTCTGTTTTCTCTGTCTTTCACCGTTTTTCTCACCACCATCCAAGTTGAAAACTCTCTCATTTATAGTTGATGAAGATGATGACCGTTGTGAGAATTTTTCCGTTGGAGTTCCATTGCCTCATTTGAACGTTTGAGCATTTTTGAAAAACACGCTCCTGTCCGTTGTGAAGCAAAGTGGAGCGTCTTAGTTTAATAGCAGAAAGAATCATTTTGAGCTGTACATCACGTTGTGGAGTGTTTTGAGTTTCAGACAATTCTTCATGGTGGGTCATTTGCTGTCGTGGTTGGTAGCACGTGATTGACTTTTATTTGAATTTGAAAGCTCACCGTTATATTTCCTGTTTCATACTGCAAAATACTTAATCATTAATATGATGAAGTATTAGTCATGGGTATGTTGGATCATTGGTCAAAAACTGAATTTCTGGCTTCTGGGATTCATCACGTTGAGTGAAGAATTTTCATACGTGACCTCCATTCTTGAAGATGCAACCCAAATATGTAAACTCCTGTTTTACACTTGAAATATATGTTAGATAATGTTTAGAAACAATAACAAGTGAAAACATAATGATTGTATAACGTTTAACCATGTTTGGATTGATGGTTGTGAGGCTCTGTTTTGTTCCCTCGTTGCTTCTGTCAGAACTTCACTTCGAGTGCAATATGGCTCACTCGAGTGCAGTTGATATTTTCACATTCTGACTTCCTCTCGGGCAAGCACTCGCTGCACTTCTCTCACATCTGCTCGAGTGAATTCTCAACATCACTCGAGCACAAAACGTCTGCTCGAGTGCGCCTCAAGTTTTCACGTGCATGCTTCTTCTCGGGTTGTCACTCGCAGCTCTTCTCTCACATCTGCTCGAGTGAGAAATGATCCAATGCTCGAGCATGAATCCTAGTGCTCGAGTGTTGCAACTTTCTTCACGTTTCAGCTGCTTCTGGACATCACTCGCACAACATTTTCAGAGAGTCAGTTTTTTCACTCGCAGGTGATGTGGGGCCCCTTTAGAAAAATTTGATTCATTTGATCCAAATGATGTATCATAAGAATGCTCTTATCATATGCATTCTAATGCAACAAGAATCAGCTCCAAACTCCTTGTATTCTGCAAGTTATGATCGAAGGAGTGTATATTTCGCTAGTCTGCACAAGCATCAACTTCCAGAAGGCATAGCTCCTAGAATATACGTTCAAATTAGGCAAATTAGCTATCCATGGAAAGCTCTTTGAGTCTACTTTCATTTGGCACTGGTCTCGTCTCAATCCGATCTGTGGTTTGTGAGATATACTCAAACTACCGAACCTGTGTCAGAAAAAGACGGTGATTTCAATTTCATTTTCGACGAGTCATATCTACTTCATTTGATCTTCTTTCAATGTGATTCTGGTTCCAATTTTACGTGTTGGGAGTCCTCTTTCATATGCCACCGGTTTCGGGTCAATCCGACGTGTGGTTTGAGAGATATGATCAAAATACCAGACCTCGCTCAAGCTGAACGTAAAACAGAGTAGAACAGAGTATACACCCCGTGCTCGAGTGAAATGGCCTGTGCTCGAGCATGTTCTTCCTGTGCTCGAGCATAACACCTTGTGCTCGAGCACAACTCCTCTAGAAGTGCCAAAACTCATATATAAGTCATCTTAGCTTCATATTAACATATTCCAACCATTATTTGATCATAGAAACCTCCGGTATCATAATAGAAACCTCCAATATCACATCTAACAACTTGAATCTTTATCTTCTTGTAAGATCTAACAAGTTCTTCATTCTTCATAATCCAAGTAAGCACCTCCTTGACTATCTTCAATTTCTTTCTTCTTCTTCCTCTTGTTCATTTTCATTAATTCAATCTTCTTCATTCTTTGCTTGACTAATCTACAAAATATGTAACATTAAATATAGTAGTTAGTCAAAGAAATACATTATATGAACTTTTTGCTCTTATCACTTAATATCTATATTTGACATCATCAAAACTAATCATATCTAACATTCTCCCCCTTTTTGATGATGACAAATCCTTTAAGAAAAATATGTCTGAATGAAGTGCAACATACATATATATAATGTAAAGTGCAAACATACATATCATATATGATGCAACATACATATGCAACATACATATTTTTCTTACATTTTTCTCCCCCTATTTGACATCAGCAAAAAGTTTGAAATATATAAAGAAGTAAGGCTTGTGAAGAAGTAAATAGAGTAGAAATTATTTTAATCAAAATGAATGAACCAAGAAAACAGTTTACACTCCCCCTATGTGAAAGTACTTTCATTTTTAATGAGAGGAGATTTGAAGAGTTTTTCAAGAAAACTTCTATAATCAAGATAAATAAAATATATGAAACGTATTCTTGAAATGTAAAGAGTAAAGGTTTAGAAATGCTCATGTAGATTTAGAAATTGATGAAGCGCTCCATGAAGTCCGTTGCTTCTTTGGCAATGCTGGTGCATGCTGTTGTGCTTTGTACAACTCTGATGTACACCACACTTCTGTTATGCAACTCAAATATATATTCATGTTGTTGCCAGGATTCTCCAATTGAGCTTATGTTTAGCATGTTCAATGCTCATTTGTATTGGCATATGTATTTGTTGTTCTGAATGTTACAGCCAATATATATTCCTTGACTGAGCGTTAAAAACATCCTCAAGGTTGATAGAGTCTTCTTGTAGTATGTTGAGGAATGCTATTGCGCAAAAACAAATTCTCCTGTCATAAATTTAAATCTTTCTTTGCAAAGAGAATTGTTAGTTCAATCAGGTAACAAACTGTTCCTTTCCATATGATATATTACAATTAAGATCATGAAAAGAACAATGTAAGAATAACTCATCATCAAAACTAATCAAGACATGGTGAATATAGATGAGTATATTAAAAGAATTTTCTTTCAAATAGGAGATGAGCTTTCAACATGTAACACATGTGAATATGAAGCTCCCCCTTAATTGATGCATGGTTTTAAACATTTGCATTAGGAAAATAGAAAACCATTGGAAACTTTATAGAGAAAATGATTTTGAAGGTATGAAGATTTAGAGGGAAATTAAATGGCAATGCTAATCAGGGTTTTGAAGAGATATAACCCAATATCACCTGAGTGGTTACTTGAGTGATTCTACTCAATCATTACTCGATTGTATACTCAAGTGATACAATTCAAGGATTTTGAATTAGGCAAGAATACAATACCTCACTCGAGTAATATCGTAATCACTCGAGTCATAATCTTCTGTAGTCCATTGATGCATCATGTCCTAGTCAACATTAGATGATGTGACTGGTACTGAGGGATTCTGAAGTGTAGTCTTCTGTGAGCACTTTAGGATACCATGATGAGCTTAGAATAAGTCCTTGGGATTCTAGTTGATCAAGTCACAGAGTTGTCTAATTTTGCCATTCACAAAAGTGATGAACTCAGCATGTTTGTAGCAAGCTCTGTGTGATTGTTGAAGCTCCTCTCTCAGAAAGCCTTAGACAAATGGACCAACGAATGAAGGATCAGGGAGACCAACTCTAGCAAAGTGTTGTCTCTCATTTATTCTTGAAGTCTCAGCTCTCATCCTCTATGCTGCTTGTGTTAACTTGGAGTGAGTCTTGTAGAAGTATATATAGACCTCTTATTCTCTGACAGACATGATCTTTCCAATATTTCTCTCCTCCTTGCTTATAATATAGGCCATTATGTGATAATTCTTCTCAATGAAGTAAGTAAAGTTATTGGCCTTGTTTACCATAGCTCTAGTGTAGGTATAGCAGATATTCCAGTGAAGATTAGACATAGAGCTAGGATAGTTGTTGAGAATCCTCATAGGCTCATTAAGCTTGATGATTCTGTGCATCTCAGCATCTTCCTTTGAACATCTCTGTTGGCTCTATATCATAGTGAAGATGTCTGATCACCTTGAAATGATAAGGAAGATGGGTAGGCAACAAAGATTCATATTAGATAACTTATTCTTGGCTCTGTGCTGCTTTGAAATAATCTCCTCTGGGTCTACTAAGAGATCTTCCTTCTCTTTCTCTTTCTCTGATTGTATCACTAGCTAGTTATTTGCTAGTGGTGGGATGTCATTTGAGTAATATCACATATTCTGCTTTAACTCACGCTGCAACACTATCAGTCATGCCTTTTCTGTTAGCCTCTGACCTTTGTATCCAAAATGAAAGCATCTTGATAAACTCCTGTAAAAGTATAAACATATGCTCTCTGGTACCCATCTTCTTTTGGGTCCGTACAATATTAGACATAACAACTCTTATGCTCCTATGTAATTAAGCATATGATATTTGAGCAAAGAGTATAATAATCAACAAAAATCAATATATAATTTTACCTAGTAAAATCAATCCATTGAGTCATGAAGCATGATGAATAAGTGATACCAAGAATGATGATGATCAATGACAATTTGTAAATACACTTTAAAAGATATGTCATTGATAAGATTTTCGTGCAATCCATGTAAGTTGGATCAAAGAGAGTAGAGAATCTATCCATAATGACCAACTTTTATGAAATGATAAATCATGAATAAAACCAAATTTTCAAGAATGATAATGCGATATGCAAATTGTTTCAAAATCTCAAATGTTCTTTCGAATCATAAATATGCATTATGACATTAAGATTTTGAATGCATGAAAACTCATTTATGAAGCTTGTTAAATACTAATACTTATGTCAAAAACAATGGAAGTCAACAGTTGTAAAATATATATCAGAAAGCTTCATTAAGGAATTCAACTAAGATAACATGTTAATTACAAGAGTTAACATGTTGGAGAATTTCTTCAAGAACAAAAGTCATATGAAGAATGAATTAGCCAAAATGGTTTATCTTGACATATATAAGCATGATGACTTTAGTATAGATCAAGAGATAACCTTGCCTCTTAGAGTTGCATCTTAAAATGGATAAATATTTAAGGCAGCAAGACTTAAAGTGCAAGATTCTAGTTACTCAAAAATGGATGAAGACAAATGGTAATGCATTTGAGCAACAATATGAGTATAAGAATTTATGGATGATGAAGCACATACTCATTGATCAAAATGACTAGAGGTTTAGAATATCCCAGTAAGTTATTCCACAATAATGGTTAATGCATTAAGATTCAATGCACTAATGAACATTTATAATGCTTGGAATATCATGGCCAACTAATGATTTATGTATTAGGCGCAAGGCTTTCACATACAGAATTCTTTTCTAGGGAATACACTTGAAACTCATATAGATAGTTAACTTGTTAGACATAAGATCTAACATGTTAGAAAAATAAAGATTGAGGAGTTCAAGTAGTAACAGGTTTAAGATTAAGAAACAAGTATGTGAATATGAGGAAAACTCTAGTGGATAGATTTGAAGCATTTCTGACTTTTAGTATACAAAAATATTAACTTCCAATTTTGAAACCGATTTAAATGCAAATAAAATATGAAAAATTTTCAAATAATGTGTATGCATTTTTATAAACAAGATGAATTTAAATCCAAGTACATTTTTGAAATGTGCATTTTGAAACTCAAATACATAGAAAGATTATGCACAATTTCACTTTCAGTCCATTTAGCAATCTAAAAACAACTTCAAAAACCCATAAATGATTGATTGCTAATGGTATGCAATAATGAGCAAGTTATTCATTACCCAAGTAAATAATTTATATAAGCATAATATCAGGTAAGAATAAAGAAGACAGTACCGTGCTCAAGTAATCTCGTAATTACTTGAGAAATTATCCTTTGGAATTCATTTATGCATAATTCCTTGACTTTTACCTTCCAATCTTCCAGTTGGTGTTATCACTTGAACATTCACTCCCAGTTGTCATGCAGTGATGATGATCACTTGATTAGTTACTTGAGTAACACTTCACTGTGCATCTTTTCTTCCTTTATTGCTAGCTAGGCACTTGCAGTGTTGCCTCAAGTAATGCCTTCTTTTGTTTACATATTTAAGATGTAGCCTCAAGGTCCAACTTCACCAAGATTTGAGTGAAATCTTATGTAGTCATAATCTTGAGATGAAGCTCTTTCTTTCCTACAAAACCTTATAGATATTTTTCTTCCTTTGGTATCCAATTTTACTTGGATCCACTCATGGTTAGCTTGAAAGAATCATAATTCAAATGCTCTAAGAATATAGTTAATTTGAAGCAATTGAGCATAATGAATTAAATACGTCTTTATGCATAAGAGAAATATTTCTTCTTTCAAATCATTATACATGCATAAAGAATTAACCTGTTGAGCATTACAATCCCTTTATAAATAAATAAATCTATTAAATGACTTTTTAAGGGATGTGAAAACATAATTTAAAAAATTATTTGCAATGCTCATTCCTAAGGTTCCAAAATATAAAACCTCAACAAATACAACAGCATAGGAGGTTTTATCATTGTGTACCTTTGCCTTAGATATTCGGAGGATTGCTTCTGCATACCCACTGCATCTTTCTTTTAAGTTCTGTTTTTGCATATTTGGCTTTGGGATTATGCAAAGCTTTCTCATGTGATGTAGGCTTCGAGAATCTTTTTCTTTGTGAATGAGAGATCCTCCTCTTCTTGTTCTTCTCAAGATAGTTGAATGGTACATTGTGGTAGCCCTTCGTTGAGGTAGAACATACTCCTTTTATCCATTGCTTCTTTCTCTGTTTATACTCTGTAACTCCTGCAATGGGTGCCTTGAGAGTTCTCCTTTCTGATATAAATGGCATGAACCTCTTTATTGGCGCATGAGAACCTCTTGTATTCTTCATCTTCTCTTTACCCTTATGTCCATTTCTTTTCGGATCATCCTGCATACATAAAGTACTAGATGGGCGTTTTGGTACCCACATATACTTGGGTCCTTGATTGTTAGTATTAAACCTTACATGTTTCTTTGGTACCCAAATATACTTATTTCTCACATGGGAATTTCTTCTAATATAGCATGTGTGAGAAATATGACCGGATTTGCCACAATAATTGCAAATTGTATCAAGATATACATTATGGGATATCATGCAAGTATTATGTCGATCATGAGAGTAGAAATTCGAATGGATTTGATTTGAATATTCTTTCTTCCCAACAAACTTTCCAACATATTTGAAAACATTTTTGCTTTTCTCAATAGAATCAACAAATGGTTGAGAAACAAACTTTTGTAAACTCTGAAAATCATTTTTATGAAAATCACACAAAGAATTGGAACTTTTTACCTTAAGTTCATCTTGAGCTCCGGAGAGTGATTTTTCATGTTCGTCCATACTGAGCTCTTTTCGGGAATCCTCTTCTTCTTGTTTATCCATGTTGACTGTATGGAAGTGTTCTATGATTTTTCCATCTTCATCATCAACTTCCAATTGTTCATGCATAGTAGATGCGTAGCGTGTAGTTTCACATGAACTATCAACACTTTCAACTTCAACACAATTGTTAGAAGCATACATAGAATCAAGAGTGTCCCAAATATGTTTAGCATTAGAACAAAATCTAATTTTCTCAAAATCATTTTCGGTTAAAGCACTATACAGAATTTTCATTGCTCTAATGTTCAATGAAAACATTTTCTTTTCACTTTCTGTCCAATCCTTTCTTGGTTTGAAATCGAAAACATTTATAAAAATATTCCACATATCAAAATCATAAGCTTTTATAAAACTAGTCATTCTAGCTTTCCAAAACCAAAAATCAATATCTTTCAAAAGAGGTGGGATTGTATAATCAAAACCTTCTGAAAGTATAAAACACCCAAAATTAGCCATTGTAACTCTTGAGACGGTTAAGTCCTTTAAACAAGAGCCTGGGCTCTGATACCAAATGTTAGGACCGGCTATCACCCAAGAGGGGGGTGAATTGGGTGTATAATAAGATCTTAAGAACTTTAGAAATCTTTTCGTATTTTAACGAAAGTGGTAAGTATGAAGGTTTATAAATCAACAGTTAGATTAAATAATATATGCTGGAAATATAAGAGTTTAGGGAAGAGAATATGCAAACTGTGATTTATCCTGGTTCGGTCCAATCTGTGATGGCCTACGTCCAGTCCCCAGGCTCCTCCTGAGATTTTCAAATCCACTATCTTCTTGTTTAATCCGGGCACAAGAAAAGCCTTTACAATCCCACAAGTTTAACCGGGTACTTGTGAAACCTTTTACAAATCTCTCATCAAGATACTCCCCCTTACGGCAAGTCTTACGAGCAGAGCAATTCCGAAGATCTTCCTCTCCTGCTTACTCATGCAAGTCTTACGAGCAGCAACGTTCTCTCCTGCTTACACCCCTGTAAGTCTTATGAACAGCAACGTTCTCTACTGCTTGCACCTTGTAAGTCTTACGAGCAGAATGTCTTACGGCAATTCTCTCTACTGCTTCCCCGTAAGAAAATCAATCCTCTCAAGGTCCCTCTACCTTGAGATCAACTCAGAAATATAGATGAAAGTGTTTACAGACTCTCTCACAGAGTGGATATAATCTCACTGAAGTACAATACAAATAATCACTCTCTCAATGAAAAGTAATATTGAAACCGCAGAACTGAGAGCGTTTGGGTAGAAGCAGAGGATTCATGTTTTTCACATGTTGGAGTTGTTTCTCTGTTTTCTCTGTCTTTCACCGTTTTTCTCACACCATCCAAGTTGAAAACTCTCTCATTTATAGTTGATGAAGATGATGACCGTTGTGAGAATTTTTCCGTTGGAGTTCCATTGCCTCATTTGAACGTTTGAGCATTTTTGAAAAACACGCTCCTGTCCGTTGTGAAGCAAAGTGGAGCGTCTTAGTTTAATAGCAGAAAGAATCATTTTGAGCTGTACATCACGTTGTGGAGTGTTTTGAGTTTCAGACAATTCTTCATGGTGGGTCATTTGCTGTCGTGGTTGGTAGCACGTGATTGACTTTTATTTGAATTTGAAAGCTCACCGTTATATTTCCTGTTTCATACTGCAAAATACTTAATCATTAATATGATGAAGTATTAGTCATGGGTATGTTGGATCATTGGTCAAAAACTGAATTTCTGGCTTCTGGGATTCATCACGTTGAGTGAAGAATTTTCATACGTGACCTCCATTCTTGAAGATGCAACCCAAATATGTAAACTCCTGTTTTACACTTGAAATATATGTTAGATAATGTTTAGAAACAATAACAAGTGAAAACATAATGATTGTATAACGTTTAACCATGTTTGGATTGATGGTTGTGAGGCTCTGTTTTGTTCCCTCGTTGCTTCTGTCAGAACTTCACTTCGAGTGCAATATGGCTCACTCGAGTGCAGTTGATATTTTCACATTCTGACTTCCTCTCGGGCAAGCACTCGCTGCACTTCTCTCACATCTGCTCGAGTGAATTCTCAACATCACTCGAGCACAAAACGTCTGCTCGAGTGCGCCTCAAGTTTTCACGTGCATGCTTCTTCTCGGGTTGTCACTCGCAGCTCTTCTCTCACATCTGCTCGAGTGAGAAATGATCCAATGCTCGAGCATGAATCCTAGTGCTCGAGTGTTGCAACTTTCTTCACGTTTCAGCTGCTTCTGGACATCACTCGCACAACATTTTCAGAGAGTCAGTTTTTTCACTCGCAGGTGATGTGGGGCCCCTTTAGAAAAATTTGATTCATTTGATCCAAATGATGTATCATAAGAATGCTCTTATCATATGCATTCTAATGCAACAAGAATCAGCTCCAAACTCCTTGTATTCTGCAAGTTATGATCGAAGGAGTGTATATTTCGCTAGTCTGCACAAGCATCAACTTCCAGAAGGCATAGCTCCTAGAATATACGTTCAAATTAGGCAAATTAGCTATCCATGGAAAGCTCTTTGAGTCTACTTTCATTTGGCACTGGTCGCGTCTCAATCCGATCTGTGGTTTGTGAGATATACTCAAAATACCGAACCTGTGTCAGAAAAAGACGGTGATTTCAATTTCATTTTCGACGAGTCATATCTACTTCATTTGATCTTCTTTCAATGTGATTCTGGTTCCAATTTTACGTGTTGGGAGTCCTCTTTCATATGCCACCGGTTTCGGGTCAATCCGACGTGTGGTTTGAGAGATATGATCAAAATACCAGACCTCGCTCAAGCTGAACGTAAAACAGAGTAGAACAGAGTATACACCCCGTGCTCGAGTGAAATGGCCTGTGCTCGAGCATGTTCTTCCTGTGCTCGAGCATAACACCTTGTGCTCGAGCACAACTCCTCTAGAAGTGCCAAAACTCATATATAAGTCATCTTAGCTTCATATTAACATATTCCAACCATTATTTGATCATAGAAACCTCCGGTATCATAATAGAAACCTCCAATATCACATCTAACAACTTGAATCTTTATCTTCTTGTAAGATCTAACAAGTTCTTCATTCTTCATAATCCAAGTAAGCACCTCCTTGACTATCTTCAATTTCTTTCTTCTTCTTCCTCTTGTTCATTTTCATTAATTCAATCTTCTTCATTCTTTGCTTGACTAATCTACAAAATATGTAACATTAAATATAGTAGTTAGTCAAAGAAATACATTATATGAACTTTTTGCTCTTATCACTTAATATCTATATTTGACATCATCAAAACTAATCATATCTAACAACTCGAGTGGTTACTCAAGTAATGGTTCATATAACTTTGCAGATTACTCGAGTGGCTACTCAAGTAACTTCTTCCAAATTTTGGCAGTGCTTCCGAAAACATTTTCTTTCAACATTACTCGAGTACCCACTCAAGTAACAGTGTTCCTTACTCAAGTGGTCACTCGAGTAAGCATAGACAAAAGCTGCCAATAATGTTCTTTCTTTGCTCTTCTCTCAGATCTTCTTCATTACTCCAGTGCTTACTTCAAGTAATGCTTTGTCTGCCATTTATTTACTTTGTTCAAATTCATTTGTTATCATATTCTCTTTTATCATTACTCCAATCTTTGTTATCATCAAAACATATGGAATCTAACACAGTTTTATAAATTAGATGAATTGGAATCCATGTAAATTTTTGAAATATGCATTTCAAAACTCATACAAAGAAAGATTTTGCACAATTTCACTTTCGATCCATTTAGCAATCTAAAAACATTTTAAAAACCATAAATAATTGATTGCTAATGGTATGCAATAATGAGCAAGTATTCATTACCTAAATTAGTTCATATGAGCACAAGATAGGAAAAGATATAGTGAGATGATTGGAATAGAGCACTGGAGGTGAATCTTTGAGTGAGAGTGTTAAGTGATGCTGAAATAGAGGTTTTAACTTCAGGAACCCGATATTACTCGAGTGATCATGCCTGACTATCACTCGAGTAGTCACTCAAGTGATAAAACCCTGAACATATTGATGGAGTAAGAAAGCAATACCTTGAGCAATCTCGTAATTACTCGAGAAATTATCCTTTAAAATTTAGTTGAGTATAATTGCTTGACTTTTGCCTCCCAATCTTCTAGTTGGTCTGATTACTTGGACAGTCACTCTCTGTTGTGAAGATGATCACTCGAGTGATCTTTACTGTGCATCTTTTCTTCCTTTATCACTGGCTACATACTCTTAGTGATGCCTCAGGTGCTACCTCCCTTTTGTTTACATGATCATAAATCTTCACAGTCTAACTTCACTAAGACTTAAGTTAATTTCTATGTTGTGACAATCTTGATATGAAGCTCTTCCTTTCTTCTTCCTACAAAACCATATAGATTTTTTTCTTTCTTTGGTATCCAATTTCTCTTGGATCTACTCATGGTTAGTTTGTAGGAAACATAATATAATTTACAATTAACATGCCCTTAAAATCATATTAGAACATTTGAGTACAATGAATGACTTTATGCATAAAACAAATATTTTCAGAGACAGGTATTAGCTCAGGAATAACAAAAAGACTAGGAATAGGGGACCCAATGCCATAGCAACAAGTCTGGCAATAATGGATCTCAGAAGCTCACCTTAGGCACGTTGTTCAGCTAATAACTCTTCGTGCCTCTTATCCATGTTCTCCATAAGTTATCCCATCTTCTCATTCATATAGGTTACCAACTCCGCATTGGTATTCACAATGTCAATATGAAAACTCTTTAGAATGTTCTCCATGAATGTTTGCATTGTTGCACCAAAGAAAGAAGGAGAAGATGTGTTGGCTGGAGCAGAAGACTGTGTGTCATCCATTCGACTAGTTGTAGTGTCAGTCTTCTTCTTCTTTATGGGACTTGCTTCTAGAGGAGTCTCCAGAGGAATCTCAATGTTCAAATTTCCAATTTGATTCCTCCCAACTGGTGCTATCCTCTCAATCGGCTCCTTACTCTCCAAGTACCAAATCTTATTCTTCTTGAGGAACAAGGAATAAGTTAAAGATAAGGCATTGGAGTAGTAGGTTTTCCTTCATACCTATATCTCTTGATCTCACTAAAGATATATTCTCCCAAGTCCTTTTGTTCTTTGAGAATCAATTAGGAAAATTTTCTGAAATCCCTCTCAAT
Organism: Inga laurina; assembly: GCA_963855925.1. Classification (NCBI taxonomy): domain Eukaryota; kingdom Viridiplantae; phylum Streptophyta; class Magnoliopsida; order Fabales; family Fabaceae; genus Inga; species Inga laurina. The sequence continues at coordinate 28,161,602 of OY979702.1, read as the reverse complement.
GAAATGTGTGAAGTTGTTGGATTTGTTCACTATGGCTCTAGAATAGATATACCATAGGACTCGATGAAAATCACTCATATCACTTGGATTGAAGTTGAGAGGTCCCACTATCTCACCAAGTCTTAGGATAGAAAACAACTGGTTTGAATCATAATTAGGATAATCATCATCATGAGGGTTCTCTATTCCTAACCAGGTATTGATTCTAGAAGGTGAGATTAGAATTCTCTGTCCTATGACCTTATAAGTCATTTCTTCTTCTGCAGACTTCCTAATGAGATGATTTATAGGTTCAAGGTTACAGTAAAAATGCCTCACAACTTTGGTGCAAAATGGGAGTTTAATAGATAGCCAGGGCATATAGGAATCAAGATAGGGACTCAGGTCGAATTTCAATACCTCTTGAAGAACCTTGTAGTCAATATAATGCATCTTGCACACATTTGCTCTTAGAAAGTGACTCAAGTACTTTTGAGATTCCTCAAGCTTGCTCACATTGAATCCCTTTGGAGGAAATGTGATTTCTTCACCCCTCTCTTCTAGTTGCCTTGAAGATTGCCCTTTCTTTGCTTCCTTAGATTGAAAAGCTTCTTCAAGCATGCCTACCTTGACTTTGGTGATCTTCTTATTAATCTTGGGCTTTTTCAGAGGTTTTGGAGAAAAAGTGGGTGTGTCGGATGAGTCAGAAGGAGGAGGAGATGGATCTTTTGTTGCTTTTCCTCTTCTTGGAGGTGAACTCTTCTTGGTTTGAGCTCTTGTGACAATAGGCTCCTTAATCACAACCCTTTCACCTTTGGCTTGGTTTGCGGCTTAGCTTTGGCTTTAGGTTTAGGAGAGATTTTTATTTTCTTGGTAGGAGGAGATGAAAGAGAATCAGAGGGTTGATATGGTTCAGAAGACTCATAAGGAATGCTAAGATTAAGATATTTAGTCCTCACCATTTTGATTTGTGAGAAATAAAGATTTCTGAAAAACAGGGACCGTGAGTCATGAATGTAGGGCACAAAAATCTGAGTGATCTGGGTGGTTTTTCAAGGTAGAAATCAAAGGGTTTTTTTGGAAATGAAGTGAAGAGGATTCTGTGAAAATTTTTTGACAAATGACTGAGTATCGATGAAAATAACCTTAAATCTTGACTTCACTCGAGGGCTTACTCGAGTGATCATACTAGAAATTTTAAAATGCAATGAATTCAAGTGCGTACCTGACATGAATAATATTGTAATTACCCATGTATATTCCCTCGATCATTTAATGGTTCTTTAGGATAGATTTGAGCTGAAACTCAACAAATTTGTGATCTGTATCCAGGTTTACTTGAGGCCTTACTCGAGTAATGTTTGAAGTTCACTCGAGGCCTCCCTCAGGTAATTTATCTCTTCACCTTCTGACTGTTCATTTCCAACTGTTGTGCCATTTCATTTGAAAGTAATGCTTCACTGGCACATTTCTAAGTTCATTACTCGAGTGGCTACTCAAGTAATTCATCAATTACTTCAAGGTGTCACTCTAGTAATGCTCGTTACTTGAAGTTGTCCCTTTAGTAATGTTATCCTCTATTAACCTCTGCTTTTCATACTCCAAAATAGAATACTATGATCCTACAAAACAAATTGCTAGAAACTCCAATGCTTAAGTTAGTAATCATCGAAACATCAATAAACATCATCTAACACTTTGTAAACACTAAATAACTTACAATTCATTGGGATTTACCATTCCCAATTCTCATCTAATATACAAAAATTGATCTTTTGCAAGAGGTTTTGTGAAGATATCAGCTAGTTGAAGATGAGTTGAAATGAATATCACTTTGACATCTTTCTTTTGGACATGATCTCTGATGAAGTGATGTCTAACATCAATATGCTTGGTTCTAGAATGTTGAACAAGATTCTTTGCTAAGCTTATCGTGCTAGTGTTGTCACAGTATATTGGTATCTCTTTCAAATAAATACCAAGATACTAGAGTTGTTGCTTTAGCCATATTACTTGTGTACAACACCTTGATATTGCAATATACTTAGCTTTCTTTGATGAAAGAGACATTGTGGTTTGTTTCTTGCTAAACCATGACACAAGTGAGCCTCCAAGAAACTGACTTTGTCCACAGTACTCTTTCTATCTATCTTGTATCCTCCATGATCAGAGTCTGAGTAAGCAACTAGATATTCACTTCTTTCTTTGGGATACCATAGACTTGATTCTATCATGTCAGCAAGATATCGGAAGATACATTTGATGGTTTTAGCATGTGACTCTTTTGGTGCTGATTGATATCTTGCACACATACCCACACTGAATTGAATGTCAGGCCTTCTTGTAGTAAGATAGAGTAATGATCCAATCATTCCTCTATATTTTGTGATATTGTAATCTTTTCCCTTGACATCCGTATCAAGCAATGTGGTTGAGCTCATGGGTGTGTCCATTCCATTTGCTTCATCCAATCCATACTTCTTCAATAGCTCTTTCAGATATTTCATTTGAGATATAAAAATTTCATTCTTCCTTTGTTTGATTTGCAAACTGAGAAAGAAATTCAAGTCTCCCGTCATTGACATCTCAAACTATCCCTGCATTATCTCAGAAAATTCTTTGCATATAGTTTCGTTAGTAGCACTGAAAACTATATCATCAACATATATTTGCACAATTAAGATATCATCACATTTTCATTTTGTAAAAAGTGTTGTATCAAATTTTCCTCGTACAAAACCTTGATCAATAAGAAATTTACTGAGCCTTTCATACCATGCTCTAGGAGCTTGTTTTAAACCGTACAAAGCCTTTTTGATTTTGAAAACATGTTTCGATTTAATTACATCTTTGAGACCTAGAGGTTGATCTACATATACTTCTTCTATGATGTAGCCATTTAGAAATGCACTCCTTATATCCATTTGTTAGAGTTTGAATCCTTTGATGCATGCAAAGGCTAAAAGTACTCGTATAGCTTCCAATCTAGCCACTGGAGCATACGTTCCTCATAATCAATTCCTTCTTCTTGATAATAGTCTTTGGCCACCAATCTTGTCTTATTTCTGACAATAATTGCACATTTATCAAGTTTGTTCTTGAATACCCATTTAGTGCTAATAATTGGATGATCCTTAGGTTGGGGTTCCAAATCCCAAACTTGATTTCTTTCAAATTGGTTTAGTTCTTCTTGCATTGCTATAATCCAATCATTGTTGATAGGGTTTTGTCAATGTTAGAAGGTTCAATCTCAGAAATGAATATAGAAAAACTAACTTCATTGAAAATTCTATTTCTAGTTTTGACTCCATCATTCACATCTCCTATGACTTGATCTAAGGGATGACTTCTATTGTATTTCCAAGCTTTAGGTTGTCCTAGTGACTGATCTTCTTCCTTGGTTTGATCAACTTCTGGAATAAGAGATTTAGAAATAGATTGACCATTTTCTTGATTTAAAACAACTTTCTACTCATCATCAATAGTTTTGTCAGAGGATTCAAATTCATCAAATACAACATGAATTGATTCTTCAACAACACATGTTCTTTTATTGAAAATTCTGTATGCTTTACTTCGGTTTGAACAGCCTGGAAAATTCCTTCATCTATTCGAGAATCAAAATTTTCCTAAGTTATCTTTACCATTATTATGAATGAAACACTTGCAACCGAAGATGTGTAAATAAGCAAGGTTCGGCTTCCTTCCTTTATATAGTTCTAATGTAGGCTCTATTTGAAATATAGCATGTTGTGCTCATTTCATCGGCCAAGAAAACTTGAGACACATTCTTTTCATTCAGCATTGCTCTAGCCATTTCAGTGAGCACTATATTCTTACGTTCCACTACTCCATTTTATTAAGGTATCTTTGGGGTAGAGAAATTGTGATCAATGCCATTAGTATCACAATATTCTTCAAAGGCTTGATTTTCAAACTCTTCACCGTGATCTGTCCTAATACCTGTAATAGACATACCTTTCTCATTTTGCACTTTCTTGGCAAAAACAATGAATTCTGAAAAGGTTTCATCCTTTGATGATAGAAAAATAGTCTATGTAAATCTAGAGAAATCATCAATAATGACCAATGAATATAAGTTGCCACCAAGGCTTTTAACACTTGCTGGACCAACTAAATCCATATGTATTAATTGAAGTGGTCGATTTATTGTAATTTCATTTTTCTACTTGAAAGATGATTTAGTTTGTTTACCCTTTTGACATGCATCACAAATCAAATCATTTTTAAAACTTACTTTGGGTAATCCAGGAACTAAATCCTTTTTGAGTAGTTTGCCTAGTTGGTACATGTTGATATGAGCTAGTCTCTTCTGCCATAACCAACTTTCATCGGCATTACTCAGAAAACAATTTTCAGAGTCATTTCAAGAGTATAGCAGTTACCTTCCCTTTTTGCTCTGATCTTTGCCTTGATATTTTTCTTATCAAGTTGTAAATCTTTCTTCTTGACAATTAGACATTCCTCTGAATCAAATATTACCCAATTGTCTTTATCTATACTTTGACTTACGCTCAGCAAATTATGACACAAGCCTTCAACGTAATATACATATTTGACTTCTATTCCTTTGTTGTTTTTTATTTCTCTAATGCCTGCAATCTTTCTAGATTGATTTCCTCCAAATTTTACCTTTCCACCTTCCTTAGGTTGCAATGTGGTAAAACTTTTGAAATCACCGATCATATGTCTAGAGCATCCACTGTCTATGTACCATTTGTTGTTTTTGGATGCTTTAACACATACTTGCAACCAAATTCGATTAAGTCTTAGGTACCCATATCTTTTTGGGTCCTTTTGGGTTAGTACAAAAGATTTTCGGAACATATGAACCTTTAGGTACCCATTTGTAGGTTCCTATCTTTCCTTTCTTCTTATAAATGCATGATGATATACAATGACCTTTTCTATTACAATAATTATAATATGCAAAAGGATTTGATGTATGCACAGAATGCTGAAAATAATTCAAATTTGACTTACCTCCTGCTTTCTTTTGTTCTTTTCTTCTATTTGATTTTGGATCATATCCAAGACCAGATTGATCATTTACAAAACGTTGAGCTTTTAAAATCACATTTAGCATCTCTCTTCCTTTACTGAATTTTTCAAGAGTTTTCGTGAGATCAACTTTTTTCTTTTTCAAAGAAGAACAGTTTTCACAATCTTTCTCTAAATTCTCTTTTAGCTATATTTCAAGAACTTTGTTTTTCTTTTTAAAAACAACTAGTTCTTTAACTACTTTGATGAATTCATAATGTAAAGCATTATATTCGAAAAGTAATTCATCATAGGTAGGATCAGAATCAATTACCTCTTCTTCTGTTTCTTCTTGAGTAACTAGACAGATATTGGCTACTTCCTTATCATAACTTTCTTCATCAGAAGAACTATCTCCCCATATGGCAGATACAAAAGCTTTCTTCTTGTTTTAGAATTTTCCTTTTCTCTTTTCTTTATTCTTCTGAATCAGTTCTTGACATTTTGATTTGAAATGTCCTGGCTTTCTACATTCATAGCAGATGATGTGTTCTTTATTGCTTGTTCCTCCTTTCTTAAAGTTTTTGAATCCTTCACCTTTCTTGAAAAACGTTTTGAATCGTTTTATGATTAGGCCTATTTCGTCATCGTCAAGTTCTTCATTTTCATCTTGTTCTTCTTCTTTTGCTTTCAGTGCTAGACCTCTTTTCTTCTTGTCACCAATATCATCTAGTTCTCATTTGAACTTTAACTTACTTTCATATTCAGAAAGGCTTCCGAATAGAAAAGCAACCGATCGCATTAATTCACCTTTTGCTTCCTCAATTGTAATGACTTTTGCCTCCCAGTCTTTAGAAAGAATATTCAAAATCTTTCGTACTTGGGTATGTTGATCATAGACTTTTCCAAGTACTGCAAGTTGATTAACAAGGTGAGTATATCTAAGTTCAAATTCAGCTATCGACTCAATTGACTTCATTCAAAGTAAATCAAACTCAGTAACCAGAGTATTGATCTGGTTTTCTTTTATTCCTGAAGTTCCTTCGTGAACTATTTCCAAGGCTCCCCATATTTCTTTAGCTATTAGGAGTATGCAGATTCTGAAGTACTCATTTTGATTCAAGGCACTTTGAATCATTAGAATTGCCTTGCTGTTGAGTGTGATGAGTTTCTTGTCATTCTCATCATATTCTACTGGTGTCTTGGGAACTCTCTTTGAATCTATAATCTTTTCAGGTTTGTAGTTTCCATTCTCAATCACATCTCATAGCCCATATTTAGTAGCCATTACAAAGACTCTGAACTTTACTTTCCAGAATGAGAAGTGTTCACCATAGAAACCCAGAGGTCTTGTGATAGAAGCTCTGTCGGGAAGAATGCCTTCACCGATACTTGCCATTGGATCATTCTTAGGCTATTAAACCTTAACAAGAAGACCTACACTCTGACACCAAATGTTAGTGCAACCGTTTCTCCTAAGAGGGGGTGAATTGGGTGATACCAGAAATTTCTCTGCGTATAAGAAAATTGACAAAATATTTAAAGCAATTGAGAGCAAAGAGAAATATCACCAAAGTGTACACCGAGAGTTATACTGGTTTGGCCACAACCACTTTGACCTATGTTCAGTCCTCATAGCATCTCTGAGAGTTTCACTATATTCTCCAAGATTCAGTGGGTTCTTGGCACCTCAGTACATAGCAAGTTATTTCACTTGGACACTCGCTCCCCCTTACACGTTGTAATTAAATCCCCAACTCAAGGTTCCACAACCTTAAGTTGTCTCAATAACAAATGTTGAGTTTGTAATGAAAAATTCTCTCACAGAACAAATATATAATCATTGAAGTATAATGAATAAGTATAAGAAAACAAAGCACTAAGAGTGTGTTGATCAATGTATGTTCGTGTGTTCTTGGTTTTTGTTTCTGATCTTTGGATGCTCCATATATATAGATTATTTGTAGTGTCCATTCGAAGCAATTCAAACATGTCTGTTAGAGTCGCACAGCAACGGTTGACCATTCCCCAAATTTGAAAACTATTCTTTTGGGTAGGTAGTGGTACGTGAACGTTCAAACTTTTATTTGACTTTTAACTTCTGGCATGATCTCTTTATTGTTTCTTTGTAAATGTACTTAGAATACTAGTCCAATGAAGAGTTAATCATATAGATAATAAATCAACAACCATTCGATTAAAAACATGATTTATGGACTTTATTACTCGAGTGGCTCTTCGAGTGATCAAGCTTGTTACTCGAGTAGTCCCTCGAGTAAACATATAAAAAATATGGCAATGAGCAATTCAACATTTTTTATAAGATATTACTCGGGTAAGACATGGAGTAAGATAAAGCACAAATCTTGAAAATACCTGATTACTTAAGTGGTGACTCGAGTGGCCATGTCTTTTCTTCATAAGTTACTCGGATGAGCTCTCGAGTAAATTTCAAATAAGTTTGTAGATTACTCAATTACTCCCTCGAGTAATGTCATTCAAATCTTGGCCGAGAGCTTACCTACCTGTTTAATTGAGTAACCCCTCAACTAATGCTTCAAATAACTCTACAGATTACTCGAGTGCTCCCTCGAGTATTGCCTTTTTCTCACATAGTTACTCGAGCGGCTACTCGAGTAAATTGTTGCATTTCTTGGCCGAGAGCTATTGGAAGATTTTTGACCTGGTTACTCAAGTGGCTACTCAAGTAAAGCCTTTTCATATGTGTTACTCGAGTGGTTACTCAAGTAATGGTTCATATAACTTTGCAGATTACTCGAGTGGCTACTCAAGTAACTTCTTCTAAATTCTGGCAGTGCTTCCGAAAACATTTTCTTTCAACATTACTCGAGTACCCACTCAAGTAACAGTGTTCCTTACTCAAGTGGTCACTCGAGTAAGCATAGACAAAAGCTACCAATAATGTTCTTCCTTTGCTCTTCTCTCAGATCTTCTTCATTACTCCAGTGCTTACTTCAAGTAATGCTTTGTCTGCCATTTATTTACTTTGTTCAAATTCATTTGTTATCATATTCTCTTTTATCATTACTCCAATCTTTGTTATCATCAAAACATATGGAATCTAACACAGTTTTATAAATTGGATGAATTGGAATCCATGCAAATTTTTGAAATATGCATTTCAAAACTCATATAAAGAAAGATTTTGCACAATTTCACTTTCTTCCTTTATCACTGGCTACATACTCCTAGTGATGCCTCGGGTACTGCCTCCCTTTTGTTTACATGATCATAAAGCTTCACAGTCTAACTTCACCAAGACTTGAGTTAATTTCTATGTAGTCACAATCTTAAGATGAAGCTCTTCCTTTCTTCTTCCAACAAAACCATATAGATTTTTTTCTTCCTTTGGTATCTAATTTCTCTTGGATTTACTCATGGTTAGTTTGTAGGAAACATAATATAATTTAAAATTAACATGCCCTTAAAATCAATATTAGAACATTTGAGTACAATGAAAGACTTTATGCATAAAACAAATATTTTCTTTTTAAAATCAAGTATGCATAAATAACTAAATCATAGAACATTGTAATTCTATTGGAACGGATTTTTAAATCAGAATACAATGTCCATTCCTAAGGTCACAATGTATAAACCTCAATGAATATTAAAGATAATAGTGTAGAAGGTTTTAGCATTGTATACCTTTACCTTAGGTACTTGAAGGATTTCCTTTTCTTACCCATTACATTTTTCTGTGATGTTTAACTTTTGAATTCCTAGCTTTGGGTGCATGTAATACCCTCTCATATGATGTAGACTCTGAAAGTCTGTTCCTTGAATCTTGAGATGTTCTCCTTCTCTTGTTCTCCTCAAGGTAGTTGAATGGAACCTTATGATAATTTATTTTTGACGTGGAACATATTCCTATTCTCTATTGCCTTTCTTTATGGTTAGCTTTACAGTTCTAGCAATGGGTGATCTGAAAGCTCTCCTAATTGACATGAATCTCCTTTTAGGTGCATTAGGAACTCTTAAAATCTTCTTCATATTCTCTGTACCCTTATGTCCATTCTTTCTAGAATCATTCTGCACACATGAAGCACTAGATTGACATTCTAGTACCTACTTTACTTTGGGTTCTTAATTATTAGCATTTGAACTCACTTGCCTTTTAAGAATCCAAACAAATTTATTTCTCACATTAAAATTTCTTCTAATATAGCATTTGTGAGAAATATGGCCCAATCTATCACAATAATTGCAAATAATACAATGATATACATTATGAGATTCTATCTAAGTATTATGCCAGTCATGAGAGTAGAAACTCAAAAAATTCCTACCTGAGAACATCCTTTCTTCCTAATAAATTTCCAGCATGATTTAAAACATTTTTTATTTTTAAAACCAAATCTATAATTGGTTGTAAAACAATCTTATGCAAACTTTCAAAATAATTTTTCCTAAATTCACAAGAATTGGAACTTTTTACCTTAAGTTCATCTTTAGCTCTAGAGAATGATTTTTCATATTCATCTATAATGAGCTCTTCTTAGGAATCCTCTTCTACTTGTCTATTTGTGTTGACTATATCAAGGAAGTGGTCTATGATTTCTCCTTCTTTATTCTCAAGTTCCAATTGTTCATCAACCGTAGATTTGAAGCTTATAGTTTTAGATGAACTATCAACACTTTCAACTTCAACATAATTGTTAGAAGTATAAATAGAATCAAGAGTATCCCAAATATCTCTAGCAATAGAGCAAAATCTAATTTTCTCAAAATCATTTTTGGTTAAAGCACTGTACTCAATTTTCATTGCTTTAATGTTTAATGAAAACATTTTCTTTTCTTTTTAAGTCCAAATTCTTCTCGGTTTGAAATAAAAAACATTTGTAAAACTATTCCACATATCAAAATCAAAGGCTTTTATAAAAGATGTCATTATAGCTGTAACCCCCTACCTTGTTAGCCTTTAATATGGTTTGAAAACGAGTCATTAATGAAAACCGGAGACCCGTGGAAAATTTAAATCTTATAAAAGGTCCCAACTTTAAGACAGGATTCGGCCTTGTGATAAAATGGGTTTTCAAAAACCTTTTCCAAAACCAATTCAATACGGTTTCACATTTAACCTTCAAATATAGCAAAATATCAAAGTGTATAGCACAATTCCCTATGACTCTCGGGTTTCATCTATTTACCACAAGGGTTTACAGGGCATATTCGCCCGTTCTGTTTCCCATATCGGGGATTACATTACACTATCCAAATTTACATATTAATTATGAACAATAATCCCAAAAATATTATAATCAACTAACAAAACTAAAACTTTTAGTTGGGAGCACTAGCCACCCTTGGTGGCTTGTTTGTCCTTCAACCCGCTTGCCCTGGCTGTAGGTTAGTTATTAGAAAGAGTGAGATTGATACAAATCTCAGTAGCAACGTTTTCACTTATATGATATATAATAAACAAGCATGTAAGCAATTATCACAAAACAACAAACACAATAGCATCCACAGTAGCAATCACATAATGTGTGACTTTTGCCACATAAACGACAGCTTCCATTATATTCACATATACCTCAACTTTCGTTGTTTTCACAAATACCTCAGCTTTGACTATTTGCACATTACCTCAGCTTTAACAATTGTCACAACTTAATGATAAGCACAAACTTGCAAACATTATACATGATATAAGAGAAAGAGTCACTACCTTGTTCTTTCCGTTCCTGCTTGAACACCGGTTTCTTATACACAGGGTAAATGTCAAATCCTATAAATCATAATCAAGGATGACGAGTTATTACCTATTCCAATTCTTTAATAACTCATAATACCTGGGTTGGTTATCATTATGTTCATTTAATCAAATCAACTAAGGAGCTAAAGTGGTCAATTAACCCAAAAGATCAATCTTCTAACCTTAGTGTTCATAGTTATTACCATGTGGCATTGCCTTTGAATTTTCATACACTTAAACCAAATCTACCAGAATTTTCTAAAGACTTTGAAAAATCATAACTAATTCTATAAAAATTGAAATGGAATGACTCTAAGTCCTACTTCAAGCTTTTTAAGTCCTATATATAGGAAAAATATGAACAAGTACCAGCCACCACCACAAAAATAGAGACTTAAACGAAATTCCATACTGTTCTAGAATTGATTCCAGTTTGAACTTCAAATTTTGAAAATACATAACTCCTAGCATACACATCAAAATGTCACCTATATATATCAATTTAAATCTTGCAAAGTATACTTTTATTTTAAAAAGTTTCACCTTCATTGAACATCATTTAGTTATCCAAAAACACCACACAATCAGGGTACCTCGCTGGAATTCTGTTCGTCAGAAAATCCAATTTTGCATTTTGAGTTTCAATGACCCAAAATTCAAAACCTGGGGCTATAACCTCACAATTTTGCATATAGAACACAATGGTAATATCAAAATGAAAAAAAATCACTCATTCCCCACATCCTCTTTTGGAAGAAATATCAAATTAAATTCCGACAATTACCAAACTTCCAATTTCAGCACCAACATGTGTCATATGGTTTCTAATCATCACGAATTACCAAATACATAACCACAACACCATGACTTTTCCAAACCCTAGCTTGGACAAAATTGGGCAGAATTACGCATGTAAAAAATACTCATTCAACCTACACAACCAATAGCTCAAATTGAAGCCAATACTCACCTCTTACTGCTCCTTAGCTCGTTTCTTTGGTTTTTCAGCTTTTGTTCCTAGATGATGGCTCAAACCACCTCCTCGTGAAATTCTAAAATCATAGAAATGAAGTTCTCATCCAGAAGAACAATGTTTATGAAGAGGTTTAGGGCTAGAAAGGTGATTTAAGTGGTAAAAATTGAGCTAGAACACATTCATTTAAACTTTGTTCTTCCAACTCATCTTTCTCTTTCCACTTTTGCTTTTTCTTATTTTCTCTCCTCTTTTATCTATGTCGCTTATTTTTGGTTTGTGTGGGGAGGTGTTTTATGTTTTAAATCATTTAACTTCAGCCCCCACAATCACTTGGCTGAAAATTCACTTTGGAATACAAGGTAATATATGTGGTCATAATTGGCTTCTTCCAAAAGCAATTGATTGGCTTATAGATATTTTCCCCTTCTTTCTTTCTTCATCCTTGAGTGCTAGCCGACTCTTTCATTAGCTAAAGGTGAAATATTAATTGACTAACATTCACTCTCTTCCTCTTTACTTTTTTGCCACAATTTTTGAACAAAAAGAGAGAGTTTGGTTGACCATTCTCTTCTTTCTTTCTTCAAGCTTTTTCTTTGACCAACTTCTTGGTCTAGAAGATGGAGAAGTGTATTAATTGAACTATTTCTCTCTCGTCCTCTCATCTTGGACAAAAAGCATATTAAAATGGAAAGAATAAAGCTCTTGAAATATCCTCTTTATCTCTCTTAATTTACCATATTTTAATAGTAATTTCCCATGTGCTTTTATCTTTATGAACTCTTATTTAATTCTTGGCCCAAATTAATCCCACATGGCATCATCTTCTTCCAAGTATTTCTTTTTCTCAAATATTTCCCTTGTTGACTGAAATTATCAAGAGAAAAAGGAAATGAAGTTGTTTCCTGAATTATCATATTTTCCTCCTTACTTTAGTTTCAATTCTTGACCAAGTCTTCATCTTTTTTTTGCTAACTTGGTCAAAATTGTCTCCATATGTAATATTTAGTAGCCAATATGTATTTTCTCTTGATTTTTCCTCTTGTCATACGTAAATCATGGCCCTTTGAAGGACATGATGATCTTGTAAAATATCATCTTGTAATATAATATTTAATTGCCAATTTTGCAAGTGAAAATTGACTTTTCTTCTTCTTTTTCCATATGGCATCTAAAGCTTCCATATGGCATTATTTATGGCCAAGTGAATATTTTCCTTTAATATAAGGAGTTTTGGTAACTGAAATTTGGAATATTACACTAGCTTTCCAAAATCAAAACTTGATATCTTTTAAAAGAAGTGGAACTGCATAATCGAAACCTTCTGAAAACAAGTAACACCTAAAATCATCCATTATAAACTCTTTAGATAGTTAAGCTCTTTAAACAAGAGACCTACTCTAATACCAAATGTTAGAATTGGCTAACACCTAAGAGCGGGATGGATTAGGTGTAAGGTAAAAAGTTAAGAACTTTGAAAATCTTTTCTCATCTAAGTGAAAATAATAAGTATAATGACAATGAGCCATAAAACTCAATCAATTAAACAAATTAGGTATACTAGAAATATAAGAGATAAGGGATGAGAATATGCAGACTATGATTTATACTGGTTTAGTCCAATCTTTGATGACTTATATCCAATCCCTGAGCTCTACCTGAGATTTTGAATCTATTATCTTCTTATTTAATCTAGGCACAAGAGAAGCCTCTATAATTCCTCAAGTTTCATGGGTACTTGAGAACCTTAACACCTCAAGCTTAATCTCTGTACTTGTGAATCACTCCCCCTTACAACTTGTAAGGTTACAATCTGTTTCCTACTCAAGATTCCCCAATCCAGAATAACTCTCATAAAGACATAATGATTACAATGAAAGCAAACTTCCCTCTCTTAGAAGTATATAATGTTTGACACTGAAACACTAATATGGGAGTATGAATCCAAGAGTATTATTTGGTTGAGATTCAAAGTTTTGGCATATTGACATTATAGGCATAAGCTCTCTCTATGTCAGATTTGAATGATCTTTTATTTATAAATGATAAAGAGTAGTTGACCATTAGATACATTCTTCCCATTGATAATATGACCGTTAGAACTTTATGACAAAAAGTGCTTTTTACTGCAAAGCTTTAATCAAGGTTTAACCACCTATAATCTTCATATAGACCTCATTGGTAATGATTAAGAATAATTAGAAATAATATAATCTTGGTTCGTATAAGTTTAAGAAAGAATCATGAAATCTGAGATGGTGATTAATACTTTAAAGACTCATCACTTTCATATCACTAGAGTGATCCTGCCAGTGATTGGTCATCATTCGAGTGCTCACTCAACTGATCTTTATGATCCTCGAACTGAATAGTGCATCATTGGAAGTGGCATTGGAATTGTGCATCATTTTCACATCACTAGAGTAATCTTTGCTAGTCATAAACTAATTTTGAATCCAAATATTCCAAATGACCTATCATTCGAAAGCTCTTGAAGTTTGTGTTTCAATGCAAAAGGATTCAGCTCAAAATTCATTATATTCTAAAAGTTATGATCAACTTCAAATTCATAGCAGCTAGTCTAGAGCAGCATCTTTATACAACCGTGTATTTCTGAAATTCATATCTCTTTTAAATAACCATTTTTTAGTGTAATCTTAATGTTATTAAAATGCCTCTTAAGTATTGTTTTATATGCAACAAGTTTCAATCCCAAACTCATTGTCTTCTGAAAGTTATGATCTAAAAAATGACTACTATTCTGGAATATCATGAGAACTTCAAGCATCAACTTTTGAGATCCATATAACTTTTGTCTGAAATTCTTTGAGCTTGATCTTGGCTTTTCATAACATGCATTTGGAGTCTATTTTGACATGCAATAAGTTTCACCATAATCATGTGTGTTGTTTGTGAGATACATCCAAATTACTAAACTTTTTCTAGAATAACGAGAGATATTCTGGTGTCAAATTATGAGATCCATATCTTTTTTGTCTGAAATCTATTGAGCTTGATGTTGGTGTTTGTGTCTCACATTTAAAGTCTAGTTTCATATGAAATAAGTTTCATTTTGATCAAATGTGCCGTTTGAGAGATATGTCCAAAATATCGAACATTTATCATGCTGAACAAAAACATAACGCAATAGAGTGGTCATTACTATGACATCACTTGAGTGATGCTGCTAGTGATGAAGAAAATCACTCAAGTGGTGATCATATTTGGAGGTGCCACTATAGATATCACTCAAATGAACTTGTTCTAACTTTCGTATGAGTCCTTTTAGCTTCGATTGACCCATTCCAACCTCTATTTGACAAAAGAAACCTGTAATGTCTCATCTAAGAGCTTGAATCTTTGATATTCCCATTAGATCTTGCAAGTTCTTCTTTCTTCAATATCTTTTCCTTCTTTTTGATTAAATTTCATAATCCTTTTTTGTAACTCCTTTTTTTCGTACTATTATATTCAATCTCTTTCTTCTTCTTCCCTTTAGTCATTATCCATAATCCAATTAGGTAGATTCTTTCTTTTCTTTGACTTCCTCTCCTCACATTTGATAACTTCTGTAACACAATACTTGTTGAGTTTAAATCAGTTCAAAACGTGTCATGAAGTCAAACCAGGGACCAAAAATAGTTTTCAACCCATTTGGGATCCTGACTTCAATACAAGGTTCGGTCTTGTATTTAAGTAGGTTTTCGAAAAACATTTTAATACATTTTCGTTGTGATCTCATTTATTTTTTCAAATTTGTCTGACTTATTTAGTTTTGTTTCCATTTGTTAATATTAGAGTGCTTACCGAATTTCTCAGTGAATATTCTGATTAAGTTCATTAACTAATGGATCTACATTGCATGGTTACCCTATCCTAATTCATTTACTATGTTTATGTACTAGTGTTCAAGTTTACAGCTAGTGGATGCACTATGTAATCCCCTACCTTCATAGCCATTAATATGGTTAAAAAATGTGTCATAAAATGAACAAGAGACTAAAAGATATTCAAAAACTCATTCAAAATCCCAACTTCAAGACAGGACTTGGGCCTATAGTAAAGAGGGTTTTTTTTTTCAAAACTTTTCATAATATGTTTTAATCAGGTCTTATGCCCATATTTCAAAACTACTTGCATGTTCAATACCGATCCATTCATTCATATCAGAGTACTCAACGAAATTCCTGACGACACTTGAGTTTCAATCTTTAATTATAAGAGCCTACAGGGTATATTCACGCATTTTCAAATGGGGATTACAAATATCTACATAAGTCTACTACATCGATCTATATTTACATATATAATTATCGCAACATTTGATAACCAATACAAAACTAATCTCCTAGCTACAAACTCTAACCATCCTTGAATACCAGGTTCTCCTTTAATCTGTCTACCCTAGCTGTAAGTTAGTAATGGAAAGAGTAAGATTTATAGGAATCTCAGCAGTAACAATTTCAATCATATGATATATAATAAACAAGGCATACAAGCAATTATCACAAAGCAATAACACAACAACATTCACAAAAATGATAACATTCTCAACAACAAATTCTTAACAGCATTCACAGCAGTGTCCACATTGATGCATGATGAATGTCACAACAGCTTTCACTACATTTACCTACCATATTGATGTGTGACTCACAAGTCACAAAATGAAAAATTTTGCCATATTCACTTCCACGGCTTCACGACAGCTTTTACTGTGTTCACAATAGCATAAACAACAACAACTTTCGCCATATTCACTTCCACGGCATTATGACAGCTTTTGCTGTGTTCACAACGGCATATACAACAGCCTTCATGTTCATCACAATTCCACAAAGGAATAATAGCAATATTCATGTTTATCACAATTCCATGAGAAGCATAAACATGCAAGCATCATACATGATACAAGAGGAAAAGTCACTACCTTGTTCTTTCCATTCATGCTCGGGCACTATTTCACACGCTAAGGGCGAATGCCAAGTTCTATAAATCATAATTAAGGATGACGAGTTATTCACTATTCCACTGTTCGAGCAACTCCAAAACACTTAGGGCTGGTTATCATTTAAGACCTTTAGGTGGCTACTAGAAGCCCAAATAAAAGCCTAAAGGTTTTGGGAAGAGCTAGATTAAAAACCACCCTTCAAAAGTTCAAAATGTTGAAATTGCGGGTTGGCTGTGGCCAAAAAATCCCCTGGCCACGGCCAAGGAATGGTCAGAAACATTTTGGCAGCCAAAAACCTTTGGCTGCAGCCAGAACCAAGTTAGAATCATTTAGGTCGTGGCTAAGAAAAATCCCGTTTCTTGGTTGAATTTCTAAAAATCATAACTAATACTACAAAAATCGAAATATGAAGATATATGTTTTATGGAAAGCTATTTAAGCCCTCTATACATAAAAATATAAACCACTACTATTTACAATTACAAAATTCAAAATCCAACAAATTCTCATACTGTTCTAGAATAGCCTCCAGTTTCAACCTCAAATTTTGGGAATACATAACTTCCAGTACACACATCAAAATGACTCCCATAATTTATCAATTTAAAGCTTGGCATGTGCACTATGAGACTGAAAAGTTTTAGAATTTTTAGATACCATTTCTTCACTCTAAACTACCTTGCAATCTGACTGCCCTGTTTAGAGTTTTCATTGATTGAATTTCCAGTTTTTCAATAAATGTTTCCAAAGGTCCAAAATTCACAACTAAGACCACTTCCACATAATTTTTTTGCATGGAATCCAATGGAAACATCAAAACAACCAAATTCACATTCCTTTTACAAGTTCTGTTTTGGGGCAGAAATTACACAAAATCTCACAAGTTTCCAAACTTTAACTTCAATCCTAAAATCAATTTCAAACATCCAATGGACATCACATGACACCATGACCATCAACAAAACACCATGAACTCACTAAAACCTTATATACATGAAAAGAGCGAAAAAATCAACAAGTTCAAATACTCATCCAATACCACAATATATATATATATATCAAAAGATGGCTTTTACTCACCTCTTCCTCTTTCCCTAGTTAGTTCTTTGATTCTCCACCATTAGTTTTTCTTGGATTCAAAAAACATCTCCTCTTGTAAATCTAAAACCATACAAATGAGGCTTGCATCAAGAGTAACAAGATTAGAGAAGAGGTATTAAGAATTAGAGGTGGTTAGCAAGGTGAAAACTTAAGATGAAAGCTCACGTTCAACCTTGATCTTGTTTCTCTTTCTTCCTCCTTTCTTGGATGTTTTTGAGCTTAAGAGAGAGAGAGTATGAGATCATCAAGTGAATATCTTCAGTCCCTCCCTATGCTTTAGCCGACTAGAGAGGAAAGTGGGAGAGAAAATGAATTTGAAAATAATTGTTTGACTTTTCAAACTTATCTTGCTTTATCCATGTAATGCCATGTGTCATCTCCTTATGGCTTCTAAAAAAATGTAACTATATGATTACTCTAACCAACTCCATTAATCATTTAGTTACACCACTAGCTACTTTAGTTATTGATCAATTCATTCTTTGATTGCTGACTAATTAGCTGGTAAATTTCATTTTTCTTATTTTGTCCCTGACTATGGCAAATTCACTTGAATTGCCAC
Organism: Inga laurina; assembly: GCA_963855925.1. Taxonomy (NCBI): domain Eukaryota; kingdom Viridiplantae; phylum Streptophyta; class Magnoliopsida; order Fabales; family Fabaceae; genus Inga; species Inga laurina. The sequence goes on along the minus strand of OY979702.1, from coordinate 28,143,316 downwards.
TTGACACATGATTTAGCTTCTTTTTCCTTCTTCGTGCTCCGTTCCCCTTTTATTTACTCCAATAATAACTTTGCCAAATAATTAAACTAAAATATAGGGTTTAGGCACTTTCCACTGATAATTCAGGTCATAATTCACACTGTATTCTTTGAAAGTGTTTGTCTAATGTTCATCATATCCACTTTTGGAGTCATGAGCCCTTATTCACATTTTAGGTGATTATACACTACACTATGAGTACTAGTCTTACTGTTATAGTGTACTTATATGTATTATATTTGCCATTAGCTACCTTCTTCTCGTGTGAGCTACTTGCCTGCACTGTAGATTAGTTATCAGAAAGGGATGAGATTCAAAAGAATCCCAGTAGTGATAGATAACACTCATATAAAATGCTTGCAGAGAAACATGCCATATCAACCATCACATACCATAGAATTTAGTATTTATTCAACATTCAGAGATGTGCTTATGTAGCAAACAATTCTATTCAAGGAATCACCGTCCCTTCCCACAGTATTGGGTGTTCTACTGGGCCAAAACCTTTCTCATCTGAATGCTTAATGGCAATTCTACCCAATTCATGTTCACAATTCAAGTATTCATAACAACAATAATATGCATGAAGTAGGATATATAGAATATGAGGGAAAAGTCACTACCTTAGGCTTTTCGGTCTCGTGTTTGTTCTGGTTCTACCACTCAGGGTAGATCGAATCCTATAAACTATAATTTACTGATGACGAGTTATTACTTATTCCAATTCTTTCGCAATTCAAACACTCAAGTTAGTTATCATTAGGGTTAATACACTAAGTCAAAGGAAGAGTTAATCTGATCAACCTATCCCAAGGTCCTTAATTTTACACCTAGAGTTCAAGGTAATTACATTATGCCATTACCTTTTAAATTTTGCACTTTTACTAAAAGCTAACACAATTTTCAACAAACTTTGAAAATTCATATCTTTATATACAAAAGTCTAATTGCAGTGAATCCAAATGTTATGTGACCCTTATTAAGTCTAGTTTCAGGGAAAATATTGACCTTAGCTAATTGGATACACAACATTCTAGAATTATCATTCATTGGACATTGTCAGAGAAACATGCCATTTTTACATGACCAACTTCAAAAATGCATATCTCATAGTGTACCAATCCAATTGACCTATATCACTTATAAAATTAAAGCTTGATTAGCCTACTTTTATTTTGGAAAATGTCATGATCATTGGACATTGTTCATTTACTAAAAAACAAAATGCAAACAAATTGCCATGCAGGAAACCCTAATTGGCGGCAAATATGCGATTTTACAAATTGTGTTCCAATGTTCCAGAATTTGTAACCGGGGGCTATTCCCACATAGTTTTTCATGTAGAACACAATGGTAACATTAATTTGATCAAATTTCTCATTCCTTCTTGATGTCCTGCTTAGACTAGAAATTAGGGTTCAACATAACAAGCTAACAAATCACATTTTAACCACCACACTTAGCTTATATGCTTTCAAAACATCATATAATTATATGTATGTAATCAAAGCTTCATGAACCCTAGAAAACCCTAAATGACCAAAATTAGGGTAGCAAGAACAAAGCCCAAAAACTCAACCAATTAAGACAACATATATGTCAAAATGATGCTATTTCTCACCTCTTGCTCTTTCTTGAGTTCTTTTCTTGATTCTCAAACTTTGGCTCTTGCTAGAAGACTCAAAACACCTCTTCTTTAAAAAACACCATAGAAATGAAGCATGTTTATCAAGAGTACATGAGCCAAAGAGGTGATTTATAAGGTGAAAATCAAAGTAGAAAACTCACCTTCTTCTATGTTCTTTTCTCTTTCCTTTTTCTTTTTCCTTCTATTTTCTTCTATTTTGTTCAACTTAGATGACTTTGTAGAGGGGTAAGGATAAGTGTAATGTTTAAATATTCACTTCCTTGCCTCTTCCACTTTGCTTGGAAGGAAATAGCATGAGAAAAAGGGAAAAAATATGTTTGTCATTAAATCTTCTTGAAGGAGTGTGGTAAATTAAACAAGTGTGGTTAATTTGATATGATGAAGCTTTCTCTTTCCTCCCTCTTCTCTTTTTTGACAGAATTCCCTCTACAAAATGGAGGAGGAAATATTGATCCATTTTGATTTCTCTATCTTGCCTTTGGTCAATTTTTTCCCAAGTTGGAAGAGTTGAAGGAACTTTGACTATTTGACCAAGCTATTTTCTTCCCTCTTTTAACCTTGTTTAGATGGTTTTAATGGCATAAAGGGATAGATAATTTTCTTTTCATTCCAAGATCAAGTGGCAATTGTCTCTTTTGCCCTTGATTATGACAATATTATTTCTTGTGTCATTAGTTCTTTTAGTTCTCTATATTACTTCTTTTTAGACACCATTTCCCTTTTCCTTTAGATCTGAGTTGGGTTTGATGTCATTCTAACACATCCTAAAGGAATCAGGTACTTTCTTTCAAATAATTCACACCTGATTTCATATTCTATTCCAAGTGCAATTTCTAAAAGTCATTATGTTTCTAATGCAGTCATGGGACTCTTACTAAACTAGGCATAGTAGCCTACATTATTCATGGTTATTCACTAGCCTCTAGTCCTAAAATTTGGGGTATCACAATTCTCCCCACATTCAATAAATTTAGTTCTCAAAATTTACTACTAGTCTGATTCTTAATTATACTTCAAAATGACCATTGTAGTGATGAGGGTTTAATTTTTTTCCTACTCTCTACTAATACCTCAAATTCTAGAGGGTTTCTCATTCAATTCTAATTTTGATAGATCTTACTTAACAATCCTGCATCTGAGCTTCTTCAATCTAAGCTCTCAGACTACGTTTCTCTTGACTAGCATTATAGCTGGTAAGTAATATCTGACTTAACAAGTTTAGATTACTAAACCCTTCTATCAGTTTTTGTTCCTGTTTCACCATGACTGTCACTTGCACCGCTTTTCAATTCAAACATCAGAGATGACAATCACGTAACACCACATTTTCAGTAATCAATCTAATAAGTTTTATGCAGCAAATTCAAACCACTAAGTGATACTTTTTTCAAGACTCTTTCAATTCCCAATCTCAAAACAAGACTCAAACCTATAGTTGAGTTGGTTTTTCATAATGGTTTAAAAATTTTTAAAACAATTATAGAGTGGTTCACAACTTCTTAGTAACTCATCGCCTCTTAGTTTCTTTCACAAACACTGAAGTATTTCTCTAATCATTCTTAGCTTATTCATATTCCAATATACACCAAAGTGTTTAAGTCTATACATAAACAGTGCATTGCACATCAATCTTAAATTCACCTTCATATTTCCCCTTTGCATATCTTCATGTCTTCTTCATATGTACTTATCATACCTATATTGTTGGGTGAGGGAGAGTGAGATTCAAGAGAATCCTAGTAGCAAACAGTGCTAACAAATGCATATAGGAGATGCTTTGTGCATGACATGCTTGCTTACATAAATTTATGCCAACATAATGACATGTATGCATGCTCAATGTTTAACACATTACACTAATGGCCATAATATAAGTCAAATAGAGATTTACTTATTCACATATGCCTCATACAATTCATCAAAGAAATTAACATATCAATACACAAGCACACAAATCAAGTTATGCAAGTTAGGAAAGTTCCCTACCTTTTGGACTCATGTCCTCTTCTTGTCCATTTTTCTTCCAACCATTGTAGCTTCTTGAAAACTCTTCCATTTTTTTTCTTTCTTGACTTCTCATAGCCCTAGATATATAATCATATCATTAGGGTTACTTTACTTAGTCAAATAAAGAACCATTGAGGTCAAACTAATCCAAATTGGTTATTTCTGCCCTTAGAGTTCTAGGTAATTACATGGTTGCCATTACTTTTTATTTTTGCACATTAAAGATAATCTGCCAGAATTTTCAACAAACTTAGAAAATTCATATCTTTATGTACACATGTCTAATTGTAGTGGTTTTAAAGGCTAGGTTACCCTATTAAGTCTATTTTCAAGAAAAAATATTTCCCTTAGCCAATTAGACTCACATCAATCCAATTTTCATTGTCAGTTTTCACATGACCAACTTTCATTGTGGAAAATATCACAGGCATTGGACATCACTTGCCTGTTCAAAGAAACAATGCAAACCTCTGCCATGATGGGAAACCTTAACAAGCAGCAACATTCCAAGTTTTGAAATTCAAATCTATTCTTTCTAAAATTGTGCCAACTACCAATTCCTAGACAATTTTACCCAAGGAATCTATTAGAGACCTTAAAAAAAGCAAAATCCTCCTCCTTATTCATGCCTAGTTCAGACCTTAAATTAGGGTTTGACACAACAAGTTACTAATTCACATTTAACTACCAAACTTAGCTCATATGCTTCCAAAACAACATATAATCACATGTATATAATGAAAGCTTCATAAACCCTATTAAACCCAAAAGATAAAAATTTTGGCTAGCCAAAACAACCCATAAAACTCAACCAACCAAGACAACATATATATCAAAATATTGCTCTTACTTACCTTTATCTCCTTCTTAAGCTCGTTTCTTGATTCTCCAACTTTGGCTCTTACTAGAAGATTCAAAACACCTCCGCTTGAAATTCTAAAAGTAAATAAATGAAGATCTCATCAAGGGGAACAATGTTTATGAAGAGTATTTAAGCCATAGAAGTGGTTAAGTAGGAGAAAACTAAGCTAGACGGTTACCTTTGCTTCTTGTATTCTTATTTATCCTTTCCTCAAGATCTTGGACGAAATTTTGAGAGAGAAAAGAGAGTATAAAGAATCAAAGTTTTCTCTCTCTTTTGTTTATAATACTTGGCTAAATTTGACCTAAAGAAATAAGGGAAAGAATTAATCGTGTGGCCACAATTTCTCCTCCTTTCACAAGCCAAGTTTATTTACCATGTGTGATAATTTACCATAGATATTTTATTAACTTCCTTTCCTTCTTTCTTGCCCCTCTTTGGATGAAAATATGGCTACCAAGTAAGAAAGAATTTGTTGACTAATTGCCTCAAATTTCCTTGCTATTGGTCCAAAATTTTCCAAGTTGAAACTTTGACTTTTTGACCAAAGTTCTTCTTCCTTCTTTTACCCCTCTTTTGGACATTTTTTATGACAAAAAAGGGAGAGACAATTTGGTCTTCATTCTCATAATTACTTCTTGTTTTTGAAGATAAAATCTTAAGCCTTCATTTTATCATCCAATTTTGACCTCAACATCAAGTAGAAATTGACTCTTTTGCCCTAGATTATGGCAACATTCACTAAGTTGTTAGGGGTGCATAGTGTTCTTCTCCATGCAATCAAAAACTAGAACAATATTCTAAAGTATCCCTGTAATGAATGAGTTTCCAGAAGATATTAGCGGATTACCTCAGTATAGGGAGGTGGAGTTTTCTATTAACCTTCGGCCTAGAGCAGGACTAATATATAAAGCCCCATGTAGAATGGCTCCAAATGAAATGACACAATTGAAAACTCAAATTGAAGAACTTCTAGAAAAAGGGTTCATTTGACCTAGTGTTTTTCTATGGGGAGCTCCAGTCCTCTTTGTTAAACAGAAAGATGGAAGCCTATGACTCTATATTGATTATAGGGAGATGAACAAGGTGACAATTAAGAACAAGTACCCACTACCTAGAATTAATAATTTTCTCAATTAGTTGTCTAGTTCTTGTGTGTTCTCTAAGATTGACTTGAGAGCGGGTTATCACCAGCTCAAGGTAAAAGTAGATAATGTACTAAAAAATACTTTCAAGACCAGATATGGCCATTACAAATTTCTTGTAATGCCATTTGGGCTGACAAATACACTGCCGAGTTCATGGACTACGTGAATTAAATTTTTCGCCCATATCTAGATCAGTGTATAGTAGTCTTTATTGATGATATTCTAGTATACTCACAGAGTAGAATTGAACACGAGCAACATCTTAGAATAGTGTTGAATACACTGAGAGATAAGCAACTCTATGCCAAGCTAAGCAAATTTGAAATTTGGCTTTGAGAGGTTACATTTCAGGGCTATATAGTCTCACAGCAAGGGGTCTTGGTAGATCCTAGGAAAGTAGAAGTAGTACTGAATTGGAATAGGCCAGAGACTGTACTAGAGATATGTGGTTTTCTAGGTCTTGTTGATTATTATTGGCGTTTTATACATAATTTCTCTAGAATAGCTTTGCCTTTGACAAAGCTAACACTGAAATCTCAACATTTTGTGTGGGACGATAGTTGTGGGATAAGCTTCATGGAGCTGAAACATAGATTAACTTCAGCGCTAATGCTAAAGATCGCAGATCCATAAATTACCTTTGTTGTCTATACTAATGCTAGTAGGCATAGATTGAGATGTGTTTTGATGCAACATGGCCATGTAGTGGCATATGCATCTCGTCAGTAAAAGCCTCATGAATTGAATTATCCCACTTATGATCTTGAGTTGGCAACTATATTGTTTGCATTAAAAATATGGAGGCATTATCTCTATGGATTGACCATAAAGCAATAATCTCACCACAAGAGCTTAAAATATATGTATGATCGAAAGAGCTGAATATGAGACAACGTAGATGGATGGAGTTGCTAAAATTATACAATTTGGATACTAAATACCACCTAAGGATGGCCAATGTAGTTGTAGACACATTAAGCTGTAAAATAATGCAAGTTACAGCCTTGATGATATATAAGTATAAATTGATTGAGGACTTTAGAGATTTTCATCTATCAAATCAGATTTTGATCAGCAACACAATGTCAGTAAGGCGTATAATGATCTAAGAGTAGCGATTGAGGAAGCTCTAAGATATGATAGGCGAGCATAGTCTATCAGAGACATGATTGAGAAAGGTGAAACTCAAGAATATGATTTGTCACCAAGTGGATTAATCAAATACAAGAAGAGATTATATGTTCCACCATAAATAAAGTTGAAACAGTAAATCCTAGAGGAAGCTCACAAGACTAAATACACTCTGCATCCAGAAGCAATCAAAATGTATCATGACTTGAAGTGCACATATTGGTGGCTACGAATGAAGAGAGATATGACAAGGTTTGTTGCTCATTGTCTTACTTGTCATAAGGTGAAAATTGAGCATAAATGACCATAAGGATTGCTATAGAATCCCAAGATTCTTGAGTAGAAATGGGAAAGTATCATGATGGATTTTGTGACAAGATTTCCCAAGATCAAGAATCACAATGCAATATGGGTAATAGTTGATCAATTCACGAAGACAGCCAATTTCCTACCTATTAGTATTCATTATTCTCCTAATAAGCTAGTAGAGATCTATATCAAGGAGATAGTGCTGCTATATGGCCCTCTAAAGAACATCACTTTGGATAGAGATCCTCGCTTCACTTTCAATTTTTGGAGAGTATTGCATGAGGCATTAGGTACCAAGCTCTGGTTCAGCACAACCTATCATCCTTAAATAGATGGACAAACTGAGAGAACAATTTAGATACAAGAGGATATGCTGAGGGCATGTGTCCTAGATTTCAAAGTCAGTTGGGACCAGTTTCTTCCACTTGTAGAGTTTGCCTATAGTAACAGTTATCACTCAAGCATTCAAATGGCTCTCTATGAAGCATTGTACTGAAGGAAATGTCAATTGCCCTTGTACAGGGTAGAGGTGTCTGAGAGGTGCTTACTCGACCTAGACATAGTCGATCAAACAATACAGTAGATTAAGTTAATTAAGCAGAGATTACTGACTAAGCAAAGCTGACAAAAGAGCTATGCTGATAAGAGACGAAAACCTCTAGAGTTTGAAGTAGGCAATCATGTGTTTATGAAAGTTTCACCAATAACAGGCATTGGCAGGGCACGAAAGTGAAGAAACTAAATCTAAGGTATATTGGCCCATTTGAGATCTTGTCGAAGATTGGTCCAGTAGTGTACTGGATAGCTTTGCTATAAATCTGAGCCGATTGCACAACGATTTTCATGTTTTGTAATTAAAGAAATATCAGCTAAATCTAGAACATGTGATTGAATATGATGATGTGGATATGCAGGATGATTTGACAAATGAGGGCACGCTTGATCTAATCATCAATTGGCAAGTGAAACAGCTCAGAAACAAGAGTATCTCATTCATATAGATAGTCTATAAGGGATTAATTCCTGGAAAAAAACATGGGAAGCAGTGGAAGATATGTATAAGCGTTACTCGAAGTTTATGGCTATGTATATGTTGCAAATTTTAGGGACGAAATTTATTTAAGGAGGGGAGAGCTGTAACACCCCATTTTAATCACCCATTTTCCTTATAAATATTTGTGGCATTTAATGGGATAAAATGGTGAATTTTGGAATACTTGGACTGACAAAAATACCCTTAGTTGAGGTTACATGACAATTGGACTAATATAAGACATAAAGCACAATTTTTGTGTTCCAAAAAGCCCATTATTGAAGCGAAACATAAAATGAAAGAACCTAAATCTTGGGCCCAATTAATTGTGTTTTTTGGCAAAATAGAGAGGAAAAGGAAAACGACCCAAATTTAAATACAATAATGTATGGGCAAAATGGTAATTTGGCTAAATAAAAAATGAAAAAGCCAATATTTCTTCCCTTTTTATATGTGGTAGACATCCAAATAAGGAAGCAAAGGGAATGAATACTTGGGATAAATATAATAAGAGCTGGAGGAATTTTGGCCAAAGCAAAAAGAAGTTGGAAAAATCAACAATTGTGGGTAAAATAAAATATGTGAGGAGAGAACATATGGTGATAGTTCAAGAGGTATTTCAACTCCTCCAAAGGCCCAATATATCAGCCAAGTTTGAAAAACAATCTTTATAGCCAAACAAATAAAAGATGAAGCAAGAAAAAGCCAACTAAAACATGTGGTAAAAAAATTCAATAAAATAATATTACTAGATAGAAGTGAATTTGGATATTTCTAAAAGGATAATCACCCCCTCCAAAGAGCTCATTTTAAAAATAGAGAGAGAGAGAGTTGGATGAAAGTGAGAAGTGCAAGGAAGCTCAAGTGGATCAAGTCCAAGATCAAGGTAAGTTGATGAGTTTCATGTGTTTTTGGCTTGCAAATTCATGGCAAACCCTCCCTAACCTTTATGCCATCTTGAAATTCATGCATGTTTTGCAAGCACAAAATCAAGAGGAGGAGAGAGGAAATGGGATAACTTAGAGAGAGAGAGAGAAGGAGAAATCAAGGTGAGCTTAGAAACTTGTCTTGATTATTATGTCTTAATGTTGGTTGTTGTAGTTGTTTTGTTAGATTTGTGGCTTGATTTTTATGGCTTCTTAATTTTGGTGATGCCAAATTCTATGGGGTTATGCTACCAAAATTTACATTAATTATGTTCATTAGGAGTTTGGGTCGTTAAACAAGCAATTACAAGTGAAAGGAAGATATTTTATGTATTGAATTCATGAGATCTCACTTTCTTCCAATTTTTAGGGGGTTTTGGCCAGACCCAAAAATAAGGGTAGGAGCTAGAATTTGATTAATTTGACCCTTCCATTGTGTTTAAAAGGAAAAATTGTTTAGGGTATATGTTAAGTGTGAAGTGTGAAAAACCTTGGAATGTGAAATGACAAAATAAGCCCTAAAAACCTAAATAGGGGCTACCTAGGGCAAATCTACCCTTTGGTAGTGAATTTGGCAACTCTGAGGTCAATAATGGATTCTACACACGAAATTGTGTATGATTAATTTTTGAAAAAGTATAGTTGGACTGGGAATAAAGGGACTTGGACCGAGTCCCTATAGACATTTTGGCCATTTTGCAATTTTAAGCTAAGATAACCAACAAAATGTGTTTAGAATAATGCATGACTAAGTAATAACTCATTTCTTATAAATTTAGAATTTTAGGATTAGACAGTCCTGCCTAAGTCGGATCAAAATCAAGGACCAGTTGAGTGTCAAAAAGGGGTTTAAGGTAGTAACTATATCTTTATTAAACTATGTGAACATTTATATGCTTTGTGTATGCCATCTTCTATTACATAAACACTGTATTGCTTAGTAGCGCATTATGCGAGGAGGCACATTTATCTAGTTGTGAGCAAGAACCAAGCCAAGGTTTATGGATTAGTAAGGGAGTAGCCCTGACTCATGTATATGCCGTATTGTTTGTGTTATTATTATCTTGCATTACATGGTGTATCACATATTTATCTATCACATTTTATATGACTGATTGTATTTACTACTGAGATTCATTTGAATCTCACCCTTTTTTAAATTTAAAAATATGCCAGTAGAAGGTAGTGACTTGAAGGGCAAAAACGTCAACACTGGCAATTGAGTGTCCAAGTGAAGGTCAGGAGCTTATGTTGGTAATCCTAGTGTTGGATAATTTTTGAGGATATTTTAAATATATATTTTCAAATCCTATGGGGAACTCCTATTTGTAAACAAGTACACTTATCAATATATTTGTGTTGTTTTTGTTTGGTTGTGGAACTGTGCCTTTATCACTCTAGCAAATATTGAAATTTTAAGGGGTTTGACAGAAAGAGTGTTATATTGCTTGTTTACCTAGAATGACATTTAAGTAATCTGAATAATGACTTGAGGAGATTCGAGATATTAAGAGAATGACCTAAGGAATATGCTAGAATCTAGAAGCCTCTAAAAGAGAAATTGAATTCGAGGTAGAAGAATATGATTGATGCTTGACCATATACCCCAGTGAATTGTAACCTAAGAATCAATTGATAGTTGAATAGGTTCCCTACGTAATTGAATTGAATTGAATGAATTGATGTATCGGAATGAATTCAGATACTATAACGAATTGAATGAATTGTGGTTTCTAAAGGTTGGTAGTTGCTAATCTAGCATAATGAAAAATCTTGATCATAGAATATTCTATTAGAATGAATGAATGAGAAAGTTGTTCCTTAATGGAACAGAATAATAGAAAGAATGAGAATAGTCATGAATTGTGGTCTCATAGTCGAGACAAAGAATAGAATGTACAAGTAGCTTACAAATTCCCTGTGTTACCTGGGTAGATTACCTCAATAGGTAAGGGAAGTAGAATTATGCCTAGAGCTGGACCGATATCAAAAGTTCATACAGAATGACCCCAGATGAGATGGCAAAATGTAGAATTGTTATAGAAAAGGGTTTGTGACCTAGTAAGAAGCCATAGGGTGCTTTAGTGCTATTGTGGAAAGAAGGATAGAAAAGAGAATTAAGAAAGAACAGGCTCGATAGAACAAGTCAAATCAACTCTTACTCTCGTATCTTATATAATAGTTCTACATGTATGTATATATCGTCGAGTATATTCTTTTCATGAATATATGGTGGGTAGTTTGGCCTATTGGGCCAGTATATCCTTAGGCAGTCAGACCCAAAAGGTATTCAGAATAAGAAGGGCAGAAGCCTACGATTGTAAGACCAAGAATTGCTAGCTAGCATCCCAAAGAGGTTACAAAGACTGAGAATGCCAAGCAACATCCGAAGAGGTTGTAAAGCCTAAGAATTTCCTGGAGGACAATGTGTCTAGAAATGACCAAAAGGCTGGAATTGATACTACCAAAAGGCTAGAATAGAATGGCCAAAAGGTTGGAATTGAAATGGTCGGAAGGCTAGAATTAAAATGGCTAGAAGGCAGAATAAGGGCCATAAGACTAGAATAGAAGGGACTGTGTTTCCTATAAATGAATATGAATGCTTGAGAATTGATGGTTTATTCTGCATGCCTCATGAACATTACATAAGGGTATGAATGCCTTGAGTAGCAAGAGTGAAGCTTGGATTGCATACAAAATGAATGACCTTCTAGAATAGTTGCCTAGTTCCTGATCATATGTGAAAATTGAATTTTGAACTGATAAGTGTACCTACTATTTTTGTGAATTGTATGAATTGAATTGTGAACAAAATTTTTCAATAATTGAATTTTTGAATAGAATTTTTGAACAGAATTTTTGACCAATTTGTTGTAGTCATTCTTGAACTATGTTGTCTCTAAAGAAGGGATCCTTAGAGGAACTAGAATAGTGGGAGCAGTATAGAACTGAAAGAGAACAAAAACTATTGCAAAAATATTCAGTTTGCTAGGTCTTGCTAGTTGAATTCAGAATTTTTCTTGAATTACTTTGCCACTCACTTGAAAGAAAGAATTGCAGAAAGAATTTCTTAAGTGGGATGATGTCTACGAGAGGATTTCAGATAGTTGGAGGAGAGGTTGAAACTTGTACTAGTAATGAATATTCTTGATCCTAGAATGCAATCCGTGTATGGTCTGTAAAGAATGAATAAGGCAACCTGTGTGGTCTATAGAGAATTGTGACCTGTATGGTTTGCAGTAAAGCAACCAGTATGGTCTGTAATAGAATGAGAAAGAAAGAAATTATTTGGTGGTGTATGTAACTAGTATGTCTTAGTGAAGCAAAACATAATGGTGGTGTGTGCCTCTCAATAGTTGAAACCTTACTAGATAAATTTCCCTACTTGTGAATTGAGCTAGCAGCAATTATTTGCTTTGAAAATGTAACAACACTATTTTGTATGGTGCGGCTGCAAAAATGTACTACGACTGCAAGAATTTTGAATATTTGAAAATCAGAAAAGTATAATATGAGACAACATAGATGAATGAAAAAGCAAAGACGCGACTATCATTGAAAGAGGCAAGCTTCACCCAAGAGGGGGTAAATTAAGTGATGTGATAAATTTTTCGAGTTATATGGTTATATAGCAATAGCTGTAGATAGGGTAGAGTTGAGAAGATAAGCACACAGAGAGTTATATGGTTAGGCCTAAAACCCAGGCCTACGTCCAGTCCTTAGAGATCATGACCTACTGAGATTTTCACTATTCTTCCAAGATTTAGTGGGCTCTCGAAACGCCTCAAAACAATAACCGTCCTTAAAAGGACTACGAGTAGAAATATTCTAACACTAGAAATTTCTCTCCCTCTTACGATATGTCTTGCGTGCAGAAAAAAAAAACCTATGACCTTTCTCTCTTGCTTATGTATACAAATCTTATGAGCAGCAACGTTCTCTCCTGCTTACACCACTGAAGTCTTATGAGCAGCAAGGTTCTCTACTTCTTGTACCTTGTAAGTCTTATGAGCAGAAAGTCCTACTAGGAATTCTCTCAACTTCTTCTCTCATAATGAAATCTCCCCTCTCAAGGTCTCAGTACTTTGAGATCAAATGAAAATAGAATTTGAAGTGTATATAGACTCTCTTACAGAGAAAATATGATAAACACTTAAGAACGATATGAATACAGAGAAAATATGAATAACAGAGACTCATGAATTTGCATGTGTGAATTCTTGTACTTCATTGTTTTTTATGGTCTCTAGAGCTCTGTATTTATAGCCAGTTGATTTTGCCCGTTTGAATAATAATCATTGTGGAGCGGAGCATTTTACTATGGAACAGCATGTATTCGTTTGAAATCTTTGAACACGGTAGGTACATGCTTGGATGGTCGTAATGATGCTGTCTGCCGTTGTTTGACTTCCTTTGTGCTTTTCTAATTCAAATGTTCAAACTCCTGTAACACACTCGTAATATATGTTAAATGATGTTATATAATAATAATAAGTAGAAATAGAATGAATAAATAACATTAAACCATATTCGGACTGAACGTTGTAAGTCTGGTGCGTTTTGCTTCTGGCAGAGCATCACACGAGTGATAAGAAGGCTCAATCAAGTGCAATACTTATTTTTCTCTTCTTGCTTTAGTCTTATACTTGCACTTCCATGTGATTTTGAGAGAGTGCATATTCATACTTGCGAGTGATGTGGGTCCTCACTCGAGTATAAGTCCTCTCACTCGAGTGTCATTGTATTTTACACTATGAGCCACGTCTCTGGATAACACTCGCATCTTATTTTATCAAGAGTGTGATTTTGCACTTGCAGGTGATGTGGGCCCTCACTCAAGCATACTTACTCTCACTTGAGTGAGCAAAATATTCTTCTATAATATCCTCTTTGTCTTCAGCACTAGCATCAGAATGGAGAGAGTTAAATTTCTCACTCACGGGTGCTGAGGTATCACTCGGGTGCATGTATTCTCACTCAGGCATTCTTATTCTTCTATGCTCTGCAAGACTCTTGGGCAAACACTCAATTGCACTCGAGTGCTGCTTACATTTTGAGTTTACCTTGCTGTTGGGTAAATACTCTCTGTGCCACACTTGCCAGGACTCGGGTACACATAAGGCCATCACTCGAGTATAGAGACTGTGCTCGAGTGAAGTGTTGATATCTTGTTTCTGACTTTGCTCTCTGTCAAACACTTTTTGTCCAATACTTGTATGTGCTAGAGTGCAAATTAGCTTAATGCTCGAATGCTATCCCCTTCACTCGAGTACATCAGTAAAACTGATAGCAAACACTTCTAAACTTTATGAAATACATTTGGTAATATTTTTAACCATTGAAAAGTATGAATTTCTTACCACAACACACAATGATCTTTTGTTATCATCAAAACTTGGAATATAACAATCGCTGATACTTTGAATTGAAAAGTGGTGCTGCTGATGGTCATGAAGATACAGGAATAGAAACTGATAGAAGGGCTTAGAAATCTGAACTTGTAATCTCATATAGTACTTGCTAGCTAAAGTGCTAGATAGGTGAAAAGAAGTTTGAGCTTGAATTGAAGAAGCTCAGACACAGGATAGATAGGTAAGGTTTATTAGAATAGAATAGAAATAGAAATAGAATTGAATGAGAAAACCTCTAGAATTTAAGGCATTGGGAATTTGAGGTGTTAGAAAGGAGTAGAAGTAGAAAAATGAAACCCTCACTACAATGATCCTTTTGAAGTATTATTAAGAATCGGACTAGTAGCAAACTTCGAGAACAAAATTTATTAAATGGGATGGGATTGTAGTATCCCAAATTTTGGGCCTAAGACTTTGAGGATAAGCCTATATTAGCCAGACTACTAAGCTTAGCTCGAGAAGAGTCCCAAGAATGTTAAGAGAAAGAGAGACTCTAGGGGACTATGTGATCTGGCCCTACCGGGTAGATGGCCCAATATACATAGGCAATAGGATCAAAGTGTCAGTATAGATGTGCATAGGACACACATACGATGCCATTGGGTGGGTAGAAAGATGCCACCCAACTATGTCATGAGGTATGGGAGTGATTGGTCGAGTGAAATATTCCGATGTAGTTGTGCACATGGCATTTTCAGGGCAGACATGTCCACACTGCATTTTTGAAAAAGACACCAATATGTATTGCCATGTAGGGCCCATATACATACTCTGACCTGGCATCATCTTTTGGGTTTTGATACGCGTGATGCAATCCCGAGTAAGTCCCGAGTGATACTTGAGTAGACACTGATAAAGTAACTTTATTAAAGTAGCTTTAATAAAGTATGTCATGATAGCTAATAATGACATAACTTTTGCGTTGGCACCACAAGAAATTGACAAGTGTCTCCTCATTATGATAAAGTATACGAGCACTTTTGTGTTAGATGAATGAGAAGATGACAAGTGTCTTTCATGATGACCCTCACTTTTTGCCTTCTATCATAGCATCCTTTGGACGCGCCACCTAGCACCTGAGTAAAAGGAATCCACCGGTGCCCGGCCCAGTCATGTACTTGACTTCCTAAACACCAACCACAAGAGTCTGAAGAAATTGTTAGGCCTCTCCTTTCCCTAATTAAAGTGATGCCACCTCAGAAAGAGAAAAAGAAGATAAGTTGCTTGGCTGACACTTGGGAAATTTTGAGCTCTCACACTTTGACATATGGCAAGCCAAGAGAAGATCATGTGATTTAATCCTAACCCTCCATTTTTCTTTAAGACTTTAGTTAAGGGCAGAAAAAATAGAGAAAAAATGTGGACAAAATAGAAAGAACATATAAGGTGTGTGAATAGTGAAACTTCTTGAGCTCCAGAGCCAATTCTGACCCCGAATCGCTTTTTTTGGCCGACGAAGCCTTCATGAATGTTGTTCCTGTTGATGAGATCAACATTTCTACTATTTTGGATTCTTGATCAAAGATGTTTAGTGCCATCTCACTGGGTGAAGTATTGCTGAAATTCCAAAACCTGTTATAGAAACGCGAAGAGGTAAGCCTAAGCTTTGTTTTGAACTGATTAATTTGAGGTTTTAATGCATTTTTTTGGACCTTTGGGCTATCATATATGTTGTCTAAGCTAGGTTTTTAAGGTCTAATGTTGTTTTAATCTTGAATATATAATGAAAGATGGTGTTTAAAGATAATATAAGACTAGTTTAAGTGCTGCCAGAATTGAGTTCTGTGAGGCACTCTATTTGTGGCGTGTTTTTGTTAGCCAAACCTGGTCCAAATGCTATGAACTTTCTAGAATCAAAGTACACATCTTGAGCATCATTTTGATAGGTTGATGGACCTATGTCTTGTGAGTTCTTAAAATAAAACTAGGTTTGAAAATGTAGCGTAATAGCGCAATCTAGGTCGTTCTTGTGAGGAGATTAATTTCCAAGTTTCTAAATAGTAAAGTGATAAATACCTTAAAGTTGTGAGAAATCATTTTGAGAATTTGATTTTAAAACTAATGAGGTAACATAAGCTAATGCAATATTTTTGGATTTTTTTTTGTTTTTAAAACAAAGAAGCAAATGGAATCCAAAGTAACAATAACAACAAGTAAATTCAATAAACTAGTATAATGATGAAATAAGATTCCCTTGAGTTGAGGTTTTAGTCTTCCTTGCTTGCTAATGATATGAATTCCATAATGAGCCAAGAGGATGGAACCAAGCTGCCACTAGCTCCATACTTGCAATAATCATTTAATTCATTCTACCAAAGAAATTAAATGAATACCACCAAATAATTCAAAGTCAAGGAGATGAATAATCAACTTCCAATTCTAGTTTGTAATTACCATTACAAAAGTACAAAGCATTCAGTTTAGTCATTTACAATCCACTTAACCAAGTTGGAATAAACAACTCAACCAACTTCTAATTTGAATCATACAAAGCTTAATTAATCAACTCCTAGCTCAACCACCAAGTTTATTCACTTGGCATAGAACAATATAGATCACAATCACATACTTAACCAAGCCATATAATTATGAAATAGAAAGAGAGCTTAAGGAATTCCATTGAAGTTTAGAAGCTCAAAGCATTACCTAACTCAAGGAAATCACTAAAGCTTAGCTACTCATGGAGGAGGAAGAGGATGAAGCTTGATGGAAGAAGAAACTAGCCATAGATGCTTGCACACACCTAGAAGCTTGCATCTCCTCTTTTCAATTATGCACACATTGGTTAAGCATCATTCCTCTCTGCACACTCCTCTCCCATTCACACGCGCCTCCTCCTTTCTAATCTCCAATCTTTCTTTTTACATTATCTCAGCCGCAATCTCTCTTTCCCTTTTCACACTACTATCTTACCTCCTCTTCAAGTGGCGGCTCCCTCTTTTTTTTTATGCACAGCCGACAAACCCTTTATTTCATTCAGTGTTTCCCTCCTTACACACGGTCTTGGTCTTCTCTTTTTTCATTCCTCAATTCTATCCATGGTAAGCATCTACTTTTTTTGTCAGCTGCTCCCTTTCTATCCATTCTCCCATTTTGGTCCACAATGTCAGCTGAGTTTTTTCCCTAATTCTCTAATTCCTTACTCGGTTCAGCTATTATTTCATTCAGTCATCTCCCTTTTTCTTCTTTTCATCAATTCGGTCCACTCTGTCCTTGTCCTTTAATTCTCCAACTGGGTCCAACTATCTCTAATTCTTCAATTGCATTCTTCCCTTTTTCGGTTCAGCTTCTCTTCCAAAACAAAACTCAGCCGCCTCTTGCTTTCTTTCTCTTTACAATTCAAGTGTTTTTAGGTTAAAAGTGAGTTGTGCCCTGTTTAGATAAAAGATAAAAATCTGTTTTGACATTAGACACAAAATTGCAATCACCAAACAAGGCCCTTACTCATTTAACCTCCTCTTAGAAAAAAATGTGGAAACAAATTCTGCACTTGTGATATTTCACTTTTGTCCTTCATTAAGCTCCAAATAACATCTTTGACTTTAAACACTTGATAAAAATTGTGCCACATCATCACCTATAAAATTATATTCACAAAGGTAACATATTTTGCTCACAATTAAAGAATAATGGGAATAACAAATATTAATTAGAAATATAACAATTAAACCACTTTAATTCCCAAATTATTTTTTCACTAAAATCTCACTTTAACACCTAATTATGCCCAAAATATTTAATTAAGTCCCACAAAAGCCTATGATTAATTAATGAAAATATATAAATATTAAGCTTTATCATAGGTAGAAGATAATCTTTGGACTAATGGATTTAAAGTTATGATTTTTCAAAGTTGGACCCTATTTCTGGAACCAATTCTGGCACAGTTAAGGTTTATTGAATTTCTAGATATTGTGTAGCTGTATTTTATACAAAATGATATTTTTCTTTGAAATTACACTTAAATAAGTTTACGATGTACTTGGAATCAGTCAATTTGGAGTTTTCTAGTATTAATTATGATTTTTGAAAATTGGGCATTAAACCTTTAAGTTGTTCTATGGCAAACTGATGGTGATGTATTTTTGTCTGGCCAAATGAATTCCAATGTCCTTGAGATTTTTCAAAAATAAACTGTACCCAACAAGCTTTAATTTTTTGGGTAATTTGTACTAATTAGATAAGTACACAAAAAGTAACGACTATTGGAAGTTGGACATTAATTCTGGGCAGGATTTTGTGATAGAAGTGATTAATTGAGAATTCTAGAAATGTGTGCATGAAACTGGCAGTGCTAACAATTTTTCCCTTAAAGTGGAATTAATAAGGATCACATGGAGCTTTGAACCAACCAATTCGAGTTTTGTAGTATTATTTATGATTTTTCAAAATATAGAGAAAATTTTGCCAGCTTTATGTCTTATGCGAATTTAAGACTTAATAGCACAAATGTAATAATTAGGAACTCCAAGGATTAGGATTAGGCCCCTAAATTTGTTGAAGGTCTATGTAGCCCATTCAACATTTATTTGTCATGGCACTAACAATATGGCCATTTATTTAGGGTCATGAGATGACAAAGAAGAGACAACAGAAGCAACTTCAGTAGTTGGAAGAAAAGGTATAAATGGGAACTCGAAGACAAAAGGTAGTGAACTTACCCTATATGCATGTATTGATATGCATGCTTGTGTGTTGATGTGCATGATTTCTTTACATGTCTGTGAGTAACATAGTTGTATGAGTAAAGCTCTATTTTCTATTGACATTATGGCTATATGTAAGGAATGTGAAGCAATGAGCATGCATGTATGTCATTATGTTAACATAAGCCTACGTAAGGCAAGTATATCACGCATTAGGATTTATCTTACATGTATTGTTTGGTATTGTTTTCTATTGAGATTTCCTTGAATCTCAGCCTCCCTCAACTAACCATATACGCACATGAGTATAGAAGAGGAGTGCAAGATGATATGCCAGGTGAAGAAGTTGCAAAGAAGAATTGAAGATTATTATGCACGAATCGTCATGTCACTACTTCAAACTAGACTTTTTACTACCCTAAAGGACGTCCCTTTTTAAGTTAGGGATGCCCAAAGTTCAATATTTGGTGGAAGGCTTTGGCGCTGGATGAATTTGACAAAAAATAGGCTTTAGACATCCCCTGCATAAATGCGGACGTCTAAAGTGACTATTAGACATCCCCATTTTGACTGGGGATGTCTAAAGCTTACTTTAGGCGTCCCTAATTTAACTGGGGACGCAGAACCATCACTTCATGCACTATAGATTGCAGCTTTACCTTCTGTGCTTTGCCATACCCGTGAGTGTCTGCTGTATTCCACTTTCCCTGCTGCATTCGGTTTCCCTCTTCTCCCAAACCCGTGAGCTCAATGTCATAATTCCTTCACTGAACAAAGGCGCACCTCCTCTGCAATTGTCTTCCTCTTTTCCCATTCCCGTGGCCGTGGGTCTTGCTATTTGCTGCTGCTGCTGCATTCTCAGAATTATTCAGGTGCGTTTCTGGGTTTTCTAAAATCATGTGCATATCAAGCATGAGTTGGATTATTATGTGACGTAATTAAGAATTACAGAAAAGCTTGGATTCTGCGTTTCTGGATTATTGCTACACTTGGATTCTATGTTTCTGGATTGTTGCTGCACTTGGTTCTACGCTTCTGGATTATATTGTTGCTGCACTTGGATTCTGCACTTGGATTATGAGAAAATAAGGTGCGTATGCTTTGTGTAATTAAATAATTATTTTGGGGAATAGATCTTGTTTAGAATGTAAGCTCATGTGATTCAAATGAGTTGTTTATATTAAGAAAAAATTGAATTAATGTTAGAATATGTCAAACCTTATGTATGTTGGGCTCATTTATCATATTTGTTTAGACATTTAAGAATCACTTGCGATCCAACAAAACCCTTACAAAATCAAAAACTTCAAAACTTTACATGATTCTCGGGTCACTCTATATATTCATTTGTTAAATTGTGTTTTTTTAAGTTTTAAAAATTTATAACTAATACTAATGAGTTTGCATAACTTGTCTTCTTTGCTTTTATACATATAGAGAAAATTTTTTGTAAAATTTTGAACAAAAGAATTGCGTTTTAGAAGTTTGGATTTGATTTATGAATATTCTAAAAGTTGTTTGATTTGATCTTGAAAGAATTGAGTTTGATTAGGATTTGGTTCTATCTTCTTAGAGTGTTAGTAGGTAGGCATAGAATTTGGCTTTGGTAATTAACTTTAGGAAGTCAAAGACTAGTGAGGAATTGAGGCTAAATATTCATTTCTTTTAAGAGAGGGTATATTTATTGCAATTTCATCTCTAGAACTTATAGTCTTGAATCTCTTTTAAAATTTAAAACTCTTTTTGAATGATCAAAAATAATTTAGGCATTTAATTTTATAGCTAGTTTGGCCAAATGTCCATTCCTATCTCATGAATCCTTTGTTTCAACCATTTAAGCCTAAACTTTCATTAAAGAAAAATTGCATTGATTAATTAGCCATTTGTTTGAGTTAATGCAATTTACCCCTATCTTCTCATTCATTTATTGTTATATTAAGTGTAAGTGATATAACAAAGAAAGACAGTTAAGGGATTGATGAATAAGAGAAACAATACCATGTGGATTTTTTTAAATAGTGAAAAGAAAAGAGAAATTGAAAAAGAAAAGAGAAAAAGGATATAACAAGAAAGAGAAAAAACAAAGAAAGAGAGACTAAGAGATTGTTATCATTGAGTTAATATCCCTTCATTATTTTCATGTTTTTCATTGAAATTCTTGGCACTAATTAAAGTATTCCTCCTTTTGTCATTTTTGTTCCATTATGTTACCTTGTTCATAATAACCCTTGGAAAAGTCTTTTTGATTTGAGTGTGTAATGGGACCATATATACATTAGAGATTGAGATGAGAATCCAACCCTATGGTATATGAGTTGCAATAGATGAATAAAGTGAAACACAAGCCTTTAAATATCTTAAGAGTAGAGAGCAAAAACTTGACTAGCGAGGGTCAGCCTAATGTAATTTATCTTTTCCAAATGATTTACTAGAATTTGAAGTAGAGAAAAACATCTTGAGAGTAGAGAGCAAAAACTTGCATTTACCTAATGCTCCGCAGTAGAAAAAATAAAGCTATGAATTTTTGTTTGGGTTAGAAGAATTAATGTTAGCTTCCTGCTTTTTACTCTTGTTTTAGTGCTATGAATTTTTATTTTACTCTTCTTAATTAGTTTAGTTTTGTTTAAATTAAGCTGAGATGGTTTGTTATTTTGATTTTGGGATGTCTCACTTTTAAGGGGAAATGCTGCCAAAATTTTGAAAAACAAAATAGTAAAAGGCAATTCCTAGTGTTGACAATTATTCTAAACTTGAGTGTGAATGACATAGATGGTAATAAAATGGATCATATTTGGATGAATGCTTTGAGAACAAGTGAAGAATATGAGAATGGGGTTGAAGAGTTTATTGAATTTGCTAGAAGGAACGCTCCAGCCAAAAATGGGAAGTATTTTTGTCCTTGTGTCAACTATTTAAATGAGACAAAATGGGATGTTGAAGTTATAAGGGATCACCTACTTTGTGATGGAATAAATCTTCGATACACAAGGCAGATATGGCATGGTAAGGAAGTAACTGATTGTCCGTCGCACAAGAAGGAAGCTGTGGATGTCATAGATGAAGATAGAATAGAGAGAATGACAGCCTGCGGCGTGATGCAGAGTCACCGTTGTACCCTGGGAGTAAGTACACACGGCTACCAAGAACATTACATTTAGTTAACTTAAAAGCAACTTGTGGGTGGACCGATAGTAGTTTCACATTGCTGCTTGAACTGTTGTGTGATATATTTCCAGACAATAATGTACTTCCAAATCGTATGTATGAAGCCAAGAAAATCCTATCTACAATGGGTATGGAGTATAAAAAGATACACGCTTGCCCTAATGACTGCATACTGTACAGAAAGGAGTATGAAGGTCTAAGTGAGTACCCTAAGTGTCAAACTGCACGATACAAAGTGAAGAAAAATGGTGGTTGTGGCGATGGGACAACTAAAAGGCAACCTATAAAAGTTTTGTGGTATCTTTCAATAATACCGCACTTTAAGCATTTGTATGGCACTGCAAAAAAGCGAAGAAGTTGAGATGGCAGTCGGATGATAGAATATCTAACGGAAAATATCTTCGGCACCCAGCTGACTCTCCACAGTGGAAGAAAATAGATGAAATGTTCCCTGAATTTGGCAGCAAGCCAAGAAACCTTCGGCTTGGGCTTTGTACAGATGGCATAATCCGTATAGAACTCTTAATAGAACACATAGTGCGTGTCTAGTACTCCTTGTAATATACAACTTGCCTCCCTGGCTTTGTATGAAATGCAAGTATGTGATGCTTTCTATGATGATTTCTGGACCAAAACAGCCAGGAAACGATATCGATGTCTACTTGGCGCCTTTGATTGAGGACTTGAAGAAGTTGTGGGAGGACAGCGTAGATGTGTTTGATACATATAAGAATGAGTCCTTCAAGCTACATGTAATGATTTTCACCACAATAAATGACTTCCCTACATACAGAAACCTCTCAGGGTATAGTGTGAAGGGGCATAAAGCATGTCCAATCTGTGAAGTAGACACTCACTTCCACCAACTTAAACATAGAAGAAAAATGATCTACCTTGGTCACAGGAGGTTCCTTCCTAGGTTCCACCAGTATCGTAGGTTAAGAAAGCTTTTTAACGGCTTGCCGGAGCATGGAATGGCTCCAAAGACATTAACCGGAGAGGAAGTTTACAGTCGGGTTGAATGTATCAATGTCATACTCGGTAAGAATCAGAAGACTGTGGGTGAAAAGAACATATGGAAGAAGAGATCAATTTTCTTTGATCTTCCATATTGGCGTAGTCTTGACGTGAGACACAGTATTGATGTAATGCACGTGGAGAAAAATGTTTATGATAGCCTTGTCAGTACGCTTTTGCATATTCCAGGGAAGACCAAGGATGGGATTAGTACGAGACTAGACCTTGTTGATATAGGAATAAGAGAATAGTTATATCCACAGCTAAGAATGATGGTAGGAGGGTATATATGGAGCCAGCAGCGCATACACTATCAAAAGCGGAGAAACGAAGTTTGTGTGGGTGTTTGCATGAAATTAAGGTACCACAAGGATATTCTTCGAATGTAAGAAGGTATGTGTCAATGGACGATTTGAAGTTAGTGGGAATGAAGTCCCATGATTATCATGTGTTTATGCAACAACTGTTACCAGTAGCTATTACAGGCATTATGAAAGATGAAGTTCAAAGCACTATGACAAGATTGTGTGTTTTCTTTAATGCTATATGTAATAAAGTCATTGACACTGAAAAGCTGGATGAACTAGAAGCTGAGGGTTATATCATATTGTCCCAATTAGAGATGCACTTTCCTCCTTCATTTTTTGATATAATGGTGCATTTGATAGTTCATTTGGTAAAGGAGGTAAGGCTCTATGGTCCAGTTTTCCTAAGGTGGATGTACCCTTTCGAGCGATACATAAAGATCTTAAAAGGGTACTCTAAAAATCCCTATCAACTAGAAGGCTCAAAAGTTGAAAGGTATGTTGTTGAAGAGGCTATGGACTTCTGCAGCGATTATCTATCAGGGAAGAAGGAACAATCTCGACATGAAGAGGGGAGGAGCAAGGGAACACGAGGACTGAAAGTGAAGACTATGCCTCGTGAAGAGGTATTGCAAGCACACCTTTATATCCTGAACAACATGGCAGAAGTTCAACCGTACATAGATGAACACAGAAATAGTTGAAGAGCATGAATCCGAGGAAGAATGACATGCAGATTACTATTGAGCAAAACAAGACATTCATTCAGTGGTTTGAGGAAAAGGTTTTTCATGAAACTGGTGTGTCTGAGACAATAGAGTGGCTAGCCTGGGGGTCTTCATTTTAGATCATTACTTGGAGTGGTTATAATATAAACAGGTATTCTTTCCACACAAAAGACCAAGATGACAGAAGTACCATGCAAAATAGTGGGGTGATGGTAGAAGCTGAAGCCATGCACTTTTCCAGTTCGAAAGACAAAAACCCCATATTAGCATATATGGCCTATTATAAAGTGATAGGAGAAATATGTGAAATACTTACAACAAGTTCAAAATTGCTTTATTCAAATGTAAGTGGATTATCAATAATGTTGTGGTAATAGATCAAAAATTTGGATTTGTCTTAGTTGATCTTGAAAGAGTAGGTTTTAGGGATGAGCCCTTCATTCTAGCAAGCCAGGCGAAACAAGTGTTTTATGTCACAAATCGAAACAGAAGCATAGTGATCTGACCTTCAACCTTTACAAAACACCACCTTTCATAATTAATCCACTTACAACAAGTGAAGTAGAATTGGTAGATGATGAAGAATATGTTGTAAGAAATGATCATGGTGAAGGAATATGGGAAACAATCTAGAGTAAGAGCTTAACTTAGAAAATAGTAATGTGTGCTGTTTGTTTTATAACTAGTTAGTTTATTCATTTACTTACAATTTATTCACCTATTTGACAATGATTTTTGTGCTTATAGGAATATGGACAATTCTAGTGACTCACAAAGTGATAGGGACAATGAAATGAATAGGCCTGAACCTGATGCGAGACCTGAACCGGTTGCTAGAAGAAGGGTTAGAGGCAGTACAAAAATGCCTGCATTGGTAGCACGTCATCACAATCAACAAGAGAGGTTGCATATTGACTTTGATGACGATATAAAACTAATTGGTCTGGAGGAAGACCATTTCATTAGCTACTTAGGTTTTTTGGCTCGGAGCAAAGTTCGCATTACCTATGATAATTGGAAGTTGGTTCCACCAAAAACGAAAAACTTGATTTGGCAACAACTTTTGGTATATAGTTTCAATAAATCTGCATATATATCTTTATTTCTATTGCTTCAAAGATAATTAACTTATGTTTTCACCTTGCAGCAAACCTATGATGTCCCTGACACCGCGGTGATGTACAAGGAGTGGATGACGGAGGTTCGTCTATAATGGAAAGATTTCAAGAACAAGCTTACACGAGATTACATTCGAGGGGACCTGAGGGGTCAAGATCCATGTCAGGAGTATACGTTTTTGTCTCTAGAGGACTGGAGGTTGTTTATGACATCACGAGAAGATCCAAACTTTTTGGTAAAATTTATGTCATCATAGTGTTTTATTTGAATATAGTTGACATTATTGATTCGGTGTTCGTTGTTTTCCTTTAACAGGCATTAAGTGTAGTAAATGCAGAGAGGCAAGCAGCTAATAACTATCAACATTGCATGTCTCGTGGAGGTTATCGGAAGCTTGAGCGAAAGATAATGGCAGAAGAGTTGGAGAAATTGAAGGAAGCAGCCACATCAAATCCTACCGTTGTGGTCCAGCCCCTGCCACCTCCTCCACATCATAAAAAATGGAAAGCAAGAAGGCTTAAAGGTGGGAATACATAAATCCGACTGTTGTTAAGGTTGCCGCAAGAATTGTAAGTAGTTAGAGCATAAGTACAAAGTTATTTTTTCATATTGGGAGTGCTTAATTTTCATTTACAATAACTTTTATGCTGCAGGATGAACTGGAAGATCATAGTAGCCAAGGTTCGTTCACTCCAAGTGGACGGATGGACATCTTATCAACGGTGATTGGGAAGGCAGATCACCCTGGTCATGTTCAAGGGGAGGCAGGGGGAGTTCTTGTCGTAAAGTATTTTGGCCGAGCCTCACATCCTTATTCGTCACAAGCTGAACCTAGTAGGGAGCTTATGGCCAAGATTCGTCAGGAAGTCTCACAAGAGCTCGAGGCCAACCTTCACGACAAGCTCCGATCAGAGCTATTGCCAGAGATATGTCTTGAGCTGATGCCTGAGCTACGAGCTTAAATGATGAAGATGTTTGAATCGCAGATGGCAACTACCGAGAGTAGAACCCATCATCCCCGGCCTTCCACAGCACCAAAGGAAGTTACAACCTGGAGGAGGAACCACTTGGCGACCCTTCTCCCACTCCAGCGCAGGGAGAACCTGCCATCCTCTCTTTGGATGCCCCAATGCTACGTGTAGTTGTAGATGCTCTCGTTCACACAGAAGCTACTACCACCATAATAAGCAAATTCCACAGCATTTCTGTAGGGTGACTGTGATGTGTGTTCGAGTAGGGGAAGAAGGTAGAGCCATCCCTATTCCTAATGATGAGGTTGCCACGATAGCTCAGGTGAAAGGATCTTTCATCCTTTGGCATGTACATCTTATTGGCTTGTTACCACCAACACCTCCAATGGTATGGAATTACCTCACTTTTACTTGAGATGTGTTGACATCCTACTAACAATATGTTTTTTTATGTTCTAAAAGAATGAACAGGAAGCAGAAAAAAGGCCCTTCTTAGCACGACTACATCATATCTATAAAGGCATTCACCAAATTGATTTGTATATGCCTACAGGGATTGTGGGCCAAGAATTAGAGTATCACTTCACAATTGATAAAGAAGATCTTAAACAATTCATTAAGTTGGAGGAGCTGGATATTGGATGGGGCAAATTTGCAATCCTGTAAGTTTTTTATTTCCCATTTTTTCCTTCATTTAGTTAAGTTGATTTTAACTAGTTAATACATCCATCATTTTAATTCTATTATAGCTCCTTCCATCGTATATGCATTGACTCTCAAAGAGTTGATTTATATGGATTCTTGTCTCCTGCACATACGACAAGGAGTGGGAATACATTAAAAAGAAGGACAAACTATGTGGGCTTCACAGTGCCAGAGAACGACTATCGTTGTTATCTAGCACCGATTGTTCAAGGGTACGCATTTTAATTTTGTGTATTTGAGATTTTTAATAAATAATTTTCTTGCCATCTAACTTCTTTTTAATCTGTATATGTTGTGATAGTTATCATTGGAGTTTGTGTTTTCTCTGTCCTCGGTCCCACGTTGTTTACTGGTTTGATTCCTTAAGTAGAAGACCAGACAAAGAAACTAAAAGCGTCTTCAACACGTAAGTTATTTTTTTGTATTTCAGTGCTTCTTGATTCTTGACTTAAATGAATTATTCTAATTTATGTTGATTTTCATTTTAATGATAGGGCATGCACGACGTATTGAGCGCTTGGTGAGCCATACGAACGTGAAGGTGGCAAAGAACCAAGATGGTTGTTTCCAAAGGTACGTAGTTTCAAATCAAGTTCTTTTGATTGATGGTCGTTTTAGATATGCCTTTATTGATATTAACCATTTGCTTTTCATATATAGTGCCCTCAACAACCTGGTGGTTAGGAATGTGGATACTATGTCTTACTTTATATGTTTAACATCATTTAGAGTGGCATTACGACAGATTTTGAACAAGTAATCGCTTCTTCATTCTCAGAGGATAATATTCTTGGTGTTGCAATTCAATGGCAATTCATTCACTTGATTCATTATTTCATTTAAGCTTATTTTCTAATTTACAGATTTTTGACAATTAAGATACCTACTCATATGAAGACCTAAATATGATCAAAGACTTTTTGGCTGGACATCTTCTTCAACGTATACCAGAGTAAAGTCTTTAGTAGTTTGTGTAGGACATACTTTTGTGGTAGTTCTATATATTGTACATATAATTAGTGTTATTGTTGTTGGATATAGATTGGATTTAGTCTTGGTTAATGTACAAACTGGGGACTTGGATATAGTCTTTTTAGTGCAATAACAGACTTGGATATAGATTTTTTTGTAGTTTGTGTGGTTTGTTAGTTAATTAGTTTGCTACTCCTTAAAATTATTGCATGTAGTAGAGCCTTGAGTTGATCACTGTGTTTCAAGTTGTTGTTTCCATTCTACTGAACTGCTATTGTTTTATTCTATTGTTGGAATCCTATTTCTATAGTTTACATTTTTCAGACAGTGCAATATATAAAAAGGCCATTTTAGAAAAAAACTTTCAACATCCTTAAATAAAAAGGGACGTGGTAGAGTGGGTGGTGACACTTTATACGTCCCCAGTTAAAACTGGGGATGTCTAAAGGCCACCTTAGACGTCCCTATTTCCAACTGGGGACATCTAAAGTGGGACTTTAGACATCCCCAGTTGGAACTCGGGACGTCTAAGGTGGACTTTACACATCTCCAGTACCAACTGGGGATGTCTAAAGTCTGCCTTTCACGTCCCCTATTTTACGGACGTTATTGACATGTTTTTCCACGACCCTCAGATAGACGTCCCTCTGTTTTCAGACATTAAAAAGCCAAAAAAAGGGATGTTAAAACCATTTTTCTAGTAGTGTGTATAAAATAACATTAGAAGTGATTAACTATATAATCTGTAAGACGGATGAATTATTTCGTAATAACGAAATTGAACTAGAAATAGGTAATCTATAGTACAAGCCCATTAGTTAAGTAATCTAAGGAATTGATAGGCTAAAAAAACCTTGATAATAATGAATAGTAGAATTGAAAAGTTAAAGTGAAGACTAACCCCATGAATAAAGTTAATTAATCTGGTAAATATGGTTTTACAGAATGAACAATGCACCAAGAATAATGGTGTATGATTTTGGCTTGGAGCTTTATTTATTGATTCTCCTAAGCCGTAATAATAAAGATATCGCTTCCAATGCATAAGAAAGGGGCATAAGGAATAGGTGTTACAATTTATATGGTGATAAGAAATATGCGCGACAAACGCACACAATGAGAAAGGCGACAATAGCAAGATAGGTCACCATCGTCAGTGAACCAGGGTTCCCTGCGTTAAAGGATTCTTAAGGGTACCACTATGTAGAGACGAGGACATCTAGGAAGCTAGTCTAAGTCAAATCAGTATACGAACATAGCCATGACATAAGCTAATACCTAGAGAATCGTGGGAGATTATGAGCAGTCACTCTCTGTGGGCCAGAGTCTAATTTCTGTATTGCCACTCTCTCTAGAGCTAGACCAATACCTATGAGATATGACCTACGGCTGGACCAGAGGTTGTGGGAATATGCCTGGCATAGATTTTTGTAGGCTTTTCAAGACTATCATACACCTGTGGGCCAGTAAATCACATATTTGGAGGATATGGACATGCTCTACTGGGAGCAAGGTCCATGGAGACTTGATACCCAGACAAGATTTGGATTTACACCACCATGTATCTCTTCCCAGCACAATATTTTAGGCTTGGATGAAGAATAAGATTGTTGAGCAGGGCCTGAATGACTATTTTGTCGAGTTTATGGATCATATGACACCATACGTAGTGAAGTACATGTACGATAGTGGGTAGAGGGTCTATACCCAATATTTTGGCGACCAGAGTTAGCCGGCATGACTTTTGAGGTGAGGTCAGTCAAAGGGTACCAATGGATAAAAGAAGATAAAGCCAATATCTATATTTTGGCACTGGTATATAACGTTAAGCATGCTCAACCCAAGGAAATCACGCAATGGGTGACCCCTTTATAAGCTAAATTTATAATTATGTCATAATGTGTAAAAGAGGAAAAAGTCATATTGTACAATAGTTATAAATTATGTGATGTTAAGAGCTTTACTTAACTACTGTAAATATATGATGTATGATATATATGACGTACCTATGTACCCTACATTTTAAGAAATGACAAAAATGCCCTTATGTTCATATGAATTTATTTCTTCTCTATTTTTATATAGTGAAGTACAAAGATGGTACAAACACGTTGTAGACCATGATGGGGATATCATAATGTAGAGCCTAAACCCAAGCCTAATCAATACAGCAATAGATTCTAGGTATGTTGACACAGTAATAGGCTATAATGAATGAGATTAGGGAGGACCTGTGAGAAGACAGGATCGTTTAGAAGATCTAGTGATGGGAGATGGTAAACCTAATCCACCATAGGGATCTCAACCCAAAGATAATTTACCTGATCTTGAGGCTTATATTCTACAGATTTGTATAGGAAGATTCAGTAAACATCAACCTCTTATCATCAAAGGGAAGAAGTTTGATCCTTAACAAGCTGAAGACTAGCTATTAGTAGTAGAGAAAATTTTCAAAATCCTGGTTTGCCCTAATGATATTAAGGTCCTGTTGGCAATTTATAAGCTGGAAGGTGATACTAATAGATGGTGGAAGAATACCGAATTGATTCTTTAGGGAAGGAATATTCCAGTAATGTTGAAATTAGTCCAAGAGAAATTCAACGAGAAGTATTATCCCTATTTAGTCAAGCTAGAAAAGGAGAAAGAGTTCCTTAACATACAATATAATGACAGAGAAAGCCATGACTAGTACTTAGCTCGCTACATCTAGTTGTCTCGATATTCTGTATACCTTAAACATTGGGATGACGAGGAGTGGAGCTCAGACATGATGATACTGGGGCTAAAACTAGAGCTGAGAGAGAAATTGGTCTCTAAACACTTTACAATATTCAATAAGGTAGTTGAAGAGTGCCGAATTACTAAGACTGACTTGTTAAACTTGTGTTCTGATAGAAGCAACCTTAATAGATGTGCATCTGGTAGCGGGGGTTCATCCAAGAAATTTAAGGATCAGGGTAGACCATTCAGAGGGGACAATAAAAGACCAAATCAAGCTGGCGGCCACGACGGCCAGAGTTCCTTAGGAAGTAGAACCTGCTGGCGTTGTCACAAGCCATACAACCCTGACAAAGCTTGTAATTCTACTTTATTAAGGCTGGATCTAGCTAGATAGTCCACTTGTTATATATGTCATAAACCAGGGCATTTTGCTAGAGATTGTCCACATAAGCACCAGCCAGAGGAGACGAGGCCCAGAGTTCTGGGCAGGATCAATTCTATAATGCAGAAGGAAGCTAGAAAGTCTCTTAAACTGATACAAGTACGGTTTCCCTTAATGGCAACTCAGTACAAGTCATGTATGATTCGGGTGCTAGTCATTCATCCATTACATATGATTATGTGAGATGGCTAGGCATGAGTGTACACAAATTCCTGTATGACCTAGTTGTATCTTTACCCATGGGAGTTAAAGTTGTCACGGCTGATGTCTGTTTAAGTTGTGTGATTAATTCTGAGGGGCGCGAGTCAACAATGGATCTAATCTATCTACCGTTGTAAGGCTTACAAGTAATCCTCAGTAATGATTGGTGGACAATCAATAGTATGTTGCTCGACTGCAGAGACAAAAGGGATATATATCTTAATCGGTAACCACAGACCAGCACAAAAATCAACCTTAATTTTCTTTCAATAGTTAAGGCAGAGAGATGTCTGCATAAAGGTTATCAGGGGTACATAGTGTTCTTCTCTATGCAATCAGAAGCAAGAACAACATTGAAGTGTATCCTTGTAGTAAATGCATATCCAGATGTGATTTCAAAGGATATCAGCGGATTACCAATAGACAGGGAAGTGAAGTTTATTATTGACCTTAAGCCTGGATCAAGACCAATATCTAAAGTCCCATATAGAATGGCTCCAAGTGAAATGGAAGAATTGAAAAAGTAGATAGAGGATCTTTTACAGAAAGGGTTTATTTGACCCAGTGTTTCACTATGGGGAGCTCCAGTACTCTTTGTCAAAAAGAAAGACAGAAGCTTACAACTCTGAATTGATTACAGGGAGATAAAAAATGGTAACAGCCAAGAACAAATACCCATATCCCAGAATAGATGATTTACTCGATCAATTATCTGGTTCCTGTGTATTTTTAAAGATTGACCTGAGATCAGGGTATCACCAGCTCAGGGTAAAAGTAGAAGATCCATTGAAAACTACTTTTTAGGACTAAATATAGCTATTATGAATTTCTTTTAATGCCATTTTGGCTAATAAATGCACCATCTGTGTTCATGGACTACATGAATCGAATTTTCCATCAATAACTGGACTAATTTGTGGTAGTCTTTATTGATGATAGTTTGGTATACTCATGGAGTAAAATAGAACAAGAGCAACATCTAAGAACAATATTGAACACGTTGAGAGAAAATCAACTCTATGCCAAGTTGAGTAATTGTGAGTTTTGGCTTTCAAAAATTAGATTTTTAGGCCATGTAGTCTCACAGCAAGGGGTCTTGGTATATCCTAGGAAAATGGGAGCAATATTGAATTAGAAGAAGCCAAAGACTGTACTAGAGATACACCGTTTTGGGTTTTATTGGTTATTATCAGTGCTTTATACTAAATATCTCCAGTATAGCTTTGCCTTTGACAAAGTTAAAGAAGAAAACACAACATTTATATAGATGATAGTTGTGAGAGGAGCTTCATAGAGCTGAAACATAAATTAACAACAGCCCTAATGCTGACAATCCTAGATCCATAGTTGACCTTTATTGTCTATATTGATGCCAGTAGGCATAGATTGGGAAGCATTTTAATGCATCATGGTCATGTAGTGGGTTATGCAACGAGACAGTTGAAGCCTCATAAATGGAATTATACCACACATTATCTTGAGTTAGTGGCAGTTGTGTTTACGTTAAAGATCTGGAGACATTATCTTTATAATGTCACATAGAACTGTACTGTGACCATAATAGCTTGAAATATCAAATAATCAGAAAGAGCTCAATTGAGACAATACAGATAGATGGAGCTGCTTAAGGACTACAATCTGAAGATCAAGTACCATCCAGGAAAGGCTATCTATGTTGTTGACGCATTGAGCCATAAAACAGTATAGGTAGCTGTTAGATCCTATATCTTTTGATGATAACAAAGACTAAATTAATGACAATAAACAAAGAGGTTTGAACAAAATAACTAAGCTCTCCATAGCAGGCAAGATCATTACTTGAGTATGATGAAGTAAAAGACAGAGTACAGGAGAAAGGAACTCTGTGAGATTTTTGAAGACATTACTCGAGTAAGTCCACAGCTAATGGCCTTTATTACTCGAGGAACCACTCGAGTAATGTGTGAAAAATTATTCCAGAAGCTCTCTGTCAAGAATTACATTGGATTACACAAAGGGATCACTCGAGTAATCTGTATAGTTATTAAAGACATTACCCGAGGGATCACTCGAGTAATCAGAGAAGAAATTATCTAGTAGCTCTCGGCCAAGAAATAAGTGACATTACTTGAAGGGATAAGTAGAGTAATTTGCAAAGTTATTTGAAGCATTACTCGAGGGATCACTTAAGTAATCAGGTTAGCAGAAAAGAAGTTACTCTCAGCCAAGAATTTGATGCCTTTACTCAAGGGATTACTCGAGTAATGAGAGGAGAATTGCAAGCATTACTCGAGGGATCACTCAAGTAATCAGAGATGAAAAGAACAACTTAGTCGAGGGATCGCTCGAGTAAACAAGCATGCAATATATTCTTTGTCATAGTCGTTAAGTTAACTTACTTGAGGGATCACTCCAGTAGCCACTCTAATAATCAGGTCATAGTTGTTGACTTAACTCTCTGCTAAGATTTTTAAAGGCTCACTCAAGTAGCTACTCGAGTAATTAAGCATGATCACTCAAGAAGACACTCAAGTAATGCAGTATAGAAAGCATGATTTTAATCCAATGTTCATTGATTTATTATCTATATGATTAACCTTTCATTGTATTAGTGTCCTAAGTATATTTGCAAAGAAACAATAAAGAGATCATGCATTGAGAGAGAAGTCAAACATATCGTCCGCAACGTCTAAAACGCTTACCTACCGTAAATGGCTATTTTTCAAATTTAAAGAATGGCCAAATAAAGCTGCGTGACTCTAATAGACATCTTTGAAATGCTTCCAAATGACATCACAGATCATCTATATATAGGGAGCATTCAAAAAACATATCATAACAACTGAGAACAAAAACTCACATCGATCAATATATTCTTTGTTCTCTGTCTTCTTATATTCACTCTTTATACTTCAATGATTATATATTTCCTCTATGAGAGAGTTTTTATTACAAACACAATGTTTGTTATTGAGACAACTTAAGGGTGTGTAACCTTGAGTTAGGGGTTAGTTTACAACATGTAAGGGGGAGTGAATGTCTAGTGAAGGAACTTATTGTGTACTGAGGTGCCAAGAACCCACTGAATCTTGGAAGATAGAGTGAAACTCTCAAGGAAGCTCTGAGGATTAGATGTAGGTCATAGTTGTGGCCGAACCAGTATAACTCCCAGTGTACACTTCAGTGATATTTCTCCTTGCTCTTAACTGCTTTACATTTCTAGTTAATTTTTATATATACACAAATCATTTGGTATCACCCAATTCACCCCCCCCCCCTTGGGTGAAATGCTTGTGCTAACAGTAGCAACCTTAATGATTCACGAGCAAAAAGTGATCAAGGATTTCAGAGATCTCCACCTATCCAATCAGATAATGATTTATGGTAGTAATATCAGTTAGGATGAGAATAACTTGAGAACAGTAATTGAAGAAGCTCATATGCAGGATAGATGAGCGCAGTTTATGAAAGATATGATTGATCAAGGAAAAGCTTCGGAATATGACTTGTCATCGAGTAGGCTAGTCAGATACAGAAAGCAGATATATGTTCCACAGCAACCAGAGCTTAAGAAGCAAATCCTGGATGAAGCATATAAGAGTAGGTATACTCTGCACTCAGAAGCAACCAAAATGTATCATGACTTGAAGTCCACATATTGGTGGCCAGGAATGAAGAGAGATGTGACAAGGTTCATTGCTTATTGTCTTACTTGTCAAAAGGTGAAAATTAAGCATCAATGAGATTTTAATATTCACAAAAACCACCTATTTCTTACCAATTAGCATTAACTATTCTCCTGATAAGTTGGCAAAGATTTATATCAAAGAGATCATGAGATTGCATGGTACACCAAAGAGAATCATGTCAGATAGAGATTCTAGCCTGTCTTGAAATCCACGTATTGGTAACTAGGAATGAAGAGAGATGTGACAGGGTTCATTGCTCGTTGTCTTACTTGTTAGAAGGTGAAAATTAAACATCAATGAGATTGTGAGGTTCACAAAAATCACATATTTCCTACCAATCAACATTCACTATTCTTCTAATAAGCTAGAAAAGATTTATATCAAGGAGATTATGAGACTGCACAGTACACCAAAGAGCATCATATCAGATAGAAATGCTCGCTTTACTTCTAATTTATAAAGAGAGTTGCATGAGGATTTAGGTATTAAGCACATGTATAGAACAACCTATCATCGTCAAATAGATGGGCAGACCAAGAGAATAATTCATACACTAGAGCATATGGCGAGGTCATGTGTCCTAAATTTCAAAGACAGTTGGGACCAGTTCCTTCCACTTACAGAGTTTGCGTACAATAATAGTTATTACTCAAGCATTCAAATGGCTCCCTATGAAGCATTGTAAGAAAGGAAGTGTCAGTTGACCTTGTGCTGGATGGAGTTATCTGAGAGGCAGTTTTTAAGACTAAACATAGTTGATCAAACAACTGAATATATCAAGTTCATTAAGTAGAGATTGCTAGCTGTGTAAAGAAGACATATAAGCTATATTGACAAGTGACAGAAACCTCTTAAGTTTGAGGTTGGTGACATGTGTTTATGAAGGTTTCACTAGTTACAGTCATAAGCAGGGCATTAAAAGTGAAGAAACTAAGTTGTAGGTATATTGGTCTGTTTGAGATTTTATCAATGATTGGGCCAGTCACATATTGAATTGTTTTACCCCTAAATATGAGCATATTTACATGATGTTTTCCACATGTCATAGTTTGAGAAATATCAACCTGATCCCGAACATTGAATATTAAGATTTAGGTGTATGGGATGATTTGACATATGAGGTCAGACCTAACCGGATCATTGATTAGTAGGAGAAACAACTTAGACACAGGAGTATCCCATTCATAAAAGTTGTCTAGAAGGGATTATCTCTTAGAGAAGCAACATGGGAAGTAGAGGAAGGCATGCGAAAGCGTTACATAAAATTTAAGAGGAAATATGTATAGCAAATTTTGGGGATAAAATTTTATTTAGGGGGGAGAGTTGAAATATCCAAAAATTCATACACCAAAAATCTAGTGTATATTTGTTTCAATAAATGGAATAAAATGGTGAATTTTGGTGAACTAGAATGTGCTGCAGTGTTATTTCTTGTGATGCAATGAGATTGTCACGCGTTTTTGGATAATCAAAGGATGTCTAATGAATATGAAATTTTTCCAACATAAGAATAGACACTTCAGGCTTTAATTTGATAGGTCATTTAAGTCATTTAGACCTATACATTAAGAGTTATGTATTTTTAAAGTTAGCCAAGTGAAATTAGCAGGTTTCGGTAGCAATGTCCAATAAATGATAATTCTGGAATATTGTGCGACTAGTTGGCTAAAGAAAATATTTTTCCCCAAAAATATACTTTATAATGGTTACATAGCCTTTGGAATCACATCAATTAGACATTTATAAGTAAAGACATGAATTTTCAAAGTTTGATGAAAATTCAATTAGCTTGTGTGAAAGTCACAAAATGTGAGGTCAAAATGGTAATTTTCCAACAAAGCAAGAAGCTAATTATTTTTCCCTTCTCTTAGGATATATTTCAGCCAAAAAGAGATATGAAGAGGAAAAAATAATAAATTGAAAATAAATATCCCATTTGGAGCAATTTTTGGTATGTGGTCAAAATAAAAACAAAAAGGGATAATAAGAAAGTCAAATATTTCAAATCTAATTAAATTTATGTGGAAGATGATAAAAATGATAATTGAAGACATATATTATTACTCCCTCCTAAAGCTCAATTTCGGCCAAGTAAAAAAGGCCAAGGGAAAAGATGATGATAATTAAAACAATTGGCATTTGTTAAATTGCCATAAAATATAATAAAGAAAGGAGGTGTAGGGTATTTGTTTTATAAGGATGTTCTCTTTCCATAAGCCTTCACTTTTGGCCAAACAGAGAGAGAGAGAGAGAGAGAGAGAGAGTTAGAAGAAGAGGAGGAAAGAACATAGAAGAAGAGAGAACTCAAGAAGAAAATCCAAGGTAAGTAGGTTGAAATCTTGGTGTTTAAGCCTTCTAGTTCATGCATGATCACTTCTAACCTCTATATCTTAATGAATATGGCTTGTTACAAGGAAAAAACAAGAGGAAGGAGAGAGGGAGGTGTACGGTTAGAGAGAGAAAGAATGAGAAATCAAATGGTAACCACAAATAACCTTGTTTTCTTGTGAATTCAAGGTTATATGGTTGTTGTTGTTGTTGTTGTTGTGGATTGCTTGTTTGGTTTGTTTTACCTTGTTTTTTAATTTTGGATGATGAAACCCTAAGGGGTTATCCTGCCTAATTTTCCATTGATCATGTCTAATAGGTGTTTAAGTGGTTAAATAAGTAATTAGAAGTGAAAAGAAAAGGATTAGATGGCTGGAATCAAGAAAACAATTTTTCCTAATGTCTTTATGACTTTCAGCTAGACCTCGTTCAAGGCGTTAGGGCTAGAATTTTGTATTTTTGATAATTCCATTGTATTTAGAATGGAAAATTGTGTAGGGTATATGTTAAGTGTGAAGAGTGAAAAGCATTAGAATGTAAAATGTCAAAAATACTCTAAAAACCATAAGTTAGGGGTTGTAAGGGAATATTTGTCGTTTGGGACTGAATTTTTCCAATGTGAGGTCAAAAATGGATTTTAAATGCAAAATTGTGTAGCCCAGGCCATAACTTTTGGAAAAGTATAGTTGGATCAGGTATAAAAGGACCTGAACCGGTTCCCCTAAGGTATTTTAGTCATTTTGTAGTTTTAAGCTAAGATAACCAACAAAATGTGTTTAGAGTAATACATGCATGAATAATAACTCATTTCTTGTAAATTTAGAATTTTAGGACCAGACAGTCATGCCCAAGCCAGATCAAAATCAAGGACCAATTGAGTGTCAAAAAGGGGTTTGAGGTAGTAACTATATCTTTCATAAACTATGTGAATATTTATATGCTTTATGTATGCCATCTTCTATGATATGAACACTGTATTGCCGAGTAGGGCATTGTGTGAGGAGGTACATTTACCTAGTTGTGAGCAAGAACCCAACCGAGGTTTACGATTAGAAGGGAGTAGCCCTGAATCATGTACACATGCCGTATTGTTTGTGTTATTATGATGTTGCATTACATGGTGTATCGCATATTTTTCTATCGCATATTAAGATTCTTTTGAATCTCACCCTTTTTCAAATTTAAAAATATTCTAGCAGAAGATAGTGGCTTGAAGGGTAAAAGCATCAATGCTAGCGATTGAGGGCCTAGTAAAGATCAGCAGATTTTGTTGGTTATCTTAGTGTTGGTTAATTTTTGAGGATATTGTAAATATTTTTCAAACCCTATCGAGTAGTCCTGTATTATAATACAAGTACTAGTATCAGTATGCATGTGTTATTTCTATTTGCCTACCAAACTATGCGTTATTTACTCTGCCAATATCAAAATGTTAAGGGGTTTGACAAGTTGTATTTCTATTACTTTAGGTAGATGACATCCTACTCATTAGAAATGACATTCCTACCTTGATGAGTGTCAAGTATTGGTTAGGAAAGTGTTTCTTGATGAAAGACTTAGGTGAATCCACCTATATGCTAGGGATTAGGATCTATAGAGATAGATCTAAGAGACTAATAGGCCTAAGTCAGAGCACATATATAGACAAGATACTGCATAGGTTAGTATGCAGGATTCAAAATTGGGTTACATGCCTATGTTTTATGGCATCCATCTTAGCAAGGCTCTATATCCTAGTACACTTGATCAGCGAGATCACATAAGTAAAGTTCCATATGCCTCGACCATTGGATCCATCATGTATGACATGTTATATACTTGAACACATGTCTTATTTGCCTAAGTATGACTAGCAAATATCAACAAGATCTTGTTGAGGGTCATTGGACTGCTGTCAAGAATATCTTAAAGTACTTAAGAAGAACTAGGGACTTCTTCTTGGTATATGGTGGATTAGATGATAAGCTTTGTGTAACTGGTTACAATGATGCATGTTTCCAAACTAACCAAGATGACCTTAAATCACAATCTGGATACATATTCCTCCTTAATGGTGGAGCAGTAAGCTGGAAATAGCAGATTCTGCAATAGAAGTTGAGTCAATAGTAGCATCGGATGTAGCTGAGGAATCCATTTGGTTCAAAAAGTTCATTACTAAACTAGGGGTGGTACCTGCTATCTCAAATCTAATAGATTTGTTCTGTGACAACAGTGGTGCTATTACATAGGCCAAAGAGCCTAAGTCATATCAAAGGACCAAGCATACACTCAGGCAATTTCATCTCATTAAAGAAATGAATGATAGAGGTAACATAACAATATGTAAAGTAGCAGGAGAAGATAATGTTGCTGATCCTTTGAGCAAGCTGCTTATAAAGGCAAAGCATGAGCATCATGTTAGGACAACAAGAATTAGGCAAATTTATGACTGTACCTAGTGTAAGTAGGAGGATGTTGGCAATCGTGCCTGATGGGCCAATGTTGTACTTTGAACATTATTATTAAATCAACATCTCTATTTTGTTATCATATTATTTACATGTTTACTGTGATAACTATTCATGGATAAAACATAATGATTGTCTTAAATGTTCGTGGCCAGTCATCTATGTGGGAGCAAAGATGAAATAAGACCAGTATCACTTTGAAGAGGTATAGAGATATGAATCAAAGTCCTAGGCACTTAAAAGATTACAAGGTATTGGACCAACCCGCTATAAGAAAGTTGTATGGATCAAGTCATAAGCTTGTCTCATGTATAATCACGCACTATACTCTTTAACCTGAGATTATCATGGATTCCTACATGAGAATCGCTCAGCTTTAACCTAGTCAAAAGCTACATTTGACCAGGTGATGATAAAGGCTATGTTTGGGCTTGATGGTTTTCATGCAAATGAATGTGAATGGTCAAGATAGAATTTGTCCCTCTTATTAGTAGAGAGATATTATTGGTCCTCTCGATGAGTGAGTCTGAGAAATGTATGGCCATACTATGTTGGAAAGGATTTTCCATTTCTATAGTCAAACTCCTCAGGGATCGAGAAAGTAATGGTCAGGAATATGAGGATGACATTCTCCATGCCTCATCCTTGATCAAAATATCGTGTGACAAAAGGAACGTAATATGGTTGTATGATAGGTTGCATTGGTTTATCAATCCTCATATGAATTAGGTAGTCATAATGTCTTTCTAGAGGCTGCTTATGACTTGTGGGTTAGTATAGTCATTGGCCCACTGCCAACTTCTTATAGGCCTACAGGGTCGCACACAAAAATAACCCAACACGAGCTATAATGTCCAACTTCATTAAATCTAAGGTATCTCTAAATTTAATGATTGTAATGGTTAATCTAGGGTAGATGAATATATATAAATATATATTTGAAAAGGAAATTAATAATATTATATATACATATATGTATTTTCGAAATACATATATATTTATATATATATATTAGATATGATAATATTATTATATTGTGTTAGTTTTAAATTTATTTTTATTTGATAAATTAAATTTAATAACTAAGACAACAAGCATATAATATTTCAGATTTAATTTATAAAGATAAATTAAATCTATTTCCATGGGCTTTTATTCAGATTAAATAAATATGTTAAATTAAAATTGTTGGACAGATTTAATTAAACCATATTTATTTAATTTTCCTATCAAAAAACAATTAAGTGTTAATTGATATGATATGGATTTTGAAATTAATTAAGATTAATTTTAAAAATCCAATATCCATCATAAAATATAAAGCCCTAAATAGTTATTTAAAAGGGTGAGTTAGGGTTTTCTATGTGTGATAAAAAAGATAAATAGAGCCATGAGAAAGAAAACTCCAGAGAATGATGTTGGTGGCGCCAGCAAGCTACTCATGTTGGATTCCAATTCGTGTGGATATTGGTAGAGGGAGATGATTCAAGTTGTTAGCTCCTTGAGATCGAAAAGAAAGACTGAACCATAAGAAAGGTATGCTTATCTACTACTTGATTTAAACACCGGTGACAGATCCGCAGTTGGGATTAGAAAAATTTTGAATTTTATTTTTTCATTGTGCCTACCAATCCCAACACTCTTAGGATAAATATAGAATTTTTCTTGAAATCGCTTTGCCATTGTTAAAAGCTCACTTGAAAGA
This sequence comes from Inga laurina, assembly GCA_963855925.1. NCBI lineage: Eukaryota > Viridiplantae > Streptophyta > Magnoliopsida > Fabales > Fabaceae > Inga > Inga laurina. The sequence continues at coordinate 28,101,662 of OY979702.1, read as the reverse complement.
AAGAATTGCTTATGTAGGATGATATCCACTAGAGGATTTCATAGGATGTAGGAGAGGTTGAAACTCACACTAGTATTGAATATTCATGATCTGAGAATACAACATGTGTGGTCTGTCGAGAATGCGACTCGTATCCTTGTGGACACGTTTTCTAGATAGAAGAAACTGAGACTCTAAAGAAGCAAAACCATAAGGGTAAGGGCTAGGCTAGCCACCAAAGTGGACAATATCTACGTGGTGAGTGGCAGAAGTGACCAATATGGTCTGCAGTGAAATGACAAAGAAAGGATTGGTGTAACACCCCGATTTTCGATTAAGGGCTAATGGCATTGAGATTGATTGTAAAATTGTGTAATTAAATATTTTGGGAGAAATATGATGTGAATTTGGTGTAAATGTGTGTGGTATTTGAGATCAAGGGATGAGATGTTGCCAAGTGGCATTATGGTGGACCATAGGATGAGGCATAAGAGACAAAAACCACTTTTTTCTCTCTCCTCTCTCTCCTATGCGTTTTTGGGGGCAGATTTTTCTGCACTCTTCCTCATCTTCATGATCACACACTCATCTCTCTCTTCTCTCTTCATTTCCTCCATTGTTGGCCAAGAGAGAGAAAAGAAGGGTTGGATTTGAGGTAAGCAAATGGCCTCAAATGCCAAAATGCTCTTCATTAACATTGTTCCTTGAGCTAAGAGCTTTCATCCTATGGTTTTAGATTCTCCATTGGTGGTGATTGAGGAATCACGAAATTATGAACTTGGGAGAATCATGAAGTGCCTTTGGGAAAGTTGTTGAGGTGAGTGAAAGCTTCCTTCTCATATAAGATTTGTGGCCATTGATTAGGCCTTAAATTTCTGGAATTTTAGCCCTAATTTCGTGATTTAGGGTCTTGTGGTGTTTGAATTATTGTTGTCATGGAATTAGTGCCTTGTTAAGTGTTTTGAATGAATGGTATTGAATTGAAGCTTAAATGTGAAGTTTGGCACTTTTTGTGTTGGTTTTATGCTTTGGTCAAAACAGGGCATATAAATGGGTTGTGAATTTGGTCATTTTGAGGTTACCATTGTGTTCCTTGAGTGATTTTGTGTGGGAATAAGCTTGGTTATTAATTTTGGAGTTATTGAACACTTTGGTAGAAAATTGGAAATCTGTTTGGTTTAAGCTCTGTTTTGTGCAGTAATTTTGTATGAGCGTTTTGAATGACCAAATGGTATTGGAAAATTCTGAAACTTTCCAGTCTTAAAGTCCACACCCCAAGCTTCAAAATGGGCACATAATTTGTGCCATTTCGTTTTGTCTACTGTGAGTTATAGCTGTCCAAAGTTTGAGGTCGAAAATGGATTCTGTTTTGGGACAGTCTTGAGTTTTTGGTGATTCTGTATTTGTGTGGTGATTTCCAGTGAAGGGCTATATTTTTCCTTGAAAGAGGACTTATATACCTTTCTTTTGGCTTTGGAATCACCTCATTTCTATTTTTGTGGAATTAGTTATGATTTTTGGAAGTTCAGCCAAGAAACAGGATTTTCTGGGCCGCGGCCCGAGGATGCTGGGCCGCAGCCCAAATGTTTCTGGGCAGTTTTGGGCCGCAGCCCACGGATTTTGGGCCGCGGCCCACCCCCAAAAATCAGTGTTTTGCACTTTTCAAAGGAGATCTTTGGTCAAGTGTTTCCCAAGCCTTTAGGCATATGTTTGGGCTTTAATTAGCCTCCTAAAGGTCGTGAATGATAACCAACTTAAGTGTTTGAGAGTTAAGGAATTGGAAAAGGGATTAACCCTATGTCCTTGTTTGGTTATAGGGTTGGATAGTCGCCCTGATCGTGGTTTGGTGTTCGTATTGTTGTAAGCAGCTGTGCTGGAGCTTACGTGGAAAGAGTGTAGGGAACTTACCTCTCCTGCATGTATTGATAATTGTATTTGTGTATTGATGCATGTTATTGCTTTGCGTGATTATGTGAGACATGTATGAATGATTGTAGCTCTGTTTCTAGTTATGCTATGGCCATGAGTATGTTGTTGAAACATTGAGCATGCGGATATATCATGATGTGAACATGAGTTATTGTGATGCAAGCATGTCATGCATTGAATACTTATCTTGCATGCATATTGGTATGTGTTTCCTACTGAGATTCCCCAGAATCTCACCCTCCCCTATCAACATTTTAGACAGGGAAGGAAGATTGAGGATGAAGCAAGCATCCAAGGACGAAGAGGACTCGTTTCTGGATGAGAGCTTAGTAGTTGGTTATCAATGCGTAATTGGGATTATGTATTTGTTTATATGGATCAATACTGGAGTATGTATTCGAGTAGGTTGTGTAATCCCTATTGGTTGAATTGTACGGGCTAATGTGCCCTATGATTAGTGAGCGAAGATATGATTCCGGGATTGCCGGAAATTTATATTGCGTACTCTGATATTTGTATAAATGTAATTTATCTTCGCGTAGTAATTATATTCGGAGTGTAAATATGAGACCGTGTTTTTAATAATTTCGAAATGTAATTGTGAAAACCCCGTCTGGTTGATGGGTTTATAAATGATGTTTTGTCTTATTGGTCTCTATTTCACGTTAATTGCATAATCCGGATATTAATTACGGCAGGGGGTTACAATTGGCATATGTCTTGGTAAAGAAGGATGGAATAGTAGTATGTCCCTCTCAAGTTGAAACATCATGAGATAAATTACTCTACTCATGAATTAGAGCTAATAGCGATTATGTTTTCTTTGAAAATGTGACATCACTATTTTGTATGGTGTGATTGTGAAAATGTACTGCGACCACAGGAATTTTAAATATTTGAAAAATCAGAAAAGTTGAATAAGAGACAACATAGATGAATGGAAAAGCAATGATGTGAATTGTAATATCCTGAATTTTGGGACTAAAGACTAAAGAATATACCTGAATAAAGTAGACTACTAAGCCCAGTTCAAGAAGAGTGAAAAGAATGTCCAAGAGTCATAATAACTTTTACAGACTAGTTTGGAAACTAAATTATAGGATTTAGTTCCAAATAGTCAGGGGATAACACCTAACCCTTTTTTCTAAAGTTAAATTGGTTCTAAATCCTAACTTAGATCCAAAAGAGAGGAAATGGCATCTTGGAAGAAGAAAGGAATAGAGACAAAAATAAAGAAAGAACTAATGACAACTTAATGAATGTTGCCATAATCAAGGGCAAAAAAGTCAATTGTCATTTGATCTTGAGGTCAAAATTGGATGACAAAATAAAGAGCCAAGATTTTCTCTTCAAAAGAAAGAAGTAATTATAAGAATGAAGACCAAATCATCTCTCACTTTTTGGTTATAAAAAACGTCCAAAAGAGGGGCAAAACAAGGAAGAAGAACTTTGGTCAAAAAATCAAAGTTTTAACTTGGAAAATTTTGGACCAATGGCAAGGCAATTAGTCAACAAATTATTTCCCACATGGCAACCATATTTTCATCCAAAAAGGGGCATGAAAGAAGGAAAGGAAATCAATAATATTACCATGGTAAATTATCAAACAGAGAAAATAAACTTGGCTTGTGCAAGAAGGAGAAATTGTGGCCACATGATTAATTCTTTTCCTTATTTCTTTAGGCCAATTTTAGCCAAGTATTGTAGACAAAAGGGAGAGAAAAATCTGATTATTTCAACTCTCTTCTCTCTCTCAAAATTTCATCTAAGAGAATGAGGAAGGGAAGAATAAGAAGACAAGAAGTAAAGGTAACCTTCTAGCTAGATTTTCTCCAACTTAACACTTCTATGGCTCAAATACTCTTCATAAATATTGCTCCCTTTGATGAGAGCTTAATTTCTATGGTTTTAGAATTTCAAGGGGAGGTGTTTTGAGTCTTCTATCAAGAGTCAAACTTGGAGAATCAAGAGAAGAGCTCAAGAAAGTGCTAAAAGTGAGTAAGAGCAACATTTTGATATATATGTTGTCTTGGTTGGTTGAGTTTTGGTGGGTTGTTTTGGCTTTGTAGAATTTTGATCTTTTAAGGTTTGATAGGGTTCATGAAGCTTTCATCATATACATGTGATTATATGTTGTTTTGGAAGCAAATAAACTAAGTTTGGTGATTGAAATGTGAATTGCTAACTTGCGGCATCAAACCCTAATTTCTGGTCAGAACTGGGCATTAATAAGGAGGATGATTTTGCTATTTTTGATGTTTTCAAAAGGTTCTTTGGGTAAAATTTTGTAGGAATTGGTAGTTGGCACAATTTTAAAAAGAATGGATTTGAATTTCAAAACTTGGAATGTTGCTGCTAGTTAGGGTTTCCCTATGTGGCAGAGGTTTACATTTTGTTTAGAATAGACAAATGATATCCAATGCCTGTGATATTTTATAGAATGAAAGTGGACTTATTAATCTTTAATTTTATAGGTTATATAGGTCATTTGGAATTGTATATTAAGAGTTATGAATTTTGAAGTTAGTTATTTGAAAACTGACATGTTTCTAGGCAGTGTCCAATAACTGGTAATTCTGGATTGATGTGCTTCCAATTGACTAAAGGAAATATTTTTCCTTGAAAATAGACTTAATAAGGGTCACTTAGCCTTTAGAACCACTGTAATTGAACATATGTACATAAAGATACGAATTTTCAAAGTTGGTTGAAAATTCTGACAGTTTATCTTTAATATGTGAAAATAAAAAGTAATGGCAACCATGTAATTGCCTAGAACTCTAAAGGTAGAAATAACCAATTTGGGTTAGTTTGACCTTAATGGTCTTTCATTTGACTAAGTTAAGTAACCCTAATGATATGATTATATATTTTGGGCTATGAGAAATCAAGAAAGAAAAAGAATGGAAGAGTTTTCAATAAGCTACAATGGTTGGAGGAAAAGGGGACAAGAAGAGGACATAAGTCCAAAAGCTAGAGAACTTTCCTAACTTGCATAACTTGATTTGTGTCCTTGTGTATTGATGTGTTAATTGCTTAGATGAATTGTATGAAGCATATGTGAATGAGTAAAGCTCTATTTTACTTATACTACGACCACTAGTGTAATGTGTTAAACATTGAGCTTGCATACATGTCATTATGTTGGCATAAATTTATGTAAATAAGCATGTAATGCACAAAGCATTTCTTCTATGCATTTGTTAGCACTGTCCACTATTAGGATTCTCTTGAATCTCACTCTCCCTCACCTAACCATATAGGAATGATGAGTACAGGTGAAGAAGACATGAAGATATGCCAAGGGGAAATACGAAGGCTAATTGAAGATTGAAGTGCAATGCACTATTTATGTATTAGACTTAAACACTTTGGTGTATATTTGTATACGAATAAGGTAAGAACGAGCAAAGAAATACGTCAGTATTTATAAAAGAAATTAAGAGACGATGAGTCACTAAGAAGTTGTGAACCACTCTATATGGTTTAAAAATTTTTAAAATATTATAAAAATCCTACTAAACTATAGGTTCAAGTCCTGTTTTTACTTGGGAATTGAAAAAGTCTTGAAAAGAATATCGTTTAATGGTTCGAATTAGTTGTGTAAAACTCATCAGAACGATTATGGAAAATACGATGTTACACTTATGGTATCAGAATAGTGATTCTAGAAATAGAATTGTCAGCTTAGAGTTAGAGGTCTAGTTAGGGCAAAGGGTCCTGACTTTAGGATATATTCTATACTCATGTGAATAGTATAGTGATCTTCTAATAGTGTTACTATAACTAGGAGTTATGAATAGCAGAGGAAACTAGAAAGTTAAACCACCCTTATATGTTAACCAACTTGTAAAAGGAAGGGGTAGAGGTATCGATACCTAAGTGATAGTACCAATGGTATCAGAGAACAGTGGTATCAGTACACACATAGGCGATACCAATACCTAGTTGGTGGTATCGATGGTACCAGTACACATAGTAATGATACTAGCACTCATAAAAGTAGTATCAGGATGTTATCCGTGGTATCAAGGTCATATTAGTAGTATCAGATAGCAGTGGTATTAGTGCAATAGAGGGGGTGCCAATACTTAGTTGGTAGTATCAGTGGTACTAATGAACTTGAGAGCGGTATCAATGCATGTAATAGTGGTATAAGAACACCAATGGCATCGGTTCTGATAATGGTATCAGAATTGATATTATGCACGATAAGTGAGAACAAGGGTAGGCAAATGTATGACATGGGCCTATGGTATATGATACTAAGTTAGAATGCAATTTAGATCCTGGGTTAATCGTGCTCAGGTAAGAAAAATCCAGGAATGAGTTATCCTTAGGAAGTACCTTAGAAATTTGAAACCTGTGACTAAAGGTTAAAATCTATAAAGGTATGTAGGTATGATATGTGATGCTATAGGGGAGTAATGATTATACCATATATTGATTCTAGAGGATCCAATCTGATAGTACTGAAGGTTCAGGATAGGTTTGAATCAAATCTAAAATGAAATAGTGCTTAGGTCAACATGTAAATCAGGTTGCACTATTTTTGTATTTCATGATGAAATTTTAAACCTTGTGAACCTTATGGATAGTATTGAGCCTTCAGAAATGTTCTAAGGATATTACCCGAATACTGAAAAGGTTAGAATAGTCGCTATTGATCCTGATTCTTAGCGTACCTGTTAGGTACAATTGAGACAAATGATTTTCGATCAATGTAATGTTGAAGTTCTAAAGTTAGTGATAAACCTAAAAGTTGGATATCTACCTAACATCTAGAGAAGGGTTACCAAGTGAATCGTAACCCAAGAATCAACTGTTAAATTCTGATTCCTTAAGAATTGAGATGGCCCAGAACGGTCAAGGTATTTGAGCATGAATGCCCAAACGATATAAAAATGATTTGATGTACTAGCATATGGTACAGAAATGAGCATGAGGTTTCTGGAGGCTACTAGTTGCTAATCTAGCATAGGAAAATATCTTAATCATAGAATATTCCCTTAGAGTTGTGTTTATGCTTAGAGCTAAACCGTTATTGAAAGTCCATATAGAATGACCCCAAATAACATGGGAGATTAAAGAAGATTGCAAAACTGCTAGAGAAGAAGGACCTTATGAGATCTGGATTCCAGTTACAATAGTACTTCCATTCATAGACGACCAACCAAAAAGAGCTACCTACAGAGGATTTTGATCAGAAAGGGCTACCTTTGGAGAGTTTTGATTATAAAGGACTACCTATGGAGAGTTCTTACCTAAGGGGCTGACCAGTCAAGTAACTAAGTGAAGCATCGAGTGTTGTACCATAGTAGAGCCACCATGCTTCTAATCATAGTGTGCAGCCGCCGTGACATCAAACCTCAAGGTAAAGCCACCTTCACTTTGAACTGTAGAGTAGAGCTATGGGAATGTTGACTCCCAACAGCGGTGCATTTTTAATAAGAGTTTCCTTGAGAGAAGGGTTTATATGACCTAGTGAATCGCCTTGGGGTGCTCTAGTATCGTTTGTAGAAAGAAAGATGGGAAGGAAATTAAGGAAGAACATGCTTGATAGTATAAAGGAAAACAACTCTTGCTTTCATATTTTGTGTAATGGTTTTGCATGTTTGTGTTTACCATCGGATATATTTGTGTTATGAATATATGGTGAGCAGTAAGACCTATTGAGCCAGCGTGTCCTTAGGAAGTTAGACCCAATGGGCAGAGGCCCGAGGCTGTAAGTCCCTAATGCCTATTGCATAGGGGTGATTCCCTGCGTAGTAAGACCTGATAAGTATTCAGAATTTGCAGGGCGGTCACTTGGGTTCTATTGCGTCATTGGATGCCTAAGCCATGAAAATTACTATTGAGCCAGCGTGTCCTTAGGAAGTTAGACACTCGAGGCCATGTGATTTGTATATTATGCATGAGCAGTCACATAGGATATGTTGTGCGGTTAGACACTGGGGGCCATATGATTTGTTATGATATCTAAACGCTCGCAGGATGCTTGTAGTTGGATGGTTTATTTTGCATGATTCGAGAACATTACATAAGTATATGAAGGGTTTAAGTAGCAAGAGTTAGAACTTAGGATGAATTCACTAAACTCGATAGCTAATGAGCTGTGTGCCTAGGTAGCTAAACTCGATATGCATTCAACAAAGATGATGGATTATATGTCCAAAGGCTAAAAGACCTAAGGGACTATTATGTCCTTAGGCTAACAGAATGTTTTGTGTTTGAAAATTGTGCTGAGTAGAAACTTGAGGCGGTAAGACCTAGTATGCAAATTTGCATGCGTCAAAGGCCTTGGGCTATAAGACCTAATTGCCTAGTACAGTGATATTAGACCAGTATGTCCAAAGTACACCTTGAGGCTGGCAGAATATTAAGACTATTCTAGGTTTTAGCCAAGGTAGTAAGTCCTGAGTTACCTATGCCATAGGGGTGATTCCCTGGGTAGTAAGACAGGAATGCCCAGCGCTGTGGGAGTAGAATGAGTTGTTAAGCTTGATATGCATATAGTGTGATCCAAGCAGAGTCCCAAAGAGACTGTAGGGCTTGATATTGTGATCCGGATAGAGTCCCAAAGAGGCTGTAAGTCCTGGTATGCAGGTAAGGCAAATATTGTCGTTAATGCTTTGAGTAGAAAGGCGATGCATGTAGTAGTTATGATGATTCGAGATAAAAAGTTGTTGGAAGAATTCAGAGATTTAAATCTATCAAATCAAGTATTTATGAGTATGATGAACCAAATGAAGCACTCCTTACTATCTACAATGTTAGCTAGGAGGAGAATGGTTTTGAGAATGGAAATTGAAGAAGCTCAGAGGCAAGATAGAAGAGCAATGTATGTCTAGGACATGATTAGTCAAGGTGTAACTCAAAATCATGATATTTCACCAAACGAGTTAGTCATATTTCATAAAAGAATTTATGTTCCCCTAAAGGCTAATTTGACAAAAAAAAATCCTAGATGAGACTCACAAAAGCAGATATACTCTCCATCTAGGTGTGACTAAAATGTATCACAACTTGAAGTCTATATACTAGTGGCCAGGGCTGAAGAATGATATAACCAAGTATGTTGCAAGATGTCTTACCTACCAAAAGGTCAAAATTGAATATCAACGACCACCAGGACTTCTGAAAAGCCCCAAAATTTCAAAGTGGAAGTGGTAAAGTATTACTATGGATTTGGTGGTGGAATTACGAAGGATCAGAAAATACGAGGCAATATGGGTAATTGTTGACCGATTTACCAAGTCAGCCACTTCCTACCTATTAATGCTGGTTATTCTCCTGAGAAGCTAGCAGAAATTTATATAAAGGAGATAATCCAACTGCATGGTACATTGAAGAGTATTATCTCTTATAGAGATCCTGATTCACATCCCGATTCTGGAAAGCTTTACACGAAGCTTTAGGTACGAGTTGAGATTCAGTACAGCCTATTACCCATAAACATATGGCCAGTCAGAACAAACTATACAAACACTAGAAGACAAGTTACGTGTATTTGTTATGGATTTTAAGGGGAATTGGGATCATTTCCTTCCACTTACTGAGTTCGCTTATAACAACAGCTATCATGCGAGCATCTAAATGGCTCCGTAAGAAGTATATCATGGATGAAAATGACAGTCACCTCTTTATTGGACAAAACTATCATAGAGAAGATTGTATAGACCAGATCTAATTGATCAAACTTTGGAACAAATAAAGACTATCAGAAAAAGGCTCCTTGCAGTTACGCTGACAAAACAAGAAGACCTCTAGAACTTGAAGTTGTAGATCATGTGTTCTTGAAAGTGTCACCTGTCATTGGAATTCATAAAGCAATAAAAAGGAAGAAGCTGAGTCCTCGTATTATCGGACCTTTTAAAATACTAACGAGAATTGGGCCAGTAGCTTATTGAATAGCCCTACCTCCTAATTTGAGCAAACTCTATGACATATTTCATGTCTCCCAATTGAAGAAGTACCAACCGAACCCCGAGCATGTGATCGAGTATGAAGATATTGAGGTATAAGAGAATAATGCCTTTGAAGTAGAGCCAGAGTGAATCATTGACTGACAATGAAATGGCTTAGAAACTAAAGCATACCATTCATGAAAGTGGTCGGGAAGGGTTTGTCTCCAAGAAAGGCGACATGAGAAGCAGAAAAAGACATAAAGAAACGTTACCCAGAGCATATGCCTTCGAATATGTAACAAATTTCAAGGACAAAATTTATTGTATGGGGGGAGAATTGTAATATCCCAAAATATGTGCAAGGGCTCAATGACTCAAGAGGAAATATAAATGATATTAGAAAAACACTTTAGGGAATAAAGTGTGAATTATGACCCAAATTAATCGTAGAAAATGCCCAAACCTATTATTTAAATTCAATTATGATACAAAAAAAAACTTGAAATTGAAAGAAAGACAGAATGGAGCATAAAAATGGAAAAAGAAATTAAATAAAATATCAAATGGAAATTTAATTAAAATGGCCATAGTTAGGGGCAAAAAGGGAAAGAAAGGAATTACTGGTCAATTAGTCAAGCAATTTCCTCTCATCTTAGAAAAAGAAATTGGTCAATAATCAAAGGAAAATGAGGGATTACTAAATGGCTAACTAAACTAGTTGTAGTAACTAAATTAGTTACTTACTTCTTGAGAAACCATGAGCTAGTGACAAGTGTCACATTGAGAGCTAAGTCTTTGCGTTTGGTGAAAAAGGACACTTAATACTCCCTCTCTCCTCTCCATTTTGGACAAAAGCATGGGAGGGCCTGAAGTTAGTGCATTTTCATCATCTCACACTCTCTCTTTAGGCTCTCAAATTTGTCTAGCAAGGAAAGAAGAAAGAGAAAAGTAAATAGTAACTTTTCTTAAGTTCAATCTCAAATATCACTATCGAATTGACATTTTTAGCTGAAAACCCTTCTATAATCTTCTTCTCCACCTCATAGGCTTCATTTCTATGGCTTTAGAATTTTATTTGGAGGTGTCTGGTGACCTTTTGCTAGACAAAGTACTACCAGATTTCAGAATAGGTTGCAAAACGCGTAGAGGTAAGCATAGCTTTCATTTTGAATTGATTGGTTTGTTGTTCGAATGAGTTTTTATGAGGGTTAAGGCACTATTCATTTTCATCTAGGGGTGTTTTTAAATTTTAATTATATTTTAATCATGTTTTTATGGTTAGATGATAATTTATGATGTGGACTGAGTTGTTGGAAAAAATTTTGTTTTGGTAATTTTGGTTTGCAAGGGGTCTATTTGATGATTTCTAAGAGGTTGAATATTTTTTATTTTGGTGATTTTGACATTACCAATGTGTTTAGAATTCAAAATTGAGTGGGAATAGCCTTGGTTATAAATTCTAAACCACTGGAAATATATATTTCAAAACTTAAATGTTGCTAGTGTGTGTTTTGTGCAGGACAGCGGCTTGCATGATGTTTTTAAATAAGTAAATGATGTCTAAAGATTGTGAGAATTTCCATTCTAAAATGAGATGTGTTGAGCTTTAATTCGATATACAATATGCTCAATTTGGATCTGTATATTGGAAGATATCAATAATTAAAGTTTAAGGTTGAAATTGGAATTGATTCTGAAATAGTATAGAAATTCATGGAATTCTATATTTTTGTGGATTTAGATGGTAGTGGTTAATATTTTTTCTATATAGAGGACTTAGAGAGCTTCAATTACGAATTTGAAACACTCCATTGTTATTTTTATAGATTAAGTTATGATTTTTGGAAGTTAGGTTAAGAGCAGGGCTATTTTTTACAGCGGCCAGAAGATTTCTTGGCTGTAGCCCAAATGTTTCTAGACCATTTTTGGCCACGGCCAAAGGATTCCTTGTCTGCAGCCAAGACTTTTTTTAAGTACTTTAACTTTTCTGAAAGATATTGAATGTTCCAGCTTTTCCCAACTCTATAGGTATTTGTTTTAGCTTCTAATAGCTACCCAAATGACTCAAATGATAACCAACAAGTTGAAAACAAAAGATAGACAAGAGGATAGGTCAATAATAACTTAGTTTACATTATGCCAAAGTGTTGGACTAAGCAATAACTCATCCGTGAATTATAATCTATAGGATTCGATATTTGTCTAAGGCAACTGAGGATCAGTAATCAAGTTCAGGAGTTGAAAATATTGTCAGGTAGTAACTTATCCCTCACATACTATGTGTTATGCTATATGTATGTTTATACCAATGTGAATTTAAAGCATTTAGATGAGAAAGGGCTTAGGCCCAAGAGAATATCTTAACGCTGTGGCAAGAGATGATTGTCCTTGAATTTACCCAAACTTTATGCTATTTGCATATTAGTGCTTATACGTATAATGTGAATTCTCTCTAAATGTTTAATATACTGCTTGTATGGTATCCTTAATTGACATGACATGTTTCATATATGCATTTTATTTAAGGTGATATTTGTTACTACTGGGATTCTTTTGAATCTCACTATTTCCAATAATATCTTCTACAGCTCAAGTCGATAGTTCAATAGTGAAAAAGGTAACCACGGGCGAGTGTAAGGGTAAGCCTAGAATTAGAGTCCTGCTAGTTATCTGCTTTTGGATATTTGTACGTGTTTTATATATAAATGTAGTTAGTCTAGTACTAGCAATTTTTGGCAGACGTGGAAATGTATCATATGAATATTGATGATGTATAATGGCAATCAAGCACTTTGGGCCTATTAGTTAACCATCGCAATGTGCGTTACAATAGAGAACGCTTTGGTAACACTTTGATATTAAGAAATAAAACTAAAATGAATGGGTTATAATAAACTCATAAATCATTTTGAGACCACATTGAAAATGTTTTGAAAGATTTTCAAAACCTATTTAAGTACAGGATTGGACCCTGAAATGAAGTCAGGAGCCCAATGGTATGAAATCTATTTTTGGTCTCTGGTTTGACTCCATGTCATGTTTTAAACTATATGAAATTATGGTGTTACACTCTGACCCATCAGAGAATGGCTGCTCAGAATCTCCCACTGACTCTCTAGGTACTGGTTTTGGTCTTGGCTGTGGCTCATATACCGATCTGATTCAAACCCGCTCCTTAGGTGTCCTCATCTTTATAAAGTGCTACCCCTCGAGAATCCTTTGACCTCGGGAACCCTGGTTTACCGACAATGGTGACCTATCTCATTGTCGCCGCCTTCCGCCATCATTCCCGTTAACTTGTAAATAAGACCATATCAATACACTATTCTGATAATGCAAAATCGCTTTTACCTCTCTAACCAAAAATGTCAAACCCTTTAGAATTTTGATATTTGCTAGAGTAATAAAGGCACAATTACACAAGCATACAAAAAAAACACAAATATACTGATAAAGTGTACTTGTTTACAATACAGGAGTTTCCTCATAAGGTTTAAAAAAATATATAAATTTTTTCTAAAACAACCAAAATAAAATAACCCTAACCAACAACTCCGCCTTCTTGACCCGGACACCTCAAATGCCGGTATTTACTGTTTTTCCCTTGGAGCCACTAGCTTCTGCTGGAATATTTTAAAATTTGAAAAAAGGTGAGATTCAAACGAATCTCATTAGTAACATACAATCATTCATAAAAAATGTGATAAATAAATATGTCAAGTACTAGATAATGCAATATTATAATAACACATAATTTAGTTTAGTTAGAAATGTGTTCAGGGTTAACCACTGTTGCAACCCATACTTATTCCTTACCTCAGTCCTCAGACTAGGCATATCAATGTACCTATAGGCACTGTATATCAGTGTACCTGTAGACACTGTGTATCAGTGTAACTATAGGCACTGTGTATCAGTGTACCCATACGCACTGTGTATCATATATATTATAGAAGATGGAATACACAAAGCATATACAAATTCAAAGTGTATGAAAGAAAGAGTTACTACCTTAGGTCCCTTTTCTATTTACAAACTGTTCCTGAATTTTGTTCAGGCTCGGCATAACTGTCTAGTCCTAAAATTCCAAGTTTTTAAAGAATTGAGTTGATACTCATTCATGTACTACTCCAAAATCTTTTCAACTCATTTTATTGATCATCTTAGTTTAAAACTGTAAAATGACCAAAATGCCCCTAGGGACCCAGTCCAAGCCCCTTTGTACCCGGTCCAATTATACTTTTCCAAAAATTATAACCTAGGCTAATTCTACACAGTTTTAAGTGTAGAATCCATTTTGACCTCATAATTTCCAAATTCATAACCATAAGGCAGTTTTTCCCTTGACAACCCTTATTTAGGGTTTTATGGCTCATTTTGTCATTTCACATTCCAATGCTTTTCACACTTTACAATCAACATATACCCTACACAATTTTCCCTTCTAAACACAATGCAACCATAAAACTGATGAAATTCCAGCTCCTTCCCTTATTTCCAAGTCTGACTAAAACATAGGGAAAGAAAGGGAAAGAAAAGGAAAATGTGATTTCTTGATTTAACCCTTTAAACTTCTTCATTTTCACTCCTAATCACATGATTAACCCTTTAATTACCATTTGAACATGGTTTGGGCAGTATAAGCCCTTAGGGTTTCATGATCTCAAATTTACAAAATTTACCAAACCAATCACAAATCAAGCCAATATCAACAATAACAACCACACAACAACATATGAACCAAGAGAATTAAAGTTCTTGAGATTGCCTCTTGATTCTCAATTTTCAGTCTCTAGGTCATCCTCCCTCTGTCTCTCTCTCTCTTCCCTTAAAGTTTGGCTTACTACACATGATTTTCATGGAGGATAAGAGATTACAAGAGGTTTTACACAAGTTAAAAGCAAGAACACTTGAATTTCCCAACTTACCTTGAATTTTTCCTTCATGAACTTCCTGTTCTTCAAAGCTCTCTTCCTATCTCTATTTTCATTGCTTTAGACGAAATGAGCTAAGGAAAGAGATGAGAAGCTCTTAATAAAATATCTTCATACACCTCCTTAAAGATATCTTATTTTATTGGAATTATGACTTGTGATTTGCTTTGGGCTTGTCCTTGTTTAACTTGACATAATTCCTTCCCTTTCTTCTTGACTAAATGACACCAAGATGGGCTACTAAATGAACGAAATTAGCCTCTTCAATTGCTTCATCCTTTTCCAAAAATAATATATTTTAAGGCTAATTCACCATATGCATTTTGCTTTATCACTTCATCTTTTTACTTGACTCAAGATAATGACACATGGCATGGTTAATGTCCAAGTAAATATTTTCCTCCTATTTTCCCCCAATTTGGACGAAAATGAGAAAAGGAAAGGGAAATAATATTTGTTTATTGCATTTCCCATAATCTCTTTCATCAAATAATTAATTAAGTACATGTTACCTTTTTACTTTTCCAACATGATTTTACTTGGCCACAATTGCTCCAAAATTGCATATTAATCTCCAAATATGTGTTTTCCCCTTTATTTCCTTATTCAATCAAAATTGGCTTCAAGAAAATGGGAAAATAATTAATTTTGTGCTTCACTGCCAAATTACCATTTTGCCTTTACATTTATTGATTTAATTCAGGCCTTTTTCCTTCCCTCTCTTTATGGCTTAAATTCCCCTTAATATTGGGCCAAATATTATGCTCTTTTATCCACCATTTTGGGCTTTAGATAATGCACTTTAGTAATGGCCTTTTTGAAAGACAAAAACTTAGCTTTATGTCTTGCTTTAGCCCAGTTCTCATATAACCTCAATCAAAAGTGTTCTTGTTATTCCAAATGCATCAACATTCACCATTTTATTCCTTTGAATGCCATAAACAGTTACAAAGCATATTGGTGAAGAAAAATGGAGTGTTACAACACCTTAATAGGAATAAGAGAACTAGACGTGCTTTCCAATTCAACTGAGGGATGTGAAAATGCGTCTCAATAAAATAATACATATGAGAGAATACAGAGTTTAGATGGAGAAATGTCTTAGGATGTGAGGCCAAGTGGATAACAATCTAGAGAATATGTAACTTAAAATGACAAGGAAAACGACAAGGAAGCTCTAGTAGTGAGAAAAAAAATTATGAATGAGGATGTTTGTATTATCGATTTTGTTCTTAGAATATGAGCAGATAGAAGATAGTTATCCTGTATCAGTTAAGTCTAAAAAGATTTAGAGCACTAGATCATGATGTGAAGGTCATTTTTAAGTGAATCAAATGGGATTTGGGGTTCAAAATGTTATAAAAAGTATTATGAGAAGTCAACAGAAGATTAAGGTAGTACACTTGAACATAAATCCAGTAGCCTAAACAAGATGTCCAAATAAGAACATCCATGCCCAAATTGATAAACTATTTGTAACACCTTATGTTCAATATACTCAAATGAGTGCAAAAGAGTAGTGAAATAAGTTGCTACACCATGATTCGATCCCAAATAAAGTAGACTTTTGAAAACATTTGCAACTCAAACTTATCTCAGGAAATGAACTTGGGATTGAAAGGCTTTTCTAGAGGTTTTAAAAAAACTTTTCAATTACTTTCATAAAGTTTCACTATGTCAATAAGTCTCATCGGCTTTCGGTCTTTTCTTAGCAAAGTATACGAGTGATTCTCTGCTTAAGTCTCACGTTTCCTTCATTAATTTAGGTTCCTTAGTGTTTGGAAGCATTATCTAACAAAGATATTTCATTATTATGTTACCATCCATTTACTAGCCTATTGATACTACTAGTTCTACCACTATACTATTGGCAGGGTTAGGAGTTATATTCATCACATATAGATCTAAAATATCCAAAATAGACAACCAATAGGTAAACAAAATCTTTTAGCTTCATCCCCTAGTTGTCTATGTTTACCTTCTTGCCCTTGGAGCTATTAGCCTGTACTGTAAATGGATTATAAGAAAAGAGTGAGATTCAAAAGAATCTCAGTAGTAACAAATAGTCAATCATATAGATACGAAATCACAGAGCATTCCATATTATCATCATATAACAGAATTATCACAACAGCATTCAGTGCACAACATGCAGTTCAACATATCACCATGGCGCTAGGTATATCACATGGCCCCGAGTGTAACCCATGAAATAGCCCTGGGCATCCACTCATGCATCAAAAAACATTATTTTGGCCTGAGCGTCTACCCATGCAATAGGCCCCGAGGGACCACCCCGCATAGTCAAAATGTGTCAAACAATTTATTATGAATCTAGAAAACATACAATTTATCATACAACATATGAAAGACAAGGTTACTACCTGGTCATTTCCCTTAAGCAATATTCAACTCTTTCTCTAAGTTTGGGTGAGTGTTCAGCTCCAGACAGCTGCTGTTAGGTCCTATAATTAGAATTTATAGACGACAGGTTTTTATTTCCTCCAATATTTACATAATCCAATTAGTGAAGTTGGTTGTCATTAAGGCTAAAACACTTAGCCAAAAGCAAAGTTAAAGTGATCTATCTATCCCAAGTTGGTTAACTTCACCCTTAAAGCTCCACTTAATTACCTAGTGCCATTACATTTTTCATTTTTGCACTTGTACTCAAATCTGCCAGAATTTTCTTTAATAGTTGAAATTCATAGCTAATTGTACGGATGTCCAATTGTGATGATTCTAAAGGTTATATGACTCCTAATCAGTCTAGTTTTAAGGAAAAATATAGAAATTACACTTCTGTGTGTATATCAATAAAGTATCTCACTTAATTGATTACTGCCACCATAATTAGCCAGTTTTCCAGACCAAACTTTGAAAATGCAAAATGTAACCCCCTGCCTTGCTTAGCATAATTATGATTTGATAATGTATATTTAAAATGGATTAGAGACCGTCAGACGACTTAAATTCATTTCCACTTCCTACCTTTCAGTAGGGTTTTCCCCAAAATCTTTCACAACTTTTCCTTATCCTAGTCTCAATTTCAAATATAATTACCTGTTCAATTAATTCACATTCATACATATCAGAGTGTCAAATAAATCCCCCGTAACCCCCAGGCTTCATCTATATATAAAACTATAGGGTTTTAGTTCCCAATTAGGGGATTACACCACCAAGTACTCAAAAACTATTTACAACTCAAAAATATCATACAGTAATCCCTTTCCAAAATGAATTACCAACATGGCTTGAATCCAATGTCCCACAGGGTCCTAACCTCTCCAAGTCGTCTGCTTTACCTTGGGCCACTTGCCCTATCTAAAATGTTAGTCAATGGAAAGAATGAGATTCAAGAGAATCCTGTAGTAACAAAATCATTCATACCACACGTAAGCACAAAGTACACAGCATGTAAGCACATCATCATACAGCAGCAGCAGTACAAATCACACACCACCCTCATCCCCTTTTACTGCCGAGAAGGCACACCATCCTAACCCAAACCGTTGTTAGCGACTCAGGGACTATTAGCGTGGCAGTGCATACAAATAGCCTTATGGCTCACATATAGCCTTTTAACCCAAAATATAGCCTTTCGACCTATATAATCACAAATATCACACCCCATCCTCATCCCTTTTACTGTCAGGAAGGCACGCAGCCCTTACTTGAACTGTTGCTAGTGACTCAGGGACTATTGGTATGGCGGTGCTTACACATCTCCACAAACATTGTAGCATTCAAAACCATAACAAATCAATGATATAACACCCATACAATACATCACATATGGTATAAAAGAAAGAGTCACTACCTTGTTCCTTCCTAACGTTCGTTGGCATAGTGGGCTCACGAGGATGGCAAATGTCAAATCCTATAAACCAAATTAGGGACAATAGATCAATCTCTTTTCCAAGTTCTTAATTCCATAAAACTTTAAGTTGGTATCCATATAAACTCTTTAGGTGGCTATTAAATGCCTAAATATATGCCTAAAAGGTTGGGATAGCTACCCCCAAAGATGCCTTTTTGGAAGTAAAAGCACTGATTTTTGGTTAACTCACTCTAGTAGGGATGACCTCACTCGAGTGTTGACCCCTAAATTCACCCAAGTTCCCAAAAGTTTCATACTGGAAGTGTTTTCCTGAGAGCAAACCTCAATATGTCTCACACCCTTACTCAAGCACATGAAGCTGCACTCGAGTGATGACCTCAAATGCACTCGAGCACCAAAAAGTGAGACACAGCGAGTGACTACCCGAGAGCAACCATAAATCCCAAAAGCTTAAACTTACTCCCTCACTCGAGTGAAACCAAGATTACTCGAGTGTGACCTGTATCACTTGCAAGAACGAAAGTGCACTCTTGAGCTTTGCCTGAGAATCCAAACGAAACTGAAAGGAAAAAGGAAAAATATCTCACAGTACTCGAGTAAACCCTCCCTCACTCGAATGTTATTCATTAGAAACCAAAAATGGCAGCAACTAAGATATGTTCATATATTTACCCATTCCCAAACATTATAACACATCCTAATACCATCTTCTACACAATACTATTCCAAACTCTTTCATTATCCAATTCTCATGAAATTAGGGGAAAAATTCTAGAATTTACAAAGCTTAACTAAAAATCACCATAAATATACCAAAATGTATCAAATTCTTACCTCTTCAACTTGGTAAGATCAAATCTCTGTTTCCCCAACTTTCAAGTTTGTACAAACACAAAATCACCACTTTTTAAAATTCTAAAAGCATAGCAACGAAGCTCTCAACCTCTTGAACAAGTTTAATGAAGAGGCTTCAAGCATAGGGAGACAATTACCTACTCAAAATCAAGCTTTTCTCTTTCTCTTTCTTGCTTGAACTTCAGCGAAAATGGAAGGAAGGAGAGAGAAGGTGAGAAATGATGGTGAATGTATGAGGATCATTTTTCTCCACACACACATAAACTCATAGCCGACTTAGAGGAGAGAGGGAAGAGAAGATGAGTTTGAAATTTTGACTTTGATCCAAGGGTCCTTATGATGACACTTGACATGATCTCAAGTCTCCCTTCATGAATCCATATAACCCATGCACACTTGATTCCACCTCTTACTTAACAAATCCGAGCCATTAATCTCAAGTTCCCTATGAGTTTTCTCTTTGGTAACAGTCCAGTTGGTCGTAAATTTACCATTTTACCCCTGATTGTCATGACACATATATCATCATCATCAAAAATATTTTACATCACAACTCACATTATTTACTTCATAAGTGTTTAATTAACATTAATTACATCACTTTGAAATTATTAGCCCTTAATCACAGTTCAGGATATTACACGAAAACTCCCAGTACACAATCGAAATAACACAAATGACATGTCAAATTAAATCTTGACATGTCTACTTTTATACTGGAAAGTTTCAAAATGTTTGCGCATTATTTTCTTATTTAAAAATGTCATGCAAATAATCTGCCCTGCATAGAACACCCGCTAGCAGCATTTCAACTTTACAGCACATAATTTCAGTTATCCAGACTTTACAACCAGGGCTATTCCCACACAATTTTGCATTCTAAACACAATGGGAATATCAAAATCACCAAAATCATAAAGCTTTAGCCTCTACACCTAACTGAATAGACCCAGTTTAGCCAAAATTACCAAAACTAAATTTTGTCTAACAACTTGGTCTAATATCATCATAAATCATCATTTAACCATAAACACATGATTAAAACATAAATAAACCTCAAAAATACCTAGTGGCTAAAAAATGAATAGTGCCCACCCTCATGAAAGCTCATCGAAACAAAAAATCAATCGGTTCAAAATGAAGCCTACGCTTACCTCTACATGTTTCAGCAACCAGTTTGGAAATCTGCCAGTACTCTAGATAATAAGATGGCACCATACCCCTCTAAATGAAAATCAAACACCATATAAATGAAGCTTGGGATAAGTAAAAGAAAGTTTATTAAAAGTATTTTGAGAGAAAACGCCGATTCGGCAGTATTTCGATTGATTGAAGTTCTAAAAAGTTACTGTTCACCTTTTATCTCTCTTCTAACAATTTTTTAATGGATTTGTGAAGAGTGTTTTGTGAAGGGAAGCCTGATAAATTCCCCTGACTCTTGGTCACAGAGTTCAGGAAAGTCAAACACATGACTGAACTTTAGGCCTGTAGATTTCCCTGACTTCAACGCTAGGTGGCGCCTCCTAAGAGTGCTAACACAAAAGACACTTTATGACTCTCAAGATAAAGGGACATATGTCCTCCTATCCTTTGTCCAACAAAAAAGTGGTGTCACCATTGCTTATTATATTGAAGCAACTTTAATAAAGTTACTTCATCGATGTCTACTTGGGACTTACTTAGGATTGCTTCACGTATATCGAGGCCCACAAAATGATACTAGGTTAGACTGTATGTGTGTTAGCCCCATATGGCACCACACAACGGTGTCTACTCGAGTAATGGCACTCTGTTTTCGCTCGGCAAAATAGATGTTTGGTATTTTGATGATATCACTCCAACCACACATCGGATTGCACCAAAACTGGTGGCATATGAAACTAGACTCCCAACACAAACTAGGGACATAAAGATCACATTCAAATGAGTTCAGATGATTATCTGTTGAACTTGACACATAAACCAACATCTTTTACCAAAACAAGGTTCGGTATTTTAGACATAACTCTCAAAATACATATCGGATTGAGACAAAATGGTGCCATATAAAACTAAACTTAAATAACTTTCCATGGATATATAAATTACCATAGTTTAAGTTATATACTAAGAGTTATGCCTTCTGGAAGTTGATGCTCATGATTTCAGACTTTGTCTAAATGCAGAAGATATTCATTGGATCATAACTTTCTGTACAAAATGAGTTTAGAGGTGATTCTTGTTGCATTGGAATGTAGATGATGAGGGCTTTCTGATGATATGTATTTTGCCATGTTTCAAATCAAAATCAAGAATTCACTTAAAGGGATCACTCGAGTAATATACAAAGTTATTTGAAATCTTACTCGAGGGACCACTCGAGTAATGCTTGAGAATTTGTTCCAGTAAGCTCTATCAAGAATTGAGTAGGATTACTAAAAGAGATCACTCGAGTAATCTGCAAAGTTATTTGAGACATTACTCGAGGGGCCACTTGAGTAATCAGAGAAGAAATGCTCTCAGCCAGATTTTGAAAGGAATTACTCGAGGGATCACTCGAGTAATGAAGTTGGAATTACTCCTGGTCAAGATTTAGACAACATTACTCGATGGAGTACTCGAGTAATCTGCAAAGTTATTTGAACTATTACTCGAGGGATCACTTGAGTAACCAGAAGAAAAGAGAGGCTTACTCCAGTAACCACTCAGTAACTCGACCAACAACGTATCCGAAGATTCTGAAAGTCATGGGAATGTTTATGTAACTTACTCTTCATGCTTCCAATCACTCTAACACTTTATTATATTAGTGTTTAATGCATTTCTCCAGGAATATAATGAAGAGACGATGTGAAGAGACAAAAGTTGATTTTACGAAAGCGGAGCGTTCACCAACCACAACGGTAAGTTTTCAAAATCGGAGAACAGTCAAACAAAGTTGCGCCACTCTAACGGATTAGTTCAAAGGCTTCCAACAGCTATCACAACTCATCTATAAATATAGGAACACACTAATGAGAAACATGAAAAGATCATGAATCATCTACTCCAATCTAACTTCTCTCTATTCTTATCTGTTTTCTATATCATGTATATTTGAGAGAGAGATTATTTGTATTATACTTCAGTGTTCATTATATCTACTCTGTGAGAGAGTCTGTAAACACTTTCAACTATATTTTTGAATTGATCTCAAGGTAAAGGGACCTTGAGTGGGTTGATTTCCTTATGGGAAAGCGTAGAGAGAATCGCCTGTAAGACTTTCTTCTTGTAAGACTTATAAGGTGCAAGCATTAGAGAACGTTGCAGCTCGTAAGACTTACAGGGGTGTAAGACGGAAAGAACATTGCTGCTCATAAGACTTGCACGAGTAAGATGGGAGGAAAGATCTTCGAGATTTCTCTGGTCGTAAGACTTGCTGTAAGGGGGAGTATCTTGGTGAGAATTTTGTAAAGGCTTTTCTTGTGCCTGGTTTAAACAAGAAAATGGTGAGTTTGAAAATCTCAGGAGAAACCTGGGGACTGGACGTAGGCTATCACAGATTGGACCGAACCAAGATAAATCACAGTTTGCATATTCTCTTCCCCAAGCTCTTATATTTCCAGCTTAAATTATTTAATCTTACTGTTGATTTGTGATTCATTACTTTCATATTTATTACTTCTACTAAGATCCGAAAAGATTTTTAAAGTTCTTAAGTTTTTAACTTCCACCCAATTCACCCTCCTCTTGGGTGTCAGCCGGTTCTAACACCATATGCACTTATATACCGACATACTTTACTGGATTAACCTATCCCATACCTCGTGACATAGTTAGGTAGCATCTTTTTACCAACCAAATGTCATCATATATGTGTCCTGTGCACATCTGCACAAACAATTTCATCATACTGCCTACAAACCCATAGCCCTCTTCCTAGTAGGTAAAAATCACATAATCCCTTAGAGTCTTTCTATCTCTCATTATTCTTGGGAATCTTCCAGAACTAGGCTTAGTTGTCTGCCTGATGTAGGCTATCCTCAAGTGTCTAGGCCCAAAGTTTGGGGTATTACAGTTCTCGCCCTGTTCAATAAATTTTATCCTCAAAATTTGAACGTATTTACCTTGGGGAATCATTCTAGACAATCAGTCTATCTATCTCATGGGCAAGCTCAATAGGCATGCAATACAAGTCATTTTTCAATCTATCTCTTTCATATGTAAGCTTACCGAGCATGCAACACAATTATCATATTATCAACAAGGATCTCAAATAGTATTCAACAATCATCTTACTAGATTCTCATTCATAAGGTACAAAGTATGTAGCATTAGTTCACAACATAGGACCCACTGGTCCATTCTCACAACGCTTGATTTCTTAAGCCATGTAGCCTCTTCGGTAATGTGTGAAATTTGAGTGAGTCAAAAGTGAAAGATAATCCTAGTATGGATAAAGTTAATAGTATGATGAGATAAATAGATAAATAAGTAAATAAATAATGTAATGTAATGTAGAAGTAAAGGAGTATGGGGTACATAATATTACTATATGTTAGATTCCAAGTTTTGATGATAACAAAAGATCATTGTGGGTTGTGGGAAGAAATTCATACTTTGTAATGGTTAAAAATATTACCAAATATATTTCACAAAGTTTATAAGTGTTTGCTCTCAATTTTACTTATGCACTCGAGCAATAGAGCTAACACTCGAGCATCAAGCTATTTTGCACTCGAGCACATAAAAGTGTTGGAAAGAAAGTATTTGATAGAGAGCAATGACATAGTCGAATATCATATTCTCACTCAAGCATAAGAGCTCTACTTGAGTGATAGTTTCAAGTACACTCGAGTCCAAGTGAGTAAGGAACAGCAAGTGTTTGCCTGAGAGTCACCAAGTGCATGAAAGAGAAAGTATGCTCGAGTAAAGGAATCTACACCCGAGTGATACCTCAGCACCCGCGAGTGAGAAATCTAACTCTCTCCATTTTGATGCAAGTGTTGAAGACAAAGAGTCTCTTATATAAGAATATTTGATTCACTCGAGTGAGAGTAAGAATTCTTGAGTGAGGAGCCACATCACCTGCAAGTGCAAAATCTCACTCTTGATAAAGTGGGATGCGAGTGTTGTCCAAAGATGTGGATCATAGTGTAAAATAAAGGTGCCCTCGAGTGAGAAAACCTGTGCTCGAGTAGGTTCCCACATCACTCGCAAGTGTGAAAATGCACTCTCTCAAAATCCCTTGGAAGTGCAAGTATAAAATTGAAGCAAAAATAGAAGAAATGGTTTGCACTCAAGTGAGCCCTCTCAGCACTCGAGTGATGCTCTGCCATAAGCCAAAACGCACCAGTCTTACAGCGTTCAATCTGAATATGTTTTAATGATATTTAATCATTCTATTTCTAATTATTATTATTATATAACATCATTTAACAAATATTACAAGTGTGATACAGGAGTTTGAATGTTTGAATTAGAAAAGCACAAAGGAAGTCAAACAATGGCAGACAGCATCATTACGACCAACCAAGCATGTACCTAACACGTTCAAAGATTTCTAACGTATGCATGTTGTTCCACAGTAAAATGTTCCTCTCCACAATGATTATTATTCAAACAAGAAAAATCATCTGGCTATAAATATAGAGCTTCAGAGGCCATCAATAAGAACCAAGAACTAGAATTCACATAAGAAAATTCGCGAGTCTCTGTTATTCATATTTTCTCTGTATTCATATCGTTCTTCAGTGTTTATCATATTTGCTCTGTAAGAGAGTCTATATACACTTCAAATTCTATTTTCATTTGATCTCAAGGTATTGGGACCTTGAAAGGGTAGATATCCTTACAAGAGAAGCAGTTGAGAGAATTCCTAGTAGAACTTTCTGCTCATAAGTCTTACAAGATACAAGCAGTAGAGAACAATGTTGCTCGTAAGACTTACAATGGTGTAAGCAGGAGAAAATGTTGCTGCTCATAAGACTTGTATATGTAAGCAAGAGAGAAAGGTCATAGGTTTGTTTTTCTGCACGTAAGACTTGTCGTAAGGGGGAGAGAAATTTCTGAGTGTTGGAATATTTTTGCTCGTAGTCCATTCAAGGACGATTATTGTTTTACGACATTCTGAGAGCCCATTGAATCTTGGAAGCATAGTGAAAATCTCAGTAGGTCTTGATCTCTGAGGACTGGACGTAGGCTTGGTTTTTGGGCCGAACCAGTATAACTGTGTGTACCAATCTTCTCAACTCTACTCTATCTATAACTATTGTCTTATCACTACATCAACCAAAAAATTTATTACATCAACCAATTCACCCCCTTGGGGTAAAGCTTGCCTCTTTCATTTGGTATCAGAGCGAGGTCTTCTCCAAAGAGCCTAATAGCTTGAGAAGGATCCGGTAAATGGCAACTATGAGGGAGAACATCCTTCCAGACGAAGCTTCAATCACTAGACCTCCTGGTTTTGCTGGAGAAAATTTTTCATTCTGGAAAGCTAAATTCAAAGTGTTCGTGATGGCTAAAGAATATGGCTTATGGAATGTGATACAAGACGGTGACTATATTCTAATAAAGAAAATCGAAGTTAGAGTCATTAAAAAAAGTCCAGAAGAGTTTGACGAAGATGACCAGAGGTTAGTAACGTTAAATAGTAAAGCTATTTTAATGATGCAAAGTACACTCAATCAAAAGGAATATTTCTGAATCTGCACTCTACCAACAACCAAAGATATGTAGGATGCTCTTGAGATTGCTCATGAAGGCACATCCGGAATCAAAGAAAATAGAGTCAATACGTTAATTACAGAGTATGATCTATTTCGTTTGAAACTTGGAGAAAGAATCTCAGAATTCGAACTCAGATATACACATATTATTAATCAACTATCTGCACTTGGGAAATCATTTGACCAAAATTCCCAGGTAAGAAAGATTCTTGATATTCTTATGAAAGAATAGGAATCAAAGGTGACAGCTATTGAAGAAGCTAAACAAGAGTCAATGAGATCTGTAGTGGCTCTCTTTGGTAGCCTTTCTGAGTATGAAGGGTAATTGAGATTCAAGAAGGAACTAGAAGAGTTCGATGATAAAAAGAAAAGAGGAGTTGCATTTAAAGCTATCAAGGAAAAAGAGTCTTCCAAAAATGAAGATATTCCTGATGATGATGACATGGGAATGATCATGAGAAAATTCAAGAAGTTCTATAGAAGAGGCTAAAAGAACTTCAAAAATTATCAAGGTGGACCAAGCAAGAAAGAAAACAAGGAACAATAAATAGTATGCTATGAATGTGGGAAGCCTGGACACATCAAATCCGAATGCTTTAGAAACAAAGACAAGAAGAAGCATAAGAAGAAAGCATAAATATCATCTATATGGGGTGATAGCTTGTTGGATGAAGCAAACAACAACAATGAAGTTGTAAATCTATTCTTGGTACCTAAAGAAGAAGAATTGGATTCTGAGGTAAGTGATTCTGAACCTACTTATGATGAGTTATTATCCAAATATAATGCATTGGAAACTAAATTCATCAAGGTAGCTAAAGAAATGGTTAGTTATAAGAAGAAAGTAAAAGAACTACAAAATACTATTATATCATCATGTGCATTATGTGGAGAAAAAATAAAAGAAAATAAATGGTTTAACTAAAACTGTGGAAAGATTTACTAAAGGAAGTGAAACTCTTAAATTATTGTAAAATCTCATAGAGTTTCCTTTGATAAATCTGGAATTGGATATAAATCAGATAAGGATAAAAATAGAGGAAATAAGAAAAATAGTATTAGAACTTTTCTCAATTATTTTAAGAATTCTGTGCATAAATCAAATCTATTTGCATCATGTAGTTATTGTAATAGGAAAGGAAATTATACTTTATTATGTTATTTTAGAAAGGACAAGTCAGTGGTACGTATAAATGGGTTCCGAAAGGGACACATGTGTCAAAAGTAATGCATATTAACCACAAAGGACCCAAGAAAGTGTGGGTACCTAAAACTTGATCACTTTACTCTAGGTATGTCTCAAAGCATCACGAGCAAACAAGTGGTACATTGACAGTGGATGCTCAAGACACATGATTGGTGACAAAAATAAGTTCACCAAGCTAGAGACCAACGAAGGAGGAAAGGTAACTTTTGGAGGTAACCAATCTGGAAGTATTGATGGAATTGGTGAAGTGGGAAAATCTGATGGTGTTCAAATCAATGATGTATATTACGTTGAAGGATTATGCCACAACCTCTCGAGTGTGAGTCAAAGCACTGACAGAGGTAACTAGGTGATCTTTGATTCAGAAGAATGCTTGATAGTAAACAAGAAGGATTTACCGCTTAACAAAGAATCTATCAAGGAAAAGATCCAAGCTCAAAGGGACAGTAACTGTTATACTATTGATTTAAATTCAAATTCTTCTGAAAATTGTTTTCTTAGCATATCAGAGGAGAGTTGGTTATGGCATAAGCATATGGCTCATGTTAATATGAACCAACTCAACAAATTGATTAGAAAAGATTTAGTTGTTGGTCTTCCTAAACTAAAATTCAAAGATAACATGATTTGTGAAGCATGTCAAAAAGGCAAACAAACTAAATCTTCATTCAAAACAAAGTATGAGATTTCTAGTTCCAAACCTTTACAATTACTTCATATGGATTTGGTAGGTCCAGCAAGAGTAAAAAATTTTGGAGGAAATTTATATAGATTAGTAATTGTCGATGATTTTACAATATTTACTTGGACTATATTTATTGTTTCAAAAGATGAAACATTTGTCCAATTTATTATGTTTGCTAAGAAGGTCCAAAATGAGAAAGGTATTTCTATTGTTTCTATTAGGATAGATCATGAAGGAGAATTTGATAATCAACTCTTTGAAGACTTCTGCAATAATGAGGGAATAGATCACAACTTCTCTGCACCTAGAACACCTCAGCAAAATGGAGTAGTAGAAAGGAAGAACAGAGTCCTCACAGAAATGGCAAGAGCAATACTTAATGAAAAATAAATTTCACAAGTGTTCTGGGCGGATGCAATGAGTACTGTATGCTATATTTCAAATCAAGCAAATATTCGCAAGTCACTTGTAAAGACACCATATGAACTCTACAAAAGGAGAAAGCCAAATCTTGCTCATCTACACATCTTTGGATGCAAGTGCTTCATTCACAACAACGGTAAAGAAAACTTGGGTAAATTTGATTCAAGGTTGATTAAGGTTTATTTCAAGGATATTCTAATAGAAGTAAAGCATATAGAGTTTTTAATAAAAGAACATGTACACATGAAGGAGAAAGTATGCTCAAGTGGACGAATCTGCATCTGAGTGATACCTCAGCACCCGCGAGTGAGAAATCTAACTCTCTCCATTCTGATACAAATGTTGAAGACAAAGAGTGTCTCATAGAAGAATATTCGATTCACTCGAGTGAGAGTATGAATGCTCGAGTGAGGACCCACATCACCTGCAAGTGCAAAATCACACTCTTGATAAAGTAGGATGAGAGTATTGTCTAGAGACGTGGCTCATGTGTAAAATAAAGGTGCACTCGAGTGAGGAGACCTATACTTGAGTGGGGTCCCACATCACTCACAAGTATGAAAATGGACTCTCTCAAAATCACATGGAAGTGCAAGGATAAAACTGAAGCAAAAATAGAAGATATGGTTTGCACTCGAGTGAGCCTTCTCAACACTCGAGTGATGCCCTGCCAGAAGCAAAAACGCATCAGTCTTACAACGTTCAATCTGAATATGGTTTAATGTTATTTATTCATTCAATTTCTAATTATTATTATTCTATAACATCATTTAACATATATTACAAGTGTGATACAGGAGTTTGAATGTTTGAATTAGAAAACCACAGAGGAAGTCAAACAATGGCAAACAACATCGTTAAGACCAACCAAGCATGTACCTACCGCATTCAAAGATTTCAAATGTATGCATGTTGTTCCACAGTAAAATGCTCCGCTCCATAATGATTATTATTCAAGCAGGCAAAATCATCTGGCTATAAATACAGAGCTTTAGAGACCATCGATAAGAACCAAGAACTAGAATTCACATAAGAAAATTCACGAGTCTCTGTTATTTGTATTTTCTCTGTATTTATACCGTTCTTTAGTGTTTATCATATTTGCTTTGTAAGAGAGTCTGTATACACTTCAAATTCTATTTTCATTTGATCTCAAGGTATTGGGACCTTGAGGGGTAGATATCCTTATGAGAGAAGCAGTTGAGAGTATTCCTAGTAGAACTTTCTGCTCATAAGACTTATAAGATATAACTAGTAGAGAACGTTGCTACTCATAAGACTTATAGTGGTATGAGCAGAATGTTACTGCTTATAAGACTTGTATATTTAAGCAAGAGAGAAAGGTCATAGGTTTGTTTTTCTGCATGTAAAACTTGTCGTAAGGGGGAGAGAAATTTCTGAGTGTTAGAATATTTCTGCTCGTAGTCCATTCAAGGACGATTGTTGTTTTGCAGCATTCTGAGAGCCCATATAATCATGGAAGTATAGTGAAAATCTCAGTAGGTCTTGATCTCTGAGGACTGGACATAGGCCTTGTTATTGAGCCGAACCAATATTGTTAGAGCAAGTGTTTCACCCAAGAGGGGGTGAATTGGGTGATCTTAAAAATTTCATTGCAAATATAAAATTTGACGTTGAAATTAAAACATGAAAGAGTAAGGAGAAATATCACCGAAGTCTACACCGGGAGTTATACTGGTTCGGCCACAACCACTTTGACCTACGTCCAGTCCTCAGAGCTTCTCTGAGAGTTTCACTATAACTTCCAAGATTCAGTGGGTTCTTGGCACCTCAGTACAAGCAAGTTCCTACACCTGGACACTCGCTCCCCCTGACAAGTTGTAATTCAATGCCAACTCAAGGTTCCACAACCTTAAGTTACCTCAACAACAAATATTGAGTTTGAATGAAATATCTCTCTCACAGAGTAAATAAGAATCACTGAAGCATAGAATCACAAGTATAAAGAAAACAGAGTAATGAACTTGATGATACGTTCGTGAGTGTGTTCTTGTATATTTCTCTGTTCAGATGTTCACATATATATATATATCTACTGGAAGGTGCCTCTGGTTACTTCAAGTTTTGGCTCATTACTCGAGTACCGCCTCGAGTAATGCCTTAGAAAACGTGCTTCTGTTCAAGTTTCTCAGCTTTTTCTCTTGGCCTTTCTTCAATACTCCAATACTTACTTCAAGTGATGCTTACCCCTGTTATTCCTTAGTTCAAACTTGTTTATTAATCATTTCCTTTTCAAACCATTCTTTTGTTATCATCAAAACATGAGATCTAACATTCTCCCCATTTTTTATGGTGACAAAACTTTGTGATTTTGGACATGGTTTTTCAAATTGAATTTTCAAATTAAATTTGTCTTATTTAGTTTGGATTCATAGCATACACCTTGCATACACAACGATTTCATTAGTCCAACAATGTATCATAATTCAAAGCTTAAATGAACTTAAAATGCAGTCATAACATAAACACACTTGTATTAAACTTAAATTGCATATTACAATAAAAGAAATAACAAGTTCCAAAATACTCCCTAGCACCCATATACACCCAAATACCCAAAATAAACTAGGACGCATCCACAAAATCACTCTCAAGCTCTTCTCCCCCTTTTTGGCTTCATCAATCAAGTGGAGGGCTAGGAGGCTTGACCACGGAAATGGGTGTCACTAGAAGAACCGTAGAATCATCTGAGCCTAAAGATTTAAAGGAGCTAGAGGGGACTGGGTCAAGCAGATGAACTGGAGGGATATGGATATCATTGCCGGGAGGAGAAGGTTGGAAGACAACCATAGTAGAGGTTTCTCATTCTGGAGTGGTCTGAATCTCAGGAGTAGTCTCAACCTCTGGTGTATGATGTTCAGAGGATGAGGAAGGAGAGATTTCCTCTGTGAGGGCAGGTGATGGAGTCAGTTTAGTAGCGGTTTCTGGCTGAGGTTTTGGAGGAGAATCATCAATAACGATATGAATGGTCTCATTGGTATCTGGGTTGTCCACTGTATATAGAATGTCTTTGGCTTGAGTCTCAGGTGGACTAGATACCAGAGGAGTAGATGGTTCATCCTCAGGGATAGAAGTGTCTGAAGGAGGGTTCACTGGAGGTGGTGGTGGTGCAGAAGAGGAGGGACCGGCTGAAGGTCCGGGACCCAATGAGTCCAAGCGTGCCAGAATCAATCTCAATGTCTCGCCCTGGGCATGTTGCTCTGCTAGCAACTCCTCATGCCTCTTGTCCATTCTCTCAACCAAATCTCCCATCTTAGTATTCATGTGGGTTATCAATTCTGCATTCGTGTTGGCAATATCCACATGGAAACCTCTGAGCATGTTCTCCATGAAGTGCTGGAGAGTGGCATTGAGGAAGGATGGTGATGATGTGGTAGCAGCTGGAGCCGATGACTGAGTGTCATCCAACTTGCTGGTCTCTGCCTCAGTGGTCTTCCTCTTCTTCTTGGACCCAGACTCCAGAGGGCCTTTGAGAGGGATTTCAATGTTTAATTTCCCAATTTGGTTTCTCCCAACTGGAGTCAACCTCTCAATGGGCTCCTTGCTATCCAAATACCATATCTTGTTTTCTTTCAAAATATATTCTCCCAGATCCTTCTGTTCTTTCAAAAGCAGTGAAGCGAACCACCTAAAGTCCCTATCAGAGAAATGGGTATAGTTGTTGGCTTTGTTCACTAGGGACCTAGAGTAGATGTACCATAGGACCCTGTGATGATCACACATATCACTTGGTTTAAAATTTAGGGGGCCAACTAGCTCACCAGGTTTGAGAATAGTGAAGATTTGGTTTGGCTCAAGTTCAAAATAGATATCATCTGGGGGGTTCTCTATTCCTAACCACAAGTTAATTCTAGATGGTAAAATTAGAATCTTTTGGCCCCTCACAGTTGTGGTCATTTCTTCCTCAACTGAGGTTCGGTTAGGCTTATCTATGATCTCTAAGTTACAATAAAAATGGGTGATCACTTTAGTACAGAATGGTAATCTAATAGATAGCCAAGGCATAAAGGGATCTAAATAAGGACTTAGGTCATGCTTCACTACCTCTTGAAGTAACTTCAAATCAACATAGTGTGTCTTACACACTTTCCTTCTGGAGAACTGAGACAAGTACTTCGGAGACTCCACCAATTTGCTAACATTGAATCCCTTTGGTGGGTTGGTGATCTCTGCTTCTGGTACTTTGGTCTTCTTAGAAGTTTGACCCTTCTCCATTTGATCAATGATTCCAGCCATAGCCTTAGCCACATTCTTGTCATACTTTGGCTTTTTGATAGGCTTTGGTGTGAAAGAGGGGGTAGAGGAATCAGAGGGAGGAGGTAAGGGAGATTTGGCACTCTTCCCTCTTCCGGTTGAGGTACTCTTCTTGGATTGAGCCCTTGTAGCAATAGGCTCTTTAATCACCACACCTTTGGGTTTTGATTGAGATAGAGGAATTTTTGCTTTTGGTCTTGGAGTGAGTTTTCTTCTCTTCTTGGGAGGAGAAGAAAGAGGATCAAAGTATTGTTGGGATTCAGAGGAGTCTATAGGAGTAAGGTTTTTAGTCCTCATCTTTCTAAATGATTGATAACTGAGATTTTTAGAAAAAGAAAAGAAACAGTCGCAGGTTAGGGCACTGAGAATCTGGGCAAAATAAGGGTTTTTGGAACTGTAATCTCTTGGGTTTTGACAGAAATGAAGCAAGTAATCACTTGTGAAAAATTTTTGTGAGAGAGAATAGTGATTTACTCGAGGAGATTTTGTGGAAATGACCGAGTTTGTGAAAGATAAAGACCTAGAACCCGACGTTACTCGAGGCCTTACTCGAGTAATGTTCAAGTTTACACGAGGCCTTCCTCGAGTGTTCATACAGAAAAATTCTAAAATGATTTATTTAAAATGCGTACCTGGCATGAATAATATTGTAATTATCCATGGATATTCCCTCGATCATTTAAAACCCATTCTGAGCAGATTTGAGTCATTATTCAACGATTTTGAAAATCTGGACTTGCAGTTACTCGAGGCCTTACTCGAGTAAGCTTCAAGTTTACTCGAGGCCTTCCTCGAGTAACCTGAGTTTTCAACTTGTGACTCTTCATTTCTTTGTAACTGAACCGTTAGATTTGAAAATCAAGTAACTTGATCCGTTACTTCCAGTTTTGAAGTCCATTACTCGAGTACATACTCGAGTAAAGTGTTTCTTTACTTCAAGTTGTTCCTCGGGTATTGCTTCTCTGTCACATATTACTTCAAGTTGGTACTCCAGTAAATGTGTCCTCTGATCACCTCTGTTTTTGTTTCTCAAAACAGAGTTTCAACCTTCCTGCAAAACAAATTTCTATATACTCCGATGCTTAAGTTAGTAATCATCAAAACTTTAACAAATGACTTCATCTAATATTATGAGAAACTGAAATAACTTACAATTCATTGGGATTTACCATTCCCAATTCTCTTCTAATGTATAGAAATTGATCTTTTGCAAGAGGTTTTGTGAAAATATCTGCTAGTTGAAGATGAGTAGGAATAAATATCACTTTCACATCTTTCTTTTGAACATGATCTCTGATGAAGTGATGTCTGACATCGATATGCTTGGTTCTAGAGTGTTGAACTGGATTCTTTGCCTAGCTTATCGTACTAGTATTGTCACAATAGATTGGTATTTCTTTGAGATAAATACCAAGATCTTGTAGTTGTTGTTTTAACCATATTACTTGTGCATAACAGCTTGAGACTGCAACATATTCGGCTTCCGTTGACGAAAGAGACACTGTATTTTGTTTCTTGCTGAACCATGATACAAGAGATCCTCCAAGAAATTGTCCTTGTCCACTGGGGCTCTTTCTGTCTGTTTTGTATCCTCCATGATTTGAATCTGAATACGCCACAAGATATTCACTTCTTCCTTTGGGATACCACAGACCCAATTCGGGTGTGTCAGCAAGATATCTAAAGATTCGTTTGACCGTTTCAGCATGTGATTCTTTTGGTGCCGATTGATATCTTGCACATATGCCAACACTAAATTGGATGTCTGGTCTACTTGTTGTGAGATAGAGTAATGATCCAATCATTCCTCTATATTTTGTTATGTTGTAGTCTTTCCCTTTGACATCAGCATCAAGCAACGTAGTTGAACTCATAGGCGTGTCCGTGCCATTTGCTTCATCCATTCCATACTTCTTCAATAGCTCTTTTAAATACTTTGTTTGAGATATGAAAATTCCATTCTTTCTTTGTTTGATTTGTAAACCGAGAAAGAAATTCAGTTCTCCCATCATTGACATCTCAAATTCTCCCTGCATTATCTCAGAAAATTCCTTACACAGAGATTCATTAGTAGCACCGAAAACAATGTCATCAACATATATTTGAACAATTAAAATATCATTGTGTTTTCATTTTATAAAGAGTGTCGTATCAACTTTTTCCCGTACAAAACCTTGATCAATGAGAAACTTACTGAGCCTTTCATACCAGGCTCTAGGAGCTTGTTTTAAACCATATAAAGCCTTTTTAAGTTTGAAAACATGGTCAGGTTTGGTAACATCCTCAAAACCTGGAGGTTGTTCTACATACACTTCTTCTATGATGTAACCATTTAGAAAAGCACTCTTTACATCCATTTGATAGAGTTTGAATCCTTTGATGCATGCAAAGGCTAAGAATACACGTATAGCTTCCAATCTAGCCACTGGAGCATACGTTTCCTCATAATCAATTCCTTCTTCCTGATTATAGCCTTTGGCCACCAATCTTGCCTTGTTTCTGACAATAATTGCAGATTCACTGAGTTTGTTTTTGAATACCCATTTAGTTCCAATGATCGGATGATCCTTGGGTCAGGGTACCAAATCCCAAACTTGATTTCTCTCAAATTGATTTAGTTCTTCTTGCATTGCTATAACCCAATCATTGTCTGATAGGGCTTCATCAATGTCAGAAGGTTCAATATCAGAAATAAATGCAGAAAAACTTACTTCATTGAAAATTCTATTTCTAGTTTTGATCCCTTCATTCACATCTCCTATGACTTGATCTAAGGGATGACTTTTATTGTATTTTCAGGCTCTAGGTTGTCCTAGTGATTGCTCTTCTTCCTTGGTTTCATCAACTTCTAGAATAAGAGATTTAGAAATAGATTAATCATTTTCTTGATTTAAAACAACTTCCTACTCTTTATCAATGGTTTTGTCAGAGAATTCAAATTCATCAAATACAATATGAATTGATTCTTCAACAACACATGTTCTTTTATTGAAAACTCTATATGCTTTACTTCGGTTATAATATCCTAGGAAAATTCTTTCATCAGTTTTAGAATCAAATTTTCCTAAGTTATCTTTACCATTATTATGAATGAAACACTTACAACCGAAGATGTGTAGATGAGCAATGTTTGGCTTTCGTCCTTTGTACAACTCGTATGGTGTCTTTCCAAGTTTTGTTCTGATATATGCTCTATTTGAAATGTAGCATGCTGTACTCATAGCATCAGCCTAGAACACTTGAGATACATTCTTTTCATTCAACATTGCTCTAGCCATTTCTGTGAGCACTCTATTCTTTCGTTCCACGACCCCATTTTGTTGAGGCGTTCTTGGAGCAGAAAAATTGTGATCAATACCATTAGTATCACAATATTCTTCAAAGGCTTGATTTTCCAATTCTCCACCATGATCGGTCCTAATTCCTGCAATGGACATACCTTTCTCATTTTGCACCTTCTTGGCAAAAACAATAAATTCTTCAAACGTCTCGTCCTTTGATGATAGAAAAATAACCCATGTAAATCTAGAGAAATCATCAACAATGACCAATGAATATAGGTTGCCACCAAGGCTCTTTACTCTTGCTGGACCAACCAAATCCATATGCAATAATTGTAATGGTCTATTTGTAGAAATCTCATTTTTCAATTTGAAAGATGATTTAGTTTGTTTACCCTTTTGACATGCGTCACAAATCAAGTCATTTTTTAAATTTACTTTGGGTAATCCAAGCACTAAATCCTTTTTAAGTAATTTGCCTAGTTGATTCATATTGACATGAGCCAATCTCTTATGCCATAGCCAACTTTCATCGGCATTACTCAGAAAACAATTTTCAGACTCATTTCTACTAATATCTAGAGTATAACAGTTACCTTCCCTTTTTTGCTCTGAGCTTAGCCTTGATATTCTTCTTATCAAGCTGTAAGTCATCACTACTACAAAAAAGTAAAGCTGTGGCGCTTATAATTGCATTAACTGTGGCGCCAGAGAAGTGCCACATATCTGGACGCCACTAAAAAAAGTTGTGGCGCTTCCACATTTTAAATTTTTTTTTAAAAAAAATACCCTCCTGTGGCGCTTGTTTGAGGAAGTGCCACAGGAGGGGGGCCTCCTGTCGCGCTTGCTCGCGCTTGCTTGAGCAAGCGCCACAGCAGGGGGGTCCTACTGTCACAAGCGCCACAGGAGGCCCCCCTGCTGTGGCGCTTGCTCAAACAAGCGCCATAGGAAGGTCCCTTTTTTTTTCTTTTTTCTTCTTCTTTTTTTTCCTGTGGCCCTTTTTTATGCTTCCTGATTGTGAAGCTTTATATAAAATGAGTTGCTTTCGTGTTTATCATCTCCACAAATTGTCAATCTTTCTATTTTATATTTCAACCTATTATATATATATAATTTTCACATTTAAAATTCAAGTTCCCCAACAATAATGTTCTTACATTAATACTCTCCAAAGCTAACATAAAAAATATCACAATACAAGAACTTGATATGTGAACACAGTACATCAACAACTAATTAAGTAAATTAAAAGATTACTAAAAAATGCAAGCTTGTCGGCAAAAAAATTTAAACAAAGCAAAAAGGCAAACGAAACAAGCTAGGTTTTCATCAGTCTTTCCTATTAAATTAGGAACAAAAAGGCAAATGTTATATTACGGTTTATCTTGACTAAAAAAAATTTAAACAAAGCAAGCTAGAATGAAATAGTCTTCTTCTTACAAATCTATTAATTAACCAGCGCAAGGAGTGGGAGACCACGTTGGTGATGTTAGCTTGAGTGACGAGTGAGCGTGTGGGTGTGTTTTTTAGTGTGAAGATGATAGGAAATGGAGGGAGGGGGCCGACGGATCCACTAAGAAGATGAGAAAGGGAAAGTAGTTTAATGGAGGAGAGAGTAGTTAAATAATTAAAGTGGAGTAGTAGTCAAAAAGAGAAGGAATGGGGGGCGGACACAGGACCACTACGCGGGAAATGAAATAATTAAGAGATACACTATCCATTTGAATTTTTTTTTTTAAAAAAAAGGGGGCAAGTGTGGCGCCTAAATAATTAGGCGCCACACATTGCCTCATTTCAGCTGTGGCGCCTAATGCTTAGGCGCCACAGCTGAATTATCATGTGTGGCACCTATTTATTTAGGCGCCACACTTGCCCAGTTCTTTAAAAAAAATTTAATGCTGCAGCTGTGGCGCTTGGTGGGTTAGGCGCCACAACTGCTTTCATGGCCCCAAGTGTGGTGCCTGCTTAGGCAGGCGCCACACTAGGCCTCCTCAATTGTGACACTTAATCTATTAGGTGCCACAGCTGGTATCCAAAATTTAAAAAAAAATTATAGAGGTAAAAACCAAAAAAAAAACAAGAAGCTATGGCACTTGTTTAAAGAAGTGCCACAAAATGTGCGCCACTTTTTATCCTTTTTGTAGTAGTGCATTCTTGTTGATAATTAAGCATTCTTCTGAGTCAAATATTACCCAGTTGTCTTTATCTGCACTTTGACTTACACTCAGCAAATTATGACACAAGCCTTCAACATAGTATACATCTTTGACTTGTATTCCTTTGTCATTCTTGATTTCACCAATTCCTGCTATCCTTCAGGATTGATTTCCTCCAAATTTTACCTTTCCACCTTCCTTAGGTTGCAATGTGGTAAAACTTTTGAAATCTCCGGTCATATGTCTAGAGCATCCACTATCTATGTACCACTTGCTATTTTTGGATGCTTTGAGACATACCTACAATCAAATGACTAGGTCTTAGGTACCCACATGTTTTTGGGTCCTTTTGGGTTAGTACAAATAATTTTCTGAAGATATGAACCTTTAGGTACCCATTTGTAGGTTCCTATTGTTCCTTTCTTCTTATGAATGCATGAAGATGTATAATGACCTTTTCTATTACAGTAATTACAAAATGCAAAAGGATTTGATGTATGCACAGAATGCTGGAAATAATTCAAATATGACTTACCTCCTGCTTTCTTTCTACCTTTCCTTTTATCTGACTTTGGATCATATCCAATTCCAGATCGGTCATTTACAGATCGTTGAGCTTTTAAAATAACATTTAGCATCTCACTTCCTTGTGTAAATTTTTCAAGAGTTTTTGTGAGATCAATGTTTTTCTTTCTCAAAGATGAACAATTTTCACAATCCTTTTCTTTAAGTTCAGTTTCAAGAACTTTGTTCTTCTTTTTGAAAACAATCAATTCTTTAACTACTTTGATGAATTTAGAATGTAAAGCATTATATTCAGAAAGTAATTCATCATAGGTAGGTTCAGAATCATTTACCTCCTCTTTTGTTTCTTCTTGAGCGACGAGGCATATATTAGCTACTTCCTCCTCATCACTTTCTTCTTCAGAGGAACTATCACCCCATATAGCAGATACGAAGGCCTTCTTTTTGTTGAAGAATTTGCCTTTTCTCTTTTCTTTTCTCTTTTGATTCAGTTCTGGACATTCTGATTTGATATGTCCTGGTTTTCCACATTCGTAGCAAATGATATGATCTTTGCTGCTAGTTCCACCTTTTTGAAAGTGTTTGAATCCTTGTCCTTTCTTGTAGAACTTTCTGAATCGTTTTATAATTAGGCCCATTTCATCATCATCAAACTCCTCATACTCATCTTGATTCTCTTCTTTTACCTTTAGTGCAAGACCTTTCTTTTTCTTGTCACCAATGTCATCTAGTTCTCGTTTGAACTTTAGTTTGCTTTCATATTCAGAAAGACTTCCAAATAGAGAAGCAACTGATCTCATTGATTCTCCTTTTGCTTCTTCTATCGCAGTGACTTTGGCCTCCCATTCTTTAGAAAGAATATTTAAAATCTTTCGTACTTGGGTATGTTGATCATAAGATTTCCCAAGTGCTGCAAGTTGATTAACAAGATGAGTGTATCTAAGTTCAAATTCAGAAATTGATTCACCTAATTTCATTCAAAGTAAATCGAATTCAGTGGCTAAGGTGTTGATCCGATTCTCCTTTATTCCCGAAGTTCCTTCATGAGCTATTTCCAGAGCTTCCCACATTTCCTTTGCTGTTGGAAGTGTGCAAATTCTGAAATACTCAATTTGACTCAAGGCACTTTGTCATTCTCATCATATTTCGCTGGCGTCTTGGGAATTTTCTGAGAATCTACAGTCTTTATAGGTTGATAGTTTCCACTCTCAATCACATCCCATAGCCCATATTCAGTAGCCATTACGAATACTCTGAACTTTGCTTTCCAGAAAGAAAAGTGTTCGCCACTGAAACCTGGAGGTCTAGTGATGGATGCACCGTCGGGAAGAATTCCTTCACCCATGCTTGCCATTGGATCCTTCTTAGGCTGTTATACCTTCACAAGAAGACCTACTCTCTGATACCAAATGTTAGAGCAAGCGTTTCACCCAAGAGGGGGGGTGAATTGGGTGATCTTAAAAATTTCATTGCAAATATAAAATTTGACGTTGAAATTAAAACATGAAAGAGTAAGGAGAAATATCACCGAAGTGTACACTGGGAGTTATACTGGTTCGGCCACAACTACTTTGACCTACGTCCAGTCCTCAGAGCTTCTCTGAGAGTTTCACTATAACTTCCAAGATTCAGTGGGTTCTTGGCACCTCAGTACAAGCAAGTTCCTACACCTGGACACTCGCTCCCCCTCACAAGTTGTAATTCAATCCCAACTCAAGGTTCCACAACCTCTGTATTGTATACTGGTTCGGCCATTATGCTTGTGCTGACTATCCAACTGTCTACCTCTGTATGATGAAGTGCCCTTGAAAGGTTTGGGTCGTATTTTCATGTAAGCGGACATAGTGTGGCTTACGCCCTAAGACAAATGAGGCCATTTAAAGAGAATTACCCCACTCGTAACCCAGGACTAGCTACTATCATGCTTGATTTAAAAGGTTAAATATGCTACCTCTATGACTCAAGGTTGAGGGATTCAGTGGCCGCAAGAGATAGAAATGTATAACAGACCAAGAAGAGTTAAATAGTCAACAACGTGAGTAGATAGGACCCTGAAACTATTTTCCATTGGAATTACAGTATTACATGAGAAAATATATGTATTTAATAATGACCTGTGGAGGAAGAAAGTTATTGCACTCTAATTAAGCCTCTATGAGTACCCATTGATTGGGTTGATTAGAGGGCATGAACATGGTAAGGTGCTAGACTGCAAAAAAACAATTGTAGCATGTGCGAATTGGAAGTGAGTTCTACATATTACTTTGAAAGACATAGCTAGATGAGGAAACATTGTTATAAATAATAAGGACTATAAAGTAGTGAGAGTATACAAAGTAGATAGTAATACACCTTAAGATATAAAGACTGGATTGGATGACAAAAACTCAAAGGGATATCTCCTCGAACAAGCTCATATGAGTAGATACACAATTCACTTAGGAGAAATTAAGATGTATCATAACCTGAAGTGGAATGTTGGTTATTATAGATGGAGAGAGATATAATACACTCTGTTACAAACTAGTTGACATGCCAAGAAGTTAATATCAAACACTAGGAACTACTTAACCATTCTAGAGCATAGACATTCCTACATTGGAATAAGAAACCATCTCTATAGATATAGATCATGTCATAGAATTGACCACATACATCAATGGAATAGTTGCTACTCAATTATTATAGATTAGCTAATAAAATTAGGTTGTTGTTGACTAATTGAACAATCTCCTCTTGAAAGAGATTGGCTAAGTAAGAACTCGTCGGAAACTGTAAGTCATATGGAGTAAGAGAAGACACCATTGCCGATTGTGATTTGATGAGGCTTTATAAATTTTAAAAGCCTTTTCCAAAGGCTATAGGCAGCAAGCTATGGTAGAAATTGTCTATTACTAGCTCATAGACAAATGGATAGGGGAAAAGCTATCCAAACACAAAAATTCATGTGAAAGGCATGCATAATATAGCTAATGGGAAGTTAGGGTGACAAATCACTTTGAGAAAGAGATTCTTAAATGAAAACTAGGATTTGAGTGTTTATATGTCTCCATGTAAAGCTTTGTATAGATGAAAGCGTGAATCACCAGTGTATTAAACCAACCTTAGCAAAAAGTCCATAGATTCAGACTTGGCAGAGGAAATGTAATACCCCAAATTTTGGGATTGGAGGCTAGAGAATAAGCCTAAATTAAGTGGACTACTAAGCTTTGATTTTGCAAGTGTTCTAAATTATTTCCTAACATTTCTTAACTGAGGTATTAAAGGGAATAAAATGGTAAATTAAAGAGTATGGAAAATATGTATACAAAAATGGAATTTATTGAAGTTGCAATTTCATGTTGTATCATTTCTTCTAGTAAGGCAGTGAGTTTGTCGTGTGGTTTTGGATGACCACATGACAACAAAAAATTATGAGATTACAAGAAGAAATTAGACATCCTAATCTTTAATTTGATAATTAATGTGTAATTTTTGGAGTTGTATGTAAAAGTTTTGAAGTTAGCCAAGAAAAATTATTGATTTACAAGAACAGCGTCCAAAGAATTTAATTCTGGGACTTTTTGTGCTTTCAATTGGCAAAGAGCTATATTTTTCCTTGAAACTAGATTCAATAAGGATTATATATCCTTTGGAATCACTCTGATACAATGTTTACAAATTTAGTCATGATTTCTCAAAGTTTAGGCAGAAAATCTGCCAAAATATTCAATTAATCCAAAAATTAAGGTGAAACTATGTCATAAAAAGGGGATATTATAAAAATTATTTCCCTTCATCTTCCCTACCATTTCATGTTAGTTTTGGTTGCTAAAGGAGAGAGAGAGAGCTGCAGCATTTTAGAGATAGAAAGAGGAAGAAATCTCACAAGGTAGGTTGATTTCATCATTAAGTTGGTTCCTAACGTGTATAATCCTTCCACTAAGCATCTCTTCTACATGGTTTAAGGTGTTTAAAGTATAGATTTTGAAGTTGAGAGGCTAGGGGTTTCCCTTATCAAAGGGAAAAGCCAGACAGAAGCTAAGGTAACTTCCTAAACTTCAAATAATGGTTCTTTTGGCTGTTGTGAGTAATATAATAGGTGAATTTCTACTGGATTCTTTTGGCTGTTGTGAGTAATTTGCTCTGACTGTAAATTTGGGAAAAGTAGTGTTCTAAATGTTATGCTGCCAAAATTAAGTCTAAATAGTGGTTTTAGCATAATTAAATAGTTAATAAAGTGATTAGGAGTAGAAAGGAGCAAGTCTACGGAGTTAGAATTGGAAAACCCTAATTTTTCCTGAAAAATTGGGAATTTTAGCCAATACTGGTTTAGGGGGTTAGAGTTGGATTTTTTATGATCTAATGATTCTATTATACTCAGGAGGGAAAATTAGGTAGGGTTACAGTTGATCACTTTTTCAAAAAAGCCTGAAATATCATAATTATGAAAACACTCTTGAAACCATGAAATAGCAGCTGCCAAGGGCATTTGGTCTTTTGGCAATGACTTTGGTAATTCCAAGTCCAAAAATGGGTTCTTTGGGTGAAAATATGTTAGAATAGCCCATGTCAAAATTTCAGGAAAAGTACAATAATCTCTCATACACTATGTGATTATTTATATGTTGTATGTTACTGTATTTTGTTATATGAACATAGTGCCTGAGGTATGTTAGCTAGCGGTGGTTAGGTACCCAGCTGAGGTACGCCTGGGGTACATTACCTAGCTGTGGTTAGGGGCCTAGCTGTGGTACACGTAGGGGATCTAAACAATAACTTGGCCCTGAGCTTTATGTGTACACACGTATTGTTATGAATTTTCATTTTACAATATATGGTACTTTGCATATTTAATTTTCACATTTTATATATTTGGTTATATGTTACTACTGGAATTCCTCGGAATCTCATTTTTTTCAAAAATGATAATGTGCTAATGGGAACCAGTATATCCAAAGGCAAGTTGGTGGATATGGAGAAATGATGTTACGAATCCCGAGGCAAAGATAGGGGTTACATTTGTAGTCTTATTTTGGGCATTTTGTATACATTTGTAAATTTCATCAAACCCTGCAAGGAAAACTTGTATTGTAATCAAGTACCTCGTATCAATATATCAATATATTTATGTTATATCTGTGTAGCTCACCAAACTACTTGTAAGTACTCTGAAAATGGAAAAAATAAGATAAAGGTATGACATTTTGGTATTAGAGCCCAAGACGGTTTTGGAAGAGCCCAAGTGGTTCAGACAGAGTAGCGGTATTTACAACATGATAGTATACTGAAATGGTCTTGATTATATAATGACTGGACACATGCATGGATGGGAGTACTAAAGGAGTGAATTTCCCCCTTTACCTGTGAACTAGCCTTGGAGAAACAGCAAAATTTCGAAGGGCGGCAAGTAATGCAATACCAGACTAAAAATGGTCCAAGGATATTGGGAACCCGAGGAAGCAGTACGACCAAGGCCAGTGTGTAGTACACATGGTATGTTGTTCGCCAGAGATATTCGGCATGACTCTATGAGACAAAGATAGTCACAGGGTACCATGGTCATAAGTAGTTAAAGCCGGTATCTTTGTTTATGCGCGGATACATGAAAGTTAAGCATGATCAAGCCAGGGAAATCTTAGGATAGGTAAACCCTTGGGAAGTTAAGTGCAGGGTCATGGAGACTTGACGAATGGTGATTGTCTTAAAGTCTTTCCATGACTAATGATCATCTTAATTAGACAATTTGAAGGATGCTTAGAAGTATAGAGTGATGATGTAAGCATTGATTTTAATACAGAACATTTCGGTTGTAGAGAGTACTGCCAGAAAGGTTTGTTTGATGAGGTTATGGGAACTCAAGGCATAGTAAATGTTTTGAGGTTTCTCCATACTAGGTAATGATCCTTAGTAACACCGTGGTGTTAAAGGTGTTAAGATCGGCAGGTAAACCGGAAGAATTTTTTTTAAAAAAAAATTTCTAAACCTAATTGAGGATCTATTAATG
This sequence comes from Inga laurina, assembly GCA_963855925.1. Taxonomy (NCBI): domain Eukaryota; kingdom Viridiplantae; phylum Streptophyta; class Magnoliopsida; order Fabales; family Fabaceae; genus Inga; species Inga laurina. The sequence continues at coordinate 28,056,987 of OY979702.1, read as the reverse complement.
ATGTTTAAACCGAGTTAAAAGGATTCGTACCTTTTTCAATTCAGGGTTTTCGATCTCTAGGAGCCAACATGTCAGCTCTACTCCCTCTACCGATATCCACACGAATGCTCTCCAACACGGACTGCGTGCTAACGCCTCCAATATCACATAGGGTTTCCCTTGCGGCTCTGAATTCTCATGTGTATATGAGTATATCTGCTCTATCAAGTTTATAACTTATGAGGGCTATATTCAAATTTCAAAATTAATTAACAATTAATTATCTTGATGAGCAAATTAAATAAATTCAGTTTAAATTAAATCTATCCAACAGTTTAAATTTAACCTAGTTATTTAATCCAAATAAAGAGTCATTAGATTTAAGTTATCTTCATAAATTAAATCTGGGATACTATATCTCTATCATGTTAGTTATTAAATTTAATATATCTTAATAGATTAAATTTAAAACTAACACAATATAATAATATCATATAATATATATACACACACACATATATATAAGATATGTATTTCGAAAATATATATCTATATAATATTATTAACGAATTTTATATTATATATATATATATATAATTCGTCCACCCTAAATTAAACATTATCTCACATTGGGTCATTCTTGTGTGCAATCTTGTAGACCCATATGAAGTTGGCAGTGGGCTAAAAACTGTACTAACCCATAAGTTGCAAGAGGCTACTAGCAAGACATTACGACTACCCAATTCATATAAGGATCGTTAACATGATGCAACATGTCATACAACCATGTAACGTCCTTTTTGTCACACGATATATCGGTCAAGGATAGGGCATGCATAATGTCATCCTCTTGTTCCTGACCATTACTTTCTCGATTTCTGAGTAGCCTGACAATAAAAATGAAAACTCCTTTCCATCATAGTATGGCCATACATTTCTCAGACTCACTTATCGAGGGGCCCAGTAACATCTCTCTACTAATGTGAGGGACAAATTCCATCTTGATCATTCATATTCCTCTGCATGAAAAACCACCAATCCCAATTGTAGCCTTTATCATCACCCGGCCAAAAGTGACTTTTGACCAATTCAAAGCTTAGCAACTCTGATGTAGGATTCCATGATAACCTCAGGTCTAAGGGTATTGTGACCTGGTTATACATGAGAAAAGCTTATGACTTAATCCATTTAGCTTTCTCATAGTGGGTCAGTCCACCACCTTGTATTCTTACAAGTGCTTAAGACTTTGATTCCTAACTCCATATCTTATCAAAGTCATACTAGTCGTGTTTCATCTTTGCTCCCGTAGAGATGATCGACCAGGGACATTTTAGAATAATCTTTATGATTTATTCAAGGATACAATTATCACAGTTAACATGCAAATAATATGATAACATAATGGAGAAGTTTCATTAAATTAATAATGTTTAAAGTACAATGATTGGCCCTTTGGGCATAATTTCCAACAAAAGGTATATAGGTATGATTTACAGTGATACATGGTGTGTAGTGATTATGCCGTATGTCGATCCTAGAGGATTCAATATGATGAAGCTGAAGGTTGGGACGAGCTTGAATTAGATATAAGCTGAAATAGTACTTAAGTCAAAATGTGAATCGGGTTGCACTATGGTTTTGAGACATGACAGCAGTTTGAACCTTGTGGATAGTATTGAACCTTCAGTAATGTTTTAAAGATAATACCCAAATATTATGGAGGTTAGAATAGGCGCTATTGATCCTAATTCTTAGCATGCTTGTTGGGTATAATTGAGGAAAATGATTTCCAATCTATGTGATGTGGAGGTTCTAGATTTCATGATGAACCTAAAAATTGGGTTAGAGACCCTAGGCTATAAATCCTACATGCCAGATATGTGGTAGTGAACCTGTGTGTCTAAAGGCCTTAAGACCTAGTAGACCGGTGTGTCTTTAGGCTGGTGAATTTATTCAGAACTGCTTTGGGCTAGTGACAATTCGGGGAATTTCGAAAAGTGATTTCCTGGCTCAGATAATGTTGACATTCTAAGAATTGAATTGTGATCCAAGAATCAGACTCAATAGTTGAACTTATTCATTAGGAATTTGAATTGACCTATTATCTACTTAATACCTTTAATCCGGTTCAGGCTATTACTGATTCCTATAAATTAAAGTTAACAAGTAAATGGTTATACTTTCATTACTACTACCTTTTAATCATATTTTATTGGTTATCTATCACAGTTTCATCAATTTTGCACAATACAATTATATATAGTGCAGTTTCACTGTCTCCCAAAAATTGGCAGATTTTCAGTCAAATTTAGAAAATCATAATTAATTCTAGGAAATTCCAAATTTACTAGTTAGCCTAAGTAAAGCTCTTTAAGTATACTTTTAGTGAAAAATACTTAAGTCTGACCACTGCACTCACATTATTCCCAGAAATTTGTCAAACTTCCCATGTTCCAAATTTCCTTGCAGAAACAGGGCACAACTTCAAAAATCCATATCTTTTAATCTATTAGTCCAAAAATTATGATCTAGCCATTAAATTAAAGCTCTGCATGTCTACTTTATGTCTATGAAGTTTCATAACATTTATACTAGGTTTGACCAACGAAATTCATTTCACAACAGAACTGCCTCCAGTGAAATTAATCAAACGACATCCCCTCTTAACTTCTAAAATTTTCAGATTTGCATACAATCATCCAAAAATCATAAATACATATATTCCCAGAATTTCCATTTTTGGATGATGTCATAGAAACTTGCCAGTTTCACTTGGTTGAGTTCAAAAATTCATAACTTTTTGTGTGCAACTCTAAAAGACTTATATGACCTATCAAATTAAAGCTTGATAAGTCTACTTTTTTTTTGGAAAGTTTCACATTCATTGCACATCAATTGATTATCCAAAAGCACATGACAATCTCACTATGACGTAAGAAAACACGCTAGCAGCAAATTGTAACTTTGCGAATTGTTCCAATGATCTAAAATTCATAGCCAGGGGTTAGTAGTCCACCTGATTTAGGCTTATTCTCAGGCCTCTAATCCCAAAATTTGGGATATACTGTTATCATTTATTCACATGTGTCAATAAGAAGAAGAATTGAAGTTAATAGAAAGAAGAGGCTGCCAAGAAAGTGGAAGACGCATGAGAGTTGAAGTGAGCTTGAAATATTAAGAAATATAGGTAGAGATTAAGATGATTGGAAAATACAAAAAAGAGACTAATTTATGAAGTTACATTTCAACTTAAGAAAGAAAAGCTGCTCTTATTGATGCTAGGCGGAAGGAAGTATTGACTTAAATTTATCCTTGATACTTTGATCTGGTGTGATGACCATGAATATCTTGTTCTCGTTTGGTATGTTAAAAGTTTAGGGCTACTGATAATTCTTTTTCCTTGGTTTTTATTTGGAAATTTTAAAATGACTGTAATCCTACAACTTTAAGTAATTTATCCAATCAAAAAGTCTATTACTTTTACCAGGAGCAAGCTCGAAAAGAGAAAGAAGAGCTTGGTAAAGGATGCTTAAGGATAACTGGAGGAAGGTCGAAGAATCTCAATGAAGGGAAGCTTTAGATCAGCAGAGGAGAGAGGAGGAACGGTATAAATATTTAGAAGAGATAAATGAGACATATTTTAATTGAAAAACATTTGAATGGGAAGATTGTTGGTATTAAATTTCATTTTGAAACTTTTGAATTGTTATTGGAAAATATTGAGTTGTAGGAATGAGAATGTTGAAATTATAGATTGAATTATACTCTTAAAAATGTTTGGTTTCTTTTCAAATGCTGGATGCCAGGTTAAAAGAAGAAATAATATAGATGTTTAAAAAAGCAAAAGAAAAAAATTAGATCGGTTTTGCTACATGTGAGGTCTAAAAAGTCATACTTTTTAGACCTTATCTAAAAAATATAAGGTCCCAAAAGTCTTTTCTAGATCAAATATGGCAATAAAAGGTCTAAAAAGTATGAGCTTTTAGACCTTATATAAGCAAGGTGAGGTCTAAAAGGTTAGACTTTTTAGACCTAATCTAAAAAGTCATTTATTAGACCGGATGCCTAACCAGTTTAAAAAATGTAAAACTTTCTAGATTGATTCTAGAACTAGAACCCATCTAAAAAGTGATTTTTAACAGGTCTAAAAAGCATTTTTTGCACTATTGCAGGTACCTTATGTCATTAAGAGGTTCACTCGTGTCATGGAGAATGAAGAAGCAAAATGTTGAGGCTCAGTCATTAGCTGAAATAGAATATAGATCGATGGCTTGTGCAGTTAGTGAAGTTGTATGGTTGCTTAGGGAACTAAAAGCACCACAAAGCAAAGCCGCGCCATTATATTGTGATAACCAGGCATCACTACATATAGTCATGAATCCAGTATTTCATGAGCGAACCAAACATGTGAAGATGGAATGTTACTTCGTGAGAGAAAGGTATTAGTCAGGAGAAATAATGCCATGAAAGATTAGGACAAAAGACTAACTGGCAGACATGTTTACAAAGACACTTGGGAAAGATCAGCTCAAAATACTTGTGGACAAGTTGGGCATTGAAAACTTTGACCATTCTGGGGGGAGGGTTGGAAATCAAATATATAATATTAATAATGTTAGATATTAATACATAGTATTGTTAAATATTATGTGCATCACCGAATATTATAGAGAGAGAATAACTGAGTCAAAGATATTAGTGTAATATGTTATTTAGATTTAAGAGTTGCGAGACTCATTTTTGTATATATGTATTCATGTGTATTGAAGTTGTCAAACCCCTCAATATTTTGATATTTGTTAGAGTGATAAAGGCATAGTTCCACAGATATATAGATGTAGCACAAATATACTAATAATTAATACTTGTTTACAATACAGGAGATCCCCATATGGTTTGAAAATATATATAGATCCTCAAAATTCACAAAATAAAAATAAGGGTAACCAACAGTAGTCCTTGCTTGAATCGGTACCCTCATATGTCGATATTTACCATTTTGCCCTTTAAGCCGTTAACTTTTGCTGGAATGTCTTTAAATATTGGAAAGGGTGAGATTCGAATGAATCTTAGTAGTAATATACAATCAGTCATATAAAATGCGACAAATAGTATGCCAAGTAGCATATAATGCAACAAAATAAATACACTGTGAAACTCATAATCATCGGAATGTGCATATGTGTTCAGGGCCAACTACTATTAGAATCCCTACTTATTCGTACCTCAACTGGGCTAATGACCATAGACTAGGCAATATACCCTCTTGGTATTGTATCTCATAACTGGATCCCCTTTTGGGGCCGTTGAGGTACTTGTACTTTTCCCCACAAACAGTACTTGTCCTTTTCTCATCCCAATTAAAGAGTGCATTATACATATCATAGAAGCTTGCATACACAAAGCATACAAATAATCACATAATTTATTAAAGATAGAGTTACTACCTTAATCCCTTTTTCCTGGCTCTAATCTTGTCCCAGTGTAGGTGAATCGTCAGGTCTTAAAATTCAAAATTTAAAAGAATTGAGTTATTACTCATTCATGAATTGCACTAAACTCTTTTAAACTCATTTGGTTGATTATGTTAGCTTTAAACCATAAAATGACCAAAATGCCCTTAGGGACCCAGTCCAAGTCCCTTTATACCTTGGTCCAACTGTGCTTTTTCAAAAATTTTGACCCAGCTAATCCAATACAATTTCACATTTAGAATCCATTTTTTACCACAGAATTGCCAAATTCACTGCCAAAAGACAATTTTTGTCCTTAGTAGCCCCTATTTAGGGTTTTAAGGCTCATTTTGCCATTTTACATTCTAAGGCTTTCCACACTTCAAAATCTACATAAACCCTACACAATTTTTCCTTCTTAACACAATGGAACCATCAAATTAATGAAATTTCAGGCCCAACCCCCATTTTAGCTGCTAGCCAAAACTTACTCAAGAGAAAGGGAAAATTGGTTTTCTTGATTTAACCCCTTAAACACCTTCCTTTTCACTCCTAATTACATGTTTAAACACTTAAACACTCATTCATCATGATTTGTAGAAATTTGGGCAGCATAATCCCTTAGGGTTTTATCTTCCCAAAATTACAAAATCAACAAGAACAACTACAAATCAAGCTAATATCAACAACAACCATAACAACATATTAACCAAGAGGATCAAAGTTCTTGAGATTAACCCTCTTGATTATCAACTTTCTCTCTCTAGCCGTCCCTCTTTCCTCCTCTTTCACTTAAAATTTTTTCTTGATATACATGATATACAAGAGGAACAAGAGATTATAAGAGGTTTCTATGGATTTTGTGAACTTAATCACTTGAAATCTTGACCTCTCTTCTTCTCTCTCTATTTTCTCACTTTGGATGAAAATGATGTCTTGAAAGAGGATGATGATGATTTTAAAATATCCTCTTGGTAAATAACATATTTTAATACCAATTTACCATGTTAATTTTACTTCCATGGCTTCATCTTTTTACTTGGCTCAAGATAATGACACATGGCATATCTAGCATCCAAGTAAATACTTTTCCTCCTATTCTCCAACTTTGGCCGAAATTCACAAAGGAAAAGGGAAATAATTATTGCTTCTTGCATTTTCCATAATTTCATTCTTTAATTAATTAATTAAGTTATAGTTACTTTTTGAATTTTCTAACTTATTTTACTTGGCCATAATTGCTCCAAAATTGGGGTATTTATCCCCAAAGATTTATTTTCCCTTTATTTCTTTTATCTGGCCAAAAATCATATCATGAAAATGGGAAGTTATTAGCTTCTTGCTTTATTGGCAAATCACGATTTTGCCTATACATTTTTGTAATTTATTGGGCCAAAGTGTTTCTTCCAACTTTCCTTTCCTTTTAGGCCGAAATTTCCCTTTATTATTGACCAAAAAATGTGCTCTTTTATTCTCCATTTTGTGCTTTAATAATGGGCTTTTTGGAAGACAAAAATTGGCTTTGTATCTTGTTTTAGCCTAATATTCATGTAACATCAATTAGAGGTATTTTTGTCCTTTCAAATGCACCAGAATTCAACATTGTATTCCATTGAATGCCATAAATATTTACAAGGCATATTGGTGAATAAAAAGTAGGGTGTTACAACTCTCGCTCCTTAAATAAATTTCGTTCCAAAAATTTGCTACATATACATAGCTATGAACTTTAGGTAATGCTTCTACATATCTTCCACTACTTTCAATGTTGCTTATCTTGGAGATAATCCTTTCCAGACAACTTTGATGAATGAGATACTCCTATGCCTAAGCTGTTTGTCTTGCCAATCAATGATTCGGTCAAGTGTAACCTCATATGTTAAATCATCCCGCATATCTATATCTTCATATTCAATCACATGTTCCAGATCGGGTTGATATTTCTTCAACTGGAAAACATGGAAAACATCATGCAATTTGCTCAGATTTGGCGGGAAAGCTATCCGATACGCTACTAGCCCAATCTTCGACAGCATCTCAAATGGACCCATGTACCTCAGATTTAGCCTCTTCATTTTCAGTGCTCTGCCGATACCCATGACTAGTGAAACTTTTATAAATACATGATCTCCGACTTCAAACTCCAAAGATTTTTGCCACTTATCAGCTAGCTCTTCTATCGGCTTTGAGCAGTCAGTAATCACTGCTTGATCACCTTGATTTGCTCTGTTGTCTGATCAATTAGGTCTGGTCCAAGTAACCTCCTCTCAGATAATTCTATCCAGCACATGGGCGACTGACATTTCCTTCCATTCAATGCCTCATAGGGAGACATCTGAATGCTCCAGTAGTAAATGTTGTTATAGGCAAACTCTGCCAATGGAAGGAATTTGTCCTAACTACCTTTGGAATCTATGACATATTCCCTCAACATATCCTCTAATGTCTATATTGTTCGTTCTGTTTATCCATCAGTCTGAGGATGATTTGTTGTGCTGAATCTGAGCTTGGTACCCAAAGTGTAACTCCTACCTTGATAACCATAATTATAATTTGAAAATACGTATTAAAATAGAATACAGACCAACAGATAATCAAAACTCATTTAACGTCCCTACCTTACGGAAGCCTTTTCATAATTTCTTTCAAAATTTCTGCCTTACCATGGTCTCAAATTTCACAATTCGAATATAATTACTCTGTGCAGTTAAATCGCATTTATATATATATCAGAGTGTATAACAAAAATCCCGACAACCCCTGGGTTTCATTCATTTACTAAGGGTTTACAGTTTCCCATATAGGGGATTACACAACTATATCTAAAATAGTATTTACATCCCAAATCAAAATGGATAACCAACACCCAAAATCATATATCTCTAAGGAGTCCTAACTGCTCTTGGTTGTCCGCTTCCCTGTGGAACCACCTGCCCTGTCTGTAGGTTTAACAATAGAAAGAATGAGATTCAAAAGAATCCCAGTAGTAATAAATCACTCATACAACATGTAATCACAGAGTATGCAATGACATCATCAAGCAACATCATAGCATAACACAGCACGCAGGCTGCCACATATGCACACAATCATGAAGGCACGGTCCTCCCACCGTCAACACCGATAGGCCGCGGGTGAAGATTCACAAATATTCTTTCAGCTTTCACATGCAGCCTTTTGGCTTTCACATAGTCTCATTCCCCAGATTCCACCACCCCGAAGGCACGATCCTCCCACCATCAACACTGATGGGCCGTAGGTGATAGACCCACAAATAATGATAAATCAAACATACAATGTATCACATATAGTATAAGGGGAAGAGTCACTACATGGTTCTTTCCAAACATGCTCTAGCACGGGTTGTTCACGATCAGGGCAAATGTCAAACCCTATAGATCAAAATCAAGAATGGCGGATTAATTCTCTACTCCAAATTCTTACTTTCATCACACTTAAAGTCAGTTATCATTTAGACTCTTTAGGTGGCTTCTAAAAGTCCAAACATATGCCTAAAATGTTGGGAAAGATCTTACAAAAAACTACCTTTCAAAAGTGAAAAATACTGATTTTTGGGGCTTGGCCGCGGCCAAGAAAATCTTGTTTCTTGGCTGAATTTCTAAAAATCATAACTAATTCAAGAAAAATTGAAATGAGGTGATTCCAAAGCCAAATAAAAGATATTTAAGTCCTCTTTATAGGAAAAATATGAACCAATACCATAAATCACCACACAATTATAGAATTACACAAAATCCAATACTGCTCCAAAACAGAGTGCAGTTTCAACATCAAACTTTGGACATTCATTACTCCAAGCACACAAAACGAAATGACACAAATTATATGTCCATTTTAAAGCTTGGAATGTGAAATTTAAGACTGAAAAGTTTCATAATTTTTAGACACCATTTGCCCATTCAAAACGTCCAGACAACCTGACTGCCTTATACAGAACTTTAAGGAAAAGAATTTCAGTTTTTGTGCAATTGCTTCCAATAGTTCCAAATTCACAACAAATACCATTCCCACACCAATTTTTCACAAGGAATTCATTGGAAACACCAAAATGACCAAATTCAACTAACATTGACATGTTCCACAAGAAACACAAAATGTCACACAAGAACCCAATTCAAAACTCACAATGCAACTCCTTTCCATTCAAAGTTCCAAACCAATTCTAATGACACCAAAACCCAATTTGAGACCTATTCCAATACCAAATCACCATGCAATCCACAAGACCTTAATGGCAAGAAAATTAGGGCAAAAATCCAAAAATTCCAAAGTCTCACCAATGGTCACAGTACATATATCAAAAGATAGCTATTTCTCACCTCTTTCACTTCCTCAAGCTAGTTTCTTGATTCCACCACTTTCAATTTTTCCCAAGCTCTCAAACACCTATTCTTGAAAATCTAAAACCATATAAATGAATCCCTTAACAAGAAGAACAAGTTTAGTGAGGAGGGTTTAAGCATTCAGGTCAAATAGGACACCTTACCTTGAATCTTCTTCTCCTCCTTTTCTCTTAGGTTTGGACGTTCATGGAGTTTGGAGGGAGAGGATGTGAGACGATGATGAAGATATGAGAAATCAGATTTTCTTTGCTCCCATTCTCAATAACCGACTATGAAAGGAAGAGAGAAAGGAGGAATTGGATTAAAATTCCATAGTGAACCTTTTTTACTACACAAGATTGTGCCAAGTGTCCATATCTCACCACTTCTTCCATGTACATACAAGCATGTGATTCCACCTTCTTGATCTCTTGAAAATTAATCACAACTATTGATCTTTGAATCACCAATGAGCTTCCTCTTCAGTAACTGACCAATCGGTCGGTAACTTTCCTTTTTTCCATTTTGCCTCTGATTATGGTAATTCTTACTGAATCACCACTAACATATATTTATGGTTCATATCACTCAACCATACGCCCTCCCCCTTCTTTAACTCAATTTAGATGTTAATCCATCATTGAACTTAAATATGGGGTTTAGCCACTGATCAAAAGCACATTCAGATTGGAATTCACATCTTATTCTTCAAAAGTGTTTAATTAACAATAATTACATTCACTTTTGAAGCCATTAGCCCTTAATCCTATTTTTGGGTCATTACATAAAGCCTTATGTAATGCTTTCTTGAAATTGGAAGTGAAACGAGGATCTCTATCTGAAATAATATTCTTCAGAGTACCATATGGCAACACTATCTCCTTGATATAAATCTCTTCTAGCTTATCAGGAGAGTAATGAGTACTGATGGGTAGGAAATAGGCTGTCCTTGTGGATCAATCAACTATTACCCATATCATGTCATAATTTCTGATCTTAGGTAATGTTGTCATGAAATCCATAGTAATGCTTTCCCATTTCCACTAAAGAATCTCAAGGTTTTGCAAAAGCCCTGATGGTCATTGATGGCCAATTTTTACCTTCTGGCAAGTGAGACAATGAGCCACAAATTTTTTCACCTCTTTTTTCATACCTAGCTACCAATATGTGGACTTTAAGTCATGATAAATTTTGGTTGCTCCTGGATGTAGAGTATATTTACTCTTATATGCCTCTTCCAAGTTTTCTGTACTAGCTAGCCCACTCAGTGACAAGTCATATTCCTGAGCTTTTCCTTGTTCAATCAAATTGTGCTCATTTATTCTACATCTAAGCTTCTTCAATTATTACTCTTAGATCATTATCAGGCTGACTGATATTGTTGCCAGAAATCATGATCTGATTAGACAGGTTGAGACCTCTGAAATCCTTAATCAGTTTCTACTCATGAATCATTAAGGTAGCCACCTGCACTGTTTTACGGCTCAATGCGTCAGCAACAATGTTAGCCTTTCTTGGATGGTACTTTATCTCCAGGTTGTAATGTTTAAGTAGCTCTATCCATCTGTGTTGTCTCATTTAAGCTCTTTTTGATCATATAAATATTTCAAGCTCTTGCGATCGCAGTATAGCTCCACGGTTACACCATAAAGATAATGTCTCCAGATTTTTAGCACAAACACAATTGTCGCTAACTTAAGATCATGTGTAGGATAATTTTGTTCGTAAGGCTTTAGTTGTCTAGATGCATAAGCCACTACATGGCCATACTACATTAATACACATCCTACACTCAAGGGGTCACCCATCCCGTGGTTTTCCTAGGTTGAACATGCTTAACTTTCATGTACCCATGCCAAAACACAGATCTGGCTCCATCTTCTGTCCACTAGTATCGTATGACTGCCCTTGTCTCAAAAGTTGTGTCAGCTATCCCCGATCACCAAAATACTGGGTATAGGCCTTCTATCAGCTGGTGTACAGTACAGTTGCAAGTACACATCCATGTGACCTATAAACTCCACAAAATGGTCGTTAGGACCCCCGCTCGATAACATCATTCTTCTTTCAAGCCCAAAATTCTGTATTCAGAAAGAAGTACAGTGCCGTGCGGATCTATACGTGATTTGGAAAATATAGGTGTTGCCTGACTTGATTCTAGTACATTGAGTCTACCTAGTCACGCCCTTATTTTAATTTCACCTTTACTAGAGTATTCGAGGAAAAAGATATGCGGCTTGGTAGGCAACATAGAAATAGCATAATTATACTGATAATATGTGCATGATTACAGAAAATCTCCACAAGAGTTCGTACATGATACTTACAATTAAGGTAGCCCTCTCCGATTAGAACTCTCTGTAGGTAGCCTTCTCCAATCAAGACTCTCTATAGGTAGCCCTCTCCAATCAGAACTTTCCGTAGGTAGCCCTCTTCAATTTGAATCCTTCATAGATAACTCTTTCCCTATGCTAGATTAACAACTAACAACCTTGGGATACCTCACACATTTCGATTCATTTACTACCATGTTATAGTACCTCAGACCATCCAGGTTAAATCAAATTCCTAAGCATCAGTTCAACTATTAAGTTTGATCCTTGGATCGCAATTCAACACTTAGAACCTCAACATTAGCTGAGCCAGGAAATCACTTGCCTCATTTCCATAGATCTTCACTAACCCAACACAAATCTGAGTATATTTGCTAGCCTAAGAGCACACTGGTCCCCTAGGTCTTAGGGCCTTTGAACACATAGGTCCACTACAACATATGTGGCTTGTAAGATCATACAGCCTAGATTATCTAACCCAAAACATCCTCAAAATATTACTAAAGGTTCAACACTATCCACAAGGTTCACAAGGTTCAAACTTCTATCATGTTTCAGAACCATATTGCAACCAATTCAGATTTCAACCTAAGCACTATTTCCACTTAGATCAGATTCAAGCCTAACCCAACCTTCCATATCATCAAATCAGATCCTCTAGGATTGACATACAGTATAATCATCAAGCCTCATATATCACCGTACATCATTCTTACCTTAATTTATCATAATGGTATTTCTAAAGATCATCGCTTAGCATGGAGATACCTTAAAACATTTACTATGTCTCAAGTTCCTATAACTGTTGGAAATTGTGCCCAAAAGGCCAATCATTTTACTTTGAACATTATTAATTTAATGAAATTTCTCCATTCTGTTATCATATTATTTGCATGTTAACTATGATAATTGTATCCTTGGATAAATCATAAAGATTATCCTAAAATGTCCTTGGTCAGTCATCTATGCGGGAGCAAAGATGAAATAAGACAAGTATGACTTTGATAAGATATGGAGATACGAATCAAAAACTTAGGCACTTGTAAGAGTACAAGGTGCTAGACTGACTCACTATGAGAAAGCTACATGGATCAAGTCATAAGCTTTTCTCATGTATAACCACATCACAATGCCCTTAGACCTGAGGTCATCATGGATTCCTACATGAGAGTTGCTAAGCTTTGAACTAATTAAAAGTCACTTTTGACTGGGTTATGATAAAGGCTACAATCAGGCTTGGCGGTTTTTCATGCAAAGGAATATGAATGATCAAGATGGAATTTGTCCCTCACATAGGTAGAGAGATATTACTGGCCCTCCAATGAGTGACTCTGAGAAATGTATGGCCATACTATGATGGAAAGGAGTTTCTATTTCTATTGTCAGGCTACTCAGGAATCGAGAAAGTAATGGTCAGGAAAAGAGGATAACATTATCCATGCCTTATCCTTGATCGATATATCATGTGGGAAAAGGGACATGACATGGTTGTATGACAGGTTGCATCGTGATAACGATCCTCATATGAATTGGGTAGTCGTAATGTCTTGCTAGAGGCCGCTTACGACTTTTAGTTTAGTTTAAGGTGGACGAATGAGATATATATATATATAATATAAAATTCGTTAATAATATTATATAGATATATATTTTCAAAATGCATATCTTATGTGTGTGTGTGTGTGTGTGTATTATATGATATTGTTATATTGTGTTAGTTTTAAGCAAGATTTGCATGTATCATATGATTCAAAATCAAATGAGTTTAGAAATCCATCTTAATGGAGTTTAGAAATGTGTTTCTCATTTATGTGGCCTAGACGACAATGCCATAGGTAGGTCGGATTCAAATCGTTTGATTTTATCCTCTTAGTAGTTACGTTATAAATATTCCCATTATTAGGATGTTCCAAATTTAATATATAATGACCAACATGCAAATCACCATCAACATAGAAAATGTCATTACGATAAATAGAACATTTACCATTCCTAGTAATGGAAGTATAACCTTCCTTATCCAAATAAGAAAGAAAAACAATGTTACTACTCAAAGCAGGAACATAATAGCAATTGTTCAAAACTAACAAAAGCCCACTGGGCAGAACTAATTCATAAGTGCCTATAGCTAAAGCAGCAACTCTTGCTTTGTTTCCAATTCGTAGGTCCACCTCGCCCTTCTTTAGCTTTCTACTGTCCCTTAGACCCTACACATTTGTACAAATGTGAGAACCACATGCAATATCTAATACCCATGTAGAGGAAGTAGAAAAATAAATGTCTATAACATAAATACCTGAAGTGATAGCGTCGCTATCCTTCTTGTTCTTTTTCAGATCTTCCAGGTAGAGTTTGCAATTCCTCTTCCAATGACCGGCTTCATTGCAGAAGTAGCAGACTCCTTCCTTTAGAGGCTTTGCCTTCTTGGGTGCAAGCTTGGTTTCAGGCTTGTTTGACTCTTTGGTCTTACTACCTGAGCTAATACCCTTCCATTTGCCCTTCCCTTTCTTTTTCATACACTTTCCTTTCTGAACCATCAAAACTGTGCTAGGCTTTTTCTTAATGCTTTGCTCAACAGTTTTGAGCATCCCATGCAGCTCAGAAATTGATTTCTCCATGTTGTTCATGTTGTAGTTCATAACAAACTAGTCATAACTCTCCGGGAGTGAGTTGAGGATCAAATCCGTAGCTAACTCCTGGCTCATGGGAAATCCAAGCCTCTCAAGGAGATCAATATAGCCTTTCATCTTTAACACATGAGTACTAACTGATGCACCTTCAGCCCTTTTGCAGGAATATAAGGCCTTTGTGGTCTCATACCTTTCTTGCCTTGCCTGTTGCTGGAACATTTCCTTGAGATGTACAATCATCTCATGAGCCTCCATGAGTTCCAGATCTCTTTGGAGCTTTGGAACCATAGTGGCAAGCATCAGGCAACCTACATCCACAGAGTCATCCTTATGCTTTGTGTAAGCATCTCTCTGAGCTCTTGGAGCATTAGCTGCAGGCTCCTCAGGAATGGGTTGATCTAGGACATAAGCCTTTCTTTCCTGCTTGAGAACAATTCTCAAGTTCCTGAACCAGTCAAGAAAGTTTGTCCCATTGAGTTTTTCCTTCTCAAGGACCGATCGCAATGAAAGTGTAGCAGTATTACTAGTCGACATGATTCTACAATTAAAATATGCAAAGTTAGTTAGTAATCTCCCACTAAATTAACAACCCTCAATATAATAATTAGTGGGCTAAGATCCATGTTTGGCTTAAACTTAAGTTCGCTTTGGCAAGACACTTAAATTCAAGTTATTTAGGTAGGTAACCTATTTACCAATTAGATCACATGTAACTCTTAGATCTTTATGGGATTTAATCATCATATGATCTGGCATGTTTAACCCCATCTAATGCCTTGAGATTCAAAACCATTTTGTTAATCTCAATTAAGTCAAAACAATAATGAATATTATGAGCAACACCATTACTCAAGCTTGTCTCATCAAGATAACTCAAGTGCATCCACTTTGGTGGTTTCCACAATTAAGCGATCTAGGTTTTGACAAGTATTCATTAATTGACGGCATTATGACTTAAGATTTGATTCAGAGGGCTTAATTAATTAGTTTTGTTTATATGGATGCAATCATGGTCGTATCTCATACAGATAAATACATATAAATGTAAAAGTAATCATGCAATGATCTTATCAAAAGCATAATTTAAACGTGACACAACATGGCTTACTTAACCTAAAATCCTTCCAAGCCAATGAGAGGACTTCTCTAAATAAAAAAGAAATACATTGAAAGAAACCTTGTTTAAACATTCGAGAGGAGTGAGATGAGAAGAGAATGTACATCGAGAGTATTTAGAGAAAGGCACGGCACGCAGGCCGTATTTAAATATTACAACCTTTGTAAAATTCTAAAGCCATGTTGTTCACCATACCCAAACAAGGATAAATAATAAACCACAACAAGAATTCATACAATATGAAAAGCAAAAAATGTCGTGATCAGATTATATTGTGCTACGTAGAGGTGGTCGAAGCGCCCCTGGAGCTTTTGAAAAAGGCACATTCCTTTTAAAAGAAATATTTGAAATTTTTTTAAATTTTAAAATTTTGGACCCAAAAATTCAAAAAATTCGTTTAGTCCAATTCTTAAGGAATTTCGGCTCAATTTCAAAAACAACCGCCCAGAACGCTTCTGATCCAGATTGTCTACCCCCAAAGTTTCAAATCCCTAAATCCGATTAGAGACCCTAACGTGTCTATACGCCAACTACAATCTCAGGTACCCTACCCAATTTCATGCTTGTTCAAAACGAAAATCACATACATGTTTCAAGATATACATGTTCGGAATCGATTTCAAGCTTGTTCCAAAATGAGAATCACATACATGTTTCAAAACTGAAAACGAAACAATTTCAAGATTCAATTTAAACGAAAATGAAAATCAATGGAATTACAAGGTCACATCTTTCTAACTAATTTCATTTCGTATTAACCAAATCACATGCATATTCGAGTGTTTCTTATAAACATACGTACACATCCCATATATATCACATGTATAAGAACATAAACTCAGTTTAAACGCACAATTGATCTGGCTCTGATACCACTGTTAGAATCGGTAGGCACAGTGGAAGAATTTTAAAAATTTTCACAGATCCTAATCGAGGATCTATCAACGGCGTTTAAACCAAGTTGGAAAGAATCATACCTTTTGATGATTCAGAGTTTTCACGATCTCTAGGAGCCAACACGTCAAGTCCGCTCCCTCTACCGGTATCCACATGAATGCTCTCCAACCGAGACTGCGTGCTAGCGCCTCTAATGTCTCCTAGGGTTTCACTTACGGCTCTCAATTCTCATGTGTGTATCAATATATCTGCTCTATCAAGTTTATAACCTATGAGGGCTATTTTCAAATTTCAAAATTAACCATCATTAATTTCGAAATTAATTAACAATTAATTATCTTGATGGGCTAATTAAATAAATTCAGTTTAAATTAAATCTGTCCAACAATTTTAATTTAACCTATTTATTTAATCCAAATAAAGAGCCATTAGATTTAATTTATCTTCATAAATTAAATCTGAGATACTATATCTCTATCATGTTAGTTATTAAATTTAATATATCTTAATAAATTAAATTTAAAACTAACACAATATAATAATATCATGTAATATATATACATATATATATATATATAAGATATATATTTCGAATATATATATATATATCTATATAATATTATTAATGAATTTTATATTATATATATATATATATAAATATAAAATTCGTCCACCCTAAATTAAACATTATCTCGTGTTGGGCCATTCTTGTGTGCGACCCTGTAGGCCCATATGAAGTTGGCAGTGGGCCAATAACTATACTAACCCAAAAGTCGCAAGCAGCCTCTAGCAAGAAATTACGACTACCTAATTCATATGAGGATCGTTATCACGATGCAACCTGTCATACAACCATGTCACGTCCCTTTTGTCACACGATATATCGATCAAGGATAAGGCATGGAAAATGTCATCCTCCTATTCCTGACCATTATTTTCTCGATTCCTGAGTAGCCTGATAATAGAGATAGAAACTCCTTTCATCATAGTATGGCCATACATTTCTCAGACTCACTCATTGAGGGGCCTAGTAATATCTCTCTACTAATGTGAGGGACAAATTCCATCTTGATCATTCATATTCCTCTACATGAAAAACTACCAAGCCCGGTCATAGTCTTTATCATCACCCGGTCAAAAATGACTTTTGAGTAGTTCAAAGCTTAGCAACTCTCATGTAGGAATCCATGATGACCTCAGGTCTAAGGGCATTGTGACGTGGTTATACATGAGAAAAGCTTATGACTTGATCCATGTAGCTTTCTCATAGTGGGTCGGTCCAGCACCTTGTACTCTTACAAGTGCCTAAGACTTTGATTCGTATCTCCATATCTTATCAAAATCATACTGATCTTGTTTCATCTTTACTCCCGCATAGATGACCGACCAGGGACATTTTAGGACAATCTTTATGAATTATCCAATGATACAATTATCACAGTTAACATGCAAATAATATGATAACAGAAATGGAGAAATTTCATTGAAATAATAATGTTCAAAGTACAATGATTGGCCCTTATGGTACAATTTCCAACAGGTGTCTCAACCTATCCTAGTAAAATGAAGACTTCTTCCTGTCTTTACTCTACCACCACAACCCTCTCTCGTGCAGTTCTCTTCTCTGGTTTTTGCATACCTTCTGTATTTTTCTGTCTAAATTGTTGGTAATGGACGGTGAGATTCAAGAGAATCTCAGTAGGAAAATAGTACCAATATGCATGCAAGATAAGTGCTTAATGCATGACATGCTTGCATTGCATAACTTATGCTCACACAATGACATATCTACATGCTCAATGTTTCAAACAATATACTTATGGCCATAGCATAAATAGAAACAGAGCTTCAATCATTCATATATGTTTCACATAATCAAGCAAAGCAATAACATGCATCAATACACCAACACAAATATCAAATACAAGTAGGAGAGGTAAGTTCCCTACCTTAATCGCCCTTTCTTGATCCTTAAATAGGATCCTCGATTTACGTGACAACCCCTCGGGCTCTTAACTTGGTTCTAAAATGTCAAATGTACAAGAATTAGGTTAAAACCCATTCATGTACCATTTTAGGCACTTCCATAGTGTTTATAATGGTGATATTAGCCTATAGTGAAAATTTACCAAAATGCCCTCGGGGACCCAGCCCCACCCCGTCGTACCCGGTCTGGCTGCACTTTTTCCGAAATTCTAACCTGGGCTATCCTAACATATTTTCACCCAAGGAATCCATTTCCAAACTCAGAATTACCAAATTCATTGCCAAAAGATGAAATTGCCCTTGGCAGCCTCACTTTAAAGATTTCAGGGGCATTTTCATAATTATGCTTTTTCGGGCTTTTCCGAACAAGTGACCAATTGTAACCCGACCTAATTTTCTCTCTTAAACTCAATGGAACCATCAAATTATTAAAAATCCAACTCTAAGCGCATTTTCTAGTACTGGCCAAAATCTGAGAAACTTTAGGGAAAATTGGGGTTTTTTTAAATCCAACTCCACAGACGTGTTCCTTTCTACTCCTAACCACTTTATTAACTATTTAATTAGGTTACAACTTCCATTTAGACCAAATTTTGGCAGCATAACCCCTAGACCACGCCATTTCCAAAATTTACAAACAAAGACAATCCGGCGAAATTTCACCGATTAAATTGTCCACATCAACTAGAATAATCAATATCTGAAGGTTTGGAAGTTACCTTAAGGTCCTTCTGGATTTTTCCTAATATAGCTGAACCCTAACCCTTATTAACCAAGAAAATTGAGCTTGCGACACCTTAAAGAACATGAAAGAGAAGCTTAGGAATATAGTTATACACATTAAGTACGAATTCACCGAAGAAATCGACCTACCTTGAGAGTTTCTTCCTCTTCTCTCTCTAAAATCTCTCTCTCTCTATGGTGCTGCACAAAAATAAAATGAAGAAGATACAGATTTTCCTTATATCATACGCTTGCTTATGTCATATTTTATTATGATGATGTCATAATTCCCATTTTTGGATTTTTTGCAGTTTTTCAGCCCAAAATTTGAAAAATCATAACTAATTCTAGAAAAATTGAATTGGAGTGATTTCAAAGCCTATAAAACCCTTATTGAGTCTAGTTTCAAGGAAAACTATGGATTTTAGCCAGTTGAAAGCATATCATTCCCAGATTTAATTTCTTTAAATGCTGCTCCAGAAAATAATCAATTTCAATGGGCAAACTTCAAAAATTCATAACTTTTTGTATATAGCTCTAATTGATTCATATAACGGATCAAATCAAAGCTTAGAATGTTTACTTTCACCTTATAAAATTTCATAATATTTTCTCATCATTTGCTCTTCGAAAGCCTCATGACAACTCACTGCCTCGCAAGAAATTTCATTGGAAGCATAATCACTTTCTTCAAAATTCACCATTTTATTTTCTTTAATTACCCAAAGACATAAAGAACATTAGAAAATAGATTTGAGACATCTACTAAATCGGAGCTTAGCAGTCCGCTTAATATAGGCTTATTCCCAAGCCTCAAATCCTAAAATTTGGGGTATTACATACCTCATCTAGATATGCAGCATACTGGTCTACAGGGGTGCTATGCTCCTGAAAGACACGCAAATATATATCTCTGACATGCTCCCATAAGCCTGATCTGGCTGCAGATCATATCTCACAGGTACTGGTCAAACTCTGGAGAGAGTAGCAATATAGAAATCAAACTCTGTCCCATTGGATAGTACCTGCTCGGAATCTCCCATCGATTCTCTAGGTACTGGCTCTGGTCTCGGCTATGGCCCGTATACCGGTTTGACTCAGACCCACTCCCTAGATGTCCTTGTCTCTACAGAATGCTGCCCCTCAGGAATCATCTGACCCGAGGAAACCTGGTTAACCAATGATGGTGACCTATCTCACTATCGCCGCCTTCCGCTCATCGTTCCTGTCAACCTGTAAACAAGACTATATCAGTATACTATTCTGATAATGTCAGAACCTCTTTTAGCTCTAATACCAAAAATGTCAAACCCTTTAACATTTTGATATTTTCCAGAGTGATAAAGACATAGTTCCACAGACATATAGACGTAGCATGAATATACTGATAATTAGTACTTATTTACAATATAGGAGATCCCCGTAGGATTTGAAAATATATACAGATCCTCAAAATTCGCAAAATGAAACTAAGGGTAACCAACAGTAGTCCTTGCTTGAACCAGTACCCTTATACGCCAGTATTTACTATTTTGCCCTTCGAGCTGCTAGCTTTTACTGGAATGTTTTTAAATATTGGAAAGGGTGAGATTCGAATGAATCTCAATAGCAACAGACAATTAGTCATATAAAATGCGACAAATAAATATGCCAAGTACCATATAATGCAACAGAATAAATACACTGTGAAACTCATAATTATCGGAATGTGCACATGTGTTCAGGGCCAACTACTATTAGAACCCCTACTTGTCTGTCCTCAACTAGGCTCATGACCACAGAGTGGGCAATGTACCCTCTTGGTGCTATATCTCATAACTAGATCCCCTTTTAGGGCCGTTGGGTACTTGTACTTTTCACCTGAATGGTACTTGTGCTTTTCTTGTCCCAATTAGAGAGTGCATTATACATATCACAAAAGATGGCACACACAAAGCATACAAATAATTACATAGTTTATGAAAAATAGAGTTACTACCTTAATCCCTTTTCCTGGCTCTAATCTTATCCCGGCGAGGGTAAATCATCCGGTCCTAAAATTCTAAATTTACAAGAATTTAGTTATTGCTCTAAACTTTTTTAAGCTCATTTTATTGGTTATCTTAGCTTTAAATTGCAAAATGATCAAAATGCCCCTAGGAACCTGATCCAAGTCCCTTTGTACCCCGGTCCAACTATACTTGTCCAAGAAATTTGACCCAACTAATCCTACATAATTTTACGTGTAGAATCCATTTTTGACCTTAGAATTGCCAAATTCACTGCCAAAAGACAATTTTGCCCTTGACAACCCATATTTAGGATTTTAGGGTTTCTTTTGTTATTTTACATTCTAAGGTTTTTCACACTTCAAAATCTACATGAACCCTACACATTTTTCTCTTCTGAATATAGTGGAGTCATCAAATTAATGAAATTACAACTCCTACCCCCATTTTAGCTGCTGGCTGAAACTTACTCAAGAGAAAGGGAATATTGGTTTTCTTGATTTAACCCCTTAAACACCTTCCGTTGCACTCCTAATCACATGTTTAAACACTTAAACACTCATTCATCATGATTTGTAGAAATTTGGGCAACATAACCCTTTAAAGTTTCATCTTCCCAAAATTACAAAATCAATAAGAACAACCACAAATCAAGCCAATATCAACAACAACCACAACAACAACATATTAATCAAGAGGATCAAAGTTCTTGAGATTACCTCTTGTTTCTCAAATTTCTCTCTCTAGCCGTCCCTCTCTCCTCCTCTTTCTCTTAAATTTTTTGCTTGCTATACATGATATTCAAGAGGAACAAGAGATTACAAGAGGTTTCCATAGATTTTGTGAGTTAATCACTTGAAATCACAAGCACTTGCCTTGATTTTTGCTTCTTGAACTCTTTTATGCTTATGTTCTTGAGCTCTTTTCTTCTCTCTCTATTTTCTCATTTTGGTCGAAAATGAGGTCTTGAAAGAGGATTATGATGATTTTAAAATATCCTCTTGATAAATAACGTATTTTAATACAAATTTACCATGTGAATTTTACTTCCATGGCTTCATCTTTTACTTGACTCAAGATAATGACACATGGCATGTCTAGCTTCTAAATAAATATTTTTCCTCCTATTTTCCCACTTTGTCCGAAATTCACAAGGGAAAGGGAAAAACTATTTCTTCTTGCAATTTTCATAATTCCCTTCTTTAATTAATTAATTAAGTCATAGTTACTTTTTTACTTGGTCACAATTGCTCTAAAATTGGGGCATTTATCCCCAAACATTTATTTTCCCTTTATTTCCTTTATTTGGCTTAAAATCATCTCATGAAATGGGAAATTATTAGCTTCTTGCTTTATTGACAAATTACTATTTTGCCTATATATTTTTATAATTTATTGGGGCAAAGTGTTTCTTCCTCCTTTTCTTTCCTTTCCTTTTGAGCCGAAATTCCTCTTTATTATTGGCTAAAAATTGTGCTATTTTATTTTTCATTTTGGGCTTTAATAATGGATTTTTTGAAAGATAAAAATTGACTTTATATATTGTTTTAGCCCAATATTCACGTAACCTCAATTGAAGGTATTTTTATCCTTCCAAATGCGTCAGAATTCACCATTATATTCCATTGAATGCCATAAATTTTTACACAACATATTAGTGAATAAAAAGTGAGATGTTACATAAGTAATATACCTTTCGCTACAATATTCACATATTTCATGGATTTTGTCTCTGAAAAACAAACACGATTTTGTTATCGTGAAAACAAGCAAAAGCGTACCCTAGAACCATACTGTAGAGTTTAGAAGTAGGTAGGTGGAGACGCACATGAGAGATATTGATGAGTTTGGTGCAGTGAACCTGGAGGTCATGTTTGGCGAATGGATTTTGCAGAAACCATGCGTTACAGATATTTCCAGGCACTTGCTTCATCCACTTGCATTAAACCTTCAATTTCTTTCACTTTTATGATATCTAAAACAAACCCTTCGCCCATCGGTTTTGTCCCCCTTTCTTCCTTCCCTATGGGCTTCTCTATTTAATTTCATCCTTTTTTATTATAACTTAACTCGGGGTGGCCTTACCTATCACCAAACTAGTGAATTAGTCTCTTAACCTCTAATCAAACGTTTTGGATATAGGTCGACTAGATTGAATTTTGTATTTTTTTCGTTCTCCATGGTCTAAGTTAGAAACAACGTTATTTTGAGTTTAAAAAAAAATAGCTTGCCAGATTTATGTTTTGGTAACTTTGTTTTATTAAACTATTTGCGATTTATTGGAGGACGTTTTTTTTAGGGAAAATCCCTATAAAATACATTCGAAATAGCAAAATTCCATTTCAATGCAGCGAAATCCAAAAATCTGAATTAGTCATGTGTCAGTACGGATGAACAGTACAGGGGTACCAAAAGAAAATTTTGCCCTTCAGCCCTCATTCTCGCCACTTTTAGAATAACAACACGAGCCTATTAATTAACAACTCTTGATTCTTGATTAACAACTCCAGTTTCATCTTTTTACTTTCACAATAACAACACCGGTCTTGTTATTAACAACACCATATTCTACATTATTTATTATTATTATGTTGCTTTATCTTAGTTTTATATATCACTCGATTATATAATATTCATTTATTAGATTTATGTAATTTCAAGCTTAATTTTTTCACCATGAATTCTTAGCTTAATTAAACATGTGTTGTTTAATATGATTTTTTTTCATGCATAAAATTGGAAGATATCATTAGAGGCTTATCTTATAAAAAAAAGGTTAGGTAAATTTGTTCTTAGAAAATTGTTATCCTTACAAGAAAGGAGAAACCTTCAGCTAGCTTAAAGAGTAGCTAGATATTGTTGACAAAAATAAATTGTTGATTGATATGATAAGTGGTCTCAACCTCTTAAAGAGAATAACAAAAATTTGAATATAAGAAAGTACACTTATTAGGAGAGGTGAAAACCCTTTACACTCCAAATCTCAAAAAGGAAAATCATTCATCAAATAAAAAAAGAGGAAATTGTTGGCAAAAAAAATAGTACTAAGAAGTATTCTTGCATATTTCTCCATCATCAAATTCTCATACTGATGCTTTTTTTTTTTTTTTTTTTGCCAATCATACTGATGCATTTAAAACATGTTAAGAACCGCATTATTCACAAATCATTAATCATCAATCCTACTAATTTATTTATGTAAACGAAAGCACTAATCGAAATAGCCCATATTTTTTTGGGGGGTAAATTCCAATATATTTTGTTGTGAAGTACCCGACGCATTTGTATTTTTTAAGATCCTCAAAATAAGCAAATTTCAATTCAGTGTCTTGAAATGTCATGATCATTGTAAAGTTCCCAAGTTAGTTTGATATTAAATTTTGTAGCAGAATTATCTAAATACCCTTAGGTATTTAGTTTTTATTTTTTTGGCCGACCTTAGGGATTTAGCTGCTGCTGTTGTTACTGCCTTATTTATTTATTGTTGCCATTTAACAAGTGAAAGTTGTTAGTTGTAAAATTGGTATTGTAATTTCAAGTTAGTCCTTGATAAATTTACAGTAACTAGGCTATTTCAAATTTTAAAATTAAAATTTACAAATACGGGTTTTTATTTTTGGGAAAATCCCTGTAAAATACTCTTGAAACAGGGAATTCCCTATTTGGTGCAATGAAAAACGAAATTCCTGATCAGTCTGGAGGTAGGAATCAAGGATTGTAAATTTCAGTGGAAATGACACAACTAGCCTTGGAAAAAAGCCTTCCGAAATGCATGAGTGGGAAAGAAAGGAAGGGAAAAAACATGAGAGGGGAAAGAAAGGACGGTTGCGGGAGGAAATACGTAAATTTTGGAAGGCTTGAAAGTTGAAGATAAAGCAGAGATAACCGACCGTAAGTAATTTTTGTGTAGAAATGATGTTTGTATTGTGAATCTTCCATCTTCCTCTTATGAAATTGTGAACAGTTGTGATGGGTTTCTGGTAATGGACGCTTGCTTTTATGGGTAAGGGGGTGTTAGTTGAAGATGGAGGAAGGTTGCAACATTAAGGTAATGGGAGATTGTTGATGGTTATGTGGTGAATTTCATTGTTTTTGGTGGTATGAATGGTGAAGATTATGGGTTTTTTGTTGTTGGGGGCACTGACGGGAGTAAACCGTAATGGCTACTGCGAGCTGTGATAAAGCTTAGGCTTTTTGGTTGGAGGATGGTGTTGTTTTCAGTGAAGAAGGAGATGTAAAAAGATACTGTGTTGTTGTTAATGGTACAATGAGGGTAATGCTATGGGGGTGTTGATATTGAAGATGGAGATGTTAAAATGAATGGTGTTGTTGTTAATAATTCATGGAGGGTGATAATAGGGGGCATTGTTAATAATGGGGATGGAGAAGTTGAAATAAATTGTGATGTTAATTGAGAATACAGAGTTGTTAAAATATACTGTAAAATATAACGTGTTGCTGTTGATACTAGATACAGGGTGATAATATGTGGACGATGTTATTAATAGTGAATATGAGGATGTTAAAACATATGGATTTATTGTTAATTGCCCATATTAATTTGGTGATGAAATGAGCAGTTACTTTGTTTCATAAACAATGGCTGACAAGATTACTTAACTGACATAATGATAAGTGGCTTTGTTTAATTAATTATTTATTTTTGGCAGCAGAGATATGTGCCTTACAAGATCCCCAATCATTAGCAGCAGAGATATGTGCCTAACAGTGCATGTCGAGAGTAGCTTGGGAGAGCAACAAGTGGGGGACCATTATCAACAATAGTTTCAAATTAACAACTGCATACTTTTGTTTCACAACTTTCTTATATTTTTTTATAACTGACAAGATTGCGAACTTGTGACTTCCTGTTACCTCTGAAAACAAGGGGGTAATAACAACTTAAGTTTCAATATTAATAACTACATTTTCTTTATTAACAACTTTCGTATCTTGTTAACCAACTTAAAAATTTTATAATAGTACATGTTGAGGGTAGCTTGGGAGAGCAACAATTGGGGGACCATTAACGACAATAGTTTCATATTTAACAACGTCATACTTTTTTTTAACAACTTTCTTATCTTCTTTGACAACTGACAAGGGGGGAAATAACAACTTGAGTTTCAATATTAACAACTACATTTTCTTTATTAACAACTTGCGTATCTTGTTAACCAACTTAAAAAGTTCATAACAGTACATGTCGAGGGTAGCTTGGGAGAGCAACAAGTGGGGGATCATTATCAACAATAGTTTCATAATTAACAACTGCATACTCTTGTTTGACAACATTCTTATCTTTTTTTACAACTGACAAGATTGCGTACTCCTGACTTCTTATGACCTCTGAAAACAACAGCGGGCCAATAACAACATACCTTTCATTAGTAACAACTTGCTAGTTTTGGTTAACACTGTAAACTTATTGTTTAACAACTTTACTATTCCTGTTTACTGATTTTGTTGGAGGAAAACAAAGACATGCACAAGGGGAAATTTAGCCACATTTAGTGTCACACAACATAGTGAAAGCATAAATATAATTACATATGTTGCATAATCACATTAACATAATAGCATTATATGCGCCATAATTACAGTAACATGATATCATAATATCCTGCATAATTACATAATTGCATAAGGTACACCCTTAAAGCTATGACAATGGATGTTTGGCACCTGTACATTTGTAATGATAAGAGAACATTAACATTGCACTTCACCTTAATGTTTCCTTATTAGAACCAAAAATGAAGACATAGGCAGCAACACATTTCCCTAAAAAAAAAACTATACATATTACTTCAATAGGCTTGCTAACTATGAACAGGATAACTTCAGGAAATTTACATTACTATCAACAACTTTACTTTAAAATATTGTAGCTCCTTATATCTGCAAAATGGTTACTTTAAAAGATGATTTTTGCCAAATTCAATTTGGATTTGGTTTTTTGCATTTCCATCTAGTATGCCCTGCTTCATGGCATATTCCACAGTGGTAAATTTTCTTATTCTGGAATTGTGATTCATGCCTACTGGTTCTTAGCCTTCTAGCATGTCTGGTTGTCCTAGGGGCTAGGTGTAGGTGCACTCTCTACTCCACAAAGTAGCTTATTAGATCCTCCAGCAATTTCAGCCGTCGTATATAAAGCAATACTTTCATAGTACCACGCTTCATCTTCATTTTCCACACTGGTTTGACAGTCAATAGATCTTCCTTGTGAGAGTCCCAAGGAATTTACATATCTACATTCAATTATAATAATAACTTTTGTTACTTAATAACCCACAACAGTTTCACAAATAACAACTATCATCTTTAAAAAATTTGACCTTACATTTGTGGGTCATCTGATATGTAGCATACATTATCATTTCCTTTTGCACACAGAGAATATCATCTGCACACCAGGAAAGATATTCTGCACATGTGGAAGATAATCTGCACGCGAAGGTCCCATTTAATAAATAAGTTACCAATGAAAGTTTTTTTCACAATTTTTCTAATAAAATAACTATAACAAAATATATATAAATTATTAAATAACTATTATATTTGAATCACCTCTATTCTCTATGCCCAATACTTACTGCCCACTAGTATGTATCTAGTTAAAAACAAAAATAGAATTAAGCAGGTCTAAAAGGACCCAACATTTTAAGTCAAACTCTTTTTAAAAACTTTAAAACATAAATCCGAACCTTGACGGACTTAAATTTAAACGAGCTGACCGGACAGATTCAGCCCCATTTTTCAACTCTATTATCCGCGAAACTAATTTTCGTTGACGGCTAATGGATTGACAAGGACTTAACTATTATCTGTCGTGGCATATCACGCGCTCCAATGCCACAACCCTCCTCCTAAACACTAGGGGTCTCGAGGCCGTCACAGCGTGGTCGTGATAACCCAGTGGGGACGAGACACGTTGGTCCGTGGGTCCCACATCAAGATGATCATTATCCCTTATACCACGTGTCTAACAAAGAAGCCAGCTGTGATTTTTGGTTACCGTGACCTTGGAAATTCCCTTGCTTTAACCGCAGTGATAAATGTAGTTCATTGGTTTTTAATTTAACCCGGGTTATAGGCTAACCTAACCACGGTTAAAACTGCCTTCTTCTTGCTGTTTATAAGTGACCCGAACCATGCCGGAGTTTCCGTAAGCATCCAAAATTTCACCGAAGTAATCAAAAGCTATGATGCTCGGTGAGTCCCATCATGCAAATCCGACGGTTCACGTTCCTCCTTGGCCCCTCCACCTTGTTGATTTGACCTCGGAGATTTGTTCTCCATACCCGGTCAGTGGTGTTTCCGTCGAGTCAGACGGTAATGCCAGCACCGGCGATTACTCGCCGTTTTACGTGCAAGAGGCTCTCTCAGCGCTGCAGCGCTATCTACCCACTAACGACGCTGAAATCGACTCCGACTCCGATATGCCTGGTCGGGACTCTGATGCTCCGGTTGATGCCTACTCCTGCGATCATTTCCGTATGTACGAGTTCAAGGTGAGGAAGTGCCCTCGTGGCAGGTCACATGACTGGACGGAATGTCCTTTTTCTCATCCCGGCGAGAAGGCTCGCCGGAGGGACCCGAGGAAGATTCTCTATTCGGGCACTGCATGCCCTGATTTTCGCAAAGGGAGCTGTAAGAAGGGGGAGTCTTGTGAGTTCGCTCATGGAGTATTTGAGTGTTGGCTTCACCCTTCTCGCTACCGTACGCAGCCGTGTAAGGACGGTACGAGCTGCCGGAGAAGGGTGTGCTTTTTCGCTCACACGCCGGAGCAACTCAGGATTCTTCCTCCGCAGAGTCCAAGGAGTGTCAACTCAGCAGATTTATACGACGGCTCTCCTTTGAGGCAGGCGATGGAGTTTTCTTGTGCTAAAGCTCTTCCGTTCATGTCATCTCCGACTTCGATTTCACCTTCGGCTAGTTCTCCGACGGAATCTCCTCCTGTGTCTCCGATGGCGCAGTCTCTGAGCCGTTCTGTTTGTTCGAGCTCCATCAATGAGACGGTGGCTTCTCTGCGTAATTTGCAGCTTGGTAAGACCAAGTCTTTGTCGTTATCCTCTTCTTGGAATGCTCCTATGGGGTCTCCCAGCTTCGGGTCTCCGAGGGGATCCATGCTCCGACCCGGATTCTGCAGCCTCCCCACAACTCCTACGCAGGTGCCAACTCGCGCCGGCGGCAGCTGTTTTGATATTTGGGATCAGAGTTGCAAGGAGGAGCCAGCGATGGAGCGGGTAGAGTCCGGTCGGAACATAAGGGCAAAGATGTTCGAGAAATTGAGCAAAGAGAATTCACTGGGCAGGTCGGATCCGGGATCTTCGGGTGGGGCTCCAGATGTCGGGTGGATTTCGGAGCTGGTGAAGTGAATTGGAACGCTAAGTGGTTCGTTTGTGTTACTTGATTTGTTTCTTCCATGTCGTGTTATTTTCGTGGCACTATTCTGATTTTCTCCCCCCTGTGTGGATAGCATAGTGAGGTGGAAGCAGAGTGAGGAATTGTAAGAAAGATTTTTTTTCCTTCTTATTTTGGAAGCTGTGGCCTGTGGATGTAAATATTTTATTGTGATGGGTATGGGTTAAGAATTATGATCCTAATATCTTTTTAATTTTTTTCTGGGTAAAAATTTTTATTTGATGCTCAAGAAAGACCTGACCTAGGCAAGCATTGTTTTTTATTTTGTACAAATAGGCAAGCATTGTTTTGAGAGACTACTTCCTTAACGATCAAAACTTTTGTGAAGTTGTAGTTGATTGGAGGTTTATTTCCATATGTTTGACTAATAATATATGGGTATTATTCACTAATATTCAGAATTGTGGAATATCCCGAATTTATATTTGATTTATAGGTTCTTAACCGTTATCCACATTTCTAGTGTTACTGTGGGTCTCTGGCGATCATTGTAAATGTAAGAATGAAGGAGAAATGAAAAACGACGAAAACGACGATGTGCTTGGCGTCTTTTGTGTTCGATTTTGGTTTGTGCGAGTCCTCTAGGCCTAGCTTACTAGGAGGACTGGAGGTGAGGTGTGTGGTGCAGTACCTGTTTTGTCATCTTGTGGAATTTTCATATCTTACCATTACATGCATCTCTGGCGAAATATTTTATTAAAACATATACAATTTTGATAAAAGTTGTCCTATTATATTATGGAAAAAGTTGTTGTCAAGTTCTCAGGCAGAATATGTCATAATTTTGAAATATAATTATTTAATTATAAATATATATAAAAAAATATGATACATTGTTATATATGACCGGAAAAATTAAAATAATTAATATAAAAAAATTGATTTAAGTATGGTTTTAGGTTGTTATTGTCAAATTCTCAGTCAGTATGTCATAATTTTAAAATATTATTGTTTAATAATAAATTTATATAAAAAATATGATACATTGTTTTATATAACACGAAAAATTAACATTATTAATATAAAAAGTTGTTGTTAGTATAATCCTACATTGTTATTGTCAAGTTCTCAGTCAGTATGTCATAATTTTAAAATATTATTTTACTATTAACCTATATAAAAAATACGATACATTGTTATATGTGACCGGACAAAATAGAGGTGGGAATGCGGGCCAGCCCGCACGGGTTGGGGATTTAGACGGGGTGGGCAGAAGTAGCCCGCCCCCTTCGCGGGCTGGCTTTTGCCAGCCCGAGCCCGTTTAGGCGGAGCCTGCCAGCCCGCCAATTTTTTTTTTTTTTTTTAAATTTCACTCTTTTTTTTTAAAAAATCTACCTTCTTTCTTTTTCACCTGCTCATATCACACTTTTTTTTTTATACATTTATATTATAAAGTCAATTTCATTCTTACTTTTTTTTTTTCATCTATTCACATCACAAAACTATATAAATACATATTTTTTAAATATGATAATAATAGAATAAATAAATATAATATGAAAATAAGTGTCAAATAAAAAATATGGGGAATTAATTAAACACATCATCAAAGGAAAGAAGAAAATGGATACTAAGAGGGCATTTGAGGAGAAGAAAATCAAAAAAAATAAAAAAAAATTTTTTGCGGGTTGGCGGGCCGACCCGCACCAACCCGCGGGCTAAACGGGCTGAGCCCGTTTAGCCAGAATATAAACGGGCCGCCATTTCGACGGCCCGAACTCGACTCTTTTTGGCGGGCTGGCCCGCTAGCCCGCCCCGTTTTACCGGCTCTAGGACAAAATAACATAATTAATATATAAAAGTTGATGTGAGTATGATCCTATATTGTATTAAGGGTTAATATAACTTTTGGTCCTTGAAGTTTGATCCAATTTTGGTTTTGGTCCCTCAAGTTTGAAATATGTGGTTTTGGTCCCTGAAGTTTCACCCGATTTTGGTTTTAGTCCCTGAAGTTTGAAATAGGTGGTTTTGGTCCCTGAAGTTTCACCCGATTTTGGTTTTGGTCCCTCAAGTTTGAAAAGGACTTGGCGACCCGATTAAAAAACCCGACCCGACCAAAAAAAAAAATCAAGTCCTTTTCAAACTTGAGGGACCAAAACCAAAATCGGGTGAAACTTCAGGGACCAAAACCACCGATTTCAAACTTCAGGGACCAAAACCAAAATCGGGTGAAATTTCAGGGAACAAAACCACCGATTTCAAACTTGAGAAACCAAAACCAAAATTAGATCAAACTTCAGGGACCAAAAATTATATTAACCCTTGTATTAATATTGATTCGTTTAAATTCATTTATATCATTTGAAGTCATGTTTTAAAACCTGTAACAACCGGAAACTTCAGTTGGATGTCAATTTTATTCTACAAGAGGTGGGATCAATGACATAATTCTCTTTCCGGTCTTTTTTATTAGTAATTTTTTTTTGAATGGTGTAAAATGAACTGACGATTAAGATTAGTTAAAAATAATAAATATATTAAAAATATCATATTTCTTTTATATATGTCCTAATAAAGATAATGGGTAATAAATGATTAGATGAAATAGAATTAGTGGTAAGTGAGAGATAATTAATATATATATATATATATATTGAATAAGGATTGAAAGGAAAATGTAGTTTAAATTTTGAGATATAAGAAAAAAATTCATTATATTAAGGACCAACCCAAAAAAGAGAAAGTTGCTTATAACAAGGACTGAAGGGAGTAATTTAATTAAAAACAATTAGGAAAATTAATCTTTTGGACTCTATAATTTTGACTGGGTTATAACATAGTCCCTACACTTGACTCGATGCAACTCAATTCCCATACTTTGACTTGGTGTAATTCAGTCTCTATTGTTTTTACTTGGTTACAACTTACAACTCAGTCTCTGAACTTTGACTTACTGCAACTTAATCCTTACAGTTTTAACCATATAATTTTTTTTTCCAATGTTTTAACCATATAATTTAGTTCTTATGTTTTAAAATAAAGGTGTAGGCCTATATCATAAAATGGTGAAAACTATATGGACTGAATTCCAGTGTATCAAAGTTTATGGACTGAGTTACAACCGAGCCAAAACTATAAAGACTAAGTTTTATCGAATCAAAGTGTAGAGACTAAGTTACAACTTAATCAAAATTATAGGGACCAAAAGCTTAATTTTCCCAAAAAATCTATCGCTTGGCAAAAACAAATATATATATATATATAAGCTCAAGGGGAGATTTACAGCCAAGTCTCAAATAAGAAGGAAAATGAATAAATGGTCCATTGAAATATCAAAATAAAAAAAAAGTCCTACTAATAATTCTAGATGCAAGTCGTTGACAACTCCATGAGCCTCTATTAACAACTTCTTAGAATCATTTTTTCATTTTGAGATTTCGAAAGATTATTTTTTTTTTCATTTTCCTTCTTATTTGGGACCTAGCTGTAATTCTCTCTAACGCAAGTGACATTAGGTACCCTTAAGGCTTCATAAAGTGAGCTTAGAGACGGGAGTTATCACAAAATATCACGGAAGTTTAATTGTCAGCACAATAACATAACGGTACGTTAAGTTTTTTTTATTAGGTTAATATAATTTTTGGTCTCTGAAGTTTGATTCAATTTTGATTTTGGTCCCTTAAGTTTGAAATCGGTGGTTTTGGTCCCTGAAGTTTCACCCGATTTTGGTTTTGGTCCCTCAAGTTTGAAAAGGACTTGATTTTTTTTTTTTGGATCGGGTCCAATTTCAAAAATAGGTCGCCAAGTCCTTTTCAAACTTGAGGGACTAAAACCAAAATCGGGTGAAACTTCAGGGACTAAAACCAAAATTGGGTGAAACTTCAAGGACCAAAACCACCAACTTCAAATTTAAGGGACCAAAACTAAAATTGGATCAAACTTCAGAGACCAAAAGTTATATTAACTCTTTTTTATTAAATAACATTATATGGTCATAAATGCTCTAAAAATATAGTGATGATTTTAGAGAGGGTCAATCTTTTTTATTTGGGCTAAGGTGTAAAGTTATTCTAAAAGTTTTCACTGATGAACAATATTATTTCAAAAAATTTTTTGGGGTTTAATGCTATCCCATAAGTTTAATAATATAGCAATATTGTCTCATATAGTTAAAAAACTAATATTAATCATTAAAAAAATTGACGCTGATAATGTACAACATGACTCGTTTTCCATACTTTCAAGGCACCTTTGAACTAAGCAAACTTTAAGAATAATGTTGCTCTTGAGCGAAAACTTTCAGGATAAATTTTCATCTTAATCCTTTTTATTTTTAATTTTTACAAGTTTTTAAGTATTTTCAGTCTTTTTAAATCAAGTCTAACGGTCTCGAACTATTTCTTTTTTTTTTTGAAAAAAACAAAAAACAAAAAACCGATTCTAAAAAATGATTTTCCAATTTAAATTGAGCCGCTAATTAGTAGTACAGTTGTACAATCTGATTCTTTAATCATGGTTTTCTTGGTGAAATAATTACTAAGTTGAAGTGCGTCTCAGGTCACCTGACTTCCCAAAACTAAAGGGCTTCTTTTTTCAACAAAAATATCTTATATTAATATAAACTAAATGGCAACACAATAGGCTAAAATAAAAACCAACAAAAAAAAAAGTCTAAAGCCCAAATAATATAAACCAAATTTCAATTCTAATTAATACTACCAATACAAACCTTAACACTAAGCCGAAGACAGAGTTGCATGTGCCGCCTCCGCAATAAAAAAAAAAAAAAAAAAGCATAAGAGCAAGTGCCGCTTTAAACTTTGGGAAAATCTCTTTGAAAGCCTTTTGAAATACCCAAATTTTAAATTGAGTTGCTAAATTTAGGAAATTATCAATCAGGTTATATGACCCAAAGTTGGATTTACAAATTTTGTCAATTTATGCCAATGCCCCTAAAATATTAGAAAAAGAGAAGACTCGATGCTAATCCCTTGAACTTAGAGGATAGATTGTTGATACAATTGTACTGACTCTTCATATCTAAATTGACCATGAATTCTTTATTGAAAATGAATTGTCAGTTATTCTTTGATATGAAAAGAAACAATATTTGTTGTAAATTAAAACTCATCAGATACTTTTATTTATTTTTGATATCCTCATCCTCTCATTCCTTTGTTGCACAACACCAGTACTCATTTCAATAACATTATTTTTCGTCTACTCAATTACTCCTGCTAAATGCCAGATATGAAAATTCTTTTTTTTTCCCCGATAGCAACACAGATGTAAACATTGGGCATCTGTATGGTGCAAGCTTCCATGTGAGGTTTACTCCACTAAGAAACCTGGTTTTGATTTTGGAATATTTGATTGGGGATAGTAGAACTCCACGCCAAAATGAAGAGAATTCTAACTACAACTATTATGCAGTAACGAAGTGCACTAAGTCCATTTTAGACTAAAAATAATGAAGTTCAGTTTTATATATTTCACCCAAAAAAGTTTAATTGTATCTATTGGAAGATTGACACATATCAATTATCTAGAATTAGGTGAAACAAAGACTATCTTATAGCAAAGTTATGGGAGTCCTTCCTCTATTTTTGCATTCAACAGTTGGAACAATGATAACATAGATCGTAAAGGAATACAATAGACTTGAAATTTCAAATTTATCAACAATTTAATTGATTCTTCTCATCAATAAAATATCCTTTTAGAAAAAAAAATGATATTGCCTATTTACAAAAATATTGTCATTGATGTTCAGTTAAACATTAGGCAAACTGCACCAAGAAGAATTGGAAGGCAGAATCTCCTCGCTATTCTTGGGCTTATTAGAGTAATTAGTGACAGTAAATCCAAAACTCGAGCTCCTTAGCAAGATGAAACTCCATAAATTGGGGGGTATCTATAAATAAAATCTCTTAATTCTAAAATTCTAAATTAGGTTGCTTGACATGATTTATAATTTGTTAAATTTAGAGGTTCAATTCATGATTTGAGTATTTCAAAAGACTTTTAATGGGATTCTCCATTAAACTTTTGAGGAGGAAATTTGTAAAAATGATTTTTCCATAGGCGTGCCAATGCCAGGAGAAAAAGGAACAAGATCGAAGCACTCAAGAATGCTGATGGTGAGTGGATATATGATCAAGAAACAATAAAACATGGTACTGTGGAGTTTTACTCAACCTTGTTTACTAAAGATGGGGATGAGTTGCATGTTTTGAATCCTCAGTGCTCATTTCCTCCACTATTGCCAGAAGCCCTTCAAAGTATGGGAGGTCAGGTTACTTTTGAAGAAGTTCAACATACTCTTTGGAGTATGGGATCTTTGAAAGCTCCGGGTCCTGATGGGCTTAATGCACTATTCTTCCAATTCCAATGGCAACAGGTTAGCTCAATGGTTTTCAAATTTATTACTAATGTGTTTAATTTTCCCCATGAAATCCAGAGCATAAACCAGACTTATTTGGTGCTTATACCAAAGATTGATAGACCGGAATGGGTGAAAGATTTTCGCCTTATTAGCCTATGCAATGTCATGTACAAATTAATTACGAAGATTGTGGCTAATCGAATTAAACCTATTCTCGATAGGGTGATATCCCTGAACCAATGTAGCTTTGTACCCGGTCGACTTAGCTCGGATAATATTATTGTGGCATAGGAAGTCATCCACTCTATGAAGACTATGAAGGGCAAGAAAGGTTTTATGGCAATTAAAATTGATCTGGAAAAAGCCTATGACCGAGTCCGGTGGTCATTTGTCATTGATTGTCTATGTGCTTTCTCTTTACCGGAGAATATAATTAAATTGGTAGAAGCATGCATATGTTCCCCGAGCATGAGGGTTTTATGGAATGGAAGTAAATCAGAGACCTTCACTCTAACCTGAGGTATTCGGCAAGGGGATCCTCTCTCCCCATACTTATTTGTTATATGCATGGAGTGGCTTGCCCATCTAATTCAGGATCAAATCTCTTTAGGGCTTTGGAGACCCATTCGGCTTAATAAGGATGGCCCACCAATATCTCATCTATTCTTTGCAGATGACCTGGTTTTATTTGCAGAAGCTAGGTTGGATCAAGTTAATGTTATTAGAAACTGTCTTCAATCTTTCTGTAATGCTTCAGGACAAAATGTGAATGTGGCCAAAACGAGGGTCTTCTTCTCTCGTAATGTGAACAATACTGTTAGAGCTCAATTAAGCGAGACTTTGGGTTTTACAAGGGCGGATGACCTCTGAAAGTATCTCGGGGTACCGCTTCATCACGAAAGGGTCACGAAGGCTACGTGCAATTACGTAGTTGATAGAGTCCGCAAACGACTAGCAAATTGGAAGGGCCATTCCCTCTCTATGGCTGGCAGAAACACACTAATTAAGTTGGTGGCCCTGGCTATCCCGAATCATGTTATGCAAACATCCCTTATTCCTGCCTCTTGTTGTGATGAAATTGATAGAAGTGCACGTTCCTTTCTATGGGGGTCTACTCAGGATAAGAAGAAGGTCCATTTAGTGGCATGGGATATAGCATGTTCCAGGAAGGATAGTGGGGGGTTAGGCTTGAGGCACTCATCTATCCAAAACCGTGCTTTCATGATTAAAGTTGGTTGGGGCCTAGTAACAAGGAAAGACGCGTTGTGGGTCAAAGTCGTTAGGAGTAAATATAAATGTGGGCACGATCTATTACCCCAGATTGATACCAAAAGACCTGGCTCTTGAGTATGGAGTGGAATTAAAGCCACGTGGGCAAATGTATATGATGGTATTGAGGTGATGAACAGACATGGGGAAAACAAGGTAAGATGGAAGCATGAAAGGAGTGGTCAATTCTCAGTTTCTTCAGCATACAGGCTCCTCGTGGAGGATCCAACTTCCGAATCCCCAGATTGGTCTAAGATATGGAAGTTACAAGTGCCACAAAGGTGCAAAAATTATCTATGGTTGTTGCGTCATAATAGGCTACTCACCAACGAAACTTTGTTGCATCGTGGAATTCATCATAATGGTCTTTGCAGCTCTTGTCAGCAGCTGATAGAGAGTTCCCTACATGTTTCACGGGATTGTACCCATGCACAGGAATTCTGGATACGTTTGGGTATTTCCCCAACAGACAGAAGGTTTTGGGAAAGTAATTTAAATGATTGGTTCTCTATAAATATCAAGAATAGTAGGAAGACAGCTATAGGTCGTTGGAATGATGTGTTTGGTGTTACTTGTTGGTTATTGTGGCGACGTCGGAATGAGAAAGTTCACTTAGGGCCTATCCCGTCAATTACTGAGGCCCTAGCGGAGATCAAAGGTATAGTCCATTGTCTCATCAGAGCGAAAACTTTTAACCAGAGGAAGAATAATTGCATGAACTCTGGCGGACATCCGACTGCTGGTATCTCCCACAGATTGGAAGGAGACATATGTGTTGTAAACGTTGATGGGGTAATGACTTTTGACATGCAAAAAGCAGGATGTGGAGGAATTTTATATCATCCAAACGGAAGCATTATTGAATCATTCTTTTGCCGTATAGAGGTACAGAAGTGCCTAACGACAGAACTATGGGGGTGCTTATGGGGCCTTCGGCGTGCTTGGGAATGTGGGTGCAGAAGATTAGAACTTCGATGCGACTCGCATGCTGTGGTGTCCCTCCTTGGGAATAGCTTGCTAGATCTTCATGCAAATAGGGATTTGATTTTTGAAGTGAAAAACCTGCTGAGCCGGGAATGGGATGCTCATGTTAGACTTATTGATCGACTGGAGAATGAGCAAGCTGATATACTTGCTAAGGAAGCACTACACGCTAGCTTGGGAATTCAAATTTTGTCCGCAGATTCGACCAAGACTCTCCTCATGGCACGAGGCGTTACTTAAATTTTCTTGTTTGTTTTCTTTCTAGTATGTTGTATTTTGCATTCCTATGTATCAAAAAAAATAAATAAATAAAGATAATTACGCAACATTTCAGACTACTCAATTCCTTATAGATATTTATTATTGACTTATTCCTTCTAGATATTTATTGTTGACTTTCTATTTAACCGTTGTGGATAGATGAACTTGACAAGAACAGATTGTTTCGGTAATATATTGTCTATGGCCTTGTTATTTTGGTTGAACTTCTTTAATACTATCTCCTATTCTAAATATAAAAGCTAGTTTAGCATTAAATTTTAATCCTAAATATAAGATCTTTTTCCTATTTTATTTCTTATAATTATCATTTTTCTCTAAACTAATTTTTCTAACCTATAAACTGATATATAATCTAATATGAGTATTATAATTTATGATTTACTCCAAACTAATTACCTTTTTTAATTTTTTTTAGCATTTTTAAACATCTTATCATTTAAAATTGAATTAGTCTAATTTAATTCAAAAAAAAAAAATTCTATACATATAAATTTAAGTTCTTTTGGTCTTGATTTAATTTCCACCAATTCTATTATATGTTTTTTAAAAAATAAAGTTTAAATTAGGCTTTTGGTCCATTACGTGATTTAAAAAAATGGAAATACCTTTGGACCTTAACCTTGGGTTAACAGGAGCGATAAATCTGACCAAAAAAAGTGATAAAACTTAAAACACTTAAAAGGGTAAAGACTTTGAACCAGTCACAGGATTCTTGTAAAGGACAATAATGAATGTTTCAAATGACGTGGATTTTTCTTTTTTGGACCAATTAAGTGACATGGATTTAATTATATCAGTATGTGATAGACTAATTTTTTTATTTTATTTTTCAAAATGGAATGATGGAAGCAATTGAGAAATGAAAGCAACGACGTTATTAAAATAGGATAAAGTTTGGAGGCAAGTGAATCAAGAATGTGGAGGTTGAAATGGAACACTTGGTGGTCCAAACCCCCCCCCCTTTTAAAAAAAACAACAGCAACAACACACACAAACAAGGTTTAAGGAACAATAAAATGGAATTTCATAATAATAACACTACTAATAATTAACAACAATAATAATTAATAATAGTAACATATGTACAAATAGGGGTTTGATTTAGTAAAAGGGACTAGTCTCTCACAATATGACAAATCAAAGTTTGAATCACTACTTGGAGAGAGATCCACATTTAGTGCCCGATAATACCTTGAATAGGATTGATTCTGATATAATAAGAGGAAAGTTGTGCTTAGGAAAAAAATAGTAACATATGTGCTTACCTTGGACTACCCAGAACTAAGTAACACAAGGTCCACTCAGGGCCTGTTTGCTACAAGGAACATTTTAGGAGGGAACGAAAAGGAAGAGAAGATTGAGAGGGAACTTAAAAGAGTGAGCTGTTTGGTAGACATGGGAATGGAATATAGGTTGAGGGAAAATAAAGTGCTTGGTTGCAAGAAAAAGAATTGGGTTAAGTGGGAAGCAGTGGGTAAAAGACCATAATATCCCTGGCATAATGTAATAAAATAAGC
Organism: Inga laurina; assembly: GCA_963855925.1. NCBI lineage: Eukaryota > Viridiplantae > Streptophyta > Magnoliopsida > Fabales > Fabaceae > Inga > Inga laurina. The sequence goes on along the minus strand of OY979702.1, from coordinate 28,016,731 downwards.
TGCAAAAAGTGATGAAATAAACGTTATCGTAGACAAACAGAGGCTCAGCCGAAGTGTGTCTGTGTGTTAGGGAAGAAGGGAAATCGAAGGTGGTGTGGATGGGATCTGTGACGTCGAAGAGCAGGACAGGAGCTAGAGATGAGAACGAAGACGTAGATGGTGTAACCCCCTTCACGATTAAGGCCGAGATTAGTTCGTCAAAATGTAATTAATGTGGAATTAGAGACCGTAATAGATTTTGGGACTTAAACAAAGTCAATCTTCCCAAATCAGGGTTCACAAAAATCTTTTCAAAACCTGTTAGATAATGGTCTCACTCACCTTATCAACTTTCTCAAAGGGAGTTCTTGATTCACCACTTCCCAAAATTTCGTGTGGCCACAAATCAGCACCAATGGACCAACTACCACCACCAAAATGAAGCTCTTATGTCAAGGAACAACTTTAAGGAAAGGTGCTTGAGCAATAGAGATCATTTTCCTTACCTTTTTAAAGCTTTTCTCCCTTCCTTTTGTAGCAAAAATGGTGCCCAGCAGAGAGAGAGAGATGAGAGTGAGAGATGGAGAGAGAGGACGAGAGAGATGAGAGGGAGGAGGAGTGAAGAAAGAGAGAAAATGATTATATTTCCCTCTCCCATGCTTGTGTAGCAGAAAAAGAGGGAAGAAGAGAGAGAAAACACATTTTAAAATACCTTTGACTTTTCTCATATTCCTCCCCACATGTGAGCTTGCCATGTGTCCACTCCTCATTGGCTCTCACTCACTAAATCCCTAATTAGCTTTTCTAATCCATCCATTAGCCATTCTAATTACATTTCTCATTTCTCTCATAGTTAGTAATTAGTTTCTCCATTAATTACCAACTCATGGCCAATAATTCCATTCTTCCAATTTTTCAATAATTATGAAATTTAATTAATATTTCCATAAAACACATAATAATTCAATTTAAATTCATAATTATCCACAATAATCATGATTTTCCCTTAATCAAAATTGGGATATTACAATTCTCCCCCTTTTCAATAAATTTCGCCCTCGAAATTGCTTACACATCATGGGGCATAAAATCAGGAAATTTTTTCCTCATGTCCGCTTCTGCCTCCCAAGTGGCTTCCCTTGGTGACATTCCCTTCCAGACCACCTTCACAAACGATAAGCTTCGGTGCCTGAGCCCCCGCTCTTCTCAATCAATGATACGCTCTGGCTCTACCGTATAAGTGAAATTATCTTGCAACTCAACCTCTTCATACTCAATGATATGCTCAGGGTCTGGTTGGTACTTCTTGAGCTGCGAGACATGGAATACATCATGCAGTCTACTCAAGCTCGGGGTAGTGCTATCCGATATGCTACAGGTCCGATTCGTGCCAGAATCTCAAATGGACCAATGTATCTCAGACTCAGCTTCTTCCGTTTGATCGTTCTCCCGATGCCTGTGACCGGAGACACTCTCAAGAAAACATGATCCCCCACTTCAAATTCAAAAGGTATTCTCCTCTTATCAGCATAGCTCTTCTGATGACTCTGTGCTGTAAGGAGCCTCTTCCTGATAACTCGAATCTGCTCAACGGTTTGGTCAACAAGATCCGGCCCATACAACTTCCTCTCATACAACTCTGACCAGCACAACGGTGACTGGCACTTTCTTCCATACAGTGCTTCATACGGAGCCATTTGAATGCTCGCATGGTAACTGTTGTTATAAGCAAACTCAGCCAATGGAAGATAGTAGTCCCATTTTCCTTTGAAGTCTAGGATACACGATCTCAGCATATCTTCTAAAGTCTGGATAGTTCTCTTTAACTGTCCGTCTGTCTGAGATGGTAGGCCGTGCTAAACCTCAATTGAGTACCCATAGCTTCGTGCAGAGCCCTCTAGAATCTCGAAGTAAACCGAGGATCTCTATCAGAGATAATATTCTTTGGTGTACCATGGAGCCTCACAATCTCTTTGATATAAATCTCAGCCAGCCTATCAGGAGAATAGCTAGCGTTGATAGGTATGAAGTGCGCAGACTTCGTGAGTTGATCAACAATCACTCAGATCGCATTGTAATTCTTGATCTTGGGCAGACCCACCACTAGATCCATGGTCACACTCTCCCACTTCCATTCTGGAATTTCTAGACTCTGAAGCAACCCTGGCGGTCTCTGGTGCTCAATCTTCACCTTTTGACAGGTAAGACACCGCGCCACATACTTTGTCACATCACTCTTCAACCCTGGCCACCAATACATAGACTTCAAGTTGTGATACATCTTGGTCATACCGGGGTGAAGAGTATACTGACTTTTATGAGCCTCATCAAGAATTCTCAATCTCAACTCAGCCTTCAGAGGTACATAGATTCTCTTCTGATAACGCACCAGTCCACTTGGTGACAAGTCATAGTCCCGAGTCTCTCCTCGCTCAATCATAGCTCGGATCGACTAGGCTAGCTTATCATGCATGTGAGCCTCTTCAATTTCAGTCCTCAGGTCATTCTCCCCTTGGACCACACCATAACTGGCACATAGAATATCCTTCGAGAGATTTAAATCTTGAAAATCCTCTATCAATTTCCATTCCTGGATCATCATTGTTGCCACTAGCACCGCCTTCTGACTCAAAGCATCTGCGACAACATTAGCCTTACCCGGATGATATTTGATCTCCAGGTTGTAATCTTTCAGCAACTCTATCCACCGACGCTGTCTCATGTTCAACTCTTTCTGATCATACAGATATTTGAGACTTTTGTGGTCGCAGCACAGTTCCACTGTCACACCATATAGGTAATGATGCCAAATTTTCAATGCAAACAAAATTGCCGCAAGCTCCAGATCATGAGTGGGGTAGTTCATCTCATGCGGTTTTAGCTGTCGAGAGGCATAGGCCACCACACGTCCCTACTGCATCAGGACATACCCTAACCCCTGCTTACTCACATCACTGTACACCACGTAAGCCTCACTGGGATCAGGTATAATCAACACTAGTGCCGTAGTCAATATCTCCTTCAGCTCAGTGAAACTCCGCTCACAACATTCATCCCACAAAAATGGTTGATCCTTCCTCGTGAGCTTGGTCATCGGCAATGCAATACGTGAGAAGTTCTGAATGAACCTCTGGTAATAACCAACAAGACCTAGAAAGCTGCGAATATCTGAAACAGTTTTTGGTCTTTTCCAATCAAGTATTGCTTCCACTTTATGGGATCCACCGATACCCTGTCTTGAGAGATTACATGACCAAGGAACTTCACTTCCGTAAGCCAAAACTCACATTTGCTCAGTTTGGCATAGAGTTGCTTTTCCCGTAGAATTCTCAACACGATTCTCAGATGTTGCTCATGATCCTCCCTACTCTTGGAGAAGATCAAGATGTCGTCGATAAACACAACCATGAACTAGTCAAGATACTGTTGGAAGATACGATTCATATAATCCATGAATACCACCGGTGCATTCGTCAAACCGAAGGGCAACACAAGGAACTCATAGTGCCCGTATCTCATTCTGAAAGCAGTCTTCGGAATGTCCGTTGCCTTCACACGCAACTGATGGTATCCCAACCGTAGATCAATTTTGGAGAATACACATGAGCCAGAAAATTGATCTAATAGGTCATCAATCCTTGGGAGTGGATACTTATTCTTAACAGTTACCTTGTTAAGTTCTCGATAATCAATGCACAATCACAAACTCCCATATTTCTTTTTCACAAACAACATTGGAGCTCCCCACGGCAATACACTGGGTCAGATAAATCCTTTCTCAAGCAATTCTTCAATTTGCTTCTTCAACTCCGCCATTTCATTCGGGGCCATACGATATGGGGCTTTCGATATCGAACCAGCTCCAGGCACAATCTCAATTGGAAATTCCACTTCCCTTTCCGGAGGCAATCCACTAAGATCGTCTGGAAATACCTCAGGGAATTCATTTACCACAGGTATACTCTCTATGGCTTCACTTGACTCTCCCTGAACGGAGAAAAACACCATATACCCTTGACATCCTTTCTCAAGATATCTCTCAGCCTTAGCCGTTGAAAGTAAATTCAAACTGGCATTTACATTGCTATCCCGCTGTGCACTACAGAAAGTGATCCTTTTATTACCACAATCAAGTAATACATCATTTGCTGTCAACCAGTCAAAGCCCAAAATAACTTCCAATTGTTGGAGTGGTAGACAGATTAAATCTACTGTAGACGCACGACCCTCAACAACTATCACACAATTTAAACAGGCTTCAGCCGTCATAGCCTTGACACCCATCAGCGTCGACACAACCAAATCAAATGGTAGTCTATGCACATGCAATCCCAGGCGCTTTACACAGTCATAAGCTATGAACGAATGACTTGCACCCGAGTCGAACAAAGTATCTAACTCATTATCACCAAGAAGAATTTTACCTTGGATCAATTCAGGCGACTTCCGGGCTTCCTCATTGTTAGAGCAAGCGCTTCACCCAAGAGGGGGGGTGAATTGGGTGATACTAAAATTTCGTTGCAAATAAAAACTTGACGGTAAATATAAAGCAATAAAGAGTAAGGAGAAATATCATCGTAGTGTACACCGAGATATTGGTTCGACCACAACCACTTTGACCTACGTCCAGTCCTCAGAGCTTCTCTGAGAGTTTTACTATAACTTCCAAGATTCAGCGGGTTCTTGGCACCTCAGTACATGCAAGTTCCTTCGCCTGGACACTCGCTCCCCCTTACAAGTTGTAATCCAATCCCAACTCAAGGTTCCAAAACCTTAAGTTATCTCAATAACAAATATTGAGTTTGAATGAAATATCTCTCTCACAGAGTGAATAAGAATCACTGAAGCATAGAATTACAAGTAAAATATAAAACAGAGTAATGAACTTGATGATACGTTTGTGTGTGTTCTTGTTTTTTTTTTCTGTTTGGAGGTTCCCATATGTATAGATACATTGGTAATGATTGCTGGAACATATTTCTTCATGCCCGTTGGAGCGTGCGCAGCCACTATTAACTTTTCTAGTATTTGAAAGATATACGTTTGTGGTAGGTGGCGGTCGGTGACATTTGAATGTTGCATTTGAATTTCCTTATTTGGTAAGATCTCTTCATTGTTTATCTGTGGATATGCTAAGAATACTAATATAATGAAAGGTTAATCAAATAGGAAACAAAACAATGAACGTTGGAATGATTTCTGAATTTCTGGGTTTGCATACTCGAGTATTCATTAAAGTTTACTCGAGTACTTACTCGAGTATTATCATGAAAACTTTGATGAACTGCAAGTCAACAAACAACTATAAGATTACTCGGGTAGTGCATGGAATAAACAAAATATCAAACCTTTGGAAATGCATGTTTACTCGGGTACCTACTTGAGTAATGCACTCTTTTCTTCATAGGTTACTCGGGTAGCAACCCGAGTAAACCTTCAAATAAACTTTTGTTACTCGATGCTTTACTCCAATAATGTTGGCAGGATTTCAAGGCCGAGAACACTTCAAGTTTGATTACCTTGTTATTCGAGTACATACTCGAGTAAACATAAATATTCTGCATACCTTATTCGGGTAATGACTTGAGGTTTTTCTTCAAAAATAACTCTGGCTACTCGAGTAATCCACTTAAAATGAATAATTAAATACCTACAAACTTGAGTAGCACCTCGAGTGAAGAATGATAAAAACCAGATCAAGTTATTCGGGTACTACCTTCAGGTTTTTGCTTACCACAGTGAGTTACTCGAGTAGCTCCTAGAGTAACGTTGGCAGGGTTCAAAATGCCGAGAGCAACATATTTTCTGAAATAGAGTAACTCGAGTATCATTGGCAGGCCGAGAGTAACTTGAAAACTTTTACCTGGTTACTCGAGTAACGTTGGCAGGCCGAGAGCAACTTGAAAACATTTACACTATTACTCGAGTACTTACTCGAGTAACGTTGGCAGGTTACTCGAAGGTATCTCTGGTTACTTCAAGTTTTGTCTCATTACTCGAGTACTTACTCAAGTAATGCCTTAGAAAACTTGCTTCTGATCAAGTTTCTCAACTTTTTCTCTTGGCCTTTCTTCATTACTCCAATGCTTACTTCAAGTGATGATTTTCCCTGTTATTAGTTTATTCAAACCAAATCTTTTTCATAATATTCTTTGTTATCATCAAAACATGAGATCTAACACTCATGTGTCATCGCGAACACTCGACCATGATTCTTGGGCCTTTGCTCTGCCGGCTGTCGTGGGCACTTAGAAGAAATGTGACCCACTTGCTTGCAATTGAAACAGATCACCTCTCCAGCATAGGTTTTTCCTGGATGATACTTTCTACATTGATTACACATTGGTCCCGCTGGAGGTCTCTGATCACCATGACCCCTAGGTTGGTAGGGCTTCTTGCTACCACCCCCATAAGAGGATCCTTGCCCCTTACGCTTCTAGGATGTATTTGCCTTGCTAGGCTCACTCTGGCTACCACTACCCTTAGATGGGTACAACTCTCTGAGATTATACTCAACAATTCTACACTCTTCCACAACCTTATTGAAGTTAGTAAACTGATGAGCAGCTAACCTCTTCTTTAATTCACGCCTCAATCCCCGGATTAGCATAGCAGAGCTCCACTCCTCATTATCTCTTTCCCGAAGGTAGGCAGAATACCGTGACAATCGAGTGAAACGGGAAAGAAACTCGTCAAAGCTCTCCGTTTCTCCCTGCTTGATGGCCAGGAACTCAAACTCTTTTCCAAGCCTCACCGACTTAGGGAAATACTTCTCGTTGAATTGTTCTTCAAATACCTCCCAAGTCAATGGTATATTCTAGTTTTTCAATGACGTGGTGATGTTCCTCCTCCACCGATCTGCATCCCCTTCTAGCTTATACACAGCTAGTTTTGCCTTGACCTCTGTAGGGCACTTGAGGACTTCAAAAATCTTCTCTAACCGGTTCAACCAGTCCTCAGCAGCTTGGGGGTCAAACCTCCCCCTGAACACCGGAGGCATATGCTTGAAAAACTTGGAGACCCAAGAATTCAAGTCCCTTCCCTCACGAACCGGCACCCCTTGAGACTCTTGATTAGGCACTATGTGAGGTGGGGATTCGTGAGATCCATTGGACCCATCAGCTGTCTCCTCATGATGAGTCTCTGGTTGAGTCTCCTCATGAGTTGACTGGGCCCTTCGCTCATTTCGCTTGGCCCTTTCCTCTCTGAGCTCTTCTCTCAGCTCAGCTATCATGTCCCTTTGTTCCCGTACGAGATCCATCATCTCTCGCATTGGATTAGGAGGATTGTCATTAAGTTCATCGACCTCTGGGTCTTGTTGCCTTACTCTAGTAAGAGGGCGAACCATTTCGTCTTTATCACTACAAATGATTCACCACGTCAGTACCTTAGCCAATGTATACACATAATCCATAAAATTTATTTCAATCCACAATTAGTAGAAATGCTCATGTGTATACGCAACAAGCACTTATCAATCATTAAGCTACCCTAAACTCAAAGGATAAAGGTCAACTAAGGAGCTATCCTAGCAAATCCTCACCTTGCCAGGAACTACAGCTCTGATACCATAAATGTAATTCCCTTCATGATTAAGGCTGAGATTAGTTCGTAAAAACGTAATTAATGTGGAATTAGATACCGTAATAGATTTTGGGACTTAAACAAAGTCAATCTTCCCAAATCAGGGTTCACAAAAATCTTTTCAAAACCTGTTAGATAATGGTCTCACTCACCTTATCAACTTTCTCAAAGGGAGTTCTTGATTCACCACTTCCCAAAATTTCGTATGGCCACAAATCAGCACCAATAGACCAACTACCACCACCAAAATGAAGCTCTTATGTCAAGGAACAACTTTAAGGAAAGGTGCTTGAGCAATAGAGATCATTTTCCTTACCTTTTTAAAGCTTTTCTCCCTTCCTTTTGTAGCAAAAATGGTGCCCAGCAGAGAGAGAGAGATGAGAGTGAGAGATGGAGAGAGAGGACGAGAGAGATGAGAGGGAGGAGGAGTGAAGAAAGAGAGAAAATGATTATATTTCCCTCTCCCATGCTTGTGCAGCAGAAAAAGAGGGAAGAAGAGAGAGAAAACACATTTTAAAATACCTTTGACTTTTCTCATATTCCTCCCCACATGTGAGCTTGCCATGTGTCTACTCCTCATTAGCTCTCACTCACTAAATCCCTAATTAGCTTCTCTAATCCATCCATTAGCCATTCTAATTACATTTCTCATTTCTCTCATAGTTAGTAATTAGTTTCTCCATTAATTACCAACTCATGGCCAATAATTCCATTCTTCCAATTTTTCAATAATTATGACATATTAATTAATATTTCCATAAAACACATAATAATTCAATTTAAATTCATAATTATCCACAATAATCATGATTTTCCCTTAATCAAAATTGGGATATTACAGATGGCAGAAGTTATGGATCCAATAGCACATTGTTTAAAGACACATGTTAGTTTGGAAAGAAGGATGGAGGGAAAAAAATGATGTGTGCATGTGTTGCTAATGTGGGTCAGTGTCTTAATTGTGTTAATTTATTTGTTTGGAGTCAGGAAAGACTGCACGTGTGTGGACAAGTGAAGAAGAAATACCCTAGTCGAATTGTTAGTGGATAGGAGAAAAGCAGGGCATAACATGGCAAAATCAACGTGATTGGCAGCAGATCTAATGCATTTGGAGTGGAAGATGGAGGAGAGGTTGCCAGGGTATGGGTTGAAGGCCAAGAATGATATTCAGAGGCAAATTAAGAGCCTAAAGGTCAATTGCAAGATTGTGTGTAACATGTTAAATTGGGAAATTGTGAATGGTTTTGTTGGGACAGTGTGAATGCTTGTGTGAAGGTAGACAAGAATGTGTGGGATGGCTACTTGTAAGTATGATGAGATAGTTTTGGTCTTGTGAATTAAATTGATTAGTGAAACTTGTAAAGCTCTAGTTTGATGTTTATGTTTTAATTTGTTGTTTTTCAGGTTGATAGGAGGGCTGGTAAGTTCAAGGCCAAAGATTGTCCACACTTTGAAAGTCTATGCTTTGCTTTGGGAGAGTAGAAGAGAGGATGATTATGAAGAAAATGACACTATTGACAGTGCTGGGAGATGAATATGTGACTTGAACAATTGTTGTTGTTTTTTTAATTTTGTTTATCTATTAAGGAGAACAAAGTGAATGTGGGAATGCTTTTGTAAACTTGGTAAAGTTGTAAAAATTGTTGGATGTGTAAGCAATAGCTAAAGTTGTGACAATGTGATATTGAGTGGTATTGAATGGAATAAATATGCAAATGAAGAATTGAATATGTTGGTCTTCAAATTGAAAAATTACTAGTAACACTACTACAAAACAATTTGAAAAGTAATTTGCCATTTCTTGATGTCATTGTTTCTAAATTTTTTTTGTTATTTTGTTTCTGTATAAAGTAGAACAATGTGATTGTAGGAATGTTGTTATAAGCTTGGTAAAGATGTACAAATTCTTGTATGCTTAAGCAATGGGTAAAGCTATCAAAATGTGGTTATGAATTGATTTGAATGGAATGGAAGAAATGTAGAAATGATGAATTGAATATGTTGGTCTTGAATTGAAATAGGAGTAGTAAAACTACTACTAAACATCTTGAAAAGTTATTTGACATTTGCTGATGTTATTGGTTCTAAAAATGTTTTTGTAATTTTGTTTTTGTATAAAGGAGAACAATGATGTTGCAACAATGTTGTTGTAAGCTTGATCAAGATGTAAAATTGCTTCTATGTAAAAGCAATGGCTATAGCTGTGAAAAAGTGAGGCATCATGCATGTGTTGTGTGAATAAGCAAGTGAGTGGGCATATTGCTAGTTGAAGGGATGGTTGTCAGCATAATGTCAAAAAAGGGCATGGGGAAGAAAAAAGAGAATATAGTTTAATTGGGCAAAAAAAAAACAATGAAACAGGAAGAACAAAATGGTTGAGACAGTACATGCAGAAAAGAAATGTCAATTTAAATTATGGTGGCACATTTGCTACTTCCATAAAGCACTTATAGATATAATTAGCAATAGCAAACTTTGAACTAAACAGATAAGTTCGAACGCAACATAATCACATCAGTTTTTTCAAAATGAAAGTAGTTAAAATTCAAACTAAATAAATAAGTTCCAACTCGATTAATTAGTGATAACAACATGGAACATCAACAAAAGGTAGGTACACAGATGTCCTGGGTGTAGCATCACAAAATACAAGGATAAACAAAAGATAATGCAGCCCTAATTCTTCTTCTTCCTCTTAGTTAGGGACCGTTTGGCTTTGGACCTGGTTTGAGATGGTGATTGTGAAGCAAGGAGGTTGACAAGGATGAACTTGGGGCCAACAGATATTGTAGGTGGAGGAGGAAAGGATGCGGTAATTGTGAACAAATGGGGCATATTCTCAGCAGCAAGGCCATCCATGAAAGCCTGTGAGGGTATGAAACGTAATGGCCAAGGGTCAAGTATTGGTCTTGAGGGCGCATGAGGAGGGTTGGCAGGTTTAGGTAGGGTCACGATTGATAGTGGGGTTATTGGATCAGTACTATGTGTGTCAGCTGGGGTGTTTGGTTCAAGAACATTGGGGTCAAGAGGAACATTAGTATGTGTGTCAGTTTAGGTACTTGGTTTAGGAACATGGGGGTTAGAAGGAACACTAGTTGTGGGGGACTCTGTAGAGAAGTCAGGAGTCTCATGCAATGCCACCTTCTTCATGACCTTCACTTATGTTTGGAGATGGAACATTATCCTGTGTAGGGGAATGAGATTCATTTTTAGGATGTGTAGAAAGCCCTGCTTGCTCATTTTGTAAAGCCTTTTATGCAGCAAATTCCTTGAACTCAGTAGAGTAGAGGTAAATGAATTCTCGTAGGTCCTTGAAATCTAGTGCAAGCTCAGACACGCATGAGTCCATATGAACAATGGTTGAATCCATGTGTCCAATATGTGTACCAAATTCCTCAAACTTTTCCTTCACATAACTCTGCAACTTGACCACATGTTCCTCAAACAGCTCTTTGACATACCTTTGCAACTTCACTACATGTTCCTTATGTTGCCCAATCCTTACCTCCAACCGTGCCTCAAACTTCATCATTGTTTGGTCAACAATTTTGCCAATTTTTTCGTGAACGTTTCATGTTGATCTAAAGGAGTTGATATCTAAGTATGGGAAGAAGGTTACTACCATCAGCCTTGTTTATATCATGTGCTGCCTTAGTTCTTCCTTCACTTCCTATGGCTATTTGCATTCGGTTCAAGGCTTACTCACCAAATTCCTCAGTCCAAATAGGTGCTTCCCCTTCCTCTAAATACCAAACTTTGTTATGATGTAGTATGAGAGACACAAGGGAGGGACATGGCAGTTCTGAATCCTTCTTTCCTAGAGTAGCAACCCTTAACATTGTGTCCACAATCCTCTTAGCCATATGAAAAGGCTTACCCTTGATCATACATGTGAGGATGTGTTCGTCTTCAAGGGTCAATGAAGTGTAGTGCTTGCCTTTATTTACAAAGTTCCTACTATATAAGTAATGTAAGACCCGAAACCTAGGAGGTAGCTTCTTTGGTCTACACAGAGCACTCTCAGCTAGCTTTTTCCTCTCAAATAGTGTAGCATCAATTTGTGCTTGTGATAAATCAGTGTCTGTGGACTGTGGGCAGGTCACATCTGACTAGGTCAGAAGGATTTCTTCATTGATTTCTATGGTCTAGCCTCTAACACAAGTGGAAATAACCCCCTTTCTAGACATTTTGAGGTTGGTGTAAAAAACCTTAACAACTGATTTAGAATAAGGCAATGCCAATTCTAAAATGCCTCTGAAAGGCTTCAATATTATTCCTAATCGAAACCTAAATTCAATGTCAAAAGTGTCCACTTTGATCCTACTTATTTTACAGAATCTGTGCCCTATTAACGTGATATCGTATTCTTCCAGGGCCAAGTTGTTGAAATCTTGCCTTGCCTGAGGTGCAACATTGGTTCTCTATTTCACTCGAAGCTTCTTCAACAACTTAGCTCTAACCTCATCAAGAACCACATTGTCGTCGTCTTCATTATTTGTACCCGTTGGCGCCTACTCATCGGACCCTAAGCTAGTTGTTTATTTTTCAGATGCCGACGAACTCCCACTCTCAACCATACTCTGTTTCCCTTGCCTAACTTCCTCTGTCTTACACTGTTTTTCAGATTCAAGGACTCTGCTGACAAATCCTCCTCCTCCTCCAACTGCCGCTTTCTCTGATCTCTCTCTTTGCCCTTATGTTTCAATTTCTCTTCCCTTTGTCTCTTCTTCACCTCCTTTGCAGCATTATCACATTTTCACTTTGCAGTTGCCTCATAGTTGTCATACTAGTTGCCTTCTTTCATTTTGTACTTTGATCACCCAGACCGATTGCAGCGGCATAGTTGTGCCCTATGCTTTCTAAAATCTTCCACATCTTCTATTGTGATGCCTATTTCCTTCAGTCTCTGGTCTGTCATTTTTACCCTAGCCATTACAACACGCTATCACAACAATGTGAGACAGGGATATGCATAGAGCGAGGGAGAAACAGAGAGATGTGTATAATAGATAATAAATGGGCAAGGTAGTTGTGGTCATAAAATAGAGAATGTGAATAGTTGACCTAAACTTCAAACCGCACCTTATATGAGATCGTTATGCACGGCAGCTTTAAATATTTAAAATAATTTTTCAGTTACTTTTTCATATGGACGCTAGCAGAAGTTTGAACCAAATACCAAAGTTTGAACTTGAGTATCAACTATGAGGGCCAGAATCAAATTACACTTACATTTGTAAGTTCTAACTTACATGACAAATTTGAACTTCATAGCCTTGTTAGCCAAACAATTTGAACCAACTTAACAGATCACACCTATGTGAATGGCAACCAGTGCATGTTAAGTTCAAATTACGCATTACATTTATAAGTTTGAACTTACATAGTTAATTTGAACTTCTTACCCATTTTTGATAATTAATTTGAACCAATTTAGTAGTTTGTACACCGTAGGTATTTTTGCAAACACATTCAGTAGTTGCTCAAAACCCAGAATCTTTATATGAGCTGTTATTTTTTCAGACAGTGTCAAGCCTTCAACGTCAACAATCTCCAAGAACAGGTCATCACCTTTTACATCTAATTGTGCTTTCCTTTTCTGACCTGACAGTTGGTTGCCTAGTTTGTCAAACACATGCATGATGGTTTTGTCCAACGATGTAACAATTTCACGCAAAACATCAGCAATAACCTCAGAGTTGTTCTCTCTGTGCTTCTTCCTGGGACAGAAAGAGTTATCATTGATGTGGGTTGTGTTTGGAGCAGTTTCACCCATGGTTTATGACAAGTCCGTGTCAGTGCCATAATCTGAGGTGATTTTAGAAGCTCATCAACTTCAACATTAACTTCATCTTCCATTGCACTAGGTGATATTCCTTCTTCCCCCACAATCCTGTCCCTAGCCCATATAAAGAACGAATTCTCAAAGTTTGGGAATGACTTGGTCCTAAATTGTCCTACCCTGCGGTGAACCTGAAAGTGCAACAAAAATATTTGTAAGGACATGTAACTTAACCCTACACCTATAACTATTTGAATTGAATGCAATTAACTCCTCAACAAGTTCACATACCTTTAAATACTCATCCCACACCTCTTTCTCCGCAGTCATAAATTTTTTCTCAGGATCTCAACAAAAGCCTGACGTGTTGGTGCCATAAACCATATCGTAAACCGCCTGCCACAGACATTTCAAGGTCTTAATCCTGGAGGTAATGTGAGGGCATGCTTTAATCCCACATCTAGGTAGCTTCTCTTCCATCATTGCCTGCGGAGCATTAGCAAATCCAGGCTTGAAACCATTGTCGGCCATAAACTTTTGCTCCATCCTCAGAGTTACAAGGCATTCAACCAGGACCTTGTCCTCCTCAGACGACCACTTTTTAAGCGTTAACTTATTTCCCTCTTCACTCTGGTCCATCTATTAAGACTTAGGCATAAAAGAAAAGGTTATTAACATAAATTAAATCCAATAATAAACTAACATACGCACACTGGGCAGGAAGTTGCACTTAAATTAAATTGAAATGCACATAACATAAACTTTGTCCATACACACAAACATAGGCAAAGCAATGTTCATAATTTTTCAAACAATATTCTACAACATCATCAATCATCCTTATGAGTCACATAGGCAGCAAACATCTCATTTGCCAACTCTTCCCTAAAGTTTGTCCACATATCACTACTTTCCGTAATCATTATGGGGGTGTTGTCAATTGTTGGTAGTGGTGGTTCAAAGGAGTCAAGCTGTTTATCCCGTAGATCTTGAATTCTTTCCTGACGAATTAGATTATGTAACAAACAGCATGCCACAATGTATCTATTTTGAATCCTCACCGGATAAAAAGAAGTACTCCTAAGTATTGCCCAACACAACTTTAGTATCCCGAAGCACCTTTCAATGACATTACGGGCTGACAAATGCCGCATGTTGAAGCGCTCATGCGAAGTTTGGGGTTGGTGTCCCTGCCTCCACTCATTCAAGTGGTACCTTTACCCTCTATAAGGAACCAAAAAACCATGCCATTCGTGTACCCCACATCAACTAAGTAGTACTTTCCTGGCCAAGCCAATAAAAACATTTATATGAGGAATGATCGTAACTTGCGCATTACATGTCTGAATCATACAAACTTACACTAAAAATACAATTTGGCAGGCCATACCTTGGGTACTCTTAGCCCATATCGTGTCCTTATAGCATCCCACAACACCTCCTATCAGCAACTGAGCCTTCCCAACAGGCAATACAAAGATGAACTGTATATCCGGTGAGTATACACCATCATATTGGTTGTCACCTCTCCTTTTTTGTTTTGGAACCAGCCCTTATGCTCTATCAGGACTTGTATACGTATGTGAGTACCATCTAATGCACCTAAGCACCCCTACAAACACAATCAGGAATTACAGCCCTTCATATATACAGTTCACTTTTGCATACAAAGTAAATACACTTTATGACACAGCTACTGTAACCCCCTGCCGTAATTATATCCGAAATACGCGATTAAAGTGAAATAGAGACCAATAAGAAACAAATAACATTTTACAAACCCATCTACCAGACGGGGTTTTCATGAATACCTTTCGAAATCATTCATAACTTGGTCTCACATTCACATTCCGAATACAATTACTACACAAAGATAAATCACATTTAAATATATCAGAGTACGCAATATAATAATCCTGGCAATCCCGGGTTCTCTTCATTAACTCAAGCTTCATGGGCACATTAGCCCATACAAGCCCTCATATGGGGATTACACAATTCTCTTCTAATACATATACAAATCCTCATCCACATACATATATATACATCCAAATACAAATACAAATAATCCCAATTATGATGATAACCAACTACCAAAACAACTACCGAAGGAAGTCCTCATCGCCCTTGGCTGCATGCTCCATCCTCAATCTACTACCCTGTCTGAAAGGTTAGTAGGGGAGGGTGAGATTCTAGAGAATCTCAGTAGGATAACAATATCAATATGCATGTACGATAAATGTTTAATGCATGACATGCTTGCATCACATAACTATCATGATGACAAATCTGTAAGCTCAATGCTTCAAAGAATATACTAATGGCCATAGCATAAATTGAAACATAGCTTCAATAACACATAACCATGCAAAGCTAAGACATGCATCAACACATTAACACATATATCAAATACAAGCAGAAGAGATATGTTTCCTACCCTCTTTCCACGTAAGCTCCAGCACAGCTTACTTACGACCAGGCGAATATTGAACCACGTTCAGGGCGAACATCAAACCCTATAACCAAACAAGGACATAGGGTTAAATACCACAACATGGCACCATTTCCAACATAAAACACAATCCAATTCTCCAATAAAAAATCACATGAAAATCAGGGCAAAATTCGAAATTTACAAGGCTTAACCAATAATCACAAAACTTAGGTCAAAATGCTTCAAATACTCACCTCTTCCTCTTTCCCAAACCAATTCTTTGATTCCTCATCTTTCCAATTTTCCTCAAGCCATCAAACACCACGAATCAAGAATCTAAAACCATAGAGATGAAGCTCTCATCACTATGAACAACATTAATGAAGAGTGTTTGAACATTAGAGGACAAGAACAAGGCAAAAACATCACCTTTCTCTTCCTCTTTCCTTCCCAAGCTTGGCGAAAATGGAGGTTTTGGAGAGAGAGGGATGAGATGAAGAAGAGATCAGATTTTTGGGAAAATGAAGGCCACTTGGACGACCAAATAGAGAGGAGAGAAGGGAGGAAAAGCTTTGACAATTTAACCAAACTCTAAGGGCTCAAATTGTGCCAAGTGTCACACCCTTATCACATCTCTCATGAGTTCACATAGGCACACACACACATGATTCCACCTCTTGATCTTTTGCACAAATCAATCCTAACCATTGATCTTGAAGTTACCAATGAGTTTTCTCTTCGGTAACTGACCAATTGGTCGGTAACTTTACCGTTTTGCCCCTGATTACGGTAATTCTCATTGAATCACCACCAACACTTCACATCTTTTCATTTAGCCACAATATGCGCCTTCCCTCTATTTTAAGTCAATTTAGAGGTTAATCCATAATTAAACTTAAATACAGGGTCTTGACGCTGCTCACAGCACTTACGAATCACATCGGGTGCCAAATCACACCATAATCTCCAAAAGGGTTCATTTATCACTAATGACATCAACTTTTGGAGTCATTAATCCTTAATCACCATTTGGGATTTTGCTAAACCGGGGCTTAGCAATCCACTAATCTCAGGCTTATTCTCTAGCCTCAAGTCTCAAAATTTGGGGTATTACAGCTACAAAGGTTTTATACCTTGAACCACTTCTATCAATGATCATTTGAGTCTTCCGGAATGGCTTTTGTGCTTTTCAAAAGCAATACTTGCAGTCTAATTGTTGAATTCAACACAATTTTAAAGTATCTACTAATTGTTTCACCCGACCTACCAAACTCAAACTGAATGACACTATTCTTGACATGATGCCCCAATATGTGCAGGACCATTGCTACTTTCTCATCAATTAACATATGTTTTGTTGGTCTTAATCCACCAATTGTGTCTAACATGTGACACAATTTATTAAAAGTTGCCTGATACATCCTAATTTAGTTGAAGTAAGTGGTGTCACTACTGTATATCATTACCCTCAAATTTGCTCGTTTTGCTTGAAAATCTAATCTAAAAGAGCTATCTAGTATATGCCTTGGTCTACCTCCTTCCACAGAAACTATCATGGTTAAAAGCAACCTCCTAACTACAAGAAGCAAAGCTAGGCACCCAGCCAACATGGCAAACATTTGATCTGATTGTGGCTCCATACCTATATAATTTTTCCCACACTGATTCGTTTTACAGTATAATCTACCAACTCCTCTTTCCAAACCACACTAACACATTTAAACAAATCACATTTTAAATTAAGAGCCAATGTACATAATTACTACCACACTTTTCACACATTAAACACAACCTAGTTATCTTATGCATAAACCATCTAACTAATTCTATCTTTCTACTGACATTGTTTATCTTTCACTGCTTCCATATGCTTGTGTTCATTCGACATTACCCACAGCCAGCAAAACTTTTAACTTCATTCACAGTTAAGCATTCATGAAATAAATTATATCTACTTAAAATTAAAACCCAATTGCAAGACACCAAACAGAGCACACTATCATGTAGCAAGCAACTAAACACATTTTAGCTTTCGACTATGCTTTTCTTTCACATTTGTTCAATGAATAAGACCCACATCAGAAACATACCAATTTATAAGCTCATACTAAATTAACCCACATACACACAGCCTTTAGCATTTTGCACAGCTCTTCGATTGTTCAACACAAAGCGCAGATAGTAAATATATTGCCCACTTCACGCCATAGACCACAACATAATCAGACGAACATTACCCTGATTTGGAGTTCTATTTCGCATGCTGTTCACCTCTTCCCTTTTTCAAATAAGCTTTCGATGCACCAATTTGGTTCACTAAAGCCTTTCATGCGTTTTTCCTCTACCTTTTATCTATTTAATATGTTTTCAGGGGAATTTTTGTCCCACATTTTATGGATCCTGGGAACATTTTGAAGTTCATCCCACTTTTAGTAGGAACCCACTTTCCCATATTTAAAGGAAGATTGAACTTGGCGGGAATGTGAGTTGCTATCACTTTGGGCAGCTAAACGCATTTTTGGGTATGGAACTTTGCCATCTTCCCTTTCCCTCCTCAACTTTCTACGTAACAAACAGGCCCTCACTGTTTTTTTTGCTTCTTCCTTGGTATATGTCCAAAGATTCAACCATTAGACTTAGCACAGTTAGCACATAGCTGAGTTGTAATACCCCGAATTCTGAGATTTAAGGCTAGAGAATAAGCCTGAGATTAGTGAACTACTAAGCCTTGGTTTAGCAGGATCCCAAATTGTGATTAAGGGATAATGACTCCAAAAGTGGAGGTGATTATTGATAAATAAACCCTTTTGGTGATTATGGTGTGATTTGGCACTCGAATGTGATTCGTATGTGTTGTGAGCAGTGCCGAAACCCTGTATTTGAGTTCAATTATGGATTAAACATCTAAATTGAATGAAAATAAGGGGGAGGGCGTATGTATAGTATAAATGAATGAGAAAATGTATTTTGTGGTGATTCAAGAGGAATTGCCATAATCAAGGGCAAAATGGTAAAGTTACTAACCAATTGGTCAGTTATCAATGAGGAAACTCATTGATAACTTGAAGATCAATGGTTGAGATTGATTGTGTAATAGATCAAAGGGTGGAATCAAGTATATGTGTGGGTTTGTGAGCTCATGTGAGGTTTGTCAAGATGGTGACACTTGGCACTTTGTGAGCCCTTGGATGAGGACAAAGTGTCAAACCTCTTTTTCCCTCTATCCTCTCTTTCTTAGTTGGCCAAGAGGCCTTGGCATCCCCAAAATCTGATTCATATTCATTATCCACTCATCTGTCTCTCAACTCCATTGTCGTCCATGAGAGGGAAGAAAGAGAAAGCAAGAGGTGAGGTTTTAGCCTTGTATATGTCCTCTAATGCTTAAATCCTCTTCACTAATCTTGATCATGTTGATGAGAGCTTCATCTCTATGGTTTTAGATTTTTGAAAGGAGGTGTTTGATTGCTTGAGCAAAAGTAGAAAGATGAAGAATCAAGGATTTGGCCTTGGGAAGAGGAGGAGGTGAGTATTTGAAGCCTTTTGATCTAAGTTTTGTAAGTTTTGGTTGAGTTGGTGAATTGTGAATTTTGCCGTGATTTTATGGTATTTTCGTGTGGAATGTAATTGGATAAATTTCATGTTGATTTATGGTGAAAATGATGTCATGTAGTGTCTTGATGTCATTGAAAGTGATTTGAGAATGTGAAATAGAAAGAGTTGTAATGTGGTGTTTGTGTTGTGATTTGTGTGACATGTTGTGGAAACATGTCAATGTGATGTGAATTTGGTTGATTTGGTGTTTCCAATGGTTTCCTTGTGAAAATTTGTGTGGGAATGGTGTTTGATGTGAAAATGGGACCATTGGAAGCCAATTGTGCAAAACTGAAATGTTGTCAATTGGAAGTTTGTTTTGGGTAGTCTGGTTGTGTGGACATTTTGAATAGGAAAATGATATCATAAAATTATTGATACTTTCTAGTTTTAAAGTTCACATCTCAAGCTTCAAAATGGACATATAATTTGTGCCATTTCGTTTTGAGCTGGGAGATATGACTGTCTAAAATTTGGCATCAAAACTGAACTCTGTTTTGGGACAGTCTTGAGTTTTGGGGAATTCTGTATTTTTTTAGTGATTTCTAGTAGTGGCCTATATTTTTCCTATGAAGAGGACTTAAATACCTTTCATTTGGCTTTAGAATCACCTCATTTCTATTTTTGTGGAATTAGTTATGATTTTTGGAAGTTCAGCCAATAAACAGGATTTTCTTGGCTGAGGCCAGAAGGATTATGGGCCACGGCCCAAATGTTTCTGACCTATTTCTGGCTGCGGCCAGTGGATTTGTAGGCCACGACCAACCCCCAAAAATGACATTTTAGACTTTTGAATATGGTTTTTGGTCAAGTGTTTTCCCAAGCCATTAGCCATGTGTTTAAGCTTTGATTAGCCACCTAAAAGTCATGAATGAAAACCAACTTTAAGTGTAATGAAAGTAAAGATTTGGAATATAGAATAAACCTATGTCCTTGCTTTGGTTATAGGTTTGATGTTCGCCCTGAAAGTGGTTTGGTATTCGCCTGGTCATGAGTAAGCGGTGCTGGAGCTTACGGGGAAAGAACAAGGGTAGGGAACTTACCTCTTCTGCATGTATATGATATTTGTATTGGTGTATTGATGCATGTATTGCTTTGCTTGATTATGTGAAACATATATGAATGATTGTAGCTCTGTTTCTATTTATGCTATGGCCATGAGTATGTTGTTGAAACATTAAGCACACAGATATGTCATTGTGTGAGCATGAGTTATGTATTGCAAGCATGTCATGTATTAAACACTTATCTTGTATGCATATTGGTATTTGTTTCCTACTGAGATTCTCTCGAATCACACCCTCCCCTACCAACATTTTAGACAGGGTAGGTGGATCGAGGATGGAGCAAGTAGCGAAGGGCGATGAGGACTCCTTCGGGTTGTCATTCTGATAGTTGGTTATCATAGTTGTGATGTATATTTGGATATTTGTACTTGGATTTGGATGTGTATATGTGGATGAGGATTTGATTATGTATTTGAGATGAGATTTGTGTAATCCCCGTATGAGGGCTTGTAATGAGCGAATGTGCCCTGTAAAGCTTGAGTTAATGAATGGAACCCGGGGTTGCCGGGGATTATGTTGTGCACTTTGATTTATATATTGAATGTGATTATCCGCGTGAAGTAATTGTATTAGAAATGTGAATATGAGGCCAGTTAAATTTGATTTTGAAAAGTAATTTGTGAAAACCTTATCTTATAGATGGGTTTGAGAATGAGTTTTGTTAATTATTGTCTCTATTTCACTTTAATCACGTATTTCGGATATAATTACGGAAGGGGGTTACATGAGTTCCTTAGGTATCCAGTCAAGGGTTCAATCAATGATAGTGTGTATGAAGAAGGTCTCGTGGCTAGTTCTAAAGCCCAATCTGGAAATCTAGTGTGCGGGGGGATTTGTCACCACTATTGACATTGGATACCCTGGGCCTACCAAAAAAATATGTGTGAAGATTCATCCTTAATTACTATTGAATTTAATTAGTAAAAGTATATATTTAATTGTTTAACTTTAGTATACATTTGGTACTTTAAATTTCCATCAAATTTCAGTTTAGTCTTTTAAATATATAAAATGCATTTTTAGCTTATTAATATTAACACCATTAGTATTATTTAACAAAATATTCTGATGCTCAACAAATTTAAATAGTAACTCTGCAATTAAACACGGATAAAACATGCTTATATTTATTTTTATAATAGAAAATGAAAATAAATATGTTGGTTAGCATATTAATTTTAAATTTAAAATATACAATAATTATACTAAAGGATTAAAATTATAATATACATGTAAAATATAATCATTCTTTGTTAACAGCAGGGTCATCATTTAAATTTGTTGAAACATCATTTTTCATTAATTGAACTAAAGGTGTTAAGATTAAGAAACTAAAAATACATTTTATAAATTTAAGGGACTAGACTAAAACTTAGCTTACACTACTACAAAAAACACAAGCTATGTCACTTCTTGAATCTATGGAAGCGATATAGCTTGATTATTTATTTATTTTTAAACATCTTCCTATGGAGGAAGGGCCATGTGATGCTGGGGCTTCCTATGGCGCTTCTCCAGGGAAGTGCTATAGAAAGGCCTAACTTCCTATGGCACTCCTTTACAAGCTATAGGAAGTGACACCCCTTCCTATGGCGCTTCTAGATGAAGGGCTATAGGAAGTTGGGTAACTTCCTATGGCGCTTTATAGAAGCGCAATAGGAAGTTTTTTTTAAGAAAATAAATTTTGTGTAATTATTTTCTTTCCTAGTGGGTATGTACAATCCAATTTATCCACAACAATTTACAGTACAAATCGATAACAAAAAATCAAACTAGAATCAAACCAAATTAGAATGAAATAACTCGAAACAAATAACTAATTTATAAAATCAGTACTAATGTATTTAATTACAACGTAACAATTGTAATATACAACTAATTTTAAGTTCCTGTACCTATGTAGGCAACAAACAATTTTAATGTACAACTAATTCATAAACAACACAAGAATAGGCAAAAACCAACCTATATATGTATATAAATATTAGCTAATTACTTAACTATATATTCACATCATTTCTTAATGATTTCATCCACTTGTTGATCAATCAATTGGGCATAACATTGATCTTCATAATACTACATAAAAATCATGCACATAACGAATTAAAATCACTAAAAATCAATTAACTTAGACACTTGTCAATTAAATTTAAAATACAGTATGAGCTACAAGTAAAATAACTTACTTGCTCAGGAACATGTGTTTGATGATGAGTAACTACATCTTTCATAAATTTCATAATGTAATAACAACAATCATTATTGTTTGGTTGGAATGGGCACTGCAACACAATGAAATAGTTAAGTGAATTTTTGAAGAAAATTTTTTGAATAACAAAATTTGAGTAAATTCATATATAAGTATTGCAATCTTCCTCTAGTTATAGCTATTGATTGGGTCATTATGTTTAGAATAGCTCAATCCAACTTGGCTTCTGTAGGCAGTCAATGCACTAACAACTCAAGTAGTGATTGATTAATTTTGGTTATTCAATAATCACACACGTAAATATTTACACATACACCTATACACTTACTTATTAATTATAATCATCATATCAGACTGGTTCTGTGAATAACCAGCCTCTAGAGGATCTAAACAGAAAATGTGGGGGCTTTTAGCTGCCGCTAGATGGATAACAATCAAAATCCAATGTGCCCTAAAATATTTTGAAAATTGTACTTCGACAATCATGTAATGGTAAAAGTGAAAGAATAAAAAAACATACATTAAAATATTGTCTCAAATAACTTACCCCGGATTGTATGGTGTAAACCCCTACCTTGAAACCGTAATTATAATTCAAAATTTGTAATTAAAAATGAAATAGAGACCAATAATCATTAAAAGTCTCGTTTACAATCCCTTCCTTATGGGAGGGTTTTCACAAATTCTTTCAAACCATTTGTCATTACCCTGGTCTCAATTTCATATTTCGAATATATTTACCTACGCAGTTAATTCACATTCATACATATCAGAGTATAGAACAAAATCCCGGCAACCCCCGGCTTCATATATAAACTATGGGTATATCAATTCCCGTTAGGGGATTACACAACTAAATCAAAATATGATAACTAATGACCGAAATTTAAATCTCCCTAAGGAGTCCTATCTGCCCTTGGTCGTCTCCTTCTCCTTGGAGCCACTTGCCCTGTCTAAAGGTTAGTCAAAGGAAAAAGTGAGATTCGAAAGAATCCTAATAGTAACAAATCACTCATACAACATATAATCACATAGCATGTAAGTAAATCATCACACAGTACAGCAGCACACACAGCATACAAGTTGTCATATATATATGTTGCCTCACTGGCATACACATATCGCATTGCCTCTCTGACAATGCACATAGCTACTCTGGCTTTCATATTGCCTTTCTGGCATTCACATAGTACATTGCCTTTCTGGCAATCTCATAGCCACTCTAGCTTTCACATTCAAAATCATCGCAACACAATGACAAATTGAACATACAATGCATTATATACAATATAAGAGAAAGAGTCACTACCTTGTTCTTTCCTGACATCCTTTGGCACACCGAATTCACGAGTATGGCAAATGTCAAACCCTATGACCAAGATCAAGAACAAAGGATCAATCTCTTTTTCAAGTTCTTAATTCCATAACACTTAAAAAGTTGGTTATCATTTAAAATCTTTTGGTGGCTACTAGAAGCCTAGACATATGCCTACATGGTTGGGATACTACCCCCAAAGATCTCTGTTTTAGAAGAAAAATACTGATTTTTAGCTGACTTACCGAGTGAAGAAGGCCTCACTCGAGTGATAGATGTCTTACACTCGGGTGAGGTTAGCTCACACTCGCGAGTGCTTGACAGAGAGCAACAGCAGGACAGAAAGTGCTCATTTCACTCGAGCATAGACATCAACACTTAAGTGATAGCCTAATGCTCACTCGAGTTCCACAAAGTGTGGCATAGAAAGTGTTTGCCTGAGAGCACATAAGACTTTAGAGTAAGAAGTTTACTCGAGTACTATTCTTGGCAGTTGAGTGATAACACCTTTTCACCGAAGTTCCATCAAGTGAGGTGCACAGAGTGACTACCCGAGAGCAACTCTAAGGTAAAACCTACTCCCGCACTCGAGTGAAACCAAGTTCACTTGAGTAATATCTCATATCACTCACAGGTGAGGAAGTGCACCCTTGCACTTTGCTTGAGAATCCTACTGAAACACTGGACAAAAAGAAAGAGTACACTGTTGCACTCGAGTGAGGCTTATCAAAAGCCAAAATGTAGCAGCTGACAGAATTTTCCAAACTTGCCAAATTTGATTCCAATGGTTCCAAAACTTATACCAAAGTTCATTCCCACCTAAAATTTCATAAGGAAACCATTGGACATACTAAAATACCCAAAATCACACCATAACAACAATTTGGTCTTAGGTCAAAACACTACACCCAAACCACTCCATAACCCAAACTTCCCTTTCAAATTTTCAAACTAATTCTAATAACTTAAAGACTCAATATGCCACCAATTCTACCATCATACACTATCCAATTCTTACATTCTAAATTAACACTAAATTCAGGGAAAAGTTCTAGAATTTCCAAAACTCATTCAATGGTTACACAATTAAGATAAAAAATATTACTAACTCTTACCTCTTCCTCTTCTCAATGTTGGTTTCTTGATTTCTCAACCTTCAAATTTCTTCAAACACTAAAACACCACCTTTCAAAATTCTAAAACCATGGCAATGAAGCCCTCAACACCATGCACAATAATAAAGAAGAGTACTTGAGCATTAGAAGGCATCTAGCAAGTCAAAATCTTACCTTTACACTTTCTTCCTTCTCTTGTGCAAAAATGGAGAATGATAAGAGAGAATGAGATGTTGATGAAGAAGCAGATTTTCCTTTGCCTTATACATGCTAGCGACCTTGAAGGGAGAGAGGAGAGAGGGAAGAGTTTGAAAAGTTGACTATAATCCAATGGTTCTCATTCTGCCACTTGGCATAATCTTCTTCCTTGTTCTATAAGCTCACATAAACACATCCACGCTAGATTTCGCCCCATTGGTAATTCAAGAGTTAATCTTAGTCACTGCTCTTCTTTTACTAATAAGTTTTCTCTTCGGCAACTGACTAATCGGTCGGTAACTTTATCATTTTGCCCCTGATTATTACAATACTCACAAAATTACTACTAAACACATTTATATCCTTCCTTTAACTCAACCATGCATCCTCCCATATGTTTTAACCCAATTTAAACATTAACCCACAATTGATCTTGAATACAGGGTTTAGGCATTGGTTATAACATATTCAAGTCAAAATTCTAATCATATTCTCCAAAAGTGTTTACTTAACATTAATTACATTACTTTTGAAGTCATTAGCCCTAAATTACCATTTAGGATATTACATATGGCACAATAAAGAGCATATTAAGGGTTGCTCTCCGTATGAAGTAGTTCTTAAGAGAGTTAGATTGTGTTTTCCTTTCTTCTTTGTATATCGAGATGCATTGCACTTAGGGCACTTCTTTGACATTGTATACTGATTTCAAAATAATATGTAATTGTTAGGGCATGCATGTATCTTCTCATAACCTATTCCAGTTGTAGAGCAAAGTATTTACTTTGCCTCATATGTCTTGGTAGGAAGTACATTTTGTCGGAAATTGTGCCATAAGGGCCAATCATTGTACTTTGAACATTATTATTTAAATGAAATTTCTCCATTCTGTTATCATATTATTTGCAAGTTAACTATGATAATTGTATCCTTGGATAATTCATAAAGATTGTCCTAAAATGTCCCTGGTCGATCATCTATACGGGAGCAGGATGAAACAAGATCAGTATGACTTTGATAAGATATGGAGATACGAATCAAAGTCTTAGACACTTGTAAGAGTACAAGGTGCTAGACCGACCCACTATGAGAAAGCTACATGGATCAAGTCATAAGCTTTTCTCATGTATAACCACGTCACAATGCCCTTAGACATGAGGTCATCATGGATTCCTACATGAGAGTTGCTAAGCTTTGAACTAGTCAAAAGTCACTTTTGACCGGGTGATGATAAAGGCTATGATTGGGCTTGGTGGTTTTTCATGCAGAGGAATATGAATGATCAAGATGGAATTTGTCCCTCACATTAGTAGAGAGATATTACTGGGCCCCTCGATGAGTGAGTCTGAGAAATGTATGGACATACTACAATGGAAAGGAGTTTCCATTTCTATTGTCAGGCTGCTCAGGAATCGAGAAAGTAATGGTCAGGAATAAGAGGATGACATTATCCATGCCTTATCCTTGATCGATATATCGTGTGACAACAGAGACGTGACATGGTTGTATGATAGGTTGCATTGTAATAACGATCCTCATATGAATTGGGTAGTTGTAATGTCTTGCTAGAGGCCGCTTGCGACTTTTGGGTTAGTATAGTTATTGGCCCACTGCCAACTTCATATGGGCCTACAGGGTCGCACACAAGAATGGCCCAACACGAGATAATGTTTAATTTAGGGTGGATGAATTTTATATTTATATATATATATAATATAAAATTCATTAATAATATTATATAGATATATATATTTTCGAAATATATATCTTATATATATATTATATGATATTATTATATTTAATAATATTATATAGATATATATATTTTCAAAATATATATCTTATATATATATGTATATATATTATATTATATTATTATATTGTGTTAGTTTTAAATTTAATTTATTAAGATATATTAAATTTAATAACTAACATGGTAGAGATATAGTATCTCATATTTAATTTATGAAGATAAATTAAATCTAATGGCTCTTTATTTGGATTAAATAAATATGTTAAATTAAAACTATTGGACAGATTTAATTTAAACTGAATTTATTTAATTAGCTCATCAAGATAATTAATTGTTAATTAATTTTGAAATTAATGATGATTAATTTTGAAATTTGAAAATAGCCATCATAGGTTATAAACTTGATAGAGCAGATATATTGATACACATATGAGAATTGAGAGCCGCAAGTGAAACCCTAGGAGACATTAGAGGTGGTAGCACGCTGTCTCGGTTATAGAGCATTCGTATGGATACCGGTAGAGGGAGCGGACCTGATGTGTTGGCTCCTAAAGATCGTGAAAACTCTGAATCATCAAAAGGTATGAATCCTTCCAACTTGGTTTAAACGCCATTGATAGATCCTTGATTAGGATCGGTGAAAAGTTTTAAATTTCTTCCGCTGTGCCTACCGATTCTAACACATTTTCTCCTCAGTGTATATCTGGCACAAGTTCAAGCAGTGTGGTAAAACCTGAATCACTCAATCTATAGCACGCTTTAAAGTTGTACAATTTCAACACTGCTAGTAATCTTGTGTATTTAGTATTACCGACATATAATAGTTTCTCTACAACACCTTTCAACTTCACAAATTCTTGAGGACAGTTATGAAGTACCCCTTTGACAGCATTTAGCATTTCTGGAAGAGCAAGGACACAAGATTTTATCGGGATCATTTGTATGCTCGCTTACAAATATAATAAACTCTTTCACCCTATCTATATCTTCCCTTGAGCACCGATTAGATGACATCCATTTTCGATCCATCTATACCTTAAACATATTTTTAAAAGTGGTTAGTTGTTTGCCTCTTGTAGATACTAATGTCTTTTATCTTTTCTTTTTTATTTTTAAAAAATTCGGTAGCATAAGGTCCTAAAATTTGAAGTTTTCCAAGTATTACACACTCTCTTTAAGTCACAAATAAGTTTTAAATAACTTATCTTGTTTTAAAATTATTAATTATAATGCTTTAATATATTTAATTGATTCAAACAAATTGTAAAGAATAAGATGATACTGAATTATTGATCTCCCATTTCCTTCAACTCTTTCTAACTTTGCATTAATATTGAGAAAATTTGAAATCTGATAGAACAATTATTGTTTTTCTTTTCGTTACAAAATCCTATATAAACAACATTTTTTAAACTTCTTAAAATACTTCCTTTGATATCATATCCTCCATGAGAAACAATTTGTTAAGAGATATTTTGCTATTAAATCTAAGGAATATTACGTAGTTCAATGATATTTAATGCTCATGCCTAGTTCACTAATGGTTATTTTCAAGTTTGTTAAGTTTTCTATTCAGTTTTAATGATTTCTGTGATACTATGACTTATCTTAGTTGTTAAGTGTCTATTGGAAGTATTGCAGGAAACATATGAGGATACGTGCAAAAATCTAAAAATGAGTCTAAACTTTTGTGAGATATGCATTTGGAAATGTTGATAATGTTTTTCAAAATTTTCACTCTAATCAAAATTTTTCTTAAAACTCATCACAAAGGTTTTGTCATCATCAAAAAGGGGGAGAATGTTAGATTCCAAGTTTTGATGATAACAAAAGGTTATTGTGTGCAAAGTATGTTTTTACAAGTCTAGACAATGGTTACAAAGTTACCAAATGCATATGGCAAAGTTTAGAAATATCTGCTGTCAGTTTTGCTGATGCACTTGAGCAATAGAAGTCATACTCGAGCATCAAGTTGCTTTGCACTCGAGCACATGAAAGTGTTGGACAGGAAGTGTTTGACAGAGAGCAAAGTCAAAAATAAGATATCAACACTTCACTCGAGCACAGTCTTTGTACTCGAGTGATGGCCTTAGGTGCACCTGAGTCCTAGCGAGTAAGGGACTGTGAGTGTTTGGCCGAGAGTCATGTAGAACAGAGAAGCATATTCATGCCCGAGTGAGAGTACATGCACTCAAGTGATACATCAGCACCCGCGAGTGAGAAATCTAACTCTCCCAATTCTGATGCAAGTGCTAAAGACAAAGAGTATATTATAGAAGAATATTCTTCTCACTCGAGTAAGAGTAAGTATGCTCGAGTGAGGGCCCACATCACTTGCAAGTGAAAAATCACACTCTTGATAAAGTAGGGTGTGAGTGTTGTCCAGAAATGTGGCTCTTAGTGTAAAATAAAGAAGTACTCGAGTAAGGAGACCTGTGCTCGAGTGAGGACCCACATCACTCGCAAGTGTGAAAATGCACTCTCTCAAAATCCGTGGAAGTGTAAGTGTAAAACTAAAGCAAAACGAGAAAATATGGTATTGCACTTGAGTGAGACATCACAGTACTCGAGTGATACTCTGCCAGAAGCCAAAATGCACCAGTCTTATAGCGTTCAATCTGATTATGGTTTAATGTTATTTATTCATTCTATTTCCACTTATTTTTATTATATAACATCATTTAACATATATTATGAGTGTGATACAAGAGTTTGAATGTTTGAATTAGAAAGATACAAAGGAAGTCAAACAACGGCAGACAGCATCATTACGACTATCCAAGCACGTACCTATCGCGTTCAAAGATTTCAAACGTACGCATGCCGTTCCACAGTAAAATGCCCCGCTCCACAATGATTATTATTCAAACGGGCAAAAACAAATGTCTATAAATACAGTGCTCCAGAGACCAACAAAACAACGAAGTACAATGAAAATTCAGGAGTCTCTGTTATTCATATTTCCTTTGTACTCATATCGTTCTTCAGTGATTATCATATTTTCTCTGTAAGAGAGTCTATATATACTTTAAATTCTATTTTCATTTGATCTCAAGGTATTGGGACCTTGAGAGGGGATATTTCCTTACGAGAGAAGCAGTGAGAGAATTCCTAGTAGGACTTTCTGCTCATAAGACTTACAAGATACAAGCAGTAGAGAACGTTGCTGCTTGTAAGACTTACAGTGGTGTAAGCAGGAGAGAACATTGCTGCTCATAAGGCTTGTATATGTAAGCAAGAGAGAAAGGTCATAGGTTTGTTTTCTGCATGTAAGACTTGTAATAAGGGGGAGAGAAATTTCTAGTATTTCTACTCGTAGTCCTTCTAAGGACGGTTGTTGTCTTGCTGCGTTCTGAGAGCCCACTGAATCTTGGAAGAATAGTGAAAATCTCAGAAGGTCTTGATCTATGAGGACTAGATGTAGGCCTGGGTCTTAGGCTGAACCAGTATTACTCTCTGTATGCTTATCTTCTCAACTCTACTCTATCTACAGCTATTGCTATCTCACCACATCAACTGAAAAATTTATCACATCACTCAATTCACCCCCTCTTGGGTGAAGCTTCCCTCTTTCAATAATGACTTTTAGAGACTAGTTTTGGAACTAAAGTATGGGATTTGGTTCCAAATATTCAGGGGATTATACCAACCCCTTTATGTAAAGTCAAATAGGATCTAAAGCCTAATTTAGATCCCAAAAAGAGAGAATGGAAAATTGGGAAAAGAAAGGAATAGAGACAAAAAGAAAGAAAAGAAATAATCACAACCTAGTGTTTATTTGGATAATCAAGGGCAAAAGAAACAATTGCTGCTTGATCTTGAGGAAAGTTAGAAGACAACATGAAGGACCAAGATTTGCTCTTCAAAAGTAAGAAGTAATTATTGGAATGAAAAGCATATTTTCTCTCCCTTTAAGCCATTAAAAATGTTCAAGGTAAGAGGAAGAAGGAAAGATACTTCTTAATTAATATACTTCTTCAATTTTCCATTTAAAAAGTCAACAATTGTGGCTAGGCTTGAAAAGTGAGTTTGCAAGAATACTTGGTCAACATTTTCCTTCCCCTTTGTTGAAGTATTTTCGTCCAAGCCAAGGGAAAGAAAGAGAAAAAGACTTAAAGCCACTTTATAATCAATGACCACTTGAAAAGCATAGGAAGAAGAAGAGAAGAAAAGTCAACCAAGCTTTTGATTGGACTTCAACTTTATATGTTGACCAAAAGTAATCTTGGAAGAGCAAGTTGGCCAACAATTCCACTTTCTTTTGAAGATGAATTTTGTCTAGTGAGGAATAGGAGAGGAAAGAGAAGCTAGCTAAATGTGAACCAAACCATAATTAGACAACTAACCACACAACTTGCAAGAAGCCATAGCATTTTAACACATGGATTTTTCTCTTTTTCTTTAAGTGAATTTCGGCCAAGTGATATTAAGGGGCTGAAGTGGATTGATTAAATCACAATTTCCCTCTCTCTTCAATCTCACAAAGTTGGCCATGAGTAAGAGGAAAGGGAAAATGAAGCTATCATGAAGACAAGAACAAAAGGTGAGTTTCAACCTTGATTTTCACCTTGGAATCCACCTTTTAAGCTCAAAATTTCTTCATAAACATTGTTCCTCTTGATAAGAGCTTAATTTATGTGGTTTTAGATTATTAAGGGGAGGTGTTTTGAGTCATCTTCGAAGAGCCAAAGTTAAGGAATCAAAGAAAGAGCCTAGGAAAGTGAAAGAGGTAAAAAAGCGCTTCATTTCGATATATATATTGTGTTGATTGGTTGAGAAATTTGGAGCATAAATTTCTGCCCTTATTTCAGTCTTTAAGGGCTTGTTAGAGTTCATGAAGCTTTCATTATATACATGTGATTATATGTTGTTTTGGAATCAAATGAACTAAGTTTGGTGGTTGAAATGTGAATTGATAACTTGTGGCATCAACCCTAATTTCTGGTCTGAACAGGATATTAAGAAGGAATGGGAATTTTATCATTTTGATGTTACGATTGTGTTTTCCACAAAAAAAACTATGTTGGAATAGAACTTGGTTATAAATTCTAGGTCATTGGAACACAAATTGAAGAGTTGCAATCTTGCTGTCCAGTTAGGGTTTCCCTGCGTGGCAGTGGTGTGCATTGAGTTTTGAGTAACTGAATAGTGTCCAATGCCTATAATATTTTCTAGAATAAAAGTGGACTTAATACCTTTTAATTTGATCAGTCATACAGGTCATTTGGTGCCGTACACTAGGCGTTATGTTTTTTTTGAACTTGATCTTAATAAAATTGGCATGTTTCTAGATAGTGTCCAATAAATGGTAATTCTAGAATGTTGTGCGTCCAATTAGCTAAGGGCAATATTTTTCCTTAAAACTAAACTTAATAAGGGTTATATAGCCTTTAGAACGCCTGCAATTGGACTTTTGTTCATAAATATGTGAATTTTCAAAGTAGGTTGAAAATTCTGGTAGATTGTAGTTAATGTGCGTAAATCAAAATTTAATGGCACAACGTTATTTCTTTGAACTCCAAGGGTAGGAATTAGCCCCTTAGGATAGTTTGACCACTTTAATACATTGTTTGACTTAGTGAATTGATCTTAATGATAACTAGCATAAGACTTTGAATTATGAAAGAATGGGAATAGGTAATAACTCGTCCATAAATTCTAATTTATAGGATTTGATATCTGCCTTGAGAGCTATATATTAGTACAAGAACAAGACCAAAGAGGCTAAGGTAGTAACTCTTTCTCTTTTAACTTATATATTGCTTTGCATGTATAATTTAATCAATAGCATTGTGAGGATGGGTAGGTCCTATGTATGATATAATGGCTGCTTATCACTAAATCTATTTGATGTGATGATTGAGTATGCCTATGTGATGATTATTTAACATGCTTTATGTATTTACATATCATATGAGTGATGCTATTACTACTAAGATTCTTTTGAATCTCACCCCTTTCGAATATCTAACCTACAGCAAAGGCAATCTGCTTGAAGGGCAAGAAGGTAGACACAGACGAGTAAAGGATGTGACCAGTAGATTAAGAATTACTGTTGGTTATCTGTTTTGTATCTTGTATATGTTGTGTATAACTTAAGATTATAACTATAGTACCAGTAGTAGTAATGGTGACGAAAGCCTCACAGACGCATGGTAAGTGAATAATTGCTTACTAACTTGTTAATTAAATAGAATAGGGCATCTATGCGCTAAAAATCCCGTAACCAAATGATGTTATAAAGGTAATAAGTAGAGAGACGCTTGAATACTCTAATAAAAAGGGAATTAAGAAATGATAAGTAACAAAAGAGTTACGAACCACTTTATGATAGTTTTAAAAAGTTTTAAATTATTCAAAAAAACCTACTCAACTACAATTTCAAGTCCTGTCTTGAGATTGGGAATTGAAAGAATCTGGAAGAGAATAAATCTTAGTGGTTTGAATCTACTGGGTAAAACATATGAGATTGATTGTGGTAAGAGGGGTGTTACATTTGATGGTATTAGAGCAGAGATTTTGTCACTTGGCTAGTTTGCTCTAATGATGTGAATAGTATCTGTGTTGATACTTGAATAATCTTGAGGATGCTAGGATGAATAGTGATACATGATATTACAGTGATACATGATGAGTAGTGATTATGTGGTATATCGATCCTAGAGGATTCGATCTGATGATACCAAGGAGGATAGGTTTGAATAAGATCTAAGTTGAAATAGTGCTTAGGTCGAAATGTGAATTAAGTTGAACTATGGTTCTGATACATGATGGAAGTTTGAACCTTATGTACCTTGTGGATGATGTTGAACCTTTAGTAATATTTTAAGATATTACTCAAAAACTGTGGAGGCTAGAATAGGTGCTATTGATTTTGATTCTTAGCATACCTATTGAG
This sequence comes from Inga laurina, assembly GCA_963855925.1. Lineage (NCBI taxonomy): Eukaryota > Viridiplantae > Streptophyta > Magnoliopsida > Fabales > Fabaceae > Inga > Inga laurina. Next base: position 27,982,803 of record OY979702.1, on the reverse strand, counting down.
TATAATTGAGGAAAATGATTTTTGATCTGTGTGATCTCGAGGTTCTAGATTTCATGTTGAACCTAAAAGTTGGGTTAGAGATAGAGTACTCCCAATGATATACTCAATGGAATTTGGGGCTAGTTAAAATACCCAAGATATCCTTGAGGTTCCTGATCAAAGTGTTTAGGCCAGTGATAATCTGTGGAATCTATGAACAAGATTCTTATGGATAAGAATCCTTACAGAAATTGATTTTAAAAGGTTGTTAACTGCTAACTCTAGTATAGGGAAAGATTATGTTTATAAAATATTCCCTTAAAGGATTAGTTGAGGTGATAGCTCTCTGATGAAAAGAGAGAAAAAATTGATCTACTTGCCATTCCACTAACATGAGGCTATACTAGGAGTTGATTGGTAGATGGCAGATAATGTTTTGAAAGGTATAAGTAGAGTACTCCCAGTAGGGGAGGTAGAGTTTGTGATTATGCCTGGAGCTAGACCAATATCAAAAGTTCATATAAAATAACTTTAGATGAGATGGTAGAATTAAAGCAGAGTATATAATTGCTAGACAAGAGGGACCTCATAAGATTTGGGTTTCCAGTTATAATGGTACTTTCATTCAGAGACAACCAACCGAAAAGAACTACCTACGGAGAGTTTTGATCGAAGAGGGCTACCTACGAAAATTTCTAATCAGAGAGGGCTACCTACAGAGAGTCTTGATCAGAGATGGCTACCTACGGAGGGACCTAATCAGAGAGGGCTACCTACGGAGAGTTTCGACTGGAGGGGCTGCCAGTCAGGTGACTGAGTTAAGCGCTGAGTGTAGTACTATAGCTTCAAGCCATCATGATGTCAAACTGTAGAGTGAAGCTGCTGTAATGTTAAACTATAGAGTAAAGCCGTTGTAACATCAAACTATAGTGTAAAGCCACCGTGACGTCAAACCGTAGAGTAGAGAGGTACAGGAACGTTGACTCACAACGGTGGTGCATTGTAATGAGTCCCATGTCGAATAGGTTACTTTGAAAGGACGGTTTGTATAACCCATTGAATCACTATGGGGTGCTCTAATGCTGTTTATAGAAAGAAAGATGAGGAAGGAATTAAGGAAGAACAGATTTGACGGTATAAATGAAAGAAACTCTTACTCTCATATCTTATGTAATAATTCTTCATGTATGTGTTTACCATAAGATATATTCATGTGATGAATATATGGTAGGCAGTAAGACTTTTTGGGCTAGCATGTCCTTAGGTAGTTAGACCTGGCAGGCAGAGGCCCGAGGCTGTAAGTCCCATAATAGCAATGGCATAGGGATGATTCGTTGAGCAGTAAGACCTGATGAGCATTCAGAATTTGTGGAGTGGTCACGTAGGGCCTATTATGCGGTGGATACTTGGGGCCATTTAATTCATAAATTATGCACAAACAATATACACAAACAATCGCTCGAGCCTATTACGTGGATGACACTCGAGGCCATGTGATTCGTATATTATCAAGAGCAATTGCCCAGAGCTTATTGGTTAGATGGACACTCGGAGCCATGTGATTTATATATTATACACGAGTAGTCACCTAGGGCCTATTGTGTTGGTAGACACTCAGGCTAGTGATTTGTTATGATATCTAAATGCTCACTGGATGATTGTGGTTGGATTATTTGTTTAGCATGCTTCATGAACATTACATATGTATATGAGTGGCTTGAGCAGAAAGAGTTAGAGCCTAGAATGAATTCAAAATACCAAGGGGATTGTGTCTTGAGGTAGTTAGTCAAGATAGGTATTCAGTAAAGATGATAGACTAAATGTCTTGAGGCCATAAGACTTGAGAGACTAGTATGTCCTTAGGCCGGCAGAATGTGATGTATTGAGAATTGTGTCGAGTTGAGGCTTGAGACAATAAGACCTGGTGTGCATTTGCATGGGGTAGAAGCCCTTGGCTATAAGACCTAATTTCCTAGAATTGTGATATTGGACCGATGTGTCCAGTGTATGCCTTAAGGTTAGTAGACCATTTAGACTGTACTAGGTTGTAGCACGTGGCAGTAAGACTTGTAAGTGCATGGAGCACAGGGCTGTGTCCCTGGATGGTAAGACCAAAATACCTAGCATTGTGGGAGTAGAATGAGCTATTAGGCTTGATATGCTTACATTATGGTCTGGGCGGAGTTCAAAAGAGGCTGTAAAGCCTGGTATATACACAATGTGATTTAGGTAGAGTCCTAAAGAGGCTGTGTGGCCAAAGAAACCAAGCACTGTGGAATGGACCAGTGGGTCTAGTGTCTGAATGCTATATACTGTGTACTGAATGAATGAAAATGCCGTATGGTGATTGCTGAATACTGTTTGAGATTTTGTTGAGGGTATGATGATTGAGTTGCATGCTCGATCAGCCTGCATAAGAAAGGGATAGACTGAGTGTTTAGAGATGATTGACCGAGGCATAGATGTTCAAAATTTTGAGGACGGGGGGAGAATTGTAATATCCCAAATTTTAAGACTAAAGGCTAGAGAATAAGCCTGAATAAAGTAGCCTACTAAACCAAGTTCGAGAAGAGTACCAAGAATGTCCAAGAGCTATAATGACTTTTAGAGACTAGTTTGGGAACTAAAGTATGGAATTTAGTTCCAAATAGTCAGGGGATTATACCCAACCCCTTTATGTAAAGTCAAATAAGATCTAAAGCCTAACTTAGATTCAAAAGAGAGGAAATGGCATCTTGGGAGAAGAAAGGAATAGAGACAAAAGAAAGAAAAGAACTAATGACAACTTAGTGAATATTGTCATAATTAAAGGAAAAAGAGACAATTGCCATTTGATTTTGAAGTTAAAGTTAGAAGACAAAATAAAGGACCAAGATTTGCTATTCAAAATTAAGAAGTAAATATTGGAATGAAAAGCAAATTTTCTCTCCCTTTAAGCCATTAAAAATGTCTAAGGCAAGAGGAAGAAGGAAAGATAAATTAATTAATATACATCTTCATTTTTCCATTTGAAAAGTGAACAATTGTGACTAGGATTGAAAATTGAGTTTGCAAGAATAATTGGTCAACATTTTCCTTCCCATTTGTTGAAGTATTTTCATCCAAGCCAAGAAGACTTAAAGCCACTTTATAATCAATAACCAAGTGAAAAGCAAAGGAAGAAGAAGTGAAGAAGAGTCAACCAAGCTTTTTGTTGAACTTCAACTTGGTATGTTGACAAAAAGCAATCTTGGAAGAGCATGTTGGTCAACAATTCCATCCTTTTTTTTGATGAATTTTGGTCAGTGAGGATTAGGAGAGGAAAGAGAAGCTAGTTCAATTTGAACTAAACTATAGTTAGACAACTAACCACACAACTTGCAAGAAGCTATAGCATTTTGACACTTGGTTTTTTCTCTTTTTCTTTAAGTAAATTTCGGCCAAGTGATATTAAGGGGCTGAAGTGGATTAATTAAATCACAATTTCCCTCTTCGTTTATGCTCATAAAGGCGGCCATAAGCAATAGGAAAGAGAAAACTAGGCTACCTTGAAGATAAGAACAAAAGGTGAGTTTGAACCTTGATTTTCACCTTGGAATCCACCTTTTGAGCTCAAAATTTCTTCATAAACATTGTTCCTATTGATGAGAGCCTCATTTATATGGTTTTAGATTATCAAGGGGAGGTGTTTTGAGTCATCTTCCAAGAACCAAAGTTAAGGAATCAAATAAAGAGCTTAGGAAAGTGAAAGAGGTAAACAAGAGCTTCATTTTGATGTATATATTGTGTTGATTGGTTGAGAATTTTGACGCGTGAATTTCTACCCTAATTTAAGCCTTTAAGGGCTTATTAGAGTTCATGAAGCTTTCATATATACATGTGTATATATGTTGTTTTGGAAGCAAATGAACTAAGTTTGGTGGTTGAAATGTGAATTGGTAACTTATGGCATCAAACCGTAATTTCTAGTCTGAACAGGATATTAAGAAGGAATAAGAATTTGGTCATTTTGATATTACCATTGTGTTCTACACAAAACATTGTGTGGGAATAGCCCCTGGTTATAAAATCTAGGTCATTGGAACACAAATTGAAAAGTTGCAATGTTGTGTCCAGTTAGGGTTTCCCTGCGTGGTAGTGGTTTGCATTGAAGTTTGAGTAGGGGTGTACAACAAGTAGGCGGGGATAACTGTGGCCTAACTCATGACCCACTTATTTACATTACACGGGTACGGGTACTTGTGGCTCTACCCATTTAACCTGTGTAAGAATAGGTACGGGTTAAATAGGTATTGCTAAATGGGTACAGGTTACCTCATTTACATTTGGAATTTTTTTTTATAAAAGAGCAAGCTAAGCTTAAAAAAACAGCAAGCATGCATAGCAACACAAGTGGTCAAGCGCAATGCATCATTCAATTAACTACAAAACCTTCTTAAATAGAGAGAGTACTAATTGCTAAAAGCCTAAAAACATAAGCTATCATCTATGATCATGTTCATCAGCAAAGTTCAAAGCATCCATCCATATTTAGATCTAAAAGCCTTGAGTTCAAATTTAAAACCTCAAGCACTAGAAGTTCAGAATCATAACTTTTTAATTCACAAGTCATAAAAAAACAAAACAATACTAGTAATTGAAGGTCAAAATTGAATGGCTTCAAATCAATCATAAAAAATTCATCATCTATTGATCTTCAACTACAAAGCTTGACTATTTAGATCTACCTTCTATTGCTCCATCTTCCTCTACAAAATGAACAAAAAAAAATCATATTGATTATTGATTAATATATATTAACTCTTAAGAAGATGAAATGAAACAGTAAAAGTTGAAAATAGAAAATGCAAAGTAAGATACCGATAACAATAGCTACAGTCTCATCAAAATTATCAACATTAAAGTCATTCAAGTTGGGTGGTTTCATTGATAGCCAATTTTGTGCACATATGAGTGCCTCAGCCATCTTTGAGGATAAAGAGCTCCAAAAGCATCTAATACTTGACCCCTAGTACTAAAAGCTGCTTCTGAAGATATTGTAAAGAGTGGTACAACCAACAAATCACTTGCCATCAAGCTTAACACTTCATACTTACAAGCATTCCCCTTCCACCATGCCAAGAGGTCAAATTTTGCATCACGATATCTAACCAATTTAGCTTGAACGTATTTATCCACTTCTGAAATTTTCTCTACATTACTCTGTGCATTTGCCTGGGCTAAAAACTTTTGGTATGTGGCATCAGCAGATGACAAGGTGACTTCAAGTTCTAACTCTCGAAATAGCACATTATTGACACCACCACTATTATCCCCTTGATCCATTGCTGGTTGGGCAGCAGAAGTTTCACCAACTTGAACACTAGCTGAATAGTGGTCATATAAACAATATAATACACCCATAGTCTTCCCAACATAGCTTCATACTTGGTTGGTTCAAGATAAAGGTTAGGAAAAGTAACTTTGACATATGTCAATTTATATATGGGGTATAGTATCAAGGCTACAACCAATAACGGATTTATTTTCTCCGCTCCTCCCCAGTATTGATTGAACTTGGACAACATTTTTCTTGACATGTCGTTCAAGAGAGAGTAGGAGCTACCTGCACTTGATTCAAGGCTTGTTTAAATTACAACTATGTGCTAGAAACAAGTGTTACTAGTAACATAGTTTGGTCCAGAAAACTTTAAAAGTCAAGTTATAGAACAACTTTAAGAAGCATAGAAACTCCTTCTCTGTGCTCTAATCATATGCACCAGGAGGTAAAACTATTGGTTCTGCAATCCTTCTTGTAGTTGTTTCATCGGATCCATTGTCAACACCTTCTAGAACATCAATAAGGTATAAGTATCTGGACTAGAATATAGTTTAACTTTCTTCTTGAAGTATTGTTTGTATTCTTCATCCTCCTCTTCGATCCGAGTAAAGACTTTGACGAACTTAACAACGCTCTCAAGCATAAGATATGTCGAATTCCACCTAATGACATCACAAAAATGAAAAAAAATTAAACATAAGCACATAATCATATCAAAGCTCATTTAAATAAATTATAAAGAAATTACCTTGTGGGACAATCTAAGGTAAGAAGGCTTTTTGATTCTACTCGCTCTCTTTCAGATGGAGAAGATTTAACAAACTTTGCTCTATGTCAGATAAGCTCAATGGACTTGTTCATTTCTTTGAGACCGTCAGAGACAACCAAATTTAATATGTGAGCAGCACACCTCATTTATAAAACTCTCCATAATATACCAAACCATCCTAGCTCTTGAAACACTTTTTTAGGATTGCAATTGCATAATCATTGGCAGAAGTGTTGTCAACTGTGATCGTAAACACTTTGTCAATAACCCACTGAAAGAAGCAATCCTCAATTTGTTTGGCAATTGACTCCCCTTTATGATCTTTAATCATACATAATTTCAGAATGCATTTATGCAAAGTCTAATCCTCATCAATCCAATATGCAGTCAAACACATGCAATGGTTATTTTGTACAGCTGTCCAATAATCAGTGATAAAGGACACATGAAATTTAAAAGTCTTGAAATATTTTCTCAAGACATCTACTTGTTCTTTATATATGTTGTAGTAATCTCTAGCTGCTGTCCATCTTGATGGCATTTTAAATTTGGGTTGAAACTCTTGCAAAAGTTCAGTCAAACCTTCCTTCTCCACTGCTCGGAAAGGTACCTTATCTTTTATGATATACTTAGCAACGACCTTTTTGCCTCGCTCTTGATTAAACAAGTGATGACTTAATGCTTGATTTTCTGTAGCTGTGAACAAACTTTGACTCTTGCTTGCTTTGTTAGGATTGTTTGGGTACTTGTCCAAATGCCTCCATAATTGCTTAGTGCCATCATTTGAGGGATGGCTTGCATAAGTTGTTCCACAATGGTTGCACTTTGACCTATGTTTTCCTTTATTTTTGGCTAGTTACAACCTTATAAAATGGTTCTATATGTTAGAGGAGTCCTTCCTTTTCTTTCTAGCTAGTGATTCAGCATCTTGTCCTTCATTGTTGATCTCATTGTCAACATGAGCAGCAATATGTTATGCCATTGTCACTCTTGTTTCATTACCAGTTTCCTCTGTAACTTGTGCCATGCTGCTTTGTTCCTTGCATGATGAAGGTTTTAAGAGGCTATAAACTACAATATTGTAATCATTTTTTATTTTACTTGCATACATTACAGAACAACCAGACAGGTTTTTGTATAGAACTTAGGAAACATTAAAGTTGGGGCATGGCAAGAACATATTAGTTTATAATAACAAGTACATAAATAAGGAAACATATTATTTTACTACCTCAATCGATCACTCAGTAGTTTTTGAAGTTACATATAGAAATATTAGATGAATAACGAGCCCATATGGAAAATGTATTAAATAAAGATACCATATCATATGGAACATGTTTCCTTAAATAAAGAAATAAGGAACATATTATTTTACTACCTCAATCGATCACTCAATAATTTTTAAAGCTGCATATAGAAATATTAGATGAATAACGAGCCCGTATGGAAAATGTATTAAATAAAGATACCCCATCATTATTCTCAAACAGTAAACACACATGTAACATATAATTCAGATTCTTCATTATTTTTCAATTAACAATATGCTCAAGGTCATGAAATATGAGACACAACACAACTTAAAAACTACTAGCATTAAAAATGTCATACCTACATTAGCATTCACGTTGGGTGGTTTTTAACACTAAACAAAGCATTATACCTTCACAAAATAAGGCCAAAAAAACTACAAATCTAAGAAGTATTACTAGTAAAATGCCTCAAATAGTCACCATATCACTTATACACATTATGGAATTAGTAAAATGCCAACAAACATGAATAAAGTGGGTGATTTCTCTAGAAAGACCTTAATCTCAAGTAGAAAACCCTTACAGATTTTAGCCCTTGTAAATTGGCAAGTCCGCTGTCTGTGATGGGTCGATAGGAACTAGCAAGGAGAGTTGAGCTTGGGTACATAAGCGTGAGTATGTGACGAATTGAATTTCTGATGGCTCAGGGTTTGCGACATTTTGAAGTCAAGGTCAGGGTAATAGCGATCGAGCAGGAGCACTGGAGCAGGAAGGGCGATAGCGATCAAGAGGGAGCACTGGAGTAGGGAGGGCCGGAGGGACTATTGGTACTTGGACTGGGTATGGTCGTGTGGGAGGAAGTGGGAGTCGCAGCACACAGGGAATTATCACGTCGGTTGTGGGAAGTCTGTCAAGTGCCACTGCCAATTGTTGATACCCCTTTTCAGCCCTCCCCTTGCCCTAGACAAAGTCCATCTTAAAGATTAAAAAGATATAATGAAATGGGTAACGGGTAGGAACGAGTTCCCCATGCTCCAACCGTTCCCCCTCGTTTAGTTTAAACGGGTACAGGGGAACCTATTTCCAATTAAGGGCAATGCGCAGGTAGGTTTAAATGGGGAAATTTTTGCGGGTTATGGGTAGGCTAGTTGCAAGCATTTTGCTCAGCCCTAGTTTTGAGTAACTTAATACAAGAACAACACCAAAAAGGTCAAGGTAGTAACTCTTTCTCTTATAACTTATGTATTGCTTTGCATGTATAATATAATCATTGGCATTGTGAGGATGGGTATGCCCTATGCATGTGTACTAGGTAGGTTCTATGTATGATGTAATGGCTGCTTTTGCTGAATCTGTTTGATGTGATGATTCATTATGCCTATATGATGATTGTTTAACATGCTCTGTGTATTTACATATCACACGAGTGATTGCTGTTACAACTAAGATTCTTTTGAATCTCACCCCTTTCAATAGCTAACCTATAGTAAAGGCAAGCTTCTCAAAGGGCAAGAAGGTAGACATGGACAGTAAAGGATGCGACCAGGAGATTAAGAATTAATATTGGTTATCTGTTTTGTATCTTGTATATGTTGTGTATAACTTAAGATCATAACTACAATACTAGTAGTAGTAATGGTGATAGCAGCCTCACAGACGTATAGTAAGTGAATAGTTGCTTATTAACTTGGTAAATAAAATAGAATAGGGCATCTATACACCAAAAGGGCCATAACCAAACGACGACATAAGGGTAATGCAGAGAGATGGTTGAATACTCTGATAAAAGGAAATTAAGAAACGATAAGTTACGAGAAGTTACGAACCACTTGATGATAGTTTTAAAAGGTGTTAAATTATTCAGAAAAACCCACTCAACTATAGTTTCAAGTCCTATCTTGAGATTAGGAATTGAAAGAGTCTTGAAGAGAATAATGTTTAGAGGTTTGAATCTGCTATGTAAAACTCATTAGATTGCTTATAGTAAGAGGGGTGTTAAATTTAGCGGTATCAGAGCAGAGATTTTGGCATTTGTCTAGTATGCTCTGATGATGTGAATAGTATTTGTGTTGATACTTGAATAATCCTGAGTGATGCTAGGATGATGAGATAGGAGAGATAGACATAACCCACAAAGATAGAGCATGAAATGGAGTAGCAGTGATGAATACTCTAAGGAAGAAGGTTCGGGCTCTAGTAAATTAAGACTTTAGAGATAGATGAGATGCTACATGATATGGATTCTGTTGCTAACTTTAGGGCTCATGATATTGAGTGAGAATATGATTTAGATCTCCACCTTGTGTTACGGGAATACACAAGGGAGTTGTTCCAAGAAGCTGGCATTGTTTATATTTCCCTGTGGGGACAAGACCTAGCATTTCTGGGAAGGCAAATATGTTGTACGGCGATCAAGACATATATAGGCTGCGGATGCCCAATGATATGTGGATCTATACTGGTACTATTGCTTTGGATCCTATTGGAAATTTGAGGTTAAGCGTGCTCAGGTAGAGCAATTTTAGGATGGGTGACCCCCTGAGAAATATCCTGAAAATTTGAAACTTTTTGATTAAAGGTTTGGAATTTTGATTAGAAGTATTTAGATGATATAGAGAATGATTAGAGGCATAGAGATGATAAGGTAGGTATTGATCTTTAATCCGAACCATTTCTGTTGCAGCGAGTACTGCCCAGAAAAAGTTTGTTTGATAGGGTTATGGAAACTCGAGCCATAGTGATAGTTATGAGGTTTCTCCGTGTTAAGTAATGATCCTTAGTAACACCATGGTGTTAAAGGTATATAGGTATGAAATTATGGTGATACATGATGAGTGGTGATTATGTCGTATATCAATCTTAGAGGATCTGATATGATGATACTTAAGGTTGAGGATAGGTTTGAATCAGATCTAAGCTGAGGAAGTACTTAGGTTGAAATGTGAATTAGGTTGCACTATCATTCTGCTACATGACAGGAGTTTGAACCTTGTGGATGATGTTGAACCTTCAATAATATTCTAAGATATTACCCAAAAAACCATGGAGGTTAGAACAGGTACTATTCATTTTGATTCTTAGCATATCTATTGGGTATAATTGAGGAAAATTATTTTTGATTTGTGAGTCGAGGTTTTAGATTTCAAGATGAACCTAAAAGTTAGGTCAGAGATAGAGTACTCCCAATGATATACTTAATGGATTTGGGGCTAGTTAAAGTACCCAAGATATCCTTGAGGTTCCTGATCAAAGTGTTCGGGCTAGTGATAATCCATGGAATCTAGGAACAAGATTCTTATGAATAAGAATCCTTGCAGAAAGGGATTTTAAAAGGTTGCTAACTACTAAGTCTAGCATAAGGTAAGATTATGATTATAAAATATTCCCTTAAAGGATTGATTGAGGTGATAGCTCTCTGATGAATGAGAGATAGAATTGATCTGCCTGCCATTCCACTAATTTGAGGCTATATTAGGAGTTGATTGGTAGATGGCAAATAATGTGTTGAAAGGTATAGTAGAGTACTCCCGGTAGGGGAGGTGGAGTTTGTGATTATGCATGGAGCTACACTAATATCAAAAGTCTATATAAAATGACCTCAGATAAGATGATGGAATTAAAGCAGAGTACAAAATGTCTAGAGAAGAGGACCTTATAAGATTTGGGTTTCTTGTTACAATCGTACTTCATTTAGAGACGTCCAACTGGAAAGAGCTACCTATGGAGAGTTCTGATCGGAGAGGGTTACCTACAGAGAGTCTTGATCAGAGAAGGCTACCTATGGAAGGACCTGATAGGGGAGGGCTACCTATAAAGAAATTTGATAAGAGGGCCTGACCAGTCAAGTGACTGAGTGAAGCACCACGTGCAATACCATAACGTGGAGCCATCATGATGTCGAACCATAGAGTGAAGCTGCTGTGATGTTGAACTGTAGAATAAAGCCACCATGACATCAAACCGTAGTATGAAGCCGCAGTGACGTAGAACCATAGAGTAGAGCTATAGGAACATTGACTATCAATGGTGGTGCATTATATGAGTCCCACATGGAATTAGTTACCTTGAAAGGATAGTTTGTGTGACCCAGTGAATTGCTATGGGGTGCTCTAGTACTATTTATGGAAAGAAAGATGAGGAAGGAAATTAAGGAAGAACAGGCTTAACGGTATAAAGGAAAGCAACTCTTGCTCTCGTATCTTATGTAATGATTTTGCATATATGTGTTTACCATCGATATATTCATGTTATGAATATATGGTAGGTAGTAAGACCTATTGGGCCAGCATGTCCTTAGGCAGTGATACCTGACTGTGGCTTAAGGTTATAAGTACTATAATGCCTATGGCATAAGGGTGATTCCTTGGGCAGTAGACCTTATGAGCATTCAAAATTTACGGGTTGGTCGCTAGGGGCCTATTACGTTGGTGGACACTCGGGGCTATGTGATTCGTATATTATGCACAAGCAGTCTCTCGGGGCCTATTGCTCGGGTGGACCCTCGTTGTCTGTAAATTCTAATGTATAGGATTTGATATCTACCCTAAGCATGGGAAATTAGTACTAGAACAAGACTGAAAAAAGCCATGGTAGTAACTGTTTCTCTTATAGCTTATGTATTGCTTTGCATGTATAATTTAATCATTAGCATTACAAGGACGGGTAGGTCATATGCATGTGAGCTAGGTAGGTCCTATGTATGATGTGATGGCTGCTTATTGTTGAATCTGTTTGATATGATGATTCAGTATGCCCATACGATGATTGTTTAACATGCTCTATGTATTTACATATCATATGAGTGATTACTGTTACTACTGAAATTCTTTTGAATCTCACCCCTTTGCAATAGCTAACCTATAGTAAAGGCAAGCTGATCAAAGGGCAAGAAGGTAGACAAGAATGAGTAAACGATGCGACCAAGAGATTAAGAATTAATATTGGTTATCTATTTTGTATCTTGTATATGTTGTGTATAGCTTAAGATTATAACTATAGTACCAGTAGTAGCAATGGTAATGGCAGCATCACAGATGTATGGTAAGTGAATAGTTGGTTACTAACTTGGTAAATAAAATTGAATAGGGCATTTATACACCAAAAGGCCCATAACCAAACCACAACATATAGGTAATAAGTAGAGAGATGCTTGAATACTCTGATAAAAGGGAATTAAGAAACAATGAGTTACAAAGAAGTTACGAACCACTTTATGATACTTTTTAAAGGTGTTAAATTATTCAGAAAAACTCACTCAACTATAGGTTCTAGTCCTGTCTTAAGATTGGGAATTGAATGAGTCTTGAAGAGAATAATGCTTAATGGTTTGAATCAGCTGCGTAAAAATCATCAAATTGATTACGGTAAGAGGGGTGTTACACCTACCGAGGCCACTATGTGGCCTTGCATGTGCCTACTAAGGCCAGCCTTAGCAGGCATGCATCAGCACCACACAGTAGCCTTAACTGGCAGGCATGCTAAGGCCAATGTGGCCTTGGTGCCTATATGAAATTATTTAGCTCGAGTTTATTTTTTTTTATAATTATCATTGTTGTCACATATGCATTATATTGCTTATCCCTCTTTCTTTTGATTAAAATTATTTTAAGTTTTCACTTTCTCATTTTTAATTAAATCATGGAGTTCCATTTATTAATTGTTTGTTTCATCTTGCTAGATAATTTTAGTGGGAAATTATTTGTTTATGGAAATCTTGATTTGAAATTAAGTCCTTTAAATTGAAATCCTATTTTGAGTACATTTCTCCTTATTCCAATATAATCACATGATAAATCCTAATTTTCATAAAAATGTTTTTTATTCAACTCAAAGCAATATTAGTAATTACTTATTGCTTTTAAATTTTGTACCTATTCCTTCATAAGAAATAATTTGATACCTAAATTTTAAAAAATACAATTCAGCTCCATTTATATCTTGTTTTGGTATAATTTTTCCTGTAAATTTTCAATTATATTTCATTCATTTTTCAAATATTATATCTCTAGAATTCAAGCAATGAATTTATTTTACTCCAAACCTTGAGTTGATTAATAAATTAATTCCACAGAATGTTACTTAAATTCCTAACAAAAAATTTAGCCAAAAAAATTGGGCTTGGAAGGCGCTTTTCCAGACAGTGCCTTCTAAGGGTATATTAGTAGAGAGCCTTAGAATTGTCAAGTGCCTTCCAAGGCAGCACTTTAAAAAAAATATTTAGAGAACCTTAGAAGACAATTGACAAGCAAGCGCCTTCTAAGGTAGCACTTTTTTTAAAAAAAAAATTAGAGAGCCATGGAAGGTGTTTGACATGCGAGCGCCTTCCAAGGCAACACTTTTTTTTAAACTTTCGTCTTGCTTGTAAGGTAGGAATATCTATCTTATTCCAATAAAAAAATATAATAACTATCCTATACTATCCCAATCTTTCAACATAATAATGTTCATAATATTACAATATCATACCTCTGGTATTCTCTAAGATATACTTCAACAATGTTGAATATCTTATAATTATATTTAGAAATTGAATGTTGCACTAATGCAATGTATTTCCATGTGTCATTATCATGGCCTCAATGTCTATGAGATTGCTAGAGCGTTTAAGGCATATAGTGGATATTAGTACATGATAATCCCACCCATGTTGCTTAACAAAGTGGAAGAAATCATTTAATCAATTGCTTTAGTTGTGTTCATGTTTTTCTTTTAACAAACTTTAATTTTTTTTTGCAACTACAAACAGTGGTTTTAACGTCCCTATTTTGGCACTTTTAACATCCAAAACTGGGGACGTCTATATAGGGGGCGTAGTATGTTTTAAGGAAAGACGTCTCAAAAAAATGGGACCTCTAAAGTAGGACTTTAGACGTCCCTATTTAAAATAGGGACGTCTAAAGTCCTTACTTTAGACATTCCTATTGAGAATTGGGATGTCTAAAGTCCCCTGTGGAGCACTTTATACAACCTACTACTGTATATGTACAATAACAACCAGAAAGTGTCAAAACGCTGTCATCACACAACTACTAACTAATATAAATAAAAAGTTTACTGATCTATATGTTGAAGAAGATGTCCAGCCAAAAGGTCTCTGATCAAATTAATGTCTTCATGTAAATAGACATCTTTATTATCAAAAATCTAAAAATTAGAAATAAGCTTTGATAAAATGAATCAGACAAATGAATTAATTAGCATTTCAATTACAACACTAAAAATATTATCATTTGAGAATGAAGAAGTGATTACCTTTTCAAAATTGCTAATAATTCCACTTTGAATGATGTTATACATATAAAGTATAACATAATATCTGCATTCAGTGTTGCCAGGTTGTCGAGGGAACTTTAAATTAAAGCTAATTGGTTGTTAAAATCAATAAAGGTCTATCTAAAATGACCATCAATGAAAGAATTAGAATCGAAACCACTTACTTGCGGATAAAACCACTTTGGGTATCTAACAACTTTACCCTCACGTGACCCGCCTAGGACTCTATATGTTTGAGTTGCACTATCATGAAAATCAAAATCAACAGAAATTAGAACTATTCATTTTTTTAAGAGTCAATAAAATACAAACAAAATAACTTACGTGTCGAAGGCGGATTTTGTATCTTTGTCTGGCCTTTTACGTAAGGGATCAAACCAATAGACTACTTTACGGTAAGGACATATAACACACAAACTCCAGTAGTAACTATAACAACATGTACAGATTAAAATGAAGTTAGATGACAAGGCAATTATTTATTAAACATCTTAAATAGACAAAATGAAAATACGAATCATTGAATAATGGGTGCTCAATAACAACGAAGTTTGGTCTCTCCCATTGCGTAGCCTACATAGTATGTCCTTGCCGCCACAGTATTGGTATTCCCTGTCGTATTTGTAGGACATAAGAATCCGGTCTTTCCATGTCTGTGTAGAGGGGGGATAAAAGATGCTATAATAGAATTAAAATAAGGAATGAATTATTGAATGAATAAAATAAAAAAACCACTACATGAATTGTACGAGAAAATTGAAAAACAAAAGTCACCGGATTGCAAATTTCACCCATCCAACATCTATCTCCTCTAACCTGATAAACTACTTGAGATATGTATTATCAATCGTGTAGGGCTACTACAATGTAAGGCGTACAATCCCTTGAGGCATCTTCAAGTCAACTTGTTTAATGCCTTTGTAGCTTTGTTGTAGCCGTGCTAAGTAAGGCCATTTCCTCGTATCTTTGTCATCCTTTTAGAACATCAAAAAACAAATTGTTATTAGGATGCCAAAAGATCTTCAGTAATAGTAAGGTAATGCCTACCATTGGAGGTGTTGCCCCTGAACCAACAAGATTGTGAGACCAAAGGATGAAAGATCTTATCGCCTGACCTAACGTACCAACCTCTTGATCAGGAACAACGATGGCTATACCTTCTTCCCCCTCTCTAATACTCGTCACATTCACCCTACGAAAATCCTACGGAAGGGTCACCAAGTGTGTGAACGAGAGCATCGGTAACAACATGCAATAGTGGATAATCTAAATAGAGGGTGGAAGGGTCTCCCAACGCTAGAATGGGAGAAGGGTTGCCAAGTGGTTCCTCCAAAGGGTTGTAACTTCCTTTGGTGCTAGAGAAGGTTGGGGATTCCTGAGTTCTACCCTCGTCACTTGCCCTATGCGATTCAAATATCTTTATAATTTCAAGTTGAAGCTCTGGCAACAGCTCTTGTCAGAGCTTGTCATGAAGTTTGGCCTCAAGCTCTCATTCGACTTCCTCTTGAAGCTTGGCCACAAGGTCCGTACTAGGTCCAGCTTGTGACGAATAACGTGAGTCTCATCCAAAATACCTCGCTGCTCTAACTCCCCGTGTCTCTCCTAGAACATGACCAGGATCATTTGCCTTCCCAATAGTAGTTGATAAGATGTCCATCCGTCTACTTGGATTGAATGAACCTTGGCTACTATGATCTTTTAGTTCATCCTGTAGCATACAGTTTGTTGTAAATGTATCGAAACCAAGGTATTAAAACCCGGACCGGGTATTGAATCGGTCGGGGTATTGGGTTAAGGGTCAGTGAGTCAGACCGGGGCCAAACCGAAGCTAAACCGGGACTAAACCGGTGAAAAATTGAAAATTTTAGACTTATAGTATGAAATTCTAAAGGAAAAATTTTTTAAAAAAAATTTAAAAATAGGTAACCTGGACCGGACCGGTTTACAGGCCGGTTCGCCGGTTTCTGGGCCGGACCGGCCGGTCCAGTCCGGGTTTAATTACCCTGATCGAAACCACTCTCGATATGAAAAAAAATTAGGTACTTATGGTATAACAATTTACTATCCTTGTAGCAACATCAGCAACAACAGATTTATGTACTTCCCACCCTTAATCCTCCCTGCTTTCCATTTTTTGTGACGTGGAGGAGGTGCCGGGGCTTGGATAACAATGCTAGGATTTGATTTCGCTGCTTCCTTCATTTTCTCTAACTTCTTGCATCATTTGCCGCTCAAGCTTTCGATAACCACCACGAGACATGTAATGATGATATTTATTTTCTGCTTGCCTTTGTGCATTTGCTGTACTTAATTTTTATGAATGAGAAAAAACAAATCAATGATATCAAGTATATTAAAATCAAAAGCTCTATATCATTATGACAAAAATATTACCAAAAATTGAGGATCTTCCCGTGATGCCACAAACAACCTCCAGTCCTTTGGAGACAAATAAGAATAGTGCTGACGTGGATCTTGATCCCTAAGTTCACCTCAAATATATCTCATTGTTAGCTTGTTTTTAAAACCTTTCCAGCATAGACAAACCTCCCCCATCTAGTGCTTGTACATCTCCTTGGTGTCTAGGGCATTATATGTTTGCTGCAAGGTAAAACATAAGATAATTACATTTGAAGCAACAAGAATAAAGCTACAATTATCATAGATGTATCAAAACTTATATACCAGAAGTGTTTGCCAAATCATATCTTTCATTTTTCGGGGAACCAATCTCCAATTATTGTAGGTAGTGTTAACTTTGCTTTGACCCAAATACCCTAAGTAGCTAATGAAATGGTCTTCCTTAGGACCAATTGGATTCATATTGGCATCGAAGTCTATATACAGCCTCTCTTGTTGATGTTTATGACGTGCAACCAATGCTCCCATCTTTGTACAGCCTCTAACCCTTCTTGCAACTAATTTATCTCTAGGCCTTTCATTATATCTAGGGTTTTTGTCATCTCTAAGCCTTTCGTCATCCCTAACACTTTGTGATGAGTCACTAGAGTTGTCCATATTCCTGTTAATATAAAAGTATCATCAGATACATAAATAAATTGCAATAAAAATAAAATAAATTAAGCAGGAGTAAAACAAAAAAAAACACATTTCTCTTTTATAAGTTAAGGTCTTACTCTATATTGTTTCCCATATTCCTTCACCATGGTCATTTCTTACAGCATATTCTTCATCATCTACCAATTCTACTTCATTTATTCTAGATAAAGTTGTTGTTAAAGGTGGTGCATCGTCAAGGTTGAAGGTCGGATCACCATACATCTATTTTTTACTTTTAAGTACAATGGACATTTTTTTGCTCGCAGGATCTGTGACATAAAGCACTTGTTTCACCGGGCTTGGTAGAATAAAGGGATCATCCCTATAGCTAACTCTTCGAAGATCGACTGAGACGAATCCAAATTGTTTATCTATTACCACAACATTATTTGTAACCCACTTAAATCTGAATAGAGCAACATTGAACTTGTTGTATGTAATCTCCCATATTTCTTTTATAACTCCATAATAGGCCATGGACGCTAATATGGGGTTTTTGTCTCTCGAACTGGAAAAGTGTATGGCTTCAGCTTCTACCATCACCCTACTATTTTGTATAGTACTTCTGTCATCTTGCTCTTTTGTATAGAAAGAATAGTCATTTATATCATAACCGGTCTAAGTAATGACATGAAATGAAGGCCCCAAAGCTAGCCACTCGATTCTCTTAGACACACCGGTCTTGTGTGAAACCTTTTCCTCGAACCACTCTATGAATGTCTTGTTTTGCTCAATAGCAATCTACATGTCATTCTTCCTTGGATTCTTGTTCTTCAAAGTCATTTTATGTTCATCTATGTAAGGTTGAACTTCTTCCATTTATTCAGGATATACAAGTGTGCTTGCAACACCTCTTCATGAGGAACATTCTTCACTTTCAGTCCTCGTGTTCCCCTGTTTCTCCCTTCTTCATGCCGAAATTGTTCTTTCTTCCCTGACATATAATCTTTGCAAAACTCCATAGCCTCTTCAACTACATATCTTTAAACTATTGAGGCTTTTGGTCAATAAAGATTTTTAGAATACCATTTTAAGATCTTTATGTATCACTCAAAATCATCCATTGAGACACATGATAATCATAGGACTTCATTCTCACTAACTTCAAATCGTCCATTGAGACACATCTTCTCACATTAAAGGAATACCCTTACAACACTTTAATTTCACGTAAACACCCACACAAACTTCTTTTCTCTACTTTTGATAGTGTATGAGCTACTAGCTCCATGTATGCCTTCCTACCATCATCTCTTAGTTGTGGATGTAACCGTTTTCTTATTCCCATATCAATAAGGTCTAATCTTGTACTAATCTCATCCTTAGTCTTCCCTGGTATGTTAAAAGCGTATTGACAAGGCTATCACAAACGTTCTTCTCCACATGCATCACATCAATACTGTGTCTCACGTAAAGCCAACGCCAATATGGAAGATCAAAGAAAATGAATCTCTTCTTCCATATGTTCTTCTCACCTGTAGTCCTTTGATTGTTACCAAAAGTGACATTGATATGTTCCACTCAACTATAAACTTCATCTCTGGTTAATGCCTTTAGAGCCATTCTATGCTCTAATAAGCTGTTAAAATACTTTCTTAGTGTAATATCCCAAATTTTGATTAAGGAATAATCATGATTATTAATGATAATTATGAATTTATTGGAATTATTATGTAATTTATGGCTATATTAATTAATGTCATAATTGGTGGAAATTGGAAATATTGGTGCATGTGAGTGGTATTTAAGATCAAGGGTTGTGATTCCTTGACCGTGGGTTGGAATCCTATGTGTTGTGATGTGATGAGCTCATTGTGGGAATGCATGAGATGTTGACAAGTGGCAATATGGGGGTGGTTGGATATGAGCACATGAGGATAAATGACCACTTTTTGCTCCTCCTCTCCATTCCTTTCTCTCTCTCGTGCTCTCTCTCTCTTTTCTCTCTCTCTCCATTGTTGAAGGCAAGGAAGAAGGGGAAAAGCTTGATCTTTGGGTAAGTAAATGATCTCCATTGCTCAAACACCATTTATAAATGTTGATCCTTGAGTAATGAGCTTCATTTTGGTGTGTATAATGTAGCCATTTGGTGTTAATTGGTGCTACACGAAAATTTGGAAAGTGGTGGATCAAGAACTCTCTTTGGAGAAGTTGATAAGGTGAGTGAAACTAACCTATCTATCTAAGTTTCATGCCATTTGGAATAGTTTATAAATTCTGGGAATTTTGGCCTAATCATGAAAATGAGTACCACTGTTCATTTGGTATGTTTATGGCATGAGAATGACATTTTGGAATGAGTTTATGTTAGATAGATAGGTTAGAGATTGAAATATGATGTTAGGATGAAATGGGAATTTTGATGAAATTGTTGCCCAAAACCCAAAGCATGATAATGGAGTAGGATTTTGATGATTCTGAGTATTCCATTGAGTTTGTTGGGTGTTTTTGTGTGGGAATGGCTTTGGGTTAAGTTTTGTATCCATAGGAATCAATTAGGCAAAGGTTAAGGAGTGTGCCTCTGTTCTGCGTTTGCTGCTATCTGAGGGATTCACTCGAGCAGGGAGGGGTCTGCTCGAGTGAAGGATGAACATCACCCGAGCAGAGATGGGTCTGCTCGAGTGAGGGATGAATATCACCCGAGCAGGGATGGGTCTGCTCGAGTGCGGTAGTGCAATCCTCGTTTCTTGCTTTCTGTGTTCTTATTGCACTCTCTGGGTCATAGCAAGCATAGCCTCACTCGCGAGTGAGGGATGAACATCACTCGAGTGAGGATTTTGTGCTCGAGTGATGAGTGTATTTGACACCAAAGGGCTTGCTTCTCGGTTGTCACTCGCGAGTAGGTGCACGGGTGTGCCTTCTCACTCGCGGGTATGGGCACCGTGCTCGAGTGAGCCGTATGTGCTCGAGTGAGCTTGTGCTTCTAGTGTGGGATGGTGCTCTCGGGCGTGTGCTTTCTGTCTCACTTCCTTGTGCTTGGAGTGATTTCCGTACGTGTGCTCGAGTGAGGGCATTTGTGCTCGAGTGAGCCTGCTTCTGAAATCTCCCTTGTGCTCTCGGGTGTTCACTCGCTGCCTCTCACTCTC
Source organism: Inga laurina (assembly GCA_963855925.1). Lineage (NCBI taxonomy): Eukaryota > Viridiplantae > Streptophyta > Magnoliopsida > Fabales > Fabaceae > Inga > Inga laurina. The sequence continues at coordinate 27,962,082 of OY979702.1, read as the reverse complement.
TCTTGTGCCCGAGTGATGTCCGTACCATCACTCGAGTGAAGCCATTTTCACTCGAGTGTCCGTACATCTGTGCTCGAGCATGGTCATCTGTGCTCGAGTGAAACAGTGTAAAATCTCAGTTTTGTGCTTCCAAAAGGGGATATTTGGGTTAGTTCTTCCTACCCTTTAGGAGTGTTGTTAGGGGTATTTATTGACTCCAAAAGAGTAATAATGATAACCAATTAAGCATAATAAAGTGAGTTAAGTCTTGGCATAGAGAATAACTCTTCGTCCCTAATAGTGAAAATAGGATTTGATATTTGCCCGACGCGGGAGAGACCGATGCCAAGGAACGCCCGGGAGAACTCAGGTAGTGACTTTTCTCTCATATCTTGTATGATGTTTTGGTATGCATATCTTATCATTGAACTTGTGAAATGTGTGCCATGGTCCATTACGGCGCGAGCAGGTCAACGTGAGCCGTATAGGGAGTGACAGTGGTCATCTCTAGTTCAGCCGTTGGACTGTTGTCGTAATTGACATGGATCTTTGTGAATCCGACCCGTGGGGGCGGCGTATGTGAAAACCAGCCTTGGGCTGTGTGTGTGAATTTTGCCTATGTGGCTTGCGAATACGATATGCTTTATATGGATCCCAGCTGTGGTGAATTATACTGTGTTGACTGTTGTAATGCAATACAGCGTGAGCAATTCAGCGTGAGCAATCGTCAGGGATGACATGTGTCATACTAACCATTGCCGCTACAACTGCCGTTGTAGTTGCTTGTGTGAATGATGATTTGATTACATGCATTATTGTTGTACATTATATGATTGACTTGTTACTACGGGGATTCTTTAGAATCTCACTCTCCCAAAATTAAACCTTTTAGACAGGGCCGAAGGATCGAGAGGCAAGCGGGCGACGAAGAGTAGTTAGAGCTCCTGTTTAGGAGTGTATTTTGGAATTAATGGTTATCATTGTAGATTTTGGAATTGTATATATAGTGGATTTTGTGTAATTCCCAAGTTAAGGGTATTGAATTATGGCTTTGTGCCTTGTAAATCCCTTATCTAATGAATGGAACCCGAGTGAGTCAGGAATTTATGTGCACTCTGATATTTGTAAATTGAATCCACCTGTTCGGGCCAGTATTATTTTGTATTGAGAACTTGAGACCATGGTGAATAAGTTTTGAAAAATGTTTTTGCAAATCCGATTTTTGGGCAAAAGAGTATCTTATTAAGTCCCAATTTCATTATGGTCTCTAATTACAATTTAATTATGAGTTTAAGAACTTAATCTCGGCCTAAGGTGGGAAGGGGGTTACATTTGTGGTATCAGAGCTGTAGTTCCTGGCAAGGTGAGCATTTGCTAGGATAGCTCCTTAGTTGACCTTAATCCCGTGAGTTTAGGGTAACATAATGATTGATAAGTGCTTGTTGTGTATACACATGGATATCTCTGCTAAGTTGTGGATATATCTAAGTCTTATGGATTATGTGTATACCTTCGCTTTGAAACTGACATGGTGAATCATTGTAGTGATAAGACGAAATGGTTCGCCCTAGAGGCAGACAAGGGGATCCAGATGTGGAGGAGTTGAATGACAATCCTCCTGACCCAATGCGAGAGATGATGGATCTCGTGCGTGAACAAAGAGATATGATCCGTGAGCTGAGAGAAGAGCTCCGGGAGGAAAGGGCCAAGCGAAATGAAGAAAGGGCCCAGTCACTCGTGAGGAGACTCAAGCAGAGACACATCATAATGGGACAGCTGAGGGGTCCAATCGGTCCCATGAATCCCTACCTCACTCGGTGCCTAATCAAGAGTCTCAAGGGATACTGGTTCGTGAGGGAAGAGGCTTACAATACTGGGTCTCTGAGTTTTGCAAGCATCTACCTCCAGTGTTCAGGGGGAGGTTTGAGCCCCAAGTTGCTGAAGATTGGTTGAATCGTCTAGAGAAGATCTTTGAGGTCCTCGAGTGTTCTACGGAGGTAAAGGCGAAGCTAGCTGTGTATAAGCTAGAGGGCGACGCAGACCGGTGGTGGCGGAACATCGCCATGTCACTTCGAAGCCGGAATGTGCCATTGACTTGGGAAGTGTTCCAAGAAAAGTTTAATGAGAAGTATTTCCCCAAGTCGGTGAGGTTGGAGAAAGAGTCTGAATTCTTGGCTATCAGGCAGGGAGATACAGAGAGTTTTGATGAGTATCTTTCCCGTTTTGTCCGACTATCTCGGTATTCTACGCATCTCCGGGAAAAGGATGATGAGGAGTGGAGCTCTGATATGCTTATCAGGGGCTTGAGGCGGGAACTGAAGAAGAGATTAGCCTCTCACTTATTTACTGACTTCAACAAGGCGGTGGAGCAGTGTAGGATTGTTGAGAACAATCTGAGGGATTGGTACCCAGCTAAGGGTAAAGACAGTCGCAGTGAGCCTAGCAAGGCTAACACTTCCCAGAAGCGTAAGGGACAAGGATCCTCATATGGGGGTGGTAACAAGAAGCCCTACCAGCCTGGGGGTCGTACTGACCAGAGACCTCCAGCAGGACCAGTGTGCAATCAGTGCAGAAAGTACCATCCGGGAAGAACTTGTGCTGGAGAGGTGATTTGCTTCAACTGCAAGCAAGTGGGTCACATCTCTACTAAGTGCCCAAGACCGCCAGCAGAGCAAAGGCCCAGGAATCAGGGTCGAGTGTTCGCCATGACTCATGAGGAGGCCCGGAAGTCGCCTGAATTGATCCAAGGTAAAATTCTTCTCGGTGATAATGAATTAGATACTTTGTTTGATTCGGGTGCAAGTCACTCTTTTATTGCTTATGATTGTGTAAAGCACCTGGGATTGCATGTGCATAGACTACCATTTGATTTGGTTGTGTCGACGCCAATGGGTGTCAAGACTGTGACGGCCGAAGCCTGCTTAAATTGTGTAATAGTTGTTGAGGGTTGGGAGTCTACAGTTGATTTGATCTGTTTGCCACTCCAACAACTAGAAGTCATTTTGGGTTTTGATTGGTTAAGAGCAAATGATGTGCTGCTTGATTGTGGTAATAAAAGGATCTCTTTCCGTAGTGCACAGCGGGATAGCAATGTAAATGCCAGTTTGAACATGCTTTCAACAGCTAAAGCGGAGAGATATCTTGAGAAAGGATGTCAAGGGTATATGGTGTTTTTCTCCATTAGGGAGAGTTAGGTGAAGCTATAGAGAGTATACCTGTGGTAAATGAATTCCCTAAGGTATTTCCAGAGGATCTTAGTGGATTGCCTCCGGAAAGGGAAGTAGAATTCCCAATTGAGATTGTGCCTGGAGCTGGTTCGATATCGAAAGCCCCATATCGTATGGCCCCTAACGAGATGGCGGAGTTGAAGAAGCAAATTGAAGAATTGCTTGAGAAAGGGTTCATCCGACCCAGTGTATCACCGTGGGGAGCTCCAGTGTTGTTTGTGAAAAAGAAAGATGGAAGGTTGAGGCTTTGCATCGATTACAGAGAACTTAACAAGGTAACTGTTAAGAATAAGTATCCTCTTCCAAGGATTGACGACCTGTTAGATCAATTGTCTGGCTCGTGTGTATTCTCCAAGATTGATCTACAGTCGGGGTATCATCAGTTGCGTGTAAAGGCGGCGGATGTTCCGAAGACTGCTTTCAGAACAAGATATAGGCACTATGAGTTCCTTATGATGCCCTTCGGTTTGACGAATGCACCAGCGGTATTCATGGATTATATGAATTGCATCTTCTGACAGTATCTTGACCAGTTCGTGGTTGTGTTTATCGACGACATCTTGATCTATTCCAAGAGTAGGGAGGATCATGAGCAACATCTGAGAATCGTGTTGAGAATTTTACGAGAAAAGCAACTCTATGCCAAGCTGAGCAAATGTGAGTTTTGGCTTACGGAAGTGAAGTTCCTTGGCCACGTGATCTCACGAGACGGGGTATCAGTGGATCCCAGTAAGGTGGAAGCAGTACTTGAATGGAAAAGACCAGAAACTGTTTCTGAGATTCGCAGCTTTCTGGGTCTTGCTGGTTATTACCGGAGGTTCATTCAGAACTTCTCACGTATTGCATTGCCGATGACCAAGCTCACGAGGAAGGATCAACCGTTTTTATGGGATGAATGTTGTGAGCGGAGTTTCACTGAGCTGAAGGAGAGATTGACTACGGCACCAGTGTTGATTATACCTGATCCCAGTGAGGCTTACGTCGTGTATAGTGATGCGAGTAAGCAGGGGTTAGGGTGTGTCCTGATGCAGCAGGGACGTGTGGTGGCCTATGCCTCTCGACAGCTGAAACCGCATGAGATGAACTACCCCACTCATGATCTGGAGCTTGCGGCAATTGTGTTTGCATTGAAAATTTGGCGTCATTACCTGTACGGTGTGACTGTGGAACTGTACTACGACCACAAAAGTCTCAAATATCTGTATGATCAGAAAGAGTTGAACATGAGACAGCGTCGGTGGATGGAGTTGCTGAAAGATTATAACCTGGAGATCAAATATCATCCGGGTAAGGCTAATGTCGTCGCGGATGCTTTGAGTCGGAAGGCGATGCTAGTGGCAACAATGATGATCCAGGAATGGAAATTGATAGAGGATTTTCGGGATTTGAATCTCTCGAAGGAAATCCTGTGTGCCAGTTATGGTGTGGTCCAAGGGGAGAATGACCTGAGGACTGAGATTGAAAAGGCTCAAATGCATGATGAGCTAGCCCAGTCGATCCGGCTAAGATTGAGCGAGGAGAGACTCGAGACTATGACTTGTCACCAAGCGGATTGGTGCGTTATCAGAAGAGAATCTATATTCCACTGAAGGCTAAATTGAGGTTGAGAATTCTTGATGAGGCTCATAAGAGTCAGTATACTCTTCACCCCGGTATAACCAAGATGTATCACAACTTGAAATCTATGTATTGGTGGCCAGGGTTGAAGAGTGATGTGACGAAGTATGTGGCGCGGTGTCTTACCTGTCAAAAGGTGAAGATTGAGCACCAGAGACCACCAGGTTTGCTTCAGAGTCCAGAAATTCCAAAATGGAAGTGGGAGAGTGTGACCATGGATCTAGTGATGGGTCTGCCCAAGATCAAGAATTATGATGCAATCTGGGTGATTGTTGACCGACTCACGAAGTTTGCGCACTTCATACCTATCAACGCTGGCTATTCTCCTGATAGGTTGGCTGAGATTTATATCAAAGAGATTGTGAGACTCCATGGTACACCGAAGAATATTATCTCCGATCGAGATCCTCGGTTTACTTTGAGATTTTGGAGGGCTCTACATGAAGCTATGGGTACTCAGTTGAGGTTTAGCACGGCCTACCATCCTCAAACAGATGGACAGTCAGAGAGGACTATCCAGACTCTTGAAGATATGCTGAGAGCATGTGTCCTTGACTTCAAGGGAAAGTGGGACTATTATCTTCCGTTGGCTGAGTTTGCATATAACAATAGTTATCATGCGAGCATTTAGATGGATCCGTATGAAGCACTGTATGGGAGGAAGTGCCAGTCACCGTTGTGCTGGTCAGAGTTGTCTGAGAGGAAGTTGTATGGGCCGGATCTTGTTGACCAAACCGCTGAGCAGATCCAAGTTATTAGGAAGAGGCTCCTTACAGCTCAGAGTCGTCAGAAGAGCTATGCTGATAAGAGGAGAAGACCTCTTGAGTTTGAAGTGGGGGATCATGTCTTCCTGAGAGTGTCTCCGGTCACAGGCATCGGGAGAGCAATCAAGCGGAAGAAGCTGAGTCCGAGATACATTGGTCCATTTGAGATTCTGGCAAGAATCAAGCCAGTGGCATATCGGATAGCCCTACCCCCGAGTTTGAGTAGATTGCATGATGTGTTTCATGTCTCGCAGCTCAAGAAGTACCAACCGGACCCTGAACATATTATTGAGTATGAAGAAGTGGAATTGCAAGATAACTTCACTTATGCGGTAGAGCCAGAAAGAATCATCGATCGAGAAGAGCGGAGGCTCAGGCATCGAAGTTACCGTTCGTGAAGGTGGTCTGGAAGGGAATGTCTCCAAGGGAAGCCACTTGGCAGGCGGAAGCAGACATGAAGAAAAGATTTCCAGAGTTCATGCCCCAAGATGTGTAACAAATTTCGAGGGCGAAATTTATTGAACGGGGGGAGAATTGTAATATCCCAAATTTTGATTAAGGGATAATCATGATTATTAATGATAATTATGAATTTATTTGAATTATTATGTAATTTATGGCTATATTAATTAATGTCATAATTGGTGGAAATTGGAAATATTGGTGCATGTGAGTGGTATTTAAGATCAAGGGTTGTGATTCCTTGACCGTGGGTTGGAATCCTATGTGTTGTGATGTGATGAGCTCATTGTGGGAATGCATGAGATGTTGACAAGTGGCAATATGGGGGTGGTTGGATATGAGCACATGAGGACAAATGACCACTTTTTGCTCCTCCTCTCCATTCCTTTCTCTCTCTCGTGCTCTCTCTCTCTTTTCTCTCTCTCTCCATTGTTGAAGGCAAGGAAGAAGGGGAAAAGCTTGATCTTTGGGTAAGTAAATGATCTCCATTGCTCAACACACCATTTATAAATGTTGATCCTTGAGTAATGAGCTTCATTTTGGTGTGTATAATGTAGCCATTTGGTGTTAATTGGTGCTACACGAAAATTTGGAAAGTGGTGGATCAAGAACTCTCTTTGGAGAAGTTGATAAGGTGAGTGAAACTAACCTATCTATCTAAGTTTCATGCCATTTGGAATAGTTTATAAATTCTGGGAATTTTGGCCTAATCATAAAAATGAGTACCACTGTTCATTTGGTATGTTTATGGCATGAGAATGACATTTTGGAATGAGTTTATGTTAGATAGATAGGTTAGAGATTGAAATATGATGTTAGGATGAAATGGGAATTTTGATGAAATTGTTGCCCAAAACCCAAAGCATGATAATGGAGTAGGATTTTGATGATTCTGAGTATTCCATTGAGTTTGTTGGGTGTTTTTGTGTGGGAATGGCTTTGGGTTAAGTTTTGTATCCATAGGAATCAATTAGGCAAAGGTTAAGGAGTGTGCCTCTGTTCTGCGTTTGCTGCTATCTGAGGGATTCACTCGAGCAGGGAGGGGTCTGCTCGAGTGAAGGATGAACATCACCCGAGCAGAGATGGGTCTGCTCGAGTGAGGGATGAATATCACCCGAGCAGGGATGGGTCTGCTCGAGTGCGGTAGTGCAATCCTCGTTTCTTGCTTTCTGTGTTCTTATTGCACTCTCTGGGTCATAGCAAGCATAGCCTCACTCGCGAGTGAGGGATGAACATCACTCGAGTGAGGATTTTGTGCTCGAGTGATGAGTGTATTTGACACCAAAGGGCTTGCTTCTCGGGTTGTCACTCGCGAGTAGGTGCACGGGTGTGCCTTCTCACTCACGGGTATGGGCACCGTGCTCGAGTGAGCCGTATGTGCTCGAGTGAGCTTGTGCTTCTAGTGTGGGATGGTGCTCTCGGGCGTGTGCTTTCTGTCTCACTTCCTTGTGCTTGGAGTGATTTCCGTACGTGTGCTCGAGTGAGGGCATTTGTGCTTGAGTGAGCCTGCTTCTGAAATCTCTCTTGTGCTCTCGGGTGTTCACTCGCTGCCTCTCACTCTCTCTTGTGCCCGAGTGATGTCCGTACCATCACTCGAGTGAAGCCATTTTCACTCGAGTGTCCGTACATCTGTGCTCGAGCATGGTCATCTGTGCTCGAGTGAAACAGTGTAAAATCTCAGTTTTGTGCTTCTAAAAGGGGATCTTTGGGATAGTTCTTCCTACCCTTTAGGAGTGTTGTTAGGGGTATTTATTGACTCCAAAAGAGTAATAATGATAACCAATTAAGCATAATAAAGTGAGTTAAGTCTTGGCATAGAGAATAACTCTTCGTCCCTAATAGTGAAAATAGGATTTGATATTTGCCCGACGCGGGAGAGACCGGTGCCAAGGAACGCCCGGGAGAACTCAGGTAGTGACTTTTCTCTCATATCTTGTATGATGTTTTGGTATGCATATCTTATCATTGAACTTGTGAAATGTGTGCCATGGTCCATTACGGCGCGAGCAGGTCAGCGTGAGCCGTATAGGGAGTGACAGTGGTCATCTCTAGTTCGGCCGTTGGACTGCCGTCGTAATTGACATGGATCTTTGTGAATCCGACCCGTGGGGGCGGCGTATGTGAAAACCAGCCTTGGGCTGTGTGTGTGAATTTTGCCTATGTGGCTTGCGAATACGATATGCTTTATATGGATCCCAGCTGTGGTGAATTATACTGTGTTGACTGTTGTGATGCAATACAGCGTGAGCAATCGTCAGGGATGACATGTGTCATACTAACCATTGCCGCTGCAACTGCCGTTGTAGTTGCTTGTGTGAATGATGATTTGATTACATGCAATATTGTTGTACATTATATGATTGACTTGTTACTACGGGGATTCTTTAGAATCTCACTCTCCCAAAATTAAACCTTTTAGACAGGGCCGAAGGATCGAGAGGCAAGCGGGCGACGAAGAGTAGTTAGAGCTCCTGTTTAGGAGTGTATTTTGGAATTAATGGTTATCATTGTAGATTTTGGAATTGTATATATAGTGGATTTTGTGTAATCCCCAAGTTAAGGGTATTGAATTATGGCTTTGTGCCTTGTAAATCCCTTATCTAATGAATGGAACCCGAGTGAGTCAGGAATTTATGTGCACTCTGATATTTGTAAATGGAATCCACCTGTTCGGGCCAGTATTATTTTGTATTGAGAACTTGAGACCATGGTGAATAAGTTTTGAAAAATGTTTTTGCAAATCCGATTTTTGGGCAAAAGAGTATCTTATTAAGTCCCAATTTCATTATGGTCTCTAATTACAATTTAATTATGAGTTTAAGAACTTAATCTCGGCCTAAGGTGGGAAGGGGGTTACACTTAGCCTACGATATGGGTGGAATCGATGAAGAAACCTCCTATGGCCAAGGTAGACAATTTTTCTTCCATGATTTAGTTGATGGAAGTGTGTTTCTGCTTCATCTATCGGGCATGCTTTAGGACCCTTCATGCTGTACCCTGACAAGTTTCCATATGCAGGGAAGTCGTTTATCATTGTGAAAATCATTGCATGAAGCTTGAAGGACTCCTTCTTATAAACATCAAACACATCTACGCCTTCCTCCCACAACTTCTTCAAGTCCTTAATCAAAGGCGCCAAGTAGACATCAATATAGTTCCTTGGCTGTTTTGGTCTAGAAATCATCATATACTTGCGTTTCATACATAGCCAGGGAGGCAACTTGTATATTACAAGAAGAACCGGCCACGTACTATGTGTGCTAGTAAGAGTTCTATACGTATTGATGCCGTCTGTACAAAGCCCAAGCCAAAGGTTTCTCGACTCGCTGGCAAATTGAGGAAACATTTTATCTATTTTTTACCATTGTGGAAAGTCAGCTGGGTGCCGAAGATATTTCCCATCAGATATTCTCTCATCAGAGTGCCATCTCAACTTCTTTGCTTTTTTTGCAGTCGCAAACAAATGTTTAAAACGTGGTATTTTTGGAAGATACCACATAACCTTTAAAGGCTGTCTTTTAGTTGTCACATCGCCACAACCACCATCTTTCTTCACTTTGTATCGTGCAATTTTACACTTAGGACACTCACTAAGACCTCCATACTTATTTTTGTACAGTAACATTCATTAGGGCAAGTATGTTTCTTTTTATACTCCATACCCATCGTAGACAGGATTTTCTTGGCCTCATACATACGATTTGGAAGTACATTATCATCTGGAAACATATCACACAATATTTCAAGTAGTAATGGAAACTACTATCGGTCCACCCATAAGTTGCCTTTAAGTTAACCAAATGCAATGTTCCTGTCAGTCACGTGTACTTACTCTCAGGGTACAACAGTGTCTCTGCATCACTCCGTAGGCTGTCATACTCTTGTGATTATGCAAAGGATTCTACCTCAACATCATGAATCATTTTCTCCATTCTATCTTCATCTATGACATCCATATCTTCATTATTGTACGACGGACAATCCATTACTTCCTCACCATGCCATATCCACCTTGTGTATCGCAGATTTATTCCATCAATAAATAGGTGATCCTTTATGACATCAACATCCCGTCGACTCTCATTTAAACAATTCACACAAGGACAAAAATACTTCCCATTTTTTGCTGGAGCATTCTTTTTTGCAAATTCAATAAACTCTTCCACCCATTTCTCATATTCTTCACTAGTTCTCATAGCATTCATCCAACTGTGATCCATTTTGCTACTACTAAGCAATTCCCAATAACACTCACACGTTTAGTACAATTGTCAACGATATATGATGGGATTGCCTTTTTCCACTTTTTTCAACAAAAAATTCGGCATCATTTCCCCTTAAAAGTAAGACATCCCAAAATTTCAACCAACCCTATCTTAGTTATTAACTCTGTATTCTTAGCTATTGATAACATAATTCCTATGAATATAGAATTTCAAATAAATATTCAATTATTTTCTATTCTAGGACATAAAGAACTTATAACAATTTGAAGAGAAGGATTAAAAGAATATATTTCAATCCATTTATTAAGTATATTGTGTTTCTTAATAATCAATTATATGTTTTTTAATGATCAATATCTTTATCTTATTAATATCTTTATCTTAAAATAAGATTTTCTCCACTGCACTAATAATAATCTTACTACTAATATTAAAGAAACTACATTAATAATCATACTAATCTAATCTAAAGAAAATAAAACCAACCATATTAAAGAAACAAAAATTACTAGGTTTAATTGTTGTTCATTTCATCAAAATCAATCAATAGCTCCATTTATTTATAATAATATACATACATATTTTCCCTCTCAATTTTCAAGCTCCAAACATATCAAACAAACATTTCCAAGCTCCAAACATATCAAACAAATAATATATTGTTGCATAACTACTAGCTAACAATGATTATATGATTCTGGCTAAAAAACACAAAAAAAAAATCAATCAAAAGGTAAAATCACTCCAATAACTAGAACATATAAAATAATTTCACATTGGAAGTTTAAATTTAATTCTTCAAGTAAATTCATATTTCAAAAAAAAAACTAACCTGATGAAGGGGGGAGCCTGCGTCACAACTATAGATGAGGGGGTGGTGTGTGCGTCAAGGTCTAAAAGGAGGCTTACTCAATAGAATACCTTGTATAGCCGTTTCTTGTGTTTGAATGCCTTGTTAGGGAGGGGGATGCTAACCTTTGAAAGGGTCGGTCTTGTCTTGATGCCAAGAATTCGCAGCTATTGAATCAGCAGTGAGGGAATGGTTTTATTTTGCAAGAATAAGGGGTTTAAAGGCTATCTCCGAGTGAGGAAGTGAATTAGAGAGCACAACATAGAATAGGCAATGGAGGAGAAGGAAGAGTAAAGTTGAAGAAGAAGACAAGAAGGGAGGAGCAAGAGTGAACACGCGACGGTTTTAATGAAGGAAGGAGGGAGTTGGTGTTGGTCAAAAGAAAAGAGTAAAGGAGGGGGGTTGTGTGAGAGGATGCATGTCAGACAAGTGTCTGACATGCATGTGTAGGTGCAGGGGATGCCTTTAGGCGTCCCAAATGGTATTTGGGACGCCTAAAGGTGGGTTTAGGCATCCCAAAATCCATTTGGGACACCTAAACCTAGGACTTTAGGGGTCCCAAATTTTTTTCGGATGTCCCAAATAATTTTTGGGACGCCTAAAGTAAGTCACATTTTTTTAGTTTTAGATTTTTGGTGCCCGTGCGATTCTTTAGGCGTCCCAATTCAAATTTGGGATGCCTAATGTTCCCATTTCCCATCTTTATTTACGAAAATGCCACCGCCTCTACCTTTTAACATCACTTTTTAAAATAGGGACATCTATAAGGGTAGTAGTATCTTCAATCTGTAGTAGTGTTTGTGCTATTCAAGTTATTCAGTCCAAACCTTGGATGGCGCTTGACAAGCAAGCGCCTTCCAAGGCAACACTCTTTTTTTTTAAAAAAAAAAAAGAAATTTCAAGTCTTGGAAGTCACTTAACAAGCAAGCGCCTTCCAAGGCAGCGTGTTGGAAAAAACATTTTCTTACTTAGTGAGCATTGGAAGGCGTTTTCCCATAAATCGCCTTCCAAGGCTATAAATAGAGACCCTTGGAAGGCGCTTGACAAGCAAGGGCCTTCCAAGGCAGTACTATTTTTTGTTTTAAAAAATAAGGCCAGCTATGACGCTTGCCTATAAAGCGCCATAGCTAGCACTTTAGTTTTTCTTTTAACGACAATAAATGTCTTGTGTGGCACTTGTTTAGGAAAGTGTTGCATAAGTCTAACGCTAGCTATAAAACTTATAATAGGAAGCGCCATACATTCTAAACATCTTTTTTCACAAAAAATAATTATCTATGGAACTTCTTTAAAGAAGAGTCATAAGAGGGGCACCACTAAATCACTCTTTTGTAGTAGTGTTAGTGTAAAATTAGAGAAACAAATGTTTACTGTAGCCTCAAGGTCATAAAAAATTTTAGTCTAATCCATACATCTCAAAAATATCTTTTCAGTTTCTTAATTCTAAAATCATTAGTTTCGAATGATAATTGTTTGCACCAATCATTGTTATTATAAAAATTAAACTTTATCAACTGCTAGCATTGAAAAATATTTTGTCAATATTTAAAATTTTAAAGTCAGTTGTTTTTTTTGTTAATAATGTTAATGCTTGTAAGAATTTCGGGCGTACTTAGAATCCGACCAACTAGCTGAGAAACCCACACGAAATCGAAGCATCGATGTGGACTCTGATTACGTTGCACAGCAAATATACTAAAGAGAGGAAGAAAAGAGAACATTCATATGAGGACTCAATCCCACATTCTATATATAGCATACATATATATGGTCACATAAAAGTAGATGTAACTCTTATGTATACGGTTATATGGCAATAGACATAACTATTAACTACTCATCTAGTCCTTGATATAATACATATTTAGGGAGTTGATTTTGGTCCTAAATATAAGACAAAATTTCTCAAAAATAATTAATGATGAGAGGGAATGAGGGCGGGTATTAAGGAAGGTGGTTAAGGTATTTTAGAAAATACATGTCATATTAACTAATTGAACTAATTTTCTTAATCTAATCAAATTAGGTAAGTATATCTTATATTAAGGACCGGAGGAGTATAAAGGGAAAACTCGCTCTTGGACCGACATTTCTTCATATTCATAGAATAGCCTCAGTTTACATTAGGCTTGGGCTCTAATCCACAAAGGATGAACTAGATATATTCCAACAATGCTAAATGAGTGAAATGATACTTTATAAATTAAAATTAAAAGACAAAAATGAAATTTTGTATAAAATTAAAAGACTAAATGTTCACCTTTACCAATTAAATCATAACTCAGATAAATTTGAAGAATAAAAAATTTCATTATTTCAATTTTTTTTTTTAAATTTCCCCCTTCTTGATTCCTATGTCCATGAATGATTAAGACAACTTATTTTCCATAAAAATTATTTGATGAAAGGATAAATCAAATATATGAAAGGGCAAAAAATGAAAAATTATTGTGAAGTTTCAACGAAGGAATGTAATTAATAAAAACCTCCTATAGCAAGTGAATAGTATATAATAACAAGTCATGTACAGAAAATAACAACTGCTCACTTAAAAATTTTTGATAATTAAATTCTTTCTTAAAATTTGATGGTCCCCAGAAAAAGAGATGAATGAATCAGGGTGTTAAAAACAGTGTTCGGTGTGGTAAGGTCGCTATCAAAAAGGAGAGAGAAACCTTGTTGCAGAGAAAGGGGGCATGTAATAGGCCCCAAGATAAGCGAAGGCTGTTGGCTACGTGCCAACAGGTTTTGGCTTTCTCTCATATTTATTTATATCTATATGAATTATTTTTTAATTTATTAGCATTTAAAAACGACAACAATAACCACAGACAAGATCATGCAGGTTGTTGCAGTTTTGGGATAAGATAGTGATGCATAGATTTGACTCCTAATCTTATTCCGCTTGCCCACAACACTTAGCTTACCTTCATTCATTCATTGTACAAAAATTATTATTGTTTCAGGCATTATCCTAAAAAAAGTAGAATCCCTTAAAAAAACAATAAAATCCACTTTTTACACCCACAAAAAGGTTTTTAATGAGGTCTATATAAACAGTCTAGCTAGATTCAAACATTATCGGTGTGGGAGGGAGGGGATATCGTTAAAGAATCTTTGAAACAAAAAAATCGAGTCAACAAAAACAATTTTAAAATTACAAGGGACTAAATTTAAATTGAATTTAGTTGTTCACTTACCTAGATGCCCTTCATTTACTATTTTTTTAGTTCATCCCTCAGCCATGATCATCAAGGAAATAAACTAAGTTGGCTACGGGGATTTAAATGAACTCTTGGTTTGCCAAAATGTTTATTGCCATTGAACCAACAATTCCTACTAATTTATGTTGTGCAAAATATTATATTATATTATATTATATATATACACATATCCAAGGAATTATGCTTGATGAATGAATGAAAGAATACTTTAGTTCTTATTTACAAAAAAATAAAGGGGATATTTGGAACTGTGTAAGTTATAAAGGGATAAAGCTTTTGAGTCATAAGATAAAAAGTATGAGAAAAAGTGAGTGAATACACGTTGAGATTGTAGACTTGTATTTATAAGAACCAATTTGAATTCATGTTTGAAAGGTCTACAATAGAAGATTTTTTTTTTTTTTTACTTGGCGAATAATGAAAAAACATTGAAGCAAAGGAAGAGACTTACATATAGTTTTCATTGACTTCAAAAAAGCTTACGATTATATACCAAGTGTAACATCTTAGGATTTGATTCCAAGGTTTGGTGTCTATTAGGTGATGATTGGGGGTGAGAAAAATGATTATTTATTTAAGCAGTTTACTTGGGTTATTCGAGGCTTAGAAACACTAAGCATGATGATTGAAAGTTATATCTTTAGACTTTTTGAGTAGTCTTGGGATTTTGGAGTTTTCAAGAGTTAAATTATCATATTTTAGAGTTCTTCATTTTGCATTGGAAAGTAGACATCTCAAATTTTCCAAAGAGCCTTAATTTGTAATTTTTGGAGATGTGTGGAATTAGTTATGAATTTTTGAAGCAAGGCCTTTCTTACAATGCGTTTGCCAATACCCTCTCCATGTCGTTCCCTATGCGTTTGCCATGGCAGCCACATAAAAAATTGATTTATAAAATTAGTTTCAAACTTGAAAAATATAGGGGTTTTGGGGAAGGTTCTATTTGTTGCTGCTAGGGCTTGATGATTTTGGTCTAGATGTGTGTTTTTGAACTTCAAACTCTTGAGTATGTGTTCTTCACCTCATTCCTACTCTTTCTTTTAAATTTAAGCTGAGAGTTGTTGAAATGGTTTGGGTTTGTTGAACTTTGAAGTTGGTTGATATTTCACTGAACACTTTGAGTTTAAATGGACTAGTGGGCCTATATATATTAAATGATTAATAGGTTTACTTTGTTGGATTTTAAATTACATGAAAATTTGAGTTACGGTTTGATTTTAGAGTTAGGTGTTTGTTGAGATTTGATAATGTAATGATTCAATTTGAGGTTTGATCTTTGTGTCACTACAAAAAAACATGGAATTTGCGATGGAATTTATTTCCGTCGCAAATTCCGTCGGAAAACCGTCGGAATTTTCCGACGGAATTTTTTCCGTCGCAGAATTTGCCACGGAAAATATTCCGTCGGAAATTCTGACCTTTGCCACGGAATTTCCGACGGCATTCCGTCGGAAATTGAGAGGGAAGTTCCGACGGAATTAAATTCCGTCGGAAATTCCCTCGCAATTTCCGACGGAACTTCAGACGGAATTGAATTCCGTCTCAATTTCCAAATTCTCTCTCAATTATCGAAAAATTTATTATTTTTAATTAATATTTTAAAATTTTAAAAATATTAATTAAAATTCCGTGGAAAAATTTAAAAATTATTTTTTAATTATTTAATATTTTAAAATTAATTTAATTTAATTTTTTAAAAAAATTATTTTTATAAAATTTATTATTTTTAATTTAATTATTATTATTATTTTCTATTTTCTAAAATATTTTTAATTTTCAATCATAGGTTTTGGTCCTTATAGGGGCAAAATAGTCATATAAAAAATAAAATTTATTAGTTATTAATTAATATTAGTAAATAAAATATTAGGTAATAATTACTTATTAGTTATTAATTAATGTTAATAAAAATTTAATTTTAGAAATTTAAAAAAAATATGCACATAAGATTTTATATATAATTGTGTGTAATAATAGAACACCAAAGCAGTCGAGCTCATCCGGTAAGGCATTGCGCGCGTACGGACGAGGTCGTGGGTTCGAACCAAAGGATGGGCAAGTTGAGTTGCATTTCCAGGAAATATGAGGTTGCGACACGTGGCGGATCTGGGGGTCGACGACAAGGTGGATGCCGCCGGAGATGCCACGCGCTGTCGCCGGCGATGAGGGAGCGGTTCCGGAGTTGCCAAGTGGATTTTTAAAATTTAAAAAAAAAAAATTTGCGACGGAATTTGCGACGGAAATGAATTCTGTCGGAAGTTGTGAGGGCATTTGCGACGGAATATTCCGTCGGAAATTGAGAGGGAATTTGCGACGGAATAAATTCTGTCTCAAATTTCCGTCGCAAATTCCGTCGGAAATTTCCGACGGAATCTGAATTCCGTCGGAAAATTTTTTGTGACGCTATTATTACCTACGGAATCAATTCCGTCGGAAATCACTTCCGTCGCAAATTCCGTCTCAAATTCCGTCGGAAACTCTAATTCCGTCGCAAATTCCGTCTCAAATTCCGTCGTAAAATTCAGTGTTTTTTTTGTAGTGTGTTATGCTATTGTGACTTATATTTGAGGTTTTTTTGATTTAAATTGTTGTTTAAGTTTGAGATTCTCACATTGGTCTTTAAAAGTTGGAACCTTAAGGGTTTGTTTGGTACAATTGAATTAATTTTAATAGAAATAGAGATGGATATGGATATAAGGTTTAAAATGTTGTTTGGCATGTCATGGAAATTAAGATGAAATCCATGTACCTTTTTTTGTTTGGTATGCATATTAAATATATGGAAATATAATTAAATATCCATTTTGCCCCTAATAGGAAAATAAATAAAACTGAATTCAAATTCCCATGCATTAACCTAACCATCGATCACCTCCCTATTGAGGCAACAAGAAAATTGCACCAAGCAAGAAAATTTGTAGAGGCGAACTCGTTCACTTCTCTATTAGGCGGCTCGTTCTTGAAGCTAAAGCGATGATGTTAACTTCATTGCACCTTTCAAACAAAACCCTAGAGATTGTGTAATGGCCATGGTCACCTCCCTTCATCATTTCTAGTGTTGCAAACTCACATTCCCCGGTAGAGGGTTCTACTGCCTTCAACTTCATTGCAACTTTCAATATGGCTGCTTTTGCAAATTCAGGTTTCTTTTTCTTTGCTCTATTTCAAAATCGAACCTGGTTACTAGTGATTTCGTTTTTGGTACGTACTATGATATTTTTTATGTTTCTATTTTGTGTCTTTTTCCCATTTCAAATTTTTTGGTTTGTTTTCATATAGGATTTGATTTTTATATTGACTATGATATTAGTATAGGCAATCTGATTTTTTATATAATGCCATTTTTATCTCCATGCATGTATTGGACCGGCTGAAATTAATGTAATCCTTTGTTTTATGCTATGGTTAAAATCATTACTGCTGTAGAATAGGCTTTTAACATTGGTAAAATCGTGCAACGTTGTTCGTTTCAAAATTTACGTCAGTTAAATAAGCGATGTAAAAAATGCTTTTTATGTTGGTTAAATTTTAATTGACATTGAATGTTGTTTTCTTAAGAAATATATAAATTTTTAGTCTCATCTTCCATTATCAGAAACACCAAAATGAAAAGGGATAATCAGATTGCTAATCAAAATCATAAAAGTATAATATGAAAAAAGTAGAGCCAGATATAAAATGTAAAAAGACAATTAGATCTGAAGTGTTTTCGACAATCCAAGGTGTAAGCCTTCAAAAGCGTTTTTGGTAGAGAAGATAAAGATATGGGAGTGTCAAAACCTCATAACGAACTAGATATGCAGGAAGAAACCCACAATGAAACTAGAAACGACAGAGAAGAAGATTTGAAGTTAAGAGTGTTGCGCCTCATATTTGAACCAAAAGTGTCGAAATTTTGAAGTAAATCAGATCTGATGGCAATCTTGTAGCTTGAGGACGAAGACAACATAGGCGTGAGTAAGAAAGGACGATCTCGTAGGCCTGAGTGTAAGTTGAGGCTGTTGGGGCATGCAATGATGGGGTGGGCTAAGAGAGAGAAGAAGAAAATGAAGAAAGAAAGGAAGGAGAGTCGGGGAATGTGGGTGAGTGGGAGGAGAAAATGTGTCATTGGATTAAAAATAATCAAGGGTCATGATAATGATCCATGTGCTTTGATAGTACTTTTAAATTTTTAAAGAGGTACTACATTGGTTACACTACAAAAAAAAAAAAAGACTTCATCGCCGCTGAAAGACCGCTGAAAGTCTTTTAGTGGCGACAAAAAGTCGCTGCTGTTGCAACTGTCGCTGAAATTTTTAACGGTGACAAAAATTATCGCCACTGAAGTTGACTTTCAGTGGCGACTTTTCTGTCGCCGCAGAAGGTATAGTTTCAACGGCGACGAAGGTGACTTTCTGCGGTGACTTTTGTATAGCCGCTCAAGGTGATTCAAAGTCACCGCTAAACGTGTTAATTTTTAAAAAAAAATTGAAAAATTATTTTAAAAAAATTCAAATTTTTTTAAACAATTTAATTTACAAATGCCACGAGTCTCCTCCCCGTGCTGCCACGTGTCATATCCTTGTGCTGCCATGTTTCGCCTCCTCATAATTCCCCCAAGTGACTCTCCTCCAGTTCGAACCTGTGACCTCAGGGATTTTTGCCAGTTACGCCGAAATGAACTTGTGTTATATTATTACATATTATTATATATATAATATTATCATATATTTAAACATACATACATATGATTAATTAATTTTATACATATAATTAATTATTAATTAAATATAATATTATTAAAAATAATGAAAATTTTAGTAAAAATGAAAAAAATGTTTATATATTTAAATTAAAAATTTTTTTAATTAAAATTACTTAATAAATAATAATTAAATATTATAAATATTATTTTTAATATAAATTATAAATATAATATTAATAACATATATATTATTTTTAAATAAAAATAAAATAATAATATCATAAATATTATTTTAGTAGAAAATATTAAATATAATATTAATAAATAATAATATAATTTTAATAATTAAGGTTAAATAGAATTATTTAATAATTAATATTTTAATTTTATAAATATTATTTAAATTTTATAAATATTATTTTTGAAAAATATTAATAAAAAAAATCTGAAATTGACTTTCAGCGGCGACTTTAGTTGTTGCTACTGAAAGTGTGAGTTTCAGCGGCAACTTTTGATAGTCGCCTCTTAAAGTGTTTGAAAAAAAATAAAATTTTGAAAAATTTCAAACAAGACTTTCAGCGGCGACACTAAAGTCGCCACTGAAACACCCTTTCGGCAGCGACAACACAATGTCGCAGCTAAAAGTGAGTTTCAGCGGCGACTTTTAATAGTCGCTGCTGAAAGTGTTTTAAAAAAATAAAATTTTTAAAAATTTCAAACAAGACTTTCAGTGGCATTACTAAAGTGGCCACTGAAACACACGTTCGGCGACGGCAACACAATGTCGCTGTTGAAAGTTAGACTTTCAACGGCGACAAAAGTATCGTTGCTGAAAGTCACACCTTCAACAGCGACAACAGAATGTCGTCGTTGAAAGTAAGACTTTCAGCGGTGACATTATGTTGTCGCCGCTGAAGGTGTGACTTTCAGCAGCGACACTTTTGTTGTTGCTGAAAGTCTTTTTTTTGTAGTGTTATTAATATAACTTACGTAGATTCATATTAATTGTGAGAAGTGTTCACTGTTTAGCTTAACGGCAAGCATATGGGTTGTCACAAGTAGTATAATAAGATTGTCCCATGAGGACTAAGGCAAAAACGAGCTAGTTATCGCAATCATATTCTTAAATAGGTTGAGCAGATTCAGTTTTTGTTTAATTTTAAGAATTCGAAGGAAATATTGCAAAGCAAATGGACTTAAGTTCACGGATATTAAAGACTTAGGATCATCTATTCCCTTTTTATTTCATAAACTTAGTTTATTCACCCTTAATTAGTTATCAAACAAAGATGTGTGTTTGTCTAGGATTTAACGCTATTTGATTAAGCTATCTCAAGTCAAAACCAACATATATTTTCAAAGAGCTTGTTCAATCTCTTGTAATGACAATACTAAGTTAATAGATAAATCTCTCTTCTTTAAACAAACCATCAATCCAATGCATGAATTTCAAATCTAGCATGATTTTATCTGAGTTCTTAAACAAAATATCTTTCTCAAGCATTATCTCATTCAACAAGACAACCAAGTGGTGATCAAACACTTGGAGGCAATAAGCACAAACTAAAATCAACACAATACTTCATTAGATGCTAGAAGGGGGTAAACAAAAAGTTAAATATGTAAATAGGTTCAAGATAATCCTACAATGAGAAATTTATCTACTCATGTTTTAAAGAGATCCCAAATCAAACATCTTAATATAGTCCATGCATACCAGAAGAAAAGTAGAAAGGATAAGAGAAAGTTAGGAAACCAATGAGTGGAGCTTTGAACGTCTATGAATCCCTAATCCACAGCTTCTAAGTCTTAATTCTTCAAAACCCTAGCACAAACAGAGTTGTCCCTAATAATCTTCGGGAGTCAAATCTCTCTTAGTCAACATTTTAATCCTATAGTTATAACCATTATTTATTTTCTAGTTAATAAAACACATAGTTTTGTATTTTGTTAACCCTTTAGTTGTAGCGAGGCATGTCTCTTTGTTGCAGTGAGAAGTACTGAGAGTGTGGCTGGAAGTTGTGGCTTGCTTTGTCCAGGGAAGATGTGTTTCTTTGCCATGGCCAAATGCACAAAGAGACATTGTGGCATTTTTGTAGAGTTTCACCATGGCGAAAGGTTTCCCTTCACTACTAGAAAAAAGGTCTTTTAGACAGGTTAAAAAGGCCTTTTCCCATCACAAAATACCATGATTCATTTATTATTCTCTATTTTTTATTAACCATAACCATCTTTATATCCTCCAACTAAAGCCATAGGCCAAGTACAAATCCATGTTATTGGTGACTTTCACGAGCTCTCTATAAGTGTGATGTAAACCATCCAAAGTATTATAGACCACATAAGGGACCATGGGTTCTTATAGTAGGGTTACTACCCTCAAGGATATTGCTTGGACCTTGTGGGGATACTACCTAGATAGCAATTGAAGTGTCATATTAAGGGTACTTCCCTATCAATCAACACCGGCTAGTGGTGCATAGCAATGAAATCTACTGGCGTGCCAATGGTATTCATTTTTTGACACATCCCAATCTTCACCAATTTTATCATATTTTCCTCAAAGGGTTATTAAATGTTCTCATGCTCTTCCATTCCAATCAATATCATTGAATCAACATGTATTAGTATAGGCATGCATTCAATATCCAATCAATTGATAGTATATCAACGATAAACATAATCTTAGTGCATCATATAGGTAGTACATATATTCATAAAGCTCACACTCAAAATCACATAGTAGTTCATTGGCCATATAGGGTCACTCTTAATTGGGGCAAGGAAATTAAAGCCTCACTCGCTTATGCTTGTCTCTAATTGTTTTCACACACCAATATGTCCACTCCAAGGGTAAAAACAAGTCTCATCACAAGGCTATTTGGTGCAAAAATAGCAAGAACATCTTTCTAATCTGAGGCTCAAGGAGTTTTTTAAAAAAATCTATGAGGAATATCAATAAGTAAAGTAAGTGGGACCACATTACCTAGAATTTTATTGGCTACAACTAAGGAAAGCTTTCTCTTCTTGAGCAAATTCAAGTACAAAGTATAAGAATAAGTCGTAGTCAAGTAACAAGACATCTACTCATCTCAGGAGTTACTCAGAAACCTTGCAAGTAACTCCAGCATTAGAGAAGTAAGCTAGAATGTGAATTCCTTTTAATAAAGTGTTAGATTGAGCTTACCTAACAATTTTCTGTCACCAATTTTGGGTAACAACTTCTAGAACCCAAACTTCATGTATACCATACCTTTCTAAGGACTATTTTACCTTATCCAGTTCTTCTAAGGTTTGTAGGGATTAGGTTTAAGGTCTCTAAAATCTAGCATATGTTTCATTTGGTTATTTCTGTTTTTATTGAAAACCAAATGATCACCTTTATCTTCAGCTATCTATATATAGACTTTGTGTTTTGTTGATCCCTTCTCTATTATTTTCTAAATTGAAACACAAAATACACAAAAAATATGCATATTTCTATCGCAGAGATAAAACCAAAGTCTTTACATTGATAATAGAACACAACAAAAAACATAATAAAGCATACTCATATTTCAAATTCAAATACTACAAATATAAAACTATAAATAGCATATATGATAGTATTCTGCTACACACTCATATAATGTCATTATGCTTCCATTATTCTACTATTCTATCATCCCTTTACCTCTTGAAATAAGCAAATATCTCATTGGCCAAGCTCTCATGAAAGTTAGTGTAAGCATTCAATGGCTCAATAAAATCATCAAAATAGGGGGAGCATCCAAATTAGAGCAATTCATACTTGACTCCTCAAACTCATTCTTAAGAGGATCCAATCCTTGTTGACGAATCAAATTATGAAAGAGGCAACCAGCCATCACAATTCAATTATAAGTTTGAATAGGGTAGAATGAAGGACTTCTAAGTATATCCCAACATAATTTCAATATACTAAAGGAGCGCTCGATGACATTGTGGACCAATGCATGCCTTATATTAAAGCATTTGTGAAAATTTACAGTGAATCTTCCTTATCTACATTCACTTGAATGGTAACATTGTCCTTAATAGGGTGCAAGAATTCCCTCACAATTTGTGTATCCAACATCAACTATATAGTGCATCCTACATTTAAGTTTAACACTTGTTAGCGACATTAAACAATAATACATGATAAATCATTGTAATTATCAAACCTAGAGGCACTTTCAAGACTTTTTCCTCTTGTGAATTGAATCTCTTAAAACTCTCCCATCAATAGTTAAGCCTTCCCAACCAGTGAGGACATACATAAATATTGTATCAAGGAAGTAGACATCAAACCTTTTCTATTCCTATATCTTCCTTTTTTTACAATGGGGACTTTTGATTTAACATGTGTGCCATCAAGGGCACCTAAACAATTATGATGAAAAATAGTTAAATGGTTATATAAGTGCATTCAAATGAGTTATAATAATCATTAGTATAATTATATAATAAATGAAACTATAACTTGAACCTTAACCACTTCATGCATGTTGAATCCTCTATAATTGGTTGAGATTTGTTAAAGACCAAAATTAAAATGCTGACTTATGATTTTACTAGACCTTACAAAATAAAACTGTGTAATTTTATTCTTTTGATGATGCACATGGATGTGGAGAAACATTGCAAATTGTTCATCAACCAACATGTTTTTAGTAGGTTTAAGACTTGCTTTTATATCAAGCATGAGATATAGCTTGTTGACAAAGCCTTATTCATTCCAATTTGACTCAAACAAGTTATATTACTAATATAAATTATATTATGAAGGTGAAACCTCCTAGCATGAAATCCAATGTGTACGGCTTATGACTTATTTGTCATCATAGTAGAGCAATAACGATGCATATGTTGATAAAGCATTGGTTCTTAGCAAATAGAGCATGAAACCACCAAAGCAATAAATTCACAATTACTTGTCTTCTATCAAGATCCATTATGAATGTCAATATTTGCATATATTTAAGTAGTCATTTGTATTTTCCTTAGCACTAATAATGTGTATTTTGGGCATGTTTTGTGATATTTGGGCATTGAGGTTAGTCATAACATTAGTGAGGTAAGTGCATGTATGTGTGTTTTCATATGTGTATGCTTTGATCCCTTTGTTTCAATTGCAGATAGCTTGGAATCAACATTTCGTTTTGCTCATTTAATATTGTTCACCATAGTAAGCATGCATAACTCCGAAGAGCAAAAATGTGGCATACCATTAATGAAGGGCAATAACATTATTTCACCAAGTTATCTCCTCAACAAGTCAAGCAAGGCACTACCTAGGATTAATGAAGGGTAAGGTTGATATTTCCACATGTCCTCAAAAGCTTAAGGGATAGAATTGAGTACAATTCAAAACGGGAATAAATCCAAAGTATCATACCTTTCAATCCTTTAAGAATTAAATTCAATTATATATTTTCCTCAATTATATCAAAGAAAAACTAGGTGACAGCCAGCATCCCTCCAAAATTCAAGTACCAAATCATCATCTTTCTATTATCTTTTGTAAGAAATCATGCCACAGTCATCTTTCTATTCAAGAATTCAAATTCAAATAATTATCTCTCCAAGATCAAGCAATCAAAAGAGCCAAGAAGACACAAAAGATATTCAAGATCTAAATAAGAATTCAAAAGGAAGATAAAGATTCATTAAGGTAGAAGAGCAAGATTTAAATCATATTATCTTGATTATCTTCTTCTCTTTCAACATGACATTGATGCCTATAAAAGGGACCCCAAGACTTAATTCCAAGAGCATGACCACACACCTCATAGCACTCCTCTTTTCTTCTATCACCATGTGTGGTTAATCCTCCTCTTGAAGATGGATCTTGTTACTGGAATTCTTTGATCTTTATTTGGAAGTTGTTAGTTTGATTTTTCTCATTTATGTCTGACTACTACAAAAGGGACTTTTAACGACCATTTTTTTGGCCCTTTAGATGACTACTTTTAGGGGGATGTTTATGTGAGTGTCGTTGAAATGTCACGAAAAGACGACTGTTTTTAAACAGTCATATTATTAGAGTTACAATGATTGTTATACAAATAACAATCATTGTATCTTAGCTGTTTTTTTACGTTTTACTCATTATTACAACCAGCAATGCCATTGGAAAAGCACTAACCCAGACAATTACATTTTGAATCTTTAAAGTGGGCAAGTAATTGGTAGGTTACACAGGAATGAATAACCCTTCCTTTTCATCATCTCCTTTCATCATCTACAAAGTTACATTGTCCCTAAAATCTATCTCCTTTCATCATCTACAACCTCAAGACTAATAGTGATTGAAGATCAAAGGCTCCTGAAACCTCAATGCTCGATGAACCTATACTAATGAATTCTCTAACCTGTACATTGCTATCTTTAAACAAAAAAACTAGATCCACGAACCATTTTCCTATGTTTAAACTCTGTAGCTTCCCCTATTACTTCATGGAAGGGAAAAGCACATGTTAAATTTTCTATCATGATATATAGCACATATATCATCATAACATCATTTCAATATGAAAACTTCAACTTTCAATGTAAAATCATGACAATCATATGGCAAAAGAGATTATGACATGCTTCCATGAAATCCCTATGCTTCATCATCATTTCCCAAAGTGTTCTCTATAAAGCATAATGCCTTAACAAATTCAAAGTACACATAAATAAGAAACTAGGAAAATTATTCGAATATGCAAACTTATATAGAACTATACAAAACCACTGCAATATGTAAAAAAGCCTCTACACATCATCACCCCTCTATATGTTATAGAAGATGTCCTAACAAAAGGTCTCGGATCATTAATGTCTTCGATTGTGTAGGGGTACTGATTACCAAAAATCTATGAGTAAAATGGAGAATATGTTAACATAAAACATATATAGTATAACATAGAAGCCACACTCAGTTTTCCCTGCTTGCCAAGGATGCTATACATCAAAAGCAAATTGTAAAAAAGAATAAAGGCCTATGTAAAGCAATAGTCAATCAAAGAACTTGAATGTAAAGAACTTACGTTTGGTTGGAACTACTTTGTCATACCACCTTTACCTTCATGCTTGCCACCCATTAAATAATATTTCTTCAGTGCACTGTAATAATTAAAATGATAAACAGAAGATATTAAAACAATTGAGTAAAATAAAAAATTAATGACTAACAAATAAATTTACTTACGTGTTAAAAATGCTTTTGATATCTACGTCTGGCTTGCGATCCAATGAGTCAAACCAAAAGATGATGTTGATTGAGGGACAAGGAACACAAAGACTCCAATGATAACTATAATCACATGCATATATAGATTAAAATAAGGTTAGATAACATGTACTGTTTAGGAAAGTGAACGTGTATAAATATATTAAATAAAGTTACTTTCCCTTCAACAATTAGTACTAGATAATAAGGCAGCTAAGTCTCGCCTATTGTATAGCCTACATAGCTCATCTGATCTTCTAACCTTTGGTTATTATGCCATGACGTATTGCCAAGACATAAGAAGCCATATGTAGTGTTGAGCTCTCGTTCGACACATAATTTGTGGAAGCAACTACTACAGAATTGAAATGAGAAATGACTCCGTAAATGTAGAAATCTAAAACTTCTAAATATCAACGCATTAATTATAGTTAAAATTATAACTAAACTCGCATAATTGCATATGTGACCCATCCTATGTCTATCTCCTCCAAAGATAGGAACTCTCTAATATCTTTGTTATCAAGTCCATAATTATACAAGATCCTGTGACCCACAATCCCACAAGGCATCTGCAAGTCGACCTTGTTAGTGTCTTGATGAATATTTTGCAGTTGTGCCAATAAGGGAAATTTTGTAGCATCATCTTTTTCCTAGTAACTCATAACATACTATCTGTTGTTCTTTGTTTTCTTTCTTGCTTTGTCCACCTTGATAGTTTTTGAAATTCTTTTAACTCTTCTGTAAAACCTCTTGAATTTTTTCACGATCATTCCCATTTCATCATCATTAGGGACATCTTCATTTTCAAAAGATTCTTCTTCTTCTTTGATAGCTTTAAGTGCAACTCCCTTTTTCTTTTTATCATCGAATTCTTCAAGTTCCTTTTTGAATCTCAACTTACCTTCATACTCGGAAAGACTTCCAAAGAGAGCAGCTACGGATCTTATAGATTCTCCTTTGGCTTCTTCGATAGCTGTCACCTTCACTTCCCATTCTTTCGTAAGAATATTAAGAATCTTTCTTACCTGGGAATTTTGATCAAACGACTTTCCAAGAGCAGATAATTGATTAACAAGATGAGTATACCTAAGTTCAAATTCTGATATACCTTCTCCAGGATTCATACGAAATAAATCATATTCTGTAATTAGAGTATTAATTCTATTTTCTTTGATCCCAGATGTACCTTCGTGAGCAATTTCAAGAGCATCCCACATATCTTTGGCAGTTGGTAAAGTACATATATGAAAGTATTCTTTTTGACTAAGAGCACTCTGTATCATTAAAATAGCTTTACTATTTAATGTTACTAACCTTTTATCATTCTCGTCAAACTCCTCTGGACTCTTCTTAACAACTCTATCTTCGATTTTCTTCATTGGAACATAGTCACCATCTTGTATTACATTCCATAAACCGTACTCATTAGCCATCACGAACACTCTGAATTTAGCTTTCCAGAAAGAAACATGTTCTCCAGCAAAACCAGGAGGTCTAGTGATTGAAGCTCCATCGGGAAGGATATTTTCACCCCTTGTTGCCATTTATCTGATCCTTCTCAAGCTGTTATGCTCTTCGGAGAAGACCTTGCTCTAATACCAAATGAAAGAGGCAAGCTTCACCCAAGAGGGGGTGGATTGGGTGATGTTATAAATTTTTCGCTTGATGTGGAGATATGAAAAATATAGTAGATAGAGTAGAGTTGAGAAGATTTGAACACAGAGAGTTATACTGGTTCGGCCTAACAACTAGGCCTACGTCCAGTCCTCAGAGATCAAGACCTACTGAGATTTTCACTATACCTCCAAGATTCAATGGGCTCTCAGAACGCCACACAACAACAATTGTCCTTGAAAGGACTACGAGCAGAAATATTCTCTCACTAAGAAATTTCTCTCCCCCTTACGACAAGTCTTACGTGCAGAAAAATAACCTATGACCCTTCTCACTTGCTTATGTATACAAGACTTATGAGTAAAAGGTTTAACAAGGAATTCTCTCAACTGCTTCTCTCATAAGGAAATCTACCCTCTCAAGGTCCCAATACCTTGAGATCAAATAAGCATAAAGTTTGAGTTGAATGAAGACTCTCTTACAGAGTAAATAAATAAACACTAAAGAACAATGTGTATACAGAGAATAATTTGTGAATAACAGAGACTTGTGAATAAGCTTGTGAATTCTTGTGCTTCGTTGTTTTTGACGATCTCTGAATCTCTGTATTTATAGGTGTTCAGTTTTTGCCCGTTTGAGTAATCATCATTTGAGGAGCGGGGCTTTGCAACTGTAGAATGGCATGCGTACGTTTGAAAACTTCTAATGTAGTAGGTGTGTGTTTTTCGTAACGTTGTCTGCCGTTGTTTGACTTTCCTTCATGTCTATTTATTTCAACGTTCATCCTCCTGTATCACACTTATAATATATTTAAAATGATGTTAGACAATGATAATAAGTAATGATGATATGTATAATTAACAATAAACCATATTCGGATTGAACGTTGTGAGACTTGGTATTTTGGTGATCTGGCAGAGCATCAGTCGAGCATGAAAAGGCTCACTCGAGTGATCTTCCTATTTTCCTCTTTGTGCTTCAGTTATCGGGTTGTGCTTGCATAGAATTTTAGAGAGACAGAATTCTCACTAGCGAGTGATGTGGGGTCTCACTCGAGCACAACTACTCCTGCTCGAGTGATATTGCATTTTCCACTGGGAGTGTCTTCTCGGGTCATCACTCGCATATCATTTTAGCAAGAGTGAGATTTTGTACTCGCGGGTGATATGGTCCCTCACTTGAGTACACACACTCCTGCTCGAGTGAGACGCATATTCTCAAGGAATATGCTCTCAATACCAACACTCTCATCAGAATTTGAGAGGGATAAATTTGTCACTCGCAGGTGATGTGGGCCCTCACTCGAGCACACAGACTCCTGCTCGAGTGAGAAGAATATTCTCAAGAAATATACCATTTATACAAGCACTCACATCAGATTTGGAGAGGGATAGATTTTACACTCGCAAGTGCTGATGTGTCACTCGAGCATATGAGGTTGTGCTCGAGCACACTTGCTCTTCTCTGAACTTCTTGACTCTCGGCCAAACACTCGCAGTCTCTTGCTCGAGTACTGAACACTCATGCTCGAGCATTGATGTCTCTGCTCGAATGCATCAAGGAAGAATTGATAATACTTGCTCTCGGCCAAGCACTCGCGGACCTTCACTAGCATGTGCTCGAGTGAATCAGTGAACATAACTGTGGCATGCCTCTCGGGTGAACACTTTCTGGCCTTTACTCGCACCTGCTCGAGCACAGAAGGGATCTATGCTGGAGTGCAAAGCTCATGCTCGAGCACTCCAGTTTAATTTGATAGCAGATACCAGAAAACATTGCTATATGCATTTGGTAACTTTGTAAACTTTTCTTAAACTTATAAAAACATGATTTGCACACAATTGACTTTTTGTTATCATCAAAACTTGGGATCTAACATATTCAAGTGCATATTTTCATAAGTTATGTACAATATTTCTGCATGCCCACTGAACTGTGTGCAAACACTCTGAAAAATGTGGAGATAACATAAGGGCCTTACACAAAGTTTTGTTCAAACATATCCCACAAGGTAAAATTGGTTAGAAGAAAAGGGAACATACTAGATCTAACATAATTCTAGGTTATGGAGTTTTCTAAAAACTCCCACAGCAATATCGATGGGGAAGATGACTAGAAATTACATTGCCTAGAGTCTGCGAGGTATTAGCTCAAGAAGGTCATCCTTAGCTGTAAAAATTCAAACTACAAGGTAACAAGAAACCAAATCAAATAATGACCATTTGCTCTAGTGGAAAAATGGCTTTTTAGACTAGTTAAAATTGACCTTTTAGACTGATTTTAGATCTAATTTTGATACAGCCAGTCTTAAAAGTATGTCACTTTTAAGACCAGTTTGGTAACCGGTCTTAAAAGTTTAACTTTTAAAACCGGTTGTATTAATAACCGGTCTTAAAGTAACAATTTTAAGACCGGTTGTCATAAGCACCGGTCTTAAAAGGCCTCTTTTGTGAAGCAAATTACATAACATTTTTAAGACGGGTTATAATTATAACCGGTCTTAAAAGTGTTATATTTTTTAATTGTGTGTGATTAGGTTAGTTACTAGAACGCATCCTAGAATTGCTACCTCCAATGCCATACTTATTAAGTACCATATGGTGTTCAGTTTGCTTCCACTTACCATGTCCTTTTACTTTAACCTTCCACTTACCATTTCCTTTTGTTTTAACCTTCTCATTGAATTGGGAACTTGTAACATGTCATATATCCTCATGTATAATGTTTTGTTTAAAACCATCATATATATATGCATAAATGAATTCAACCATGTCATATTATGCAACCAACAAGTCAATTCATCAAAATATACAAAAACCATGTTAAAACCAACAAACATGTCAAATCATGCAACCAACAATATTTGCAACCAACCAACACGCCAATTCATCAATATATATAAAAAAATTCCTCAGTTTTACAAGAACTAACTGTTGTAAAAGTTCATAAATGAATTTAGCACAATAATTACGAATGTGTTCAATATCTTCTTCTGGAAAGGGGTCAGCAAGTTTAAACATCTGAAACACCAAAGCTAGGCAAAACATTAACTTCACTTAAAATAAATAAAAGTAATACAAAATTTTTGAAATATATATACATTTACCTCTTCAGTAAGTTTTGTTGTGCCTAGGGTAATAATATTATACACCCACACAAGTTGGACCCCCGTGGTTGCCTACGGGTTTGAAAAATAATATGATATCATTAAAACAAGTATAAAATTAAAGCATGACTTATTATTGAATACATTCTTAAAAAAACCAATATGTAACTAACCTTTGGCAAGATCCATGTAGGGTCTTTTACCTCACGCATAGGCCTGCCACAAGCAGTGTGTTGGAATGTCCGCATAGCCCTATATCATCAAAATCACAAAGGTTACTTATTTTACACAATTTCCATAAATTTTGCACACGAAAGGTAATTAATAATACAAGAAAACTTATGCGTTCAAGCTCTTCTTCAATTCACTAGTTGGCTTGCTGAGGTGGAGGGAGCATAAGAGGATGACAGAATAACTCTTCTTGCACAAAAATAGCCAATTGCCAATGTTCACTGAAAAAAGGGAAAACTTTTAAGCAAATATAAAACATTATGTATATTATAAAATATAAATTTGTTTCTTACCCATGCAAATATGGAGCCAAGAAACACTCAATTGAGGTTTCACTAACCCTATGTGATAAGTATCTGTGTCTGATAGAAGCAGTAGTCTCTTTGTCGCAGAGTTGAACTGGGCATAAGAGTCCAAATTTATTGGTTTTCTCAGAGACAACCAACCTACGATGCATGAGCCTACAATAATTCAAGCAGGGACATTAAATCAAAGTTTAACGGTGTAAAATTTGTAAAATATTAACTTCTAATTTGAGAAGATACTTACATCAAAAAGAGCTGGACAATCGAAATTGTAAGCTGTTGTAGAGGAGCTACCAGAGACATTAAATCATCCCTCTCAAGATAGCATTGCGCCCCTGACTTGCCAACAGCTGACTCAGTAGACCAATCTCTTGTTGCAAAGGACGTATCATATGCCATCAGAAACACTTGTTGCATGACATTCAATAGAGGCCGTGAAACATCTTGAGTAGAGGGAGGTGGAGGTAGAGGTGGAAATAGAGGTGGCAAGGATTCCTCAGCTCGATCAGAAACAAGGTTCTTTAGCCACAAGATGAAAGAGTTGATGACATCACCCACAACCTTGAAGTTATCAACAGGGATAGGGAGAGGTGCATCTGCAACGATCACCTCTTCAACTGCCACTCTGACTTGATCATCCTTTATTTCTTAGTGGTGGATAGTTGATCCCAAGTTGTGCACGCTCCCTCGTGCAACCAATCATCTCAAAGGATCCTCCACAAACATGTCACAAGGCTCACCAATTTCTTTTTCAAGACCCTCTGATGACTGACCAATGCAACTCCCTTTAGTGCTATGTTTAGGGTTTAGGGAATGAGCTTGTGGAGCACTAGTATATGCTTGTCTTGTGCTCGTCATAATCATCCATTCCTCCTTCATCTTGCTAAACTTTTCTTCAAATTGTGCATCAAATGATGCTTCTGCCTCGGCCCTAGCTTCCTCCCTCACGGTGGCCAATATACGCTCCATCTCCTCCCTAGTCATCATACTACTTGAGGAATGGCGTGGGGGTGCTCCAAAGTAATCCCTTATGCCTACCCCTCCTCCAATCCCCCTGACACAGCCAGGATGCTCAGGTTTTCCTATAGCTACGGTCAGGATGTCATTCCTGCCATCCGACCTAAACGATCCCTCGGCTTGTTTTGTTTAAAGTTCCTCCTATAAGACACAAATGACAAATGTTAGTAATGAAATTTGCTTACTAAATAATTAATAACAATAAGTCAACAACAATACTTACAATTTTCTCACCGACTATACGAGATTGTTCACTCATATAAGACCCGCTCCTCTTTTGGTGAGCAAACAACTACTTCTCTTCATGACGTATCAGAGATAGTGGAGAAAGAAGAATATAAGGATCAGATTGAGCTGCTTCATCCAATATACGCCGTTTGGTTGCCAACAAGTCTTTTTCGACCTTTGCATAACCCCCACGAGACATTGTATGGGGGCAATCATTCTTTCTACCACTCTCTTGGGCCTTTTTCCTTTTTTCCTACGAATAAGAAATCAAAATTAAGTCATTGTAAATCAATAAAGACAATTCATAATTCATAAGCAAATTAAATGCAAAATAAGTCAACTCACCAATGCTTCTGGAGTAGTTCGAAGCTGTCTAAATTCTTGCCAAGTCTGTTTGTCAATAAAAGAATACTGATCGCACGGATTAGGACAAGGCTAACCTTCTTCCACCTCGATATGCACGTAATTGTTGGCTAGATTTGTCTTAAACTTCCTCCAGTATTCATCACAACATGTCATTGTCTTGTCATACAATACTTCAGTCTTAGGAATGTCGTAAGTGAGCTGGATAGTTTCCCAAATATGTTGCTTCACACTTTTATCCACATTTCTCTAGTGCTCTATCAAGATGCTATGCTTGTTGTGTGCTACGAGGCCGACAAAACTCCTATACTGGCTTGTATTAGACCCGATTGGTTTCCAATAACTATCAAACTCAATCGGAATCTTTTCCCTGGTATTTTGATTGAGAGGAATGTCTCTCAATTGGGTGGCTCTCCTACTCCTTCGTCTAGGCTAGTTACGTGGTTCACTGTTTTCCTTGCTAGGAGCATTACTAGGCTTGCTTTGATTTGGATTATTTGGATCAGGAGTACCCTCACTAGGATGACTCATTGTCTAAAAACCACTTTAAGGACACTATTTAAGGATAGCTAGTGATGGTTTAAGGAAATTTTGCTACACGGCACTATCTACAAAGGCATCGTTTAAAAGCAATTCCCAAGTTATGCAAACATGAACAAATAATTAATTGCAATGTACAAGTTGAACATACATGCAAAAATAGGAGGCAATGTCAGCACAAGTTGAACAAAGTTGAACATAAATGCATTAGGAGGCAGACTCAGAAGCAAAAATAGGAGGCATGTTTGAACAAGTTGAACAAACATAAATGTATTAGGAGGCAAACTCAGAAACAACACCAAAGTTCATATCAAGCAATATCAGCACTACCTTATCCAGAGTTTTACTATATTGAACATGCAAAAATACAGAACCAAAATTGAACCCTTTTCATACACAACCAAAATAAACCCAGGTTTACAGAAGCATAAGGACATTAACCTCGGACATACATGCATTATGTAAAACTCTTTAGAATAATTAACGGTACCTTCAAACTTTGCTCGATGATCCTCTTCTTTCTCTGGATTTGAACAGTCTTTGGCCACTTTACGATTCGAGTAAGGTTTCTCTTAGGAGGCAATGGACGGTTCTGAAAAGTAGGTTGATGACTTGCTGCAAGAATCAAACAAAGAAAATGGAGGCCAAGTCATCTCACAATTTCAATGAAATACCCAAAAACAAAACCATTAATTAAATTAAATGACTGGCAACTGAAACACAAACTTGACAATAAAAATGAGGTTGAGAAAGAAACCAATCGGAGGGAACAAATGACGATAGCCTTATGGCAATGCATTCAACCGTAAATCTTTGTTGACGGCAGCAAAGTTAAGGACGGAGGATAGAAGGGGAAAGGACAAGCTATAGCGAACCGATGGAGGGGTTTTGCTGATGTGCTTGAGTCTCAAATTTTAGAGTTAAAATTAGGCGCGTTTTGAAATTCAAGTCAGCTTTAAGACCCGTTGTAATTAACAACCGGTCTTAAAAGTAATATATAAGACCGGTTTTAATTAGAAACCGATCTTAAAATTAATATTTAAGAATAACCGGTCTTAAAAAGTTT
Source organism: Inga laurina (assembly GCA_963855925.1). NCBI lineage: Eukaryota > Viridiplantae > Streptophyta > Magnoliopsida > Fabales > Fabaceae > Inga > Inga laurina. The sequence continues at coordinate 27,927,357 of OY979702.1, read as the reverse complement.
CTATTTTTAAGACCGGTTATTAAATAATAACCAATCTTAAAGTTTTAATATTTAAGACCGGTTTTCATGTACAGTAGGTCTTGAAAATAATAACGATTTTATTTTTTTAAATTGTCTTTAATTCAGATAATATTTTCTAGGCCAGTTATATTTAGAACCGGTCTAGAAAATATATTACATGTATTTATTTTTTAATTGTATATATTTTAAGACCGGTTATATTCATAACCGGTCGTAAAAAATACTTTTAAGACCGGTTATATTTAATATTTATAAATATAACCAGTCTTAATATTTCATCATAATTACAAAAATGTCACCGGTCATATTTTTAAGACCTTATCCGATATAACTGATCTAAATATTCCGATCTAAAAACCCTACTAGTGCTGACTACAAAAAAAAAACCCAGCTCATAAGTTCCTCAGAAGTCTTGTGAGTTATTACGATCAAAGAACGAGTCCAGATCTCAGAATTTACTTTAACAGAGCATTAGACTAAGCTTGCCTAATGTCCCTTTATAATCAATTTAGGATTCCAATCCTTAGAAACCAATGATTTAAAAAAGTGTTAAGGTACAAAAATACACATGAGATTTTTTTCAAAGTGCCCCCAACACTAAATTCTTTTTTTGAGGAGCAAAACTAAACATGAATTTTAAAAACTGGGGCAAAAGTAACAATGACCGTTAAATCTAACTTTATATGCAACACACGTATGACCTATATAGATATAATATTTTAGCATTGGTGCATGAGCAAGACATTGGGATTTTTCATGTTTTGTATTGGGAGTTGTTTTTGCAATTGTGGGCGACAACAGTTTGGGTCAGTGTAAATGGCTGCGTAACATTTAATGACATACATGTTTTTCAACGAGAGTCATGATTTTTCTGATGGTTTTTCAATTGGAGTGTTGAGCCATGATATTTATTTTGGTTACTCTTCATTTGTTATTTCGTTTTCTCTTGAAGCTCTCTCTCTATTTGTTTGATCTCCTTCTGTTCGCCAAAAATTTCCCCATTTACTTCCATTCATCCATTCTTTAAGGTTAACAATGGTTGATCCATGGTTAGGATTGATGATAGTAATCCAACATCTGATGCGTGGAAGGTGTTCATTATAATCGACAAGCAGTTTCATCAAACGGATTTTGACGTTTTCAACCATAACAACATATATTATATGAGAGTTATCAGCATAAACATCTTGATGTTTAACGAGGAGGTAGATTTTAAACTTATACTGAATTTTAGTCGTAATTTCTATTCTGTTTATATTATTATGTAGTTTTGACTACTGAGGGAATATACGTTTCTAACCATACTCATATTTTAAAATAAGGGAATATATGTATTTAGGCTCTTGTGAAAATCCAGGCTCTAGGGGTGCAACTAGGAGAATCAGTTTTCGTGCAGTATGCGGTTTTATGTTATTACAGGAACTATGGTTAGAATCAAACGTTGGAATATTGAAGCAAGTATTCTGTTTTATATGCTATTTTTTAGCACTCAATTAAAGTTAATACAATTTTTTTTTTAGGTGGCCCATACATAACATCTTTCTGTGATATAACAAGAGTTTTTTTTGGGTCCTTAGCTAAGATAGATGATTTGTTGTGTGCGAATGTTTACTTTGTTTAGTTGTTAGTTTTTTTTTTTTTTTCAATTTTAAACATATTTGTAGTAACTGAGGTGATGTCATATGTGCTTGGTTTTTCCCCTGTGATGAATGCCTTATGTTCGTGAACAATATTGGCCTCTGTTCTTTCTTTTTTTCTTTTTAATGAATGAAGACGGTGTTTATATTGACAAGGAGACAAAGAGTATGGTGTTTAATATGAAGCATGGGAATTCATGAAGGCAAATAATGGCATCAAACTTTGAATTTATAGGTCTACAGTATATTTGATCTTCGTAGCTGTGTAGTTATAGTGGGGTTTATTTGTTCAATAATGTGTGTGTATGCGTGTGTTTGTCTTTTTTACCCACTATTTGCAAAACTTTGATAAAGCTGTCTTATGTCTGAGCTTAAGAAAACAAATTGAGGAGCTCATTATCAACGTATGAAAGCAGTGATCAAGTGAATGAAAGCAGTGATCAAGTGAAGGAATTTGGAAATTAGTCCATAAAAGAAGTAGATTGGGGCAGTTAAGGAATTTGTTTGTGAAGCTTCACTACTACAGAAAACACAAGCTGTGACGTAATCTAAAAAACACTATGGTGCTTGAAAAGCGACATAGCTCTCAACGCCATTAAAACCAAATATGGCGCTTCTTGAATATATGGAAGCGTCATAGATTGATTATTTAATATTTTTTTTAATTATAAAGCTATGGCCCTTTTCTGGGGGAAGTGGCATAGGAAATTGGCATTTCTTGTGGCGCTTTACCAGGAAAGCATCATATGAAGTCTTTTTTTAAAAAAAACTATAATTATTTTATTTTCATGATGTAAACCTCCGTTTACAATCCAAAATTCATAACAATTTATATAATACAATCCACAATAAAATGAAATAATATAGCACATATCTTTTGCAATATTGCGTTTTTATGTATCAAGCATAAAAGAACTCTAGCATTTAGCTTGCTTAAACTTGAGCTATACATATTACTTCTACGGAGGATTAAACTAAATATTATTATATATGTAAGCTTAAAAATTAAAAAATTTACAATATATAAGAAGTTCAAGAAGATAGAATTGAAACTTCAAATCAATACCTGAAAAAAAATTATAAGCACACATGTAAGATTCATAAGAGATTTTAACTAAAAAATATGTGGACCAAATGTTGAAAAAAAAAACTTACACGCTAGGGAGCTTCTGAAGGAGGCCAAGACAAGAAGAAAAAAAAACACATGAGAAAGGAAGCTATGTATTGCAATTGAGATCCAAGAAATGGAGGAGCTAGAAGGAACGCGGGAAAATGAAAATGGCGGGCTATGAAAATTATATAGCAACATGGTGAGAGAAGTTATGACACTTTCTCAAGGGATTGCCATTAAAGGCATATTAAAGGCACTATTGTTACTTCTTTTTTTAATACAGAAGCTTTCGTCAATTGGCTTTATAGTTTTTTTTTTCAAGTTTAAACTCTATCATAAATCTTAACTTATAGTTTTATGTGTGCTTATAATTTTTTTCTAGGTATTTGCTTGAAGTTACAACTATGTCTTAAATTCCTATGCATTATAAGTTTCTTAATTTTTAAGCTTACAAATATAATTTTATTAGGTGTTGCTTTTTTAATTTGCTTAATGTCTTTTATATTTAACTTATTACTTAAAATTATTTTTTTAAGAAAAAATATTTTCTATATGCCTACCTACTTGAAAAAACATTGAAAAAGTCTTACAAAAAATAAACATTGAAAAATGTGGATTAAGAGCCTTTAATGGCACTTCCTTAAGAAAGTTTCATAAATGCTATTAAACCTTTAATGGCACTTCCTTGAGAAAGTGTCATTAAAGGTTTAATACACCTTTTGTAATTTTCTTTTACGGTAAGATTTTTTTTTTTTGTAAGACTTTTTCAACGTTTTCTCAAGCAAATGGATATATAGAAAATATTTTTTTAAAACAATAATTTTAAGTAATAAGTTAAATATAAAAGATATTAAGCAAATTAAACAAGTAATAACTAACAAAATTATATTTATAAGCTTAAAAATTAAAAAACTTATAATGCATAGGAAATTTAAGAGAAAAATTGTAACTTCAAGCAAATATCTAAAAAAAAAATTATAAACACACATAAAATTATAAGTTAAGATTCATGACATATTTTAAACTTTAAAAAAAAAAACCATAATGCCAATTGACAAAAGCTTATGTATTAAAAAAAAAGACTTAAAGTCATACAAACAATAGTGCCTTTAATTGCGCTTTCTAAAGGGAGCGCCATTAAAGGCATATAATTATGTGCCTTTAATGGAACTCCCTTGAGAAAGCGCCATTAAAGGCTTAATACACATTTTTCAAAGTTTTTTTTTCGGTGAGACTTTTTCAACGTTTTCTCAAGCAAGTAGGTATATATAAAATATTTTTTAAAAAAAATAATTTTAAGTAATAAGTTAGATATAAAAGGCATTGAACAAATTAAACAACAACTAATAAAGTTATATTTGTAAGCTTAAAAATTAAAAAAACTTATAATGCATAAGAAGTTTAAGAGAAAGTTGTAACTTCAAGCAAATAACTAAAAAAATAATAAACACATATAAAACTATAAGTTAAGATTCATGACAAATTTTAAACTTAAAAAAATCATAGTGTCAAATAACGAAAGCTTTTGTATTTAAAAAAAAGACTTATAGCCGTGCAAATAATAGTGCCTTTAATGGCAGTGGCACTCCCTTGAGGAAGTGCCATTAAAGGCATATAATTATATGTATTTAATGGCACTCCTTTGAGAATGTGCCATTAAAGGATTAATACACCTTTTTCAACTTTTTTTTTCATAAGACTTTTTCAACGTTTTCTCAAGCAAGTAGGCATAGAAAAAATATTTATTTAAAAAAATAATTTTAAGTAATAAGTTAAATATAAAAGACATTGAACAAATTAAACAAGTAACAACTAATAAAATTATATTTATAAGCTTAAAAATCAAAAAACTTATAATGCATAGGAAGTTTAAGAGAAAGTTGTAACTTCAAGCAAATACCTGGAAAAAAAATTATAAAGACACATAAAACTATAAGTTAATATTCATGACAAATTTTAAACTTAAAAAAAACATAGTACCAATTGACAAAAGCTTCTGTATTAAAAAAACATTTACAGTCAGACTTATATTTTCCTGCAAACAATAGTGCATTTATTATGAGACGAGATATTGGAATTTAATAAGTATTAAATAACCCCTTGTAGGGCTCTTGATCAGGAAAGCGTCTTAGCTTTTTGATACTTTGTATGACGCTTTCTTGGGAAAGCACCATACATGGGGAGTAATCTGAAGTGGGCAATCCCAATTGGTCACGAGAAGGCGTAAAGTATGCTATTTCGTCTCATTCAGAATCTCAAGACTTCATGTCAACACGGAAATCATCCTGAAGATAAAAGAGGAAATAGAAAGGCTCCAAAATGCTAAATCCAAGAAAGTGCCATACAAGGGGAGTAATTTTGTTTTAAAAAAAAAATTAACCCCTTGTATGGCGCTTCCCTAGCCAAGTGCCATATAGGGTAAGCCAGCTACAGCGCTTTTTTGGTCAACTGCCATAGCTGCCACATGTTTTTTTTAAGAAAACATAGAGGTATCCTCCGGCGCTTGTTTGAAGAAGTGCCATAAGATTAGCACCGCTAAATCTATATTTTGTAGTAGTGCTTTATTTTATATGAGAGGGCTAAGTGAATTCTCCCGTGTAATGCATGGGTCTGGGAGTAAATGGGTGACCCTTGATTATGGATCTATAATAATTAAATTTAGATTGACATTACACATCAGTGATACATACATACATACATACATCACTACTAGAAAAAAAGGCAATAAAACCACCATATATAGACCTCTATAAGCGAAGATAGCTTAACAAGTATGACCAATGGCATTTTTGTAAATATTGATACAACTTAAAATCAATCGCACTTTCACATGGTCTAAATAATAATTTCTAGACCGGTTGTAATGTAATGCGGTGTCGATAAGTATTAAACATTAAGAAAAGTTTAAAACTTAAGTTCTTGTTAGACTGGACACTTATACATCCGGTGTAAATATCCTTTTAGATACCGTCACTTCTTTATAACTGGTCTTAAATATTTCAGACTCTTCATCTTCCAAAATAAACTTCCTAACTACACATCTCTTCAAAATCTGAGACTACTTCAATAAATGCAATTAATCTTTCTTCGTCTTGTATTTAAACTCCTCATTGCTTTCGTTTCTTCATTCAAATTCATCTCTTCTTCCTCTCGTATCTAGAATATAATTATGGTACGTGGGAGGGCTAATTCTATTTGTCCTCCTTTTCTTCCTCCTACTCCTCCATAGCCACCTCCTCAGCCACCTTCATCCAAGCAGCTTCTTCAGCAACTCCATGTAAGGATGGATCATATAGACAGACGCCTCAGAAGACTCATCGCTTTGCTCCATACTATCAACAACAAGCTCAACTTTGTGCTCGACGCCAATGATGTTGAGTACAATCTTTTAGATGACCCCGCCTCTTCTTCTTCCCCTTCTTCCACCTTTACCTCCGATGATAAGGAGGAAGAATGAGGGTTTTTTTATTATGTAAAATGTTTTTTAATCGATGTACTAGTGCTGCCCTTGATCGAGCATAAAAAATATATTATTAATGATAAAAATATTTTGATTTCTAATCCTCATCTTATTCAATTTTGATCATGATCACGTCTCTTTTATCTTTGTTCTAGTGCATTTTAAGTATATAATTTATAATATATATATATATATATATATTCAATTGAATTATCTTCATGTTAAATATATGATTTAATTATATTCAAACTAGTCATAGTAGCACAAGGTATAAATATGTTAATCTGAACCATCGTTTAACTCTTGGCTGATATAAATGTTGTTTATTTTTCTAACATTCACTTTTTATTTACACCAGATAAGATGAGCATCCGATTTTGTCATTATTATTTAGACCACATTTTAAATACGATCGGTGTAACTACATAACGTTTCAACTTCCAACGCCTATCATCATGTCTTGTCAATATCACCGAACTATCTTGCCAGCAGTCCCATTTATAAATACCAAAGTGTCTTTTGTTCCTAAGTTCAAATTTAAAAGTTCCTTTATACTTCTCTCTTTCTTGTTTGAATGGCAACACTTCGATTGATGCAAATGGTAGGATCAAAGAGTCAACGTTCCCCCTGCTCCCCTCCTGTGGCGATTCCTCTTCACAACCCCCTCCACCTTCAACATTGGAGGAAATTGCCAAGGCCATCTTTTGCCTCCAGGTCATTGTGTTGGAGGTAATGGCGAAGCAAGATCGCTTCTCTGAACTACTGGAGGAGGTAGCAGAGGTATTGAACGACATCACTGACCGTTTAGACTAAGTACGGCAAGTCTCCTGGAAAGATGATGATCTTCTGAATTTCTAAGTTTCAAGAACCCCCACTATTGTTATAATACATTGATGTTGTTGTTATTTTGTGGCCGATCATCATCATATATAATATTTTGATGTAATTTTGATTTTATGCAGGTATACTGCTACCTTTAGGCATCGATTAATGAAAAAGTTATGTCTTTTATGACTTTTGATATTTGTTGTTAATGATTATAATCATTTATCTTGGGTTATTAATCTATTTTGATCAAAAAGTTTCACCCTTTAGGTGAAACTTCTTGTTTCTAAAATTTTATCTATTCTAAAAATTACAGAATTTATATAAGATGATTTGAAAGACTGTGCCGTTATGAATTAAAAATGTTTTTAACATATTGACACCGGTCTTTAATGAGAACCAGTGTAGAAAAGGTTATGGACATTGGTCATTAATGAGAACCGATCTAAAAAGGACCGCCCTAAGTATATATAGTCACTTTCATGCTTAGTCCTCATCTTTATCATCTCTTAGCCCCATGCGCGCTCTCTTAATCTCTCCGTTACCTCTGTCCGTCATGATATCTCTCTTTCCACCATCGAGATGGCTTGGCATTTCTTTCCATTGGGCTCGCCCTCTCTGTCAGCGCCATTTTGCCCTCGTGTTTGATAAAAATCATTGTTTTTCATAAACTCTCAATAGATGTTTTGCTGTCACGTTTTGTTAGTATTCTCTTTCATTAATTTTGCTTACATAGAAGTTTTAATTGTTGTCTTTTACATACCCTCGATACTCCTTTCCCTTCTTTGTCAAAATCCTGATTACAAGTTCAGTTTTTTTCCTTACATCCACATAAATGAAAGTGTTCTACTTGATCGATATTATCTCTATTTGGCTGCAAAAAATATTTACAATTTTACATGAAAGTTTACATTTTTTCTGTTGGTTGTATATTATTTGTGGTTGTTGTAGTTATAGAAAAATTGATGCTTGCTCCTTTTCTTTCTTTTTAGAAACAATGATGCTTACGCCTTTCAAAAAATTTTTGTAATTTTGCATGCAGGTGACCTGTGATATACGTAGTGGTGTTGATTAGGGCATATGCCCGAATCACTTGGTTGTGACTAATTTAGGCCTACCAACACTGCCACATATGTCATAAGGTTCAACTTGCGATGGAAATTTGCACAAGACATGCATACATAGCATAGAGGCTGGATGAGCACCAAACATCCCATATATTCATGAGTTGAGAAGTGTCCAATATGTGATATGTGGTGGTGTGGGTAGGCCAGTTTATTCATGCTTGCTTTAAGTTCAATGTAGCTCATGAACATATGGTCTATACGTGATACATTGAATTTGAAGTAAGAAGTGATAATTCTGGCCAACGAACACTACCACACATAGCACAAATAGTAGCTGAGTGCTAAAGAGGCTAGTAATAACAACTTACAGTAATTCCAGTAATATGAAGAGTGCCAAGTTGAGTGGTTTTTTGTAGCTTTCAATTATGTTTTTTGTAGACATGTTTATCTGTTTATAGTGGATTTATGTTTAATATGCTTATTACTATTTTTTTTAAAGAGTAGAAAAGAGTATGAAGAGCGCCAAAAAGACATGTAAAGAGCTTTAAGTTGAGTTTTTTTGTAGCTATCACTTATGTTTTGGTACACATTTGAAGAGCATTAAACAATCTGATCTAATATATAACTATGTGTAATTATTAGCAGGAATTGGAAAACGAAAAAAAAAGCCTTCCTTCCACAGGTATGTTAATGGTGAATTCCTTGGTTTAGATTTTTTTCTACTAGCCGCATATTCTTTATGGTTGTTGTAGTTATTGTATGCAATTTTTGTCCATGGAATTTGTCATCGTTGGGATTGTGAAACTTATGATTATGACATTAACAAAATTTCATTGATCATTCTCATAATGGCAAGTTTTGCAAATCCAATCTTTAAGAATTCCATGGATAAAAGTTTGCATTCACTTAAACTAATCGAATCTTGTTTGCCATGTCTTTATTCTTTTCAAGTTTTTTTGTGTTTGGATGCCTGCTCCTTGAAAGGGCTTGGATGATTATTGATATTGATGGGAGTGTTGATTGTAATTTTAACCTCAACGTGTAAGAGCTGTAGATGCGTGATTTGTAATGCAAGTCATCCTTAGAGTCAAATGCGGCCATCCTTGGATTGGTTGCTAGTTTTACTAATCTTATGCCTTTTGGTTCTTTTGAGACTTCAGATAAATAATGGCTCTGCCCTACCTCAGTTTAATGTGATAAAGGTGGAGTATCTTATTAATGAAGCTAAGTACTAACATGGTTGATATACAAACTTGAAAAGCCATTATTACCATCTAGCTCATTGACACCATCATTCTTGTGTCCCTCAACATTATCATCTTGAAAAATCAAATTTGTTTCCACATTATTCGCACTATCTTGGTTGAGATGGAAATCAAAGTGAAGGCCAATAATAATGAGCTAACAACTAGGTGGAGTTACTAGTGACACGTTGATTATTAAGACATCTAAATTAGATAATGAAAAAGGTAGGGCCGGTAATCTCATCTTGGAAGGAAAAATTCATTGAACTGGATAACTTAGTGATGATTGGGCAAATCAACTTTTAAATGAGTAATGAATTGCTACAATCAACACTAGGTCATTTAGTGTTAGATCCCATGTTTTGATGATAACAAAAGAATGGTTTGAAAAGGAAATGTTTAATAATCAAGCTTGAACTAGAAATGACAGGAATGAGCTTTACTTAAGGTAAGCATGGAAGTAATGAAGAGAGGCCAAGAGATAATGCTGAGAAACTTGATTAACTTCAAGTTTCCTAAGGCATTACTCGAGTATGTACTCGAGTAATGAGATAAAACTTGAAGTAACCAGAGACAACTTCCAGTAACCAGGCAACTTTACTCGAGGAGATACTCGAGTAACCGTGTAAAAGTTTTCAGGATGCCATTGATACTCGAGGAGCTACTCGAGTAACCCTGTTTCTAAAAATATGCAGCTCTCGGCATTTAGTACTACTGCAACATTACTCGAGGAGCTACTCGAGTAATCATATGGAAAACTTCCAGTTGCCTTCAGGTTACCAACGATACTCGAGGCGCTACTCGAGTAACTCTGTTTCTGAAAAGATGGAGCTCTCGGCACTTTGTACCACTGCAACAATTTACTCGAGTATGTACTCGAGTAACTCACTAAGGTAAGTGAAAAACTTGAAGTTGGTACCCGAGTATGATAAGTTATTTGGAAGGTAAACCTCAAGTCACTACTCGAGTAAGCCATGTTCAGAAAGTACAGTTACTCAAGGTGATACCCGAGTAACCCATGCAAAAATGAATCAATTACTCCAGTCAGTACTCGAATAACATGGTAAGTGCTCTCGGCTTTGAAATTCTGCAACATTACTCGAGTAGGTACCCGAGTAACTCATAAAGTTGTGAGTGAATTACTCGAGTAGGTACCCGAGTAATATATAAAGTTGACAGTACATTACTCGAGTGTGTATCCGAGTAAATGATTTTTCCAAAGGTTTAAAATTAAGTTATTCCATGCACTACCCGAGTGTTCTTATTTTTATTCATTGACTTTCAGAATTCCCGAAGATACTCGAGTAGATACTCGAGTAACATTCAAGCAATACTCGAGGAGGTACTCGAGTAAGCTTGCCCAGAAATTCTGAAATCATTCAAACGTTCATAGATTTGTTTCCTATATGATTAACCTTTCATTGTATTAGTATTCTTAGTCTATTTACAGATAAACAATGAAGAAAACACTTCAAGAGATTGAAGTCAAAAGAAACGTTCAAATGCCAACCACCGCCAACGGATATTTTTCAAAAAACTTGAAAAGTCAATAGTGGCTGCGCACTCTCCAACGGACGAAAGAAAGTGTTCCAACGGTCATCACCAACATATCTATATATATGGGAACATCCAAACAGAGGAAAAACAACAAGCACACACACAAACGTATTATCAAGCTTATTGCTCTGTTTTCACATTGAAATCATATTTCTATGCTTCAGTGATCCTTATTCACTCTGTAAGAGAGATATTTCATTCAAACTCAATATTTGTTATTGAGATAACTTAAGGTTGTGGAACCTTGAGTTGGGATTGAATTGCAACTTGTAAGGGGGAGCGAGTGTCCAGGTATAGGAACTTGCTTGTACTGAGGTGCCAAGAACCCACTGAATCTTGGAAGTTATAGTGAAACTCTCAGAGAAGATCTGAGGACTGGACGTAGGTCAAAGTGGTTGTGACTGAACCAGTATAACTCCTGGTGCACACTTCGGTGATATTTCTCCTTACTCATTACTGTTTTTAATTCCTCTGCTAAAGTTTTATATTTCCGACGAAATTTTAGTATCACCCAATTCACCCCCCCTCTTGGGTGAAACGCTTGTTCTAACATTTTGTATCAGAGCGTAGGTCTTCTTGTTAAGGTATAACAACCTAAGAAGGATCCAATGGCAAGCATGGGTGAAGGAATTCTTCCCGACGGAGCATCCATCACTAGACCTCCCGGTTTCAGTGGAGAACATTTTTCATTTTGGAAAGCAAAATTCAGAGTGTTCGTGATGGCTACCGAATATGGGCTATGGGATGTAATTGAGAGTGGAAATTATCAACCTACAAAGATTGTAGATTCTCAGAAAATTCCCAAGACACCAGCGGAATATGATGAGAATGACAAGAAACTTATCACTCTTAACAGCAAGGCAATTCTGATGTTACAAAGTGCCTTAAGCCAAAGTGAATACTTCAGAATCTGCACACTTCCAACAGCAAAGGAAATGTGGGAAGCTCTGGAAATAGCTCATGAAGGGACTTCGGGAATAAAGGAGAATCGCATCAACACCTTGGTCACTGAATTCGATCTACTTCGAATGAAATCAGGTGAATCAATTTCTGAATTTGAACTTAGATATACTCATCTTGTTAATCAACTTGCAGCACTTGGGAAATCTTATGATCAACATACCCAAGTACGAAAGATTTTGAATATTCTTTCTAAAGAATGGGAGGCCAAAGTCACTGCGATAGAAGAAGCAAAAGGAGAATCAATGAGATCAGTTGCTTCTCTATTTGGAAGTCTTTCTGAATATGAAAGCAAACTAAAGTTCAAACGGGAACTAGATGACATCGGTGACAAGAAAAAGAAGGGTCTAGCACTAAAAGCAAAAGAAGAAAATCAAGATGAGAATGAAGAGTTTGACGATGACGAAATGGGCCTAATCATAAAACGATTCAGAAAGTTCTACAAGAAAGGACAAGGATTCAAACACTTTCAAAAAGGTGGAACTAGCAACAAAGATCACATCATTTGCTACGAATGTGGAAAACCAGGACATATCAAATCAGAATGTCCAGAACTGAATCAAAAGAGCAAAGAAAAGAGAAAAGGCAAATTCTTCAACAAAAAGAAGGCCTTTGTATCCGCTATATGGGGTGATAGCTCTTCTGACGAAGAAAGTGATGAGGAAGAAGTAGCTAATATATGCCTCGTTGCTCAAGAAGAAACAGAAAGAGAGGTAAATGATTCTGAACCTACCTATGATGAATTACTTTCCGAATATAATGCTTTGCATTCTGAATTCATCAAAGTAGTTAAAGAATTGATTGTTTACAAAAAGAAAAACAAAGCTCTTGAAACTGAACTTAAAGAAAAGGATTGTGAAAATTGTTCATCTTTGAAAAAGAAAAACATTGATCTCACAAAAACTCTTGAAAAATTTACACAAGGTAGTGAGATGCTAAATGTTATTTTAAAAGCTCAACGATTTGTAAATGATCGATCTGGAATTGGATACGATCCAAAATCAGATAAAAGGAAAGGTAGAAAGAAAGCAGGGGGTAAGTCATATTTGAATTATTTCCAGCATTCTGTGCATACATCAAATCCTTTTGCATTTTGTAACTACTGTAATAGAAAAGGCCATCATACTTCTTCATGCATTCATAAGAAGAAAGGAACGATAGGAACCTACAAATGGGTACCTAAAGGTTCATATATCCAGAAAATTATTTGTACTAATCCAAAAGGACCCAAAAAGATGTGGGTACCTAAGACTTAGTCATTCGATTGCAGGAATGTCTCAAAGCATCCAAAAATAACAAGTGGTATATTGATAGTGGATGCTCTAGACATATGACCGGTGATTTCGAAAGTTTTACCAAATTGCAACCTAAAGAAGATGGAGAGGTAAAATTTGGAGGAAATCAAACCGGAAGAATAGCAGGAATTGGTGAAATCCAAAATGACAAAGGAATACAAGTCAAAGATGTATATTATGTTGAAGGCTTGTGTCATAATTTGCTGAGCGTAAGTCAAAGTGCAGATAAAGACAACTGGGTAATATTTGACTCAGAAGAATGCTTAATTATCAACAAAAATGACTTACAACTTGATAAGAAGAATATCAAGGCTAAGCTCAGAGCAAAAAGGGAAGGTAACTGCTATACTCTAGATATTAGTAGAAATGAATCTGAAAATTGTTTCCTGAGTAATACTGATGAAAGTTGGTTATGGCATAAGAGATTGGCACATGTTAATATGCATCAATTAGGCAAACTACTCAAAAAGGATTTAGTTCTTGGATTGCCCAAAGTGATTTTCAAAAATGATTTGATTTGTGATGCATGTCAAAAGGGTAAACAAACTAAATCATCTTTTAAATTGAAAAATGAGATTTCAACAAATAGACCACTTCAACTATTGCATATGGATTTAGTTGGTCCAGCAAGAGTAAAGAGTCTTGGTGGCAACTTATATTCATTGGTCATTGTTGATGATTTCTCTAGATTTACATGGGTTATTTTTCTATCATCAAAAGATGAAACGTTTGAAGAATTTATTGTCTTTGCTAAGAAAGTGCAAAATGAGAAAGGTATGTCCATTGCAGGTATTAGGACCGACCATGGCGGAGAATTTGAAAATCAAGCATTTGAAGAGTATTGTGACACTAATGGGATTGATCACAATTTCTCTGCTCCAAGGACGCCTCAACAAAATGGAGTTGTAGAACGCAAGAATAGAGTGCTTACAGAAATGGCTAGAGCAATGTTGAACGAAAAGAACGTGTCTCAAGTATTTTGGGCTGATGCCATGTGTACAGCATGCTACATTTCAAATAGAGCCTATATCAGAACAAAACTTGGTAAGACACCATACGAGCTGTACAAAGGAAGAAAGCCAAACATTGCTCATCTACACATCTTCGGCTGTAAGTGTTTCATTCATAATAATGGTAAAGATAACTTAGGAAAATTTGATTCTAAAACTGATGAAGGAATTTTCCTAGGATACTCTAACCGAAGTAAAGCATATAGAGTTTTCAATAAACGAACATGTGTTGTTGAAGAATCAATTCATATTGTATTTGATGAATTTGAATCCTCTGACAAAACCATTGATGAAGAACAGGAAATTGTTTTAAATCAAGAAAAATCTGTTTCTAAGTCTCTTATTCCAGAGGTTGATGAAACTAAGGAAGAAGAGCAATTCCTAGGTCAACCTAGAGCTTGGAGATACAATAAAAGTCATCCCCTAGATCAAGTCATAGGAGATGTGAATGAAGGGATCAAAACTAGAAATAAAATTTTCAATGAAGTAAGTTTTTCTGCATTCATTTCTGAGATTGAACCTTCTAACATTGATGAAGCCTTATCAGACAATGATTGGGTTATAGCAATGCAAGAAGAACTAAATCAATTTGAGAGAAATCAAGTTTGGGATTTGGTGCCCCGACCCAAAGATCATCCGATCATTGGTACTAAATGGGTATTCAAGAACAAACTTGATGAATCTGCAATTATTGTCAGAAACAAGGCAAGATTGGTGGCCAAAGGCTATAATCAGGAAGAAGGAATTGATTATGAGGAAACGTATGCTCCAGTGGCTAGATTGGAAGCTATACGTGTACTCTTAGCCTTTGCATGCATCAAGGGATTCAAACTCTATCAAATGGATGTAAAGAGTGCTTTTCTAAATGGTTACATCATGGAAGAAGTGTATGTAGAACAACCTCCAGGCTTTGAGGATGTTACTAAACCTAACCATGTTTTCAAACTCAAAAAGGCTTTATACGGTTTAAAACAAGCTCCTAGAGCATGGTATGAAAGGCTCAGTAAGTTTCTCATCGATCAAGGTTTTGTACGAGGAAAAGTTGATACAACACTCTTTATAAAACGAAAACACAATGATATTTTAATTGTTCAAATATATGTTGATGACATTGTTTTCGGTGCTACTAATGAATCTCTATGTAAGGAATTTTCTGAGATAATGCAGGGAGAATTTGAGATGTCAATGATGGGAGAATTGAATTTCTTTCTTGGTTTACAAATCAAACAAAGAAAGAATGGAATCTTCATATCTCAAACAAAGTATTTAAAAGAGCTATTGAAGAAGTATGGAATGGATGAAGCAAATGGGACAGATACGCCTATGAGTTCAACTACATTGCTTGATGCTGATGTCAAAGGTAAAGACTACAACATAACAAAGTATAGAGGAATGATTGGATCATTACTCTACCTCACGGCAAGTAGACCGGACATCCAATTTAGTGTTGGCATATGTGCAAGATATCAATCAGCACCAAAAGAATCACATGCTGAAACAGTCAAACGAATCTTTAGATACCTTGCTGACACACCCGAACTGGGTCTGTGGTATCCCAAAGGAAGAAGTGAATATCTTGTTGCATATTCAGATTCAGATCATGGAGGATACAAAACAGACAGAAAGAGCACCAGTGGACAAGGACAATTTCTTGGGGGATCTCTTGTATCGTGGTTCAGCAAGAAACAAAATACAGTGTCTCTTTCGTCAACGGAAGCCGAATATGTTGCAGTCTCAAGTTGTTGTGCACAAGTGATATGGTTAAAACAACAACTACAAGATCTTGGTATTTATCTCAAGGAAATACCAATCTATTGTGACAATACAAGTACGATAAGCTTGGCAAAGAATCCAGCTCAACACTCTAGAACCAAGCATATCGATGTCAGGCATCACTTCATCAGAGACCATGTACAGAAGAAAGATGTGAAAGTAATATTCATTCCTACTCATCTTCAACTAGCAGATATCTTCACAAAACCCCTTGCAAAAGATCAATTTCTATACATTAGAAGAGAATTGGGAATGGTAAATCCCAATGAGTTATAAGTAATTTCAGCATTTCATAATATTAGATGAAGTCACTTGTTAAAGTTTTGATGATTACTAACTTAAGCATCGGAGTATATAGAAATTTGTTTTGCAGGAAGGTTGAAACTCTGTTTTGTGAAATAAAAACAGAGGTGATCAGGGGACATATTTACTGGAGTACCAACTTGAAGTTTTGGCTATCTGAGAAACATTACCCGAGGAGTAACTTGAAGTAAAGGAGCATGTTACTCGAGTATGTACTCGAGTAATGGACACCAAAACTGGAAGTAACGGATCAAGTTACTTGATTTTCAAACATAACGGCTCAGATTTCGAAGAAATGAAGAGTCAGAAGTTAAAAAGATGGTTACCCGAGGCGTGCCTCGAGTACACTTGAATGTTACTCGAGTAAGGCCTCGAGTAAAGTCGGAGTCCAGATTTTCAAATTGATGAAAAATGACTCAAATCTGTTCGAAATGGGTTATAAATGATCGAGGGAACATCCATGGATAATTACTATATTATTCATGCCAGGTACGCAATTTAAATAAATTATTTTTAAAGTTTTCTGTATGATCACTCGAGGAAGGCCTCGAGTATCCTTGAATATTACTCGAGTACGGCCTCGAGTAAAGTCGGGAGTTAGGTCTTTATCTTGCGCGAACTCGGTCATTTTCACAAAATCACCTCGAGTAAATCACTATACACTCTTTCAAAAACTTTTCCCAATTGTTTCCTTGCCTCATTTCCGTCAAAACCCAACTGATTTCAAGTCCAAAAACTTCCTATTTTGTTCAAAATCCTTCTGCCCTAAACTCGCGTCAGTTACTCTGTTCTTCTGTGATTTTTGATTTTCTCTGTTTCAAGATGGTTAGAACCAAAAATCTCAACTTCACTGATTCCTCTGATTCACAACAAAACCCCGATCCTCTTCCTCCTCCTCCTCCAACAAAGAGAAGGAAGTTAGTTCCAAGATCAAAAGCCAAAATCTCTCTTAAACCTCAATCACCACCGAAAGCAAAAGGGGTTGTAATCAATGAGCCTATTGTCACTAGGGCTCAATCCAAGAAGAGTACCTCTACCGGAAGAGGGAAGAGTACCAAATCTCCCTCACCTCCTCACTCTGATTCCTCTACCCCTTCTTTCACTCCTAAGCCACTCAAAAAGCCAAAATATGACAAGAAAGTGGCAAGTGCTATGGCTGGGATCATTGACCAAATGGAGAAGGGTCAATCTTCTAAGAAGTCCAAGATTCCGGAAGCAGAGATCACTTCCCCACCAAAGGAATACAATGTGAGCAAATTGGTGGAGTCTCTGAAGTACTCAACTCAATTCTCCAGAAGGAAAGTGTGCAAAACACACTATGTTGATCTGAAGTTGCTTCAAGAGGTAGTGAAGTATGACCTAAGCTCTTATCTAGAACCCTTTATGCCCTGGCTTTCTATTAGGTTACCATTTTGTACTAAAGTAATTACCCATTTCTATTGCAACCTAGAAATTATAAGTAAGCCTAACCGAACCTCAGTAGAGGAAGAAATGACCACATTTGTAAGAGGTCAAGAGATCTTAATTTCACCTTCCAGAATTAACTTGTGGTTAGGGATAGAGAACCCCCCTGATGATATCTATTCAGAGCTTGAGCCAAACCAAATTTTCACAATTCTCAAACCCGGTGAGATAGTTGGCCCTCTAAATTTCAAGCCCAGTGATATGTGTGATCATCATAGGGTCCTTTGGTACATATACTCTAGGTCCCTAGTAAACAAAGCCAACAATTATACCCACTTCTCTGATAGGGACTTTAGGTGGTTTGCTTCACTGCTTCTTAAGGAACAAAAGGATCTGGGAGAGTATATCTTCTCAGAGATGAAGAGGTACAAGGTGGAAGGGAAGCCTACTACACCAATGCCATATCCACAGATTGTGTCACTGATCTTGAAAGAAAACAAGATATGGTACTTGGATAGTAAGGAGCCGATTGAAAGGTTGACCCTAGTGGGGAGAAATCAAATTGGGAAGTTGAAAATTGACATCCCTCTCAAAGGCCCTCTGGAGTCTGGATCTATGAAGAAGCGGAAGGCTACTGAGGCTGAAACCAGTAGGATGGATGACACTCAGTCATCGGCTCCAGCTGGTACCACATCATCACCATCCTTCCTCAATGCCACTCTCCAGCACTTTATGGAGAATATGCTCAGAGGCTTCCATGTGGACATAGCCAATACAAACGCTGAGTTAATCACCAATACGAACTTCAAAATGGGAGAGCTGGTTGAGAAAATCGACAAAAGGCATGAGGAAATGGTTGAAAGGATGGATAGAAGGCATGAGGAGTTACTAGCAGAGCAACGTGCCCAGGGAGAGACTTTGAGATTAATTCTGGCACGGTTGGATTCTTTGGGCCCTGGACCTTCGGTTGGTCCTTCCTCATCTGCACCACCACCACCTCCAGAGAACCCTCCTATTATTGATCCCATTCCTGAGGCTGAACCATCTACCCCTCTGGGTTCTGATCCACTTGAGCCCCAAGGCAAAGAATTTCTATTCTCAGTGGATGATCCTGAAACCCATGAGACCACTCACATTACCATTGATGATTCACCTCCCAAACCTCAACCAGAAACTGATCCTAAACCAACTCCATCACCTGCTCCCACAGAGGAAATTTCTTCTTCCACATCCTCCTCTGAACATCTTACTCCCATGGCTGAGACCACCCCAGAGAACCAGACCACTCCAGAAGCTGACACTACTATGGTTGTCTTCCAACCTTCTCCTCTCCAGCCTAGAGATGACCTTGTTATCCCACCTCTCAATCATCCTGAACCTGTGTCATCTAGTTCTTTTGATAGTTCAGATGGTGGTGGGTTGGTCTTTCCAGTAAAACCCATTTCCGTGGTCAAACCTCCTAGCCCTCCACCTCATTGATGACGCCAAAAAGGGGGAGAAGAACTTGAAGTGATTTTGTGAAAGTGTCCTAACTCATTTTGGGATATTTGGGTGTACATGGGACTTTAGGAAGCATTTTGTTCTCATTTTATTTTATCTTGTAATTTGAAAGTTTCTAAGATTAATGCAAGTGTGTTATGATTTTAAGTTCATTTTTTTTAGCTTTGAATTATAATACATGTTTTGGACTAATGAAGTTATTATGTATGCAAGGTATATGATATGAATTCAAACTTAATATGACATATTTATAATTGAAAATTCAATTTGAAAAATCATGTTCAAAATCACCAAGTTTTGTCATCATCAAAAAGGGGGAGAATGTTAGATCCCATGTTTTGATGATAACAAAAGAATGGTTTGAAAAGGAAATGTTTAATAATCAAGCTTGAACTAGAAATGACAGGAATGAGCTTTACTTAAGGTAAGCATGGAAGTAATGAAGAGAGGCCAAGAGATAATGCTGAGAAACTTGATTAACTTCAAGTTTCCTAAGGCATTACTCGAGTATGTACTCGAGTAATGAGATAAAACTTGAAGTAACCAGAGACAACTTCCAGTAACCAGGCAACTTTACTCGAGGAGATACTCGAGTAACCGTGTAAAAGTTTTCAGGATGCCATTGATACTCGAGGAGCTACTCGAGTAACCCTGTTTCTAAAAATATGCAGCTCTCGGCATTTAGTACTACTGCAACATTACTCGAGGAGCTACTCGAGTAATCATATGGAAAACTTCCAGTTGCCTTCAGGTTACCAACGATACTCGAGGCGCTACTCGAGTAACTCTGTTTCTGAAAAGATGGAGCTCTCGGCACTTTGTACCACTGCAACAATTTACTCGAGTATGTACTCGAGTAACTCACTAAGGTAAGTGAAAAACTTGAAGTTGGTACCCGAGTATGATAAGTTATTTGGAAGGTAAACCTCAAGTCACTACTCGAGTAAGCCATGTTCAGAAAGTACAGTTACTCAAGGTGATACCCGAGTAACCCATGCAAAAATGAATCAATTACTCCAGTCAGTACTCGAATAACATGGTAAGTGCTCTCGGCTTTGAAATTCTGCAACATTACTCGAGTAGGTACCCGAGTAACTCATAAAGTTGTGAGTGAATTACTCGAGTAGGTACCCGAGTAATATATAAAGTTGACAGTACATTACTCGAGTGTGTATCCGAGTAAATGATTTTTCCAAAGGTTTAAAATTAAGTTATTCCATGCACTGCCCGAGTGTTCTTATTTTTATTCATTGACTTTCAGAATTCCCGAAGATACTCGAGTAGATACTCGAGTAACATTCAAGCAATACTCGAGGAGGTACTCGAGTAAGCTTGCCCAGAAATTCTGAAATCATTCAAACGTTCATAGATTTGTTTCCTATATGATTAACCTTTCATTGTATTAGTATTCTTAGTCTATTTACAGATAAACAATGAAGAAAACACTTCAAGAGATTGAAGTCAAAAGAAACGTTCAAATGCCAACCACCGCCAACGGATATTTTTCAAAAAACTTGAAAAGTCAATAGTGGCTGCGCACTCTCCAACGGACGAAAGAAAGTGTTCCAACGGTCATCACCAACATATCTATATATATGGGAACATCCAAACAGAGGAAAAACAACAAGCACACACACAAACGTATTATCAAGCTTATTGCTCTGTTTTCACATTGAAATCATATTTCTATGCTTCAGTGATCCTTATTCACTCTGTAAGAGAGATATTTCATTCAAACTCAATATTTGTTATTGAGATAACTTAAGGTTGTGGAACCTTGAGTTGGGATTGAATTGCAACTTGTAAGGGGGAGCGAGTGTCCAGGTATAGGAACTTGCTTGTACTGAGGTGCCAAGAACCCACTGAATCTTGGAAGTTATAGTGAAACTCTCAGAGAAGATCTGAGGACTGGACGTAGGTCAAAGTGGTTGTGACTGAACCAGTATAACTCCTGGTGCACACTTCGGTGATATTTCTCCTTACTCATTACTGTTTTTAATTCCTCTGCTAAAGTTTTATATTTCCGACGAAATTTTAGTATCACCCAATTCACCCCCCCTCTTGGGTGAAACGCTTGTTCTAACATTTAGGTCAACAAATTTGTTCTTCCATGTGTAAATCACCAACTCTATGTTTTTTATCTTCCAATTTAAAATTATTAATCCTCACCCCGTCACTAGTACTTCCACCTAGTTGGTTATTACTTCCTTATTATTGGCCTTCAGTTTGGTTTCCTTCTCAACCAAGACCTCCCCACGAGATCATATTCACACCTATAAAATCCATTTCTCATACTTGTGTATTAACTCTTCTATATTCAAGTTCATTATATAAGAATCTTCTCCTTTATGACTTGAGACTGGGGTAGGGCAAAGCCATTTCATATTAAGGTCCAGAAGGATCAAAAGGCATAAGTATGGTAACCTAATAGCCAATCCATAAATAGCCACATTCAACTATAGGGACGCTCACAATTTAAATCATGTGTCAACTATAACACCATAATTACTTTAGCCTTTAGATGAGTTCAATCACACAATGACTTCAAACTAGAGACTAATATTCTTTTGTAAATAATTGAATTCCCAACCTCAATACAAGATTCAAACCTGCACTTGAGAGGGTTTTTCAAAAACTTTTAAAATACATCAAGTATGGTCTCAAATGGTTTGCGACTTCATTATAACTCATCAGTTCTTAATCCTATTTATTAATGTCAGAGTGTTCTCTATCGATAATCCATGTAGTGTTCATTAGCTAATGAGCTATCAGCGTATAGTTGCCTAATTCTAGTTTATTTATCACGTTAAAGCACTATCGTACAGGGTTATGGCTATCATGTTCACTACTATACTAGTACTAGTCTTACTATGGTCATATATACAAGATATACAAATTTTCAAAAATAGATAACCAACGGAAGCATAAATTCTTTCAATCTTGTTCTTTACTCATCTGCGATTACCTTCTTGCCATTAGAACTACTTGCTCATATTGTAAATTAGTTACTAGAAAGGGGTGAGATTCAAAAAAAATCTCAATAGTAACATATATTACTCTTATAAAATGCAGGTTCATAAAACATACCAGGTAAACCATCATATCAACAATACATCACACATTCAGCATTCAATTCTATTCAAAATATGCACCATGAAATACATTCATAGGAGACACTGGTCCATTCCCACAGTATTGGGTATTCAACTGGGCCTCTTCCCTTCTCAATCTAAATGCTTAATAGTCCTTACTGCCTAAGGACACTTGGGTCCAGTAGGCCTTACTGCCTATCTTGTGTTCACAACACAAGTGATCACAATGGTAAAAATATGCATATAAAAGAATACATAGTATGTGAGAGAAAAGTTACTACCTAACAGCCTTTCTTATATCCAGACTTGATTACCAGTCTCTTGGTTGTCCCAGGAAAAGATCAAATCCTATAAGTTAGAATTCATGAGTAGACGAGTTATTACTTATTCCAATTCTTTGATAACTCAAGATACTTGGGTTGGTTATCTTTAAGGCTAGTACATTATACCATGTGGGTTTTTAATGTGTCTACACTAGCCCCAAGTACTTAACTCTACCCTTGGAAACTAAACTTATTACAATCCACACTAAGTATCTTAATTTTGCATGACATGCCTAAGCTTCCAGAATTGTTACCTCACTTTGAAAATTCATAACTTTGTCTAGGAATTTCCAATTGAAATGGTTCAAAGCCCTATGTGACACTCTTTAAGAATATTTTAAAGGAAAATACCTTCTACTTCAAATTATATGCACACAGTTCCAAAAACCTCAATCAATCCTTACTACCACAAAAATCATTCCATATTTAATGCCCAACTTCAATAAATCATATCTCACAATGTACTAATCCAAAATGACACTTATTATTTATCAAATTAAAGTTTAGGACATCTACTATTAATCTAAAAAATTTCATGACCATTTGATAAAATTTAACCATTTAGAAACCTCAATCTGATAGCACTATGCTTAAGTTCCAATCATCTAAAATTCATAACCAAAGGCTATTCTTACATAGTTTTCATGTAGAATATATTGGTGACCTTTAATTCTTCAAAATCAGACTCCTTCCTTTTGCCCTGCACCTGGCCGAACTAAACCCTCAACTAAACAACCAACAATTTTGCAATTTCACCACCAAACTAGTCTAGTATCATCATTAAACATCATATATCCTCATATTCATGATCAAGGCAACATAAACCCTAGATACCCTATGTTGGCCGAACCCTAGGTAGCCCAAGAAAATCATGAAAACTCAACAAATCCTCAAGATATTCAGTTCAAATTGAAGCTTAAGCTTACCTCATTCTCTTGCTATCGCTCTCTAACTTCAACACTTTCTTGGCAGCTCAAAACACCTCTCCTTGAGAAAAAAAATCATAGAAATGTAGCTCTTAGTGAGAGAAGCAAGGTTTGTAAAGGTACTATAAGCTAGAAAGGTGATTTAATGGGTGAAAATGAATCAAGATCACTTACCTCTTCTTCTTGTTCTTCAAAATCAGCCTTTCTCTTTCCTTTTTCTTTTTTCCTTGCTTGGTCGACTTTTAATGTGTGAGGATGAGGGAGTTGGTTGATTAAATATTGATCTTTATCTCTTCAACGTGTTTGGCCAAAACTTAGAGTGAGTTGGAAGAGTGTGGTGATGTGTCAATCTCTTGTGGTGTCTTGCAAAAAGCAAGTTGAATATTTGACTAAAGGGTTGTTTGGTGAATTGAATTGTTTTCACTCTTTCCTTCTTATTCTTACCTTGACCAAATTGCTCTATAAAGAGGAGACGAAAATGTTGACCAAAAGCCTATAGATGTAAATGTTCAAGTTTGACCTTGGTTTTCTTCAAAAGTGGTTTGAAGTTTTGACCAACTCTTTTTCTTCTCTCTTTTATGCCCTTGGATGAATTAATCAACATAAGGGGAGGGAGTTGATTTGCTTTTTAATCCTCATGATTACTTTCCCTTTTCATTGGCAAATCTTAACCCTTCATTTTTGTTTCCTATCCTATCCTTAGGATCAAATTGTAAATGTCACTTTTGCCCTTACTTATGGCAACATTAATTAATTTGCCATTAGGACTTGTTGGACTTCGGGTCCAAGTCCGCCCTTGATGGGCCGAACTATTTGATTAGGATATAAGTAGCCTAATCAAATAAGAATAAATTAGCATTAATTGCAGATTGGGGAATAATTCAGCAATAATTATAGATTTGTTAAATGAGGAACAAATCACCGTAATTAGGGAATTAATTGGGAATCAATTAATTGCTGTCTTGGAGGGCAAGAAGGAGTGCACACGTTTCCTAATTAGTGGCCTTCATAAACCACTATAAATAGTGTGTGCCTCCTCAATTGTAATTCACCCCACCATTGAGTTTTCTGGCAATTCTCTTCTCTCCTACCATCTTTCTGGTTCTTGTGATCTGCTGTGCAAATCACAATTAGGCTCTAGTAGTCTAATAATTATGTGGGCACAAGTATGGAGCATTGGAGCTTTGAATTGAATCCGAACATGGATTCGCCCTGGTACACCAAATCTCATTTTAGTTATATTTTTCTTACATTGGCATCAGAGCATGATGATCCTGTGGCTGTGTGATTTATTCTTTATGAATAATTAATTGATATAATTCATTTATATCCCCATCTAATTCCGCTGTGCTATTATATATGTGAATATATATAATGTTAATATGTGCTAATAATTTTTTTCCTCTTCTCACATATATGATTCTGGGCTTTCGATATGCAAGAGTTGCAATATTATGGGTTCAACATTAACATGGATGTATATGTTTCGAATGCTATATGCCCATATGAATCTGTCTCCTGATTCTTTATGCCTTGTACTCCTTTTTCGATCATATACGTGTGTCTATGCCTAGTGTATGAACAATGATATATGTATATATCTATGTTGCGAGCACATATATATATATATATATATATATATATATATATATATATATATATATATATATATATATTTCGTTTCTTTTGCATGAGTACTTGCCTCTCGTTCTTCACATGTTCATGCAATGATATGCAACTCATATGCGATGTGCTCCTCTGATCTTTATGGCTCCGTTTTTTATTCTTTCTCCTCTACTATTCACCTCTTCGTTCATATTAAAGGTGAGTCTTTTGGGACCTATATGGAACCAAAAACAAGAGCCTTTAACCCTCAAAGGCTAGGAAAGCTTTTGAGATACAGAGGACACACATCCAGGTCAGATTACGCCGTGCCATCAATGTCAAGAAAAAAAGGGGTGTTCAAAACTGAGTGTTTTTGCCCCCAAAAGAAGCCATGGATGTGTAGATCTCGAAGAGATGATTCCAACGATGCTTAGAACGAGTCAAACGGAGTTTGGATGAGGGAGAAACAAAGGAAAGAAGTTCACGGGTCGTTAGTCGCCGCCGCCACTTCACTCGTGATTTGATCAATAAAACAGAGGTTTTAAGATCAAATAAATGTCATGGATTTGTAGTTCGTTGAACTATGATTCCAATGACACCAAGAACACGAAAAACAGAGCTAAAACGAGGGAGATATGGCCTCCCGAAGTTTTCAGGTCGCGATGACCCGCTGGAGCTCCAACCGGGTCAAGTGGACCCGGCTGGAGGTTGAAGATGATGACGTGGTAGTCAACTGCCACGTCATCGGTCAACCTAACCCAAGTGGCGCCAATGAGAGGTCGCCACATCAGGGTCAAGTGCCACGTCAGCATAGGTCAACGAAGGCCACGTCATCCGTTGACCAGCCATGTCGACCGAGACACGTCATCAACACGTCAGCAGTGCTGGGGTCAAGGTTGATCAGTCAACATTGACTAGTCAACGGTCAGCACTGGCAAAAAAACTGAGGGAAATTGACAAGCGGTGTGTAGGGCTCATTAGGACCTCTGCTTGACACGTGGCAAGCACCGTCGGAGAGAGGACGGCGTATGGAGTCGTTTGGGCCAACCCGTGTCGTCGGCTGACGGCCGCAAAGTGGCGCATAGAGGTCACGCGCCACCGCTGAGAATGGACAACATTGGAATTTTCCAATTTTGCAGGATTTTTTTATCCAAACACCTTCTAGGGGTGCGTGACGGTGTATGGGACCTCCGATTGAGACGTGGTTGGTTCCTAAGAATCCCTAAATTTGAGAGCTTCAATTTGATATATAATTTGTATATAATAGAAGTACGTTTGAATCTGTTTTGAGTCAAAAAGGTGCTTATATGCACTTAGAGATTCCCAAAAACATTGAAATTGAGTCTATATGGATTCTATTATTTTTGGGATAGGTTGGCTTACTTATTAAGAGTATTTCAGCTACAACATAAGGTTAATGTTGCAAGATTCTTTAAAAGTAAGGAATTATTCAAATGAGTTTTTGAATATAAAATCTTATCCAACTTTGATTCAAACTTTTAGAGATAAAACCTGAAAAATTGCAGCAACTTGAAATTATTCAATAATTATTTAATAATGATAAGTCTTCCCATGCTTCTAACCACATTGATCCACTTGGATTGAAGCAATGACTTCTATAAGTCATTCCTTTATCACAAATATTGTGACAAAGGATAAGACAGATAGAGATGTTAGAATCATCTCATCAAGTGGGAGTTATGCTATAATTACATCCAAGTAAGTGGATGTAAACATAGCAAAGAGGAGCTGGATATTATAGCTAGATGCTACATGAGTTAATATGGTCAGAAAGGCCTATGAGAAGGAGAACCTAGTTAAGAGACAACAAAATAAGGCAAAAATTTTTTTGAATGTTCTTTATCATTGAATTTATGATTAAATTCTCTATTTTCACTACTGTAAAAAACATTTTTAACGTCCCTTATTTAGGCCTTTTAACATCTGAAAACAAGGGGACGTCTATATAAGCGATGTAGTAAAAAATGGCAATAACGTCTGTAAATAAAAGGACGTCTAAAGTCTGGACTTTAGATGTCCCCAGTTTGAAATGGGGACATCTAAAGTGCTACATGACACTTTAGACGTCCCCATTTTAAAATGGGGACATCTAAAGTGCTTTTTTTAAAAAAAAAATTATTTATATTACAGATCTAAACTGAACAGTATTTAAAATTAGAAATTACAGATCATCGTCAATAAAATTACAGATCTAGTATCTGAACTCCAAATCCAAAATCTATACAATAATAACTCTAGAGCTGAAATCTCAAACAGAAGATGATAACAATAAGATGAATCAATTGCAAAAAACTTATCTCCTTCTATTATTAAAATTCATTTTCTCGTAATAATGAATAGAGAAGAGCAACAGGGAGAGATGAACCTCATTTTCTCAATGGGAACGTAGGCATGAAGCATGTTTTGGAGTCTCGATCTACAAACCATAACAACATGCGTTAGAAGATAAAATAGAAGGAAAATCCAAAGAAAAAAGGGAAAGAAGATAAAATAATAAAAAATAGTAAGAAACATAACAGATCTGGTAAAAAAGAGAGAGAGAAAAGAAGAAGCAAGTTTTAAAACAGTATATAAAGAAGAAGAAGCAAGAGTTAAATGCGTGGTGGTAAGCATAACAGATCTGGTGAAAAAAAGAGAGAGAAAAGAAGAAACAAGTTTAAAAACAACATATAAAGAAGAAGCAAAAGTTAAATGCATGGTGGTAGTTGTTCTTGTTGTGGTTGCGTTGATGAGAAAGATGAGTGTGGGTCTGTAAAACTGACAAATAAAGACTGTCAGTACAGATTTGAATTGTTTTTAGCGTCCTCAATTTAATTTAGGGACGCCTAAAGTTGTTTAGTTAATTTTTTTTACTTTAGACGTCCCCAATTCAAAAAGGGACGTGTGACTTTAAACGTCCCCAATTTAATTGGGGACGTCTAAAGTTTTTTTTATATAATCAGGGACGCCTAAAGGCGTCCCTGATATTTAAGGGACACCTTTTGGTGTCCCTAATATATATTAGGGACGCTAAAAGGCATCCCTGATTAAAAAAAATTAACTTTAGACGTCCCCAATTAAATTGGGGACGTCTAAAGTGACCAAAAGACGTCCCTGATTAAAAAGAATTAATTTTAGAAGTCGTCAATTAAATTGGGGACGTCTAAAGTGACCAAAAGGTGTCCCTGATTAAAAAAAATTAACTTTAGACGTCCCCAATTAAATTGGGGATGTCTAAAGTGACTTTAGACGTCCCTATTTGAATTGGGGACGTCTAAAACTATTCAAATCTCACTCAAAATTATAAAAATGCCACCGCCTTTATTTTTTATGTCCCTTTTTTAAAAAGGGACGTCCTTTAGGGTCGTAAAATCAATATTTTGTAGTAGTGTTTTAGAATTGAATTAAGCATATTCTCTTCTTGTTTTCATGAACATTCATGTTTATTAGATGATATTGTATTATCTTCTTTGAATAACCATCTTTGATTGAGTGGGGGTTTCTGGAATACGTCTAGAAATCAAAAGGGGAATGTGTTCAAGGAAAAATATGGTTAAAAAGGTGATGAGCTAACTAGCATGATTGGGATGGGAGTCAACATAGTTGTCTCCTGAATATAAAACTAGTGAACTTATTATCTAATTATCCTTTGTCTAACTTGAACAAATATGATTTGTATACCATAATCGTCTAAGTGACCAATTATGACCAAGTCTATTTGACTGAGCTTATGAAGACAAGCTCAATAGAGATATCTGTGGAGTTAAAAACCCTCAAATCTCCTTCATTCAAGAAGAATGAGAAGTCAGGGACATCCTACCAACTAGTCTTCAGCATTTACAGGTTGAAGCAACCGAAGGATACAAAAGGTTTATGCTATCAAGTATGGAAAGAACAACATTGCTTAAACTTATGTTGGTATGAGCAATGTAACCTTATCCAAGCCGTGTGGATAGTGTTAGAAGATAGTGAAATAGGTGATCTTCTTCCAAACTAAGTTAAGTTTTAACATAGTGTACTAAGTCCTAACATATTGTTTAGGCAACACTTGAGGCAAATGTCAAACTAAGAAGTTGAGACAAACTAAATGCCAAGTTCTTTCTAACAAACAACAAGTGTATGTTGTGATAAGACATCTCCCAGTGAGTAGGAGGAAGCTATGTCTCCCAGTGAGTGGGAGTGAGCCATGTCTTCCAGTGAGTGGGCGTATACGAAAGTAAATATTGTTAGATCTCATGTTTTGATGATAACAAAAGAATGGTATGAAAAAGAAGTGATTAATAAATAAGTTTGAGCAAAGGAATAACAGGGATAAGCATCACTTGAGGTAAGCATTGGAGTAATGAAGAAAGACCAAGAGAAAAAGCTGAGAAACTTGATCAGAAGCAAGTTTTCTAAGGGATTACTTGAGTAGGTACTCGAGTAATGAGACAAAACTTGAAGTAACCAGAAGCACCTTCCAGTAACCTGCCAACGTTACTCGAGTAGGTACTCGAGTAATAGTGTAAGTATTTTCAAGTTACTCTCGGCTTGCCAATGTTACTCGAGTAGCTACTCGAGTAACCAGGTAAATACTTGGAGTTGCTCTCGGCCTGCCAATGTTACTCGAGGAGCTACTCGAGTAACCATATGAAAAACTTCCAGTTGCTCTCGGCCTGCCAATGATACTCGAGTAAGTACTCGAGTAACTCTGTTTATGAGAATGTGTTGCTCTCGGCACTTTGTACCACTGCCAATGTTACTCGAGTAGGTACTCAAGTAACACACTGAGGTAAGTGAAAACTTGAAGGTAGTACCCGAATAACTTGTTTTATTTTATCTCACTTTCCTCGAGTCTTTACTCTAGTATGCAAGTATTTAATGTTCTATTTTAAGTGGATTACTCAAGTATGTACCCGAGTATGCAAAGTTATGTTTGAAGGAAAACCTCAAGTCATTACCCAAGTAAGTTATGTACAAAAAGTAAGTTTACTCGAGTAGGTACTCGAGTAACAAGGTAATCAGACTTGAAGTGCTCTCGGCCTTGAAATCCTGCCAACATTACTAGAGTAGAGCATCGAGTAATCAAATTTATTTGAAGGTTTACTCGAGTTGGTACCCGAGTAACCTATGAAGTTGTGAATGCATTACTCGAGTATGTACTCGAGTAAACATAAATTTTCAAAGGTTTGAAATTTAGTTTTCCATGCACTGCCCGAGCAATCTTGTATTTGTCTATTGACTTGAAGTTAAACAAAGCTTTTCCGATGATACTCGAGTAATTACTCGAGTAAACTTCAAGTGATACTCGAGTAGCTACTCGAGTAAGCGAACCCAGAAAGTTTGAATTCATTCCAACGGTCATTGTTTTGTTTCCTATTTGATTAACTTTTCATTATATTAGTATTCTTAGCATTTCAACAGATAAACAATGAAGAGATCTTACCAAATAAGGAAAGTCAAAAGCAACGCTCAAATGTCACCGACCGTCACCTACCGCAAATGTATGTTTTTCAAAAACTAGAAAAGTCAATAGTGGCTGCGCACGCTCCAATGGACATGAAGAAATATGTTCCAGTAATCATTACCAACGTATCTATAAATATGGGAACATCTAAACAGAGAAGATACACAAGAACACACTCACGAACGTATCATCAAGTTCATTACTCTGTTTTTCATTGTACTTGTGATTCTATGCTTCAGTGATTCTTATTCACTCTGTGAGAGAGATATTTCATTCAAACTCAATATTTGTTATTGAGGTAACTTAAGGTTGTGGAACCTTGAGTTGGGATTGGATTACAACTTGTAAGGGGGAGCGAGTGCCCAGGTGTAGGAACTTGCTTGTACTGAGGTGCCAAGAACCCACTGAATCTTGGAAGTTATAGTGAAACTCTCAGAGAAGCTTTGAGGACTGGACGTAGGTCAAAGTGGTTGTGGCCGAACCAGTATAACTCCTGATGTACACTTCGGTGATATTTCTCCTTACTCTTTCTTGTTTTAATTTCAACGTCAAATTTTATATTTGCAACGAAATTTTTAAGATCACCCAATTCACCCCCATCTTGGGTGAAACGCTTGCTCTAACAAAGATTACCTCTAATATGCATATTGTAACCTTCAGCAATGTGATTCGCCACATTGAACTTGAGTGTGAAAGACTGAAGGATTCAAGATCTATCAGTGAAATGAACTTAGCTAAAGAGTGGGAGGATTCATCCTCTAAGCCCAAGGGCAAGAAACCTATAAGGTAAACTTGATCTAGAGGAGGTTAAATGGTTTCTACAAAAATGAAAAGCTACATTCATAATCCTTAAGGGTTGTAAAAGTAGCAATCCACATGAGTTGTGGATATTTCAAAGAAGCATATGGCTTCATGTCAAATGCAAAGCAACAAAGAGATAGAATCAAGGGATTAGAACTTGCATGTTAACTCTGCACTGATAAACCACCCTGATTCACTCCATGCAACTGCAACTGACAATCACATCTTTGCTATTAGTTAAGGATCGATGGGACTATGATTCTCAAATCCTTCGTTGGATTTTGATGTTTCTTTCTAGGGATAAAAGGGTTAATACCTTTATGAATAAGTTAAGAACTTATTCTACCTAGCAATAATGACAAAGAAACATTTTTTTTGAGAAAATCCACTACAATTGGCAAAATATGACGTTAGTGAACCAGTGAATGTGAGGGCAAGACACAAAGCTTGGTGTTTCATTAATGTTGTAGATGTTTACTCAAAATACAGTAATGTTTACTTGATTTTTGGCAAGTGTGAAGATGTTAGATAATGGTTGAACTAGTCAGGAATCAGTAAACTAAAAGAATAAGACCTTTCAAACTAACAAGGGTTTAGAACACCCATGTGATTAGTTCAAACAGTTTTTTGTATAAGAAAGGCATTGTTAGGCAACTATCAATACCTAGAACCCTTCAACATAATAGAGTTGTTGAAATGGGGAGATAGACCTCTCCTTGATTTGGTTGTGAACATAATGGCATCAATAAGGCTATCAGCCATATGTTGGTAGGTGAACTCACGGTTATTATATTCACACTTAACCAAATGCCCTCTATGTCAGTCACGACCTTACCCTATGAATCGTGGATGGGCCTTAGACCAGGGCCAAGCTCGTTAAGACCATAAGGGTCATCAACTTTATATTCATAATTCTTCCTATAAGTAAGGAATATTAGGGCTAAGGTATACAAGGTATCTTTTTGTGAGATGACATGAGAATTTGACATGACACGTCTCCATTAGTCAAAATGATAGTGGTTCAGTGACTGAGAGAAAACCGTGGGACACAACGTTCATAAAACCCAGATTTCCTAGCAGGAAATGAGCATTAATCACAATAAATCTCTTTAAGAGGTTCACAAGTGACAAGGAATAATCAAGTGTTCCTAAGTTCACTGATCCAAGTGGGAGGATTGAGACCATTTACACAACGAAAGAGGTAAGAGGTAAGTTACGAGAGAATTACCTCACTCATACATAGGAAAAGAATCCTATGAAATTCACCTCGGAGCAAATTGTCATCTAGCAAATGACTATAAGGGGATAGATTCCGTAATGGATTGAGTGCTCTCTTCATCATTTAGAAGGTGATGATAACTACCTATAAGTGTTTGAAAGACACTACAAGGACCTGCTAAGATGAATTGCAAAGTGTCATGCAGGAGGATTTAGATTCTCATTGAACCAAGTATATGTTTTAGGCAATTTATAGCCTAGCCAAGAGGCGATTGGGAACAAGTAGATTCTCAAATCTGTTGAGGGCATATAAAACCTAAAACATTTAGTGGCTAAGGGGTACCATAATGGAAGGTTGTCCATTGTGCGTTTTTAACTCTGAACTTTGGCTATGACAACAAGCATCAAGATGATGTAAATACCACCTTCCAATTTGGGATTTTGGAAATTGGATTATGAACTCTACATGAAGCAGCTTAAGGGCTTCATAGAAACAATCACCCAAATAGTAGTATATGAGGTTTTCACAAGTTGAAAGCCTCACCAACTTCAAAATAATCAAAGAATACTACATAAGTCCCAAACGGTCTAGTGATGATTCTTTGTGAAGTCAACCTTTGTCAAATGACATATGAAACAAGTGTCAAGGGAGTCAAAGGAATAAAGGATTAGAGAATCCTTAAATTCTGAGTTGAGAAAGTCATGGGTTGAACAAATATCTTGAATGACAACATAAACAGAGATTGCACAAGAAAGATACAGTCTTTTCCACCTAAGACATGTACAAGTGTAATCCTTAGACATCTTAGGATGTCAAACTGCAAATCCATGGACACCCCTAAAGTCAAGGGCATAAACCTAAAGAGGTTACATGTCCTATGAGGAATTCAATATAAGAAAGGTGGATAGAGTCCCATGTGAGACTATAGTTGGTAATATGAATGTACACATTGGTGTACATAAGACCAAATATTTTTTTGTCAGACTTGGAATTTGTTTTTGGTCCTGCTGTGAAATGGGTTATGAGAATAACCATGGATTAAGTTGTCAAGACAACAACTTTCCTTTTGAAAGGATACTCCAATACAAGACCTAGGTAGATAGTGATGGAGTAAGGAAATATACAAAGTATTCTCTTCCTGTTATCCATGGAAATAGAATACAGGGCGTGTTATGCCATCATTCAAAGTGCCAAATGGCTAAAGTAATTCCTATAAGAGATTGGGAATTAATGGTAGATAGAAGGACCCAAGCGATAACTTCTTATGATGAGGATCCTAAGTATCACAGTAAGGCGAAACATACTTTTTGATATATCTCTATGAGAGATATGAACTCAAAGAGGAAAAGCGATAGTTCAGTGACCTTCTACTGACAAAATATTGGTAGATCCTCTTACTGAGCCCATAGCTTGATTTTCATTGAGTTAGTGAAAATCTTAGGGCGTGAATAAAATGTAAGGTCGTGAACTTCTTTTATATGAAGATAAAAGAAATAGTATGTATGTTATGAGTAAATACATATAAGGTATACAAGTTTGTATGTCGTACAGGTCAGAAAAGATTGGTTCACTCACATGAACAACCATCTTCCCATGTTTTGCAGGGGCATGGGAGGGTAAGACGAGCAAATGATCACCATGAGATGGTTAGGAAGAATCTTTACGTTTGAGTCTCCTCGATTAGACTGAGATGAGATCTACATGTGTGCATATACATAGAAAATGGATCGAAGCATGAATATAGACCTATAGCCAGGCAAAGAACTCTTTTTCATAAATGAGATTGTAAAAGAGATACTGTGAAAAAGAAAGTTCTAGTTTGAATGTTGAGTACATTTTGGAACTAATGTCTGTACGGTGAAAGATAAAGAAATCGACGTACACCTCAAACCATTCACCGTAGCATGCAATTCATACTGCATGTGCTTAAGAGTTAGACTGCAACATGACATGTAGGTGAAAGATCCCTAGTTCACTACAGTGTGAGTCCCAGGAAGGAAAAATCCTTCTGCGATGCCCTTAAGACTTAGGCGGCATCATGAAAACTTGGTTTAGTGACAACTACTTTAGTTGAAGCTCCATGATCACACTTGATTCGGTCAGACGAGTGAAAACTAGGAAAGCGACCAAGCCAAAATGGACTGATGTTTAGTCAAAAAGGAAGATTTACTCCTAGATACATAAGATGTGCTAGTATTTGTAGTCGAGCCCTTACTAGCTCTATATGTAGCTAGTAAGTGCGGATACTATGTGCGTGGAAGGCAATCTGAGTTAATCAACATATTAACTCGAGAGGGATTAGATATGCCATAAGTAATATGTATGGGAGAATCTGGGGCATATGAGGCAATGAACATATAGCTTACGGTTATATATAAAGGGTGTCCTTGGATGCTGATCCAATATGAGGAATTTCTAGTATCACAAGCATCAAATCTTAAAGACGTTTTTGCCCACGCGGTCACGGCAGACCCCAAGTATGAAACAAGAAAGAGTAACGCACGCACGATGGGAGGCCCATCAAGTGCGAGTGGGAGATGTTGGACTTCGGGTCCAAGTCCGCCCTTGATGGGCTGAACTATTTGATTAGGATATAAGTAGCCTAATCAAATAAGAATAAAATCAGCATTAATTGCAGATTGGGGAATAATCCAGCAATAATTATGGATTTGTTAAATGAGGAACAAATCACCATAATTAGGGAATTAATTAAGAATCAATTAATTGCTGTTTTAGAGGGCAAGAAGGAGTGCACACGTTTCCTAATTAGTGGCCTCCATAAACCACTATAAATAGGGTGTGCCTCCTCAATTCACCCCGCCATTGAGTTTTCGGGCAATTCTCTTCTCTCCTACCATATTTCTAGTTCTGGTGATCTACTGTGCAAATCACAATCTCTAGTAGTCTAATAATTGTGTGGGCACAAGTATGGAGCATTGGAGCTTTGACCCGGATTTGAACATGGATTAGCTCCGGTACGCCAAATCTCCTTTTAGTTATATTTTTCTTACAGGTCTTTTCTATCATTTCATTTGCTGCTTCCAAGACACCATTCCCTCTCCATTTGGATCTATATTAGGCTTTATATCGTATATAACTTTAGATAAAGGTTTGGGTATTTTCCTTTAACTAATTGGAACTAAATCCGATACTTTATTCTCATAGTAGTCTTTATCACTATTTACACTTTCTTTTTGGGACATTTTGCCCTTGAATAAATTTTGGGATATTACATCAACAACATGCAGATGCCAAACCTATAATTGCATAAACTAAATCTAATACTCAAAAATCATCTAATTCCTTTGGAGGTGGGGAAAATGCAAGTAAAAAAAGTAAACATCGAAAAAGCAAATGATGGAATTAAGATGAACTAATTATCTAATAATATAGGATATTAGATTCATGGTTATTAGTTATAAATTTTTTATGTAGATTGCATTTTTGTTTTTAGGGTTGTCTCTGTTTGTAGAATTTTTATTGCATAATATTAGCTTTTAGATGTAATAATAATATCCAACAAGGCTTTTGTGAAACAAAATAAATCATACATTTTTTTAAAAAATGAAAAAGCCTACTTTTTAGACAGGATATGAAATTACCTAATCTAAAATGTGGGAAGTTTTTTATTATAAATTAAAACTCTTTTACACCGGTCATCTAATCAACCGGTCTTAAAAATGACAGATTTTTTAAATCGGTTGATACAAGATCAAACCTAAACCTGATCTAAAAAGCTAATTTCAACGGGTCTTAAAAACTTTTTTCTACACACACACTTTAACACACGCACAAATATACATTCACACACACACACACACACACACACACACACACACACACACATATTTTCTATGACATTAAAAGTAAGGGCTAGAAAATTAATTTATATATATATATATATATTTAAAAAAATAAGGATAACTTATAATAAATATATATATTGATTTATAAAAAATATTCCTTGTAATCATTATTCACGTTGATGAAAACCCTTTTAATACATGTAATTAAAAAAAGATGGTTTAAAAACTTATAAAATTTTAGAATTAAGTGAATTTAGATCTTATATTTAAGGTTAAGATAAACCTAAAACCTAACTCCTATATTTAAATATTTCTTAGTTGTAACGCAAAAAATTAACAATGAATAGCTTTGAAAATCGGAGGGGGAAAAGGATAGAAACAATGAACTGAGGCAACTGATATTG
Organism: Inga laurina; assembly: GCA_963855925.1. Taxonomy (NCBI): domain Eukaryota; kingdom Viridiplantae; phylum Streptophyta; class Magnoliopsida; order Fabales; family Fabaceae; genus Inga; species Inga laurina. Next base: position 27,890,568 of record OY979702.1, on the reverse strand, counting down.
TTGATGAATAAAATGAAAACTTTAATTTGACCCATACCCGCGCCCACGTCCTTTTACATTATCATATTTTTCTAATCGTACATTAAACTAAATATTGTTAAAAGGGAAAAACTTAGATCCATTTATCTATATCTATTAAGTTTTCTTGTCTAATCAAATCATGCTATGTTTAATTTTTATTATTAATAATGGTCCAACAGAATTTCAAAACTTAATCATTGTTAACTTTTATAATTATAAAAAAGTTTACATGTCAGTATTTGATGGGAAAATTTGATTTAATGCATATAAGTAAACGTAGTTAAGGTTTCTCCTTTATAAAATTCCTTATCTCATCATTAATGAATTATAAATATTATCATTTGATATTATTTTTAAGATTAAGGTGTAAAAATACTTATAAATTTTTATCAATATGCACCTAACATTATATGATTTTTATAGGTACAAATATACCCGTAAATTTTTAAAATAAGAGTAAAAATACCATTACCGTTCACCTTAATGTGTGTTTGAATTAACTTTTAAGAATAACTTTTTCAATTTATGAGATAAACATGTAAGAGAAGTTTTATCTCGATTTTGATAAACCTAAATTTAGGAAACACCAAACATTCACTTTAGATATGTTAACATTAGTTTGACAAAAAAACGCTGCCATAGAAGCTGACTCAGCCAACTCAAATAATTTTAAGCTAGTTGGCAGTGCGGGGGAGAAGAAAAACTTAGCAACAACATTATAGGAGAAATCAAAACATAAAATGTTCAGCACATTAACAAACACAGAAATCAGAAACAAAAAGGCAAATTAAAACTAGAACCATCAATTGAAGATGACACATATAGGAATCAAGTCATATGTGCAAATCCTTGTTCATCACAAGTGCTGCAGCAGCAGCAATACAAGGAATCAGCAAACAAGTAGAAACTAACAAGTCTAAAACGCATGATTGAGAAAGTACTATATTTGCATGTTGTAGCAGGAAATTCACACACTTTGGAGAATATGGGAAAAAAGAAGCCATGTGTTGTGAAGCAGCAACCAATCTCTGTTTTTGCTAAAAACTCTAAAACCTGAGAAGTTCATAACACTGCTCCATCATCTCCACCTTGCTCGGAGACCCCACCACCACTTAAGCAGCTCCCCAACCAAACCACCCCCGCCAGCACCAGCACAACGCCGGTGGGAATAGAAGACAAATCTGACTGAGGAGGGAAAAACAAATCCGAGCTTTTTGGTCCCCAAGCGTCGGAGAAGCCGATAGCAGGGGAAGCCCAGAGCTGTGCAAGTCTGACACGATCAATCCTAGGCCGGCGAATCTCAGGCGAGGGAAGCCAAGAGTTCTGCAAGATGAAGAGTGGGAGCAGAGAGGCGGAGAAGGAGAAAAAGATTTTTAGGGAGGAGATAAGAGATCTGAGATCGAGAAAGAAGGAAGGACTCCGATGCCGTCGCAACTTTACCAGACGAGGGGGGAGGAAGGGAAGGAGACGAGGTCCAGCGGGGGATGCGACGGCGAATGGCGACAGGGAACAAGGTCAGGAGAGAAGGAGGAGATGTCGCCGCTGAGAGAGGCAATGGAGATGTCGTACGAATCTGCAGATGGATGGCAGGGTTGGAAATATTTATTTTTTTAAATAATAAATTAATATTTATGGGTATATGTGAAATATTTTTGTTATTTTTTTCTTCACCGCCAGCCGGAGATTATTAGAGGCCACTCCTTCCATGTTAGCATATTTTTTTTGTCAAAGTAAAAGTCAATGTCATTGTGGTTAACACTGACGATACTTTTGCAATTTTAAAAATTTATGGATATTTTTATAACTTTGATAAAATATTTATTGTTGGGTATCTTTTTATTAAAAAATTCGTGGATAGTTTTCTACATTCATTCTTAATTCTATGTTAATATTGATTCTAAATCTAGTGGCAGGAGAAGAGAGGATTATTGGGGCGCGCTAGCACTCTCAAATGTTCGATTTTCCCCTTAATATTGTATAGTCATTCCTTCCGACCCTTGATGTAGGATTTAATAGAAAAGATAATTTTAATCTTAAATATAAGATATATTTTCTACATTTATTGATTTTCTCTTAATTTATCCATATTGATACTCCCTCAACAATTATCAAGTTAGAGATGTGAAAAGAATTAAGGAAGATAATTAGAATGTTTTAAAAAAAAACATATTATATTAACTAATTTAACTAATTAACTTTTTTAATCTAATCAAATTAGATAAATGAGAACTATTTATATGTTTTGGTACTCTTTTGGATCAAATTATATATTTGGGTACTTAAAATTTATGCAAAACGTTATACTCTGTGTGTGTATTAATAACTCTATCTTCTTCCTTATAATCAAATCCAGGCTCGTGAACGTGTAAATTTAATTATATTCTCCCTCCCATATACTAAATGATAAATCTAGGAATTACTTAATTAATTTATATAGATTAAACAAGTTAGTAAAGTTGATTATTTGGAAAAAAATGTTTCTAATTAATTTCTTAAAATATCCTTCATCTTACTCCCTGTAAGTAACTATTTCAACCACCTTAATGGAATAATAAAGGAAAAATGGTTAATTAATCAATGAATAAATTAATTTTTAGACTTTGCCCTTTTAAAATTTGTCTAATATCTCTCATCTTTCTTGATATCTAATGTGTACCATAAATAAATATGAATAAAATTAAAAAAAAAATGGTAATAAATAACTCTCTGTATAACTTATATTAATTATTATGCACCTAAAACATCTTCTAGATGACGCCCAATATTTTGAAAGAGGGGGTAATAATTTGTGTAGGAATTTGAAATTAAAAAATAGTAAAAAATTGTATAATCGTTATTTTTAAAAAATAATAAATTTGAGAAATGTATCTAATATCAAAATAAATTCTTTTAACCAACTTCTAGATTTAAGTAAGCGGAAAGAAAAGAAAATCAGACAAATATTCATATTCATAGTCAAACCAAAAGATGCAACATGTAATGTAAAATTGATAGAAATTAATGTAGGTGGTGTAGCAATAACTAGTGAGTTGATGAACAAGGGTATGCATGTTGTGTGGTTGGTATATCATATTGTGATCTGGTTGAATATTAATGGAGGGAAGTCATATTAATAAATATGGCTAGGTTAAATATGAATTGCAGGGAGAGAAGATCTTGGCAAAAATAATAATAATAATAATAAGGGAGAGAAGATAAAGAGAAGGAGTAATGCTGGGTTCCCAAGTCCAACTCCAAGGGAGAAGTATCGAACAAAGCGACCTGCCAAAAGGTCACTGTTGAATAAAGCAATCTTTGACCTCTTACTTTGCTTTCCGTGGCAAAAAAAGACCTCTAACTTTGCTTTATTTGACCCATTTAAAAAGATAAAAAAAATTAAGAAGTTAGTCCTAAATAAATAAATAACATAAGTTATTTTAAATTTTATAAAATGCATGAAAAACCATATTTAATTATTTAAAAAACTTTACAGTAATATCAATTATCATTAATATCACAGTAAGGGCATACTATAAGTTATAGGGTTGTTGGGATAATAAGTCAGTGTTAAAAAAAAAAAAAATCTATGATTTGACTAAAATTTGCCATGGCAAAAAAAAAAAAAAAAAGACTAAAATTTGATAGAAAAAGTTAATATGAAAGTTCGTATAATTTTCAATTTTTAAATAAGTATTTATACTTCGTTTATTATGTAATTATAAATTTTTCAATCGTACTATTAGGCCCCATATTAGTAGTGGATGATATGGCTCTCACTCAGTATAAACCTTGATTAATTTTGCCATATAAATTTAAATAAAATAAGTATCAACCAGATTAGATTACATATTCTATATAAATGCACGAATATGATTATAAGTATAATAGTTACTTACCTTGGTGATAAATAAATTTTATCCCAACGTTTTTTTATAAAGCTTTTTCTTTGGTATTTTGCCACCACTAGTACAGAAAAGGGTTTTTAGACCGGTTAAAATCGACTTTTTAGACCGGTTTCAGAACTGGTCTTAAAAATGACATACTTAAGTGTCATATGGTGTTCAGTTTGCTTCCACTTACAATGTCCTTTTGCTTTAACTTTCCACTTACCATTTCCTTTTGTATTATCCTTCCACTTACCAGTTCCACTTACAATGTTCAGTAGGCATAAATGAATTCAACCATGTCATATATATCATGCAACCAACAAGCTAATGAATTCATCAAAATATACAAAAAGCATCTTAAAACCAACAAACATGTCAAATCATGCAACCAACAATATTTGCACCCAATTAACCACAATGTCAATTGATCAATATACAGAAAACAATTCCTCAGTTTTATAAGAACTCACTGTTGTAAAAGTTCATAAATGAATTCAGCACAACATTTGCGAATGTGCTCAATATCTTCTTCTAGAAAAGGGTCAGCAAGTTCAAACATCTAAAACACCAAAGCCAGGCAAAACATTAAATTCACTTAAAAAAAATTATAGTACAAAATTTTTGAAATATATATATATACACATTTACCTCTTCAGTAAGTTCTGTCGTGCCTAGGGTAATAATATTATACATGTGCCTCAGAATATACATCCCACACAAGTTGGACCCCGGTGGTTGCCTACGGGTCTGAAAAATAATATGATATCGTTAAAACAAGTATAAAATTAAAGCATGACTTATTATTGAATACATTCTTATTAAAACAAACCAATATGTAACTAACCTTTGGCAAGATCCATGTAGGGTCTCTTATCTCACGCATAGGCCTACCACAAGTGTGTTGGAATGGCCGCATAGCCCTATATCATCAAAATCATAAAGGTTACTTATTTTACACAAATTCCATAAATTTTTCACACGAAAGGTAATTAATAATACAAGAAAACTTACGAGTTCAAGCTTTTTTTCAATTCACTAGTTGGCTTGCTATGGTGGAGGGAGCATAAGAGGATGACAGAATAACTCCTCTTGCACAAAATAGCCAACTGCCAATGATCACTGAAAAAAGGGAAAACTTTTAAGCAAATATAAAATATTATGTATAGTATGAAATATAAATTTGTCCTACCCATGCAAATAAGGAGCCAAGAAACACTCAATTGCGGTTTTAATAAGCCTGTGCGATAAGTATGTGTGTATGATAGAAGAAGTGGTCCCTTTGTCATAGAGTTGATGAGGGCATAGGAGTCCAAATTTATCGGTTTTTCCAGAGTCAACCAACCTACGATGCATCAACCTACAATAATTCAAGCAGGGACATTAAATCAAAGTTTAACGACGTAATTTGTAAAATATTAACTTCCAATTTGAGAAGATACTTACATCAAAAAGAGCTGGACAATCGAAATCGTAAGCTGTTGTAGAGGAGCTATCAGGGACATTAAATCATCCCTCTCAAGATAGCAGTGCGCTCCTGACTTGCCAACAGTTGACTCAGTAGGCCAATCTCTTGTTCTAAAAGATGTATCATATGCCATCAGAATCACTTGTTGCATAACATTCAATGGAGGCCGTGAAACATCTTGAGTGGAGGGAGGTGGAGGTGGAGGCGGAGGCGGGGATTCCTCAGCTCGATCAGAAACAAGGTTCTTTGGCCACAAGATGAAATAGTTGATGACATCGCCCACAACCTTGAAGTTATCAACAGGGATAGGGAGAGGTGTATCTGCAACGATCACCTCTTCAACTGCTACTCTGACTTGATCATCCTTTATTTCTTGGTGGTGGACAGTTGATCCCAAGTTGTGCACGCTCCCCCGTGCAACCAATCATCTCAGAGGATCCTCCATAAAACAAGTCACAAGGCTCACCAATTTGGCCGCCAAGACCCTCTGATGACTGACCAATGCAACTCCCTTTAGTGCTCTGTTTAGGGTTTAGGGAATGAGCCTGGGGAGCACTTGTATTTGCTTCTCTTGTGCTCATCAAGATCATCCATTCCTCCTTCATCTTGCTGAATCTTTCTCCAAATTGTGCATCAAATGATGCTTCTGCCTCAGCCCTAGCTTCCGCCCTCACAGTGGCCAATATACACTCCATCTCCTCCCTAGTCACCATACCACTTGAGGAACGGCGTGAGGGTGCTCCAAAATAATCCCTTATGCCTACCCCTCCTCCAATCCCCCTGACACGGCCGGGATGCTCAGGTTTTCCTGTAGCTACGGTCAGGATGTCATTCCTCCCATCCGACCTAAACTATCCCTCGGCTTGTTTTTTTTGAAGCTCTTCCTATAAGACAAATGACAAATGTTAGTAATGAAATTTGATTACTAAATAATTAATAACAAGTTAACAACAATACTTACAATTTTCTCACCGACTACACTAGATTGTTCACTCGTATAGGACCCGCTCCTCTTTTGGCGAGCGAACAACCACTTCTCTTCTCGACGTATCGGAGATGGTGGAGAAAGAACAGAAGGATCGGATTGAGCTGCTTCTTCCAATCTCTTCCGTTTGGCCGCCAACAAGTCTTTTTTGGCCTTCCCATACCCCCCACGAGACATTGTATGGGGGCAATCATTCTTTCTACCACTCTCTTAGGCCTTTTTCCTTTTTTCCTATGAATAAGAAATCAAAATTAAGTCATTGTAAATCAATAAAGACAATTCATAATTCATAAGCAAATCAATTGCAAAATAAGTCAACAACTCACCAATGCTTCTGGAGCAGTCTGAAGTCGTCTAAATTCTTGCCAAGTATGTTCATCAATAAAAGAATACTGCTCGCACGAATTAGGAAGAGGCTAACCTTCTTCCACCTCGATATGCACATAATTGTTGGCTAGATTTGTCTTAAACTTCCTCCAGCGTTCATCGCAATACGTCATTGTCTTGTCATGCAAGACTTCACTCTCAAGAATGTCGTAAGTGAGCTGGATAGTTTCCCAAATATGTCGCTTCACACCTCTATCGATATTTCTCCACTGCTCTATCAAGATGCTAGGCTTGTTGCATGCTAGAAGGCCGACAAAACTCCATACCGTTGGGCATTAGGCTCGATTGGTTTCCAATATCTATCAAACTCAATCGGAATCTTTCCCTCGGTATTCTGATTGAGAGGAATGTCTCTCAATCGGGTAGCTCTCCTACCCCTTCGTCTAGGCCGGTTACGTGGCTCATTGTGTTCCTGACTCAGAGCATTGCTAGGCTCGTTTTGATTTGGATTAGTTGGATCGGGAGTACCCTCACTAGGACGACTCATTGTCTAAAAACACTTTAAGAACACTATTTAAGGCAATTTTGCTACACGGTGCTTATTGTTATAACACGGAACTATCTACAAAGGCAATTTCCAAGTTATGCAAACATGAACAAATAATTGCAATGCACAAGTTGAAGGAGGAATGATTAATTGCAATTAATCTGGTCATGAGTAATAAAGATTTATTCAGATGGTAACAATATCATCTATATTCAATATATATAGAACTATAATAAGTAATGACTTTAATTTATCAAATGGCAACAATTAAGGTAATAAAAAACTAATTTCACAAAAAATTCTCCTTATGCATTGACAAGTGTTAGAGCGTTGCTTGATATTGAAGATAACAATATAGTTTAACAAGTAACAACTTTATTTACCTATCAAATGACAACAACAACTAAGGCAACTAATTTTACAAAAACTTCTTCTTTTATATTGACAAGTGTTAGTACATTGCTTATTATTGATGATAACAAAAATTTAATAAATAACAACTTTAACTTACCAGATGATAATAATTATAGGAGTGGCAACAGCTTATTAAGACATTTAGGTGATTTCATTGCGAAATGTAATCCCAAGCTAGTTCTTAGAAACTTCAAAGTGATGATTATATTATTTCACAGTCTTGAGTTGGGTTTGCAGATTTGATCCTATTTTGACATCTTTCTCCCTAGGGTTTTCAAGTGTAATTTTCCAAATTCCAATACATATTGGAGAAGCAACATGATAGAAGCCAACATCATATCTACCTACTTGCTAGCTAGCCTTAAGGCTGAAACGATATTTTTTGATTTCCCAATTGAGAGGCTGAATTCAATCAGAGTTAGTGAACAAATAATTCCGTCTTTCTTATTTTCTTGGCAACTTCATTCTAAATGATACTAGTCATTAGTTTAGCTGTTTGAAATACATCTAATCCAATATGTATAAACCAATCGGAGGAAAACCACCAAAATATACAACGGTACCTTAAACCTTTGCTTGAGGATCCTCTTATTGGATTTGAACAGTCCTTGGCCACTTGCTGCAGGAATCGAACAAAGAAAATGGAGGATAAGTAATCTCACAATTTCAATGAAAAACCCAAAAACGAAATGGAAACACAAACCTGACAATAAAAACGAGGTTGAGAACGAAACAAATCGAAGGGAACAAACGATGATAGCCTTCCGACAATGAATTCAATAGTAAATCTCCGTTGACGGCGGTGAAGTTAAGGACGGAGAAGAGAAGGGGAAAGGAGGAGCTGCCGTGAACAGACGCAGGGGTTTCGCTGATGTGCTTGACTCTTGAAATGAAATTTCAGAGCTAAATTTAGGCGGGTTTTGAAATCCAGGTCAGTTTTAAGACCGATTTTCAATTACAACCAGTTTTAAAAGTAATATTTAAGACCGGTTCTATCTTAAAACCGGTCTTAAAATATATATTTAAGACCGGTTATTAATATACATAACCGGTCTTAAAAATTGAAACTTTTTAAGAACGGTTATTAATTAATAACTGATCTAAAATTTTGAATTTTTAAGACCGGTTTTTATTTACAACCGGTCTTAAAAATAATAAACATTTTATTTTTATGATTATCTTTAATTCATATAATATTTTCTAGACCGGTTATTTTTAAAACCGGTCTAGAAAATATATCACATATTTTTATTTTTTTTATTGTATATATTTTAAGATCGGTTGTTTTGTAACCAAGACCGGTTTTTTATATAACCGGTTTTAAAAGTATTTTTAATACCGGTTATATTAATAACCGGTCTTAATATTTCATCATAATTACAAAAATGTCACCGGTCATATTTTTTAGACCTTATCCGATGTAACCGGTCTAAATATTACGGTCTAAAAACCCTTTTCTATACTAGTGCACGTTACACATGGTACTAAATCAGCATTCAAGTCCACGCTAATTAACATATGTATGAATAGAAGGACTATAATTAAAGATATGATTTCTTTTGATATTAATACAGGTATTTGATTTGGAGTTCGTGACTATACTTTAAGTATAAGTGTTTCATCTAAAATTTAAATTCAAAAGCACGAGGAAACGAAAGAAGTTATGTACCGTTAGAGCAATAATTAAAGATATTATAATGACCGAATAAAGGAGACAAAATATTGACTGAAAAAAAAAAAAGAGTAAAGGTGACAAAAACCTTATAAAAATCAAGTAAAGCGAAATAATTTTTTTTTTCAATTTTATATCAAAATATTTCTAAATATGATTGAGACAAGGCAAGTAAAGTATAGATTTGTTTGGTTCAGCGTTTTCTTAAAAAATAAGTTTTTATTATGTAAATTGAGATAAAATTCTTCTCACATATTTATCTTATATATCGTAAATCACAATTTATAAACCCTTATTACTTTAAAATAAACTATTCTAAATAAACGCTGTATTCGAATGAGGAGGAGGAGGAAATGGATAAGGGCAAGAGGGTGGGAGGGAACATAAGGTACCGTCAGTGTACGGTAACACGCGTTTCCATGTGAAGACTACAGACTGACACTTTGACTATACAGGTCTAAAATCATGCCCTTCTCTCGTGATTTGAGTGAATTTTAATAATTTTTTGGACCAAATTGCTGTTATTTACTACTCCCATATTTATTATATTTTGTTTACTATGATATTTTATAAATTTTATACGTAGAATTTATTATATAATATATACTCCTATCATTTATTAATATACAGTTTCATTATATAATGGGAAAATCTTAGAAAATACCTATAAAATTTTAAAGGAAAAATTATAAAAAAAGAATTTTAAAATTATAAAATTTTAAATCAAGTATTTTTCAAAAAATACATTAGAAATTTCTCATCAAGTTTTGATATATTCTAATCAACTTTTGGTAAGAAATCTGATTTGGAATTTTATAATTTCTAAATTCTTTTTAAGGGATTCTCCCAATTTTAAATTACTGATTTTTCACTTAAATAAATTGTGAATTTTTTATTAAGTGTAATCAATTACTTATCAACTATAAGAAACAACAAACAAACTTAATTTAAGATTTTGAAATTTTAGATATTTTTTTCTGGGATTTTTTCCATATAATATATCTTTTACTCTTTCCATATTTTTATGAGAAAATTATCTAACTTATTTGTATAAATTTTTTTTTTGTTTATTTATGTCATATTTTTTATGTTCTCAATTAGTATTAATCATTTTTCTAACTTTACCTAGCTCGAATTTCCCTTTTTTCATATAAAAGTTTGAGTTAATATAATATTTTTTCACTTAAGTAGTTTGCCCTCATTTTGGTTTTAATCCCTCAAATTTCATTTTGTTTAAACATTGGTCCCTATAAAAAAATAAAAACATGTACCAGTTTGTCTTATAAGGGACCAAAACCTATGGTTTAAAACTTAAGGAACTAAAATCAAAATAAGAACAAATTTGAGGAACTAAAAATTATATTAGCCTTAGAAATTTAGATAACTTAGTATCAAGACTCACTCAAACGCCCATTCAAATGATTATATAAAATTCATAGTAAGTGGATTAACCTTTGTTATTTTATGGGTTAAATCTTCTTATATATGAACACATTTTAATAAATTATTAATTATTACAAAAAGGGTTAAGATGCTTAAATAACATTCAGCTTTTTTGAAAAGTGTAACAATAACCATAAATTATTTTTTGGGGTAAAAGTAACTATAAACATTATAAAAGAGGGCAAAAGTAACCATAATGTTAAGATTCATTAATGTAAGCTTTTTAATGAAAGGTCAAAGTGCTAAAATAGCCATTAACTTATACAGAAAAGTGCAAAAGTAACTATATTTTTTTTATGCAAAAGTAACTAAAAAGTGAATGCTTGAACATTAATTCATAAGTTTTTCTTTGACTTTTGTATTATGAGTATTTTATCAATTTGGAGTTTAAAATGACAAAAGTCAAAAAAAAAAAATTGTGAATTAATGTTCAAAAAGTCATTTTTTTTTATTATGGCGAGAATGATGAAGTGAAAAAAACTTATCACCCAACTCCAAAAGCTAAAATCCCTAGCATGAATCACTAGCCTTAAAAATACCGTCATCGCTAATGTTGAAACAATACCATAACTAACCATGAGAAGAATCTAAGGGAGAATATCTAAGAGGAAAACTAGGGCAAAGGAAGATTGCTTATGCATATGGTAAGGTTGGGAAAATCCACATCACCCCCAGTCATCTCATAATTAAAATCCACTTAGACTCCAACTTGCATATTTAATGATTAGGGGTCCATATGCATATGTGATCTTCTATTGCCTTAGTTTTGCTCTCAGATATCCTCCTTTAGAATCTGCTCATGGTTGGTTATGGAATTGCTTCAATATTAGCGATGATGGCACTTTTAAGGCAAGTGATTCATATTGGAGATTTTAGCTTTCAGAGTTGGGGTGACTAGTTTCTTTTGCTTTGTCATTCTCGCTAAAATTTTTAAAAAGAAATGTAACTTTTTAAACATTAATTCATAAATTTTTCTTTGCTTTTTGTCATTTTAATCCCAAAATTGATAAAACAAAAAGTCAAAGAAAAACTTGTGAATTAATATTCAAGAAGTCACTTTTTAGTTACTTTTACATCAAAAAAAAGTTTATGGTTACTTTTGTACTTTTGATATAAGTTAGTGGTTATTTTGGCACTTTAACCTTTCATTAAAAAACTTACACTAACAGATATTAATGTCATGGTTACTTTTGTCCTCTTTTATAATGTTTATAGTTACTTTTTTTTCAAAAAATAATTTATGGTTACTGTTACACTTTTCAAAAAAGTTGAAGGTTGTGTGTGTTTGGTTGGGCTTATTTTTGGATAACAAGTCCTTATTACGCAAGCCGAGATAAAACTACTCTTACATACTTACCTCGTATACCGTGAATCATGATTTATAAACATTTATTGCCCAAAAATAAGCTATTCCAAACGAGCACGTTATTTAAACACCTTAACTCTTACAAAAATTTTTTAGATTGTCTTGTATACTCTTTGAATTAGGGAAAATTCCAATAAAATGACTACAAAAATTTCAAAACACAAAATGATGAGTCTAAATTGAAAAATTCCAAATTAGTCCACTGCATAAAAAAGAAATTTTAAAATGTGTTTTTACAAATTTAACCAAAGAGACCCTCAAAGGGGACGAAGGTGGCATTTGATCCCTCACCTGTTGGAATCAAAAGATTCTATATCCATTGTGCCATCAAATCACTTTCATAAGAATGCAAAATATAATATAAAATAGCTATCAAGGTACAAAAGCTTTGTTTTAGGGAATTTACTACACTAATGTCTCGTTTGGTATCATGAAAGAGTTTCTTATGAAATAGGAAGTGAAATTAGAAGAGGAAATGAAATTGGAACTGCAGGTGGAAGTGAGTTTTAAAGTGTGTTAGGTATGACAATGGAATTGATATATTAATTATATTTCATTTATATATTTATATTAGGAAAGGACTAGAATACCCATGAAATTTTTTGGAAAGAAAAAAAAGCAACCCCATGATCACCCCCTCTGCCTGATTGAATCCTCTGCCCCAATCTTGCACCATATTCATCAGCAACGCTCCAGAATCGCCAACAACCATCAAAGCTTGTTAAACCAATTAATCAAATGCAGATTTGAGATATAAATTAATTTAAAAATAAAATCGCAAGCATTGAAACAACACAAATCGTTGACAAAATCCAAAGGATCAATTAGGTTCATTGGCAGTGTTAAAGGCATCGATTGATGAGTATCACTATGATCTGAACAACAATCACAGTGAAATTGCTAAGATTGAAGAGATGGGTATGGCGGAGGAGGCTGGGGTGACAAAAGTTGGTGGTGGCTGAAGGAAGGGGAAAAGGGCGAAATCAAGGAACCATAGAGATCATTGGGGCCTTGCTGTCCTTCGCGGTTTCTGGTGGCTCACCATCCTACGCCGTCACTGATGTTCGCCGTCCTTCAGCGTTGCTAGTGTCTCTTCGTCGCTATAAGGGATGGAGATCTTGGTGCCTCGCCGTCCTTCATGATTTCTGGTGGCACACCGTCTTACGCCGTTATTAATGCTCGCCGTCCTTCACCAGTTCAAGTGCCTCATCGACGTTGGAAGGGATGGAGAGGGAGGCCTCCAATTAAGGGTGGAGAGAGACGAAAGTGAACACAAGAGGGGGAAAGCGGTAAATTGATAAAATATATGAGATTAAAATGGTCTTAAACTTTCACTTACAGGGAATCACTCACATTTCCATGGATCTACCCAAGGAGCTCTCTGTGTTCCAATCTTCTCAACTCTACTCTATCTACTACTATTTTCATATCACCACATCAAACGAAAAATTTATCACATCACCCAATTCACCCCCCTCTTGGGTAAAGCTTGCCTCTTTCATTTGGTATCAGAGCAAGGTCTTCTCCGAAGAGCCTAACAGCTTGAGAAGGATCTGATAAATGGCAACAATAGGTGAAAACATTCTTCCAGACGGAGCTTCAATCAATATACCTCCTGGTTTTGCTGGAGAACATTTTTCGTTCTGGAAAGCTAAGTTCAGAGTGTTCGTGATGGCTAACGAGTACGGCTTATGGAATGTAATACAAGATGGTGACTATGTTCCAATGAAGAAAATCGAAGATAGACTCGTCAAGAAGAGCCCAGAGGAGTTTGACGAAGATGATAAAAGGTTAGTAACATTAAATAGTAAAGCTATTTTAATGATATAGAGTGCTCTCAGTCAAAAGGAATATTTTAGAATATTTACTTTACCAACTGCCAAAGATATGTGGGATGCTCTTGAAATTGCTGACGAAGGTACATCCGGAATCAAAGAAAATAGACTCAATAAACTAATTACAGAGTATGATCTATTTCGTATGAAACCTGGAGAAGGAATATCAGAATTCGAACTCAGGTATACTCATCTTGTTAATCAATTATCTGTACTTGGAAAATCCTTTGACCAAAATTCCCAGGTAAGAAAGATTCTTAATATTCTTACGAAAGAATGGGAAGCGAAGGTGTCAGCTATCGAAGAAGCTAAAGGAGAATTTATGAGATCTGTAGCTGCTCTCTTTGGTAGTCTTTCTAGTATGAAGGAAAGTTGAGATTCAAAAAGGAACTGGAAGATTTCGATGATAAAAAAAAAAAGAGAGTTGCACTTAAGGCTATCAAGGAAGAAGAAGAGTCTTCCGAAAATGAAGATGTTCCTAATGATGATGAAATGGGAATAATCATGAGAAAATTCAAGAGATTCTACAGGAGAGGTCAAAAGAACTTTAAAAATTATCAAGGTGGACCAAGCAAGAAAGAAAATAAAGAGCAACAGATAGTATGCTATGAATGTGAAAAACTTGGACACATCAAATCCGAATGCTTCAGAAACAAAGACAAAAAGAAGCAGAAAAAGAAAGCATATATATCATCTATCTCGGGTGATAGTTCGTCAGATGAAGAAAGCGACAATGACGAAGTAGCAAATCTATGCTTAGTAGCCAAAGAAGAAGAATCAGATTATGAGGTAAGTGATTCTGAACCTACTTATGATGAATTGTTATCTGAATATAATGCATTGCATACATAATTCATCAAGGTAGCTAAAGAAATGGTTAGTTATAAGAAGAAAGTAAAAGAATTAGAAAATACTGTCATATCATCGTGTGAAATATGTGAGGAGAAAGATAAGAAAATAAGTGATTTAACAAAAATTGTTGAAAAATTTATTAAGGGAAGTGAAACTCTTAAAGTTATTCTAAATTCTCAGAAAGTTTCATTTGATAAATCTGGAATTGGATATAAGTCTGATCATGATAAGAATAGAGGAAATAAGAAGAATAGCAGTAGAACTTATCTTAGATATTTCAGGAATTCTGTGCATACTTCAAATCCTTTCGCATCATGTAGCTATTGTAATAGGAAAGGACATTATACTTCATCATGTTATTTTAAGAAAGGACAAGTTTTTGGCACATATAAATGGGTTCTGAAAGCAACACATACATCACATACTAACCACAAAGGACCCAAGAAAGTGTGGGTACCTAAAACTTGATCACCTTATTCTAGGTATGTCTCAAAGCATCACTAGCAAACAAATGGTATATTGATAGTGGATGTTCGAGACACATGACTGGTGACAAAAATAAGTTCACCATGCTGGAAACCAGAGAAGGAGGAAAGGTAACATTTGTAGGTAATCAATATGGACGTATTACTAGAATTGGTGAAGTGGGAAAATCTGATGGTGTTCAAATCAATGAAGTATACTATGTTGAAGGATTATGCCACAACCTCTTAAGTGTAAGTCAAAGCACTGACAAAGATAACTGGGTGATCTTTGACTCAAAAGAATGCTTGATAGTAAACAAGAAAGATCTACTACTAAATAAAGAATCTATCAAGGCAAAGATCTGAGTTCAAAGGGACAGTAACTGTTATACTATTGATTTAAATTCAAATTCTTCTGAAAATTGTTTTCTTAGTAGATCAGAGGAAAGTTGGTTATGGCATAAGCGTCTGGCTCATGTCAATATGAATCAACTTGACAAACTGATTAGAAAAGATTTAGTTGTTGGTCTTCCTAAACTTAAATTCAAAGATAATATAATTTGTGAAGCATGTCAAAAAGGCAAACAAACTAAATCTTCATTCAAAACAAAGTATGAGATTTCTACTTCCAAACCTTTACAATTACTTCATATGGATTTGGTAGGTCCGGCAAGAGTAAAAAGTTTTGGAGGAAATCTATATATTTTAGTGATTGTTGATGATTTTACAAGATTTACATGGACTATATTTATTGCTTCAAAAGACGAAACATTTGTTGAATTTATTACGTTTGCTAAAAAGGTCCAAAATGAGAAAGGTATTTCTATTGTATCTATTAGGACAGATCATGGAGGAGAATTTGATAATCAACTATTTGAAGACTACTGCAACAACGAAGGGATAGATCACAACTTCTTCGCACCTAGAACACCCCAACAAAATGGAGTAGTAGAAAAAAAGAACAGAGTCCTTACAGAAATGGCGAGAGCAATACTTAATGAAAAAGAAATGTCACAAGTGTTCTGAGTAGATGCAATGAGTACTGCATGCTACATTTCAAATTGAGCATATATTCGCAAGTCACTTGGAAAGACGCCATATGAACTCTACAAGGGAAGAAAGCCAAATCTTGCTCATCTACACATCTTCGGATGTAAGTGCTTCATTCACAATAACGGTAAAGAGAACTTAGGTAAATTTGATTCACAATCTGATGAAGGTTTATTTCTAGGATATTCTAATAGAAGTAAAGCTTATAGATTTTTCAATAAAAGAACATGTACAGTTGAAGAATCTATTCATGTTGTGTTTGATGAACTTGATTCTCAGACAAAACATTTTGATGAAGAAGAAATGTATTTAATAAAGAAAAAAAAACTATTTCAAAACAAAATGATTTTGAAACAAATGATTTTCAAAATATAGAAGATGTCGATGATCATGCTCAACCAAAAACATGGAGACATATTAAAGATCATCCAATTGATCAAGTAATTGGAGATATTCATGAAGGTGTCAAAACTAGAAATAAAATCCTCAATGAGGTAACCTTCTCTGCTTTTATTTCTAAAATTGAAGCTTCTAATATGGAAGAAGCTTTATCTGACAATGATTGGGTGATTGCTATGCAAGAAGAATTAAATCAATTTCAAAGAAATCAAGTTTGGGATTTGGTTCCTCGACCTAAAGATCATACGGTTATAGGGACCAAATGGGTTTTCAAAAACAAACTTGATGAATCAGTAATCATTGTGAGAAACAAAGCAAGATTGGTGGCCAAAGGCTATAATCAAGAAGAATGTATTGATTATGAGGAAACATATGCTCCAGTGGCAAGATTGGAAGCAATACGAGTACTCTTAGCCTTTTCTTGCATTAAAGGTTTTAAACTTTATCAAATGGATGTGAAAAGTGCTTTTCTAAATGGTTATATTATGGAGGAAGTATATGAAGAACAACCTCCTGGTTTTGAAGATGAAACAAAGCCTGATCATGTTTTCAAACTTAAGAAAGCTTTATATGGTTTGAAACAAGCACCTAGAGCTTGGTATGAAAGACTAAGTAAGTTTCTTCTTGATCAAAATTTTGTCAGAGAAAAAGTAGATACAACTCTTTTCATCAAACATAACAAAGATGATATTCTAATTGTTCAAATTTATGTTGATGATATTATTTTTGGTGCTACTAACGAATCTATGTGTTAAGAATTTTCTAAGATTATGCAGGGAGAGTTTGAAATGTCCATGATGGGAGAATTAAACTTCTTTCTTGGACTTCAAATCAAGCAAAAGAAGAATGGTATATTTGTGTCTCAAACTAAGTATTTGAAAGAGTTGTTGAAGAAGTATGGATTAGATAATGCTAATGGAGCTGATACTCCAATGAGTTCTACAACTTTGCTGGATGCTGATGTAAAAGGTCCTAGCTTCAACATTACTAAGTATAGAGGAATGATTGGTTCATTACTCTATCTTACAGCAAGCATACCAGATATTTAGTTCAGCGTTGGTACATGTGCAAGGTATCAATCTGCTCCTAAGGTATCACATGCAGAGACAGTGAAAAGAATCTTCAAATATCTAGGAGACACTTCAAAACTTGGCTTATGGTATCCAAAAAGAGGAAACGAGTATTTGATGGCATATTCAGATTCAGATCATGGAGGATATAAAACTGACAGAAAGAGTACTAGTGGTCAATGTCAATTCCTTGGAGGCTCTCTGGTATCATGGTTCAGCAAGAAGTTGAACACAGTTTCATTATCCTCGACTGAAGCTGAATATATAGCTGTAGCAAGTTGTTGTTCTCAAGTATTATGGTTGAAACAACAACTTCAAGATTTGGGGATATACTTAAATGATATTCCAATTTATTGTGACAACACTAGCACCATAAGCTTAGCCAAAAATCCTGTACAACATTCAAGGACCAAACACATAGACATCCGACATCACTTCATTCGAGATCACGTTCAAAAGAAGGATGTCAAAGTAGAATTCATACCAACTCATCTTCAACTTGCTGACATTTTCACAAAGCCAATAGCTAAAGATCAATTCCTATATATTCGAAGAGAATTGGAAATGGTTAATCCCAATGAATTGTAAGGTTTCTTGTTAATTATCTTAATTAAATGTATTTTTGATGATAACCATACTGACTTTGGCATCAGAGCATTAAAAATTGTTTTGCAGGTCTGTCACTCGAGCACAGAAAGTGTCACTCGAGTGACAAGCTATGCTCACTCGAGCAAGTTAACTCTGCTTAAGCACAGCACCTTTGAAAATACTCTGTTTCTTAGCATGTAAAACAGGGGTTAACAGAGGAGATAAAAATACCAAGAGACTATCTGAAATGCAACAGTGAAAATTGAGCTCACTCGGGTAAGAAGGACCCTCACTCGAGCATGATATGAACATGCTTGAAGTGAAGAATGTGTACTCGAGTAGAAAGGAAGAATTTCTTTCAAGAACCTACCCAATGCATGGTTACTCAAATGATTTTGGAGGATTTGAGTACAAAGATGAAAAATATAGCAAGAAATCCATAAACCAGGTACGCTTTTACATGTTTTATCAAAATTGTTTTGTATATCACTCGAGCACAGTATGAGCACACTCGAGCACAATATGAACATCACTCGAGCACTAGGGTTACTGCTCAAGCACTGTCACTTATATCAGTTATGCGATAGCTCAGACCGTCGCACTTCCTGCTCTCACTCGAGGTGTCTCGTCACTCGAAGGTCACACCACTTCATCTCCAACTATTTCTCATCAATCAAACGTATACATTTGCTTCAAATCACCGTTACAACTCTTCAACCTTCTTTAAAAGGTGAGATTTATTCTTTGTTTCTCTCATTCCATGCCCTAAGTCTCTGAATTTCTCTTCTCAATCCTCAAAAAAATCTGTGAGTCTTGTTTCTTCCATTTTGTTTCTAAATGGCTAGAACTAAAATGCCTGCTATTTCCCAAAGATCTCACTCACCCTCTCCCACTCATTTTGCTGCTAGTGCTTTTGCAACCCTGGTACCAACTCCTTCATCTCCTAAAATGTCTTCTTCATTTACACCTCATCCTAAACCCAAAACCAAAAAGAGAACTCCGGCCAAGAAACCTCATCCTAAGCCTCAAATAGCAAAGAAGGTTCAACCTCCTCAAAAGAAACCAAAGGGTGTGGTGTTCAAAGAACCTATAGTTACCCGATCTCAATCCAAAGAGGTCCAAAGAAGAGGAAAGAAAAAGGACACTCAGCAACCACAACAATCCTCTTCTTCCTCTGATGACACATTCAACATGCAACTCCGGGAAGCAATAGAGAAGTCAAAACTTGACAAGATAGTTGGGAAAATTGCTTCTCAAGCTGGTGTCTCAAGTTCACACCATGTTGGGCAATCTAGTGTGGCTGCTTCAGGGGTACCTTCTGTCTCACAAGCTCTAGAGGATGATCATATTACAAGTCCTCCTGAAGGTTTCAATGTTGAGGAATTAAAGGCACTACCACAGAAGGTATTTGATATTGAGTTTGCACATAGACATTTATGTCCTGTAGTTTATGTGGACTTAGAATACTTGAAGAAGAATTGTAATTTGGATTTATCTCCTTATCTTGAATTCTATGCTCCCTGGCTAAACATTCATATTCCATATTCACCCTCTGTTGTGAAAACCTTTTACTGCAACATGAAAACCCATAACATTAAGTCTAGGGCTGGTGAATTGATTGAGGAAGCAGTATCCACTACTGTTAGAGGTCAATTCATTATGATATATGCTAAGATTATTAATGACTTACTTGGGTATGTTGCACCACCTCCAGATCCACCCACTTTCTCAGCCAATGAAGCCTTCCAGCTCTTGAGACCAAAAGACCCAGTAGGCCCCCTTAATTTTAAGCCTATTGACATGCCTGATTCTTACAGAGCCCTACACTATATATATTCTAGGAGCATGGTTAACAAGTCCAAAAATTTTACTCATTTTGCTCAAAAAGATTATTATATGTTGGCCTCCTTCCTAGCCGGGCAACAAAGAAATGTAGGGGAGATCATTTTCAATGAGATGAGAAGATTTCGATTTTCTGCATCAAAATCTGTGACCATTCCATATCCTTAGATTGTATCTCTCATCCTTATGAAAAATAAGATATGGTACTTGGAAGGAACTGAGAGGGTGCTCATTCCAAGGTTTGGCAAGACTCAACTGACTCATATGAGTATCAATCTTCCAGTGAGTCGAACCAAGGTAACATCTCAGAGGGAAGCCACTCCATCCAGAGGTGATAAGGCTCAGTCATCTGCTCAAGGATAAGTTCCTCCTCCATCCTTCCTAAATGCATCACTCTCCAATTATTTTTCTGAAGTGATCAATCAAGCTGTGTCTAGCTTGAAGAAGGAATTAGTGACTAAGTATGAGAAGTTGGTAGACAAAATGGAGTTACAGGTCTAAAGTTGGTAGACAAGGCCAATACCAACTTTGACTTAATGTTCAAGACTCAGGATGACATGTCAAGAAGGATAACTGATATGGAGATCCTTCTACGTTCTCATTTTCCAACCACATCTTCAGAAGTGTCACCTGAGACCACTCCTACCTCAACTTCACCTCCTCATCCATAGACACATGTTCTCTTCACCGATCCAAAGTCTAATGTTGATATCACCTATGATCGGTCATCTTCACCACCACCCTCAGCCTCTGTTCTACATCCATCATCTCCACCCTTTGTGCCAGTGCTAGTTGACCCTTCCACTGCCATGGTACCCTTTGTCCCATCATCTGATATCACTTTTCCTCAGCCCCCTTCTTATGTTGACAAAACGGGGGAGAAGGATGTGTGATGGTTTTCTAAGCTATCTGAGCTATCATGGGATGTATTGGGTGTTTGGGTAGTTTTTGTGTAATGGGGTAGGTTTATGATGATATTATGGTTGTATACAGGGTTTATGGGTAGTTAATGTAGTTAATGATTTATGCTGACTATTGTGTGTTTATAAGTTTATCATTAATGGCTATTTTTATGTTATCAAGTTTTTCTGTCTAAGTTTTTGATTGTTTCTATGATATTATACTTATCTTGGTTGTTAAGTGTCCAGAGGAAGTGTTGCAGGGAACATATGTAGATAAGTGCAAAAAATTTGAACTTGAATCTAAACTTTGGTGAAAATATGCATTTGGAAACATTGATGTTGTACTTCAAAAACCTTTCACCTTAATCAACCTTTTTCTTAAATCCCATCACAAAGATTTTGTCATCATCAAAAAGGGGGAGAATGTTAGATCCCAAGTTTTGATGATAACAAAAGACAATTGTGTGCAAATCATAGTTTTATAAGTCTAAGGAATGTTTACAAAGTTACCAAATGCATATGGCAAAGTTCTATGATGTTTGCTGTCAAATTTAACTAATATACTCGAGCACAAGACTAGCACTCGAGCATATAACTCTTTTATGCTCAAGCAGATGTGAGTGATAGCCAGAAAGTGTTTGCCCAAGAGCATACTATTGTCATTTTTGCTGATGCACTCGAGCACTGGTGATAGCACTTGAGCAGAAGAGTCTTTCTCGCTCGAGCACATGCGAGTGCTTGGCCGAGAGCAATTCCTATCATTCTTTTTTAATGCACTCGAGTAGTGAAATCAATACTCAAGCATGAAGCTACTTTGTACTTGAGCACTAGCGAGTGAAGGACTGCAAGTGTTTGGCTGAGTGTCATGAAGGTCAGAGAAGCACAAGTATGCCCAAGTGACACATCAGCACTCGAGAGTAAGAAATCTAACTCTCTCAAATTCTGATGCAAGTGCTGATCACAAGGGTATATTACATGAGAATATTCGTCTCACTCGAGCAGGAGTATGTGTGCTCGAGTGAGGGCCCACATCACCTGCGAGTGCAAAATCTAACTCTTGATAAAATGGTATGCGAGTGCTATCCAGAGACGAGTCTCCTAGTGTAAAATGCAAGGCCACTCGAGCAGAAGGAGTTGTGCTCGAGTGAGGCCCTACATCACTCGCGAGTGAGAAAATTATCTCTCTGAAATCCTGAGCGAGTGCAAGAAGAAAACTAAAGAGCAAGTGGAAAAATGGAGGATGAACGTTGAAATAAACAGACACGTAGGAAGTCAAACAACGATAGACAACATCATGACAAGCATGTACCTACTACATTCAAAGTTTTCAAACTTGCGCATGCCATTCCACAGTAACATACCCCGCTCCACAATGATCGTTATTCAAACGGGCAAAAATTGAGCGTCTATGTGTGTGTTTGGGGGGAGCGTTTGAACCCCCCAAACGCTAAATTGAGCTCATAAGCTCAATACCTAGTTTGGAAAAAAAAAATTTGAGTGTTTGTTTCTCAAGGTGAGCAATCGAGCTTAATTCTATCTTAATAGCTTTAGCCATAAGCTCCATTTCTCAGCTTTTACTGATTTAGCTTTTGGGGAGAGTGAAAATGGTTAAAATATTTTTTCAGTTGTGTCCAATGTACTATCAGACTTATTGCAATTTTACCCTTAATGTATTTTTTTGCTACAAAAATTAATTTCAACTATTATTTGATGCTTTTAACCCTTAAAATATTTTTTCAAATGTACCCAATGTGTTATTAGACTTATTGCAATTTTATCTTTAATATACTTTTTCAATTCCAAAAATTATTTTAAACTATTTTTTGGTGTTTTTAACCCTTTAAAATATTTTTTCACCCACTCTCTCTTACTATTATCACAAAAGTCACTTGTGCTTAAGTCAATTCAAACAAGTTTTACTTTTGCAAAAGTCATTTATACAATCGCCGTTCCAAACATAAATCACATTACACAATCGGGCTTTTACCAAAAATAAAATTACCAAACGCTAAATTGAGAAACTCTATTTTTCCTATCGTTGTTCCAAACACACTCTATAAATACTGAGTTTCAGAGATCGTCAAAAACAACGAAGCACAAAAAAATTCACAAGCAAATTCACGAGTCTCTATTATTCATATTTTCTCTGTATTCATATTGATCTTCAGTGTTTATTATACTTGCTCTGTAAGAGAGACATATACATTTCAAATTCTATTTTCATTTGATCTCAAGGTATTGGGACCTTGAGAGGGTAGATATCCTTACGAGAGAAGCAGTTGAGAGAATTCCTAGTTAAACCTTCCACTCATAAGACTTATAAGATACAAGCAGTAGAGAACGTTGCTGCTCATAAGACTTACAGTGGTGTAAGAAAAAGAGAACATTGTTGCTCATAAGACTTGTATACGTAAGCAAGTGGGAAAGGTCATATGTTGTTTTTCTGCACATAAGACTTGTCGTAAGGGGGAGAGAAATTTCTTAGTGTGAGAATATTTCTGCTCGTAGTCCATTTAAGGACAATTGTTGTTTTGTGGCATTCTGAGAGCCCATTGAATCTTGGAAGATTAGTGAAAATCTCAGTAGGTCTTGATCTCTGAGGACTAGACGTAGGCCTGGTTTTTAGGCCGAACCAGTATAACTCTCTGTGTTCCAATCTTCTCAACTCTACTCTGTCTACTACTATTTTCATATCACCACATCAAGTGAAAAATTTATCACATCACCCAATTCACCCCCTCTTGGGTGAAGCTTGCCTCTTTCAAATGTGACTTCGTAAACTTCAATCTTTGGTTATTCTGGCTGTTGTGGTTAGTTTAATCGGTGAATTTCTGTTGAGTTTGCTGTGATTGTAAATTTGGGAAAATGTTGAACCCTAAATGTTATGTTACCCAAATTGAGTCTAAATGGTGTTTGTAACATAATTAAATAGTTAATAAAGCGACTGGAAGTAGAAAGGAGCAAGGATTTGAGGTCAGAATCGAAAAACCCTAATTTTTCCCTGAGAATTTAGAGTTGGATTTTTTTATTATATGATGATTCTATTGTGTTCAGGGGAAAAATTAGGTGGGGTTACAGTTGATCACTTTTCCAAAAAGTCTTAAAAAGCATAATGATTAAAACGCCTCTGAAACCTTAAATTAGGGGCTGCCAAGGGTATTTTTGTTTTTTAGCAATGAATTTAGTAATCCCAAGGCCAGAAATGGATTCTTTGTGCCAAAATATGTTTGAATAGCCTATGTCAAAATTTTGGGAAAAGTATGGCCGGACCCGGTATGGCGGGGCCAGGCCCGATTCCCAGGGGTATTTTGGTAAATTTTCACTAGATACTTCTATAACCACTAAAAACTCTATAGAAGTGTATAAAATGGTACATGAATGAGTTTTAACCTAATTCTTGTATATTTGGAATTTTAGGATCAGATTGTAGCCCAAGCCGAATACAGAGTATCGGAATGATAGTCAGTCAAGGGAAGGGCAATCCAGGTAGGAAACTTACCTTATTTGCATGTATTTGATATCTCTAGTTGTGTAGTGATGTATTTGATTGCTTTACTTGATTGTGTAGAACATATTTGAATAATGAAGTTCTTTTTTCTGTTTATACTGTGGCCATAGTTATGTTGCATGAAACATTAAGCATGCAGAAATGTCATTATGGGACATGCATCTAGTTTAAGCTAATATGTCATACACATAGCATCTATTATGTATGCATTATGGTATCTATTTCACACTGAGATTCTCTCAAATCTCACCCTGCCCTACCAACAATTTAGATGATGAAAATAGGAAGTGTATTAAAAGCAGAAAAGAGAACTACACAGGAGGAGTGCAATGGTGGAACGAAGACGGGAAGATGTCTTCGTTTCATTGGAATGGGTTTAAATACTCTAGTAGCCCCATACGACGACATCAATTGTAATTATCATGTACAATCCATATGGGGAATTTCTGTAATCATGCACATATTATCAGTATCTTCATGCTATCCTTGTGTTGCCCACCAAACTGCGTATCATTTTCCCGTAAATACTGTGAAAAAGGTGAAAATAAGATAAGGGTATGACAAAATGGGTGAGCATATCATGATGAGAACAAAAGTGAAAAAGCAAAGGTATAATGGAAGAGAGAAAGTAAGAGCAAAATAGTCAAATCCAAATCATATTAGATTCCCTTCAAGTTATTGTTGTGGAGATTCACATATATGACAACAACCAAACATAGTTTTTCCTTGCGGACATGAAGAAGACATAATAATGGATATCACCTTATCTCAAGCACCTCCTCCCATTCCTGAACCCTTGGTGTCATGAGAAGAAATGAAATAAAAGAAAATTCTTTACCTCCTCTTTTGCCTCCTTTTTCTCCCAAAATTTTCTGTGTCCTGCTTACTATTATGCTCTCCTTTAAATAGGCATCTCCTAGGGTATTTCCTCATTAATGCATTTTTTTTTATTTTAGTTTTATTATTATTTTTTGTTTTTTCTGTTGATAAGACTTCCTAACTTAACCCAATCACCATCAATGAAGGATTTTTTTAACTTTTGTTTTTATTTTTTTTATTTTCCCACAAGTAATTTCTTAATTTAAATCTATCAACTTAAATGATAGATATTTTTTAATTTCTTAATTTTGATTTTTTTCTCCTGTATAATGACTTGACACTAAATTTCCTAATTCGAATATCAAATAACATCAATGAGATGAATTATTTTGAAATTTGCTGCCATTTACTACAAATCTCAATTTCCAGACAATCTCCATTAATTATAATCATTTTTCAAATTTCAATTATAATCCAATTGCCATCAATGTCATTTTCTTATTAATTTAGATGTGCAAGCATCAAGCAGGATTTTTTATTTTTTTTTATTTTTTGTGTAGGACTTGGACAAAATAGAGTGTTCATAGTCGGGATTTGGATATACATGAATAGAGAGATTTAGTGTGTGTTTGGATTAGCTTTTGAGAATAGCTTTTATGATTTACAAGGTAAGTGTGTGAGAGGAGTTTTGTCTCGAGTTACGCAAACCTAGATGTGCAGTGCTTGCTCTAGTAAGATTGGAATGTCCACCTCAAATACATGAATCAGGGCAGTAATAAGAAGGATGATCTGTTGGCAAAGAAAGCTTTGAGTGGTGGTATTGGCTTGCACATTATGTCAAAGGATTCTACTAGGAACTTTCTTCTTGAGAAAGGCATTACTTACTAGTAACAATATTTTAAAAACTGGACCGGATGTTAAGCCGGAGAGACCAACGGATCACGGTTCATTCAGTTAGATCGGTTGAAACAGTGGTCGAATAAGTGACATAATAAATAAATAAATATATATATATACATATATAATAATACAAATATAAGACATAAATATTTAATTCTTGCATAATACTAAAAGTAAATATAAATAAACTCACATGTAATAAATAATAA
Organism: Inga laurina; assembly: GCA_963855925.1. NCBI lineage: Eukaryota > Viridiplantae > Streptophyta > Magnoliopsida > Fabales > Fabaceae > Inga > Inga laurina. The sequence continues at coordinate 27,864,024 of OY979702.1, read as the reverse complement.
CATCTGTCTCAAATATCAAGTCTTAGCACAATAAAATTGTTCAAAATAACCCAATAAAAAAAATTCCAAGAATATATTTTAAACTAGTTTACAGTAATAAATTTAAATAAAATTAAAATGGTTAAAAGTTGTAATCATACCATAACATATGTAAAATAAGTAAGAGAGGGAGATAGATGGCATTAAAACAATTGACCATTTCATGATATATTTCAGAATATAAATGATACACTAATACATTATAAAAGAAATAGGTAAGAGTTTAAAATGTTTTTAAAGGTTAAAAAAAAGCTGTTAAAATTTTTTGGCCAGGAAAACTCTATTACTAATTACATCAAGACATGTTTTTTGAAGTCTGAAAAGGTAGAAAATTTTAAAACATGCAAAGTCAATACACAAGCTACTGTATGCGAGAATAAAATACTATTTCTCTTTTTTCATTGGAAACATTTTTTGTAACCCCCTACCGTAATTAATATTCGGATTATGCAATAAAGTGAAATAGAGACCAATAAGAAACAAATAACATTTTACAAACCCATCTATCAGACGGGGTTTTCACGAATACCTTTCGAAATCATTTATAACCTGGTCTCACATTCACATTTCCGAATACAATTACTACACAAAGATAAATCACATTTAATATATCAGAGTACGCAATGAAATAATTCTGGCAATTCCGGATTCCATTTATTAACTTAAGCTTTATAGGGCACATTCGCCCATTACAAGCCCTCATATGGGGATCACACAAATCCTCTTAAATACATCTACAAAGATCGTATCCACATTCATATATACACATCCAAATCTATATATTCCCAACTATGATAACCAACTACCGAATCTTCAATCCTGAAGGAGTCTTCATCGCCCTTAGCTGCTCGCTATATCCTTGATCTACTACCCTGTCTGAAAGGTTAGTAGGGGAGGGTGAGATTCGAGAGAATCTCAGTAGGAAAACAATATCAATATGCATGTACGATAAATGTTTAATGCATGACATGCTTGCATCACATAACTATCATATGACGAATCTGTAAGCTCAATGCTTCAAAGAATATACTAATGTCCATAGCATAAATTGAAACATAGCTTCAATAACACATAACCATGCAAAGCTAAGACATGCATCAACACATTAACACATATATCAAATACAAGCAGAAGAGATATGTTCCCTACACTCTTTCCACGTAAGCTCCAGCACAGCTTACTCACGACCAGGCGAATGTCGAACCACGTTCAGAGCAAACATCAAACCCTATAACCAAACAAGGACATAGGGTTAAATCCCTTTTCCAATTCTTTAACTCTCAAACACTTAAGTTGGTTATCATTCATGACCTTTAGGTGGCTAATCAAAGCCCAAACATATGCCTAAAGGCTTGGGAAACACTTGACCAAAGATCACTTTTAAAAAGTCCAATATGCTGATTTTTGGGGTTGGGCCGCGGCCCACAATCCTTGGGCTGCGGCCCAAAACTGTCCAGAGACGCACAGAAACATTTGGGCGGCGGCCCAACATCCTTGGGCCGCGGCCCAAGAAAATTCAGTTTCTAGCTGAACTTCCAAAACTCATAACTAATTCCACAAAAATCGAAATGAGGTGATCCCAAAGCCAAATGAAAGCTATTCAAGTCCTCTACACAGGAAAAATACTGGCCAATACTGGAAATCACCATACAAATACAGAATTCCCAAAAATTCAAGACTGTCCCAAAACAGAATCCATTTTCGACCACAAACTTTGGACAGCTATAACTCCCAGTTCTCAAAACGAAATGGCACACATTATATGTCCATTTTGAACTTTGGGAGGTGAAATTTAAGACTGGAAAGTTTCATAATTTTCTGACTTCATTTTCCCAGTCAAAATGTCCACACAACAAGACTGCCCAGACAGAACTTACACTGGACAGAATTTCCAGTTTTGCAACAATGATTCCAATGGTTCCCAAATTCACACCAAATACCATTTCCACATAAATTTGCACAAGGAATCCATTGGAATCACCAAAACAACCAAATTCACATCACATTGACATGTTTTACCAATAATCATAACATGTCATCACAAAACCACAACACAATCACACATTGTCATTCTTTTCATTCCAAGTTCTCAAACCAATTCAAATGGCCATATCACACAACAAAATACCAATTTCTCCACAATACACAAGGCAATTCCTCAAATCCAAAATCACATGAAAATCAGGGCAAAATTCGAAATTCACAATACTCAACCATAATTCACAAAACTTAGATCAAAAGGCTTCAAATACTCACCTCTTCCTCTTTCCCAAACCAATTCTTTGATTCTTCATCTTTCCAAATTTCCTCAAGCCATCAAACACTACCAATCAAGAATCTAAAACCATAGAGATGAAGCTCTCATCACTATGAACAACATTAAAGAAGGGTATTTGAGCATTAGAGGACATTATCTCACCTAAACATTGAACTCTTCCTTTCTCTTTCTTCCTTGAGCTTGGCATCCATGGAGGACGAAGAAAGAGATGAGAGATAAAGATGAAGAGATGAAGAGAGGATCAGTTTTTTGGGAGCCAAAACGTCCAAATAAAGAGAGGAGAGAGGAAAAATGAGTTGAACATGTTGACCCAATCTAAGGGTCCAAAAGATGCCAAGTGTCAAAATCTTGTTCACCTTCCATGAGCTCACATAAGCTCACCCACATGAGATTCCACCCTTTGATCTATTACACAAATCAATCCTAGCCATTGATCTTGAAGTTACCAATGAGTTTCCTCTTCGGTAACTGACCAATTGGTCGGTAACTTTACCGTTTTGCCCCTGATTATGGTAATCTCTCTTGGATCACCACCAAATTCATTTTCTTATTCATTTATACCATACATACGCCCTTCCCCTTATTTTTATTCAATTTAGATGTTAATCCATAATTGAACTCAAATACAGGGTTTCGGCGCTACTCACAGCACATACGAATCATATCGGGTGCCAAAACACACCATAATCTCCAAAAGGGTTATTTATCATTAACCGCTTCCACTTTTGGAGTCATTATCTCTTAATCACAATTTAGGATCTTGCTAAACCGGGGCTTAGCAATCCACTAATCTCAGGCTTATTCTCTAGCCTCAAGTCTCAAAATTTGGGGTATTACATTTTTCTTCCTCCCTCTTCACCTTCTTCTTCGACTCCGACACCACTATTTATTTTTCTTTCATCTTCTTTATAAGCCTCAGGCCGGACTGTTACTTAAAGACCGTTTTAGCTCTCGAATTAACTGTGGTTTCCAGTCCAACGACGGATTTATACCATCCCAAAACTACTAAACAAGAAAGATGGCTTCTATGTCTTACTCGAACCACATTCTTCTCCCGGTGGTGGCTGGACTGTTTGGTTCGGTCCACTTTGAAAAACACTGAGTAGTAGTTGAGTGTGTCTTTTATTTACTTTCCTATGTATAAACAAAAGAAATAAAAAAATTTTAAGCTAACAACGATCACTAGTACAAACTAGGTATTTTAGACCGACACATTTAGACCGGTTGTAGAGGATAAGGTCTAAAAGGTATGACCGGTGGCAATTTTATAATTATGGAGAACTTTTAAGACTAGATCCTTTAGTATAAGGTATAAAATATATTATTTAGAATGAATTTATGAAGAACCAATCTAAAAACATATATTTTCTAGACCGATTCTCTCTATATCCAGTCTAAATAAACTTTCAGCATTAAAAACAATTAAAAAAAGTTCACTACCTTTTAGACCGATTGTCCCTTGTAACCAATCTAAAAGGTGAAACTTTTTAGACCAGTTATTCATGGGAACCAGTCTAAAAGAATCTTTTAAGATCGGTTGTTTTGAATAACCAGTCTTAAAGATGTTTTAGGTGCCCTAATTTCTGAATCCTCTTCTTCGTGCCTAATTCTTTCTCTCTGAATTTGAAACACTCTTCTTCGCTTGATTACTCAGTGAATGTCGGTCTTCTTCTAAACTCTGCCATCCTCTTTTTCTCTAAATGTGAAGCTCCTCTCTTCCTCCGTCATTTCTAATGTCGCTCCTCCGTCGTTGCCAACGTCGCTTCTCTCTTCCTCTATCGTACATCGCTCCTCTGTTGTCACTGCAAAGGAAGAAGGTAACAGAGCCCTACAAGAAGCCATAGATTGTAGTTCGGGTGACCCCTTTCATATTTCAATCGTTCTGGGTGCTCTGGTTTGTATTTCAATTGATTTTGATATGGGAGATGTGTTTTTGGAATGTTTAAGTGAAAAGTCCTAGGACAACTTCTGCACCTTAACCTAGCCCAGTTTGTTACATTACTAAATAATGCTCTGGTCTGTGTTTTATTCTTTTATACCTCCAAAATTTGACTATGGGATAATGCTTTGGTCTGTCTTTATAATGAGATGGTATAAGATTTGTTTTTCTGCACTTGCATCTTGTGTTTAACTAGATTTTGTATCATCATTACTGGCATAATTGCTGAAATATTTAATTCTATGTCTTCAATGTAGTTCTGAATTGTGATTTCAACTACATATTGTTGCTACCTTTCACTAGATTTTGTCTTTGCTATAACTGAATTTGGTTTAGAAAAATTTGGCTTGGAGTTCATTTTTGCTACCACTTTAAGCACTACACTATTAGAGCTAAGTTGATTTGTTACTGTGATTTTGGACAATGAATGCAAATAAACTTTTATCTTGAGACTGCTTGCTTGAAAATATGATAAGGATATATTTGATAATGAAATAGGTATAGATTTTAGGACATAAGTATTGATATTTTATATCTATTTAATTATTTTTTATATATTTTCCCCTTTTAAATCAAATATAAGATAATAAGATGTTTTGATAAAAGATTTATTCATATCCTATTTTATTTTTATAGAAAATATTATTATGAGATTTAGGAGGTGAAAAATTAGAAATATGATATATATATATATATATATATATATATATATATCACATTTATATGACTGCATGTGTCAGATTTGAAGACATGAGCCAGAGGCAGCATAAATTATATATATATTGCGAGATACATTGCAAGAGAGAGATATATATCATATCAAAAGAGAAAGAGATGGGGGATCATGATGATAACAACGTGGACCCCACACTCAAATATTTGAATAAAGTCAAGAAACGGCAGCAAGGTACAGGTCGAAAAAAGGCATAACAAGAATGGAATAAATAGAAAGAGAGACTGCAACGGGTTCCAGATTTTGATCAGGCACAACAGCGACACGTCCAAAACGGAAAAATCACCGGCTTCTTCTACTCTTGGGGATCGTGAGAACGAACGAGAACTAAAGGAAAGAGAGACGTAGAGCACAGATTAGACAACTTGGACTTGAAAATTTAAGGAGGTTTGAAATTTTAAACTTGATTTTTCATTAATTTTCTTTTATCTATTTTTCTTAGTTTCTGATAAGAAGTGAGTTATTATCTATAATTTTGGTTTGTTGATGAATATGAGTAACTAATTTTCTCATTGTAGGATTTTCTTGAATCTATTTATGGATTGAATTATTTATTTACTCTCTTTTTACATCAAATGAAGTTTTGTATTGATTTTATCCTGCTCTTAATGCCTCTAAATGCCTGATCATCATTCAGTTGTCTTGTTTATTTAAATTACTCTTGAGAAAGATAATTTAAGTGTAGAACTTAGATAAAATCATATTAAACTTGAAGTTTATATATTAAACATATGGTTTGTTAGTATCATAGAGATATAGTTACTAACATAGTATTATCAAATTAAGATTGATGTTTAAAGTTAGTCCTTATAAATTAATACAAGAGATTGATTAGTTTATTAGGATAAATAATTGGTTTTGACTCGAGAGAGCATTATTGAATGTATTTGAATCTTAGACAAATACATATATTCGTTTATTGCTTATTGTGGGTAAATTAACTAGTTCATGAAATAGAAAGGAGAGAGATAATCCTTTGTCTTTAATACTTGTGAAATTAAATCCATTTTGTTTCCTTTATTTACTTTGACTTCTTAAAACAAAAAAAAAAAAAAAATTGCTCAACCTAATTAAGAATATAACTAGTATAAGTAGCTCACTTTCTTTTTCCTTAGTCCTCGTGGGAATGATTTTTTAATATTACTTGTGACCTGTACTCTTACTGTAAAGCTAGACGGCTAACAAAATACCAAAAAAAAAAAGATGACATGAATTTCCTCTAATTTGTGTATATTGCAAGTGAGACTCATAGGCCAAGTTTTTGCTACAGTTGGGTGTTGAAAGTGCACTCACATTCCCACAAATATATTCTGGAGTCTTAAACTGAATTCTTTGAGTTGAACTGCTATGAAATAAAGTTTCTAAAGTGCTTTTGTGTTGTATCTGTCAAAACCTAACTAGTTTTAGACCTAAGTAATTGATTTTTGGAATTCCATTGAGGGAACTTGCCTTTACTGAAAATTTGTGAACTGAATATGAATTGTGTATATGTTAGTGCATCTATTGTAATATAGTTGCTATCTGTTTAGCATTTGTTCTGTGACATTTTTTTAATGCTGTGATGACTGGAGCTTGCAGTCATTGATGTGCACCTGCTTCTAAACTGAATTCTTGGTGAAATTGGACCTTGGTCATTGTTGTGGCTAGACTGAGAAATTATTTTTGGTTTGACTAGTGCATGTTTTTATTTGCTGCCACTGCTCTTGATCATTGTGGCTGGACCGAGAAATTATTTTTGGTTAGATTGAGAAATTGGACCTTGATCATTGTTGTTTTTGGTTGTTTGTCTTCTTGTTGGAACATAAGTGATACCATTTGTACACTAAGCTGATCTTATTCATTGCCTAACATGCTTCACGTCTAAATCAATTTTGAGTAGTTACTGAACTGAAAAAATACTTGGTCTATATATGTATCTCAATTAGTTTGATGTGATACATACCTTGAATAAAATAGCTAAAAACTACTTTCCTAGAGACGCTGCACCAGGCAATTCTTGAAGCCAAAGTGAACCTGAGCTGAGTTTAGAAGACTCTAAAATCCCTGTGTAATTTTGCTCTGGGCCTTTTCAATTGCATGAACATTGCTCGTATATACATATATCTTATTATTAAAATCTGAAATTGTTGTGTGTTGGTTGTTGTTTTCCTATCACTAGTGATTGTTAGGTTGTAAAAACTGGCACTTCTAAACTTTGCCAGATAAAATGTTTTCTTTTGTTTTGAATTTTTTAAGTGAAATTTGTGCGCTTAAGTTTGTTTTTGTATGCTCAAATTCTCTTGGATTTGTGAAGTAATCACTCAGATTAGATAAGTTTGTTTTCTCTTGGAATAGTTTTTCTCAGCCTCTAAAAATTTCTATTTGCTTTTGCTAATGTAGCTAGTGTCTTGTTGAGTCCTTATTAGTTTATGCTGATATGGTGATTGTAAGAAAGAATTTGATTGCCTGCAGCTGACAATTAGATGCAATGGTGGCGTAGTTCTTGAGAGCATGAGATCTTTTGTGTCAAAGGCTAGGTTTTCCTTTTACTCTTTACTTGTAGGGTGGTTTCTTCAACTATCACTTTCATGAGTTCCTATTGTGACCGTTGATCCTCTGGAAGCTCTAAACTATTAAGGCTGATACTTCTGCTCCAGGTTGCCGAAAGAGCATTGGTTAGTCTTTTTACTTTGTTTGCCTTGTTATTTTCATTGTTTTTACATCATTCACTCTTTATGTTTCATGGACTTTCTGTTTGTTGCTTGTTTTATGATTTATAGAAGTATCTCCCATAATTAGTATCGAAGGCAGTATTTTTTAAGTAGTCACAAATATTTGAGTTTGTAAACTATAGAATTAGAGTAACTGTTAAGAGTGAGTGCATTATATATATAGGATTATCCTTTGCTAGTTTACAAGCATCCTAGGATTATACTGCTTGTTAATTAATTATAGGCTATAGTACTTATATATGTAGTTATATATGTACTGCGTAATATATTTTTTTTTGTCTTTTCTATGATCCATATATTTCATCTGCCTTTCCTATTTTTATAATGAAATATAAATTTCCTTTTTTAAATAATGATTGCATGCTCTCATCATATTCATGCCTTTTCAAGGGAAAAAAATAGGAAAGAGAAAAAAGGTGTTGAAATATATGAATCATAATTGGATAAAAGCTAAACAGGTGAGTATTGAATATGATAATGGGGTGAGAGAATTTTTAGACTTTGCTAAAAGAAATGCCAATGATGACAGTGTGATGTTTTGTTGCCTTTGAGTAGAATGTTGGCCATTTGAAAGAGTTAATTGACTCTTAATAATATTATCTTCCACCTCCTTAAAATAATATTCTTTTAAGTGATATTTGCACATGATAATTGATTTTTCCTTCTTCTTTATAAACTTGGCTCAAAATGCTTCCATTTGGCTTTTTTCTTCTCCAAGTATTTATTTTCCCTTCTTCCTTTCCCTTTTTGGCCAAAATTTGCCCTTTAAATTTGAAGAAAATAAAGGCTTCTTGCTTTATTAGTTAAATGACCATTTTACCCTTACATTTCTTCAATTTTTGAATTTAATTTTTGTCTTCTTCCTTTCCTCTTGTTTTTGGCCAAATCTTTCTCAATAAATGCTCTTCCTTTCTTCATTTTGGGTTACAAAATTAGGCCTTTAAAGAGACAAAAGTTGCACCTTTGTGTCTTAACTTAGCCAAGTTGTATGTAACCACTAATTGCAATGTTTTGTCATTTCAAGTATATCAAAATTCACCATTTTATTCCATTTATTGTCACAAATATACAAGGAACTTTGGCGAATAAAATTTGGGATGTTATAGAGTACCCATAAACTACCTTGTGACCTTGTTGTGTCGACACCGATGGGTGTTAAGACTGTTACTGCAAACATTTTCTTGAATTGTATTATGAATGTTGAGGGGTATGAGTCTACGGTAGACTTAATCTATTTGCCACTTCATGATCTTGGCGTCATATTGGGTTTGAATTGGTTGACTGCAATTGTGTTTGTTTTGAAGATATGACAGCATTACCTGTTTGATACTACTATAGAATTGTACTGCGACCACTAGAGTCTCAAGTATTTGCACAATAAGAAAGAACTGAATAAGAGATAGTGAAGGTGGATGGAGTTGTTCAAAGACTTTAATTTGGAGATAAAATATCATCCAGGGAAAGCAAATGTCATCGCTGATACTTTAAGTAGAAAAGCGGTGTAGGTGGCAGTCATGATGGTACAAGAATAGAAATTGTTAGAAGCATTCAGGGATCTGAATCTGTTAAAGCAAGTGTTGCTTAACATGAATGTATTGAATGAAGTACTTCTTGCTGGTATATGTTCCACCAAAGGGTGATCTAGGGTGAAAAATTCTAGTTAAGGTACACAAGAGCAAATATACTTTTCATCAAGGAGTGATTAGGATGTACCATAATCTGAAGACTGAATACTGCTGGCCAGGACTAAAAAGCGATGTGACCAAGTACATTGCACGATGTCTTACTTGTTAGAAGGTGAAGATTGAACATCAGTGACCACTAGGACTTCTACAGGGTCCAAAAATTCTTGAGTGGAAGTGGGAAAGTGTTACCATGGATTTAGTGGTGGGTTTACCCTGAATTAGAAAATATGATGCGATTTGGGTAATTGTAGACTGTTTCACCAAGTCAACACACTTCATACATATCAATGCCAGTTATTTAGCTAAGAAATTAGCAGAAATATACGTATGAGAGATAATCATACTTTATGGTACACCAAAGAGCATCATTTCCAATTGAGATCCTCCCTTTACCTCAAGATTTTGGAAATCTCTACATAAAGCTTTAGGTATGAAGTTAAGATTCAATACGGTCTATCATCCACAAACAGATGGATAGACAGAGTGAACCATATAAACATTGGAAGATATGTTGAGAGCGTGTGTAATAGATTTCAAGAGTAGCTGGGATCACTTCTTTCCATTAGCAGAATTTGCCTATAATAGCAGTTATCATGAGAGCATCCAGATGACTCTATATGAAGCATTATATGGAAGGAAGTGCCAATCACCTCTCGCTGGATAGAATTATAAGAACAAAAACTATATCAGCATAGAAGGAAGAAGGTAGATAGAAGACTCAACCCATTTAACTAAGCCAAACCTATTTAATTAACTATCCACTTTTCCAAGAAGCCCTCACAAATTGACACATAATCTTTTTCTCTTTTTCTCAGGTGAGTTTTGGCCAAGCATTTGCATTGGCTGAAGTTAAATATTTAAACACATATTACACTCTTTCAAACACCCAAAAGTCGGCCTAGTTTGGAAAAAAGAGAGAAAAACTATGGAAAGAAAAAGGAAAGAGAAAGGCATTTTGGAACTCAAGAAGCAAGGTATGTCTTCTTGCTTAAATTACACCCTTTACATCACTTCTTATGCCTAAAACCTTTTCATAAACATTGTTTCCCTTACTAAGAGCTACAATTCTATGGTTTTTGTTTCTCGAAGGGAGGTGTCTTGTGCTATCTGTAACCCCCTCCGTAATTATATCCGAAATACGCGATTAAAATGAAATAGAGACCAATAATAATCAAATAACATTTACTAACCCATCACATGATGGGGTTTTCAAAAATACCTTTTAAAATCTAGTTAACTTGATCTCTTATTCACATTTCGAATACAATTACTACACGAAGATAAATCACATTCATATAAATATCAGAGTGCACAATATAATCATCCCGGCAATCCCGGGTATATACCTTCGCTAAAAATACATAGGGCACAATTGCCCATTACAATTCTTCAAATGGGGATTACACAATCTCATCTCGAAGGAGTCCTAGCCGCTCCCTCCACAAGCCACTTGCCCTGTCTAAATTGTTGGTAAGGGAGGGTGAGATTCGAGAGAATCTCAGTAGGAAACAAATACCATAATGCATGCATGATAGATGCTATGTGTATGACATGTTAGCTTTATCTAGATGCATGCCCCATAATGATATTTCTGTATGCTCAATATTTCATGTAACAAAACTATGGCCACAGTAAAACAGAAACAGAGCTTCATCTATTCAAATATGCTCTACACAATCAAGTAAAGCAATCACATACATCACTACACAAGCAAAGATATGAAATACATGCAAGTAAGGTAAGTCCCCTACCTCCAGTCTTTTCTCCTTGATTTGCGTGCCAGCAACTCGGGGCTTCACATTCGATCCTACAATGTCAAATGTACCATTTAGACACTTCCATAGTGTTTCTGGGGGTTATATGAAGCTATATTGAAAAATTACTAAAATACCCCCGGGGACCCGGCCCGGCCCCGCCGTACCCGGTCCGGCTGTACTTTTCTTGAAATTTTGACATGGGCTATTCTGACATATTTTTGCCCAAGGAATTCATTTCCGGACTCGGAATTATCAAATTCAATGTCAAATTACGAAATTGCCCTTGGCAGCCCTACTTTTAGGGTTTTAGGGGCGTTTCTGTAATTATGCTTTCTCGGCCTTTTCCGAAAAAGTGCCCAACTGTAACCCCACCTATTTTCGCCCACTGAATCCAATGGAATCATCAAATCATTGAAAATCCAACTCTAAGACCCATTTACAATGCTGGCCGAAATATATGGGTTTTAAGGGGAAAATTGGGGTTTTTCGGTTTCGGCTCCGTAAACGTGTTTCTTTCCACTCCTAACCACTTTATTGACTATTCTATTAGGTTACAACTACCATTTAGTATCAATTTGGGCAGCATAACAGCCCCTACAACCCATTTCTAAAAGTTAAAACCAATGGCAATCCGGCGAAATTTCACCGATTAAATTGCCCACAGCAGCTAGAATAGTCAATATACAAGAGTTTGGAAGTTACCTCAAGCTCCCACTAGCTTTTCTCAAAGATGGCTGAAAACCCTAACTTTCAAAACACCAAATTTGAGCTTTCCAAACCTTAAAGAATAAAGAGGAGTAGTTTAGAGTCGCAGTTATACGCGTTAGGAGCGAAATCGTCGGAGAAATCGGCTTACCTTGTGATTTTTCTTCTCTTTCTCTCTCTAAACTCTCTCAACTTTCTCACACTATGTTCAGGTGCTGTGCGTGAATGAGCAGCTGAAGATGATGAGAAGATGTTTTAATTCCATGCTTATGTCATCTTGCCTTTTGATGATGTCATAATTCCCAAAATTGGCATTTTCGGATTTTCTGGCAGATTTTCTGCCCAATCTTTGAAAAATCATAACTAATTCTAGAAAAATCGAAATGAGGTGATTCTAAAGCTAAATGAAAGCTATTTAAGTCCTCTTTATAGGAAAAATATTTACCAATACTAGAAATCACCACAAAAATCCAGAATTACACAAATTTCATCACTGCCCCAAAACAGAGTCCATTTTCGACCTCAAACTTTGGACAGTCATATCTCCCAGTTCCCAACATGAAATGGTACAAATTATATGTCCCTTTTAAAGCTTGGGATGTGATCTTTAAGACTGAAAATTTTCATAATTTTCTGACATCATTTGCCTAGTAAAAATGTCCACACGAGAAGACTGCCCAGACAGAATTCACACTGGACAGCATTTCCAATTTTTGCAACCAATGTGTCCAATCCAATTTAAATCAATTCCAATGATTAAATACCACAACATGACACCATTTCCATCACAATATCCCATTCAATTCCTCCCTCTATTCTAAGTCAATTTGGACGTTAATCCACAATTGAACTCAAATACAGGGTTTTGGCGTTGCTCATAACACAAGCGACTACAATCCACTTTATATTCTCTAAAAGGGTTCATTAATCACTAACCACGTCCACTTTTGTAGTCATTAAACCCTAATCACAATTTGGGATCTTGCTAAACCGGGGCTTAGCAATCCACTAATCTCAGGCTTATTCTCTAAGCTCAAGTCTCAAAATTCGGGGTATTAAACTATCTATAAAGTGGCAAAGTTGGAGAATAAAAAAACTAGCTTGGGAAAGTGATAAACGTGAGACTAAGCTTCAATTTGAACTATATATTATGTTGATTGGTTGAGTTTTGTGGAATTCTCTTTGCTGCCCTAAATCCGGTCAATATGGGTTCTTAGGGTTTCATGATCCCATGTCCATATACATGCACTACTACAAACAGTTGATTCAATGACATAAATTAACGACCGTTCTTAAGAAACAGTAGTAAAAGATGAAGTGGTTGCATTTCAACGACTGTTTCACAAAACCAATCGTTGAAATAGTGTTTCAATGACTGGTTTTATGAAACCAGTCATTGAAAGTAAAGTTTCAATGACTGTTATAAGAAACAATCGTTGAAACTATTCCTCCTCCGACATTCACGATGGCAGCTGGTTTTTTTAAAAACAAGTTACGACGACTGGTTTTAATACCAGCTGTTGAAAGATCACATACAACGAATAGTTTTGAAACCAGTCATTGTATCTACTCCCTTGAACAGCCAGCATGCATTAAAAAAAATAGATACAACGAATGTTTAAAAACCAGCCATTGAAAGCATAGATACAACAACTGGTTTTGAAACCATTCATTAAAAATGGCTAAAACGATTGGTTTTAGAAAACTAGTCGTTGTATCTTGTTTTACATGTGAAAATTTCAAGTCAAAGTTGGTGTAGAGCATGTCAGAGCAGTGTTAAGTAGAAGAGTAAAGCTATTTTGTTTACCAAAGACTCATTTTTTCTCTATTGGTGCCACCTGCATTTCTCCATTGGCGGTTTTCCCTCCTCTTTTCTGTTGAAACCAGAAGTGGTTATGTCTCCGTGTTCTTTGTTCTCCCTCCGCTTCTCAATTTGTGGTGGGTTTTGTAGCTGCTGGGTCCATCCTCATTGTTTTCCTTCTTCTCCGTCCTGCGACAAGCTAGGTAAGGAAGAACTTAAATTTCATTTGATTGGGATCTTTGTTTCATCCTTTGAGCTTGCAATCGTGAAATTTTTCTTGCTTGAAGCTGCATTATTCAAGTTTGAGTATGTGTTATGTGGCTTTGTTTCATCCTTTGAGCTTGCAATCCTTGTTTTACCTCTTATCCGGTAAGCTATTTTGATTGTTTGGTTTTTTTTATCTATGTTTGTTGCTTTTTGTCACTCTTAACTGGTAAGTTGCGAGATTGGCATTGCTCATTTGGAATTTCACATGTGTGCACTGTTACTCATTGTTTGAAGCCAAAAATTGGAAAGCTTAAAAATGATTTAGACTGTGAGTTCAAAATTGAAGCTGGAAAATTTGAGTTTTAAGTGCTGAATAACTTATGATTTGGACATATATTTGCAAGTGCTGAATTGTTGGTAGAGGTGTTAAGACTTGTGTGTTTGAAATTGAAGGTGGAAAAATTGATTTGTATGTAATTACTATTAGATACTTGTCATACTTAATAGTTATCTTAAATGCATAATATATGTTTGAAGTATTAAAATGGTGATTTAAGCATTGCTCTTTATTTACAAATTTAAACCAAACCAGTCCATTATAATTAATTCTACAGGGGAAAAAAAAGGAAAACATATATTCAAAAACATATATTTACAAGAACCTTCATACAATAAATTTCACAATAGAGGCTTATTCAAATAATTTTCCCTTAAAAAATTATTTTGTACCATGTACTTATAAAAATAAAACATATATTCAACTTACATATAGATATAAACATTATGTGAGACTAATGGGAAAATATATGGTACTCCCTCATGTCAGACGTACTTAGTAACTAGATAACTAATTTGCTTGTATTGAAAAAGTTGTTTAAGTTAATTATTTGAACGAAAAAAACCCTTCAATTATTCAATTCAATACAACCTAAGCCTTCAAATTTTAATAGATATGCATGGTGTTTTGTGTTTGAAATTTGAAGAATGCACTGCTTTTATAATCAAGGTGAAACCTTATTATTAGATTGTGGCAACTATATATATATATAGTGTATTGTATTATCTGTCATTCTTATTGTTCAATTTAAGCACAAAAGTTGTTGAAATTTTTAAAAAATGAGCAAGGCATCCATTTTTTTGATCCATATTCATATCATAATGACAATTAGTCTAAAATTGAGTATTGTTGAAAATGACATAGGTGGTAGTAAAATGGGTCACCATTGGATGAATGCTTTGAGAACTAGTGAAGAATATGAGAATGAGGTAGAAGAGTTTATTAAATTTGCTAAAATGAATGCGCCTAGTAAAAATGGGAAGTATTTTTGCCCATGTGTGAAGTGTTTAAATGAGAGTCTACGAGATATTGATGATATAAGAGATCACTTATTTTGTGATGGAATAAATCTTTGGTACAAAAGGTGGTGGATATGGGATGGTGAGGAAGTAACCCCTTGTGCGTCCCACCAGAAGGAAGTTTTGGAGGTTGGAGATGACGATAGAATGGAGAAAATGATTCATGATGTTGAGGTAGAATGTTTTGTACAATCGCCTGTATATGATAGCGTACGGAGTGATGTAGAGACACCTTTGTACCCTGGGTATACTAACTATACACGCTTGTCAAGTATTTTGTACTTGGTAAACTTAAAGGCAACTTGTGAGTCGACCGATAGTAGTTTCACATTGGTACTTGAATTGTTGTGTGATATATTTCCAGAGGATAATGTACTTCCAAATCATATGTATGAGGCCAAGAAAATAATATCTACAATGGGTATGGAGTATATAAAGATACATGCTTGCCCTAATGACTGCGTATTGTATAGAAATGAGTATGAAGGATTAAGTGAGTGTCCGAAATGTAAAACTTCTAGATACAAAGTGAAGAAAGGTACTAGGTGTGGTGATAAGACAATTACAAAGCAACCTTTAAAGGTTTTGTGGTATTTTCCAATCATACCGCGGTTCAAATGAATGTTTGCTAATATGAAAGAAGCAAAGAAATTGAGGTGGCATTATGATGACAAAGTATGTGATGGAAAATACCTTCGGCACCGGCTGACTCCCTATAATAGAAGAAAGTAGATGAAATGTATCTCGGATTTGGTAGTGAGCCTAGAAACCTTTGGCTTGGGCTTTATATAGACAGAATCAATCCCTATGGTACTTTTAGTAGTACACATAGTGCATGGCCGGTTTTGTTGGTGATATACAACTTACCTCCCTGGTTGTATATGAAACACAAGTATATGATGCTTTCTATGATGATTTCGGGACCAAAACAGCCAAGGAACAATATTGATGTCTACTTGGCACCTTTGATAAAGGACTTAAAGAAGTTGTGGGAGGATGGCATATATGTGTTTGATGCATATAAGCAACAGTCATTTAAGCTATGTGCAATGATTTTCACTATGATTAATGACTTCCCTGCATACGGGAATTTGTCAGGTTATAGCGTCAAGGGTCATAAAGCATGTCTGATATGTGAAGCAAGCACACACTGCCATCAACTCAAGCACAGTAGAAAAATGGTCTACCTTGGTCATAGACGATTTCTTCCTCGATTCCACCCGTACCGTAGGCTAAAGAGGGCTTTTAACGGTTTGCCGGAGAATGGAATGGCTATAGTCGAGTGGAAAGAATTAATGTCACTTGTGGTAAAAATCAAAAGACTACAGGTGAGAAGAACATATGGAAGAAGAGGTCAATTTTCTTTGATCTTCCATATTGGCGTAGTCTTGATGTGATGTATGTGGAAAAAAATGTATGTGATAGCCTTGTTGGTATGCTTTTACACATAGCAGGGAAAACTAAAGATGGAATTAGTGCGAAACTAGACTTGGTTGAAATGGGAATAAGAGAACAGCTGTATCCATAACTAAGAGATGATGGTAAGAGAGCGTATATGGAGCCAGCAGCACATACATTGTCAAAAGTTGAGAGAATAAGTTTATGTGGGTGTTTGCATGGCATTAAGGTGCTACAAGGGTATTCTTCTAATGTGAGTTGGCTTGTGTCAATAGAAGATTTGAAGTTAGTAGGAATGAAGTCCCATGATTGCCATGTCTTGATACAACAATTATTACCAGTAGCTATTAGAGGCATTATGAAAGATGATGTGTGAAGCACGATAACAAGATTGTGCAGTTTCTTTAATGCTATTTGTAGTAAAGTTATTGATATTGGAAGGTTAGATGAATTGGAAAATGAGGGTTATACTATTCTATCCTAACTAAAGTTACATTTTGCTCCTGTATTCTTTGATATAATGGTGCATTTAATAGTTCATCTGGTAAGGGAGGTAAGACTATGAGGCCTAGTTTATCTAAGGTGGATATACCCTTTGGAGCGATACATGAAGAACTTAAAAGGGTATTCTAAAAATCCTTTTCGACCTGAAGCTTCAGTTGTAGAAAGATATGTCATTGAAGAGGCTATGTACTTTTGTAAAGAATATCTATTAAGGCGAAGGCCCAATCTTATCATGAAAAGGGTACAAGTAAGGGAACATGAGGACTCAAAGTGAAGAGTATGCGTCGTGAAGAGGTGTTGCAAGCACACTTGTATATCTTGAATTATACGGAAGAAGTTCAGCCGTACTTAGCCGAACACATAAAGAGTTTAAAGAAGATATATCCAAGAAAAAAAACAAGACTTTTATAGAGTGGTTCAAGGATACGATAGCGCACGAGACCAATGTGTCTAAGACAATCGAATGGTTAGCTTGGGGGTCTTCTTTTGAGGTCATAACTTGGAGTGGTTTCGATATAAACGGGTATTCTTTCTATACAAAAGCCTAGGATAACATAAGTACTATGCAAAATAGTGGGATGATGGTGGTAGCCGAATCAATGCAATTTTCTAGTTGGAAAGACAAAACCCAATTTTGGCATCCATGGTCTATTATAGAGTTATTGAAGACATATGGGAGATAAGCTACACTAAGTTGAGAGTTCCTTTATTCAAATGCAAGTGGGTTAATGATAATGCTGTTGAAATAGATCAATTTGGATGTACCTCAGTTGATCTTGAAAGAGTTGGTTATAAAGATGAGCCATTCATTCTAGCAAGTCAGGAAAAACAAATATTTTATGTCATTGATCCAACAAATGTAAAATTTTCTATTATACTCCAAAGTAAAAAACAGAAGGATGGTGATCCGAGTTTTAATCTTGACGACACACTGCCTTTCACTACAAATCCACCTATGCCAACTGAAGTAGAATTTGTAGATGATGATGAATATGTAGCTGGAGTTGATCATTGTGAAGGAATTTAGGAAAACACTTAAAGTAAGATTTTGAATTGCTTAAAGTGTGCATGTAATTTCTAAGATTTTGAATTGTTTAAAGTGTACATGTAATTTCAATTTACTTATCATATCTCACATTTATGTCTTAGCACGATCATGGCAAGTTCAAATTCGGGCGACTCTGCTAGCTCACCTATTAAGAAAAAGGTTAGAGGAAGCACGATGCTGCAGTCATTGGTCAAATGGCATGAGGAAGAAAAGGCAAGGTTCACGTGGAATTCGATGTTGATTTAAAACTAATCGGCGAAGAGGGAGACACATTCATTAGCTATGTTGGCTTTTTGGGTCAGAGTAAAGTTAGCGTTCTAATTCCTACCTGGAGGGAAGTTTCAAAGGACACGAAGGCTATGATTTGGGAACAACTTTTGGTGTCTAAAATTGTATTTTTATCTCTATTTTTATTTCTATTTGTTCATATATAACTATTATATATATTTTGTTTTGTAGCAAACTTATGATGTTCCCAATACGAAGCTGATGTACAAATATTGGATGGGGGAAGTTCATGAGCAATGGAAAGATTTCAAGTCCACGCTCACAACCAAGTACATTCAAGGGTCAAAGAGCCATAGAGATCCTTATAAAGAGTATTCGTTTCTTTCTCCAAAAGACTGGAGGTTGTTTGTGGCATTGTGGCAGGATCCTAAATTCCTGGTATATTTTGTTCATCTTAGTGTTAAATATTTTAGTTGAACTTACTTGACTTTACTAACTCAGTTTTTATTATTCTTTCTTTATATAGGAATTGAATCAAGCAAATAAAGATAGGCGAGCTAAAAACAATTATCCGTATTACATGCCGCGTGGGAGTTATCGGAAGCTCAAAAAGAAGATGATGCAAGTTGAATTGCAGAAATTGGAGGAAGCAGCCCAAGAAGATCCTAGTATTATCGTGCAGGCGCACCTCCTCCCCCACATCACAAAAAATGGAAAGCAGGGAGGATAAAGGGAGAAAAATATGTAAATCCAGTCGTTGCTGATGTCGCTAAAAGGATTATGAGTATTTAATAACAAGTATATTTAAGTGTGTTAAACATTTTCCTAATAAGATTGCATGTAATTATGTTTTATTTATCCATTGTATGCTGCAGGATGAACTTGAAGGGCAAAGCAGCTAGGTTTCCTTCACTCAAACTGGAAGGACGGACATCTTAGCAACAACGCTTGGGAATCTAGATCACCCTAGTCAAGTTAGAGGGGAGTTAAGGGGAATTGGTATCTCAAGATACTTTGGACGAGGTTCACAACCTTATGGGCAAGGTGAAATGAGTAAGGAGTTTGTGGCTAGGGTGCGAGAGGAAATCCGAGCAGAGCTAGCAGTGTAAATGTGTCAATCACTTCGAGATGAGTTTAAATAAGAGTTGTTGAATAAGCTATGTGGTAAGATGAATTCGATGGTATTGTCTCACATCTAAGGCAAGATGTGTAATGTGGAGCCTAGATCTCAGGTTTATAAATAATTTCATTTAATATAATATTGAGTTTTTCCTTATGTTATTTCAATTAATTCTTTCATTTCTCTTACTCAAGAATCCCCGGCCTTTTCTAGCACCAAAGGCAATTACAATCTGCCAGAGGTTGGACATGGCAACCTTGGTCCTTCACTAAAGCCTGGAGAACCTTGCACTCTATATTTGGATGTCTTGTACCTACGTGTTGTTGTTGATGCTATTGTATACATGCATGCTTCCACCCACCATAATAACCAAATCTAGGATGATCAACGTAAGGTCAATGTTATAAGTGTTTGACAGGGGGAGGAATGTAATATCCCAAAAAGCGATTAAGGGCTAATGACTTCAAAAGTGAATGTAATTATTGTTGAATATACACTTTTGGAGAATGTATGATGGGAATTTGGATGTTTTAATGATTCCAATGGCTTCCTAGTGAAAATTCGTTTGGGGAGAGTGTTTATTGTGAAATTGGAACCATTGGGAACAATTGTGCAAAAGTTGGAAACTCTGTCCATTGAAACTCTGTACAGGGCATCCGATTTTTATGGACGTTTTAAATATGCAAATGGTGTCTACAAATTTTGAAAATTTTCAATCTGAAAGTTCACATGCCAAGCTTCAAAATGGACATATAATTTGTGTCATTTCAATTTTTGAGCTAAGAGTTATGATTTTCCAAATTTTGGGATGGAAACTGGAATCTGTTTTGGAGCAGTATGGACTTTTGTGCAATTCTGTATTTTTGATGTTATTAAATGCAGTGATCCATATTTTTTCAATAAAGAGGAGTTAAATAGCTTTTACATTGGCTTTGGGATCACCCCATTTTGTTTTTTATAGAATTAGTTATGATTTTTCAAAGTTTGAGCAGAAATCTGCCAGAATTTTGTAAAAATCTGAAATTGATGGGAATTTAGTAAATAATTAGAAAATAATATTATATCATATTAAATCATCATCCACCTCTTCCATCATCCCAAAACCGTGACTTTCAGCTGTAACAAGAGAGAGAAGGTGTGAAAAATTCTAGAGAGAGAAGGAGAAGAGAACTTATATGGTTAGTCGATTTCTTCGGTAAATCCTTACCTAACGTGTATAACTCTGCTCCTAAGCTATTCCTTGTTGAGCTTCCCATTAACCCATTTAATGCAGATTAAAGGATGAGCTAGCCCTCCGGAAGACATATAGGTTTCAAAACCAGTTGCGGAAGAGCAGCTAAGCATCAAAAGATAGGAATAGAATAGCTGATCTTTACTCCTCTGGGCGCTCTAAAGCTAAAGCTCCTCTTCATTCTTCAAGGTTTGTAGAGCACAAATTTGGGTGTTCTAAGGCTAGGGTTTTCAGCCACCTCAAGGAAAAGCTATTGGAAGCTTGAGGTAACTTCCAAACTTTCATATATTGCTTATTCTGGCTGCTGTAGGCAATTTAATCGGTGAAATTTTGCCGGATTACCATTGGTTTTAAAGTTTGGCAATGATATGGCCTAGGGGTTATGCTGCCCAAATTGGGTCTTAATGTTAGTTGTAACCTAATGTAATGGTTAATAAAGTGATTAGGAGTAGAAAGAAATACGTCTGCGGAGCCGAAACTGGAAAACCCCAATTTTGCCTAGGGAACTGAGAATTTCGGCCAAGGCTAGTTTGGAGGGGTTAGAGTTGGATTTTCAATGATTTGATGGTTCTATTGAGTTCAGGGGAAAAAATTAGGTGGGGTTACAGTTGGTCACTTTTTCGGAAAAAGGCCGAAAAAGCATAATTACGAAAACGCCCCTGAAACCCTTAAAATAGGGCTGCCAAGGGTAAATTTGTAAATTGACATTGAATTTGATAATTTTGAGTTTGGAAATGGATTCCTTGGGTGGAAATATGTTAGGATGGCCCAGATTAGAATTTGGGGAAAAGTGCAACCGGACCGGGTACGGCGGGCCCGGGCCGGGTCCCCAGGTGCAGTTTTGTAAATTTTCATTATAGACTCATATAAGCCCAAGAAACACTATGGAAGTGTCTAAATGGTTCATTTGGAATTGTAGGATTCGATATTTTCCCTGTTCGTGATCCACCTACACTAGAGCACAATCGGAAAGAACAAGGTAGTGACTCTTTTCCCTTATACTATATGTGATACATGGTATGTTTGTTTGATCATTGTTTGTGAGTCTATTACCTGCGGCCCATCGGTGTTGATGGTGGGAGGATCTTACCTTCGGAGCGGTGGAATCTGGGGGATGAGACTATGTGAAAGCCGTAAGGCTATTTGTGAAACCTTCACCCACAGCCCATCAGTGTTGACGGTAGGAGGATCGTGCCTTCGGGGCGGTGGAATACGGGGGATGAGATTATGTGATTATGTGCATATGTGGCAGCCGGCGTGCTGTACTTTATGCTGCGATGCTGCTTGATGATTTTTTTGCATGCTTTGTGATTACATGTGGTATGAGTGATTTGTTACTACTGGGATTCTTTTGAATCTCATTCTTTCCATTGACAAACCTTCAAATAGGGCAAGTGACTCCAAGGGAAAGGAGACGACCAAGGGTGGATAGGGCTCCTTAGGGAGATTTATATTTTGGTGTTGGATATCATGTTTTGTTGGGAGATCACCGTATATCTTTTAAATGTTGTTTTGGAGACAGTGGTGTAATCCCCTAATGGGAATTTATAAACCTTTAGTTTATGTATGAAACCCAGGGGTTGCCGGGATTTTGTTGTACACTCTGATATGTAAATGTGATGTAACTGCATAGGGTAATTATATTCGAGTTGTGAAATTTGAGATCAGGGTAAGGCAGAAACTTTAAAAATATTTGTGAAAACCCTTCCATAAGGAAGGGATTGTAAATGAGTTGATTATTAGTGGTCTCTATTTCATTTTAAAATATGTATTTCGAATCATAATTACGAAGGGGGTTACAAGGAAGGTGTAGATGTCTCATTCCCTGATAAAGAGGTTGCCAGACTAGGTCAGGCAACAGGATCTTTCATCTTGTAGCCTTAACATCTTGTTCAAATTGTGCTAGCCCCTCCAATGGTAGGAAACACCTTACTGTTACTTGATCCTTGACATCTTACTTATAATCTTTATTTTGTGTGTTACTAGGATGAAGGAAAAGTGACAAAATTTCCCTTATTGGCATAACTACAAAATATTCATCAACAAATTAACAAGGTCGACTTGAAGATGTCTTGTGGGATTGTGGGTTAGAGAATCTCGTATAGTTATGGAATTGATAACAAAGATATTAGAGAGTTCCTATTTTTATAGGAGATAGACATAGGATGGGTCACATTTGCAATCATGTGAGTTTTTTTTATAATTTTTAACTTTAATTAATGCATTGATATTTAGGAGTTTTAGATTTCTACATTTATTGAGTCATGTCTCATTTCATTTATGTGGTAGCTGCTTCTACAAAATGTGTGTCAAAAGAGAGCTCAGCACTACATATGGTTTCTTATGTCCTGGCAATTTGTCATGGCGTAATAACCACAAGTTGAAAGATTGGATGAGCTATGTAGGTTATACAATAGGCGAGACTCAGCTACCTTATTATCTAGCACCAATTGTTGAAGGGCAAGTACCTTAATTTGATATATTTATACACATTCACTTTGCTAAGAAGTATCATATTATTAACCTCATTTTAATCTATATATGTGATTATAGTTATTATTGGAGTCTTTGTGTTCCTTGTCCCTCGATCAACGTCATCTTTTGGTTTGACTCACTAGGTCTAAAGCTAGACGGAGATATCAAAAAAAATTTTTAACACGTAAGTGAATTTGTTTGTCTGTCATTGATTTTTTAGTATACTCAATTGTTTTAATGTCTTCTATTTATCATTTTAATTATTACAGTGCACTGAAGACATATTATATAATGGGTGGGAAGCATGACGATAGAAATGGTCTGATAAAGTGGTTCCAGCCAAAGGTAAGTTCTTTACATTCAAGTTCTTCAATTGACTATTGCTTTACATAGGCTTTTGTTCTTTTTTACTGTTTGCTTTTGATGTATAGTGCCCTCGGCAAGCAGGGAAAACTGAGCGCGACTTCTATATTATACTATATATGTATAACATTATTTTTAGTGGCCTTACTACTAATTTTGAAGAGGCGATCCTTTCTTAATTCTCAACTCAATTTCATTTCTTTTCTTGTAATTGAATTTTTAGTTATTTAATTCAATTTATTGATTTATATTAACATATTCTCCATTTGGCGCACATATTTTTGGTGTTCAGTACCCCTACACAATTGAAGACATTAATTTGAGCATTTAGGGTAGTGTAAACACAATGACTTCTCAATTTGCAATATGCAGTAACCCTAAAAGATAACCAACATAAGTGTTGTGAGTTTCCAAGTATTGGGATAAGTAATAATTCACCATTCATGAATTTTACCCTTATAGGATTTGATATTCGCCCGAGACGC
Source organism: Inga laurina (assembly GCA_963855925.1). Lineage (NCBI taxonomy): Eukaryota > Viridiplantae > Streptophyta > Magnoliopsida > Fabales > Fabaceae > Inga > Inga laurina. The sequence goes on along the minus strand of OY979702.1, from coordinate 27,839,961 downwards.
CCGAGAGACTGGGAACAAGTACAAGACATGGAAAGACTATCAAGTAGTAGCTTATTCCTTGCATACTATGTATTCTTTTACATGGTTGTTTTACCATCTAGAATTCTGCATGAGAAACACGAGATAGGCAGAATGGCTTATTAAGCATTCAGTAACAGAAGGGAAGAAGGCCACATAATATCCAGTGATGTGAGAATGGACTGTATGCTCTCAGAATGTGCATGCTGCATAGAATAAACTGAATTTTGAATCTGTATTGCTTTATTGAATTGGTGGTTTGGCTAACATGTTCTATGAATTTACATTTTATCAGAGTGATATTTGTTACTACTAAGATTCTTTTGAATCTCACCCCTTTCAAATAACCAATAATCTACAGTAAAGGTGAGTAGCTCCAAAGGCAAGAAGGTAACCATGGACGGGTGAAGTGTATGATGAATAGTTAGAGTCCCTTTGGTTATCTTTCATTTTGGATAATTATATAATTTGTAAATGTAACTAAGTAGGAATAGCTATGACAGTAGCAGTAGCAGTAGCTCTAACTTTATTAGCTATAAACCGTACGTTAGCATATCAACGTGCACGTTATTATTTTAATATGCTAAGTGAATTAGATCGGGGTGGCCAAACACTAAAGGCCTATAGGTTAACTACCATTACGTAGACTTTTGCCAGAGAAGGCTGTATTTTAAATAAAATGTTTTGAAACCGATGAGTGATCATGAATTTTTAAATGATTTTTGAAAAATCCACTCAAGTATAGGTTCAAACCCTATATTAAAGTTAGGACTTTAACAGTTTACGATAGAACATTGGCTCAGATTTGTAATAATTACATGTTAGAACTCATCTAAATGTTTATGAAAACATGGTGTTATAACTATGCCCTTAACCTTAAGTTGAGGTTATGGAGGAGCCTTTTCAAGAATTTTTGGCCGTGAATGCTTCTTTGGATTGGACTTGTAAGTTTTCTTTGATTTGTTAGCAAGAAGAAAAGATGGAGACCAAGATGATTCCTCTTCTTCAAATGTAGCAGTCTTAGTCCTTTCCATGCTTATTATTGCACTGAATTTCAAATTTTCTTTCCCTGCTTCTTTTGACTGTTGAACAATAATGCTAGGATTTTAGGAGGGTTTTCTTTGGATGAGTTTTGAGGTAAAATCAGAAGGGTTTCAGTCAGAATGGTGTATTGATTGATTTGGGAAACGTTGTGATCAGAGCACCAATAATGGAACTCATAATGATTTTAGTGAAATGAGATTGCAAACACACATAAAAAGCCTCAGGCCCTCATATTACTTGAGTGATCATGTTTTGCCATTACTCAGGTGGCAACTTGAGTGATGTTTCCCGAAAAATCAAAAGTAAAATAACAATACCTCATCCAAGTAATCTTGTAATTACTCAAAGATTTATCTAAGTTGACAAAGTCGATCATTTGCCATCATTTGTTGACTTTATTAGCTTAATTTGTAGATTATTAAAGAATTCTCTAGCTTTATTGTGATGATCACTTGAGTGGTCACTCGAGTGATGCATGCCAATTCATTTTCTTCTAAAAATCCAACTTCTTCTTTATAAAACATGTCCATTACAATGATATTCTTCCCTAGCAGTGCTTCCACTATTACTTGAGTGATGTTGGTCATCACTACCAAGCATTCACCCCTATTTTATGTACCTATGAACTGATGACTTTTCACCTTCCTACAAAACATCTTTCTAGACCCTCCCATACTTAAGTTAGTTTAAGAATCATCAAAACATACATAATAAACAACTAAAAATACAAGATTTGAAAGAATTTCCTTACAATTCATTGGGTCTTACCATTCCTAATTCTCTTCATTTGTATAAGAATTGATCTTTGGCGAGTGATTTTGTGACAATATCTACCAATTGGAGGTATGTAGGTATGAAGACCACTTTGACATTCTTCTTTTGCACATGATCTCTGCAAAGTGATGTCTTATGTCAATATGGTTGGTTCTTGAATATTGAACAAAGTTCTTGGCTAGACTTAGTATAATTGTATTGCAACAATAGATTGGTATCTCCTTTAGGTTGATGCCTAAATCTTGAAGTTGTTGTTTTAACCATAGAATTTGAGCACAACAAATTGCAGCTACTATGTACTTGACGTTGGTTGAGGATAGCGACACTGTGTTTTGCTTCTAACTAAACCTTGATATTATAGAGCCTCCAAGAAATTGGCATTTACCACTAATACTTTTTCTATTAGTCTTGTATCCTCTATGGTCATAATCAGAGTATTCCGTCAAGTATTCATTGCCACCTTTGGGATACCAAATTCAAAGCTCATTCATGTATTCCAACTATCTGAATATTCTCTTCACAGTTTCAGCATGTACTTCGTTAGGTGCTAATTGATATCTTGCACACATGCCAACATTGAATTAAATATCCGGTTTGCTTGCTATCAAATAAAGCAATGAATCAGTTATTCCTCTATATTTAGTAATGTTGAAGGCAACTCCTTTGACATTAGCATCTAATAGAGTCGTTAAACTTATTAGTGTGTTAGCTATATTAGCATGATCCATGCCATACTTCTTCAAGAGTTCTTTGAGATATGTAGTCTATGAGATAAATATCCCATTCGTCCTTTGCTTGATTTGTAATCTGAGGAAGAAATTAGACACTTCAAATTCTCCTTGCCTTATCGTAGAAAATTCTTGACAGAGAGATTCATTAATAACACCAAAAATAATATCATTAACAAAAATTGAATAATTAAAATATCATGCTTATATATTTGATGAATAATGTTGTGTCTCCTTTACCTCTAACAAAGCCTTGATCAAGGAGGAATTTATTGAGATATTCATACCAAGCTCTTGGAGCTTGTTTGACACCATAAAGTGCTTTCTTAAGTTTAAACACATGATTAGGTTTGGTTACATCTTCAAAACCAAGTGGTTGTTCCATATAGACTTCTTCCATAAGGTAACCATTTAGGAAAGCACTTTTAAAATCTATTTGATAAAGGTTGAATCCTTTGATGCAATCAAAGGCAAAGAATACTCGTATGGCCTCTAATTTTGCTACTGGAGCATAGGTTTCCTCTTAATCAATTCCTTATTCTTGATTATATCCTTTGGACATCAATCTTGTCTTGTTTCTAACAATGATCGCAAATTCATCAAGTTTGCTCTTGAATACCCATTTAGTGCCAATGACCAGATGGTTTTTAGGTAGAGCTTCTAAATCCTAAACTTGATTTCTTTAACATTGATTTAATTCTTGTTGTATTTCTAACACCCAATCATTTTTTGATAGGGTTCCTCAATGCTTCAAGGTTTTATCTCAGAAATAAAGGTAGAGAAGCTGACTTGATTTAGAACTTTATTCCTTGTTTTAACTCCTTTTCTAGGATCACATGTGACTTGGTTTGTGGGATGATCTTTAATGTATCTCTAAGCTCAAGGTTGAGTTTGATTATGTCATTATCAAAAACATCTTCCTCTTTTCTAGATTGTTAGATAGGAGAATTTAAAATGGTTAGATCTCCTAATTTATGAACCATATATGGTTCTTCTGCACCAGGCTTTGGTTGAAACTTATTCTCAATAAACAAAACATGCATAGATTCTTCAAGAACACATGTATGTTTATTTAAAACTCTATATGCCTTACTTCTATTTGAAGAACCAAAAAATAAACCTTCATCAGAATTAAGATCAAATTTACCAAGATTATCTTTCCCATTGTTATGGATGAAACACTTACACTTGAACACATGTAGATGAGTCAGGTTTGGTTTTCTTTCTTTGTATAGCTTATAGGGTGCCTTTCCAAGAATCGATATGATGTATGCTCTATTCGAAATGTAGCATGCTATGCTCATTGCATTCACCCAAAACACTTGTGACACTTCTTTCTCATTCAACATTGCTTTAGCCGTGTCAGTGATAACTCTATTCTTTCTTTTAACAACACCATTTGTTGTAGAGTCCTTGGAGCTAAGAAGTTGTGGTGAATTCCATTTGTATCACAATATTCTCCAAAGGCTTCATTCTCAAATTTTCTACCACGATCAATCCTACTAGACACAATAAGTATACCTTTCACATTTTGGATCTTTTTGGCAAAAACAACAAATTAATCAAAGGTTTAATCTTTTGAGGAAAGAAATATAGTCCAAGTAAATCTAGAATAGTCATCAACTATGACTAATGTGTAAAAATTCCCTCCAAGATTTTTACTCTTCCTGGTCTAACTAAATCCATGTGAGTAGTTGGAGTGGCTTTTCTGGTGAGACTACCTTCTTTGTAATAGTTACCATCAAGATTTGAAGGAGGACTTTATTTGTATGAGAAATAAAGTAGTTGGAGTGGCTTTATTTGAAGGAGGTAGTCCTTCTTTGTCAAGTAGTCCTTCCCTGGACACTTGACCTACCTCCTTTAAAACAAAGATGACCAAGTTGTCTATGTCAGTGCTTTGGCTTACACTAAGTAAATTGTGACACAATCCTTTTACATAGTAGAAATCTTTGATCTGTACCCCATCTTTCTTTCCTACTTCTACAATTCTAGCAATCTTCTTGGATTGGTTGCCTTCAAAACTGACCTTTCCTCCTCTTTATTCCATCAAGGTGAATTTGCTTTTGTCACGAGTCATGTGTCTTGAACATCCACTGTCAATGTAGCATTTATTTGTCTTTGATACTTTTAGACAAACCTATAAAAGAAGACAATCAAGTTTTAGGTACCCTCACTTTCTTGGGTCCTTTATGGTTAATATGAATCACTCTTAGCACATGTGATCCTTTTGGAACCCATTTATAGGTGCCAATGATTCCTTCCTTTTTGTGATAATGAGAAGTTATATAATGTCCTTTTCTATTACTGAAATTACAGAATGCAAACGGATCAACACATGCATAGAATATTGAAAATAACTGAGATAGGCTTTTCCACTTTTCTTCTTTTTACCCTTCTTTTGTCAATGTATGGATCATAACCAATTCCTGACTTGTCATATGTAGTAGAATTTCTTGAATCTCTTAACAATTTTTCCCATTTCTACATCTTCAACCTCCTCTTATTGTTCTGGTTCATTTTCTTTAATAGCATTGAGAGCTAGTCCTTTCTTTTTCTTTTCATCCATTCTAATAAGTTCCTTTTTCATCTTGAGCTTTCCTTCATATTCAGAGAGACTTCCAAATAATGTTGTTGCAAAACTCATGGATTCTCCTTTAGCTTCTTCTAGGGTCGTAACTTTGGTTTCCCATTCACTTATGAGAATGTTGAGAATTTTCCTCACTTGGGATATTTTGTCATATGTTTTACTAAGAGCACTAAGTTGATTGACAAGGTGTGTGTATCTCAGCTCAAACTCTTAGATGCTTTCTCCAGCCTTCATTTAAAACAAGTCATATTCAATAGTGAGAGTTTTGACTCTATTTTCTTTGATTCCTGAAGTTCCTTCTTGAGCTATCTCAAGAGCCTCCCACATGTCTTTGGCATAAGAAAGAGTACAAATTTTGAAATACTCTTTCTTACTCAAGGCACTTTGAATCATCAAAATGGACTTATTATTGAGAGTCACTAGTTTCTTGTCATTATTGTCAAACTCATCTGGTGTCTTTGGGATAATTCTTTCTCCTTCTTTCTTCATAAGAGCATAGTCTCCATCTTATATGACTTGCCAGAGACCATATTCGTTTGTTCACAAACACTTTGAATTTGGCTTTTTAGAATGAGAAGTGTTTTCTGTAAAATCCTAGTGGTTTGGAGATTGAAGCTCCATCAAGAAGTATGCTTGTTATAGGATCCTTCTTAGGCTGTTAAACTTAAAATAGGAAGATCAAGCTGTAATACTTTATGTCCAATAGACTCATATAAGTGCAAAAAAGTAGTGAAATTAGTTATAGAACTACAATTCGATCCTGAATTAAACGTACTTTGAAAAATGTTCACAGTTTCCAAACCTATCTTAGGAGGTGAACCTGGGATTGGAGGGGATTTTTTAGTGGAATAAATTTTTTCAAAACGGTATCATAAACATTCACTATCTTACTAAGTTCCATTTGTGCTTAAATCAATTTTATCAAAGTGTGCGAGTGTGTATCTTCTTAAATCTCAAGATATGTTCATTAGTCAATGTTTCTTTGTCAATCAGAAGCGTTATCTCAATATATAGTCACCATTCATTTACTAAGCTACTGGTACTACTTGTTCTACTACTGTACTGTTGTCAGGTTTACATAATTATGTACATCATACATAGTTCTAAAAAATATCCAAAATACCCAAAAACAGACAACCAATAGTAAACTAAAGTCTTTCTGCTCCATTCTCTAAGTTTCCGTATTTACCTTCTAACCCTACTAGCTGCCAACCTGTAATGTATATTTATTATAGAAAAGAGTGAGATTCAAAAAAATCTCAGTAGTAACAGATAGTCAATCATATAGATACCAAATCACAGAGCATGTCATATAGTTATTGTATAACAGAATTATCATAACAGTATTTAGTGCAAAACATACAGTTCAACATATCACCATAGTGTTAGGTATATCACATGGCCCCAAATGTAACCAGTGCAATTGGCCCCGGGCATCCACTCATGCATCACAGAACATTACATTGGCCTAGGTGTCCACTCGTGCAATAGGCCTCGAGCGCCACCCTGCAGAATCAGAATGTGCTAGAAATTCATGATGAATCCATAAAACATGCAGTGTATTTTATACCATATGACAGACAAGGTTACTACCTAGTTGTTTCCTGTGAGCAATATCCAACTGTTTCTCTTAGATTAGGCAAGTCTTAAGCTCCAGATAGTTGTTTGGTCCTATAATTAGAATTGATGGACAAGAAGTTATTATTTAGTTCAATACTTGCATAATCTAACTAGTCAAGTTGGTTGTCATTAAGGCTAACACATTAAGCCAAAAGCAAAGTCAAAGTGGTCCAACTATCCCAAGTTGGTTAAATTCACCATTAAAGTTCCACTTAATATATTTTCATTTTTGCACTTGTACTCAAATCTGCCAGAATTTTCTTCAGTCTTTGAAAATTCATAACTAATTGTATAGATATCCAATATGATTCTAAAGGCTATGCAACCCCTAATCAGTCTAGTTTCAGTGAAAAATATAGCCATTGCACTTCTGAATGCACATCATATATTATCTCACTTAATTGATCACTGCCCCCAAAATTTGCTAGTTTTCCAGACTAAACTTTGAAAATGTAGAACTCCTACTACACACATCTAAATGATGCAAATGACATATTAAATTAAAGCTTGACATGTCTACTTTCAAAATAGAAATTTTCACAATTTTTGGACATCATTTAGCCATTTAAAAACATCATACAAATAGATTGCCCTACATAGAACACAAGCTGGCTGAATTACAGTTTTACAGTATATATTTCGAGTGGTTCAGAATTTACAACCAAGGCTATTCCCACAGAGTTTACCATTCTAAGCATAATGGCAATGTTGAAAACATCAAAATCATAAAGCTTCAACCCTTTATATTACTGACCGAACAGACCCCTTACAAGCCAAAATTACAATAACATAATTGTATCCAACAACTTGGCCCAATATCATCATAAATCATCATCTAACCATAAATACATGATTAAACCATGATTAATCCTCAAAAATACCCCTAGCTGAAACATGAACAGTAGCTTAGTCTCATGAAAACTCATCCAAACAACAAACCAATTGATTCAAAATAAAGCCCACGCTTACCTCTACACATTTCGTCAACCATTTCAGAAATCTAGTAGTACTTTGGCAAGCGACATGGCACCTAACACCTCTAAATGAAAATTTGAAAATATAGAATTAAAGCTTGGGATGAGTAGAAGAAGGTTTGTGAAGGGTATTTTGAGAGGAGACACCGATTTGGTAGAGTTTCGGGGGATTGAAGTCAAGAAATATTATTATTCATGCTCTCTCTCTCTCTTTTAACATTTTCTTGTGATTTTTCTTTGAATTTTTGGGTAGTTGTCTGAAATTATAAGTCACTTAATGAGTCTTAAAATTTGTTGGCCATGTGTCAAAATCTTGTAGTGCCACTTGTTTAGTGATCCTATCAAATGTGACACTTGTCACTTGCTTTAATAAATTGGGTCCCACCTCTTTTCTTGGGCCTTGGCCATCCAACTTGTCAGGGGAAGTGAGGGTATGATTATTTTCCTCAGCTCCCGAGTTCGGTGTTTGGGAAAGGTAGTTGGGGGACCGGATAGGAGATCGTTGGATTTCCCTGCCTCGGGGCGAGGTGCCATCCTTTGGTGATCACAAGTCAAAAGGTAAAGTGACTTTATTATAATAAGGGGACAAGTTTCATGCTCTCATTTAGCCATCACATAAAGTAAAAGTAACTCAACAATGAGAGGACATTGTCACTTGGAGATTGCACCAACAAAAAAGTCAAAAAGAACGTTTTTGTGCTTCCATTATAAGATGGCGCCATGTGCCCACTTTATTAGGGGAAGGAAAGTCAGGGGATTTCCTTGGGTCCATCTACGAGGTGCCATCTTTCGTGGTCCCCACATAAAGTAAAATTAATTTATTTAATTATTTAATTATTACTTTATGAATTAACAAAATTAAATTTTACCAAATGTCCATTTTATTAAAAAATGGTGTCATACACATACTTGGCACCGGTGAGCTTCTTATGACTAATTATATTTATAAGCAATGCTGGGAGTTCATATTCAGTATGTTACACAAGCTCAAATACCAAATATTTATTCAAGCCTTTCACCCAAGAGGGGTTGGGGGTGAATTGGGTTATTTAAAAATTTTAAACTTCAATACAAACTAAATGAAGATAGGAAAGTTAGAGAGATATCACCAAAAGGGGAACACAAGCAATTTATAGTGATTTGATCCAATCCACTTGAACTATGTCCCGTCCTTAGAAAACCTTTATGAGAGTTTCACTATCTTTCTAAGATTTCCCTTACACTTTGTAATTAAGGCCCACTCAAGGTCCTACTACCCTGAGTATCATAAAAGAAATAAATGCTTAAGTAGATTCTCTCACAAGAGTAAACAAAAGATCACTAAAGTCAATATTCACATTGAGATTGAGCTTTTAAGACTTATCAATGAATGCAATAGTAATTATGCATAGTGTTGGATGTTGTTGCATCTTTAATGCTCTTCTATTTATAGTGTGAGAATGTTTGATGACCATTGCTCTTGAATGTATCTGTTAGTGTTGTCATTGCTTCTATCCATTGAGAATGTCATATTGTTCCTTTTGTCTTTTGAATTAGCCATTAGAGACAGAGGATTTAAAGGTTTAAGGTTCGAAGCATTTATTGCTTCTGACATAAAGTGCTTTTTGCAAATCTTGTGTTAATAATTGATTAAGCACCTGTAACATAATCAAACACTGGAATAATGAAGTGTTAAAACATTTAGACACAAAAAGAATAAGTTTAGGATAGATTGGAATGAGTATTAATATTTATAAGATATTGCTATGTTTTCTAAAAATGCATCACTCAAGTGGTCACTTGAGTGATCTTCTCTTAGAGGATTTGAAAACAAAACAGATCCCTGGTTGGTTCACTATGGTGATATGGTAGTAATGTATAAAAATAAGATCACTCGAGTGGTCACTCCAGTCATATTGTTTCATTTGAAAGTAGATCACTTGGTACATTGCTATGGTGATATTGTAGTAATAAGTGCAACTAGATCACTTGAGTGGTTACCAGAATGATCATGCTTCATCTTGTTTTAAAATAAAATAGATCACCAGCTAGTACTACCATGGTGTAGTGGTGGTGATACACTTTTTACATATCTCTCGAGTGGTTACTCGAATGATCTTCACTTTAAAGCTTTTTCAAAAATATTGAGTACTACCTAAGTCACTGTGGTGCTGCACTAGTGACACACTTTTTCACACGTCACTCGAGTAATCTTATTTTTGAAATATTCTCAAAAAACTTATTACTACAACAAACCACTGTGGTAAAGTGAAAGTTGTTAGTGCAAGTATTTCACCCAAGAGGGGGGTGAATTAGGTGATACTAGAAAATTGGTTGCGTATATCAAAATTGACTGTAAATTTAAAGCAATTAAGAGCTAGGAGAAATATCACTGAAGTATATACCGGGAGTTATACTAGTTCGGCCACAACCACTTTGACCTACGTCCAGTCCTCAGAGTTTGTCTTAGAGTTTCACTATATCATCCAAGATTTAGTGGGTTCTTGGCACTTCAGTACATAGCAAGTTCCTTCCCTAGACACTCGTTCCCCCTTACATGCTGTAATCAATTCCCCAACTCAAAGTTCCACAATCTTAAGTTGTCTTAATAACAAATATTGAGTTTACAATGAAAATCTCTCTCACAGAGTAAATATATGATCACTGAAGTACAAAGAGTAAATATAAGAAAACAGAGCACTAAGAATATATTGATTGATGTGAGTTTGTGTGTTCTCAGTTGTTGTATTATGTTTTTCGTTGAATGCTCCATATATATAGATGAATTATGATGTTTGTTGGAAGCATTTCAATGATGTTCGTTAGAGTCATGCAGCTTTGTTTGACCATTCTTCGAATTTGAAAACTAGCCGTTTGTGGTAGGTGTGCGTTTTGGACGTTGTGGACAATATGTTTGACTTTTCTCTTAATGCATGATCTCTTCATTGTTTCTTTGCAAATATACTTAGGAAACTAATACAATGAAAGATTAGTCTTATGATAACAAATCATTGAATATTAGATTAAAATCATACTTTCTGTACCGTATTACTCGAGTAGCTACTCGAGTGATCATGCCTCGTTACTTAGTGGCGACTTGAGTAAGCTTTTAAAAAACTTGGCAGAGAGTTAAGTCAATGATTGTGGCCTAATTACTAGAGTGGCTATTGGAGTGATTATTATCCAATACTTGAGTAGTCCCTCGAGTAACCTCATTACGAATAAGCCAAAGAGAAAGTCAACATTATTTGATCAGATTACTTGGGTAATCCATCGAGTAATTTACTTCACAAACTTTTTCATACCTAGTTACTCGAGTGATGCCTCGAGTAAGTCTCTGTTTTCTTCTCTGGTTACTCAAGTGATCCCTCGAGTAAAGGCATCCAAATCTTGGCCGAGAGTAACTTCTCCTTTGCTTCCCTGATTACTCAAGTGATCCATCGAGTAATGTTTTAAATAACTTTGTAGATTACTCATGTGATATCTTCAAGTAATGCCATGGAGCTACTGGAAAAATTTCTTACACATTACTCAAGTGATCCCTCGAGTAATGAGGTTCATTACTCAAGGGTTTACTCGAGTAATGCCTTTAAAAATCTGCCAGTGATGTTTTCTCCTATTCTCTATCTTTTAGCTCTTATTTATTACTTGAGTAGTCACTCAATTAATGGTTCTTCTTCTACCACAGATAGCTTAGTTCCTTTGATCAAACCTTTTTGTTTATCATCAAAATCTTTTGTAATATTCAACCAATCTTTGTTATCATCAAAACATATGGGATCTAGCATTCTCCCCCTTTTTTATGATAACAAAAGTTGGTGATTTTGAATAAAATTTTTGAAATTGAGTTTTCAATCAAATGCTTTTTGATAATGTTTCAGATGGAAACTTTTGTCCAATTTAAACTTGAAAACTCTTTTGAAATATCTTGGGAAAGAACATTTTGACTTCAAATCTAATTTTAGTATTTGAAATCTTTTTGAATCCAAAAAAAATATAAAGTATGTTCCAATTTTTCATTTGATCACCTTGCATACATAATCAGAAAACTCATTGGTCTATAACTATAGAATTAATGCATTACATAACCAAAGTGAGTTAATATATTTTCAAAAAGCTCCCTAAAGCCCAATATACCCATAAGTAAGTCTATGCTATATTTGCACAACATCAATGTTAGTGTTCAAAAAATCAATTCTAATTCTTATCCCCCTTTTTGTCTTCATCATAAAGGTGGAATCAATCGAGAGAAGGACTAGGGCTAGATGGCTTGATTGTAGAAATAGGATTGACAGGAAGAGGTGTAAATCTAATGCCATGTGAGTCACTTGAACTAGAAGATGAGTGACTGGAAGATGATGATTCAGGTTCAGGAAGACTCAATAGAGGTATCTGTAAAGGATTTTGTGTAAATGGAATTAGAGAAGTAACCTCTACGTCCTCTGTAACAGTAGGTGACTGATGCTCACTGGAAGAAACAATTACCTCCTCTATGCTTGCAAGTAAAGCAATAGGTGTGGGCACTAGCTTAGGTTGGACCAGAGGGACTGAGTCTTTAGTGGTAATGTGAATAGTCTCAGATGTTTCTGGGTTAGGCTTAGAGAATAGGAGGTTTATGGGGATGGTGATAGGCAAAGTAGGAGGAGGAATAGAAGAAGGTCCAGGCTTAGAAGGTGATATTGGCTTATGAATAAAAGAAGGCACAAAAGTAGGTATTGGCTCAGATGGTATAGGCTCAGAAAATGATGTAGGCATAAATAGACCAGCAGTGGATGAACCAAGTGCCATAGCATCAAGTCTAGCATGAAGTAAACTCAGAGCCTCATGCTTGCCAGCTGTTCTGCCAACATCTCTTCATGCCTCTTATCCATTTTCTTCACAAACTCTCCCATCTTCATATTCATATTGGTTATCAACTCAGCATTTGTATTTACAAAGTCGATATAAAAACCCTTAAGAATATTCTCCAAAATGTCTGTAATGCTAAACCAAGGAATGATCGAGCAGAAGTAAAAGCAGGAGCAGACAACTGAGTGTCATCTAACCTACTGGATTCAACCTCAACCTTTTTCTTCTTGGGACCAGATTCAAGAGGAGTCTTCAGGGGAATATCAATGTTCAATTTCCTAACGTTATTTTGTCCCACTGGAGTTAGCCTTTCAATTGATTCATTCTTCTCTAAGTACCAAATCTTGTTCTTTTTCAAGAATAAGTATATGAGCTGAGGATAAGGCATTGGAGTGGTTATTTTTCCTTCAAATTTGTATCTTTTAATTTCAACAAAAATATATTCTCCTAAGTCCTTTTTCTCTTTGAGAAGGAATGAGGCAAAATTTTTTGAAATCCCTTTCTATGAAATGAGTGAAGTTGTTTGATTTGTTTACTATGGCTCTAGAATAGATATACCATAGTACTCAATGAAGATCATACATGTTACTCGGGTTAAAACTCAGAGGTCCCACTATCTCGCCAGGCCTTAGAATTGAAAACAACTGGCTTAAGTCAAAGGTAGGATAAATATCTTCAGGGGAATCCTCTATCCCTAACCAGGTGTTTATTTTGGAGGGTAAGATTAAGATTTCTTGACTTTTAACCTTAGAAACCATTTCTTCATCCAAAGAATCATGAAGGGGATTATTGGCATGTTCTAAATTGTAATAGAAATGCCTCACTATCTTGGTGCAAATTGGAAGTTTAATTGAAAGGCAAGGCATATAGGATTCAAGATAAGGCGTGAGGTTGAATTTCAAAATCTCTTGAAGAAGCTTGAAGTCAATAAAGTGCATCTTGCACACTCTTCTTGAAAAATGATTTATGAATTTCTATGATTCCTCAATGTTTTTCACATTAAATCCTTTCAAAGGAAATGTGATTTCTTCTTCTTCTGGTTCCTTTGAAGGTTGGCTTTGCTTCTCTCCTTTAGATTTGTGAGCCTCATCTAGTATACTTGCCATGGCTTGATGACGTTTTCCGTCAAACTTTGACTTTTTTGATGGTTTTTCAGAGAAGGAAGGAGTGTCAAATGAATCAGCAGGAGGTGGAGATGGTGCCTCAGTTTCTTTGCCTCTACTAGGAAGAATAGACTTCTTAGATTAACCTCTTGTATCAATGGGTTCCTTGATCATAACTCCTTTGACCTTAGGTTTGGCTGCGGCTTGGATTTTGCTTTTGATCTAGGAATGAGCTTTTGTATTTTGGCTGGGGGAGATAGAGATGAATCAGAGGGTTGATATGGTTCAAAAGACTCAGAAGGAGTATTAGGACTAGGAGATTTATTTCTTAACATTGTAATTAAGAGAACAAAGACTTTCTAGAAAAATAGTGTCGAAGATCGTGAGTTAGGGCTAGAGATTTTGAGAAATTTGAGAGGTTTTTGAAGGTAAAAATCACTTGGTTTTGAATGAAATGAGATGAAAAAATGTTTGTGAAAATTTTTTAGGAGAGCACTAGGAGAATCACTCTAGGAGATTTTGAGAAAAATGACAGAGTTGCAGCAGATAAAGCCCTAGTGCCTGACATCACATGAGGGGCTACTTGAGTGATCTTAAGGCATCATTCGTGTAGCCACTTGAGTGATCATACCAAAAATTTAAAAATTAAACAAATTTAAACGCTTACCTGGCATGAATAATATTGTAATTATTCATGTATATCCCTTGATAATTTGAAGGCATCACTGAGTATCTACTCGAGTGATAAGTCTTTTCAGCTCCTGATTGTTCACTTTCAACTGTTTTTCCATTTTCTTTTGAAATAATGCTTCTCTACCTCATTTTCAAGGTCATCACTCGAGTGGTTACTCGAGTGATATTTATCATCACTTCCAGTTATCACTCGGGTAATATAGGTTACTTGAAGTTGTCCCTTGAGTGATATAGTACTTCGTTAACCTCTGCTTTTCATAGCCCAGAACAGAATATCAAGAGCATACAAAACATATTGCTAGACACTCCGATGCTTAAGTTAGTAATCATCAAAATATCAATAAATAACATCATATAACATTTTATAAACACTAAATAAATTACAATTCATTGGGATTTACCATTCCCAATTCTCTTCTAATATATAAGAATTGATCTTTTGCAAGAGGTTTTGTAAAATATCAGCTAGTTGAAGATGAGTTGGAATGAATATCACTTTGACATCTTTCTTTTGGACATGATCTCTGATGAAATGTTGTCTAACATTAATATGCTTAGTTCTGGAGTATTGAACTGAATTCTTTGCCAAGCTTATTGTGCTAGTGTTGTCACAGTATATAGGTATCTCCTTCAAATAAATACTAAGATGTTGTAATTATTGCTTCAGCCATAACACTTGTGCACAACAACTTGATGTTGCAATGTACTCAACTTCCGTTGATGAAAGAGACACTGTATTTTGTTTCTTGATAAACCATGACACAAGTAAACCTTCAAGAAACTGGCTTTGTCTACTGGTATTCTTTCTGTTTGTCTTGTATCCTCCATGATCAGAGTCTGGGTATGCAACTAGATATTCACTTCTTCCTTTAGGATACCAGAGACCTAATTCTGCCGTGTCAGGAAGATATCGAGTATGAAATTAGATATTCACTTGTTTTAAACCGTATATAGTTTTTATTACTTTGAAAACATGATCAGGTTTGGTTATATCTTCAAAACATGGAGGTTGATCTACATACACTTCTTTCATGATGTAGCCATTTAGAAATGTACTTTTTACATCCATTTGATAGAGTCTGAATCCTTTGATGCATGTAAAGGCTAAGAGTACTCATATAGCTTCCAATCTAGCCAGTGGAGCATACGTTTCCTCATAATCAATTCCTTCTTCCTGATTATAGCCTTTGGCCACCAATCTTGCCTTGTTTCTAATAATGATTGCAAATTCATCAAGTTTGTTCTTGAATACCCATTTAGTGCAAATGATCGGATAATCCTTAGGTCAGGGTACTAAATCCGAAACTTGATTTCTTTCAAGTTGGTTTAGTTCTTCTTGCATTGCTATTACCCAATCATTTTCTGATAGGGCTTTGTCAATATTAGAAGGTTCAATGTCAAAAATAAAGGCAGAACAACTAACTTCATTGAAACTTTTATTCCTAGTTTTGACTCCTTCATTCACTTCTCCTATGACTTACTTTAGGGGATGGCTTTTATTATATTTCCAGGCTCTAGGTTGTTCTAGTGACTGATCTTCTTCCTTGGTTAGATCAACTTTTGGGATGAAAGATTTAGGATTAGGTTGACCATTCTCTTGATTTAAAATAACTTCCTGCTAATCGTCAATGGTTTGGTCAGAGGATTCAAATTAATCAAACACAATATGAATTGATTCTTTAACAACATATGTTCGTTTATTGAAAATTCTATATGCTTTGCTTTGGTTAGAATAAGCTTGAAAAATTCCTTCATCTGTTTTAGAATCAAATTTTCCCAAGTTGTCTTTACCATTATTATGAATGAAACACTTACAACCGAAGATATGTAGATAAGCAAGGTTTGGCTTCCTTCCTTTGTATAGTTCATATGGTGTCTTTCCAAGTTTTTTTTTCTGATGTAGGCTCTGTTTGAAATATAGCATGTTGTGCTCATTGCATCGGCACGGAAAACTTAAGAGACATTCTTTTCATTCATCATTGCTCTAGCCGTTTTAGCGACTATACACTATCGCAATCTAGTAATATAGAAGTAAGTAGAGTATTCTTTTCACGAGGATTGATCACTAAATACCAAAATGGGTTAGTTTAATTCTTTTTAGTAGATCGATTAGTTGGTGATTGAGAAAACAAAGTAAAATGATTTGATATGAGTTCAAATAATATGAACGTAACTACAAGAAAAGGTTCTAGGGGTCAGATTTCACTTAACAAATTTCGGATTGAATTACTTATCAATTCTAGCCCAATTTATTCCACATGATTGATAGTCAAGTTTCCCTCTTTTAATTACTATCCTCTTCCAAGGTCAAGCAATTCTATAATTAATTGCTAATCCAGTATATTCCTATATGAATTTAAGCAATTAATTATGCATTAAGATTTATGAAACTCATTAAGACTACACAACTCATATGAATATATTCCTATGTCATATGCAAAATATGGTTTTAATTACAGGGTCTATACACATGCATCTCCTTCCGGTCTCAACATACATATTGAAATCATTCAAAAGATGGCCAATCAAATGAAAGCATTAAGAACAATAATTAAAACTCAATCATAAAGGAGAAATTAAAACTAGATTTACTAAGTTAAGATTCAATCTGTCGTTAGTAAGCTATTTCATCACCCTAGGAAAATAGAAATTTAGCTCATGATGAAATTAAAAACAAAATAAAAATAAATTAACATTACATAAAACTAGAATGAAAACCTCATAAATATTGCATAAAAATTGAATATTAAATTCTAAAATATAAATATACAACCAAAAGATGCATGAAAAATGGAGAAATCTAGCCTTCTATTTAGGAGGTAACTCCTTCCATGTAGGCGGCATAAAAAAAGTAATACAATCCTAAGCATTCCATGTAGTAAGTATGCAAAACGTACTACAATCCTAAGCCTTCCATGTAGGAGGTATGCAAAAAGTAATACAATGCATGAAATTAAATCTAGTAAATAACACAATTTATTTAGAATTGTCAGAGAAAAGATCTCTCCCTGTCAGAGAATAAAGCCTCTACATCTCTTCCCTCCTTCCTTTTTGTGCTTGGCCTTTATCTCTATTTATAGGTGAAAAAAACGCGTTGCTACAATAACAAAAACGTGTTGCTACAGTGAAAAGCTGTGCTACAGTGAAAACTCATCTGGAACAGTGATTTCAAACAGTAAACTGCACCAGGAATAGTAGAAAGCGCATTTGCTACAGTGCTTTCCATCCGCTACAGTAGTCACTTCCATCTTGAATAGTGCTTTCTGTCGTGAATATTGTTATCATGAATAGTAATTGACTTTTTTCAATCCCATCGGTCTAGTTTTTGGTCTCCTTTTCCTCTTATTGTGTGGCCATCAAAAGAGAAAACGAGTAAATATTATAATAGTAATAAAAATATTTATGCCAAAATCTTGTATTTATCAATTACACCTAAATTTATTCTATTAATCTCAAATATCGTCCACAAAATCTTCATATAAGGGAAAATAAATATGCAAATATTTTACTTATCAGATTTCCCTACACTTAGCTCTTGGATGTCCTCGAACAAGGAATGACTAATAAGTGCTTCCGACAAAATCAGATGTGTCAAGTCATAAGCAAGAACACAATTGAAAAATAAAGAGATCATAATATTCATGAATCAATGAAAATATAAACTGGTAACTTTAATTGAAAATGAATAAACCGAATTCATAAGTGTAACTCTTTCTCTCAATCTCTCAAGTGTTTAAGGGTAAGTGTTTTGCTTAAATTCAACCAAAAAATTGCACAACAATAGGCTTGCTAAAAATCTCAATCTCCACTACCTAATTTACATGCATAATTCAAATCAAAAGGACTTATTAAGGGTTGTAATGGGGTTAAGGTAAAAGGAATGTAAAACATGATATGAAGGGCTACATTTAAGAAATTTAACAATTGAAAAATGGGCTACTTATAAATTTATCTCATCACAACAACCCACAATTCAAATACTTAACATCTTTTTTTCCTTTTTTTCATAATTTTTTTGAATAAAACTCTGCAACTCTAAAGTTGATATTATATACACCCCCAAACTTGTCAAAAGTCCATTTCACAAGAATTTCAAATGCTCCGCTAATCTTTCGAATTAGGTAAAAGTACTTGATATATCATTAAAGCACATATTGTTGGGTTTAGAACAAATAAACAACCAATTAGGCTCAAAGGGGCTTAACATCGATATAATTGTAAGGTTGGCTATTTGGCTTTGGCTAAAGAAAATAAATGCCTTTATCATTTTTGAATGTACATGTGAAATGTAATTTCAACCAGATTTAAAGTAAGTTCTAGAGTAACAACTTAATACATGAATATCACATAGAAGAGAAATAATCATTATAGGCTTTTAAAGCTCACAGTTAGGGCTTTCAAACTCAGCTCATTAAATATCAAAATTCATCACCAATTGCAACAATCAGTTGTTCATTCATGCTATAAAAGCTCTAAATTCAATTGATCCATACTTAAAACTTATATACTTCTTAAAATCATTACAGAACACTTGAACAGGATGAATTTTTTTTCTTTTTTTTTACTTTTACTCTTTTTTTTAGAAAAGAACAAAAACATGTAACTAATAAAATGCAACTAACAAAATGCATCTCAAGAGTTAAGAATAACTCCTTATCTGCAATTTTTTTCACACCCCATGCATCTAATGGTTTTTACTAACTAACTATTTTTTTTACAATTCCTCCCCCAACCTAAATCAGACATTGTCCTCAATGCCTTTTTTAGCTTAGAGAAAGTTTTTTTTAAACACATACACACAAGAAACAAAAATGCTAAAAGTAAAACCAAAAGATTAAGGAGAGTTACAACCGAAGAGTGGTATCTAGATTTTGCTTCTAACTGCTTTCAGAAGATTGCCCACCTATTTACTTGACTAATAGATCTGGGTGAGGCTCATGGTTTGTAGTTGATCGAGTAGCTGATCAGCAGTTGATGCAAAAATTATGGAGTGACGAGTTGCTTGGGGTATGAATCATGTTTCCATAGCATGATCAAAAAAAGACCACAGATCATCATAAAAACCATTAACATTTAACAATCCTAATGGCTTTTTGTGAAAGTTTAATATAGCCCAATATGCAACGCTAGAAATGCGATCCAACGTCTCCAAACCACCGGTAGAGCAATGAAAGCTTGAGCAGGTAGAACGTTCGTCCCAGTCGTTCAGGCAAGCTTGAAACCTATAAATCTTGTCCTAAGAAAAAAGTATGAGCTTCCAACTCTTTTACACTTACACTCAAACCCTTGCTTTCATTCATGGATGTAGAAATGACCACACTTCCCCTTAGGCCCTAGATACCTCCCCCATATACAAAGTTGATCTTTCTCGCGGCTAATGTACTTCCAAGTTTTTTTACTTCAGTAACAAACTCTCCATCCTTGCCCTAATCAGTTTCACCAAAAATGCAGATAGATGTGAATCTACATTTTTGGGTGGTACACTTTTTGTCTTTTTTCTTTCAAACCATTTGTGTTCACAAGTAGAAGAATGCATAGTTACAATCGAAGAGTGCATATTTACAAGTAAAAGAGTACCTATATATAACATAAAAATAGCGACAAAAAAATCACACAAATCATGCATTTTTCAAAGAAGTTTGAAATTTTTTTTCTGACACAGATGACCGATAGGCCAGTACGTAAAGAAATTAACAAAAAGAGGAAAGAAAGTCCAAAGTTACTGAAAAGAAAAGACATATTAGACAAAAAAAACTACTGAAAAGATAAGACAGATTAGGCAAAAGTTACGAAAAAGATAAGACAGATTAAACAAAAGCATGATTTTGTACAGTAGTTGTGATTTTGGCTCACATCTTCCTCTGATTTTACGTCCAGCAACGACTTAAATGCTTTCTATGAATCGAGGATTTACTTCCCATCCAGTTTCCTTATAAACTGGAAAACATGGTCTTTTAACTTTAGATTCCAAAAAAATAGCCCTCTTTTTCTCGGTTGAATATGTCGACTAAATCAAGAAGAATTCGATAAGCATCACCACTTGAATGCGTCTCAAGAGTTTGAATGATATCATCCAGTGACTCCTTACTCAGTCCATCCTTTATAAATTTAATTTTATCTTCTCGATTTACAGAAACCATACCTTTACTCCTACAGCGCTGATCACAATTTCATCTTGCACATTTATGACAGACATTCATCCTTTTAACTTTTCTCTTTTTGGAATAAGTACTTCTTCCCATTCCTAGCAAAGGTTTAACAAATGATTTATCAATCTCACCTACTAAATGTACCTTAGCTTCAATGATCCAGCGTACATCTATAGGAAGGCTCAAATGCTTGAATATCTTCATCCTTTCAAATCGACTGTTATAGATCTTCCTGAGCACATCTTTCGAAAGAGTGGGGAACTTGTTCTTAAGCTTTAAAAGAGATTCCTCTATGGTAACTTAAAATGAAATTGATGAAAACTAAAATTCTCAACCCAGTGCAGTGTGTTTCAGTGAGTAAGAAAAAAATGAGAGAGTAGGAAAGAAGTTTGAGAGAGTAGGAAAGAAGTTTTGGGTGGCCTCCTAAATAGCCGTGCTTCTTTAACGTCTTTTACTAGATAAAGACCAAACCAATTTTTTTAATTAATTTTTTTTAAATTTTTTTATTTGTAGCTACCAAAGTGGAATACATCATAAGGGGCTACCAGAAGTCCTGCAAAGTCACAACAAAACATCAAATCAAACCTTGGGTTGCCTCCTAAGCAGCGCTAAATTTATAGTCTTCAGCCAGACTTCCCAAACAAGCTACTAATCAAAAGTATCAAACACCATGATTACCTTATCTTCATTTCTTTTCAAGCAACAATGTTTCAGACACGAGAAATGATCATTTAAAGTAATTAATTGTACTTCTTCACTCATAAACAATTTTTGAGTTTAATTATTTACTAAATTGAAATAAAGCACAACATGCATGTATTTGCAAATAGATAGGAGTTTCCAAAATTTTAGAGTATCCCACAAAATCGACTTGACTCTTATCAGTAAGAGTCAACACTTCAATAGGATAGGAGAGACATGAACAACAACTTTTGGAATATCCACATTAGTTTTAACATCAAATCACAAAGATTAGGCTCTATAGCCAGAACCTTAATTGGATATTCATTATTCTCTCCAAAGGTCGTTTCATGTTCCTTATCACATACCACAGGAGCTAAAGTTTCATTCAATTCCACTTCCTCAACTTCCTCATAATAATCATCATTATCAACACAAGAAGTGGTCATCATGCTTAAAGAATCATCTAACCTAGGAGTTTCAAGCGACAAAAAAATTTGACTCACATATATTTCAATATTTTGGACATTGGCTCAACTCTAGTGGCAATTTGCTTTTGCTCTCTACTAAATTCTCTGTTGATTCCGTAAACTCCTCACATAATCTTTCTAAATTAGACTTTTCCTTATACTCAAGAGTTTGTTCTTCAATATATGGATAAGAGTAGAAAGGAGGATTAGGACAATACCTGACATATGGATCCAAAGACTCTTGTTGCTCTAAAATTCCACTAGGATAAAACGAATGATAAAAACAAGTTTGGTTCATATTGAAATCATCTCTCACATAATGACTGGTATTTCTATGTGGATAATGCTCATAAGAATGACACTCTCCACAATAAGTACAAGAAAACAAATATAAGGAGAAGAATTTTCAATCCAACCAATATTTATATTTTCTTGTCTAATTCCATCAACATGCATTCTAGAGAAAAAACCAAGATATGACAATTTATCACTAATTAACCAAATGAATGCTGTGAATAATCCATTTTTTTTAATTTTTTTTAAAATTTTTACATGAAGACAAAATTAGTATTAAAATTACTTGGTATTGATATTAATAACAATAATCCTCGACAACGGTACCAAAAACTTGTTATGGATGTAGATGTTCTATTAAATAGTGTAAGTGTACACTGTCGTAATCAAGTAATATAGAAGTGAGTATAGTATTGTTCCCATAAGGATTGATCACTAAATACCAAAATGGGTAATTTTAATTCTATTTAGTCGATCAATTAGTTGGTGATTGAGAAAAAAAATAAAATGATTAGATATGAGTGCAAATAATATGAAAGCAACCACAAGAAAAAGTTCTAGGGGTCATATTTCACTTAACAAATTTTAGATTGAATCACTTATTGATTCTAGCCCAATTTATTCCATATGATTGATAGTCGAGTTTCTCTCATTTTTTTACTAGCCTCTTCCAAGATCAAGCAATTCTATAATTAATTGCTAATCCAATATATTCCTATATGAATTTAAGCAATTAATTATGCATTAAGATTTATGGAACTCATTAAGACTTCACAACTCATATGAATATATTCCTATCTCATATGCAAGTTATGGTTTTAATTATAGGGTCTATACACATGTATCTCCTTGTGGTCTCAACATACATATTGAAATCATTCAAAGATGGCTAATCAAATGAAAGCATTAAGAACAATAATTAAAAGTCAATCATAAAGGAGAAATTAAAACTAGATTTAATAAGTTAAGATTCAATCCGTCATTAATAAGCTACATCCTCACCTTAGGAAAATAGAAATTTAGCTCATGATGAAATTAAAAATAAAATAAAATAAAATTTACATTACATAAAAGTAGAATGAAACCTTATAAATACTGCATAAAACTTGAATATTAAATTCTGAAATATAAATATAAAACTAAAAGATGCATGAAAAATGGAGAAATCTAGTCGTCCATTTAGGAGGTAAAACCTTCCATGCAGGCGGCATGCAAAAAGTAATACAATCCTAAGCCTTCCATGTAGGAGGGATGTAAAAAGTAATATAATGCATGAAATTAAATCTAGAAAATAACACAATTTATTTGGAACTGTCAAAGAAAAGGTCTTTCCTTGTCAGAAAATGAAGCCTTTACATCTCTTCCCTCTTTTCTTTTTGTGCTTGGCCTTCAACTCTACTTATAGGGAAAAATAAATGCGTTGCTACAGTAACAAAAGCTAGTTTGCTACAGTGCCCAAAAACGCATTACTACAATGAAAAGCACGTGCTATAGTGAAAAACACGTCTCGAATAGTGATTTCAAATAGTAAACCGCATTTGGAACAGTAGAAAACGTGTTTACTACAGTGCTTTCCATCCACTACAGTAGTCACTTACATCTTGAATAGTGATTTCTTTCGTGAATAGTGCCATCCTGAATAGTGACCCCAGTGAATAGTACCCGATGCTACAATATTGACTTTTTTCAATCCCATCGGTCTAGTTTTTGGTCTCCTTTCTCCTCTTATTGTGTGGCCAACAAAAGAGAAAATGAGTAAATATTATAATAGTAATAAAAATATTTATGCTATCTTCCTGTATTTATCAATTACACCTAAATTTATTACATTAATCTCAAATATCGTCTACAAAATCATCATATTAGGGAAAATAAATATGCAAATATTTTACTTATCAGGCTACTCGGGTGATCTTTAAAAAGACTAGGCAGAGAGTTACGTCAACGACTGTGACCTTATTACTGGAGTGGTTACTGCTATGATTATTGTCCAATACTCAAGTAGTCCCTTAAGTAACATCATTAAGAATAAGCCAGAGAGAAAGTCAATATTGTCTGATCAGATTACTCGGGTAATCTATCGAGTAATTTACTTCACAAAAACTTTAGCATACCTGGTTACTCGAGTGATCCCTTGAGTAAGTCTCTGTTTTCTTTTCTGGTTACTTGAGTGATCCCTTGAGTAATGCTTGCAATTCCCCTCTCATTACTTGAGTGATCCCTTGAGTAAAGGCATTCAAATCTTGGTTGAGAGTAACTTCTCCTTTGCTTCCCTGATTACCCGAGTGATCCCTCGAGTAATGTTTCAAATAAATTTACAGATTACTTGAGTGATCCCTTCAAGTAATGCCATGCAATTTTTGATAGAGAGCTACTGGAACA
Source organism: Inga laurina (assembly GCA_963855925.1). Lineage (NCBI taxonomy): Eukaryota > Viridiplantae > Streptophyta > Magnoliopsida > Fabales > Fabaceae > Inga > Inga laurina. The sequence continues at coordinate 27,815,617 of OY979702.1, read as the reverse complement.
ATTTCTTACACATTACCCGAGTGATCCCTCAAGTAATAAGGTTCATTACCCGAGGGCTTACTCGAGTAATGCCTTCAAAAATCTGGCAGTGATATTTTCTCCTGTTTTCTATCTTTCAGCTCTTATCATTACTTGAGTAGTCACTCGAGTAATGGTTTTTCTTTTGCCACAGATAGCTTAGTTCCTTTGTTCAAACCTTTTTGTTTATTATCAAAATCTTTTGTAATATTATCCAATCTTTGTTATCATAAAAACACATAGGATCTAATAAAAGTGATGAAAATTCAGTACATCATTCTAGTGGTCACTCAAGTGATCCATTTTGAAATTTCTTCTCAAAGAGCAAATCACCGGATGTTTTACTATGGTGGACTTATAGTGATACACTTTACATCTTATCTCTCGAGTGGTCTCTTGAGTAATCTTTTAGAAAAATGTTTTCTAGAAAACATATCACTATCTTGATTGCCATGTTGAGATGGAAGTGGTAGCAAATAAGTACATCACTCGAGTGATCTTAAGTGTTAGTAGTTTAACACTTTCAGTAAGTACTATGGTGATGTCCTACTTTAAAAAATGCATCACTTGAGTGGTTATTAAAGTGATCAACTAAAAATGTTCTTAAAATGTTTCAATTCATTTTTAGAGATATAAAGACCAAGTTTTAACACATCACTAGAGTGATCGATCACTCAAGTAATCAACTGTCTTTCACAGCAAATGTTCACTATGTATTTTAAAGCCTTTTTTAAACAATGTATCTCCTACAAAACACTTCCTTAAGCTTTATTATCATCAAAACATAGGATTTAACAATATTTAGAGCAAACAACAAATAATTTTGATAACCAACAGCACCATATATATCACATTTTGGGTATATTTAAAGCTCTTCATACTCATGAATATATGGCCTGTTTGACACTTATATAGATTTTATGGTATGTATGCATGTCTTGTGCTCATTTCTATTGCAGGTTGAATCTTGTGATATATATAGTGGTGTTAGTTGGCTAGAATCAGCATTACTTGCTTCAAATTCAACGTATTACGTACATATATTCATGGCTTTAAGGACACTCAATCTCAATCTGTTAAAAAAACATTCTCAATTCATAATAAGACTGTCTTTTAAATCAACTGGTCGAATATGCAATTTTTTGAAACAAAGAAACAAAATATTAGAAAGAAAATTCATAAATAAGAACTCAAACGATCTGAATGTTCATATAACACGAGAAGATAGAAGATTATCAACAAGGAATAATGTTAATGAAACATATTATGGAAAAAGGTAATGTAATAGATCGAAACACATAAAAAGATTGAAAATTTTTCATTAATAATCATCACCTAAAGGCGGTAGTACTTGCATGAACTCAAAATTACATATCAAAATATGTATACAATAAGGAGGTTCTTGAAACTCAGGCCTTTAGATGATCATCATCATTCTAGGAGGCAATCAGCCATAGTTCAAATAGTCAATGATTTTGTTAAATACTACCGCCAACTCCTCTAGTCATTTGGAGACACGATCTTGCTTTGTCTTGGCCTCCAAAAAGGTACCCTGAGATGGCCTTGGTGATTTCCTTTAAGGTCAAAGTGGAGGGAGCTATGAAGAGGAACCGTCTGTCAAACCCTTCTTAAATTAACTTATACATGTGGATTATTGCTTGATTTACTCGAATACATTAATATAGCATCGATATCGATACTATTATCTTCAGTACATCCCTGATACTATTGTTCTCTGATAATTTTGATACCACGCTTGGGTGTTGATACTCTTACCTTATGGCCTAATTTCTCTTTTATATGGATCAATGTTATAAAAGATGTGAAGATTTTAGGAAAATAATCAAATGTCATGATATCACCTTCTACTACCTTTACTATTACATATACGATCTTCCATATTCGTACATAGTGTATAGTCATATAAGACTACTTAACATATTATAGAACTATACAGATAGTCATCAAAATAGCTTCTTTAAATATAGCTCCTTGTTTCACTCATCGGCACTTACCTCTTTCCCCTTTACACCACTTGTCTTTACTGTGTAATGAATTTTGGAAAGGGTGAGATTCTCAGTAGTAATAAGCAGTCAATCATATAAAATATAAATTCTCCAAGCATGCTAAGTCAAACAGCACATCACAATAAGCATCACAATAGATTTTAGCAAAACATCATACACCACAACATACATAGATCACATTACCTCAACTCTAGCTCACACATATATCTTATAGCCACGAGCTACAACCCAATTGATTGTCCCAGGCTACAACCCAGTTTTGTGGCCTCGGGCTACAACTTGGCACTAACTAAATGCTAAAGAAACATCATACACAACAAAAAAATGACATTTTGTAGTGGTGAATTTGTAGCAGTTACTTTTAACCTGTTCAAAATTATTATTTGTAGCGGCTTGTACATAAACCGCTACAAATTGATTTGCCAAGACACATGAGGGTAAGTCAACGTTATTTGAATCAATTTATAAAAAAAACCACTACAAATTTTGCGTGAATTCCTTCCATAAGTTGTAACGGCTAATTTGTAGCAGTTATATCATGTGAACCACAACAAATGTGGCACCAACTTGGTGGCAGATGGTGCGAATCAGGCATGACAATTGTGGTCGTTATTTTGTAGCAGTTTTGTGGACATAAACCACTCGGAATGTAAATGGTTGGCTTCTATTAGCAATTTTTATGGAACTGCTGCAAATATAAATGACATTTATAATGGTTTTTGGTATAAACAGCTATAGAACTTCAAGAGTCTTTATATTTGTAGCGGTTAGAGGTAACCGCAAGAAGTGTTTCATTGCTCGAGGTGATTTGTAGCGGTATGTGTAGTGGTTTTCTCAATAACCGCTACAAAATTAAGCGCTAGAAATACCCAATGACTCTTCATTTGTCTACTTTGGTCATTTTGTTTTCTGATGGTTCTTTGAGAGTTTTCCTTTAGATCTAAGCTTTCTGACGTCTCTCTGAGAGTTTTGCTACAACAGTTCATATTTTTCGCACTTGAGGTACGAAAGTTGCATATTTTCTTTCCACTTTTTTTATTAGTATATTTATATATAAATGTGACTAATTTGTTTTTAATTTTTACAGTTAATATGGCTTCAGGGAGGGATTGTTGTAAATTGTGCCCTAAGGGCCAAGCATTGTACTTTAAACATTATTAATTTAATGAATTTTCTCCATTATATTATCATATTATTTGCATGTTCACTTTGATGCCTATATCCTTGAATAAATAGTAAAGATTGTCCTAAATGTCTCTGGTTGGTCACCTATATGGGAATAAAGATGAAATAAGACCAGTATGGCTTTGATAAGATATGAAGATATGAATCAAAGTCTTAGGCACTTATAAAAGTACAAGGTGTTGGATTGACCCACTATGAGAAAGTTGTATGGATCAAGTCATAAGCTTATCTCATATATAACCACGTCACAATGCCCATCAACTTGAGGTCATCATGGATCTTACATGAGAGTTGCTAAGCGTTGAACTAGTCAAATGTCACCTTTGACCACGTGATGATAAAGGCTACAATCGGGCTTGTTGGTTTTTCATGTAGAGGAATATGAATGATCAAGATGGAATTTGTCCCTCACATTAGTAGAGTGATATTACTGGGCCCCTCGATGAGTGAGTCTGAGAAATGTATGGTCATACTACGATGGAAAGGAGTTTCCATTTCTATTGTCAAACTACTCAAAAATTGAGAATGTGATGGTCAAGAACATGAGGATGACATTATCCAGGCCTCATCCTTGACCGAAATATCGTGTGACAAAAAGGGGCGTGACATGGTTGTATGACAGGTTGCATTGTATTAACGATCCTCATATAAATTGGGTAGTCGTAATGTCTTGCTAGAGGTCACTTGCGACTTGTAGGTTAGTACAGGGTCGCACACAAGAATGACTCAACGTAAGACAATGTTTAATCTAGGGTGAACAAATTTTATATTTATATATATAATATAAAATTTGTGAAAAGAAAATTAATAATTTTATATATATGTATGTTCGAAATACATATATATATATATATATGATAATATTATTATATTGTGTTAGTTTTGAATTTAATTTTATTATATAAATTAAATTTAATAACTAACATGATAGAGATATAATATCTCAGATTTAGTTTATAAGGATAAGTTAAATTTATTGGCTCTTTATTTGGATTAAATAAATAGGTTAAATTAAAACTGTATGATATATTTAATTAAACTAAATTTATTTAATTAGCTAATCAAAATAATTGAGAGTTAATTAATTTTGAAATTCGAATATAACCCTCATGGGTTATAAAAATGATAGAGCAAAAAAACTCATGGACAGATGAGAATTTAGAGTTGCAAGAAAAATCCTAGGACATATTAGAGGTGCTAGCACGCAGTCTGTGTTGGGGACGCATTTGCATGGATACTGATAGAGGGAGTGAATATGAGGTTTTGGCTCCTAGGGATCGAAAACCCTAAATTCAGAAAGGTACGATTCTTTCTAACTCTATTTAAACACCATTAACAGATCCTCAATTGGGATTGGCGAAATTTTTTAAAATTATTCCGCTATGCCTGCCAATCCTAATAGGGATAAAGGGAAGGAGCTCGAACTTCCCCCTACACCACTTCTGTGAGGTGGCACCAGTAGAGGAGGGGGAATGGGAAAGGGCAATGCGGAAGAAGGGTTACCATGCCATAGCAGATGACCTCACGTAGCCATAGGAGGTGACCCTACCACAACTACAGTAGACAACCCCACAGAAGGCGAGGCTATTTTGGGAGAGGGAGGTAAGCTAAGTGTCAGCGACTATAATGAGAATGAGGAGTTTGAGATCTCGATTCCCCTCAGTGACATTGAGTGGTTCTTGGATAAGGAGGGGCACGTGACAAGAAAAACCTACAGTGGTGGTCTTCCCAGATGACTGGGTTTAAGGTACAGGTCAAAGGTAAATATATATTTTTATTTTATAAATTAAATATTTAAATTTGACTTGTTAAATGTGAATTTAAATTGATCTAACATATGTGGTAAAGTATGCAGATGAGCAGGGGAACATTTCCACAAGGAGGCTGGATGTTGCCAGTCTGAACAGCCTTGTTCAGACACTGAGTTGTAGTTCTATGGAATAAGGCCATGGACCAACCTATCGACAATGGGGGTCACCTGTTCATTAGCTTCCTGAATGAGATGAGCTCAAATTGGATGCGGTTCTCCTTGTACTTCAGGACGTGGAAGAACATTCCTAAGGGGTCGAAGGACCTAGCGTAGTACGAGGTGGTGAAGGTAATTAGTAGTGTTTAGTTATATTATATATTTTATAATTAATTAGATTTAATTAATATTTATTAATTGTATCATTTGTATTTATTCGTATTTAATTATTTTTTATTTAATTGTGTTACAGCTTAGGTTTGCCGTCCGGGACAACCGGAAGACGTACACTCTAATGAATGTGGGCGACGGCTAAAGGCATAGGAGGAATATATTGTCTCTTTCACAGTATGAATAAGGATGAGACGATTCCTCTACAGCAGTTAATCGAGAACATCTTGAAGAACATCCCACTAAACGACTTGGCAAGTTTTGTCTAGTTCAGGAGGAGCGCAGAGGGGCAAGTAATTTATTTATAATTATAATTATACTTTAAATTTAATAAATTGTCTGTTTTTAATAATTATAATTTTTTATATTGTTTTAATACATTTAATATTATTTTTTAGGTTCTTTCTCATAGGAATACAAGGTACCAAGGGCACCAGAGGATCCACTAGAAGGCAGGATCGAAAATCTTTTGCTGTTACTTACAGTGGGGTAGCAATTTTTTACAATGTCAATTACTTTTACCTTGTTATTTCATATTATAAATTTAGTGTTTTGTTGTTCATAACACCAATTTAATTTTGTAATATTTTTAGGAGAGGAAGGCACATCACGAGAACTATCAGACAGACTATGGGGAGTAATTCGTTGTTACCCATGTAACCCCCTACCTCGAAAACAGTGATTATAATTCAAAATATGTGATTAAAATGAAATAGAGACTAATAATAATCTAACTCATTTACATTCCCTTCCTTATGGAAGGGTTTTTACAAATATTTTCAAAATTTTTGCCTTACCCTGGTCTCAAATTCCACAATTCGTATATAATTACCTTGTGCAGTTACATCACATTTACATATCTAGGTGTACAACAAAATCCCGACAACCCCCGGGTTACAAACTCCCATATAGGGGATTACACAGTCATATCCAAAATAGTATCTACATCCTATCAATGTATAGTAATCCCAAACCAAAATTCGATACCCAACAAACCAAACTATACTATTGCGAGAGTCCTAGCCACCCTTAGTCGTCTCCTTTGCTCTAGAGCCACTTGCCCTATCTAAAGGTCAGTCAATAGAAAGAATGAGATTAAAGAGAATCCCAGAGTAACATATCACTCTACCACATATGATCACACAGCATGCAAGTAAATCACCAAGTAGCAGCAGCACATAACACGCCCCACCCTCATCCCCTTTTACTATCGAGAAGGCACGTAATCCTTACCTGAACCGTTGTTAGCGACTCAGGGACTATTGGCGTGGCAGTGTATACACATAGCCTTACGGCTCACATAGCCCTTTGGCCCACAAATAGCCTTTTGGCTTTCACAAATAGACTTTCGAATCACATGTCCATAGGCTTTGCAGAAATCTAACATCATCACAAACCAATGATATAACACACATATAATACATCACATATAGTATAAGAGAAAGAGTTACTACCTTGTTCTTTCTGATTGTGCTTTGACACCATGTGGATCATAAAAGGACAAATATCAAATCCTATAAATCCAAATGCACCATTTAGACACTTCCAGAGTGTTTCTGGGGTTATATAAGTCTATGATGAAAATTTACAAAAATGCCCCCAGGGACGCAGCCTGGGCCTATCGTACCCGGTCCAGTTGCACCTTTCTGAAAATTCTAACCTGGGCTATTCTAGCATATTTACGCCCAAGGAATCCATTTGTAGACTTAGAATTATCAAATTCAATGTTAAATTACTAACTTGGGCTATTCTAGCATATTTAAGGGTTTCAGGGGCATTTTCGTAATTATACTTTTTCAGCATTTTCCAAAAAGTGACCAATTGTAACCCCACCTAATTTTCCATCTTGAACTCATGGAACCATCAAATAATTGAAAATACAACTCTAAGACTCAATATTAGAGCTGGCTGAAATTGATGTGGTCTCCAGGGAAAATCGGGGCTTTGCGATTTCGGCTCCGTAAATACGTACTTCTATACTCCTAGCCACTTTATTAACTATTACATTAGGTTATAACTATCATTTGAACCAAAATTGGGCAACATACCCATTAGGTAACTCAATTTCCAAAATATAAAACCACCGGCAATCCGGCAAAATTTCACTGATTAAATTGCCCACAGTAGCCAGAATAGTTAATATATGAAGGTTTGGAAGTTACCTCAAGCTCCCACCAACTTTTCCTCTTCTTGGCTGAAACCTAACTCTCTTTAAACAGTAGATTTAAGCTCCAACAACCTTGAAGTACATGAAAGAGAAGCTTAGGAGTAGAGTTATACGCGTTAGGAACTAGACCATAGGAGAAATCTGCTTACCTTGTGAGTTCTCTTCTGTTTCTCTCTCTAATTGCAGATTTGTGTGTGTAAAAATGGGCTGGAGAAAGAAGGATGATGATATTTAATATCATATATTATATGATATTTAATTATTAATTTAATTTCCAACAATTTCAGATTTTTCAGAAATTCTAACATATTTCTGCCCAAACTTTGAAAAATCATAAATAATTATAAAAAAATCAAAATGGGGTGATTCCAAAGGCTGTCGAACTCTTATTGTGTCTAATTTCAAGGAAAAATATAGCCTTTTACTGGCTGGAAGTATATCATTTCCAAAGTAAATTTCTTTGACCATTGCTCCAGAAAATAATCAGTTTCGCTGGGAAAACTTCAAAAATTCATAACTATTAGCTCACAAATCGAAATTACACAAATTATATGTCCATTTTGAAGCTTGACATGTGACATTTAAGACTGAAAAGTTTTAGAATCATTAGACAGCATTTGCCTATTCAAAATGTCCATACAAACCGACTGCCCTGCATAGAATTACATTTGACAAGTTTTCTAATTGTCAACCAATGTGTCTAATGGCTCCAAAATCAACAATCAAACCTATTCCCACACAATTTTTCACAAGGAAACCATTGGAATTACTAAAACAACCAAATTTCCATCACACATTCTCCAAAAATGTTTATTCAACAATAATCACATCCACCTTTGAAGTCGTTAGCCCTCAATCCCATTTTTGGGTCTTTACAATTCTCCCCCCATAAAATAAATTTCGTCCTTAAAATTTGTCACACAACTTGAGCCATAAGCTCCAGATAACGTCTTCGCATATCTGCTTCTGCTTCTGCTTCCCAAGTTGGTTCCCTCTGAGTCATTCCCTTCCAGATCACCTTCATATACGGAATACTTCGGTGTTTGAGCCGTCATTCTCTTGATCAATGATATGCTCCGGCTTTACCGCATACGTGAAGTTGTCTTGTAATTCAACTTCTTCATACTCGACAACGTGAGATGGATCTGGTTGGTACTTCTTCAATTGGGAAGCATGAAACACATCGTGGAGTATGCTCAAGTTTGGGAGTAGGGCTACTCGATGCGCAACAAGCCCAATTCTCGCAAAAATCTCGAAAGGACCTATATATCTCAGGCTCAGCTTCTTCCGCTTGATAGCTTTCCCGATTCTAGTGACTGGAGACACCCTCAAGAACATATGATAACCAAACTCAAACTCTAGAGGCCATCTTCTCTTATCAGTGTAGCTTTTCTGTTGACTCTGTGCTGCAAGGAGCCTCTTTTGAATGGTTCTAATATGTGCTGAGGTTTGGTCAACAAGATCTAGCCCTTAAAGTTTCCTCTCAGATAACTCATTCCAACATAAGGGTGATTGGCAGTTCCTCCCATACAACGCTTCACACGGCGTCATCTGAATGCTCGCATGATAGCTATTGTTGTAGACTAACTCGGCTAGTGGAAGAAAGTTCTCCCAATTTCCTTTAAAATTGAGGACACAAGCTCGCAACATATCTTCCAGCGTTTGAATAGTTCTCTCTGACTGTCCATCTGTCTGAGTATGATAGGCTGTACTAAATCTCAACTGAGTATCCAGGGCTCATGTAAAGCCCTCCAAAATCTCGAAGTGAATCGAGGATGTCAGTCAAAAAAGATATTCTTCGGTATGCCATGGATCTTCACAATCTCCTGAATGTAAATCTCTACTAGTTTGTCTGGAGTATAACCAACATTGATTGGTATGAAGTGTGCCGATTTCATTAATTGGTCAACAATCACCCAGATCGTATCATAGTTCTTGATCTTGGTTAATCCCACAACAAGGTCCATGGTCAATCTTTTTCATTTCCATTCTAGAATATTGGGACTCTGTAACAAACCTGGTAGTTTCTGGTGCTCGATCTTTACCCGCTAGCATGTAAGACACTATGCCACATATTTTATCACGTCACTCTTCAGTCTCGGCCACCAATACACAGACATCAAATTATGATACATTTTGGTCATTTTAGGGTGAAGAGTATACCGGCTCTTGTGTGCCTCATCTAGAATCTTCTATCCTAACTTTGCCTTAAGTAGAACACAGATTCTATTTTGGTAAGGAACCAGTCTACTAGGCAACAAATCATAGCCCTGAGCTTCTCCCCGTTCAATTCTAGCCAGATTACACTGTATCCAACTATCTTGCCTTTGAGATTCTTTAATTTTAGATCTTAAATCACTTCCCCTTAGGAAATAGTATAATTGGCACAATCGATCTGGTTCAGCAAATTCATATCTCAAAAATCTGCTATCAATTTTCCTTCTTTTATCATCATTACTGCCACAAGTACCATCTTTCGACTAAGAGCATTTGCGACTACATTTGCCTTACCTAGATGATATTTGATTTCCAGGTTGTAGTCCTTAAGCAACTCTATCCAATAACGCTGTCTCATATTCAACTCTTTCTGACCATACAAATCTTGAGACTCTTGTGGTCACAGTACAGTTCTACCGTCACACCATACAAATAATGTCGCCAAATTTTCAAAGCAAACACAATGGCCGCAAGCTCCAGATCATGGGTAGGACAATTCATTTCATAAGGTTTGAGTTGTCGAGAGGCATAGGCCACCACACGTCCTTACTGCACAAGGACATACCCTAATCCCTGCTTACTCGCATCACTATACACAACATAAGTTAAGTTAGGATTAGGTATAATCAACACAGGGCCGTAGTCAATCTCTCCTTTAGCTCCACAAAGCAATTTTCACATTTCTTATCCTACACAAACGGTTGATCCTTTCTCATGAGCTTGATCATTAGTAAAGCAATACGAGAGAAATTATAAATGAATCTCTGGTAGTAACCAGCAAGACCTAGAAATCTGTGTCCTCAGCAACAATTTCTGGCCTTTTCTAGTCCAGTACTGCTTCCACCTTATTGGGATCCATAGAGACCCCTTCTTGTGAGATAACATGATCTAAGAATTTTACTTCTAGCAGCAAAAACTCCCATTTACTCAATTTAGCATAGAGTTGCTTCTCACACAAGATGTTCAACACAATCCTCAAATGATGCTAATTATCCTTCATACACTTGGAGTGTATCAAAATATCATCAATAAAAAAAATAACAAACTAAGCCAGATACTATCGAAAGACATGGTTCATGTAATCCATGAATACCGCAGGTGCATCAGTTAGCCCAAATGGCATTACTAGAAACTCATAATGCCCATATCTCATTTTGAAAGCAGTTTTCGGAACATCTTCTGCCTTCACACGCTGCTGATGATAACCCAACCTTAAATCGATCTTTAAAACACACACGAACTAGACAGTTGATCTAAAAGGTTATCAATTCTTGGGAGAGGGTACTTGTTCTTGATAGTAATCTTGTTCAATTCCCTATAGTCAACACACAAATGCACACTCCCGTCTTTCTTTTTCACAAACAACACTGGAGCTCCCCAAGGTGACACATTGGGTCTTACAAACCCTTTCTCAAGCAAGTCTTCAATTTGCTTCTTTAATTTTGCCATTTAATTTAGGGCCATTTGGTATGGGGCCTTTGAAATAGAACCAGCTCTAGGCACAATCTCAATCGGAAATTGAACTTCCCTTTTGGGAGGCAATCTACTAAGATCATCAGGAAATACTTCAGGGAATTCATTTACCATGGGTATACTACTCAAAGTTTCTTCGGTCTCTTCTTGAATAGAAAAGAACACCTATACCCCTGACAACCCTTCTCTAAATACTTCTCAGCCTTGGCCAAAGGAAATTCAGACTGCCATTGACATCATTCACTTTCTTAACTCTTTGAGATGCAGGATATACAATCCTCTTTCTCCCACAATCAAGTAAGACATTGTTTGTCGTTAACCAATCAAAACTCAAAATGACTTCTAGTTGATATAGCGATAGACAAATCAAATCCATAATGGACTCAAGCCCTTCAACGGTTATAACATAGTTTAGACAGGCTTTAGTAGTCACATCCTTGACACCCATTGGCGTCGACACAACTAAATCAAAGGGCAATTTATGTACATGCATACCAAAGCGCTTCACGCAATCATAAGTAATGAAAGAGTGACTCACACCCGAATCAAACAACACTTGCAACATATTACCATCAAGGAGAATTTTACCTTAGATGAGATCAGGGGACTTCCAGGCTTCCTCGTGAGTCATAGCCAATTCTCTGCCCTGAGTCCTCAGTCTTTGCTCTGCCTGCGGCCGCTGACAATCTGTAGAAAGATGCCCCGATTGTTTACAATTAAAGTAAATCATTTCACCCGACAATTTCTGCCATAATGTGGTTGATTACAATGAGGACATACCCACTCTATCACAAATTTCTAAAGCTCACGATCTCTGGTTGGTAGGGCTTCTTACTAGTACCCCAGGACGAAGAGGATCCCTGGCTCTTTCACTTTTGAGAAGTGTTACCCTTACTAGGTTCACTACGGTTACCAGTACCCTTGGCTGGATACAAGTCTCTCAAATTATTCTCAATAATTTTGCATTCTTCCACCGCTTTGTTAAACTCGGTAAACTAGTGGGTGGCTAACCACTTTCTCAATTCTCACCGCAGCCCACGTATCAACATATCAGAACTCCACTCCTCATCATCCATTTTCCTTAGATAAGAGGAATATCTGGATAATCGGATGAAATGAGATAGGTAGTCATCAAAGGTCTCCAAATCACCCTTCTCAATAGAGAGGAATTCAATCTCCTTCTCGAGCCACACCAACTTGAGAATGTACTTTTAATTAAATTGCTGTTGGAACAACTCCTAGGTCAGTGGTATGTTTTTGCTCTGCAGTGTTAGGGCGATATTCTACCACCAACGATCAACGTCCCCTTCTAGCTTGATATAGCCATGCGAGCCTTTACCTCATTCAGGTATTCAAGAACCTCAAAAATTTTCTCCAGCCGGTTCAACCAGTCTTCGGCTGCTTGGGGATCAAACCTCCCTCTGAACACTGGAGGTAAGTGCTTGCAAAATCTTGAAACCCAGTATTGAAGATCCCTTCCTTCTCTTATTGGAACACCATGTGATTCTTAGTTTAGTCTAGTATGAGGAGGTGATTCTAGTGGTCGTGCCGATCCTTCAATAGTTTCTTCTAGTGTTGTCTCTTCTTAAGTCTCTTCCTGTGTGGATTGACCCCGACCCTCATGCCGTTTAGCTTTCTCTTCTTTGAGTTCTTCTCTCAACTCAGCAATCATATCCCTATGATCTTTAATCAGACCCATCAGTTCTTGCATAGGGTCCGGTGGATTGTCATTGACCACCTCCACCTTAGGGTCTACCTACTGTACTCTGAGGTGACCTTTTGTTTTCTTCATTCTACAAATAACTTACCCCATCAATATCATAAATAAGTATACACATATGTCCACACATCTCACATATATATATTTACAACATAGACATACATGTGTATACACAACAACTATCACAAATCATCTTCTATTACTAAAGCCAAACTAAGGGAGCTATCGTAGAAATTCTACCATTGCCAGGATCTACAGCTCTGATACCAAAATGTAACCCCTTGCCTCAAAAACCATAATTATAATTCAAAATACGTGATTATAATAAAATAGAGACCAATAATAATCAAACTCATTTACAATCCCTTCCTTACGGAAGGGTTTTCACAAATATTTTCAAAATTTCAACCTTACCCTGGTCTCAAATTCCACAATTCGAATATAATTACCCTGTGCAGTTACATCACATTTACATATCAGAGTGTACAACAAAATCCCGGCAACCCTCGGTTTTTAAATAAATACTATGGGTTTACAAACTCTTGTATAGAGGATTACATAGTCATTTCTAAAATAGTATCTACATCCTATCAATGTACAGTAATCCCAAACCAAAATTCGATACCCAACAAACCAAACTATACTATTACGAGAGTCCTAGCTGCCCTTAGTCGTCTCCTTCTCTTTGGAGCCACTTGCCCTGTCTGAAGGTTAGTCAATGAAAAGAATGAGAATCAAGAGAATCGCAGTAGTAACATATTACTCATACCACACATGATCACATAACATACAAGTAAATCACCAATCAGCAGCAGCACATAACACACCCCACCCTCATCCCTTTTTACCGTCAGGAAGGCACGTAATCCTTACCCAAAGAGTTGTTAGCAACTCAGGGACTATTGGCATGGTAGTGCATAAATATAGCCTTATGGCTGACATAGCCCTTTGGCCCACAAATAGCCTTTCAGCTTTCACAAATAGCCTTTCGGCCTACAAATAGCCTTTCGGCTTTCAAAAATAGCCTTTCGGCTCACATATCCACAGGCTTTACAGCATCCAAAATCATCACAAACCAATGATATAACACACATACAATGCATCACATGTAGTAAAAGAGAAAGAGTCACTACCTTGTTTTTGCTGATTGTGCTCTTGCGTAGGTGGATCACGAGCAGGGAAAATATCGAATCCTACCATTCCAAATGCAACATTTAGACACGTGCATAGTGTTTCTGGGGGTGGGGGTTATATATGTCTATAATGAAAATTTACAAAAATGCCCCCGAGTACTCTGTGCGGGCCCGCCTTACCCGGTCCAACTACACCTTCCTTGAAATTCTAACCTAGGCTATTCATGTATTTTTCAGCCCAAAGAATCCATTTACGGGCTCAAAATTATCAAATTCAATGTTAAATTACAAATTTACCCTTGAACTCACTTAATTTTCCCTCCTGAACTCAATAGAACCATCAAATTCTTCAAAATCCAACTCTAAGGCCCATTTCTAAAGCTGGCCAAAATTTATGTGGTCTCCAGGGAAAATCGGGGTTTTGCGATTTCGGCTCCGTAAACGCTTTCCTTTCTACTCCTAGCCACTTTATTAACTATTACATTAGGTTATAGCTACTATTTTGACCAAAATTGGGTAGCATAACCCTTAGGTGACTCAATTTCTAAAATTTAAAACCAACGGCATTTCGGCAAAATATCACTGATTAAATTGTCCACAGCAGACAAAATATTTAATATATGAAGGTTTGGAAATTACCTCAAGCTCTCACTAGCTTTTCCTTTTCTTGGCTGAAATCTGACTCTCTTTAAATAGCAGATTTGAGCTCCAACAACCTTTAAGTACATGAAAGAGAAGATTAGGAGTAGAGTTATACGCATTAGGAACTAGATCGTCGGAGAAATTGGCTTAACTTGTGAGTTCTCTTCTCTTTCTCTATCTATACTCTCTCAACTCTTCTCTCTTTAATTTCATATCTATGTGCGTGAAAATGAGCTAGAGAAAGAAGGATGATGATATTTAATATCATATATTATATGATATTTAATTATTAATTTAATTTCCAACAATTTTGGATTTTTCAGAAATTCTTGCAGATTTCTATCCAAACTTTGAAAAATCATAACTAATTATAGAAAAATTGAAATGGGTCGATTCCAAAGGCTGTAGAACCCTTATTGAGTCTAATTTCAAGGAAAAATATAGCCTTTTTATTGGCTGGAAGTATATCATTTCTAGAGTAAATTTCTTTGTCCGCTGCTCCAGAAAATAATCAATTTCGCTGAGCAAAATTCAAAAATTCATAACTCTTAGCTCACAAATCGAAATTACACAAAGTATATGTCCATTTTGAAGCTTGTCATGTGAAATTTAAGACGGAAAAGTTTCAGAATTATTAGACAGCATTTTCCTATTCAAAATGTCTATACAAACCGACTGCCCTGCACAGAATTACATTTGGTAATTTTTCTAATTTTCAACCAATGTGTCCAATGGCTCCAAAATCAACAATCAAACCTATTCCCACACAATTTTTCACAAGGAAACCATTGGAATTACTAAAACAACCAAATTTCCATCACACATTCTCCAAAAATGTTTATTCAACAATAATGACATCCACCTTTGAAGTCGTTAGCCCTCAATTCCATTTTTGGGTCATTACAACCCATAGACACTGTGACGGGACTTTGACCCCTTAACAGGCAGAAGAAGCCATTATAAGTTAATTTATTATTTTATAATAATAATTTTATTGTTACATTGTTTATAAAACTACTTTATTGTGAATAATAATATTAATTAATTGTTTCAAACAATGGTAGAATTGGTGTAGCAGTCGCATGCTGAGTTGTGAGAGACTGAGGCCTAGGAGTCACAGGGGTTTGTAGACCCCACTGTGCTATTGAAAGAAGGTCTGGTTCAGTTGAGCACCCTATACGTGTGAGGGGGATGGGGATAGGTGCTAGACCTAATATGGTCTATGGCAGGAGTGTTAGAGCAAGCGTTTCACCCAAGAAAGGGGTGAATTGGGTGATACTAAAAATTTTGTTGCAAATATGAAAACTTGATGGTGAATATAATGTAGTAAAGAGTAAGGAGAAATATCACCGAAGTGTACACCAGGAGTTATACTGGTTCGGCCACAACCACTTTGACCTACGTCCAGTCCTCAGAATATCTCTGAGAGTTTTACTATAACTTCCAAGATTCAGTGGCTTCTTGGCACCTCAGTACAAGCAAGTTCCTTCGCCTGGACACTCGCTCCCCCTTACAAGTTGTAATCCAATCCCAACTCAAGGTTCTACAACCTTAAGTTACCTCAACAACAAATATTGAGTTTGAATGAAATATCTCTCTCATAGAGTGAATAAGAATCACTGAAGTATATAATTACAAGTATATGTAAAATAGAGTATTGAATGTGAACTTTGATAATGCGTTCGTGTGTGTTCTTGTTGTATCTCTGTTTGGATGTTCCCATATATATAGATGCCTTAGTAATGATTGTTGGAACATTTTTCTTCTTGCCTGTTAGAGTATGCGCAGCCACTGTTGACTTTTCCAGTATTTGAAAAATATCCGTTTATGGTAGGTGGCTGTAGGTGGCATTTGAACGTTGCATTTAACTTTCTTTATTTGGTAAGATCTCTTCATTATTTATCTGCGGATAAGCTAAGAATACTAATATAATGAAGGGTTAATCATATAGGAAACTAATCAATGAACGTTGGAATGATTTTTGAATTTCTGGACTTGCATACTCAAGTAGTTACTCAAATCAGTGTGTTGATGCATGTTATTTCTTTGCTTGATTATGTGAAACATGTATAAATTATTTGAAGCTATTTTTCAATTTATGCTATGGCCATAAATATATTGTTTGAAGCATTTAGCTTACAGATTTGTCATTGTGTGAGCATGAGTTATGTGATGCAAACATGTCATGCATTAAACATTTATCGTACATCCATATTAGTATTGTGTTCCTACTGAGATTCTCTCGAATCTCACCCTCCCCTACCAACAATTTATACTGGAGAAGACAGAAGATATGCTGAGAACAATATAGAGAACCATATGAGGGGATCGCAGTGGTGGAACGAAGACGAGAAGATGTCTCTGTTTCACGAGGATGGGTTTAGATACACAAGTAGCCCTGTGTGCCTACATTGATATTAATGATCATGTGCGAACCCTTATGGGGAATTTATGTAATCATGCACTTATTATCAGTATATTCATGTTATTCCTGTGTTTCCCACCGAACTGCATATCGTTTTATATGAATACTCTAAAAAAAGGTTAAAACAAGGTAAGGGCATGACAACTTGTCATTGTTTATTAGTTTCTTTGTTGGCCCAAGCAAAGTTTGCATCCTGTAAGTTAGAACTCATGACGAATGTGTTATTACTTAGTGAAACATATTCTAAGCCAAGTACATTATGTTAAATGGCAATAAATGGGGTCAAAACTAGCTTCTAGTACATGCCATTATCCTTTGGAATCAAACTTAACTCAATTTACCTTAAACACTTTAAATTCGTAGGTAACCCCGCTTGGCAGATTTAACGCCCAAATTTAAAAATTCATAACTTAATTTATAAAATTCTAAATGAGGTGATTCCAAGTCCTATGAAAAGCTCTTGAAGTCCTTTTTCAAGCAAAAATACCAATCTATGCTAGATATAAGGTTACGACCTCAAGAACCCACGACAAACATTACTATCTAGAAATACATTCCAATGTTCATGTGTCAACTTCAATAGGGCATAATTGTCAATTGACAAGGTCAAATGACTCATATTATATATCATTAGAAAGCTTAGGGTCTCTACTATAAATTTGTAAAATATCATAGCCAATTGGATAAAGTTTGACCATCTAAAAACACCTCACAAACGGATTGCCATGAATCTGGCAGATTCTTTAGCAACATTTGAAATTACAAAATTAGGGTTTTTTAATCAATTATCCCAAAATCATAACTACATGCTATCCCTACACATTTGTGATCAAGTAAATGTGGAGGATGTAACATGCCAAATTTACAAAAGAAAGCAAAACAAGCCAATCAAACCACAAAACAACTAACAAAAATCAATATTCATCAAGATAAGACATATTTATAAGCTCACCTTGTTTTTTCCTTCTGTCTCTCTAAACCATGGCTTACCTCTCTCTCTAACCTCTTGATTTTGTGCTTACTTCATGAATATTTCAAGAAGGAATAGAGATTAGAGAGTGTTTCCAAGGGAATAAGACAAGAACACAAGAATTTTGTCATCAACTCACCTTGTTTTAGCTCTTGAATACTTTAGCTCCCTTGTTCTCCATATTTTTGTTTAGCTCTTCTCTCTCTCTCTCTCTTGTTCTTGGTTATTTGGCCAAAATATAGCCAAGAGAAAGAAATAAGAAGCCTTTTTTAAAAATATCACAATCCACCTCCTTATTACTAATATTTAATTGCTATTTGCTCATGTGTTTTGTTTGAAACTTTATCCCATTTCTCTCTCTCTAAATTGGTGTAAATGAGGTCTTGAAGAAGCTAAGAGAGCTTTTAGAATTAGTTTCATCCAACTCCTTAATTATAGTATCTAATGGCCATTATACACTTGCCTGCAATTTTTGACTTTTCCACTACATTTACTTGGTCACAAATGCTCCAACCTTTGGCATATTTATCACCAAGTATTCAATTCCCTTCTTGCTTCTCCTTTTTTTATCGAATTGCTTACCAAGAAAAGGGAAAATATTTGACTTCTTGTTTTATGGTCAAATGACCATTTTACTCTTACATTTATTTCCATTTTCATACTTGCTGGAAAACTGGACAGAATTTTCATCAAACTTTGAAAATTCATAACTATTTGTACAAATGTTCAATTGTGTGGTTCCAAATGGAAAATCACAATTCCTAGAATTATTGTTTTTGGATGCTGCCACTAAAAATTGCTATTTTTACTAGGATAACTTCAAAAATACATAACTCATTGTGTATAGCTCCAATTAAAGTTTGATAAGTCTACTTTTATTCAAAAATTTTTATAGGCATTTGACATCATTTGCTTATTTAAAAATGTCACACAACAAGACTGCTACACAGGGAAACTCATTGGTAGCAAATCCAAAGGTTTACAATTTGTGTTCCAAACATAATCATGTGTGTGACCACTAATTGCCTTATTTTGTCATTCCATATGCTCTTTACTTCACCTTTTTATTCCCTTTAATATAAGGAATTTTAGGTGGATAAAATTTAGGATGTTACAAATAAAATTATGAAAAAGCAAGAAGCATTAATTATTTCCCATTTTCCTTGTGATTTTTGGCCAAGAGGAAATAGAAGAGGGAAATTATTTACTGGACCATAAATGTGCCATGTGGAATTATTTCAAGCCAAGTAAAAGAGATGAAGTCATAAAAGAAAATGCACATGGTAAAATAACATTAAAATATATGAAGTTAAAGAAAGATGAAGAGGATATTTTAAAATCATCATGATCCTCTTTCAAGGCCTCATTTTTTGTCCAAAGTGAGAAAATAGAGAGAGAAGAAGAGAGTTCAAGAATATAAGCACAAGAGAGCTCAAGAAGCAAAAATCAAGCTAAGTGTTTGTGATTTCAAGCGATTAAGCTCACAAAATCAATGAAAACCTCTTGTAATCTCTTGTTCCTCTTGAATATCATGTGTATAGCAATAAAAAATTCAAGAGAAAGAGGAGGAGAGAGCGACAGCTAGAGAGAGAAAGTTGAGAAATTAAGAGGTAATCTCAAGAATTTTGATTCTCTTGGTTAATATGATGTTGTTGTAGTGGTTATTGTTGATATTGACTTGATTCGTAGTTGTTCCTATTGATTTTGTAATTTTGGGAGGATAAAACCCTAGGAGGAAATGCTGCCCAAAAATTCTGCAAATCCTTATGAATGAGTGATTAAGTGTTTAAACATGTGATTAGGAGTGAAAAGGAATGTGTTTAAGGGGTTAAATCAAGAAAACCAATTTTCCCTTTCTCTTGAGCATGTTCTGGCTAGCAACTAAAATGGGGGTAGGTGCTAGAATTTCATTAATTTGATGGTTCCTGTAACCCCTGCCTTTAACCACGTAATTATAATTCGATATCACATAATTAAATTGGTTTAAAGACCGTCGGATAGCTTAAACTCATTCCAAGTTCCTACACTATAGTAGGGTTTTCACCAAAAACTTTCAAAAACCCTTCTCTATCCTGGTCTCAATTTCAAAATTCGAATATAATTACCTGTGCAGTTAATTTACATTCACACACATCAGAGTGTATAACCAAATCCCCGGCAACTCCTGGGTTCTATACATATAAATCTGAGGGTTTAAAAGTCTCCACTAGGGGATTACATAACCAAAATCAACAGTAATATTTACATCTCCAAAAATAAACAGTAATCCCAAGTCCAAAATAGTTAACCAACAGCCTAACAACACACTCTACAAGATCCTAGCCGCTCCTGGTGGTTCGCTTCTCCTTGGAGCCACTTGCCCTGTCTAAAATGTTAGTCAATGGAAAGAATGAGATTCAAAAGAATCTCTGTAGTAACAAACCACTCATACAGTGTATAAACACATAGCATATATGATCATGTTAAGCAGCATCACAATGTATCATGGCTTTCACCACAAACAACAGCACTCATGGCTGTAAACTCTAAGCGTAAGCTTTCGCTGCGATCTCAATGTATTCACAAAGTATTCACTAGGTGTCAGCTTTCACTGCGATCACAAAGCATCACAATGTCACAATGTATTCTCAATGCAAGACAAACATACATACAATGTTTCACACAAAGTATAAGAGAGGAGTCACTACCTGGTTCTTTCCGAACGTGCTCTGGCACGGGTCGTTCACGAACAGGGCAAATATCGAATCCTACAATTCCAAATGCACCATCTAGACACTTCCATAGTGTTTCTTGAGGTTATATGAGTCTATAATGAAAATTTACAAAAATGCCCCCGGGGACCCGGCCCGGGCCCGCCGTACCCGGTCTGGTTGCACTTTTCCCAAAATTCTAATCTGGGCTATCCTAACATATTTCTGCCCAAGGAATCCATTTTTGAACTCAGAATTATCAAATTCAATGTAAAATTACAAATTTACCCTTGGCAGCCCTACTTCGAGGGTTTCAGGGGCGTTTTCGTAATTATGCTTTTTCGACCTTTTCCGAAAAAGTGACCAACTGTAACCCCACCTAATTTTCGCTCCTGAACTCAATGGAACCATCAAATCATTGAAAATCCAACTCTAAGACCCATTTCTAGATCTGGCCGAAATTTATGAGCTTTTCGGAGAAAATCGGGGTTTTACGATTTCGGCTCCATAAACGCGTTCCTTTCTACTCCTAACCACTTTATTCACTATTACATTAGGTTATAACTACCATTTGAACCAAAATTGGGCAGCATAACCCTTAGGAAACTCAATTTCCAAAATTTAAAACCAATGGCAATCCGGCGAAATTTCACCGATTAAATTGCCCACAGCAGCCAGAATAAGCAATATACGAAAATTTGGAAGTTACCTCAAGCTCCCACTAGCTTTTCCCAAATTTGCCTGAACCCTAGCCTCTTTGAAACACCAAATTTTGAGCTTCACAACCTTAAATAATAAAGAGGAGTAGCTTAGAGTCGGAGTTATACGCGTTAGGAGCTAGATCATCGGAGAAATCGGTTTACCTTGCGAGATTTCTTCCTCTTTTTCTCTCTTTTCTCCAAGCTCTCTCTCACGTCTTTTTTTTCTAAAATGGGGTCGGGAATGGCTGATGAAGATGGTGGAATTGCTTTTAATTCCATGTGGATGTCATCTTACAATATGATGATGTCATAATTTTTAATTTCCCATTTTCGGATTTTTCAGAAATTCTGGCAGATTTTCTGCCCAAACTTTGAAAAATCATAACTAATTCTAGAAAAATCGAAATGAGTTGACACCAAAGCCAAATGAAATATATTTAAGTCCTCTTTATAGGAAAAATATGAGCCATTACCAGAAAGCACCAACAATTTCCAGAATTACACAAATTTCATCATTGCCCCAAAACAGAGTCCATTTTCGACCTCAAACTTTGGACAGTCATATCTCCCATTTCCCAAAACGAAATGGCACAAATTATATGTCCATTTTGAAGCTTAGGAGGTGAACTTTAAGACTGGAAATTTTCATAATTTTCTGACATCATATGCCTAATCAAAACATCCACACGAGAAGACTGCCCAGAATAGAGTTTCACTGGACAGAATTTCAGATTTTGCATCTTTACTTCCAATGGTTCCATTTTCATACCAAACATCATTCCCACATAAATTTTCACAAGGAATCCATTGGAATTATTAAAATATCCAAATTCCCATTACACATTCTCTAAAAGTGTTTATTCAACAATAATTACATCCACTTTTGAAGTCATTAGCCCTTAATCACTTTTTGGGATATTACAGTTCCATTGTGCCCATAAGGGAAATTGTATAGGGTTCATGTACATTTTGAAGTGTGAAAAGCCTTATAATGTAAAATGACAAAATGAGCCCTAAAACCCTAAATAGGAGCTGCTAGGCCAAAATTGTCTTTTGGTAGTGAATTTGGCAATTCTGAGGTCAAAAATAGATTCTACACACGAAATTGTGTAAGATTAGTCTAGGTCATAGTTTTTGGAAATGTACAGTTGGACCGGGTACAAATAGACTGGATCATGTCACTAGGGGCATTTAGTCATTTTGCAAGTTAGAGCTAAGATAACCAACAAAATGAGTTTAAAAGAGTTTAGAGCAATACATGAATGAGTAATAACTCAATTCTTGTAAATTTGGAATTTTAGGATCTAGCAATTTACTCACACCGGGACGAGGTTAGAGCCAGGAAAAAGGATTAAGGTAGTAACTCTATCTTTCATAAACTATATGATTATTTGTATGCTTTATGTATGCCATTTTCTGTTATATGTATAATGCACTCACTAACTGGGACGGGAAAAACACAAGTATCATTCGACGGGAAAAGTACAAGTACCCCAACGGCCCCAAAAGGGGATCCAGTTATGAGATACAGTACTAAGAAGGTACATGGCCCAGTTTGTGGTTGTGAGCCCAGCTGAGGTATGGACAAGTAGGGGTTCTAATAGTAGTTTGCCTTGAAAACATGTGCACATTCTGATGATTATGAGTTTTTACAATGTATTTATTCTATTACATTATATGGTACTTGGCATATTTATTTGTTGCATTTTACATGATTGGTTGTATATTACTAGTAAGATTTATTTGAATCTCATCCTTTCCAATATTTGAAAACACTCCAACAAAAGTTAGCGGCCCGTAGCGAAAAACGATAAATACTGGCTTATAAGGGTGCCAATTCAACCAAGGTCTATTGTTGGTTACCCTTAGTTTTTATTTTGTGAATTTTGAGGATCTGTATATAATTTAAAACCCTACAAGGATCTCCTGGATTGTAACGAAGTACTAATTATCAATGTATTTGTGCTATATCTGTATGCCTATAGAACGATGCCTTTATCACTCTGGCAAATATCAAAATGTTAATTAGTTTGACAACTAGTTTGAAGTTGTATCAATATTTAAAAAATTGCCACCGGTCATAGTTTTAAAACTATCTTTGCCTTGAGAGGTCTAAATGTAACAATCTTATAGGCCTTTTCTCTAGTAGTGCTTCCTCCTTTAAAACAAATTATTATATTTTCATTGCTTAAGGATGATTTAATTTTTTTGTTTGTTTGTAAACTTTGACAAATTTAATAACGTTATCTATTGAATTGTAAATTATGTTTTTGAATTTCTATAAGTGAAATGGTTGATATTAGAAAGGCAAATTTGACAACTAATATATATGTGTGGCGGATTTTTTGTTATTTTAAGAAAATATGAATTTTTTAATAAAAAAATTGTAGGCTCATGGGCAGGATTGCCAGCCCGCCACTGGAATGGAGAGCACACTTAGAAATTTACTCCTTCTAGAGGCATTCGTCAAGGCGATCCCATGTCTCCTTACATTTTCACTTTATGTATGGAGAGGTTAAACCATATTATACAAGATGCAGTTGGGGAAGGGGATTGGGAGGCTATTAAGCTAAACTCTGTGGGACCTAAACTTTCTCACCTCTTCTTTGCAGATGAACTCATTCTTTTTGGCAAAGCTTCTAACTCTCAGATTGATGTGATGTTGGAATGTATTGACAAGTTCTGTGCTGTATCTAGTCAAAAGATGAACAGAGCTAAAACAAAGGTGTTCTTCTAAAAAAATATCCATAGCACCAGAGTTCTGAGTATGAGCTAGAGGTTAGGTGTTGGGTTTACGGGAGACTTGGGAAAGTACTTGGGGATCCCGCTTCTCCATAAGAGAGCATCTTATGTGAATTACACTCCGCTTATTGAGAAGTGTCAAAAATGCCTATCGGGTTGGAAGAGTAAATGCTTAAATATGGCAGGAAGATCAACCCTCATCAAAGCAGTTCTATCTGCTATACCCTCGTACCATATGCAAACATGTTTCTTCCTATAGGTGTGATTAATGTTTTAGAATGCTACAGTAGGAATTTTTTATGTGGTGGGCATGAAGACATCAAGAAGACCCATTTGGTTTCTTGGGAGATAGTCACAAGAGATAGAAAACAAGGGGGTTTGGGGATCAAGAATCTTAGAAATCAAAATAAAGCTTTCTTAATGAAATTATGCTCGGGTCTGATTCATAACTCAAATGCATTATGGGTTAAGGTCTTGAGATCCAAATACAATTATGAAGGACACGTTTTGCCTGACGTGAAGAAGAAGAGAAACTGGTCCCTTACGTGGAAGGGAATTTGTAATGTTTGGGGCTAATTCAGAAAAAGTTTGGGAAAGAGACTCGGGGACGGGAAGAATACCTCATTTTGGTTTAAAAACTGGTCTACTCTCAATGTCCTGCTTATTGATTCTATTCCAAGGCTTGAATGGATGATTAATCGTGATGATCAATTTGTGGATTATGCTACTCAAGCTCAGGAATGGGATACTCAGAAACTTCAAAGATGGTTCAGACCGGAGATCATTAATCGTATAACCTGTGTTCAATCACCCAATGACGAGAGACGAGAGGATATGTTTATTTGGAAGCCATCATCGGATGGTCAATTTTCTGTAAAATCTGCCTATCTTTCTCTTTTTGCAGGTACCGAAGGAAATACGGACAACATATGGAAGATTTTATGGAAATGGCAAGTTCCTGAGAAGATTAAATCTTTCATGTGGTTGTTTTCTCATGGAAGGGCTCACACAGCGCATCTAAGAGCAAGCAGAAGGATTCAGGAGTCAGCTTCTTGTTTGTTTTCGTGCCCTCAGTAGGAAGATTCCATGCACCTACTAAGAGATTGTTCTAACACTGTGGATACATGGAAAGCAATTGTAGTACAGGACCAATGGAATTTTTTTATCTCCATCCAAGGTATTGAATGGGTTAAATGGAATTTAACTAATGAAGCAGGTAAGGAATATACAAAAAAGGTTCCTTGGACAACCTTTTTCTTGTATGTTTGTTGGGATATTTGGATGTCACGATACAATAAACTTTTTGGAGACTCAGTTCAAGGTGAAGATCATAAGGCCATCTCTAGTTTCTTTAGAGCCAGTGCTGACCAGGATTTGTTACGTAAGGGAATCCTTGTCGATTTTAAGGGTGATGACCAACGAAGCATGCTGTACGATGTCACAGATTCTTACATCTTGGAGGTGGATGGATCAGTCTTGAGGAATGGAAGAACGGGTGTGGTGGGTATATTAAAAATAATGGAAATCAGTGGGTGTGCGGTTTTACTTGTAAACTTCTTAGAGTTCTGCCAGCTATTGCTGAGCTTATAAGTATGATTCATGTCCTATATTTATGTTGGAGCAAAGGCATTCGAAAAGTATGTTTGAAGTCGGATTGTGTTGAGGCGATTAATTTTGCTGTCAGAGGGTGTGATTATGACTATCCTTTTAGGGACCTCATGGACAAGATAGGTCTCTTCTTTATAGAGACTGGCAGGTTAATTTTGTTAATGTTCCTAGAGAGGATCTTTTGCTAGCTGATAGATTAGCTAAACTTGCTTATACTATATCCGATAATTTTGTATCTTTGTTCATCCTCCACCTCCTATTTAAGAGGTGGATCATGATGAAAGAATGTAACACCGGTTGTCCTTGTTTTGTATTTGCCTTCCTTGTTGTATGATATCTAGTTCTTACTCCCAAAAAAAAAAAAGTTAGCCACCTCACAAAACGTGCGGCCACCTACCCGAGGGCCGCAATCTTAGCTCTAGATATGAGTGAATCTTCCAAATCGCTCCAATGTTGATAGCCTCCACAAGTGACGAGTTAGTGTCATGAGTTATTTTCAGAGAAGCTCGCCAATCAAACTTGATTGGCTAAAGTAGTCAGACTTGGATAGCCATAGTTAAAATAAAATAATGCCAGTTAATATTTTTGTCCTTATTGTGATTCTTCACCACTCTATTTTATGATGTCTTTCAAAGATCTTTTCTATGAATATTTATTTATTTTTTTGGTTCAAAATCTATGATTCTTTATTCGTTCCATAGCTTCCAAGCAAACCTTCAATTTCCTGCCTTTTTTTGGTATCCTAATGTCTTGCCTTTATCGGTTTTAAGATTACTTCATAGTTTTAGTACTTTTACCTTATTCATGAAAAGCTTAATACACAGTAAATGGATTTTTTTTCTTTTAAAGAAAAACTTGGGCAAATTTGGTACCTAAAAATAGTATAGAAGTAATAAAATGGAATTGTAGCCACTGTGTGCATATGTCTAGTAAGACATTGAGAATATTGAAAAAAAATCTATGTTATATATTTTAATTAACAGATTAAAAAGTAAAAATTTGAAAAATGATTTTATATTTCTAAATATGTACATGTTTGATTTTCTATTAGAGAAAATGGCATTGGGAAACTCAATTGAAAACAATAAGTTTTGCAAAACAATCTGCTACTTATGTTCGAAAATTTGAGATTTGAGAAACATAACTGTGAAATTAATAGTTTGCATACAATAGAGTTTGTAAAACTAGGTTTATACTTTGAAATTGTTCACATAGAGGCAATAATATTTGATTCCCAATAAATACAAATGAAACATAGAAAAACCAAACCAAACAATTTTGTAGGAACTATAGCGGAAACAAATATCTGATTACCATTCCATATGGCCATGAAATTGAACCAAACGAGTCTTTAGGTAATATTTAGTGTGTGTTTGGGATAGCGGTAGGAAAAATGACTTAATAGAAAGGTCAGTTTTTGTAATGTGATTTATGTTTGGATGAACAATTTATTTTTGGACAATAAGTGCTTATAAATCGTGATTTACGGTATGCGAGGTAAGTATATGAGAGAAGTTTTATCTTGATTTACGTAATAAGTGACTTAATAAAAAAGTTGTAGTGAGGAGCTTATTTAATAAGGAGCCTATTCTACCTGTGAACCAAACACTGCAAAACGCAACACGTTTTTATTTGGGCTTACTGCCAAAAAATGGGCTTATTTTTGCCCAATAAGCTGAACCAAACACACCCTTAGTCATACACGAAATGAGTATTCATGTGAGAATTATAGACTTCCTCACTTTTGTGTCAGAATGACAGTTAGGGTGTGTTTGGTTTGAGGGGAGGGTAGGGGGAGGGGAGAAGAGAGGGGTGGGACATTACAATTTTGAACAGGAGAAACCTAAAATTTACCTTTTCATTCTTTTAAATTTTGGATTTCCGTCCAAAATTTACCCTCTAATTCTTTTTAAATGTTGGGTTCCCACCTAAAATTTAAATACCTTTAACCCAATTAAATACCTTTAACCCAAAAAGGTAATTTAACCCCTGTTAGATATGAATAGTTTTGTTGATGTCAAATATGGATGTCAAGTATTAAGAGCAAAAAGTTTGTATGACATATTTATTTTCTTCATTGACTAACTACTATATTTAATGTTGGATATCTTGTAGATTAGTCAAGCTAAGAAAGAAGAAGATTGAAGATATTCAAAGAGATATATAATTAGATTATGGATTCAAGAAGATGATATTAGTCAAGAAAAGAAAGAAGAAGATTGAAGAAATTCAAGAAGACATCTAATTGGGTTATGAAGAATGATAATCAAGAAGAAAAACAAGAAGAGATTGAAGAAAGAAGTAGAAATATTGAACAAAGAGATTGAAGAAGGAAGAACTTGCAAGATCACATGAGAATATCAAGATCCAAGCTATTAGAAGTGATACCGGAGGTTTCTTTGATCATATGGAGGTTGGAATGGGTCAATATGAAGTTAGCATGACATATACGGAAGTTATGACAACTTCAGAGATGATTACTCAGTAATCACTCGAGTAATATGACACTGCCTTATTTTGGAGGTGATTACTTGAGGCCTTACTCGAGTAATCTGCAAAGTTACTTGAAGATTACTCGAGGGAGCCCTCAAGTAATGATACTGTGCTTTCGCACGACAGGACAAAGGTTTAGTATTTTGAGCATATCTCTCTAACCACTCCTCAGATTGAGATGAAACTGGTGGCATATGAATTAAGACTCACAACACGAACTATGGACACCAAGATCATATTAAAAGGAGTTCATATAAGAGAGATATGATCTATTGAAGTTGACAAATGAATCAGCGTCTTTTACCAGAACAAGGTTCGGTATTTTGGACATAACTCTCAAAATACATATCAGATTGAGACGAAACTAGTGCCATATGAAACTAGACTTAAAAGTATTTCTATGGATATATAATTTACCATATTGTAAGTTATATACTAAGAATTATTCCTTCTGGAAGTTGATGCTCAATATTTCAGACTTTGTTTAAATGCAGAAGATATTCCTTGGATCATAACTTTATGTACAAAATAAGTTTAGAGGTGATTCTTATTGCATTGAAATATAGATGATGAGGGTTTTCCGATGATATATGATTTGCCATGTTTCAAATCAAAATCAAGAATTCACTTGAAGGGCTTGCTCAAGTAATATGCAGAATTATTTGAAACGTCACTTGAGGTACCACTCAAGTAATGTATTTTGAAATGCTCTCGGCCAAGATTTGAATAACATTACTCGAGGGACCACTTGAGTAATATCCAAAGTTATTTAAGAGCTTATTCGAGGGATCACTCGAGTAACTAGAGAAGAAATTATCCAGTAGCTATCGGCCAAGAAATGACAGACTTTATTACTCGAGGGACTACTCGAGTAACCAGATATGGAAGAGTACATTACTCGAGGGATCACTCAAGTAATCTGTAGAGTTATTTGATCCATTACTCAAGGGATTACTCGAGTAATCAGAGAAGCAAAGAAGTAGTTACTCTCCACAAGATTTTTAACTGGATTACTCAAGGGCTCACTCGAGTAATGACCCAAGCTTACTCGAGTGACCACTCGAGTAATGCTTTGCAGGAGAACAAAACAATGTACTGAAGCTTTAAAAAATCATGGGATTAATTATGAAACTCATTCTTCTTGCTTCCAATCACTCTTACACTTCATTGTATTAGTGTTTAATACATTTCTCCAGGAATATAATGAAGAGATGATGTGAAGAGACAAAAGTTGACTTTACGGAAGCGGAGCACTTACCAACCACAATGGCTAGTTTTTAAAATCAAAAAATAGTCAAATGAAGCTACGCCACTCTAACAGACAGGTTGAAATGCTTCCAATGGCTATCAAACTTGTTAGTACAAGAGTTTCACCCAAGAGGGGGTGAATTGGGTGATACCAAAAATTTTGTTGCATATAAGAAAATTGACAGAATATTTAAAGCATTTAAGAGCAAAGAGAAATATCACCGAAGTGTACACCGGGAGTTATACTGGTTCGGCCACAACCACTTTGACCTACGTCCAGTCCTCAGAGCGTCTCTGAGAGTTTTACTATATTCTCCAAGATTCAATGGGTTCTTGGCACTTCAGTACACAGCAAGTTCCTTCACCTGGACACTCGCTCCCCCTTACACGTTGTAATCAAATCCCCAACTCAAGGTTCCACAACCTTAAGTTATCTCAATAAAAAATATTGAGTTTGTAATGAAAAGCTCTCTCGTAGAGCAAATATATAATCACTGAAGTACAATGAATGAGTATAAGAAAAACAAAGCACTAAGAGTGTGTTGATCAATGTATTCTCAGTTATTTTTTTCTTGTTTTCTTTCCTTTGATTGCTTCATAAATAGAGATGATTTGTAGTGTCCATTGGAAGCAATTCAAACATGTCCATTAGAGTCACGCAGCAATGGTTGACTATTCTTCAAATTTGAAAACTACCCGTTTGCGGTAGGTAGTAGTAGGTGAACGTTCGAACTTTTATTTGACTTTTCACTTCTTGCATGATCTCTTCATTGTTTCTCTGTAAATGTACTTAGGATACTAATGCAATGAAGAGTTAATCATATAGATAACAATTTAATAAATATTCGATGAAAAGTATAATTTCTAGACTGCCTTACTCGAGTGGCTACTCGAGTGATCAAGTTTGTTACTCAAGTAATCCCTCTAGTAAACCTATAAAAAATATGGTAGTGCATAATTCAACATTTTTCATAAGATATTACTCATGTAAGACATGGAGTAATATATTACAAACCTTGAAAAATACCTGATTACTCGAGTGGCCATGTCTTTACCTTCACAAGTTACTCGGGTGCTGACTGTGGTAATCTTGTTACTCGAGTGGTTACTTGAGTGGCCTTCATTTTTCACAATACCTTACTCGAGTGGTCCCTCGAGTAGACTTCAAATAATCCAGTAGATTACTCGAGTACTCCCTCGAGTAATTGCATCAAATTCTTGGCTGAGACTTTACTTTCTGATTACTCGAATGGCTACTCGAGTGATGCCTCAAATAACTTTGCAGATTACTCGGGTGGTCCCTCGAGTAAATCCTTTTTCTCACCTGGTTACTCGAGTGGCTTCTCGAGTAAAGGGTTGTATTTCTTGGCCGAGAGCTACTGGAAGATTTTTGACTTTGTTACTCGAGTGGCTATCCTTTGTAATTCATGTTACTCGAGTGGCTACTCAAGTAATGGTCTATATAACTTTACAGATTACTCGAGTACTCCCTCGAGTAATGCTGTCTAAATTTTGGCAATACTCCACTGGATGGAATTTTCCTTGGTTACTCGAGTGGCTACTCGAGTAATTGCTTCTCTTACCCAAGTGGCTACTCGAGTAAGCCTTCATAGAATTGGTTCATCACTCCAGTGCTTACTCCAAGTAATGTTTTGCTACTTTGTTCAAAATTCATTTGTTTGTTATCAAATCTTTCTATATCATTGATCCAACCTTTGTTATCATCAAAACATATGGGATCTAACACAACTCATCTATAAATATAGGAACATTCAATGAAGAACAACATCAACAAGAATACAACGACACAAATATGCTCATATCATAAGCTTACCATCTCGACCCAAACACTCTTTGTTCTTATCTGTTTTCTATATTATATGTATTTGAGAGAGTGATTGATTGTATTGTGCTTCAGTATTCATCTATTCACTTCTGAGAGAGAAGATTGATTGTAATCTTTCATCATCAAAGTTGTATCCTTATGGGGTGTGTAAGGGAGAGCAACTCAGTTGTAACCTTACGTTGAGTAAGGGGGAGTAACTCAATGCGAGATTTGTAAAAGGCTTCGCAAGCGCCCGACTAAACATGTGGGTTGTAAAGGCTTTTCTTATGCCTGGATTAAACAATATGATAGTGGATTTGAAAATCTTAGGAGGAGCCTGGGGACTGGACGTAGGCCATCGCAGATTGGACTGAACTAGGATAAATCACAGTTTGCATACTCTCTTCTTTAAACTCTTATATTTCCAGCATATATTAACTATTGATTTATGATTCATTACTTTCATATTTATTGCTTCTTCTAAGATGGAAAAAGATTTTCAAAGTTCTTAAGATTTTTATCTTACACCCAATTCACCTCTCTCTTGGGTGTCAGCCAGTTCTAACAATCCCCTCTTATTCCCTCCCCTCCCCTCAAACCAAACACACCCTTAGAGAAATAAATAAAGATCTACTAGTAATCATGCATCATGATTCAAGTGAAATAATCTGTCATAAACTTATTAATGGAATATAGTATAAGAAAGAGTTATGGTTTAATTACTATATTTCTAGGATATTTGGACTTATTTGAATTTATCAGTATTTTATTATTTTAGGACTTTAATTAGGATTAGTTATGATTTATTATTATTAGAATTTTATTATCATTCCTATAAGGGTTTCATTTGTATGCAAACTATTAATTATGTAATAGATTGATTATAGTTATTTTTTGAGCTCTCTCTTCTCCTTCTTTGATCTCTCTTTTTCTTTGAACTCTTGCTTGTACTTCTCACCTCCCTTTCTCCTCTTCCGTCTTTCTCACCTCTCTCTTCCTCTTCCTCTTCCTCTTGTTGTTTTACATCATTTTAGTATCAAAGCTAGGTTTCACTTCTCTTCCACTGTAAGACTCTCTAAATTTAATAGCCTTTCTATTAAAGTGACAGATCATGCACCCAAGAGGCTAAGATTTAGTGTGTATTTGGGTAGTTGCAAGAAAGTACTTTTGGAGGTCTAAACCATGATTTAGTCAAAAGATTGCCGAACAACTAAATTTTTCCAGGATCACTTTTCTGACTAAAACCATGATTTGGGGAGTTCAAACCATGGTTTATGAGAGGCCATTTTCTTTAAAACTTCTTAGAAGCTATTATCTAAAATCTATTTTTTTAAATCACTTTTTTTTCGAGAAGCTAATCCAAATACTCCCTTAGAAACTCCATAACCCCTTATCATCATCGTTACTCCATTTTTCTCAAACGCGCGAACTCAACTATAAATTCATAAGAGAACTAAATCAAGACCGACCTTCTACTACTACTATAGAATATAGATTCTATTACCCTAAATGACGTCCCTTTTTAGAAAAGGAAAGTAAAAAAGAAAGGCGGTGACATTTTTATAATTATGGGTGAGAGCTAAATAGCTTTAGGCATCCCCAATTCAAATATGGACGTCTAAAGCATGGCTTTAGAGACTTTAGACTTCCCTATTTGGATTGGGGACGTCTAAAGTAAAAAAAAATTTATTTTTTTTTACTTTAGACGTCCCCAATCCAAATAGGGACGTCTAAAGTCACATTTTAGATGTCTCTGTATGCATTGGGGATGTTTAAAGTTTAATTTCTTTTTAAAAGCAGGGACACCCTTTGGCGTCCCTAATATATATATTAGGGACACCAAGGGGCATCCCAGGTATCATCAAGGACACCATTTTGGCATCCCTAATAACATTAGGGACCCCAAAGGTGTCCGTGATGATACTCATGAGGGACGCATTTGGCGTCCCTTAAACGCCTCCCTGATGATACTCATTAGGGACGCCTGATAATACTAGGGGCGTCCTTTGGCGTCCCTAATATATATTAGGGATGCCAAAGGGTGTCCCTAATTTTAAAAAAAGAATTTAAACTTTAGACGTCTCCAATCCAAATAGGGACATCTAAAGTCACACTTTAAAATGGGGACATCTAAAGTGTCTAAAGTGTTACATTAACACTTTAGACGTCCCTTTAAATGTCGCTCACATAGGGACGTCTAAAGTTTAGACCTTAAGTGTCCTTTTATTTACGGAATGTTATTGTGATTTTTTACTAGGTCACTTACATAGACGTCCCCTTATTTTCATACATTAAAAGGCTCAAAAAAAGGACGTTAAAGGCTTTTTTTTGTAGTTGTGTACTAAAACTCAATTCACTTAGAAACTTTACGAGTAACAATGGTAATAGAAAACTATACTAGAATTGATAATTATCATCAATGGAGTGTTAGACTAGGCTAATCCAACATCTCAGTATATTTATTTTAGGGTTTTAACCCTTAGAACTCATTTCTTTAGAAAAATTCTTAATCTACAACCTAATTCATATTTTTCAAAGAATTTATTCACTGTATGATAAATTACTCTTACTTGAGGCATCCAATTATCAATCCCACCTTTCTTATTTCTAAGAGGGATGTCTCTAGCATGATTACTATATTTCGTGGCAATCCAACGATGGAAGAAGTCAAAAACATGAATCTTTCACTCTAGGGTTACACTAATTGCTAATCCAACCGTTGAAATTAACAAGCTGGATGTCTTAAATGGGTTGACCAAATTTCAGCCTGATCAGGCAATCAACAAAAGCAAAAGTCTCACTTTATTGAGGATGCCCTAGTTGTATGCTATGATAGAATTGTTGCACCTTAAATTCACCTCACTACTCTTATATGTAGGCTTTAAGGACTCCCTCTTCTCCTTATTTAGTCGATGTCAGCCTTCTTATTCTCTTTTTATAATTATTTATTTAAGCACTCACACAATTAGAATTATCTTGAATAATCTTATTTAACCTCTACTAACTTTATTATTTTATACGTTTTCTCAAAGAATTCAATAATAATAGTTGGTAAATTATATATCTATCAAACTTTATTACGCTTTGATATTTTTTAGATCTATTTTTCTTATTTAATGAATTCTATTTGTAACTAAATATTTTCTTCATAGGATTACCCAAGTCTTATGCATGATAATTTGGGATGCTATAAAAGAAAGCACGATGTGCTATGACAAAATCAAAGTATGAGGGTGGAAAGGGCTTTTAAGGAGTTTTATACAATAAATGATGCTTGTTTGGCAAAAAAAAAAGCATGGAGAACACTTAAATAGTATAAGGAGTTGTGGATAAAGGTGCAGCAAGTGGTATATTTTCCTAACTTATCATTTATGGAAGAAACTAAGGGACACAAAGCTTCATGGAACTATCTAATTTGCTAGATGGAAGAGAGTTGTTGTAGGATGACATTTTTATGGACAAATAGGGCTTGGCTCAAGGGTGAACATATGGTTTAATAGATATGGTGACTGAGTTGTAATATCCTTGGGCCTTACTCTTGAAACTATTTGTAACCCCCTTCCTTAAACGCCTTGAATATGCTTTGAAAATATGTCATAAATTTAAACTGGAAACCAGACAATAATTTTCAACTCATTAGAGGTCTTGACTTCAAGATAGGATTTAGTCCTGTGATAAAGTGATTTTTAAAAACTTTTCAAAACCTGTTTAATAAGGTCTCACTTCTACTTTTTGAATATATTTGGCCTGTTCGATTCTGTTCCATTCATTTGTTAGATATCAATGTTTTGATGATAACAAATCTTTGTAAGAAATGTTTTTGCATTTAATCTTAATTTAGATTGTGAATTATACACTACAAAGGTAAGGAAATAAAGAAGTTGAAACAAATCACTTGGAGTGTTTTCAGAATCGCATGAAGTGATTGCCAAATTTTTTGCAAATCACTTGAGTGGTATTCTAAATTACTCGAGTGAATATTAAGATTGGCCGTGCACTTCCAGTGAATCTTCAATACACTTGAGTGATATGTTAGATGTTGACAAATCACTTCAAGTGATTCTGACATTCACTTGAGTGCATTGAAGATTACTAGAAGTGAATTCTTAGTGTACTCGAGTAAATACGAGAATCACTTGAAGTGAACTCTTAGTGCACTCGAGTGAACACAAGAATCACTTGAAGTGATTTCCAAAAAGTGAGATCACTTCCAGTGATTATACATTGCACTCGAGTGAATATCAGAATCACTTGAAGTGATAAGGAATCACTTCCAGTGATTGACAAAATCACTTGAAGCGATTTCCAAAATATCATATCACTTCAAGTGATCCTTTATGCACTCGAGTGGTGTTAGAAAATTGACAGATCACTTCTAGTGAAGTGATAATTCACTCGAGTGAAGTTTAAAATCAGTTTGATAGATTAATTACAGTATTAACCTTTTCTTCTGAGTGTATTACAGGAGATATGCAATGGATCAAAATTCAAAGTCTTCATCAACAACGAATCATTTGCAACAGTAAATAACGACAGAACGATTTGTCAACACAATGATTATGCAATTGGAAAATGTTTGAAATGCTCTCGATAGCTCTCAAATATCTTATATATAATACTGAAGCATTCAAGTGAAATCAACAACAAACGAGAACAAACAATCATCTTACAAAAATCATTTTCTTGCTCTATTTATCATTCCTTTCATACATTATACTTCAGTGATTCTATATTTGCTTTGTGAGTGAAATTTTCTTTATAAGCTCAATATATGTTGTTAAGCAACTTAAGGTTGTGGAACCTTGAGTTTGGGATTGGTTTACATCATGTAAAGGGGAACAAGTGTCCAGTAAATGAACTTGTTGTGTACTGAGGTGCCAAGAACCCACTAAATCTTAGAAGATATAGTGAAACTCTTAGAACCTCTAAGGACTAGATATAAGTCAAAGTGGTTGTGGCCGAATCAGTATAACTCCCAGTGTACACTTCATGATATTTCTTCTAAGTCTTAACTGCTTTAAATTTTCTGTCAATTTTTATCTACGATTTAAAATTTTTGTGATCACCCAATTCACCCCCTCTTGGGTGAAACACTTGCACTAACATCATTAATATCAGAGTACTTAACAAAATTTCCTGACAGACTTCTGGATTATATTCATTCACTATTATGGTTTGTAGGGCATAATTTCCCGTCTTAGTTCCCATACTAGGGATTACATAGAAATACATAAGTCTATGGTAGATACATCTACTTTTACAACATTGAACTTATATTTACATCATATAGATTTATCCAAAAGTTCAATAACCAACACAAATCTCTAATCTCCTATCCATGCACTACCCACCCTTGTTGACCTACTTCTCCTTTAATCCGCTTACCTTGGCTGTAGGTTAGTCATTTGAAAGAGTGAGATTCATAAGAATCTCAATAGTAACATTTCACTCTAATGATATATAATTTCACAAAGCATGTAAGTAATCATCACAAAGCAGTATTCACATCAGCATTCACATTCGTGACATTTGTCACATTCTTCATAATTTGTGACGTTCGTCACATTCATCACAATTCTTAACATCTGTGACATTCATAATAATAGATGATATGCACATATATACAAAGCATTATACATGATATAAGAGAAGGAGTCACTACCTTATTCTTTCCACTTTTAATCAGGCATAGGATTCATACGCTCAGGGCAGATGTCAAATGCTATAAATCAGAATTAAAGACAATGAGTTATTACCTATTTCAATTCTTAAATAACTCTAAAACACTTGGTGTAGGTTATCATTTAAGTCCCTTTAGTGGCTATGAGAAGCTCAAAGAAAAGCCTAAAAGGATTGGGAAGTGCTAGACCCATTACCGTTATTAAAAAATGTAAGGTGTTGAAATTAGGGATTTGCCGCGGCCAAGAAATGGTAGAAATATTATGGCTGCGGGTAAAAACCTTTGGTGGCAACCAAGAAGGGCTGCGGCCAAGAACCTTTTGGCCGCAGCTAAGAAAATTCCTGTTTCTTGGCTGAACTTCTAAAAAATTGAAATAGAGTGATTCCAAGTCCTACTTCAAGCTTTTTAGGTCCTCTATATAGGAAAAATATGAACCACCGCCATATACAACCACAAAAATATAGAATTCCACAAATTTACATATTGTTCTAGAATAGACTCTAGTTTCAATGTTAAACTTTG
This sequence comes from Inga laurina, assembly GCA_963855925.1. Classification (NCBI taxonomy): domain Eukaryota; kingdom Viridiplantae; phylum Streptophyta; class Magnoliopsida; order Fabales; family Fabaceae; genus Inga; species Inga laurina. The sequence continues at coordinate 27,777,994 of OY979702.1, read as the reverse complement.
GAAATGCATAACTTCCAGCACACACATCCAAATGACACCCATTTTATGTCATTTTAAAGCTTGACTTTTCAAACTTCATGGCTTAATCCATGTGATGCCAAGTGTCATGATCCTAAGGCTTCTAAAAAAGCATGTAACTGTTTAGTTACTCTAACTAATTCAATTAGCCATTTAGTCACACCTCTTACTCTTTTAATTAATAGTCAATTTCTCCTTCGGTTGTTCACTAATTGGCCGATAAATTTATTTCTACCCGTTTTTCCCCTGACTATGGAAATTTTAGTTATATTGCTACTTGGTGCATTATTTTATTCCTTTTCTTCTGGCTATGCACCCTTCTCTTGTCATTTATTCAATTTGGACTTTGTTACCATAATTAAACTTAAATACAAGGTGGGGTACTTTTTACTTCTTGTTTGGGTCATAATTCACATTTTATTCCTCAAAAGTGTTTGTCTAACAACCATTATATTCAATTTTGGAGTCATGAGCCCTTATACATATTTTGGGGCATTACACTATCCACTTTGGGGTCTCATTACTCCTTTGGTTTTAAAATATATCATGACATAGAGATGTATCCAAACCTTTTTAGGGCATCCTTTTGTTGCTCTTCCAAGCCAATGTAGGAATTTATAATCCACCCTAGGCCCTCACTTTCACAATGATTAGAGCCTGACTTTGATACCATATGTAATATCAAGTGCCTTACTATTGAAATTGTCTGTTTAAGGGCCTTATTATCCCTCATAGTTTTAAAACGCATTGAGAGGGTGAGGTTGTTAGGATCGGCAGACACAGCGGAAGAATTTTAAAATTTTAATAATCTTAATCGAGGATCTATCAACGGCGTTTAAACCAAGTTGGAAGGATTCATACCTTTTATGATTCAGGGTTTTCACGATCTCTAGGAGGCAACACATCAGGTTCGCTCCCTCTACCGGTATCCATACAAATTCTCTCCAACCGAGACTGCGTGCTAGCGCCTCTAATGTCTCCTAGGGTTTCCTTGCTGCTCTCAATTCTCATGTGTATATCAATATATCTACTCTATCAAGTTTATAACCTATGAGGGTTATTTTCAAATTTCAAAATTAATCATCATTAATTTTGAAATTAATTAACTATTAATTATCTTGATGAGCTAATTAAATAAATTTAGTTTAAATTAAATCTGTCCAACAATTTTAATTTAACCTATTTATTTAATCCAAATAAAAAGCCATTAGATTTAATTTATCTTCATAAATTAAATCTGAGATATTATATCTCTACCATGTTAGTTATTAAATTTAATATATCTTAATAAATTAAATTTAAAACTAACACAATATAATAATATCATGTAATATATATACATATATATATATATAAGATATATATATTTTGAAAATATATATCTATATAATATTATTAATGAATTTTATATTATATATATATAAATATAAAATTCGTCCACCCTAAATTAAACAATATCTCGTGTTGGGTCATTCTTGTATGCGACCCCGTAGGCCCATATGAAGTTGGCAGTGGGCCAATAACTATACTAACCTAAAAGTCACAAGCGGCCTCTAGCAAGACATTACGACTACCCAATTCATATGAGGATCGTTATCACAATGCAACCTGTCATACAACCATGTCACGTCCCTTTTGTCACACGATATATCGATCAAGGATAAGGCATGGATAATGTCATCCTCTTGTTCCTGACCATTACTTTCTCGATTCCTGAGTAGCCTGATAATAGAGATGGAAACTCCTTTCATCATAGTATGGCCATACATTTCTCAGACTTACTCATCGAGGGGCCCAGTAATATCTCTCTACTAGTGAGGGACAAATTCCATCTTGATCATTCATATTCCTCTGCATGAAAAACCACCAAGCCCGATCGTAGCCTTTATCATCACCCGGTCAAAAATGACTTTTGACTAGTTCAAAGCTTAGCAACTCTCATGTAGGAATCCATGATGACCTCAGGTTTAAGGGTATTGTGACGTGGTTATACATGAGAAAAGCTTATGACTTGATCTATGTAGCTTTCTCATAATGGGTTGGTCCAGCACCTTGTACTCTTATAAGTGCCTAAGACTTTGATTCGTATCTCCATATCTTATCAAAGTCATACTGATCTTGTTTCATCTCTGCTCCTACATAGATGACCGACTAGGGACCTTTTAGGACAATCTTTATGAATTATCCAAGGATACAATTATTATAGTTAACATGCAAATAATATGATAACAGAATGGAGAAATTTCATTAAAATAATAATGTTCAAAGTACAATGATTGGCCCTTAGGGCATAATTTCCAACAGAGGTATCCAACTCTTATAAGACATCCTTAGTTTCCCTTCACATTCGATGTAGTGCCTCCCCCTTTTGATGTATTTTATAACTGTGAGGGTAATGGTGCCCCAAAGGGGACAATTTTGAGAGCAAGGCTCTAGGATGTTACAAGCTGTCTTATAGTATTTATGTTTCTAAAGACAAGAAAATGGAGTGTAGTATATATGATGGATAATAGAGGATGTACAATGGGTAATTTGGGTAATAGAGGATGTCAGGAAGGTGAAGCATTTTAAACAGTAGAGAAGGGATAAACCATTGTTGGAAATAGCTAGAAATGGGTAATATGTAATGAGAAAAGGGCTATTTTAATGCTAAGGAAAAGAAGATAGTGGTAAATATTAGTGCTAGTACCTCTTCCAATTTGCTAAAGAGTTATGGGGGAGAATATGAAAGATTTAAGCCCTACTAAAAAGTTGTTCATTTCACTTAGAGCTTACTAGCATGAGTAGTTCTAATAAGTGAAGTTTTCTTTCAACGAAGATGTAATAACTAAAGAAAATGTGCAAAGCTTTGAAAATTGGTGCAAGAAATTTATGTTAGAAGAGAAGATGCTTGAAGAATGTCAAGTAGCCTACCTCCGGTCACCAAAATACTACTCTTGGACTACAAATCACTCCCAGTACATATATCTCTGCACATAATCCGACATGTGCTCTATAAACTCCCTAAAGTAGTCATTTAGACCCCAATCAACAATATCGTTCTTCTTCTAATTTCGAAATGCCGTATCTGGGAAAAAGTTCATCATGGAAAAGATACATAGTTCATACGAATAATCTAACTCCAACAGTACTTACTTCTAGTATAGAAAATCCATGGCATCCAATAAGCAAGGTTTGATCAACAGGAGCAGCATGTGTTAGTACAACTCAATGATATCTACCCCAAATATACTCCTACTACTCCTTATCCAGCTACAGGTCCTATGGTAAGTGCACAATCCTAGGACTAGAAAGGTCAGTGATACTTGAGTCTGACTTTATACCATCTAACTATGGCTATATAGTATCTCCCACTTGTAACGCCCCAAATTTCAATTAAGGGCTAATGAAAATTATTGAAGATAATTATTACATTAAAGTGGAATGATTATGGGTTTTGGTGGCAATATTAATTAATATGCCATGATTAGTGGAAAATGAAAGAATGAAATTGTTGGGCAATTAGTTAGTAATTAATAGAGAAATTGAATACTAACTAAGAAGAAAAAATGAGAAGTGTGATTAAATGGCTAATGGAGGGATTAGAGTAACTAATTGGTGGTTTACTTTATGAGAACCAATGATCATGGGATACTTGGCAAGCTCACATGTGAGGAGAGTATTAAGAAAAGTCAAATGCAATTAAAAGTAATTTCTCTATCCTATTTTCCCTCTTTGTGTGCTGAAACTAGTATGGGGAAGGGAGTGTAATGATTTTCCTTCTTCTCCAAGCTCATCTCTCTCATTCCTCTCTCTCATTTTTGTGCTGCCATTGTTGGCCAAGGAGAGAAGAAGTAAAGCTCCATATTAAGGTAAGCAAATGGCCTCTATTGCTCAAACTCACTTCATTAATTTTGATCCTTGGAGTGAGAGCTTTATTTTGATGTTTATAGTGTGCCTATTGGTGTTGGTTTGTGCCTACACGAAATTTTAAAGGTTGATAAATCAAGAAATCTCTTTGGCAAAGTAAAAGAGGTAAGTGGAACTAATCTATCTATCTAAGTTTTATGCCAAATGGTTTAGTTTGAAATTTCTGGAAATTTTGGCCTTTAATCTGAAAATGAAACCACTGAGCTTTTGGCATGTTTTTGGCATAGAAATGGTATGTTGGAAGTGTATATGGATAGATAGGATTGATTAGGAATTGAATGATTGAGTTTAGTATTTTTGGAATTTGAATGTTATGTTGCCCAAAAACCAAAGCATGATAATGGAATAGGATTTTGGTAATTCTGATGATTCCATTGAATTCCTTGGTTGTTTTTGTGTGGGAGTAGCTTTGGTAGAAGTTTTGGGTCTATTTGGATCAATTGGGCAAGTGTTAGGAAATGTGGTCAGTTTTGTTGCGTTTTCTGGTTTTTGATAAAATCACTCGGGTGAGAGTGAGTTCACTCGAGTGTGGGATGAATATCACTCGGGTGAGGTTGTGTATCACTCGAGTTCTGCATGTATATTCTGTTTCTCTTCAACTTTCTATTGTGCTTCCGTGATCAAAATCCAAAAGTGTGTCTTGACACTCGTGGGTGTCAAGCCATCACTCGAGTGCTCTTGTCCCTGCTTGAGTGATATTCCCTTTCAAAAGTTTCTTGTACTCTAGGGTGAAACTTCCTGGACCTCACTCTGGGGGACTCGGGTGACCATTAGGCTTCTACTCGAGTGATTGTGTTTGAGCTTGAGTACAGCAAGCAACTCTAGGTTCTGTTATTCCTTTGTTCTCTCAGGTATTCACTCGCTGTTGTTCACTCTCTAGTGCCCGAGTGTAGATCGTACCATCACTTGAGTGAGGTCTTCTTCACTCAAGTATCCGTACAATATCACTGAATGAGGCCATCTTCACTCAAGTGTCTCAGTGAAAAATGTCAGGTTTGAGTTTTCCAAAAGAGGATCTTTGGGGATAGTCTCCCAATCCTTTAGACCTATTGATAAAGTGATATATGGGTACTAAAAGAACAATAATGATAACCAAATTAAGTGTTAAGAAGTAGTTGAGTGTTGGATAGAGAATAATACTTCATCACTCATTATGATTATAGGATACGATATTTGCCTTACTAGGGAAGAACCGTGCCAAAGCGTGAATGAAAGGAATGAGCAGGTAGTGACTTTTCTCTCATGTTGTGTATGTTGTCTGGTATGCATGATTGATCATTGTGTTTGTGAAATGTGAATGAAAATGTGCCATGGTCTATTGCAATGTGAGCACTTCAGCGGGAGCCTTTGTAGGGGGTTGATGCTTATCATACCTACCCCCGCCATTGAACTACCGTTGTAATAAACATGGATCTTTGAGAAACGGCTTTGTGAATCCGGCCAGTGTAGCTGGGTATTGTAAAATGCTTTATATGAATCCCAACTATAGTGAAATATATTATTGTTAATTGTGTTGTAGTGCAATTCAGCATGAGCAAACGTAAGGGTGACACGAGTCATACCTGCCCTTGCCGCTGTAACTGCCGTTGTAGTTATAGTGTGTATGTGATGATTTACTTTCATGCCTTATTATTATGCATATTATGAGCGATTTGTTACTACGGGGATTCTTTAGAATCTCATTCTCCTAAAACAACTTTTAGGCAAGGCCGAAGGACCAAAAGGGAAGCGGGTGACGAAGAGTGGTTAGAGCTTTGGATAGGAGTTCCAATTTTGGAATATTTGGTTATCATATTTGTAATTTTTGGATATATTCTTGGGATATGAATGTATATATATTTATGGTATAGGTTGTGTAATCCCCAAGAAAAAGGGAAAGAGATTATGGTATTGATGGCTTGTGTAAACCCTTTTGTCAATTAATGGAACCCGAGTGCGTCAGGAATTTATGCTGTACTTTAATTTTGTAAATGTAATCAACCTGGACAAGCCAATTGTGTATTTGTAATGTGAATATGAGACCTTTGTGAACATGTTTTAGAAAATTTTTTTTATAGACTCTGAATTTGGGAAGTTCAATTTTGTTTAAGTCCCAAATCATCTAAGGTCTCTAATTTTACATTAGTCACATGTTTATAAACATTAATCTCGGCCTTAATCATGAAAGGGGTTACACTATTGATAAGCTAGTGGATGGTACTGTGTTGGTTGAGGGTCTGGCTTATACACCAACTTGTCCCAAACATGCTTCCTGGGTGTCCTCAACATCCTGATGCCACTTAGTGCCCAATACTGCATGTAAGGTTGTCCCTCAGGAATCCACTACTTCGGTAGAAGCTGATTCACCGACGGTAGTGATCTATCCTACTATAATTGCAGCTTTAGCTGTCTCTTTCGTTGTCATTGTCTACACAACTTCCATTGACTGCACTCGCTGCGCATACTTCTTGGCACCATGTAAGCAAGACCATATTTGTATATTATTCTGATAATGCCATAACCGCTATTAGCTCTGATACCAAAATTGTCAAACGTCTTAACGTTTCGATATTTACCAAAGTAATAAAGGCACAGTCTACAAGCATACAAAAATATCACAAATATACTGGTAAGAAGTACTTGTTTACAATACAAGAGTTCCTCGTAGGGTTTGAAAATATATACAAATTTTGTCTGAGACTATCAAAATAAACTAATTATAACTAACAACTTCAGCTTCTTAACTCGGACACCTTAGTTGTCGGTATTTACCGCTTTGCCTCTGGAGCTGCTAGCTTTTGCTGGAATATTTTCAAATTTGAAAGAGGGTGAGATTCGAACAAATCTCAGTAGTAACATGTAATCAGTTATATAATATGTGACAAATAAATATTCTATACACCATGTAATGCAACATAAAAATAACACAAACAATACGGCATGTGCACATGAGTAAGGGCTACTCCCTTACTACCCTTAAACCTCAGTTGGATTCTTGCTCACAACCAAGTAAATATGCCTCCTCGTACAATGCCCTACTTAGCAATACAGTGTTCATATTATAGAAGATGGTATACACAAAGCATATAAACATACACATAGTTTATGAAAAATAGAGTTACTACTTTAAACCCCTTTTTGACACTTAATTGGTCCTTAATTTTGATCCGGCTTGGGGGTGACTGTCCGGTTAGAAAATTCCAAATTTACAAAAATTAAGTTAATACTCATTCATGTACTACTCTAAACTCTTTGAAACTCCTTTTGTTGGTTATATTAGCTTAATATTGTAAAATAACCACAATGCCCCTAGGGACCTGGTCCAAGTCCCTTTTATGCCTTGTCCAACTGTGCTTTTCCAAAAATTATGACCCGAGCTAATCCTACATAATTTCACATGTAGAATCTATTTTTGACCTCATAATTGCCAAATTTACTGCCAAAAGATAGATTTGCCCTTGATAGCTCCTATTTAGGGTTTTGGGCTCATTTTGTCATTCACATTCCAAGACTTTTCACACTTCATGATCAATATGAAACCTACACAATTTTTCCTTCTAAACCCAATGAACCATCAAATTAATGGAATTCTAGCTTCTTCCCTTAGAAACAGTTCTAGCCGAAACTTAATGGGAAAAAGAGGAAAATGTGATTTCATGATTTAGCCCCATTAAAATCCTTCCTTTTTACTCCTAATTACTTGTTTAACTTATTAAACACTTGTTAAACAAGACTTGTGAAATTTGGGTAGCATAACCCCTTAGGGCTTCATGATCCCAAATTTAAAAAATTCACCAAAACAATCACAAATCAAGCCAATATCAACAATAACCACAATAATATATGAACCAACAGGATTAAAATTCTTGAGATTACCTCTTGATTCTCAACTTTCTCTCTCTAGGATGTCACCTTCTATCTCTCTTTCCTTGAAGTTTTGCTTGCTACACATGATTTTCAAGAGGAAAAAAATTGGAAGAGTTTTTCCATGGATTCTAGAGCCTTAAGAACTTGAAATCAAGAGTACTTACCTTGATTTGTACTCTTGACCTTAGCTCTTCTTCTTTGTGCTTGGTTTCCTCAAGCTCTTTCTCTTGTTTCTTTGGTTCAACTGAAAATGATACTAAGAAAGAGGATAAAAGCCTTCTAAAACACCTCATCTCCACCTCCTTAGAAATATAGTATTTAATTGTCTTTATTGCACATGTTAATTAATCAATTTTTATCTCCTTTTCTCTCTCTCAAATGACGTCTAAAGGGTTTGCAAAAGAGTCTAAGTAAGTCTCCTAATTTAACTCCCCTTTACCTCTTGAATTTATTATGCAAGAGTCCTTTATTACAAACTAACTTTTGACTTGTCAAAGTTTACCTTTTTGGTTGACCAAAAATGCTTTATCTTTTGGCATTTGAACTTCAATCATTATTCCCTTTGCCTCATGCTATAAAGTGAGGATATTATGCTCCCAATGTAACCAAACAAGCTTCTTCAATTATCTATTGGAATGTTACACATATTTGCCTATAATTGTTGACTTTTCAACATCTTCATTTACTTGGCTATTACTTATCCCTCCTTGATTTAATTTTAACCAATCATCTTATTTTCCCTTCTTCCTCCCTTGTTAGACATCCCACCTTTATTAATACGGGAAAATATGGGCTTTTTAACTTGTATGGGAAAATAACCATAATAATAACATTTAAGCACAATATCAATGATAAAATAGCATAAATAGATACAAAAATATATAATAAAATAGGGATTTATCAGTCTTGTAGCCTTAATTAACCCCCAAGCTTCCAATTCTCATAGCTTAACATAAGCCCATTGTCAGTACAATGAAGAATGAATTTCTCCTCTCAAATCCCTTAGGTCAAGGGGCAAAAATACTTGTGAACTTTTGTTAAAAGAGCGTCTAGCACTATAAACTTTTCTTGGGTGTAAAAGTGCCTATAAACTTTTCAAAATGGGGCAAAAATACCAATTTTATTAATAAAGTTAAACTTCCTTCACTTTTTGTATGTGGGGCCCCATATTATTATTTTAAAATAATTATTTGAACAAAAATATTCCTCCCACCCTCTCTCTTCCTTGCCTTCCTCTGTTCACCCTCCCTCCCTCTCAATTTCTCATCTCTCAACTCTATCTCCCTCCAGCTCCAACTACATCACACACATATTACCTGCAAGTTTTTTAATAAGTCGGAAGGTAAGCGAAAAATAAAACATAGAAAGAAACACAGAGACTATAATGAAATTAGGAAGCTAAGTGACTTGCCTCTACTCTAGTAATCTGTAAGTTAGAGTCTAGATGGTGGGAGATGGAGTTGGGGGACAGAGTTAAGAGCTGAGAGAATAAGAGAGAGAGAAGGGGAGGGAGGGAAGGAGGATGGAGGAGGGTAGGGAAGGGAAGGTGTGACGATTTTTTTTAAAATCATTCAAAAATAATAATGTGGGGCCCACATATAAAAAGTGATGGAAGTTTAACACTATTAATAGAATTGGTATTTTTGTCCCATTTTAAAAAGTTCATAGGTATTTTTGCACTCATGAAAATTTTATGGTACTAGGCGCTCTTTTGACAAAAGTTTATGGGTATTTTTGCCCCTTATCCCTATAATAGATAAAAAAAAAAGCAAGAAGGAGATAGCTTACACACCCACCTCACATTGTTGCCTCACAGAGGAAGAGAGGAGAAGTGAAACTTTTAATATTTCATACACATCCAGTGACGCACCTAATGGAAGAAAAAAAGAAACCTTGCACATGCTACATCCATAATAGCAGTAAATGAAGGCTTACATGAATACCTACAAATAATACTGATGGAAGGGAAGAAGAGTGACACCATATCAGAGAAGAAGGTTGGCTACCCAGGGAACATCGCCAGAAATCTTCTGCACTACACCAAATGAAGTCAATAGTAGGAAGATTAAAATAAGAGAATGAGGGTTTTCAAAGGAAAAGACAAAATTACCCCTTCTAACATGTGAAGACATATAAATGGGCAGGCATTTCGGTAATTTCAGGCGTATACTTATCATATATTATTATTTTTATTTATATTGTTTTTCTTATTTTTAGGGATATTACAATGCCATAAAACTCGTGACTCTTTTTAACTTATAGTTTAGGTCTCAACTTTCATTCAAAACTCAACTATACATGGTGTCATTTTTGTTTGATGCCTTCAAATCCAATGTTTCATTCATTGAAGCCACACTACCTGATGAAGGAAAAGAAAACACATAATAATTAAAAAAAAAAGCTAAACCAAAGAAAAATCAAACACTATGGTGTTTTTTTATTTTTTTATTTCTAAATTTAAATTGAAAAATATTATTCTTTTTGGGATAATTAATTTGTAGTGTAACATCCCAAATTTTGGGACTAGAGGCTTGAGAATAAGCATGTATCAAGTGGATTGCTAAGTTCCAGTTTAGCAAGTGGCCCAGGAAGGCATGATTTTATTCCCTAAAATTTCTTATACCTTTATGGCATTTAAAGGAATAAAATGGTGAATTAAAGAGACATATTAAATGACAAAACAAGGCCAATAGTGGTCACACATAATATGATTATGTTTGGAACACAAATTATAAGATTAAAATTTGTTGCCTGTGTGTTTTCCTATGTGGCAGTCTTGTTGTGTGACATTTTTAGATAGCCAAATGATGTCCAATGCTTATGAAATTTTCTAGAACAAAAGTAGACTTATCAAGCTTTAATTTGATAGGTCATATAAGTTATTTGGAACTATACATAAAGGGTTGTGTATTTTTGAGTCTAGCCTAATAAAACTGGCTAGCTTCTGTGACAGCGTCCAAAAAGGGAAATTCTAAGAATTATAAGCTTCTAGTTTTGCTAAAGGCTATGCTTTTCCTTAAAAATAGACTTAATAAGGGTCATATAGCCTTTGGAACCATACCAATTGGACATCTACAGAATTAGATATGAATTTTTAAAGTTTGATGAAAATTTTGTTAGATTTCCAGCAAGGTGCGTAAATGTGAAAATTGTATAGGCAAAATGGTCATTTGACTAATAAAGCAAGAAGCCATTATTTTCCCCTTTTCTTGGTGAACAATTTGGTCAAAATGGTAAGAGAAAAGGAAACAATTTACTTGGCTAAGATTAAAAGAAGGGATTAATTATGGCCAAGTAAAAAGGAGCATATGTTAATTAACCATAAAATATATTATTAAGGGGAAGTGAGTTGGGATATGTTTATGAGCTCTTTATCCTTCCCTTGGGCCATTATTTTGACCAGAACATGAGCAAGGAGAGAGAGAGAGCTCACACAAAGAATAGAGAGACAAGGAGAAGAGCAAGGATTCAAGAGGCAATAAGGTGAGTTTGGTTGTAGAAACCCACTTGTTCTTGCTTTCTTCTTCATCATAACTCATATCTCTATGTCATCTTGAAATACATGTATATCAAGCAAAAACAACAACAAGAAGGCGGAGAGAGGTGGTGGTTTTATGGCCTAGAGAGAGAAAGTGTAACACCCATTATTTATGCCCCTTTATTTTGCATTCAGAAGCAATATCTTATTGTTACGGCTCAGGAGAATCAGTAAATAAAGCTCCCAGCCAAAAACTTACACAATTATTCTTGGGCACTGTTCATTTGGTAAAACTTTATTTACCAGATTGATTAACTGTATTCATGGGGTTACTATTCACTTTAACTTATCAATTCTCCCATTCTTCGCCGTTAGAGTTTTTCTTTACTTATTAATTCCTTTGCTTACTTAAGTAATAGGATCATACTGTGCGACTACCTATTTCCTAGTTCAATTATCACGCTTTTGAAACAATTCATTCGTCATGCAGATTATACAATTAATCACTTATAGTGTTAATTATACATGATAATTGGCGCGTAGTAATATTCAACTCTTTATTGCAACTTTATCATCTGGCATAAGATCATACACTCCATTCCTATGCTTACCTGCCTAAATGATTGATTGGAAGAGGGTGAGATTCAGGGGAATCTCAGTATTAAACAATACCACTATGCATGCAAGATATATATTTAATGCATGACATGCTTTCCACACATAAATTCATACCAACATATTGACATATCTGCATACTCAATGTTACAACGTACTCATGACCATAACATAAATATAACAAAGCTTTAATCAATCAATTATGCTAAACACAATTAGGCAAAGAAGTCACATAAATCAATGCACAAACATGCATATCAAATACATGTAGGTTAAGTAAGTTCACTATCTTTCATCTTCGAGTCCCCTTTTTGTACCTTTTCTTCCAACTACTGAAGTTGCTTCCATTACCCCTTCTTGTCATCTTATGGCCCTAGATAAAAGCCATATTATTAGAGCCATGATAAATAAATGTCTAATATGGCTACATTCGCCTCTAGGACATGTCCCTTATCTTTCAATGGATTATCTTTAGAACACTTAGGTGGATTATCTTTAAAGTCCATACATTAGGCCTAATGTGTAGATAATAGGCCTATACTAACTCTAAGTGTTTGATTTAACCCTTAGAGCACCAATTTATTACAAAAGTACCCTTACTTTTTATTTTCGCATTTTTCCACAAAGCTGACATATTTTTCACTTAACTTTGAAAAAACATAACTTTGTTTAGAAAACTCCAATTGGAGTGATTCAAAATCCTATTTGAGACTTATTAAGTCTATTTTAAGGAAAAAATATTTTCTCTAGCTAGTTCCATGCACAAAATTCTAGAAACACCAACAAACTCACATTGTCATATATTTTTGCCAGTTTTATAGATCCAACTTCAAAAATTCATATCTACTAATATATTAATCCAAATGGCACAAATGACCTATCAAATAAAAGCTTATGATGTCTACTTTAAATCTAAAAAGTTTCATAGCCCTTGGATATCATTTGCTTAATCAAAAATGCATCACAAAAAGACTAACTCACATAACTGAAATATGGCAACACTTAAACTAGTCTTATATTATCATTAAATACCATATATCATCTTATATTCATGATTAATTCATCGTTAGACCTCGAAAACCCAGCTTGGTTGAAACATATGGCAACCTAAGGGTCCAATAAAACATATATCATCTTACCTCTTCACGTTTCTACAATCGGTTTGGTATTTAGACGGCACTCCGGCCAGCTAGATGGCACCAAACACCTTTGATCAAGAAACCAAAACATAGAAATGTTGCTCTCATTAAGATGAACAACATTACAAAAGACTCCAAGAGCTGGAAAAGTCAAATCAGAGGTAAAATCGGCTCCGGAACTCTAGAAAAATCACTATTCAGACATCTTCTCTCTTCTTTCTATTTTCTCCCTATTTTTCTCCACGTTTTTCTCCAAATGTGAGTTCAAGATCGCCATGTGTCAAAAAAGCATCTTGGCTTCTCTTTCTCTTTCTTAGGTCGCGTCCATTTTGGTTAGGGGAAGGAGAGGCCTGACAATTTCCTCTGACTATTGGGTTCGGTGTTCGTGAAGTTAAATACATGACCAGAGCGAAGACCAACGAATTTTCCTGACTTAAGTGATATGTCGCACATCCCGGGTATGTGAACACAAAAGGAAAAAAGTAAGTGTCATCATGAAGGACACGTATCATCTTGCTATCAAGCCAACCTAAAGCCACTTGATACTTTGTTATGATGAGAGGACACTTGTCACTCTCTTGTAAAGTCAACCAAAAAGTAGTGTCATAATTAGCTATCATGAGTTACTTTATTAAAGCTACTTTATCGGTACTTACTCAGAATTCTACTCGGGACTTACTTGGGATTACGTCATGCGTATTGGATCATGTAAGATGACGCCAGGTTAAAGTGTGTGTGTGGGCGCCATATCAGTGTCTTCTTTAAAAAACGTAAGGTATACATGTCTACCCTAAAAATGTCATTAGCACACCTATACCGGCATATTTTGCTTAACCAATTAGTCCTATATGTCAGACATGGCTAGATGGCATCTTTCAACCAACCAGATAGCACCGTATATGTGTCTTGTGCACATTTGCACTAACACTTAATCATACTGCCTACAAATACTTAGCCCTATGCTCGGTAGGGCTAAATCACATAGTCCCTCAAAGTCTTTCTATCACCTATCATTCTTGGGACTCTTCTCGAACTAGACTTTGCAGTCTACCTTATTCAGGCTTATTATCTAGCCTTTAGTTCTAAAATTTAGGATATTATAATTCTCCCCCCATTCAATAAATTTCAACCTCAAAATTTTGAACATACACAGCTCAGGGAATCATTCCAGACACTCAGTTTATCCCTCTCAAATGCAAGCTCAATAAGTGTGCAACACAATGATCATACTCTCATCAAAGATCTCTAGTAATATTCATCAGTCATCACACAACATTCCTATTCATTCAATACACATTATGTAGCATTCATACATAGGATCTACTGGTCCATTCTCCCAGGCTTGGTTTCTTAGGCCACATGCTTCTTCAAGATTGTACATGGATCACACTGTGTGCAAAACAAGCCTTACAAACTCTTCAAGACTCTGCTTAGATCACAATATCAGGCCCTACAGTCTATTCGGGACTCTGCCCAGATAATATTGTATGCATCATAAGCCTAATGACTCATTCTACTTCCATAGCGCTGGGTATTCTAGTCTTATTACCCAGGGAATCACCCCCATGCCATTGGCATCATGGGACTTACTGCCTTGGCTACAACCTGGTAATGTCTGAATGTTTTGTAACCTCAAGGTGTACTCTAGGCATATTGGTATAATGTCACTATGCTAGCCAACAACCATAGCATTAAGCACATATGTATTATGGCCTAGGGACACCACCTTATGCAAACTTGCACATCAACTCTTACTACCTCAAGCCTCTGCTCATCCTAAGTCTTAAATATGTAACATTTGGATCCAAAGGACAGACTAGTCCTTCAGGTCTTATGGCCTCAGGACATTCGGTCCATCATCTTTGCTAAATCCATATTGAGTTTAGCTACCTAAGACATACAATCCATTAGGTATTCTGAATTCATCTTAGGCTTTAACTCTTACTACTCAAACCCTTCATATACTTATGAAAGTTCTTAAAACATTCAAAACAAACCATCTAACCATAATCATCTAGTAAGCATTCAGATATCATAACAAATCATATAGCCCTGAGTGTCCACCTATGCAATAGGCTCTGGGCAACTACTCATGCATAATATATAAATCACATGGCCCCAAGTGTCCACCTGCGCGATAGGCCCTAGGCAACTACTCATTTTTAACAAATATGTCCATGGCCTGAGTATCTACTTACACAATAGGCCCCAGGCAACAAGCCCATAAATTCTAAATGCTTATTAGGTTTTACTACTAGGGAATTACCCCTATGCCATAGGCATTATGGGACTTACAACCTCAGTCCTCTACCCATCAGGTCTGACTTCCCGAGGACATATTGGCCCAATAGGTCTTACTACTCACTATATATTCATAACACGAATATATCATATGGTAAATATAAACATGTTGAACCATTACACAAGATACAAGGGCAAGAGTTGCTTTCCTTTATACCATCGAGCCTGTTCTTCCTTAATTTCCTTCCTTATCTTCCTTTCTACAAATAGCAGTGGAGCACCCCATAGAGATTCACTAGGTCACACAAAACCCTTCTTTCCATAAGTAGCCTTTTCCAATAAGAATCCTTTATAGGTAGCCCTTTCCGATCAAAATCCTTCGTAGGTAGCTCTTTCTAGTTGGTCGTCTCTAAATGGAAGTACCATTGTAACAAGAATCCAGATCTTATAAGGTATCTATTCTCTAGCAGTTCCACAATCTACTTCTTTAATTCTGCCATGTCATTTGGGGTTATTCTGTATGGACTTTCGATAACGGTCTAGCTACAAGCATAAACACAACTCTAAGGGAATATTCTATGATTAAGATCTTTTCCTATGCTAGATTAGCAAATAGCAACCTCAAGAAATCTCATCCATATTTCAATACATTCTAGTACTATGTTCTAGTACCTCAGACCATCCAAGTCAATTCAAATTCCTAAAGAATAAGTTCAACTATTGAGTGTGATTCTTAGATAATAATTCAACTCTTAGAACCTCAACATCAGCTGAGCTGGAAAATCACTTTCCTCATTTATACCTAATAGGCATGCTAAAAAATAAGATCAATAACACCTATTCTAACCTTCATGATATTTAGGTAATATCCTTAAAACATTACTAAAGGTTCAACATCATCCATAACATTCACAAGGTTCAAAGTTCCTGCATGAAATAGAACCATAGTGTAACCCTATTCACATTTTGACCTAAGTATTATTTTAGCTTAGATCATATCTGATTCAAACCTATCCTTATCCTTTAATTTCACCAGATCGGATCCTCTAGGATCAATATATGACATAATCACCACCCATCTTGTACCACCGTATATTATACCTACATACATTTATATATTTTAATCTTAAGTCAAGGGTTTCAAATTTCTAAGGTACTTCCCAGGGGTCACCCATTTCGGAATTTCTCTCATCTGAGCATGATTAACCGCGGAGTTTCATTGAGATTCAGGCCATCAGTGCTACTACAATGCCATTTGCCATTGGGTATTGTAACACCTCAAATTTTATCCATCAAAATGCATTGTAATTATTTGGAAATATTTAACAAAATGGTGAATATTCATAAATTTAAAATTTTTGAAGTTTGTAAATTTTCAATTTCATGAGAATTGGGCTAGAGTAAATTGTGGAATTAATTTTGGGTAATTTAGAAAGCCCAAAATTGAAGCCCAAAAATAGATAAATGGTAAATAAAAATATTTGGTCCAATAATATAGGGAAATTGGCCAAAGAAAAGAAGAAAAGGAATTAATTTAAAAGTGTAATGCAAATTCGTAATTTTGCCAATTTAGCACAAAATTAATGATTTTCCTCTTAATTGAAGTTAATTTCAATTAATTAAGGAAAATGAAGAGGAAAGTTATATTTGGAATATTTTGGTTAAATAAATATGAATTTATGGAAAATTTGGGCAAATGTACAAATTTGACCAAAATGTAACTTAAGTGTGCATGTAACTTAAACATGTTGTGAAGCAAATTGAGACATGTAGAGGGAAGTACCCTAGAGGCTTTTTTATGCTATCCAAGAGGGAAGGAATTAGTTACATGATAATTAGACTTATGGCATCACATTACATAGAGATAAAGTCCAATTACTTTATGTACACAAAAGTCATCAATTAGGATTTTTGGGTAATTAACTAAATAAAGGGATAAAGGCAAGATATTATAAAATATTTTCCCTTCCTCTTTCGTGCCCATAAACCATCAGCTATAGCAAGCATAAGAGAGAGAGAGAGAGAGCTTTGAGAAATCTAGAGAGAAGGAAGGAAAGATCACAATGTAAGTTTATTTACTTGGTGATTTGGGTTCTAATTTGCTTAATCCTCGTCTTAAGCTTCCTTTCTACATGATACAAGGTGTTTAGGAAGAAAAATCTTAAGGTTTGTGGAGATTAGGGTTTCGGCCAAGAGGGAAGAGGAAGAAAAAAAAATCAAAGGTAGCTTTCTAAACTTCAAATTCTTATTGTTGTTGTTGTTGTTGCTGCTGTTGAATTAGTTATAGATTTCAGTTGATATGCTTTGATTTGTAAGTTTGGGGTATGTTAAACCCTAGTTGTTATGCTACCCAAATTTAGTCTAAATCATGTTTGGAATGTAACTAATAGTTAATCAAGTGATTAGAAGTAGAAAGGAGCTAGGATTTGAGGTTGAAAATCAAAAAACAAAATTTTTCCTTAAGTTCTCTAAGTTTCGGCCAAGAGGGGAAAATAGGGTAGGAGCTATATTTTCATAGAATTGATGGTTTCATTGTATTCAGGAGGGAAAATTAGGTATGGTTACTGTTAAACACTTTTTAAGAAAAGCCCTAGAAAGTGAAATTATGAAAACGCCCACGAAAACCTAATTAGGGGCTACAAACTGTAAACCTGTTATTTGATAGTGATTTTGTAAAAACTGAGGCCAGAAATGGATTCTTTGGGCAAAACTATATAGGAATAACCTGAGTCAAAATTTCAGAAAAAGTATGGTTAGATAGGTATAGCGGGGTCAGGCCCAGCCCCCAGGGGCAATTTTGTAATCTTTTAATATATACTCATATAACTACCAAAAACACTATAGAAGTGTCTAAAGTAGTACATGAATGGGTTTTTAACCTAATTCTTGTACATTTGCAATTTTAGGATTGAGTGGAGAGCCGAGTCATTGGCACACATTAGAAGGCACGAGTTATGAGGTGAAAAAGGTTTAAGGTAGTGACATTATCTTTCAGACATTATGCCATGGTTCATATGATTGTGTATGCCATTGTTTGTGCTTTAATTAATCAACATGGTTGCCGAAAAGGGGCAGTCTGCCGAGAAAGGGCAGTTAGTGTGAAAAGGGCACTATTACCTAGTTAAGCAACAATCCAACCAAGGTGTATGGATAGTGGGGTTGAGCCTCTATCCTACATGTTATTATATTGTTCATTAATTTGTGCATACATAGTGTATGACATACTTACTTTTCACATTTTATATGAACGATAGTCTGTTACTACTGCGATTCCTTAGAATCTCATCCTTTTTCATAAATAAAAATGTTCCAGCAGGAACCAGTGGCTCTAAAGGCAAGGTGGTAGACACGGGAAATTGATGGGTGTGGATCATGAGACAAAGATAGTGGTTGTAGGTAGGTATTTTTGAATGTTTTGGGGAAAGACTTGTAAATATTGTCAGACCTTGTGGGAATAATTCTTTTACGTAAGCAATTACTTTTATCAGTAAATTTGAACTTTCTGTATGCCTGTGGAACTATGCATTTATTACTCTACGCATATCAAAATGTAAATAGGGGTTGACAAGTATCGATAGCCCATACATACCTAAATCCCAATATGACATGTCAGTCTCCCTAGAGATGCTAGGTACTATCTCCATGAGGAAATATAAACAGTACTAGCTTCTGGGTATAACCCCTATGTATTACTATAACATAAGGTGCAGATCTAAATCATATTCTAACTCAATATTATAAACCGTAGGCTCATGTCATACATTTTCCTACCATTATTCTTGCTTATGGTACACAATATCAATCTAATACTATTATCAGAACGGATACCATTAGTGTTATAATACCATTATTGAATGTATCGATACATACATCGATACTACTATTAAGTGCATTGGAACCACTGATACCACCAACTAGGTATTGGCTCTTCCACTACGTGCCCTAATACCACTACTCTCTAATACCGTTGATACCTCCCTGATACCACTGGTACCATCCTTATACTACTATTACGAGTGATGGTATCATTAATGTGTACATTGGTACCACTGATACCACCAACTAGGTACTGATTCTGCCTCTGCGTGCATTGATACCATTATTCTTTGATACTATTGATACCATCACTTGGGTATTGATACCTCTACCCCTTCCTTTTATAAACTGGTTAATAGATAGGGGTAGTCTAACTTTCTGGTTTCCTCTGCTACCCGTAACTCCCATTACAGTAGCACCATCAGAAGATTGTTATACTATTCTTATGAGCAGAGAATATATCCTAGAGTTAGAACCCTTTGCCCTGACTGTAACTCTAACTCTGAGTTGACAATTCCATTTGCTAAAATAACTGCTTTGATACCACCAAGTGTAATACCCGTTGCTTATGCCCCTTTATTATGCATTCAGAAGCGATTTCTTATTGTTACGACTCAAGAGAATCATTAAATAAAGCTCCCAGCCAAAAACTTTCACAATTATTCATGGGGTTACTATTCACTTTAACTTATTAATTCTCCCATTCTTTGCTATCAAAGTTTTTCTTTGCTTATTAACTCCTCTGCATACTTAACTAATGGGCTCGTACTATGTGATTACCCATTTCCTAGTTCAATTATCACACTTTTGCAACAATTGATCCATCATGTAGATTATAAAATTAATCATGTATAGCATTAATTAATACATGACGATTAGCGTGTAGTAATCTTCAACTCTTTATTGCAACTTCTTCACTTGGCACATCGTCCTACAATCCTTTCTTGTGCTCACTTGCCTAAATGGTTGATTGGGGGAGGGTGAGATTCAGGGGAATCTCATTAGCAAACAATACCATTATGCATGCAAGATATATATTTAATGCATGACATGCTTGCCTTACATAAATTCATGCTAACATATTGACATATTTACATGCTCAGTGTTACAACATACTCATGACCAAAGCATAAATATAATAGAGCTTCAATCAATCAATTATGCACAACACAATTAGGCAAAGCGATAACATAAATCAATGCATAAACATACATATCAAATATATGCAGGTTAGGTTAGTTCACTACCTTTTGTCTTTGAGTCCAATTTGCATGCCTTTCTTTGAACCACTGAAGTTGCTTTCATTACACCTTTTTTTCATCTCATGGCCCTAGATAAATGGTCATATTATTAGAGTCATGACTAATAAATGTCCAATGTGGCTACATTAGCCTCTAGGACATGTCCCTTATCTTTGGGCCCAAACTTGTCCTAAATTTTAATAATTCAGAACACTTAGGTGGATTATCTTGAAAGTCCATACATCAGGTCCAATGTATAGATAATGGGCCCACACTAACTCCAAGTGTTTTCGTACTTTTTCACAAAGCTAACAGATTTTTCACTTAACTTTGAAAAATCATAACTTTGTCTCGAAAACTCTAATTGGAGTGATTCAAAATCCTATGTTTCACTTATTAAGTCTATTTTAAGGTCTCCAGCCAGTTCCACTCACAAAAGTCCACAATCACCAATAAACTCATACTATCACAAGTTTTCGCCAGTTTTATAAATCTAACTTCAAAATTCATATCTCCTAATATATTAATCCAAATGGCATAAATGACCTATAAAAAAAAGCTTATGATGTGTACTTTAAATCTAGAAAGTTTCATTGCAATTGGATGTCATTTATTCGATAAAAAATGTGTCACAAATAGACTGCCTCGCAAAATTAAAATCTAGCAGCACGTAAACTAGTTTGATATTATCATCAAACACCATATATCATCATATATTCATGATTAAAACATCGGTAGACCTCAAAAACCAAGCTTGGCCAAAACATGTTAGATTCAGAGTTTTGATGATAACAAACCTAAGTCTAGTTTGATTTGTCTCTGCATTCTTATTCACAAGTTTTTCGCTAAGAAAGTATTCGAATAGTATACCTACTATTCGAATACTGGAACTCAGTTTCTATTAGCTATTATTCTGATAAGTCTCAGACTATTCGAATAGTCAAATAATTATCATGATAATGCATAAGTTATTCGAATAAAGATACACTGATACATAGTCATATTATTCGCATATACTCTGACTATTCGATTAGTATAATCTAGTATATCAGTTGAAAGTTTTATGATCAAAAAAGTATTCGAATAGCCGGTACATTATTCGAATAGGGTTTATATTCTCCAAAGTAAATATCAAATGTATTATTCGGATAATAATATGACTATTCAAATAACAATGGTCAATATTCGAATACTGTGGCCATTATCAGAATAATCGACGTTTGCTTAAAAGAATAGTATGAATACTATTCGAATAGTATATCCACTATTTGAATAATGATATTAATATTCGCATAGCAGGTCAAAGCCAACATCAAGCCTATGAGATTGAGATGAGAAACTATTCAAATAGCAAGAAGACTATTTGAATAATATTGAAATACTGAAAGAAAATATTTTTAGTCAAACTCGAAGAATGTATTCGAATAGTAACTCATGTATCAGGATAATCTTTTTTGAGTTTAAGAGATCACTATTCAAATAGGTATCTTAACTATTCGAATAGTCTCAGTGTAAACTTTCAAATATTATCCGAATAGAGAAAAAGGTATTTGAATAGTAAGTTATCTGAAAAGACTTAAACTATCCTGATAATCATAATAGTATCCGAATACTTGTTCTTCATGAAAAACAGAGCATCATATCTAAATCTAAATTTCTCAAATTCAGTGAGTACTTTCATTAATCTTCATTAATCTTGCTTATTATATTTTTATTTCATGATTAACATTCTTAAAGCAAGTTACAGGAGATTGTTACTTCAGATTTCTGGATTCCAAGAAAAGCAGATATACTGTGTCAGAGACATTAAATGCACTCTGAGTCACTACCCACACATTCTCTTCACCTCAACAGCTATATCAAAATAACATAAAGAATGTTCCAATAAATGCTCAGTGAGTAACGGAAAAATAGAATGCCTCCAACGGTCATTAAAATCTCTCTAACTACAAATAGCAAAGGCATTCAAATTGGGAGTTAAGACACTGAACTACTGAACTGACGAATATTCATTTTCTGAGCTCTTACTCTTTTGTTTTAATACGCTTCAGTGTTTACATTACCAACTCTTTAAGAGGGAACATTCATTGATTTAATACACTTGTTTTGAGAGATATCTTAAGGTTGTGGGACCTTAAGTTGGGCATCAATTTACGTGGTGTAAGGGGGAGCGAGTATTCAAAGTGAGGAATGGATCGCTGTGTACGAGGTGCCAAGAACCCATTGAATCTTGGAAAGTATAGTGAAGGCACATATTCTATCTATGAACTAGACGTAGGTCATTGTGAATTAGACCGAACAAGTATAACTCCTGGCGTATACCTCAATGAAATTTTCCTAACTCTTTAATCTTCTTCTTACTGGTTTTCAGTTTTATTTGTCTTATTATTTTTTTTATTATCACCCAATTCACCCCCCCTCTTGGGTAAAAAGCTTGCGCTAACATTTGGTATCAGAGCCTGATCTTCTTTGCCAGTATTAATAGCCTAAGAAGGATCCTATGGCAAGCATGGGTGAGGGAATACTTCCAGACGGAGCCTCAATCACCAGACCTCCAGGCTTTAATGGAGAACATTTCTCATTCTAGAAAGCTAATTTCAGAGTGTTCGTCATGGCAACAGAATATGGACTTTGGGAGGTTATTGAAGAAAGGAACTACGTTCCCAAAAAGACGGTAGAAGGGTGAGCTGTTCCAAAAGTACCAGCTGAATATGATGATAATGATAAAAAGCTCGTGACCCTCAATAGCAAAGCAATCCTCATGATTTAAAGTGCCTTGAGTCAGAAGGAGTACTTCAGAATTTGCACTCTTCCAACCGCCAAGGAGATGTGGCAAGCATTGGAAATAGCAAATGAAGGAACATTAGGCATTAAGGAGAATCGGATCCATACTCTTTTCACTGAGTATGATCTACTTCGCATAAGACTGGAGAATCAATAGCTGAGTTTGAACTCAGGTACACTCACCTTGTGAACCAACTTGGGGCACTTGGTAAGTACTATGATCAAAACACCCAAGTGAGAAAAATACTAAACATTCTTTCCAAAGAATGGGAGGCCAAAGTCACAGCAATAGAAGAAGCCAAAGGAGAATCTATGCGATCAGTAGCCTCTCTATTTGGCAGCCTATCAGAATACGAAAGCAAATTGAAGTTCAAACGTGAACTAGATGAAATTGATGACAAGAAGAAGAAAGGAATAGCGTTAAATGTCATCAAGGAGGAAACACAACTGAAATCAGAAGAAGAGATTGAAGATGATGAGATGGGAATGATTATAAGAAGATTCAAAAAGTTTTATAAAAAGGACAAGGATTTAAAAACTTCAACAAAGGAGGAAGTAGCAACAAGACTAAGGATCAAATCATTTACTACGAATGTGGGAAGCCTGGACACATCAAATCCGAATGCCCTAAATATCTAAAGAACAAAGAGAAGAAGAAGAACAAGTTTGTAAGGAAAAAGGCCTTTGTCTCAGCCTTCTGGGGAGACAGTTCCTCGGATGAAGAAAGTGATGATGAAGAAATGGCTAATCTTTTTCTGGTAGCTCAAGAACAATC
The DNA here is from genome assembly GCA_963855925.1 of Inga laurina. Classification (NCBI taxonomy): domain Eukaryota; kingdom Viridiplantae; phylum Streptophyta; class Magnoliopsida; order Fabales; family Fabaceae; genus Inga; species Inga laurina. The sequence goes on along the minus strand of OY979702.1, from coordinate 27,754,132 downwards.
AGAAGAAGAAGAAGACAAGGTAACTGAAAATCCTTCTTAAGATGAATTGTATGATGAATATAATGCCTTACATACAGAATTCATTAGAATTGTCAAAGAACTGAAGGTTCTGGACGTGCACAAGAGGAGATGTTGGTTATCTGAAGATCCTTTTATTGTTTTATGGTCTGCAATTATTATGTACGAAGGCCTGCTAGGAACTCTTGTAATATAATCAAGCAATATTGTTTTAATAATATCAGTATGTTTTTGCTATTCCTATGTAGCCACTAAACTGTGCAATTGCTACTTTGATTAATATCGATAATAAGTGGTATGCAAGGCAGAGTCTTACAGTAGGTTTTTATAGTTTCAACTAATTTTTAATTAGGTTCCTATAATTTTTTTTATCAGGTCTTTATACTTTTACTTTTTTTATCAGGTCATTATAGTTTCACATAATTTTGACTAGGTCCATGTAATTTTTTTTTATTATTTATTCAATAAATTCTAATAATATTTTCTATAAATATAAAATATATTATTATTTTGTATAATATAACTAAATATTATTCTATAAATACTAAAATTTTATAAATAATCAAGTATTCTGATAATTTTATTTTAAAATTATTTTATAAGTATTATTTTAATATTCTTCATAGTTTTATATTAAACATATATTTATATTATATTTTTGAATATTTTTATAATTATTAAATATGAATTATAATAAGAAATTTTTCTAAAAATTGAATATAATTATAATTAATTATATTAATTATTATACAAATAATATAAATTTATTATCAGAAAATTATATTTTAATATAAATAATTTATTAAGTTTCAATTAAATTAATAAATTAAAATCCAAAAAGCATATAAAGACCTTATTCAATATTCAGTTAAACAATAAGGATTTGATAAAAAGGAAAAAATATGACGACTTGATTAAAAACATGTGACAGTATAAGGACCTGATAAAAAGAAATAAAAATATAAGGACTTAATTAAAATTTATTGAAACAATGAGGACTTATTAATTATCCCTTTTTTCCTAACTAAACTATTTCTATTTTGGTTTATAACTAAGATATTTACAATGAAATCCCCAATATAATACCTCAACCTAGATTTGATTTTATAATTATAAAATCTCATAGAAATCTTCCAAAATTTCTTAAATAGCTCTATAAATATCTTTAAAATATACTTTAAATGTACAAAATATAGAGAGTTATAAGGCCGAACTTGCAAATTTAGCCCTCAAGTTGTAACCAAGCCTAAAAGGGCTGAGGGTTGACTAATTTTGGCCCTTTTATTTTTATTTGTTAAATTGTTCATATCATACTAGAATTCTTACATTGTTAATGATGTTGCATATATTCAATTGTTGTTATCTATATTTTTAAAATTGAATTTTATAAAATGGTTTGATTTATTTGGTTTTTGACAATGGTTTAATTTATTCATTTAAACTTTAAAAAATAGGCTAATTTAGAGTCTGGAGGTGAGCAATGGTGTGAAAACCCTATTTTGTCCGGGCCCCACTCAAAAATAAAAATGAAAATAAGAAAAAAAAAAGAAAATCCTCCTATTGATGATAATTGGTGTCCAAATTGGCAATCATCATTGAAAGGAAAAAATTTAAAAAAAGCAAAAATTAAAATAAATCCCCTCATTGATGATGATTGGCAATGTCATTCATTAAGGGAAAATAATAAATAAAAAACGAAAAAAAAAAAATCTCTTTTATGTTGTTAGGTTTAAATTAGGAAACTACTTGTGGGGAGAATGAAAGAAAAAATAAAAAAAAAACAAAAAATAAGAAAATCCTTCTATTGATGATGATTAATGTCCAAATTAGCAATCATCACTGAAAGGGGAAAAATAAATAAAAAACGAAAATTAAAATAAATCCCCTCATTGATGATGATTGGCATTGTCATTCATTAAGGGAAAATAATAAATTAAAAAAATTAAAAAAATAAATAAAAAATCTCATTTATTTTGATAGGTTTAAATTAGGGAATTACTTGTGGGGAGAATAATAAAAAAAATTAAAAACGAAAAAATTTCCACTAATGGTGATTAGGTCAAGCTAGGAAGTTTTATCAATAGAAAATACAAAAAAATAAAAATAAAAAAACGAAAATTAAAAAAAATCTTCATTGATGGTGATTGGGTCAAGTTAAGTAGTTCTTAACATAAAATACAAAAAAATAAAAAAAAATTAAAATTAAAAAAAAAGAAGAAGGAGCATTTATGAAGAAAACCCTACCATGAGACTATGAATAGGGGAGCAAGGGTTGAAGCAAGACGGACAAAAATTTTAGGAGAACAAGGAGGCAAGGTAAAGAGATTATCCTAATTCTCATCATATTCTAAAAGGTTCTCTTGTGGGGAAAATGGAGAGGACATTTTATCCCATAAAGACGTTATTCTTCTTATGATTATTGGTCTTGATTTTATTTCATTGTGCCAAGGAGCATCTCTCAAGAGATAGAAGCACCAATACATGTTACCTTTGTTAGAGCAAGTATTTCACCCAAGAGGGGGGTGAATTAGGTGATATTAAAATTTCGTTGCAAATATAAAAACTTGACGGTGAATATAATGCAGTAAAGAGTAAGGAGAAATATCACCAAAGTGTACACCAGGAGTTATACTGGTTCGGCCACAACTACTTTGACCTACGTCCAGTTCTCAGAGTATCTCTGAGAGTTTCACTATAATTTCCAAGATTCAGTGGGTTCTTGGCACCTCTGTACAAGCAAGTTCCGTCGCCTGGACACTCGCTCCCCCTTACAAGTTGTAATCCAATCCCAACTCAAGGTTCCATGTAACCCCCTTCGTAATTATGATTCAAAATACGTATTTTAAAATGAAATAGAGACCAATAATAATCAAACTCATTTACAATCCCTTCCTTACGAAAGGGGTTTCACAAATATTTTCAAAGATTCTACCTTACCCTGGTCTCAAATTCCACAACTCGAATATAATTACCCTATCCAATTACATCACATTTACATATTAGAGTGTACAACAAAATCCTGGCAACCCTCGGGTTTCATACATAAACTAAAGGTTTATAAATTCCCATTAGGGGATTACACCACTGTCTCCAAAATAACATTTATAAGATATACGGTGATCTCTCAACAAAACATGATATCCAACACCAAAATATAAATCTCCTTAAGGAGCCTTATCCGCCCTTGGTCGTCTCCTTTCCCTTGGAGCCACTTGCCCCGTCTGAAGGTTTGTCAATGGAAAGAATGAGATTCAAAAGAATCCTAGTAGTAACAAATCACTCATACCACATGTAATCACAAAGCATGCAAGAAAATCATCAACCAGCATCACAACATAAAGCACGGCACGCAGGCTGCCACATATGCACATAATCACATAATCTTATCCCCCGTATTCCACCACCCCGAAGGCACAGTCCTCCCACCGTCAACACCGATGGGCTGCGGGTTAAGGTTTCACAAATAGCCTTTTGGCTTTCACATATAGCCTTACGGCTTTCACATAGTCTCATCCCCCGGATTCCACCGCCCTGAAGGTATGATCCTCCCACCATCAACACCGATGGGCTGCAGGTGATAGACTCACAAACAATGATCAAACAAACATACCATGTATCACATATAGTATAAGGGAAAAGAGTTACTACCTTGTTCTTTCCTGATGTGCGCCGGTACAAGTTGCTTGCAATTAGGGCAAATGTTGAACCCTATAAACCAAAGTCAAAGATGAAAAGTTATTCTCTATTCCAAATTCTCACATTCAGAACACTTAAAGTTGGTTATCACTTGGACTCTTTAGGTGGCTACTAGAAGTCTAGACACATGCCTCAAAGGTTAAGGAGTACTATCTCAAAGACCACCTTTTAGTGTGCATCGTAAAACGTGCTAACCACTGGGCTCACAACTTGGTCCTACAATTCCAAAATACAATTTAGACACTTCCATAGTGTTTCTGGGGGTTATATGAGAATATTATGAAAATTTACAAAAATGCCCCCGGGGACCCGGCCCGGCCGTACCCAATCCGGCTGTACTTTTCCCGAAATTTTGACATGGGCTATTTTCACATATTTTCGCCCAAGGAATCCATTTCCAAACTTGAAATTATCAAATTCAATATCAAATTACAACATTACCCTTGGCAGCCCCACTTTAAGGGTTTTAGGGGCGTTTTCGTAATTATGCTTTTTCGGCCTTTTCCGAAAAAGTGACCAACTGTAACCCCATCTAATTTTTGCTCCTGAACTCAATGCAACCATCAAATCATTAAAAATCCAAATCTAACCCTCAGATCTAGCCCTGGCCAAAATCTTGGCATACTTTGGGAAGAATCGGTGTTTTTCGGTTTCGGCTCCATAAACGTGTTCCTTTCTACTCCTAACCATTTTATTAATCATTACATTAGGTTACAACTAACATTAAGAACTAATTTGGGCAACATAACCCCTAGGCCATATCATTTCCAAACTTTAAAACCAATGGCAATCCAGCGAAATTTCACCGATTAAATTGCCCACAGTAGCCAGAATAAGCAATATACGAAAGTTTGGAAGTTACCTCAAGCTCCCACTAGCTTTTCCTCAAGGTGTCTGAAAACCCTAGCCTTAGAACACCCAAATTTGTTCTCCACAAACCTTGAAGAATATAGAAGAATAGCTCAGGAGCGGAGTTATACGCGTTAGGTAAGGATTTACCGAAGAAATCGACTTACCGTACAAGTTCTCTTCTACTTATCTCTCTAGAATTTCTCACACCTTCTCTCTCTTGTTGCAGCTGAATATCACGGTTTTGGCTGATGGAAGAGGTGGATGATGATTTAATATAATATAATATTATTTTGTAATTATTTACTAAATTTCCATCAACTTCGGATTTTCACAAAATTCTGGCTGATTTCTGCACAAACTTTGAAAAATCATAACTAATTCTAGAAAAATCAAAATGAGGTGATCCCAATACCAATGGAAAGCTATTTAAGTCCTATTTATTGGAAAAATATGGATCACTGCATTTAATAACCTCAAAAATACAGAATTGCACAAAAGTCCATAATGCTCCAAAACAAATTCCAGTTTCCATCCCAAATTTTGGAAAATAATAACTCTTAGCTCAAAAATTGAAATGACACAAATTATATGTCCATTTTGAAGCTTGGCATGTGAAATTTAATACTGGAAAAGATCATAATTTTTAGACACCATTTGCCTATTTAAAACGTCCATACAAGTCGACTGCCCTGTACAGAGTTTCAAGGAACAGAATTTCCAACTTTTGCACAATTGTTCCCAATGGTTCCAATTTCACAATTAACACTCTCCCCACATGAATTTTCACAAGGAAGCAATTGGAATCATTAAAACATCCAAATTCCCATCACCCATTCTCCAAAAGTGTTTATTCAACAATAATTACATTCACTTTTGAAGTCATTAGCCCTTAATCACTTTTTGGGATATTACATTCCACAACCTTAAGTTACCTCAATAACAAATATTGAGTTTGAATGAAATATCTCTCTTACAGAGTAAATAAGAATCACTGAAGTACAGAATTACAAGTATGTAAAAATAGAGTATTGAACGTGAACTTGATAATGCATTCGTGTGTGCGTCCTTGTTGTTATCTTTGTTTGAATGTTCCCATATATATAGATGTGTTGATAATGACCATTGGAACATTTTCTTCTCATCCGTTAGAGTAAGCGCAACCACTGTTGACTTTTCCAATTTTTGAAAAATATCCGTTTGCGGTAGGTGGCGGTAGGTAGCATTTGAACGCTGCATTTGACTTTCCTTATTTGATAAGATTTCTTTATTGTTTATCTGCAAATATGCTAAGAATACTAATACAATGAAGGGTTAATCACATAGGAAACAAATCAATGAATGTTGAAATGATTTCTGAATTTCTGGGTTTGATTACTCGAGTAGCTACTCGAGTATCTTCGTGAAAATATTGATAGAGAGCAAGTCAATAAATGAACATCAAATTACTTGGGTAGTGCATGGAGTAAACTAATTTACAAACCTTGGAAATACCTGTTTACTTGAGTACTTACTCGAGTACACCACAAGTTTCTTCACTGGTTACTTGATGCTTTACTCCAGTAATGTTAGCAGGATTTAAGGCCGAGAGCATTGCAAGTTTTGCTTACCTGGTTACTCGAGTACTGCCTTGATTGAACATCTATTTTCTGCATAGTTTACTCTAGTGGATACTTCAAGTGCATTATAAATAACTCTGCAGATTACTTGATTACTGACTCGACTAATCTCGTTCAAGTCTTTGACATAGAATACCTGCATACTTGAGTATTGCCTCGAGTGAAGTGTGATAATAACATTTAAGATTAATCGAGTATTACCTTCAAGTTTTGTTTGCCATAGTAATTTACTAGCGTTGCTCCTAGTGTAACGTTGGTAGGATTGGAATGTCGAGAGCAACATATTTCTTGAAACAGGGGACTCAAGTACTGACTCGAGTAATGTTGGCAGGCTGAGAGCAACTGGAAGTGATTTCCCTGATTACTCGAGTAATGTTGGCAGGCCGAGAGCAATTGGAAGTGATTTTACTGATTACTCGAGTACTTACTCGAGTAACGTTGGCAGGATTACATGGTCGAGAGCAACTTATTTCCTTTTGGCAGGTTACTCAAATATTGACTCGAGTAACTCTTCATTTCTTTTCATATTACTCGAGTCGTCCCTCAAGTGATATGAGTTACTTGAGGTTTTGTGCTCTAGTTACTTCAAGTTTCTGTCTCATTACTCGAGTTCTTACTCGAGTAACCCTTTAGAAACTTTGCCAATGATGAAGTTTCTCAGCTTTCTCTCTTGGCCTTTCTTCATTACTCCAGTGCTTACTTCAAGTGATGATTTGCTCTGTCATTACTTTGTTCAAACTTATTTGTTTATCAAATCTTTTTCACATCTATTCTTTGTTATCATCAAAACATGTGAGATCTAACATTCTCCCCCTTTTTGATGATGACAAAACTTGGTGATTTTGAACAAAGTTTTTGAAATTGGGTTCTGAAATAAGTACTTCGTGAAATCAATTGTAACTTTGAAATCCTTTTTGAAATAACTTGTTAAGTGTTAATTCAAAGTGTTTTGGAAAGTTTTGAAAAACAACATATTCACATTGCATACATAATAAACTCATTAGTCCCACAATGTAATATAAGTTAAAACTTAAATAGACTTGAATTGGAATTAAAACTTAAAGGAACTTGTATTGAATTAACATTGCATTACAAGTATGAAAAGCTCCCTAAATCCCATATACACCCATATACCCAACATAAAAGAAGCTGAGTCAAAAGCTCAGTCAACTACAAAATCACTCAAGCTCTTCTCCCCCTTTTTGTCTTTATCAATCAAGTGGAGGACTGGAAGGCTTGACTGCAGTTATAGGCTTGGCAGGAAGGACCAAGGAGCTATCTGAATAGAAGAATCAAAAGAAGAGCTGGAAGATTCTGGTTCAGGAAGATTGAGTGGAGGGATATGAATGTCATCTCTTGGAGGAACTGGAGGTGACTGATATACAACAACAGAGGTAGTCTCAACCTCTTACGTGGCACCTACAGAATGATGACCAGATGATGAGGGAGAGATTTCCTCTGTATCAGTAGGGGAAGGAATAGGTGTAGGTGTGGGTTCAGGCTGAGCTCTAGGTAGTGAATCCTCAATGGTGATGTGGATAGTCTCATTGGTTTCAGGATCATCTACTGAGCATAAAATATCTCTAGGAAGAATAATTAGGATTTTGAGTGCAGAGGGTCTAAGTTCAAAGGGGCTAAACTCTGGAAGCTTGGGAAAGGAGATCTCAGGGATAGTTGGCTCAACCTCAATATGATGATGCTTAGAGGGGATATTCTCTGGAGGTGAGAATGCCTCAGGAACAAATGATGGACCAGCAGAAGGTCCAGGACCCATAGAGTCCAATCTAGCAAGAATCAACCTCAGAGTCTCACCCTGGGCACGCTGCTCAGCTAATATCTCCTCATGCCTCTTGTCCATCCTCTCAACCAATTCAGCCATCTTGTCATTCATATGAGTTATCAACTCGGCATTGGTATTTGTAATGTCGATATGAAATCCCCTTAGCATATTCTCCATGAAATGTTGAAGTGTGGTATTGAGCAATGAGGGTGAAGAAGTAGTGGCAGCTGGAGCAGAGGACTGAGTATCATCCATTTTGCTTGTTTCAGTCTCTATCTTCTTCTTCTTCTTGGGACCAGACTCCATAGGGCTCTTGAGGGGAATCTCAACATTAAGCTTCCCAATATGGTTTCTTCCAATTGGAGTGATCCTCTCAATAGGCTCCTTATTCTCCAAATACCATATCTTGTTTTTCTTCAGAATAAGAGAAATGATATGAGGATATGGCATAGGAGTAGTTTCTTTTCCTTCTATTATGTACCTCTTCATCTCAGAGAAGATGTATTCTCCCAAGTCTTTTTGTTCCTTCAGGAGTAGAGAAGCAAACCACCTATAGTCCCGGTCAGAGAAATGGGCGTAATTATTGGCTTTGTTCACAAGGGATCTAGAATAAATATACCAAAGAACCCTGTGATGGTCACATATGTCACTCGGATTAAAGTTAAGAGGACCCACTAGCTCACCAGGTCTAAGGATAGTGAAAATCTGGTTAGGTTCAAGCTTGGAATAGATGTCAGCAGGAGGGTTTTCTATTCCTAACCAAATATTGATCCTAGAGGGTGAGATAAGGATTTTCTGGACTCTAACTATTATGGTCATTTCTTAATCTACAGAAGTCCTATTAGGTTCATCTAGGATTTCTAGGTTGCAGTAAAAATGAGTGACTATTTTAGTGCAAAAGGGAAGTTTAATTGACAGCCAAGGCATAAAAGATTCAAGGAAGGGACTTAGATCATATTTCAATACCTCCTGAAGAATCTTGAGATCCACACTGTGAGTTTTGCAGACTTTCCTTCTTGAGAACTGTGTGAGATACTTTTGAGATTCCTTTAATTTGTTGACATTGAACCCTTTTGGAGGTTTAGTAATTTCTTCTTCTGACAACTCTGGCTTTTTGGATGATTGGCCCTTCTCTAATTGATCAAGAATCCCAGCCATAGCTTTGGTAACATTTACATCATACTTTGGCTTTTTGGAGGGTTTTGGAGTAAAAGAGGGAGTGGAAGAATCAGAAGGTAAAGAAGAAGGAGACTTAGTGCTTTTGCCTCTCCCAGTTGAGGTTCTTTTCTTTGATTGAGCCCTTGTGACCACTGGCTCTTTGATCTCAACACCTCTCTCCTTTAGTTTTGGTTGAGGTTTTGGTTGAACTTTGGCCTTTGATCTAGGAGTGAGCTTTCGTCTCTTTCTAGGAAGAGAAGAAAGAGGGTCAGAGAGTTGTGGAGAACTAGAAGAGTCTGTAGGAGTAAGATTTTTGGTCCTAACCATCTTGATTTAGAGAAAGTAGAAATCTCAGAAAATCAAAGTGAGAAGTCGCAAGTTAGGGCAGAGAGATTCTGAGCAAAATAGGATGTTTTTAGAGCTAAAATTTGATGGGTTTTGACGGTAATCAAGCAAGGAAGAGATTGTGAAAACTTTTTGTGAGAGGACTGGGTGATTCACTCAAGGAGATTTTATAGAAATGACCGAGTTTGCGATTGATAAAGACCTAGAACCCGACATTACTCGAGGCTATACTCGAGTAATTATCAAGTTTACTTGAGTCCCTACTCGAGTGATCATATAAAAAATTCTAAGATAATTCATTTAAATTGCGTAACTGGCATGAATAATATTGTAATTATCTATGTGTGTTCCCTCGATCATTTAATAGCCGTTTTAGAGTAGATTTGAGTTGATTCTCATCGAGTTTGTGATCTAGACCTGCAGTCACTCGAGGCCTTACTCGAGTAAACTTCAAGTTTACTCGAGGCTTCCCTCAGGTAATCTGTCTTTTCTTCTCTTGACTGTTCATTTCATACCAAATGAACTGTTTGATTTAAATTCCATGTGACTTGAGACTTCACTGCCAGTTTTTGAAAACCATTACTCGAGTACTCACTTGAGTAATGTGCTCTTTTACTTCAAGTTGTCCCTCGGGTAATGCTGCATTGTCAGACATTACTTGAAGTTGGCACTCCAGTAATGGTGTCCTCTAATAACCTCTGTTTTTATTTCTTAAAACAGAGTTTCAATCTTCCTGCAAAACAAGTTTCTACATGCTCCGATGCTTAAGTTAGTAATCATCAAAACATTATCAAATAACATTATCTAACATTATGAGAAACTGAAATAACTTACAATTCATTGGGATTTACCATTCCTAATTCTCTTCTAATGTATAGAAATTGATCTTTTGCAAGAGGTTTGGTGAAGATTTCAGCTAGTTGAAGATGAGTAGGAATGAATATCACTTTCACATCTTTCTTTTGGACATGATCTCTGATGAAGTGGTATCTGATATCGATATGCTTGGTTCTAGAATGTTGAACTGGATTCTTTGCCAAGCTTATCGTACTGGTATTGTCACAATAGATTGGTATTTCTTTTAGATAAATACCAAGATCTTGTAGTTGTTGTTTTAGCCATATCACTTGTGCATAACAACTTGAGACTGCAAGATATTCGGCTTCTGTTGACGAAAGAGACACTGTATTTTATTTCTTGCTGAACCATGATACAAGAGATCCTCCAAGAAATTGACCTTGTAAGCTGGTGCTCTTCCTGTCTGTCTTGTATCCTCTATGATTAGAATCTGAATATGCAACAAGATATTCACTTCTTCTGTTGGGATACCACAGACCCAATTCTGGTGTAAAGCAAGGTATCTAAATATTCGTTTGACAGTTTCAGCATGTGATTCCTTTGGTGCTGATTGATATCTTGCACATATGCCAACACTGAATTGGATGTCCGGTCTGCTTGCCGTGAGATAGAGTAATGATCCAATCATTCCTCTGTATTTTGTGATGTTGTAGTCTTTCCCTTTGACAACAGCATCAAGCAACGTAGTTGAGCTCATAGGTGTGTCCGTTCCATTTGCTTTATCCATTCCATACTTCTTCAATAACTCTTTCAAGTACTTTGTTTGAGATATGAGGATTCCATTCTTTCTTTGTTTGATTTGCAAACTGAGAAAGAAATTCAATTCTCCTATCATTGACATCTCAAACTCTCCCTGCATTATCTCAGAAAATTCCTTACACAGAGATTTATTAGTAGCATCGAAAACAATGTCATCAACATATATTTGAACAATTAAAATATCATCGCGTTTTCGTTTTGTAAAAAGTGTTGTATCAACTTTTGCTCATACAAAACCTTGATCAATAAGAAATTTACTGAGCCTTTCGTACCATGCTCTAGGAGCTTGTTTCAAACCATATAAAGCCTTTTTGAGTTTGAAAACATGGTCAGGTTTCGTTACATCTTCAAAACCTGGAGGTTGCTCTACGTATACTTCTTCCATAATGTAGCCATTTAGAAATGCACTCTTTACATCCATTTGATAGAGTTTGAATCCTTTGATGCATGCAAAGGCTAAGAGTACATGTATAGCTTCCAATCTAGCCACTGGAGCATACGTTTCCTCATAATCAATCCCTTCTTCTTGATTATAGCCTTTGGCTACCAATCTTGCCTTATTTCTAACAATAACTGTGGATTCATCGAGTTTGTTCTTGAATACCCATTTAGTGCCAATGATCGGATGATCCTTGGGTTGGGGTACCAAATCCCAAACTTGATTTCTTTCAAATTGATTTAGTTCTTCTTGTATTGCTATAACCCAATCATTGTCTGATAGGGCTTCATCAATGTTAGAAGGTTCAATCTCAGAAATGAATGCAGAAAAACTAACTTCATTAAAGATTCTATTTCTAGTTTTGATCCCTTCATTCACATCTCCTATGACTTGATCTAAGGGATGACTTTTATTGTATTTCCAGGCTCTAAGTTGTCCTAGTGACTGCTCTTCTTCCTTGGTTTCATCAACTTCTGGAATAAGAGATTTAGAAATAGATTGACCATTTTCTTGATTTAAAATAACTTCCTGCTCTTCATCAATGGTTTTTTTGGAGGATTCAAATTCATCAAATACAATATGAATTGATTCTTCAACAACACATGTTCTTTTATTGAAAACTCTATATGCTTTACTTCGGTTAGAATATCCTAGGAAAATTCCATCATCAGTTTTAGAATCAAATTTTCCTAAGTTATCTTTACCATTATTATGAATGAAACACTTACAATCGAAGATGTGTAGATGAGCAATGTTTGCCTTCCTTCCTTTGTACACCTCGTATGGTGTCTTTTCGAGTTTTGTTCTAATATAGGCTCTATTGGAAATATAGCATGTTGTGCTCATAGCATCATTCCAGAAAACTCAAGACACGTTCCTTTTATTTAACATTGCTCTAGCCATTTTAGTGAGCACTCTATTCTTACGCTCCACAACTCCATTTTGTTGAGGTGTCCTTGGAGCAGAGAAATTGTGATCAATGCCATTAGTATCACAATATTCTTGAAAGGCTTGATTTTCAAATTCTCCCCCATGATCTGTCCTAATACCTGCAATGGACATACCTTTCTCATTTTGCACTTTCTTGGCAAAAACAATAAATTCTTCAAAGGTTTCATCCTTTGATGATAGAAAAATAACCCATGTAAATCTGGAGAAGTCATCAACATTGACCAATGAATAAAGTTGCCACCAAGACTCTTTACTCTTGCTGGGCCAACTAAATCCATATGTAGTGGTCTATTTGTTGAAATCTCATTTTTCAATTTGAAAGATGATTTAGTTTGTTTACCCTTTTGACATGCATCACAAATCAAATCATTTTTGAAATTTACTTTGGGTATTCCAAGAACTAAATCCTTTTTGAGTAGTTTGCCTAGTTGATGCATGTTGACATGAGCCAATCTCTTATTGCATAGCCAACTTTTATCGGCATTGGTCAGAAAACAGTTTTCAGATTCATTTCTACTAATATCTAGAGTATAACAGTTACCTTCCCTTTTTGCTCTGAGCTTAGCCTTGATATTCTTCTTATCAAGTAGTAAGTCTTTCTTGTTGATAATTAGACATTCCTCTGAGTCAAATATTACCAGTTGTTTTTGTCTGCACTTTGACTCACACTCAGCAAGTTATGGCACAATTCTTCGACATAGTATACGTCTTTGACTTGTATGCCTTTGTCATTTTTGATTTCATCAATTCCTGCTATCCTTCTAGTTTGTTTTCCTCCAAATTTTACCTTTCCACCTTCTTTAGGTTGCAATCTGGTAAAACTTTCGAAATCACCGGTCATATGTCTAGAGCATCCACTTTCTATGTACCACTTGTTGTTTTAGGATGCTTTAAGACATATTTGCAATTAAATACGATTAAGTTTTAGGTACCCACTTCTTTTTGGGTCCTTTTGGGTTAGTACAGGAAATTTTCGAAACATATGATCCTTTAGGTACCCATTTGTAGGTTCCTATAGTTCCTTTCTTCTTATGAATGCATAAAGAGGCATAATGACCTTTTCTATTACAGTAATTAGAAAATGCAAAATGATTTGATGTATCCACAGAATGCTGAAAATAATTCAAATATGACTTACCTCCTGCTTTCTTTCTACCTTTCCTTCTATATGATTTTGGATCATATCCAATACCAGATCGGTCATTTACAAATCGTTGAGTTTTTAAAATTACATTTAGCATCTCACTTCCTTTAGTAAATTTTTCAAGAGTTTTTGTGAGATCAATGTTTTTCTTTTTCAAAGAAGAACAATTTTCACAATCCTTTTCTGAACTTTCTTTAAGTTCAATTTCGAGAACTTTGTTTTTCTTTTTGAAAACAACTAATTCTTTAACTACTTTGATGAATTCAGAGTGTAAAGCATTATATTCAGAAAGTAATTCATCATAGGTAGGATCAGAATCATTTACCTCTTCTTCTGTTTCTTCTTGAGAAACAAGACATATATTGGCTACTTCTTCTTCTTCATCACTTTCTTCGTCAGAGGAACTATCACCCCATATAGCAGATACAAAGGCCTTCTTTTTGTTGAAGAATTTGCCTTTTCTCTTTTCCTTGCTCTTTTGGTTAAGCTCTGACATTCTGATTTGATATTTCCTAGTTTTCCACATTCGTAGCAGATGATATGATCTTTGCTGCTAGTTCTTCCTTTCTGAAAGTGTTTGAATCCTTGACCTTTCTTGTAGAACTTTCTGAATCATTTTATGATTAGGCCCATTTCATCATCGTCAAACTCCTCATCCTCATCTTGATTTCTTCTTTTGCTTTTAGTGCTAAGCCTCTCTTCTTCTTGTCACCGATGTCATCTAGTTCCCGTTTGAACTTTAGTTTACTTTCATATTCAGAAAGACTTCCAAATAGAGAAGCAACTGATCTCATTGATTCTCCTTTTGCTTCTTCTATCGCTGTGACTTTGGCCTCCCACTCTTTAGAAAGAATATTCAAAATCTTTCGACTTGGGTATGTTGATCATAGACTTTCCCAAGTGCTGCAAGTTGATTAACAAGATGAGTATATCTAAGTTCGAATTCAGATATTGACTCACCTGATTTCTTTCGAAGTAGATCGAATTCAGTGACCAAGGTGTTGATCCAATTCTCCTTTATTCCCAAAGTTCCTTCATGAGCTATTTCCAGGGCTTCCGACATTTCCTTTGTTGTTGGAAGTGTGCAAATTATGAAGTATTCACTTTGACTCAAAGCACTTTGTATCATCAGAATTGCCTTGCTGTTGAGGGTGATAAGTTTCTTGTCATTCTCATCATATTCCGCTGGCATCTTGGGAATTTTCTGAGAATCTACAATCTTTGTAGGTTGATAGTTTCCACTTTTAATCACATCCCATAGCCCATATTCAGTAGCCATCACGAATACTCTAAACTTTGCTTTCCAGAAAGAAAAGTATTCGCCACTGAAACCTGGAGGTCTAGTGATGGATGCTCCATCTAAAAGAATTGCTTCACCCATGCTTGCCATTGGATCCTTCTTAGGTTGTTATACCTTAATAAGAAGACCTATGCTCTGATACCAAATGTTAGAGCAAGTGTTTCACCTAAGAGGGGGTGAATTGGGTGATACTAAAATTTCATTGCAAATATAAAAACTTGACAGTGAATATAATGCAGTAAAGAGTAAGGAGAAATATCACTGAAGTGTACACCGGGAGTTATACTGGTTCGGCCATAACCACTTTGACCTATGTCCAGTCCTTAGAGTATCTCTGAGAGTTTCACTATAATTTCCAAGATTCAGTGGGTTCTTGGCACCTTGGTACAAGCGAGTTCCTTCGCCTGGACACTCACTCCCCCTTACAAGTTGTAATCCAATCCCAACTCAAGGTTCCACAACCTTAAGTTACCTCAATAACAAATATTGAGTTTGAATGAAATATCTCTCTTACAGAGTAAATAAGAATCACTGAAGTATAGAATTACAAGTATGAAAAAACAGAATATTGTTTATCTGCAAATATGCTAAGAATACTAATACAATAAAGGGTTAATCACATAGGAAACAAATCAATGAATGTTAAAATGATTTCTGAATTTATGGGTTTGATTACTTGAGTAGCTACTTGAGTATCTTCGTGAAAATATTAATAGAGAGCAAGTCAATAAATGAACATCACATTACTCGGGTAGTGCATGGAGTAAACTAATTTACAAACCTTGGAAATACCTATTTACTTGAATACTTACTCGAGTACACCACAAGTTTCTTCACTGGTTACTCGATGCTTTACTCCAGTAATGTTAGCAGGATTTCAGGCTGAGAGCACTACAAGTTTTGCTTACCTGGTTACTCAAGTACTACCTTAAGTGAACATCTATTTTTTGCATAGCTTACTCTGGTGGATACTTCAAGTGCATTGTAAATAACTCTGCAGATTGCTCGATTACTGACTCGAGTAATCCCGTTCAAGTCTTTGACATAGAATACCTACATACTTGAGTATTGCCTTGAGTGAAGTGTGATAATAACATTTAAGATTAATCGAGTATTACCTTCAAGTTTTGTTTACCACAGTGATTTACTCGCGTTGCTTCTTGAGTAACGTTGGCAGGATTGGAATGCCGAGAGCAACATATTTCTTGAAACAGGGGACTCAAGTACTGACTCGAGTAAAGTTGGCAGGCCGAGAGCAACTAGAAGTGATTTCCCTGATTACTCGAGTACTTACTCGAGTAACGTTGGTAGGCCGAGAGCAACTGGAAGTGATTTCCCTGATTACTCAAGTACTTACTCGAGTAACGTTGGTAGGCCGAGAGCAACTGGAAGTGATTTTACTGATTACTCGAGTACTTACTTGAGTAACGTTGGCAGGATTACATGGTCGAGAGCAACTCATTTCCTTGTGGCAGGTTACTGGAATATTGACTCGAGTAACTCTTCATTTCTTTTCATATTACTCGAGTCGTCCCTCGAGTGAAGTGAGTTACTTGAGGTTATGTGCTCTAGTTACTTCAAGTTTCTGTCTCATTACTCGAGTTCTTACTCGAGTAACCCTTTAGAAACTTTGCCAATGATGAAGTTTCTCAGCTTTCTCTCTTGGCCTTTCTTTCATTACTCCAGTGCTTACTTCAAGTGATGATTTGCTCTGTCATTACTTTGTTCAAACTTATTTGTTTATCAAATCTTTTTCACATCCATTCTTTGTTATCATCAAAACATTTGAGATCTAACAACCTTCCTTCTACTTTTTATGTCTTAAAGGGCCAGATCATGAAGCATATGTTGACATATGTCTATGTCTTCTCACCCAGGCAACAATTTCAAAGTGAAATAGATTCTCATCCTAGTGTTTGTTCGCATGACATATTTCAGATTTATGAAAGTCTTGGTTGATATTGTGCTTGTATCACATGATGTATGAACATTGGATTTATCCCTTATTTTATTATCAACCTCCCTTCATTTTGTCTCTTTGCAGCAAGATCGAGAGCACAAGA
The DNA here is from genome assembly GCA_963855925.1 of Inga laurina. Lineage (NCBI taxonomy): Eukaryota > Viridiplantae > Streptophyta > Magnoliopsida > Fabales > Fabaceae > Inga > Inga laurina. The sequence goes on along the minus strand of OY979702.1, from coordinate 27,737,153 downwards.
GGTACGTGTCTTCATCATGGCTTTTATTCAAATAATATATTGACTAAGCAATTGCCCCTTGTTCTCGTGGATAACATGCTCGTGTTCTTTTTGAGCTAAACTTGTATGTCATGAAATATGTTTGCTTCTTATTCTTCATGTGATTGTGGATTCATCGTTTTGTGCATAAGTTGATCTTGAGGTTATTTAAAACTTTGATCCAGATTTTTTGTGAAAATAACCAAAAAAAACGAAGAAGAAGACTCTTTTTATAAGAAAATAAAGGGATTTTTTTAAAAAAAATAAAAAAATTACAAACAAAAAAAAAAATCATTTTCTTAAATAAATTAAATAAAATTTTTCTAAAAAACACCAACCAAGTGACATGCCTTTCTACCCCCGAACTACGTGGGCTTTGATCCCTTTAAAGGGTATGTAGGCTCTAGGTTTTCATCCAAGGTTAAGTCCAAATTTGTTAAATAAATATACTTTTTCTTATTTTCTTATTCTAAATAATTTTTTTAAATAAGTATGTTTTTCCTTATTGTAAATAATTGTTTTTTTTCTTCTTTTGCTTTCATTTCATTTAATAAATAGTTTTTGTAGACTAGTTACCATTTTTAAAATGGTTTCCAAAATTATCCTTTCTCAAAATTTTGGTGGCGGCTCCATATTTTCCAAATTCCGGGTGCTACAAATGGGCTATCTAATTTGCCCAATGGTCTGCCCTTCGCATGCCCATTTATTTTTTAATGGGCATAGGAAGCCTGCTTATGCCTGTGATAAATGAGCTAGGCTAAACCCCTACGGGCTGAATGGCCTTGGACTGTAAGACCTCGTCTTACATAACACTTATCATTAATATTAATCAGAGGAGCAATGCGTGGTGTAGCTGGTACATAGTAATATAATAGATATACTAATAAAATGTACATGATTATTTTACCGGAATCCCCTACAGGGTGTGTGATTAGCAATTACAAACGCTAAAATAATAAAAATAGTGCTCATATTACTAACAGTCTTCTTTGATCAGTACCGGAACCATCAGTTGTTGGTAAGTACACTCTTTCCCCTTTGAGCTGCTTTTCTTTGTTGGAATAGTTTTAATTTGAAAAAGGGTGAGATTCAAACAAATTCTAATAGTAACAGACAATCGATTATAGAAAATACAATAGTAAATATGCCAAGTAGTACATACAGAATATTATAATAACACATAATTCAGTTCGGTCAGAAATGTTCAGAGTGAATCACTGTTGCAACCCCTACTTTTTCCGTACCTCAATTGGGTTTGAGACCATAGACTGGGCATATCGGTGTACCCGTAGGCACTATTTATCGGTGTACTCGTAGGCACTGTATTTCGGTGTACTCGAGTAGGCACTATAATTCGATCTGCCCATAAGCACTATGTTCGATATACCCGTAGGCACTGTGTATCATACATATTACAGAAGATGTCATACACAAAGCATATAAATATTAACATAATGTATGAAAGATAAAGTTACTACTTAAACCCTTGTTGAGACACAGACAGGTCCTTATATCAGATCGGGCTTGGGCTGGTAATCCAGTTCTAGAATTCAAAATTTATAATAAATGATTCATTACTCATTCAAATATTATTCTAAACACATTTTCTTGGTTATCTTAGCTTAAAATTACGAAATGACTAAAATACCCCTAAGGACCCGGTCAAGCCCCTTTGTACCTGGTCTAATTGTACTTTTTCATAAATTATGACCCGAGCTATTCCTACATAATTTTGTCCAAAGAATCTATTTTTAACCTTGGAATTACCAAATTCACTGTCAAAAGATGAAAATGCCATTGGCAGCCCCTAACTTAGGGTTTTAGGGGTATATTTGACATTTTCACATTCTAAAGCTTTTCACACTTCATCATCAACATAAACCCTACACAATTTTCCCTTTTAAACACAATGGAATCATCAAAAACTCTAAAATTCAGTCCAAACCAAGGTATTAAAACCCGGACCGGGTATTGAACCGGTCGGGGTACTGGGTTAAGGGTCAGTGGGTCAAACCGGGGCCAAACCGGAGCTAAACCGGGACCAAACCGGTGAGTAATTGAAAATTTTAGGCTTATAGTATGAAATTCTAAAGGAAAAAGTTAAAAAAATTTTTTTTTTAAATTGGGACCCGGACCGGACCGGTCTAGTGACCGGTTCGGCGGTTTCCGGTCCGGTCCGGGTCCGGGAACCATGGTCCAAACCCTTTTTGAACAGTGTCTGGATGCAATTCCAAAGAAAAGGGAAAAATGTGATTTCATGTTTTAACCCATGAAAGTCCTTGATTTTCACTCCTAATCACTTGTTTAACTTCTTAAACATTTATTTGACATGATTTGAAGAAATTTGGGCAACATAACCTCTTAGGTTTTCAATATCCCATATTTACAAAATCTTCAACCAAACCACAAATAATGACAAGATCTACAACAAAAACAAGACACTAAAGGAATTGATATTCTTGAAGTTACCTTTGATTCCTCAAGTTCTCTCTCTCTCTAGGCATCACTTTCTCTCTCTTCTCCCTTGTTATTTTGATTGGCTACACATGATTTTCATGAAGAACAAGAGCTTAGAGAAGATATTACACAAGATAGAAGGCATAATCACTTGGAAACACAAGCACTTACCTTTGATTTTGCCTTTTGTGCTTTCTTTTGCTCTAAGTTCTCAAAGCTCTCCTCTCTCTCTCTCTGTTGTGCTTGGCGTGAGAAATAAAGAAGGAAAGAGATGAAGATGTATTTAAAATATTTCTTCATCTTTTCTTAAAAATATATTAGTTTAATGGTTTCATGACACATGCTTTTATTTAATCTTATCCCTTCTTAATTGTGTCATAAACTCTCATTAGTTTTGGACCAATTTCCTTCCCTTCTTGTTAGCCAAAAATGACGCCATATAGGGTCCAAGTTAAACCAATTGGGTTTTCTCCAATTATCCCAACTAATTGCACAACATATATTACTTTATTGAAATTCCACATGTGCTCATAACTTAATCAATTCTTATTTAATCCTTTGGCTTGAGACAGTGACACTTGGCATAATTATTACCCAAGAAATATATTTTCCCTCTAATTTCCCTTTATGGACGAAATAGCAAGAAGAAAGGGAAATATTAATTGCTTATTGTATTTTTCATAATTCCCTTCTTTAATTAATTAAATCAAATACTTTTATTTTTTGACTTTTCCAACCATTTTACTTGGTCAATAATGCTCTAAAATTGCATACTCATTTCCAAATATATATTTTCCCTTTATTTTGTCTGTGGAACCAAAATTAATCTCAAGAAATGGGAAAATAATTTATTCCTTATTTTATTGGCAAATTACTATTTTGCCCTACATTCCTATATTTAATTTAGGCCTTCTTCTTCTTCTTCTTCTTCTTCTTCTTCTCCTCTTGGCCGAAATTCCTCTTTATTATTGGGCCCAATATTGTGTTCTTTATCCTCTACTTTGGGCTTGAATAATGGGCTTCAATAATTGGATATTTCCAAGACAATAACTTGGATTTTATGTCTTGTTTTAGCCCAATTTTCATGAAAATGGAAATATACTAGCTTCTTAAATTCCAAACACATTAATATTCACCCTTCCATTTCATTAAATGCCACAAATAATTACAACGCATATTGGTGAATAAAATTTGGGGTGTCACATAGGCTACCTATTAGTGCATCTTTTCTAAAACTGTATTTCTACCTTATCATTTTGTTGTTACTAATTTCTCAATATAAATTACTAAAAACAATAATAATTAATAAAGCACCACAATTGTAAATATAACTTGATTGGAAATTTGTCCTCTATGATTACCCATGTTATCAAAACTAGACGGGATGGCATGGTTCAACCACGACAATCGTCGTACTGATCATCTAACTGGTCCGGTTCAACTAGTTCAATTGGTTTAATATTTATTCTAATTTTTCCAATTTCAAAAATTCATATCTAAATCTACTTGTTTCCAAAAGTTACAAATTAGGACTCTATGGAAAGTTTGAAATGTTTACTTTCTAATGCAAAAAGAATCACTCAAAAATATTATCATTTGTTCCAAAATAATTATCAAATTTCAAAAAATATTATCATTTAATGTTACTTCCTCATCAACTCAACCCCGGGTTAGCTCCGGTTTGACTCTGATCTGACCCACTTATCCTTAACCTACTACCTAGACTGGTTCAGTGGCCATTCTGGATTTAATAACCTTGATAATTACATTATCTCTTATACTTAAATAAATATTATATATATATTACAATATATATTTTATATATTGGCAAAAAAATATTATATATTTATACTTAAATAAATATTATATATACGCACACATAAATGGGCAGGCATGGGCAGCCCGAGGTGTGCCCGTGGCCCGTGTAACCCCCTCCGTAATTATTATCTGAAATACGTGATTAAATTGAATTAGCAACCAACGGTATTCAAAACTCATTTAAAATCCCATCTTCTCGATAGGGTTTTCACAAATGCCTTTCAAAATCACTTTATACTGGTCTCATATTCACATTTTGAATACAATTACTAATCGCGGATAAATCACATTCATAATAATATCAGAGTACACAACATAATTCCTGGCAATCCCGGATTCATACCTTTGCTAAGGGTTCATATAGCATATTAGGCCACTACAATTGCCCATTTGAGGATTACACAATTACATCTCAAATACATATCCTATATTCATCCAAATATATACACATCCAAATAACCAAATAATCATTCACAGCATATACAGTCATCCCAATCAAATAGATAATCAACTACCAACTCTCATCTCGAAGGAGTCCTAGCCGCTCCCTCCACGAGCCACTTGCCCTGTCTAAATTGTTGGTAGGAGAGGGTGAGATTCGAAAGAATCTCAATAGGAAACAGATACCGTAATACATGCATGATAGATGTTGTGTGTATGACATGTTAGCTTTATCTAGATGCGTGCCCCATAATGACATTTCTGCATACTCAATGTTTCATGTAAGAAAACGATGGCCAAAGCAAGATAGAAACAGAGCTTCATTTATTCAGATATGCTCTACACAATCAAGTAAAGCAATCACATACATCACTACACAAGCAAAGATATCAAATACATGCAAGTAAGGTAAGTTCCCTACCTTATTCCTTGTACGCCTCGAAACGCGCTCCTCGATCTACGTGGGTTTTATATTCGATCCTACAATGTCAAATGTACTATTTATACACTTCCATAGTGTTTCTTGGGGTTATATGAGGCTATATTGAAAATTTACTAAAATGCCCAAGGGACCCGGCCAAGCCCCGTCGTACCCGGTTCGACTGTACTTTTCTTGAAATTTTGACATGGGCTATTCTAACATATTTCCGCCCAAGGAATCCATTTCCAAACTCAGAATTATCAAATTCAATGTCAATTACAAAATTACCCTTGGCAGCCCCACTTTAAGGGTTTCAGGGGCGTTTTCGTAATTATGCTTTTTCGGCCTTTTTCGAAAAAGTGGCCAACTGTAACCCCACCTAATTTTCGTTCCTGAACTCAATGGAATCATCAAATCATTGAAAATCCATCTCTAACCCCTCCAAACTAGCCTTGGCCGAAATTCTCAATTCCCCGGGAAAATTGGGGTTTTTCGGTTTCGGCTCCGTAAACGCATTCCTTTTCACTCCTAATCACTTTATTGACTATTCCATTTGGTTACAACTACCATTTAGTACCAATTTGGGCAGCATAACAGCCCCACACACCCATTTTCCATTTTTGAAACCAATGACAATCTGGCAAAATTTCACCAATTAAATTGTCCACACCAGCCAGAATAGTCAATACACAAGAGTTTGGAAGTTACCTCAAGCACCCACTAGCTTTTCTCAAGAGTGGCTGAAACCCTAGCCCTACTTACCCATGAAAATTGAGCTTCCAACACCTTAAAGAACATGAAAGAGAAGCTTAGGAGCAAGGTAGTACTCGTTAAGAGCTAGATCGTCGGAGAAATCGGCTTACCTTGTGAGAATTTTCCTCTTTCTCTCTCTAAGAGCTCTCAACACACTCTCTCTCCTTGTCAGCTGAAATTCACGACAAAAATGGGAAGAAGAAGAAGATGGGAAATATTTTAATTCCATGGTGATGTCATCTTTTATTTTGATGATGTCACAATTCCCATTTTCGGATTTTCTGCCCAAACTTTGAAAAATCATAACTAATTATAGAAAAATCGAAATGAGGTGATTCCAAAGCCAAATGAAAGGTATTTAAGTTCTCTTTATAGAAAAGATATGGGTCATTACCTAAAATCACCACAAAATTCAGAATTACATAAAACTCATCACTGCCCCAAAACAGAGTTTAGTTTCCATCCCAAACTTTGGACAGTCATATCTCTTAGCTCACAAAACGAAATGACACAATCGATATGTCCATTTTGAAGCTTGGGATGTGAACTTTAATACCAGAAAGTTTCATAATTTTGATAACATCATCTGGCCATTCAAAACGCCAACACCAATAAACTGCCCAGAATAAAGTTTCAAAGGACAACATTTCCAGTTTTACAACCAATGTGTCCAATCCAATTCAAACCGATTCCAATGATTCAATACCACAACATGACACCATTTTCAACACAAAACACAACCCAATTCTACCAATTACATTCCACACGAAAATACCACAAAATCAGGGCAAAATTCACAAATCACAATACTTCACCAAAAGTCACAAAACTTAGATCAAAAGGCATCAAATTCTCACCTCTTCCTCTTCCCCTAGCTAATTCTTTGATTCCTCCACTTTCCAAATTCTTCATGCTCTCAAACACCTTCTTTCAAAAATCTAAAACCTTAGAAAAGAAGCTCTCATCACAATGAACAACTTTATAGAAGGGTATTTGAGCATTAGAGGACACAAAGCCAACCAAAAACTCACCTTTGCATTTCTTTTTCTTCCCTTGCCTTGGATGACCATGGGAGTTTTGGGGGAGAGAGAAAGAGATCAGATTTTGAGCCAAAAATGACTTCTTAGCTGACCTAAAGAAGAGAGGAGAGAGGGAAGAGTGCTTTGACACTTTGACCACATCAAGGGTTCACATTGTGCCAAGTGTCACAACCTTGTTCCATCTTCCATTGGCTCACATACACACACATAAACTTGATTACACTCTTTGATCTCTTGCAGAAATGAATCTCAACCGTTGATCTTGAAGTTACCCATGAGCTTCGTCTTCTGTAATTGACCAATTGGTTGGTAACTTTACCATTTTGCCCCTGATTATGGCAATTCTTTCTGAGTCACCACCAAACACATTTTCTCATTCATTTACACCATACATATGCCCTCCCCCTTATTTTAAGTCAATTTAGAGGTTAATCCATAATTGAACTTAAATTCAGGGTTTTAGCGCTGCTCATAACACATACAAGTCACATTTACATCTCAAATCACATCGGATTCTCCAAAAGGCTTATTTATCACTAATCAAATACATTTTTGTCTAAGGAATCCATTTCTAGACCCAGAATTACCAAATTCACTGCCAAAAAGATAATAATGCCCCTGGCAGCTCCTAATTTAGTGTTTCAAGGGCATTTTAGTCATTGTGCTTTTTAGGGCTTTTATGGAAAAGTGTACAATTGTAAACCCATCTAATTTTTCCTCCTTAGCATAATGGAATCATCAGAAACATCAAAAATCCAAATCTAACCCTTTGAACTAGAGCTGGCCGAATCCCTGGATTCTCCAAAAAAATTGGGGTTTTCTAATTCCGACTCCGCAGACTTGCTCCTTTGTACTTCTAATCACTTTATTAAATATTTAATTAAATTATAACCACTATTTACACCCAATTTTGGCAGCATAACATTTAGGGTTCAACATGTCCCAAACTTTACAAGCACAACAATTCAATCACAATTTCACCGATTAAATTAACCATAACAGCAATATCAACAACAAATTGAAGATTCGAAAGTCACCTTTGGCTCCTTCTTGTTGTTCGCTTATTGGCAGAACCCTAGCCCCATTCTAACTCTAAAATGTTGCTTCAAACAACCTTGAATCACATAGAGGAGAAGCTTAGAAGAAGGATTACACAGGTTAGGAGCTAAATCATCGAAGGAATCGACTTACCTTACAATTTCTTGCTCCATCTATAATAGAACTCTCACAAGTTCTCTCTCTCTCTCTCTCTCTCTCTCATTCTATAGGGGCTAACGTTAAATAAAGGAAAGGGATGAAAGGAAATGGCCTTATAAAAATATCTTTCTTTTCTCTAATTTTCCATAATTTCCAAAATTCCAAATTGTTGACTTTTATGTACAAAGTGCTATCTACATGTAACTTGTGGCATAAGCCCAATTAGAATGTAACTATTATTTCCCTTCCTTGATCCATTAAAATAATGCCCTAAGGGTCCTTCAATCATCCCAAATGGATTTTCCCATTTCTCTCATAATTTCAAAATTGCCATAACATTATTTTCTTCAGTTTCGGATTATTTGGAAATTCTGGCAAATATTCTACCCAAATTTTGAAAATCATAACTAAATTTGTACACATTGTATTGGAGTGATTATAAAGGCTATAAAACCCTTATTGAGTCCAGTTCAAGGAAAAATATAGCCTTTTTACCAATTGTATGCACAAAATTCCCAGAATTAAATTGTTTGAATGTTGTTCTAGAAAATCAACAGTTTTTCTTGGCTAAATTCAAAACTCCATAACGTTTTAGATACAGCTCCACACATTACCTATTGCCTACCAAATTAAAGCTTAGGACGTCTACTTCCTCCCTGTAAAATTTAAAAATTTGTTGTTACCGTCTGGTTATCTAAAACCACATGACAACCTCATTGGCAGTACTGTTCACATTCTCCAAAATTCACCATTTTATTTCATTTACTATTTCCAATAAGTATAATACATTTTGGTGAATAAAATTTGGGGTGTTACAATTCTCCCCCACTTAAATAAATTTCATCCCCTAAATTTTCTACACTTATACAGCTATAAATTCCAAGTAACATTTTCACATATTCAGTTCTTTTTTATTACATCAATACTTCAAATCCTGGTGGTCACAGTACAACACTATAGTCGAACCATTAAGGTACGTCTCCAGATTTTTAGTACCAGTACAATTGCTGCTACCTCAAGATTATGTGTGGGATAATAATTAAATTTCGGTGAGGCTTCCCTCTCAATTGCATACTCAGTTGCATAAGCTAATACATGGCCATGCTACATTAAAATACTTCCCAATCCTGCCTACTGGCATCAAAAAGGACAACAAAGGTTCACAATGGATATACGATTATCAATATCAATACTGATGTTGATTTTCATCTTAGGTAAGTAAAGCCCTTCTCCCAGTTACAATCCCATAGATAATGTTAAGCTTTTAAAACCATTCAGTGGAAATTCAGTACACATCTTTTCTATTATCCAGCAAGACCCAGAAAATTGCATATTGCAGAAATATTCTTTAGCCTTTTTCAGTTTAATACTGCTTCCACCTTGCAAGGATCCACTAAGACTCCTTGCTGTGAGACTATATGGCTCAGAAATCTTACTTCTGAAAGCCAAATCCCACATTTGCTAAATTTAAGTGCAGTAAGTACAGTTCAGTCAGAAACGTTTAGAACAAACCACTGTTGCAACCCCTATTCATTCCGTACCTTAGTTGGATTCCACTTGACCTTCGCAGTAACATATAATTGTTCATAGAAAATACGATAATGTATATGCCTTGCACCATATAATGCAATATGATACTAACACATAGCTCAGTTCAGTCATAAATGTGTTCAAAGCCAACAACTGTTGCAATTCCTACACATTCCGTACCTTTGTCTTTGACTGGGCATATCAATGTACCCATAGGCACTATTCATTAGAATACTCAAAGGCACTGCTCGTAGGTATTATTCATCAGCGTACCCGAAGGCACTAGCCAATGCATTATTCTTCAGTGTACCTGAAGGTACTGCCCATATGCATTATTCATTAGTGTATGTAAAGGCACTGTGTATCATATATATTAATGAAGATGGCATATACAAAGCATATAAACATTCACATAGTGTATGAAGGATAAAGTTACTACATTGGCCTTTCCTGGATAACATTGGATTTTAAATCTTCCCTTAGTCTATGTTCTACTGCATCTCTTGCAACTCATTACTATGATCCTTGATCATTGGTCCTTGTTTGATATTCTGCTAATATACCGAAGATTTACTATATTGTGTCAGGTTCTAGCTTCTTGATCGGGCCCAGCATCTATACCTCTTAGCCTTACCATCTTTGTGTTTCACTATATGAAACAAGAAAGAGGTAAATTCCATATAAACAGAAGGGTATATTTGTCATTTCATAAAGTTTTGGGTACACAGGTACCCCAAAAACAACATATCATAGATGTTTACAGTAGTTAGGGAAAGCCTATAATGACATACAACCACTGAACTACTGTACAACATGTTCTGACTCCTTTTTTATGACATAGCATAAGATGTGCAACAACTTCCCAGGGGGTCACCCATCATGGCATTGCTCTTGGCTGAGTATGCTTAACTTTCGTGCACCCATGTCAAAGTGCAAATACTGGCTCTATCTGCTCCTGACCACCGATACCCTAAGGCTACCATTGTCTCAAAATCATGCCAGCTACCTTAGGCTAACTAAATATTGTGTCTGTACCCTACTCCTGGCCTTACCCACTTCCTTATATTTCACAATATCCTTGAACAACCTCAGTCCGATATTGCACTACTTGCTGCCTTTCATTATTCCGCTATTCCTCATGGCTAGTTCACAGACTGGGAGGATTCACTCCTTTGATACCCCTATCCGTACATATGTCCAGTTATTATATAATTAAGACCATATTAGTATACTATCCTATTACCAGAACCACTTGCTCTTGCAGAACCGCTTGTGCTCTGATACAAAAATGTAACACCCTTATTTTATTTTCACCGTTTAAAGAGTATTTAAGGAAAATAATACGCAGTTCAGCAGGCAACACAATAATAGCATTAATATACTGATAAAAAGTACTTGATTATGGAAATTCCCTATTGGGATTGTACATGACAATTACAATCAATGTCACCGCACAGGGCTACTAGGGTATCGAAACCCGCTACAATGAAATAGAGACATCTTCCCATCTTTATTCCACCACTGCATTCCTCCCACAGGGTTCTCTTCTATGCTTTCAGCACACCTCTTGTTTTCACTTGTCTAAATTGTTGGTAGGGGAGGGTGAGATTCGAGAGAATCTCTGTAGGAAATAGATACCATAATGCATGCATGGTAGATGCTATGTGTATGATATGTTTAGCTTTAACTAGATGTATGCCCCATAATGACATTTCTGTATGCTCCATGTTTCATGCAACAAAACTATGACCATAGTAAAATCAGAAAGAGGTTTATTATTCATATATGCTCTACACAATCAAGTAAAGCAATCACATACATCACAACACAAGCAGAGATATCAAGTACATGCAAATAAGGTAAGTCCCCTACCTGAACTCCTTTTATCCTTAAATTAGCTCCTCGAACTTTGTGCCTTGGTAAGCATGTCAATCCCTCGGGCTCTTAACTCTATCCTAAAAGTCAAATGTACAAGAATTAGGTTAAAACCCATTCATGTACTATTTTAGGCACTCCATAGTGTTTTTAGCTTTTATATGAGTCTATTGTGAAAACTTACCAAAATGCCCCTGGGACCCGGCCCGGCCCCGCTATACCCTATCTAATCGTACTTTTTCTTAAGTTTTGACCTTGGCTAATTTTGACATATTTCTACCAAATGAATCTATTTCAGAACTTGGAATTACCAAATTCACTTCCAAAAGACAAGAATGCCCTTGGCAACTACTAGTTTAGGGTTTCAAGGGCATTTTGGTCATTATGCTTTGTAGGGCTTTTAAGAAAAAGTGTTCAATTTTAACCTTACCTAATTTTTGCTCCTGAGAATAATGAAATCATCAAAATATCAAAAATCTAACTCTAACCCCTTGAACTAGAGCTGGTTGTATCCTAGGATTCTCCAGGAAAAATTAGGGTTTTCCAATTCTAACTCTGTAGAATTGCTTCTTTATACTCCTAATCACTTTATTAATTATTTAATTACCTTATAACCACCATTTAGACCCAATTTTGGTAGCATAATGTTTAGGGTTCAACATTTCCCAAATATTACAATCACAGCAATTCAGTCATAATTTCTCTGATTAAATTAACCACATTAGCAATATCAATAAGAAATTGAAGCTTGGGAAGTCACCTTTGGCTCGTTCTTGGGTTTCCCTTGTTGGTCGAACCCTAGCCCCTTTCAAACTCTAAAATGTTTCTTCAAACAACCTTGAATCATAAAGGAGAAGATTAGGAAAAGGATTACATAGGTTAGGAGCTAAATCATTGAAGGAATCGACTTACCTTGCAATTTCTTGCTCATTCTCTCACTAGAACTCTCACAAGCTCTCTCTATGTCTCTCTCTCTCTTGTTCTATGGGGGTTGACTTAAATGAAGGAATGGTATGAAGGGAAATGGCTTTATAAAAATATCATTCTTTTCTCTAATTTTCTATAATTTCCAAAATTCCAAATTGTTGACTTTTGTGTACAAAGCTCTATCGACATGTAACTTGTGTCATAAGCCCAATTAGAATGTAACTATTATTTCCCTTCGTTGATCCATGAAAATGATGACCTAGGGGTTTTTCAATCAGCCCTAATGGCTTTTCCCATTTCTCTCATAATTTCAAAATTGCCATCACATTATTTTCTTTATTGTCGGATTATTTGGAAATTATTGCAAATTTTCTGCCCAAACTTTGAAAAATCATAACTAAATTTGTAGACATTGTATTAGAGTGATTCTAAAGACTATAGAACCCTTATTGAGTCTAGTTTTGAGGAAAAATATAGTATTTTACCAATTGGAAGCACAACATTCCCATAATTAAATTGGTTGAATATTGCTCCAGAAAATCAACAGTTTTTTTGGGCTAAATTCAAAAATCTGTAAATGTTTACATACAACTCTATACATTACACATTACCTATCAAATTAAAGCTTAGGATGTCTACTTCCTCCCTGTAAAAGTTTATAGTTTTTTGTCATCGTTTGGTCATCAAAACCACATGACAACCTTATTGCCTCACAAAAAATCTCGTAGGCAGCATTGTCCTAGAACTTTAACCTTTATGATAGACTATTGGCATGTCAATCTTAAAGAAACAAATACTTCCTTAAGTAGTTTATATTACTTGGTTATAAGATTTATTCTTTTATGATTTAATATTTTTTTTATATTATCTTTTTAAAATATAGACTATACATCTTGATTTCCCCCTTAAAAAATGAGTTAAGTTTTGCTCAAATTATTACTTTGTAGCTTCATTCATTGCCTATAATAAATTCTTATGTACAGGTACCTATAAGGATTGTTTTGTTTCCCTAAAAAAATATAAGTCTACTACATGTGGCTACCAAAAATAGTCTTCATTTGTGACAGTATGAGCATATATGTGCAAGGTGTTGAAATTTTCATCCATATTTAACTTTATTTCTTTGTAATTTAAATTTGATAATATTTTTTGCTTAAACTAAGAATTTATTTTTTTAAATTTTTTTTAAAAAGACATAGAAAAAAGGGGAAATGACACACATACCCAAAGCTAGAGAAAAAATCACAACCAGGTCTCTTGAAATCATCAAATTATAGTGAAGTCGTAAACAAATTAAGAAACTCTACGACACTTTCAAAGCCACTGTTTAGAGGATCCTAGCCCCTCGAATTGTCTCAGCTTTCAAAGAGAAAGGAGTTCTCAGTGTCACGTAGTTCGTGGAAGCAAGCGATAATCTTGCCGCAAAATGCCCCACTTGGTCTTGGTAATTTAGTGGAAATACCCATTTATTATCTTGAAAAGTTATAATATTGGTCCATTATTCTTGTTTGTGATTTGTAGGAGGGTTCAGGTTGATGGTTTGTTTAGGCAAGCATGTATATCCTTAGAAAAGAGTTCTTATCAAGAGTAGATATTGTTGGAAATTGTGCCATAAGGGCCAATCATTGTACTTTGAACATTATTATTTTAATGAAATTTCTCCATTCTATTATCATATTATTTGCATGTTAACTGTGATAATTGATGAAACAAGATCAGTATGACTTTGATAAGACATGGAGATACAAATCAAAGTCTTAGGCACTTGTAAGTGTACAAGGTGCTGGACCGACCCACTATGAGAAAGCTACATGGATCAAGTCATAAGCTTTTCTCATGTATAACCACGTCACAATGCCCTTAGACCTGAGGTCATTATGGATTCCTACATGAGAGTTGCTAAGCTTTGAACTAGTCAAAAGTCACTTTTGACCGGGTGATGATAAAGGCTACGATCAGGCTTGGTGGTTTTTCATGCAGAGGAATATGAATGATCAAGATGGAATTTGTCCCTCACATTAGTAGAGAAATATTACTGGGCCCCTCGATGAGTGAGTCTGAGAAATGTATGGGCATACTATGATGAAAGGAGTTTCTATATCTGTTATCAGGCTACTCAGGAATCAAGAAAGTAATGGTTAGGAACAAGAGGATGACATTATCCATGCCTTATCTTTGATCGATATATTGTGTGACAAAAGGGACGTGACATGGTTGTATGACAAGTTGCATCATAATAACGATCCTCATATGCATTTGGTAGTCGTAATGTCTTGCTAGAGGTCACTTGCGGCTTTTGGGTTAGTATAGTTATTGGCCCACTGCCAACTTCATATGGGCCTAGAGGGTCGCACACAAGAATGGCCCAACACGAGATAATGTTTAATTTAGGGTGGATGAATTATATATATATATATAATATAAAATTCATTAATAATATTATATAGATATATATATTTTCAAAATATATATCTTATATATATATGTATATATATATTATATGATATTATTATATTGTGTTACTTTTAAATTTAATTTATCAAGCTATATTAAATTTAATAACTAACATGATAGAGATATAGTATCTCAGATTTAATTTATGAAAATAAATTAAATCTAATGGCTCTTTATTTGGATTAAATAAATAGGTTAAATTAAAATTGTTGCACAGATTTAATTTAAACTGAATTTATTTAATTAGCTCATCAAGATAATTAATTGTTAATTAATTTTGAAATTAATGATGATTAATTTTGAAATTTGAAAATAGCCCTCATAGGTTATAAACTTGATAGAGCAGATATATTCATATGCACATGGGAATTAAGAGCCGTAAGTGAAACCCTAGGAGACATTAGAGGTGCTAGCACACAGTCTTGGTTATAGAGCATTCGTGTGGATACCGGTAGAGGGAGCGGACCTGACGTGTTGGCTTCTAGAGATCGTGAAAACTCTTATCATCAAAAGGTATGAATCCTTCCAACTTGGTTTAAACACCGTTGATAGATCCTCGATTAGGATTGATGAAAATTTTAAAATTCTTCCACTATGCCTACAGATTCCAACAGTGGGATCAGAGACAGATCAATTGTTCGTTTAAATTGAGTTTATGATTCTTATACATGTGATATATATGGGATGTGTATGTATGTTTATAAGAAACACTCGAATATGCATGTGATTTGGTTAATACGAAATGAAATTATTTAGAAAGATGTGATCTTGTAATTCCGTTGATTTTCATTTTCGTTTAAATTGAATCTTGAAATTGTTTCGTTTTCAGTTTTGAGACATGTATGTGATTTTCGTTTTGAACAAGCATGAAATTGGGTAGGGTAGCTGAGATCGTATTTGGCGGCAATCAAATCGGGTATAGGTTCAGATATCTATTCAGGAAATAGGGATCCGATTTATGGGGAAGACAATTTGGATCAGAAGTATTCTGGGCCATTGTTGTTTTTGTTTTGAAAAATTGGGTCCGAAATTTAAAAATTTAAAATTTTCAAATATTTCTTTTAAAAGGAATGTGCCTTTTTCAAAAGCTTCAAGGGCGCTGCAGTGACCACCTCTGCGTAGCGTAATATAATCTGATAACGACATTTATTGCTTTTCATATTGTATGAATTCTTGTTGTGGTTTATTATTTATACTTGATTAGGTATGGTGAACAACATGGCTTTAGAATTTTACAAAGGGTTGAAAAGTTTAAATACAGCCTGTGTGCCATGCCTTTCTCTAAATACTCTCGATGTACATTTTCTTCTCATAATCATATGATGATTAAATCCCATAAAGATCTAAGAGTTACATGTGATGTAATTGGTAAATAGGTTACCTACCTAAATAACTTGAATTTAAGCGTCTTGCCAAAGCGGACTTAAGTTTACGCCAAATATGGATCTTAGCCCACTAATTATTATATTGAGCGTTGTTAATTTAGTGGGAGATTACTAACTAACTTTGCATATTTTAATTATAGAATCATATCGACTAGTAATACTGCTACACTTCTGTTGCGATCGGTCCTTGAGAAGGACAAACTCAATAAGACAAACTTTCTTGACTGGTTCAGGAGCTTGAGAATTGTTCTCAAGCAAGAAAGAAAGGCTTATGTCCTCGATCAACCCATTCCTGAGGAGCCTGCAGCCAATGCTCCAAGAGCTCAGAGAGATGCTTACACAAAGCATAAGGATGACTCTGTGGATGTAGGTTGCCTGATGCTTGCCACTATGGTTCCAGAGCTCCAAAGAGATCTGGAACTCATGGAGGCTCATAAGATGATTGTATATCTCAAGGAAATGTTCCAGCAATAGGCAAGGAAAGAAAGGTATGAGACCACAAAGGCCTTACATTCCTGTAAAATAGCTGAAGGTGCATCAGTTAGTACTCATGTGTTAAAGATGAAAGGCTATATTGATCACCTTGAGAGGCTTGGATTTCCCATGAGCTAGGAGTTAGCTACGGATTTGATCCTCAACTCACTCCCAGAGAGTTATGACTAGTTTGTTATGAACTACAACATGAAAAACATGGAGAAATCAATTTCTGAGCTGCATGGGATGCTCAAAACTGCTGAGCAAAGCATTAAGAAAAAGCCTAGCACAGTTTTGATGATTCAGAAAGGAAAGGGTATGAAAAGGAAAGGGAAGGGCAAATGGAAGAGTAATGGCTCAGGTGGTAAGACCAAAGAGTTAAACAAGCCTGAAACCAAGCCTGCACCCAAGAAGGCAAAGCCTCCAAAGGAAGGAGTCTGCTACTTCTGCAATGAACCCGATCATTGGAAGAGGAATTACAAACTCTACCTGGAAGATCTGAAAAAGAACAAGAAGGATAGTGATGCTATCACTTCAGGTATTTATGTTATAGACATTCATTTTTCTACTTCCTCTACATGGGTATTAGATACTGCATGTGGTTCTTACATTTGTACAAATGTGCAGGGTCTAAAGGACAGTAGAAAGCTGAAGAAGGGCGAGGTGGACCTACGAGTTGGAAACAGAGCAAGAGTTACTGCTTTAGCCGTAGGCACTTATGAATTAGTTCTGCCCAGTGGGCTTTTGTTAGTTTTGAACAATTGCTATTATGTTCCTGCTTTGAGTAGTAACATTGTTTCTCTTTCTTATTTGGATAAGGAAGGTTATACTTCCATTACTAGGAATGGTAAATGTTTTATTTATCATAATGACATTTTCTATGCTGATGGTGATTTGCATGTTGGTCATTATATATTAAATTTGGAACATCCTAATAATGGGAATATCTATAACGTAACTACTAAGAGGATAAAATCAAATGATTTGAATCTGACCTACCTATGACATTGTCGTCTAGGCCACATAAATGAGAAACGCATTTCTAAACTCCATCAAGATGGATTTCTAAACTTATTTGATTTTGAATCATATGATACATGCAAATCTTGCTTATTAGGAAAGATGACTAAGGCACCTTTTACTGGGCACAGTGAGAGGGCTACTGATTATTGGGCCTCATACATACAGATGTATGTGGACCATTAAATATAGCTTCCAGAGGAGGTTATGTCTACTTCATTATATTTATAGATGACTTTAGTAGATATGGCTATATCTATCTAATGAAACATAAATCTGAATCTTTTGAAATGTTCAAAATATTCAAAAATAAAGTACAAAACCAACTTGGTAAAACAATTAAAGCACTTCGATCTGATCGAGGTGGTGAATATTTGAGCTAAGAATTCATTGACCATCTTAGGAGTTGTGGGATAATCTCACAATTGACTCCTCCAGGAACACCACAATGGAATGGCGTTTCTGAACGGAGGAATCAAACACTATTAGATATGGTTCGATCTATGATAAGTCAAACATATCTTCCACCGTCCTTTTAGTGACATGCCCTAGAGATAGCTGCATTCACACTAAATCGTGTTCCATCTAAGGCAATTGAAAAGACACCATATGAGATATGGACTGGAAAGAAACCAAGTTTATCTTTTCTCAAGATCTGGGGATGTGAGGTATATGTTAAGCAACAAGCCTTTGATAAATTAGCGCCCAGATCCATAAAGTGCCTTTTCATGGGGTATCCTAAAGAAACGAAAGGATACTATGTCTACAATCCCACCGATAACAAAGTGTTTGTTATTCGAAATGGCAAGTTTCTAGAAAGAGAGTTTGTCTCTAAACCAACCAGTGGGAGCGACGTACATCTTGAAGAAATTCGAGAGCCACAAGATGGTACAGAACCACAGATGGAAATTAGAGAAGACTCACAACAAGTTGTTGAGCCTCCTCAAGTAACACAAAGTCCATGAAGATTTGATAGGATACGGCATCAGCCTTAAAGATATGGATTTCTGATTACTGAAGGCCGTGATGTGTTGCTCATTGAGCAAAATGAGCCCACCACCTATCGAGAAGCCACAGTGGGACCAAACTCTGAGAAATGGCTAAATGCCATGAAGTCTAAAATACAATCCATGTACGACAATCAGGTATGGACCTTAGTCGATCCACCTGAAGGTGTAAAAACCATTGGGTGCAAATGGGTTTTCAAGGAGAAAACTAACATGGATGGCAATGTAAATGTCTTCAAGGCACGACTGGTTGCAAAAGGATTCACTCAAACTCACGGTGTAGACTCTGATGAAACCTTTTCCCCAATTGCAATGGCCAAATCAATCAGAATCCTTCTTGCCATTGCAGCATATTATGATTATGAAATATGGCAGATGGATGTGAAAACAGCCTTCCTTAATGGAAAGTTGCTTGAGGATGTGTACATGACATAACTTGAAGGTTTTGTGCGTCCAAAGGACTCTGGTAAAATTTGCAAGCTTCAAAGATCCATTTATGGATTGAAGCAAGCATCTCGGAGCTGGAATCATCGTTTTGATAAAGTAGTCAAAGAGTTTGGATTCATTCAAAACATCGATAAACCTTGTGTTTACAAGAAGGTTAGTGGGAGCATAGTTGTATTTCTAGTGCTTTATGTAGATGACATCCTACTCATTGGGAATGATATTCCTACCTTGCAGAGTGTCAAGTCTTGGTTAGGAAAGTTTTTTTTAATGAAAGACTTAGGTGAAGCCACCTATATCCTAAGGATTAGGATCTATAGGGATAGATCCAAAAGACTAATAGACCTAAGTCAGAGCACATACATAGACAAGATACTGTATAGGTTCAGTATGCATGATTCAAAAAGGGGTTACATGCCCATGTCTCACAGCATCCATCTTAGCAAGGATCTGTGTCCTAGTACACCTGATCAGCGAGATCGCATGAGTAAGGTTCCATATGCCTTGGCCATTGGATCCATCATGTATGTAATGTTATGTACTCGACCGGATGTCTCATTTGCCTTAAGTATGACCAGCAGATACCAACAAGATCCTGGTGAGGGTCATTGGACTGGCGTCAAGAATATCCTAAAGTACTTAAGAAGGACTAAGGACTTATTTTTTGTCTATGATGGATTGGATAATGAGCTCTGCGTAATCGGTTATACAGATGCAAGTTTCCAAACTGACCAAGACGACCTTAAATCATAATCTGGATATGTATTCCTCCTGAATGGTGGAGCAGTAAGCTGGAAGAGCTCCAACCAGAGAACTATAGCAGATTCTACAACAGAAGCTGAGTATATAGCAGCATCAGATGCAGCTAAAGAAGCCATTTGGATCAAAAAGTTCATTACTAAACTAGGGGTGGTGCCTACCATCTCAAATCCAATAGATTTATTCTGTGACAATAGCGGTGCTATTGCACAGGCTAAGGAGCCTAGGTCACATCAAAGACCAAGCATATACTCAAGCGATTTCATGTTATTAGAGAAATCAATGATAGAGGTGATATAAAGATATGCAAAGTAGCAGGAGAAGATAATGTTTCTGATCCTCTTATGAAGCCACTTGCATAGGCAAAGCATGAGCGTCATGTTAGGGCAATGGGAATTAGGCAAATTAATGATTACACCTAGGGCAAGTAGGAGGATGTTGTAAATTGTTCCCTAAGGGCCAATCATTATACTTTGAACATTATTATTTTAATGAAATTTCTCCATTATGTTATCATATTATTTGCATGTTAACTATGATAATTGTATCCTTTTATAATTCATAAAGATTGTCCTAAAATGTCCCTGGTCGGTCTTCTATGCTGGAGCAGAGATGAAACAAGATCAGTATGACTTTGATAAGACATGGAGATACAAATCAAAGTCTTAGGTACTTGTAAGTGTACAAGGTGCTGGACCGACCCACTATGAGAAAGCTATATGGATCAAGTCATAAGCTTTTCTCATGTATAACCAAGTCACAATGCCCTTAGAACTGAAGTCATCATGGATTCCTACATGAGAGTTGCTAAGCTTTGAACTTGTCAAAAGTCACTTTTGACTAGGTGATGATCAAGGCTACGGTCCAGAGGAATATGAATGATAAAGACACTTTGGGCTAGGTGGTTTTTCATGTAGAGGAATATGAATGATCAAGATAGAATTTGTCTCTCACATTAGTAGAGAGATATTACTAGGCCCCTCGATGAGTGAGTCTGAGAAATGTATGGCCATACTATGATGAAAGGAGTTTCTGTCTCTATTATCAGGCTACTCAGGAATCGAGAAAGTAATGGTCAGGAACAAGAGGAAGACATTATCCATGCCTTATCCTTGATCGATATATCGTGTGCAAAAGGGACGTGACATGGTTGTATGACAAGTTGCATCGTGATAACGATCCTCATATGAATTGGGTAGTCGTAATGTCTTGCTAGAGGCCGCTTGCGGCTTTTGGGTTAGTATAGTTATTGGCCCACTACCAACTTCATATGGGCCTAGAGGGTCGCACACAAGAATGGCCCAACACGAGATAATGTTTAATTTAGGGTGGACGAATTTTATATTTATATATATACACAATATAAAATTCATTAATAATATTATATAGATATATATATTTTCAAAATATATATCTTATATATATATGTATATATATTATATGATATTATTATATTGTGTTAGTTTTAAATTTAATTTATTAAGATATATTAAAGTTAATAACTAACATGATAGAGATATAGTATCTCAGATTTAATTTATGAAGATAAATTAAATCTAATGGCTCTTTATTTGGATTAAATAAATAGGTTAAATTAAAACTATTGGACAGATTTAATTTAAACTGAATTTATTTAATTAGCTTATCAAGATAATTAATTGTTAATTAATTTTGAAATTAATGATGATTAATTTTGAAATTTGAAAATAGCCCTCATAGGTTATAAACTTGATAGAGCAGATATATTGATATGCACATGAGAATTGAGAGCCACAAGTGAAACCCTAGGAGACATTAGAGGCGCTAGCACGCAATCTTGGTTGGAGAGCATTCGTGTGGATACCGGTAGAAGGAGCGGACCTGATGTGTTGGCTCCTAGAGATCGTGAAAACTCTGAATCATCAAAAGGTATGAATCCTTCCAATTTGGTTTAAATGTCGTTGATAGATCCTCGATTAGGATCGGTGAAAATTTTAAAATTCTTCCGCTGCGCCTACCGATTGTAACACTAATAATATGTACCTGCCCGAAAAATGCCATGTGTACTCACACACTAGGATATTCTATCTGACTAATTAGTCACATGTGTCTATGTCTTCGAGAATGCGCCACATGTAATATCCCAAAATGAACTCAAAGGCTAAATGAACTGAATAAATAGTGAAACTAATGATAGAATTGACCTTAGAAATTTTACAATGACTTTAGTCCTGATTAGCTAGTGGAAATTACCTAGTTTTTCTGCCTGAAGTCAGAAATGACCAAAAACCTAATTTGAACACAAGAAGAAGAGAAAGCGGTGCCATTGAGGTGAAAACTAAGAGAAATAAAAGACCTAATGGCACACTAATTAATTTTGCCATCATCAAGGGTAAAAACAGTCAATTGCCACTTGATCTTAAGGTTAAAATTGGAAGACTAAATAAAGGGCCAAGATTTTCTCTTTAAAAGTAAGAAGTCATTATGAGATCAAAAAGCAAACTAACCCTCCTTATACAAGGGTTAATTTTCAGTCAATAAGGGGCAAAGAAGGAAGAAGTTTGGTCAAAGTGTCAACACATTCTAATAAGACCAAGGTCAAATATGATCAGATGCACATGACAACAATTTCTTCTCTCTTTTGGGTGTTAATTTTTGGCCAAGACAATCAAAAAGGGAAGGAAGAGAATTTACATGAAACCATAAGCATTGGTTAGTCAAAAAGCAAAGAAAGAAGAAGAGAAGAAAAGTCAACCAAACTTGTGATTGGAATTCAACTTGATATGTTGACCAACAAGTAACCTTATAAGAGCATGAAGGTCAACATTTCCTCCTTCATTTGGAGGAAATATTTTAGTCAAATAAAGGAAAGAGAAAATTCTAATCAAAGTCAATTAACCACACATGGTTAATTAAGCTTGAGGTTGGGCAATCTTGGCCATATATTATTATTTATTGTTCTCTTTCTTTTTGGGTCAATTTTTAGCCAAGTAATAAGAGATAAGGGAAGGGAATTTCATAACATATTCTTCTCTCTTTCACTTGCCTCAAATTAAGCCAACAAGCAAAGGAAAGAGGAAAAAGAAGACACAAGCAAGGTAAGCACTTGTTTGATTTTAACCTTCCAAACTACTTTTATGGCTCAATACTCTTCATAAACATTGTTCCCCTTGATGAGAGCTTCATTTCTATGATTTTAGAATTTCATGGGGAGGTGTTTTGAGTCATCTAGCAAGAGCCAAAGTTCAAGAACCAAAGAAAGAGCCTAGGAAATTGAAAGAGGTTAGCAAGAGTATCATTTTGACATATATGTTGTCTTGATTGGTTGAGGATTTTGGCATATGAATTTCTACCCTATTTTTTGTTAAGCTATGGTTTTAAAGTTTGATGGTGTTTTGATTATATAAATGGTGTCTTGTGGCATTTAATGAACATATGAAAGTAGTTTGAGGCTTAAATTGGAAGTTTGGTAAGTGTTGGATTATATGTCTAAATTTTGCCAAAACAGGACATAAAAAAGGGGTTGGAATTTGATAAATTTGATCTCACCATTGTGTTCTACCGAAAAACTATGAGGGAATAGGCCCTAGTTAGGAATTATGGATCATTGGAACAATATACCTAAAACTACATTTGCTGCCAATTAGGGTTTCCTCTGTGGCAATTTGTTTACATTATGGTTTTGAGTAACTAAAAAATGTCTAATATTCATGAAATGTTTCATAGTAAAAGTAGACTAATTATGATTTAATTTGATATGTCATTTGTGTCATTTGGATCTATACACTAAGAGTTATGTATTTTTTAAGTTAGTGAAGTAAAACTAGCATGTTTCTATGATAGTCCAATGAACTGTAATTCTGGAATGTTGTGTGCTCATTTGGCTAAGGTCAATATTTTTCCCTAAAGATAGACTTAGAAAGTGTCACATAACCTTTAGAATCACTATAATTGAACATTTATCCAAAGAGATATGAATTTTCAAAATTGGTTGAAAATTCTGTCACCTTTTAATATGTGCTAAAATAAAAAGTTAGTGGCATAATGTAATTACCTTGCACTCAAAGGGTAGAATTAATCACTTTGGGATAGCTTGACCATGTTAACTCCTCCTTTGCCTTAGTGTATTAAACCTAATGATAACCAACTTAAGTGTTTGAATTATGAAAGAATTGGATTAAGTAATAACTCATCATCCATAAATTCTAATTATATGATTCGATAATTACCCTGAGCACAAGAACCAGGACAAGTACAAGACCGGACACAATAAGGTAGTATCTTGTCCCTCATATTCTATATATCCTGCTTCATGCATATTATTGCCATTAAGAATACTTGGACTATGAAGATCAATGGGGCAGAATTTCCCATTAAGCATTCAAATAAGAAGGGCTTTGGCCTAGTAGAATACCCAGTGTTGTGGGAAGGGATGGTGAATCCATGAATAGAATTGTTTATGCATAAGCACATATTTGAATGTTGAATGAATATTGAATTGTCTGGTTGTGATGGTTGATATTCCATGTTTCTCTGTATGCATTTTATACGAGTGTTAACTATTACTACTAGGATTCTTTTGAATCTCACACCTTTCCGATAACTAATCTGCAGTGTGGGCAAATAGCCCTTATAGGAAGAAGGTAGCTATAGACAAATAGTGTTGAAGACTTTAAGTTTATTTTCTATTGGTTATATAGTTATTAAGTATCTATATATGATATGTATAAGTACATTGTAACAGTGAAACTGTACTCATAGTGTAGTGCATCTGCTAGCTGTAAACTCAAACACTAGTATTTAAATGCAGTAAATAAACTCGAATAGGTAACCATACAATGTGGTTCCTTTAGTTAACAAACTTAACTAGAATATCTACTGAGAACTTCAGTAAGCACTATGATATTAACAAATGGAAATAAAACCAAATGAGTCAAATAGGTTTGAAAAAATGAAAAGGAGACCACAACTAAAAAATTTTTGAAATTTTTTTTGAAAACCCACTTAAATACAGGACCAAACACTGTATTGAAGTTAGGATCCCAAATAGGTTGAAAACTATTTCTAGTCTCTAGTTTGGCTTCATTACATATTTTGACCTTCTTTAAACACTCTGAAGTTATAGTGTTACACCATATATATATTCCTGTGTGGCATAAGATGGCACCATATATGCCTTAAGGACTACCATATGTGAGCTGTGTGTCTTATAGCAAACCAAGTGTACATAAGCACCGATAACTCTTATTTGACTATTGATACATAAGGCAACTTCTCATTGCGCTACCTTAAAAGCTACTTTATGGATGTGGGACCCCACTAGCTCCACATATGCCTCTGGGTGCCACCAAAATGGTGCCAAGTATGCCAAAGTGCCTATACACCGTCATCTTATATCTAACTACTTATACGCACTGAGCCTCATGGAATCAGGGGACTCAGTCTCAACTTTGAGGGCTGAATTATATAGTCTCATAAAACTCATTCTATCTATAGGACTTTTTCCAAACTGGGCTTAGTTAGTAACCTTGTTGACTTAGGCTTATTCTTAAGCTTCTAGTTCAAAATTTGGGATATTACACACACATATACATACGTTTGTTCAACAAAAAGAAGAAACCCAAAAGGACCACGTTCTATAATCTTGTTATTCTTTTGGGTCCAAAAAGTTGTGTCAGGAAAGAAGGACAAAGTAGTTTTGATCCATACTTCATTAGTCATCCACAGTCCGTATATGTCCTATTTCCCATAAAGCATTTCCACCTTAAACAAGAATCATGAATATCATGACAAGGTGAAAGCATAGTCATTATAGGCCTTTAGTTTTAGCTCCCTCATATGTTCATACATCTCATGATTAGGGTACGAGTTATATGCCAACTAAACCATATGAGCCCTAGAGCTACCATCAGAGTCTGAGTACTGCCCTACATCTTCCACCGCTAGGTTATCATTGTTGCTAGTGGAAGAATCACCACTAAGGGTAGGTCCTAACATCACGGTTATTTAAACTCTAACTGCCTTCCTCGAGGTGATCATCATCCTCATTACACCTCTTATTCTAAACCTAAGTACACATTGTCCTTCTGGTATGCGTCTATCCTCTGGAAGCTAGTTAACCAAAGGGGGTGATCTACTTCTCTGTCTTCTCCTATTGCTCATGACTCCTAGTCAGTGTGTCTGTATACTTTTAAAGGCAGAGTACATTAGCTTTATGCCAAGATCAACTACTTTGATACCAAAAGCATAATGCTATGTTTTTGTAAATGTTTAGATGAGTTCTAAACATGTAATGATTACAAACCGGAGATAGTATTCTATCGTAAACTATTAAAGTACTGATTTCAATATAGGGTTCAAACCTGTTAAAAAACTTTTAAAATGACTTTAAATATGGTCTCAAAGCGATTTGCAAATTCATTATCACTCATCATTTTCAAGTCCTTTAATTTAAACATAGATCATTCTAATGCAAAAGCCTGTGTAATGGTGGTTAACTTACGGGCTTTTACCATTTGAATGCCTAATTCTAATTTACTTATTGCATAAAGGTACCAGCGTGCTTGATGATATACTAATATATGGTTTACAGTTAATGTGATTAGCGTTACTATACTACTTTTGCTACAACTATTCCTATTTAGTTACAGTTACAACTTATACAATTATCCAAAATGAAAGATAACCAAAGGGACTATAACTATTCGGCATGCATTTCACGTTTGTAGTTACCTTCTTACCCTTAGAGATGCTCGCCTTTATTGTAGATTATTTGTTGGAAAAGGCAAGATTCAAAAGAATCCCAGTAGTAACATAAATCACTCATATGATATACAGAATAATAAGCATGTAAAGCAAATCATCAAACAAAACACTTACAATATGCAGCAAAAAAGGGCCAAACTGTCCCTTATCACAGAACCACAGTGCTTGGTGACCATAAATTAGCAGCCCAGAGTGTCCAGCCTATATGAGATATGCAGTCTAGGGTAACCCCCTATGTTGTAGCCTAGTGTAGCTCCTTGTGCAACTTGTACTTTGGGTCTTACCGCATAGGGACTAATTGTCCCGCGCATAAGCAAATGATAGGGAATTCATACAAAGCAACACATATGATATAAGAAATAAGGTACTACCAGGTAGCCTTTCCAAGTTTCATTCTTGTACCTAGTTTCTTGGGCGACCTGGGCAAATGTCAAATCCTATAAGTTAGAATTCACATATGAGTGAGCTATTACTTGTTCCAATTCTTTAATAACTCAAACTCTTAGGTTAGTTATCTTTAAAGTCAATGCATTATGCCCAATAAATAGTTAATGTGTAACCCCCTTTAAGATTAAGGCTGAGATTTATGTTTATAAACATGTGATTAAGGTAGAATTAGAGACCATAAACAATTAGGGACTTAAACAAAATAAAACTTCCCTAAAATCAAGGTTTACAAAAACTTTTTTCAAAACATGTTCACAATGGTCTCATATTCACATTTCAATACAAAATGGCATGTATAGGTTGATTTCATTCATACATATCAGAGTACAATATAAATTTTTGACACACTCAAGTTCCATTAACTAATTAAAGGTTTATAAGGCACAATTGCCTATAAAGTTTCCCATAACTAGGGGATTACACAAATACTATCCAACATATACATGTAATTCCCAACAAAAATATCCAAATGATTTACATGATAACCAAATAATCAAAACACTCCCAATCCGGAGCTCTACCCACTCTTCATCACTCGCTTTCCTTTGGATCCTTTAGCCCTGTCTAAAATTTGTGTTTTTGGGAGAGTGAGATTCTAAAGAATCCCCGTAGTAACAAATCTCTCATAGTATGCACAACAATAAGGCATGGAAGCAAATCATCACATACACATAGCAACTACAACGGCAGTTACAGCGGCAAGGGCAGGTATGACTCATATCACCTTTACGTTTACTCACGCTGAATTGCTCACGTTATATTGTATCGTAACAGTTCACACAATATATTTCACCACAACTGGGATTCATATAAAGCATTTTATATGCAAGCCATATAGGCAAGATACATAACACTCAGCCCATGGCTGGATTCACAACACACCGTCCCACAGGTCAGATTCATAAAGATCTATGTCGATTACAACGGCACTACAACGACCGAGCTAGAGATGACAAGCATCAATCCCTAAACGGCTCACGCTACATTGCTAACGTTGTAATAGACCATGGCACATACAATTCACAAAACTCAATGACAAGTCATGCATACCAAAACATCATACACAACATGAGAGAAGAGTCACTACCTTGATCCTTCTGTGTGTGTCCTAGCGTCGGTCTCTCCCGAGTAGGGAAAATATCAAATCCTATATTCATAATAAGTGACGAAGAGTTATTTCTTTATTCTAATTCTCAATATCTTCTTAACACTTAATTGGTTATCATTATTGCTCTTTTAGTACCCATGAACACCTCTAACACAAGCCCTAAAGGGTTGGAAGACTATCCCCAAATATCCCCTTTTTGAAAGGTCAAACTTGATATTTTTCACTGAGACACTCGAGTGAGGATGGCCTCACTCGAGTGATGATACACTTTTCACTCGAGCACAAGGGTTGACACTTGAGTGATAGCCAAATGCTCACTCAAGTTCTAGGAAGTGAGGTGTAGAAAGTGCACACCAGAGAGCAGAAAAGAATGACAGGTACCAGAATTGTTCGCTATACTCGAGCATAACCCAAATTACCCAAATGAAAGCCAGATGCTCACCTGATTTCTCAAAAGTAAATTTCAAGAAGTACTCACCCGAGAGCACAATAAACTTTCAGAGAAGGATATCACTCGAGCAGGAATAAAAGCACTCGAGTGATGGCTTAGCACTCACGAGTACTAAGACATACTTTTGAAAAATGGATGCAGGTGACAACCCGAGACGCGAGTTTACTAGCACTTGAGTAAAAAGAGGCTCACTTAAGTGGGAACCTACAACACTGGTAAGCGAGGCAACACTCTTGCCTTTTTCACACAGAAGTGTATCAGAAAACTGAAGGAAGGAAGAGAAAATACACTATAACACTCGAGTGGACCCATCCTGACTCAAGTGATATTCATCCCACACTTGAGTGAATCCCAGATCACCTGAGTGATTCTATCAAATACTAGAAAACGTAGAAGGTGTGACAGCAGTTCCAGAATTTTTACCAAGTGACCCAAATGAACCCAAAACCTCGACCAAAGCTACTCCCACACAAAAACATCCAAGCAATTCAATGGAATTATTAGAATTATCCAAATCTTATTCCATTATCATGCTTTGGTTTTGAGCAACACGAATCACTAATTTTCCAATATCACTAAACTCAATCATTCAATTCCCAATCAATCCTATCTATCCATATACATTCCCAACATACCATTACTATACAAAAAACATGCCAAAAGCCCAGTGGTCATCCTTTTCAAATTAAAGGTCAAAATTTTTAGAAATTTCAAACTAACCCATTTGGCATAAAACTTGGATAGATAGATTAGTCTCACTTACCTCTTTCACTTTGCCAAAGAGATTTCTTGATTCACCAACCTCCAAAATTTTGTGTGGGCATAAATCAACACCAATAGGCACACTATAAACATCAAAATAAAGCTCTCACTCCAAGGATCAACATTAATGAAGTGAGTTTTTCCATTAGAGGTCATTAACTTACCTTAAATTCCATCTTTTCTTCTTCTTCCTTGGCCAACAATGGCTGCACGTATGAGAAAGAAAGATGAGAGATTAAGAGAGTGAGGTAGGAGATGAAGAATGATGATCCCTACAACCCTTCCATGCCGGTCCAGCAGAAACCAAGGGAAGAGAAGAGAGAGAAAATATTAAACAATGAAATTTGACTTTTCCTTACTCTCTTGCCTCATATAAGCTTGCCACATGTCTTAATCCTATTGGTTCTCATCAAACAAGTAACTATTTAGTCACTTTAATTTGTCCATTAGCCATTTAATCACACTTCTCATTTTTCTTCTTAGCTAGTAATTAATTTCTCCCTTAATTACTAACTCATGGCCAAAAATTCCATTCTTCCAATTTTTCCACCAATTATAACATATTAATTTATATTGCCATAAAACACATAATAATGCTAATTAAATTCACAATTATACACAATAATCATGATTAGCCCTTAATCAAAATTTGGGGTATTACACAATATGCCTACTCTAGTCCAAAGTGCTTATCTTTACCCTTGGAGTTCACACTTATTACATTTTGCCCTAAGTTTCTTAATTTCGCAAGTTATCCAAAAGCTGCCAAAATTTTCACCTAACTTTGAAAATTCATCTCTTTATCTAGGAATGAAAATTCATCTCTTTATCTAGGAATATCCAACTGCAGTGGTTCTAAGTTTTATGTGTTTATCATTAAGTCTATTTTAAAGGAAAAATATCTCCTTTAGCCAATTACACGTACACAGTTCCAAAATCTACAATCAGTCATTATTGCTACAGAAACCAATTCAGATTCATTACCTAACTTCAGTAAATCATATCTATCAATGTACTAATTCAAAAGCTACATATTATATATCAAATTAAAGCTTGACTTGTCTACTTTAATTATGGGAAATATCATATTCATTGGACAACATTTTATTATTTAAAAACACATCATATTCCAACTGTCTCACAAGAACCCTAAACTAGCAATACTGTGCTAAATTCCAGTTTTAAGAATTTCATTCCAATGATCCAGAACTTATTAATGAATGCATTATTATTCAGTTAGGCATCTTCTAAGTCTAGTACATTATGTTAATAGACAACAAATGGGGTCTATACTAGCTTCTAGTATGTGTACTTATCCATTGGAGTCAAACTTAGTTCAATTGACCTTAAACACTTTAAATTCGTAAGTCATCTCAACTTGGCAGATTTGACCCCTAACTTTGAAAATTCATAACTTAATCTATACAATTCCAAATGAGGTGGTTGTAAGCTACATAGAAAGCTCATTAAGTCTTCTTTTAAGGAAAAATACCAATATGTGCCAAGTATAAGGTAAATACTTCAAAATCACACGACTAACATCACTACCCAAAATGCATTCCTATGTTTGTGTCTTAATTTCAATAGGCATAACTCCCAATTAACAAGTCAAATAATGCATATTACATGTCATTAGAAAGCCTAAGATATCTACTACACCCTATAAAATATCATAGCCATTGGACAAGATTTGACCATTCAAAACCAACTAAAAAGTAGATTGCCTCGAATCTGGTAGATTTAACATCAATACTTTGAATTCCAAAATTAGGGTTTTCTAACAAATCATCCAAAATCATAACCACATGCTATCCCTACATAATTTTACGAATAAAACCCATTTCTAACATCAAATTGATCAAAATTTATCTCCAACCCCAAGAACATGGGCTGGCCAAATTTGACCTCAAGGAACACAAACCTTATTCTTGCAAATTTAAACCTCCAAAAGTGTGATTAACTACCATAAACCTTTAATTAACAACATAATCATCATCAAATAGCCATTAGAGCTCAAATTCAGCTCCTTGGTTGAAACCTTAAGGGTCTCAGCTTCAAAAATATTCAGCAAAACATCAAAAATAATACTCAAATCAAAGCTTACGATTACCTCTACGCGATTATCTGATCAGTTCTTGATTCTGGCGGTACTTCCACTGACACGATGTCACTAAACACATCAAATCAAAAATATAAAAAATTAGAAACATTTCTCTTAATGAGTAGAAGAAGATTTGTGAAGGCTTTGGAGGCTGGAAACGTGATCTTGGGCTTAGAATCGGGTAAGGAGCTCAAGAACATGAAAATTTCTCTCTTTTTTCTTTTTCTCTTAATTTTTTCTTATTTTTCCTTTATTTTTTAGGGTCTACATGAATTTAATAAAATATCGAGGTGTTTGAAGATCATTTAATTACATGTGTCATGTACTTAAAAAAATCAGGGTGCTTGATGCTCTTTTTGGAAATTACCGAGTATTTGGTGATCTTGTGCACTGGATGCTCTTTCTTAAAACTACAGGGTACCCAATGCACGTCTTAAAATATGTCATCCCTTCCCCTCTCTCATGGTAGGATGAATTCATTGGTCAAGGGAGAGGAAGCCTGATGAATTCATTTGGCTTCTAGTACGATAGTAGGGAAAATCAGGTATATAGTTGAACCGGAGACTAGTGAATTGATTGGGTTTTCAACTTGTGTCTAATATTCAATTGTAAATGGCACCCAAGGTAAAAATTCAAAAGTTACTTTAATAATGCTATTTTGATAAAGCTACTCTTTGATATAAGGTCTCTCGGTTTCATGACACGTGTCATCCTTTAACCTGATTGTTGCCATGTGTTCCTGATGCCTCATGATTTTGCCACATTCATGCCTGGGTGTCCCAGAAAAATGACATCAAGCCATTATTTCTTCAAAAATACAGGGAACTTGCACCTACCTTGAAAATGCCATGTGTGTACTTACACTGGCATATTTTAAGCGACTAATTAGTCATATATGTCTATGTCTTTAAGAATATGCCACATATGTGCTTATATGTCATAAGATGGCACCACATACCTCAAAAACTGCCACGTGTGAGCTTGTGTGTCTTATGCCACACCAATAACTTTCATCCAACCACACACACACACACACACGAATACTTCTCATTGCACCAACTCAAAAGCTTCTTCATACATATGGGACTCAAATGGCGCCATACATTCCTCTAAGTACCACAAAAATGGAGCCAAGTATGCCAAAGTGCCTATACACTGGCATCTTATGTCCGACTACTTTACGCACTAGGCCTCATAGAAACATGAGGCTCGATCTCAACTAAGAAGGCTAAATCATATATTCCCATGAAACTTATTCTATGTTTGGGACTCTTACCAAACTAGGCTTTGTAGTCTCCTTGACTTAGGCTTATCCTCAAGCTTCTAGGTCCAAAACTTGGGATATTACATTTCTCTCCCCGTACAATAAAATTTGTCCTCAAAACTTTCAACATCGTATATAATCGACTATACCTCAGAGATAATCTCTGATTACTTATTATATCTCTTTCATTTCTCAGTCTATCTCTTTCATATACAACTGACAAAGCATGCAACACAATTCATCTTATCATCAATAAAGATCTCAGGTTGCATTCAGCAATCATCATATCATATTCACTAGACTCACCAATTCAATACCACAGTACTAGGTACATGGGTTGTACTACCCAAGGAATCATCCCTATGCTACAAGCATTTTAGGACTTGCTACCTCAGGTCACTACCTATCATAAGTCTAAATGCATAACAATCTACCAGCTAAGAACATCTAGTCAAATAGGTCTTATAACCTCAGGACATACAGTCTAACATCAACGCTGAATGCAAATTAAGACTAACAACTATTAGAACTGGCAGACACCCTAGAAGGCATATATCTTAGTACATAACTTGAAATGTGACAAATTATATATCCATAGAAAGCTCTTTAAGTCTACTTTCATATGGCACTAGTTTCGTCACAATCCAATGTGCAATTTGGGGGTTATGTCCAAAATACTAAAACTTGTTCTGGTAAAAGACACTAATTCATCTGTCAACTTCAACAGATCATAACTCTCTCATATGAACTCCTTTTAATGTGATCTTGGTGTCACTAGTTTGTGTTAGGAGTCTAGTTTCATATGCCCAAAATACCAAACCTCTATCCTACTGCTCGAAAATAGAGTATCAATACACGAGGGCTACCTTGAGTGATCTTCAAGTAACTCTGTAGATTACTCGAGTAAGGCCTCGAGTAATCACCTCCAAAATGAGGCAGTGCCATATTACTCAAGTGATTGCTCGAGTAATCATCTTTGAAGTTGTCATAACTTTCGTATATGTCATTTTAACTTTGTATTGACCTATTCCAACCTCTATATGATCAAAGAAACCTCCGGTATCACTTCTAATAGCTTGGATCTTGATATTCTCATGTGATGATGAAAGTTCTTCCTTCTTCAATCTTTCTTCTTCTTTCTTCAATCTCTTTCTTCTTGTTTTTCTTCTTGATGATCATTCTTCATAACCCAATTAGATGTCTCCTTCAATATCTTCAATCTTCTTCTTTATTTGCTTGACTAATATCTTCTTCTTGAATATCTTCCTCTTGATGATTTTTCTTCATAACTTAACTAGATATCATCTTCAATCTTCTTCTTGCTCTTGCTTGACTAATCTATAAGATATATAAATATAGTAGTTAGTCAATATAGAAGATTATGTACTCTTAATGCTTGACATCTATAGTTGACATCATCAAAACTAATCATATCTAACATTCTTCCCCTTTTTGATGATGGCAAATCCTTTAAGAAAAATATGTATGAGTTATAAAAGTAAATTAAAAACAACATATTTTTCTTTCCTTTCTCTCCCCCTAGTTGACATTACCAAAAAGTTTGAAGTATAAGTAGGAAAGGCTCTTAGAGAGGCAAATATGAAACCAAATTTAGAAAAGCCTTTCTTTCAATCAAAATAGATGTGTCAAGAAAATAGGTTTCTCTCCCCCGTTTTGAAGGTAATTTGATGCAAATGAAAAATGGTTTTCATGAAAGTAAATTTTAAACAATTTGGAGAGATTTTCAAGAAAACTTTCATAATCAAGGCAAATTGAAATGAAAGATATGAAAGGTATTCTTGAAATAGAAAGAGAGGGTTTACAAATGCTCATTTACATTCTGCAAGTTGATGATTGATCTAGGATATCCATTTCCTTCTTTGCTTGTTATGTTAGATCCATGATGTTGTTCTTACCATACTTTCAATGCGTAACTCTGATGGATCAAGTTCATTGGAGTGAACTATAGCTAGCTTAATGGTAGACTTTGAAGTATGTTCATTACAAAGCTCAAAAATAGCCTTCCTTAAAATGCTACCAAAATCATCTTGATTTGTGCCTTTTGCTACTTTGAGTGTTGCAGCCAGTATTAAATCATCTCTCTTCAAAGTTGATATATTTTCCTTTTAGTTTGTTGAGGAACGACCTTGCATAGAGCAACTTCTCCTGCTATAAGTAAAAGCATTCTTGCAAGGAGAATGGTTAGTGTAATCAAGTATTAAATTTATTGCACAAATCAAAGTCGTCCTTTTTATATGATATGTTAAAAATTGAGATCATGAAAGGAAAATATAAGAGTAACTATCATCAAAACTAATGAAAAGATAGTGAATTTAGATGAGTATGTTAAAAGGATTTTCTTTTAATAAATGAGATAGCTTTTAAGATATAAAATACATGTGAATGTGAAGCTCCCCCTTAATGAATGCATGGTTAAAAAAATAGTCATGAATAATACAATTAATAACTCTCTTGGATTTACAAAATCATTGGAAATTTTATAGAGAGAATGAGTATGAAAATCTGAAGATTTGAAGACAAATCAAGTTTTGAAATTGATGATGCTAGTCAGAGTTTTAAGCTTGTAACCCTGTATCCCTCGAGTAGTTACACTCAACCATCACTCGAGTGATTCAACTTAGAGAATTTGAATTAAAGAATTCAATACCTCACTCGAATAATCTCATGATCACTCGAGTCATAACCCTCTGTAGCCCATTGATGCATCGTGTCCTAGTCAATGTTGGATGATGTCATTGGTACTGAGGGATTCTGAAGCATAATCTCTATAAGTACTTTAGGATACCAAGATGAGTACGGAATAAGGCCTTGAAGTTATGGTTGATCAAGTTACAGAGTTGCCTAATCTTTCCATTCATAGAAGTGATGAACTCAGCTTGTTTGTAGCAAGCTTTGTGTGATTATTGAAGCTCATCTCACATAATTCCTTAGATAGATGGACCAAAGAATGAAGGACCTGGGAGATCAGTTCTAGCAAAATGTTGTATCTCATCTATCCTTAAAGTCTCAGCTCTCATCTTCTACGCCTCTTGTATTAACATGGAGTGAGATTTAAACTTACTTGGAGTAATTGCGAATTACTTGAAGGTCTACTTGAAGTAATTGTAGATTACTTGAAGTAATTTCATATTACTTGAAGTAAGTCCTGTAGAAGTAAATATATATTCCTCTTGTTCTCTGATAGCTGTAACCCCCTGCCTTAATTAACGTAATTATAATTCGATAAAGCGTAATAAAAAGGGGTTTGAGACCGTTGGATAGTCCAAAACTTATTAAATCACCTACCAAACAGTAGGAAATTACTAAATTTTCAAAACTTCTTTCCTATCCCGGTCTCGTTTTCAATTATCGAATATAATCACCTGTGCAGTTAACTTACATTCATATATATCAGAGTTCGTAATTCAAACCCCGACAACCCCCGGTTTCATCTATATACACATAGAGTTTCAAATCATAATTAGGGGATTACAAAACCAAGTATTCCAAAACTGTTTACATCTCTAAATGTTATACAGTAATCCCTATCCAAAATGAATGGCCAACGAAATCCATACTAATGTCCCTAGGAAGCTCTAACCGCTCCGGGTCGCTCGCTTCTCCTTAGAGCCACTCGCCCTGTCTGAAAGGTTAGTCAAAGGAAAGAATGAGATTCAAGAGAATCCCAGTAGTAACTAAACATTTATACCACATATAAGCACATAGCATGTAGGTAAATCATCATATAGCAGCTCAATCACACTCCACCCTCATCCCCTTTCTCCGCCGGGTAGGCACACCATCCTAACCCAAACCGTTGTTAGCTACTCAGGGACTATTGGCGTGGCAGTGCATAAACATGGCCTTATAGCTCATATAGCTATCCGGCTACACAAATGGCCCGTCGGCCTCACAAATAGCCCTTCGGCTCACAATCAGCCTTTCGGCCACATGATCACATAGTCACACCTCCTCCTCATCCCCTTTCTCCGCCGGGAAGGCTCACAACCCTTACCCGAACCGTTGCTAGCTACTCGGGGACTATTGGACTGACGGTGCTTACACATATCCACATAAGTCACAACATACGAACTTATCGCAAGGCAATGAAAATACACACATATAATGCATCACATATGGTACGAAAGAAAAGTCACTACCCGATCCTTTCCTGACGGTCTCTGGCACAGTGGGCTCACGAGGATAGCAGATGTCAAATCCTATAATCAAATAGGGACATTTAGTTAATTTCCTCTTCCAAGTTCTTAATTCAATAACACTCTAAGTTGGTATTCATTTGGACTCTTTAGATGGCCATTAAATGCCTAAACATATGCCTAAAGGGTTGGGACAACTATCCCCAAAGATCCCTCTTTAGAAAGCTAAACACTGATTTTTGGTCCCTTCACTCGAGCACAGAAGGCCGTGCTCGAGCATTACCCCCCATTCTCACTCGAGCACATGCGAGTGAGACGCAGGAAGTGCTTGCCCGAGAGCAACTCCCGCGACAATCCTACACTCTCACTCGAGCACAAGAGGCTGTGCTCGAGCAGAGACCTCAGAAGCACTCGAGCACCACGGAAGTGAGACCCTGCGAGTGACAACCCGAGAGTGATCCCTTCCACCCAGTCACAAGTGCACTCGAGCACCACCCCAGTGCTCGAGTGACCTCTCCACACTCGCGAGTGCTCCCGCTCACCTCCAACAATCTTCCCACGAGTGATAACCCGAGACACTCACCCCCAGTGATTCATGCACCCTCACTCGAGCACACTCATGCTCACTCGAGCATGTTCATCTTGTGCTCGAGTGAGACTCCTTCTCACTCGGGTGATGCCCATCAGAAACCAGATCTCAACAACTGATAAACTTCTCCAGAATTCACCAAATGCACTCCAATGGTTCTAAAACTTGTGTCAAAGCTCATTCTCACTTATTTCAACACAAGGAACCCATTGGCAACCAAAAACAACCCAAATTCAACTCTATCAACACCTTCTCACTCTAAACCATAAAACACTCAAAACCTCATTCTAACAAATCTCCCTTATTCAACTTCCAATCAATTTCTAATCACTCCCAAATGTCAAAACTGACCAAATGAACAGTGACACACTAATCAAAGCCTACCCTTCACTTAACATCATAACTAAGTAAAATTCCCAGAATTCTCATTGATTTGACAAACATCTTAACATATATACCAAAATGCATCACAAACCTACCTCTTCAACTTGCTGGAATCAACACCTTGATTCCACCAACTTTCAGATTTATCCAACAATCAAACACCACTAATAGAAATTCTGAAATCATAGAAATCAAACTCTCAACCACTTGGTCAACATTAATGAAGGGTAGCTAAGCATATAAGATCATTTACCTTAACAAAATTCAAACCCTTACTTTCTCTTTCTTGCTTACTCGCCGGAAATGGAGGAATGAAGAGAGAGAGAGAGATGAGTTGGTGAGATGAAGATCATTCTTTCCTTCTTCCCATGCAAGACCGACTAAGAGGAGAGAGGGAAAATATTTGACTTTTTGCTTCTCATCCAATGGCTCTCATCTAACCACATGGCACCATCTCCTTCTTCCCCCTTACATGAGTTCATATACTCCCTTCTACACTTGATTCCACCTCTTATTCTTTCAATCTCAACCATTGATCTTGATTACCAAGGAGTTTTCTCATCAGTAGCTAACCGATCAACGGTAAATTTACCGTTTTGCCCCTGATTATCACTTTACACATTAAACCATCCCTAATGATCTTTATATCATATCACACACAACACCCACTTCAAATATGCTTAATTAACATTAATTACATCATTTGAAGTTATTATCCCTTGATTACAATCCAGGATATTACAATAGCCATGATCTTTCCAGTATTCTTCTCTTTCTTGCTAATAATATAAGCCATTGTGTGATAATTCTTTGATGAAGCGATTGAATTGGCCTTGTTCACCATAGCTCTAGTGTATGTATATCAGATAATCCTATGAAGATCCCACATAAAGCTTAGGATTATAGTTAATAATCCCTATAGACACACCAAGCTTGATGTCTCAGCATCTTCCTCTGAACATCTCTATTGGCTCTATATCATAGTGAAAATGTCTGATCACCTTGAAACAATAAGGAAGGTAGGTAGACAACAAAAAGCACATAATGGCTAGACTTGTTATTGGCTCTGTGCTGCTTTAAAATAATCTTTATTGTGTCTACTAAGAGATCTTCCTTCTCTTTCTCTTTCTTTGACTGTATCACTAGCTAGTTATTTGCTAGTGATGGGGTGTCATTTGAGTAATATCACATATTCTACTTCAGCTCACGCTGCAACACTATCAGTCATGCCTTTTCTATTAGCCTCTGACCTTTGTATCCAAAAAAAGAGTATTTTGATCAACTACTGTAAAAGTATAAACATATGCTCTCTGGTACCCATCTTCTTTTGGGTCCGTACAATATTAGACATAGCAACTCTTATGCTCTTACATAATTAATCATATCATATTTGAGTAAAGAGTACGATAAACCAACAAAGATCAAAATATAATTTTTACCCAATTAAATAATTCAAGTAATTGGATAATAAAGGGTAACGAACAAATAATACCAAGAATGATGATTTCAAAGATCAATGAAAATTTGTAAATACACTTTGAAAGATATGTCATTGATAAGATTTTCATGCAAGGCATGTAAGTGAGATCAAAAGAAAGTAGTAGATATATCCATAAAAGTTTTCATCAAGTTTTTCAAGAATGATAATGAAATATGCAAATTGATTCAAATCTCATATGTAATTTCAAATCATGACAATGCGTTGTAAAATTGATATTTTGAATATATGCAAAACTCATCTTTGAAATATGTTTATAATCAATGTTCATGTTGAAAATGGTGGAAGTCAACAGTTTAAATATACATAGACCAGAAAGCTTCCTTTTTAGAGAACAACTAAGATAACATGTTAGACATTGGAGTTTAACATGTTTGAGAATTTTCCCAAGAGCAAAAGTCATATTGGAAATGAATTAGCCAAAAAGGCTTAGCTTCAAGGATGTATATAAGCACAATGACTTTGCTATTAACCAAGAGATAAACTTGACTCTTAGAGTTGTCTCTTGAAGAATAGGGATATTCAACTCAAGAATTTGAATAGAAGGCTCTAGTTACTCAAAAAATGGATGAAGACAATTGGTAATGCATTTGAGCAACAAGATGTGTATAACAATTTACGGATGATGAAGCACATACTTGTTGATCCAAATGACTAGAGTTCTAGAATATTATCCTGGTAAGTTATTCCATAATAATGGTTAATGCATTAAGATTCAATGCACTAATGAACATTCATAATGCTTGGAATAATAGGGCTAACTAATGATTTATGCATTAGGCACAAGGCTTTCACATATAGAATTCTTTTCTAGGGAATACACTTGAAACCCATATAAATAGTTAACTTGTTAGACATAAGGTCTAACTTGTTAGAAAATAAAGATTGAGGAGTTCAAGTAGTAACAGGTTTAAGATCAAGAAATAAATATGTGAGTTATAAGGAAAAACTCTAGTGGATGGATTGGAAGCATTTTTGACTTTCAGTATACATAAATATTAACTTCTAATTTTGAAACCAATTTAAATGCAAAAAAGATATGAATAATTTTCAAATAATATGTATGCATTTTTATAAACAAGATGAATTGGAATCTAAGTACGTTTTTGAAATGTGCATTTCAAAATTCAAATACATAGAAACATTATGCACAATTTCACTTTCAGTCTATTGAGCAATCTAAAAAAAATTTGAAAGCCATAAATGATTGATTGCTAATGGTATGGAATAATGAGCAAGTTATTTATTACACAAATAAATAGTTCATATAGGCACAGTATCGGGTAAGAATAAAGAAGACAGTACCGTGCTCAAGTAATCTCGTAATTACTTGAGAAATTATCCTTTGAAGTTCATTTGTGCATAATTCCTTAACTTTTACCTTCCAATCTTCCAGTTGGTGTTATCACTTGAACATGCACTGCCAGTTGTCAAGCAGTGATGATGATCACTTGATTGGTTACTTAAGTGATGATTCACTGTGCATCTTTTCTTCCTTCATTGATAGCTAGGCACTTGCAGTGTTGCCTCAAGTAATGCCTCCTTTTGTTTTCACATTCAAAAATGCAGCTTCAATGTCCAACTTCCCCTAGATTTGAATTAAATCCTATGTATTCATAATCTTGAGATGTAACTCTTCCTTTCTTCTTCCTACAAAACCATATAGATTTTTTTTGTTCCTTTGGTATCCAGTTTTACTTGGATCCACTCATGGTTGCCTTGTAGGAATCATAATTCACATGCTCTAAGAATATAATTAATTCGAGACAATTGAGCATAATGAATTAAACATGTCTTTATGCATAAGAGAAATCTTTTCTTTTCAGATCATTATACATGCATAAAGAATTAACCTGTTGAGCATTACAATTCCTTTATAAATAAATCTATTAAATGGCTTTTTAAGGGATGCGAAAACATAATTTCAAAATCATTTGCAATGCTCATTCCTAAGGTTCCAAAATATAAAAGCTCAATAAATATTATATACAATAGCATAGGAGGTTTTATCATTATATACTTTTGCCTTAGATAGGAGGATTGCTTTTGCTTACCCATTGCATCTTTATATGGTGTTGATACTTTGAATATCTTGCTTTAGGTACTGGCAACCTTCTCTCAAAATATATAGACTCCATGCATCTTTTATTTGATGCTTGAGAAATCCTCCTTTTCTTGTTCTCCTCAAGATAGTTGAACGGTATTCTTTGGTAGTTCATTCTTGAGGTGGAACGTACTCCTTTTCTCCATTGCTTTTCTTTGTGGTTAAACTTTACAGTTCCAGCAATGGGTGATCCGAGAGTTCTCCTAATTGATGTGAATCTCCATTTAGGTGCATTAGGAACTCTTGGAATCTTCTTCATTTTCTTAGTACTCTTTTGTCCATTCTTTCTAGAATTAATCTGCACACATGAAACACCAGATAAACATTTTGGTACCCACTTTTCTTTGGGTCATTGAACGTTAGCATTTGAACTCACTTGTGTTTTAGGAATCCAAACAAATTTATTTCTCACATTAGAATTTCTCCTAATATAGCATATGTGAGAAATATGACCTGATTTACCATAATATTTGCAAATAATATGATGATATGCATTATGAGATTTTATGCAAGTATTGTGTTGGTCAAGAGAGTAAAAACCCAAATAAATTTTATTTGAACATTCTTTCTTTCCAATAACTTTCTAGCATGATTGAAAACATTTTTACTTTTCAGAATAGAATCAATACTTGGTTGAGAAAAAATTTTATGCAAACTTTGAAAATTAGTTTTCAAAGTAACTCCAGAAGAATTGGAATTGTTTACCATATGTGCATCTTGAGCTCTAGAGGATGATCCATCAAATTCATCCGTAATGAGCTCTTCTAAGGAATCATCTTCCTCTTGTTCTTTTATGTTGATAGGATCATGGAAGTGTTCTATGGTTTCTCCTTTTTCATCATTAACTTCCAATTGTTCATGCCCTATAGATATGCAACTTATAGTTTCACATGAACAGTTAATGCTTTCAACTTCAACACAATTGTTAGAAGTATAAATAGAATCAAGAGTATCGCAAATATCTCTAGCAGTAGAGCAAAATCTAATTTTCTCAAAATCATTTTCGGTTAAAGCACTATACAAAGTTTTCATTGCTCTAATGTTCAATGAAAACATTTTCTTTTCTCTTTTTGTCCAATTCTTTCTCGATTTGAAATCCAAGACATTTGTAAAAACATCTCACATATCATAATCAAAGCATTTTATAAAAGATGTCATTCTAGCTTTCTAAAACCAAAAATCAATATCTTTCAAAATAGGTGGAATTGTATAGTCAAAACCTTCAGAAAGCATATAACACCCAAAATCAGCCATTATAAACTCTTGAGATGGTTAAGTCCTTTAAACAAGAGTCCAACTCTGATACCAAATGTTAGAACTGGCTGACACCCAAGAGGGAGAGTGAATTGGGTGTAAGATAAAAACTTAAGAACTTTGAAAATCTTTTTGCATCTTAGTAGAACCAATAAAAATGAAAGTAATGAATCATAAATCAATAGTTTAATATCTATTGGAAATATAAGAGTTTAAGCAAGATAGTATGCAAACTGTGATTTATCCTGGTTCGGTCCAATCTGTGATGGCCTACGTCTAGTCCCCAGGCTCCTCCTGAGATTTTGAAATCCACTATCTTCTTGTTTAATCTAGGCATAAGAACAGCCTTTACAACTCACAAGTTTAGCCGGGCACTTGTGAAGCCTTTTACAAATCTTTCATAGAGTTACTCCTCCTTACACACCGTAAGCTTACAATAGAGTTACTCCCCCTTACATATCCCGTAAGGATACAACTTTGATGATGAAAGATTACAATCAATCTTCTCTACTAGAAGTGAATAGATGAATGCTGAAGTATAATGCAAATAATCTCTCTCTCAAATATACATGATATAGAAAATGGATAAGAATAGAGAATAGTTGGGTTGGAGTAGATGATTCATGATCTTTGCATGTTTTTCGTTGTAGTGTTTTGCTTGAA
This sequence comes from Inga laurina, assembly GCA_963855925.1. NCBI lineage: Eukaryota > Viridiplantae > Streptophyta > Magnoliopsida > Fabales > Fabaceae > Inga > Inga laurina. The sequence continues at coordinate 27,693,607 of OY979702.1, read as the reverse complement.
TCTCTTGTATTTATAGTTGAGTAAGATATGACTATTGTGAGTATTTCAACCTATCCGTTGAGTCCCATTGCTTCATTTGGCCATTCTTCACATTTGAAAAAATAGCCGTTAGAATGTTGGATGCTCTGCTTCCGTAAAGTCAACTTTTGCTCTTTACATCATCTTTTCGTTGCATTCCTGGAGAAATACACTAATACAATGTAGTGTTAGAGTGATTAGAATCAAGATGGATGAATTACAAAATCATTCCATTGACTTTTAGAATCTTTGTAATGTTGTCTGTTGCATTACTTGAGTGGTCACTCGAGTATTCCTGGGTCATTACTCGAGTGAGCCCTCAAGTAATCCCTTTCAAAATCTGGCCAAGAGTAACTGCTTCTTTGCTTAGTTGATTACTTGAGTGATCCCTTGAGTAAGCTCTTAAATAACTTTGCAGCTTACTCGAGTGGTCCCTTGAGTAATGTCATTTAAATCTTAGGCAAGAGCATTTCCAACTTGATTACTTGAGTGATCCCTCGAGTAAACTTTCAAATAACTTTGCATATTACTCAAGTGGTCATTTCAAATGAATTCTTGATTTTGATTCGAAACATGGCAAATTATATATCATCGGAAAGCTCTCATCATCTACATTGCAATGCAACAAGAATCAGTTCCAAAATCATTGTATATAGAAAGTTATGATACAAAGAGTATCTACTAATCTTAGGTAATATATGAAATCACTAGCAGCAACTTTTAGAAGGCATAGATCTTAGTATATAACTTGAAATGTGACAATTATATATCCATGGAAAGTCTTTAAGTCCACTTTCATATGGCACTAGTTTCATCACAATCCAATGTGTAGTTTGGGTGTTATGTCCAAAATACTAAACCTTGTTCCAGTAAAAGACACTAATTTATCTATCAACTTCAACAGATCATAGCTCTCTCATATGAACTCCATTTAATGTGATCTTGGTGTCACTAGTTCATATTAGGAGTCTAGTTCATATGCCACAGATTTCAGCTCAATCCAAGGTATGGTTAGAGAGATATGCCCAAAATACCAAACCTCTGTCCTATCACGCGAAAATATAGTATCATTACTCGAGGGCTACCTTGAGTGATCTTCAAGTAACTCTGCAAATTACTCGAGTAAGGCCTCGAGTAATCACCTCCAAAATAAGGCAGTGCCATATTACTCGAGTGATTGCTCGAGTAATCATCTTTGGAGTTGTCATAACTTTCGTATATGTCATTTTAACTTCGTATTGACCCATTCCAACCTCTATATAATCAAAGAAACCTCCGGTATCACTTCTAATAGCTTGGATATTGATATTCTCATGTGATCTTACAAGTTCTTCCTTCTTCAATCTTTCTTCTTCTTTCTTCAATCTCTTTCTTCTTGATGATCATTCTTCATAACCCAATTAGATGTCTCCTTCAATATCTTCAATCTTCTTCTTTCTTTGCTTGACTAATATCATCTTCTTGAATATCTTCCTCTTGATGATTTTTCTTCATAACTTAACTAGATATCATCTTCAATCTTCTTCTTGCTCTTGCTTGACTAATCTATAAGATATATAACATTAAATATAGTAGTTAGTCAATATAGAAGATTATGTACTCTTAATGCTTGACATCTATATTTGACATCATCAAAACTAATCATATATAACAACAACCTTAGGACACACAGTCCCCTAGGCACTTTAAATACATTACAGGCTCCACGTCTTGCTACTCAAGCCATTCATATACTTATATAATGTTCAAAACACATGCTAAATAAACCATCTAATCATTGTAGTCATCTCAAGAGCATTCTTCAATCTCGAACATTGGACTATTAATCCATACCAAAACATTTGGTCTCACCAGTCTTACAATCAAAGGCATCTGCCCCATACAAATATGCATCAAGGTCACACCCTATACAAATTTAAGTACTGGTCTCAATGTCACACTGGCATCTGCTCATCATATTCTAAACCAAAGAACTTAGTCATATAATCTCATTATCTCATAGGCATTCGCCCATCATAGACTGAAAGCTTATGCCAACCTAAGGACACACTCGCCCACTAGGACTTAAGGCATCTCACAACAAGTCTGTATATTTATAAAATGAATATACGTGATGGCAAACACATACATGCAGAACCATCATACAAGATATGAGAGGAAGAGTTTCTTGACTTTCTTTATCTTATCAAGCCTATTTTGCCTTAGTTTCTTTTCCATCTTTCTTTCTTTAACCAGCACTAGAGTACCCCATGGTTATATTTTAGGTCATATACACTATGGGATTCCTTACATTACCCTGCTTTCTAGAGTCGACATGCCAGTAGCTCCACTCTTTGGTCCAACATCCTGGTGGCTCCATTCTTTTATTTGATGTCCTAGTAGCTCCACTATACAGAACATTACTAAGCACTTTACTTAGTCACTGACTAGTCAGCCCCTCTAGTCAGACCCCCCGTAAGTAGCCATCTCCAGTCAAAATCCTCCTCAGGTAGCCCTCTATGATCAAAATCCTCCATATGTAGCCTTCTCTGGTCGAAATCGTCCATAGGTTACCCTCTTTGGTTGGCTATTTTTCAATGAAAGCACTATTGTAATAGGAACAAGTCCTTAGGAGAACCACACCCCATAAACTAACCATTACGGTTGGGGAATATAATGCCTTATAAGCAGTTCTGTAATTTTCTTCTTTAATTCCACCATTTCATGTACAACCATTCTGAATGGGCTTTCAATATTGATCCAGCTCTAGGGATAATCACAAATTTAACTTTCCTTATTGGGGTAACTTACTCACATCTTTTAAGGAGTCAGTAAGCCAGTGGTATATATATTCTATTATCTGTCTCGACCATAAGACCATAACTTATAGCTACCTTAATTCTATCTACCACTTTGTACCATTAAGAAACTAACTCTCAATCACTCTTATTAAGGGAATATTCTATTATTAAGATCTTTCTCTATGCTAGTTTAGCAGCTCTAACCTTTAGAAACCTCATACACATTTCTAGGACCTCAACCTACTCAGGCTAATTAAAATTTCTAGAGAATCAAAATCACCAGTTGATTCTTAAGTCTTAATTCACTTAATTGTAATTCTTAGAATAACTAAGTTTAGAACCTCATAACATCAGCATTGATCACAAGATTATAATTTTACCTCAAACCTTAATATCATATGGTAATTTCAATTGCCTACAGAATTAATTCAATCTCTAATTGAATATTCACCCAACTTCTAAATTCATAATTGAGTCTAAAACCTCAACAACACCTAAGTTGAGAAATCGTCTTTCCTCAATTATACCCAACATATAATATCCAAACTTTTGCATCTAGAGACTTGTGGATAAGCCTATATCAGGAAGACTACTAAGCCTAGATTGGGTAGAGTCCCAAGAATGTCCAAGAGTCAAAATGATTTTTATAGACTAATTTGGAATAAAGTATGGGATTTAGTTCCAATTAGTTGAAGGAAAATACCAAATTCCTTTATCTAAAGCGAAATATGGTCTAAGGCCTAACTTGAATCTAAAAAGAAAGGGAATGGCATCTTGGAAGAAGGAAGATAAACAAAAGAAAAGAACTAATGGCAAAACAATTAATTTTTCCATGAGCAAGTGCAAAACAAACAATTGCCATTTGATCTTGAGGTTAAAATTGGAATGTAAAATGAAAGGCTATAATTTGCTCTTGAAAAGTTAGAGAAATCATGAGGATAAAAGGGAAATTTAAACCTCCTAACACATGGTAAACAAAAGTCCAAAGGGGTCGAGAAGGAAGAAAGAAGGGTTTAGTCAAAGTGTTAACCCTTAACCCTTCTTGCAAGAAGGCTTTGGTCAAACTTGCACTTATACACTTATAGGTTTTAGTCAACAAATCTCTTCTTCTATTGGACTCTTAAATTTGGGCCAAGACCAAGAAAAAGAGAAACATAATATGCAATTAAACTATAACCAGTGACAAGTCAAAAAGAAAAGAAAGAAGAAGAGAAGAGAAGTCAATAAGACTTGCAATTGGTTACAACTTGGAAGGTTGACCAAAAAGCAAGCTTGCAAGAACAATTTAGTCAACAAAATTGTCCCTTTTTTAATGCCCAATTTGGTCAAGATAAGAGGGAAGAGGGAAGGAATAAAGTTGATTCAAACTAAACAACTACTTAACATACTACTTTTTCAAGACACCATGTAAGTGTGACAGGTCACCTTTCTTGGCCTTTTAGAGTGAATTTCAGCCAAGTAAATTCATGGGCTGAAGCTAAATGATTTAAAACACAATTACACCCTCACAAACATCATAGAGGTCATCCAAGTAGATAAAAAAGAGAGAGAAAACTTGGAAAAAAAGGAAAGAGAAATTGCTCTTGAAGATCAAGAAGTAAAGTAAGATCTTCTAGCTCAATTTTCACCCCTTACATCACCTCTTATACTCAAAACCTCTTCATAAACATTGTTCCCCTTGCTAAGAGCTACCATACTAGGGTTTTTGTTTTTTAAAAGGTGGTGTCTTGTGTTGTCTATGTTAGATCCTAAGTTTTGATGATAACAAAAGACAATTGTGTGCAAATCATAGTTTTATAAGTCTAAGGAATGTTTACAAAGTTACCAAATACATATGGAAAAGTTCTGTGATGTTTGCTATCAAATTTAACTGATGTACTCGAGCAGCACTCGAGCATAAAACTCTTTTATGCTCGAGCAGATGCAAGTGATAGCCAGAAAGTGTTTGCCCGAGAGCATACTACTATCATTTTTGCTGATGCACTCGAGCACTGGAGATAGCACTCGAGCAGAAGAGTCTTTCTCACTCGAGCACATGCGAGTGAGGGACTGTGAGTGATTGGCCGAGAGCAATTCTTGTCATTCTTCTTCAATGCACTTGAGCAGTAAAATCAATACTCGAGCATGAAGCTACTTTGTACTCGAGCACTAGCGAGTGAGGGACTGCAAGTGTTTGGCCGAGAGTTATGAAGGTCAGAGAAGCACAAGTATGCCCGAGTGAGACTTCATGTGCCCGAGTGACACATCAGCACTCGCGAGTGAGAAATATAACTCTCTCTAATTCTGATACAAGTGCTGATAACAAGGGTATATTACATAAGAATATTATTCTCACTTGAGCAGGAGTATATGTGCTCGAGTGAGGGCCCACATCACCTGCGAGTGCAAAATCTAACTCTTGATAAAATGGTATGCGAGTGCTGTCCAGAGATGAGTCTCCTAGTATAAAATGCAAGGCCACTCGAGCAGAAGGAGTTGTGCTCGAGTGAGGCCCCACATCACTCGCGAGTGAGAAAATTTTCTCTCTAAAATCCTAAGCGAGTACAAGAAGAAAACTGAAGAGCAAGTAGAAAAATGGTAAGATCACTCGAGTGAGCCCATCCATGCTCGAGTGATACTCTGCCAGAAGACTAAATACACTAGTCTTACAGCGTTCAATCCGAATATGGTTTAATGTTATTTATTTATCTTATCATCACTTATTATTATTATTTAACATCATTTTGAATGTTTTATAAGTGTGATACAGGAGGATGAATGTTGAAATAAACAGATACGAAGGAAGTTAAACAACGGCAAACAACATCATGACAAGCACGTACCTACTACATTTAAAGTTTTCAAACTTGCACATGCCATTCCACAGTAACATACCCCGCTCCTCGATGATCGTTATTCAAATAGGCAAAAACTGAACGTCTATAAATACTGAGTTTCAGATATCGTTAAAAACAACAAAGCACAAAAAATTCACAAGAAAATTCACGTGTCTCTGTTATTCATATTTTCTCTGTATTTATATTGATCTTCAGTGTTTATTATATTTGCTCTGTACGAGAGACATATACATTTTAAATTATATTTTCATTTGATCTCAAGGTATTGGGACCTTGAGAGGGTAGATATCTTTACAAGAGAAGCAGTTAAGAGAATTCCTAGTTAAACCTTTCACTCATAAGACTTATAAGATACAAGCAGTAGAGAACGTTGCTGCTCATAAGACTTACAGTGGTGTAAGCAGGAGAGAACGTTGCTGCTCATAAGACTTGTATACGTAAGCAAGTGGGAAAGGTCATAGGTTGTTTTTCTGCACATAAGACTTATCGTAAGGGGGAAAGAAATTTCTTAGTGTGAGAATATTTCTGCTCGTAGTCCGTTCGAGGACAATTTATTTTTTGTGGCATTCTGAGAGCCCATTGAATCTTGGAAGATTAGTGAAAATCTCAGTAGGTCTTGATCTCTGAGGACTGGACGTAGGACTAGTTTTTAGGCCGAACCAGTATAACTCTGTGTTCCAATCTTCTCAACTCTACTCTGTCTACTACTATTTTCATATCACCACATCAAGCAAAAAATTTATCACATCACCCAATTCACCCCCTCTTGGGTAAAGCTTGCCTCTTTCAGTCTACAAAGTGTCAAAGTTGGAGAAACAAAGAACAATCTCTAGAAAGGGCAAGAGGTGAGTATAAGCTTTGATTTGAACCAAGTATCTTGTTGATTAGTTGATTGTGGTGAATTTCAGTGGCTGCCTTATTTAGTTATCCTAGGGTTTTAGGGTGTCATGTTGATTTGGTCTTGGAAATGGTAATATATGATATTAAACAATAATTCTAGCATAGTTCAGAAGTAAAATTAGCAAACTTGTGAATTTTGGTTTGGGACTCAACTTTCAGTGAGAACAGGGCATGTAGAAGGATTGTGGTTTTAGTGAATTTGATGTCACTAATGGCTTCTACATGAAAATTGAGTATGAATAGGTTCTGGTTGTGATTTTGGATGAGTAGATAGAAAATATGAAAACTGGAAGTCAATGTCACCTAGGTTTGGCACTACCAAATTCGTGGCAGGTGGATTGTAGAATGTTTTGAATGACCAAATATGATCCAGTCCATAAAAATTTCTAGAATAAAATTATATATAATATATGGCAATTGGATTAGTACACAATGAGTTATGATTGGCTAACATTGGGTAATGAATCCAGAGTAATGTGAGTGGCAGTAAGGAATAATTGTGAATTCTGAACTGTGGGCATACAATTGGTAGTAGGAGGCATTTTTTTCATTAAAATAGACTTAAATAATGCCACATAGGACTTTGAACCAACCCAATTGGAGATTACTAGACAAAGCTATTAATCTCTAAAGTTGGTAAAAGAAAGCTAGCAGATTAGGGTTGAGAAGCTAATTTATAGCTTTTGAAAGCAATTGTGAAAGTTGAAGACATAGCTCACTTTTATGGCTCTAACAAATCATATGGGTATGTGTTTAGGGCCATGAGGTGACAAAGAAGAAGCAATTGAAGCAACCCTGATGGTTAGTGTAACCCCTGCCGTAATTAATATTCGAAATACGCGATTAAAGTGAAATAGAGACCAATAAGAAACAAATAACATTTATTAACCCATCACATGACGGGGTTTTCACGAATACCTTTCGAAATCATTCATAACCTGGTCTCACTTTCACATTTCGAATACAATTACTACACAAAGATAAATCACATTTAACTATATCAGAGTATGCAATATAATAATCCCGGCAAATCCCAGTTTCCATATATTAATTCAAGCTTTATAGGGCATATTCGCCCATACAAGCCCTCATATGGGGATTACACAAATCTTTCTCATACACATAATAATCAAATCCTTATCCACATACATTCATCCAAATCACCAAATACAATTATCCAAATATACATCCCAACTAAGATAACCAACTACCAACTTCAATCCTGAAGAAGTCTTCATCGCCCTTAGCTGCTCGCTATATCCTTGATCTACTACCCTGTCTGAAAGGTTAGTAGGGGAGGGTGAGATTCTAGAGAATCTCAGTAGGTAAACAATATCAATATGCATGCACGATAGATGTTTAATGCATGACATGCTTGCATCACATAACTATCACGATGACAATCTGTAAGCTCAATGCTTCTAACAATATACTAATGGCCATAGCATAAATTGAAACATAGCTTCAATAACACGTAACCATGCAAAGCTAAGACATGCATGAACACATTAATGCATATATCAAATACAAGCAGAAGAGATGTGTTCCCTACACTCTTTCCACGTAAGCTCCAGCACCGCCTACTCACGACCAGGTGAATACCAAACCACGTTCAGGGCGAACATCAAACCCTATAACCAAACAAGGACATAGGGTTAAATCCCTTTTCCAATTATTTAACTCTCAAACACTTAAGTTGGTTATCATTCACGACCTTTAGGTGGCTAATCAAAGCCCAAACATATGCCTAAAGGCTTGGGAAACACTTGACCAAAGATCACCTTTTAAAAGTCCAATATACTGATTTTTGGGGGTGGGCCGCGGCCCACAATCCTTGGGCTGCAGCCCAAAACTGCCAAGAAACATTTGGGCTGCGGCCCAAAACTATTCAGAAGGGCTCAGAAACATTTGGGCTGCGGCCCAGAAAATCCAGTTTCTTGGCTGAACTTCCAAAAAGCATAACTAATTCCACAAAAATCAAAATGAGGTGATCCCAAAGCCAAATGAAAGCTATTCAAGTCCTCTTTCAAGGAAAAATATTGGCCATTATTGGAAATCACCACAAAAGTCCAGATTTACCAAAAACCTAACGTTGTACCAAAACAGGGTCCATTTTGGATGCCAAACTTTGGACAGTTCAAACTCCCAGCTACCAAAACGAAATGACACATATTATATGTTCCTTTTGAAGCTTCAGACATCATTTGCCCAGTCAAAACGTCCACACAAGCAGACTGCCTAAAACAGACTTTCAAAAGACAGAATTCCAGATTTGCACAATTGGCTTCCAATGATTCCATTTTCACATCAAACATCATTCCCACACAAATTTGCACAAGGAATCCATTGGAAATACCAAATCAACCAAATTCACATTATATTGACATGTTTCACAATGAATTGCAACATGTCACACAATTCACAATACCAACTTTACATTACAATCTCTTTCCATTTCAAATTCAAAACCAATTTCAATGATCAAATACCACAACATGGCACCATTTCCAACATAAAACACATGACAATTCATGCATTTCACAATTCCACCAAAATCAGGGAAAAAACCAAAATTCACAATACTCATCCACAAATCACAAAACTTAGGTCAAAATGCTTCAAATACTCACCTCTTCCTCTTTCCCAAACCAATTCTTTGATTCTTCATCTTTCCAAATTTCCTCAAGCCATCAAACACCTTCAATCAAGAATCTAAAACCATAGAGATGAAGCTCTCATCACTATGAACAACATTAATAAAGAGTGTTTGAACATTAGAGGACAAGAACAAGGCCAAAACATCACCTTTCTCTTCCTCTTTCCTTCCCAAGCTTGGCGAAAATGGAGGTTTTGGAGAGAGAGGGATGAGATGAAGAAGAGATCAGATTTTTGGGAAAATGAAGGCCACTTGGACGACCAAATAGAGAGGAGAGAAGGGAGGAAAAGCTTTGACAATTTGACCAAAATCTAAGGGCTCAAATTGTGCCAAGTGTCACACCCTTATCACATCTCTCATGAGTTCACATAGGCACACACACACATGATTCCACCTCTTGATCTTTTGCACAAATCAATCCTAACCATTGATCTTGAAGTTACCAATGAGTTTTCTCTTCGGTAACTGACCAATTGGTCAGTAACTTTACCGTTTTGCCCCTGATTATGGTAATTCTCATTGAATCACCACCAAATTCTTTTTCTCATTCATTTTCACCATACATATGCCCTTCCCCTTATTTTCATTCAATTTAGATGTTAATCCATAATTGAACTCAAATACAGGGTCTTGGCGATGTTCAGAACACATACGAATCATATCGGGTGCCAAACCACACCATAATCTCCAAAAGGGTCCATTTATCACTAATGACATCCACTTTTGGAGTCATTATCTCTTAATCACAATTTGGGATCTTGCTAAACTGGGGCTTAGCAATCCACTTATCTCAGGCTTATTCTCTAGCCTCAAGTCTCAGAATTTGGGATATTACAGTTAGAAGAAAAGGAAATGAAAGAAGGACTTTAAGACAAAAGTTAGTTAAACTTTCCTAATGTACATGTATTTGATATGTGTATGCTTGTATATTAGTATATGTTATTGTTTTGATGAATTGTGTGGAATATACATGAATGATTTAAGCTCTATTTTTACTTATGTTGTGGCTATAGGTATAATGCGTAAAACATTGAGCATGCATATGCCATTATGTTGGAATAAATTTATGTAAGCAAGTATATCATACACTAAGCATTATCTTGCATGCATTGTTTAGTACTGAGATTCGCTCGAATCTTACTCCTCCCTTAGCAACCATATAGGTATATTAAGCATAGAAGTGGAATGTATTGGAGTTGAGTAATGGAAGATGTAATGGCCTGTTATATTTTAATTATCATGCTTGGAGAATGATTGTATAATCATGCATATACATCTAAATGGATCATTGCCATAGCAAGATATTAAACTAAGAATGAGCTGAGGAATAATTTGTCTAAATAAATGAGCAGTGAATCGCTCTGATTAAATTAAAAGAAAAGATAAGAATTGATGAGTAATAACAAAGTTACGAACCACTAGAATATGCTTTCGCAAGATTTTGAAATTTTCAGAAAAACCCACTCAATTACATATTTGAATCATGTCTTGAGGTTGGGAATAGAAAGAGTGTGTAAAAGAATATTGCTTAGTGGTTCGAATTTGCTGTGTAAAAACTCGTTAGATTGATTACGGAAAAAGGTGTTACGCAACATACATACGTACTAGGAATCATCATATAGCATTGTATGTCACAACTAACTAAGATAATCAATTACATGGAGAAGCCTTAAAATAACCACTAAGACTCAAGTTTCCTTAACCCCATCAAATAAACTTTTTTGGGTAGCACTTATTGCAGTAGAAATGTTTCAGATCAAATATCAATAATTGCATCATCATCTCCATACTTTTAAGCATTATTTAAATCATCTAAGAATAACACCTCAACTCAACACAACCTTCATACACTCTAACCTTTAGTTAAAGGTTTCAACATGATAACTTCCCAGGGAGTCACCCATAGTAGGACTACTCTCGTCCAAGCATGCTTAACTACAGAGTTTAGATGGGATTTAGTATATTAGGACTGTCTGGATCCATATATCTTTGGGCATCAATATCTCATATATGTTTCAATCCCAATATATCATATCATCTTCCCAGTAATGCTAAATATTGTCCTCAGAAGGGAACATAAATAGTACCAATTGGTATAACTCCTCTACGTATTTTCACAACACTAGGTGGGGATCTAAATCATACTATAACTCAATTTTTAGAGCCCTAAAGTTAGCAACAGAACTCAAATCTTATCCTACCTCATCCATTTCTAGCGTCTCAATCTTACTGGCAAAAAAATCCATACTAAGACCAGATACTGCCAATACTATTGTTACCAGAGCTCATACCCTTTCCTCGGGTATACATCATCTTTGTTCCTCTTCTTCCCCTATATACAACTCTACCTCTTCTTCTACAAGTTGTTTAAGAGATTGGGGAGATATATCTTTTGGCCTCGACTATTACCCATAACTCTTAATCACAGAGCCACTAATAAGGGATCAACATACATAAGCAAAGAATACTAGCCTAGTGCCAAAATCTTTGCCATGATACCCAAAAGGCAATATTGGCCCTATAACCTATGGACACCTCTTAAGGCTCCTCAAACACATCTTTCACGCATCAGCCTCATGACTGCATGTAACTAGGAAGACTAATATAACCAGGGCATGTCAGGGTAAGAGCCAACACTTCTTCTACTAGTCTCATATAGTGAGAGCCCCCAATCATAGAGTAATCCTTAACATGATCTAATACCAATAATGTAAACCCTCTTTAAATACGACAAATGATAGGTTCCAATTCTTGAGTTCTTTAGTTCAATGCTCTTATCTTGTGAACCCGATCGACTGTTTCTAGTTCTTTATTACTTTAAGCAATTACCATATGGTAGCATTTAACGAATTAATTAAAACTTTCATTGTACTTAATGTTCTTTCTCTACTACTAATGCTATAAGCATAGGTTCTACAATGTTCTCAGCTATTTCTACAAGACGTGTAGCTATAATAACCAAAATTTTACTCAAGTACTAAATGTACCAAATAGACATTTTAAATGATGGTAGAATCACTTTGTGAATTTCACAATGCACTTAGTTCCAATTAGTTAAAGGGAACTACCTAATTTCTTTGTCTGAAGTTAGAAATGACCAAAAGCCTAACTTGAACATAAAAAGAAGATGAAATTGCATCTGCAAGAGAGACTAAAGGGAAATAAAATAGCTAATGGAAAAACAATTAATATTGCCATAGTTAAGGGCAAAAGAGACAATTGCCACTTGATCTTGAGGTTAAAATTGGAAAGAAAAATAAAGAGCTAGGATTTATTCTTGAAAAGCAAAATAATGATGAAGCTAAAAAGTAAATTAATTCTCCCCTCTGACATGCATAAGGGACATCCAAATAAGGGCATAAGAGGAAGGAAGGAAAGCCTAGTCAAAGTGTCAACTCTTGCAAGAAGACTTTGTCAACTTTGACAGACACACATGAAGCAAATGGTTAATACTTTTCCTCCCCTTTTACCTTAGGCAATTTTGGTCAATAATGAAAAAGGGAAGAAGGAGAATTTAAATCAAACCATAGGCATTAATAATTCAAAGAGAAAAGAAAGAAGAAGAGAAGGAAAAGTCAAGGCATCTTCCAATTATTTCAACTTGGAAAGTTTCACTAAGAGGCAATAATTCAAGAACACTTTAGTTAACAATTCCTCTCCCTTTTGATGGTGATTTTTGTCCAAGTTGAAGAGGGAGGAGGAATGAGAAGGCTCAACCCAATGAGTCCAACTTAGGTTAGTTAATTAACCTTACAACTTTTTCAAGAAGAAACCAAGTTGTGACACATGGATTTTCTTGCTCTCTTACGTAAATATTGGCCAAGCAAATTGCAAGACACCAAGGAATGAATATTAAACCATACACTCTCTCTTCCATTCATTAAAAAGTCAGGCAAGCACAAAAATAATAGAGAAAAAGCCTAGAAAAAGAAAACAGATAGAGAAAAGACATCTTGAAGAACCAAGAAGCTAACGTGAGTCTTTATGCTTGATTTTCACCATGATAATCACATTTCTCACTCAAATTCTCTTCTTTAACATTGTTCTCCTCTCTAAGAGATTTAATTCTATGGTTTTAGTTTCTTAAAGAAAGGTGTTTTATTCTATCTATAAAGTGCCAAAGTTGGTTGAAAATTCTACCAGCTTTTGGCTATTATGCGAAATTATGAGAATAAGGGTATCTTATAATGAATATTAATTTTAAGGGTAAAGTTAAGCATTGTGGGCCAATGTAAACACATAGGCTTATTATTTTACTTAGTGCACTAACCCTAAAGATAACCAACCCAAGTATCTTGAGTTGAGTTATTAAAGAATTAGAATAAGTATTAACTTATCCATTGTGAATTCTAATGTATAGGATTTAGTAGCTGCCCAGGACAACTAAAGGATTGAAAATGTAGTTTGAATATTGGAAAGATAGAAGCAGTCAGGTAGTAACTTATCCCTCACATACTATGTATTATTTTATATATTTATTTTTGCCTTCTTGAATATTGTGTAAGAAGCATGAGATATGCAGAATGTGTTAGAACTGGCTGACTCCCAAGAGGGGGGTGAATTGGGTGTATGGTAAGAAATTAAAACTTCAAAATTCATTTTGCATCTTATGAAATCAATAAGTATGGAAGTATGAAACCATAAGTAAGTATCTAAAACATATATGTTGGAAATATAAAAGCTTAGGGAAGAGAAGATGCAAATTGTGATTTATCCTGGTTCGGCTCAATCTACGTTGACCTACGTCTAGTCCCCAGGCTCCTCCTGAGATTTTCAATCCACTATCTTCCTCAAGTTTTAACAGAGTACTTGAGAATCACTACAATCTCACAAGTTTAATCTGAGCACATGTGAAGCCTTTACAATTCTCGTACTGAGTTACTCCTTCTTACACGCTATAAGGATACAACATTGATGATGAAGGATTACAATCAATCTTCTCTCTTAGAAGTGAATAAGATGAGTATTGAAGTACAATACAAATGATTACACTCTCAAATACATATGATATAGAAAATAGATAAGAACAGAGAGTATTCAGGTAGAAGTGGATGCTTCATGATCTTAACATGTTTTTGTTTTTGTTGTCCGACTGAATCTTCTGTATTTATAGTTAAGTATGATATGCCTATTATGAGTATTTCAACCTATCTGTTGAGTCCTATTGCTTCATTTGACCATTTGCTTGAATTTGACAAACTAGCAGTCACGAATGTTGACTCTCCACTTCCGTAAAGTCACCTTTTATCTCTTCACATCCTCTCTTCATTGTATTCCTGGAGAAGTACATTAAACACTATTACAATAAAGTGTTAGGGTGATTAGAAGCAAGAAGAGTGAGTTTCATAATCATTCCCATGATTTTCAGAAACTTTAGAACATTGTCTGTCACATCACTCAAATGGTGACTCGAGTAAGCCCCTTCAAAATATGGTAGAGAGCATCAGAGCTATTTTCCAACTTTATCACTCGAGTGGTCACTCGATTAATCCTTTGACATCACTCAACTGATCACTTGAGTGATCACTTGATTTTGATTCGAAACATAGAAAGTTATGTATCATCGAAAAGCTCTCATTATCAACATTTTAATGCAATAAGAATTAGCTCCAAACTCAATGCATACAGAAAGTTCTAATCTAAAGAATATCTAGTGCACTTAGACAATGTCTGAAATCATAAGCATCAAATTCTAAAGGGCATAAATCTTACTATATAACTTGAAATATGACAAATTACCTATCCATGGAAAGATCTTTAAGTCCACTTTCATATGGTACTAGTTTTGTCACAATCCGACTTGTAGTTTATGAGTTATGTCCAAAATACCAAAGATGTCTTGCAATATGATGGTGATTTATGTATCAAATTCAACATATCATATCTCTCTTATCTTAGCTTCTTTGAATGTGATCTTAGTGTGTATTTTTTGTTTTATGAGTCTAGTTTCATATGCCACTCATTTCAGTTTAATCTGATGTATGGTTAGAACGATAGGACCAAATTTACCAGACCTCTGTTATGTTGTGTGAAAACAAAGCACACCAAAATGCTCATTACTCAAGTGATCATGTACATCACTTGAGTGATCACTCCAGTGATGCTTTCTAAAACTTGGCAGAGCCCCAAAACTCAAGGGAACACCTTGAGGAATTTCCATAACTTGCATATAAGTCATTTTAACTTCGTATTGACTTATTTTAACCTCTTATCTCACTTCTAAGAGCTTGTATCTTTGTATTCTCATTTGATCTTGCAAGTTTTTCTTTCTTCTTCTTTCTTCAATCTCTTCCTTCTTGATTTTCCTCTAGATGATTATTCTTCATAACTTGACTAGATATCTTCTTGAATTGATGATTATTCTACATAACCCAACTAGATATCTTCTTGAATATCTTCAATCTTCTTCTTCTTTACTTGATTAATTTTGAATCTTAATATTCCCATTAGATCTTACTATTTCTTCTTTCTTTAATCCCTTGCCTCTTGATTTTCTCTTGATGATTATTCTCCATTTATGAGGCATTATAAGCAAAATAACATCATTCCTCATCTTGTAGGTGTTTTTTTCTTTGAATGTTGTAGCCAATATATCTCCCGTGTTTAAGTATTAAAGAGCATCATTCCTCTTCTTGTAGCACATTAAAGAATGTTATTGAACAAAAAAAATTCTCCTACCACAAGTATAAATATTTCTTCTATAAAGAATGATTAGTGCTATCAAGTTATCAGATTTATTGCACAAAACAAATTCTCCTACCACAAGTATAAATCTTTCTTCCACAAAGAATGATTAGTGCTATCAAGTTATCAAATTTATTGCACAAATCAAAGTTATCATTTCTATATGATATGTTAAAATTAAGATCAAGAAAGGGAAATATAAGAGTAGCTTATCATCAAAACTAATCAAGATATAAGGAATGCAGATGAGTATGTTAGAATGATTTTTTTCAAATAAAGGAGGTGAGCTTCTTAGATATAAAACATATGTAAATGTGGAGCTCCACCTTAATGAATGCATGGCTTAAAAAATCATTATGAGGAAAAAGTTAATAACTCTCCTGGATTTATAAAATCTTTAAAAATTTAGTAGAGAGAATGAGTAAGAAAATCTGAAGACTTAGAGAGAAATCAATTTTTGAAAATGACGATGCTATTCAAGGTTTTAAGGCTATAACCCTGTATCACCTGAGTAGTTACTTTAGTGATCCAACTCGACCATCACTTGAATATTCACTTGAGTGATACAACTCAAA
This sequence comes from Inga laurina, assembly GCA_963855925.1. Lineage (NCBI taxonomy): Eukaryota > Viridiplantae > Streptophyta > Magnoliopsida > Fabales > Fabaceae > Inga > Inga laurina. Next base: position 27,677,157 of record OY979702.1, on the reverse strand, counting down.
ATTTTAATTAAGAATACAAAACCTCACTCGAGTAATGTTATAATTACTTAAGCCATAATCCCTTGAAGTCCATTGATGCATCGGGGATACTCATTATTTGATGATGTGTTCAGTAATGAGAGATTATGAAGTGTAGTCTTCTGTAAGCACTTTAGGATACCAAGATGAGCTCAAAATAAGGCCTTGGAGTTGTTGTTGATAAGTTACAAAGTTTTCTAAACTTGCCAATCACAAAAGTGAGGAATTTAGCTTTATTTATAGCAAGCTTAGTGTGAAATCGTTGAAACTCCTCTCTCATATAGCCTTGGATAGATAGACCAAAGAATGAATGATTAGGGAGACCAGTTATAGCAAGGTGTTGTATCTTATCTATTCTTGAAGTTTCAGCTCCCATTTTCTTTGGCTCTTCTGTTAACTTGGAGTGAGGTTCAGTAATTTAAACAAAGTTGTTGTGAATCACTTGGAGTGATGTAAATCACTTGGATTGATCTTCATAATCACTTGGAGTGACTGTGAATTACTTGGAGTGATCACAGATTACTTAGAGTGATCCTCAAAAGCACTTGGAGTGATTGTGAATTACTTGTAGTGATTGCATATTACTATGAGTGATCCTTAAAATCACTTGGAGTGATTGCCAAAAATAGAAAATCACTTGAAGTGATTATCAGAATCACTTGGAGTTCCAGTGTTTAGTAAACAACATTTGGAAGTTTTGATACAGCACATAACTTCCTAACTTCACAACTTTAATGAGCTTCTTATCAATATTGATAACATTACTTGAAGCTCAGTCTGTTTGAATGGTAAATCTAATGAAGAAGGCTCTAGCTGATTTAGCTCTAAATAAGAATTGTACTTCATTATCTCTTATTGTTGCCTTCAATATCTCTTCAATTATTATGCCTTCCTTAAAGCATAACTCAGCAGACTCCATATTGCAGTAGAGATGTCCAACTTCCTTTGGCAGTAGGGAAGATGACTAGATGGCGAAAACTTATAGTATTGAAAGTATAAATCTAACTCATGAATATCCTTCAATGTTTTCAAGTCAAGATAGACAGATGGACAAAAAGATCTATTGGTATAGTCACTGTCATTTATGGCCTTGTTCTCGGCTTGAGATGAATTCTGCTGTGGCCACTAAGAGATCTTCCTACTCTTACTCCTCTTATAATTGCATCACTAGCTAGTTACTTGCGAGTAATAGAGATACCACAGATTCTACTTCTGCTTATGCTCATATTGTAACACTACTAGTTATGTTTACTCTATTAGCCTCTGTTCTTTATACCAGAAAGTATAGCATATTGGTTAATTCCTGCAAAAGTATAAATACATACTCTTTGGTATCCAACTTCTTTTGGGTTCATATAATATTAGACATAACATCTCTTATGCTCTTATATGATTGAATCATATGATATTTGACCAAAGAATATAATAATCAATAACGACCAAGAAATAATTTTACCTAATTAAATAAATTCAAGCCATTGGATCATAAGGGTAATAAGTGATATCAATGATTAATGACAGTTTGTAAATACACTTTATATAGAAAATGTCATTGATAAGATTTTCATGCAATCGATGTAAGTCGGATCAAAGAGAATTAAAAATCTATTCATAATGACCAACTATTATGAAATGATAAATCATGAATGAAATCAAGTTTTCTAAGAAGGACAATGAGATATGCAAAATGTTTCAAATCTCATATGTAATTTCAAATCATAACAATGCATTGTAAAACTAAGATTTTGAATATATGCAAAACTCATTTTTGAAACATGTTTATAATCAATGTTCATGTTAAAAATAGTGGAAGTCAATAGTTATAAAATATATATCAGAAGGCTTCACTTTAAAGTTCAACTAAGATAACATGTTAATAATCAGAGTTAACATGTTGGAGAATTTTCTAAAGAACAAGAGTCATATGGATAACCAAAAGGATTAGCTTGATAGACATATATGAGCATCATGACTTTGCTATTGATCCATAAACTATCTTGACACTTAGAGTTGTGTCATGAAAGATATGAACATTCAACTCAAGGATTCAGATAAATGACACTGGTTACTTAAAGATAGATCATATCAATGGTTAATATGTGTGAGCAATAAAATGAGTATAAGATTTTATGAATGTTGAAGCATATACACATTTGTCTAAATGGCTAAAGGACTATAATATCATCCTAGTAAGATATTTTACCATGATGGTTAATGCATTAAGATTCTAAGCATTAATGAACATTCATAATGTTTGGAATAACTTGACCAATAAGGATTTGTGCATTAGGTACAAGGCTTTGACATATTGAATTCTTTTCTAGGAAATACACTTGAAACTCATATAGATAGTTAACTTGTTAGAGAATAAAGGTTGAGGAGTTTCAGCAATAACATGTTTAAAATCAAGAAATAATATGTGAACGATAGGGAAAACTCTAGTGGGTGGATTTGAAACATTTCTGACATTTAGTACAAAAATACACACTTTCAATTTTGAAACCAATTTGAATACAAACAAGATATGAATAATTCTCAAATAATGTGTATGCACTTTTTATAAACAGGAAGGATTAGAATGCAACAAATTTTTGAAACGTGCATTTCAAAACTCAAATACATAGAAAGATTATGAATAATTTTACTTGCAGTCTATTTAGCAATCTGAAAGTATTTTGAAAACCATAAATGATTGATTGCTAATAGTATGCAATAATAAGCAAGTATTCATTACTCAAATTAGTTCATATAAGCACAAGATATGAAATGACATAGTAAAAAGTGATGTTGCAATAGGGCTTTAACTTCAAGAACCTGACGTCACTCAAGTGGGTACTTGAGTAATCGTGTCTAACCATCACTCGAGTGGTTACTCAAGTAATAGAACCTTGAATATTTTGATGGAGTGAGAAAAAAATACCTTACTCGAGCAATCTTGTAATTACTCAAGAAATTTTCGTTTGAAGTTCAGTTGAGCATAATTCCTTGACTTTTGCCTCCCAATCTTTCGGTCGGTCTGATCACTTAGACAGTTACTACCAGTTGTCATGGTGATAAAGATTACTCAAGTAGTTATTTGAGTGATGCTTCACCATGCATCTTTTCTTCCTTCATCACTTGCTAGGCACTTGTAGTGATGTCTCAAATGCTGCCTCCTTTTGTTTACATGATCAAATACAGCTTCAAAGTCCAACTTCACTAAGATTTGAGTTAATTTTTATGTAGTCATAATCTTCAGATAAAGCTCTTCCTTTCGTCTTCCTAAAAATTCATATAAACTTTTTCTTCTTTTGGTATCTAGTTTTACTTGGATCCATTCATTGTTAGCTTGTAGGAATCATAATTCACATGCTCTAAGAATATAGTCAATACGAAGAAATTAAGCATATTGAATTAAACGTGACTTTATGCATAAAAATATTTTCTCTTAAAGTATGCTTATATACATAAAGTGTTAAGCTATTGAACATTGTGATTCTTTATGAATGAATTTTCTAAAGATTGTGAAAACATATGTGTAATGTTCATTCCTAATGTAATAAGTGTTAGAGCAAGCGTTTCACCCAAGAGGGCGGGGTGAATTGGGTGATACTAAAATTTCGTTGCAAATAAAAACTTGACGGTGAATATAAAGCAATAAAGAGTAAGGAGAAATATCACCGTAGTGTACATCGAGAGTTATACTGGTTCGGCCATAACCACTTTGACCTACGTCCAGTCCTCAGAGCTTCTCTGAGAGTTTTACTATAACTTCCAAGATTCAGTGGGTTCTTGGCACCTCAGTACAAGCAAGTTCCTTCGCCTGGACACTCGCTCCCCCTTACAAGTTGTAATCCAATCCCAACTCAAGGTTCCACAACCTTAAGTTACCTCAATAACAAATATTGAGTTTGAATGAAATATCTCTCTCACAGAGTGAATAAGAATCACTGAAGCGTAGAATTACAAGTATAATGTAAAACAGAGTAATGAACTTTGATAATACGTTTATGTGTGTGTTCTTGTTCTCTTCTCTGTTTGGATGTTCCCATATATATATAGATACGTTGGTAATGATTGCTGGAACATATGTCTTCATGCCCGTTGGAGCGTACGCAGCCACTATTGACTTTTTTAGTATTTGAAAGACATACGTTTGCGGTAGGTGGCGGTTGGTGACATTTGAATGTTGCATTTGACTTTCCTTATTTGGTAAGATATCTTCATTATTTATCTGTGAATATGCTAAGAATACTAATATAATGAAAGGTTAATCATATAGGAAACAAAACAATGAACATTGGAATGATTTCTGAATTTCTGGGTTTGCATACTCGAGTAGCTACTCGAGTATTCATTAAAGTTTACTCGAGTACTTACTCGAGTATCATCGTGAAAACTTTGATGAACTGCAAGTCAACAAACAAATATAAGATTACTCGGGTAGTGCATGAAATAAACAAAATTTCAAACATTTGGAAATACATGTTTACTCGGGTACCTACTCGGGTAATGCACTCTTTTCTTCATAGGTTACTCAGATACCAACTCGAGTAAACCTTCAAATAAACTTATGTTACTCAATGTTTTACTCCAGTAATGTTGGCAGGATTTCAAGGCCGAGAGCACTTCAAGTTTGATTAACTTGTTACTCGAGTACATACTCGAGTAAACATAAATATTCTGCATAGCTTACTCGGGTAATGACTTGAGGTTTTTCTTCAAAGATAACTCTGGATACTCGAGTAATCCACTTAAAATGAATCATTAAATAGCTGCATACTTGAGTAGCACCTCGAGTGAAGTATGATAAAAATAGATTAATTTATTCGAGTACTACCTTCAGGTTTTTACTTACCACAGTGAGTTACTCGAGTAGCTCCTCGAGTAACGTTGGCAGGATTCGAAATGCCAAGAGCAACACATTTTCTGAAAAAGAGTAACTCGAGTACATACTCGAGTATTATTGGCAGGCCGAGAGTAATTTGAAAACTTTTACCTGGTTACTCGAGTAACTACTCGAGTAACGTTGGCAGGCCAAGAGCAACTCCAAATGATTTACCTGGTTACTCGAGTAGCTACTCGAGTAACATTGGCAGGCCGAGAGCAACTCGAAATCATTTACACTATTACTCGAGTACTTACTCGAGTAACGTTGGCAGGTTACTCGAAGGTATCTCTGGTTACTTCAAGTTTTGTCTCATTACTCGAGTAACACCTTAGAAAGCATACTTCTCATCAAGTTTCTCAGCTTTTTCTCTTGGCATTTCTTCATTACTCCAATGCTTACTTCAAGTGATGATTTTCCCTATTATTACTTTGTTCAAACTTATTTATTAATCAAATCTTTTTCATAATATTCTTTGTTATCATCAAAACATGAGATCTAACATTCTCCCCCTTTTTGATGATGACAAAACTTGGTGATTTTGAACAAGAATTTTTGAAAGTAAGTTCTCAATTAAATAATTCTTGAATTCAAAGATCATTTTGAAAAACTTGTTAAGTTTAGATTCAAAGTGTTTTAAAAGAGAGTGAAATCATAATATACACCTTGCATATACAACAAACTCATTAGTCCAAAAATGTATCATAATTTTAAAAATCAAATGGACTTGAAATGAAATCATAACTTAAACTTGCATTAATCTTAAGGAATTACAAGATAAAAAGTTCAAAAGCTCCCTAAAACCCATATACACCCAAAATACCCAAAATGACTTAGAAACTTCCACAAAATCATTCTCAAGCTCTTCTCCCCCTTTTTGTCTTCATCAATCATTTGGAGGACTAAAAGGCTTGACCATGGAGATAGGCTTTACTAGAAGAACAAAAGAGTCATCTGAACCAGAAGAATCGAAGGAGCTAGAGGATTCTGGTTCAGGAAGATTAACTGGAGGGATATGGATGTCATCTCTTGGAGGAATAGAAGAAGGCTGGTAGACAGTCATAGTGGTGGTCTCAACCTCTGGAGTGGTCTCAATCTCTGGAGTATGATGATCAGAGGATGAGGAGGGAGATATTTCCTCAATATGGGTAGGAGATGGAATAGGTTTAGGAGCGGGTTCAGTCTGAGGTTTGGGTGGTGAATCATCAATGATGATGTGAATGGTCTCATTTGTTTCGGGGTTATCCACTGAGTACAAGATATCTTTGGGTTGTGCCTCATGTGGACTAGAGACTGGAGGGATAGAAGGCTCAGCCTCAGGGAGAGGAATATCAGAATGAATGTGCTCTGGAGGTGGTGGTGGTGCAGAAGAAGATAGACCGACAGAAGGTCCAGGACCCAATAAATCTAGTCATGCCAGAATCAATCTCAATGTCTCACCCTGGGCATGTTGCTCAGCTAGCAACTCCTCATGCCTCTTATCCATTTTCTCAACCAACTCCGCCATCTTGTAATTCATGTTGGTTATCAGTTCAGCATTTGTGTTGGCGATATCAACATGGAATCCTCGGAGCATATTCTCCATAAAATGCTGAAGTGTGGCATTGAGGAAGGAGGGTGATAATGTAGTGGCAACAGGAGCCGACGCCTGAATGTCATCCATCTTGCTAGTCTCAGTCTCAGTCTTCTTCTTCTTCTTTGACCCAGACTCCAGAGGACCATTGAGAGGTATATCAATATTGAGCTTGCCAATCTGATTTCTCCCAACCGGTGTAATCCTCTCAATAGGTTCCTTGTTCTCCAGATACCACATCTTATTCTCCTTTAGAATAAGTGACACAACCTGAGGATATGGCATTGGTGTGGTAGCCTTCCCATCCACCCTGTACCTCTTCATCTCAGAGAAGATATACTCCCCCAAGTCTTTCTGTTCCTTCAGGAGAAGTGAAGCAAACCATCTAAAGTCCCTATAAGAGAAGTGGGTATAGTTGTTGGCCTTATTCACAAGGGATCTAGAGTAAATGTACCATAGAACCCTGTGATGATCACACATATCACTCGGTTTGAAATTTAAAGGACCAATAACTTACCAGGTTTAAGGACAGAGAATATTTGGTTTGAGTCTAGTTGGGAGTAAATGTCATCTGGGGGGTTCTCTATCCCTAACCACAAGTTTATCCTAGAGGGTGAAATGAGAATCTTTTGGCCTCTCACTGTGGTGGTCATCTCTTCCTTAGTTGAGGTTCTGTTTGGTTCATCTAGGATCTCAAGGTTACAGTAAAAGTGTGTGATCACTTTTGTGTAAAAAGGTAGTCTAATGGAAAGCCAAGGCATAAAAGGTTCTAAATAGGAACTAAGATCATGCTTCAATACCTCCTGAAGTAACTTGAGATCCACATAGTGTGTCTTGCACACTTTCCTCCTGGAGAATTGAGTAAGATACTTTGGAGACTCCTCCAGTTTGTTCACATTGAACCCCTTTGGAGGGTTGGTGATCTCCTTTTCTAGAAATTTGGATTTCTTTGAAGACTGCCCCTTCTCCATTTGATCTAGGATGCTCGCCATTGCCTTAGCCACATTCTTGTCATATTTGGGCTTTTTAGAAGGCTTTGGTGTGAAGGAGGGAGTTGAGGAATCAGAGGGTGGAGGAGAGGGAGATTTGGCACTTTTGCCTTTCCCAGTAGAGGTGCTCTTTTTGGATTGAGCCCTTGTAACTATAGGATCTTTGATCACAACCCCTTTTGGTTTTGGTTGAGATTGAGGTTGAGGTTGGATTTTGGCTTTTGATCTAGGGGTAACTTTCCTTCTCTTTTTGGGAGGAAAAGAAAGAGGGTCAGAGAGTCGTTGGCATTCAGAGGAATCTGTGGGAGTAAGATTCTTGGTTCCAACCATCTTGAATCAGTGAAAGATGAAACTTTCAGAAAAACTGAGTCACAGTCACGAGTTTAGGGCACTGAGAATCTGAGCAGAATAGGAGGTTTTTGAGGTTGAAATCTATTGGGTTTTAACGGAAATGATGCAAGGAATTGATTATGAAAAGTTTTTGTGAGAGAGTATAGTGATTTACTCAAGGAGATTTTATGGAAATGACCGAGTTTGCGACAGATAAAGACCTAAAACCCAATATTACTTGAGGCCTTGCTCGAGTAAACTTCAAGGTTACTCGAGTCCTTACTCGAGTGATCATACAAAAAATCTCTAAAACAATTCATTTAAATTGCGTACCTGGCATGAATAATATTGTAATTATCCATGTATGTTCCCTCGATCATTTATAACCAATTTGAAGCAGATTTGAGTCGTTTTTCATCAATTTGGTGATCTGGACTTGCAGTTACTCGAGTCTTTACTCGAGTAAGCTTCAAGTTTACTCGAGGCTTGACTTGGGTAACCTGTCTTTTCAACTTCTGACTGTTTATTTCTTTATAACTGAACCGTTTGATTTAAATTCCAGGTAACACTATCCGTTACTTCCAGTTTTAGAAGACCATTACTCGAGTAGTTACTCGAGTAAAGTACTTCTTTACTTCAAGTTGTTCCTCGGGTAATGTTTCACTGTTAGTCATTACTCAAGTTGGTACTCCAGTAAAGGTGTCCTCTGATAACCTCTGTTTTTGTTTCTCAAAACAGAGTTTCAATCTCCCTGCAAAACAAGTTTCTATATACTCCGATGCTTAAATTAGTAATCATCAAAACATTATTAAATGACTTCATCTAATATTATGAGAAACTGAAATAACTTATAACAAATTGGGATTTACCATTCCCAATTCTCTTCTAATGTATAGAAATTGATCTTTTGCAAGGGGTTTTGTGAAGATATCAGCTAGTTGAAGATGAGTAGGAATGAATATCACTTTTACATCTTTCTTTTGGAGATGATCTCTGATAAAGTGATGTCTGACATCGATGTGCTTAGTTCTAGAATGTTGAACTGGATTTTTTGCCAAGCTTATCACATTGGTATTGTCACAATAGATTGGTATTTCTTTGAGATAAATACCAATATCTTGTAGTTGTTGTTTTAACCATATCACTTGTGCACAACAACTTGAGACTGCAACATATTCAGCTTCTGTTGACGAAAGAGACACTGTATTTTGTTTCTTGCTGACCCATGATATAAGAGATCCTCCAAGAAATTGTCCTTGTCCGCTGGTGCTCTTTCTATCTGTCTTGTATCCACCATGATCAGAATATGAATATGCAATTAGATATTCATTTCTTCCTTTGGGATACCATAGACCCAATTTCGGTGTGTCAGCAAGTATCTAAAGATTCGTTTCACAGTTTCGGCATGTGATTCCTTCGGTGCTGATTGATATCTTGCACATATGCCAACACTGAATTGGATGTCTGGTCTGCTTGCCGTGAGATAGAGTAATGATCCAATCATTCCTCTGTATTTTGTGATGTTTTAGTCTTTTCCTTTGACATCAGCATCAAGCAACGTAGTTGAGCTCATAGGTGTGTCAATTCCATTTGCTTCATCCATTCCATATTTCTTCAATAGCTCTCTTAAGTACTTTGTTTGAGATATGAAGATTTCATTCTTTCTTTGTTTGATTTGCAAACCGAGAAAGAAATTCAATTCTCCCATCATTGACACTCAAACTCTCCCTGCATTATCTCAGAAAATTCCTCACACAGAGATTTATTAGTAGCACCGAAAACAATATCATCAACATATATTTGAACAATTAAGATATCATCACATTTTCGTTTTATAAAAAGTGTTGTATCAACTTTTCCCCGTACAAAAAGTTGATCGATGAGAAATTTACTGAGCTTTTCGTACCATGCTCTAGGAGCTTGTTTTAAACCATATAAAGCTTTCTTGAGTTTGAAAACATGGTCAGGTTTGGTAATATCTTCAAAGCCTGGTGGTTGTTCTACATACACTTCTTCCATGATGTAACCATTTAGAAATGCACTCTTTACATCCATTTGATAAAGTTTGAATCCTTTGATGCATGCAAAGGCTAAGAGTACGCGTATAGCTTCCAATTTAGCCACTAGAGTATACGTTTCCTCATAATCAATCCCTTATTCCTGATTATAGCCTTTGGCCACCAATCTTGCCTTGTTTCTGACAATAATTGCGGATTCATCGAGTTTGTTCTTGAATACCCATTTAGTACCAATGATCGGATGATCCTTGGGTCGGGGTACCAAATCCCAAACTTGATTTCTTTCAAATTGATTTAATTCTTCTTGCATTGCTATAACCTAATCATTGTCTGATAGGGCTTCATCAATGTTAGAAGGTTCAATTTCAGAAATAAATGCAGAAAAACTTACTTCATTGAAAATTCTATTTCTAGTTTTGATCCCTTCATTCACATCTCTTATAACTTGATCTAAGGGATGGCTTTTATTGTATTTCCAGGCTCTAGGTTGTCCTAGTATTTGTTATTCTTCCTTGGTTTCATCAACTTCTGGACTAAGAGATTTAGAAATAGATTGACTATTTTCTTGATTTAAAACAACTTCCTGTTCTTCATCAATGGTTTTGTCAGAGGATTCAAATTCATCAAATACAATATGAATTGATTCTTCGACAACACATAATCTTTTATTGAAAACTCTATATGCTTTACTTCGGTTAGAATACCCTAGAAAAATTCCTTCATCAATTTTAGAATCAAATTTTCCTTAGTTATCTTTACCATTATTATGAATGAAACACTTACAACCGAAGATGTGTAGATGAGCAGTGTTTGGCTTCCTTCCTTTGTATAGCTCGTATGGTGTCTTTCCAAGTTTTGTTCTAATATAAGCTCTATTTGAAATATAACATGCTGTACTCATAGCATCAACCCAGAACACTTGAGACGCGTTCTTCTCATTTAACATTGCTATAGCCATTTCAGTAAGTACTCTATTCTTACGTTCCACGACTCTATTTTGTTGAGGTGTTCTTGGAGCAGAGAAATTGTGATCAATGCCATTAGTATCACAATATTCTTCAAAGGCTTGATTTTCAAATTCTCCACTATGATCCGTCCTAATACCTGCAATGGACATACCTTTCTCATTTTGCACTTTCTTGGCAAAAACAATAAATTCTTCAAAAGTTTCATCTTTTGATGATAGAAAAATAACCCATGTAAATCTGGAGAAATCATCAACAATGACCAATGAATACAAATTGCCACCAAGTCTCTTTACTCTTGCTGGGCCAACTAAATCCATATGCAATAATTGTAATGGTCTATTTGTTGAAATCTCATTTTTAAATTTGAAAGATGATTTAGTTTGTTTACCCTTTTGACATGTGTCACAAATCAAGTCATTTTTGAAAGTTACTTTGGGTAATCCAAGAACTAAATGCTTTTTGAGTAGTTTGCCTAATTGATGCATATTGACATGAGCCAATCTCTTATGCCACAGCCAACTTTCATCGATATTACTCAGAAAACAGTTTTCAGATTCATTTCTACTAATATCTAAAGTATAACAATTACCTTCCCTTTTTGCTCTGAGCTTAGCCTTGATATTCTTCTTATCAAGTGGAAAGTCATTCTTGTTGATAATTAGATAATCCTCTAAGTCAAATATTACCCAATTGTTTTTGTCTGCACTTTGACTTACACTTCGCAAGTTATGATATAATCCTTCGACATAGTATACGTCTTTGACTTGTATGCCTCTGTCATTTTTCATTTCAACAATTCCTGCTATCCTTCCGGTTTGATTTCCTCCAAATTTTACCTTCCCACCTTCTTTAGGTTGTAATTTGGTAAAACTTTCGAAATCACCGATCATATGTCTAGAGCATCCACTATCTATGTACCATTTGTTGTTTTTGGATGCCTTGAGACATATCTACAATAAAATGACTAAGTCTTAGGTACCCACATCTTTTTGGGTCCTTTTGGGTTAGTACAAATAGTTTTCTTAACATATAAGCCTTTAGGTACCAATTTGTAGGTTCCTATGTTTCCTTTCTTCTTATGAATACATGAAGAGGTATAATGACCTTTTCTATTACAGTAATTACAAAATGCAAAAGGATTTGATGTATGCACAGAATGCTGGAAATAATTCAAATATGACTTACCTCCTGCTTTCTTTCTACCTTTCCTCTTATCTGATTTTGGATCATATCCAATTCCAGATCGGTCATTTACAAATTGTTGATCTTTTAAAATAACATTTAGCATCTCACTTCCTTGAGTAAATTTTTCAAGAGTTTTTGTAAGATCAGTGTTTTTCTTTTTCAAAGAAGAACAATTTTCATAATTCTTTTCTAAAATTTCTTTAAGTTCAATTTCAAGAACTTTGTTTTTCTTTTTGAAAACAACCAATTCTTTAACTACTTTGATGAATTCAGAATGTAAAGCATTATATTCAGAAAATAATTCACCATAGGTAGGTTCAGAATCATTTACCTCTTCTTCTGTTTCTTCTTGAGCAACAAGACATATATTGGCTACTTTTTCCTTATCACTTTCTTCGTCAGAGGAGCTATCACCCCATATAGCAGATACAAATGCCTTCTTTTTGTTAAAGAATTTGCCTTTTCTCTTCTCTTTACTCTTTTGGTTCAGCTCTGGACATTCTGAATTGATATATCCTGGTTTTCCATATTCGTAGCAAATGATATGATCTTTGCTGCTAGTTCCTCCTTTTTGAAAGTGTTTGAATCCTTGTCCTTTCTTGTAGAACTTTCTGAATCGTTTTATGATTAGACCCATTTCATCATCGTCAAACTCCTCATCCTCATCTTGATTCTCTTCTTTTACTTTTAGTGCTAGACCTTTCTTTTTCTTGTCACCAATGTTACTAGTTCCCGTTTGAACTTTAGTTTGCTTTCATATTCAGAAAGACTTTCAAATAGAGAAGCAACTGATCTCATTGATTCTCCTTTTGCTTCTTCTATCACAGTGACTTTGGCCTCCCACTCTTTTGAAAAAATATTCAAAATCTTTCATACTTGGGTATGCTGATCATAAACTTTCCCAAGTGCTGCAAGTTCATTAACAAGATGAGTATATCTAAGTTCAAATTCAGATATTGATTCACCTGATTTCATTCGAAGTAGATCGAATTCAGTGACCAAGGTGTTGATCTGGTTCTCCTTTATTCCCGAAGTTCCTTCATGAGCTATTTCCAGAGCTTCCCACATTTCCTTTGCTGTTGGAAGTGTCCAAATTCTAAAATACTCACTTTGACTCAAGGCACTTTGTAACATCAGAATTGCCTTGCTGTTGAGAGTGATAAGTTTCTTGTCATTCTCATCATATTCCGCTGGCGTCTTGGGAATTTTCTGAGAATCTACAATCTTTGTAGGTTGATAGTTTCCACTCTCAATCACATCCCATAACCCATATTCAGTAGCCATCACGAATACTCTGAACTTTGCTTTCCAGAAAGAAAAGTGTTCGCCACTAAAACTTGGAGGTCTAGTGATGGATGCTCCGTCGGGAAGAATTCCTTCACCCATGCTTGTCATTGGATCCTTCTTAGGTTGTTATACCTTAACAAGAAGACCTACTCTCTTATACCAAATGTTAGAGCAAGCGTTTCACCCAAGAGGGGGGTGAATTGGGTGATACTAAAATTTCATTGCAAATAAAAACTTGACGGTGAATATAAAGCAATAAAGAGTAAGGAGAAATATCACCGTAGTATACACCGAGAGTTATACTGGTTTGGCCACAACCACTTTGACATACATCCAGTCCTCAGAGCTTCTCTGAGAGTTTTACTATAACTTCCAAGATTCAGTGGGTTCTTGGCACCTCAGTACAAGCAAGTTCCTTCGCCTGGACACTCGCTCCCCCTTACAAGTTGTAATCCAATCCCAACTCAAGGTTCCACAACCTTAAGTTACCTCAATAACAAATATTGAGTTTGAATGAAATATCTCTCTCACAGAGTGAATAAGAATCACTGAAGCGTAGAATTACAAGTATAATGTAAAACAAAGTAATGAACTTTGATAATACGTTTGTTTGTATGTTCTTGTTCTCTTCTCTGTTTGGATGTCCCCATATATATAGATACGTTGGTAATGATTGCTGGAACATATTTCTTCATGCCCATTGGAGCGTGCGCAGCCACTATTGACTTTTCCAGTATTTGAAAGACATACGTTTGCGGTAGGTGGCGGTCGGTGACATTTGAACGTTGCATTTGACTTTCCTTATTTCGTAAGATCTCTTCATTGTTTATCTGTGGATATGCTAAGAATATTAATATAATGAAAGGTTAATCATATAGGAAACAAAACAATAAACATTGAAATGATTTCTGAATTTCTGGGTTTGCATACTCGAGTAGCTACTCGAGTATTCATTAAAGTTTACTCGAGTACTTACTCGAGTATCATTGTGAAAACTTTGATGAACTGCAAGTCAACATACAAATATAAGATTACTCGGGTAGTGCATGGAATAAACAAAATTTCAAACCTTTGGAAATACATGTTTACTCGGGTACCTACTCGGGTAATACACTCTTTTCTTCATAGGTTACTCGGGTACCAACTCGAGTAAACCTTCAAATAAACTTATGTTACTCAATGCTTTACTCCAGTAATGTTGGCAGGATTTCAGGGCCGAGAGCACTTCAAGTTTGATTAACTTGTTACTCGAGTACATACTCGAGAACATAAATATTCTGCATAGCTTACTCGGGTAATGACTTGAGGTTCTTCTTCAAAGATAACTCTGGATACTCGAGTAATCCACTTAAAATGAATCATTAAATACCTGCATACTTGAGTAGCACCTTGAGTGAAGTATGATAAAAATAGATTAAGTTATTCGAGTACTACCTTCAGGTTTTTACTTACCACAATGAGTTACTCGAGTAGCTCCTCGAGTAACGTTGGTAGGATTCGAAATGCCGAGAGCAACACATTTTCTGAAACAGAGTAACTCGAGTACATACTCGAGTATCTTTGGCAGGCCGAGAGTAACTTGAAAACTTTTGCCTGGTTACTCGGTAACTACTCGAGTAACGTTGGCCGGCCGAGAGCAACTCCAAATGATTTACCTGGTTACTCGAGTAACATTGGCCGGTTACTGAAGGTATCTCTGGTTACTTCAAGTTTTGTCTCATTACTCGAGTACATACTCGAGTAACGCCTTAGAAAGCATGCTTCTCATCAAGTTTCTCAGCTTTTTCTCTTGGCCTTTCTTCATTACTCCAATACTTACTTCAAGTGATGATTTTCGTTGTTATTACCTTGTTCAAACTTATTTATTAATCAAATCTTTTTCATAATATTCTTTGTTATCATCAAAACATAAGATCTAACAATAAGGTATGAACCTCAATGGATATTAAAGATAATAGCGTAGGAAGTTTTAGCATTGTATACCTTTACCTTAGGTACTTGGAGGATTGCCTTTTCTTACCCAATGCATCTTTCTTTGCCATTTTGTCTTAGCCTTGGGATCCTGCAGAGCTTTCTCATATAATGTAGTTTCGAGAGTATTTTTCTTTGTACATGAAAGGTCCTCCTTTTCTTGTTCTCCTCAAGGTAGTTAAATGGTACTCTATGGTAGCCCTTCCTTGAGGTAGAACATACTCCTTTTCTCAATTTCCTTTCTTTATGGTTAGAATATACAGTTCCAGCAATAGGTGATCAGAGAGTTCTCCTAATTGATGTAAATCTCCTTTTAGGTGCATTAGGAACTGTTGGAATCTTCTTTATTTTCTAAATACCCTTTTGTTCATTCTTTCTAGAATCAATCTGCACACATGAAACACCAGATGGATAGTTTAGTACGTGTTGGATCCTTGATTGTTAGCATTAGACTTTACTTGACTTTTCAAAACCCAAACATATTTATTTCTCACATTAGAATTTCTTCTAATATAGCATGTGTGATAAATGTGACCGGATTTACCACAATAATTGCAAATTATATGATGATATGCATTATGAGAATTATGCAAGTATTATATCGATCAAGAAAGTAAAAACCGGAATAAATTTCATTTGAACATTCTTTCTTCCCAATTAACATTCTAGCATATTTGCAAACATTTTTTCTTTTCACAATAGAATCAACACTTGGTTGAAAAACAATCTTATGCAAACTTTTAAATCTGTTTAGAAGAATTGGAATTGTTTACCATATGTAGATATTGAGCTCTAGAGGATGATCCATCAAATTTGTCTATAATGAGCTCTTCTTTGGAATCATCTTCTCCTTGTTCTTCAATGTTGACAAGATCATGTAAGTGTTCTATGATTTCTCCTTCTTCATTGTAAACTTCTATTTGTTCATGAACCATAGATATGCAGCTTATTGTTTCACATGAACTATCAGCACTTTCAACATTAACACAATTGTTAGAAGTATAAATAGAATCAAGAATATCCTAAATAACTCTAGCAATAGAGCAAAGTCTTATTTTCTCAAAATCATTTTCGCTGAAAGCACTATACGGAATTTTCATTGCTCTAATGTTCAACGAAAAAAGTTTCTTTTCTTTTTCTATCCAATCTTTTCTTAGTTTGAAATCAAAGGTATTTGTAAAAACGTCCCACATATCAAAGTCATATGCTTTAATAAAACTAGTCATTCTAACTTTTCAAAACCAAAAATCAATATCTTTTAAAATAGGTGGAATTGTATAATCAAAACCTTCAGAAGCATATAACACCTAAAGCCATTATAAACTCTTAAGACTGTTAAGTCCTTTAAACAAGAGTCCAGCTCTAATACCAAATGTTAGAACTGGCCGATACCCAAGAGGGGGAAGAATTGGGTGTATGATAAGAAATTAAGAACTTTGAAATTCTTTTCACATCTTATGAAATCAATAAGTATGGAAGCTTGAAACCATAAGTAAGTATCTAAAACATACATGTTAGAAATATAAAAACTTAAGGAAGAGAAGATGCAAACTATGATTTATCCTGGTTTGGCCCCATCCATGACAACCTACGTCCAGTCCCCAGGCTCCTCCTGAGATTTTCAATTCACTATCTTCCTCAAGTTTTAACCAAGTACTTGAGAACCATTACAATCTCACAAGTTTAATCTGAGCACTTGTGAAGCCTTTAGAATTCTCATACTGAGCTACTCCCTCTTACACGCTATAACGATACAACATTGATGATGAAGGATTATAATCAATCTTCTCTCTTAGAAGTGAATAAGATGAATACTGAAGTACAATACAAATTATTACACTCTCAAATACACATGATATAGAAAATAGATAAGAATAGAAAGTATTCAGGTAGAAGTGGATGCTTCATGATCTTAGCATGTTTTTTGTTTTTGTTGTCTGCCAGAATCTTTTGTATTTATAGTTAAGTGTTGTTGAGTCCTGTTGCTTCATTTAACCATTTACTTGAATTTAACAAACTAGCCATTACGAACATTGACGCTCCATATCTGTAAAGTCACCTTTTGTCTCTTCATATCATCTCTTCATTGTATTCATAGAGAAATACATTAAACACTAATACAATAAAGTGTTAGAGTGATTGAAAGCAAGAAGAGTGAATTTCATAATCATTCCTATGATTTTAAAAGACTTTAAAATGTTGTCTGTCACATCACTCGAGTGGTCACTGGAGTGATCCTGGGTCATCACTTGAGTGAGCCCCTTCAAAATGTGGTAGAGAGTATTGGAGTCATTTTCCAACGTCATCACTCGAGTGATCTCTTGATTTTGAATCAGAACATGGAAAATTATATATCCTCAAAAACTTTCATCATCTATATTCCAATACAACTAGAATCAACTCCAAACTCATTGTATACAGAAAGTTCTGATCCAAATAGTATCTAATGCATTAAGACAATGTCTGAAATCACAAGCATTAAATTTCAAAAGGCATAAATCTTAGTATATAACTTGAAATATGACAAATTACCTTTCCATGGAAAGCTCTTTCAGTTTACTTTTATATGGCATCAGTTTTGTGACAATTCGATGTGTAGTTTGGGAGTTATGTCCAAAATACCAAAGCTGTCCTGGAATATAATGGTATTTTATGTGTCAAATTCAAAAGATCATATCTCTCTCATCTTAGCTCCTTTGAATGTGATCTTAGTGTGTATTTGTTGTGTTGTGAGTCTAGTTTTATATGCCACTAGTTCTAGGTCAATTTGACTTGTGGTTAGAAAAATATGGCTAAAATACCATACCTCTGTTATGCTACTTGAAAATAGAGCACACTAGAATGATCATCACTCGAGTGGTCACTCAAGTGATCATGTCATTCACTCGAGTGATTACTTAAGTGATGCCTTTTAAAACTTTGTAGAGCCCCAAAACTCAAAGGAACACCTTAGGGAAGTTCCATAACTTCCATATACATCGTTTTAACTTCGTAATGACCCATTTCAACCTTCGGTTTAACTTCTAAGAGCTTGAATCTTGATATTCTTATTTTATCTTGCAAGTTATTCTTTCTTCAATCTCTTTCTTCTTGATTTTCCTCTTGATGATTATTCTTAATAACCCAACTAGATATCTTCTTGAATTGATAATCATTCTTTATAACCCAACTGATATTTTCTTGAATATCTTCAATCTTCTTCTTTCTTTGCTTGACTAATCTTTAATCTTGATATTTCATTAGATCTTATAACTTCTTCTTTATTCAATCCCTTGCCTCTTGATTTTCTTTTTCATGATCATTCTCAATTTATAAGGCATTATAAGCATATGTGGCCTAATAATACCAGCTGTGGTGCCTGGGCAACCCAGCCCACAGCTGGTTCAGCAAGTGTGGCTCCTACCTTTTTGGCAAGTGCCACACTTGGCCACTAAATTAAAAAAATTCTTTTTTTCAAGTGGATAGTGTAATCCACTCTCCACTAATAGGAATTCCCCACGCCCCAACCCTTATATCTTATTTCACTTCTCGCGTAGTGGTCCTGAGTCATCCCCCCATTCCTTCTCTTTTTGACTACTCCATTCAATTATTCCCTCCTCTCTCCTCTATTAAGCTACTTTCCCTTTCTTAGCATCTTAGTGGATCCGTCGCCCCCTCCCTCCATTTCCTATAATCTTCACACTAAAAAACACACCCACACGCTCACAAGTCTTCATCAGCGAATCTACATCTTTGTTTTTGTTCCAACTGCTATCCCCACTCCTGTCCCTTCCCTTTTCTTTGTACTATCTTCCACTTTTGATCCCACTCATCCAGT
Organism: Inga laurina; assembly: GCA_963855925.1. Classification (NCBI taxonomy): domain Eukaryota; kingdom Viridiplantae; phylum Streptophyta; class Magnoliopsida; order Fabales; family Fabaceae; genus Inga; species Inga laurina. The sequence continues at coordinate 27,658,134 of OY979702.1, read as the reverse complement.
TGGTCCCAACTGCTAAAATTTCTTCCTCCTCCTCACTCAAGATTGCGTCACCAACGGCAACATGGTCCCCCACTGCACTGCACTGATCAATTAAGCTGTAAGTTCAACGTGTTTCCTTTTTCTCAGGTTGTTCTGCTTATTTTTGTTTTCACACGAACGTGTATATATATGTTGATTATATTCTATGATATGCTTTTTTTCTTTTTATGACACGCACGTGTATATATATATGTTATATATATTTGTGTTCCATTTTATAGAGGTAATATAAACACGAAATCATTAACTTAAACTTGCAAGGTTTAAAGAGGTTAGAAGTTTTGTTTTGTTTTTTCCTTTTTCTTTTATGTTCTCTTTTAAAAAGAGATGTTCAATTCCTTATGAATACAAAGCCAATTAACAAAATAATTTTTTGTATTATCTTATTAAACAATAATAGAGAAAATCCCATACAAAGCCAATTAAAATAGGAAAACTTGAAATAAATATGATTAATTGAAAAATTTGTTAATTGAGTCATTAACTTATTTTGGGATTTTAAAATATGGATAAAATGACTTATATATATATATATCAATGTTAATTTTTTATAAAATAAAATATAAATTGTTTAAATTGTTTAACTTTAAATATATTAACTAGAACCATAAGGAAAAAAACCATACAATAAGGAGTTCATTTTATTCAATTGAATTTTTTTCCAAAAATTTTATAATATATATCAATATAAAAATTATTTTTTAATAAATATATTATGTATAAATTTTACTATATTTGTCTCATATATAAAGTTTTCTTAAAGTTCTATATTCCAATATGTAAAGTAAAATTTTAAGCGAACTTAATTCACCTAATAAAAAAAGAAATTTTAAGCATATTTAATATCTTTTTCACTAGCATATTAATAGTGAAAAACATTTTTTTTTACAATATGTGTGTCTAGTTCAATTCCCTTTTTGTATGTATGTATGTATGCATGCATGCATGCATCATATTTTTGACTACCCAAGATAATTGGTAAAATAATGTAGCTAGTGAAAAATAATGTTTTTTATATTCTCAACATTGAGCTGAAAATAATTTAATTAATGTTGGGATTATATTATACTTTCCTTTTTTTTATTTTATTTCTTTCTTTTTTTTTTTTTGTGAATCATATTTTTTGATTTAAGCTAATTAATCATATTTTATTTTATTATATATTGATGTTTTGTACATATTATGATTAAAAAAGTAATTTACAACCACTAATATTTTATTGACTTTTTTTATGTGTAATTTGTGTTTGTAGTTTCAGCTCATCAGTCTATTGAACCTTCTATTTAAAGTATGTTTTTTAAATTTTGAGCTTACAAATGTGATTTTAGTTGAATTTAATAATAGTTAGTTATAATTTGCAGGTGTTCTATTGATTAATGTTATGGATTAGTTGCATAAGTAAAATAAATATTTATATGTTCTTAACACTTGTATTTTATTTGTTGACTTGTAATGTTTTCTAATTTACCTATGATATGTTGTGGCAAATATGGTTTCTTTCGTTATGAGTTGTGAAAAATTATTATAATTCCTGGGAATAATGAATGGATTATTTGTCAATTAAAACATAGGGTTTAAGACTTAAGAAATCTTCAATTTTGAAGATTTCATGTTGGGAATTTATTTTAAAATTGGTAAGAGAATATAAAAGTAATTAGTAAATGTAATAGTCATACAACTAACCACATACTTTTTTAAAAAATAGATTGAAGGCATCGATGGATCGTAAATGGATGTCATCTAATCGGTTTTCAAGGGAATATATAGATGGGGTGAAAAATTTTATTACATTTGCAATTGAGCACACAAAATATCCTGACAAAATCTTGTGTCCTTACTTAGCTTGTTGTTTTGGAAAGTGTATTAGTCCACTTGATTTACTAGATCATTTAGTATGTTACGGTATTGATCAAACATATATACGATGGACAAGGCATGGTGAGACGAACAATGCATGTAGTGATCGAGTGCATACCACGAGTGGTGTTTTGGATGAATTTGAGCAAAGCATGTTTGATGAAGATGATGGTCTTGAAGAAATGCTAAATATGGTTGAAGGGATGCATCATAACTGGCCTAACGAATTTGAGAAGTTGAAAGGTGATGCAGAAAAGCCATTATATGCCGGTAGTACTAAATACACAAGATTGCTAGCAGTGTTGAAAATGTATAACTTTAAAGCTCGCTACGGATTGAGTGATTCGGGTTTCACCGCACTGCTTGAACTATTGCAAGATATGCTTCCAAAAGAAAATGTACTTCCTACCACGACATACGAGGCAAAGAAAATTCTTTGCTTTACAACCGGCATGGGATATAAGAAGATACATGCATGTCCTAACGATTGCATATTGTTTCAAAATCAGTATGCAATATTGGAGAAGTGCCCTAAATGCAACGCATCTTGATATGGGAAGAAGAAAGGAAAGAGTCCTTTGAAGGTCCTATGGTATTTTCCTATTATTTCAAGATTCAAGGGACTGTACAGTAATGTAAAGATTGCTAAGAAGTTGACATAGCATGCAGATGAAAAGATTAAAGACACGAAGCTTAGGTACCTTACAGATGCTCCTCAATGGAAAAATATTGATCATGAGTACCCTGACTTTACGGATGAAGCAAGGAACCTTCACCTTGCACTGTCAACTAATAGAATTTATCCACACGGTATTCAGAGTAGTGCACATAGTATGTGGCTAATGATCCTGATGATTTATAACCTTCCTCCACACTTGATCATGAAACATATGTTTATGATGTTGTCCATGTTAATTTCTTGGCTAAGGCAACCTGGGAACGATATAGATGTATACTTGGCTCCTTTAATTGATGACTAGAAGTTGCTTTGGGAGGAAGGCGTTAGTGTGTATGATGGGTACATGGAAGAAAGTTTTACTTTGAAAGCCATGTTGTTTGGCACAATTAATGATTTCCCTACTTATGGTAATTTTTCGTCATACAGTGTCAAAGGTGAAAGAAGCAAGCTTCACCCAAGAGGGGGATGAATTGGGTGATGTAATAAATTTTTCGGTTGATGTGGTGATATAGCAATAGCTGTAGATAGAGTAGAGTTGAGAAGATAAGCACACAGAGAGTTATACTGGTTTGGCCCAAAATCCAGGCCTACGTCCAGTCCTCAGAGATCAAGACCTACTGAGATTTTCACTATTATTCCAAGATTCAGTGGGCTCTCGGAACACTGCAAGACAACAACCGTCCTTGAAAGGACTACGAGTAGAAATACTAGAAATTTCTCTCCCCCTTACTACAAGTCTTATGTGCAGAAAAACAAACCTATGACTTTTCTCTCTTGCTTATGTATACAAGTCTTATGAGCAGCAACGTTCTCTCCTACTTACACCACTGTAAGTCTTACGAGCAGCAACGTTCTCTACTGCTTGTATCTTGTAAGACTTATGAGCAGAAAGTCCTACTAGGAATTCTCTCACTGCTTCTCTCGTAAGGAAATCTCCCCTCTCAAGGTTCCAGTACCTTGAGATCAAATGAAAATAGAATTTAAAGTGCATACAGACTCTCTTATAGAGCAAATATGATAAACACTAAAGAACAATATGAATATAGAGGAAATGTGAATAACAGAGACTCGTGAATTTGCTTGTGTAAATTCTTGCACTTTGTTGTATTAGATGGTCTCTGGAGCTCTGTATTTATAGACATTTGTTTTTGCCAGTTTGAACAATACTCATTGTGGAATGGGGCATGTTACTGTGGAACGGCATGCATACGTTTGAAATCTTTGAATATGTAAGTACGTGCTTAGATGGTCGTAATGATGTTGTCTTTCGTTGTTTGACTTCCTCTGTGTGTTTCTAATTCAAACACTCAAACTCCTGTATCATACTCATAATACATGTTAAATGATGTTATATAATAATAATAAGTGAAAATAAAATAAATAAATATCATTAAACCATATTCAGATTGAACGCTGTAAAACTGGTACGTTTTGGCTTCTGGCAGAGTATCACTCGAGCACTGTGATGTCTCACTCGAGTGCTGCTTCATTTTACACTATGAGCCACGTCTCTGTACAATACTCACACCCTGTTTTATCAAGAGTGTGATTTTCCACTCGCAGGTGATGTGGGCCCTCACTCAAGCATACATACTCTTACTAGAGTAAGAAGAATATTCTTCTATAATATACTCTTTGTCTTCAGCACTTGCATCAAAATTGAGAGAGTTAGATTCCTCACTCGCGGGTACTGATGTATCACTCAGGTACATGAACTCTCACTCGAGCATGCTTATGCTTCTCTGTTCTGCATGACTCTAGGCCAAACACTCTCACTCACTAGGACTCAGGTGCAGATAAGACCATCACTCAAGTATAGAAACTGTGCTTGAGTGAAGTGTTGATATCTTGTTTCTGACTTTGCTCTCTGTCAAACACTTTCTGCCCAACACTTTCATATGCTCAAGTGCAAAATAGCTTCCTGCTAGAGTGTTATATATAGTGCTCGAGTGTATCAGTAAAATTGACAGCAATTGCTCTCTATCAAACACTTTCTGTCCAACACTTGCATGTGCTTGAGTGCAAAAGAGGTTGATGCTCGAGTATTAACTCTGTTGCTCGAGTGCATCAGTAAAACTGACAGCAGACATCTCTAAACTTTGCCATATGCATTTGGTAACTTTGCAATCATTGTCTATACTTGTAAAAACATACTTTGCACACAATTACCTTTTGTTATCAACAAAACTTGGAATCTAACAAAAGGATATGGTGCATGCCCTATAAGTGAAGATGACATTCATTTAGTATGACTTCATCATTGTAAGAAAAATGTTTACATAGGGCATCAAAAATTCTTACCGTCACAACATCGTTGGAGGAAGTGGAAAAAGCCTTTCAATGGTGACTCAGAAGAAGGTAGCCCACCGAAGATGTTGACCGGTGCCTAGGTGTGTTCCAATATAAAAGGCTTGGATAACAATTTTGGCAAGCCTTTTGCAAAACAAATCGAGACAAGTGGTTGGAAGAAAAAGTCTTTTTTCTTTGAACTATCATATTAGAAGTCTTTATTGTGAGATATTTTCTTGATGTGATACACATAGAAAAAAAATATTTGTGATAGTCTAATTGGCATGTTGCTCAATATCCAAGGAAAAAGCAAGGAGAGTGTCAATTTGAGGTTGGATTGGTAAACTTAGGAATTAGAGAAGAGTTGGCACCGATTGAGCAACGGCATCATACCTACCTACCACCAGCGACATACACTCTATCGATGAAAGAGAAGAAATTGTTTTGTGAGTTTCTACAGGGAATTAAAGTTCCCGAGGGCTACTCTTCAAATATAAAGAACCTTGTATCAGTGAATGAGTTGAAGTTAAAGAACCTCAAGTCTCATGATTGTCATGTGCTCATGCAAAATTTCCTACCGGTTGGTATACAATCCATTTTACCTAAAAATTTAAGAAACACCATCACTAAAATTTTCATGTTTTTCAAGTTGATTTACAGTAAAGTCATAGATTCAACTAAGTTACAAGATTTGCAAAGGTTGATTGTTTGTACTTTGTGTGAACTTGAAATGTATTTTTTACCTTCTTTTTTTGACATTATGGTACATCTAACCGTACACTTGGTCAAAGAGATTCAATTATGAGGTCCAGTGTACTTGAGATGGATGTACCCAAATGAGCAATTCATGAAAATATTAAAAGGGTATATGAAAAATAGATATCGCCCAGAGGGTTGTATCGCTGAAAGGTATATGATTAAAGAAGCAAGTGACTTCTGTGCTGATTTTCTATCAAATATTGACTTTGTAGGGATCCCCAAGTCCCGTCATGATAGGTGAAGATCAGGGAAAGGAACAACTGGGAGGGATGTAATAACAATATTAGTGACAGAACGGGAGCAAGCCCACTTGTATGTGCTATATAACACTGTTGAGGTTGAACCATATGTAGAAGGACACAAGGATGCTCTTTGATTGGTATATGGTGATAGGAATGAAAATTTGTTAACAAAAGAACACAGTAAACAATTTTCAGGCTGGTTGAAAAATTGCATTAATTATGAGATGGAGCGGAATCTTGATTCAGTTTCTGAAAAATTGAAGTGGCTGTCGAAGGGAGTGAGCTTAAATGTGTTATCTTACAATAGTTATGCAATCAAGGTTACACATTCTATACACAAGACCATGATACACAGAGCACGATATACAATAGTGGGGTAACACTTGTTGCTGATTCTTGGCTAGATCCCTATCTATGCATCAATGTCATACTTTGGTGTCATTGAGCGCATATGGGAGTTAGATTACTCTATGTTTAGGGTCCCTATCTTTAAATGTAAGTGGGGGAACAACAATAGTGGATTGAGGATAGATGACTTAGGCTTTGTTCAAGTGGACCTTTCTAAAGTTTGGTATGAAGATGATCCTTTTATTTTAGCAGCACAAGCAGAACAAGCATTTTTCATTCCGAATCCTGCTAAAAAGAATTGGTCTATTGTACTCCTATCCAACAAGAATCGTCAAGAACAAGTTGATTTTGAAAGTAATGAAAATTTGAACATCAATGATGATGATCCTTCATTTGAGAATTTGTGGTCAGTAGAGATTGATATAGATGGAGATGGAGATGGACCCGTATATGTGAGACATGATCATGAAGAGGGAACTTGGGTCAAGTGAAACATAATTCTCAATCCAATACAAATTTTGAAGAATAAAATTTTAAATCAAACCAGAAAAATGAAAAGATAATGAATGCCTTGACTTGTTTACTTGTACATATGTTTTTATAAATTTCAAAATAATTTGCTTTCATTGATATGGTTGATATTATACACTGATGTTTTATTTTGGTATATTTCACTTCCAGGAGTATGGACTCACCACACGATGAAATTGATGATGTTCCTCAGCACGTTGGTAAACAAAGATTTGAGGTAAACGTAAGACGTGGTAGGACAACTATGGCTAGATTAATCAATAGAGAAGTAAGGGAATCAAGTTACAACTGGAGTGGAATGAAAATGGAAACATGTTCGGCGAGAACAATACCTCATTAAATAACTTGATTGGGACTACAGTTCGAGACAGAGTCCCTATTACAGTTCAAAATTGGAAAATGGCAAAAAAAGATTATGAGGATGACATATAGGATGAAGTGCATGTAACACATTAATTATGTTATTGTTTGGTTTGCTTTGTTTCATTTAATTTAAATCTTACATATTATATATGTTTTTTTATTGTTACAGAGCATGTTTATTATTGATGATGATCAGAAGAACTTCATGCTAAGAAAAGCCGAAAAACTTATGAGAAAGTTTTGTTCTGATCTTGTCAAATACTACTTGAGGGATGATAATGAGAATATCATTGATACACTGCCTTATCCATTGTACGAAGGAATCATCACTCAAGAAATGTAGGATGAGTTTATCAACATACATACAACTCAAGAATTCCTGGTAATATAATTTTTTTACTTGTAATGTATGCATCTGTAATTAAGATTTATATATTGATATGAATCATTTTGATCTAAATAGGAGTTGAGCGAGAAAAATCACGCTAATGCAATCAACATGGCTTACCGGTATACACAAGAACCTATTTCATACGCACAGTTAAAAAGAAAAATGGTACGAACTAATGATTATTTCATTTGTAGATAAATTGTATGAATATTAGAAAAATTGTCAACTAAATTTGCTGTGCAGATAGAAGAATCAAGTTCAGATATTACACAGGTTTCACGACATAATCTATGGGTAGTCGTTGCCACAAATAAGAAAGGTGAAATTCGTAGTGAGGAAGCAAGAAGAGTAGCTGAATATTATGTAAGTATTGGATGATACGTACAATAAATAATTGGCTTTACTTAAATGAAATTTATTTATAATAACTAATATTGTTGTAATTCTTTTTGTGATAGCGACAAATGACACAGGAGGATCCTGCGTTGGCAATCTATATTGGTTGGGATGATTTATTGAGCAGAGTGCTTAGAATACCCGAGTATAATGGTCGTGTTTGGGGTACTGGTTTTGCTGTCACCCCATCAGCATACTTCGGACGTTAGAAGTGCCCCAGTAGAGGTGATGTTTCCCAGCTGTGTAATGAGATGACTAGTTTCAAGCATCAAATGCAAGAAGTTCAAGAACAAATGCGATATAAGGAATAACGAGAAGAACAATTCTTAGAACAAATGCATTTGATGCAAGAACAGAATGCGCTATTAACAATGCAAATACAACAGCTAGTGCAGTGTAGGCCAACACAAAATGTTCCCTCTATGATAGCCCAAGTGTCAGAGATAGTTGCACTTCCAAGCCTAAAGTCCCTTTTCCTTTTGTAATTAATTTCTTCTCTACTTAACTTTATGTTACATTATAATTTAGCAAACTATAACATATTAACTCTATTTTCTATAAGGTGAATTTCAATGCAAGTTATATGTCGAGCAAGCTTTTAAGCACGTGGCTGTTGTGGGTGCTACCTACAACACTGATAAGGACACACTGCACAATTCACCGTTGCCCGACAACACACTCCGCATGAGGGTTGACCTCTGCATGAATGAAGACGCCCTCTTACCGATCGTGTCTCGGGATGAGCAAATAATGGTGAAAGATATTGTAGGTGACTATGTTGCTTGGCCAATAGGTCTTATCGAGCCATAGAAAAGGTCCTTCATTTACAATTCCTTGCACTTTTCATTCGTACTTCCATCTAAAATTGTGATTTAATTTTCTGATTTTCACAGGGTGGATAGTCTAAAGAGAAACAAGTCCAGCCTTATGGTAAGATCTCAAAGTGTTCAACAACGCAACCTAAATCGAAAACATCGGCTAGCCAACAAAGCAAAAGAAGACCGACCTCATATCATGATCAATTAGTATCAATTACACCACAATTGATTGGTGAAGGAGGATTGGCAATACGTCTTGAAAGACATATCTAAAATATTGGTGATCTAGTTGATTATGTTACTATCGAGGTCATGCACGACATATGTACTCATGATTGGGTTAATGCTTCAGCTATCAACATCTGATAAGGTACTTGACCATTATTGTTTATCACTGTTATTAATATTTCTTATTCCTTTTCTTTTGTTTTTCACGATACTGTTTATTTTATACTAGGCATTTGTACAATGAGATCTTAATGGATACAAACATGGTCCAATTCGTATTTGTCAACCCTTTTCTTGTTGACTACTATGGGTGTAAAGTAGATATAAATGCACAGTCTAATGATCTAAAAGATTAATTTAGAAAGAGAGCGACACCAACTACGCTATTTTTAGTGCCATACAGTGCGGCGTAAGTTATTAGTAGTACAATTTTTTGTTTTTATTGTTTAACGTTTATCATACCATGATTGTTGAAACTAAGTTTTTAAAATATTTTAGATGCCATTGGATATTTATAGTTATCAATCCCATGGAACCTTCAAGCCCTTACATTTACAATGTGGATCCTCTAAAAGATGGTCTTCTATAAAACCATTCTGATATGTTACTATTGTTTAATAGGTAAGTGTACGTGCGTATGTGTGTATATGTGCATATGTGATTGAATAACCAAAAGTCATTAGTTTCTATTTGTTTTGTTAGTGTATTGACTGTGTATCGGGCCTCTGTCTCCTTAAGCTATTCTAAAGCTGCTGACCATCACTTTAGATATCCTTGGAAGAAGATACTGGTACTGATATATGAATTTACTCAAACTTTGTTAGTAAACAATTTTTATTCATAAACAGTGTTAAATATTGCATTATATTTTTATAGTGCTCTTTCCAACCCAATGACAATGATTGTGGGTATTACATCATGAAATTTATGAAGGATGTAATTACGCATGATCATGCATTTATTCCTCAAAAAGTAATTCATTTAGTTGCACTTCATATTGTGTTTTTATTAAATTTAATTAGTTCCTGATAATTATGTTTTGCTGATTTTAATTCATTTTAATTTGTAGCTGATTGTATATATGTGTAGTATTATGAAGATCAACATTGTCATACTTTAATTGACCATCAGCTTAATGAAGTGATTGAGGAATGGTGTGAATATGTGTTTAGGCAAATCTCTGGGTTGCTATACTATTTAATTCATCTCTAGCTGCTGGCCTTTGTTGTGTTGTGTCATACATGCATGTATTCAAGTTGAATTTGTTGTATAATTCATTCATGTACAATAAATTGTATAATTATTTATGTACTACTTTAATTAATTAATCATCTCTTTGTATCATTTTGAAGCTATCTATCGTTGTTGTTTGCTTTTCTTCATTCTGTTGCACTGTGGATATAGATACAAAATGTTTATTAGACCATGCAGTGTGCAATACTGTACAATTATGGGAGATATGAAAAAAAATATTAAAAAAAAAGAGTTTCTATGGTGCTTCTTTAAATAAGGGCCACAAGAAGTACCCAAATAAAGAAAGAAAATAAAAAAAAGGAGGACCCTCCTATGGCATTTGCTTGCGCAAGTGCCACAGGAAGGGACCTCCAATGGCGCTTGCGTCAGCAAGCACCACAAGAGGTCTGGTCTCCTGTGGCCCTTGCTGATGCAAGCGCCACAGGAGACCCCCTCCTGTGGCACTTCCTCCAACAAGCGCCACAGGAGGGTATTTTTAAAAAAAATTAAAATGTTGTGGCACTTCCCAGCGCCATAGCTTCTTTTAGTGGCGGATAGATATGTAGCACTTCTCTTACACCATAGCTAATCAATTTTAAACGTTATAGCTTTGCTTTTTTGTAGTAGTGTAAGCATTTATCTTGCATGCTAAGTGTTATTGTTGCTACTGAGATTCCCCCAAGTTTTATCCTCCCCTAACTAACGATAAAGGCACGTAAGCACATAAGAGGAGTGCAGGATGATGTGCCAGTTTAAGAAGTGCAAAAAAGAATTGAAGATTATTACGCGCTAATAAACATCTATAAAATAACATTAGAAGTGATTAATTGTATAATCTTTATGATAGATGTGTTAGGATCGGCAAGCACAGCGGAAGAGTTTTAAATTTTACCAATCCTAATCGAGGATCTATCAACGGCGTTTAAACCAAGTTGGAAGGATTCATACCTTTTATGATTCAAGGTTTTCACGATCTTTAGGAGCCAACACGTCAGGTCCGCTCCCTCTATCGGTATCCACACGAATGCTATCCAACCGAGACTGCGTGCTATTGCCTCTAATGTCTCCTAGGGTTTTTTTACGGCTCTCAATTCTCATGTGTATATCAATATATCTGCTCTATCAAGTTTATAACCAATGAGGGCTATTTTCAAATTTCAAAATTAATCATCATTAATTTTGAAATTAATTAACTATTAATTATCTTGTTGAGCTAATTAAATAAATTAAGTTTAAATTAAATCTGTCTAAGAGTTTTAATTTAACCTATTTATTTAATCCAAATAAAGAGCCATTAGATTTAATTTATCTTCATAAATTAAATCTGAGATACTATATCTCTATTGTGTTAGTTATTAAATTTAATATATCTTAATAAATTAAATTTAAAACTAACACAATATAATAATATCATATAATATATATACATATATATATATAAGATATATATATTTTGAAAATATATATCTATATAATGTTATTAATGAATTTTATATTATATATATATAAATATAAAATTCGTCCACCCTAAATTAAACATTATCTCGTGTTGGGCCATTCTTGTGTGCGACCTTATAGGCCCATATGAAGTTGGCAGTGGCCCAATAACTATACTAACCCAAAGTCGCAAGCGGCCTCTAGCAAGACATTACGACTACCCAATTCATATGAGGATCGTTATCACGATGCAACCTGTCATACAACCATGTCACGACCCTTTTGCCACACGATATATCGATCAAGGATAAGGCAAGGATAATGTCATCCTCTTGTTCCTGACCATTACTTTCTTGATTCCTGAGTAGTCTGACAATAGAAATGGAAACTCCTTTCCATTGTAGTATGGCCATACATTTCTCAGACTCACTCATCGAGGGGCCCAGTAATATCTCTTTACTAATGTGAGGGAAAAATTCCATCTTGATCATTCATATTCCTCTGTATGAAAAACCACCAAGCCCGATTATAGCCTTTATCATCACCCGGTCAAAGGTGACTTTTGACTAGTTCAAAGCTTAGCAACTCTTATGTAGGAATCCATGATGACCTCAGGTCAAAGGGCATTGTGACGTGGTTATACATGAGAAAAGCTTATGACTTGTTCCATGTAGCTTTCTTATAGTGGGTCGGTCCAGCACCTTGTACGCTTACAAGTGCCTAAGACTTTGAATCGTATCTCCATATCTTATCAAAGTCATACTGATCTTGTTTCATCTCTGCTCCCACATAGATGACAGACCAGGGACATGTTAGGACAATCTTTATCAATTATCCAAGGATACAATTATCACTCGAGTAATGCTTCCCAGGAGAACAGAACAACATACTGAAGCTTTCAAAAATCATGGGATTGATTATGAAATTCACTCTTCTTGTTTCTAATCACTCTAACACTTTATTATATTAGTGTTTAATGCATTTCTCCAGGAATATAAAGAAGAAATGATGTGAAGAGACAAAAGTTCACTTTATGGAAACGTAGCGTTCACCAACCAAAATCGAAGAATAGTCAAACAAAGCTATGCCACTCTAACAGACACGTTTAAAGGCTTCCAACGGCTATCACAACTCATCATAAATATGGGAACACACCAACGAGAACAAACTAATGAGAAACATGAAAAGATCATGAATCATCTGCTCCAACCCAACTTCTCTCTTTTCTTATCTATTTTCTATATCATGTGTATTTGAGAGAGAGATTATTTGTATTGTACTTTAGTGTTCATCTTATTCACTTCTGAGAGAGAAGATTGATTGTAATCTTTCATCATCAAAGTTGTATCCTTATAGTTTCTAAGGGGGAGCAACTGGTTATAACCTTACGGTGTGTAAGGGGGAGTAACTCAGTATGAGAATTGTAAAGGCTTTGCAAATGCCTGAATTAAACTTATGAGATTGTAGTGTTCTCAAGTACCCGGTTAAACTTGAGGAAGATAGTGGATTGACAATCTCAAGAGGAGCCTGGGGACTGGATGTAGGTCATTTGGATTGGGCTGAATCAAGATAAATCACAGTTTGTATCTTCTCTTCCCTAAGCTCTTATATTTCCAGCATATATGTTTTAGATGCTTACTTATGGTCTCATGCTTCCATACTTATTGATTTCATAAGATGCAAAAAGATTTTTAAAGTTATTAAGTTTTTATCTTACACCCAATTCACCCCCTCTTGGGCGTCGGCTAGTTCTATATTTGGTATCAGATTCGGACTCTTGTTTAAAGGACTTAACCGTCTCAAGAGCTTATAATGTCCGATTTTGGGTTTTATATTCTTTCCGAAGGTTTTGACTATACAATTCCACCTATATTGAAAGATATTGATTTTTGGTTGGTGGAAAGCTAGAATGACTAGTTTTATAAATGCATATAATTTTAATATGTGAAATATTTTTACAAATGCCTTTGATTTCAAACTGAGAAAGGATTTGACAGAAAGAGAAAAGAAAATGTTTTCATTGAACATTATAACAATGAAAATTCTGTATAGTGCTTTAACCGAAAATGATTTTGAGAAAATTAGATTTTGCTCTACTGCTAGAGATATTTCGGATACTCTTGATTCTATATATACTTCTAACAAGTGTGTTGAAGTTGAAAGTGTTGACAGTTCATGTGAAAGACAAGCTATGCATCTACGGTGCATGAACAATTGGAAGTTGATAATGAAGAAGGAGAAATCATTGGACACTTCCATACAGTCAACATGGATAGACAAGAGGAAGAGGATTTCTGAAAAGAGCTCATTGGAGACAGACATGAAAAATCGCTCTCCAGATCTCAAGATGAACTTAAGGTAAAAAGTTCCAATTCTTCTTGTGATTCTCGTAAAACTGATTTTCAAAATCTACATAAGATTGTTTTTCAATCAATTGTTGATTCTATTGAGAAAAGCAAAAATGTTTTCAAATATGCTAGAAAGTTTGTTAGGAAGAAAGAATGTTCAAATAAAATCCATTCGAGTTTATACTCTCATGACCTTCTCAATACTTGCATAAAATCTCATAATGCATATCATTCTATTATTTGTAACTATTGTGATAAATCAGGTCACATTTCTCACACATGCTATATTTGAAAAAATTCTTATGTGAGAAATAAATATGCTTGGGTTCCAAAAAGTCAAGTAAGGTATAATGTTAACATTCAAGGACCCAAAGTAAAATGGTTACCAAAATGTCCATATGGTATTTCATGTATTAAGATTCATTCAAGAAAGAATGGACATAAGAGTACAGAGAAAATAAGAAATATTCCAAGAGTTCCTAATGCACATAAATGAAGATTCTCATCAAGTAGGGGAACTCTCGAATCACCCATTGCTGGAACTGTAAAGTTTAATCACAAAGAAAGGAAATGAGGAAAAGGAGTACATTCCACCTCAAGAATGGACTACCATAGAGTACCGTTCAACTATATTGAGGAGAATAAGAAAAGGAGGATCTCTCAAATATCAAATAAAAGACTCCTAGAGTCTATGTATTTTGAGAGAAGATTGCCAGCACCCAAAGCAAGATATTCAAAGTATCAACATCATAGAAAGATGCAATGGGTAAGCAAAAGCAATCCTCCAAGTATCTAAAGCAAAGGTATATAATGATAAAACCTCCTATGCTATTGTCTGTAAAATTTATTGAGGTTTTATATTTTGGAATCTTAGGAATGAGCATTGCAAATGATTTTGAAATTATGTTTCTATATCCCTTAAAAAGCCATTTAATAGATTTATTTATAAAGGGATTGTAATGCTTAACAAGTTAATTCTTTATGCATATATAATGATTTGAAAAGAGAATATTTCTTTTATGTATAAAGACATGTTTAATTCATTATGCTTAATTGCCTTGAATTGATTATATTCTTAGAGTAAGTGAATTTTATCTTGTTTTCTATAAGTTAACAAGAAATGGATCCAAGCAAGGTTGGATACCATGAAGAAAAAGAGATTTCTATAGTTTTGTAGGATAAGAAAAAGCTTCTCAAGACTATAGCCACACGAAAACAAATTCATATCTTGATGATATTGAATTATGGAGTTTGGATTTTGGTGCTGTGTGTGCAAAGGAGGAAAATCAATATTATTCCACCAAAACCAAGCAAGCTATCGCAAGGACAAGAAGAATTACGGTGATATATAATCCTTACTCTATATCTTTTCATATCTTGTGCTTATATGAACTAAATTGTGTAATGAATACTTGCTCATTATCGCATACCATTAGCAATCAATCATTTATGGTTTTCAAATTGTTTTTTATATTGCTAAATGGACTGAAAGTGAAATTGTGCATAATCATTCTATGTATTTCAAAATGCACATTTCAAAAATGTACTTAGATTCCAATTCATCTTGTTTATAAAAATGCATACACATTATTTGAAAATTTTTCATATTTTGTTTGCATTCAAATCGGTTTCAAAATTGGAAGTTAATATTTTTATATACTGAAAGTTAGAAATGCTTCGAATTCATCCACTAGAGTAATTCCTCATCATAGACATATTGATCATTGATCTTAAATGTGCTATCCAATTCCTGAAACCTTTAGTCTTTATTCTCTAACATGTTAGACCTTACGTCTAATAAGTTAACTATCTATATGAGGTTCAAGTGTATTTCTCATAAAAGAATTCAATATGTGAAAGCCTTATGCTTAATGAATATATCTTTGGTTGACCATGTTATTCCAAGTATTATGAATGTTCATTAGTGCATTGAATCTTAATGCATTAACAATTATAGTGGAATAACTTACAAGGATAATATTCTAGTACTATAGTTATTTGGACCAATGAGTATGTGATTAATCATTCATAATTCATTTGCACTCATTTTGTTGCTCAAATACATAAACCATTGATATCATATATCTCTGAGTAACTAGTGTCTTGAATTCGAATGTTTAAGAGTCAATATTATCTCTTGGCCAATAGCAAAGTCATTGTGCTTATATTTATTTTTCAAATTAAGCCTTTTTGGCTAATTCATTTTCAATATGACTTTTACTCTTGGGAAAATTCTCAAACATGTTAAACTCCATTGTCTAACATGTTATCTTAGTTGTTCTCTAAAAGAGAAGCGTTCTGGTATTTTATATTTAAACTGTTGACTTCCACCATTTTTAACATAAGCATTGATTGTAAACATGTTTCAAAAATGAGTTTTGCATATATTCAAAATCTCTACTTCATAATGCACTATTATGATTTGAAATCACATATGAGATTTGAAACAATTTGCATATCTCATTATCATTCTTGGAAAACTTGATTTCATTCATGATTTATCATTTCATAATAGTTGGCATTATGAATAGATTTTCAACTCTCTTTGATCAAACTTACATCAATTGCATGAACATCTTATTAATGACATATTTTTCTATACAAAGCATATTTGTATACTGTTATTGTGAAAACATCATTCTTGGTATCAATTGTTTGCTATTCTTTATGACATGAATTAATTGGATAACATTATAATTTTAATCTTTGGTGATTTAATACACTATTTGCTCAAATATCATATGATTCAATTGTATAAGATCATAAGAGTTATAATGTCTAATACTGCATAGATCCAAGATAAAGTTGGGTACCAAAGAGCATATATTTATACTTTTACATGAGTTAATCAAAATGCTCTACTTTGATATACAAACATCAAAGGCTAACAGAGGAGGCATATTAGCAGTGTTGCAGTGTGAGCAGAAGCTAATCTATGGTATCACTCAAGTAATCAATCGAGTGACACCCCATCATTAGCAAGTAACTAGTTAGAGGTGTAGTCAGAGAAAAATAAAAAGGAAGAAGACTTCTTAGTGGGCTTGGCGGAATTCTTAAAGAAGCTCAAGCCGAGAGACCAAGGATACTCATGAGTTGGACTCATACTTCCAACACTATATGCCTTCACCATCCAGTCATCTTCCATACTACCAAAAGGAGCTAGACTTCTCTACTGCAACATGGAG
The DNA here is from genome assembly GCA_963855925.1 of Inga laurina. Taxonomy (NCBI): domain Eukaryota; kingdom Viridiplantae; phylum Streptophyta; class Magnoliopsida; order Fabales; family Fabaceae; genus Inga; species Inga laurina. The sequence continues at coordinate 27,640,991 of OY979702.1, read as the reverse complement.
CATGATGAGTTATGCTTTGAGAAAGGAAAATAATTGAAGAGACATTACAGACAACAATTAGAGATTAGAAGGTCATCATCTCAGCCGCAAAAATCAATAAATAGTTGAGATTCAACAACCCTCCCACTAGACCTTTTAAGGAGTTTAACGAGCCTGAAAAGTATAGAATCATCCAACCATGAGAACTAATGAGGATTCTTAACTTCAATCCTAGCTCTATATGCAATCTTTACTGGATTATCTACTATACCTACACTAGAGCTATGGTGAACAAGGCCAATAACTTCACTTACTTCATCGAGAAGAATTACCACATAATGGCCTATATTATAAGTAAGGAGGAGAGGAATACTGGAACGATCATGTCTGTCAGAGAACAAGAGGTGTATATATGCTTCTATAGGACTTACTCCAAGTAATATGAAATTACTTCAAGTAATCTGTAATTAGTTCAAGTAGACCTTCTAGTAATCGGCAATTACTTCAAGTAGACCTTCAAGTTATTCGCAGTTACTCCAAGTAAGTCTGAATCTTACTCCAAGTTAACACAGGAGGCATAGAGGTTGAGAGCTAAGACATCAAGAATAGATGAGATACAACATTTTGTTAGAGCATGTCTCCCTGGTCCTTCATTCTTTGATCCATCTGTCTAGGGATATTTAAGGGAAGAGCTTCAACAATTACACAGAGCTTGCTATAAACAATGTCAAGTTCATCACTTCTGTGAATGGAAAGATTAGAACACTCTGTGATTTGATCAACCAGAACTTCAAAACTTTATTCCAAGCTCATCTTGGTATTCTTAAGTGATCACAGAGATTATGCTTCAGAATCCCTCCATACTGATCACATCATCATATAGTGAGTATCCAACGATGCACTAATGGACTTCAGAAGATTATGGCACGAGTGATTACGATATTACCTGAGTAAGGTATTCAATTCTTAATTAAATTCTCTGAGCTGCATCACTCAAGTGAGTATTCAAGTGATGGTCGAGTATGATCACTGAAGTGGCCACTCAAGTGATATTGGGTTATATCTCTTAAAACCTTGAATAACATCATTATTTTCAAAGCTTAATTTCTCTCTAATCTTCATATTTTCAAAATCATTCTCTCTATAAATTTTCCAATGATTTTACTAATCCAAGAGAGTTATTAATTGTATTGCTCATGACGCTTTTCTTTTAAGCCATGCATTCATTAAGGGGAGCTTCACATTCACATATGTTTTATATCTTAAAAGCTCATCTCATTTATTGAAAGAAAATCATTTTAACATACACATTTGAATTCATTAATTAGTTTTGATGATGAGTTACTCTTATATTTTCCTTTCATGATCTTAATTTGTATATATTTTGTAGAAAGGAAACTTTTGATACTTGATTGCACTAACCATTCTCCTTGCAAGAGTGTTTTCCCTTATAGCAGGAGAATTTGCTCTATGCTAAATCATTCCTCAACACACTAAAAGGAGCATATATCAAGTATGAGGACATATGCTTTAACAATCGATCAAGGGAGATATATTGGCTGCAACATTCAAAGCAATATGGCAATATAAATGAGCATTAAGCATGCTGAACAGAAGCTCAATTCAATTGAAGAATCCTAGCAATAACATGAATATACATTATAGTTGGACAATAGAAATGTGGTGAACACAACATCATGAACCATTATTGCCAAAGAATAAAGCAACGGGCTTTATGGAGTGCTTCATCATTTTCCAAAAACTACATGAGCATTTCTAAACCCTCTCTTTATATTTTGAGCTTACTTTGCATATCCTTGATTATGAAAGTCTTCTTGAAAACCTCTTTAAATTGTTTCAAGCTTTTCGCCATTTTTAAATTGCATCAATTACTTTCAAATTGAGGGAGAGAAAATTTTCATTACATATTTATTTCTCTACAAATATGTCTTCATTATACTTCAAACTTTTTGCTGATGTCAAATAGGAGGAGAGAAAGGCAAGAAAAAGATGTTGCTCTTACTATGCCTTTATAAATCATACATATTTTTCTTAAAGGATTTGCCATGTTCAAAAAGTGGGAGAATGTTATATATGAATAGTTTTAATGATATAAAATATTAAGAGCAAAAAGTTTGTATAATATACTTATACTTTGGTTAACTACTATATTTGATTTTGTATATCTTGTAGATTAGTCATACCTGATGGTGGGTTGATGTTATAATGCCTCATAAATGGAGAATGATCATCAAGAAGAAAATCAAGAAGCAAGGGATTGAAAAAAGATGAAATTGCAAGAGCTAATGGAAATATCAAGAAGAAAGATTAGTTAGGCAAAGAAAGAAGAAGATTGTAGAAATTAAAGAAGATATCTAATTGGGTTATAAAGAATGATTATCAATTCAAGAATATATCTAGTTGGGTTATAAAGAATGATCATCAAAAGGAAAAACAAGAAGAAAGAAAGTGAAGAAGGAAGAACTTGCTAGATCATATGAGAATATCAAGATCCAAGCTATTAGAGGTGATACCAGAGGTTCTTATGATCATATAGAGGTCGAAATGGGTCAATTTGAAGCCAAGATAACTTATATGGAAGTTATGGAACCTCCCCAAGATGTTCCCTTGTGTTTTGGCTCTCTGCCATGTTTTGGAAGGCATTGCTCGAGTGGTTACTCAAGTAATGGACATGATCACTTGATTAACTACTCGAGTAATCTGAATTTTTATTGTACTCTGTTTTCATGCGGCAGGACAGAGGTTTGGTATTTTGGGCATGTATCTCTAACCACACGTCGGATTGATATGAAACTAATAGCATATGAAACTAGACGCCCAACACGAACTATGGACACCAAGATCATATTAAAAGATGTTCAGATGAGGGAGATATGATATGTTGAAGTTGACACATGAATCACAGTCATATTCCAGGACAGCTTCGGTGTTTTGGATATAACTCTCAAACTAGACATCGGATTGAGACGAAATGGGTGCCATATGAAAGTAAACTCAAAGAGCTTTCCATAGATAGGTAATTTAGCATATTTAAAGTTATATCCTAAGAGCTATGCCTTCTATAATTTTCTGCTCATGATTTAAGAAATTGTCTAAGAATAGTAGATACTCTTTGGATCATAACCTTCTGTATACAACGAGTTTGGAGCTGATTCTTAATGCGTTTAAATGTAGAAGATGAAAACTTTTTGATGATATATAATTTTCCATGTTTTGAATCAAAATTAAGAATTCACTTGAAGGGCTTACTTGAGTAATATGCAATGTTATTTGAAAGTTTACTCAATGGGTCACTTGAGTAATACAGTTGGAAATGCTCTCGGCCAAGCTTTGAATGACATTACTCGAGGGACAACTCGAGTAATCTGCAATGTTATTTAAGAGCTTACTTGAGGGATCACTCGAGTAACCAGATAAGAAATCATGCAGTAGCTCTTGGCCAAGAAATGATAGACTTTACTTGAGGGACTACTCGAGTAACTAGATGTGAAAAGTTGTATTACTCGAGGGATCACTTGAGTAATCTGCAGAGTCATTTGAAACATTACTCAAGGGATCACTCAAGTAATTAAAGAAGTAAAGAAGCAGTTACTCTCAGCTAGATTTTGAACGGGATTACTCGAGGGCTCACTCAAGTAATGACCCAGGCTTACTCAAGTGACCACTTGAGTAATGCTTCCCAGGAGAACAAAACAACGTACTAAAGCTTTCAAAATCATGGGATTGATTATGAAATTCACTCTTCTTGTTTCTAATCACTCTAACACTTCATTATATTAGTGTTTAATGACTTTCTCCTGGAATATAATGAAGAGATGGTGTGAAGAGACAAAAGTTGACTTTACGGAAGTGGAGCATTCACCAACCACAACGGCTAGTTTTTAAAATCGAAGAATAGTGAAACAAAGCTACGCCACTCTAACGGACAGGTTGAAAGGATTCTAACGGCTATCACAACTCATCTATAAATATGGGAACAGACCAATGAGAACAAACCAATGAGAAACAAGAAATGATCATGAATCATCTACTCCAACCCAACTTCTATCTTTTCTTATCTATTTTTTATATCATGTATATTTGAGAGAGAGATTATTTGTATTGTACTTCAGTGTTTCTCTTATTCACTTCTAAGAGAGAAGATTGATTGTAATCTTTCATCATCCAAGTTGTATCCTTATAGTGTGTAAGAAGGAGCAACTCGGTTCTAACTTTATAGTGTGTAAGGGGGAGTAACTCAGTACGAGAATTGTAAAGGCTTCACAAGTGCCCGAATTAAACTTGTGAGATTATAGTGGTTCTCAAGTACCCATTTAAACTTGAGGAAGATAGTTGATTGAAAATCTCAGGAGGAGCCTGGGGACTGGACATAGGCCATTGTGGACTAGGCCGAATCAAGATAAATCACAGTTTGCATCTTCTCTTCCCTTAGCTCTTATATTTCCAACATATATGTTTTAGATGCTTACTTATAGTCTCATGCTTCCTTACTTATTGATTTCATAAGAAGTGAAAAGATTTTTAAAGTTATTAAGTTTTTATCTTACACCCAATTCACCCCCTCTTGGGTGTCGGCCAGTTCTAACAAATACCCATGTAGAGGAAGTAGAAATATGAATGTCTATAACATAAATACATGAAGAGATAGCCTTGCTATCCTTTTTGTTTTTTTTTTTCAGATCTTCGAGGTAGATTTTGCTATTCCTCTTCTAATGATCGAGTTAATTGCAAAAGAAGCATACTACTTCCTTTAAAAGGCTTTGCCTTCTTAACAACAGGCTTAGTTTTAGGTTTGTTTCACTCTTTGGTCTTACACCTGCACCACTACCCTTCCCCTTCCCCTTGCCTTTCCTATTTATACCCTTTCCTTCTGAACCATACAAATAGCGTTGAGCTTTTTCTTAATGTTCTGCTCGACAATTTTAAGCATCACATACAATTCATAAATTGATTTCTCTATGTGGTTCTGGTTGAAGTTCATGACAAACTAGTCATAACTTTCTAGGAGTGAGTTCAAGATCAAATCTATAGCTAACTCCTAGCTCATGGGAAATCCTAGCCTCTCAAGGTGATCAATGTAGCCTTTTATCTTTAACACGTGAGCACTAACTAGTGCACCTTCAGCCATCTTGTAGGAATGTAAGGCCTTTGTGGTCTCATACCTTTCTTGCCTTGCCTATTGCTAGAACATTTCCTTGAGATGCACAATTATCTCATGGGCCTCCATAAGTTCCAAATCTCTTTAGAGCTTTGGAACCATGGTTACAAGCATCAAGCAACCTACATCCATAGAGTCTTCCATATGCTTCGTGTAAGCATCTTTTTGAGCTCTTGGAGCATTGGCTATAAGCTCCTCAAGAATAGGAACATCTAGGACATATGTTTTTCTTTCCTACTTGAGAACAATTATCAAGTTCCTGAACCATTCAATAAAGTTTGTCTCATTGAGTTTATCCTTCTCAAGGAGTGATCGCAATGATAGTGTAGTAGTATTACTTGTTTACATGATTCTATAATAAAATATGAAAAGTTGGTTTGTAATCTCTCACGAAATTAACAACCCTCAATATAATAATTAGTGGGCTAAGATCCATATCTCACTTAAATTTAAGTCCACTTTTGCAAGACGCTTAATCAAGTTATTTAGGTAGGTAACCTCTTTACCAATTACATCACATGTAACTCTTAGATCTTTATGGGATTCAATCATCATATGATCTGGCATGTTTAATCCTATCTAATCCTTAAGATCTAAAACCATTTTGTAAATCTCAATTAAGTCAAAACAATCATGAATCTTTATGAGTAGCACATTTACTCATGATTGTCTCACTAAGATAACTCAAATGTATCTACTTTGGCAGAACCTACGATTGAGCAATCTAGGTTTTGACAAGTATTCATTAATTGATGGCATTATGAGTTAAGCTTTCATTCAAAGGGCTTAATTAATTATTTTGTTTATATGAATACATATATTGTGGTTGTATCTCATACAAATATACATACATATATAAAATATGAATGTAATGATCCAATCAAAAGAAACATAACTTTAAACATGACATATTATGGCTCAACTAACCTAAATCCTCTCAAGCAAATGAGAGGACCTGTCTAGTAAGAAAAGAAAATACATTGAGAAACCTCGGTTAAACATACAAGGGGAGTGAGATAAGAAGGGCAATGTACATCCAAACTATGTAGAGGAAGGCACGGCACACATGCCATATTTAAAAATTTATAGCCCTCGTAAAACTAGAGCCATATTGTTCACTATACCCAATCAATTTCAGAAATTAAAACCACAACAAATAACAATTCATATAATATGAAAAGCAATAAATGTTACGATTATGTAGTGCTATGAATAGTTAGCCAGAGTAGTCCTGCTACCACACCTATGCTCCTCAGTCCTCCTCTAAGAAAAAAGGAAGGAAAAGAAGAATGGGCAATATTTTAGAGATAGTTTAGATGATTCTAATTCTAAGGGAAGGGTATCTCTGAGCTTTTTCCCCATATTAGTAACAGACCATATGATTATAGGAGAAAATTGATAATTTCTTTAATTTACCTTATATTCTCTCAATTTTCTTTTCTCTAACTCTTATCTAATTTTTAATTAAAAATTAACTTCTTCTGTAATACTAGCTTCCTTATATTTTGCTTGATTTTCAAGCTTTTTGACACTAGTAGTAGAGGTATCACATATCTCCAAGCACAGTTATGAATCTTCTTAATTTATTCATCTTTAACATTTCATGTAAGAGATCCCCACATGTTTCTACTCAACATGCTGCTCATGAGATTTTAAATCTAACAACCCCATAACACAAGAGTACTAAAGCTAGGACAAGTTTTCCTCAATCTTCTATCCTTCTCGATCAATCACCATCAATCGAATTCATAGAAATATATAACATACAACTTATACATCACATAATTTATAATCGAGACAAAACCTTGAACTCAACTTAAACACACAATTGACATGGCTCTACTACCACTGTTTGGATCGGTAGGCATAGCGGAAAATTAAAATTCAAGAGTTTTCCAATCCCTACTACGGATCTGTCAATGGCATTTAAATCAAGTTGTAGAGAAGCATACCTTTCTTATGTGTCCATTCTAACAACTCAGATCAGCTCCCTCTATCAGTATTCACACAATTAGGAATCCAACACGAACAGCGTGCTAGCACCACCAACATCTCTCTCTAGAGTTTTCTTTTCTCATGACTCTTTATCTTGCCTTTTTCATCTCCCAAAGAAAATCCTAGCTTGCCCTTTTTAAATAACTAGCCAGGGCTTTCTGTTTTATAATGGATATTAAATTTATAAAATTAATCTTAATTAATTTCAAAATCCATATCATATCAATTAACACTTAACTGTCTTTTGATAAACAAATTAAATAAATATGGTTTAATTAAATCTGTCCAATAATTTTAATTTAACCTATTTATTTAATCTAAACGAAGAGCTAATGGAAATAAATTTAATTTATCTGTATAAATTAAATCTGAGATATTATATCTTTATCATGTTAGTTATTAAATTTAATTCATCATTAAAACTAACATAATATAATAATATTATCATAATATATATATATATATATATATATGTATGTGTATATATTTCAAAAATACATATATGTATATATATTATTAATTTTCTTTTTAAATATATATATTTATATTCGTCCACCCTAGATTAACTATTACATTGATTAAATCTAGATATATCTTAAATTCAATAAATTTGGACGTTATAGCTCATGTTGGGCTATTTTTGTATGCGCTCCTATAGTCCTATATGAAGTTAGTAGTGGGCCAATAACTAAACTAACCCACAAGTCATAAGTGGCCTCTAGCAAGACATTATGACTACACTATTCATACTATGATCGATAAATTGATGCAACATGTCATATAACCATATCACGTCCCTTTTGTCACATGATATTTCAGTCAGGATGAGGCGTGGAGAATGTCATCCACCTATTCCTAACCATTACTTTATCGATCCCTAAGTAGTTTGACTATAGATATGAAAACTCTTTTCCATCGTAGTATCACCAAACATTTCTTAAACTTACTTATCGAGGGGCCCAGTAATATCGCTCTACTAATGTGAGGGACAAATTCCATCTTGACCATTCACTTTCCTCTGCTTGAAAACCACTAAGCCCAAACATAGCCTTTATCATCACCCGGTCAAAGGTGACTTTTGATTACATCAAAGCTGAGTGACTCTCATGTAGGAATCCAAGATAAGCTCAAGTTAAAAAGGCATAGTAATGTGGTTATACATAAGATGAGCTTATGACTTGATCTATGCAGCTTTCTCATAGCGAGTCAATCTAGCACCTTGTACTCTTACAAGTGCCTAGGACTTAGATTTGTATCTCCATACCTCTTAAAAGTCATACTAGTCTTATTTCATCTTTGCTCCTGCATAGATAATCGACTACGGACATTTAGGACAATCACTATGATTTATCCAAGGATAGTTATCATAGTGAACATGCAAATAATATGATAACAAAATGGAGAAGTTCATTAAATAACAAAGTTTAAAGTACAATGATTGGCCCCTAGGGCACAAGTTCCAACATCTACATCTAGGGTAGGCACTGGAAGGGCATACTTTGGATCGATTGTTGTCTTCAGCTCTACCTTAACATGATTAGCAGGGGAGGCATGTTCTGAATCATGTTCTCCCCCTATAAGTTGTACATGCGGCATGTAGCAATTGTATACCACTTAGGGCTATCTGCCACACAATCAACTTCTACCTCGCCCTAAACAAATAGAAAAGAAAATTAGTGTAAAGCAAAAATAAATAACTCATAGGCTTTCTGCATAAGTCATACTACTCAAGTAGAGTCTAAGAGGGAAATATGCAGCTATTATTGGCACTTGGGGTGTTAGCCAATCCCTGCTTTCCTACTGTCTTTCGCTTTATCTATTAATCAATAATTTCTTGTGGTGCTTCAATATGCTGCTTCAGCATTTGGGTCATCTCCATCTACAGTTGAAGCTGTTGATTGCAAAAAGAATTGTTAAATACCTTTTCTATATAAAAACAAATTAAAATTCAATCAAAATCATCAACACTTACAAATCATGAGACAATCTCCTGCACACGAGGATTGTCAATGTTGCCCTCTTTATTTTGCCTAGCAACAGCCCACAGCATTCCACATTTTATAGTAACATCCTATCCTAATCCCCGTTGCTCTATCAACTCGTACTCAAAATTTGCATATACCTTATGGCCTTTTCGGTACAGATATGCATTGTTCCTTACCCTCTCCATGTTTCTCTGGCATAATTGCTGTGAAAAGAAACAATAGATAGGCTAGAATCACATTGCATTATAGAATTACTACTAACTTTTTATTCCATCTAATTTAATATACCTTGAACGCTTTATCACATCGTGACTACACAAAAGCAGCACATTTAGGCTATTTAACTATTTTCCTTAGCAGTAAGGAACCTTCAACTCATCTACATATTTAGGTAACCATAAATAATTTTTTGTCACAAAAGCTTGGAATGAGCACAGTGCCATACCTACCTTCCTGAGAACATAATCCTTTTTATTTTCATCTACGTCGAATACATACTACTACACACAAAAATCAACTTGTTAGGGTTGGATATATAGGTTAAAAAGAAATTACTAACTATGTAACATCATATCTTACTGATACTTTATCCTAAATATGCTGCTTCATTATAAGGGTTACCTTCTTCTAGCTGGATAAAGTGATAAGCACTTTGCTTTTTTCTGTATACATGATGTAGCTAATGAACTTGTGAGATTTCAAAACTTGACCTTTCTTATTCCATCTCACAATAAGTTTCCTCCCCTCTCTTTTTGCTTTTTGGACCTCCTTACTAATAGCAAGACCATTCCTCAATCTTCTTTCCTCTTGTTCTATACATTTATCATTTGGTTACCAAGGATCACATAAGGCTTGTACTTGACCCTCAGGTCATGCCTTCGATCCTTAGGGAGGCAACTCTCTAAGGGAAATATGGAGTACCTCAGAGAGCAAAATCCCTATGCCTCGAAGAGGCAAAAGTAGGGGCAAATTATGGCATGAGGAAATGTGGATTACCAGTGTCCGGCATCGCTGGGAAATGTGGAGTACCTAGTCATGCCGTTAAATAAAAGGTGCCTTTTTATGTAACGGCACGGCCAGGTACTCCACATTTTCCCAGCGGTGCAAGACATAGGTACTCCACATTTCCTCATGCTAGGATTTGTCCCCACCCCCCTCCGCCTCTCAAAGGCTTAGGAATTTTCATCTCCAGGTACTCCACATTTCCCTAAAGAGTCACCTCCCAAGGATCGAAGGCATGAACTAAGGGTTAAGTACAAGTCTTATGTGATCCTTGGTAACCTCGACAGAGAACACTCTGGTATTAACGAAAGGAATTTAGAATGGATGAGTTGTAATGAATGTGCAAACCATTTGAGACTACACTTAAAGAATTTCAAAATTTTTCAAAAAACACACTCAAGTGTAGGTTCAACTCTTGTATTGAGGTTACGACTTCAATTGTGTACATAAGAACATTAGTCTTTGGTTTAGAGACATTATGTGTTAGAAATCATATAAAGGCTAAAGTAATTATGGTGTTGCAATAATAAAGGGAAAATCTCAACAAAGAACTTTAAAAATGCTAAAAGAAAAAAAGGTATTTTGAATATTTATAATCCTAGAGAGATGTTAGGCTTAACTTTTCTTTTTTGAAATTAAAAGGTAAAGACCAATTTGCCCTCACATATAGTTTTTTATTAAAAAAATTACCCCCACCGGCCACTGTCGAAGCTCCAGTAAGAATATTCCCTTACGAATAAATATTCCCAAAGTGGTGGGGGTGGGGTTCCACCCCCACTACTTTGTTTGCACAAAATGTTGGTGACCATTGCGTCACCAATATCATTCAATATAAATAATGCAAAAAAAATATATATATATATATATATTAACCTTGATCTTTAACACAAGGCCATTAACAAGTTCATATAAGGAATTGACAAGTTTGAATAAGGGATTTCTAACTTTCATTTTTTAAGTAAAATAATTCACTTACTCTTTCAAGCTATTCACAAGTTTAGAAAAGGAATTGACAAGGTTAAAGATCAAAGGTTAATATATATATATATATATATATATATATATATTTAAAGTTCTTTATTAGGGATTTTGGATTTTCCCAATAATAAATTCACTCAACTATAATGATATGTATACTCCTTCATGTACTTAATATAATACATATTTATCTAATTCGATTAGATTAATAAAATTAGTTAAGTTAATTAATATAATAACATGTAATTTTTAAAATATCTTAGTTATCTTTCTTAATTCCCTCCTTCCCTCTCCTCCTTGATTATTATTGAGTGAACATTAATAGAGGTACATTAGGAAATTATTGACAAATATAAAAATTATGAATCAAGATTAGCTCCCTAATTATGTCTTATATTAATTATCAAAGGGATAAGAATTATAAACTTATAGTCATACAATATTATGTTGGAAAATAATAAACTAATTAAATTTTTTTGTTAACGAATAATAAAAAATGAACAATGTATTTAAAACAAAAAGAAAGAAAGAAAGAACAAGGGGCTTGTAAGCTTTTAGGGTTTTTTTTTTTTCCTTTTAGAAAGGGTTAAGGTCTAGCTTTGCCTCAAAAGTTTTTGTGTAAGAGTTATAGATACCCGGAAGTTTTATGCAAAAGGACCATAAAAATTGTAATTAATTATAAGGATCAAATAAAAAAATATAAAATTAAAAATAAAGAAATACCCTTAACAATCTTCTACATGCCCTTCTACTTTCACTCCCACATTCTATTTTTAAAACTAATACAAAATTCAAAGTTTCACTAAATTAAAAAATAGTTTTCTCAATTTTCATTTTTCACAACTTGCATGGATATCTATGGAAAAATATTAAACATTCTTCAATTTTGTAAAAATTATAATTTTTTTAAAAATCAACAAAAATTTTAATTAAAAATAGAATTATATAATTTTAATAAAATTCAAGGTATTTTATAATTTATCATAGATGTTACACCAACAAATTTTATATGATTTATTTTTGTTTTAGAATAAATTTATGTGGGTTAAAAAATTAATTTAATGTTCATAAAATAAAAAAATCTAAGTAATCTATTATATCTTGAAAAATATGAAATGATTTTAATTTTTATTTTTATAAAAAGTGCTTAATTGATATCAACCTTGATAATATAAATTGGACAAATTCATGATATAAATTGGTGAAAAAAAATTATAAAAATATGAGTTTAAATATTGTGTTAATAAAATAATATATTGAAAATTTCAAAAAAAAAAAAAAAGAAGATAAAATCATATCAGGATGGGCAGTTTTAGTTTTAATTTTAGTTATTTTTAATTATGAATACAAGAGATAATATAGGAGGTTTGGTTATGGGCAATTTAGTGATTTTAAATTTATATTATGATCTTCTATCTTTCTAAATAATTACAATTTTTATAGTCTTTTATAATAAATATTATTTGTTCTAGGTCCTTTATTTTAATTTTTCCTTTTCTTTTCTTTTGCTTTTCTCCCCCTTTATCAAAATTCAAAGACGGATAATATTTTCTCCTCACTTTTCTCTTCCCTCCATTTTATAACCCTTGATTTTCTCCTACCACATAACTTTCTTTTCCTCCCTCCATTTTATAACCCTTGATTTTCTCCTACCACATAACTTTCTTTTCCTCCCTCCATTTTATAACCCTTGATTTTCTCCTACCATATAACTTTCTTTTCATCTAAATATAGGGTTAGTTTTAATTTCTTTTTCAACTCTTCACATACTGTAATGCTCAATAATCCCACTCAAGGAATCAAGGATACTGATGAATCACCTTGTTTCGATGAGAGCAAAACCGGTAAAAAAAATATTTACAGGGTGTAACGCAAATTTAATGACAAATCAATCATAATGAGCGATACAAAAGAATATTCTTATTGTTATATTGATTCTTATTACCATCATTTTCATAATAATATCTGAACTTTATTTTGAGAAAAAAGACAAAAAGATATTAATGATATATAAAAACTAGTGCCCGAGCAACCCGAACCATAAAGTCCAAAACAGTACACTAAGAAATCGATGAAAGGAAAGAAGAAGCCACTAGAACATATGGGGGTGAGAAGGCATGAAGCATAAAAATATCTAATCACACATCCGCCCTGAGAAAAAGGAATCCAGATCACCTCCAGTATGCAAGGCGCGGGATCACAATTTATGCTCATCAAACTAATGAGCAAAAATATACTCATCACCTATCTTCACTATAAGATTGACTTTGAACAGTCTAGATTTAATTTCAATTAATTTTTATATTTTAAATAAATTCTTATTTTATTATATGCATAATTAAAAATAAAGATAATCTTATAACTATCACTTCTTATAAAAATGAGTTTATCATTTAAAAAATCATAAATTAAAAATTTTAAATTTAGACCATTCATATTAAAATTTAAATAGTTGAGATCTCATTACAGTTATGAGAAATTAATTGCTCATCATTGTGATTAGCATGAAATGTAGACCCAAGGTGCAGTGCCTAGGAATTGCATTCATCAAATCCGTCTGATGTTGAAGATCGCACTTCCCACTTCCGAGGCACTTCACATGGCGCATAGGAGGTGATGGCGCATAGGAGGTGATCCAATTCGGAGTATAGAAACACGTGAACAATTATTCATTCTAGATGTAATAATAGAAATCACAAATACTGTCGGCGGTGTTCCATCGCTCTCACTCTATGACCGGAGTCCGTATATGGTATACCACTAATAATAGAAGGAAGAGATCCAAATCACATGGGAAATTGTGTCGGGGGCAAATTGAAAAACAAACTTTGATTTATATTTTTCAAAAGAGGTGTATGGTTCGAAATTATTATTTCTAGCCACATTGTGGACTTCGTGCACAATGTTTATGTAATAATTTGCATGATGGAGGGAAGGGTACGACAATGTAGAGATTAATAAGCAAAACAAAAAATTACTATAAGAATATAGGGCTGATGATGAAAGAATAAAGAGTGCCTTTGTTATTGATCTTTGTTGAATACAAAATAGCAAATGAAGAAGCAAAATGAGAGAGATGAGATTGTATTGTGTGTGTTCTCTACATGGCGGCCCCTATTTTTAGTGCAAGGCTGACTAACTAGGTGGGTTAGTCCCACTTTTGCTGGACCTTGGTAGATCATGGAGTTTGTCTAGAAGGAGTTGTTGGAGATTTGCCCTGGACCTTGGCTTGTTCGGCATGCCTTGTTGGGCCTTCCATTCGTGGATCAACGCTACAAGCCCAAAGTGGGACTTTTAACTCCAAAAGAAGTCCCCCCACTCTTCAAGCCCATCAGTCAATTGGCTCAGAGAGTAGTACTTTCCCTTGATCGTTGATCATTCTTTGCAATCCTATGGCCTTGATAGTTTCTGCTTTTTCCTTGAGATTTCTGGCTTTCTCTTCCATGTCACATCAAGTCTCCCATCTTTCTCATTGGGGTTGACAATGTGCTCTTGTTTCTTTGATTGAAGATGTCTTATGCAAGCTTCGGTGCATCTTAACAAAGGCGGTGGTGGAGCTCCTTTACTATCTGCATTCTTCAAGATCTTTTGGGTACCACACGAAGAGGTACCTTTGATTTGTCTTTCTCTATTTGTCTTTTATTTTCCCTAAATGTTTTGGTTAGGTTTTGGTTCTTTTTGGACTCTGCTTCTTATGTGTTTTAAAGGTAGCAGCGCATTTTGTAATATCCTGAATTTTGGGCCTAGAAGCTTGAGAATAAGCCTAAGTCAAGAAGATTACTAAGCTCAATTGGTCAAGAGTCCCAAAAATAGAATGAGTTTCATGGGACTATCTGATATAGCCTTCTAAGTTAAGACTGAGTCTCTTGATTCCATGATGCTTAGTGCGTATAAGTAGTCGGATGAAAGTTATCAGTGTCTATATACACTCGATGTGCCATAAGACATATAGGCTCACATGTGGCAAATTTTGAGCTATGTTGCACCATTTTATGCTACACAGGCATATATGTGGCAAATTCTTGAAGACATAGACATATGTGACTAATTAATTGGATAGAATATGTTGTTGTGTGGTGAGTGCACATGGCATTTTCTGGGTAGCTGCATGTACCCTGCGTTTTTGAAGAGACACTGATTTAGTGTATATTGTTTGGGACACCCAAGCATGTAAGTGGCAAAATCGTGAGACACAGGGGAGACATGTCACAAAACCGAGTAACTCAGATAAAGTAGCTTTATTAAAGTAGCTTTTGGGGTGGAAAGATGTGGCGATGCCAGCTAGCATTCACTTTTAGGCTGACCCATACGAAGGCACTACCTAGCATATAAGAATCACATGTGCAATTAGCCCAGACAACTCACTAGTTCCCCATCAGGCCACATGTCAGATTTTCCCAAACACTGAACATCAAAGTCAGAGGAAATCATTGGATTCCCTTCCTTTAGCTTGAAAGTTGGTCAAGAGGGGAAAGGAAAGAGAAAGATGACATCCTGACACATAGCTATTTCTTTAAAACCCCTCAGGCAAGACAGATGAATCCCCGATGAGTTAGACAGTTAAATTTTTAAAGGAGCGCCTGGCACCTTGAATAAGCAAAATTCCCAAATTTTGAGCCTAGAGACTTGAGATTAAGCCCATATCATACAAACTACTAAATCCAGTTTGGGAAGAGTCCCAAGAATGACAAGAGATAGAAATATTCTTGAGGACTGTATGAATTAGCTTTATATGAAAGAGAATGGTTCTCCTGATGATATGAGGGCTCAGAGGTTGTAGTTATTTTGAAAAATAGACCAATGCATGTATTTGAGTACATATGGTGCTCTTAGGGGGTAGAAGGGCACTTGGCACCATTTTGAATGGCAAACACAAGTATTTGTGGCATCATGTGGGTCCCATGTATAGCATACCGACATTTAGTAATCGGTGTGCTGAATGTGATGTTGGTCTGATAGAATATACAGGTGCACATGGACAAGAGTACACTTAGACGCCATTATGGGATGGCATGCACAATAACACATGTGGCGCCATGTAGGCCCCATATGTGGCATACTAATATTGGTAACTAGTATGCTGAATAAGTAGTCGGTCGTGTAGAGTGTATCGGCACAGAGACACATGGCATGACCTGAAGCCTACACCAATAAAGTAGCTTTATTAAAGTAACTTTAATAAAGTCGCTTTTTCAAAAGTAGATTTATGGTTAGCCAATAGAAAAGTGCTACCTAGCATTTGCTTTTAGTTTGGCCAAACAAGAAGATGACACATATTCCTTGTCATTACCTCTACTTTATGACTTTTGTATTGGCCTAATGAGGAGGCGGCATCTAGCCTTATTGGTCAGGAGAATTCATCAAACTCTTCCTTTCCCCTGATAAAGTAGTCGGTCAAGTCATAAACAAAAGGAAATAAGAGCTTGGGTCCCACATAAGGGATACACGGCACAACAAGAGTCATGAATCCATAAAGTGACTTTTTCCTTTATGTGTTGGCACTATGGAGAAGGTACAACCCAGCCTTTAGCCAGGACAACTTGTCGATCACTGGTTTTGGGTTTGGGGGGAAAAAGGAGCATCTGACACCCTGAGATTTTAAGACTTGGACATATCTTTAGATTAAGTCAAACATCTCTCCAAGACTCTTTAAATTTCGTGCAACCCTTGGAAAATAAGGGAAAAATAGAGAAAATCATGAGAAAAGGAAAGGGGAGAGAAGGAGGAGTGTTCTTGAGATTTCAAGTGTTCCCAAGCTAATTTCACCTTTAATCTCGGGTTTCTAACCTATCAAGCCTTCACAAAACTTCTTCTATTCATCAAGGGGTACATTTCTACTATCTTAGATTTCTGATCAGAGGTGTTTGGTGCCATCTATAACATAAAGGTGCTACTACAACTAAGAACATGCTATGGCACTAGCTAGAGATAAGCCTAAGCCCTAATTTAAGCATAATACTCTGAGTTTTGGTTGAGTATTTCATGAGATTCTCTATTGCCTAGATTTTGGTCAATAGTGATAATAGAGACTTGATGATCATATGAACATCAGTATGGTGTTAATCGAGGTTTAGACATGATAGGAATGGAATTTGATGGGTTTTATGGTTAATAGTTGCAAAATCATTTTTATTGAGCCTTATGTAGTATTTCGGTTAGAACAGGGTAGTGAGAAGAAAAGGGATTTTGATAATTTTGATGCTTACAATGAGTTTAGAATAGAAAACTATGTGTGATAGCAGTGAGAAACCGGTCCTAGAAGCATTAGAATCAAAAACAGAATTTTGGCCCAAAAACCCATTAGTTTCGGCCAAACCTAATTAATAGAGAAAGAATATGATTTTAGTGTTTTTGAGGTTAGAAATAGATTCTACACATAAAATTGTGTGGGAATAGGTTGTGAATATAATTTTAGAGGGATTGGATTGAAAACCCAAAAATTAAAGTTAAAGGAGTAGTGCTACCAGTTGCATTTTTGGGAGACAAAGTGTTTATAATGTGTTTTTAAATGGCCAAGTCTTATCCAATGGCCATGAACTGACAAGGAAGAGGAAACGAAAGATTCTTCAAGCAACTTCAAGGGTTAGAAAGAAAAGGGAACAATAAGAGGACATAAGTATAAAAGGTAGTAAACATACCTAACTTACATGTACTTGTTATGTATGCTTGTGTATTGATGTGTATGATTATTTTGCTTGATTATGTGAAGCATATATGAATGATTAAAGCTCTGTTTTTATTTCTACTGTGGCCATAGGTGTGTTGCATGAAACATTAGCATGCAAATATGTCATTATGTTAGCATGAGCCTATGTAAGGCAAGCATGTCACACACTAGCATTATCTTGCATCCATTATTGGTATTGTTTGCTACTAAGATTCTCCCAAATCTCACCGTCCCTCACCTAACCATATAGGTATGTTAAGGATAGATGGAATGCTTGAAGAAGTGCCAGAAGAAAATGTGATGGTGAAGTGAAGATTGAAATATGGTATTGTGCTATGTATAAATTATTACATGTTTTGATTAAGTGTATAAACATGCCATGAATGATCTACATATGTTTACAAGGATGAATGAGTGCGAGTTTGCGTATTGAAAAGTGGAGAATTGAAAGGGAAATATGTACATTTTAATTTGGTGGCATAATTATTATTTCACCTAAACAATATCGATAACGATAAGCCTTCCAAATGCGTAAGAAGGGGACATAAATTAAGGTGTGACACTCTACAAGCGGAGTACTGCCAGAATCAATAACTAATCATAGAATCGAATAGAGGTAATCATAAGTTTTTATTTGAGTATAGTATCTTGATGTTTTCATGAGTATTTTTGAAGTTAGGGACCCTCTAATGTTTCAGCAAAGAGAGGAAATTAGAGCTTTAATGGTTGTATGAGGATGAACATGATGTTAGATAAGGTCTTATGATGATTAATAACATGTCTTGAGGATGAAGTTGCAAGAACACAACTTATGCCAATTAGGGTTCATGTTTGGCCAGCCTTAATTCATAGGGTTGAAGCTAGATTCTGGCAAACTTGAGGTTGGAAATGGATTTTATAGGCACAATTATGTAGGAATCACTTATGAATATGATCTTTGAATGATTAGTTAGAAAACCCTAATTTTGAACTTAAAGTGTTAATGTTCAATTCTACCATATTTGAGTCACAATTTTTGTTGTTTGTTTTTGAATGGACAAACCTTGTCCAATGAATGTGATATTTTACATGGTGTAGTAGACATTCGAAGCTTTCAAATTATGTGTAGAATGAGCAAAATGGCTTAGTGAATTGTAAGTTATGATCTGTCAACATTGAGGCATAACCACTGAAATGCATTTTGTGGCTATAAGGTTGGTCGTGGATATTTGAGGTTATACCCTTGTAGTTTTCACTAAGTGATAGGTTTCCTTTAGAGAGGACTTAAGTAGCTTTCCATAGGATTTGGATCCATCCCATTTAGAATTTTCTAGATTAAGTTATGAATTTTTAAATTTGGGTGACAAATCTACCAAATACGGGGTAACCTATGAATTTGAGGTATTTAAGGCAAACTGAGTTAAGTTTGATTCCGAAGAGTAAGAATAAGTACCAGAAGCTAGTGTAGACCCCATTTATTGTCTATTAGACCTAATATACTAGACTTAGAAGATACCTAACCAAGTAATAACACTTTCGTTCATGCATTCTAACTATAGGATTTGACCTCTGCCTGAGTCAACCAAGAGACTAGTACCAGAGGACAAGTCATTGGAAAGACGTACTAGTAACAACTCTCTATAGACTCGAGTGACTACTCGGGTCATATATGTATATGATTACATGTAGACACAAGTAATAATGATAGTATAAAGCGGTATTAAAACACTTGGTTATTTTGTCTGATTGTTTAAGAAATTATTAATAACTGCATACTTAAAGGTAATATCTGCGCATATTATAAGGGTATCCATACCCAAACCTGGTATCATAATTATCAAAGAATATGGTATCATAGGATACAACCAAAATGCTAGTACCAGTACTAGTATATTATTAATATATCCAAATGAATTTTGTAATTATTCATAAGTTTACGATAAAGGAAAGTAGGTGTTATATTGTTGGTATCAGGGCAGAGATTCTGGCAATGTAATTGTTTGCTCAGAGCTAGAGGTCCAGTCAGGCAAAGGGTTCTAGCTATATTCTATATTCTCTACTCATATGAATAGTATAGTAATCCTCCATTACCGCTACTATAACTGGGAGTTACAGATAGCAAAGGAAACCATATAATTAGACTACCCCATATGTTAACTAGCCTGTTGAAGGAAGGGGTAAAGGTTTATATAGAGGAAGTGGCTTTGCTTGATAGGGATATTGGTAGTGCCTAGTCCTAGTGAGGTTTCCTCTACTTGTAATAATGAAAATGAGACCCTTGGGATAGAAAAGGTAGCATAGGATTCTAATTCTGTTACTAACTTAAAAGCTTCTGATAGTAGGTATGACCCAGATCCCTAGGTGGCCGCAAACCTTGAAGTAGTCGAGAGTTAGTTAGTCTGTTAAGTGATAATCCTTAGCAACACAGTGGTGTTAAAGGCACGTAGATATGTTATACAGTGCTATATGGTAGGTGATGATTATGCCGTATAAATGATCCTAGGGGATTTGATCTTATGATATTGAGCTAGAGAATAATCTGGATCTTCATTCTTTGTTGGGAAGGTACACAGAGAAGCTGGTACTGTTTATACTTCCTTTAAGGACAATATCTAGATTTTCTAAGAAGTTTGACATGTTATACTGGGATTGAGGTATGTATGAGTTGTCGATACCCAGTGACATATGCGACTGTACCGGCACAAATGACCCAGATCCCATCAGAACTCTATGGTTAAGCATGCTTGGGTGAAAGTAGTACTATGATAGGTGACCCCTTAAGAAGTACCTTAGAAATTTAAAACCTTTTGAATAAAGGTTTGAGTACATTGAGGTATGAAATATGGTGATCCTTAGGGATGTCATGAGGATATTAGAATGAATATGGTGAAGGTTAGAATAGGAATTATAAATCACAATAATTCCTAGTATGAATATTGGGTATAATTAAGGTGAATGATTTCCCGACTTGGGTGATGTTGACATTCTAGATTTAGTAGAGCCAACATTCGATGCAATTAAATGAATTGAGACCTCATAATCAAACTCAATAGTTTAATTGATTCTTTAGGAGTTTTAAATGTCCTTGAGTAGTTTGAAGTATAAAACATGTTAAAGATGTGAATGAGATTTCTAAAGGTTGCTGGTTGCTGTCCTAGAATAGTTAAAGATCTCGATCATAGAATACTCCCTTGAAAAGATTGATTGAGAGTTAGTTCCCTGATAGAAAAAGTGGTAGATAGAACCAGGGTAGCCACAAGTTATGATCTTATGATCTAGACAGATAACAAATGATATACTGGTGGCTTACTAATTCTTTAAAGATAAAGTAGATTACCTTAGTGAGCGAAGTTGAAGTTGTGACTATGCCTGGAACTGGGCTGATACCGAAAGTCCCTACAGAACAACCCTAGACTAGATAGTGGAATTAAAGAAGCAAATTGTATAACTACTAGAGAGAAAAGGCCTTGGGTTCTCTAACTCCAAACGGCTAGTGTTAGGGTGTGGTTTTCCTAAGGGCTTGTTCCCTTACAATGGTATGTTCATTAAGAGACTGGCTAACGGAAGTGGGCTACCTGAGGAGGGGCTGACCAGCAGAAGGTTAAATTAAGCGATGTAAAGTGCAGCCACCAAGATGTTGTATAGGACGATCAATCAGAGAGGGCGACCTACTAGTAGTTCTAATAGGATAAGACTACCTGCGGAGGGTTTTGACAGGAAAAGGCTACCTACAGAGGGGCTGACCAGTCAATGACTGAGTAAAGTGTCAAGTAAAGTTCTATAGAGTAAAGCCAATAGGACGTCAATTTTAGAGAGTAATGCATTGTAATGAGTTCCCATAATGTGTGGGTTTCTTTGGAAAAGGGGTTTATATGACCCAGTGTATTGCCATAGGGTACTTTAGTGCTATTTCTCAAAAGAAAGACGGGAAAAGAAACTAAGGCAAAATTGGCTCGACGAGATATAGAAAGCCAAGAAACATTTGCTCTCGTATCTTATTTAATGGTTCTGAATGTATGTGTAACCCCCTCACGGTAATTACATCTGGATTTCAAAGTTTAAGTGAAATAGAGACCAATAAAATCAAATCAACAATTTATAATCCCTCAACTCGGGATGAGGTATTTCAAAATCAATTCAAAACGTATTAATCCCGGGTCTCACATTCACATGCGGATATAACTACTTGAGAAATCAAATTACATAAGAAATATCAGAGCGCGGAAACTAAAATCCCGGAAAACCCCGGGTTCATCTACATATATATCATGGGTTGCGAGTTCCCAAAAATGGGGATTACATATCCAAAATATTCATTTACATTTCATATACACTTAGTAATCCCAAAACCAAAACAAGGATAACCAACATCCAATATAAAATGTCCCTAAGCCCTAACCACTCCTGGTTGGTCGCTTCCCTTTCGAGCCACTCGCCCTGTCTGAAAAGGTTAGTCATATGGAAAGAGTGAGATTCTAAAGAATCCCAGTAGCAACAAGACACTCATACAATATATAAACATAGAGCATGCATGTTTATCATGTTCAGCAGCTTCACAATGATCTCTGGCTTGCGCCACATACGACAGCACTCACGGCTGTAATCACAATGCGCTATGCCCGCTTTCGCGGTGAACACTATGCACAACGCCCACTTTCGCGGTGAACACTATGTAGCAGCAACACGAAGCACAAAGCACCACAAAGCATCTCAAAGCACAATGTATCACAAAAACTCCACAAGGTATCTCAATGCACAGGGTATCACAAAGCAGTAGCAGCAGCATCCACACAATGAATGACAAGCAAACATACAATACATTTACACAAAGTATAAGAGAGGAGTCGCTACCTGTATCTTTCCTGACAATCTTTGGCACAGTGGCCTCACGCGTTCGGCAGATGTCAAATCCTATACCAAATTAGGGACAATTGATCAATCTCTCTTCCAATTACTTATTTCCATAATACACTAAGTTGGTTATCATTTAGGTCTCTTAGGAGGCCACAAATGCCTCTAATACAAGCCCTAAAAGGTTGGGAAACAATAGGTTGAAGGTCACTTTTCGAAAACACTAAGTGCTGGAACATAGGCTTGGGCTGCGGCCCACCCATCCTTGGGCTACGGCCCAAATATGGTCAGAAGGTCTTGGGCTGCAGCCCACCACTCTTGGGCCGCGGCCCAAAACAGGTCAGAAAGGCTTGGGCCGCGGCCCAGAAATTTCCTGACTCTAGGCTGACTTCGAAAAACCATAACTAATTCTAGAAAAATCGAAACGAGGTGATTCTAAAGCCAAATGAAAGGTATATGAGTTCTCTTTCAAGGAAAAATATAGCCCATCACTGGAAATCACTACACAAATACAGAATCACCAAAAACTATACACTACTCCATCACTATTTCTCTATCTTCTATATCATTTACCTTTGAGAGAGAAATTATTTGTATTGTACTTCAGTGTTCATTTTATTCACTTATGAGAGAGAAGATTGATTGTAATATTTCATCATCAAAGTTGTATCCTTATGGGGTATGTAAGGGGGAGTGACTCGGTTGTAACCTTACGATGTGTAAGGGGGAGTAACTCTGTGGGAGATTTGTAAAAGGCTTCACAAGTGCCTAGCTAAACTTGTGAGTTGTAAAGGCTGTTCTTGTGCTCGGATTAAACAAGAAAATAGTGGATTTTAAAATCTCAGGAGGAGCCTAGGGACTGGACGTAGGCCATCGCGGATTGGACCGAACCAGGATAAATCACAGTTTTCAAACTCTCTTCCTTAAACTCTTATATTTCCAGTATATATTAACTATTGATTTATGATTTATTGCTTTCATATTTATTGCTTCCACTAAGATGTGGAAAGATTTTCAAAGTTCTTAAGTTTTTATCTTACACCCAATTCACCCCCCTCTTGGGTGTCAGTCGATTCTAACACTATGTTCTGTGCATGTGGAACATGTCGGGTGGATGCTTGAGGCAACTAAGTATATGATGGGTGGACGCCCATGTTTGTGACCAATGTTATGGTAATGTGATGTGTATATTGTGATGCGTGTTGATGTACTAGATGCTCTTGTAATGCTCATTATGTGTGTAAGACCCTTATCTTAATTCCACATTTCTTAGAGTTTTAAGCGTAGTTCGGTGGGCATATAGGAATAGCATAAATATACTAATAATATGTATATGATTATATTATAGGAATTCCCCATAGGGATTGTACATAATGCTTATAGACTTAAAATATAACAAAAGCCTTCAGATCACCAACTACTTCTCCTAGATTGAACCGGAACCTTCTGTATTTTCCTCATGTAGTCCTATTCTTTGCTTTCACTGCACCTCCTATGTTCACCTATCTAAATAGTTGGTTGGGGGAGGGTGAGATTTAGTGAAACCTCAGTAGTAAATAGTTACCATAATGCATGCAAGATGAATGCTATGTGCATGACATGTTAACCTTAACTAGATGCATGCCACATAATGATATTTCTACGTGCTCAATATTTAATGTAACATACTCATGACTATGCCATAAATAGAGCAGAGCTTCAACATTCAAATTTGCTCTACATAATCAAGTAAAGAAAACACTTGCATCACTACACAGAAGTATAACTATCAAATACATGCAAGTAGGGTAAGTTCACTGCCTGGATCGCCCTTCCCCTCCTGTTTATCGGTCTAATACTCTATGTCTGGCTCGGGCTATTGTCCAATCCTAAAGTCCCAAATTTACAATAAATGAGTTATTACTCATTCATTTATTATTTTAAACTCATTGTGTTGGTTATCTTTGCTTAAAACTGCAAAATGACCAAAATACCCCTAGGGACCCGATCTAAGTCTCTTTGTATCTGGTCTAATTATACTTTTCCAAAAATTATGACCCAGGCTAATCCTATACAATTTCATGTGTAGAATCCATTTTTAACCTTAGTTTTACAAAATTCACTTTCAAAAGATGAAAATGCCCTTGCCAGCCCCTAACTTAGGGTTTTAAGGATAATTTTGTCATTTCACATTCTAGGGCCTTTATACTTCATAATTCACATGTATCCTACACAGTTTCCCCTTCTAAACTCAATGAAATCATCAAAAACACCAAAATCTAGTCCAAACACAGTGAAAACAGCTACTAGACAAAAATCACAATAAATTAGGAAAATTGGGGTTTCTTGATTCTATTTCATTAATCACCTTCTTTTCACCTTTAATTACTTGTTTAATCTCTTAAACACCTATTGAACATGATTAATGAAAATTTGGGCAGCGCCTCCCCTTAGGCTTTGTGTTTTGCAAATTACAAAAACAACCAAAACAATCCAATAAATCAACCATAACATCAACTACAACATGGAATCCAATAAGATAATCAAGGTTTATATTTACCTTTGTTTTCTCATCCTTCTCTCTCTAAAATTGTCCCTCTCTCCTCCTTCTTGCTCTTACTTTTGCCTTGCTACATGTCAATTTCGAGAGGGCATAGAGATTATAGGGAGTTTCCAAGAGATTGAAGACAAGAACAAGTGAATTTACTTGCTAACTCACCTTGATCTTGCTTCTTGAATCATTTGTGTTTCTTTCTTGTTCATGCTTCTTCAAAGCTCTTTATCTCTCCTTCTTCATTATTAGACAAAAATATGAAGGCTTGGGGAGGGTCAATGACCTTTAAAATATCATTATCCACCTCCTTAAAATATAATAGTTTATTACAATTAAGCACATGCCAACTTTTAAAGACTTGTGCCTTCATCTTCATCTTTTTCATTTGACCACTTCCTCTCCCCTTTTCCTCGTGCTTGGACATATCTGGTGGCCTTTGGAAGAGCTTAATTAGCTCTTAAAATGTCATGTTCCACCTCCTAGAATTATATTCATTTACTGCCATTACACACATGTTATTACTTTTGACTTTTCCACCTTCATTTACTTGGCCAAAAATGCTCCTCTTTGTTTAAATGTGAGCCAAGTATTAATTTTCCTTTGTCTCTTCTCTTGTTGGACGTTACATAGCCCTTAATTATTAGAAAACTAAGAGCTTTTGCTTTAATGGCAAAAAGACCGTTTGTCCATACTTTTTTGCCAACACCTTTTTAATTTCGTACATTGATCAAAAGCTAGCAAAATTTTTATCAAACTTTGAAAATTCATATCTTTATTTATGGATGTCCAATTACAGTAGTTCTAAAGGCTATATACCCTTATTAAGTCTATTTTTAAGGAAAAAATTGCCTTTAGCCAACTTGACACACAACATTCCAGCATTATCATTTATTGGACACTGCCATAGAAACTTGCCAGTTTCACTTGGCTAACTTCAAAGATGCATAACTCTTAGAGTACAAGTCCAATTGACTTATATGACCTATCAAATTAAAGGTTGATATGTCTACTTTTATTCTTAAAAATTTCATATTTATTGGACATCATTTGGTTATCCAAAAATACATGACAATCTCACTACCATACAGGGAAACACAATGACAGCAATTGTAACTTTGCAAATTGTGTTCCAATGACCTAGACTTTATAACTAAGGACTAGCAGTCCACATGATTCAGGCTTATTCTCAAGCCTCTAATCCCAAATTTGGGATGTTATAATATGTGTTGGTTGTAATACTTGCTTTGTATACTTGCGCTTTAAATGATTGGATGCCTGTTACTAGTGAGATTCTTCTAAATCTCACCTCTTTCTGAAATTCATTACACAGTAAAGACAAGTGGAATAAAGGGCAAGCTCTAATGAGTGAAGGCAAGAGCTAAATATGGAGAAGCTATTTTGCTGACTATCTGTATATTTGTTAATATGTTAAAAGTTAGTTGAGTATCCTTATATGGCTACACATTATTTATGTATATGAATATGCCTAGACGTAATAATAAGGATGGTACAAAGAGGTATTAGAACACTGATATGAGTGTGGATGATCAATTAAATAGTGCAAGTATACACTATCATAATAAGTAATATAGAAGTAAGTAGAGTATCGTTCCCACGAGGATTGAGCACTCAGTACCAAAATAGGTAATTTTAATTCTACTTAGTTGATCGATTAGTTGGTGATTGAGAGTACAAAATAAAAGATTATTAAATATAAGTGCAAATGATATGAAAGAAACTATGAGAAAAAACCCTAGGGGTTACATTTCACTTAACAAATTCTGGATTGAATCACTTATCTATTCTAGCCCAATTTATTCCATATGATTGATAGTCGAGTTTCCTTAATTTAATTACTAGCCTCTTCCAAGGTCAAGCAATTCTATAATGAATTGCTAATCCAATATATTCCTATATGAATTTAAGAAATTAATTATGCATTAAGATTTATAGAACTCAGTAAGACTACACAACTCATATGAATATATTCCTATTTCATATGCAAGTTATGGTTTTAATTATAAGGTGTACACACATGTATCTCCTTCCTATCTCAACATGCATATTGAAATCATTCAAAAGATGGCCAGTCAATCAAAAGCATTAAAAATAATAATTAAAACTCAATCATGAAGGAAAAATTCAAACTATATTTAATAAGTTAAGATTCAATCCGTCATTAGTAAGCTACATCATCACCCTAGGAAAATGGAAATTTAACTCATGATAAAATTAAAAGCAAAACAAAAATAAGCTAACATTGCATAAAGCTTGAATGAAATCCTGAAAAATAGTGCATAATTCAACCGAAAAAATTGCACTATCATAGGCTTGCTAAAAATCTCAATCTCCACTACCTAATTCACATGCATAATTCAAATCAAAAGGACTTATTAAGGGTTGTAATAAGGTTAAGGTAAAGGAATGTAAAACATGATATGAAAGGCTAAAGAACTAGAGCAATTGAAAAATGGGCTACTAGTAAATTTATCTCATCACAACAACCCACAATTCAAACACTTAACATTTTTTTTCTTTTTTTTTCATAATTTTTTTCCTTCTTTTTTTTTCTTTTTCTCTCTTTTTTTTTATTGAATTGCAACTGTAAAGTTGATGATAGATACATCCCCACACTTTGTCAAAAGCCCATTTCACAAAAATTTCAAATGCTCCACTAATCTTTCGAATAAGGTAAAAGCACTTGATATATCATTAAAGCACATGTTAATGGATTGAAAACAAAGAAACAATCAATTAGGATCAAAGGGGCTTATCAACGGTATAATTGCAAGGCTGTCTATTTGGCTCTGGCTAAAGAAAATGAATGCCTTTATCATTTTTGAATGTGCATGTAAGATATGATTTCAACCAGATTTAAAGCAAGTTCTAGAGTGACAACTTAATAGGTGAATATCACACACAAGAGAAATAATCATTATAGGCTCAGAAGCTCACGGTTAGGGGTTTTTAAACTCAGTTTATTCAATCTCAAAATTCATCACCAATTGCAATAATCAATTGTTCATTTATGCTATAAAATCTCTAAATTCAATTGATCCATCCTTAAAACTTATATACTTCTTAAGATCATTACAAAGAACTTAAACAAGATGATTTTTTTTAAAATAAAGACGGGGGAAGGGCCCCAGAGGTTGATCTAACTAAAGAAAGGGAGGAGCATGTGAAGAGGGAAGAAGACAAACTTCCTAAGGCATAATTACAAACATAATTAAAGTATTAAATGATGCATGCAGAGGGGATGCTCTGTAATGTCCACTGAGATTGCGAATGAAATTAATCGGCGACGGCAAAACCTGCCAGTGATTAACACATTAAATCTGCTAATCCTGGGTCATTAGAGGAGGGAAGGATATGATGCAAAGAAAAGTAGAAGAAACTAATTAATTTTATTGAAAAGAAAGCATAAGCACTTACAAAAGAGGAAAGGGGAAGAAGGAAGAAAACTCGCCGGAGGGAGGAGAGGGAGGAGACTCATCAGAGGAGCTCAGAGCTTTTCTCTCTAGTTCTCTCTCTAAGTGCCTAGCCGAACCTGTCTCAGAATGAGACTGAATCGACTTTAAATAGATGGGCGAGTTTACTGTTTAGGGTGACTCGTAACCAGTTAGTGACCTGCACTACTTGCACAGTTCCAGTGAACAGTTGACAGGTGACTTGTTACTATTTAAACAATTCCTGTTGGTACTATTTGCACAGTACTGCCGACACTATAGTGTTACTGTTTGACACGTGGTGTTACAGTACTATACGGTGAAAGTCACTGTGTATACTATGTTGTATAGTGCTACAATGCTTTCGTATGTTTACATCGAAAACCTAAAATTAATTCTTAAGTCTTCAAGAGTTTATTCTTCACTTAAATCTACAACAATTTCTTCTTTATCATCCTCTTGATTGTCTGAGGCTGTTGAAGAGACTGGTTGACTGGTCGAAGCCGTTTGGTCTTGTTGTTGTAGAACTTGTAGCATTGAGCTGAGTTAACTGATAAGATTAGCCTTATATCTAGTTCCAGCTAAGATAGACGTAATCCTTGATTTTTGATTCAAGAATTTGCTTTGTTCTGTCATACAAAGATGTTGAGGATTTTCTTTGAACCATTTGTCAACTGCTCTGGTATCAATCCTGGTATGTCAAATTTGGCCCACCATCTTACCGAAGGAAGTCTCTGTAGAGTTGGTAAGAAAGTTGATCCTTGGTTTGTTCGAGAAAATCTGTAACTCCAAGCAAATACCCAAGATATAGATAATTTTGAAAAATAGTTAAGATCAATTGGAAAAGAATCTTCACCAATGTTGAATTTTTGTTTAAATAATTCAAAGGCTTGTACAACTTTTGAGGGTAATATCTCTAGCACTGGACCAAAAAATCCCCACCAGTGAACAAACCATTGAGGAAAATCATACTCAGTTTGTTTTGAAGTAGATAAACCAAGTATGTGTAAAAAGTTCATTTTGATCCCAAAAGACATTGGACCATGCATCAACATAATCACAATAAGTATATCCTTTGGGTTCATAGTCAATTTCCCAAAATTTTGGTTTAAATAAATTTTGTCCCCACTAGGAAGGGGTGAGAAATTTTAAAATCTGGAGAGAGGAATGAGTAATCATTGGTCTAGTTCTTTTGTCCGTTTTTCTTTCAATTTTAATGGACCCAGTATGAACCAGTATTATCTCATACCATTCTCGAGTTTTTGCCAAATCAGAAGGCCTAAAATGAAATCCCAGAGGAAAGACATTTAAAGCTACCTGATTTGGATTTTGGTGAAAAAACTTTGGTTCCACCTGTATAATGTGTTTTACATAAGCCTCTTTGTGAGAATAAGGCGTATGAGTACTGGCTTGTGTTTGGGTTTGACTGACAATTGCCTTGGATGAAGAAGCCACAGTTGTCAGTTGTTTTTGAGTTGGAGTAGAAGGTCTTGGCCAAACCTGTAGACTTTGGGGTGGTTGGTTTAACCTGTCATACTCTTGTTTAGTCAGGTTGGAAAATGGTATACTAGGGCTGTGTTTTTCCCTTTTTCCACTACATGTTCCCATGTTTGATATGGAAGTTTCCTATGGGCATATGCCTGTTCATAAGAGTTTAAAATCTCATTTGTAAAGGTTGCTTCTGCTTGAGGTTTCTGGATCGATGACCTAGATGGAGTAGATGACTCTATTTGAGACTGCTTCTGCTGCTGGGATCCTTGTGTTTAGGATCTATATTGTTGTAGAAGTTGTTGCATAGTCGCTTCCAGACTTGCGCTAGAGACTGCTTGATTTTGAGCATCTTGCATGATACTTGGGAGTTTATCACTCTTTTGTTTATCATCAGGTTCTTTCCTTTTATTGGGCATTTTGTTGGTTCACTCACTACCTACCCTGAAGAAACTCATGGGTAACAAAATCTGGTAAGGAGTTTAAAGTGCCTTTAATAAATTCAATGTCGAAATCAAAAACATTTAAAATCGCTTGCCATTTGGCAAAAATTTGTTTAGATGTAAGGTTTTTAACATCTTTTTGTAAAACATCTTTTGCCGGTTTACAATCAATGTGAACTAAAAACCTTTGGTTTAAAAGATCATATTGAAATTTGGAAATGCATAAAACAATTGCCAATTTTTTTTAATTGTGGAATAATTCTGCTGTGCAGTATTCCAATGTTTAGATGTGAAAGAGACAATTTTTTCTTTTCCATCTATACGCTATTTATAAATGCCACCATAACCAATGTCAAAGGCATCAGTCTCAACAATTTTGTAAGCAGAAGGATCAGGAAGGCTAAGACAAGGAGGTTCCTTAACTTGGAGTTTAATATGCTTAACAACATCTGAATGAATATCCGTCCAAGGAGGAGGATTCATTTTAAGACACTGGTGAAGTGGTTTAATAAAATTGCTAAGATGAGGAATAAACTCAGCAACATAGTTTAGACATCCCAAAAATCTTTGAAGTTGTGTTTTATCAATGATTTGATCGAGGAATTTATCTGCAAATTGGATTGCACGTTCAATTGGCATTATAGATCCTTGGTAAATCCAATGACCAAGAAACCTAACCTTAGTTTGAAAAAGACTAATTTTAGGTTTAAGAACTACTAAACCATTTGTTTCTGCAACTTTAATGAGATAATTGACATGTTTAAAATGTTGTTCTATTGAATGAGAATAGATCAAAACATCATCAACGTAAACGATAATGAATTGACTATAATCATTAAAGATTTCGTTCATGATTCTCTGGAATTCAGAAGGAGCATTTTTTAAACCAAAAGGAATAACGTTCCACTTATACTGGCCAAAAGGCACAGTAAAAATAGTTTTATACCTATCTTTTTCAGAAATTTGAATATGCCAAAATCCAGATTTCAAGTCGAATTTTGAAAAAATTTTTACAGAATACAATCGTTTAAGTAGATCATATTTGTTGGGAATTGGATACCTAATCCATTGTAACGCTTCATTTAAAGGTTTGTAATTGATTACAAGCCTAGGAGCTCCACGTTCTACTTCTGCATTTTTATTTACATATAAAGCAGCACAAGACCAAGGGCTTCTAGATTTGCGTTTCAATTTTTTGTTCAGAAGTTCTTGAATGTCCTTTTCACAGGTTTCAAGAAGTTCTGCAGTCATTTGAATTGGTCGTGCCTTTGTTGGTATTTGTTTTTTAGAAAAAATTGTTTCATAAGGCAAATCAACCATATGTTTTTTGCGATTCCAAAATGCATTTGGTAAATTTGAACAAATTGTTTGATGGATTTTTGCAAGACAAGTTTGGATTTGTTGTTTAATTTGTACTTGACATAACTGAGTTTCTATATGTTTAAAAGAGATATCTTCCTTCAAAAACTTAACTTGTTGTTTTGAAGAAAGAAGATTTAATTCTTTAACTCTGGGTTTTTGAGTAAAAGGGAATAAGATTGTTTGACCCAGATGTTGTTTTGAAATTCCATTTTCATCAATCATAAATGGGAATAATAGCCTTACAAATGGCGCCCCAAGAATAATCTGGGTTCCCATATCTTTAACTAATATAAATGGGGTTTGAATCTTAAACCTTCATTTTCAATAACAACATTTGAAACTTTGCATTTGACATCTAAGCGTGAGCCATTGACGCCATTAAACCTTTCGGTTGTTTTTCAAAGTATTTTGTAGGAATGATTCCTTCTTTAAAACAATTTGAATCAGCTCCTGTGTCAAACAGAATAGTTTGGTCCAAGACAAAATCGTTATTAATAATAATCTTGGCTTGAACATAAAACTTTTGAATTGATATTTATGAAATCAAGTTTAAAAATGGTTCAGAAAGATTATTGTCTTCTTGATCGGATGGTGTTTTATGTTGCCCTTCAGTTTGAGTTGCAAGTTGAATATCTTGGATTTGGGATATAACAGTTGCATGGGTGTCTTGTTGAAGTTTGATAAGACTGATTTCAGTTTTGAGGTTATTTACCTCATACTGAAGGTCCTGGAGGGTTGTTGGTCTAACAGAATGTTTGAACTTGTTTAAAACATTTGTTGAATCATGTTTGTTGAAAAGAATAAGAGGTTTAGAGTTTGAAGAAGTCAGAGTTTGATTGAGAATTTCTCTTAGTTTGACCAAATATTCTCCTCTATCAGAATCTGGAAGTTTAGTAATGATATCAAGAAGTAAATCATGTTCCTTCGTGATAACATGAATTTCTAAGGAAGATTTTTTTGGAAGATCTTTGTTTTGAATTTGATTAAGATCTTCAGAAGAACTGCTTTCAGATTTAGATTCAGAAGTTTCAATCAAAAGATTGTTTATTTGTTCAAGAAGAGATTCTTCAATACTCATAATCTCTTTCAAATTTTGAGTCAAATGACAATATTTGGAAATATGACCTAGTTTACCAAATTAAAACAGGTAACTTTTGTTTGTTTAGAAAACTCAACTTTTGGTTTTGAGTGAAATTCCTTTTCAAGTCTACGAGGAGGTGTATTGGGCTTATATCTTTGGTAGACATGTTTTTTCTTTTTATGGTAAGGTTTGCAGTAAGGTTTAGATTGCTTATAAGGAGGAAGGCCAAATTGTTCACGAAAGCTCCTAATTCTTTCCAGTTCGTGGCCTTTTCTTTTGCAAGTTGACGTTGGATTTTATCATCTTGACAAATCTTAAGAGCAGTTCTTTGGACATAAGAGATCAATTGACCATATGTCAAGTGCTCATAAGGGATGTTGCCATCATTTTGGTTTCTAAATTTTTCTCTAACTTTATCACCTAAGGACTTAGGTGATCTAGCTAGGAATTTTTCTTTTCAAAATGGCTGATGAGCATCATCTCTAGTGAGTACTCTAGTAAAAAAAGTATCTCTATACCATCTGAAGTTAGATAAGGTACTGCATTTAAGATTTGAAAGACGTTCAGCCGACCTATCTTTCCAAATAGATGGATCTCCAACAAAATGTTTAATAATTGTAAAAAGAAGAGTATTTACTGAATATAGAATGGGTTGGCCGTTTGAGGTCATGGGTGTTCCATCAGATTCAGTTTTAACAGATGTAAAAATGGTATTTTTGTCTTCAGGAGAAAGATAATTATCCCACCAACCTTTAAGTTGTCCAGTAAACCCGGAAACTATAAGATTGGTAATCATTTCATCTGAATAATCATGTTGAGTTTGGTATGCGGTACTTACCATGGACATTTGTTAAAGAGTTTGGAGAATGTTTGATTCACTTTGACCATCTATGTTCCATTCATAGATATTATCAGCATTAAAGGATTTAAAGTTTTGGTTTATTCATTCTTCAACTAGAATGTCTGGAGGGCTAGCTCTATGGTAATAGAGTTTTGAAGGCTTTTTCTAGTGTTGATGGTTGATCTGGAGTTGCGATTCAAAAGGGTTAGAGTCTGTATCTCCAATTTGGGAATCCTTTTCAAAAGTCATATCATCTTTTGATTTGGTTGATGACGTTTGGGGTGTGTCTGGGACAGTCGTAGTTTGAAGTTGGCTAATTTGTTGATTAACCTTTCTTAATAAATCATATCTTTTAGTTTGAAAAATTGACTTAATTTTCAGGTTTATTTGAAAAGGCTTAAAAAGAGGTGTTTCAATTATAATTTCAACTTTTCTTGAAGAAACTAGAGTTTGAACAAAATAATCACCTAATACCTGAAGGTATTGGTTTGTGTAATTGTTTTGTTCAACAATGTTCTTAATATCCATTGGGTCAAATGGTTTTTCAATGTTTTTAAATTTGAAAGGTGCAGCCATAATTGGCTAACGTTTGTCATCAGCCAATTGTGGTATTTGCACTGGTTTTGGAGGAAGAAACTCAAAAGAAATAGTTTTGCCTTCAAAAGTTTTCCATTGTTTCATTGTCATATTGATAGTTTGCAAGAAAGGATATTCCAAGTTTTGATCTTGAGCATAAGCATTAAACCAATTAAAGAATGGAATATTTTCTCGTATTTTTTCAAGAAATCTGTAGAATTTTTCTTGAATTTCTTTTCTAGCAGATTTTTTGAAATTTTGTACAAACCATTCTCTCTGAAGGGTATATTTCTCAGAGTAAAATTCCATTTGCAAAGTTTGTTTGTCAATTTGGAAAACATTTTCTAAAACGTTTATGATAAAAGGTTGCCCTAGCTCTCTAAGAGATGAATAGGTTGGAGACTCGATTGATTTCAAGTCATCATCCTTTTCATAACTTGTTTGTGGGATATTTAAAGAATTGTCAACTCCTTGAATTGAAATGTTTAGGGTTGTTTGTGGGGTTATCGTAGGTGGTACAGGTGCATATATGACCGATGGTACCTTTGGTAGAGTTTGTTGGGGAGTTGATGTGTTGGGGGTTGATATGTAGATAACAGATGATGGTTTAGGTAAGGAAGAACAAGAATATCTAGAAGATTCAGATCTAACAGACCTACAGTCTTTATATAATGAACGCTCAGTTCTAGTAGCTTGACTACAAGATCTTCTTGGTTTATTAAAAGATAGTATGACAGTTCCATCTGATGTTTTAATGATCTTGCTTACCTGAGATATGGGTTTAGGAATCGGCTTTGTGGCCTTATCCATTGTCCAATCATCTGGTAATTCAACATCATCCCACATAATTGTTTTTGGAACGGTCAAGTTTGCATTTTGTTCATCTGATAAAAAGACTATTGTTTGGCCATTATCAAGTGGTATTAGAACTAAGGAATTGGATGAGTTTAAGACCTTATACTGTATCCTATATGTTAAGGTAGTGGGTATAGATCCTGGTTTCATTTTTAGACCATTTAACTGAAGTTTGAGTTTAAGGACTTCAAGAACATGTTCATCCTTTAAGTCTGCCATCCTATCTGCATAACAGTTAAAGTAGATAGGAGCCTAGCATCCATTAGGAATACTAGTCCTTACACGTTTAATCCTTTTCTTATTAATGGTTTAATGGCAACTTGAACACTTCCGATGTGCAAAAAGTTGTAATCTTTCTTATGTTTGTCAATTGATTTTTGAGAAAGAAGGTAAAATTCTTCCTTTTCTAGTTTGATAGGAATTGATTCTTCAACTATTCTGATTATGTAATCAGATTTAGAGAACCACTTCTTATCTTGAGTTTGCATGTGATAAAGTGCGTTTAAGGCAATTGGAGGTAAAACCCAATCATCTACGTTATGGTTTATATTTTCAAAAGAAATTTCTTCTTTGAAAATTTGTTTAGAAGTTGAAAACTTTGATTCCTCATCGTTTAGCGTAGAGTTGTTTAATGAGGTAGAAGAAAAGCTACTACTACCACGTTTGGAAGAAAAGGAACGAAGAAGGAAAGACATAATTTAAATTGCAAAATTTAAATTGACGGAATTTAAATGGCTGAAAGGAAACGACGGAAATGAAAGGAGTGCAAGAAATAAAGGACGGAATTAAAGAGAAGAATAATAAAGAAGTAAAGCTATGATTAAAGCTGAAGAAAGCTTAAAGAAAAGAAAATAGAAATAATTGTAAATCTCCCTTGCCTAAGTATCATCACCTTATGGATCCATAGTGGTATAATAATTAAAAAATAAAAAATAAAAAAATGCAACTAATAAAATGCAACTAATGAAATGCGTCTCAGGAGTTAAGAATAACTCCTTACTCTACCATTTTTTTCCATACCTCATGCATCTAATGGTTTTACTAACTAACAAAAGAAAAAAAATTTCTCCTCCCCTAACCTAAATCAGACATTGTCCCCAATGTCTTCTAGAGCTCAGAGAAAGGTTTTTTTTTGAAACATAAACACACAATAAAGTAAAATCAAAATACTAAGAATAAAACCAAGAGATTAAGGAAAGTTACAACCGAAGAGTGGTGTCTGGATCTTGCTTCTGACTGCTATTTGAAGATTTCCCACCTATTTGCTTGACAAGTAGATATGGTTTAGGTTCATAGGTTTGTAGTTGATCGAGCAACTGATCAGCAATCCTAATGGCTTTTTGTGATAGTTTAACTTAGCCTAATATGCAACGATAGAAATGCTATCCAAAGTCTCCAAACCACCAGGTAGAGCAATGAAAGCTTGAGCATGGTAAAACATTAGTCCTATCCATTCAGGCAAGCTCGAAACTTGTAACTCTTGTCCTAAGGAAAAAATGTGATCTTCCAACTCCTTCACCCTTACACTTAAACCCTTGGTTCCATTCATGGATGCAGAAATGGCCACACTTCCCTTTAGGCCCTGGATGCCTCCCCCGTACACAAAGTTGATTTTTCTGGCAGCTAATGCAATTCCAAGTTCGTTTGCTGCTGTTATAAACTATCCTTTCTTGCCCAAATCAATTTCACCAAAAAGGCAAATAGATGTAAATCTATATTTTTGTGTGATACCCTTTTTCTCTTTCTTTCTTTCGGACCATGTATGCTTACAAGTGGAAGAGTGCATATTTACAAGTGAAGAGTATATGCTTACAAGGAGAAGAGTACATACATATATAACACTAAAACAATGACAACAAAATCACAAAAATCACACATTTTTCAAAAAAGTTTGAAAAAATTTCCGACACAGATGACTGGTAGGCCATTGCGTGAATAAATTAAACAAAAAGAGGAAAGAAAGTCAAAAGATAATGTAGAGTAGACAAAAGCTGTAAAAAAGATAAGAAAGATTAGACAAAAGTTACGAAAAAGAATAAAACAGATTAAACAAAAGCATGATTATGTACAGTAGTTGTGATTTTGGCTTACATCTTCTTCTTGTTTTACATCCAGTAATGGCTTAAACACTTTCTATAAATCGAGGATTTGCTTCCCATCCAGTTTTCTTATAAACTGCCAAACAAGGTCTTTTTTCGTCAGATTCCTAAGACAGTAGTGCCATTTTTCTTGGTTGAATACGTTCACTAAATCAAGAAGAATACGATGAACATCACCACTCGGATACGTCTCAAGAGTTTGAATGATATCATCCAGGGACTCCTTACTCAGTCCATCCTTTATAAATTTAATTTTGTCTTCTAGATTTATAGAAACCATACCTTTACTCCTATAGAGCTGATCACATTTCCACCGTGCACATTTATAGCAAACATTCATCCTTTTAGCTCTTCTCTTTTTAGAGTAAGAACTTCTTCCCATTCTTGGCAAAGGTTTAACAAATGAATTATGAATCTCACCTGCTAAACATACCTTAGCTTCAATGATCCAGCGTACGTTCACAGGAAGGCCCAAACGATTGAATATCATCATCCTTTCAAGTCAACTACTATAGATCTTCCTGAGTACATCTTTGGGAAGAGTGGGGAACCTGTTCTTAAGCTTTACAAGAGATTCCTCCATGGTAACTTAAAATAAAAATGATGAAAATTAAAATCTCAATGTATTGCAATATGTTTTGGTGAGTAAGAAAGAAAAATGAGAAAGTAGGAAAAAAGTTTGAGAAAGTAGGAAAGAAATTTGAAAGAGTAGGAAAGAAATGAGTAAGTAAGAAAGAAGTTTTGGGTTGCCTCCCAAATAGCCGCCCTTCTTTAACGTCTTTAGCTAGACAAAGACCAAACCAATTTTTTTTTTATTTTTTTCTTCCTTTTATTTTTAAACTATCAAAGTAGAATACATCATCAAGAGCTACTAGAAGTCATGCAAAATCATAACAGACATCAAACTAAACCTTGGGTTGCCTCCCAGCAGCGCTAAATTTATAGTCTTCAGCCAGACTTCCCAAACATAAATTGTTAATCAAAAGTATCAAACCCCAGGATCACCTTGTCTTTATTTCTTTTCAAGCAACAATGGTTCATGCATAAGAAATGATCATTCAAAGTAATTAATTGTACTTCTTCAATCATAGGCAATTTTAGAGTACAATTATTTACTGAATTCAAATAAAGCACAACATGCATGTATTTGCAAACAGATTTAGGAATTTCCAAAATTTTAGAGAATCCCATAAAATCCACTTGACTCTTATCAGTAAGAGTCAATACTTCAACAGGAGAGACATGAACAACATCTTTTGGAACATCCTCATTATTTTCAACATCAAAATGATAGGAATCAGCTTCCATAAGCAGAACCTCATCTAGACCACAACCGGAACATCAAAATTGATTTCAAGTTCCTTATCACATTCCGCAAAGAGCTAAGGTTTCATTTAATTCCACACCCTCAATTTCCTCACAATATTCATTATCAACACAAGAAGTGAACATCATGCTCAAAGAATTATCTTGCCTCGTAGTTTCAAGTGACACAATAATTTGACTCGTATATATTCCAATATTTTGGACACTTGACTTGACTCTAGTGTTACTTTCCTTTTGCTCTCTAGAAAATCTCTCCGTTGATTCTGTAAACTCCTCAATTAATCTTTCTAAATCAGATTTTTCCTTATACTCAAGCGTGTGTTCTTCAATATATTGAGAAGAGTAGAAAGGAGGATTAGGATAATATCTGACATATGGATCCAAAGACTCTTGTTGCTCCAAAATTCCACCAAGATAAAAAGGAATGATCAAAACAAGTTTGGTTCATATTAAAATTATCTCTCATATAATGACTGGTATTGCTATATGGACAATGCTCATAAGAATGACATTCTCCACAATAAGCACAAGAAAAACAATTATAAGGAGAAGAATTTTCAATCCAACCAGCATTTATATTTTCTTGTCTCATTCCATTCACATGCATTCCAGAAAAAGAACCAAGATATGACAAGTTATCAAAGATTAAACCAAATGAATGATGTGAATAATCCATTTTTTTAATTTTTTTTAGAAATTTTTACATGATGACTAAATTAGTATTAAAATTACTTAAAATTGATATTAATGACAACAATCCCCGGCAACGGCGCCAAAAACTTGATACATGTCTAGATGATCAATTAAATAGTGCAAGTGTACACTGTCGTAATCAAGTAATATAGAAGTAAGTAGAGTATCTGATACGAGTTCAGATGATCAATTAAATAGTGCAAGTATACACTGTCGTAATCAAGTAATATAGAAGTAAGTAGAGTATCGTTCCCACGAGGATTGTTCACTAAGTACCAAAATGAGCAATTTTAACTCTATTTAGTCGATCGATTAGTTGGTGATTGAGAGTACAGAATAAAAGTAAGACAATTAAATATGATTGTAGATGATATGAAAGCAAATATGAGAAAAAGTCCTAGGGGTCAGATTTCACTTAACAAATTCCGGATTGAATCACTTATCTATTCTAGCCCAATTTATTCCACATGATTAATAGTCGAGTTTCCCTAATTTAATTACTAGCCTCTTCCAAGGTCAAGCAATTCTATAATCAATTGCTAATCCAATATATTCCTATATGAATTTAAGCAATTAATTATGCATTAAGATTTGTGGAACTCAATAAGACTACACAACTCATATGAATATATTCCTATTTCATATGCAAGTCATGGTTTTAATCATAGGGTCTACACACATGTATCAACTTCCGGTCTCAACATGCATATTGAAATCATTCAAAAGATGGCCAGTCAATCAAAAGCATTAAGAATAACAATTAAAACTAAATCATGAAGGAGAAATTCAAACTAGATTTAATAAGTTAAGATTCAATCCGTCATTATTAAGCTACGTCATCACCCTAGGAAAATGAAAGTTTAGCACATGATGAAATTAAAAACAAAACCAAAATAAATTGACATTATATAAAGCTAGAATGAAAGCCTCAGAAATACTGCATAAACTTGAATATTAAATTCTCAAACATAAATATACAACCAAAAGATGAATGAAAGATGAAGAAATCAAGCCGTCCATTTAGGAGGTAAAACCTTCCATGTAGGCGGTATGCAAAATGTAATAAAATCCTAAGCCTTCCAAGATGGAGGCATACAATACATGAAATTAAATCTAAGAAACAACACAAAGAACTCAGAAATGTTAGAGAAAGATCTCTCCCGGTCAGAGAAGGACCTCTCCCGGTCGGAGAAGGAAACCTCTGCTTCTCTTCCTCTCCTCCTCCTTTGAGCATGGCATTGATCTCTATTTATAGGGGAAAAAACGTGTGCTACAGTACTCCTACAGTGATCTGGCGGGTGCTACAGTTCCCTGGCGGTTGCTACAGTACCGTTGACCTGCTACAGTTCCCGATGGCTGCTACTGTTCCGTTGACCTGCCACAGTGCCCGATGGCTGCTACAGTACCGTTGACCTGCTACAGTCCCCGATGGCTGCTACAGTACTTTATTTTTTATTTTTTTATTTTTTTATTATTTTTTTAAAAATGATGTTTATTCCAAAAACAATATTTATTTATCAATCACACCCAAATTTATTATATTAAACACAAATATCGTCCATAAAATCATCATATAAAGGAAAATAAATATGCAAATATTTTACTTATCAGTATCTTCCCATGAGGATTGAGCACTAAGTACCAAAATAGGTAATTTTAATTCTATTTAGTCGATCGATTAGTTGGTGATTAAGAGTACAAAATAAAAGATGATTAAATATGAGTGCAAATGATATGAAAGCAACTATCAGAAAAAACCCTAGGGGTCAGATTTCACTTAACAAATTATGGATTGAATCACTTATCTATTTTAGCCCAATTTATTCCATATGATTGATAGTCGAGTTTCCCTAATTTAATTACTAGCCTCTTCCAAGGTCAAGCAATTCTATAATCAATTGCTAATGCAATATATTCCTATATGAATTTAAGCAATTAATTATGCATTAAGATTTGTGGAACTCAATAAGACTACACAACTCATATGAATATATTCCTATTTCATATACAAGTTATGGTTTTAATTATAGGGTCTACACACATGTATCTCCTTCCGGTCTCAACATGCACACTGAAATCATTCAAAAGATGACCAGTCAATCAAAAGCATTAAGAATAATAATTAAAACTCAATCATGAAAGAGAAATTCAAACTAGATTTAATAAGTTAAGATTCTCTCCGTTATTAGTAAGCTATGTCATCACCCTAGAAAAATGGAAATTTAGCTCATGATAAAATTAAAAACAAAACAAAAATAAGTTAACATTGCGTAAAGCTTGAATGAAATCCTCAAAAATACTGCATAAACTTGAATATTAAATTTTCAAACATAAATATACAACCAAAAGATGCATGAAAAATGAAGAAATCTAGCCATCCATTTAAGAGCTAAAACCTTCCATGTAGGCGGCATGGAAAATGTAATACAATCCTAAGCTTTCCAAGATGGAGGCATGCAATGCATGAAATTAATTCTAAAAAAAACACAAAGAACTCAAAAATGTTAGAGAAAGATCTCTCTGGTCAGAGAAGGACCTCTCCCTGTCGGAGAAGGAAACCTCTGCTTCTCTTCCTCTCCTCTTCCTTTGATCTTGGCCTTGATCTCTATTTATAGCGGGAAAAAATGTGTTCTACAGTACTGCTACAGTGTCTGATGGCTACTACAGTGATCTGGCGACTGCTACAATGTCTGATGGCTCTACAGTGCTTCCTTCGCTACAGTGACTTCCATCCACTATAGTGTAACTTCCGTCCGCTACAGTGTAACCATTTGCTACAGTATCCTGTTGCTACAGTGCTTTCATTTTTTTATTTTTATTTTTTTAAAAATACTATTTATCCCAAAAACATTATTTATTTATCAATCACACCCAAATTTATTATATCAAACTCAAATTTCATCCATAAAATCATCATATAAGGGAAAATAAATATGCAAATATTTTACTTATCAAATACTAAGTTATTTTATCAAAATATTTACATATTTGGTAATATTGAACCATATAAAGGTAAGATCAGTACATAAGATAAGGGTATTAGTACTCGAGCATGATATCAGAATTATCAAATAGTAGTGCTATCAGAGTGTTCAACCAAGATATTAGTATCAGTATCAGTATTATATTAATAGAAACAAGGAAATTGAGTAATAATACATATGTATACATTAAATAAAGGAGGGTTTTACATCGCCTGTGCTTGCTCTATCTCTTTGCACTTTTTTTACTTTATGTGGTCAAGCATGTGTTTCCTTTTCTGTTTGCTTGTACACGAGTTTTTACTTTGTTCTTTTTGTGTGGTCCCCCTTTGATCTGTTGCTATTTTTCCACATCTTTTCCTAGTTTGTATTGGCAGACATGTCAAGAATAGAGGGTTTGTCCATGAATATGACCAACCTCCCAAGGAGTGACTCAGGGTCCAATATTTCAAATAGTGAGGTCAAAGAAGTAGATCAGCCTAGGGATGAAGTTGGGTTGGAAGGGACCAGTGTGAGGGAGAATCAAACTATACTTATAGCCTCTAAGAGTATGGGGGTGCTAAAGGAGGGTGTAGTCTCTAAAGTTAGACCCCGGATTCTAAGGAAGATTCATAGGACCATTAGGATACCAAAATGGGTAATTTTAATTCTATTTAGTCGATTGATTAGTTGGTGATTGAGAGTACGAAATAAAAGATGATTAAATATGAGTGCAAATGATATGAAAGCAACTATGAGAAAAAGCCTAGCAGTCAAATTTCACTTAACAAATTTCATATTGAATTACTTATCTATTCTAGCCCAATTTATTTCAAATGATTGATAGTCGAGTTTCCCTAATTTAATTACTAGCCTCTTCCAAGGTAAAACAATTCTATAATTAATTGTTAATCCAATATATTCCTATATGAATTTAAGCAATTAATTATGCATTAAGATTTATGGAACTCGATAAGACTACACAACTCATGAATATATTCCTATTTCATATGCAAGTCATGGTTTTAATTATAGGATCTACACACAGGCATCTCCTTCTGGTCTCAACATGCATATTGAAATCATTCAAAAGGTAGTCAATCAATCAAAAGCATTAAGAACAATAATTAAAACTCAATCATGAAGGAGAAATTTTAACTAGATTTAATAAGTTAAGATTCAATACGTCATTAGTAAGCTACGTCATCACCCTAGAAAAAAAATTTAGCTCATGATGAAATTAAAAGAAAAACAAAAATAAATTGCAAACTTCATAAACATTGCATAAAACTTGAATATTAAATTATAAAAGATAAATATACAACCAAAAGATGCATGAAAATGGAGAAAATCTAACCGTCCCTTTAGGAGGTGAAACCTTCCATGTAAATGGTAACCTATACCATCCATTAAGGAGGACTACCTATGTAACCCCTTGCCTTAAAACAGTAATTATGATTCGAGAATGCGTAATTAAATAGTTTGGAGACCGTCGGATAATTTAAAACTCATTTTAAACTCCCACCTTGTGGTAGGGTTTTCACAAATTTTTTCAAAATATCATTTCTATCCTGGTCTTAAGTCCAAAAATCGAATATAATTACCTATACAGTTAAATCACATTTATACATATCAGAGTGCATAGCCAAATTCCTAGCAACTCCCAGGTTTCAAATATGTGTAAACTAAGGGTTATAAGTTCCAACTAGGGGATTACATGATCAAAATCAAACATAATAGTTACATCCCAAAAACAATTTACTGTAATCCCTTTCTAAAAGAGATAACCAACAATCCAATATAACATCCCTACAAAGTCCTAACGCCTCCTGGTCATTTGCTTCTCCTTGGAGCAACTTTTGACTTGTCTGGAATGTTAGTCAATGGAAATAATGAGATTCAAAAGAATCCTAGTAGTAATAAATCACTCATACAATATCTAAAC
Organism: Inga laurina; assembly: GCA_963855925.1. NCBI lineage: Eukaryota > Viridiplantae > Streptophyta > Magnoliopsida > Fabales > Fabaceae > Inga > Inga laurina. The sequence continues at coordinate 27,596,725 of OY979702.1, read as the reverse complement.
ATATAGCATAAAAGCAACCATTAACAGCAGCATAAACAGCAACACAATGTCATATGGCTTTCATCACAACGACAGCAGTCATGGCTGTATACATAATCACGACAGCTTTCACTGTATAACGCCAGCTCACGCTGGATAACAATAGCTCTCGCTGTATAACGCCAGCTTATGCTGGATAACTACAGCTCTCACTGTATAACGCCAACTCATACTAGATAACGACAGCTATCACTAGCTGTATAGGCGGCATCATTAGATATCATCACAAAATAATGATACACACACATACAATACATTTACACATAGCATCAGAGAAGAAGAGTCACTACCTTGTTCTTTCCTGACGTGCTTTGGCATAGGTCGTTCATGATCAGGGCAAATGTTGAATCCTACATTTCCAAATGCACCATTTAGACACTTCCATAGTGTTTCTGCGGGTTATATAAGTCTATAATGAAAATTTATAAAAATGCCCCCGGGGACTTAGCCCGGCCTCGTCGTACCCGGTCCAGCTGCACTTTTCCTGAAAGTTTAACCTGAGCAATCCTAACATATGCCCACTCAAGGAATCCATTTCCAGACACGAAATTATCAAATTCAATGTTAAATTACAAATTTACCCTTGGCAGCCCCACTTTAAGGGTTTCAGAGGCGTTTTCGTAATTATGCTTTTTCAACCTTTTCCGAAAAAGTGACCAACTGTAACCCCACCTAATTTTTGCTCCTGAGCCCAATGGAACTATAAAATCATTGAAAATCCAACTCTAAGACCTATTTCTAGAGCTGGCCAAAATTTATGAGTTCTCAGGGAAAAATCAGGGTTTTGCGATTTTGGCGCGTAAACACGTTCCTTTCTACTCCTAACCACTTTATTAACTATTCTATTAGGCTACAACTAACATTTAGTACCAATTTGGGCAGCATAACAACCCCCACAACCCATTTTCCATTTTTACGCGTAAAGATAATCCAGCAAAATTTCACCGACTAAACTGTCCACAGCAGCCAGAATAGTCAATATACAAGAGTTTGGAAGTTACCTCAAGCTCCCACTAGCTTTTCATTGACTTGCCTGAACCCTAGATTTTTCCAACACCAAAAGAGGAGCTTACAAACCTTAAAGAACATAAAGTAGTAGGTTAGGATCAGATTTATACGTGTTAGGAACTAAATCGTTAGAGAAATCGGCTTACCTTGTGAGTTCTTTTCAAATTCTCTCTCTAAACTCTCTCAACTATTCTCTCTCTATTTCAGATGTTATGTGCGTCTGATATGGCTGAAGGAAGGTGAAGGATAATGTTTTATATAATATATTATATGATATTTAATTATTAAATAATTTCCAACAATTTTGGATTTTTCAGAAATTCTGGCAAATTTCATACCAAACTTTGAAAAATCATAACTAATTCTAGAAAAATCGAAATGGAGTGATTCCAAAGACTATAGAACTCTTATAGAGTATAATTTTAAGGAAAAATATAGAATTTTGCTAGCGGAATCAAAAAATTCCTAGAATTTTAATCTTTGCCTACTGTTCCAGAATATAATCAATTTCTCTGGGCAAACTTCAAAAATTCATAATTCTTAGCTCACAAATTGAAATGACACAAATTGTATGTCCATTTTGAAGCTTGACATGTAACTTTAAAACTGGAAAGTTTCAAAATTTTTAAACACCATTTTCCTATTCAAAATGTCTATACAAACTGACTGCCCTGTACAAAATTACATTTAATAGTTTTCCTATTCAAAATGTCCAATGGCTCCAAAATCAACAATCAAACCTGTTCTTACACAATTTTTCACAAGGAAACCATTGGAATCACTAAAACCACCAAATTCCCATCACACATTCTCCAAAAGTGTTTATTCGACAATAGTTACATCCACTTTTGAAGTCATTAGCCCTCAATCCCATATTTGGGTCATTACAACCAAAGCCTTCCATGCAGGAGGCATCCAGGAATTAACTATAATACATAAAATTAACTCTAAGATGGTGTATGTGGAAAAGAGAGGAAAGTAATAGATATGAAATGGTGTGTGTTAAATGTGAGGGAGAGGATGGCTATATATAGGGAAGAACGGAGTATGGTAGATGAAATGGTAAATGAAGTAGTAGGTGAAGTGGAAGATGAGGTGGTAGATAAAGTAGTAGGTTAAAAAGGAAGATAGAATGATTAGTGGAATGGTAGATGATTCCTGCTCTCAACTTCTAAGCAAAATTCGAAATCCTTGGAGATAAGACTATGTTATAATCCTAACATAAAAGTTATAGAGCTCTTTCTTAGCTTTTTATCCATATATAAAACGTCCCAATCTGACATCTAGAGGTACAAATATTCCCTGAAAACTAAAAAAAGGTATGATCTAGTGTTTTTTTAAGAAATTCTATTTTATGCCCAAATAATTATTTATTTATTAATTACACCCAAATTCATTCAATTGGACTTAAATATCATCCACAAAATCATCATATAAGAAAAAATAAATATTCAAATATTTTGCTTATCAAGACTCTTGAAAAATATGCTGTAAGTGTTATCCAGAGACATGAGTCCATAGTGCAAAATACAAATGCACTTGAGTGAGATAAGATGTACTCAAGTGAGAGGTCAGAACACTCACAAGTAAGAAGACACACTCTTGCAAATTCACCATGAAGTGCTACACAAAAGCACAAGGAGATGTGAAGAATTGATGTTGCACTTGAGTATGGCCTCAATGCACTCGAGTGATACTATGTCAGAAACTAAAACGCGACAAACTTACAATGATCAATTTGAACATGGTTCAATGTTATTTATTCATTAAGTTCTTACTTGGTATTGTTCCAAAAGATTAACTAACATATATTTCAAGTGTGAAATAGGAGATTAAACATTCGGATTGCATCTTCAAGTAAAGAGCAAATATCGTCACTCGACATGATAAGTCCCCAAAACCAGAAATTCAGATTTTGGCCAACGATCCAACATACCTATAAATAATAGTTCATTGTATTAGTAATTGATGTATTATTATAGAAAAACAATGAAGAGATCATGTAGAAAGGAAAAACTACTTTACAGAGTGTTAGGAGCGTTTAACGTAACGACTAGTTTTTCAAATGCACTCAACGGTCAAACAAAGCAAGGGACTTAATGGGTAGGTTGAAATACTCACAACGGTCATATCATACACAACTATAAATACAGCAAATTCAAGTAGAGTGCAATAATATGAGAGCTCAACAATGCCAACATGCTTATATCATGAGTCATCCACTTCAACCCAACCACTCTCTATTCTTATCTATTTTCTATATCATGTATATTTGAGAGTGATTATTTATATTGTACTTTAGTGAGCATTATATCCACTCTATGAGAAAGTTCATAAACATTTTCAACTATATTTTTAAATTAATCTCAAGGTAGAGGGACCTTGAGAGGGTTGATTCTCTTACGGGAGAAGCTGTCTAGAGAATTACGGGTAAGACTTTCTTCTCGTAAGACTTACAAGGTACAAGCAATGAAGAACGTTGCTACTCGTAAGGCTTACAGGGGTGTTAGCAGTAGTGAACGTTGCTGCTTATATGACTTGCATGGGTAAGCAGGAGAGAAACATCTTCAGGAATGTTCTGCTCGTAAGATTTGCCACAAGGGGTAGTATCTCGGTAAGAGATTTATAAAAGGCTTTACAAGTGCACAGCTAAACTTGCGGGTTTGTAAAGGCTTTTCTTGTGCCATGATTAAACAAGAATATAGTGGATTTGAAAATCTCAGGAGAAGCCTCTTGACTGGACGTAAGTCATCATAGATTGGACCGAACCATGATAAATTAGCGTTTGCATATTCTCTTCCCTAAGCTCTTATATTTCCAGCAAACATTACTTAATCTAACTATTGATTTATGATTCATTACTTTCATACTTATTACTTCCACTAAGATGTGAAAAGATTTTCAAAGTTCTTAAGTTTTTATCTTACACCTAATTCAACCCCCGCGTGGGTGTCAACCGGTTCTAACATTTAGTATCAGAGTTAGGCTCTTGTTTAAAGGACTTAACCATCTCAACAGTTATCAATGGCTGACTTTAGGTGTTATTCGCTTTCAAAAGGTTTTGACTATACAATCCCACATATTTTGAAAGATATTGATTTTTGGTTTTAGAAATCTAGAATAACTAGTTTTATAAAAGCATATGATTTTGATATGTGGAATGTTTTTACAAATGTTTTTTATTTCAAACCAAGAAAGGATTAGACAGAAAGAGAATAGAAAATTTTTTCGTTAAACATTAAAGCAATGAAATTTATGATAGTGCTTTAACCGAAAATGATTTTGAGAAAATTAGATTTTGCTCTACTGCTAGAGATATTTAGGACACTCTTAATTCTATGTATACTTCTAACAAGTATGTTGAAGTTGAAAGTATTGACAATTCATGTGAAACTACAAGTTGTGCATCTACGACTCATGAACAATTGGAAGTTGATGATTAAGAAGGAGAAATCATAGAACACTTCCATACAATCAACAAGGATAGACAAGAAGAAGAGCATTCCCAAAAAGAGCTCATTATATATGGACATGAAAAATTACTCTCTGAAGCTCAAGATGAACTTAAGGTAAAAAGTTCCAATTCTTCTTGTGTTTTTTCATAAAACTGATTCTCAGAATCTACATAAGATTATTTTTCAACCAATTGTTGATTATATTGAGAAAAGCAAAAATATTTTCAAATATGCTAGAAAAGTTGTTGGGAAGAAAGAATGTTCAAATAAAATCAATTGAAGTTTCAAATCTCATGATCGACATAATACTTGCATGATATTCTATAATGCTTATCTTCATACAATTAATTATTGTGGTAAATCCGATCTTATTTCTCACACATGGTATTTTACAAGAAATTCCCATGTGAGAAATAAATATGTTTGGCTTCCGAAAGGACATGTAAAGTTGAATGATAACAATCAAGGACCCAAGTATATGTGGGTACCAAAATGTCTATCTAGTACTTTATGTATGTAGGATAATCCGAAAAGAAATAGGCATAAAGGTACAGAGAAGATGAAGAAGCCAAGAGGTTCTTATGCACCAATTAAGAGGTTCATATCATTGCAAAAGAGAACTCTCAGAACATCCATTGCTAGAGCTATAGAGCATAACCACAGAACAAAGCAAAGGATAAAAGGAGTATATTTAAACTTAAGGAAGGGTTACCATAATGTACCATTTAACTACCTTGAGGAGAACAAGAAGAGGAGGATCTCTCATACACAAAAGAAACTCTCAAAACCTAAATCATATGAGAGAGCTTTGCATAACCCCAAAACAAAATATGCAAAAACAGAGCTTCAAAGAAAGATGCAGTGGGTATGCAAAGGCAATCATCTAAGCACCTAATGTAAAAGTAAACAAAAACACAAAACTCGAGTTCTAAAGGCAAACTCAAGTTCAAAACTTTAAGGCTTAGTGGGAAATTCGAGTTAAGGAAGGAAATTGCAGAAAAAGCATGGGTTACTTGAGTGATCTTGGAGGACTTAAGCATAAAGATATAAGCAGATGGAAACTAACTTAAGTGTCTACAAGTTACACTCAAGTCAGGTATGCTATATCAGTAATTAAAAACTCAACCGTCATACTTGAGTAGTAAATACTTGCTCATTATTGCATACCATTAGCAATCAATTGTTTATGGTTTTCAAAATGTTTTTCAGATTGCTAAATGAACCAAAGGTGAAACTATACATAGTTTTTTTATCGGTCTATGTTTTGAAGTACACAATCCAAAAATAGATTTTGGTTTCAATTCATTCTGTTTATAAAAGTGCACACATGATTTGAAAATTATTTTGTTCGTATTCAAATCGGTTTCAAAATTGGAAGTTAATATTTTTGTATATTGAAAGTCATAAATGCTTTAAATTCATCCATCAAAGTATTTTCCCATCATTGACATATTGGTCTTTGTTGGTTTATAATACTCTTTGCTCAAATATAATGTGATTTAATCGTATAAGAGCATAAGAGTTATAATGTCTAATATTGTATGGACCCAAGAGAAAGTTGGGTACAGAAGCGCATATATTTATACTTTTACAGAAATTGACCAAAATGCTCTACTTTTGGATACAAAGATCAGAGGCTAACAGAAGAGGAATGACTGACAATGTTGTAGTGTGAGCAGAAAAATAATATGTGATATCACTCAAGTGACACCCCAGTACTAGCAGGTGAACAACTATTGATGTAGCCAGAGAAAGAGATGTTTAGAGGAAGACATAATATTCTACTAGAACTAGTCCTTCTGTCCTTCGGTCTTTGGTCCATCTATCAAGGACTATCTGGAAAAAGATCTTCAACACTTTCACACTGAGCTTCTATAAACAATGCTGAGATCATCATTCAATGAATGATAAGATAAGGCAGTAGTATGACTTAGTAAACTAGAACTTCAAAGTTCTATTTGAGATGATTGATGATAGAATAAGGAAGAAATGTGCTATGATGAAATCAAAGTTACTCGATGGTGTTTGCTAAAGAAGGGGCACATACTAAGTTAATATGCACATAAGGTCTTATTTTGAGCTCATCATGGTATCCTTAAGTGCTTACAGAGACTACTACACTTTAGAAACCCTTAGTACTAATCACATCACTAGACAGTGACTCACCAATGATGCATCAATAGACTACAGAGAATTCTAACTCGAGTAATTACAATATTATTATAGCGAGGTATTGTATTGTTACTTAACTAACAGTCTCTGAGTTGCATCACTTGAGTAAACACTCAAGTAATGGTCAACTAGAATCACTCAATTGACCGCTCAGGTATATTGGGTTATATCTCTTAAAACCCTCAATAGCATTGTCATTTTCAAAACTTGATCTCCCTCCAAATCTTCATACTCTCACAGTCATTTTCTCTACAAAGCTTCTAATGATTTTTCAAATAAAGGAGAATTCTTAACTGTTTTCCTCATGACAAATTCTTAAAGAAACCATGCATCAATTAAGGGGAAGCTTCACATTCACATATGTTTTGTATCTTAAAAATCATCTCTTTTATTAGAAGAAAATCATTTTAAAATACTTATCTATATTTACCATGTTTTGATTAGCTTTGATGATGAGTTACTCTTATATTGTTCTTTTCATGATCTTAATTTTAACATATCATATGGAAAGGAGCCTTTTGTTACCTGATTGAACTAAAAATTCTCTTTGCAAAGAAATATTTAAATTTATGACAGGAGAATTGGATTTGTGCAATAGCATTCCTCAACATGCCACAAGAAGAATTTATCAATTTTGAGGATGTTTTAACATTCAATCAAGGAAAATATATTGGCTGTAACATTCAAAGCAACAAATACATATGCCAATAGAATTGGATTTGTGCAATAGCATTCCTCAACATGCCACAAGAAGAATTTATCAATTTTGAGGATGTTTTAACATCAATCAAGGAAAATATATTGGCTGTAACATTCAAAGCAACAAATACATATGCCAATAGAAATAAATAGTAAACACGTTGAATAAAAGCTCAACTCAATTGGAGAATCCTGACATCAACATAAATATATATCAAAGTTGCATAGCAAAAGTGTGGTGAACACAACATCATGAACTAGCACTGTCAAAGAATAAAGTAACGAACTTCATGGAGTGCTTCATCATTTTTCAAAATCTACATGAGCATTTCTAAACCTTTTCTATTTACATTTCAAGAATACGTTTCGTATTTTCAATTTTCAATTTTCAATTTGCCTTGATTATACAAGTTTTCTTGAAAATTTCTCCAAATCTATTTTCTGTTCCATAACATTAAAAATGAAAATTCTTTCAAATAGAGGGAGAGAAAATTATTTTCTTGACATATTCACTTTAAGCCTTAGTTCTTTATATTTCAGACTTTTTGCTGATGTCAAATAGGGGGAGAAAAAGACAAGACAAATATGTTACATTCAAATTGTTATTATTCACACATTTTTCTTGTCAGATTTGTCATCATCAAAAAGGGGGAGAATGTTAAATATGATTAGCTTTGATGATGTCAAATGTAGATGTGAAATGATAAGAGCAAAATGTTTATATAATGAATTTATTTTATACTATGATTAGTTACTATGTTTAATGTTTATATCTTGTAGATTAGTCAAGCAAAGATTGAAGATAATCAAGAAAATAAAGAAGCTATCTTGTTGGGTTATAGAGAATGATCATCAAGAAGAAAATCAAGAAGCAAGAGATTAAAGGAAGAAGAAATTACAACATCTAATGAGAAAATCAAGATTCAAGATGTTATAAGTGATACTAGAGGTTTCTAAGATGAAACCAGAGATTTCTATTATCAAACGATTGTTGGAATGGATTAAAATAAAGCCAAGATAAGTTATATGGAAGTTATGGCACCTCTAGAGATGTTACACTCGAGTTTTGGTGAAGCACTTGAGTACTGGAAGCTGCTACACTCGAGTATTAAGATCACTCTATTCAGCTTTTTTTTTTCGTTCCGTCTGACAGAAGTCTAGTATTTTGGCCATATCTCTCAAACCACATGTTGGATTGAACTAAAACCAGTGCCATATGAAACTAGACTCCCAACAAGAAAAATACACACCAAGATCACATTCAAAGGAGCTTAGATGAAAGAGATATGAATCTTGGAAGATGACACTGAAATCACCATCATATTCCAAGACAGGTTCTTGGATATAATATCAAACTACAAATCAGATTGAGATGGAACTACTGCCATATGAAACTAGAATTAAAGACCTTTCCGTGGATAGGTAATGGGTCAAATTTAATGTTATATGCTGAGAGATATGACTTCTGGATGTTGACAATAGAAATTTCAAAGAACAGTAACACTCATTCGATCATAACTTGTAGAATACAATGAGTTTGGAGCTAATTCTTTCTGTTTTGAAATGTATATGACAAAAGCTTTCTTATGATACATTACTTCCCATATTTAGAGTCAAATGAATCAATCAAGTCTGACATAGCACTTAAACACATGACAGTGTAAAAGCTCACTCTTAGAAAATATCATGTGAATGTTGTCCAGAAGTGGCTGATGTGTATAGAAATTTAGCAACACTCAAGTGTTAAACAACACACTTAAGTGAAGATCAAAATTACACTCTAGTAAAACAAGTGAGACACAGAAAGTGTTTACCCAAGAATAAGCTAGAATGTGAAAACTTAAAATACACTTGAGTTAAGAACGTAGCACTTGAGTAAATAGCTCAACACTCACAAGTGCAAAATCTCACTTCCTCAAATATTACTGCAAGTACTGAGCAAAAGGTTGTCCAGATGTAAGGATATGCTGGTGCACTCAAGTAAGGACCCATGCACTCGAGTGAGGGCCCACAGTACTCGCAAGTGCAAAATCACACTCTTGAAAAATATGCTACAAGTGTTATCTATAAACATAAGTCCACAGTACAAAATATAGATGCACTCGAGTGAGACAAGATGTACTCGAGTGAGAGGTCAAAACACTCGCAAGTGAGAAAACACACTCTTGTAAATTCTCTAGGAAGAGTTACACAAAATCACAGGGAGATGTGAAGAATCGATGTTGCCCTCGAGTAAGTCTTCAATACACTCGAGTGATACTATGTCAGAAACCAAAATGTAACATACTTACAGCAATCAATCCGCACATGGTTAAATGTTTTTTATTCATTATATTCTCACTTGGTATTGTTCCTAAACATTAACTAATATATATTTCAAGTGTGAAACAAGAGATTAAACATTCAGAATGCATCTTCAAGTATGAAGGTCAGTCATGGCAAATATCGTCAATAGATGTGATGAGTCCCAGAAACCAGAAATTCAGCTTTGGGCCAGTGATCCAACATACCCATGAATAATACTTCATTGTATTAGTGTTTGATGTATTATTACAAAAAAAAAACAACTAAGAGATTATGGAGTGAGGAAAAACTACTTTATGGAGCGTCGAGAGCATCTAATGTAACGTCTAGTTTTTCAAGTACACTCAACGGTCAAATGAAGCAACAGGACTCAATGGGTAGGTTGAAATACTCACAACAGTCATATCTTACTCAACTATGAATACAACAGATTCAAGTAGAGTATAATAACATGAGATCTCAATGACATCAACATGTTTATATTGTGAGTCATCCACTCCGGCCAAACCACTCTATGTTTTTATCTATTTTCTATATCATGTATACTTGAGAGTGATTTTTTGTATTGTACTTCAATGAGTATTATATCCACTCTGTAAGAGAGTATGTAAACACTTTCAACTATATTTCTAAATTGATCTCAAGGTAGAGGGACATTGAGATGGTTGATTTTCTTATGGAAGAAGCTATAAAGAGAATTTTCGGTAAGACTTTCGACTCATAAGACTTACAAGGTGCAAGCAGTAGAGAATTTTGTTGCTCGTAAGACTTACAGGGGTGTAAGTAATAAAGAATGTTGTTGCTCATAAAACTTTCATACGTAAGCAAGAGAGAAAGTCTTCAGGAATGCTCTTCCTATAAAACTTGCCGTAAGGGGGAGTATCTCGGAGAGAGATTTGTAAATGGTTTCACAAGTGCCTAGCTAAACTTATAGGTTTGTAAATGCTTTTCTTGTCCCTGGATTAAACAAGAAGATAGTAGATTTTAACTGTAATATCCTAAATTGTAATTAAGGGCTAATGACTTCAAGAATAGTGCAATCACTGTTGATTGAATACTTTTGAAGCATATAATATGGGTTGTGATGTAAAATGTGGTTGATGATGGTTTAGTGCATGTTATGATAATCAGGATAAAAATGAGGAATTTGTCGACCAACTGGTTAGTTACTTAAGAAGGAGTTGGCTAATTAGTAGGAATCATTGTGTAGTGTGTAGTTGTTTAAGAAATTATGATAGAGTTATCAAATGCATGCATGTGTATAAAAAGAGTTGGGAGAAGAGGTATGATTGTGACAAGTGTCCCATTGTGAACCATAGGATTAGAGTCAATTTGTCAAACTCTTCTCTCTTCTCTCTCCCTCCTAGTCAGTTTTGAGCATGGGAATGAGAGAAAAAAAATCTGAAATATCATCATCATCTCATCTTTTCTCTCTCAAGCTCCATTTTCGTGTAAGAATAAGGTGGAAAGAGAAAGGGAAAGGTAAGATTTTGATGTTATTGTGATTCTAAAATGCTTCAATGCTCTTCTTTAATATTGTCCACCTTGATGAAAGCTTCATCTTGATGGTTTCAGAATTTTGAAAAGTGGTGTTTTGGTGTTTGGGGAAATTTCAAGGTTAGAGAATCAAGAATTTGATCTTAGCAAATTGAAGAGGTAAGCATTTATGATATTTTGGTATATTTGTTATGATTTTTAGTAAATTTTTGAGAACTTGGGATTATTGCCCTGATTCTGGTCAAATTTTGGAATTGAATGAATTAGTTAGTGTTTTGTGATGGAATAGATGCCCAACTGTGTCTTGGTGTCAATGGTAGTAGTTTAGATTTGAAAAGGAAAAGTTTGATCATTAGGTGGTATTGGGTGCAATGTCGATAGAAGAGTGGAATGGATCATTGTGGTAAGATTTTTGTTGTTTTGAGGTTACCAATAGGTTCATTGTCGAGTTTTGTGGGGAAATGAACTTTGGTATAAGTCTGGAAACCATTTAAATTAGATTTAGTAAATCTGGGAAAGTATATCAGCTGCTGTGATTTTGGCTTCTGATGGCCTCACTCGAGTGAGGTAGGGGTTCACTCGAGTGCAGCATCATGTTCTTCCTTTTCCCTTTGCATTTCGGTTAAGTGTTCAGGTAGGAAGAAAGGGTGCACTTCCTTGCCTGTGAGTGATATAAGTCATCACTCAAGTAAACTCGGTCTCACTCGAGTGCTCTCGGGTACATACTTTATGTGTCTCACTCGCCAAGGCTCGAGTGCAAGTAGGGGCATCACTCGAGTGAGGTCTTATTCACTCGAGTGACTCAACCAGAAATCAGTATTTTGCTCTTAAAAATGGATCTTTGGTTAAGTGTTCCCAACCCTTTAGGCATATGTCTAGGCTTCTAGTGACCACCTAAAGAGTCCAAACGTTAGCCAACTTAAAGTAAAATGAAGATAAGAATTTGGAAAAGAGAATAACCTTTCGTCCTTGATTTTGGTTTATAGGCTTTAACATTTTCCCTGGTCGTGATCGAACTGTGCCGGAGCAGGTTAGGAAGGAACAAGGTAGTGACTCATTCTCTTATACTATATGTGATATAGGTTTGTTTGTGGGTCTATCACCTGCAGCTATCGGTGTTGACGGTTAGATAATCGTACCTTTGGGGTAGTGGAATTCGGGGGACGAGACTATGTGAAAGCCGGGAGGCTATTTGTGAAGCCGAAAGGCTACTTGTGAATCTATCACCTGCGGCCCATTGGTGTTGACAATAGGAGGATCGTACCTTCGGGGTGGTGGAATCCAGGGGATGAGATTATATGATTGCGTAGATATATGGTAGCCTGTGTGCACTACTAGAAAAAAGGGTTTTAACGTCCCTTTTGTTGGCCTTTTAACGTCTGAAAACAGAGGGACGTCTATCTGAGCGTCGTAGTCAATAACGTCTGTAAAACAGGGGACGTGGAAGATAGACTTTAGACGTCCCCAGTTCCAACTGGGGATGTCTAAGGTGGGACCTTAGACGTCCCCAGTAGAATTGGGGACGTCTATTGTGGCTTTAAGACGTACCCAGTTCCAACTGGGGACGTCTAAGGTGGGACCTTAGACGTCCCCAGTAGAATTGGGGATGTCTAAGGTAGACTTTAGATGTCCCCAGTTGGAACTGGGGACTTCTAATGTGGCCTTTAGGCGTCCCCAGTTTTATTTGGGGACGTCTAAAGTGTCGCCACCCACTCTACCACGTCCCTTTTTTATTACGGACGTTGAAAGTTTTTTTTTTAAAATGGACTTTTTATATATTGCACTGTCTGGAAAATGTAAACTGCAGAAATAGGATTCCAACAACAGAATAAAACAACAGCAGTTCGACAGAATGGAAACAACAACAAACACAGTGATCAACCCAAGGCTACTACATGCAATAAATTTAAGGAGTAGCAAACTAATTAACTAACAAACCACACAAACTACACAACAATCTATATCTAAGTCCCCAGTTTGTACAATAACCAAGACTAAATCCAATCTATATCCAACAACAATAACGCTAATTATATGTACTACCACAAAAGTATGTCCTACACAAACTACTAAATACTTTACTCTTCTGGTATACGTTGAAGAAGATGTCCAGCCAAAAAGTCTCTAATCATATTTAGGTCTTCATATGAGTAGGTATCTTCATTGCCAAAAATCTATAAATTAGAAAGTAAGCTTAGATGAAATAATGAATGAAGTGAATGAATTGTCATTGAACTACAACACCAAGAATATTATCCTCTGAGAATGAAGAAGTGATTACTTGTTCAAAATCTGTCGTAATGCCACTCTGAATGATGTTAAACATATAAAGTAAGACATAATATCCACATTCCTAGCCGCCAGGTTGTCGAGGGCACTATAAATCAAAAGCAAATGGTTAAAATCAATAAAGGCATATCTAAAACGACCGTCAATCAAAAGAACTTGATTTGAAACTACGTACCTTTGGAAACAATCATCTTGGATCTTTGCCACCTCTACGTTCGAGTGGCTCGCCAAGCGCTCGATACGTCGTGCATGCCCTATCATTAAAATGAAAATCAACATAAATTAGAATAATTCATTAAGTCAAGAATCAAGAAGCAATGAAATACAAAAAAATAACTTACATGTTGAAGACGCTTTTAGTTTCTTTGTCTGGTCTTATATTTAAGGAATCAAACTAGTAAACAACGTTGGACCGAGGACAGAGAACACATAAACTCCAGTGATAACTATCACAACATATACAGATTAAAAAGAAGTTAGATGGCAAGGCAATTATTTTTTAAAAATCTCAAATACACAAAATTAAAATACGTACCCTTAAACAATCGGTGCTAGATAAAAATGACACTCGTCCTCTACCAATGTGAAGCCCACATAGTTTGTCCTTCTTTTCAATGTATTCCCAATCCTTGTCGTATGTGCAGGAGACAAGAATCCATATAAATCAACTCTTTGAGAGTCAATGCATATACGACGGAAGGAGCTATAATAGAATTAAAATGATGAATGTATTAGCTAGTTAAAATCAACTTAACTAAATGAAGGAAAAAATGGGAAATAAAAAACTTACAAGATTGCAAATTTACCCCATCCAACATCTAACTCCTCAAACTTAATGAACTGTTTAAGATCTTGTTTATCAATTATGAAGTGATACTCTAAATCCTGGCCCACAATCCCTGTAGGCATATGCAAATCAATCTGGCGAATGCCTTTATAGATATGCTGCAGTTGTGCTAAGAAGGGCCATTTCTCTGCTTCCAGCTCATTTTTTTAGAACATAACAACACATATTGTTAGTAGGATGTCAACACATCTCAAGTAAAAGTGAGGTAGTTCCATACCATTGGAGGTGTTGGTGGTAACAAGCCAATAAGATGTACAGGCCAAAGGATGAAAGATCCTATCGCCTGAGCTATCGTGGCAACCTCGTCATCAGGAATAAGGATGGATGTACCTTCTTCCCCCTCTCAAACACACGTCACAGTCACCCTACGCAAATGCTGTGGAATTTACTGATTATGGTGGGTAGAAGCTTCTGTGTGAACGAGAGCATCTACAACTACACGCAGCAGTGGGGCATCCAAAGAGAGGATGGCAGATTCTCCCTGCGCTGGAGTAGGAGAAGGGTCACCAAGTGGTTCCTCCGCCGGGTTGTAACTTCCTTTGGTGCTGTGGAAGGCTTGGGATGAATGGGTTCTACGCTCGGTAGTTGCCATCTGCGATTCAAACATCTTCATCATTTCAGCTCGTAGCTCAGGCATCAGCTCAAGACGTAGCTCTGGCAACAGCTCTTGTCGGAGCTTGTCGCGAAGGTTGGCCTCGAGCTCTCTTGAGTCTTCCTGGCGAATCTTGGCCACAAGCTCCCTACTGGGTTCAGTTTGTGACGAATAAGGATGTGAGGCTCGGCCAAAATACTTTGTGACACGAACTCCCACTGCCTCCCCTCGAACATGACCAGGGTGATCTGCCTTCCTAATCACCGTTGACAAGATGTCCATCCGTCCACTTGGAGTGAACAAACCTTGGCTACTATGATCTTCCAGTTCATCCTGCAGCATAAAAGTTATCGTAAGTACTCCCAATATGAAAAAATAAGTTTGTACTTATGCTCTAACTACTTACAATTCTTGTGGCAAGCTCAGCAACAGTCGGATTTACGTACTTCCCACCCTTAAGCCTCCCTGCTTTCCATTTTTTGTGACGTGGTGGAGATGGCGGGGGCTGGACCACAACGGTAAGATCTGATGTGGCTGCTTCCTTCAATTTCTCCAACTCTTCTGCCATCATCTTTCGTTCAAGCTTCCGATAACCACCACGAGACATGTAATGTTGATAGTTATTAGCTGCTTGCCTCTTTGCATTTGCTGCACTTAATGCCTTTGAAAGGAAAACAATGAACACTGAATCAATAATGTCAACTATATTCAAATAAAACACTATGATGACAGAAATCTTACCAAAAAGTTTGGATCTTCTCGTGATGCCATAAACAACCTCCAGTCCTCTGGAGACAAAAATGTATACTCATGACATGAATCCTGACCCCTCATATCCCCTCGAATGTACTCTCGTGTGAGCCTGTTCTTGAAATCTTTCCATCGTAGATGAACCTCCGTCATCCACTCCTTGTACATCTCCACGGTGTCAAGGACATCATAGGTTTGCTGCAAGGTAAAAACATAAGTTAATTATATTTGAAGCAATAGGAATAAAGATATAATGCAGATGTATTGAAACTTATATACCAAAAGTTGTTGTCAAATCAAGTTTTTGGTTTTTGGTGGAACCAACTTCCAATTATCATAGGTAATGCGAACTTTGCTTCGAGCCAAAAAACCTACGTAGCTAATGAAATGGTCTTCCTTCGGACCTATTGGTTTTATATTTTCATCAAAGTCAATATGCAACCTCTCCTGTTGATGGTGATGACGTGCTACAAATGCAGGCATTTTTGTACTACCTCTAACCTTCTTCTGGCAATCAGTTCAGGTCTCGCATCAGGTTCAGGCGTATTTATTTCATTGTCCTTATCACTTTGTGAGTCACCAAAATTGTCCATATTCTTGTAAGCACAAAAATCATTGTCAGATAGGTGAAGAAATTGTAAGTAAATGAATAAACTAACTAGTTATAAAACAAACAGCACACATTACTATTTTTTAAGTTAAGCTCTTACTCAGATTGTTTCCCATATTCCTTCACCATGATCATTTCTTACAGCATATTCTTCATCATCTACCAATTCTACTTCACTTGTTGTAGGTGGATTAATTGTGAAAGGTGGTTTGTCGTCAAGGTTGAAGGTCGGATCACCATGCTTCTGTCTTTTACTTTGAAGTACAATGGAAATTTTTTTATTTGCGGGATCTGTGACATAAAACACTTGTTTCACCTGGCTTGCTAGAATGAAGGGCTCATCCCTATAACCTACTCTTTCCAGATCAATTGAAACAAATCCAAATTGTTGATCTATTACCACATCATTATTGCTAACCCACTTACATTTGAATAAAGCAACTTTGAACTTGTTGTAAGTGATTTCCCATATTTCTCCTATCACTCCATAATAGGCCATGAATGCTAATATGGGGTTTTTGTCTTTCAAATTGGAAAAGTGCATGGCTTCAGCTTCTACCATCACCCCATTATTTTGCATGGTACTCCTGTCATCTTAGTCTTTTGTGTAGAAAGAATACCTGTTTATATCATAACCGCTCCAAGTAATGATCTGAATTGAAGGCCCCCAGGCTAGCCACTCTATTGTCTCAGACACACCGGTCTCATGCAAAACCTTTTCCTCAAACCACTGAATGAATGTCTTGTTTTGCTCAATAGTAATCTGCATGTCATTCTTCCTCGGATTCATGTTCTTCAATCTCTTTCTGTGTTCATCTATGTAAGGTTGAACTTCTGCCATGTTATTCAAGATATAAAGGTGTGCTTGCAACACCTCTTCACGAGGTATAGTCTTCACTTTCAGTCATCGTGTTCCTTTGCTGCTCCCCTCTTTATGCTGAGATTATTCCTTCTTCCCTGATAGATAATCGCTGTAGAAGTCCATAGCCTCTTCAACAACATACCTTTCAACTATTGAGGCTTCTGGTCGATAGGGATTTTTAGAGTACCCTTTTAAGATCTTCATGTATCACTCGAAAGGGTACATCCACCTCAGGTAAACTGGACCGCAAAGCCTTACCTCCCTTACCAAATAAACTATCAAATGCACCATTATATCAAAAAATGAAGGAGGAAAGTGCATCTCTAATTGGGACAATATGATATAACCCTCAGCCTCCAGTTCATCCAGCTTTTCAGTGACAATGACTTTGTTACATATAGCATTAAAGAAAACACACAATCTTGTCACAGTGCTTCGAACTTCATCTTTCATAATCCCTCTAATAGCTACTGGTAACAGTTGTTGCATCAACACATGATAATCATGGGACTTCATTCCCACTAACTTCAAATCATCTATTGACACACACTGTAACCCCCTTGATAATTATGATTCGAAATACGTATTTTAAAATGAAATAGAGACCAATAATAATCAAACTCATTTACAATCCCTTCCTTACGGAAGGGTTTTCACAAATATTTTCAAATATTCTGCCTTACCCTGGTCTCAAATTCCACAACTCAAATATAATTACCCTATGCAGTTACATCACATTTACATATCAGAGTGTACAACAAAATCCCGGCAACCCTCGAGTTTCATACATAAACTAAAGGTTTATAAATTCCCATTAGGGGATTACACCACTGTCTCCAAAACAACATTTATAAGATATACGGTGATCTCCCAACAAAACATGATATCCAACACCAAAATATAAATCCCCGTAAGGAGCCTTATCCGCCCTTGGTCGTCTCCTTTCCCTTGGAGCCACTTGCCCTGTCTAAAGGTTTGTCAATGGAAAGAATGAGATTCAAAAGAATCCCAGTAGTAACAAATCACTCATACCACATGTAATCACAAAGCATGCAAGAAAATCATCAAGCAGCATCAAAACATAAAGCACAGCACGCAGGCTGCAACATATGCACATAATCACATAATCTCATCCCCCGTATTCCACCCCCAGAAGGCACGGTCCACCCACCGTCAAAACCAATGGGCCGCAGGTGAAGGTTTCACAAATAGCCTTTTGGCTTTCACATATAGCCTTACGGCTTTCACATAGTCTCATCCCCCGGATTCTACCGCCCCGAAGGTACGATCCTCCCACTGTCAACACCGATGGGCCGCAGGTGATAAACTCACAAATAATGATCAAACAAACATTCGATGTATCACATAAAGTATAAGGGAAAAGAGTCACTACCTTGTTCTTTCGTGACGTGCGCCGACACAAGTTGCTTACGATTAGGGCAAATGTCGAACCCTATAAACCAAAGTAAAAGACGACAAGTTATTCTCTATTCCAAATTCTCACATTCAGAACACTTAAAGTTGGTTATCACTTGGACTCTTTAGGTGGCTACTAGAAGTCTAGACATATGCCTAAAGGGTTGGGGAGTACTATCTCAAAGACCACCTTTTAGTGTGCATCGTAAAACGTGCTAACCACTGGGCTCACAACTTGGTCCTACAATTCCAAAATACAATTTAGACACTTCCATAGTGTTTCTGGGGGTTATATGAGGCTATTATGAAAATTTACAAAAATGCCCACAGGGACCCGGCCCAGCCGTACCCGGTCCGGCTGTACCTTTTCCGAAACTATTCTAACATATTTTTGCCCAAGGAATCCATTTCTAAACTTGAAATTATCAAATTCAATGTCAAATTACAACATTACCCTTGACAGCCCCACTTTAAGGGTTTTAGGGGCGTTTTCGTAATTATGCTTTTTCGGCCTTTTCCGAAAAAGTGACCAACTGTAACCCCACCTAATTTTCACTCCTGAACTCAATGGAAACATCAAATCATTGAAAGTCCAACTCTAACCCTCAGATATAGCCCTGAACGAAATCTTGGCATACTTTGGGAAGAATAGGTGTTTTTCGGTTTCGGCTCCATAAACGTGTTCCTTTCTACTCCTAACCACTTTATTAATCATTACATTAGGTTACAACTAACATTAAGACCCAATTTGGGCAGCATAACCCCTAGAACATATCATTTCCAAACTTTAAAACCAATGGCAATCCGGCGAAATTTCACCGATTAAATTTCCCACAGCAGTCAGAATAAGCAATATACGAAAGTTTGGAAGTTACCTCAAGCTCCCACTAGCTTTTCCTAAAGGTGGCTGAAAACCCTAGCCTTAGAACACCCAAATTTGTGCTCCACAAACCTTGAAGAATACAGAAGAATAGCTTAGGAGCGGAGTTATACGCGTTAGGTAAGGATTTACCGAAGAAATCGACTTACCGTACAAGTTATCTTCTACTTCTCTCTCTAGAATTTCTCACACCTTCTCTCTCTTGTTGCAGCTGAATATCACGGTTTTGGGCTGATGGAGGAGTTGGCTGATGATTTAATATAATATAATATTATTTTCTAATTATTTACTAAATTTCTATCAATTTCGGATTTTTACAAAATTCTGGCAGATTTCTGTCCAAACTTTGAAAAATCATAACTAATTTTAGAAAAATCAAAATGAGGTGATCCCAAAGCCAATGGAAAGCTATTTAAGTCCTATTTATTGGAAAAATATGGATCACTGCATTTAAAAACATCAAAAATACAGAATTGCACAAAAGTCCATACTGCTCCAAAACAGATTCCAGTTTCCATCCCAAACTTTGGAAAATCATAACTCTTAGATCAAAAATTGAAATGACACAAATTATATGTCCAATTTGAAGCTTGGCATGTGAAATTTAAGACTGGAAAATATCAGAATTTTTAGACACCATTTGCCTATTTAAAACGTCCATACAAGTTGACTGCCCTGTACCGAGTTTCAATGGACAAAGTTTCCAACTTTTGCACAATTGTTCCCAATGGTTCCAATTTCACAATAAACACTCTCCCCACACAAATTTTCACAAGGAAGCCATTGGAATCATTAAAACATCCAAATTCCCATCACCCATTGTCCAAAAGTGTTTATTCAACAATAATTACAGTCATTTTTGGGATATTTCATTTCTCCCCCCGTAGAATAAATTTCGTCCTCGAAATTTGTCATACCACTTGAGCCATAAACCCCGGATATCGCCTACGCATGTCTGCTTCCGCTTCCCACGTTGCTTCTCTCTGAGTCATTCCCTTCCAGATCACCTTCACATACGGAATGCTTCGATGTCTGAGATGTCGTTCTTCTCGATCAATAATCTGTTCTGGCTCTACCGCATAGGTGAAGTTGTTTGTAACTCAACTTCTTCATACTCAACAATGTGAGATGGATCCGGTTTGTACTTCCTTAGTTGGGAAACGTGAAACACATCATGGAGTCTGCTCAAGTTTGGGGGTAGGGCTACTCGATACGCAACAGGCCCAATTCTTGCAAGAATCTCAAAAGGACCTATATACCTTGGGCTCAGCTTCTTCCGCTTGATAGCTCTCCCGATGCCGGTGATTGGTTACACCCTCAAAAACACATGATCACCAACCTCAAATTCTAAAGGTCTTCTTCTCTTGTCAGCGTAGCTTTTTTGTTGACTGTGCGCTGCAAGGAGCCTCTTTCGAATGACTTGAATCTGTGATGAGGTTTGATCAATAAGATCTGGCCTATAAAGCTTCCTTTCGGACAACTCATTCCAGCACAGGGGTGATTGACACTTCCTCCCGTACAACGCTTCATACGGCGCCATCTGAATGCTAGCATGATAACTATTGTTGTAGGCGAATTCAGCAGGTGGAAGAAAGCGATCCCAATTCCCTTTGAAGTCAAGGACACAAGCTCGCAACATATCCTCTAATGTCTGAATGGTCCTCTCTAATTGTCCATCCGTCTAAGGATGATAAGCTGTGCTGAATCTTAGCTGAGTACCCATGCCCCATGCAAAGCTTTCCAGAATCTTGAAGTGAACCGGGGATCTCGATCAAAAATGATGTTCTTTGGCACACCATGGAGCTTCACAATTTCTCGAATGTAAATCTCTGCTAGTTTGTCCGGAGAACAACCAGCATTGATTGGTAAGAAGTGTGCCAACTTTGTTAACCGATCCACAATCACCCAGATCGCATCATAATTCCTGATTCTGGGCAATCCTACAACAAGGTCCATGGTCACACTTTCCAGCATTCAGAGGTAGATTTGATCCTCAAGCGGTAGAAGATTGGTTGAACCGTCTTGAGAATATATTTGTGGTCCTTGGATGTTCGGATGAGATGAAGCCATGCCTGGCAGTCTACAAGCTCGAGGGTGATACAGATCGCTGGTAGAGGAATATCTCCCTCACTCTGGTGTAACCCCCTCACTATAATTACATCCGGATTACGAAATTTAAGTGAAATAAAGACCAATAAAATGAAATCAACAATTTATAATCCCTCAACGCGGGATGGGGTATTTCAAAAATCAATTCAAAGTGTAATTAATCCTGGTCTCACATTCACGTGTGGATATAATTACTTGAGAAATCAAATCACATAATAAATATCAGAGTGCAGAAACTAGAATCCCGGTAAACCCCGGGTTACTTACATACATATAATGGGTTTAAGGTTTCCAAAATGGGGATTATATGTCCAAAATATTCATTTACATCTCATATACACTTGGTAATCCCAAAACCAAAACAAAGGTAACCAACTACCACTAAAGTCTTAGAGTGATTCTAACTACTCCTGGTTGTCCACTTCCCTTTCGAACCACTCGCCCTGTCTGAAAAGGTTAGTCATTTGGAAAGAGTGAGATTCTAAAGAATCTCAGTAGTAACAAATTATTCAAACCACACGTAATCACATAGCATGTAAATAAATCATCTTATACAGCAACACAAATCACACTCCACCCTCATCCCCTTTTACTGCCGGGAAGGCACACCGTCCTAACCCGAACCGTTGTTAGTGACTCAAGGACTATTGGTGCGACAGTGCATACGAATAGCCTTACGGCTCGCATATAGCCTTTCGGCTTTCACAATTGGCCCGTCAGCCTTCACAAATAGCCTTTCGGCCCATATAATCACATATAACACACCCTAACCTCATCCCCTTTTACCGTCGAGAAGGCACACGACCCTTACCTGAACCATTGTTAGCGACTCAGGGACTATTGGTATAGCGGTGCTTCCACGATTTCACATAATCAAATATATCACACCCTAACCTCATCCCTTTTTACCGCTGGGAAGGCACACAACCCTTACCCGAACCGTTGTTAGCGACTCAGGGACTATTGGTATAGCGGTGCTTCCACAATTTCACATATCTTGCAGCATACGAAATCATTACATCACAATGATATAGCACACATACAATGTATCACATAAGGTATAAAGTAAGAGTCACTACCTGTATCTTTCCTAACTGGCTCTGATATCGTGGTCTCACGAGGGGACAGATGTCAAATCCTATCCTAAATTAGGGACAACCGATCAATCTCTTTTCCAAATTCTTAATTTCATAATACACTAAGTTGGTTATCATTTAGGACTCTTTAGGTGACTATTAGAGGCCTAAACATATGCCTAAAGAGTTGGAAGATCGTACCCAAAAGACCCCTTATTCGAAGGCAAAACACTGATTTTTGGCAGCCTCACTCGAGTAAAGACGACCTCACTCGAGTGATGAGAGACTTGTGCTCGGGTGAGAACGATTCTCACTCGCGAGTGTTTGACAGAGAGCAACCTTCACGGCCAGGAAGTGCTCACATTACTCGAGCACCAAGCTCTGCACTCGGGTGATGACCCCAAGCATGCTCGAGTCCCCAAAAGTGACAACCCGAGAGCACATGCAATCACTAGAGGGACAAGCTCACTCGAGCATACCCTCCAATGTTCGAGTGAGACGGCCGTGCTTGCGAGTGTCAGAGCACACTCTTGAACAATGGCCAACAAGTGACCACTCGAGAGCAACCTTAACTCTGGGCTCACACCATTACTCGAGCAAGCCCAAGCTCACTCGAGCATGATCATCCCTCACTCGAGAACAAAGGAATGTACTCGAGCCTCATGCATAGAACCCAAGCGAAACTCAAAGCAGAAAAGGGAAAATGCACACAGCACTCGAGCATGATCTTCCCCTGCTCGAGTGTTGTGCATTAGAGACCGGAAACGCATAAATGATAGAAAATACCCAGATGGTCAAAATCATACCCAATGGTTCCCAAACTTCTCCCAAAGCTCACACACATTTAGCATTGTCTAGGGAACACAAGGGCAACTCCTAAAACACTCCAAAAACCCTTTTTACCACAATCAAGCACTTAGGTCTCTTTGACACAATCAACGTCCAAATTTCCCTTAACACATTTCCTACATATCAAACTAAATCCAATACCCAAATATCTTCACAATGGACCATTTCCAATATCAAACACAATGAAACTCATATATGCAACATTTGGCATAATTAGGGCAATTTTCCAGATTTTACCAAACTTATCCAAAAATCACAAATAATACTTCAAAATGCACTAAATGCCTACCTCTTCACTTTGCCAAATCCATAATCTTGATTTTCTCACTTTTAAATTCAACCAACACACAAATAAGCACTTCTCAAGATTCTACAACCACCACAATGGAGCTCTCAATGAGATACACAACATTAGAGAAGAGGATTTTATCAAAGGAGGATCATTACTTACCAAAGATCAAAGCTTTTCTTTCTCTCTCCAAGCTTGTTCAGCAAAAATGGGGAAGGAAGAAAGAGAAAATGTGAGATGGAAGAGTGATGATGATGAAGCAACTCCTCTCCCTTGCCCATGCCTCTTAGCCAAATAGGAGAGAGAGAATGAGGGGAAAGTGCTATTTTGTCCTCTTGTGCTACATCCAATGGCTCATCAAATGCCACTTGTTACCATCCTACTCATTCCTTCATAAACTCACCCAATCGCAAAGCATAGGATTCCGACCCATAGTTAAAGAATCTCAACCCTTGATCTTAAATACCACACACATGTATACTAAATTCACATCACATTAATTCCAAAAGTGTTTAATTACACTAATCACAACCAAATTCATAATCATTAGCCCTAATCACAAATCAGGATATTACACTTTGCAATAAAAATATGTCACTGACTTAGGAATTATTCCAACAAGAATTTAACGAGAAATACTTTCCCAAATTAGTGTGGCTCGAGAAGGAAACAGAATTTCTGAACATTAAACAAGGGGACACAGAGACCTTTGATGATTATCTGTCTCAATTTATCTGTTTGTCTCGGTATTCCTCTTATCTTCAGAAGATGGATAATGAAGACTTGAGTGCTAACATGCTTACAATTCAAGGTCTAGCCCACATCAGCATTTGTAATGTTTGTTTGTATGTCTTAGTGACATCCCAACTAACCAATAACGGGTGGATAGTCTAGGATTGGATAGTGTGGTCTCATATCATTGAAATTAACATAGAGGAGACCTAAAATGAAATGAAATAAATGGATGCTGAGATCTTTATCGCATTTCCTAGCTCGTGTCGTAGCACCTTTGCACATAGTAGACCAATAATATTTAGCGTTGAGAGCTTTACGTGTTAGGCTTATGCTATTAGTATGATCGCCACACTTCCCTTAATGTATTTCTCTAAGGATACAGTTGGCCTCTTGTAGTTTGACATAACATAGGAGTAGTGTGGTGTAGGATCGTTTGTACAGCTTTTGGTCTAGAACACAGAATCATGCAACACGGACTTTGACACGTCAAGCCTTGTTCTTATCCTTTGGGAATATATTATCCTACAAGTATCACAAAATTAGGGATCTCCAATCCCATGTTATATTATTTGATAGTAGAATACTTGGATGGATCACTAAGAATTGAAGGTACACTATCGATACTGACTTCGGTTAGTTGGTTTGGATGGACAAACCTAGGTTGGCTAGTGTGTCAACTTCTTGATTGCCATCCCTTCCAATTTGCATTATTTTGAATTCATGGAATTTCTTCTTCAAAGATATGGCTAATTTGTGGTATGTTTGTATATGCCCTAAAAATAGTTGTCTAGGTTTACACACAAAGTAAACCCTACGAGGGTGATTTCGGCCAAAAGCAAAAAAGGAATTTAGTAAGTAAGACCCACCTCTTAGAAGCCTAGTAAGAACTGCTCCGAAAGCTCTAGGATATGAGAAAGTTGAAACGATCGTACCAATGATAATCCTAAAATATAGTGGTTGACATGACAAAACAAAGAAGGGGATATATAGCAAATCATCGACACTAAAAGGGATAAGAAAAAAGGGAAACCAAATCTTTTACGTTAAAAGCTACTTCAAACCATTCATTATACTTGAAGCTCTCAAGTTTACCATCATTCACTTGTAATCTAAAGTAATGGACAATCTATAATAGGAACAATATATCCATTGCTCTTAATCTTACAAATTTAGTGTGTTGTTGGTGATTTATGTTAACTAAATCTATTCCTAACCAAAATTTGGTCAAACAATTTGGTGCCGACCCTGGTGAGCCATCAACAAGTTTTCCAAAAAATCACCCTTCTATCTAACTATATTTCTTTTCTTGCTCCTTGCTTCACTAACCATAGCAGAAATAGGTGCTAAACACATGGTGAGCGTCGCTAAACTAGCTAAGTGAGTGAGAAACCAAACTGCACAACTTGCCATATAAGCCACACTGATCGTACAATATAATGAATGATACTTACAACAGTAAAGCTGCCTTTAGCATCTAGAAGAAGAGAATACAAACTTGTGAGATCAAGTCATGTCACTCACCACATATACCTATAACTCACTTTGCTCAGGGCAATTCTCATTCGCAGTTATTCTGCTTATCTAGCCATGGGGTGTACCTTTAGATGATTTTGCTAGGTATAGGCAGAAACAGTACCATGAATGTCAATCTAACTAATAAAACTTCTCCTACAAGTACCAGTGCTGGCTAGGATGAACCACCAACATGATAGGAGCAACATGCACCACTGAGGAAGGCCCCTGCACCAACCAAAAAAACCTTATTACTGGACAGGAAGACCCACCCGTTGATCAAGGAACTCCTCCCAGCATAGCACGTGTCAGTAATACACCTAATGGAGAAACACAAAAAGCAACCACTAAACCATTAGCAATGAATACACCTTCTCATAGTACATCCGACAATGGTGGTTAGAAGAAGAGCTCTAAGAGTTGGAAGCTATAATACTCTGACTACCTAGCATACCATCACCCATAAAGAAGAATGCCCCTGGTAGCTTCGCAGACTCCCCCTTCGCAAACAATATAGCGCTAATTGACATGCCCAGGAAATTTACATTCCCTCAGATTCACCATTATGAAGGTATGACGGATCCAAATGAGCATATGGCCCAATACCGTAAGAGAAAACATATTGTACCAATACCAAGGGAGTTACAAGAAGCTTGCATGTGTAAAGGTTTTAGATCAAGCTTGGTTAGACTAGAATTAAGGTAGTTTACAACCTACCTACTAATTTAATAAGTTCATTCGCCAGTCTGAATGACCTGTTCATCCAACAATTCTCCAGCTGCTGAAAAATTCAAATGATTTGTACAAAGTAATCCAAGGGAAGCACAAATCATTATGTGACTTCATAGGTAGAATTAACAAAGAAAATATCAACATCTCGAGCTTTGATACTGCTACTACAATAACGATATTCAGAAAGGGCCTCCTCCCCAACTCTGACTTGTACAAAGAACTAACCAAGTACACATGTCATACCATGGAAGATATGTTTGCATGAGCTTAGGTTTAGATCAAATAGGAAGAAGATAAGAAAATGTAGGACAGGCTCACCACAAGGACGATGAGCCAACGGACAAAAGAAGTAGAAATCTCAAATGTACTATGTAACCCCCCAACCATAATTATATCCGAATTATGAAATTCAAGTGAAATAGAGACCAATAAAACAAAAACAACATTTATAATCCCTCATCTAAGAGATGGGGTGTCCAGAAAAGCTTTTCAAAAATATAATTAATCTGGTCTCACATTCACATTCGGATACAATTACCTGTGTAGATAAATCACATTCATAAATATCAGAGTGGTCAACTAAAATCCCGGAAACCTCGGGTTACATGTATATATAAAATAGGTGTATAGTTTCCCAAAATAGGGGATTACATATCCAAAAATAATATTTACATCCCATATACATACAATAATCCCAAACCAAAATAGATAACCAACAATCCAAAATGTAAAAAGTCTCTATAAGATGCTAACCGCTCCTGGTTGCCCGCTTCTCCTTGGAGCCACTTGCCCTGTCTGATGGTTAGTAAAAGGAAATAGTGAGATTCAAAAGAATCCCAGTAGTAACAAATCACTCATACAGAATACAAACACATAGCATGTAAGATCATGTTCAGCGGTAACACAATGATTCATGGCTCAAGCCACAAACGACAGCACTTATAGTTGTAATCATAATGCAACAGCTTTCACTGTAATCTCTATGCCCGCTTTCGCGGTAAACACTATGCAGTAGCATCATAAGGCACAAAGCATCACAAAGCTTCACAAGGCTTCACAAGGCATCACAAAGCAATATCAGCAACACAATGCATGACAAACATACATACAATGATTCACACATAGTATAAGAAAAGAGTCACTACCTTGTTCTTTCCTGATGTTCCTTGGCACAGTGGGCTCACGAGTCTGGCAAATGTCAAATCCTATAACCAAATCAGGGACAACCAATCAATCTCTTTTCTAAATATATTTCCATAATACACTAGGTTGGTTATGATTCGAACTCTTTAGGAGTCTATTAGAGGCCTACACATATGCTAAAAAGGTTGGGAGAACTACCTTGAAGACCCCTTTTACGGAAGTAGAACATTGATTTTTAGCTGACTCACTCAAGTGAAGATGACCTCACTCGAGTAATGAGAGACTTACACTCGAGTGAGAATGGCTCTCACTTGTGCGTGTTTAACAGTGTCAACAATTATGGCCAGAAAGTGCTCACAGTACTCGAGCATGAGGGATCACACTATGTGATGACTCCAAATTCACTCGAGTTCCCAAAAGTGCAACACAGAAAGTGACAACCCGAGAGCAATGAGAAACTTTAGAACTAAAAGTGCACTCGAGCACAACCCCTGGCACTCGGTTAAGAAGACTACATTTGCGAGTGTCAGAACACACTCTTCAAAATTGGCCTGTGAGTGCATACTGAGACGCAGCCCTAAAACATGAATTCACACCTTCACTCGAGTGAACCCATACTCACACGAGTGATCATCAATATCACTCGTGGGTTAAGAAGTGCACTTTTGCTTTTTATCAGAAAACTAGGTGAAATGCAGAAGGAAAAGGGAAATTAAGGTTTAGTACTCGAGTGACACCCTCCTCACTCGAGTGATGCTTATCAGATTACCAGATCGCAGCAACTGACAGAAATTCCTACACTTGCCAACACTGATCCCAATGGTTCCCAAACTCAACACAAAGCTCATTCTCACTTAAAATCCCATAAGGAACCCATTGGTAACCTCAAATCACACAAAATCCCATTATAACCACAATCTTACTCTTGGGTATCTATAACATATACAATACCCAATTTTCTTTAACTCACTTCCAAAATCTAAAACCATATCCAACACTCAAATAACTTCACAATGAATCGGTTCCAATATCATTCACCATGTAATTCAAACATTGGCATAAAACCAGGGCAAATTCCAAAATTTATCAAACTTAACCAAAAATCACAATAAATATGCCAAAAAGCACCAAATCCTTACCGTTTCAAATTTGCTAAAACCAAACTTTGATTCTCCAACTTTCAAATTTGTTCCAACACCCAAATCA
The DNA here is from genome assembly GCA_963855925.1 of Inga laurina. NCBI lineage: Eukaryota > Viridiplantae > Streptophyta > Magnoliopsida > Fabales > Fabaceae > Inga > Inga laurina. The sequence continues at coordinate 27,567,654 of OY979702.1, read as the reverse complement.
CCACCTTTCAAAATTCTAAAACCACCAAGATGAAGCTCTTAACACTATTATCAAGATTAATGAAGAGTGTTTAAGCATATGAGCACCATTACTCACCCAAAGTCAAGCTTTCTCTTTCTTTTTCTTCTATGGATCGCCGAAAATGGAGGATGAGATGATGGAGATGATGATGAATGCATTTCTTTTCCCTTGGCCTATGCTCCAACCGAATAGGAGAGAGAAGATAGAGAAAAAGTGAGTGTTTGACTTATGTTCATGATCCTTTGGTCCACAAGATGCCACTTGGCATAATCTTGCTCACTTCCTCCACGAGTTCACATAGGCTCAAAGCACATGATTTCGACCCATAGATAATGAATCTCAACCATTGATCTTTAATCACCAATGAGTTTTCTCTTTGGTAACTAACCAATTAGTCAGTAAATTTCCAATTTTACCATTTTGCCCTAGATTTTTACTATGATTATTAAATCATCACCATGAACATTTATATCAAATTAGCATCACATTTATCCAAAAGTGTTTAATTACACTAATTACAATCAATTTTGAAGTCATTAGCCCTTAATCTCAAATTGGGTCATTACATACTAACCGAAATTGGAGGGCAAAACCTTACCCAACGGTGCACCAAGGAAGGAGACAGACTAACAGTGTAACTGTCACACCCCGTAGGCGCACACACATGGCCCCACCATTGCCCTCACTAACAGCAATGGACTCACAAGGATATAAGCGCAACCCTTGCGCTTTCCTCTCGCCTCCCCGCTACTCGAACTCTCAACCTGGGAGTATGTATAAGAGTTTGGCGAGAGATAGCTAGCTCAATGGTACTTCCTCTCACCAAACTCTCATACTTACATCCAGGTTGAGAGTTCGAGTCATGGGGAGGCGAGAAGAAAGCACAAGGGGTGTGCTTATATTCTTGTGAGTCCACCACTATCGGTGAGGGCCTTGATAGACCCGTGTGTGTGGGCCGACGGGGTGTGATACTAAAAGGGCTATAAGAGAAAGAGTCACTACCCATTTGGAGAGGAAATATTGGCCAAAAAGTCTCTTATTACTTTTGTTATGTTTTAGCCACAATTTTTGACCCAATATTCTTGTAAAGTATGTCAACTAATCCTCTTCTCTCTTGGTATAACTTTTTGGGCGTTTTTATGATCTTAAGGGAGTGAGATAATTTACTTTTCATTCCCATAATTGCTTCTTGTTTTTGAAGATAAAATCCTAGCTCTTCAATTTATCTTCCACTTTTGACCTCAAGAACAATGGGCAATTGTCTCTTTTCCCCTGATTATAGCAAAATTAATTAGGATGCCACTAATCCTTTTATTTCTCTGTCTATTACATTTAGCTTTTGGATGTATTTTGGGATATTTTAGTAACCACTCCTAACAACCAAACACTCCCACCAAGGATCGAAGAGTATAAATTTTTTATTAGCTTAAGTGAACTAATACATGCCCTTACAAAGATGAGTGACATGGTGAAGTGGTCCTTTAAAATCAAGAAGCTAGCTGTCCAATGGGATTGGACTAAGTGGTGCAAATTTCATTGACATGAAACATGTGGTTGTTGATCCAGGTAGTTCAGTTAACATAATCTATCTTGAGATGATCAAGGAAATAAGGGTTGAATCCCAAGTCATCCATGCACCATCCGTATTAGTCTTTGGTAATAGAGCACCATATAGGACCATAGGGGAGATAACCCTCCTAACTTATGCCGTAGGATTAAACTTGCCATTCAAATACCAGGTGATGGACTGCCTATCAGTATACAATGTATTGTTGGGAAGATTATGGATACACAAGATGAAAGTTGTACTATCTATCCTCTATCAGTTAGTAAAATTTTAAACTCTCTAGGGTGTGCGTCTGATAAAAGGGGACCATATAATAGCCCGGGAAGGTTACTAGGTGACATTGAAACCTTTAGGAAAGCATCCTATGTAGCAATTACAGGACCTGCCCCCTTCAACAATGCAGAACTAGCCCAAGATACAAGAACTTGAGGAAGTCAACCTTGATACTAACCATCTAGAAAGGAAAGTTTATGTGGGGCCAGACTTACCAATTGAAATACGAGGTATGTTTATTACATTTTTAATTAACAACATTGATTGATTTCCTTGGTCTCATTCGGACATGATGGCACAGACCCAGAGGTGATCACGCACTAGTTAAATATTAACCCGATATATAAACCAATCAAGCAGAAATGTCATAAGTTCATACCTAAAAGGAATTAGATCATAAATAAGGAGGTCCAAAAACTTCTCAATATTGGTTCGATAAGGGAAGCCCAATACCCTGACTGGTTAGCTAACGTCATGGTCGTACCAAAAAAGAATGGTAAGCATCTGGTATGTATAAACTTCACTGATATGAACAAAGCATGCCCAAAAGATTTTTTTCCATTATAGGACTTAGATTCCTTAGTTTATGCCATATCTGGAAATGAGTTACTAAACTTTATGGATGCCTTTTTTGGGTATAACCAAATTTTAATGCACCCTAATGATCAAGAGAAAACAACTTTCATAACTGAATGAGGTATTTATTTTTACAAAGTTATGGTTTTCAGACTAAAAAATGTAGGAGCAACCTACCAGAGGTTGGTTAATAAGATATTTGAGACTATGGAAGTCTATATCGATGACATGCTTATAAAGTCCCCCAAAGTAAATCAGTAGGTAATGTACTTGAAGCAAGCTTTCCACTTACTTTGTAAGTACAATATGAAGCTAAATTCAAAAAAATGCTCATTTGGTGCAACCTCTAGAAAGTTCTTGGGATACTTAGTGTCACAAAGAGGGATCAATGCTAATCCAAGTTAGATTAAAGTCGTGTTAGACATACCATCACCAAGTGCGTTAAGGATGTCTAGAAGCTAACTGGATGACTAATAGACCTTAGTAGCTTTATTTCCCAATCATCCAAGAAATGCCACTTGTTTTTTGATGCTCTGGGAAAGAACAAAAGCTTTGAATGGAGCGAGGAATACAAAAATGCCCTACAACTATTGAACAATACTTGGCCAACGTGACTTTTCTTTTAAAACCATAAGAAGGAGAAATGCTATATGTATACCTAGTAGTCTTCCCCAGAGCAATTAGTGCCGTCCTAGTTAGGGAAGAGGAAGGTAAGCAATATCCTACCTACTATACAAGTAAGGCCCTCCATGATGCTAAAACCAAGTACTTTTTACTTGAAGAATTGGCTTTTGTCTCTTGTTTCCACATCTGAGAAATTATGGGCCATATTTTCAATGTCACCTAATCAGAGTAATAACTGCCTACCCACTAAAGAATATATTGCATAAACCAGACTTGTCAAGTAGGTTAGTTAAATAGGCAGTAGAGTTGAGGGAATTTGATATCACTTACTTACCATGTATCGTAGTAAAATCCCAAGTCTCAGTAAACTCTATAGTTGACTTTAGTCTAGAAATACAAGTACATGTAGAAAAAGAATTACTTTGTGTAAGTAACGAAGACCGAAACAAGAAATGTACATTATATGTAGATAGTACGTCTAATATAAAAGGTACAGGATTAGGTATAGTGCTAAATCCCTAACCACTGATATCATATAACAATTCAAATGCTGTGGTTTCAAAGTTACTAATAATGAAGCAAAATACGAAGCTTTGATCACAAGTTTGTAGCTTGCCAAGGAAGTTAGAACAAACCAACTAGAAGTCCGATGCGACTCGACGCTAGTCTCCAAGTAGCTGGATAGATCCTACCAAGCAAAAGACCCATGCATGCAAGCCTACCACAAGCTGCGACCTTACTATCTAAAAATTTCCATGAGTCCTCCATAACCCAAGTAGGTAAAGATGATAACTGAGATGCTGACGCACTTGACAATCTAGGGTCCCCTCTGTAAACTAACTAGACAATGTCAGTATTGATAGTTCATGTACAATTCCTGGTGATCCACCCAAGCTCAGGTATGGTCCAATCAAATAATCTTACACAAGACTGGAGGTCCCTTATCTTACTATTTTTACAGGATAACATCCTCCCAAAGGATAAGAACGAAGCACGTAGGATAAAAGTTAGAGCCACCCACTTTTGTATCCTAGACAACAAACTCTACAAAAGGTCATATACAGGACCATGGCTTAGGTGCATCAGTCTACAAGAGGTTTGTTCCATACTAAGAGAAGTCCATGAAAGAGAATATAGAGACTACATAAGGAGTCAAAGCCTAGTTAGATCGGGATACTATTGGCCCACCATATAGAAAAAACACTACCAATTTGGTCAAGATACAACAGCTGCAAGAGGTTAACTAACCGGACACACCAACCACCTAAAGCATTGCACACTATCGCACCAACTTGGCCATTTATGAAGTAGGGAATGAATATAATTGAGAAAATATATATGGCTCCAGGGAAGGTTGTATTCTTTTTAGTACTAACAGATCACTTCACCAAATGGGAAAAGTCAGAGCCGCACGCACAAGTACAAGAACATGATGTTGTTGGCTTTGTATGGAAAAACGTCATTTGCAGGTTTGGACTATCTAAGGAGATAGTTTGCTACAATGGATTGCAATTTATTGAACGTAAGTTTAAAAACTTCTACCAAAAATGGGGAATCAAACTATACTTCTCCAGCCCAGTAATCCAAAGTCTAAAGGAAAAGTAGAGTCTAGCAACAAGATCATCATCAACTCACTAAAGAAAGGACTCAATAAAGTGAAAGGCAAATGGGCTGGTGGGCCAAAGAACTCCTTTCAGCCTTATGGGCCTATCGAACCACTTCCTGAACTTCAACAGGAGGGACGTCATTCTCTCTACTATATGGGTCTGAAGCAATTATCCCCGTCAAAGTTGAAATGCACTCCTTACGATACAACTGGATGGAGGAAGAATCTAACAGAAAAGCAATAACAGACTAACTAGACTTGCTTGACAAAAGTCGAGAACAAGCCTTGATCAGGCTTATAATATACCAACAGAAGGTAGCTAGGTACTACAACAAAAGTGTATAATCTATGCAATTCAAAGTGGGGGACTAGGTATTTCAGAGAATCTTTCACAATATGAAGGATTTTAGCATTGGTAAGTTAGGCGCAAATACGAGGGACCTTTCTAGATAACAAAAGTTGTTAGACAAAGACACACACTAGCTGAGTAACATGGATAGGAAGCCTGTCCAATAAAGCTAGAATGTAGTTCACCTCAAAAGGTATGATTTCTAAGTTTCCATTGCTTAATTTACTTACTACATTATTGCGCTTACTAACTACGTAGGCAAGGTCTTGAAACATGATGATCTACACAGTAAAAGCAACCATAAAGTATGACTGATGCCTTCAACTACACGGTTAAGCCGCCTTTGGTAAATTTGAAACCAAAAATTCCCCCAACTATTAAACTGCACATTCCCAGGTATCCACGACAAAACTCTTATTATATCTTATCCCAGCAATTCACGCACTAGCAAAACAATCTACATCCTTTGTTGGAACTATTGTAACGATTTTTACAAGAACAAGGTAAACATTTAGTGTATGTTTTGTAGCTCAATTCCCTAATAAAATGTCAACATAACATTTACCATGCTGATTTTATGGCCCAAATGTAACTTACCTACTTGCCAAGTTGTAATATCCCAAATTTTGAAACTAGAAGTTTGAGAATAAGCTTGAATCAAGCATACTACTAACCCCAGTTTAGTAAGAGTTCTAAGGATGATCGAGAAATATAATGCTTTGCAGGGACTTTATGATTTGGCCCTTCTGGGAAGAGGGCTTAGTATGTGTAAGTAGTAGGATTAATGTTTCAATATAGATGTGCACAGGACACATATATGGCCCTATTTGGTTAGGTCACATAAGTGTATAAACTGTAGCATCCCAAAGTTTAGCAACGGGTCACATGCCCCAAAAAGAAAGTGTAATAGCGATAGAGACTACTTTGGGAATTAAGTAAGGGAATTAGTACCAACTAATTGCATGAAAGTACCCAAACCCTTTATCTAAAGCGAGAAATGATATAAGGCCTAAAATGGATCGAAATAGAGAGAGAATGGTGTTTTGGAAGAAGGAAAATGAAAAAAAGGAAATACTTAATGGAAAATTAAATAATGTTACCATAAGTAAGGGTACAAGTGACATTTACAATTTGATATCAATATATAATACAATACTCTTCCACCAATCACTGTTCATAAGAAAATGAACGGCTCATATCACAAGCAGCAAATCTTTTCACAACAAATCAACGTCTGACAAATTTTCTCTAATAAATTATTCCCTCCTCTGCCTCCTAACCAAGCTGCTAGAATTCTCCCTCCTTTCAAAGTTGAATTTAAAGTTTCAAACTCCCAAATCAAACTTTAAAAAATCGCGCCATCAATATAGGACGTCTGCTTTATAATCGTCGATACCCATCACAAACTTCATCCACAAAACTATTACCTCCTCACTTCATTCTTTCACCTCTATTGAAGATAGGTCTGTAGCAATTAAATAAGACATGTAGCCTCTGATGGCAAATCGCTCCGCCCACATTGACCTCAATTTTTGGTGTACATCGATGAGCAAAGATGAGAGAAGGCAAGTGTAAAAGTTTTTGTTGTCTTCTTATTTAATTTACATTTCCCTTTTCCTCCTTTTAACAACGAAGAGTGAGAAATAAACTGCACAGTTTTCACTTATGTAATTTTTCTTGTATATGTTTGTGCCTTTATCAGGTATGCATCTCCAATTCGGCTGGTGACAATTATGGGTTTATATGAGAAGGAGATGGTCTTAACACAGGAGACATACATAAGATGTTTTGCTATCTAAACTATTCTCAATCGATACTATTGGGTTGTTAAATGGATTTTATTGTCTCAAGGTCTATTCTTTATGTGTTTACAAGGCAAGGGATCAGGTACACTGTATTCTGAGGGGCTTCACGTAGTTCCTTATCTTTTATAAAGTAGGTGTTCCTACCTTAAGGTCCTTCTCTGAAATTCACCAGAATATTCAAGAACTCACCAGAAATGGGGGTCGGAAAACTTAACGCTCGTCGAAAAAATGCTCCAACGCTGCTTTTGATTAGATCTGGACAGTGATGATCTGGTATAGCGAACTCCGATGGTGATGAAGAAGACGCGCGGTGGCTGCGAAGGAGGGATGATGGTGACTCGACGGAGGTGGAGATTACAGTGGTTCGGAAAAATGCTCCAACGCTGCTTTTGATTAGATCTGGACAGTGATGATCTGGTATAGCGAACTTCGATGGTGATGAAGAAGACGCGCGGTGGCTGCGAAGGAGGGATGATGGTGACTCGACGGAGGTGGAGATTACAGTGGTTCGGAAAAATGCTCCAACGCTGCTTTTGATTAGATCTGGACAGTGATGATCTGGTATAGCGAACTCCGATGGTCATGAAGAAGACGCGCGGTGGCTGCGAAGGACGGATGATGGTGACTCGACGGAGGTGGAGATTACAGTGGTTGTTGACGGCGCTGGTGAGAAGGGCGAAGTGAGAAGGAAGTTCTTAGTTCTCAGCTTGCATTCACCAACTCCGAAACTGACAGCTGTGGTGGAGGAAGGATGAGTAGTGCTCTGCGGTAGTAGGGAGAAAGAAGACTGAAGTGTTGGTAGAGGTGTGTCGCCCGAGATGGTGGTTGGAGAGAGGATGGTCGCCATGAAGATGCTGAAGGACAAATGATGGGTGTGAACAATAATATTTTCCCAGTAATGAGAAGTTCGCTTTTCTCTTTACGGTGCGTTTAATTGTGGGAGCAAAAAAGCTCAACAACCCATTCACTAATACAGTAATACTAACCCCACTTGGTTCCCATGGCTAAACTTTCTACATTGGATCCGTTTCGTGATGGTTGGGTTGGGGGTCCCTTAGCGTCTCACTGCTCTTGTACGCTTGTAATTCCCTGTTTTTTTTATTTTTTTTATTCTTCCTCTTGCTTTTAATCATCACTTCTTAATAAAAAAAACAAAGAGACAATGAACCGCGTGAGAGCTTTGGTTCACTTTATTTAGCAAAAGCCGTGCAAAAGGATCAGGAAGGAAGATGGATATATAATAAATTAGTAATTTAAAAGAATTTCAAGTTCTAAATATTTATTCTTAAAAAAAAAGAAGTTAATAAAATACCTTCTTAAAATAAATGTTTTAAATATATGGCTCTGTGTGTGTGAATATATTAATATTATTAGTATAAAAAACCATTAAAATATTGTTACTATTATTATTTTATTATTTATTTAAAAAAAAATTTTTTAATAGGAGAATTCAATCCCTAACCTACCTCTATAAAAATTAAAATCCCTTTTTCCACCCACCCTGTATAGGAAATATAATAGGTGCTCTTTTTTTTCTCTCATTCATTTTTTTTGTTTATCTGTCTTTACCTTTTATTGATATCATTGAGTTGTCAAACCTTATTTTTCTCACCTTTCTTTCACTTTTCACTTTGTTGTCATGTCATATCCCACCTCGTCTTCTTAATGCGCATGTGCTGTAGTTTTAAAAAAAAGAAAGAAAGAAAGAAAACCTTTCTTTACGCCTTGTCCATTTTTCCTTCGTTTTTGATGGGGTGATGGGATATACACATATTCATTTTCCCCCCCTTTGTAGCCCCATCTCCCTCCCTCAATGTGACTGTGCGTAGGTGTATGGGTGCGTGTATACATGATTTTTCGTCCTTACTAGGTGTATGGGTGCGTGTATACATAAATATATATACTGGGTGTGTGGGTGTGTATATTTGAGTTCTTGATAGTCCTACCCATTGTTTATCCTTTTTATTAGAGTCGTAAAATCGAACTGAGTCCGTCAAAATTATTTAATGATAAGAGATACCAATTCTTTTTCTCTTTCCTCCTCATTCCCTCTTTCTTCTTATAAATTCTAACTACTTCATGTCTTCATCCTTTGATAAAAAAAAAAATGTATTCATCCATTTTTAAACGTAGAACTTAGTATGAAAGTGAATTTTTATTTTAAATATAAGATCATTTTATCTTTTTATACTTATATTTATTTATTTTAAAACTAATTTATCTGATTTATAATAACATGAAACTGAATTGTGGTTGGCAAAAAAAAACTGAATTGTGAATAAAGATGCTGTTCGGATGATGATATGATGATTTATAAAGGAGGAAAAAGGAAACAGAGTTGTGGAGATGATGAAGGAAGCAGAATATGGCTGGATGATGATGATGATTTCGTAGAGCTCCACTCTGTTTCCTTTTTAAAAAAACAACATCCATAATTGCCCACATAAAGTTAAATGTTGAGACCAATTCTTTTTCTCTTTCCTCCTAATTCCCTTTCCCCTCTTTTTCTATTTTTAAAATGTAATAAAATTATTTAATGATAAGAGATACCAATTCTTTTTCTCTTTCCTCCTCATTCCCTCTTTCTTCTTATAAATTCTAACTACTTCATGTCTTCATCCATTTTTAAACGTAGAACTTAGTATGAAAGTGAATTTTTATTTTAAATATAAGATCATTTTATATTTTTATACCATGAAACTGAATTGTGGTTGGCAAAAAAAAAAAAACTGAATTGTGATTATTTTTTTTTATTTTGAATAAAAATATTATAAGAATTTGATTTGAATTATAACTTATAAGTTCATTTTATATTTAATATCTTATTTGAGGATTTTAATTTTAATTTTTAGCTAAATGACATTTATTATAATTAAATTGAATTACAAAACTAGAATATATTTATTATTATATTGTGATTACTATTTAAATTTTTATGAAAAAAATTAAAAGATATGGATTTGAATTATAAGTTCATTTTGACAGAAATAAGGGTATGTTTATGTAATATTAGCCATTACTTTCAGTGAAGAACATATAACGGAATTTACGTGAAAGTACCCAAAATTTCTAAATTTTTAGTTTGATCCAAAAATCACCGCCTTAAATCAGAAAGTTAAGATGCACAAGGATTAAAAAAGAAAATGAAACTCTGCATGTGGCTGAAGGGAGTGTTGACAGAAATAAGGGTCTTTTATGTAATATTAGCTGTTACTTTCAGTGAAAAAATTCAGCGGAAATTACATCAAATTACCCCAAATCTTAAAATTTCAAGTTTGAGCAAAAAATCCAAAAATCACCGTTTGAAACCTCTGGAACCGATTAATTTGGAGAAATCTGATCTCAATATAATATTTGGGGAAGTTTACCGTAACTAAGAGGGAATTTCACCGAAATTACAGAAAAGTGCTCTGAATTTTTAAATTTCGCGTTTGGTCCAAAAATCCGTAAATTACTGTCCTTTACCTCTGGAACTGATTTTTTCCGGCCTCTTATACAGAATTTATACATTGATTTTTTATCCTATAAAATATTTTATAGGATAAAGACAAAAATAAAGGATGTTTTGTTTTATAAAAAAATAAAGCTATTGGACAAAACAAAATGATAAAAGAAGCTTTAAACTTTGGCCACTTTCAACATATAAAATTTTTTATCCTATCTTTGGATAAAAAAATATTGTGTGTTTCACTTTCTCCCCCAACCGAAAGCATATGGCACATTTCCAAATAATAAATCTTTAGCTGATATCTAGACATGTTGTGCTTCAAGTTTGTAAATTTCGTCGCGTAATCTTCACTCTTAATTGTCTCTATTGCCATAAAGCATTCTACAGGGAGTCACGGGTGCAATTTTATTTGTTTTGTCCATTAAAATAGTCTCCTTTGGCTTACAAAATTAACATAAGATCAATAATTATTTTAAAGTTATTTTAAACATTAAAATTGTCTCCTTTGGCTTACACTCTTAATGTTCATTGGCGGATTGCTAACCAAATTTGTGGAATCGTTAGCGGGTTCCTAAGACAAATTTGATGTTTGCTAACAGAGTTTTAGGCAGAGAAGCAAATATTAACAATCAACAAAAAAGCAATATTGAGCTGTTTTTTTTGTCCTGAGGGTGTCATGAAACAATGTGAATAAGTGAATACCATGGTTTCATTCCTTTGGCAGATAGTTGGTTTTTATTGGGTGATCTCAAGTGGTGACACTCTTTTGCAAAATGCTAGAAGTTTATATTGGTAAGGCCTTCTTCAATTTACTCTTGCTAATATCGTTTGTATGCTGTTTCCATTTTGATAGCCTCATAAAGTATAAACGTATACTAATCACATTAAGTTTAATAATCATTGTTTGCATGGACAATTCATATGTATAAAACTTTTCGGAGTTATTCTATCTTTCTACTGTAAAAACACTCAGAAATTCCACCAAAAGTTTGACTCCCGTTATATAAATTTTTGGATATTGTCAAAATACAAATTAAAGTACAGCCTCCCTATCTCATTTCCTATAACTTACCCTTTTTATAATGTTTCTTTCAAGGTTATTCAATAACGATTCACACTTCTCTATGCATATTCAATGCATAATATTTTTATTACTCATAGATTTATTTTAAAATAAAAAAAAGTGGGGTTTGAGAGTTGAATTGGAGATGATGGTGTTAAAATAGAGGAATAGTAGCATGATAAGAGATAGGTAGGGAATGTGGATATTATTTTTCTTTTCTTTTGTTTTTTGTAAACTTTGGTTGAAGGTGAGATAAAATGTGTAGAAGTAAATACACTTTTTCCATCTCCTAGAGGTTTTGGAGAATATATAGAATATGATTTAGAGTATAATAAACATGTTGCTATGACCATTTGACATGTGCCTTCAGAACTTGGTAAAAATTATTATAAGTTTAGGGTGATGCATCATTGAGGAGCAGGAGCAAAATTGTATTTTTGTTGGGAGGTTCATGAATAAAGAGACATCAATTAATTGAATATCATATCAGCTATTGGAATAACAATTAAGTGCACTTGATGATATAAGGAGGTTCTGCTATTGTATTGCAGTCACAATGTTATATTGCAAATGTGTTGTAATAATGATCATGACTTCATAAGATTATTATTTATCAAACATTAATTTGTGCTCACGGTATTTGAAATTGCTATTGTAAGAAGGCAAAAGTAGGTGAAGCATTGATGGTATATGTAAGGCTAGGAGGCTGATTGTTTAATAATAGGTTTAATTTTGTTTGTAAGCCCATTTTGATGGACTAGAGGTCATAGTTGTGGTAGATGACAGTGTACTTATTTTGGTAGTCATTTTATTTTATAGTTTAGTTTTCTTTGTTTAGAATTTTTATTTTTTGATCCTAGATACATAACTTGCATGAGTTTATCATTTTTGTTAAATGTTTGCTCCCTCTCATTTTCCAAAACTCTTGAACTCCATGTAATTTGCACATCCTCACTATTACTTTTGTTCTTCCTTACAGGCTGGTGCTTCAGTGGATGAATTGTTGCATTCCTTGGGTCTTGAGAAGTATCTCATATCAAATGAGTATTCACACATGATTAATTATATATTACACTCTCTAGAGTTAGAAGCATGGATGGGTTAAAGATATACTTGCCCAATAATGGACATAATGCTTAGAGCACTACAACAAATATAGTTTAAAAGGAGATTTTTAAGAATTTGAATAATTGATTTATTTTTATTGTCCAATTAAATGTGTTTTTCATAAGTTGGTAAATGTATAAGGTAATTGGGTTTGATTGTGATCTAATAATATTCAAGTAGTGTAAATTTCTAACAGATGTTAAACATGTGAATATCAATTTCTATCATAATATAAAATGTATGTTGGAAATACTGCTCACCACGCAACGCGTGGGGGAGAAAATGCTCGTTAAGGTTAGAATTGGAAACTAGGATGAAGGGCTAAGATTGTCCTTAGAAAGAAAGAGTAATCATGAGGCTGAAAAAGAAAATTAACTCCCTCCCGTCTTGATATTAATTTCAGCCAAAAGGGCAAAATAGGAGAAAGAAAGAGTTTGGTCAAATAGTCAACCACCTTTTCAAGAAGACTTGACCAAACTTGGGCACATACACATATAAGCTTTTGGTCAACATTATCCTTCCCTTTTTGTTTACCAATTTGGTCAAGGCTAAGGACAATAAGGAAAGAAAAAAGACCACCTAATTAACCAAACCACCCTTGGTTAATTAACTAACCTACTTTTTCAAGACACTACAACAAGTTAAAACATCACCTCATCTCCCTCCATGCTCCAATTTTGGCCAAGCACTTAAAAGCATGAGGATAAATCATCAATCAATATATTTCCTCATTCTTAAATACCTAATGTCAGCCAAAGAGAAAGAAAAGGAAGAAAAAAGAAAAAGGAAAGAGAAAGGAATAAGAGCAAGAACAAAGAAGCAAGGCAAGTGATTCTTGCTCGTTTTCACCTTCCAAATCACCTTTTTAACTCTAAGTGCCTTCACAAAGTATAATGCATTGATTAGATGTCTAGAAAGTAAGTTATGAATTTTTAAAGTTTAGGCATTGAATCTGGAATGAATTCTGGACCAATGAGGTTGGTCGAGGATTTTAGGAATTTAGCCCCTATAATTGGAAGTGGCTAATATTTTTACTTTAAAGAGAACTGAGAGAGCTTTACATATGATTTTGAACCACCTTATTTAGAGTTCTCTAGATTTAGTTATGAATTTTATAAGTTGACCACTGAAAACTGGTAGACTAGGGTGCTACCCGAATTTTAAAATTCTTGAAGAGAACAAATCAAGTGTAATGGCTTGCATTCATGGCTTTAATGAGTAAACACATAATGTGATTGTGTGTCTAGGGCCATGAGATATCAAGGAAGAGCAAAGTGAAGGCTTTGCAAGAAACTACAATGGTTGGAAGAAAAGGAAACAAGATGGGGACTTACAGACAAAAGGTAGTGAACTTTCCTAACTTGCATGTCATGATATGTATACTTATGTATTAATGTGTATGATTTATTTAATGGATTTTAAAGAGCATATGTGAATGATTGAAGCTCTATTTTTACTTATGCTATAGCTATAGGTGTAATTTGTAAAGCATTGAACATGCAAATATGTCATTATGTTAGTATGAATTTATGTAAACAAGCATGTCATGCAATAAGCATTTATCCTACATGCATAGTTAGTAATGTTTACTATTGAGATTCCCTTAAATCTCACCCTCCCCTACTTAACCATATAGGAAAGATAAGCATAGAGGAGGAATGCTTAAGTTATGCAAGGACAAAAGGTGATGGAGAATTGAAGATTGAAGGGGAATGAATTATTCATACATTACTGGGTGTTTGGATAACACCAAAAGCATGGTTTCAAAAGCACTTGTTCATAAATTGAGACAAAATTCCTCTCATATACTTACCTTATAAATCGTAAAAGCTATTCTCTAAAAGCTAATCCAAACACACACTTAAACTTAGACACTTTGGGTAGCCATGTGGCTACACAAGTTGTATATGTATATATGGGAATAAACTAAGAACGAGCAAAGATATACTCTAATAATCATAAACAAAATAAAGAAAAGATGAGTCATAGTAAGTACTATGTTAGAACAAGCGTTTTACCAAAGAGGGGGTGAATTGGATGATACCAGAAAATTTGTTGTGTATATAAAAATTGACTGCAAATTTAAAGCAATTAAGAGCTAGGAGAAATATCACCAAAGTATACACCAAGAGTTATACTGGTTCAGCCACAACAACTTTGACCTACAAATAGTCCTCAGAGCTTCTCTAAGAGTTTCACTATATCTTCCAGATTTAGTGGGTTCTTGGCACCTCAGTATACAGCAAGTTCCTTCACTGGACACTTGCTCTCCCTTACACATTGTAATCAAATCCCTAACTCAAGGTTCTTCAACCTTTAGTTGTCTTAATAACAAATATTGAGTTTGTAATGAAAATCTCTCTCCTAGAGCAACTATATAATGACTGAAGTATAAAGAGTGAATATAAGAAACAGAGCACTAAGAATATATTGATTTATGTGTGTTCGTATATTCTTTGTCGTTGTTTTTTTTTCTATATTGAATGCTCCATATATATAAGTCAATTGTAATGTTCGTTGGAAGCATTTCAAACATGTTCTTTAGAGTCACACAGCTTCGTTTGACCATTCTTTGAATTTGAAAAATAGCCGTTTATGGTATGTAAGCGTTTCAGATATTGCGGATGATATGTTTGACTTTTCTTTTAATGCATGATCCCTACATTGTTTCTCTACAAATATACTTAGGAAACTAATACAATGAAAGATTAGTCTTATAGATAACAAATTAATGAACAATATATCAAAAACAATTTAAAAACGCAATTCTGGTTATGATTACACGAGTGGTTACTTGAGTAAACCATCACCATTACTCGAGTAACCCCTCAAGTAATCTCTTTCAAAATAAGCAAGAGAGTAAGTCAACATTGTCTTACCAGATAACTTGGGTACTCCATCCAGTAATTTTCTTTACAAAAATTTTTGCATACTTGGTTACTCGAGTGATCCCTTAAGTAAGTTTCTCTTTTCTTCTTTTGTTTCTTGAACGATCCCTCAAGTAAAGTCTCAAATTCCTTTTTCTGATTACTTGAGTAATCCCTAAGTATTGTATCCAAATCTTGGCCGAGACCACCTGTTTCTTTGCTTACCTGATTACTTGAGTAATCCCTTGAGTAATTCAATATTTTCATTTCAACTTACTCAATGATCACCCAAGTAATGTACCTTTTTCATATCTGGTTACTTGAGTAATCTCTCGAGTAATGTCAGTTATATCTTGGCCAAGAGCTACAGGATGATTTCTTCTCTGATTACTAGAATGATCCCTCGATTAATGCTTCAAAAACTTTTCTGTTTACTCGAGTGATCCCTCGAGTAATGGCATCCAAATTTTGACACAGCTTCTTTGGAACAATTTCTAACAAATTATTCAAGCGATCCCTCAAGTAATGAAGGATCATTACCCAAGGGCTTACTCGAGTAATGCCTTCAAAAATCTACTAGCGATGCTCTTCCCTGTTCTCTGTCTTTCAGTTCTTCTTCATTACTTGAGTGACTACTCAAGTAATGGTTTTGCCTACCACAGAAAGCTTAGTTACTTTGTTCAAACCTTTTTGTTTATTATCAAAATCTTTTGTAACATTAATCCAATCTTTTTTATCATCAAAACATATGGGATCTAACATTCTCCCCCTTTTTGATGATGGCAAAACTTGGTGATTTTGAACAAAGTTTTTGAAATTGAGTTTTCAATCATATTCTTCTTGATAACTTTTCATATCAAATCTTTTGTTCAATTTAAACTTGAAAACTCTTTCGAAATGACTTTGGGTAGATCATGTTAAATCCAAATCTAATGATTTTGAGAAATTTAGTATTTGAAATTTTTTGAATCCAATTTTGAAGGTATGTTCTAATTCTTTATTCGTTCATCTTTCATACACAATCAAAAAATCATTAGTCTATAAATGATAAATAACTTCAAATTTAAACTGCAGAATGAGTTTATGATACCAACATAATCAAACTTAAAATAGAAACTAATAAAGCTCCCTCAAACCCTATACACCTATATCCCCATGAATTCTTTTACAAAATCACATCATTTTCACAAAATCGCCCAAGTTCTTGTCCCCCTTTTTATCTTCATCACAATGTGGGATTCAATCGAGAAAAGGACATGGATTGGATGGCTGGACTGTAGAAAGAGGGTGACTAGAAGAGGAGTAAATCCAGAGCCATGTGAATCACTTGAAGTGGAAGATTCTGAAGATGATGGTTCAGGTTCAAGGAAATTCATCGAAGGTATTTGTAGAGAATTTTATGGAAATGGAATTAGGGAGGTAACCTCTACCTCCTTTGTACTAGCAGGTGACTGATGCTCGCTAGAAGAAACAATTACCTCCTCAATGCCTGTAGGTGAAGCAATAGGTATGGGCACTGGTTCAGGCTAAACTGGCTGGACTGGAGGGACTGAGTCATCAGTGGTGATATGAATGGCATCGGATGTTTCTGGGTCAGGCATAGAGAATAGGAGGTTTCTGGGGATGGTGATAGGAAATGTAAGAAGAGGGATAGAAGAAGGTCCAGGCACAGAAGGTCTAGGCTCAGAAGGTGATACTAGTTCAAGAATAAAAGAAGGCATAGAAGGACTAGGAGTAAAGGGGCCAGATGCCATAGCATTGAGTCTGGCATGGAGTGATCTCAGTAGTTCACCCTAGGCCTGTTGTTCTATCAACATCTCATTATGCCTCTTATCTATATGCTCTACAAGCTCTCCTATCTTCACATTCATGTGAGTTATCAATTCTACATTAGTATTTGCATTGTCAACATGAAAACCCTTCAAGATATTTTCAAAAAATGTCAGTAATGTGGCACCTAAAAATGAAGGAGAAGAAGTAAAGGCAGGAGCAGAAGACTGTGTCTCATCCAATCGACTAGTTGCAGGGTCAGTCTTCTTCTTTTTGGGACTTGACTAAAGTGGTTTCCTTAAGGGTAGTGCAGTATGCAACTTCCCAATTTGGTTTCTACCCACAGGAGTTAGTCTCTCAATAAGTTCATCCTTCTCCAAGTACCAAACCTTGTTCTTTTGGAGAAATAAGGAAATAAGCTGAGGATAAGGTATAGGGGTAGTCATTTTTCCCTCGAATCTATATCTCTTAATCTCCTCAAATATGTACTCACCCAAGTCCTTTCTCTACTGGAGGATAAGTAAGGAAAATTTTCCATAATCTCTCTTAATGAAATATGGTAAGTTATTTGCTTTGTTCACTATGGCTTAGGAGTAGATATACCATAGAACTCCGTGAAGAACACACATATCACTCAGGTTGAAATTGAGGGGTCCCTCTATCTCACCAGGCCTTAGAATTGAGACCAGCTGGTTTGGTTCAAGATTAGGATAGTTATCGTCTAGAGGATCTTCTATTCCTAACTAGTTATTGATTTTTGAAGGTAAGATAAAGATATTTTGCCCTCTAACCTTAGAAACCATTTCTTCTTCCAAAGAATTTCTAAGGGCATCATTGACAGGCTCTAAATTACAGTAAAAATGCTTGACTATTTTAGGTCAAAATGGAAGCTTGATTGACAACTAGCACATGTATGACGTCAAATAAGGAGAGAGGTCAAATTTCAAAACCTCTTTGAGTAGGTTGAAATCTATGTAGTGCATTTTGCTCACTCTCCTTCTAGAGAAATGATCCTTGTATTTATGAGACTCCTCCAATTTCTTTATATCAAAACCTTTTAGAGGAAATGTGATTTCTTCTTCTTTTGGTTCTTTTGAAGATTGGCCTTGATTCCCTCCTCTAGATTTGTGAGCCTCACTAGTATACTTGCCATGGCTTGGGCAAGTTTTCTATCAAACTTAGACTTTTTGGATGGTTTTTTAGAGAAAGAGGGAGTGTCAGACGAATCAGAAGAAGGTGGAGATGGCACTTTGGTCCCTTTGCCTCAACCAGGAGGAATAGCCTTATTAGATTGAGCTCTTGTGTCAATGGGTTCCTTGATCACAACTCCTTTGACCTTAGGTTTGGCTTGCGGCATGGATTTCGCTTTCGATCTGGGAGAAAGCTTTTGTCTTTTGTCTGGAGGAGATGGAGTATATTCATGTGATTGCTGAGGATTAGAAGACTCAGAAGGAGTATCAAGAAGGGTAGTTTTAATTCTAACCATCTTGATTGAGAGAACAAGATTTTCTGGAAATTTTCTCACGGAAGACGAAGGTTTAAGGCAGAGGATTTTTAGCGATTTAAAGAGATTTTTCACAAGGAATTTCAAGGGGTTTCATCGAAAATGGAATGAAGAAGTTTCTGTGAAAACTTTTTCTGAAAGGTTACTTAAAGAATTACTTGAAGTAATTTTGTGAAAATGACATAATGCACAGTAATATAACCCCATTGCTCGACATTACTCGAGGGCTCCCTCGAGTGGTCTTGGGCCATTACTTGATAGCTCCCTCGAGTATTACTTTATGAAAATTTAAATCAATGCAATTTAAACGCGTATATGTTATAAATAATATTGTAATTACCCATGTATATTCCCTTGATCATTTGATGGCATTTTAAGACAGATTTGAATCAAAATGGGATTGATTTTTGATCTGCACTCATGATTACTCGAGGCCTTACTCGAGTGCTTTCCATAGTTTACTCAAGGACTCCCTTGAGTAATCGGTCCCTTCATTTCCTGACTATTCATTTCTAACCTTATGTCATTTCCTTTTGAATTAATGCTTCTCTGTCATATTTTCTAGGTCATTACTCAAGTGGTTACTTAAGTAATATATACAATTACTTCAAGGTGTTACTCAGGTAATGATGGTTACTTGAAGTCATTCCTCCAATAATATTGTTCTCTATTAATCTCTGCATTTCATGCCTCATAACAAAGTATCAAATTCTTGCAAAACAAATTGTTGGAAACTCTTATGCTTAAGTTAGTAATCATTAAAACATCATTAAATAATATCATCTAACATTTTGTAAACACTATATAACTTGCAATTCATTGGGATTTACCTTTCCCAATCTTCTTCTAATAAATAGAAATTGATCTTTTGCTAGGGGATTTGTGAAGATATCAGCTAGTTGAAGATGAGTTGGGATGAATATCAATATACTTCCCAATCTTTTAAACATGATTCCTGATGAAGTGATGTCTAACATCAATATGCTTGGTTCTGGAGTGTTGAACTGGATTCTTTGCCAAACTTATCATGCTAATGTTGTCACGGTATATTGGTATTTCCTTTAGATAAATAACAAGATCTTGTACTTGTTGCTTCAGCCATAACACTTGTGCACAACAACTTGATTCTGCAACATACTCAGCTTCTGTTGACAAAAAAGACAACTTATTTTGTTTCTTGCTAATCCATGACACGAGTGAACCTCCAAGAAATTGGCTTTATCCATTGGTACTCCTTCTATCTATCTTCTATCCTCCATGATCAGAGTATAAGTATGGACGAGATATTCACTTCTTCTTTTAGGATACCAGAGACCTACTTTTGTTGTGTCAGCAAGATATCAAAAGATACGTTTGATGGCTTCAGCATGTGACTCCTTTGGTGTTGATTAATATCTTGCACATATATCAACACTAAATTGGATGTCAAGTTTGCTTGGAGTAAGATAGAGTACTGATTTAAGCATTCCTCTATTTATTGTGATGTTGTAATCTTTTCCCTTGAGGTCAGCATCACACCATGTAGTTGAGCCCACAGGTGTGTTCATTCCATTTGCTCCATCCATTCCATATTTCTTCAATAGCTCTTTCAAGTACTTTGTTTGAGATATGAAAATTAAATTCTTTCTTTGTTTCATTTGTAAACCGAGAAAGAAATTTAATTCTCCTATCATTGACACTTACAACCATTATTATGAATAAAACACTTACAACCAAAGATATGTAGATGAGTAAGGTTTGACTTCCTTTCTTTGTATAGTTCATATGGTGTCTTTCCAAATTTTGTTCTGTTGTAAGCTCAGTTTGAAATATAGCATGATGTGCTCATTGCATCGGCCCAGAAAACTTGAGACACATTCTTTTCATTCGGCATTTCTCTAGCCATTTTAGTGAGTACTCTATTCTTTCATTCCACGACTCCATTTTGTTGAGGTGTGCTTGGAGCAGAGAAATTGTGATCAATGAATGCCATTAGTATCACAATATTCTTTAAAGGCTTGATTTTAAAATTCTCCATTGTGATATGTCATAATATCTACAATAGACATACCTTTCTCATTTTTCACTTTCTTGGCAAAACTAATAAATTCTCCAAAGGTTTCATCCTTCGATGATAGAAAAAGTATACATGTAAATCTAGAGAAATCATCAACAATAACCAATGAATATAAGTTGCCACCAAGACTTTTAACTCTTGCTGGTCCAACTAAATCCATGTGTAATAATTAAAGTGGTCTGTTGGTTGTGATCTCATTTTTCAATTTGAAAGATGATTTAGTTTATTTACCCTTTTGACATGTGTCACAAATCAAATCGTTTTCGAAATTTACTTTGGGTAATCCAATCACTAAATTGTTTTTAAGTAACTTTCCTAGTTGAAGTATATTTACATGAGCTAATCTCTTATGCCAAGCTAACTTTCATCAGTGTTACTTAGAAAACAATTTTCAGAATCATTTTTACTAATATCAAGAGTATAACAGTTACCTTCCCTTTTTGCTCTAAGCTTTGCCATGATATTCTTGTTATCTAATTGTAAGTCTTTCTTATTTATAATTAGACATTCCTCTGAGTCAAATATTACCCAATTGTCTTTATTTGTACTTTGACTTACGGTTAGCAAATCATAGCATAATCCTTCAACATAATATACATCTTTGACTTGTATGCCTTTATCATTTTTTATTTCACCAATTCCTACTATCGTTCCGGATTGGTTTCCTCCAAATTTTATCTTTCCACCTTCTTTAGGTTGTATCGTGGTAAAACTTTCAAAATCATCGGTCATATGCATGGAGCATCCACTGTCTATGTACCACTTGTTGTTTTTGGATGCTTTAAGACATATCTACAATCAAATACGATTAAGTCTTAGGTACCCACTTCTTCTTAGGTCCTTTTGGTTAGTACAAATTATTTTGTGAATATGTGAACCTTTAAGTACCCATCTATAGGTTCCCATCTTTCCTTTCTTTTTATGTATACACAATGAAGTATAATGACCCCTTCTATTATAGTAATTGCAATATGTGAAAGGATTTGATGTATTACAGAATGCTGAAAATAACTCAAGTATGTCTTACCTCCTGCTTTCTTTCTTCCTTTCCTTTTATCTGATTTTGGATAATATCTAATACCAGATCGGTCATTTACAAATCATTGAGCTTTAAAATTACATTTAACATCTCACTTCCTTTGGTGAATTTTTCAAGAGTTCTTGTGAGATCAGTGTTTTTCTTGTTCAATGAAACAAAATTTTCACAATCTTTTTCTAAAACATCTGAATTTTTCTTCAAGATTTTTTTTTCTTTTGAAAATAACTAATTCTTTAACTACCTTGATGAATTCAGAATGTAAATCAATATATTAATAAAGTAATTCATCATATGTAGGATCAGAATCAGTTACCTCTTCTTATTCTGACTCTTCTTGCGTGACCAGACAGATATTACCTATTTCTTCATCATCGCTCTCTTCATCAAATAAACTATCTCCCCATATGGCAAATACAAAGGCTTTCTTCTTATTATAGAACTTTCCTTTTCTCTTTTCTTTATTTTTCTGAGCCAGTTATTGATATTTGATTTGATATGTCCTGGCTTTCCACATTCATAGTATATTATGTGTTCTTTACTGCTTGTTCCTCCTTTCTAAAATTTTTTGAATCCTTGGCCTTTCTTGTAAAACTTTATGAATCGTTTGATTATAATACCCATTTCTTCATCGTTGAAATATTCATCATCTTCTTGGGTTTCTTCTTTCACCTTTAGTGCAAGACCTTTCTTCTTCTTTGATTCATTCGACACACCAACCTTTTCCCCTAAGCTCTACTTTACTCAATCCAAGAAGAGTTCACCTCCTGGAAAAGGGAAAACTACAAAAGAGCCATATCCTCCTTCCTCTGATTCATTCGACACACCAACCTTTTCCCCTAAGCTTCTGAAGAAGCCCAAGGTTGATGAGAAGCTTACCAAAGTCATGGTATGTATGCTTGAGGAAGCTTTCCAATCTAAGGAAGCAAAGAAAGGGCAATCCTTAAGACAAATAGAAGAGAGGGATGAAGAAATTACATTCCCTCCAAAGGGATTCAACGTAAGAAAGCTTGAGGAATCACAGAAGTACCTGAGTTATTTTGCAAGAAGAAATGTGTGCAAGATGCACTACATTAACTACAAGGTGCTTCAAGAGGTATTGAAATTTGATCTGAGTCCCTACCTTGATTCCTATATGCCCTGGTTATCTATCAAGCTTCCATTTTGCACCAAGATAGTGAGACAATTTTATTGTAACCTTGAACCTATTAATGATCTCGTTAGGAAATCTATGGAAGAAAAAATGACTTCTGAGGTTAGAGGACAAAGAATTCTAATCTCACCTTCCAGAATCAATACCTAGTTAGGAATAGAAAATCCTCCTGATGATAATTACCCTAACCTTAATTCAAACCAGATATTTTCTATCCTTAGACTTGGTGAGATAGTGGGACCTCTCAACTTCAATCCAAGTGATATGAGTGATTTTCATAGAGTCCTATGGTATATCTACTCTAGAGCCATGGTGAACAAATCTAACAACTTCACTCATTTCATTGAGAGGGACTTCAAAAAATTCACCTCAATGATCCTCAAAGAACAAAAAGACTTGGGAGAGTATATCTTTAATGAGATCAAGAGGTATAGGTATGAAGGAAAACCAACTACTCCAATGCCTTATCCTCAACTTATTTCCTTATTTCTCAAGAAGAACAAGATTTGGTATTTGGAGAGTATGGAGCCAGTTGAGAGGTTAGCACCAGTGGGAAGGAATCAAATTGGAAAATTGAATATTGAGATTCCTCTAAAGACTCCTCTAGAAGCAAGTCCCAAGAAAAAGAAGAAGATTGACACAGCAACAAGCCGAATGGATAACACACAGTCTTCTGCTCTAGCCAACAAATCTTCTCTATCCTTCTTTGGTGCCGCAATGCAAACATTCATGGAGAACATCCTGAGGAGTTTCCATATTTATATTGTGAATACCAATACGGAATTGGTAACCCATATGAATAAGAAGATGGGACAACTTGTGATAAGATGGATAAGAGGCACAAAGAGTTACTAGTTGAACAACGTGCCCAGGGTGAGCTTCTGAGATCCATTATTGCCAGACTTGATCCTATGGCATCTAGATCCTCTACTCCTGGTCCTTCTAGTATTCTTAAGCCTATACCTATCCCTGAACCTGGACCCTCTATACCCACTGAGCATAGACCCTCTAAGAGTGGACCTAGCAATGTCTTATTCTCTATGCTAGACCCTGAAACATCTGAGCCAATCCACATCACCACTAATGATCCACCTCAGCCTATTCAGCCAGAGCCCATACCTACCCCCATTACATCACCTGCACGCACTGAGGAGGTACATGAGTCTTCATCAATTTCTACAGAGGAAGTAGAAATTACTTCTCTAGTTCCTTACCCTTCATTTCCGGTGAATCCTCCAGAGGATCTTCAGACAACGCCAGTGAACCTTCCTGAACCTGAATCATCATCTTCAAATCCTTTAAGTTCAGATGGTTCATATGAATTATTGGCATTTCTTGTCACTCCTATCTCAGTAGCCAAGCCACCTACTCCTCCTCATGATTGATTCCACCTTTGTGATAAAGACAAAAAAGGGGAGAAGAACTTGAGTGATTTAGTGATGAATGGCTGAGTTGATATTTTGGGATTTGGTTGTATGGTGTTTTAGGGTGCTTTTTGCTTTCTATCTTTGATTATGTATTGAATTCTTCATTATGCAATGTGTTCCTTTATGACATTTCATTGAAATTATATTGCATTTTGGGACTAATGTGTTTTTGATTGTGTATGCAAGGTAAACAAGTAAATTTAAGAACAAAAAAACTTTTGAAAAGATCTTTAATAAGTTATTTCAAAAGATTTTTGAAGTTTAAATTCAACAAATGATTTCATATGAAAAGAATTCAAGAAGCATATGTTTCAAAACTCAATTTCAAAAACTTTGTTCAAAATCACCAAGTTTTGTCATCATCAAAAAGAGGGAGAATGTTAGATCCCATATGTTTTGATGATAACAAAGATTAGATTAATGATATAAAAGAATTTGATAACAAACAAAAGAATTTGAACAAAGTAGAAAAGCATTACTTGGACTAAAGCACTGGAGTGATGAACCAATACTGTGAAGGCTTACTCGAGTAGCCACTCGAGTAAGGGATGTTATTACTCAAGTAGCCACTTGAGTAATCACAGAGAATTTCTTCCAGTGAAGCACTGCTAAAATTTGGACGAAGTTACTCGAGGGACCACTCGAGTAATCTACAAAGTTATGTACACTATTACTCATGTAGCCATTCGAGTATCATGATTTGCAAAGGCATTACTCAAGTAGCCACTAGAGTAAGCAGGTCCAAAAATCTTCCAGTAGCTCTCAGCCAATAAATGGAACATTTTACTCAAGTAGCCACTCGAGTAACCAAGTGAGAAAAAGGCCTTACTCAAGGGAGCACTCTAGTAATCTGCGGAATTATTTGATCTATCACTCGAGGGATCACTCGAGTAATAGGTAAGTAAACTCTCGACTAATATTTGAATGACATTACTCGAGGGAATAATCGAGTAATCTACAAAATTATTTGAACTCTACTCGAGGGAGCACTGGGGTAACATGTGAAGAAAAGCAAAGGCAACTCGAGTAACCAGATTACCAGGGTCAGCACCCGAGTAACGGGTGAAGGTAAAGACATGGCCACTCGAGTAGCCATTCGAGTAACCAGGTATTTCCAAGGTTTGTAATATATCTCACTCCATGTCTTACCCGAGTAATATCTTATGAAAAATGTTGAATTGGTCGCTGCCATATTTTTTATAAGATTACTCGAGGGACCACTCGAGTAACAAAACTTGATCACTCGAGTAGCCACTCGAGTAAGGCAATCCAGAAATTATGTTTTTGATCGAATGTTTATTAAATTGTTATCTATATTATTAACTCTTCATTGCATTAGTATCCTAAGTACATTTGCAGAGAAACAATGAAGAGATCATGCAAGAAGAGCAAAGTCAAATAAAGTGTCTAAACGTTCACCTAGCACTACCTACCGCAAACGGATAGTTTTCAAATTCAAAGAACAGGCACCAGTACTGTGCGACTCTAACAGACATGTTTGAATTACTTCAACGGACAATACAAATCATCTATATATATGAAGCATTCAAAGAGAAGAAAATAAGACACAAGAACTGAGAACACAAGAACATCAACACACTCTTAGTGCTTTGTTTTTCATATACTCATTCATTGTACTTCAGTGATTACATATTTGTTCTGTGAGAGAGTTTTTCATTACAAACTCAATATTTGTTATTGAGACAACTTAAGGTAGTGGAACCTTGAGTTTGGGATTTGATTACAACGTGTAAAAGGAAGCGAGTGTCTAGGTGAAAGAACTTGCTGTGTACTGAGGTGCCAAGAACCCACTGAATGTTGGAGAATATAGTGAAACTCTTAGAGACGCTCTGAGGACTGGACGTAGGTCAAAGTGGTTATGGCCGAACCAGTATAACTCTCGGTGTACACTTCAGTGATATTTCTCCTTGCTCTTAACTGCTTTAAATATTTTCTCAATTTTTTTATACGCAACGAATTATCTGGTATCACCCAATTCACCCCCCTCTTGGGTGAAATGCTTGCACTAACAACACCACCATGCCAATAATCCCTGTGTTGTTAACAACGGTTCGAGTAAAGACTATGTGTCTTCCCGGTGATAAAAGGGGATGAGGTTTGGTTGTGATTGTGAAGCTTGTGACAATCGTCACGCATCATTGTGTATATAGCCGGGAGCGCTGTCGTCTTGTGACTTGCGAGTCACGCATCATTATCAACCTGTCGTGGATATTGTTGTAACGCTGTGAAATTTGATACTACAATGTGATATTGTTATGGATACCCAGAAGTCTCGGTTACCACTAGCGAAGTCACTGGTGGGTGTACGGGTGAAGGTAATGCTGTGAAAGTGGACACAATAAAAGATGAAGTACTTGTGGGTACAGCAGAGGCTGTCATTATGTGTGATGAATTTGTGATGTGTTGAGTTATTTTCGGAAGGGGTAACAAGATTGAGTTAAGCAGAGTAGTGGCTTATGCCACCCAACTATTAAGATCTTGTGAAATGGCTCATGATTTAGAGCCTCCGACGATTATGTTTTTGCGATGACAAAGTTTTGTGGAAATCGTACGTGGTGGCAATTGCATTTGTTGATAAATGTATGTGAATGTGTTCGTGCAACAGTCGTGTAATGGGCCAATTGCGAGTTTATGACAATTGTGTTGTATTCGTGCTTATGCCAAAGATATGGCGCTATCACCTATATAGGTTGATAGCAGAATTATATGGTGATTATGAGAATCTCGAGTGTTGTGTGGTTGGAAAGAAACTGAGCATGACATATTAATTCGTATAAAATTTTGCGAGAATCAGATCTATGACGTACCATTGTGTGGGTCATCTAGAAGTGACTATCCTAATGTGAAATAATTTGTGAAACAGAAGCCGTCATGAATAGGCATCCAAGGTTATATGGTTTAAGAGGTATGACAAATTTCGACGATGAAATTTATTGAACGGAGGGAGAAAAGTAATACCCCGAATTTTGAGATTTGAGGCTAGAGAATAAGCCTAAAATAAGTGGACTGCTAAACCCCAGTTTAGGAAGAGCCCAAATTTATTCCCTAATGATTCTTATATCTTTGGGGTATTAAAGAAAGTAAAATGGTGAATTTTGGAGATAGTGATTATGTTTTTGGTGAAATCGCATATGAGGTAGTGAGCTTGTCATGTGATTTTGTATGACCAAATGATGAACAAAAATTATGAAATTTTACAGGATGAAAGTAGACATCCTAAGTTTTAATTAGATAGGCCATATGACTCAATTAAAGCTAATGCAAAACGTTATGAATTTTTTAAGTCAGCACAAAAAAACTGTGAAATTTCTAGAACAACATGTAAAGATTAAAAATCTGGCAATGATGTGCTTTCAAATAGTAAAAGGCTTTATTTTTCCTTGAAACTAGACTCAATAAGGGTTCTATAGCCTTTGGAATCACTCCAATTCAATTTTTCTAGAATTAGTTATGATTTTTCAAAATTTGAGCAGAAATCTACCAAAATTTTGTAAAAATCTGAAAATGGGAAATTAAAATTATGACATCATCATATTGTAAGGTGACATCAGCATGATATTAGAAACCACTTTCCCATTTCTTCTTCAGCCATTTCTGATGGTTTTACATAAAGAAGAGAGGGAGAGAGTGTTTTGAGATTCTAAAGAGAGAAGGAGCAAAAACTCATAGGTAAGCTTGATTTCTCCTATAACTTAGCTCATAACCTATGTAATCCTTTCTCTAAGCTTCTCTTCTACATGGATTAAGTTACTTGAAGCTTAATTTTTATGTTTAAAAGGGGCTAGGGTTCAACCTTTCAAGGGAGAGCCAAAGGGAGCTTAAGGTAACCTCTGAAACTTCGAATTTTGCTTGTTCTGGCTGCTGTGGACAATTTAATCGGTGAAGTACGCCTCTACTCCGATGCTCATTAGCTACTACTTCAAGTCTTCCACCTTGACCTCAAAGTCAGTTCCTTGCTCTTATATGAGCTCTGATCCTTTAAAATGCTCTCCACATGGGCCTCTATTTTTGATTGGGTAGACAGGAGATAGGTGACCTTTTGCTACAGTCCTCCCCTTCTCTAACAATTAGGATACAACTTGAAGATCTCACACTCTAAAAAAAGCATACCCTGGAGACCTTACATACCAATAGAGGGGATTAGAAACTAAAATGGACACGATGTAAGACAGTAAGGAATGAAATCTTACCTGAAGCGCATGGGAGAGATAGGAAGATGCTATAAATAACAGGCCTTGTGCCTTTAATTTGGCTTGATCATTCAGAAACATTAAGCGATGCACCACAGGAAGTGCCTAGGATGCGTCAAAAACCAAGGAGATTGCAAGCTCAAATCACCTGACGAGCTCTCTTCAGCAGTCTTACAGTTTTTACTAAGCTCAACCACACCCTTACCCTTCTACAAAACTTCAGAAACCACAAGGATAGATACAGCCTGCTTAATGGGAGATCTAATCTATAAGCTAGACTGAGAACATAGCCTTGACTTCAATTCACTTCCACTAGGTAGTTTGAACATCCTGACCTTCATGATGGTTTTTATTAGAAGGAAAGAAACAGACAATTAAGAGTCTAGATAAATCTAGTACACAAGGCTATGTAAGACATAATGCACAGGCAACTTTACCAAGGGGAGTATTTTCAAATCCAGTAAAACTAAAAGACTGCTTTTTGAAGCAAGGATGGCTAAGATGCAATCAATCTTCTCCTTATCACCGCCCTCTAGAGCCTTCCTATCCATGCTGACATCTATAAAAAACCAATAAGTTACTTAGAAGGGCAAGCACCAACCAAGAGATAGAATACAAAAAGAAAATCACCAGAGGGGTTCTATCTAGTATGAATGCCTAAGTCATCCTCGACTAAACGGGAGGAGTCCACAAACACATAATGCTCCTTCTACCTGTAATTATTGATATGGGTCTCTTTAATAAGGACAAAATGCTTGGTCCTACCAAATAGGGTATACATCCCTCTACCTTTCATCAGTAGATAGTAAGACTAAAGTAAATCCATTACTAAAAAATCGATATCATTTAGCCTACTCAGGGCCTCTAAGGATAGAACGGCTTGCCACACTTGAGGCATTAACTAAGAGGGAGCCAAGTCAAAGTGTTTACATAAACCTGTAATCAAGGGAGGAAGAGGAATGCAAGTTCCATACCTAAAAAAATTTACAAACATGGAAATCTAGCCTTCTGAATACAAATTGGCTCTCTCATTAGAAAGACGGACTCTCATATGTATGTCTTCAGGAATGCCATAGGTGGTACAAGTTGTCATAAGACCCTTACGATTTAAGGTAGTCACAACAAACTCCTCCAATACCCTGGTATCTATAAGCATTATAGACAAGTTCTGATCTTTCACACTACCCATACTAGACACAAGTTGATCTCATAGTTCCCCTCATTATGGTCAGAAACACTCCCCTCTAACATAGCAACCTATACGAAGCAAGGCAAGGATCTCAGGTAACCTTCCAAAGTCAAAACCACCCAAAACGTCAAAGGAAGCTACTCCAAAAAGTAGAAATATAAAAAGTAGAATAGAGAAAATCGAAAGAAAACCTATGGTAGGGCCAAACCCTAACCTTTTCATTCTTAGGAAACAAAACCCAAACACACCCGACAAGTGTTTCTAGTAATCAACACAAAAGCAAAGCAAAGCAAAGCAAAAGAAGATAAAAAAGTTACCTTTGCTGATTTTCAAAAAAGGAAGACCTAAAGCTCTCAATTTTGCCTTAAAGCGTCAGAAAATGCGCTGAAGAAGAAAATTGGAGAAATGAAAGAAAATGTGAAAGATAGGAGTTAAAGTAGAAAACGTGCATAGTAACAAACTAATGGAGGTTAAGTAACTGACCAGAAGTTGGAAGGGCGCCTCAAGAAGGAACACTTAGAGTAGGGAAAGGTTCAAACCTAACCGTCAGATCAAAAAAAGTATCCAATAGAAGAGATTGAGGTTTACTCTTAAAATCAATACTCAATTGAGCTTAGAGAGTGGGGGCTTAGTGTATGCCCCAAAAACAGCTGTTTGGACTTACACACCAAGTAAACCCTTTTAGGGCAATTTAGGCTGGAAGCATGAAAGGAATTCGTAGCTAAGACTTGACTCCTGGAAGCCCAGTAAGAGCGACTATGAAAGGTCCATGAACTCAAGCTACAATCACAACACCCATGATGACTGGTCAAGCCAACCAGCCGAATAAAGCTCCAAGATTCGAGAAAGTTAGAATGTCTATACCTATCATGATCCTGTAATATAGTAGCTAACAGGAAAAAAAAGGGGATATATAGCAAATCATTGACACTAAAAGGGATGAGATAAAAGAGAATCCGAATCTTTTACATTTGAAGCTACTTCAAACCATTCGTTGTACTTAGGTCTCTCGAGCTTAACATACATTCCCTTATAATCAAAAGCAATGGATGATCAATAATATGAACTATTTATTCATTTCTCTTAATCTTATGAATTTCATGTGTTGTTGGTATCCCCTATTAATTAGATCCATTCCTAACCAAAATTTGGTCAAATAGTCTGCATATGCAAGTTTTTGGCTTGGTACTAACCATCTAACTGCTTGTAGACTAGTTGTGAGTCACTTTTGACTTTGAGTTTTCTGATTCCCAATTCTTTGGCTAGCTGCAAACCTGTAATTAAAGGTTCATAATCTGCTTCATTATTAGTAGCTTTAAGCCCGCAACATACGGATTGTATTATGGTATCACCATAGGAGGATCTTAATACTATGCCTAGTCCCATTCCATTAATATTGGACGAACCATCCATAAATAGTGTTCAATTAAGGTTCTGGATTTAAGAACTTATCCACAAAAGTTCTTTATCAACATCTGGTTGCATATCAGGACTAAAATCAATTACAAAATATGCTAGGACATGTGATTTTATGGCAACCCGTGGTATGTAGGTTAAGTCAAAGTTGCTTAGCTCTATGGCCCATTTAACTAAACTACCAAATAGGTTTTGGTTTATGCTGCACTTTTTTTAAGGGATATGTATTAACGACCTTGATTGGGTGACATTGGAAATATGGACACAATTTTTTGGAAGCAGATACAAGTGATAAAGCTAACTTTTCAAGTGGAGAATACCTGGTTTCAGTTTCTAAGAGTTCCTTGCTGGCATAGTAAACAAGGCGTTGATTACCTCCTTCTCTGGCCAAAACAGCACTAACTGCCCTTTTTGAGACTGCTAGGTACACATAGAGTGCCTCTCCTTCTTCTGGCTTGGACAGCAATGGTGCGTTAGTTTGGTACTATTTCAATTGTTGTAGTGTGGTTTCACAGTCGTCGCTCCACTCAAATCTCTTATTCCTTCTCAATGCATCAAAGAATAATTGGCACGTTTCAAATGACCTAGAAATGAACTTATTTAGAGCCGCTACACGACCTGTCAGCTTGGTGGCGAGTATGACTGGGTGTCTAGAAGGAGTTGTTGGAGCTTTGACACTGGACCTTAGCTTGGTGGCCATGCCTTGTTGGGCCTTCCATTCACAAATCAACGCTATAGGCCTAAAGTGGGATTTTTAACTCCACGCACAATATTAATAGATTAATAATAAAACAAACAAACAACAAATTGTTTGGACGAAATCTTTGTTTAGATTGTATGAAATATTCAATGATAATATTAAAAATTTATAAAATAAATCAATGGTATACATACGTTATTGAAAAATTTTGAGTTGATTACTATGTATACTTTTTAATTCAATTGATTGATTGGTGTACATACACTTTTTTTTTTTTAAAAAAAAAAGGGTTACTTTTGCAGTTTGTTAGTTTGAATGAGTTAGTAAGTAATTTACTCTTGGCTTTAATTATTATATTATAAATATATAAGTTACACTAATTTATAGAGATTATAAAAATTACTTGAATTAATTATTCTTAAGAAATCAAGGTGATTTCTTTAAAATGTTCATTTAATCATTTATATTCGACCATTTAATAATTAAGTCTCTTCGTTATAACCTCATAATAATTTTTTCTTAAAAATTAAATAAAGGCATTATTGTCATAGTAAATATCAAGAATTTTCTCCTCTATTCTTTTCTTTCCTCTATCCAAACATAATAAGAAATAATATTTTACCCCTCTATTTTTTGCTCTCCATATTATTTCCCCATCCAAACATAGTGTGAAGATATATAAGGTACTGTTTTCAAAAAACCAACCAACTGTTATTGATATGGAAAGCGGCTTCACCCTCATTAGGAAAATAAGACAACTTTGAGTTCTAAAAAACACGTACTTATCAAAAGTGGAAAAAACTATTTGCACTCTAATATTTAAAAGAAAAACTCTATTAAATAAAAAAACAATATTCTCAAAGAAAGGTTATGAAAATATCATATAAATTGTGGGCGTATTGTGTCCGTTCATGGTGCATTTGAGTATGATACTTCCTTTTTTTTTTTTTTTCGTTTTTTGCATCCATATGAAAATGATATTATATGTCAAAACGAAATCACTAGGAAATACAATTTCCCATCAATAATGCTAATTCCCATCTACCAGAAAGAATCCAAATCCCGACCTTTAAACAAATGTTTTAAATTGTTTATATATTAACAACTTGTAGGGTTGTCTTTTTCTATATATATTTTTTGTATGACTATGCCTATTAATTGTCACCGCCGGCTGGAATTAGACTTAAGCATATCTTAAAGCAACAATTACATTTCTGCCACTTTAAGGCTACCTAAAGATAATGTAAAATTTTTTCATACAGTCCACTGTTCTTTTCTATTTTGTATTTATTAAATAGCACCGATTATGTTCTTTATAATTTATAAATATGAACAATCAATCAACGATAAAATTAAACTGTGAATATTTCATTCTTTCTTTCTTTTTTTTTTTTTTACTAGGATAAAATGTGAAATTAAAATTACTAGCCCATCCTTAATATAAAATTCAATTGACTAATTTGGGCCATGGGGAGATTGAGGAACCTAAATAAATTACTTAGTTACAATATATGTTACATGATCTCTTTGAATACTTATTGCATTATTAAATTATATATCAATTTATAAATTAGATAAATTAGTTTGGAGAAAAATGAAAGGTATAAATACTTTAAAATAATTTAATTAACTTATATATAATAAGGATCTAGGTAGTTATTTTTAATGTCTATTTTCAATCTATAAATTTTCTTTTCTAAAAACAAAATTTAAATCAAGACCATATATATATATATATTATATCTGAATGGTTCATATTTGATCTTATCATAAGGAATTAGTTAGGTTATACTCGTTTGGTGTCAAGTCCTACTCTATCACGCCCTCATTTTATTTTCACCTATTTTAGAGTATTTGCGGAAAACGATATGCAATTTAGTGGGCAACACAGGAATAGCATAGATATATTGATATTATGAGCACGATTACATAAATTCCTTATAGGGGTTTGTACTTGATAATTACAATTAACGCAGCCTCCTAGCGCTACGTGGGTGTCTAAGTCTATCCCTGTAAAATGAAGACATCTTCTCGTCTTCGTTCTACCACTGCAATCCCCTTGTACGGTTCTCTTCTTTGTTCTTAGTAGACGTTTTGTCTTCTCCTGTCTAAATTGTTGGTTGGGGAAGGTGAGATTCTGGGGAATCTCAGTAGGAAGCAATACCAATATGCATGCAAGATAAGTGCTTAATGCATGACATGCTTGCATTACATAACTTATGCTCACACAATGACCTATCTGCTTGCTCAATGTTTCAAACAACATACGTATGGCCATAGCATAAATAGAAACAGAGCTTCAATTATTCATATATGTTTCGCAAAGCCAAGCAAAGCAATAACATGCATCAATACACCAACACAAATATCAAATACATGTATGAGAGGTAAATTCCCTATCTCAAAGCCTTATAATCCCTTTTTCCGGTGTGTCTCGTAATGCGTGTCGTTCCGGCTTTCGAATAGGTCCTAAAATATTAAATGTACCAGAAATAGGTCATAACCTATTCAAGTATCATTTTAGACTCTTCCATAATGTTTCTTGTGGTTATATTAGTCTATAGTGAAAATTTACCAAAATGCCCTCGGGACCCCAGTCTGGTCTTGCCGTAACTGGCCCGATGACATGTTTTCCCAAAAATTTGACTAGGGCTATCCTGACTTATTTTCACCCAAGGAATCCATTTCCTGGCAGGAAATTACCAAATTCACTGTCAAATTATGAAAATACCCTTGACAGCCCCTATTTAGGGATGTCAGTGGTGTTTTCATAATTATGCTTTTTCAACCTCTACCGAAAAAATGCCCAACTATAACCCCACCTATTTTTTCCCACTGAGTTCAATGGAATCATTTATTTCATGAAAATCCAACTCCAAATATCAGTTCTGATTCTAGCCGAAAATATGAAGAAAAATGGAAAAAATATAGTTTTGTGTTTTAGCTTCCAAAACTTGTACTTTTCCACTCCAAATCCTTGGTTAACTCACTTAAACACTTCTTAATCATGATTTAAAGGATTTTAGGCAGCATAACCCCATACGGTTATGACTTTTCCAATTTTACAACTCAACCAAGAAACTTGAAAAAATAAAGAAACAACAACAACAACAACAACAACAACAATAACACCACAAGAACGTAAATTTAAGAAGTTACGCTCTTTTGCTTCATGGTTTCCTCTTACTCTAGGCTCTTCCTCCCTCTCTTCTCATGTATTGCTTTGCCGATGACCAAGCTCACAAGAAAGGATAAGCTATTTGTGTGGGATGACAAATGTGAAAACTGCTTTGTGGAGTTGAAGGAGAGGTTGACTACAGCACCTGTGTTGATTATACCTGATCCCAGCTTGACTTATGTTATGTATAGTGATGCGAATAAGCAGGGATTAAGGTGTGTCCTGATGCAGTAGGGACATGTGGTGGCCTACGCCTCTTGACAGCTCAAACCTGATGAAATGAATTATCCTACACATGATCTAGAGCTTGCGGCTATTGTGTTTGCCTTGAAAATTTAGAGGCATTATTTGTATAGTGTGATGGTAGAACTGTACTACGACCACAAGAGTCTCAAGTATCTGTATTATCAGAAAGAATTGAATATGAGACAGCGCCACTAGATGGAATTGCTTAAGGACTACAACCTAGAAATTAAATATCATCCGGGTAAAGCAAATGTAGTTGCGGATGCTCTTAGTTGAAAGACTGTGCTTGTGACAGCTATGATGGTACAAGAGGGGAAATTGATTGAAGATTTTCATGATTTGAATTTGATAAGCCAGATCATCTGTGCCAATTATACTATTTCTCAAGAGGAAAGTGATTTGAGAGTCGAGATTAAAGAAGCTTAGAAGCAAGATGGCTGGATATAGCGCAACCTAGCTCGGATTGAACGGGGAGAAATGTTGGGCTATGACCTATCGCCTAGTGGATTGGTTCGCTATCAGAAGAGAGTCTTTGTTCCACTTAAGGTGGAGTTGAGTCAGAAGATTCTGGATGAGGCTCATAAGAGCCGGTACACTCTTCATCCTGGTATGACCAAAATGTACCATAATCTGAAGTCTATGTATTGGTGGCCGGGTTTGAAGAGTGATGTGACCAAATATGTAGCAAGGTGCCTCACTTGCCAGAGGTAAAGATCGAGCACCAGAGACCGCTTGGTTTACTTCAGAGTTCTGAGATTCTGGAATGGAAATGGGAAAGTGTGACCATGGACCTTGTGGTAGGATTGCCCAGGATCAGGAATTATGACGTGATCTGGGTTATTGTGGATCGGCTAATTAAGTCAGCACACTTCATACCGATCAATGCTGGTTACTCTCCAGACAACCTAGAAGAGATTTACATTTGTGGGATTGTGAAGCTTCATGGCATACTGAAGAATATCATTTCTGACTGAGATCCTCGATTCACTTCGAGATTCTGGAGGGCGTTGCATGAGGCACTAGGTACTCAATTAAGGTTCAGCACGGCTTATCATCCCCAGACGGATGGACAGCCAAAGAGAACTATTCAAACATTGGAAGATATGTTGTGAGCATGTGTTCTTGACTTTAAAGGGAGTTGGGATCGCTTTCTTCCACTTGCTGAGTTTGCCTACAACAATAGCTATCATGCGAGCATCCAGATGGCTCCGTATGAAGCGTTGTACGGAAGAAGGTGTCAATCATCTTTATGCTGGAATGAGTTATCAGAAAGGAAATTGTATGGACTGGATCTTGTTGATCAAACCTCGGCACAAATTTGGATTATTCGAAAGAGGTTGCTTGCAGCACAGAGTCAACAGAAAAGCTACACTGACAAGAGAAGACGATCTCTAGAGTTCGAAGTTGGTGACCATGTGTTTCTGAGGGTATCTCTTATCACCGGTGGTGGGCGAGCAATTAAGCGAAAGAAGTTGAGCCCGAGATATATAGGTCCTTTTGAGATTCTTACGAGAATTGGACATGTTGCCTATCGAGTAGCCCTGCCCCCGAACTTAAGCAGGCTCCATAACGTGTTTCACATTTCCCAATTGAAAAAGTACCAACCGGATCCCATTCACATCATTGAGTATGAGGATATCGAGATATAAGATAACTTCACGTATCTGGTGGAGCTAGAGCAGATCATTGACTGAGAGGAGCAACAGCTCAAACACTGAAGCATTCCATATATAAAGGTGACCTGGAAGGGAATGACTTAGAGGGAAGCAACTTGGGAAGCAGAAGACTGTATTCGGAGTTTATGGCTCAAGTGGTGTAACAATTTCGAGGATGAAATTTAATTTTCAGGGGGAGAATTATAATATCCTGAATTGTGATTAAGGGCTAATAACTTCAAAGTGATGTAACTAATGTTTATTAAACACTTTTGAAGTAAATAATGTGAATTATGATGCAAATGTGTTTGATGATGGTTTAGTATATGTTATGATAAGCAGGGGTAAAATAGTAATTCTACCGACCGACTGGCCAGTTACCAAAGAGGGAACTCATGGGTAACTTGAGATCAATGGTTAGGATGTGTTGAGCAAGAGGTAGAATCTTGTGTGGATGAGTTCATATGAACTCATGGTAGGAAGAGTAAGATTTTGCCAAGTGTCACCATAAGGACCCTTGGATCAAAGTCAAAATTTCAAACTCATCTTCTCTTCCCTCTCTCCTCCAAGTCGGTTATGAGTATATGAGTGGGGAAAATTTTGATCCTCATGCATTCACTATCATCTCTCACCTTCTCTCTCATCACTCTCCATTTTCGCTGAAGTTAAGTGAGAAAGAGGAAGAAAAAAGCTTGATTTTGGGTAGGTAATTGTCTTCTTATGCTTAAAGCCTCTTCATTAAGCTTGTTCAAGAGGTTGAGAGCTTCTTTTCTATGTTTTCAGAATTTAGAAAAGTGGTGATTTGGTGTTTGCACAAATTTAAAAGTTGGGAAAACAAAGATTTGATCTTACCAAGTTGAAGAGGTAAGAATTTGATGCATTTTGGTATATTTATGGTGATTATTTTGGTTAAGCTATGTAGGTTTTGAAATTTACCCTAAATATGATGTTAAGTGAAATATAGGAATTGGATAGAGTGTTATTGTTGTACTAGTAGTTCATTGTGTCCTTGAGTCATTGTGGTTGATTTGGGGGAATTGGAAATGAAAATGTTGGTAATTGAGTATTTGGAAGCAAAGTGGAGATCTAAGAGCGAAATTGTTGTTGGGATGTGATTTTGGGTATTTTGTAGATACCAAGTGGTTCCTTGTGTCAAAATGAGGGAGAATGAGCTTTGGCACAAGTTTTAGGACCATTAGTAGTGGAATGGGTAAATATGGGAACATATACCAGTTGCTGCGATTTTTGGCTTCTGATGAATAACACTGGAGTGAGGGAAGGGTTCACTCGAGTGCTACGAGGCATTTTTCCTGTTTCCCTTCAGTTTCGCTTGGATTCTCAGGCAAAGCTCAAGAGTGTACTTTCATTCCCGCTAGTGATATAGATCATCACTCGAGTGCAGCTCCCTATGCTCGAGTAAGGGAGTAAGTTTAAGACTTTGAAATTTATGATTGCTCTCGGGTAGTCACTCGTGGTCCTTACTTCTTGGTGCTCGAGTGCATTTAAGGTTATCACTCTAGTGCAGTTTTCTGTGCTCGAGTGAGGGTGTAATATATATCAAGGTTTGCTCTCAGGTAAACACTTTCGGCGGACACTTTTAGGTGCTCGAGTGAATTTAGGGGTCATCACTCAAGTGTGGTCTTCTCCAGTCAAGTGAGTTGACCAAAAATCAATGCTTTTGCTTCTAAAAAGGCATCTTCGGGGTAGTTTCTCCCAACCCTTTTGGCATATGTTTAGGCATTTAATAGCCACCTAAAGAGTTCATATAACTACCAACTTAAAGTATTATGGAATTAAGAACTTGGAAAAGAGATTGATCTATTGTCCCTATTTTGGTTTATAGGATTTGACATCTGCCGTCCTCGTGAGCCCACTGTGCCAAAGAGCGTCAGAAAGGAACAAGGTAGTGACTTTTCTTTTATACCATATATGAAGCATTGTATGTGTGTTATATCATTGATTTGTGATAAATTCGTATGCTTCGATATTTGTGGATATGTGTAAGCACCGCCATGCCAATAGTCCCTGAGTCACTAATAACGGTTCGAGTTAGGACAATGTGTCTTCCCGGTGGTAAAAGGGGATGAGGATGGGGTGTGATATGTGTGATTATGTGAAAAGCCGAAAGGCTATTTGTGAAGGCCGATGGGCCAATTGTGGAAGCCGGATGGTTATATGAGCTATAAGGCTATGTGTATGCACTGCCACACCAACAGTCCCTGAGTTGCTAACAACGGTTCAGATTAGGATGGTGTGCCTTCCCGGTGATAAAAGGGGATGAGGGTGGAATGTGATTTGTGCTGCTGTTCTTTGATGATTTGCTTACATACTGTATGCTTATGTGTGGTATAAATGTTTTGTTACTACTAGGATTCTCTTGAATCTCATTCTTTCCTTTGACTAACCTTTCAGACAGGGCGAGTGGCTCTAAGGAGAAGCGAACAACCCGAAGCGGTTAGAACCTTGTAGGGACATTTGTTTCGATCCATGTTGGTTATTCATTTTGGATAGGGATTACTGTACAACATTTTGAGTTGTAAATAGTTTTGAACATATGGAGGTGGAATCCCTAATTAGGAACTAGAACCCTATAGATATATATATAGATGAAACCCAGGGGTTGCTGGGGATTAAGTTATAAACTCTTATATGTTTAAATGTGATATAACTGCACAGGTAATTATATTCAAATTTGAACATTGAGACCAAGATAGAGAAGTTTTGAAAATTTTGTGAAGTTCCTACTATGAAAAGGGAGTTTTAAATGAATTTTGAATTATCCAATAGTCTCTAATCCATGGTTTTGCAAAAAAAAATCATCCAAACACCCCAAGTTTTGTCAAACTAAGATTTTGATCTCAAACCATGGTTTTGGGAAAATCCAATTTTTTTTACTTGTTTCCCTATATAGGCCCCACCATCACTCCCTAATTTGTCCTTTTCCATTAATGTGGGCCACACGCCATACTCTCTCTCTCTTCATTTTTTTTTTCAAATTTTACCGTTTGTTCATCAATCCCTTTTTTTTTAAGAATTTTTAAATTTTAATACTCCATTTTATCTTTAATATAAGACCTATTTATCTGATTTGCTTATATTAGAAAAATTAGTTAAGTTAATTAACATGACATATTGACAAATTTATTTCATTTTTTGTATTAATTATTCAATTTAATGTTAAATAATTAGTTAAAATGCATCCTTTTTAATACCATTAGGGGTTTTCTTCTCTTATAATTTAATGCCATAAGGTCAAATTTAATGGTTTTGTTAAATTTACATCATTTTTAATTGTTCATTGTTATTTTTGTATCTTCCAAAACTTATTTGTACCAGACGCCCCTCAGAAAAAAATTTTGATGTTAAATTTGGACCTTAATACTAAAATAATATATAAAATATAATCTTATTCATTATATATAATTATCACAAAAGTTAATGTCCCTTTTAGTAATTTGATCGTGAAAAAGGCTATTCTGACCACAATATCCAAGCACTCTCATTTTATCAAAATCATTTTTTTCTCATATTCTACTCTACTCAAAATCTATTCTCCAGAGGTCACTCTCCACTTTTTCTTCAGAAATTATTCTCTAAAAGCTAATCCAAACGCACTCTAATTTTATGTGGATAAACTCAAGTACTAAAGTTGTCATGAAAGTCAAATTTTGGAATAATAATAAATAAGGGAAAATATGAGATATTTATTAAGCATTGATTCATATTTTCCCATTTCATTTTAGACGACAAGCATACACAAAGAAGAGAGAGAGAGAGAGAGCTCAAGAACTCTAGAGAGAAGGAGGATGAAAATCTTAAAGTAAGTCTAATTTTTCTTGGTGATTTAGCTTTTAACTTGTGTAGTTTCTTCTTTAAGCTTCTCTTCTCCATGGATTGAAATCTTTAGCAAGAAAAATACCAAGGAAAAGAGAGGTGAGTTTCAGCCAAGGGAAAAGGAACCAAGAAATCAAGAGGTAATGTTATGAGTGTAGATGATCAATTAAATAGTACAAGTGTACACTGTCGTAATCAAGTAATATAGAAGTAAGTAGAGTATCGTTTCCACGAGGATTGATCACTAAGTACCAAAATGAGTAATTTTAATTCTATTTAGTCAATCAATTAGTTGGTGACTGAGGAAAAAAAATAAAAACAATTAAATATGAGTGCAGATGATATGAACGCAAATATGAGAAAACACCCTAGGGATTAGATTTCACTTAACAAATTCTGGATTGAATCACTTATCTATTCTAACCCAATTTATTCCACATGATTGATAGTTGAGTTTTCCTAATTTAATTACTAGCCTCTTCCAAGGTCAAGCAATTCTATAATTAATTGCTAATCCAATATATTCCTATATGAATTTAAGCAATTAATTATGTATTAAGATTTATGGAACTCAATAAGACTATACAACTCATATGAATATATTCCTATTTCATATTCAAGTCATGGTTTTAATTATAGGATCTACACACATGCATCTCCTTCTGGTCTCAACATGTATATTGAAATCATTTAAAAGATGGCCAGTCAATCAAAAGCATTAAGAATAATAATTAAAACTCAATCATGAAGGAGAAATTAAAACTAGATTTAATAAGTAAAGATTCAATCCGCCATTAGTAAGCTACATCATCAACCTAAGAAAATAGAAATTTGGCTCATGCTAACATTTAAAACAAAATAAAAATAAATTAACATTGCATAAAACTTGAATGAAAACCTAAAAAATACTGCATAAACTTGAAAATTAAATTCTCAAACATAAATATACAACAAAAACATGCATGAAAAATGGACAAATCTAGTCGTCCCTTTAGGAGGTAAAACTTTCCATGTAGCTGGCATGCAAAAAATAATACAATCATAAACCTTCCATGTTAGAGGCATGCAAAAAGTAATACAATGCATAAAATTAAATCTAGAAAATAACACAATTTATTTAGAACTGTCAGAGAAAATATCTCTCCCTATCAGAGAAGTATCTCCTTGTTAGAAAAATATCTCCACGCCTTCTGACTCTGCACCTGATGCTTTGTATTTATAGGCAGTGTCGTGTCATTTTTTTCCTTGATGCTAGAGTAGTTTGTCAATTTTTTTCATATTTTTATTTATTTTTTTAAATACTATTTATTTTACACCTAGATATATTATATTAAGCTTAAATATCATATCATCCATAAAATCATTTATAAGGGAAAATAAATATGCAAGTATTTTACTTATCAAATTCCCCCACACTTAGCTCTTGGACGTCCTTAGACAAGAAGTAGCTAATAAATGCTTACAACAAAATCAGAAGTGTCAAGTCATAAGTAAGAACACATTTGAAAAATAAAGAAATCATAGTATTCATAAATCAACGAAAGTATAAATTGGTAACTTTGTTTGAAAATGAATAAACCGAGTTCGTAATTGTCACTCATTCTCCCAATCTCTCAAGTGTTTAAGGATAAGTGTTTCGCTCAAATTTAACCGAAAAAATTGCACTACCATAGGCTTGCTAAAAATCTCAATCTCCACTGCTTAATTCACATGCATAATTCAAATCAAAAGGACTTATTAAGGGTTGTAATGAGGTTAAGGTAAAAGGAATGTAAAACATGGTATGAAAGGCTAAAGAAATAAAGCAACTGAAAAATGGGCTATTTATAAATAAATTTATCTCATCACAACCACCCACAATTCAAATACTTAATATCTCTTTTTTTTTCTTTTCTCTCTTTTTTTTTTTTTTTTGAATTGCAACTGCAAAGTTAATGATATATACACCCCCACACTTTGTCAAAAGCCCATTTTACAAGAATTTCAAATGCTCCATTAATCTTCCGAATAAGGTAAAAGCACTTGATATATCATTAAAACACATGTTAATAGGTTGAGAACAAAGAAATAGTCAATTAGGCTCAAAGGGGCTTATCAACGATATAATTGTAAGGTTGGCTATTTGGCTCTGGCTAAAGAAAATGAATGTCTTTATCATTTTTGAAGGTGCATGTGAGATGTAATTTCAACCAAATTTAAAGCAAGTTCTAGAGTGACAACTTAATAGGTGAATATCACACACAAGAGAAATAATCATTATAGGCTCTAAAGCTCACAGTTAGGGGTTTTTAAACCCAGTTCATTCAATCTTAAAATCCATCACCAATTGTAACAATCAGTTGTTCATTCATATTATAAAATCTATAAATTCAGTTGATTCATACTTAAAACTTATATACTTCTTATGATCATTACAAAGCACTTAAACAGGATTTTTTTAAAATTTTACTCTTTTTTTTAAAGAAGGAAATAAAAACATACAACTAATAAAATTTGTCTCAGGAGTTAAGAATAACTCCTTACTCTGCCATTTTTTTCCACTCCCCATGCATCAATGGTTTTACTAACTAACAAAAAAATATTTTTTCTCCTACCCCAATCTGAATCAGACATTGTCCCCAATGTCTTCTAGAGCTTAGAGGAAGTGTTTTTTTAAACATAAACACACAATAAAGTAAAACCAAGAAATTAAGGAAATTTACAACCAAAGAGTGATGTCTGGATCCTACTTCTAACTACTATCTAAAGATTGCCTACCTACTTACTTGACTAGTATATCTGGTTTTAGTTCATAGGTTTGCAATTAATCGAGCAGCTGATCAGCAATTGGGGCATAAATTATGGAATGGCGAGTCAATTGGGGTATGAATCCTTATTCCGCAGCATGATCAAAAAAAAAAGACAACATATCATCATAAAAACCATTAACATTTAACAATCCTAATGGCTTTTTGTGAAAGTTTAACTTAGCCCAATATGTAACACTAATTGACATCCAACGTCTCCAAACCACCAGGTAGAGCGATGAAAGCTTGAGCATGGTAGACTATTCATCCCATTCGTTTAGGTAAGCTCGAAACCTGTAACTCTTGTCCTAAGGAAAAGGTGTGATTTTCCAACTCCTTCACCCTTACACTTAAACCCTTGCTTCGATTCATGGATGCAGAAATTGCCACACTTCCCCTTAGGCCCTAAATGCCTCACCCGCATACAAAGTTAATTTTTCTGGCAGCTAATGCAGTTCCAAGTTCATTTGCTGTTATGACAAACTCTCCATTCTGGCCTGAATAAGTTTCACCAAAAATGCAAATAGATGTGAATCTGCATTTTTTTGTAATACCCTTTTTCTCTTTCTTTCTCCCGGACCATTTGTGTTTACAGGTAGAAGAATACATAATTTCAAGTGAAGAGTGCATATTTACAAGTGAAAAAGTACATATATATAACACTAAAACAGTGACAACAAAATCACACAAATCACATATTTTTCAAAGAAGTTTGAAAAAATTTCCGACACAGATGATCGGTAGGCCATTCCGTGAAGAATTTAAACAAAAAAAAGGAAAGAAAGTCAAAAGTTACTGAAAAGAAAAGACAAAAGCTGCTGAAAAGATAAGACAGATTAGACAAAAGTTAGAGAAAAGATAAGAAAGATTAAACAAAAGCATGATTATATACAGTATTTGTGATTTTGGCTCACATCTTCTTCTAGTTTTACGTCCAGTAACGGCTTAAACACTTTCTATGAATCGAGGATTTGCTTCCCAACCAATTTTCTTATAAACTGGCAAACAGGGTCTTTTTACGTCAGATTCCCAAGACAATAGCGCTCTTTTTATCTATTGAATATGTCTGCTAAATCAAGAAGAATACGATGAACATCACCACTCAGATGTGTCTCAAGAGTTTGAATGATATCATCCAGTGACTCCTTACTCATTCCATCCTTTATAAATTTGATTTTATTTTCTCGATTTATTGAAACCATACCTTTACTCCTAAATCGTTGATAACAATTCCACCTTGCACATTTGTGGCAAACGTTCATCCTTTTAGCTCTTCTCTTTTTAGAGTAAGAACTTCTTCACATTCCTGGTAAAGGTTTAACAAATGATTTATGAATATCACCTGATAAACGTACCTTAGCTTCGATGATCCAGCGTATGTCCACAGGAAGACCTAAACGCTTAAATATCTTCATCCTTTCAAGTCGACTGATATAGATCTTCCTGAGCATATCTTTGGGAAGAGTAGGGAACATGTTCTTAAG
The DNA here is from genome assembly GCA_963855925.1 of Inga laurina. Lineage (NCBI taxonomy): Eukaryota > Viridiplantae > Streptophyta > Magnoliopsida > Fabales > Fabaceae > Inga > Inga laurina. Next base: position 27,522,703 of record OY979702.1, on the reverse strand, counting down.
CTTTGCAAGGGATTCCTCCATGGTAACTTAAAATAAAACTAATAAAAAACTAAAATATGCAAAGCAATGTAGTGTGTTTTGGTGGATTAAGAAAGTAAAATGAGAGAGTAGGAAAGAAGTTTTGAGTTGCCTCCCAAATAGCCGCCCTTCTTTAACGTCTTTAGCTAGACAAAGATTAAACCAAAAAAAATTTCTTCTTTTTTTTAAAATTTTTTTTAAAAAATAACTAGATTGAGGACTTACCTATTGGTTCTTTAAACGTGATGAAAGATTTCAAAGTGTTTAGTGCACCTTCATTGTATTCTTTGAGCCTTTGCCCATTCACTTTGAATTTTCGATCACCATCTTGAATCTCCACTGTTCTATATGGCCATACTTGAATCACAGTAAAAGGACCTGACCACCATGATCTCAGCTTTCCTAAAAAGAGCTTTAACCTTGAGTTGTATAAAAGCACTTTTTGTCCCGGTGTGAACTCTCTCCTCAGAATTCTTCTATCATGCCAAATTTTTGTCTTCTCCTTGTATAACTTGGCATTTTCATAAGCTTGTTGTCTAAATTCTTCAAGCTCATTGAGTTGGAGAAGCCTTTTCTCACCAGCTGCCTTTAAGTCAAAATTTAATGCTTTTACTACCTTATATGCGTTATGCTCCATTTCTACTGGAAGATGGCATGCTTTTCCATGAACCAATTGATATGGGGATGTACCAATTGGTGTCTTGAAGGAAATTCTATAATCCCATAGTGCATCATCTAACTTTTGAGCCCAGTCCTTCCAGTTGGAATTTATTGTCTTCTCTAAGATCCACTTTAGTTCTCTATTTGAGATTTCCACCTGCCCGCTAGTTTGTGGATGATATAGAGTTGCAACCTTATGAGTTACTCCATATTTAGCTAACACAAACTAAAGCTACTGATTACAAAAGTGCCTTACTCTATCGCTGATAATAGCTCTAGGCACTCCAAATCTTGTAAAAATATTTTTCCTCAGAAACTTCACAACCACCCGAGAATCATTTGTAGGAAAAGCAGCTGCTTCAACCCACTTGGAGATGAAATCAACAGCTACCAAAATGAACTGATTGCTAAATGAAGAAGGAAAAGGCCCCATAAATTCGATCCCCCATACGTCAAAAAGTTCAACTTCTAGATGTTGGTTAAAGAGGCTTCATGTCTCCTTGAGATATTTCCTATTCTTTGACATCTGTTACAGGTTGCCATAAGTCTGTGAGCGTCCTTGAAGAGTGTAGGCCAGTAAAATCCTGATTGAAAGACTTTAGTAGCTATTCTATTTGCTCCAAAATGACCACCAAATGGGGATGAATGGCAGTGATTTAAGATGTTGTCCATTTCTTCTTCAGGAACAAATCACATGATAATTTGATTTGGGCTTTGTTTGTATAAAAAGAATCCTCCCAGAAGTAATGCCTTACATCAGCTAGAAACTTCTTCTTTTGTACTGTAGAAAGTTCATAAGGCATTACTCCGCTTGCCAAATAATTCACAAAATAAGCATACCAAGGAGTAGGTTATGAATGCATGATAAAAAGTTGCTCATCTGGGAAATTCTCCTGGATTGGTGATTCTCTCTTTTAATCAGGTGGTTTTGACTGAGAAAGATGATATGTAATGAGATTCTCAGTCCCTTTTTTGTCTTTGATCTCCAAGTCAAATTCTTGTAGCAGAAGCACTCATTTGATTAGTTTGGGTTTAGCATCTTTCTTCTCAATCAAGTATTTAATTGCTGAGTGATCCATCCAGACAATTACCTTTGACCCGGTCAAGTATGCTCTAAATTTGTCGAATGCAAACACTACTGCTAGGAGCTCTTTTTCTATTGTTGCATAATTTAGTTGTGCTTCTGAGAGTGTTCTGCTAGCATAATAGATAGCATGAAAGATCTTGTCTCTTCTTTGACCTAAAACAGCTCCAACTGCATAATCACTTGCACGCACATCATCTCGAATGGAAGATTCCAATCTAGAGCTATAATAATTGGTGCAGAAGTTACACTTTTTAGAGTTTGGAAGCCTGATAAGCACTCCTTATTAAACACAAAGGGAGTGTTTTTCTCCAACAACATGTAAAGTGGCTTTGTGATTTTTCAGAAGTCCTTGATTAAACACAAAGGGAGTATTCTAAGTGCATTTGCAGAGAAACAACGAAAGATTATCCCAGAAGTAAAAAGTCAAATAAAAGTCCGAACGTTCAACTACCGCTAACTATCGCAAACGGATAGTTTTCAAATTTGAAAAATGGTCAACCGTTACTGTGCGACTCTAATGGACATGTTTAAATTGCTTCCAACGGATACTACAAATCATCTATATATATGGAGCATTCAAAGAAAAGAAAACAATACACAAGAACTTAGAATACACTGATCAACACACTCTTAGTTATTTGTTTTCTTATACTCATTCATTGTACTTCAGTGATTATATATTTTCTCTGTGAGAGAGTTTTTCATTACAAACTCAATATTTGTTATTGAGATAACATAAGGTTGTTGAGCCTTGAGTTGGGGATTTGATTACAACATGTAAAGGGGAGCGAGTGTCCAGGTAAAGGAGCTTGCTGTGTACTGAGGTACCAAGAACCCACTGAATCTTGGAGAATATAGTGAAACTCTCAGAGACACTCTGAGGGCTGGACGTAGGTCAAAGTGGGTGTGGTTGAACCAGTATAACTCCCGGTGTACACTTCGGTGATATTTCTCTTTGCTCTCAACTGCTTTAAATATTCAGTTAATTTATTTATATGCAACGAAATTTCTGGTCTCACCCAATTCACCCCTCCTCTTGGGTGAAACGCTTGCACTAACATTTGGTATCAGAGCCTAGGTCTTCTTGTTAAGGTTTAACAGCCTAAGAAGGATCCAATGGCAAGTAAGGGTGAAGGCATTCTTCCCGACGGAGCTTCTATCACACGACCTTCAAGTTTTAATGGTGAACACTTCTCATTCTGGAAAGCAAAGTTCAGAGCATTTATAATGGCTACTGAATATGGGCCATGGGATGTGATCAAGAGTGGAAACTACAAACCTGAAAAGATTGTAGATTTACAGAGAGTTCCCAAGACACCAGTAGAGTATGATGAGAATGACACGAAACTCATTACATTCAATAGCAAAGCAATTCTAATGATTCAAAGTGCCTTGAGTCAAAATGAGTACTTTAGAATCTGCACACTCCTAATAGCTAAAGAAATATGGGAAGCCTTAGAAATAGCTCATGAAGGAACTTTGAGAATAAAAGAAAAATGAAACAATACTCAAGTTACTGAGATTGATTTACTTCGAATGAAATCAGGTGAGTCAATAGCTGAATTTGAACTTAGATATACTCACCTTGTTAATCAACTTGCAGCATTTGGAAAAGTATATGATCAACATACCCAAGTACGAAAGATTTTAAATATTCTTTCTAAAGACTGGGAGGCAAAAGTCACTGCAATTAAGGAAGCAAAGGGTGAATCAATGCAATCGCTTGCTTCTCTATTCGGAAGTATTTCTGAATATTAAAGTAAGTTAAAGTTCAAATGAGAACTAGATGATATTGGTGATAAGAAGAAAAGAGGTCTAGCACTGAAAGCAAAAGAAGAAGAACAAGATGAAGATGAAGAGCTTGACGATGACGAAATAGGTCCAATCATAAAACGATTCAAAAAGTTTTACAAGAAAGGCCAAGAATTCAAAAACTTTCAGAAAGGAGGAACAAGCAATAAAGAACACATCATTTGCTATAAATGTGGAAAGTCAGGACATTTCAAATCAGAATGTCAAGAACTGATTCAAAAGAATAAAGAGAAGAGGAAAGGCAAATTCTAGAACAAGAAGAAAGTCTTCGTATATGCCATATGGGGAGATAGCTCTTTTGATGAAGAAAGCGATTAAGAGGAAGTAGCCAATATCTGTCTAGTTGCTCAAGAGGAAACAGAAGAAGAGGTAACTGATTCTGATCCTACCTATGATGAATTACTTTCTGAATATAATGCTTTACATTCTGAATTCATCAAAGTAGTTAAAGAACTAGTTGTTTTCAAAAAGAAAAACACAGTTCTTGAAAAGAACTTAAAGAGAATTTTGAAAAGGATGGTGAAAACTGTACCTCTTTGAAAAAGAAAAATACTGATCTTACTAAATCTCTTGAAAAATTCACTAAAGAAAGTGAAATGCTAAATGTAATTTTAAAAGCTCAACGATTTGTGAATGATCGATCTAGGATTGGATATGATCCAAAATCAGACAGAAGGAAAGGAAGAAAGAAAGCTGGAGGTAAATCATACTTGAATTATTTTCAGCATTTTGTACATACTTCAAATCCTTTTGCATATTGTATTTATTGTAATAGAAAAGGTCATTATACTTCATCATGCATTCATAAGAAGAGAGGAAATATAGGAACCTACAAATGGGTACCTAAAGGTTCATATGTTCCGAAAAATTTTTGTACCAACCCAAAAGGACCCAAAAAGATGTGGATACCTAAGACTTAATCGTATTTGATTGTAGATATGTCTTAAAGCATCCAAAAACAATAAGTGGTACATAGACAGTCGATGCTCTAGACATATGACCCGTGATTTTGAAAGTTTTACCACATTGCAACCTAAGGAAGGTGGAAAGGTAAAATTTGGAGGAAATCAATCCGGAAAAATAGCAGGAATTGGTGAAATCAAAAATGACAAAGGAATACAAGTCAAAGATGTATATTACGTTGAAGGCTTGTGTCATAATTTGTTGAGGGTAAGTCAAAGTGCGGATAAAGTCAACTGGATAATATTTGATTCAGAGGAATGTCTAATTGTCAACAAGAAAGACTTACAACTTGATAAGAAAAATATCAAGGCAAAGCTCAGAGCAAAAAGGGAAGGTAACTGCTATACACTTGATATCAATAGAAATAACTCTGAAAATTGTTTTATGAGTAATGCCAATCAAAGTTGGTTATGGCATAAGAGACTAGCTCATGTCAACATGCATCAACTAGGCAAACTACTCAAAAAGGATATAGTTCTTGGATTACCCAAAGTAAATTTTAAAAAAGATTTGATTTGTGACGCATGTCAAAAGGGTAAACAAACTAAATCATCTTTCAAATCGAAAAATGAAATTACAACAAATTTACCACTTCAATTGATACATATGGATTTAGTTGGTCCAGCAAGAGTTAAAAGCCATGGTGGCAACTTATATCCATTGGTCATTATTGATGAATTCTCTAGATTTACATGGACTAATTTTTTATCATCAAAGGATGAAACCTTTGCAGAATTCATTGTTTTTGCCAAGAAAGTGCAAAATAAGAAAGGTATGTCCATTGCAAGTATCAGGACAGATCACGGTGGAGAATTTGAAAATCAAGTCTTTAAAGAATATTGTGATACTAATGGCATTGATCACAATTTCTCTGCTCCAAGGACACCACAACAAAACGAAGTCGTGGAATGTAAGAATAGAGTGCTCAATAAAATCTCTTATTCCAGAAGTTGATCAAACCAAGGAAGAAGATCAGTCACTAGGACAACTTAAAGCCTGAAAAAATAATAAGAGTCATCCCCTAGATCAAGTCATAAGAGATGTGAATGAAGGAGTCAAAACTAGAAATAGAATTTTCAATGAAGTTAGTTTTTCTACATTTATTTGAGATTGAACCTTCTAACATTGATGAAGCCCTACAAACAATGATTGGGTTATAGCAATTCAAGAAGGACTAAACCAATTTGAAAGAAATCAAGTTTGGGATTTAGTACTCCGACCTAAGGATCATCTGATCATAGGCACTAAATGGGTATTCAAGAACAAACTTGATGAATCCATAATTATTGTCAGAAACAAGGCAAGATTGGTGGCCAAAGGCTATAATCAGGAAGAAGGAATTGATTATGAGGAAACATATGCTCCTGTAGCTAGATTGGAAGCTATACGAGTACTCTTAGCCTTTGCATGCATTAAAGGATTCAAACTCTATCAAATGGATACAAAGAGTGTATTTTTAAATGGCTACATCATGGAAGAAGTATATGTAGATCAACCTCCAGATTTGAAGATGTAACTAAACATGAACATGTTTTCAAACTCAAAAAGGCTTCGTACAGTTTAAAACAAGCTCCTAGAGCATGGTACAAAAGGCTCAGTAAATTTCTTATTGATCAAGATTTTGTATGACGAAAAGTTGATACAATACTTTTAACAAAACAAAAATGTGATGATATATTAATTGTGCAAATATATGTTGATGACATAGTTTTCGGTGCTACTAACGAAACTATGTGCAAAGAATTTTCTGAGATAATGCAGGGGGAGTTTGAGATGTCAATGATGGGAGAATTCAATTTCTTTCTCGGTTTGCAAATCAAACAAAGAAAGAATGGAACTTTCATATCTCAAACGAAATATTTGAAAGAGCTATTGAAGAAGTATGGATTGGATAAAGCAAATGGAACGGACACACCCATGAGCTCAACCACATTGCTTGATGCGAATGCCAAGGGAAAAGATTACAACATCACAAAATATAGAGGAATGATTGGATCATTACTCTATCTCACTGCAAGCAGGCCTAACATTTAATTTAGTATGGGTATGTGTGCAAGATATCAATCAGCACCAAGACTCACATGCTGAAACCGTCAAACGAATCTTCCGATATCTTGCTGACATGCCAGAATTGGGTCTCTGGTATCCCAAAGGAAGACGTGAATATCTAGTTGCATACTCAGACTCTGGTCATGGAGGATATAAGATGGACAGAAAGAGTACAAGTGGACAAGGCCAGAACGTGAAGAGACAAATTACCTGAGGGAGGCTTCGAGTGAACTTCAACGTTACTCAAGTAAGGCCTCGAGTGAACCTGGGTGCAAATTTCAAATCAGTTGAGTTTCAGTTCAAATCTTTTCTAAAGAGTCATAAAATGATAGAGGGAATATACATGGATAATTATAATATTATTCATGCCAATTACGCTCTCAAATTTGCTATATTTTAAAATTTTTTGGTATGATCACTCAAGTAGCTACCCGAGTGATGCTAATAATCACTTGAGTAAGCCCTCGAGTGATGTCAGGCACTAGGTTATTTCAAGTCGATACTCGGTCATTTCTCATAAAATCTCCTCGAGTGATTCTCCTAGTGCTCTTACAAAAAATTTTCACAATCTTTTTCCCTTCTCATTTCTGTTAAAACCCATTCGTTTTTAACTTCTAAAAACTTCAAGATTGCTTAGAAATTGTTGCCCTACATTCACGACGCTTGTCTCTATTTTTCAAAAATCTTTGATTTTCACAAATCACAAAGGTGAGGACAAAATCTCCCAATCTTAGCACTCCTTCTGAGTCTTCTGAACCATATCAACCCTCTGATTCACTTTCCTCTCCCCCTCCCAAGAAAAGGAAAATTTCTCGTAAACCTAAGATCAAAGCCAAACCGCAAACCAAAGCAAAGGTTAAAGGGGTTGTCATTAAGGAGCCCATTGCCACAAGAGCTCAAACCAAATATTCTCTATCCTAAGACCTAGTGAGATAGTGGGACCCCTCAATTTCAATCCGAGTGATATGAGTGATTTTTATCGAGTCCTATGGTATATCCATTCTAGAGCCATGGTGAACAAATCCAACAACTTCACTTATTTTATTGAGAGGGACTTCAGGAAATTCGCCTCATTAATCCTCAAAGAACAAAAGGACTTGGGAGAGTATATCTTTAATGAGATCAAGAGGTATAGGTATGAAGGAAAACCAACTACTCCAATGCCTTATCCTCAACTTATTTCCTTATTTCTCAAGAAGAATAAGATTTGGTATTTGGAGAGTATGGAGCTGATTGAGAGGATATCACCAGTGGGGAGGAATCAAATTGGAAAGTTGAATATTGAGATTCCTCTGAAGACTCCTCTAGAAGCAAGTCCCAAGAAAAAGAAGACTGATACAGCAACCAGTCAAATGGATGACACACAGTCTTCTGCTCCAGCCAACATATCTTTTCCATCCTTCTTTGGTGTCGCAATGCAAACGTTCATGGATAACATTCTGAGGAGTTTTCATATTGACATTGCGAATACCAATACAGAAATGGTAACCCATATGAATGAGAAAATGGGACAACTTGTGTAGAGGATGGATAAGAAGCACGAAGAGTTGTAAGCTGAACATCGTGCCCAGAGTGAGCTTCTAAGATCCATTGTTGCCAGACTTGATGCTATGGCATCTGGCTCCTCTATTCTTGGTACTTCTGGTCCTTCTGGTGTTCCTGAGCCCTATCCCTCTGAGAGTAGACCCAGCAATGTGTTATTCTCTATGCCTGACCCTGACACATTCGAGCCAATCCACATCACCACTGAAGATCCACCTCAGCCTGTTCAGCCAGAGCCCATACCCACTCCCATTACATCACCTACATGCACTGAGGAGGTGCTTGAGTCTTCACTGATTGCTATAGAGGAAGTAGAAATTACATCTCTGGTTCCTTACCCTTCATCTCCAATGAATCCTCCAGAGAATCTTCAAACACCGCCATTGAACCTTCCTGACCCTGAACTATCATCTTCATATCCTTTAAGGTCAAATGGTTCATATAAGTCATTGGCATTTCCTGTCACTCCTATCTCAGCAACCAAGCCACCTACTCCTCCTCATGATTGATTCCACCTTTGTGATGATGACAAAAAGGGTGAGAAGAGCCTGAGTGATTTTGTGATGAATGATTGAGTTGATGTATTGGGATTTGGGTGTGTGGGGCTTCAGGGCGCTTTCAAGTTTTTGTTTTTGAATTTTAAAGTCTGATTATGTATTGAATTCTTCATTATGCAATTTGTTTCTTTATGACATTAAAGTTAAATTTCATTGAAATTATATTGCATTATGGGACTAATGAGTTTTCGATTGTGTATGCAAGGTAAACAGGTAAATATAAGAACAAAAACTTTGAAAAGATCTTTAACAAGCTATTTCAAAAGAATTTTCAAGTTTAAATTGAACAAAAGATTTCACATGAAAAGTAATTGAGAAGCATATGTTTGAAAACTCAATTTCAAAAACTTTGTTCAAAATCATCAAGTTTTGTCATAATCAAAAAAGGGGATAATGTTAGATCCCATATGTTTTGATGATAACAAAGATTGGATCATTGATAGAAAATGATTTGATAACAAACAAATGAATTTGAACAAAGTGGCAAAGCATTACTTGAAGTAAGCACTGGAGTAATAAAAAAAAATTTTGTGTTAGCTTACTCGAGTAGCTACTCAAGTAAGGGAAGCTATTACTCGAGTAACCACTCGAGTAATCACAGAGAATTTCAACCAGAGAAGTACTGCCAAAATTTGGAAGATGTTACTCAAGGGACCACTCGAATAATCTGTAAAGTTATATAGAACATTACTCGAGTAGCTACTCGAGTAACATGATTTGCAAAGGCATCACTCGAGTAGATACTCAAGTAACCAAGGCAAAAATCTTCCAGTAGCTCTCAGCCAAGAAATGCAACATATTACTCGAGTAACCATATGAGAAAAAGGCATTACTCGAGGGAGCACTCTAGTAATATGTAGAGTTATTTGATCTATTACTCAAGGGATCACTCAAGTAACTAGGTAAGCAAACTCTCGGCCAAGATTTGAATGACATTACTCGGGGGAAGAATCAAGTAATCTACAAACTTATTTGAAATCCACCCGAGGGAGCACTCGGGTAACTTCTGAAGAAAACACATGGCCACTCGAGTAATCAGATTACCAGAGTCAGAACCTGAGTAACCTGTGAAGGAAAGACGTAGCCACTTGAGTAGCCACTCAAGTAATCAGGTATTTCCAAGGTTTGTGATTTATTGCACTCCATGTCTTACCCAAGCAATATCTTATGAAATACCTACTGCCATATTTTTGATAGGGTTACTCGAGGGACTACTCGAGTAATAAACATGATCGCTCGAGTAGCCACTCGAGTAATGAAGTCCATAAATTATGTTTTTAATCAAATGTTTATTAAATTGTTTTCTATATGATTAATTCTTCATTGCACTAGTATTCTAAGTACATTTGCAGAGAAACAATGAAAGATTATGCTAGAAGTAAAAAGTCAAATAAAAGTTCGAACGTTCACCTACCGCTATCTACCATAAACGGATAGTTTTCAAATTTAAAAAATGGTCAACCGTTGCTGCGCGACTCTAACAAACATGTTTGAATTGATTCCAACAGATACTATAAATCATCTATATATATGGAGCATTCAAAGAAAAGAAAACAAGACACAAGAACTGAGAATACACTGATCAACACACTCTCAGTACTTTGTTTTCTTATATTCATTCATTGTACTTCAGTGATTATATATTTTCTCTGTGAGAGATTTTTTCATTACAAACTCAATATTTGTTATTGAGATAACTTAAAGTTATGGAGCCTTGAGTTGGGGATTTGTTACAATGTGTGAAGGGGAGTGAGTGTCCAGGTGAAGGAACTTGCTCTGTACTGAGGTGCCAAGAACCCACTGAATCTTGGAGAATATAGCGAAACTCTCAGAGACGCTCTGAGGACTAGACGTAGGTCAAGGTGGTTATGGTCGAACCAGTATAACTCCAGGTGTACACTTTGGTGATATTTCTCTTTGCTCTCAACTGCTTTAAATATTCAATTAATTTATTTATACGCAACGAAATTTCTGATATCACCCAATTCAGCCCCCCCTCTGGGGTGAAATGCTTGCACTAACAGTGACCCAACACGATTCCTTCTTTCACCATAAAATGGCATTTCTCCCAATTTACAACTAAGTTTGTCTCCACACAACGTTGCAAGACTTTTGCCACATTTGAAAGACAACGATCAAATGATTCTCTAAAAACTAAAAAATCATCCATGAATACCTCAATGAACCTTTCCACCATGTTTGAGAAGATCGCCATCATACTCCTTTGAAATGTTGCTGGTGCATTACATAGACCAAATGGCATCTTTCTGAAGGCAAAAGTACCATATAGACATGTGAAAGTTGTTTTCTCTTGATCCTCCAATGCAATTGTAATTTGATTATATCTTGTGTACCCATCCAGGAAACAATAATAGGCTTTTCCTGCTAGTCTATCATGTATCTGGTTTATAAATGGCAAAGGGAAGTGATCTTTTCTAGTGGCTTTATTGAGCTTTCTGTAGTCGATGCACACTCTCCATCCAGTCACTGTTTATTATGGAATCAGTTCATTTTTCTCGTTAGGCACTACTGTCATTCCACCTTTCTTTGGCACAACTTGAACTGGACTTACTCATTAACTATCAAAGATTGGGTAAATTATGCTAGCATCCAGCCACTTTATTACCTCTTTTCTCACCACCTCCTTCATGTTTGGATTGATTCTTCTCTGGTATTTGATTGATGACTTTTAGTTGTCCTCCATCAAGATCTTATGTATACAAATTGAAGGACTAATCCCTCTTTTATCAGCTATTGACCATCCAAATGCTATTTTATGCTCCCTTAGAATTCTTAATAACTTTTCTTCTTCTTACGGAGTAAGAGTTGTAGAGACAATTATAGGTAATATTGAATTTCCTCCCTGATAAACAAACTTCAAGTGGGATGGCAGTATTTTCAACTCTAGTACTAGCGGTTTCTTTGTTGAAGGTACTGGCTTACTCAGCCTTTCCCCAGGATCTTCAAATAGTTTCTTGATAAAAATTAGGGAATTTGCTTCAAGGTACTTTATCTGCTCTAAGACTTCTGGATTAGTAGATTTTGATGCATCTACCATTCTCATTGCTAATGGTTGATCCATGTAAATTTTGTTCACCACGTCTTTTGTGCAGCTGGTCAATGTATTGACTCTGTAGTAGGTGTCACCTTCATCTGAAAAGGATAAAGCCTTAAAAATGTTGAAGGATACTTGATTATCTTTAAACTCACAAGGTTAACTTCCCCTGTTGCACATCTATTAATGTTCTCCCAGTTGCTGGGAATGGCCTCCCAAGAATGATAGGAATTTCTTGGTCTTCTTCCATGTCAAGTATTATGAAATCAGTTGGGAATATGAGTTTGTCCACCTTCACCAAAACATCTTCTAAGACACCCCTTGGATGTTTTATTGATCGGTCGGCCAGAAGTAATGAAACTATGGTCGGCTTCACCTCTCCAAGACCACATTTGTTGTTGATAGATAGAGGCATGAGGTTTACACTTGCTCCAAGTTCACAAAGTGCTCTTTCAAAGTTACATTGACCTATGGTGCAAGGTATGCAGAAGCTTCCTGGATCTTTCAGCTTTTGAGGTAATTTCTTTTAGAGAATAGTGCTGCACTCCTCAGTAAGTGCAACTGTTTCAAATTCCACAAGCTTATACTTATTTGAGAAAATGTCCTTTATAAATTTTGCATAACTGGGCATTTGGGCAAGAGCGTCTACAAAAGGAATGTTGATGTGCAACTTTTTAAAAACCTCCAGAAACTTTGCAAACTACTTGTCTAGCTTTGCCTTCGCAAGTCTCTGAGGGTATGGAACTGGTGGTACATATGGAGGATGTAACCCCCTTCCGTCATTATATCCGAAATACGTGATTAAAATGAAATAGAGACCAATAAGAAACAAAACTTATTTAAAATCCCATCTTCATGATAGGGTTTTCACAAATAACTTTCGAAATCTAATTTTCTTGGTTTCATATTCAATTTCGAATACAATTACATCACGCAGAATATCATATTTATACAAATATCAGAGTGTACAACAATATCATCCCGGCAACTCTCGGGTTCATACCTTTACATAGAATTTGTAGGGCACATTCGCCTTTTACAATTCCTCAAACGGGAATTACACAAATCTCATCTCAAATACATAATCAAATATTGTATCCAAACATATTCCAAACCGTACATATCCAAATCTGAATCCAAATATACATTCCACAATATATACAACCCTTATCTAAATACGAATACAAATCATCCAAATTATGATAACCAACTACCAACTCAAATATCTTGAAGGAAGCCTCGTCACCCTTGATTACTTACTCCATCCTCGATCCACTGCCCTGTCTGAAAGGTTAGTAGGGGAGGGTGAGATTCTAGAGAATCTCGGTAGATAAACAATATCAATATACATGCACGATAGATGTTTAATGCATGACATGCTTGCATCACATAACTCATGCTAACACAATGACAATTTGTAAGCTCAATGCTTCAAACAACATATTAATGGCCATAGCATAAATTGAAACATAGCTTCAAATTATACATAATCATGCAAAGCAAAGACATGCACCAACACACTAATACAAATATCAAATACATGTAGAAGAGTTATGTTCCCTACACTCTTTCCACGTGTGCTTCAGCACCGGCTACTCACGATCCGACAAACATTGTACCACGATCAGGGTGAATATCAAACCCTATAACCAAAATCATGGACATAGGGTCAATCCCTTTTCCAATTCCTCAACATACAAATACTTATTGTTGGTTATCATTTAACACCTTTAGGTGGCTACGCAAAGCCCAAACACATGCCTAAAGGGTTGGGAGAAACTATACCAAGAATCACCTCTCACAAGTGCCAAAATACTGATTTTTGGGGGTTGGACGCAGCCAACAAACCCATTGGCTGCGGCCAAAAACAGCTCAGAAACATTTGGGCCGATGCCCAAGAATTCACTGGCCGAGGCCAAGAAAATTCTGTTTCTTGGCTGAACTTCCAAAATTCATAAATAATTCCACAAGAATCGAAATGAGGTGATTCCAAAGCCAAATGAAAGCTATTTAAGTCCTCTTCATAGGAAAAATATGGGTCATTACTGGAAGTCACCATAAAAATACAGAATTCCCCAAAATTCAAGACTGTCCCAAAACAGAGTTCATTTTCGACCTCAAACTTTGGACAGCCATAACTCACAGAAGAAAAAACGAAATGACACAAATTATGTGTCCATTTTGAAGCTTGGGATGTGAAATTTAAGACTGGAAAGTTTCATAATTTTATAACATCATTTTCCCAGTCAAAACATCCACACGAACAGACTGCCCAAAACAGACTTCCAATTGACAGATTTTCAAGTTTTGCACAATTGGCTTCCAATGGTCCCATTTTCACATCAAACACCATTCCCACATAAATTTTCACAAGGAATCCATTGGAATCACCAAAACAACCAAATTCACATCACATTGACATGTTTTACCAATAATCATAACATGTCATCACAAAACCACAACTCAAACACACATTGCACCACTTTCCATTTCACATTCTCAAATCACTTCCAATGACACCAAAACACACTATGGCATCAATTTAACCACAATTCACCATTCAAATCATCCAATTCGAAAATCACACAAAACCAGGGCAAATATCACAGTTCTCAAAACTCCACCAAAAACCACAATCAATAGATCAAAAGGGAGCAAACACTCACCTCTTCCTCTTTCCCAAACAAATTCCTTGATTCTTCATCTTTCCACTTTTGCTCGAGCAAAAAAACACCTCCTCTCACAAATTTAAAACCATAGAGATGAAGCTCTCATCACTATGAATAAGATTATAGAAGGACATTAAAGCATTAGAGGACCACAAGCCAACCAAAATCTCACCTCTAGTTTTCTCTTTCTTCCTTGAGCTAGGCGAAATGGAGAACAAGAGAGAGATGAAGATGATGAAGGAGATGATCAGATTTTTGGATGCCAAAACCGACCTAAAATTGAGAGGGAGAGAGGGAAAATGAGTAGAAATGTCAACCATGATCCTAGGGTCCATATTATGCCACATGTCACTCTCTTGTTCCATCTTCCATGAGTTCACATAGGCACATCCACACATGACTCCACTCCTCTTGATCCATCACAAATCAATCTCAACCATTGATCTTGAAGTTACCAATGAGTTTCCTCTTTGGTAACTGACCAATTGGTTGATAACTTGACCATTTTGCCCCTGATTACGGTAATTCCCACTGAATCACCACAAAACACTTCATATCATTTCATTTATCGCAAAATATGCCTTCCCTCTATTCTAAGTCAATTTGGATGTTAATCCATAATTAAACTCAAATACAGGGTTTTTGGTGCTGCTCATAACACAAGTGACTACAATCTACTCCATATTCTCCAAAAGGGTTTATTTATAACTAACCACATCCACTTTTGGAGTCATTATCCATTAATCCAAATTTGGGATCTTGCTAAACCAGGGCTTAGCAATTCACTAATCTCAGGCTTATTCTCTAGCCTCAAGTCTCAGAATTTGGGGTATTACAGAGGAGGATTGTCTGGAAAGCTGATTCTTCCTGGTATCACATCATCCTCCTTCTGTTCTTGTACTTCCTCCTTCTGTTCTTCTCTACTTTCTTTCTTTCCCTATCATCCTTCTTTTTTATTAAAGGATCTTTCAATTCTTTCCTACTTCTTAGAGCCACAACCTTCACATGCTCTCTTAGGTTTCTTTCGGTGTCACTTGGTAGAGTTCCTAGTTGCCTGGAATTCAGCATATTTGCAATTTAGCCCATCTAGATCTCCAAGTTCTTTATTAAGGCTTCTTGGTTTTTGATTGTTTCATCAGTCCTAGCCATGGTTGCATCAATCCTAGCCATGAATCGAGATATATTCATGGTTAGTTGAGCTAGTGCATCCTCCAAATTCACTTTTGATTGTGGTGGATTTGGTTGTTGAAAAGCTTGCTACTGGTAGCTCTCTTGCGGCTTGAATGCATTTTGATTATTCCTCCAACTAAAGTTTGGATGATTTCGCCAACCTGGATTGTAGGTGTTTGAGAATGGATCATTTCTTTGGTTTTCGATGAACTGAGCTTGCTTCGGCATGAATAAGTGTCCTTCTTGACATTGCTTGCTTGCAAGAGGTCATCCACATTGATCACAAGCTTTAGTAGAAGTGCTGATTACATTTGCTTGGTTTTTCAATGATCCTACTTGCTTGGATATAGATGTAACTTGAGAAGACAAAGTTGTAAGGACATCCAGCTCGTATACTCCAAGTGCTTTCTTTGAATTGCTACATTCAGAAGGCCATTGATATGCATTGGTTGTCATCTCCTCCAGTAGATTGTAAGCATCATCTATATTTTTTCCCATTAAAGATCCTTCGGCTGCAGCATCTACAAGAATTCTGGAGATGTGCGTCATCCCACTATAGAAAGTTTGCACCTACCACCAATTTGGTAATCCATGATGAGGACATCTCCTTAGCAACTCCTTGTATCTTTCCCATGCTTCATAGAGGCTTTCTTGTTCATGTTGGGTGAATAAGGCAATTTCATTCCTCAATTTAGCAGTTTTTGTTGAAGAAAAGTATTTCTCCAAAAATTTCTACGCCATGATCTCCCATGTAGTTATGCTTCCCACTAGTAGCGATTGTAACAAACTCTTAGCCTTATCCCTGAGTAAGAAAGGGAAAAGTCTAAGTCTAATGGCATCATCAGTAGCACCAGTATGCTTGAATGTGTCGTAGATTTCTAGGAAGTTGGCTATATGTTCATTAGGATCTTCTATTAGTAAACCACCGAACTGATTTTCTTGCATCATCTGGATAATTGCCATTTTGATTTCAAAGTTGTTAGCTGCTACTGCTGGTCTTCTAATTCCAGAATTTGTCTCCATGACTGTTGGTGTTGCATAGTCACTGAGTGTTTTGGTATATGTTGTTTCTCCCCTTGGATTTTCCATCGGATTGCTTAGGATTGAAGTAGACTACTTCTGAACTCTTCAATTTCTTCGACAAGTTCTTTCGATCTCAAAATCAAGAGGTTGTAGTTCAGTCTTCTTCAATCTGGTCATACACTAAGCAAAAGCCTGAAAAGAAACACAAGACACCAAGAAGAAAAACAAATGTAATATGAAGACCAAATTAGTATTAAAATTACTTGGTATTGATATTAATGACTTCAATCCCCAGCAATGGCACCAAGAATTTGTTACGAGTGTACATAATCAATTAAATAGTGCAAGTGTACACTGTTGTAATCAAGTAATATAGAAGTAAGTAGAGTATTGTTCCCACGAAGATTGATCACTAAGTACCAAAATGAGTCATTTTAATTCTATTAAGTCGATCAATTAGTTGGTGACTGAGAAAACAAAATAAACTAAAAACAATTAAATATGAGTGCAGATGAAATGAAAGCAAATATGAGAAAACGCCATAGGGATTAGATTTCACTTAACAAATTCCGGATTGAATCACTTATCTATTCTAGCCCAATTTATTCTACATAATTGATAGTCGAGTTTCCTTAATTTAATTACTAGCCTCTTCTAAGGTCAAGCAATTATATAATTAATTGCTAATCCAATATATTCCTATATGAATTTAAGCAATTAATTATGCATTAAGATTTATGGAACTCAGTAAGACTACACAACTCATATGAATATATTCCTATTTTATATGCAAGTCATGGTTTTAATTATAGGATCTACACACATGCATCTCCTTCCGGTCTCAACATGTATATTGAAATCATTTAAACGATGGCTAGTCAATCAAAAGCATTAAGAATAATAATTAAAACTCAATCATGAAGGAGAAATTAAAACTAAATTTAATAAGTAAAGATTCAATCCGTCATTAGTAAGCTACGTCGTCACCCTAGGAAAATAGAAATTTAGCTCATGCTAACATTTAAAACAAAATAAAAATAAATTAACATTGCATAAAGCTTGAATGAAAACCTCAAAAATACTGCATAAACTTGAATATTAAATTCTTAAACTTAAATAAACAACAAAAAGATGCATGAAAAATTGACAAATCTAGCCGTCCCTTTAGGAGGTAAAACCTTCCATATAAGTGGCATGTAAAAAGTAATACAATCCTAAACCTTCCATATAGGAGGCATGCAAAAAGTAATACAATGCATAAAATTAAATCTAGAAAATAACACAATTTATTTAGAACTGTCAGAGAAAATATCTCTCCCTATCAGAGAAGTATCTCCTTGTTAGAGAAATATCTCCACGCCTTCTAAATCTGCGCCTGATGCTTTGTATTTATAGGCAGCGTCGTGTAATTATTTTCCTTAATGCTATAGTAGTTTGTCAATTTTTTCCACGATCCTGCAATAGTGAATAGTATCCTGCCGATGGATTTACACGTTTTTCCGTGACTGCTATAGTGTTTTGTCACCTGCTATAGTGATTCCATCATGAATAGTGACCAACACTACAGTACTAACCTTTTTTCATATATTTATTTATTTATTTTAAATACTATTTATTGTACACCCAAATATATTATATTAAGATCAAACATCGTCCATAAAATCATTATATATGGAAAAATAAATATGCAAATATTTTACTTATTAGGTAATCTCACAAACCTCAAATCTTTGATGTGTTGTTGTTATTGTTGATGATTTGGTGTTGATTGATGGTTTGTTTGCTTTGGTTTGTAAATTTAGGAAGTGTTAACCCTAAGGGGTTATACTGCCCAAATTTTCCCAAATATTGGGTATTAGGTGTTTAAATGATTAATCAAGTGGTTAGGAGTGAAAATGAGCAAGCTTTAAGGGTTGAAACACAAAAATTGCATTTCCCTTTTTTCCTTTCATAAGTTTTGGCTAGAGCTAGAACAGGGGAAGGAGTTAGATTTTCAATAATCTGATGATTCCATTGTGTTTTGGAGGGAAAATTAGGTGGGGTTGATGTTGAACACTTTTTCAGAAAAGCCTTAAAAAGAAAAATAAGAAAATACCTCTAAAACTCTAAATCGGGGCTGTCAAGGGCAAAACTGTCATTTGGCATTGATTTTAAGAAAATTGAGGTTAAAAATGGATTCTACACGCAAAAATATGTAGGAATATCCCTGGTCAAAATTTTCAGAAAAGTACAGCTAGACCGAGTAAGTCGGGGTTGGACTAGGTCCCCAAGCGCATTTTGGTAATTATATTGTTTTAAACTAATATAACGAACAAAAACACTTTGGAAGACTCTAAAGTGATACATTAATGAGTTTTAACCTAATTCTTGTACACTTGGAATTTTAGAACCGAATTAGAAGACCGAGGCTTTGCTTGTAGTTTGAGGAACTATTTCTATTTAGCAAAAAGGGACACAAGGTGATAACTTTATCTCTCATATACTATCTAAATGTTGATATGTTGCATGTTGCTGTATTTTGTGATATGAACACGGTGCCTGGGGGCACATTACCCAGCTGTGGTCTAGGAATTAGCTAAGGTACATTGAAAAGTAGGGGATCCAAATAATCGTTTGGCCCTGAGCATTATGCACACACACGATATAGTATGGATTTTCATTTTACATTATATGGTGTATTACATATTAAATTTTTGCATTTTATATGATTGATTTTATGTTGTTACTGAGATCCGTTTGAACCTCACTCTTTTTCAAATAAATAAGCATTCCAGTAGAAGCTAGTGGCTCAAAAGGGCAAACAGCAAATACAGGCAAGTGAGGGTGTGGACTTCGAGAAAGAAGCCTTGGTTATTTTAGTTTAATTTTAATATCTTGGACAATTTGTATATATTCGACCAAATCCTATGGAGAGACTCTTGTATGTAAACATGTACTTAATATCAATATGTTACTGCTGTTTCTGTATGCCTTACTGAACTCTGCACTCAATACTCTGTGTATATCAAAATGTTAAATGGGGTTTAACAGAGGTGGTAAATATCCTCATTTGGTAAGGAGGTGAACACAAAATCAAATCCTGAAAAGTGTAATTGTTAAGAGAGGTGAAAATCATTTACACACTAAGCCTTGAAAAGGATTATATATTTGACCAAATATAAAAATTAATCTTTTGTCACATAGGATGGTTCAAACCTAAGTCAAAGATGTTTGATAATATTATAAAAAAGTTAACAGTTGAAGGATTGAGTTATATGCGAGTCAAAAGTTTAAGAATTGAATTTCACTAAGTCATATTAGAGGGGACTAAGTTATAAATGAATTACTCTCTCCGGTTCTATTTATAAGCAACTTTCCTTTTGACTGCGTAAAACGAATTGGTAGTTAAAAGTAATAAGTGTGTCAAAAATGTCATATTTTTTTTCATATATGCCCCTATTTATGAAAAGAGTATAGGAGAGAGAATAGATAAAAAGTATGAGAGAGAATGAACATAAGACATGAGAGAGAATGAGTATTTAATAAGGATAAATTAGGAAAAAGAAGCTTACATTTTCAGACAAAAAGTGAAAGTTACTTATAAAAGAGATAAGCCTTATAAAAGAGAAAGTTACTTATAAATAGGACCAGAAGGAGTAATAGTTAAATGACTAGAAGATTAATTTTCTCAATAAAAATATTTATTTGAACATGAATACTTATTAATTATTATTAACTGCCTTGATTTTTTTTTTTTTTGGATTAAACCGGCCTGGAAATATATTAAGGTTAGTAAATATCAAAACGTAGTCCTAATCCTGATAATTCGGACAGATAGATACATCCATGCATAAGACTAATTCAGCAAGTCTTTGTCATAAATAATGAAAAAGTCAAGAAATATTTTTTTATGGTGAGAATAAAATAGTGAAAAATATTACACGGTCATGACTGGATGCTTACTCATTCCTGATCCCACAACTTACGTACCAACACATCTTCAGATTTGATTCCACGCAAGACTGACTCACCCTCATGGTTTTCTTCTACATTTCTTGCACAACCACCCCTCAAGAAACTCATATTTAGTTTCTAACCCCTCATTTTCCGAGCCCGTTTTAGCAATTCATCCGTGTGTTCTACGTTCAATGGATTGTTACACACAAGTATACAACTGTACACGTTTTCTTTTGTTTTTCTTTTTCACCGCGGAAATTCAACGGGACAAGTTGACACAACACTAAAAAATACCACCACTGCATATCAATCAAATTTAAGGACCCGTTTGGTGTGGCGTAAATGATGTTATTTAACTAGAACAATTGTTATTAGTTTTTTTTTTTTTTGGTTTTTACTCTATAAAATTATTTTTTAATCATTTTCTTTTCCATTCTATCCGCCGAACAAGACCTGTTATTTAATTTTTATTTTTTCGGTGCCTGACAGACCAAACAAGGCTAGCAGTAATAAAAAATCTAATTTGAACTTTTCTAATTATAAAATAACCGTTAATTGAATTTAATAAATTTCAGATCAGGAGGTGATTGGAGATAACAGATGCAAACCTTTTGTCGTCCCCGTCAGCGATGTGCAAGCGTTATGGGATATTTTTTGAATGATTCATTGAGCTATTAAAATTAGTTGGATACAGAGTGATAAGTACGGATTTAGCAATTAAATTAAAATTATAGGGTTACAAAAAGAAGAGTGAGATTATAATGTCTGTTTTTTCAGATAAGGACTCCAAGGTTCCTCATTCTCAGGCAAGGACTTACATTCCCATTTGAGTATAAATATCCTCATTTTCAACGTTGGAATCCACACACAGCCTTTTTCCTTCATTCTCGTTCTTTATTATTTCTTTCATTCTTTTTCTGCTTCTTTTACAATGACCATCCTCATTAAGCACCCGGCACATCTTGGTATGATCTATTTCTTCCCTGTTCATTCTCTAGTTTTCTTCTTATCCATTGTTATGTAAAAAACAAACTAAGCTTTCAATTTGTTCTGTGTTTTTTTCCAATTCAGAGTCAAACTTTGGTGAGAAGAATATGCATGCTGAGAACAACAACAATGAGCTCATTTTGGATGATGGATTTCCACTGCCAAAATCTGTGTCACAGAATGGATTTTCAGCCCCAGAAAACAACGCGTTTGGTCATTCTTTCAGGTCTCATTTTGTTCTTATTTGGTCTTAGACTAATTAGTGCCCATGTAAAGCTGTTAAAAGTTTTGAATCTGACAATGGCATTTTCTGTTTTTGCAGAGATTATGATGCAGAAAGTGAGAGGCAAAAAGGTGTTGAGGAGTTTTACAGACTTCAGCACACCCACCTGACATATGACTTTGTAAGCCCATAAAAAAAAACTAGACTTTCACACTCGCATTATATAACAAGCACAAGTTATTGGGAGAACCAGTCCAAAAACTAGTTGGGGAATTTGAATGTTTTTGCAGGTTAAGAGAATGAGGGAGGAATATGGGAAATTGGAGAAAGGAGAGATGGGAATATGGGAATGTTGTGAGTTGCTGAATGAAGTTGTGGATGAAAGTGATCCTGATTTGGATGAACCTCAAATTGAGCACTTGTTGCAATCTGCTGAGGCAATAAGAAAAGAGTAAGACTATCCTAATGAAGATTGGTTGCACTTAACCGCTCTTATTCATGGTATATTCTGTTATATTTATACCCTTAATTCATTTTATTATATAAATCTGATGGGTCAAACTTGAAACTTTTGGGCATAAACATCTGATTATCCACTTTTACACAGCACTAATGGGGCCCCATCTTATAAATATTAACAAGTTAGAAACTTTAAGGGAAAATACTAATTGCAGAATATTCTTGGCTCTTTGTTTCAGATCTTGGAAAGATTCTTCTCCTTCCTCAATTTGGAGAGCTTCCTCAATGGGCTGTGGTTGGTAAGAACTGATCCAATTATTTGTATACCCACTTGCGTATTCCTTTTTAATGTTACTCAGAATTCCACATCTCAAATAAATGCTCTTTTGCAGGAGATACGTTTCCTCTAGGTTGTGCTTTTGATGAAGCAAATGTGCACCATAAGGTGTGTCATTCTCTTCTGACAAAAACTCAGGTAAATGTTCTGTTTTGAGAATTTTTGAGAATCATCTCACATAAGTTTTGTTGCCTTTTGCAGTACTTCAAGAACAACCCAGATTACAACAATCCTGCCTACAACACCAAAAATGGCGTCTACACTGAAGGTTGTGGACTTGATAATGTAGTTATGTCATGGGGACATGATGATTATATGTATTTGGTGAGTTCTGTTCAAGTTCATGTCCTGAAACCAAATATTATTCATCTAATTTGATTAGATTAAGGTAGTTAAATTAATTAATTATAATAAGTATGATGTGTTTTTCCTAAAATACTGTTATTTGGAATGGCCTCCAGCTTCAACTATTGTTAAAAAAAATGAACCCACGACCTTGTTAATGGAATAATAGTAGTTTGGGGGAATATGATAAACATCATAGACAAGTCTTACATTTATGATCAAAACTAAGGCCAACTCTTTAATTAGGTTCTATATTAAATAGCGGATAATTATTGATGATGAAGATCTAATCTAAGGTACATTGGAATCTGCAGGTTGCTAAGGAAAATGGCACCACTTTGCCTCCAGCAGCGTTGTTCGTTATCAGATATCACTCTTTCTATCGTAAGAATTTTGATTAAGTTCAAAGTTAACATTATCAATATTCTCTGTTTTGTTAGCAAATCAATGACATTAACACACAAAATTTTGCAGCTTTGCACAAGGAAGGAGCATATACACACTTGATGAACAAAAAAGACGTTGAGAATCTGAAGTGGGTCAAAATATTCAAGTACGCTTCTGTCATAATCTCTCAGTACAGATGCTTAGTTGTTATTAATTAGATCTTACAAATTAAACTGACTCTGTTCATTATTATCCTCACAGTAAATATGATCTGTACAGTAAGAGCAAAGTACGTGTAGATGTGGAAAATGTGAAGCCATATTATCAATCCCTCATTGCAAAAGTGAGAACTCTTTTAACCATTGTTATCATTTCACTGCTATTTTCTCTTGCTGGGTATATATTTATTTTTTTTCTGTGTGTGGATGGATGTGCAGTATTTCCCAGCAAAGCTTAGATGGTGAAGTTTGAAGATGTTGGAGATGAACAGTAAAGGGCATAAGCAAGGGATCGTATAGTCAAACACTTAATGATATAAGATCTGAGAGTGTTTTCCGTTTTTTTTTTGTAATAAAATTTTAGTAAAGGGGTTAGGCTCACCCACGATCTAAAGGCATGGCTCCAAGTTGAGATGCATCTCCCAGCGCCTCGACATGGATCACAACTAAGTGGATTTCCTCAGGATCGAACCCTCTCCCATTGGTGAAAGTGTCCGACCCGTTCGCCAACTGAACCCGAGGACAAGGGGTTCTTAGAGTTGTCCTTTTTCTGTTATGTCCTTCCTTCTTGGGAGTGTGTCTTTTTCAATATGATGTAATAATGATAAGTTATTACTGTGGTGATATCTATCCAATGTTTTAAAAGCCGGATCGGAAGACAAGCCGAAAAGATTAATGGGTCACGACCCAAACGGTTGACTTGGTCGAGCCGTTTGATTAGACCAGTGACATAATAATTAAATAAAAATAATAGATATATATAAGAAACATATAAAGAATTTTGAGAAAGGAATATTGAAAATGCATTTTATATATATACTCTCACTCACTGGTCATAAATATAAGATTCAATTGACTTTTTTAGAAAGGTTAAGGAGGCTAAATAAGTTATTTAATCATATTATATGTTTGTATTGTTAGATTTTATATTAGTTTATAAGTCAGACAAATTAGTCTCGAAAAAATGATGTGTATAAATGTTTTAAAGTAACTTATTTAATTAGTTTCCTTAATCACTCAAAAAAGTTAACTGGGTCTTATATTTAAGATCAAAGATATATATTAAGAAAAAAAAATTAAATCTTAATGTCCATAATGCAATAATAACATGATTGAAAAATATAGGGATAAAAACAAGAAAGTACCACTTCAATTTAAAAATCCCAAATTAGTCTTGTTGCTTATAAGATTATAGATATTAACTATCAGAATATAGCAATTGACAACTTATTTTGTAAGAAATCATTAATTTGATATTTTGAAGTTTGAGTAGTATTTTATTATCTTTTTCTCAAGAATATAATACATTAAATTAGTACATTTTAAATAATATACTGTATAATATGAAAAAAGTTGTAAGTTTGAATAAATAAAGAAAAAAATGTGAAAGTAAATATATGTTAAATTTTAAAATTCAAAAGATAGCTTAATTCAAATTATGAAAGGCTAAAAAGTAAAAACTGCCTTGGTGAATGTGTGAGGCAGTAGTAGGAACACTACTACAGGTTGAAGATATTACCACCCCTATAGACATCCATTTTTTAAAAAGGGAAGTTAAAACATAGAAGCAGTGGCATTTTTGTAAATAAAGTAGTGAAATTGCAACATTAGGTATCCCAAATTTGAATTGGGAGGCCTAAAGTAGAGTTTAGGCATCCCAAATTTTATTTGGGACACCTAAAGATTCCCACTGTCACTAAAAAAGGCGCTAAAAAAGCTAAGTTATTGACTTACTTTAGGCATCCCAAATCTCATTAGACTTTAGACGTCTCAAAACCATTTGGGACGCCTAAAGGCATCTCCATGTCAGAATTTTTGACATGAGTGAAGACTTTGCTTGCCAAACTTCATTTATCCGTCAGAAGAAACCCACCCCCCTTTTCCCCTCTTTCTCGTGACTTCTCTTCCCCTTTTCTTGATTCCCTTTTCTTTCATTGCCATTGCCGTCCGTGACTTCTCTTCCCCTTTTCTTGATTCCCTTTTCTTTCATTGCCATCGCCATCTGTGACTTCTCTTCCTCTTAGGTAAGCTTTTTCATTATTCCCTTTATTAATTCCCTTTTGCACCTCCTTCATCTTCCTCTTCTTCCTCTCTTCCTTTTCTTCATTCCCTTTTCCTCCTCCACCTTCCATTCTCATCACAACACCTTCTTTGCACTCGATCATTCTCCTCCTTTGTACACCTCCTCCACCTTCTTTTGCCCCCTCCACCCTCTAGCGTAGACCTCCCACTTGCTCTCCACCGCGCATACACACCTCCTCCAACGTCTTCTCCACCTTGGAAGCACAAAGACACCGTCGGTTGCCCTATCCCCTACTTTCATTAGGTTTGTTTTCTTTAAATATAAATTTACATGAAGAATTAAGTTAAACTTGCAATGTGAAATTATTATAATGCTTTCAATTTATTTACATGATTTTAGTTAGTAACTAGAGTGATTTTCCCTTGATTGGTTTTTTTATTGCCAGAATCATAAACTAGTTGTTAGTAGTTATGCAATATACTAATAAATGTTTTTGTTTTATACGTTTGGATCATGGAAATCAAGGGAAATACATACATATATTTATTTTGATGAAATGAACAACAATTAAATAGAGTAATTTTTTCCTTCTGTGCGTGGAACTCTATTTGGTTTAAATTAATGAGAATTAATTATATCAATGAAAGTAAAAGAAGTCAAAATCTATATAATATGCAATATATGGTTGGTTTTATTTTTATTTTAGATTATATTAGTATGATTATTACTGTAGTGGAGATAGGTTGCTTGAAATTTTGAGATGTCTAATTTTTATGGGGAAATGCTGCTTAAAATTTTTGTTGAAAAAAGGCAATCCCATCATATCATATATCAAATCATTGACAATTGTTCTAAACGTAAGTGTCGTTGGGAATGGCTTAGGTGGTAACAAAATGGATCACAGTTGGATGAATGCTTTCAGAACTAGTGAAGAATATGAGAAAGGGGTAGAAGAGTTTATTGAATTCGCTAGAAAGAATGCTCCAACAAAAAATGGGAAGTATTTTTGTCCTTGTGTCAATTGTTTAAATGAGAGTCAACGGGATGTTGATGTCATAAAAGATCACCTACTTTGTGATGGAATAAATTTGTGATATACAAGGTGGATATGGCATGGTGAGGAAGTAACGAATTTTCCGTCACACAAGAAGGAAGATGTGGATGTCATAGATGAATATAGAATGGAGAAAATAATTCACAATATTGAGGTAGAATCGTTTGTGCAATCGCAGGAGTATGATAGCCTACGAAGTACTGCAGAGACACCTTGTACCTTGGGAGTAAGTACACACAGCTGACAGGAACATTAGATTTGATTAACTTAAAGTGAACTTGTGGGTAGACCGATAGTAGTTTCACTTTGCTGCTTGAATTATTGTGTGATATGTTTCTATACGATAATATACTTCTAAATCGTATGTATGAGGCCCAGAAAATCTTGTCGATGAAGGTATGGAGTATAAAAAGATACATGCTTGCCCTAATGACTGCGTACTATATAGAAATGAGTATGAAGGTCTTAGTGAGTGTCTAAAATGTAAAACTGTATGATACAAAGTGAAGAAAGATGGTGGTTGTGGCGATAGGACAACTAAAAGGCAACCTTTAAAGGTTTTGTGGTATCTTCAAATAATACCACATTTTAAATGTTTGTTTGCAACTGCAACAAAAGCGAAAAAGTTGAGATAGCACTATGATGAGAGAATATCTGATGGAAAATATCTTCAATATCCAGCTGACTCTCCATAATGGCAGAAAATAGATGAAATGTTCCCTCAATTTTCCAGCAAGCTGAGAAACCTTCGGCTTAGGCTTTGTATAGACGGCATAAATTCGTATAGAAATCTTACTAGCACATATAGTATGAGACTGGTTCTCCTTGTAATATACAACTTTCCTCCCTAGCTAAGGATGGGATTAGTGTGAGATTAGACCTTGTTGATATGGGAATAAGAGAATGATTACATCCACAACAAAGAGATGATAGTAGGAGGGCATATATGGAGCCAGCAGCTCATACACTATCAAAAGAAGAGAAAAAAATTTTGTGTGAGTATTTGCATGAAATTAAGGTACCCCAAGGGTATTCCTCTAATGTGAGAAGATGTGTCTCAATGGATGATTTAAAGTTAGTGGGAATGAAGTCCCATGATTATCATGTGCTGATGCAACAACTATTACCGGTAGCCATTAGAGGCATCATGAAAGATGAAGTATGAACCATTATAACAAGATTGTGCATTTTCTTCAATGCTATCTGTAACAAAGTCATTGACACCGAAAAGTTAGATGAACTGAAAAATGAGGGTTATATTATTTTGTCCCAACTAGAAATGCATGTTCCTCCTTCATTTTTTGATATAATAGTGCATTTGATAGTTCATTTGGTAAGGGAGGTAAGGCTCAGCGGTCAGTGTACTTGAGGTGGATGTACCCTTTCGAGCAATACATGAAGATCTTAAAAGAGTATTCTAAAAATCCTTGTCAACTAGAAGCCTCAATAGTAGAAAAATATGTAGTTGAAGAGGCTATGGAGTTTTGTAAAGATTATATGTCAGGGAAGAAGGAAAAATCTTGGCATGAAGAGGAGAAAAGCAAGAGAACACGAGGACTGAAAGTAAAGAATGTTCCTCATAAAGAGGTGTTGCAAGCACACTTGTATATCCTAAATAATATGAAAGAAGTTCAACCTTACATAGATGAATACAGAAAGACTTTGAAGAACAAGAATCCAAGGAACAATGACATGCATATTGCTATTGAGCAAAACAAGACATTCATAGAGTGGTTCGAGGAAAAGGTTTCGCATGAGACCGGTGTGTCTGAGACGATTGAGTGGCTAGCTTGAGGGCCTTTGTTTCAGGTCATTACTTAGACCGATTATGATATAAATAACTATTCTTTCTACACAAAAGAGCAAGATGACAGAAGTACCATGCAAAATAGTAGGGTGATGGTAGAAGTTGAAGACATGCACTTTTCTAGTTCGAAAGACAAAAACCACATATTAGCATTCATGACCTATTATAGAGTTATAGAAGAAATATGGGAGATTACATACAACAAGTTCAAAGTTGCTTTATTCAAATGTAAGTGGGTTAGCAATAATGCTATGGTAATAGATAAACAATTTTGGATTTGTCTCAGTTGATCTTCAAAATGTTGGCTATAGAAATGACAAAGATGTTCGAATAGCATAGGGTAAGTGACGAGTGTAGAATTCAGGAATCCCCGGCCTTGTCCAGTTAAGAGACATAGTACCAAGAGGGTGCATTGTCCAGTTTGTGGTTGTGAGCCCAGCAGAGGTACTGACAAGTAGGGGTTCTAATAGTAGTTGGCCTTGAACATGTGCACATTTCGAGAATGAGTTTTTTAGTGTTATTATCATGTTGCACTATATGGTGCCTAGCATATTTATTTATCACATTTTATATGACTAATTGTATGTTACTACTGAGATTTATTTGAATCTCACCTTTCAATATTTAAAAATATTCGGGCAGAAGCTACCAGCTCCAAGGGAAAAACAGTAAATACTAGCGTTTAAGGGTACCGGATCAAGCAAGCATTACTATTGGTTACCCTTAGTTTTATTTTGCAAACTTTGAGGATTAGTGTATAATTTTCAAACCCTATGGGGAGTTCCTATATTGTAAACAAGTACTAATTTTTAGATATTTGTGCTATTTCTGTATACCTGTAGAACTATGACTTTATTACTCTGAAAAATATCAAAATGTTTAAAAGGTTTGACATTTTTGGTATCAGAGCTAAAAACAGTTCTAGAATAATTAAAATAGTATACTGATATGGTCTTGTTTATATGTTGGCAGGAGCGATGTGTAGAAGGCGACGACAACGAGATAGGTCACCATCGTTAGTGAACCAGGTTTCCCCTCGTTAGAGGATTCCCATAGGGCAGCATTCTGTAGAGACGAGAACACCTAAGAAGCGGTCCTAGTCGGACTAGTATATGAGCCACAACCGAGACCCGAGCCATTACCCAGAACATTGGTAGGAGATTCTGAGCAGCCACTCTCCATTAGATTTGAGTCTGATTTCTATATTGCTATGATCTCCAAAGCCCGACCAATGCCTCTAAGATATGATATATGGCCAGATAAGGCCTTATGGGAGTGTGTCAGATACATATATTTATGTGTCTTTCAAGAGCACAACACCCGTATGGACTAATATGAGCATATCTTGTGAGGTAGATTCATTATCCTGGGATTAAGTCAGGTAGAGCCTGGATTTTCCATATCACGTATAGATTAGCACGACACTATATTTCTTTTCGGATATAGGATTTTAGGCCTAGAAGAAGAATGATGTTATCAAGCGGGGTCCTAACAACCATTTGGTGGAGTTTATGGGTCACATGAACCTGTATGTGCAGTTGTACATGTACACCAGCTGATAGAGGATCTATACTCAGTATTTTGGTGATCAGAGGTAGTAACATGATTTTTAAGAAGAGGGCAGTAATAGGGTATCTGTTTCAGAAGCAGATAAAGCCAGTATCTATATTTTGGACTGGGTACATGAAAGTTAAGCATGCTTGACCCAGGGAAATCAAAGGATGGGTGACCCCCTGGGAAGTCATATGTATAGTTATGACATAATGTGTAAAAAAGGACAAAGTCATATTGTATAGTAGTTTATAAGCTATATGGTTTTAAAGCTTTCCTTAACTGCTGTAAATATTTGTTGTATGATATATATGACATACCTGTGTACCCAAAATTTTGAGCAATGACAAAAATGCCCTTGTGTTTATATGAGATTTAATTCTTCTCTATTTTCATGTAGTGAAGTATAAAGATTTTTCAAATGGTAGTAGACCAAGAGGGGGCATAATAATAAAGTCCTAGAACCCAAACCCGACCTAATGCAACAAATATTAAGCATACAAACACAGCAATAGGCAATAATGAATGCTATCAGTGAGGAGTTACGAGAAGTACAACAAAGACAAGATCATATAGAAGACCTGGTGAGGGGAGACGGTGAGTCTAATCTGCCTAAGGAACCTCAACCCGAGCCTTTACCTAATCCTGAAGCGGATATTCTCCAATCTTGGGTAGGAAGGTTCAGCTAGCTGCAACCTTCTGCCTTTAAAGGGAGATTTGACCCACCGAAAGCTAAAAACTGGTTGTCATGGTTAGAGAAGATATTCAACATCCTGTTGTGCCCTGATGAAATTAAAGTCCTCTTGGAAATTTATAAGCTTGAGGACAATGCAAATAGATGTTGGAAGAATACAGAGCTGATTCTTAGGGGAAGGAATATTCCGGTAACATAGGAACTATTCCAAGAAAAATTTAACGAGAAATATTTTCCCTACTCATTCAAGCGGGAAAAGGGAAAAGAATTCCTTAATATACAACAGGATGATAAAGAGAACTTCGATGAGTACTTAGCTCGTTACATACGATTGCTCAATACTTATCATACCTCAAGTATTGGGATGATGAGGAATGGAGTTCCGATATGATGATTCAAGGGTGGAAACAAGAGCAAAAGGAGAGAAGTTAGTCTCCAAACATTTTACAGAGTTCAACAAGGAAGTGGAAGAATTCCGAATCACTAAGAATAATTTGTTGAGCCTGTACTCATATAGAAATACCAACAGTAAGGTTGTGTTTGGTAGTGGGAGTTCTTCCCAAAAATGCAAAGAACCAAGTAGACCACCTAGAGGAGGAAATAAAAAGCCATATCAGGCTAGAAGCTGTGGAAATAAAAAACCCTTGTAAGGCAGAACCTACTAGTATTGTCATAAGCCACACCATCCTGGCAGAACATATAGTGTTGTTCTATTATAGTAGGCTTCACTAGTAAGCCAGGCTCTAACCCGGCCAGTAACCTATTACATCTACTAGAAGCCAGGGCATTATGCTAAAGATTGCCCACTTCAGCAGCAATATTCTGATGAGCCTAGGCCAAGAGTGCAAGGCAGAGTGCACACGATTACTTAGGAGGAATCTCCTGAACTGATTCAAGGAATGATTTACCTTAATGGCAATTTAGTACGAGTAATGTATGATTTAGGTGCTAGTCATTCATTTATTGCATAAAACTGTGTGAGACGGTTAGGCTTGAGTGACACAAATTCCCATATGACTTGGTAGTATCTACACCTATGGGTGTTAGAGTTATACAGTATTAATGAATACTTTCTCATTATTGCATATCATTAGCAAACAATCATTTATGGTTTTCAAAATGTTTTTCAGTTTTGTAAATGGATCAAAAGTGAAATAATCGTTCTATGCATTGGATGTTTGAAATACTCATTTTAAAAACTTGCTTAGATTTTAATCCATATTATTAGTGCATACACATGATTTGAAAATTATTCATATTTTGTTTGTATTCAAATCAGTTTCAAAATTGGAAGTTAATATTTTTGTATATTGAAAGTCAGAAATGCTTCAAATTCATCCACCAGAGTATTTCCCCATCGTTGACATATTGATCTTTGATCTTAAATGTGTTATCCAATGCTTGAACTCCTCAACCATTGATATCATATATCTTTGAGTAGCTAGTGTCTTGTATTCAAATCTTTGAGATGAATATTTCTATTCTTCAAGACACAAATCTAAAAGTCAAGATTATTTCTTGATCAAGAGCAAAGTCATTGTGTTTATATATGTCTATCAAGCTAAGCCTTTTTGGCTAATTGATTTTTCATATGACTTTTGCATTTGGGAAAATTCTCAAACATGTTAAACTCCAACCTCTAACATGTTATCTTAGTTGTTTTCTAAAAAAAAGGAAGCTTTGTGGTATATGTATATTTAAACTATTGACTTCCACCATTTTTAACATAAGCATCGATTGAAAACATGTTTCAAAGATGAGTTGCATATATTCAAAATCTCTATTTCACAATGCATTGTTATGATTTGAAATTACATTTAAGATTTTGTAACAATTTTCATATCTCATTATCATTCTTGAAAAACTTGATTTCATTCATGATTTATCCTTTCATAAAAGTTGGTCATCATGGATAGATTCTCTACTCTTTTGATCCTGAATTGCATGAAAATCTTATCAATGACATATTTTTTATAAAGTGTATTTACAAATTGTCAATGATCTTTGAAAATCATCATTCTTGGTATTATTTGTTCATTACCCTTTATGATTCAATTGCTTGAATTTATTTAATTGGGTAAAATTATATTATGGCCTTTGTTGATTATTATACTCTTTGCTCAAATATCATATGATTCGATTGTAGAGCGTAAGAGTTATAATGTTTAATACTGTATGGACCCAAGAGAAAGTTGGGTACCAAAGAGCCTATATTTATACTTTTGCAGCAGTTGATCAAAATGCTCTACTTTCAGATGCAAAGATTAGAGGCTAACAGAAGAGGTGTGACTGATAGTATTGTAGTGTGAGCAGAAGCTAAATCTATGGTATCAATCGAGTGACACCCTATCATTAGCAGGTAACTATCTAGTAGTGCAATCAGAGAAAGATAAAGAGGAAGAAGACCTCTTAGTGGGCCTAGCAGAATTCAATTCAAAGAAGCTTAAGCCAAGAGACCAAGGATACTCATGAGTTGGATTCATACTTCCAACATTATAAGCCTTCGCTAACGAGCCATCTTCACTACTGCCAAAGGCAGTTAGACATCCCTACTGCAACATAGAGCTTTATGAGTTATTCTTTGAGGAAGGAGTTGTGGTTGAGGAGACATTAAAAACAAAAATCATCAAACCAAAGAGTCACTAGGGATTCTTGATTTCAATCCTAGCTCTATGTGTGATCTTCACAGGATTATCTGATATACTTACACTAGAGCTATGATGAACAAGGCCAATTCAATGGCTTCATCAAAGGATTATCACATAATGGCCTCTATTATTAGCATGAAGGAAAGGAAGAATGGAGAGATTATGTATTTCAAAGAATAAGAGGAACATATATACTTTTACAACGCATACTCCAACAACATACCCTCTTTTAGTATCTTTATTCCTCAAGGCCAACAAGATATGGTACCTAGAGACAAATAAGCCCTTTGTGAGGACTACCATGGTTAAGGAGCTAGATCACCTGGAGACTCTTTCATGGGATCAACCATTCAAATATACTAAGCTTCACTTGACGTTACCAATGAAAAGCTCATCAAGGTTGTGGATGAAAGAGTTAGGAAGTTATGTACTGTGGTGAATCAAAACTTCTAAATGTTGTTTACTAAACATTGGATCTTCAAGTAATATGTAATTACTTCAAGCCATTTTGAGGATCACATCAAGTAATCTGTAATTACTTTAAGTAATTCACAATTACTTTAAGTAATCTAAGGATTACTCCAAGTAATCAGTAATTTACAATCACTCCAAGTGATTCACAACCACTTAGTTTAAATTATTGAACCTCACTCCAAGTTTACACAAGAGGCGCAGAGGATGAGAACTGAGACTTCAACGATAGATGAGATACAATACTTTGCTAGAGTTGATCTCCCTAGTCCTTCATTCTTTGGTCCATCTGTCCAAGGCTATCTAAGAGAGGAACTTCAACAATCATATAAATCTTGCAACAAACAAGTTGAGTTCATCACCTCTATGAATGGCAAGATTAGGCAACTATGTAACTTGATCAAACAGAACTTCAAGGCCCTATTCCAAGCTCATCTTGGTATCCTAAAGTACTTACAGAGATTATGCTTCAGAATCTCTTAGTACCAATCACATTATTCAACATTAACTAGCACACGATACATCAATGGACTATAGAGGATTATGACTTGAGTGATTACAAGATTAGTTGAGTGCGGTATTGTATTCTTACTTAATTAAAATTCTCAGAGTTACATCACTCAAGTGATGGTCTAGTAGAATCACTCAAATAACTACTTAAGTGATACAGGGTTATAGCCTTAAAATCCTGAATAGCATCGTCATTTTCAAAACTTGATTTCTCTCCAAATCTTCAGATTTTCATACTCATTCTCTCTATGAAATTTCCAATGATTTTATAATTCCAAGAGAGTTATTAATTGTATTGCTCATGATGAATTTTTTTAGCTATGTATTCATTAAGGGGGAGCTTCACATTCATATGTGTTTTATATATTAAAAGCTTATCTCCTTTATTTCAAGAAAATCATTACAACATACTTATCTACATTCACTCTGAATCGATTAGTTTTGATGATGAGTTACTTATATATCTTCTTTCCGTGATCTTAATTTGTATATATTTTATAGAAAGGAAACTTTTGATTGCACTAATCATTCTCCTTGCAAGAATGTTTTTTACTTATAGTAGGAGAATTTTCTCTATGTAAGATCATTCCTCAACACACTAAGAGAATATATCAATTTTGAGGAAAGATGATTTAATACTGGTTGCAACACTTAAAGCAACAATAGGCATAAATTAGGATGATTTTGGTAGCATTCTACGGAAGGCTATTCCTGAGCTTCCTATTGAGCATACTTCAGAGTCTACCACTAAGCCAGTTATAGTTCATTCCTCTGAACTTGATCCATCAGAGTTGTGCATAGAAAGTATGGTGAAGACAACATCATGGAACTAACAAAACAAAAAAAGAAGGAAATTGACTTCATGGATCAATCATCAGCTTAGTAAATCTGAATGAGCATTTCTAAACTCTTTCTTTATATTTTGAGAATACTTTTCATATCTTTGATTTCAATTTTCCTTGATTATGAAGGTTTTTTTGAAAATCTCTCCAAATAGTTTCAAATTTGTTTTCATGAAAACCATTTTTCATTTGCATCAAATTACCTTCAACATGGGGGAGAGAAAACTGTTTTCTTGACACATTTATTTTCATTGAAAGAAAGGCATTTCTAAATTCAATTTTATATTTGCTTCTCTAAGAGCCTTTCCTATCTATACTTCAAACTTTTTGCTGATGTCAAATAGGGGGAGAGAAAGGCAAGAGAAATATATTGCTCTTACTTTGCTTTTATAACTCACATATTTTTCTTAAAGGATTTGTCATCATCAAAAAGGGGGAGAATGTTAGATATGATTAGTTTTGATGATGTCAAATATAGATATCAAATATTTAAAGCAAAAAGTTTGCATAATACACTTATCTTCTTTATTGACTAACTACTATATTTAATGTTGGATATTTTGTAGATTAGTCAAGCAAAGAAAGAAGAAGATTGAAGATATTCAAAGAGATATATAATTGAGTTATGGAGTCAAGAAGAATGACATTAAAGAAAGAAGAACTTGCAAGAACTAATGGGAATTTCAAGAAGAAAGATTAGTTAAGTAATGAAAGAAGAAGATTGAAGATATTCAAGAAAATATCTAGTTGGGTTATGAAGAATAATCATTGTAATGACCCAAAAATGGGATTAAGGGCTAATCACTTTAAAAGTGGATGTAATTATTGTTGAATAAATACTTTTGAAGTATATGATATGAATTTTGATTCAAATGTGTTTTGATCAGTGCCTAACCCTATATTTAAGCCTAATTGTGTGATGAAGCTTGAAATCAACCCTAACGGTAGGGAGGGCGCATGTTTAGTGGCAAGAATGAGATAAATGTGTTTGGTGGTGGTTTGGTAAGCAATGTGGTAATCAGGGGCAAAGTGGGAAAGTTATCGACCAATTGGTCAGCTACCAAAGAGAAAACTCATTGGTAACTTAAAGATCAATGGTTAGGATTGATTTTTATGAGATCAAGAAGGTGGAATTGTGTGTGTGCATCTTCAAGTAAGTCCAATGAAGATGCCTAAAGATGTTGACACTTGGCATCATCTCACACCCCTTTTGACAAGTCTACAATTGAAACTCTCTCTTCCCTCCTCCATTTCAAGGTCGTCCTAAAGGCCTTATTGCACCAAAAATTCAGACTTCATTCATCATCATCTCATCTCCCCTCTCATCTCCAATTTTGTCCAAAGTTTGAAGGAAAGAGAAAGAAGAAGGCACAAGTTTAGGTAAGGATTTGTTCCTGTATGCTCAATTCACCTTCATTAATATTGTTCATGGTGTTGAGGGCTTCATGGATATGGTTTTAGGTTTTTGAAAGGTGGTGTTTGAGAACTTGAGAAAAATTGAAAGTTGGAGAAACAAGGAATTTGCTTTGGGAAGAAGAAGAGGTAAGAATTTAACACATTTTGAGCTAAGTCTTGTGACCATAGGTTGGGTTTTGAGAATTCTGAATTTTTCCCTTGATTTTCATGTGATTTTGGTTTGGAAGAATTTGATTGTATGATGTGTTGGAATAGGCGTCATTTTGTGTTTTGGTGCCAATAGATTGGTTTAGAACCTTAAATAGAAAGGAATTGCATGAAAGAAGTTGAATTGTGTTATTATGTGACATGTTGTGTCTCTTGTGGAACATGTCAATGTGAGTTGAATTTGGTCATTTTGGTATTTCCAATGGATTCCTTGTGAAAAATTGGTGTGGAAATGGTATTTGTTGTGAAATTGGAAACATTGGAAACAATGGCACAAAAACTGAAATTCTGTTCCATAAAACTTTATACAGGGCAGTCAGGTCGTTGGACGTTTTGAATGAGCAAATGGTGTCTAAAAATTAGGAAACTTTATAGTCTTAAATTTCACCTTCCAAGCTTTAAAATGGGCATATAATTTATGTCAATTCGTTTTGTGTACTTGGAGTAATGACTATCTAAAGTTTGGGGTTAAAACTGGAATCTATTTTGAAACAATGTTGGATTTTTGTGATTTTGTAATTGTGAGGTGATTTTTGGTAATAATCCATATATTTCCTATGAAGAGGACGTAAAGAGCATTCAATAGGATTTGGGATCACCTCATTTTGATTTTTCTAGAATTATTTATGATTTTTTGAAGTTTCCCTGGATGCAACGTAAAACTTTCTGTGCACGTTTTGGCTGCAGCCTGGAAATCTTGGCTGTAGCCAAAAACCTTCTATGCACATTTTGGCTGTAGTTAGAGGATTCTTGGCTACAGCCAACCCCCCATTTTCAGCATTTTGTGATTTTGAAAAGTGATTTCCAACTTAGTACTTTTCAATCCTTTAAGTATGTGTCTAGGCTTCTAGTAACCACCTAAAGAGTTCAATGATAACCAACTGTAAGTGTTATAAAAGTAGGAGTTTGGAATAGAGATTAATCTGTCATCCTTGATTTTGCTTTATAGGGTTCGATATTTGCCCTATACGCGAACAATCTTTGCCCGAGCACCTCCAAAAAGAACAAGGTAGTGACACTTTCCCTTATACTATGTGTGAATGCATTGTATGTATGTGTTATAATTGTTTTGTGATAATTCTGAATGCTGCAAGCCAGTGAGGCTATGTGAATGTCAGAGAGGCAATGTAAAAGCTAGAGAGGCTATGTGAAAGCCAGTGAGGCTATGTGAATGCCAGTAAGGCGATGTGATATGTGTCTTCCAGTGAGGCAACATGCATATGTGACAGCTGATATGCTATGTTTTGTGTTGTTTGATGATTTACTTGCATGCTATGTGTTTATGTGTGGAATAAGTGATTTGTTACTACTGGGATTCTTTTGAATCTCATTCTTTCCTTTGACTAACCTTCAAACAGGGCAAGTGGCTCTAAAGGGAAGGAGACGATCAAGGGCAGCTAGAACTCCCGTAGGAATATAATTTGGGTTGTTGGTTATCAGATTTTAGTATGGGATTACTGTATATTATTGGGATGTAAATATTATTTTGGATACGATTGTGTAATCCCCTAAATGGCAATGTATGAACTCTTTGTGTGTGTGTGTGTGTGTATATATGTAACCCGGGGTTGCCGGGATTTTTATTGTACACTCTGAAAGAATTTGTGAAAATCTTACCGGAAGGAAGGGACTAGAAATGAATTTTAATTATCCGTCATCTCTAATCCATTTTAATTATGCATTTTCAAATCATAATTATGGGTTTCAAGGTAGGGGGTTACAATTATCAAGAGGAAAAACAAGAAGAAAGAGATTGAAGAAAGAAGAACTTGCAAGATCACATGAGAATATCAAGATCCAAGCTATTAGAAATGATACCAGAGGTTTCTATGGTCAAATGGAAATCCCTCAAGTAATATGCCATTGCCTCATTTTGGAGGTGATTACTCGAGGGCCCCCTCGAGTAATGACCTATGATTTCTCGAGGGCTCCCTCGAGTAATGAGATTACTGATGTGTTTTGTTTTCGTGTGGTAGGATAGATGTTTGGTATTTTGGTGATATCTCTCTAACCACAAGTTAGATTGAACTGAAATTGGTGGAATATGAAAATAGACTCCTAACACAAACTATAGACACCAAGATCACATTCAAAGAAGTTCAAATGAGAGAGATATGATCTGTTGAAGTTTACCCATGAATCAGCATCTTTTACCAGAACAAGGTTTGGTGTTTTGAACATAACTCTCAAAATACACATTACGTTGAGCTAAAACTAGAGCCATATGAAACTAGACTTAAAGAGATTTCCATGGATATATAATTCATTACATTTCAAGTTATATACTAAGATTTATGCCTTCTGGAATTTTCTACTTGTGATTTTAGACATTTTCAAGAATAGTAGATACTCTTTGGATCATAACTTTCTGTATACAATGAGTTTGGAGGTGATTCTTGTTGCATTGGAATTTAGATGATGAGAGCTTTCTGATGATATATAATTTTTCATGTTTTGAATCAAAATGAAGAGATCACTCGAGGGATCACTCAAGTGATGCCCACGGATTACTCGAGGGACCCCTTGAGTAATGAAGTTGGAAATGCTCTCGGCCAAGATTTGGATGACATACTCGAGGGATTACTTGAGTAATCTAAAAATTTATTTGAAATATTACTCAAGGGATCACTTGATTAATCTAAAAAGTTATTTGAAACATTACTCGAGGGATCACTCGAATAATTAAAGAAGAAATGATGCAGTAACTCTCGGCCAAGAAATGAGTGACATTACTCGAGGGATCACTCAAGTAATATGAAATGAAAAGATTGCATTACTCGAGGGATCACTCGAGTAATCAAGTAAGTAAAGAAGCAGTTACTCTCAATCAAGATTTGGATGCCATTATTCGAAGGATTACTTGAGTAATCAGAAAAGAATAAGCATTACTCGAGGGAGCACTCGAGTAATGCAACAGACAACGTATATCAAGCTTCTAAAAATCAATGAAATGATTATGTAATTCATCCATCTTGCTTCTAATCACTCTAACACTTCATTGTATTAGTGTTTAATGTATTTCTCTAGGAATACAATGAAGAGATGATACAAAGAGACAAAAGTTGACTTTATGGAAGCGGAGCGTCAACATTTGTAACGGCTAGTTTTCAAATTCAAGCAACAGACAAATGAAGCCACGGGACTCAACGGATAAGTTGAAATACTCACAACGGTCATATCCTACTCAACTATAAATATAGGAGATTCAAGTACAGAGCAACAATACCACCAACAAGAACACAAGACACAAACATGCTTATATCTTGAGTCATCCACACTGAACCAACTACTCTCTGTTCTTATCTATTTTCTATATCATGTATATTTGTGAGAGAGTTATTTGTATTACACTTCAGTGAGCATTTTATCCACTCTGTGAGAGAGTTTATAAATACTTTTATTTCTGAATTGATCTTAAGGTAGATAGACCTTGAGAGGGTTGATTTTCTTATAGAGAAGTTGTAGAGAGAATTGCCAGTAAAACTTTCTGGTCATAAGACTTACAAGGTGCAAGTAGTAGAGAACGTTAATGCTCATAAAACTTACAGGGGCGTAAGCAGGAGAGAACGTTGCTACTTGTAAGACTTGCATGGGTAAGCAAGAAAGAAACTTCTTCGTGTTTGCTCTGCTTGTAAGACTTATTGTAAGGGAGAGTATCTCAAAGAGAGAATTGTAAAAGGCTTCACAAGTGCTCGGCTAAACTTTTAGGTTTGTAAAGGCTTTTCTTGTGCCTGATTAAACAAGAAGTGATGGATTTGAAATCTCAGCAGGAGCCTGAGAACTGGACGTAGTCATCTTGGATTGGACCAAACCAGGATAAATCACAGTTTACATACTCTCTTCCTTAAACTCTTATATTTCTAGCATATATTAACTGTTGGTTTATAATTCATTGCTTTCATACTTATTGCTTCCATTAAGATTTGAAAAGATTTTTAAAGTTCTTAAGTTATTATCAAACACCCAATTCACCTCCCCTCTTAGGTGTCAGCCAGTTCTAATAGGTTAGTACATTTATTGGCCTACTGCCAACTTTGTATGGGCCTACAAGGTCACACATAAGAATGACCTAACATGAGACAATATTTAATCTAGGGTAGATGTTATGTAAATATAAAAAGGGAGTTAACGGTTAGTTAGACTGTTAAGTAGTAGGTTAAACCTTTAGTTAGCTGTAGGAATAAGAATAAGAGGCGGTAAGTAGTAAGAGGCAATATATATATATAAATACCTCTTGTGCCTCTCATGAGGGGTTCGATCATTTGAT
Source organism: Inga laurina (assembly GCA_963855925.1). Taxonomy (NCBI): domain Eukaryota; kingdom Viridiplantae; phylum Streptophyta; class Magnoliopsida; order Fabales; family Fabaceae; genus Inga; species Inga laurina. The sequence goes on along the minus strand of OY979702.1, from coordinate 27,481,716 downwards.
TTGTTTCAATAAGATTTCTGAGTTTCAGTCTCTCATCTCTCTATTTCTCCTTTCCTGAATCTCTTCTCTGTTTCTTCCCTCTTCCATCTTCCCTCTCATTTCTTATGTGAATACCATAACAGTGGTATCAGAGCGGTCCTTCCTTGGCCGTCTCTCCCACCATTTCCATTTCAATCTCTATTAAAACCTAGAAAAGAAAAAAAATTCTATGGCTTCCCCTCTATCCCTAAATTCAAATGAAAACAAGATGTGGCTACGACAAAAGGGCAACGTGAAGGAATTTAATGCCTTCTTTGATGAGGCCACAAGCAATGTACAACTACTAGAATGATATCTCATCATAACATATATGATGGGGTTGAAGACAGAGATAGCAGAGTCTGTCCGATTATTTGGACTAAGAACTATGCATGAAGCCTGCTCCTTGGCAAGAACTCAAGAGATATCCTTGCGACGGCAAGCCAAGAAAGCGGTGTAGGCAAGAAAAATCTTGGCCGAGCAAGAAGGAGGCTCGATCGTTCTTGAAGCATCTAATGAAGTTCAAGAAGCAGGTTTTAAATCCACTGTTCTTAAGAAAGAAATGAAGAGCGATGTTGCTGCTCGAATCACGAAAGATGCAATCAGGAAAAATGAGACCCAAGAAGCTTCTGTCAAACAAAAATCAGAGGAACAAGAACCTTTCATTGCTCAAGAAATAAATGACGACGATCATGAAGTTGAATGAGTCACAACGTAAGGACCACGAGAGTTGCCAAGTACGATAGTTGGTGGAGTTGTGAGAAGACCCAATAAGCCAAGAGCATCGAAATGATAAGCGAGGCAAGAACAAAGACCACGGGTTCTGTTGCGATGGAAAGAACTCAAGGATCGATAACAGGCTTGAGTGACATAGAGTTGTCAACGCCGATGTTCTCGCAGGTGCCACCGAAGGACAAAAACATAAATACGGCAGATGGAGTTTATAGGTCTTTGAATCTTACCTCTGTTGAGAAATTTCTGGGTAAGTTGCACGAGACGTCTTCATGCTTGGCATCGTCCCTATCTCCTTTTCCTCTCTCGTCATCAACAATTGTTGTTCACTCTCTATCGTCGAGTCATCTCCCTTTGTCACTAGTTATTTCTGCTATAACAAAGGTCGTTGCCTCTATTTGCATAATGCCATTATTAAGTTCCTTCCTTTCATTGTTGTCCCTATTTCAGTTGCTTGGCCTAAGGAGTTTGCAAAGCGTCAATTATGCATTTACTTTAAGAAATAGACACCAGAGTATGTGGCAAAGACAGAAGGTCACGTGGCTGAATAAAGTTGAGTTAGAAGAGTCAAATATACAGCTGGATACCACTCTTTTTAATTTGCAGAAGGTTGATAGGTTACAACTGGATGACACTCCCTTTCAGCAGCAACATATTCTTCACGATACAATGGGTTTGGCATTGTTGGATGGTTTTATGGGCTGGGATTTTGGAAAAGAAGGCCCAAGTTTTTTGCTGTCATGGATTTTACCTATCAAGCTTGTAAGTTCGTTTTGTCATTGGTTTGTTTTTGCTGCAAGAAGCTTGGTTATGAGTTGGTTTAAGGGGAAGTTAGTGAAAAAGTTGCAAGGTTCTAGCTTGGTGCAAGGTTCTGTGTACTTGGTCTAAATGCTTTTTTAGATTAGCATTAGACCCATTATTTTCATTTGGTTTAGAATCCAACAGTGACGTTGTACTTGCTATCAGTGTTCGTCACAATGCTTCATGGGGGTTTCTGTTCTCTAAGTAGTAAGTAGGAAGAAAAGAAAGGGAGAAGTGTGTAGCAGCTCAAGTTCCAGATTACTTCAGTGATTACCAGAATTGTTTTTTAGAATTTAGCAGCTTATGAAGGTTCTCTTTTGTTGTTTCAGTTCTGTATTTTTTCTGTTGTTGTCAATCATCCTTAAGGGCAAGGATGTTTTGGGAGGGGGTATTGTTATGTAAATATAAAAAGGGAGTTAACAGCTAGTTAGACTGTTAATTAGTAGTTTAAACCATTAGTTACCCGTAGGAATAAGAATAAGAGGCGGTAAGTAGTAGGAGGCAATATATATATAAATACCTCTTGTGCCTCTCATGAGGGGGTCGATCATTTGATTTGTTTCAATAAGATTTCTGAGTTTCAGCCTCTCGTCTCTCTGTTTCTCCTTTCCTGAATCTCTTCTCTGTTTCTTCCCTCTTTCCCTCTTCCCTCTCATTTCTTATGTGAATACCATAACAGTGGACGAATTTTATATTTAAATATGTAATATAAAATTGGTGAAAAGAAAATTAATAATATTATTTTTATATATTTTTTGAAATACATATTTATATATATATATATATATGATAATATTATTATATTATATTAGTTTTAACTTTAATTTTATTAGATAAATTAAATTTAATAACTAATATGATAGAAATATATTATCTCAGATTTAATTTATAAGGATAAGTTAAATCTATTGGCTATTTATTCGGATTAAATAAATAGGTTAAATTAAAACTGTATAATAGATTTAATTAAACCGAATTTATTTAATTAGCTCATCAAGATAATTAAAGATTAATTAATTTCAAAATTAATCAAGTTTAATTTTGAAATTCGAATATAGCCATCATGGGTTATAAAAAAATGATGGAACAGAAAAACTCATGCATATATAAGAATTCAGAGTCGCGAGAAAACCCTAGCAGACATTGGAGTCACTAGCACGCAGTCCGTGTTGGAGTAACATTCGTGTGGATACCGGTAGAGGGAGCCGATCAGAGGTGTTGGTTCGTAGAGATCAAAAACCCTAAATTCGAAAAGGTATGATTCTTCCTAACTCTGTTTAAACGCCATTGATAGATCATCGATTGGGATTGGCAAAATTTTTAAAATTATTCCGCTGTGCCTGCCAATCCTAACAAGAAGGTGTGTCGTCAAGATTAAAACTTGGATCACCATCCTTCTACTTTTTACTATGTAGTACAATAGATAGTTTTTCATTTGCTAGATCAGTGACATAAAACACTTGTTCTACCTGGCTTGCTAGAATGAATAGCTCATCTTTATAACTAACTTTATCAAGATCAACTGAGGTAAATCTAAATTGATCTATTTCAATAGCATTATTGTTAACCCACTTGCATTTGAATAGAGGGACTCTCAACTTAGTGTAGCTTATCTTCTATATGTCTTCAATAACTCCATAATAGACTATGGATGCCAATATAGGGTTCTTGTCTTTCGAACTAGAAAAGTGCATTGCTTCGGCTACCACCATCACCCCACTATTTTGCATAATACTTCTACTATCCTATCATTTTGTGTAGAAAGAATACCCGTTTATATCGACACGACTCCAAGTTATGACCTCAAAAGAAGGCCCCCAAGCTAACCATTTGATTGTCTTAACACACTAGTCTCATGCGATACCTTTTCCTTGAACTACTCTATGAAAATCTTGTTTTGCTTATTAGCTATTTGCATGTCATTTTTTCTTTGATATATCTCCTTCAAACTCTTTCTATGTTTGTCTAAGTACGGCTAAACTTCTTCCATATTATTCAAGATATACAAGTGTGCTTGCAATACCTCTTTACGACACATACTCTTCACTTTGAGCCCTCATGTTCCCTTACTTGTACCCTTTTCATGATGAAATTGGGCCTTCGACCTTGATAGATATTCTTTGCAAAAATTCATAGCCTCGTCAACGACATATCTTTCCATAATTGAGGCTTCAGGTTGATAAGGATTTTTAGAATATCCTTTTAAGTTCTTCATGTATCGCTCAAAAGGGTACATCTACCTTAGATAAACTGGGTCGTATAGTCTTATCTCCCTTACCAAATGAACTATTAAATACACCATTATATCAAAGAATGCAGGAGCAAAATGCATCTCTAGTTAGGAAAGAATAGTATAACCCTCATTTTCCAATTCTTCTAACTTTGTAATGTCAACAATTTTGCTACAAATAGCATTAAAGAAGCTGCACAACCTTGCTATCGTGCTTTGCACATCATCTTTCATAATGCCTTTAATAGCTACTAGTAATAGTTATTGCATCAAGACATGGCAATCATGGGACTTCATTCCTACTAACTTGAAATCTTCCATTGACACAAGCTTACTCATATTAGAAGAATACCCTTGTGGCACCTGAATGCCATACAGACTCCCACACAAACTTCTCTCAGCTTTTGACAATGTATGTGCCGCTGGCTCCATATGCGCTCTCTAACCATCATCTCTTATTTGTGGATATAGCTGTTCTTTTATTTCCATGTCAACCAAATCTAGCCTCACACTACTTCCATCTTTAGTTATCCCAAGTTTGTGTAAAAGCATACCAACAAGGCTATCATATACATTTTTCTCCACATGCATCACATCAAGACTACGTTAATATGGAAGATCAAAGAAAATTGACCTCTTCTTCTATATGTTTTTCTCACCTATAGTCCTCTGATTCTTACAAAAAGTGACATTGATTCTTTTCACTCGACTATAAACCTCATCTCCAGTTAATGCCTTCGGAGACATTCCATTCTCCGGCAAACCATTAAAATTCTTTTTTAGCCTACGTTACGGGTGGAACTAAGGAAGAAATTGTCTATGACCAAGGTAGACTATTTTTCTACCATGCTTAAGTTAATGGAAGTATGTGTCTGCTTCACATATCGGACATGCTTTATGATCCTTCACACTATACCCTGACAAGTTCCCATATGCAGGGAAGTCGTTCACCATGGTGAAAATCATTGCACGTAGCTTAAACAACTATTGGTTATATGCATCAAACACATCTACATCATCCTCCCAAAACTTCTTTAAGTCCTCTATCAAGGTGCCAAAAAGAGATCAATATCGTTCCCTGGCTGTTTTGGTCCCAAAATCATCATAGAAAGCATCATATACTTGCATTTTATACATAACCAGGAAGGTAAGTTGTAAATCATCATCAAAACTGACCATGCACTATATGTACTACTAAAAGTACAATAAGGATTGATTCCGTCTATGCAAAGCCCAAGCCAAAGGTTTCTAGGCTTGCTGCCAAATCTGGGATCCATTTCATCTATTTTCTTCCATTGTGGAGAGTCAGTTGGGTGCCGAAGGTATTTTCCATCAATACTATGTCAGCATAATGCCATCTCAACTTCTTCACTTCTTTCGTATTAGGAAACATTCATTTAAACCGCGGTATGATTGGAAGATACCACAAAACCTTTACAGGTTTCTTTTTACTTGTCTCATCACTACACCCAGCACCTTTCTTTACTTTGTATCTGGAAGTTTTACATTTCAGACACTCACTTAATCCTTCATCTCATTTCTGTACAATATGCAATCATTAGGGAAAGCATGTATCTTTTTATACTCCATACCCATCATAGACAATATTTTCTTGGCCTCGTACATACGATTTAGAAGTACATTATCCTCTAGAAACATATCACACAACAATTCAAGTAACAATGTGAAACTATTATCGATCCATGCACAAGTTGCCTTTAAGTTGATCAAGTGGAAAATACCTGACAAGCGTGTATACCTAGTACACCCAGGGTACAAAGGTGTCTTTGCATTACTCCGTGCGCTATCATATACAAGAGATTGTGCAAAACATTCTACCTCAACATCATGAATCATTTTTTCCATTTTATCGTCATCTCCAACCTCCAAAACTTCCTTGTTGTGGGATACACAAGCGGTTACTTCCTCACCATACCATATCCACCTTGTGTACCGAAGATTTACTCCATCACAAAGTAAGTGATCTCTTATATCATCAATATCTTGCCGACTCTCATTTAAACACTTCACACATGCATAAAAATACTTCCCATTTTTACTAGACACATTTATTTTAGCAAATTTAATAAACTTTTCTACCCCATTCTCATATTCTTCATTAGTTTTCAAAGCATTCTTCCAACGGTGATCCATTTGACTACCACCTATGCTGTTTTCAACAATACTAAATTTTAGACCAATTGTCATTATGGTATGAATATGGGTCAAGAAAAGGGATGCCTTACTCATTTTTTAAAAAATTTTGATAGTATTTCTACTAAAAAGTAAGACATCCAAAAATTCAAACAACAACCCAATTAACAAGTACAGAACTCTGACATACCAGAGTTTAAGACTACAAATATGAGATTCAAACACTTTGTATATATAACAAATTGGTCATAATTAATGTTCAAAGTAGTATTAATTAATAAATATTCTTTCCCCTAGACAACTGGACATTGGCACTCGCATATAACCCAAAAATTTAAAATGGCAGTGCCTATCTTATGACATTCACAACCATATCAACAAACAAATTAAAATGATATACATATGATAAACTTCCCTTGTCAAAAATCATGCTCATAAATATGATTATTAAAATAAAAAGAAGGATGACAAGTAATAAAAATATGATTATCATAACTATAATGGGATGATTCACACACCTGTAAGGCTTATGTTATACCTCCTTTTCTAACTTATCGGCTTCTAAATTATTCATCCATTCTTCTCCTAACATCCAAAAAAATCCATCAATTGTAGCTTTGCATAAAATTTTATATTTTCTCATTCAATTCAAATTTTTCATACCAATCACATCTTAGTTTATACAACAATTGATACAATCACAAACTGAAATAATTTTAAAATAGTGAAAAACTTGAACTTTAATCCCTTTTATGAATAATAAAGTGCAAACTTGAATAAAAATGGAACTTCACCATTCTTAGCTATTAAACCCACTATTCCACCCAACATTAACATATAAACAGAATAAACCCATCCTCTTGAAAAGTCAAGGTTGTATGCAAATGAATGCTTCAATAAGCTTTCCTCCCAATTTCACATTGCCAAATTATAACATATAAGAAATAATCACTAAGGAGGGATTTATTCTGTTTATTTTATTTATAATAATCAAATACTCCCACAAACTATATAACTAAATTATAAGATAGAGTGAGAGAGGGAGGACAGGGAAGCGTCTGAAGCATTAGAACCGACAGAGAAGAGATAACGAAGAGATAATGACAAGTGGATTAAAAGGAAATTTTGCAAATTTGCAATTTCAGTATCTAAACTTCCCTCATTGCTGAACAAAATATATGCAAGCATTCAAATTTCCACAAAGACAAAACAACCCAAGAATATAAAGGAGGGGATTCAGTAAATTACTAGGAAACAAAAGGGAGCCACCGACAGAGCCAAAATCAAAACTTGGTGGTCGCGTGAATTGACAGATACGAGATAATAGAGAAGTAGGATGCGTGAGAGGGGCAGAGGCGAAGAGGGGGCCAAAGAATGATGAGCAAGAGACCCAAAGAGAAATGAGGTGCAAGCTGATAAGGATGAGAGAGAGACCAAACAGAAATGCGGTGGAGGCATGACTAGCTAGAAGGGACAGAGTTAGTGTATGGTCGGAGAGGGGGCCAGAAAGAGGCGCGCACAATAAACCCAAGGAAAAATTAAGAGCTGGTGGAGGCAGAGCTGTAGGTTTTGTTTTATTTAGGAGGTTTCAATTACTATTATTATTTAAATAGTCGTTGAATCTCTAATCTTTCAACGACTGTTATTATTTAAATAGTCGTTGAATCACCAATCTTTCAACGACTATTAAGCAGAACAGTCTTTGAAAGCAACCTTTCAACAGCTATTTTCCTTAACAGTCATTGAATGGTATGTTTCAACGATTGTTTTTACAAGAACAGTCATTGAATCACTAGACTTAATTGCTAAAATGTCACCGTGTGCTTTTCTATGACTGTTATTTGAAAACGGACGTTAATTATACTATTTGTAGTAGTGGTCGAAGAAGAAGGAACTCACACATGCAACCTCTATATTCTGGATTAAGGTGAGTGTCCTAAATCCCTTCCTATTCTTCTCTTATCCTGTAATGTCGCTATTTGTGGGCTGTTTGAGATCATTAAACGACTGAAACTTGGTTCATTTAAGGGATAAGTTAAGGATGTGGTGAGATGGGGATAAGCATGTGTAGATTAAGGCTTATAATCATGATAATCGGTGTTGCATGTCTTTGATTGGCTCTAGGTTGTGAAATTAAGCCTATAGAAAGTAAAGTTTCTTAATAGCATAAGAAATTAATGGCTTACAAGTGCGTAGATGCCTTCTATGCGATTGCATGTGAGAATTCAAAATTCTAAAGAAAAATTTTGAAACTGATTGTGGTTTTGAGGTTCTTAAATTGGCTATCATATAGGTTTTGTGATGCCTGATGCTAGATAAGAATCTTATATTCTTAAAGTGAAATTCTTACAGTTGAAGCTATAAGGACCATTCTGTGATGCCTCTTTAGATTAATTAATTGTTTAGCTATCTACATTATTATTTAGGCTATTGAAATGATGATTTTAATATCTGATATAAAGGCTGAAAAATTTCAGAGAAGCTATTTGGGTAGAGCTAATGGTTAAGGAATTAAAAGGAGTGTTATATGTTGATAAAATATAGAAGTATTGATGTTATATGATATATTGTTGTTGACAGCTTTAATATCAGAACAGTTGAAGCTTAAAAGATAATTATAGTTGCTGCATGCTTTGGAGTCCTTAATTAAGTGTTAAAAGAATGGTTTAAATTATTGGATTGTGGTTTAAGTGCTAAGAAGATGATGGAATAATATAATGGTTAAAGATTATATAAAGCTGGAAAATAATTTTAGAATAAAAGAGGATGGTTTAAGCTTGTAAAGTTGGAGTTGTAGAGGATGAAAACTGATTCAAATTTACTGTTTAATGTCCCCACATGCTACATAATTGTTTTAGATGTGTAACCCATGCCTACAGACTATAAAATTAAGGTTCATACCTTGTTTTTGAAGCTGAAATTTTCAATTTTTGGTATGGGATACTGCTCGACATTTTTGGAGCCAAGCTCCAGTAAAAGTTTACTATTTTGATGACCACTATGTACCAAAGTTATAGAAAATTGAAATGAAGTATATACATGGCATTTAGAAGACAAAATACGATGGTTAGAACAACACTATTTGTAAGAATAATTGGGCATACCTGGAGTACGACCGTTTATCTCTTATACCCACGCTAATCGTATCACAATAGCGGAAGCGATTATGACGCACAACAAATACACCACGATAGGAAGAAGAGATAAATATAGTAGATGGAATGAGGAGTCAGTTTGACAGAATTTCTGTATGTTATTTCAAATGTCTTCTCAACTGAATTCCTTTACGCCTATTTATAGGATTCTAAGTACCCCTTCCTCTTCTACTAACATGTCCTTCCATCAAAGAGACAATATATCCTTTCGATTGAGATATATATTGTTTCAGTGAAACAATACCACTTGTACAGTCATATTGCATCGGATAAAAAACATGACTCATAACATTTTGAAAAATATTACATATATCCACCCAAGCATTTATGTTATTTATACTTTGACCCCAATCCTATTAGGCTTGGGCCCAATCCACCAAGGGTGGACTAGGCTATTTTCCAACATCTCCCACTCATACTTGGTGGATTAGATATGTCTCTTTTTCTTCCTTCTTTCATACTAGGTGCTTTGCCGTGACCGTGTAGGCATGACATCTGAATATAGGTGTATGTACTAGAAATCTCTTTTACAGAGATCAGCACAAGACAACCTTCATTATGTAGCTTGATTTTTATATTGTGCGTTAAATATCCTAGATTCACTTATATACACTTTCACATAGCTAATCTAATCCCTTTTGAGTCAGTATAAAACTCAAATTGCCTTTCTAGTATGCATAATATCCACATTTATGAAATTATCAAAAATAATATCATAAAGGACATGTCTCAGACACTAGCATATTTGTGTATATTTCAAGTAATCTTCCTTTCGCCCAGATATCACTTTAATATACATCAGCCGCTTTCCTAACATAATACCATAGATCGCATCTATCATGATCGTAGGACATATGCTAAAGTAGCAGATGCTGAAGCACACCTTTGTGATATTGTCAAAGTCAAAGGATATCATTAGAAGAATTAGAAACTTCCTGGGACTCACACAACAATTAAGCAGGGATCTTCTTACTTGCTTCCCTTTTGCAGTTCTTTAGCACATGTGGTATGAATCACATGCTACAATGTTACTCTTACACCATAAGAGCGCACGTCGTTTTGCATTTTGTTGTTAACACTGTACAGACTTAAGTCTAGACACTCCCAGCATCTAAACCCAAATTCTTCCTTTCTACTCAGACGTCAATATTGAAGAATTTGTTATCTGGCTACAGGCATTATGAAAGTGGATATCCATGATTCGATCCACACTAATGTTCATGTTTATGGATCTCATCTTGACACGCTACACTGTTGCCAAGGCGACATAGTTTATGTTTCTTCTCTACCATATCAGCATTCTAGCAACTTTACCGGTGAACACAATTGTCTCATCTTTGCACACCCCTCCTGAGTGTCAAAGGCGGTTGCTTATGTGAGAGAGACAACCTCACAAGACTGTACAACATACTAGACATTGTATACTTTCACACAGACATTTATACTAATAATGATAAGTACTTCATTTAATCATAAATGTAATAAAGTCTGAAATTTTACATTTTACGTACACCAAGTGCCCTTACATGTTTTTCAAATGTTTCCTTAGCAATTGGTTTGGTTAGGGGATCAGCGACCATACTCTTGGTCAAAATATGTTGTACAGCAATAATTTTCTGTGCTATATAATCTCTTACAAAATTGTACTTAATGTCTATATGCTTGGTCTTACTATAATACTTAGGATCTTTAGCATAGGCTATGGCTGCAGTGTTATCACAATGCATTAATACTGGATTGGTACTCACATTGCCAAATCCAAGATGTTCAATGAACCTATTCAACAATAATGCCTCTTATGCAGCTGCAGTGCATGCTATAGAATGTAAAGCAATACATGTTTGCTTCTTGCTACTCCAACATATGGCACCATTATTCAGTAGAAAGTATAACCTGAGGTCAATCTTTACTCTTCCTCATCTCCGCCTAAATCAGCATCGAAATATCCAACCAGGCGTAGATTGCTTCCTTCATAGCATACTGCATGGTCAGAGGTATAAAGTGAGATTTTAATGAAAGCATAATTTAGGAATTATATTAGTTAAATTGTTATATTTTTAATTAATATTTGTTATTCCCAATGTTCTTTAATTTTGAGCAAAAGGTATTACCTTTGTGAATATAATTTTATAGGTGATGATGTGGCACAACTTGAGTGGTTAAGGTCAAAGATGATATTTTGGAGCTTAATGAAGGACAAAAGTGGAACATCACAAGTACAGAATTTATTTTCACATTTTTTTCTAAGAGGAGGTTAAATGAGTAAGGGCCTAATTTGGTTATTGCAATTTTGTACATATCATAAAACATATTTTCACCACTTTATCCAAACAAGGCACAACTCACATTTTAACCTAAAGACAATTGAAGAAGCAAAGGAAGTGGGGACCATTGTTTTGTGTGTGAGAGTGGCGGCTGGAAAGAAATAAGAAGGGAGCATGAATTAATAATTGAAGATGGAAAGCAATTGGACCGAATGAATAAAAGCTGCTGAACCAATGGGAATTGAGAGCAACAAGAAGCAGACTGAATTGAAGTAAAGAGATGAGATGAGCCGAAATTGTTGACCGGTTGGAATTAAAAAGTTTGTTGAAAAAATGGGAAAGAAAAACCAAAAGAGTTAAGTGAAAAGGGCAGCACAAGATGAATAAAGGAATGAAAAAGAAAGGAAGCAATTGCAGTAGCCGTCATTGTGGACGAAGGAAGAGGGGTTGGACCGATTGAAGGAATTGAGATGAGCTGGACCAAGTGAGTCGGCTGTGTGTGAGAGGTGTGTGGCGGATGTTGAAGATATTGACCTAATGAAAAGGAAGAATAAAGGGGAAGGGGCCGCGACTTGAAAGGGAGGCAGCGAATGAGAGTGGAGAAGCAACACGGAATAAAAGGAAAAAGAAGGAGAGGGGAGCTGCCACTTGGAGAAGGGAATTGCTATTAAGAAACGAGAAGAGCTGTTCGGTTTTTGATTCCCATGGCTAATTTCTCCTTCCATCAAGCTTTATCCTTCTCTTCTTCCATGAGTAGCTAAAGTGTTGGTGATTTCCTTGATTTGGGTAATGGTTTGAGCTTCTAAACTTCAATAGAATTCCTTTAAGCTCTCTTTTTAGTTCATGATTATGTAGCTTGGTTAAGTATGTAATTGTGATCTAGATTGTTATGCCAAGTGAATAAACTTGGTGGTTGAGTTAGGAGTTGATTAATTAAGCTTTGTATTATTCATAATAGGAGTAGGTTGAATTGTTTATTTCAACTTGGTTAAGTGGATTTAAATGATTAAACTGAATATTTTGAATTGTTGTAATGGTGATTACAATTTAGAATTGGAAGTTGATTATTCATCTCCTTGAGTCACTATTATTTGGTGGTATTCATTTAATTGCTTCGGTTGAATGAATTAAATGATTATTGCAAGTATGGAGCTAGTGGTATCCTAGTTCCATCCTCTTGACTCATTATGGAATTCATATTATTAGAAAGTAAGGAAGACTAAAACCTCAACTCAAGGGAATCTCATTCCATCATTATATTAGTTAATTGAATTTATCTTGTCATTAGTGTTAATTTCAATTCCTTTTGCTACTTTGTTTTAAAAACTAGAAAAACAAAAATATTACTTTAGCTTAGATTACTTCATTAGTTTAAAAATGCAATTTCTCCAAATGATTTCTCACAATTTTAAGGTTTTTTGTCACTTTACTACTTAGAAACTTGGAAATTAATCTCCTCACAACAACGACTTAGGTTGAGCTACTACGCTATATTTTCTAACCTAGTTTTATTTTGAGAACTCACACGACATGGGTCCATCAAATTGGCGCCGTTGCCGGGGAGGATGATTGCCAAGGTTTTAAGTAGTTAAGTGTTCTTTTCTATTGTCATAGTGTGTCTTAGTTTAGTAGGAAGTGTTTAGCACTCATTTGAATTTTGGCGAAATTCTGATTTTCGATTAGCACTGTCTTGCTGGAACTGAAATATTTGTGCCCAGAAAATTCTGAAGTTTGACAAGTTAAAGTTTTTCAGCATTTTAAGCAAGTCTAATAGCTAAAGCTATTAGGTCTGCTGGATTTTAGCCAAATTCGAAGGTTTGCTATACTTTTCTGAATTTTCTTTCTTTTTTGGTATTTTTCTAAGTTTTTGTTTTAGTTTGTTCTTAGGGTTTTTTTTTTTATTTTTCTTGGTTGCTTGTGTGTTTTTGTGTTTGTCTTAGTTAGTTGTTAGTTGTTGAAGTGTCTGGTCGTGGTTAAGCTTAATTTTCATTTTCATAGTTGTTTTGAATTCCATTTGCATATAAAATTATGTAAAAAAATGCATTTTGTTGCTTTGCTATCATGTTCTTAGTGGCCATTATGTGGTTTATTATTGTTTTGTGATGAGCAACTTCGCATTCTTCATCCTTGGAAATTTGTTGGTTGCAATTTGAGATTTCAGGTAGCTATCACATTCTGTAAGTTGTGCTTCCAATTACTCTACTTATATACTTGCGGTTTGAGGTACTAATTCATTGCTATACCAACTTGTTCCCCTAAAAGGTGAAGTCTTACCTTGCAAGTCCTATTTGCATATTGTCACATTGTGTTACACTTGTCTTGTTATTGCTGAAACTGGTCTTACTCTTTAGACACTTGAATTTTGTTGGTTGTGGTTAACTCTTTTGGTTGTCAAAGATTAGTTATCTTGGTTTCCTACAAGTTGCTAATTTTTGCTGTATACAACCCTTCTTCAATTGACCATTTGACCAATTACTTTGCTATAATTTGTGTGTCTATATGAGTCTTCTTACTGTGCATGACTAGATCTCAGAAAACTGAACTTGTGCCTTTAGATAAAGATATTAACAAGATAATTGGGTTACTTAAGAAAGGTAAGAAAGCTGAATCATCTAGTGTAGGGCTTGGACAAGTCATTGACACTGAAGTTGTTGCACATACTTGTGATAATTCTTCTCATATTGGCTCTTCGCTCATTGTAGATCACCATCTTGCCATGGATTCAGTTCCTCCTCCAGAAGACGTACCTCTACCCATTGGGGAGCGTAGAACTATCAAAGATCTTACCTCTTATACTAATATTATTGATCCTTTTTCTCTCTTGTCTTGAATTTAATATTAATTTTGAGTTGAAAGGTCCTTTGTTGAGTCACTTACCAAAATTTCATGGTTTACCTGCAGAGAACCCTAACAGGAACTTGAGGAATATGTACATTGTGTGCAACTCCATGAAACCAATAGGAGTTGATCTAGATGAGATGTGCTAGAAAGTCTTTCATTTTACACTGGAAAATAAAGCTAAGGAGTGGTTCTTGATGCTACCTCACCACAATCCTAATGCTTTAACATCTTGGGACAACTTGAAGAGTGCCTTTTTGGAAAGATACTTCCCTTCTTCAAAGATAACATCTCTCACTAAGGAAATCTTCGGTGCTAAACAAGGCCTCCATGAATCTTTTTATGAGTATTGGTGTCAATTTCAAGAACTCCTAGCCAAGTGTCCACATCACCAAATCCCAGAAGCTCGATTGGTGCAATATTTTCATAGTGGGTTGCTTCCTCAAGATAGGAAGAGTTTGGATTCATCTTCTGGAGGCACTATTCAATTGCTTACACCTGAAGAAGCTTGGGCTTTAATTGAGAAGATAGCTAGTAATGATCAATAATTTGAAGGGTTAGATGCTAGACAAGTCCATGAGGTCTCACATGCTTCAAGATCTTTAAGGGAGTATGATAATTTGTCATCCCAATGACAGAATAAGAACTGACCTCAATAAGCTCATGGCCCATCTAAACAATGTGAACATTCATGGGTCACATTCTCAAGCTCAAGTGGCTCCTAGCTGTGACATATATAGCTCTCACATGTATATTACTCCTAATTGCCCACACCAACTTGGGCAGGTCTCGGCTGTTTTTCAAGGGAGATAAGGATATAATCAAAGGCCTTGGAATACCTACTCTAACACATACAATGAGGGTTGAAGGTCCCATCCCAACTTTGGTTGGAGGAACCAGAATCAATTTCAAGGGAGTTTTTCAAATCAAGCTCCAACTGAAGGACCTTTAAACCAATCTAATCCCCAACATACAGTGGTTGCTACACTTGAATCCCATGCTACTAAAGATGACATCTCTCAACTTCTCAAGTGTATGAACAATGTGTCATCTTCAATGGGTAACTTAGCCTCGAGATTTGATAAAGAGAGAGCTCAAACCAATTCTAAATTTTGTGACATTGGGACTAAGTTTAATACAATCTTTAACAAGTTGGAGTTGTTGGATTCTAAGAATTCTAACCTTACTTCATTTATCACTTAAATGTCTAATAGCCTCAATGAGCAATAAGCTAAAAGTGGACAAGGGTTGCCTTCTAATACTATGATCAATCCTAAGGATGTACATGCTATCTCCTTGAGGAGTGGTAAACAAGTGGGTAAACAAGTCCAATTTGAAGAAAATGTTGAGAGTTTCAAACCTAGAATGCATTCTAGTGATAGGCATAATGAAGAGGTTGAGGTTCCATTACAACCACAAGTGGAAGATATTGATGGTAGTGATGATTCTAATCAAAGCACTCACCTTGCTTTTGGAAAATCTGAGAGTATGGTTGAACAGCAGCTTCTACAAAGTCATTCTTCTCCAAATTCAAATATGGATAGCAAGCAAGGAGTGTCAACTTCAACAAATACTAAGGTACTTGACCCTTCAACTTCTTCTTCTTCGAGCAAAGGGGAAGGTAAAAAGGTAAATCTCTCTGAAATTCTATTTCCTAATTCATATGTGCTTAGCAAAAAAGTTTCAAATGAAAAGAAATTTCTTGATATGATAGATATTTTCAGTAAGATTGAAGTTAATTTGCCTTTGCTTGATGTGTTGAAAGGAATGCCTGCTTGTGCTAAATTCTTGAAAGATTTGTGTACCCAAAAGCGTAGGTGTAAACCCAATGAGTGTGTTCAGTTGAGTCCTAGTGTGTCTGCTATGTTTAAACCCCATCTTCCAATTAAGTGTAAAGACCCTAGCTCATTCACTGTTCCATGCACTATAGGTACCATGACTTTTAGTAATGCTCTTCTTGATCTAGGAGCCACTATAAATGTCTTGCCTTACTCTGTTTACACCTCTCTTAGCCTCACAAACATCAAATCCACTAGTGTCATCCTACAACTAGCTGATCGCACCACTAGGAAACCTCATGGCTTATTGGAAGACATCTTAGTCAAGGTCAAAGACTTAGTGTTTCCTACTGATTTTTATGTCCTAGACATGTCTATTGAGGTCTTTGTTGAGGAACCATTGATTTTGGGTAGGCCTTTCATGCGCACAGCTAATACTATCATTAGCATGAAGGATGGGTACATAACTATGGAAGTAGGTGATCATGTTATTCGACTCAATGTTTATGAAGCTATGAATCACCCATTTAAGGACTACTCCCTTCTTGGCTTGAATGTGATTGATTTGGCCTTGGAAGAGGCAATTGATGAGTCTGCTTTCTCATTGTGTGTGAAAAATGATTGTCATGATGATGTATATGCTACCATTGGTTCAAAGTCTTCTCCCTCTATTGATTGTGATGATGATAGCTCACTTTCCACTTCCAATCCTTTTATTTTTTATTTTTCTAACCTTAGTAGTACTATATCTTCATTTGATAGTTATCATGGTGTTGGGAAAGAATTATTGTATAGCTTTGCAGAATTTGAGAATGTTAGTGAAGTAGATTCCACTTTTGGAAGTGAAGCAACATCCATTAGCACTAAATCTGCTCCTATGGACACAAGTGGAGTCATTGTTGAAGATAAGGAAAGAAATCAATGTGCTATTGATGGCATGACTGCAATTCATGGGTTTAAGCTTCACATTCCTCCATCTTACAAGTTTCAGACTTCTCCTAACCTCAAGGATGATTGTATGGGTAACCTCACTTCTTTCCAATTATTGAAATACTTACATTCTCCTTTTGGTGATGAACTTAGCAGGTCAAAAGTCATAAATTTCTTTGCTGAAAATTTTGGAAACAATGGACAACCACATGTCAAGACTGTAACAGGGGAGAAACTTAGTTCTAATCAATTACTAAATTGTTGCATACCATTTCATGATGCTACCTCTCATATATTTCACTCTTTGAATGATGTAAGTGGTAGTCAAGGTTGCTGTGTGAATGAGCCACAAATCTCAATCCCTATTTGAACAAAGGGGGCATACTTTCAATCCAACAATTATTGGGGATTCTCATAAGAAAGGGAAGTTTATTGGTGCACTTGAGTTGAAAGAACTTTTATCTTCAATTGTGCAACCCCTTGAAATCAATTTAAAACCCCTTCCCCTTAACTTGAAGTATGCTTTTCTTGCTAAACATGATCAATTACCTGTCATTATCTCTAATTCCTTAAGTACATCTGAGGAGTTGAGTTTACTCCATGTGTTGAAGAAACACAAGAAGGCAATTGGGTGGACTTTAGGTGACATTCCAGGTATTAACCCAACTGTATGTACCCACAAAATACTTTTGAATGAGGGTTCTAAACCTATGAGACAGCCCCAACGTAGACTCAACCCTCTCATCTTAGATGTAGTTAAGAAGGAGGTCACCAAACTCTTGAGTGCAGGGATCATATATCCTATTTCAGATAATGAGTAGGTCAGTCCGGTCCAAGTTGTTCCAAAAAAAGAGTGGAATAACAGTTGTGTGAAATGAGAAGAACGAACTCATTCCAATAAGAGTCCAAAACTCTTGGAGAGTTTGTATAGACTTTAGAAAGTTGAATGAAGCAACTAGAAAGGACCACTTTCCCCTCCCCTTTATAGATCAGATGCTAGAAATATTGGCATACAAATGTCATTATTGTTTCCTTGATGGTTTTTTTTTGGTTATTTTCAGGTTCCTATTGCACCGGAAGATTAGGAAAAGACAATATTTACTTATCCATTTGGGATGTTTGCATACCGAAGGATGCCTTTTGGGTTATGCAACGCTCCTGGGACATTTCAAAGATGCATACTCTCCATTTTTAGTGACTTACTTGAACAAGGTATTGAGGTATTCATGGATGATTTTTCTATATATGGGAATTCTTTTGAAGAATGTTTGCTGAATTTGGAGAGAGCATTAGAAAAGTGTGTGTAAAAGAACCTTGTGCTAAATTTTGAGAAATGCCACTTCATGGTAGATCAAGGAATAGTCTTAGGTCACTTGATAAGTAAGAGGGGTATAGAAGTTGACAAATCTAAAATTGAAGTAATTTCATCTCTTCCTTATCCCTCTAACTTAAAAGAACTTAGATCTTTCTTGGGGCATGCTGGGTTTTATAGAAGATTCATAAGGATTTTAGTAAAATAGCTTGTCCCCTATCTAAGATTCTCCAAAAGGATGTGGATTTCATCTTTGATGATGCATACAAATTGGCTTTTGATGAAATTAAGTCTAGACTTATTTCTCCACCTATACTTATTGCTCTTAATTAGGATCTTGATTTTGAGCTTTGTTGTGATGCTTCCAATAGTGATGTTGGTGCAGTTATAGGTCAGAAAATTGGTAAGACCTCTTATGTTATTGCTTATGCTTCTAAAACATTGGATAAGGCTCAAATCAATTACACTACTACTGAGAAAGAGCTGTTTTCCATTGTTTTTGCACTTGAGAAGTTTAGGTCTTATCTAGTGAATTCTAAAGTGATTATCTATTCTCATCATTCTGCTGTCAAGTTCTTATCTAGGAAGACTCATACTAAGCCTTGGTTACTAAGGTGGATGCTACTACTTCAAGAATTTAACACAGAGTTTAGGGACAAGGCAGGTGCAGAAAATCTTGTTGCTGACCATCTAAGCCGCTTGCCCCTTGCTACACAGGGAGTAGTTGATGCTGAAGTTACTTGTGATGGTTTTCCTGATACCCATCTCCTTGCTATTACACTTCATGACCCATAGTTCGCTCATATTGTGAATTATCTTGCTGCTAGAGTGTTACCTGATTCTTTGTCTCATTTTCAGAAACAGAAGCTGAAACATGAATCCCAATACTATTTGTGGGATCCTCCTTACTTGTGGCGGCATTGTAGTGATCAAGTCATTAGGAGATGTATGCCGGATGATGAAATTTCTTCTATTATAACATCTTGTCTTTCTTTGTTGTGTGGTGGTCACTTTGGGGCAAAGAGAACTGCTAGGAAAATCTTAGATTATGGTTTATATTGGCCTAGCCTCTTTAAGGATTGTTATGCTTTTTGTAAAACTTGTGATGCATGCCAGCGTTTTGGGGGTTTATCTAGAAAGCATGAGATGCCGCAATAACCCATATTGTTTTGTCAAGTTTTTTATGTTTGGGGCATTGATTTTATGGGTCCATTTCCTATATCTCATGGATATTTGTACATTTTGTTGGCTGTTGATTACCTTTCAAGGTGGATTGAGGCCATTCTTACAAGGAAGGATGATGCCTCTACTGTTATAAAATTCCTACATACTCATATCTTTTGTAGGTTTGGTGTGCCAAGAGCAATTGTGAGTGATCGTGGCTCACATTTTTGCAACAAATTAATGGACAACTTGCTATCCAAATATGGTGTTCTCCATAAGACTTTTACCCCATACCATCCACAGACAAATGGGCAAGCTGAGGTGTCTAATAGGGAAATCAAGTATATCTTGGAGTGAATTGTCAAGCCAAGTAGGAAAGATTGGAGTCTCCGGTTGGATGATGCTCTTTGGGCATATCGTACAGCTTTTAAAACTCCCATTGGCATGTCTCTTTTTCGGTTAGTCTTTGGTAAGGGTTACTATCTACCTATTGAGCTAGAGCATAGAGCTTACTGGGTTGTGAATACTTGTAATATGGATCTTCAAGGTTCTGCTGAGGAAAGGATGCTTGAGATACAAAAGCTAAAAGAGTTGAGGTTGGATGCATATGAAAGTTCTCGTATCTATAAGGAAAAATCCAAATTGATTCATGATCAAGGCATCTTACAGAAGCAGTTTCATGAAGGAGAGCAAGTGCTTATCTTCAAGGCAAGATTCAAGCTCAAAAATGGGAAGCTTAAAACCAAATGGCAAGGTCCCTACAAAGTGGTCAAGGTGTATAGCTTTGGGTTAATAGAGCTCGAAGATCTTGCAAGTGGTGCAAAGTTTCAAGTGAATGGTCACTTGTTGAAGCACTACCATGCTAGTCATCAACCACCACAATGCAAACGGTAAGTAGTCTCTTTCCTTACCTTGTTCCTTGTTTTATTTGGTGACCTATGCTATTGAACGAGTGTGGGGGAGGGACTAACCAGTAGTAAGAAGTAGTTTGTTAGATTGCATTTTTCAATTGAATAAACACCATTGTGAATCATACTCTTGTGCTTAACCTTATCCTACACTACCCTTTTCTCTTATCCTTATGCCTAATTTCTGAGAACTATTTCCACTTATGTCTTGTCCTCTCTCCCCTTATGACGTTGATGTGTTGTGCTTCAATCTTGAATTGGACTTCACAACATTCACTTCACCCAAGAGATAAGTGTGTCTAGGTTCTTTGTTTTGTGCATTACATTGAGGGCAATGTAAGGATTAAGTGTGGGGGAGTGTGTGTTATTCTCATGAGAATTCATTGTGATATGATATGCCTCTGTCTCCTGCTTATGTCCTCTATTGTTTTTGGTCCAATTCACTAAGATTTTTGAAACCTTTAGTCATGATCAAGTATCTTGATTACTCTTAGTTAGATTCATGGTTGAAACTTGCTTTGAATTAGTGAATTTCCATAAAATTCAAGTGTTTTAATTATGCATGGTTTAATTTTGATGAGTTTATTAGGAAACAAAAAGCCTAGTTAGAAGGTATTTCGGGCCTAATTGTTCATTTGATTGTGTGATTCATCTACTTAGATTATTGCTCTCTAGAACTTGTTTTGTTTCTTGCTTGAGGCTACATTTTGCAATGGTATAGATAGAGAAGACATTGGCATTCATTTCATCACCCATTTACCCAAACACAAACAATTCATCATTTACCTTTGTTTAACCCCTTGAGCATGTCACTTTCGTTTCCATTTCATTATACAAATGCTATGTTTACATCCTTTATCAAGTTCTTCATAGCACTAAAAAAATAGTACTATTATATATTAGAAAAGAAAAAGAAAAAAATACCATGTGAATAGTCAAAAGAAAGAAAATAGAAAAGAAGAAAAAGAAGAGAAAAAAAAGAAATATTTAAAGAAAGAAATAAAGTTACAATGGTAGAATATATGAATTAAGTTAGTTCTATAGTGCTAAGTGATCTAGCAAATTATTTGGTGCAAGCATAGTGTTTGTTACATTTTCCATCATTTGGCCTATTCAACATTACAACCCAACAAAGTCCTTTGGATTTATTTATGCCATTGTTGCAAGTAGTAGAGAGCCTAGAAATATTACAAGCATATGGTAGCGTGTGGTTAAAGTGGATATGAGTGAAAAGCTACCCTATATGAGAGAAGAGTGTAAACACTTATCTTAGTTAAGGTTTCCAATTAAGATCATTGTAATTAAACATTGCATTGCTTTAACTACTTCAATTTTTGGTATGTTCATTGAATTGATAGGAGGATACCTTGTTATTTGACTAAGTGTGATTCTTGAAGCTTGATCTTGCCTATTCTTTCAACTTTCATCCCTCTCTTCCTATGTGAGTTTAATGTTTTGCTCAGGAGTGCAAAAGCTGAAGTGTGGGGGAATTGATAGAGCTCAATATTTATATATTTTTATTAATTAATCTTAGGCTTTTGTGGGACTTAATTGAATATTTTGTGCATAATCAAGTGTTAAAGTGAGATTTTAATGAAAGCATAATTTGGGAATTATATTAGTTAAATTGTTATATTTTTAATTAATATTCCTAATGTTCTTTAATTTTGAGCAAAAAGTATTACCTTTGTGAATATAATTTTGTAGGTGATGATATGGCACAACTTGAGTGGTTAAGGTCAAAGATGATATTTTGGAGCTTAATGAAGGACAAAAGTGGAACATCACAAGTGCAGAATTTATTTTCACATTTTTCCTAAGAAGAGGTTAAATGAGTAAGGGCCTTGTTTAGTTATTGCAATTTTGTACATATCATAAAACATATTTTCACCACTTTATCCAAACAAGGCACAAATCATATTTTAACTTAAAGACAATTGAAGAAGCAAAGGAAGTGGGGACCATTGTTTTGTGTGTGAGAGTAGCGGCTGGAAAGAAATAAGAAGGGAGCATGAATTAATAATTGAAGATGGAAAGTAATTGGACCGAATGAATAAAAGCTGCTGAACCAATAGGAATTGAGAGCAACAAGAAGCAGACTGAATTGAAGTAAAGAGATGAGATGAGCCGAAATTGTTGACCGGTTGGAATTAAAAAGTTTGTTGAACCAATGGGAAAGAAAAACCAAAAGAGTTAAGTGAAAAGGGCAGCACAAGATGAATAAAGGAATGAAAAAGAAAGGAAGCAATTGAAGTAGCCGTCATTGTGGACGAAGGAAGAGGGGTTGGACCGATTGAAGGAATTGAGATGAGCTGGACCAAGTGAGTCGGCTGTGTGTGAGAAGTGTGTGGCGGCTGTTGAAGATATTGACCTAATGAAAAGGAAGAATAAAGGGGAAGGGGCCGCGACTTGAAAGGGAGGCAGCAAATGAGAGTGGAGAAGCAACACGGAATAAAAGGAAAAAGAAGGAGAGGGGAGCTGCCACTTGGAGAAGGGAATTGCTATTAAGAAACGAGAAGAGCTGTTCGGTTTTTGATTCCCATGGCTAATTTCTCCTTCCATCAAGCTTCATCCTTCTCTTCTTCCATGAGTAGCTAAAGTGTTGGTGATTTCCTTGAGTTGGGTAATGGTTTGAGCTTCTAAACTTCAATGGAATTCCTTTAAGCTCTCTTTTTAGTTCATGATTATGTAGCTTGGTTAAGTATGTAATTGTGATCTAGATTGTTATGCCAAGTGAATAAACTTGGTGGTTGAGCTAGGAGTTGATTAATTAAGCTTTGTATTATTCATAATAGGAGTAGGTTGAATTGTTTATTTCAACTTGGTTAAGTGGATTTAAATGATTAAACTGAATATTTTGAATTGTTGTAATGGTGATTACAATTTAGAATTGGAAGTTGATTATTCATCTCCTTGAGTCACTATTATTCGGTGGTATTCATTTAATTGCTTCGGTTGAATGAATTAAATGATTATTGCAAGTATGGAGCTAGTGGCATCCTAGTTCCATCCTCTTGACTCATTATGGAATTCATATTATTAGAAAGCAAGGAAGACTAAAACCTCAACTCAAGGGAATCTCATTCCATCATTATATTAGTTAATTGAATTTATCTTGTCATTAGTGTTAATTTCAATTCCTTTTGCTACTTTGTTTTAAAAACTAAAAAAAACAAAAATATTGTTTGAGCTTAGATTACTTCATTAGTTTAAAAATGCAATTTCTCCAAATGATTTCTCACAATTTTAAGGTTTTTTATCACTTTACTACTTAGAAATTTGGAAATTAATCTCCTTACAAGAATAACCTAGGTTGAGCTACTACGCTACATTTTCTAACCTAGTTTTATTTTGAGAACTCAAAAGACATGGGTCCATCAGAGGTGCCTTTTAAGTATCTCATGATCCTTTTTACTGCTTTCCAGTGATGCTCACCTGGGTTGGACCGGAACCTACTTACCAATCCTATAGTAAAGCAGATATCTAGCCTTGAACATATCATTGCGTACATTAAACTACCAACAGCACTAGCATAGGGAACTTTCATCATTTTCTTTTGATCAGACTCAGTTTTAGGGCACATCTTATTGCTTAAGGTTACACCAAAAGCCACTGGGGTATCCAAGAAATTGCAGTTGCTCATGTTGAATCGTTCGAGAATCTTTTTAATGTAATGTTCTTGTGAAAGATATAGGATTCTTTTTTAATGATCTCTTTGGATCTTAACTCCAAATATATACTCTGCTTCACCCATGTCTTTCATTTCAAAATTCGATAAAAGCCATTCTTTAATAGCTACAACTGAATTTAGATTATTTCCAGCTAATAGTATATCATCTACATATAAGGATAATATAACAAAATTACCCTCAAACCGTTTGATGTAGACATAATGGTCCTCTTCAATCATTTAGAAATCATAAGAGGTTATTGCTTTATGAAAACTCAAATACCACTGTCTGGATGATTGTTTCAATCCATAAATAGACCTTTTAAGTTTACAAACTTTATTCTCTTTTCCTTTTTCAATGAAACCTAATGGTTGTTCCATATAGATTTCCTCATCCAGATCACCATTTAGAAATGCAGTTTTAACATCTATTTGATGTAATTCTAAGTCCAAACTGTTTACTATTGCTAGAATAATTCTTATAGAATTAAAACGTACCACAGGTGAGAAGGTATCTTCATAATCTATACCTTCTTGCTGTGTATACCCCTTTGCAACTAATCGTGCCTTATACTTATCAATTGACCCATCCACCTTTCTTTTAATTTTGAGAACCCACTTGTTCCCAATGGCTTTTCGCCCTTTTGGTAGGTCAACCAATTCCCAAACTTTATTCTTTCTCATTGAGTTCATTTCTTCATCCATTGCCTTTTTCCATTCATCTTTAGCAGGACTGGATAAGGCCTCTAGTACCGAACGTGGTTCATCATCCCCATCAGGAGTAACAATAAGTGCTTCACTTTCTATTTGGAAGCGTCTTTTAGGTATACTTTCCCTGTTACTCTTTCTTGTAGGAGCTTCTTGCCTTTGTCTTTTCTTTTGTCTAGGTCTTTGTGTTGACCTTTCTAAGCTCCCACTTAAATCGACATTTTGGGATGATTCATGCATACCAACATGTTCTATACTTGTTTGTTCCTGTGTCTCATAAAGAGATACAGTGCGGTCAATGTCTCCCCTATTAGGGAATTCATTTTCTAAAAATGTAGCATCTCTAGATTCAATTTCAGTCACTGTTCCATCTTCATTTTCACCTATGAAGACGTATCCTTTGGATTGTTCAGAGTACCTTATAATGATACATTTCTTTCCTCTAGGACCTAACTTTCCATACTTATGAGAATTATCATGAATGTATGCAGCTGACCCCCATGGCCTAAGGATACTAAGATCCGGCTTGCATTTTGTCCATAACTCATAAGGTGTTGAAGTAATCAATTTTGAGGGCACACGATTAAGTATGAAGGTAGCAGTTATTAAAGCATCACCCCAATATGAAATTGGTAGATTTAATTTTGCCATCATTGATCTAACCATGTCTAGAAGCATTCTATTTCTTCTTTTAGCAACTCCGTTCTGTTGGGGAGTGCTAGGGATAGTTAGTTGCCTAATTATCCCTTATTCTTCATAGAGCTCTTTAAATTGATCCAAAAAATATTCACGTCCTCAATCAGTACGTAATACTTTAACTTTATTGTCCATTTGATTTTCAACTTCATTTACGTATCGTCTAAAGCACTCACGAGCCACAGACTTATGTGTGATCAAATAGACATGACCGTATTGTGAATAGTCATCAATAAAAGTGATAAAATACCAAGCTCCATGCCTTGCCCTCACACTCATAGGACCGCAAATATCAGAATGAATTATTTACAATGGTTGTTCTGATCTGGTTCCCTTACCAAAAGGTTTTCTAGTTGCCTTACCTGCTAGACAACTTTCACACAAGGACATTTCCATATTGGATATGGATCCTAGCAAACCTTCTTTTGCTAGTTTAATCATTTTATTTTGATTAATATGCCCTAGTCTAGCATGCCAAATAGCCATATCAACAATTAAATCAGAAGAAGTAGCAAAGCAATCATGTATATTATAATCATCAATAATATCCATTACAAAGAACTTCTTTGAAAGGAAAGCTAAACCATAAAATAAAAAATTATAAAATATGTATGCAACTTTATCATGAAAGTTTACATTAAACCCATAGTTTACAAGACATTTTACAGAAACTAAATTCCGTCGGATGTCAGGAGCATGAAGTACATCATGTAGGATCAAAGGCTTTCCATTACGCAAAGTTAATTTGCAAGTTCCAATGCCTTTAACTTCAATCTTTTTATTGTTTCCTACATAAAGCCACTTACATTTGTCAGGCAGCTGACGGTATTCTACATAGGATCCTCGATCCCTCATCACGTGGTCTGTTGAACCTAAGTCCAAAATCCAAGAAGAACATATATTCTCTGTTAGGAAAACAGTGCTAGAAACATACGAAACATGTGAATTTACATAATCCACTAGTACCTTTTCACTCTTATTTCACTCACTGCAATCCCATGATCTTTTGACAGGCAAAGCATTTGACCTTCTTTAAGTCATTTTTCTTCTTCTTCCCGCCCTTTTTCCCTTTCTTCTTGAATTCCTTTTTTCCTTTTACAATGTCCTTCTTTCCATTCTTTTGGAGTTTATTCCCCTTCTTGGAATCGGGTTTTGTATTAGAAAGACCTACACCTTCTGTGTAGTAGGCATGGCCAGAGGACTTGTATGCCTCCAAGCACTCGTCCTCAAGTTCCAAGTGTTTAGCCACATCATTAAAATTTTTAATGCCTTCATTATGGGTTAGATTAACCTTCATGTGTTTCCAACTAGATGGCAATGATCTTATCACTGCCTGAACTTGTTGTTCATTAGACATAGTATGCCCAGCTTCCTTCAATTCTCTAATCATATTTGCCATTTCTCTTAGATGTTGTTTCATGGAAGTATTTGGCCTAAGCTTATACGTATCAAACTTAATAGTTAATCGTTTAAGCTTAGAGGTGGATGTACCACCAAACCTGTCTTTCAACGCTGCCCATATGGCTTGCGCTGTTTCATTTTTCTCATATTCACACATGAGGTCATCTGCCATTATACTCAGCAATGTAATTCTTACAATGCTATTTTTCTTTTTCCAAGCCTCATATACCTCTTGGTCTCTCCTGTGTTGGGCAGTATTTCCAGCAGCAGGTTGTGCTACAACTGTTGTTAGAGGTTCCATTGCCTCTTGTTCCTCCAAAATATATTGGATTTTGCGGTGCCAGATATCCGAATTGTCACCATTTAATTTGTCCCCTTTATTTAACTCAACGATGATGTTCTTAGTTGCCATTTTCAATTCTGGAACAAATCTATTCCACATTCAATATGTCTCTCTAAAGGAATTAAACTATTGAACATATCATCGACCATATATAGCACGACATAGTATACAATGTCATGTACTTATATTATTCTTAACCAGAAAAAATAGTAATACTACTAAATTCATGATCAGGAGTATACATTTGTATCTCCCATCACATAAATATTAGTAACATTACTAAAATTCTATCAAGAATTATATATATGTACTTTAACAACTCTAACTTTTATGACCAATAACTCCTAAAAGCTCCCACTTAACAAAAACATATAATAATATAATGAATTATCAACTAAATCATGCTTCATTATAATATAAATAAGACAATATTCACTCTATAATATATGAAAACATGTTTATACAACATTTAAATATAACAGAAAAATATTGAAATCAACAAATGAATTTTAGAAGTTTTAAAATGATTTAAAACATTCATAAACGCACTTAGAATATCATAAACATATATTAATTAATGTCAAAACTAATCAAATAGCATATCATATTAAAGATCATGAATTTAGGAATTTTTAGGAGCAAACCACGTCTCATTCGACTCAGGCATGAGCCCGCACGCGCCGAAAGAAGACAAAAGCCTAAGAAAATAAAAAAAACACAGAAACACACACACACACACACAGTGGCACGTGTACACCACGCGCCACCTTCCGGGAACAATCCAGCGATACGCGTCGGCTCATCATCTTCCACGCACCGAGGACTGTCTGATGGTGTCCACCACGTGTCAAAATAATATGCCACGTGGCCTCACACACCACGTGGCTTTTCTGCCAAAAAAAATTGTTTTGCTTTTTTTTTCTTTTTCGGGCCTTTTTTTTGTTTCAGGATTCAGGTTCAGCAGTTTGGGCCTCACTTTTTGGTCCTGGACTGAATTTTTTTTTTTGTGCTTCGGCCCTCACACATTTGACCTGAAGTTTGGGCCCAAAATAATTTTTTTTTTCCTTTAAATTCTTTGGCCCATACACCTTTAAACAAAATTGTTTTTTTAAAACACCGAAACAACGTCGTTTTTGGAGACTGGAGGTTATCTTCAACCTCCAGCCGGGTCGACCCTGACCCGGTTGCAAGCGTGGGTCAGGTCCGTCAACCGGAAACTTCTCTCCTCTGTATCTACTCCGTCCGATGTCCGTTTTGGGCGTTCTTGATGTCGTTTTCGATCTATTTTTTGAGATCTACACAATGGGACTAATTTTAAATCCTAATTCTCTGATTTTAAAATGACCCAATACCAAAAACAATTTCGTTTTTCATGCTTTCTCTCTCTAAGTTCTTTTGTTTTATGGTTCTAGGCTTATGGAGTTTACATTTAAAACATATAAGTAGGAACTGGAGAAAACTATATATATATATATATAAGCATGAACCAAAACTATATATATGTATGTATATATGTACGTACATGCGATTGGGTCTCTGTTTCCTTTTTTTTTCTTTACACGCACATTAATATATCTAGAGAAAGAAAAAAACGCTAACCACCACAATCACAGAGATCAAGAAAAAATAAAGAACCATATATACTCACACAAACACCAATATATTTTCTTTCAAACTCACGAAAGAAACCGAAAACATACACACAGCAGAAGCAACATGATAATATATATAGATATTTGAAAATAATAATATGCATATCATATTATCATAATTAGAGATCATAATTTCCTACAAGCCAACCTGGCTCTGATACCATGTAAGAATAATTGGGCGTACCTGGAGTGCGACCGTTTATCTCTTATACCCACGCTAATCGTATCACAGTAGCGGAAGCAATTATGACGCACAGCAAATACACCACGATAGGAAGAAGAAGAGATAAATATAATAGAGGGAATGGGGAGTCAGTTTGACAGAGCTTCTGTATGTTATTTCGAATGTCTTCTCAACTGAATCCCTTTACGCCTATTTATAGGATTTTAAGTACCCCTTCCTCTTCTACTAACATGTCCTTCCATCAGAGAAACAAGATATCCTTTCGATTGAGAGATATATTGTTTCAGTGAAACAATACCACTTGGAGAGTCATATTGCATCGGATAAAAAACATGACTCATAACATTTTGAAAAATATTACATATATCGACCCAAGCATTTATGTTATTTATACTTTGACCCCAATCCTATTGGGCTTGGGCCCAATCCACCAAGGGTGGACTAGGCTATTTTCCAACACTATTAAAGCTAGAAATTTTCAGAACCAAGAGAGGTGCAATCCAAATGATGAAGCTTGAAACAAAATAAGTATAAATTGTTTTGGCGTGTGATTTAAAAATCTGGAAAGTATGGGTTAGGCTTGTTGTTTGATAACTTTAATGTGGAATCAAGGGTTCAAGATGATAAACCATATATTTTAGGTACTTAATTAAAATGCCTATAGTATAAGAAACCATAGAAGATTGGTAATAATAATAGGAACTGTGCTTTTATTTCGTATTCAGTCAATAAGCTTAAAGAGGATAGGAATGGTTTAAAAAAAAAGAATAATGGCATGAGAATAAGTTAAAATTATGAATTTAGAGATGGGATTTGAGAAAGATTGCTTTTGCCTTTGATATACATACACATATATAAACATGTATGTATGTATGTGTATATATATATGTATGTATGCATGCATGCATTAACCTACCCTTACATATATATAAATGTTAGGATTTGATTTGTGCCTAAACCCAACGAGAAATCATCAAGAAAAGAATCAAGAAAAAGGTAAATCGGAAGAAAGCACAAGAAATAGTAACCTTTTTTCTTTTATGTGATTGATTATTAATTGCTGCATGTATGTTTATGCCATTATGCTGATTGAGTATTAGAAGTAAGGTTATCAAACCTGGACCTAAAATGTACTTGGTGAGAGAAATTTGGAACTTATATGCATGCCATTTTGTTGCCCTAAAATGTAAATTATTTATAGCATCAACGATCTTATGTACTCACTGCAACACGTACATGTTATAACAGTTATATATTGCACTGGAATTCTTCACTAATTGAGTAATATAATAGTTATAAATCCGTCTTGTACCTTATACGGCAAGGCATTTTTGTGATAAAATTGTTTATTAGAATCTATTAATTTTAAAATTAAGAAAAAATTGCAAATATTGTTATAAAGCAACAAACATTGTAGCCCATCAATCCAAGTCAAATATCTAGTACCATAATAATTTATATTCACAAGCAAATATACAATATGTAGATATTATATTGTAAGGGTATTAAGTCTGGGGGAAAACACACACCCCCAAAAAATACCTATTAAAATTGGGAACCAAAGTCTTGTAGGAATCCTCTTTCAAGGTGATCCTCTTGGTGGGGGGACTCATGATAGACATTTAGAAATGTGCAAAACAAAAACATCTAGATAACCTATTAGGAAGTAGAGCCATTTAAACTTATAAAGCACATTTTGTTTATACATGACTCTTCTAGGGTAGCCTTCTCCATACACTACAAAAAACACATGAAATTAGAAATGGAATTTAGTGACGGAATTTTCGTCACTAATCAGTTTAGTGATGGAAATTAGCGACGGATTAGCGATGAAACCAGCTTAGTGACGGAATTAGAGATGAAATATGTTCTGTCGGTAAAAAGACCTTTACTAATTAATTAGTGACCGAATTTTAAATTCCGTAACTAATTTGTGACAGATTAGTGACGGAAAATTTCGTCCCTAAATTCAGTCTCTAATTAGCGATGGAATTTTCCGTCACTCATTAGTGTAACCCCCTGCCTTAAATAGCGTAATTATAATTCGATATTACGTAATTAAATTGGTTTAGAGACCGTCGAATAGTTCAAAACTCATTTAGAACTCCCTGTGAAGTAGGGACTTTATAAAATTTTCAAAACTTCTTTCCTATTCCGGCCTCAAGTTCAATTATCGAATATAATCACCTGTGCAGTTAATTCACATTCATTCATATCAGAATATCTAATAGCAATCCCGGCAACCCCCGGGTTCCATTCATACACAAAAAGGGTTTACAACCTCCATATAGGGGACTACACAACTACGTTCAACTATTCTTTACAACCAACATAATATACAGACACCCTGTCCAACAGGTTTAACCAACATAACCAAAATAAATGTCCCTACAGGATTCTAACCGCTCCGGGTCGTACGCTTCTCCTTAGAGCCACTCGCCCTGTCTGAAAGGTTAGTTAAAGGAAAGAATGAGATTCAAGAGAATCCCAGTAGTAACAAAACATTTATACCACACATAAGCACACAGCATGTAAGCAAATCATCATACAGCAGCAGCACCACAAATCACACTCC
Source organism: Inga laurina (assembly GCA_963855925.1). Classification (NCBI taxonomy): domain Eukaryota; kingdom Viridiplantae; phylum Streptophyta; class Magnoliopsida; order Fabales; family Fabaceae; genus Inga; species Inga laurina. Next base: position 27,450,203 of record OY979702.1, on the reverse strand, counting down.
ACCCTCATCCCCTTTCTCCGCCGGGAAGGCACACCGCCTATCCCGAACCGTTGTTAGCTACTCAGGGACTATTGGCGTGGCAGTGCATACGTATAGCCTTATAGCCCATACAGCTATTCGGCTTTCACAAATGGCCCGTCGGCCTCCACAAATAGCCTTTCGGCTCACATAATCACATATATCACACCTCATCCTCATCCCCTTTCTCCGCCGGGAAGGCACACCGCCCTAACCCGAACCGTTGTTAGCTACTCAGGGACTATTGGAATGACAGTGCTAACACAAATCCACAGATGTCGCAGCATACGAATTCATTACAAATCAACGATATAACACACATACAATGCATCATATATGGTACAAAAGAAAAGTCACTACCTCGTTCCTTTCTGACGTTCGCTGGCGTAGTTGGCTCACGAGGGCGGCAAATATCGAATCCTACAATTCCAAATGCACTATTTAGACACTTCCATAGTGTTACTTAGGGTTATATGAGTCTATAATGAAAATTTACAAAAATACCCCCGGGGACCCGGCCTGGGCCCGCCATACCCGGACCGGTTGCACTTTTCTCGAAATTCTAATATGGGCTATCCTAACATATTTCCGCCCAAGGAATCCATTTCCGTACTCAGAATTATCAAATTCAATATCAAATTACGAAATTGCCCTTGGCAGCCCTACTTTTAGGGTTTTAGGGGTGTTTCCGTAATTATGCTTTCTCGGCCTTTTTTGAAAAAGTGCCCAACTGTAACCCCACCTATTTTCGCCCACTGAATCCAATGGAATCATCAAATCATTGAAAATCCAACTCTAAGACCCATTTACAGCCTTGGCCGAAATATACATGTTCTCCGGGAAAAATTGGGGTTTTACGATTTCGGCTCCGTAAACGCGTTCCTTTCTACTCCTAACCACTTTATTAACCATTACATTAGGTTACAACTAACATTAAGACCCAATTTGGGCAGCATAACCCCTAGGCCACCTCATTTCCAAACTTTAAAACCAATGGCAATCCGGCGAAATTTCACCGATTAAATTGCCCACAACAGCCAGAATAAGCAATATATGAAAGTTTGGAAGTTACCTCAAGCTCCCACAAGCTTTTCCCAAATATTGCTGAAAACCCTAAGTGCTCAACAACAGATTTTGAGCTTCCAAACCTTAAAGAACAAAAAGGAGTAGCTTAGGATCGGAGTTATACGCGTTAGGAGCTAAATCGTCGGAGAAATCGGCTTACCTTGCAAGATTCCTTCCTCTTTTTCTCTCTTTTCTCCAAGCTCTCTCCACGTTTTTTTTCTTGCTTCAGCTGCTGTGTGCGACAGAAATGAGCTGAGGAAGATGATAACATATGTAATTCCATGCTGACATCATCTTTTAATGAGATGATGTCATAATTCCCATTTTCGGATTTTCTGGCAGATTTTCTGCCCAAACTTTGAAAAATCATAACTAATTCTAGAAAAATTGAAATGAGGTGATTCCAAAGCCAAATGAAAGGTATTTAAGTCCTATTTATAGGAAAAATATGGACCATTATTAGAAATCACCACAAAATTCCAGAATCACACAAATTTCATCACTGCCCCAGAACAGAGTCCATTTTCGACCTCAACCTTTGGACAGTCATATCTCCCAATTCCCAAAACGAAATGGCACAAATTATATGTCCATTTTGAAGCTTGAGATGTGAAATATAAGACTGGAAAATTTCAGAATTTTTAGATACCATTTGGTCATTAAAAACGTTCACACAAACGGACTGCCCAGAATAGAATTTCACTGGACAGAATTTTAGATTTTGCATCTTTGCTTCCATTGGTTCCATTTTCATACCAAACATCATTCCCACATAAATTTTCACAAGGACTCCATTGGAATCATTAAAATCTCCAAATTCCCATCACACATTCTTCAAAAGTGTTTATTCAACAATAATTACATCCGCTTTTGAAGTCATTAGCCCTTAATCACTTTTTGGGATATTACATTTCTCCCCCCGTAAAATAAATTTCGTCCTCGAAATTTGTCACACAACTTGAGCCATAAACTCTGGATAACGTCTTCGCATATCCGCCTCCGCTTCCCAAGTTGCTTCCCTCTGAGTCATTCCCTTCCAGATCACCTTCACAAAGGGAATGCTTCGGTGTTTGAGCCGTCGTTCTTCTCTATCAATGATCTGTTCTGGCTCTATCGCATATGTGAAGTTGTCTTGCAACTCGACTTCTTCGTATTCAACAATGTGAGATGGATCCGGTTGATACTTCTTCAGTTGGGAAACATGAAACACATCATGGAGTCTGCTCAAGTTGGGGGTAGGGCTACTCGATAAGCAACAGGCCCAATCCTCTCAAGGATTTCAAAAGGACCTATATATCTTGGGCTCAACTTCTTTCGTTTGATTGCTCGCCCAATGCCGGTGACAGGAGATACTCTCAGAAGCACATGGTCACCAACTTCAAACTCTAGAGGCCGTCTTCTCTTGTCAGCGTAGCTTTTCTGTCGACTCTGCGCTGCAAGCAACCTCTTACGAATAATCCAAATCTGTGTAGAGGTTTGATCAACCAAATCTGGCCCATAAAGCTTTCTTTCGGATAACTCATTCCAGCATATTGGTGATTGACACCGTCTTCCATACAATGCTTCATACGGAGCCATTTGGATGCTCGCATGATAGCTATTGTTGTAGGCGAACTCAGCAAGTGGAAGGAAATGATCCCAACTTCCTTTAAAGTCGAGAACACATGCCCGCAACATGTCTTCCAACGTCTGGATTGTTCTCTCAGATTGTCCATCCGTTTGAGGATGATAAGCCGTACTGAATCTCAGTTGAGTACCTAAAGCTTTATGCAATGCTTTCTAGAATCTTGAAGTAAATCGTGGATCTCGGTCGGAAATGATGTTCTTTGGTATACCATGGAGTTTCACAATCTCTCGGATATAAATCTCCGCTAGTTTATCAGGAGAATAACCAGCATTGATTGGTATGAAGTGCGCCGACTTCGTTAACCGATCCACAATTACCCAGATCGCGTCATAGTTTCTGATCCTGGGCAATCCCACAACCAAATCCATGGTTACGCTTTCCCATTTCCATTCCGGAATCTCAGGACTCTGAAGTAACCCAGGAGGTCTCTGGTGCTCGATCTTTACCTTCTGGCAAGTGAGACACCTTGCAACATATTTGGTTACATCACTCTTCAATCCCGGCCACCAATACACAGATTTCAGGTTATGATACATCTTGGTCATACCAGGATGAAGAGTATACCGGCTTTTGTGTGCCTCATCTAGAATCTTCTGTCTCAACTCCACCTGAAGTGGAACACAGATTCTCTTCTGATAGCAAACTAATCCATGAGGCGATAAGTCATATCCTGGAACTTCTCCCCGCTCAATTCGAGTCAGATTACGCTGTATCCAGTCATCTTGCCTCTGAGCTTCTTCAATCTCAGTTCTCAGATCACTTTCCTCTTGAGAAACAGTGTAATTGGCACAAATGATCTGGTTTGTCAAATTCAAATCACGAAAGTCTTCAATCAGTTTCTTCTCTCGTATCATCATAGCGGCAACGAGCACAGTCTTTCGACTCAGAGCATCAGCGACTACATTTGCCTTACCCGGATGATATTTTATTTCCAGGTCGTAGTCCTTAAGCAATTCCATCCAGCGGCGCTGTCTCATATTCAGTTCTTTTTGATCATACAAGTATTTGAGACTCTTGTGGTCGTAGTACAGTTCCACAGTCACACCATACAGGTAATGACGCCAAATCTTCAAAGCAAACACAATGGCCGCAAGCTCCAGATCATGAGTGGGATAGTTCAATTCATGAGGTCTGAGCTGTCGAGAGGCGTAGGCCACCACACGTCCCTGCTGCATAAGGACACACCCTAATCCCTGCCCACTGGCATCAGAATACACAACATATGTCAAACTGGGATCGGGCAAAATCAACACAGGTGCCGTAGTCAACCTCTCCTTCAGCTCCACAAAACAGTTTTCACATTTCTCATCCCACACAAACGGCTGATCCTTTCTCGTGAGCTTGGTCATCGGCAACGCAATACGGGAGAAATTTTGGATAAATCTCCGATAATAACCAGTAAGACCCAGAAAACTGCGTATTTCCGCCACAGATTCTGGCCTCTTCCAGTCCAGTACTGCTTCCACTTTACTAGGATCCACAGAGACCCCTTCTTGCGAGATAACATGGCCTAAGAATTTCACTTCTGATAGCCAAAACTCGCACTTGCTCAATTTAGCATATAATTGTTTCTCACGCAATATATTCAATACAACTCCCAAATGATGCTCATGGTCTTCCATACTCTTGGAGTATATCAGAATGTCATCGATAAACACAACAACAAACTGATCCAGGTATTGTCGAAAGATACGGTTCATGTAATCCATGAATACCGCAGGCGCATTGGTTAGCCCAAATGGCATCACCAAGAACTCATAATGACCGTACCGGGTCTGAAAAGCAGTCTTCGGAACATCCTCTGCTTTCACTCGCAGTTGATGATACCCTGACCTTAGATCAATCTTTGAAAACACACACGAACCAGAGAGTTGATCTAATAGGTCATCGATTCGGGGAAGAGGGTACTTGTTCTTAATAGTAACCTTATTCAATTCTCTGTAATCAATACACAATCGAAGACTCCCATCTTTCTTCTTTACGAACAACACTGGAGCTCCCCAAGGCGACACACTGGGTCTAATGAACCCTTTCTCAAGCAAGTCTTCTATTTGTTTCTTTAACTCCGCCATTTCGTTTGGGGCCATGCGGTATGGGGCCTTAGATATAGAACCAGCTCCAGGAATAATGTCAATTGGAAATTGAACTTCCCTCTCCGGAGGCAATCCATTTAGATCATCCGGAAATACCTCAGGGAATTCATTTACCACGGGTATATCACTCAAAGTTTCACCAGTTTCCCTTTGCACTGAGAAAAACACTACATACCCCTGGCAACCCTTTTTAAGATACTTTTCAGCTTTAGCCGTAGAAAGAAAATTCATACCGGCATTCACAGCTTCAACCCTCTGAGAAACAGGATATACTATCCTCTTGTTTCCACAATCAAGCAAAACATTATTTGCCGTTAACCAATCAAAACCCAAAATGACTTCCAATTGGTAAAGCGGCAAACATATCAAATCTACAACAGATTGGTGCCCTTCCACAGTTACGACACAATTCAAGTAAGCTTCTGTGGTTAAAGCCTTAACACCCATCGGGGTTGACACTACCAAATCAAATGGTAATTTATGTACATGCAATCCCAGGCGCTTCACGCAATCATAAGCAATGAAGGAGTGACTTGCACCTGAGTCGAACAATGCTTGCAACAGATGGCCATTAATAGAGATTTTACCTTGTATCAACTCAGGAGATTTACTAGCTTCCTCGTGGGTCATAGCGAACACTCGGCCCTGTGTCCTCGGTTTCTGCTCGACTCGTGGTCGTTGACAATCTCGGGAAAAATGTCCTGGCTGCTTACAGTTAAAACAAACCAATTCTCCCCGGCAATTTTGGCCATAATGCGTTTTGTTGCAGCGAGGGCATTTCCACTCAGTCACAGCCCTCTGAGGCTCACAGTCTCTGGGCTGATAGGGCTTCTTATCACCGCCCTTGTATGAAGAGGATCCTTGGCCTTTCCGCTTCTGGGAAGCATTACCCTTACTGGGTTCACTGCGATGGCCAATAGCTCTGGTAGGATTCAACTCCCTCAGATTATTCTCCGTAATTCGACATTGCTCCACAGCCTTGTTGAACTTAGTGAATTGGTTCGTAACCAATCGCTTTCTCAATTCTCGCCTCAGACCGCGGATGAGCATATCAGAACTCCATTCTTCATCATCTTTAAACCGGAGGTAAGAGGAGTACCAAGCCAACCGGACAAAACGGGACAAATAGTCGTCAAAGCTCTCTGTATCCCCTTGTTTGATGTTGAGAAATTCTGTCTCCTTCTCGAGCCGCACTGATTTGGGAAAGTATTTCTCGTTGAACTCTTGTTGAAACAGTTCCCAAGTCAATGGTGTTTCATTGCTCTTTAATGTCAGGGCGATATTCCGCCACCAACGATCCGCGTCCCCCTCGAGTTTATACACTGCCAACCGTGGCTTCACCTCCTCTGGGCAACACAGAACCTCAAATATCTTCTCCAGTCTGTACAACCAATCTTCGGCTACCTGAGGGTCAAACCTTCCTCTGAACGCCGGAGGCATATGCTTGCAGAATCGGGTGACCCAATACTGAAGGTCTTTTTCCTCCCTGGGTGGCATCCCATATGATTCCTGATTCAAGGTGGCACGAGGTGGGGATTCCAGAGGTCGTGTTGATCCTTCTGCAGTGTCCTCATGTCGAGTCTCTTCTTGAGTCTCCTCCGGATTGGATTGAACCGGACCTTCCTGGTTCTTCGCCTTCTCAGCTCTGAGCTCTTCCCTCAGTTCAGTGATCATATCTCTCTGATCCCGAATTAGACCCATAAGCTCTTGCATTGCATCCGGTGGGTTTTCATTAACAACCTCCACCTCAGGGTCTACACGCGGAATATTGGGGCGTCCTCTAGTTTTCTTCATTCTACAAACAATTTGCCCCATTACTTCAGCAGAAATAGTATGCACAATAGTCATAAAACCCATATATGTCCACATCAATAAACATACATGTGCATACACAACAATCATTCACAGATAATCTTCTATCCCTACTACTATCTAAGGGATCTATCCTAGCAACCTCTACCCTTGCCAGGAACTACAGCTCTGATACCAAAATGTAACCCCCTGCCTTAAATAGCGTAATTATAATTCGATATTACGTAATTAAATTGGTTTAGAGACCGTCGAATAGTTCAAAACTCATTTAGAACTCCCTGTGAAGTAGGGACTTTATAAAATTTTCAAAACTTCTTTCCTATTCCGGCCTCAAGTTCAATTATCGAATATAATCACCTGTGCAGTTAATTCACATTCATTCATATCAGAATATCTAATAGCAATCCCGGCAACCCCCGGGTTCCATTCATACACAAAAAGGGTTTACAACCTCCATATAGGGGACTACACAACTACGTTCAACTATTCTTTACAACCAACATAATATACAGACACCCTGTCCAACAGGTTTAACCAACATAACCAAAATAAATGTCCCTACAGGATTCTAACCGCTCCGGGTCATACGCTTCTCCTTAGAGCCACTCGCCCTGTCTGAAAGGTTAGTTAAAGGAAAGAATGAGATTCAAGAGAATCCCAGTAGTAACAAAACATTTATACCACACATAAGCACACAGCATGTAAGCAAATCATCATACAGCAGCAGCACCACAAATCACACTCCACCCTCATCCCCTTTCTCCGCCGGGAAGGCACACCGCCTATCCCGAACCGTTGTTAGCTACTCAGGGACTATTGGCGTGGCAGTGCATACGTATAGCCTTATAGCCCATACAGCTATTCGGCTTTCACAAATGGCCCGTCGGCCTCCACAAATAGCCTTTCGGCTCACATAATCACATATATCACACCTCATCCTCATCCCCTTTCTCCGCCGGGAAGGCACACCGCCCTAACCCGAACCGTTGTTAGCTACTCAGGGACTATTGGAATGACAGTGCTAACACAAATCCACAGATGTCGCAGCATACGAATTCATTACAAATCAACGATATAACACACATACAATGCATCATATATGGTACAAAAGAAAAGTCACTACCTCGTTCCTTTCTGACGTTCGCTGGCGTAGTTGGCTCACGAGGGCGGCAAATATCGAATCCTACAATTCCAAATGCACTATTTAGACACTTCCATAGTGTTACTTAGGGTTATATGAGTCTATAATGAAAATTTACAAAAATACCCCCGGGGACCCGGCCTGGGCCCGCCATACCCGGACCGGTTGCACTTTTCTCGAAATTCTAATATGGGCTATCCTAACATATTTCCGCCCAAGGAATCCATTTCCGTACTCAGAATTATCAAATTCAATATCAAATTACGAAATTGCCCTTGGCAGCCCTACTTTTAGGGTTTTAGGGGTGTTTCCGTAATTATGCTTTCTCGGCCTTTTTTGAAAAAGTGCCCAACTGTAACCCCACCTATTTTCGCCCACTGAATCCAATGGAATCATCAAATCATTGAAAATCCAACTCTAAGACCCATTTACAGCCTTGGCCGAAATATACATGTTCTCCGGGAAAAATTGGGGTTTTACGATTTCGGCTCCGTAAACGCGTTCCTTTCTACTCCTAACCACTTTATTAACCATTACATTAGGTTACAACTAACATTAAGACCCAATTTGGGCAGCATAACCCCTAGGCCACCTCATTTCCAAACTTTAAAACCAATGGCAATCCGGCGAAATTTCACCGATTAAATTGCCCACAACAGCCAGAATAAGCAATATATGAAAGTTTGGAAGTTACCTCAAGCTCCCACAAGCTTTTCCCAAATATTGCTGAAAACCCTAAGTGCTCAACAACAGATTTTGAGCTTCCAAACCTTAAAGAACAAAAAGGAGTAGCTTAGGATCGGAGTTATACGCGTTAGGAGCTAAATCGTCGGAGAAATCGGCTTACCTTGCAAGATTCCTTCCTCTTTTTCTCTCTTTTCTCCAAGCTCTCTCCACGTTTTTTTTCTTGCTTCAGCTGCTGTGTGCGACAGAAATGAGCTGAGGAAGATGATAACATATGTAATTCCATGCTGACATCATCTTTTAATGAGATGATGTCATAATTCCCATTTTCGGATTTTCTGGCAGATTTTCTGCCCAAACTTTGAAAAATCATAACTAATTCTAGAAAACTTGAAATGAGGTGATTCCAAAGCCAAATGAAAGGTATTTAAGTCCTATTTATAGGAAAAATATGGACCATTATTAGAAATCACCACAAAATTCCAGAATCACACAAATTTCATCACTGCCCCAGAACAGAGTCCATTTTCGACCTCAACCTTTGGACAGTCATATCTCCCAATTCCCAAAACGAAATGGCACAAATTATATGTCCATTGTGAAGCTTGAGATGTGAACTATAAGACTGGAAAATTTCAGAATTTTTAGATACCATTTGGTCATTAAAAACGTTCACACAAACGGACTGCCCAGAATAGAATTTCACTGGACAGAATTTTAGATTTTGCATCTTTGCTTCCATTGGTTCCATTTTCATACCAAACATCATTCCCACATAAATTTTCACAAGGACTCCATTGGAATCATTAAAATCTCCAAATTCCCATCACACATTCTTCAAAAGTGTTTATTCAACAATAATTACATCCGCTTTTGAAGTCATTAGCCCTTAATCACTTTTTGGGATATTACAATTAGCTACAGAATTTTCGTCCCTAATCCGTAGCTAAATATTTTTTTAATATAATTTAAATTACCACATGTTCTCACCACTCCACATATCCCTCACCGGCAGCCGCCATGTGTACCCACCACCGGTTTCAACACCCGTTTCCATTTCAATAATCAAAGCGTAATAAAGACAGAATTAAATGGGCATACAGAAAAGTATAATTATACTAATAAAAATATTCATTTACAATTTTGATATCGTTCGTAGACGAAAACAGAAAATACAGCAGAAGTTTTAATATTTACAAATTTCACCAAAATATCACAAAATAGACTAATTATGACCACGATCTTGTCCTTGCCTTGAGACATGTGCCGTTCACATTTCGGCATCTACATCTTTTCCCTTTGCCTCGCTGGTACCTGCTGAGGTGTTTATTTAAAATAGGGTGAGATTCCAAAGAATCCCCGTAGAGACATAATATCGTTCATAGAGAATGCGAAAAGTAAATATGACATGCGCCAAGGTATGCACAAATTAATGAACAATATAAACACATCATCGTCATGTATACATGAGTAGGGTCCAGTCCCACAATCTACACCGGTTGGACTTCTGCCAACTCCCAGTGTAAGTGCACACTGGCACTAACTGCCCCTCTCTAGGCAAATCATGTTAATTAATAAAGTGCATTTACAAAACAATGGCTTCCACACAATCACATAACTTATAGCATAGTGTATGAAGGATAATGTTCCTACCTCAATGCTTTATAATCCTCTATTTAGTGGTGTCTTGTAAAGTGTGCTGTCCCGGCATCCGACTCGGTCCTAAAATATTAAATGTACCAGAAATAGGTCATAATCTATCCAAGTATCATTTTAGACTCTTCTATAGTATTTATTGTGGTTATATTAGTCTATGGTGAAAATTTACAAAAATGCCCTTGGGAACCCGACCCGGCCCAATGGCACATTTTCCCAAAATTTTGACCAAAGCTATTTTGACTTATTTTCGCCCAAGGAATCCATTTCAATGCTCAAAAACATCAAATTCAGTGTCAAAATAAGAAAATACCATTGACAGCCCCTATTTAGGGATTTTAGTGACGTTTTCATAATTATACTTTTTCGGCCTCTACCGAAAAAGTGCCCAACTATAACCCCACCTATTTTTGCCCACAGAGTCCAATGGAATCATTTATTTCATGAAAATCCAAGTCCTAGTATCAGTTATGGTCTGGCCGAAAATATGAAGGAAACTAGAAAAATAAGGCTTTGTGTTTTAGCTTCCAAAACTTGTACTTTTCTACTTCTAATCCTTAGTTAACTCATTTAAACACTTCTTAATCATGATTTAAAGGATTTTGGGCAGCATAACCCCTTAGGGTTATGATTTTTCTAATTTTACAACTCAACCCAAAAATCACAAAACCAAACAACAATCACCAACAACAACTTTAATACACTAAGAATTTGAGATTTTGGAGATTACCTCTTGATCCTTGATGTTTCTCTCTCTAGGACGTCCTCTCTCTCTCTCCTCACCTTAAAGATTAGCTTGCTAAACCATGATTTCCATGAAGAATAAGAGATTAGAGGATGACTACATAAAATAAGAAGCTTAAATCACTTTGGAACACAAGCTCTTACCTTGATTTTCTTCCTCTTTCTCTCTAGCCTTAAGAGTTTTACAAACTCACTCTCTCTTCCTTTTCTCTATGGCTAGCCGAAATATGCATAAGGGGAAGGAGAAAGTGTGTTTTAGCCCTTGATCTAGCCAATAGTTGGGATTTCTCCACCTCTCATGCACACCATTTCTCTTCCCATACCTCCTTCCTATTCACCCATGATTACTCCATTTAAGTCAATGTACAAATTTTCCTCTTTTGGCTAGGAAAAATCCGTCCCCCTCCTCTTTACAAGGCAAATGATTTCTCTTCCATGCAATCAAGTTTGTCTCTTCCTTCACTCAAGCTTGCCATCATGCAATCAAGTTTCTCCCTTCCTTTACTCAAGCTATCCCTTCATGCATTCACCATACTTCCATGTTGTATACACTCATCCTTTGTCATCATTGAAATGTTCATGTAGCCTTGCCATCATGACTCTCTTCATGTAGTAATTAGGCATGTGCTCATGAAATCAAATTTTCTCCTCATTCATGTGTGTTTGGACGAAATTTCAAGAGGGAATGAAAGGGGAAAATGATTTTAATAATTCTACAATTTACACAATTGCTAACACATTTTATTTTTCAATTTTTGGAATAATGTCAATTCTGGCAGATTTTCTACCCTAACTTTAAAAAATCATAACTAATTTGTAGACATCGTTTTGAAGCAATTTCTAAGCATATGGAACCCTTATTGAGTATAGTTTCAAGGAAAAATATTAACTTTTACTAGCTGGGATCATATCATTCCCAGATTTTTAATCTTTGACCGCTGCTCCAGAAATTAGTCAATTTCGCTGGGCAAACTTCAAAAATTCATAACTCTCAATCCACAAGTCAAAATGACTTATAATACCTATCAAATTAAAGCTTAGGATGTCTAATATTACCTTGTAAAATTTTATAATTTGTTCTTATCATTTGGTTTTCCAAAACCACATGACAAACTCACAGCCTTACAGATGATTTCACTAAAACCACTATTCCACTTTCAATTTTCAATATTTAATTCTTTTGGCCTTAAATATTCACCATTTCATTGAATATATAAAATAATTATAATTGGCCATATGTCCCCGTCAGCCATCGCTACCTCACCTCCAGCAACCACATGTCTCAGTTAACTACGCACCACATGTCACCCTCCATCACGCACCACGTGTCACCCTCGACCGGGCGCCACGTGTCCAAGTCACAAATTGGTTGCATTTTGTGACCAAGTTGGGATCCGAAGATTTGACCTCTCACGCGCATACCAGTGCCTTTGCCAGTAGAGCTAAGAAAAACCTATGTAATTTAAATGCAAAATTATATATATATATATTTCGCTTTGCAAACAAAGATAGAAACACAAAATTTAATATATTATTAAATATTTCAATTTAGTTTTCTCACTTTATTTTATGTAAATATTCTACCTAAATTTTTATTATTAATATCTTTTCTTATTCATTTATTTATTTATTTTATTTTTTTGTTTGTATTTATAAAATTTGTGTATAATATATTATTAAAAATTCAAATATATTATATTATAATGTCAATTTCAGAAATAAATATAAATTAATAATTTTATTTATTTATTTTAATATTTATATTATAAATGTATAATAATTTAAATTTTAAATTATTTAACAAATTTATAACTTAAAAATATAATTATTAAAAAAGTTAACTATTAGTGACGGAAATTAGTGACGAAAAATTTCAGTCAATAATTCCGTCACAAAATATTTTTGACAAAATTTAGTGATGGATTAGGGACGGAAATTAGTGACGGAATTTTTCCGTCGCTAATTTTTAATGACTGAATTAGAGATGGATTAGTGATGTAATTTAGCAACGGAATGAGATTCCGTCACTAATTTAGTGATTGAAAATTTTGGTCTCTAATTTTAGTGATGGAATTTTTTCATCACTAAATTAGTGACAGTGATTCCGTCGCTAAATTTCATAACTAATTTTCATTTTGTTTTGTAGTGATGAGAATTGACCTCTCAAAAAAAGGCCTAATGTCAAAAGTTTAAAGGAAAAATTCATCCAAATGACAAGTCTGCTATGGATTACAAAATCCCTTTAATTTATAAAAACCACATTTTACTTGTAAGATTGCATGATGTGTGCCTCATAATATTACACTTTGATCAAATAACTGAAACGCAGTTAACATTTCTCAAGGGACTTGATTCTCTCAATTAGCTTCTTTTGAGTCTCAATTAATTAACTTAACTCCGAATTATTTAATTTCTAGATAAATATAATACTCCTATGATCCTTAATATAGGATATTTACCTAATTTGTAGATTAATAAAGTTAATTGAGTTAGTTAATGTGATATATATTTTTTAAAATGTCCAATCCATCTTTTTCTATCCCTTTATTTCTCTCTTCTTGATTATTGTTGAGTGAGCATCAATAATGATAAATTAAAAAATAAATTAAAAAATATAAAATATACGTTTTATATTTAAAATTAAAATTAACTCTTTAAATATATCGTACATTAAAAATCAGACAAATATTTATTTGAAAACTTATTATACAACGACCTACTGTAATTGCGTCGTCGATCACAGAGAACAAGAAGGCCTATACTTTGAAAGGCTGGAACAAGCTTGGCTCGGTGGTGGGTCCATCCTTGAGAAGGATACGTACCATGCCTCTCAAAATGACAGTGCATGCCTATAAACCATTTAAAGGACATGATCCCTCCGTTTCAACGGTTTGTCTGAAAATTTCTTTGTTATTTGCCCCTTTTTAGCCCCATTGAATAACTCATTTTACTCCTATCTAATTCCCCCAAACCCCCCCCCCAATTCTCTGCTCCCATCACACCTTCTCTCTCTTCAACATCTTGACAAACAAATGATATTTTTTATATATTTATTGTTCCCAAATAATTATGACTGACATTTCAAACAACCTAATTTTGTTATTTGTTGCTTATAATAAGAAATGGATGGAGTACAAGATTAGGGGGGCAAAAAGGCATAATAAATAAGATTCAGGCCAAAATGAGAGGAGGAGGCGGTCTTTTTTTGGGGGGTGCATAACATGATTGTTGGCGACAAATCTCACGGCAAGCCAACCATTGAGGGGAAATTAACAGTGTTAACTTCTGGAGGATCATGGTTATAAGATTTAGGCTATGATGTGTCTTACTGTTGAAAACCCTGAATTTTTGTCCCACAACATAGAAGCTGAAAGCATGAAGATGCACTGGGTGATTCTCAGCGGTATTCAATGTATTATTTGTTCCTTGCCACACTATCTCTACTGATTCATTGTAGTTCAACATTATCACCCTCGTTCCTGTGGTCGTAAATGCATTATTGTTAGGATCTCTGAAGTTGATACATAGTGTAGTGGAGGCTCGTTTGGGTAATCTTTAGTGAAAACTCATGTCGTATTCCTGCAAGATCAAGTTGATAGAGGATCTGTTTGTTTGTGTTGGGAGACTTACAAACAACAAACAAAGCGTAATGTTTCAGGCCAGGGTTTTTGGAAATGAGACTGTTGGACTTTGGGTCTAAGTCCGTCTTTGATGAGCCGAATTATGATTAAGGACATAAATGATCTTATCAAATAATAAATCAATTAGCATTAATTGTGGCTTGATAAATAAGTCGGTAATTAATTGTGGGATTGTGAATTAAGGAGCAAATCACCATGATTAAGAAATTGATTGAGAATCAATCAAATTGAATTACCGTATTGAAGAGTAAGAAAGGGTGCACACACTGCCTAATTAGTGGTCACTCTAATCATTATATATAGGGTGTGCCTCTACCATTGCAAATCACCCCTACCATTCAGTTTTCTGGTAATCCCCTCTTATCTTACCATCTTGTTTGTTCTGGTGCACTACTGTGCAACTCCATATTAGGCTCTTGTAGTCTAATATTTGAGTGCGCTCTCAAACCCGGATCCAACTCTACCCAGTACGTATTTCTACACTATATTCAATGCTTTTATTCCTTTAGAAACCAACAAATTAATTAGGAAAAAGCAAAGCACTTAAAACTAAAAGTATACTTTCTCTTATCCTTTTTATATACAATTTTCTTTCATTTAGATCTAGTTCTTAATATAAATAACTTTTTTCGAGCATTTCAAAATTTAAACTACTTTTTCTTTTTCTATACCTATTAAATACATATCTTTATATTAATTATCCCCCACTCACCACTAATTCTCTTCCATTTAACCATTTATTACTCATTTTCTCTTATTTTTTATACTCATTCTCTCTCATATTTTTTACTCATTCTCTTCCCTACACTCTTTTCATAAATAGGAGTATATTTGGAAGAAAAATGATATTTTTGACATATTTATTATTTTTAATTAATCTTAACTGCCAGATCGTTTTACTTAATTGGAAAAAAGTTGTTTATAAAAAAGATCGGAGGAAGTATTTTTTTAAATTTAAGGGACCAAACTAAAACTTTGTAAAATTAAATGATCAAATGTGTACTTTTGCCTTCATTTAATAAATGAGCAAAAATCCATAAAAAAAATGGGCAAATAAAATATAATGTGTGCGGGATTTAATAGAGTTAATTACACACATGTGTGTGATATATGATATTAATGAAGTATTTAATGGATAATCTTGCTTAAAATTTTGGGAAAATTGCAACCATATCAAAATTAACAGAATTAATTATAATCACGTACGTTGAAATTATCAAATTTTAGTGAAGTCCTAAGAAACCTGAGTAGTATTAATTCTAAACATGAAAGTACATTTTTGCCCCAATGACAAGTTACATGCATCCAATGACATGTGTAGAGCAATTAATGACAAGTTTAGAGCAACCAGTGACAAATTACATAGTAACAAGTTATTACATAAAATATTAGTTTAAAGGGGAAATGTAACTTACACATGTTCCTCTCTTGCATCATCCCTTGTTGGTTTTGTATTATCGTCTACATTCTCTCCGACATACATATAATCACTTTCTTCATTGAATTTAATAAAATGTTCTACTTCTTCATTATCTATAAGGTCCACAAAGATTGTCATATCATCAAAAGTCAGTGTAAATTTCATAATACTTCCACTAATTTCACTACTATCAAAAAAGAAAAAAATAGTGGCTACATTTTGTGACACTTTTTTTAAAAATGCCACAACTTCTACTTCATTTTTATTTTAAAAACATATACAAGGTAAGTTATGGTATTTATTTGAGTACGGGTCACAACTTATAGGAGACCTTATGTCATGCTTGGTTGACCAAGGGCACATAAAAGCAATCGGAGCAGCTGTGCCGCCAAGTTAAGTAAGCGCCCTAGCTGTTTGGGTGGTTTGTGGGGCCCTTGGTCACTAGCCACCACGTGTGTGGCACTTGCCATGGAAAATTGGGATGTCCCTTTCTTTTCTTCATCCCCTCCCCCCCCCCCCCCCCCTCTCTCACTCTGTTTGTTCTCAAATGGAAAATTCCGTAGCCGGTGATTTTCTAATACTTTCTCTTCTCGCTCTTTTTCGCTCTACCGCTTCGATTCTTCTGCTCCATCTGCTTGTCGCCGCCGTTCGCTGCGATATTCCGACAACCGTTGAAGGCCCCTTTGAGCCTTCACTGTTCCTTTCAATCCAAATCTGCACGGCATCGCTGTTGATTTGCCTGACACCGATCCCCGCGTTCGCTGCCTCCTTCAGGGTTTCGAGCCTGAGCAGATTTTAGTGTCTCTCTCGGTGAGCCATGATTCAGTTTGGATCTCATGGACTACGGGTATCTCTACTCTCTCTCTCTCTCTCTCTCTCTCTCTCTCTCTCTCAGTGCGATGATTAACGATCTGATACTTTATTGCTTGAGGTACATTTCACTGGGTGGATTTTTTTTTTCCAAACAGCACTTCACGGGGTGGATTGAATCATTTTTCTAAGCACTTAAGCATAAATTCATCTTTTAAGTATCGAATATTTTTAATCTGGGATATTGTTTTGAACCAAAAAAAAAAAATTGTGGGATATTGTCACTATGATATATTCATTGGGTCTCATCACGCTGTTTTAGACTTCAAAGGCTCCTCA